>CM061546.1:114927575-119927575 GCA_030864215.1 Capsicum pubescens
CTATTCACTTTTTAGATTCACATTTTCACTTTTCATCTTCCCCATCTCAATCTTCTCTCTAAGAAAGACCACTGGTCCCCTCCCCTTTCTTTAAAAATTAGGTTGTTTCCCACTTTCATCTCTTTTAAACTTTCAATATTTTGGTCCCCCACTTTGATTGTAATGGTCCCCTTAGTTTGTATTATTTGAAAAAAAAAAAATCAACGGTGGTGGCCCACCCTTTGACGATTCAGAAGTTTATTATTACTTTTGTCGGTTAGAGTGGTATAAAAGCATTGAGAAAAAGGTTAGTTTTACTCCATTGTTAGTTGAAATTTAATTTTTTAATTATGTTAAAAGGTATATTTTTTATATTATTTTTTGCTATATATTCAAAATGAAAAAAATGGGTTGAAACGTGGTTGTATGTATGTGATTATTTTTTAATCATGTTAAATATGTATTTTTGATCAATTTGAAGTTTGTTAGATGTATCTCTTTAAAAATGATTTTTTTTTAAAAATCATGCTCTTAAACATGGTGTAAGTTGGGGTTAAAGAGGAGAATAATGAGGTTTTAAGAATTGATTCTAGACTTTGTGGGAATTTTAGATGTTTGTTGCTCTAGTTGTTGGTCCAAAAGGGTGACTAAACTTTTGAAATGGAAAAGGCATGATATCTTTGTCCAAAAGGTGACTAAAGTTTTGAAATGAAAAAGGCATGTTATGTTTGTCCAAAAGTAAGACTAAAGTTTTGAACATACTAGTATTAAATTAAGAAGGAATTGACAATCAATGTTGACTATAATTTTGCCCGTTTCTATACTTCTATTTTTGTATGTTAAGGAATTTTCATGGAAAATGCAAATGAATTTAAGAATGACAATCAGTCCACTATATTTCAACTTTCAAAGATCGAAATACTAATGAATTGAACGTTAACATCATCATTTTTGTCACCTTTCTTCATCTCTCTTGATTGACCCTAGTGGTAACGAAATTATAATATAATATAAAAAAATATTTTATAATGTTAATGGAATTTGGTGTATAGGTCTATATAATGCAACACATATTGCATCCTGGGCCCGTTGATGAGTCATTACTTAAATTACAAGGGAGTCACAGATCACAAAAGTTGTGGGATGAAAATATTGATTGTAATGAGGCTGTGGAACCAAAAATATGTGACGCGGCATGGACTTTTTTTGATAACCGCCCCCATCAGCGCGCCATAGAGTATATTTTCAGGGTGGGCTTATGGGATGTAGTCTGGGTAGGTAAGATACATCTTGACCATAGTCTCATCACGGCCATGATTGAGCGGTGGAGGCCAGAGACGCACACTTTCCACCTACCCTTTGGAGAGGTTACTATAACCCTGCAAGACGTCCAAATTTTATTTGGACTACATGTTGAGGGATTACCTGTGGTATTTCCAAATCTACCACACCGTAATTTTGATTGGGATAGATTGTTACAAGTTCACACTGGATTCGCTCCTGCACCGGGTGACTTTAAAGGGAATAGTCGTCTTAACATTAGTGTATTAATTGAGTATATTCGGCAACAAGTAAATCAAGATCCTATTACTGATGTGCCTCCTGATGATAGGGTTTGGAGCATAGCTCGACTGTATATATTGTTGATTTTAGGAGCTATCCTATTCCCGAACACATCGGGGAGTTCCTTGAGTTTGCGGTTCTTGAATTTTGTTATTGATCTCGATTTGACTAGGACGTACAGCTGGGGTAGTGTTGTTCTTACCTATCTTTACTGGTGTCTTTGTAGGATATCGATTGATGGGATCAAACTTGGAGGATTCCTTCTTCTCCTGCAAGTATCTTATCTTATAATGTTAGTTTCAGTTCGTTTGTTCGTTATTTTAGTTAACATTAACTAATATGTAACTTTTAGATATAGACTTGGGAGAGGGTCCTGCCCTTTCAACCAGTACCGGTTGGTGATATTGATGTGGATAAGCCGTTGATGCCATATGGAAGAAAGTGTACGCGAGGTAAGAGGCGTAAGCGCGATATAGAGGTACACCACTCCCTAGTCCCCATGAGAGATCAGTTCGATCATTTGACGCCCGAGAAGGTATGTTTTCTTTATGTTTGGTGACATGCGATGTCATATTTTTAGTGTATTGCATTGTGTTGTGATGAGTCATATATTCATTATCATTCCACGTGTAACAATATGTATATATATTTCACACCATTAAAATTTATATTTTACTCGGCTAGAAGCTTGATTGCGAGTAGGATTTGTATTCTCTTTATCTTACACTTTAAAATATCACCTTATATATTTAAAAACAAATTGGCTTTAAATTTTCTTTCGCCGTTAATGAATTGTTTTATTGACACACAAAAATTATTTTAGATAACAAGGTCGAAGACTTTATTTTTTTTTTAACAATGTGTCAACTCAAAGAAAATGAAACCAGGAGTATATGTTTTATGACAAAAGAGGACAATGCCCATTCAGTTGGTTGATAAAGTATTTGTATTTGTATTTGTATTTGTATTTGTATTTGTATTTGTATTTGTATTTGTATTTGTATTTGTATTTGTATTTGTATTTGTATTTGTATTTGTATTTGTATTTGTATTTGTATTTGTATTTGTATTTGTATTTGTATTTGTATTTGTATTTGTATTTGTATTTGTATTTGTATTTGTATTTGTATTTGTATTTGTATTTGTATTTGTATTTGTATTTGTATTTGTATTTGTATTTGTATTTGTATTTGTATTTGTATTTGTATTTGTATTTGTATTTGTATTTGTATTTGTATTTGTATTTGTATTTGTATTTGTATTTGTATTTGTATTTGTATTTGTATTTGTATTTGTATTTGTATTTGTATTTGTATTTGTATTTGTATTTGTATTTGTATTTGTATTTGTATTTGTATTTGTATTTGTATTTGTATTTGTATTTGTATTTGTATTTGTATTTGTATTTGTATTTGTATTTGTATTTGTATTTGTATTTGTATTTGTATTTGTATTTGTATTTGTATTTGTATTTGTATTTGTATTTGTATTTGTATTTGTATTTGTATTTGTATTTGTATTTGTATTTGTATTTGTATTTGTATTTGTATTTGACTTGAATATTTTTCATCATCACCTTCAACATTTTTGGATTGCTGAATGCTCCTTACTCTTCTCCAAAGATACCTTTTAATTGCAAATTAATCGCCGGTGCTAAACCAGGAGAGCTTTCCACTGAAATCAGTAAGCCAAGAACTTTAAAAAATAGGATACTCTTGTCAATATTTGAAGCACTTACTCAAATGAAGGTGCAACTTAATGCACATTTCTTCTCTCTTTTCTCACTTAATATTAGACACACCAAAAAAATAGTACTCCATTGTCAAGTCTCGTTACACCTGTTTCTAGCCGGGGCAAATTTATAGGCTACATATCGGGCACGTGAACTATGGTCTCTTTGGATAACTAGGTATTTTATGTCTATAATTTTTAAATTTGGTACTCCCTACATTCTATTTCATGTGTTGTCATTTTGTTTTTGGTACGTCCCAAAAAGAATGTTGTTGTTTAGTAATTAATTAAAGACATGCAATAAATAGATTGAATAAATAGATTAATTTAATAATTTTATTAATTATCCGTGATAGGGAGTGCTAAATAGATAACATTAAATAGGATTTGTATTCTCTCTTTGTTTCTTTATGCTTGCTTTAACATTGATTATTTTTTGTTGTTTCAGTTTATGTGGTCACCTTATCGTGACATCTTTCATACTTTACCTCCTTGCTGTACATCTGGTCAGGCGATGTGGCGGACACGAGTGCCAATGTTGTGCTTAGAATTCATAGAGTGGCACCCAGCAGACAGAGTGATGCGACAGTTTGATCTTTCACAACACATTCCAGAGGCTCCTCTATGGAAAGCTAACCATACTAGGCATGATGATCGATCTCCAGTTGACCAAGAGTTCATTGCAGACCATAACCAATCTATTTATATGTGGAACCATTGGTAGCCTACAGTTATGGAGGTACATCACGGTGCCAATTTAAATGCCTATATGGTGTGGTATTTGTGACATGGTCGGTTGTTATTGGGCAACCCCACTCTCAGAGGTTCTAGGTGCGTCCCGATTTCTCCTTCACATGAGGCGATGCGTAGAGGCTTTAAGCAGCTATACGACAAGATGTGTGTTTGGACGTTGAGTCCGAATCCGGAGACTAGGTATCATGGAGCCGAGATTGCTAATGATATTAGAAGGATTTTTTACCAGGCAAATCAAGCCTTTCAAGGGCCTGCAGTTCCGGACGAACTCTACCAACAGCTACTCGAGATGCGTGGACGAGGGAGGGGAAAACGTAGATGTGGACGTGGACATGGTGATGCAGTTGTGCGTAGAGAAGGACATGGTCGAGGACATGGACGTGGATATGGCGTCTTCATACACGAGGACGTAGGAGACGTTCCACTACTTTCGTCTCCTGATCTAGAGCCTGAAGCAGCGGCAGATGATGACCCAGTTAGACATCATGATCAAGTTCATTCGCCGCCTTTTGATCCATCACCGTTCACGCCGGGTTCTTCATCCATGCCTGAGTCCCATCATTTCTCGACATATGTTGCACCTGCTTGGGTTGATGAACTCAACCCACAGTCATATTGTGACATGCCCTCTCGAGACTTGACATGCACTCTACGTTTGAGTTTTGGCTCCGCAGAGTTTGGAGATGTGGCGGTTAGTATTAACAATTACTTCATTATTTTTTTTTTGTGTTTTTGATTATTTATTTTTCTTATAATAAATAGTTTAGCAGACTCAGGATTTGGTTTGCACCTCGTCATCCATTCCGATTCAGACCCCTGAAATGGTTTTCCAGACAGTCACAGAGCTTCCCTCTGACACACAGGTCAATAATTTGAAAGGATAAATTTTGAACAACTATTCTTATTTATAATATGTTAACACATAATTTTTTTTTGTATTTTTTTAGATTCCAAATTTAGCACTTTCTGTTGTTCAGGATGCATCTCATGGACTAATAGATGTGACGGAGGAGACACAGGTAATTATTGCAATATATAGACACGGGTAATTATTGCAATATATAGACATTATCTACTTATGTGTAATTGTTGTTTGTAGGTTTCGGTACGTATGAAGAATCGTAAAAGCAAATATTGTGCTGATCCAGTTGCTTCTATAAAGAGGAGGGACAACAGGGATCAAGACGATGATGCGCATAGGGGGATTAGACCCCGGGAGTCGATACGATTTAGGAGTTGTGGCACATAGCTATGTAAATATCCTGACAGAATACCGGTATAATTTTAGAATACACTACTGTTAGTATTTGTTTTCTATGTTCTTTTATTCATGATTAAAAAAAAGTGTTCGTCGCGTAAAAGATAACTAGAAGTAATTTTCATCAACTTCAATTCAACTGATATGTTTCACACTTGTAAGTTAGAATATATCTTTAGAGGATATAACATTTTTTATCTTTCAACTATTAAGTATCAAACTGAACCAGAAGGTTGGGGAGTGATGAATACATCAATGCTTAATTTAGTTTCTTATTATCCTTTCCTTTACAAATGGAATTCTTTCAAGTTTTGGTGGCCCGTAAAATTTGCAGTATAACTTGCATTTACAGTATCACTCACATTTTTAGGCCATCCTTCTGAGTAAGTTTGTTTACAAATACCACTAGGTGACACTCAACTTTTAAACACATGTTGGAGTTGATACGTACTGCTTATTTGTTACTATTTGGTATGCTGTCATTTTGATACGGATTGTTTCAAACCCACCATTTACTAATGTTGGTTTTGGTTTAGTTAATCATTATCATTATCTGGTCCATTTTTTTTTCTTTATGCATCTATTTGAAATTTTGAATAGCTTTTGAATTCCTACCGGAGCTTTGCTACGGATTCGGAGAGGGTATCTCGTATAATCTACGAGGATGAAGATGATGAGTCTCAACAGGTGTATACGGAGAAGCTGGAGGATCTATTAAATCGCATGTTACAGGCAATAGCAAAACTGTTGTAATTAAGCATGAGAATTTTAATTATTTTATTTTCTTGCTCTCAAGATATATTTTGAATAAATAGGTGTTTCTATATTCTTCGTTTATCAAGATATATGGGAAAGTTTCCATCTTTCAAAAGACGTTGTGATGATAATGCTTATGGCAGAACCTTCATCATAGTATATTCCAGGAAGTGAGAAATGAGATATTAGATGTTGGGTCTATTGTTGTTGTTGCCAGTGGGTGTATATATATCTCATATAAGACATCGATCTTCATCAACCACTCATATGCTGGCAAGTGTGTCCCCTTGATCAACTCTATTTGTAACAAGAAATTTTTATCCTGCGTTGCTGTTGCAGTGGCCCATAGTAGGTTGTTCAGCCGGACACTTTTGTATGCTCTTTGATAATTGGCCTTCAAGTGTCGTAAGCAATAACGGTGATAGGCAAAAGGAGCTTGCCAGTTACGCTCTGCAGAGAGACTTCCAAGTATGTCGTGATGTCTGTCAGATATCAACGTAATACCTTGACGACCACATACAACATGCTGATGCAAATCGCTCAAAAACTTTGTCCATGTATCAAAGCTTTCATTCACTGCTATTGCAAAAGCCAATGGGAAAATAGATCCATTGCCATTCGTACCTACCGCGATTAACAACTTTATGTCATACTTACCATATACATGTGATCCATCTATCGATATCACCGACCGACAATAACGAAAACCATCGACACATGGCTTAAACGTCCAAAACACATAGTTGAAAACACATTCATCAACTCCCTCATGTCGTTCGAATCACCATTCGTCGACAAAAGCTAGATTGAAATATTTCATAGCAGTGATAAACCTTGGTAATTCATGAAATGAGGCCTCCCAATTTCCATAGACTTGTTCAAATGCACGCTTTCGTCCAAGAAACGCCTTTCGCCGACTAATTATTTTGCGGAACTTATTAAGAAAGGAAATTTGACAATCTTTGATAGGATACCTGTAAAAAAGTATTTTTAATAATTATAATTGAAAATATAACTACTAATTTGTATAGTGAAATGCAGTTGATAAAAAATAGTATCTCGGTGTCTTTTCAATATACGGCACGAGAACAGTTGCAATCATGTCTACATCCAAATTATTGTGACCTCCACGACAATAACCCATATTACAAGTGTGTTCACCAATGTATTTGCCGATCTTCCACAAGTTATTACTATTATCCTTGGTAGCACAAAGTTTGAAAGAACAACCTTGATCTACACGTTTGCAATAAATTCTAAAGACATTCTTTCCAGACTTAACAACAAAAAACTCCCTTCCTTCTTTAATATATAGAGTTTAACCGCCCGTTGAAAATCTTTTTTTGACTTGAACAACATCTGGCTAGAAAGATAAAAACCATCATTTAAAAAATCAGTCGGTTCATGCCACACAGCTGTAGGGACAAAATTATTTTCATGCTTATCCATAAACACATCGGGTGCTTCTTGAAAATGATCAAGAAACAAAACTTCATTAGAATAAAAATGGGGTCTACTGTTTGATTGTGACATTGGTGTCGGCCTTTGCATTGATGTCTGTGGAATTGATTCTTGTTCAGGATAAGGGCTCATGGACATGGATCTTTGTCCAAAATTGAATCTCACACCATCATCACTCGATGACGAGTCATAGGGGCATTCACCTCCATCAGAATTATTAGATGCACTATCATCACTTTGTGACAATTCGCCATAATTTGCTTGATCGCCATTTTCAATATCTTCGGGAATGACATGCTCATCTCGCGATACATTATCTCTGTATTTTCTAATATTAAATATTTTTAATATATGCTATAAATATAAATAAATATAATAACAACTATATTTTACCTACCGATAATACTCGGCAACATCAAGATTCAATGAAAGAGGAATATTTGAAGATGTTCCAGCATTGTCCACCCAACAAAGTTGTGATGATTGACCATAATTATAATCTTGCCCCAAAAATCATCATTATTCTTCTCACCAAGAGTTAATCCCCTGAAAAAAATATAACAATAATAGACATAACAAATAAACACAAAGCAATCAAAATAAATATTACTAATAATAAAATCTATTCATCGATATTACCAGTCACTTTGATTCAAAGTTTCATTCAAATCAGGTACTGAAGTTTGTGTCGGTACGTTACTCGACGTGAAGTATTGAGAAACGTTCACGTCGAAAAAATTGCTATATTGACTTAATCGGGCATCGTCAATATTAGTTGGATTCTCAAGTTGTGTATAGACATTCGTCTGTGCAGGAGAGTGCGCATGACGACTCGTCCGCTCTTTCTTAACATAAACTTGAAGAATATTTAATTTTATTTGACTGGCATAATCAGAAGACAACCTTAAAAATTCAGTCAATGACTCATCGTCATTGATAATCCATTCTACATAATTTACCAGACCATTTGATGAGAAGGAATTTGGATATTGTCCGATTACAAATAAATCATAATCGTCACTTTTAATTTTCATCCTTCTAAAAATTGAATCAATAAATTCTTGATAACCAATTGAAATTGGATATTTGACGTTGCACTTGGGAGAAATACTATAATATATTGTATTACCCTCATGAACAATTTCACCGTCCCCAAAAAGTGCAACTTTGATGCGTTCACTATTCATTCTCTAAGACTTGAATGAATAAAAAATTATCTGAACTATAAAAAAAGTTGAAGTTATTGCAGTGAAGAAGACCATGTTTTCTCTTTATATAGAAATTGTAAAGGACTCTTGAAGCAAGTGAGCAGAATAATATGCACATTTTATGTGCACATATTCAACTTTCATATCAATGAAAGATTGATGTTGATATGTTTGAACAAAATGAATAGTACAAAGTGAACTTTTTTAGTGCACAAATTATTTTTTTTAAAAGATTGTGCACATTTTTTAGTGCACAAATTATTTTTTAAAAGATTGTGCACTTTTTTAGTGCACAATCTATTTATTTATTAAAAAATGTGCAAAAAGTAGATAGTACAAATAAATGAATTGTGCACTAAATAAGTGCACAATCCATAAAAAAAATAGATTGTGCACTTATTTAGTGCACAATCTATTAAAACAATCTTTAAAAAATGGCACGTGAAACACAACCTATAAAAAATGGACTGTGCACTTATTAAGTGCACAATCCATAAAAAATGGATTGTGCACTTATTAAGTGCACAATGTGAATTTTGACTTTTCTAACACCGTCAGTCAAGTTCCATTACATTGGTTCTTTTTTTAGCTGGAGGGCATATTTTAGTTCCGGATTCGTTTTTTTAACTATTACTAGTAATGAAAGAGTTGAGAGTTTGGAGTTGGGACAGTGCGTCATTCACGCTACATTGCCACTATACTACATAAAGCAATCCCCCATAACCGAAATCCCTTAACACAAAAGTCACCTTTAGATATAACTATTGTTAGGATTTGAGCTAAATTTTCTATTTTATCTGATTTTTTACTATAATTAGAATTATATTTTTGGTGAAAAAAAGTTTTCTCGATGAAAAAAAAGTCTTTTTCCCTATTATGTTTATTCTTATTGAGATGAAGGGTTGTATACCTCTCTATAAATAGAAAGGGCAAAATTCAGAAATAACATACTTATCCCCTTAATTATGAGTTTCATAGCAACAGTTTAATAATTACATAATATAGCAAGTTATATTTTGTATTTTTGCAAACTGTTGCTACAAAAATACAAATACATATATTTTTTACTGCCCTTATGATCGATATGTATTTTGTATTTTTGCAAACTGTTGCTACAAAAATACAAATACAATACAAATACATATGCTACAAAATGTAATTTGATAAAAGTGTTGTTATTTTTTGTAATTTAATACTTATGTATGCTACTTTATTTTTATTTTCTAATAGAAATCTCTTTTCTCAAACCACAACACAACCCCCATGGATTTTAAGCTTTCTTATTTAGTTTTCAATATGTAGGCTTTTTGGCCAATCATATCAAATAATATGTGTTTTTATTATAGTTTTCTTTATCATCTGATTTATTGCCAACAGTGGCGGAGCCAGGATTGTCACCAAGGGGTTCACAAGTGAAAATACAAACTAACCGAAGGGGGTTCGACATCTACTATATATACATTAAAAATAATTTTAACCATGTATATATAGTATAATTTTCCATCGAAGAGGTTCGGATGAACCCCCTTCCCTAAGTGTAGCTCCGCCCCTGATTGCCAACATGATTGCAACTATATGAGCTTCCGCGTGACGCCCTCTCGATTTCTAACCCAACAAGTGGTATCAAACGCTATGGTTCAATGATCCAATGTTAATGTATAGGGATCTAATTTTTAATCCATATCAAATTTTAATTATAATAAGCAGCAGTGATATATGAAAATTATATGAAGATGGTGTGAAAAAGATGAAGATTGATTTGCCAGAAAATTCAGGTCAAGGGGGAATTTGTTAGGATCTGTCCCGAATTTCTGATTTTCTTCCATAATTAGAATTACTTTTCTAATGAAAAAAGGTTTCCTCGTTGGAAAAGAACTCTTTCCCTATTCCCTATTAGGTTTATTCTTTTTTCCCTATTAGGTTTATTCTTTCTAAGATAAAGAGTTGTATACCTCTATAAATAAAAATCCCTCTTCTCAAATCACAACACAATAACATCAACAATGTAGTCATTAAAGATTCTTGTTTAAGGGAAGATTTTTTCCAATAGATTTTCATTTTAATTTATTTTTCAATATTTAGGCTTCTTGGTCAATCATATCAAATAAAATATATTTTTATTATAGTTTTCTTTGTCATCTGATTTATTGTCAACATGATTGTAACTATATGAGCTTCCAAATGATGTCATCTCAATTTCGAACCCAATAATTACTACGTTCTTAAATACGTGTCATTCTTATCACTTTCTAGTACCTGTCATTCTTATTACTTTCTCTATTTTTTTTATTTATCCACTATTTTATTTTGGGATGTCCAACAATAATTGTTCAATTTATAAAATAAATAAATTATTTATCTATTTCTACTCATTTATCCTTAGCATTAAATACAATTAATGATCTAATATATTTTTCAAAGTATTAAATTTATACCATATAAAATAAAGGTACATATGATTAACCTTTGGTTCATGCGGCTTTATGCATTGGGGCCCTTTCAGGTGGGGGAAGTTGGACCCATATAGCCCGTGGGTGCCTTATAATGATGGTTATGCTACACAACCCAGGTTAAGATTTTTGAAATACATGCTAAGACTTGTTCCCTATCCCAACATTTTATATAAGTATATTTATATGCATATATGTATGTGAATATGTACATTGAGTTGAACTAGATTTTGAATTTTCATTACCTTATCCTTATCCCTGAGTTACATGATAGTGCTCAATTCACTACCCATCTTCGAATGTTGTATCCCCACGCGATGTAGGGTCCGAAGGCAAGTCTACTTTTCTTGCACAGTGTTAGGTGGATCGATTCAGTTCGTTAATCGTTTATGGTGAAGTGGTGAGCTTTCATTATCTAGAAGGCTTGGTTATTCAATCGGTTTTTTTCATAAACTAGAATTAAAGAGTTCACATTAACATTGTCATTGTCATTTCCAGGGTCGGGGGTATGCCCCAACTTAGATTATTTTTAGATTAGTAGAGGATTTGTAGATATTACTGTGTATTAGGTATTGATGTTGGAATTCTTAGATGTATTTGAGCTTATTACTTTCCTATCTTGATATATGTTTGGAATTCAACCACTGCTAGGTGTTATGTTCTGTATTGGCTAGGCAAAGGAGTGGCTTCAATCCTCGGTGATCTTGGGATACCCATCACATCCAGGCCATGGTTTGGGTTATGATAAAGTTGGTATCAGTGCCTAGGTATTGTGTAATTGAGTGTCCACAAAGTCGTGTTAAGTAGAGTCTCTTTTATGGGTGTGTAGCACACCACACTTATAAGAGAGAGGTTATGAGGCATTTAGGAATGTTTTTCTTTTTTGTGATCTACTTTTGAGCTGTAGAGTCTAGGGTGTTGATATCTCCTTTAATTCTTATTTGTTTGCTTTTTAGATCATGCCTCCCAGAAGATTTGATACTCGTGGAAACTCCTCTATCCCGCTTGAGGACAATATAAACGGGGCTCATCCTACTTATAGAGTTCAGACCTAGTCTAGAGTTACTATTTCTGACTTACCTAGTGGGGTTCCATCGACCCCACTGATCTTTCTCCTATGGGTGATACTCCTACTCAGTCACCTCTAGGAGATATTACTAATGTTGAGTTCCGTCATTCTATTCATCTGTTAACCCAATTGTTGATATCTCAGTCATATCAATCGGGTCTTACTGGTGCTGCTATTAGTTCTTCTGAGGCCACAAGGATTGGCTAGTTTATGAGGTTGAATCCTCTGACCTTTACTGGTTCTAGGGTTGAGGAGAATCCTCAAGGGTTCATAGATAAGATGGATAAGATTTTTCGTATGATGCATACTTCTAATTCTGAAGGTGTGGAGTTTATTACATACCAGATGAAGGATATGGTGTATTAATGGTATGAAGAGAGGGACCAATCTAGGGGCGATGATATAAAATCGGCATTATGGGAGGATTTCTCAGATGCTTTTCTTGATCGTTTTTTTCTAAGAAGTTGAGGGAGGCGAAGACTGGAGAGTTCATGAATTTGAAGTAAGGCAAGATTACTATGAAGGAGTATGCCCTTAAGTTCCATTATTTGTCCCATTATGCTCCTGATCTAGTATCTAATATGCAGGTTAGAATGAGGAAATTTGCTTTTGGGTTGTCCCGCGATCTGATTTTGAAAAACAAGGCCGCCTTGTTGAACAAAGACATAGTTTTTACTAGGTTTGTGGTGTATATGTAGTAGGTTGATAATGAAAAGAAAAAACAAGCCAAAGTTAGGGAGAGGTAAAGTAAGAGATCTAGGTACTTTGAGTAAGGAAGAGACCAACAGAATAGTGGTAGAGATGGTAAGCAGTGGCCTAAGAAGAAATAGGAAAATACTGGTTCTTATTCTATGTCTAGTGCTACATATCCAAAGTCGTCCGGTGATCATCGATTCTAGGGAGACAATGGGTATAGGGCACAGAGTGTCCAGTCTCAAGCTAGTGGAGCTCAGTCGTCCCCATCTTATCCTTCTTGTCGCTTTTGTGGGAAAGTTCATTGTGGAGTGTGTGATAAGAGAGGAATAAGTACTTCAAGTGTGGTCGGATTGGTCACATGCAGCGAGATTGTCTTTCTAGGGTTTCTTCTGGGGCTAATAAGGTCCCGGTTGCTACTTCTTCAGCTCATGCACCAAAGGATGCTACTTCTGGCTCTAATACTAGTTAAAATCGTCTGTATGCTCTTGCCACCCATTAGGATTTTAAGGCATCTCCTGATGTTGTTACTGGTATGCTAAAATTTTTCTCTCGTTATCTATATTATCTACTTTCTCTCGAGTCTACCCTTTTTTATGTGACTCCTTATGTGGCTATTTATTTTGGTTTTGGTCCCGAGTGTATTCCTGATCCCTTTTCTGTGTCCACCCCAGTGGGTGACTCTATTGTGGCTAAAAGAGTCTATAGGGGTTGTGTGGTGTCTATTCATGGTAGGAAAATGTTAGCGGATCTAATATAGTTGGACATGTTAGATTTTGATGTGATTTTAGGAATGGACTGGCTCCATTCGTTTTATGCCTATCTAGGTTACCGAACCTGAAGGGTTAGTTTCCAATTCCCAAATAAACCAGTGATTGAGTAGGAAGGTAGCTCCTTAGTGCCTAAGGAAGGTTAATTTCTTATCTTAAAGCTCGGAGGTTGATCTCCAAAGGGTGTCTCTACCAGTTAGTGCATATTAAGGATTCTAGTTCAGAAGGTCCTTCATTGCAATATATCCCCGTGTTCTGTAAATTTTCTAAGGTGTTTCCTGATGTTTCTCCTAATAGGAAAATTTATTTTGGAATTGATATTCTTCCGAACACTCATCCTATCTTTATCCCTCCCTATTGAATAACTCCGACTGAGTTAAAGGAACTTATGGAATAGTTCAAAGATCTTCTAGATAAGAGTTTTATTCACCCTAGTGTTTCTTCGAGGGGCGCTCTGGTACTCTTCGTGTGTAAGAAGGATGGGTCCCTTTGAATGTGTTTACATTATCACCAATTGAATAGGATGATCATGAAGAATAAGTATTCACTTCCTAGAATTGATGATCTCTTTGACCAGCTTCAGGGTACGAAGTATTTTCTAAGATTGATCTTCAATTGGGTTATCATCAGCTAAAGATTAGGGAGGTGAATGTCCCTAAGACTTCTTTTCATACCCAATATGGCCATTATGAGTTCTTGGTCATGTCTTTTGGTTTGACTAATGCCCCGATGATATTTATGGATCTTATGAATCGGGTATTCAGACAGTTCTTGGATTTGTTCGTGATCTTATTTATTGATGATATTCTAGTCTATACCAAGAGTGAGGAAGATCATGTTGATTATCTCCAAGTAGTGTTGTAGACCCTTAAGGAGCATCAATTGAATATCTAAGTGTGAATTCTGGTTGACTGTTGTGACCTATCTATTTTATGTTGTATCTAGTGAGGGGATTATGGTGGATCCACAAAAAGTTGAGGCAGTTATGAAGTGGCCTAGACCCATGACTCTAACCAGTATTTAGAGTTTTTTAGGCTTGGCCAGATATTATAGGAGGTTTATGGAAAATTTCTTTTGTATTATGGCCCCATTGACTAAGTTGACTCAGAAAAAGATGAAGTTTCTATGGTCTGATTCTTGTGAGGGTAGTTTTGAGAAGTTAAAGGATAAGTTAACTTTGGCTTTAATTTTGACTCTACCCGAGGATACTGATGGCTTTGTCATTTATTGTGATATGTCCCGTATAGGAATGGGTTGTGTTTTGATACAACATAGCAAGGTGGTTGCATATGCTTCAAGGCAGTTGATGGTGCAAGAGAAGAATTACCCGACACACGACTTGGAATTATTGGCTTTGGTCTTTGCTTTAAAAATTTGGTGGCACTATTTGTATGGGGTTCATGTTGACATTTATTCCGATCATAAGAGTTTGAAGTATATGTTTACTCAGAAGGAGTTGAATCTCAGGCAAAAGAGATGGCTTGAGTTGCTTAAGGACAATGATATGAGTCTCCATTATCATCCAGGTAAAGCTAACGTAGTTGCTAATGCTCTTAGTAGGTTGTCTATGGGAAGCTTATATCATATGGATGAGAAGAAGCGAGATTTGGTAAGAGATATTTACCGGTTGGCTAATCTTAAAGTTCCTTTCATGGACTCTGAGTATGGTAGTGTGATTATGCAAGAGGTGGTAAAGTCATATCTTGGTGCTGAGGTGAAGGAGAAATAGGTCTTGGACCCTATTTTTATGTAGATCAAGGATTGCATGAGTTACCAGAAGGTGATGGCTTTTGAGATTGGTGGTGATGGTACCTTGAGGTATCAAGGCAGACTATATGTTTTCGATATTGATGAACTGTAAGGAAGAATCTTGGATAAGGCTAATGAATCGAGGTACACTGTTCATCCTGGTTTGACAAAGATGTACCATGACTTGAATGAGATATATTGGTGGAATAACATGAAAAGGGTGTGGCCAATTTTATAGCTAAGTGAATGGTGTGTTGACAAGTGAAGGTTGAGCACTTGAGGCCTGGTGTTTTATCTCAAGAGATTGAGTTACCCATGTGGAGATGCGAAGTGATTAATATGGATTTCTTTACTGGTCTTTCACGATCTCGCCAACAATTTGATTCCATTTGGGTCATCGTGGATAGGATAACTAAGTTTGTTCATTTCTTATTGGAGAAGACTAATTATTCGGTAGAGGATTATGCTAATCTTTTCATTCAGAAGATTGTAAAATTGCATGGTGCTCCAGTTTCCATCATATATGATCGAGGTACTCAGTTCTCATCTCACTTTTGGCATTCCTATCAGAGAGGTTTGGGAACTAAGGTGAACCTTATCATCGCTTTCCACCCTCAGATGGATGGACAAGCGGAGAGGACTATACAGACTTTGAAAGATATGCTAAGGTCCCGTGTGATCGATTTTGGTAGTAGTTGGGTTGACTATTTGCCTCTCATGGAGTTTGCCTATAATAATAGCTTCAACTCTAGTATTGGGATGGATCTTTTCATAGCTTTGTATGGTAGGAGGTGTAGGTCACCCATTGGGTGGTTTAAGGTTGGTGAGAATAGGTTGTATGGTCCCGACTTGGTTCACCAAGCTATGGAAAAGGTCAAGGTGATTCGAGATAGGATTAAGGCCACCCAAACTCTCCAAAAGTACTATGAGGATGTAAGGCAAAGGGACTTGGAGTTTGACATGGATTATTTAGTGTCTTGAAGGTGTCTCCCATGAAGAGAGTGATGCGGTTTGGGAAGACGGGGAAGCTCAGTCCCCGTTATGTTGGTCCATTTCGTGTTTTGAGGCGAGTGGGAAATGTGGCTTATGAGTTGGAATTGCCTTCGATTTTGGGTTCCATTCATCTAGTTTTCTATGTTTCGATGATTAAAAAGTGCATATGTGATCCTTCGTTAGTTGTTCCTTTGGAGAGTTTTGGTGTCTTAGATTCCTTGTCCTATGAGGAGGTCTCGATTGGGATTTTCGATTTGTAAGTCTGCCGGTTGTGAACAAAAGATGTGGCTTTGGTAAAGATTCTATGGAGGAACCAAAAGTGTGAAGAAGCTACATGGGAAGCTGAAGAGGACATGAAGTCCAATCATCTATTCTTATTCCCCATTTCGGATAATCATGCTGAAGGTATGTGTATTCCTTAATATCTTTGTTTTCTGACTTTGTTCAGGAATTTCCTTGATATCTTTGTTTTCTGTCTTTGTTAAAGGTAAGTGGGGGGGTGGGGGGTGTTTTTTGTGTTAAATTACTCTAAAAGATGCTTTGACCCATCATTTGAGGACGAATGATCCTAAGGAGGAGAATGAAATACCCCAGATTTTGTTCCCTGAAAATTTCTGAGTTATAAACTCACTGCCCAGACTACGACCCTCCTTACGAGTCATAACGTGTCATTGCGGGTCATATGTAACGACTCGAAATCACCCCTCAGGATACCACACGGTGCCTAGGGTCACAAGTGACCCTAATATAACCCTTCTATTGGCATAACTCATAAGCAACTGAACAAAGTGCATAAATCTGAAAGAATAAGGTGAAAATAACTCTATTATGAATTGGCTCAAACAAAACTGAAGTCACAAGGTTACAACTCTGCTTTTACAATAAAACTGAAACATAATGCATCAACTCCTACTGACTGTCTATGGAGCCTTTTTTAGTACTGACTATAGGTAGCTGGGTCATGGCTCCTAACCACCCCAACTCAATACGACAGAATAAAGAAAATACGACACGATTTAACTGTATCACTGACACGAGCCCTTGAATAAAAAAAGGACCCATCACCTACTGACTGGAAGTTGTGAACTGACTGGATATGGTGCATGCGCTACAAATCTTTGCACCTAAATTTTGAGATCATGTAGCACATAGACGTATATGTGGATCAACATTTGGGAATGTACTGAGTATATGGGGGTGAATGTATATGTATAAAATAGTATCAAATCATGCATGTAATATAGGATGACTCACATGGTTTGAACAAGTATAGAATTTAAAGCTCATAAGTCATGCAAGATGAAGCATGTAACTCAAATCTCGTGAGTCATCAAACTTTAACGTTGAAATAGGAAATCCTCTCTTATTATCAATCCTCAATGCTAAAGGAACTTTAAACAGTACTTTCAAATCATTCATATATCTCATGGAGAGTAGAACTT
Source organism: Capsicum pubescens (assembly GCA_030864215.1). Taxonomy (NCBI): domain Eukaryota; kingdom Viridiplantae; phylum Streptophyta; class Magnoliopsida; order Solanales; family Solanaceae; genus Capsicum; species Capsicum pubescens. Next base: position 114,945,451 of record CM061546.1, read on the forward strand.
CTTTAACGCTCAAGATCTCATAACTCTTTTAAACTTAAATACTTAGAATTCAGAATCATATAACTTTGAAACATACTTGAAGGCATTTCGTTCACTTTAGGAAAGGATCTCATTTCAAGCTTTAGGAAAATCATTCCATCTCAATGGAAATATACTCTAGTTTAAGGAAATAACTTATCTCAGAGCTTCATGGAAAATACCATATCAAGGAAGAATACTTTCGCTTAGAGAAAACAACTCATATCAAGGAAATGCTTTAGTTAGGGAACCATTTTGCAACTTTAACATTAGGAAAATAGCTCATAGGAAGGTAAAATACTTTAGTTTTCAAGGAAGTTCTAATCTCGAAGTTCTCGTAACCGACATAAATACCATATCAAGAGAGGTTCTCGTAACTGACAAAACTATGCGAGCTACATGGAGTCCAATGTTTTTTCCTTCTAAGGAGGAGACCCCACGTTGGGGAGGATCTTCATACTCTTGACAGGGAGTATAACCTAAACAAAACTCGGCCTCGGGCCCAATCATGATCATCATAAACTCGGCCTCAGGCCCAACCTACGGTGGCACATATTTTTGGGGTAAGAAACCGTAGTAACTTATCCGTTCGGTGCTAAATACTACTCCCTTTAGATTATCTGTGCGCATCTCATAAAAATTCACTTTTAGAATAATCTCATGGTTCACCACGAACCAAATAATCAAATTGATAATCTGATATGATGAAGTGAATTTCAAAGCTTTCGGACCACTAGGTCAATTCATTTCTCAATCATCTCAAAATACTCAAATCATGGGTGTTTATAGCACAAGAGTTCATAATTTCACAAGTCTCAAATAGAGCTTACTAACCCATAGTTCAATCTCAAGTTAAAGTTCATCAAAATCATAATATATAGCATATAGATTCATAAATCATGTGGAAATCTGGGAATTTCAGTAATTTATCTCAAAATCTCAATATAGTCATATGCTTCAATATCTCAACATTGCAAATATTAGCTTCTCAAGGAGTAAAATCATGGGGTTTATTCCCAGCTGTAAATTCTCAATAAAACATGCAGAAATCATGTCATTTGACTCTTAATTCATGGGAAATATCAAGATAATGCATTCAATAATAATGGGTGAAAACCCCCAATTCAAATTCATGTAAAAACCTTATAGATTATAAGAAATTCATGATGTAAATAAGCTTTTTGGGAACAAGTATGAAATGGTTACCCTTGTTCAAAACCCCACATACCTTTGATTATGGAATTGGATGAACAAGCTTGCTCTAAACTTCCTCTTCTTACTCTTGGGAGAGGATTCTTGAAGCCCTTGACTTGGGAACCTTAAATATTGACTCAATTTAAAAAATCTATGGTGGATTCTTGAGATTCTTGGAAGAGGTTTTGGATACTTAGGGTTTTTGTTGAGAGAAAACTTGAGAAAAACCTCATAGGACGCTTGCAAATGACTTTGATTTGGTGTTTTCACGGTTTTATAGGCTTGGAAAAAGTCCAAAGTGCCCTTTTTAGCCTTTGCACGAATCTGAAAAAATTGAACTGGGAACCCAATTTATGGGTCACCGCGACGCGCCACTTATCGCGGTGGCTCACTAGAAATTGACAAATGGTAATCTGGGTATCACCGCGACGCGGAGCCATTGCGTTGTCCCACTGGTTGGGACCTGGAACTCCTCCATGACATGCCACTATCACAGGGTTCCACTGGAATTTGACAATTGTCAAATAGACCCTCTCCGCGACGCGTCAAGCACTAAAACGACGCTGTTTTACAACTAGAACGTAAATTAGCCATAACTTCTTACTCGGGTATTGGATTTGGGAAAATCTTATATCGATGGAAAGCTTATCGAATTTCCTATGTGATAAAAATTCGAAATTAGGGAAATTACATATGGTTAACACGATTATTACTTGAGAATACACTTCTCAATCTTTTAAAGACGGAATCACGCCTCACTTGACACACCCTAAGGCTTAAACTACGAGGGAACTTTGCGGGGTCTTACATCATAGGACCCCGACCTTAGGGTATCCAGTAAAGGTACCTAAGTTATTATCCTGATTACGGGTGGCTCCTAACGAGTTGTAAGGACTCTAAATAAGTCGCATGGTCCTATGCATAGCCAAAATAGTGTGTACCCCAAGTGTTTCTATCCTGGTTATGACTTGGACCCTATGAGTCGTAGGGTCTCCTAATGAGGTTCATGGTGTGAATCATAGGGTCACTAGAGAAGGGTCCTTCAGTTACAGTCTTGACTACAACTCATAGTGATGAGTCGTAATGTGTCCTTACGAGTCATATAGTAACCCGTAGCCACTGGCGATAATTTTTCAGCTTTTAACTATGGGCACTTTGGACATTTACCTCTTTACCCACTTAGACCCCACGTACAAATAACACCTTGGGGCCATTATTTCCAACTTTTATCAATCATAAACTCTCTATCAAACTCTCTAAATTCTCCAAGGTCAAGATACTTAGAGTTTCCAAGAAGTTCATCAATTAGAGCTTCTAAGGGCAAATTCTCTCCATAGATCTTGATATTTAAAGCATGTGACTATACCCTAAAACTTATTTTACTTAAAACATGAAATTATATGATTGTTTCTGTGGATTTGAATGGGTTTTGACATGGATTGAGGGTTTTGGAATGAATGTTTCTTAAATTATTTTCCTATGATTTATATGCATTGTTCATGCTTTATATTTGGTTTTAAACTTGTGGGGTGCATGGGCATGGTGAATAAACTAGGGGATTGTGGTTTCCCCAAATTTCATGAATATTGATAATTGAATTGGTAATAAACCCAACCTAATTTTGTATAAATGGTTTTGAGTATAGGTATAGTTGCAATGAACTACTTTCAGAACAATTGCATGATGTAAAGAAGTTATTAAAACATGATGGTTTGATTTAATGAATAAAGGGAGATGGTGTTCCCCCACCTTGTATTAATGATCATAGGGAGTTATTTTCCCCAAGTTAATGGAGTTGAAATGACATGATGATGTTATCTTACAAGTGTAGTTGGTATGACGATACCAACAATGTATGCCTTAAGTTGTAGGGTGGTTTAATGAATGGGAATATGTGAAAAGTGTTTTAATTGGGATTAAAAGAGGGATGTGTAGCCGGGCTATGAAAGTGGAGGTCCCGAGGGACCAATATTAGAAACCGCGATTGACAATGGCAAGGTCTAAATGGCCGGGTGATTCGAGTCCCCCTTATTATATGATTAGGTGGTTCGAGTCCCCCATGTTAAATAACTAGGTGCTTAATTCACCTATGATATATGCCGAGAGATTTTAGTCCCCCATGGTGCATGTGTACCTATGATTATCCTCTAGTTTGTGTGGTTTCATGCACTGGGGCCCTTTCAGCTGGGGGAGAGCTGGACCCATATAGCTCGTGGGTGCCTTATTATGATGGTTATGCTACACAACCCAGGTTAAGATTTTTGAAATGCATGCTAAGCCTTGTTCCCTATCTCAATATTTTATATAGGTATATTTATATGCATATATGTATGTGAATAGGTACATTAAGGTGAACTGGATTTTGAATTGTCATTACCTTATCCTTATCCGCGAGTTATATGCTAGTGCTATACCCACTAACCGTCTTCGAATGCTATATCTCCACGTGATGTAGGGTCCGAAAGCAATTCTACTTTTCCTGCACAGTGTTAAGTGGATCGGCTCAGTTCGTCAGTCATTTTTGGTGAAGTAGTGAGCTTTCATTCTGTGGAAGGCTTGATCATTCCATCGGTTTCCTTTCATAAACTAGAATTAAAGAGTTCACATTATCATTGTCATTATCATTGTCATTGCCATGGTCGGGGGCATATCCTAACTTAGATTATTTTCAGATTAGTAGAGGCTTTATGGATATTACTGTGGATTGGGTATTGATGTCACATTCTTAGATGTCTTTGAGTTTATTACTTTCGTATCTTATTATATGTTTGGAATTCATCAGCTACTAGGTGTTATGTTCTGTATTGGCTAGGCAAAGGGAGTGTTTTTTGGTCCTCGATGAACTTGGGATACCCGTCACGGCTAGGCCCTGATTTGGGTCGTGACAAATAAAAGATTTTCACTAGCTTAAACCTGGGAATTTAATTTAAAAAGTTCTAAATAAACTGTAACTATTTCATCACAATAATAATAATAATAATAATAGTAATATTTATTTTCCATTATTTATATATCTAAATAATAGATATATGAGGTGTTTACTCAAATCTCACCTCTACTCTCAATTATTTTAGAATTTTAAATATAAACTGAAAATTATGTAAACTTAATATATATATATATATAACCAAGTACACCGAAGCGAACCCCCTAAAATATAGAGGGTAAAGTACGGGGAATGAAGAAAAGGGAAGGAAGCAAGTTACTAATTACTTAAATGTAAATAATGGAAGTATATAAAAGAAAATATAATAAATAAATTAGGCGGCAAAGCTGATCACATGCTAATGATGCGATAAATAAATTAGGTGGTTGGGCCAACCATATGCTAATGATGCAATTAATTAAATAAAGTAGGTGGTGGTACCAACCAAATGTGATAAGTACACTAAAAAGACAAGTTAGTAAAGTAATAAAAAAGACACAATTAGGAAAATTGAATTTTGATATTAATATCAAAAGTGAATTTAAAAATTACAAAGAGAGAGAGAGAGAGAGAGAGAGAGCAAACTCTAACCAAGATTTCTAGTGAGAGAGAGCTTCTTCCAAAGAAAATAATGTGTCCTTCTCAAGAAGGGAAGTAGGCTATTTATAGCAAAAAATAAGCTACAGTAAAAGTGCTACAGTGAAGCTACATTAGCACCTTTAATTATTGCTATAGTGTTGCTACAACAACCCCCACAATAAATTTTAGCAATTGGTTGTTGATGTCATGCATGACATCAATGTTGATGTCATGCATGACATCAATGTTGATGACTAATTGGTGATGTCAAATTGATTGAATTTCTTCTTCACCATCTGTGTCATATTTTTTCGATGAACGTTGGTTGCTGGGAACTTTAGCTTTGATTTGTTGGAGAATTTTTTCCATTTGTTGAATAAAATCTCCTCGGTTACCCGACTTTGCTAATTGTATGGATAAAATTGATTTCTATTGTAAAAATGAGATCTGGGCAACAACTGTTGGAGCTAAATACCCAGGATTGCGTCGGAACCATTTTTCTATATCTGGTACGTATGCCTACGTTGAATCCTAATTTTTTTACCATTTGCAATGGACTTGGATAACTAACCATGGATGCCCCCTTTTCCACCCCACCCTCCGAGGTTGTGGAAGGCAAATATTTGGGAAAATGTCCACAAAATATGAAACCTGTGGAAAATTATAAAATCAAAGGAATTTGATAATCATCATGAAATTTCTGTGTAAAATATTCATATCCTTCTTGGACTGGTGAGGAAGGATCTCAAACTTGTTACCATAAATCGGCCACCATTGGTGCAGGAACCACTGGGAAAATTTCGAAGCTAGTTGCTTTCCCTAGAGAAAAAATCATGAATGTCTGCCAGTTTTATTTTGGAAGGCAAAGGCATTCATCCACACTCTTTGGTAGTCAAAATAGTTGTAATATTGGGGGATCAAAAGCTTCAGTAAGCTTCCGATATTTTGCTGGATGCATACCCCATTCCTTGGGTGAGATTATTCTGTTAATCCAAACTATGGTATGAGTAACATAAGATTGGCTTTGTTTATCTTTGTGGGGTTTGAATAAACAGAACTTAGTATCTGTGAGGATAAACTCATAAAACTTCAGGGTATACACAAGAGTTTTTTGGATAAACTTGCTGAAGGGCTAAGTATTTACTTAGCTACCTCCTGGGGGTTCGAGTGCCAATATTCAGGTTCAATTTGAATTAGTGGCAAAACACTATTATCTTTTAAATAAGTTGGATCATCCGAGGAGGATCCTTTACTAGAGGAAATTGGTTGTGCTATAGGTGAGGAAATTGTTTTATGTGGTATAGGAAAAATATTTGAATTATTTTTTGGAAAATTAAAGGAAAAATTGACGGGGTTTTCTACCTCCACGGTATTTTTCATGGTGCTTTTAGCAACCATAGAATGAGAAGATGATGCGTGGCTTGATCCCTCCGTTTTTAAAGAAAACAATTTCTGAAAGATCTAAAAATCTCTTAGATAATTGATGTTGGGCGTATTTATACGTCTAAGCACCATAACTTACCCATGTTTTAGCTAAGTTTTGAGGATAAAATACATAATTCTTGCACTTTTAGTCTATTTTTAGTTAAGTGAGCTGACCTATGTGATTAGCATGCTTTTCAGGTACTAATGAAGAAGATTTCAGCACTTTGGGGACCTGTGGACAACAAAGGAAAACTTCACATAAAAAGGAAAGCAGCTTTTGGACTGAATGTGATGTATGGGAACTTTTTTCCGGGCAAACACAATATTTTTAAATAGTTAAGGATGCAGTAGCAATTTATTAGAGAAGGATGTTATTAAAAGCCTTATTGCTGAATTTTTAGGAATTCACATTCTGTATTTTTTTGAAAACAAGAGAAAGCGGCTTAGCTTGAGGAGAGAGAGAGAAACGTTTTTCTCTCTTATTTTTGCTATTCATCTTCTCCACCAAGACCGTTCTAAGTTTTGGTATGATGAATATTTCTATTGTGATTTCCGTTTTATTCATGAGTAGCTAAGTTTATTTGTTAGGGTTATGGAAACCTTGTAGTATACTCTCTATTGCTATGGGTTTTTGAATTTGTGATGCGTTAATCCACTTATATCATTACTCTCATTGTTATGATTGAATTCTCGTGGTTGCAAACATAGGGAATATGCCATTATAGCAATTACTTGTTCGATAGAAAAGTTACTGTTTGGAAAAGAGAGTGTGACAAGAAAATAGGGTTTCCAACCTCTATTTTACACGTTAATGCCTTGGCAGGATTAACTACTTGGAGAGTTCGTATGATTGGTTGTACACTTTGGATTCGAGGTAATTAAGGTGAATAAATCCTTGATGGTTGAGAAATACTTGGATTTAGAATTAGAATACATCTCTCTATATGTGCATGCATGCATGTATAAATCCTTATTACCCATAGTTAATAGAGAAGTAGAAGCTATAAGGTGGGCATAACCCTAACTTGTCATTCTCTGTGATCAAATATTATTACACATATCATCTCATTGTTACACCGATAATATTATTGTGCACTTAAACTGAAACCCCCCTTTACTTTGGAACCTTCGATCAACAGTCTAATAATAATCACAATACTTAGTGATCATAGTATTCCCTGTGGGATTCGACACCCAACCCAGTTGGGTTCTATATTTGACAGCGACCGCTTGCACTTTCTAACGAGAGTTGTAATTTGGGCATATCAAATTTTGGCGCCGTTGCCGGGGAATACGGTTGACAACTAAGTTTGTGATAGTTAATAGACCCTTTGGTCAAAGATTCTCAAATTTTACTTTTTATTTGTTGGTTTTGTTTTGTTCAGGTTTAGTGGATTGTATGCCAAATACACAAAGATCTGGTCAGCCATTATTACCTATAAATCCTGAACCACATCTCATTGGAAGAATGGATGCGCAACAAGACCCTGAAAGGATAGCTGCTCAATAGGAGAAGGCTAGATTAGCTGCATTGGTAGCTGCGCAAGTAAATCAACAAAATGCTGATAACCCAGGTCGGGTACCAAATCCTGATGATGAGGACCTGGGTGATGATAAGTTATTAAATCCAAGGCGTGCAGATGATGTGGCTGCACCAGTAAATAAAAATGTCAACAGAGATCGTCAAGCTAGAATGAGACCCGAACGCCGAGTGGTGCAAGTCGCTTTTGATGATGATGATGATGACTTAGACGGGGCTGGTGCCACAGGGGCTATTATTCCTCCACCCTTGGCACCCGGATCCAAGTTCAATATCACTAGAACCATGATCCAGCTATTGCAACTCAAAGGGTTATTTGGTGGACTTACAGGCGACGATCCGAATATGCATCTGATTAATTTTATCTCAACATGCAAATCATTTGACAATCCAGGGGTTGGACAGAATGCGATTTGGCTGCGCTTATTCCCATTGTCTCTATCTGGAGAGGCAACTCTATGGTTAAACGAGCTAACTCCTGACTCTATTACCAATTGGAGGCAACTGAAAGACGCTTTCCTAGAAAGATTTTTTCCGCCATCCAAGAGGGCACAATTGAGAGATGAGATAAGCAATTTCAGATAGCTTCCAACTGAATCTCTCCACGAAACATGAGAGAGGTTCAAGAAGAAGCTTACGCAGTGCCCAAATCATCAGATGACCAATGTCCACTTGATTGAAATATTATATAGGGCTTTGAACTCGGTGACTAAGCCAGTGGTAGATAATGTTGCGGGTGGGTCATACATGGACCTAACTTTTCTTGAGGCGTCTGACATGATGGATCGTATGACAAAGAAGAGTAGAGCTTGGCATACCAGGGATTCTGAGGTAGCAAGCTCTACTGTATCTATTGGCATGTCGGCAGAACAGAGGCGCAGAAAAGAGGAACGTGACCAGGATATAGCTCACATAAAAATACAAATGGACCTTCTTACCAAGCATTTATTATCAGGAAAGACAGAGAAGGTTAAAGCTGTAGCATCACAGGGAAGGGCTGACTCCGATCCTGAGGAAGAAGCCAATTACTTGAACAATCAGATAGGTTTACGAGGTGGTGGCCAAGGAAACCAAGGTTGGAACCATCAAGGAGATTGGAAGAATAAAAGTAACAGGAGTGGACTGTATGTACCTCCTAGAAGCCGTGATAATGCTGCTACCAGTTTAGGCAAAATGTCTATGGAGGACATGATGGAGAAAGTATTAAATGGAGTTGAGGCGGCAAATTCTGGGGTGACTACAATAAAGAGTGACGTATCTTCCATAAGTCAACTTGTAAATTTGCACTCAGTTGCTATTAAACAATTGGAGAAGCAGATGATCCAGTTATCCACAACATTCAACCAAAGAAAGAATGGGACTCTACCAAGTGATACAGTTCAGAATTCGAGGACTGATGGATCGTGTATGGCCATTACCACTAGGAACGGTAAGATGTTATCTAGTCAAGGTTTGGGAGCTTTCTCTTATACTGATGAGGTTAAAATGGATTGGGAGATGATTGATGAATCTCTAGTGGTGCCTGTGGAGTTGGGAGGTTTGAAAAAGAAAAGTGCGGAAGTTGAACAACCAACTAAGCCGAAGCATGTTAATGATGTGGAGCAAGGCATAAGAAAGGAGGTGAAAGTTGCTCCAATTGAAATTCCAAGGCCGCTACCTCCATTTCCACAACGATTAATGAAGAAAAAAGATGATGGAAAGTTTAGCAAATTCATGGCTATGTTGAAAAAGTTGACAGTGAATGTGCCCTTAGTTGAAGCACTGGAACAGATGCCCGGATATGCTAAGTTTATGAAAGACCTGTTGACAAAGAAAAAGACTGTGACCTATGAAATGGTAGACAATCTTCATCATTGTAGTGCTATTGCTACAAGATCTATTGTCCAGAAGAAAGCTGATCCAGGAGCATTTACTGTTCCATGTACGATTGGATTGCTAAAGTTTGAAAAGGACCTTTGTGATCTTGGGGCAAGTATCAATCTTATGCCATTGATGGTTTTCAAGAAATTGGGTTTGGGAGATCCTACGCCCACTAATATGCGACTTCTAATGGCGGATAGATCAGTAAAAAGACCAATTGGGATTCTATATGATGTGCTTGTAAAAGTTGTTGATTTTATATTTCCTGCCGATTTTGTAATTCTTGATTGTGAAGTGGAATTTGAAGTACCCATAATTTTGGGTAGGCCATTCTTAGCAACTGGAAGGGTGTTAGTTGACATGGAGCTGAATGAACTGAAATTTAGGCTCAATGAGAAAGAAGTTAGCTTTGAAGTATGTCGGTCTATGAAACAACAAAAAGAGATGAGTATCTTCTCGATAGTTGATGTATTCTATGCAGATAAGCGAGATGTACCAGTTAAGGATATGTCTTTTGTGGAGACCATAGCTGGTTTGGTTAAACTTGAAAGCAAGGATGTGAGTGACTTCAAAGTGGTTGGACTAAGAATAAACATTGTCTCGATCCAACAAATGAGGTACAAATGGTATCATCGATGTATCTTGACGTAGTCAAGATAATCGAGTCGTGCCGCGACGTTAAATTAGGCACTGCATGGGAGGCAACCCATCTTTCTAATCATTTTTGTTGTTTTTGATTAAGTGTAGGTGCATGAAGTACTAAGGAGAATATTAGTACCAATTTTGATTTGGAAGCAAGACATGTCAATGGTGGTAAGTTTAGGAGTGATGGGAACATTACAGGTAAGTTGGCGTGGTCAAATGTGTAAGGCTCAAGTATGATTTGCATTAGATTCGTGCCTTGAATTATGTTAATTTGACCCCAAAAGTTTTGCGGTGCGACTTTATTTTGTGACTTTCAATGAGGTTTGTGGTGGTAGCGTAGGGATCGGGCGGATAAGCCCGATCCCGAAGCCCACCATTGACCCCGATTGGGGTGCAGGCGCGAAGCCCCCGCGGTATGGACCTTTTCGACCAAGAGTGCGCTGTTTTTCCAATTGCCTATGCCAACATAGGCAATAGGCTAGGCGCCGCCTATGCCTACATAGGCAATAGGCTAGGCGCCGCCTATGCCAACATAGGCGATAGGTTAGGCGCCGCCTATGCCATTTCCTATGCTCACTGCCTCACATAGGCAATAGGCTAGGCGCCGCCTATGCCATTGTCTATTCTCACTGCCGCACATAGGCGGTAGGCTAGACGCCGCCTATGCCAACATAGGCGATAGGCTAGGCGCCGCCTATGCCAACATAGGCGATAGGCTAGGCGCCGCCTATGCCAACATAGGCAATGGGTTAGGCGCCGCTTACTTATACTTAGGCAATGCTATAGGCTCCGCCTATCAACATAATTTTTGCCCACTAACCCGTTTGTTAATGGATCAAACCGACCCATGTCTCATCTTTTAAAAATTTTCTCTACTCTTAAATCCCACTCCATTTTTCTTTCACCTAAGCTCCTCCCAACCCCTCCTCTCTCAAAACCCTTCTCTTTGCTCTACTAATCTTACAAGCTCCTCACCACTTTCAAAACCCAAGAACATCGACTCACTTTCTTCAATCCTTAATCTTCAAGGTAAGTGTTCTTTTCTTAATCCTTAGGTGTTTTGAATTTATGTTGTAGTTATTAATTGATTACTTGAGGATTATGAATTAAATTTTTTCCATGGCTATGTTGGAAAAGTGATGGTGTTTTGTATATCTTGATATGGTTGAAAGTGTAGGGTATGATTTTGATAAAAAAGTGTTTCATTGAAATAGACATGGGGAAATTGAAGTGATTGAATTGTATTATGACTAACGTGGTGCACCATGTCAAAGTGTATGTCGGTGAAGTCTGAGTACCCGATAATAACACAAAATTAGTTGATACTAACAAATTAAGTGTGGGGTGGTAACTTCACCACCCTCATATTAATTATAGTTAGTTTCATTATGTGTGGATGACATGGATGACAGGATGAATACAGGAAAAATGGATCCAATGATGATCTCCATGCAGGTGGCATGACTCCTAATGTGGATGAGAAGTACTACTATCCAGGTTCTTTATCTTGTTATTTACACTGGGGACAGTGCAGAGCTTAAGTGTGGGGTGGATGGTTACTTTGCTACTTGTTTCGTAAGAAAATAGGACCTTCTCCTTAGTATACTTGTGGATAGGATTAGTTATTTTGTTCATTTTGTTAGTTATTTTGTCATAATTAGGTGTTTTTCTCGATGATGGATGGATGACGACCGTCTTAAGAGAAAAGTAGTCTTTCAATTACATGTAACTGCTCTTGTGGATCATATGACATTATAACCTAAATATGTGATGGATCATTACGTTTGAAACACCTAGGCTCTAGTTGTGACTCTTGTTGTGATTGTTGGTTTTAATTGAATTCATGTAATTGTTCGGTTGAGAATCTATAATGCTCCTAATTGAGTTGACCATGTGCCATGAGTGTGTAAGACTGTTGTATATTCCTTATTGTAACTGATGCTAGAACTTTCCTGGTGTGTATGCAAAGCGAAATAAAGATTATGAGTTTAGGAGATGATTTAGGCATTTCTTTGATAGCCATTGTTCATACCTTCTTTTGACCTACCTTTGTACATTATCTTAGATAGCCCCGTCGAGCCTTTACCTTGTTCTTTTGTTAGCCTTATATGTAGCCTAATCCGTTCTTTAATAGACCGTAATTTGATTCAAAAAGATCCTAAGCGCTTTAATGTAAAATCAATGTGAGTTAAGAGTTTGAGAATAAGAGAAAAAAGGTGAAATTGATGCCCCAAAGTCTGGTTATTGGCGTCAGCGATTGATGTGGTTGGGAGTAGCTAAAATTGTTGAAAAAGTTCAAAATTTTATCCTGGACATGTTACAATGAACCTTTTTTTGGCCCTGGTCCTTCTTGGACATTGTGCACCTCAACTAAGGCAAATTGCTTAAGTTGAGGGTGGCTATTATAGGGGTGCGTAACGTGAAAAGGGTGCCAAAAAAAAATAAAAAAAATTGAAAGGGTTGCATACTCCCACCATAGTGTTATTAATTAAGCTTAACGAGTTGGGGTGAAAAGCAAATCTGTGAAGATAGAAGAAGTGGAAATTGTTTGTTTGAGATTGATCTTAATTGCATAATGTAGTGTATTAAAGCGCTTAGGGAAGATAGTCACTATTTCTGGCCAAAATAGTTCCTACCCATCCTTTAGCCTGCATTACAACCCGTAAAAGACCTATTTGATCCTAATCTTAGCATTCTGATATTAGTGGAGTATTACACTAAGGGAAAGCATATGGTCATCAGTTGTAATTTGAGAATTCTTTGTGAGAGTGAGCGCAACTTGATTCTTGTGCCCATTTTGTTAGAAATTGCATAATTGTGTGTGATTATGGGTAACTCTCTTGTTGTGAGGGCACATGGTTGATGAAGGTTGGGTAATTTATATGATTTTCTTGAATGATATGCATGAAATTTCCAACTTAATGAGTCTATTCTTGAGGGTAGGTTGTATCTAGGAATGATTCCTGAAGCTACTTCTTGTTCATAATTGTTGTGTGAGCCTATTTGAGCATCTTGTCTTCCTTTGTGGGTGCTAAGGCTTGTGTAGTATGCATAAATAGATATGTTGTTCGAGGACGAACAAAGCTTTAAGTGTGGGGTGGTGATGTTGGGCGTATTTATACGTCTAAGCACCATAACTTACCCATATTTTAGCTAAGTTTTGAGGATAAAATACATAATTCTTGCACTTTTAGTCTATTTTTAGTTAAGTGAGATGACCTATGTGATTAAAATGCTTTTCAAGTACTAATGAAGAAGATTTCAGCACTTTGGGGACCTGTGGACAACAAAGGAAAACTTCACATAAAAAGGAAAGCAGTTTTTGGACTGAATGTGATGTATGGGAACTTTTTCCCGGGCAAACACAATATTTTTAAATAGTTAAGGATGCAGTAGAAATTTATTAGAGAAGGATGTTATTAAAAGCCTTATTGCTGAATTTTTAGAAATTCACATTCTGTATTTTTTTGAAAACAAGAGAAAGCGGCTTAGCTTGAGGAGAGAGAGAGAGAAACGTTTTTCTCTCTTATTTTTGCTATTTATCTTCTCCACCAAGACCGTTCTAAGTTTTGGTATGATGAATATTTCTATTGTGATTTCCGTTTTATTCATGAGTAGCTAAGTTTATTTGTTAGGGTTATGGAAACCTTGTAGTATACTCTCTATTGCTATGGGTTTTTGAATTTATGATGTGTTAATCCACTTATATCATTACTCTCTTTGTTATGATTGAATTCTCGTGGTTGCAAACATAGGGAATGTTCCATAATGGCAATAACTTGTTCGATAGAAAAGTTACTGTTTAGAAAAGAGAGTGTGACAAGAAAATAGGGTTTCCAACCTCTATTTTACACGTTAATGCCTTGGCAGGATTAACTACTTGGAGAGTTCGTATGATTGGTTGTACACTTTGGATTCGAGGTAACTAAGGTGAATAAATCCTTGATGGTTGAGAAATACTTGGATTTAGAATTAGAATACATCTCTCTATATGTGCATGCATGCATGTATAAATCCTTATTACCCATAGTTAATAGAGAAGTAGAAGCTATAAGGTGGGCATAACCCTAACTTGTCATTCTCTGTGATCAAATATTATTACACATATCATCTCATTGTTACACCGATAATATTATTGTGCACTTAAACTGAAACCCCCCTTTACTTTGGAACCTTCGATCAACAGTCTAATAATAATCACAATACTTAGTGATCATAGTATTCCCTGTGGGATTCGACACCCAACCCAGTTGGGTTCTATATTTGACAGCGACCGCTTGCACTTTCTAACGAGAGTTGTAATTTGAGCGTATCAATAATCCTTTCCATTGGCACCTTTCATAGTTGTCGGATCTTTAAGACCGATGAGTAAGCGTCATTGTTTAAAATCATCTTTTGTCCATGGGACAGATACTGTTTGGTCTAACTGAGCCTCTTCTTCTTCTTCTTCTTCAACTAAATCAGCCCATTTCTTGGGATTGGAAATTGATATTGGATTTGGACTTATTTGCATCATAAAGATTGAGGTATTCCCTGCACGGCATAATCAGGTGTGGTATGATATCTTGGTTGATTTGCTTCAGCCGCTTTTGTTAAAAGTTTCTTGGATGCAACCATAGTTTTTTGCTGTGGGGTGACAACTTTTTGGGTGGTCTCTTCTGGGGATGGAAGAGTCGGAATTTCTGGAATACATTTTTCTTTTTTTTTCTGGGCATTTTATCTTCCCTGCAAGAATTCCCTAGTAAGAAAGTCTGGTATAGAGTTGGATCTACCTTTGATAAATTAAATATCAAAATCAAAAATAGATAAAATATCTTGCCACCTAGAAAATATGTTCTTAGAGGCTAGGTTTTGCACATCTTTTTGTAAAACAAATTTTGCAGTTTTACAATCTATCCTTAGTAAAAAAATTGATTTAATAAATTAGTTTGGAATTAAGAAATGCATAACACAATTGCTAAAATCTCTTTTTTCATAGTTGGATAGTTTTGTTGAGCCTTATTCCATTGATTAGATACAAATGCAACAATATACTCCTTATCATTTATCTTTTGTTTTAATATGCCATTGTAACATATATCTAATGCATCCGTTTCAACTATTTTGAATGCAGAAGGATCAAGGAGGGACAGATAAGCGAGGTCTTTTGCCTTCAATTTGATTTCTTTGACTATATTGGTATGGATGTTAGCCCATGGAGGAGGAGGCTTTTTCAACCTGTGATAGAGTGGTTTTAACAAATTGTTAAGTCCAGGAATAAAATCTACTATATAATTGACACATCCTAAGAACTTTTGGAGCTGTGTTTTTTCTAGAAATTGACTAGCAAATTTATCAGTAAATTGGATGAACCATTTAATAGGAGTAATAGTACCTTGAAAGATATTATGCCCGAGAAACCTAATATTGACCAGGAATAGACTATACTTAGTTTTTGACAAAACTAAGCCATTTTACCTGATGATATTGAAGAAAATTCTCAAGTGTTTGCAATGCTGGTCAATGCTTGTGGAGAACACTAAGACATCATCAATATAGTCTATTATCAATTTTAAAAAGGGATTAAAAATATCGTTCATTATTGTCTGAAATTTTGGAAACACATTTCTTAGGCCTAAGGGCATTGCATTCCATTCATATTGCCCAAATGGTACAGTAAAAGTAGTTTTTTATCGATCTCTTGGATCAATTTGGATTTTCCAAAATCCTAATTTTGAGAAGATTGTAGCAACACAAAGTCGTTGGAGAAAATTTTTGTTTTTTAGAATAAGATACCTAATCCATCAAAGGGTGGTATTTAGGGGTTTACAGTTTATGACCAAATGAGGGGTTCTTCGTTTGATTTCAGAACTTTTATTGACGTAAAAAGTAGCACAACTCCAAGGAGATTTACTTGGCGAGATGATCTGATTTTGAAGAAGATCATTAATTTTCGTATAGCAATAGATTGTTAGTTCATGATTCACTTGAATCGGTTGGGATTTGGTGGGGATGGTTTTTTCATCAAAGTCAGGTTCGTAAGGAAGACTGACTATATGTTTTTTATGATTCCAGAATGCTGTGGGAAAATCGGCACAAAGTTCTCTTTCAATCCTTGTTTCTAAGGCCTTGACCTTAGATTGAAAGGAAGTTTACTGAAGTTGTTGCTACAACCTTCAAAATATTATTTCTTCCTTGAGGAAATTGATTTGAGTCTCTTTGTTTTTCAAAAAGGACAAAACTTTTTGAATGGGAGGCTTGTCAAATGGGAGAAACATATTTTTGTCTTCGATAGTTATTCCCACATGAGTGACCCTGAAAGGGAAGAGAGTTTTAATGAATGGAGTGCCTAGTATTACATTATTGGTTATATACTTTACTAGGACAAAGGAAGTAGAGGATGACAAAAATGAATTTCCTAGGGAATTTCGTATTTCGACATTGGAAATTTTGTAACTGATTCCTAATCTACTACCATTTGTGGATCTAAGGGTTTCCTTAGTTTTTTCAAAGCATTTTGTAGGGATAAGTCCCTCTTGGACGCAATTGAGATCGGCACCAGTATCAAACAAGGCAATGATATCTAGGATAAATAACTTATTGATGATCAAGGTTATCTGAGTATGCCATCTCCTGATGGATATTCTTGTAATATATTGAATAAGAAAAATCCCCTTTTTTATTTTTGGATTCACTGGATCAGTGACATTTATCGGCTAAGATTGTTCAGCCTTTGCAGAAAATTATTGTAGGACAAGCCAATCTAAGTCTTGTCTAGCTTTTATTCCCCTATCTTCTTCTATAAGGAGTACTATTTCAGATTGGTAATCTTCGATAGTTACTGCCCTAGGTTTACTAGATGGGAACCTATTCAGAACGTCAGTGATGTTGTAAGTATTTGCAATCAGGGATGAGAAACTACACCAGACGAAGATATAGAAGGCTTTTATAGAGTTCTTTTAAATTGGTCTAGATAATATTTCTTTTGATCAAAATCCTGCAAATTGATAATTATTTCTAAGAGAAAATCTTGTTTTTTTGTTAGAACATTAATCTTAGGTTGGTCTTCTTGGTCAGACTGGGAGGACTCTAAGTCATCATTTTCGATTTGGTTTAACTCTTGTTCAAATTTGTCATTAGTACTATCGGAATCTCCACTTTCTTCTAATAAGAGATGTTGGTTTGGCTAAGAACAGAATCATCAAGGTTAAGGTTTCTAACCTTTTTACATAATTTAGAATATTTGGTAATATGACCATATTTTCCAAACCTATAACATTTGCCATTATTGGAGGCATAAAGATTTGGCTTCGCTGTAGGACTCCATTTAGGATGAGAAGATTTTGGTTTTCGGGAAAAATTAGGCTTGGTAGTAGAAAAATACCTTTTTGAGGTTGGTTTTATATAAGCCTACTTCCTACAAGGGGGTAGGCCAAATTGTTTAAAAAAATCCCAAAATCTTGTCGGGTTTGAGCCCTGTCTTTAGCTAGTTGCCTTAGTATCTTAACTTGTCGACAAATCTTTAGGGCAACTTGTTGGATTAGACTTAGGAGTTGAACGTAAGTAATTTTCTCATAAGGGATGATATCATTGGAGTATTGGTTTTGAAGATCTTCTTTGACTAGGTCCCTAAGAGACTTAGGTAATTTATCTAGGATTTTTTTCCCAATATGGGAAATTTCCATCAGGTCTTTCATATAACTTCACGAGAAAAGAATCTTTATACCAACAAAGTTCAGAAAGCATTTTGCACTTAAGATTAAGTATTTCAGAGGATCTTTTATTAAAAATACCTGGACTACCTATGAAAGTTTTGATAATAGTATAAATTAATGTATTTGTAGAATCAGGAATGGTTTCTCCATCCTTAACAATTGGTTCTCCTAAGGAGTCAACCCAAATACTTTGGAAGATACTTGGTTTATCTTCCTCACTGAGATGGGTATCCCACCACCCTTTAAGTTGGCCTATGAATCCAACTATAAGGATATGGGTAGTAAGTTGATCTTAGCAGTTTTGGGCAGTTCTATAGGTAGTGGCAACCATTGTCATCTACTGAAGTTTGGAGAAAATGTTATACTCAGAACATCCATCTATGTTCCATTCATAGATATTATTGTCATTGTAATTATTTTGCATAACATTAGGTCTCTCTTCTAATGCTACGTCTGGATGGGTAGCTCTAGGGTAATAAAGTTTTTATGGCTTACGCCAATTAGAAGATTCAGTTCTGATAGGAGCTATTTCAAGAAGAGATTCTTCCTCCGGCTGGCTATCTTCTGAATTGCTCTATTGGAGTACCCCAACTATAGCAGATGAGACAACACCTGGGGTTTCAGGGATTACGGGGTTGAGAGATTTCTCAATTTGTATGATACTTCGCTGAAGGTCAGTGAGTTATGGAAAAGATTTTGAATTATACATTTGAAGTCTCCTGGTAAGGGAATATCATAAGGCTTGAATAATGGAGAGGAAGAAGTGGACGCCTCTAATGGTTTAAGATCTAGAGATGGGAAATCAAATATTAACCAAGAGTATGAAGATACTTATTTGTATAGTTATTTTGTTCAAAAATATTTTTAATATCTTTGCCGGTAACCGGTTCATTTTTATCTTTTCTCTTGAAAGGTGAAGCAACGACTGAGCCATCAACATGAGAAATAGTAAGACCTTGAGATGGCAGAAGTTTAGTGGTGATATCTTCCCCGTTTAGGATTTTCCATTTTTTTTGAAACATTAATTGATTTAGAAAAAGGAAAATCTAATTGATGATAGTCGGCATAGGCCTCAAACCATTCAAAGAAATTAATTTGTTTCCGGACAGAATTTAAAAATTCATAATAAATTTCTTGGATACTTTTTCTCTCATCTTTTTTAAAGTGATTGAAAAACCAAGTTCATTTTAAATTGTTTGTAGATGAATAAAATTTTGTTCTAAGTGTTTCCTTAATAATGTTAAAGTCTTGACTTAAAACCCCTACCTCTCCACCTAAGGCTGAGTAGGTTGGTAATTGAGTTAGATCATCATGGATTTTAGTAGGAGGTGTTTCCACAGAATATTTGGCTTGTGGAATTCTGGATTTGAAGTTAACAATCTCGAGTCTAGAAGGAAACGAGGAAACAACATCCCTAGCCGTCTGTATCTCAAGAAGAACTGACGGGGAGCTAGAGACCCTTTGGATAAGAGATCTCTAGAAGGAGATAGATACAATTCCTGTGGAGAATTTTTAGATCTGAGAAACTGTAGTATTCTCAGTTTTTTCTACTGGAGTTGCCTCTTGCAACGTCCAACTTTAAGGTAAGGATACCTGATTCTAGGAGATCGGCTTAGGAACTGACAAGTGAGACCATTGAAGGTTAGTTTAGAAGAGGGCAGTTTATCCTTTGTAGCTATTTTTCAGAGCAACAGAGCCAAAGGCAGTATTCATGGCCTCATACTGTACTCTAAAAATAATTTCTACTGGGAGAGACCCAGATTTGGTCTTATAATTGGAAGTCATAACATTGACTGTTAAAGAATCTAATATATTTAGATCATTTAAGGATACAATAAAATTTGGAAAGCATTCAAAATAAATTGGACCATTACAAAGGATGGTTTCGACCATTCCTAGCAAGGAATCATTGAAGTCTAGAAACCTGGAGTCTCTAAGGAAAAGGGAGGTATCTAAACCTTCTCGGGAAAAATTTTTAGCTGCTATTTGGAATAAGCCAAAATAGAGGTAATTGTACTTATGCTTACTTCTCTTTATAGTTCTGGGATTGAGAAGTTTTATATCCTCATGATCTGATTCAAGACGGATGGTTTGTTCAACAGTTGAAATATGGTAGTCACTTGTTAGAGACCTCCATCTAGAAGGAGCTTTATAAATTTGGTCTTGAGGATGTTTGGGAATTTGCCAGTCATCAATTGATTGTTGAAAATGAGAGAAACTAATCTCTTCTTTGAGCTTTAAATTAGGAAAATTGTATGAAGTTGAAGTGGATGAATAGGATAAGGAGTTTTTAGAAGGAGAAGAGAAAAGGACGGAGAAATGCAATAGAAAATTTTCAAGAAAGTGATTAAAAACAACAACAATAATAACTTAAATAATTCCTATCCTTGGATCAAGAGACCATTAGGTTCCACATAGTAAAATGTTCAAGTATTTAACCCAATACTATATGGGAAAGTCAGATCTAATAATTCAATTAGTGGAATTTTTTCTCAATTCTATTTGTATTAGATAGATCAATTTTAACTAAAAGGTTCTTCTATCGGATAGTCCAAAGGTTAAAAAATAACTATTTGTAAGTCCGCTAAGTCTTCATCAGCAATCCAACCATTTATGCTTAGGTAAACAACATACAGTGTAGATCTAAAAGATTACAATACTATTTTGATCCTTCTATAAAATAGATTTTGCAAAGTCTAATAGAGTGATTCAAGTTTTGCCATTTAAATTATAGATCTGATAGTACCATATCATAGCAAGTTAAAAACAAGATTAATAATCTTTACTTTCCTCCATGGCTCTGATACCAAGTAAACAAAATTTATCCCCCCTTAAATATAAAGGGTAAAGTACGGGGAAAGAGGAAAAGAAAACGAGGCAAGTTAATGAATACATAAATGTAAATAATGAAAGTATATAAAAGAAAATACAATAACTAAATTACACAGAATGGCCGACCATATGCTAATCATGCGATAAATAAATTAGGTGGCAGGGCCAACCATATGCTAATGATGTAATTAATTAAATAAAGCAGGTAGCGGTGCCAATATTCAGGTTCAATTTGGATTAGAGGCAAAACACTATCATTTTTAAAATAAGTTAGATCATCCGAGGAGGATCCTTTACTGAAGGAAATTAGTTGTGCTATAGGTGAGGAAATTGTTTTACTTAGTATAGGACAAATATTTGAATTATTTTCTAGAAAGTCAAAGGAAAAATTGATGGGGTTTTCTACCTCCACTATATTTTACATGGTGCTTTTAGCAACCACAGAATGAAAAGATGATGTGTGGCTTGAGGCCTCTGTTTTTGAAGAAAACATTTTTTGAAATATCTAAAAATCTCTTAGATAATCCTTTTTGTTGGCACCTGTCATGGTCGTTGGATCTTTAAGACCCATGAGTAAGCGCCATTGTTTAAAATCATCCTCTATCCATAGGACAGACACAATTTGGGATAACTGAGACTCTTCTTCTTCTCCTTATTCAACTAAATCAGCCCATTTCTTGGGATTGGAAATTGATATTGGATTTGGACTTGGTTTCATCATAAAAGATTAAGGTATTCCTTACATGGCATAATCAGCTGGGGTTTGATATCTTGATTGATCTTCTTCAGCCGCTATTATTAAAAGTTTCTTGGATGCGACCATAGTTTTTTGTTGTATGGTAACAGCTTTGTGGGTGGTCTCTTCTAGGGATGGAAGAGCCGGAATTTGTGGAATAGTTTCTTCTTTATTTTTTTGGGCATTTTATCTTCCATGCAAAAATTCCCTAGTAAGAAAGCCTGGTATAGAGTTCGATCTCCCTTTGATATATTCAATATCAAAATAAAAAATAGATAAAATAGCTAGCCACCTAGTAAATATATGTTAGAGGCTAGATGTTGTACATCATTTTGTAAAACAAATTTTGTAGCTTTACAATCTATCCTTAGTAAAAAAAATTGGCTTAATAAATCATCTTGAAACTTAGAAATGCATAACAGAATCTCTAAAATTTCTTTTTTGATAGTTGGATAGTTTCGTTGGGCTTTATTCCAATTCTTGGATGCAAATGCAATTTTATGTCCTTTGTCATTTTTCTTTTGTTTTAAGATACCACCATAACTTATGTCTTATGCATCTGTTTCAACTATTTTGAATGCAGAAGGATCAAGGAGGGACAAACAAGGGAGGTTTTTTGCCTTAAATTTGATTTCTTTGACTACATTGGCATAGATGTTAGTCCACAGAGGAGAAGGTTTTTCAATCTCTCATGGTACAGTTTTAACAAATTGTTAAGTTTGGGGATAAAATCTTCTATATAATTGACACATCCTAAAAACCTTTGGAATTGAGCTTTATCAAGGATCTGGTCAGGAAATTTATCAGCAAATTGGATGGACCATTGAATCGGGGTAATAGTACCCTGACAGATATTGTGCCCGAGAAATCTAATATTGACCTGGAAAAGATGATACTTAATTTGGGATAAAACTAAGCCATTTTCCCTAATGACATTGAAGAAAACTCTTAGATATTTAAAATGTTGGTCAATGCTAGTGGAAAATACTAAGACATCATCAATATAGACTATTATGAATTTTGAAAAAGGATTAAAAATATCATTCATTATTTTCTGAAATTCTTAAGGGCATTTTTCAAGCCAAAAGAAATTACATTCCATTGATATTTCCCTAATAGTACTATAAAAGTGGCTTTATATCGATCTCTTGGTTCAATTTGGATTTCCCAAATCCTAATTTTAGATCAAATTTTGAGAAGATTGTAGAAGCATAAAGCCACTGAAGCAAATTGTTTTTGTTTAGAATAGGATACCTAATCCATTGAAGGGCGGTATTTAGAGGTTTATAGTTGATGACCAAATAAGGGACTCCTTGTTCGATTTTAGAATTTTTATTAACGTAAAAAGCAGCACAACTCCAAGGGGATTTACTTGGCGAGGTGATTTATTTTGAAGAAGGTCATTGATTTTCATCTGGCAATGGATTGTCAGTTCATGATTCAGTTGAATTGATCGGGCTTTGGTGGGGACAATTTTTTCATTAAAGTCAGCTTTGTAAGGAAGTCTGACTAGGTTTTTTTGCGATTCTAGAATATTGTGGGAAAATCAGCACAAAGTTCTCTTTCAATCTTTGTTTCTAAGGCCTTGAACTTGATTGAAAGGATGATTTATGAAGCTATTACTGCAGTCTTCGAAATGTTATTTCTTCCTTGAGGAATTGATTTGAGCCTCTTTGGTTTACAAAAAGGATAAAACTTTTCTGATGGGAGGTTTGTCAAATGGGAGAAACAAATTTTTGTCTTCAATAGTTATTTCTATATGAGTGACCCTGAAAGGGATAAGAGTTTCAAAGAATGGAGTGCCTAGTATTACAGGATTGGTTATATCCTTTATTAAGACAAAGGAGGTAGAGGATGATAAAAGCAAATTTCCAAGGAAATTTTGTATTTCGACATTGGAAAGTTTAAAATTGATTCCTAATCTACTACTATTTACGGATATAAGGGTTTTCTTAAATTTTTCAAAGTATTTTGTAGGGATAAGTCCCTTTTGGACGCAATTGAGATCACCACCTGCATCAAACAAGGCAATGATATCTAGGATAAATTACTTGTTGATGATCAAGGTTATTTGAGTATGCCATCTCCTGATAGATATTCTTGTGATATATTGAACAAGAAAATCCCCTTGTTCTACTTCTTGATCAACTGGATCGGTGATGTTTATCGGCTAAGATTGTTCAGCCTTTGCAGAAAATTATTGTAGGACAAGTCGGTCTAAGTCTTGTCTAGCTTTTATCTCCCTAGCTTCTTTTTAAGGAGTACTATTTTAGATTGGAGATTTTGGATAGTTACTGCCCTAGGTTTACTAGATTGAACCAATTTAAAAAGTCAGCGATGTTGTAAGTATTTGTAATCAGGGGATGAGAAAATACACCGAACAAAGATATAGAAGGCGTATCTAGCGTATTTTTAAATTGGTCTAGATAATATTTGCTCTGATTAAAATCCTTGTAACGCCCCGAATCTGGTACCCGAAATGCTACACGGTGCTCATGACCCCGAAGGACCACAAGCTAACCCATGACTGATATCTGTACTTGTACACTGCATAATATGACATAATAATGCGGAAACATGCACTGAAAGGCCATAAGGTTCAATACTGAACATAATCTGAATGATATAACATCTGTGTGGGGTAATAGAATACCCAAAAAAAAATTGAAAATACTGAAGTCTGAAACATGATAGTCTAGAAAGCCTCTAATTGACTGAACAATCTAAGTAAGGAGCTCATGGGACATGTTCCTAACTTTACTCCAACTAATAAACTAATTAATGAGATAATAGGGAATAATCATGCCCTCGAATGATGAGGACTCACTTCTAACTCTGACTAATGAAACTGGAATCTACTGCTGATCTGGAGCTCGTGTCTCTGAACCTATGGTATAAGGCATCATAGCGCAAATGTGTCAGTACTTTGAATGTACTGGTATGCATGTGAGGTAGGCTGAATGCATGGGGTTCATATGCATGAACAATAATAATAACTGACTAACTATCATGAGCGTGAGAATACATGCATGGGACATAATAACAGAAAATAATACTGTGATAACATGATTACTGAATCTGAATATAACTGATAACATGATTGACTGTATCTGACAGTCCTGAATCTGATGGAACTATCTGAGTTCTATAGTGTATCTTATTGACTGTATCTGACAGTCTTGAATTCTGAAGAACTATCTGAGTTCTTTTACTGAGACTGTGGGAGGTAGTCATCTAACCAACATGCCCCAAATGATGCATTATAGCTGAATTGGGGTTCAATCTATGCCCTTATTGGAAGGGTGTCAATACTACGCCACTGGTAAGGACAACATGTGAGTGACCCTAATATAACAGGTAACTCTAATGAGAACGATGGGAACCCTCATATAGTAGGCTAATCGACCTCATCTACCCTTATATAGAAGGTTGTGATGTCTCAACCTATGTTGGCTACATAGTTCTGGAACACAAGGATTATTTCTAAGCATCACACCCTCATATAATAGGTGAGTTCCCATCCTTGGGTTTACTCGATTCCAATTTCTACTCCCATCTGAATAGACACTGAACATAATTTACTGAACTGAACATGGACTGAGTTACTGAATTCTGTTGACTGACGGAATATTACTGATATCTGACAACTGACTGAGTTCATGAGATCATGGAGATTTCCTGAGCCATAAGACTGTCTGAAGTCTAAGGATTCATAACTTGACTAAGAGTATCATGGAAACATGACATGGCTCTAGGAACACAACTAATATTTTGGGTACAAGTACCCCCAGGACTCGATGGAAGGAAAACTAACCAAGCATAACTTACTTGAACATCTAACTAACATCATAATCCATAATACATTTATAGAAACATTCTATCAAATCATGTGATATGCATAACTTGTACATACATGGGGATTTCATGATATCATACTAGTTGGGAATTGTTCCTTCATCTAGGCATTTAATCAAACACATGGTAGGCATAGCACATGTAGACAACAATTAATCATCATGATTCATCTCTAATTTCATCATCTTGGGTTTATTCATAGGTTCACATGAATATACGTCTATACAAATCAATTCCACATAAAATTAATCACCCAACATGGATTTGAATTCAATTGATCATTCTCAACATAAACAAAACAAACCCAACATGAAATTCATAAATAAATCCATAAACTTAAACTTAGAAAAGAGATTCTTGGGCTTCATGGACGAAAGGAGTTCATGAATAACACTATGCATACCTTAGTTCATGATTTCATGAAGATTGATGGAGAAACTTTCTTGGAATTGGATCTTGTATGAAAACCCCAGCTTGTTCTTGAGAGGTTTTTGATAGAAGAGAGTGTATTTTGGATGAAAAGTGGTTGAATCACATGTTAAAGGGATAAAATAGGGGTGGGAAATTGACCCTTTTAACCCTGAACGCATCTTGTAATTTTATTAAAAATTTCTCGAATTGCACCCTTGGCGTGACACAAAACTATTGCACCGTGTCACTATAATTTGACAATTGAGAAATTAAGGGATGGCATGATGTGGAGCCATTGCGTTGTGCCTTCTTTTGCCACCTGGAACTTTGGCGCGACGCAGAGAAAATCGCGTTAAGACACTGAAAAAGGACAATTCTGAATTTGGGCCCTGGCGCGATGCTCCATAATCATGGACCACTACTTGAATTTTCAAAATACCATTTCCTCTTGTGGCACGGCGCACCACTGACTAATATGGCGCTATTTTACGATGGAAACTTGAAATAGTCGTAACTTCTGATCCGGTTATTGAATTCGGGCGAATCTTATATCGATGGAAATCTTATTGAATTTCTCACATGACAAAAAGTGAAAATCATTAAAATTCCTCATTGAATAATCATCATTCAATTTAGAAGCTAATACTAGACATTCTTGAGATGAAATTAACTAGGAAAAAAGTATGGGGTATTACAATTCTTCAAATTACTAATTATTTCTAGTAAAAGATCTTGTTATTTTGTTAGAACATTGATCTTAGGTTGGTTTTCTTGGTCAGACTGGTAGGACTCTAAGTCATCATTTTCGATTTGGTTGAACTCTTGTTCAAATTCGTCATTAGCACTATCGGAATCTTCACTTTCTTCTAATAAGAGATATTAGATTTTGCTAAGAACAGAATTATCAAGGTTAGGATTTCTAAAATTTTTAGACAATTTAAAATATTTGGAAAAATAACCAGGTTTTCCACACCTATAACATTTTCCATTATTGGAGGCAGAAAGAGTTGGTTTTGCCGTTGGACTCCGTTTAGTATTAGAAGACTTTGGTTTTAGGGTAAAATTAGGCTTGGCAGTAGAAACTTCCCTTTTTGGGGTTGGTTTTCTATAAGACTTCTTCCTATAAGGGGGTAGGCCGAATTTTTCACAAAAACTCCCTAAATCTCATCGGGTTTGAGCCCTGTCTTTATCTAGTTGCCTTAGTATCTTATCTTGTCGACAAATTTTTAGGGCTACTTGTTAGATTAGACTTGTGAGCTAACCGTAAGTGATTTTCTCATAAGGGATGATATCGTTGGAGTATTGGTTTTGAAGATCTTTTTTTATTAGGTCCCTAAGAGACTTAGGCAATCCATCTAGGAATTTTTCTTTCTAATATGGGAGATTTCCTTCAGGTATTTCATAGATCCTCACAAGAAAAGAATCCTTATACTACCTAGATCAAAAAGCATTTTGCACTTAAATTGTTAAGTATTTTAGAGGATCTTTCTCTAAAAATACTTAGACTTCCTATAAAAGTTTTGATAATATTTTAATTTAATGTATTTGTAGAATCAGGAATGCTTTCTCCATTCTTAAGAATTGGTTCTCCTAAGGAGTCAACTCGGATACTTTGGAAGATATTTTGTTTATCTTCCTCACTAAGATGGGTATTCCACCACCCTTTAATCTAGACTGTGAATCCATCTATGAGGATATGGGTAGTAAGTTAATCTGAGAAGTTATGGGCAGTTCCATAGGCAGAGGCAACCATTGTCATCTATTGAAGTTTGGAGAGAATGTTATACTCAGAACAACCATCTATGTTCCATTCATAGATTTTATTGGCGCTATAATTATTTTTCATAACATTAGGTCTCTCTTCTAATGCTACATCTGGATGGGTGGATCTAGGGTAATAAAGTTTCTGTGGCTTACGCCAACTAGAAGATTCAGTTTTTATAGGAGCTATTTCAAGAGGAGATTCTTCCTTCGGTTGGTTGTCTTCTGTATTGCTCAATTGGAGTACCCCAACTGTAGTAGATAAGCCAACATCTGGGGTTTCAGGGATTACGGGGTTGAGAGATTTCTCAATTTGTATGTTACTTCGTTGAAGGTCATAGAGTTGTGGAAAAGATTTTGAATTATGCATTTTAAGTTCCCTAGTAAAGGTTTTAGGAATCTTGTAAGTCTTGAATAATGGAGAGGGCAAAGTGGATGCCTATGATAGTTTAAGAGATAGAAATTGTTTTGAAATCAAATATTCACCAAGAGTATGAAGATACTTATTTGCTTAATAATTTTGTTCAAAAAGATTTTTAATATCTTTGATGGTAACCAGTTTGTTTTCAGCTTTTCTCTTGAAAAGTGAAGCAACAACTGAGCTATCAGTATGATAAATAGTAAACTCTTGTAATGGCGGAAGTTCAGTGGCGATATCTACACCATTTGTGGTTTTCCATATATTTGAAACATTAATTTATTAAGAAAAAGGAAATTCTAATTGATGATACCCAACATAGGCCTCAAACCATTCAAGAAATTAATTTGTTTCTGTACAGAATTTAAAAATTCATAATAAATTTCTTGGATAATTTTTCTCTCATCTTTTTTGAAGTGATTGAAAAACTAAGTTCATTTTAAATTATTTCCAGATGAATAAATTTTTTTTTCTAAGTGTTTCTTTATCAATGTGAAAATCTTGACTTAAAACCCCTAGCTCTCCATCTAAGGCCTTGTAGGTTGGTGATTGAGGGGGATCATCATGGATCTATGTAGGAGGTTTTCCATAGAATATTTGTCCTATGGAATTCTAGATTCGAAGTTAAGAGTCTCGAGTCTAGAGGGAAATGAGGAAACAGATTCAAAGTTAATAGATTGATTCAAGTTTAACCATTTAAATTATAGATCTGACAGTACCATATAATAGCAAGTTAAAAACAAGAATAATAATCTTTACCTCCCCCCATGGCTCTGATACCAAGTACACAGAAGTGAACCCCCTAAAATATAGAGGGTAAAGTACGGGGAAAGAAGAAAAGGAAAGAAAACAAGTTAATGAATACTTAAATGTAAATAATGGAAGTATATAAAATAAAATGCAATAAATAAATTAGGCGGTAGGGCCGACCATATGCTAATGATGCAATAAATAAATTAGGTGGCAGGTCCAACCATATGCTAATGATGTAATTAATTAAATAAAGTAGGTGGCGGTGCCAACCATATGTTATAAGTACAATAAAAAGACAAGTTAGTAAAGTAATGAAAAAGACACAATTAGGAAAATTGAATTTTAATATTAATATCAAAAGAGAATTTAACAATTACAAAGATAGAGAGAGAAAGCAAATCCTAACCAAGATTTCCAGTGAGAGAGATCTTCTTCCAAAGAAAATAATGTGTCCTTCTCAAGAAGAGAAGTAGTCTATTTATAGAAAAAAATAAGCTACAGTAAAAGTGAAGCTACATTAGCACCTTTAATTATTGCTACAATGTTGCTACAGAAACACCCACAATAATTTTTAGAAATTGGTTGTTGATGTCATGCATGACATCAATGTTGATGACTAATTGGTGATGTCAAATTGATTGAATTTCTTCTTCATCATCTGTGACATATTTTTTTTATGAACGTTGGTTGCTGGGAACTTCAACTTTGATTTGTTGGAGAATTTTTTCCATTTGTTGAATAAAATCTCCTCAATTTCCCGACTTTGCTAATTGTGTGGCTAAAATTGATTTCTATTGTAAAAATGAGATTTGGGCACCAACTGTTGGAGCTAGATATCCAGGATTGCATCGAAACCATTTTTCTTGAGCTAGAAATTGAACCGTTGTTTCTATATGTGTAAACCCTAATCCCATGATTTATCTTTAATTACATGTGTCATGAACTTTATCCTAGTATGTGAAGAGCTTTTGAGGTGAAGAATGTCATAGGAATCACTTAGAGCAAAGTTGAGCTAAGAGCCTTTGATTTGGCCAAATTTTGGTATTTGATTCTACAAGGGTCAAATTTGAACGTGTATAACTTTTTATATATATGGAATATTTTGTCTCACGACCCATCAAATTGTAGATAATTGAACAACCTTTCCAACAATACTAATTTTTCCTTAATTTGATACCCGACCAAAAAGTTATGATTACTTTCGTCAGAACCAGTAAGATGCAAAGATAGCGCTGCGACGCGGGACTAAGTTACGCGTCTAGCTCCGCGACGTAGAGTAATGTTTTCCATCATTCATAAATACAAGTCCAAAGGGCATTTTATTTATTTCCCCTTTCCCCAAGAACCCAAGTGTCGAATTAAAACACCAAAAGGGCATTATTTCCCACTTTTCATCATTAAATCCATATGTAAATCCTTCCCTTCCCAAGAACAAAAATCCAAACCCTTTTCCCCAATAAATCCCAGAACTCAAGCTTCCAAGTTCAAGAATCTTCAAGAAAACATCAATAATAGGATTTCTTTCACAAGTTCATCATTCAAGTCCCATGATTCAAACTTTCTTCCTCAAGAATTCAAGGGTTCAAGTTCTAATTTCAAGTTTATTCTAGAATTTGTTCAATTAAGGTATGTGGGGTATTCATCAATGAATTTCTTTCGCCCATTAAGCCCAAAACCCTTTTCTTTGTTTAAAGTATGAGTTTTTCTTCCATTGTAGAATTTCAAATGTTCAAGATGAATTCAATCCATGCTTTTCCTTAGTAAATTAAACTCAATCCATGACCTCTTATGATTCTATGTAAATTAGGTTATGTAATGCTTCAATTTTTGAGTCCTTATGTATATGTTTATTGCATCCATGTATTATCAATTTAAAACATGTAAGCATGTTGTTTTTCCATGATTTACACCTTTCCAAGTTCAAATTCATGTACTTCAGTGGTTATTGAAATTTACTATCTTTGGGTCTCATAATTATGATTTTCTATTACCATTTAAATGTTGTTTTTATATTTTTGTAATCATTAAGTGTCAGTGGGTTATGAAAACCTGATACCTATGTATCTTTACATGGTTTCTATTTTCAAGTAATGAGTCAGTCAGACCATGGTTTTAATATCATATTCAGAATATCATGTTCATGCTGAGCACTTACAAGTATAGTACCATGTCATGTTAAACAATCATTAGTACCAAAGTCTTTAAGTTGGGAGTAACACTTAGCACCGAGTGAACGTGGGATGGCGAATCCCCCTTAAGTAGAGGCATGAGTCGTTAGTAGTAGTTCCTAAGTTCCAGACCTATGGCGCCACCATAGATTATGATGGATCCCCCGTCAGTAGAGGCATGACACCCTCGTCCTTCGGGACATCATCCTTGTGGACCCACATCATTATTAATGTGTTGGTACCCCTGGTAAAGCACCAGCACCCTTCCAACTAGGGTCACAGGTTGGACACCAATAGCTCAGATTGGGGCATGTCAGTTATAGCTAGCTCCCACAGTCTCTGTGAAGTCTTTAGAATAGATCAGCTTAGGTTTTCATAACAAAGTGTATAAAATTTAGATGTTCAGTTGTAC
This sequence comes from Capsicum pubescens, assembly GCA_030864215.1. Lineage (NCBI taxonomy): Eukaryota > Viridiplantae > Streptophyta > Magnoliopsida > Solanales > Solanaceae > Capsicum > Capsicum pubescens. The sequence continues at coordinate 114,976,678 of CM061546.1, forward strand.
AGATTGCAGTTATTCAGATTTTAGACTTTTTTGGTACATGTATATGCTTGGTCTTATATTCTCAGATATTACATGTTCATGTGTTTCATGTTAATTATCCATACATGATCCTCCGTTAAGTTTTACAGCATGTCCAACTTTAAATGAGATTTACATATAATATTCATGTTTTACCACTTTTTATCTTTAGTTTTATTAATTTTACAAAAGTAAAAATTTTAAGAAACTAAGTGTAGTGATTCACCAGCTTAAGTGTAGTGATTCACTAGCTTATTAGATTATGTTTGTTACTCATGTTTTAAGATACTTTAACTTTCAGTTTATTTCAGTCTCTTGGTGAGTATACTTGCACTTAGCATGCATGTTTTAAGATTATGTTCCTAATTAGTTTTACTTATTGCATTCACCCCTACTTACTCAGTACATTCTAAATTACTTATCCATATATATGTTTATGTGCTACATTAACTCATAATGTAGGTACCAGTTGTAGCCTACACGTCATAATCAGATAGTTTGCAGCTTTCAGCCAGTAGGTGATGAGTTCTCTTATTTTAGGGACTCCAGTCAGTAGTAGTCCATGTACTTTTCTTTGATTATTCATATGTATTGATTTGTGATAATTGGAGGCATGTCCCAGCTATTTATAGTCAGTATAGTAAAGGCTTCATAAATAGTCAGTTAGAGCCATGAAATATAAATTCTAGTTCTCTCTTCAGTTTTATCTGGATGTAAACTTTATTAGTGTTATAATTATCCAGATTATACCATAATTATCTTTTTGTATTCCAAACATAGGTATTTTATATATTCTAAATTAGTTTCTCAAGCAGTATGCCAGTTCATGGATTAGTTTGGGATCACTTGTGGTTCCAAGTACTATGTTATGACTGGGGGGTAGTCTCGGTCATGACAAACTTGGTATCAGAACACAGAGTTCAAGTATCCTAGGGTGTCTATGAAGTCGTGTCTAGTAGAGTCTTGCGGAATAGTATGGAGATGTCTGTACTTTTCTTTAAGAGGCTACATGGTATTAAAGAAATATTTCCCTACTTTCATACCTCAGATCATGCAGTATAAGTTTTCTCTAAGAAACTTATACATATTTCTACATTAATCCATTCATACTATCTCTTTCTTATTCTTAAGGCAATAGAAATAACCAGCTTAAATTCTTACAGATAGAGTTTTCTCAAATAGTCCCCACAGACAGTTATGGGATTGCATGCAGGCTTAAAAGTATCCCATCAATGCTTTTAAGTCCCAAAGTTTGAAAGATTTTATTCATGTTCATGAAAATTGTGCACTAAGCTAAAGTTATATGTGCCCGCAGATCCTTTCTAAGAATCCTATGACATTATATGATCTAGATTTAGAAGCATAAAACCAGGAGTTTAGCAGCAGTAAACTAGGGATAGTGTTTAACAGATTTAGTAGATTATGTATCCATAGGGCTAGTTGTATGAATGGTGAATTAGTAGGCTTGAAACAGTGTATGCAAGAATTTAAGTTGCTGATTCAAAATTAGGTATGATGATGAATGCATGATCTAGAGGTGCACCCAAGGTGATATGGGATTGTATTATTTCTAAGTTTTAATAGTGTTTGTTCTTAGTTAGTACCGTTGAGTTGTTAAGTGTGAATAAGGCTATGTAGCATATGATGTTCTTATCAACTAACTTTTGGGTTATAGGTTGATGATGTTGGGTATGTTGGTGTAATGACAATTCACATGGTTTAGGGGAAAATATAAGTTCATAGATGTGATATTAGCAGTCTATCAATGAAGTTAGTATAGTTCATTAAAGGTTTGGGGATATCCATGTGGAAGATTGAGCAAATAGAAAGAAGATTTGATGTTCTAGGTGGTGTGAACTCAGGTTATGGATACTCATGAAGATTCTCAGTTAGTAAGTGTTCAAGTTATTATATGATGACTATTGAGGCTATAGAAAGATAAGAGTTGTATCATAGAAGAAGGTACTAGCAGGGAGTTTTACACTTTCAGGTTGAGTTTATTATTTATATGTATTGTTATATCTCAGACTCTAGAGTAAAGTGATTGCAGTTTAGTTTAGAGTTTATTAAGGGGTCCACAAACTTATTATGATGGGTTAAAGCTAAGGGGGAGATAATAGAACTAGGAACCAAGTCAGCCTCTCAAATTCTTATAGTGAGGCTAGTGTGTTGTAGAGTAACAGTAGGGAAGGAAGATGTGCAACCCATTCTTATCTTAGTGCAAAGTTTTCTACTCATATTCATGCATTTGCCATAAAAATCATGTACGCTTCTAGTTTTTAGTATGAGGTGTACCAGTTCACTTTGATGTATGATTCATATTCCATGAATTTGCTAACTCCAAACATAGATTATTCAGCTCATGACTCATGTACTCATGCTTTATAGAATGTTTAGTTCCAGGTACTCATGGTATACCCTTAATGATCAGTAAAATTCAGATCATGTCATGTATATCCTCAATTTTGATCTCTGTGATTAGTCTGTGTCATGGATACTCTATACCTCAGGCCTCAGTTAAGTGTCTAAGTTATGCATAGTATTCTTCCATGCTTTAGGTCCTCATGTTCTAACTTTCAGTGACCTGTCCTTATGAAATGATGGTGGTGATGAGATATTTGTTTAGATCTGAGAGAGTAAATATTTCATGTTAAGGAATAATTATAGTAAGCTTGTTTTATTTAAGGTTGTAAGATTGAAGGAAGTGTGAGGCCTAGCTTTTAGTATATGTCATGGTTAGTTGAATAAAATTCTAGATGTGTCTTCTTGGGGATAGTGAATAGAAGTTGCTATTGACAAGAGGTGTTAGAAAATATGGTAAAGTTCCAAAATGGGTTGATTGACCAAATGTTTATATGTGGTTATAATGATAGGCTTGACTGTCATGCTGGTATATATTAGTGGATGGGTGCATTGTGAAATAGTGAATTCCTCATAAGAGGTTGAATTTAGTTGCTGAAGTGGTAAGAAGAATTATTCTTGAGATGAAGATGTGAAACATGCATGGGGTATTAAATTCAAGGTTCAGACTAGTATTATGGTGTTATGTAGAGTATTGAAGGGGAAACATATAGTTGAGGGAGTATTTGAGAAGTTTTTTTAAGCTTGAAAGTAGCAGTTGCATTTCCTAAGGCCTAATACTTTTATCCCAGCTTATGTTTCATAGGCCTATTTCCATGACACAGAGTGATAGTCATATTAAGATTCCAAACTCAAATATCATATTCAGATCATGCCCAAGAATTCTTTTCTCCCTAATGTTATGCAAAAAGTGTTGAAGAAACACTCACATTGAGTATAATCTTTAAACATAATTTAGTTTGTATAGCCTACAATTCAGTTTTAGCAGGCAAGTTCCTATGGTTTTTCCATCTTTCGATCTAGTCTTACTATCTGAAGTTTCATGAGTATACCCATTCCAAGAGGTAATTTGTTTTCATCCATGTAAATTGTGAATTTAGTTTAGTTCATGCATCATGTTTTAGATTCATATATTCAGTCATGATTCAATTCGTAAGTATCTCGTCTATCATCTCAGTCTTTCCTTAGATTTCAGCCAAGTCAGTATCATTCGAGGGACAAATGATCCCAAGGAGGAGATGTTGTAATACCCCGAGTTTTAATGTCCTAAACCTCTTAACTTTTCTTCACGAGATCAGATCCAGCCTAAGGTAATGGTTACTTATAAGTTGACTCTCTTGTTTCTATCTCAGCCTTATAACCATTCTCATGTCATTGCACTTATTCATGAAATATTTTTAGTTCATGTATCATGCTCAGACTCAGTTATGCAATCATGTTTTAAGTAATGCATGTTTAGTATAGGGTCGCAGTTACCTTAGTGTTCTCAGTCTATCCAGTCTCATTTGAGGATGAATGATTCCAAGGGGAAGATAATGTAACACCCCACATTTTTTAGCTAGAAATTAAACCGTTGTTTTCACATGTGTAAACTCTAATCCCATGATTTATCTTGTAATACATGTGTCTTGATCTTTATCCTAGTATGTGAAGTGCTTTCGAGGTGAAGAATGTCATAGGAATCACTTAGAGAAAAGTTGAGCTAAGAGACTTTGATTTGGCAAAATTTTGGTATTTGATTCTATAAGGGTCAACTTTGAACATGTATGACTTTTTATATATATGGAATATATCATCTCACGACCCACCAAATTGTAGATAATTTAACAAGCTTTCCAATAATACCAATTTAATCACGAACATAGGGACAGAGACTCCCCCTTAAGTAGAGGCATGAGTCATTAGTATCAATCCCTAAGTTCCAGACCTACGACACCTCCGTAGATTATGACCGGTCCCCTATCAGTAGAGGCATGACACACTCGTTCTTCGGGACATCAGCCTTGTGGATCTACATCGTCATTCATGTATTGGTACCCCTGGAAAGTTACCAGCACCCTTCCAATTGGGGTTACAGGTTGGACACCGATAGCTCAGATTGGGGTATGATGGTTATAGATAGCTCCCGCAGTCTCCGTGCAGTCTTCAGAATAGATCAGTTCAAGCTTGCATGACTAAGTGTACAGAGTTCAGATGTTCAGTTATACAGATTGCAGTTATTAAGATTTTAGATTATTTAGGTACATGTATATGCTTAGTCTTGCATTCCCAGATATTACATGTTCATGTATTTCATGTTAATTATCCATACATGATCCTTAGTTCAGTTTTACAGACTATCCTACTTTACATGAGATTTACATACAGTATTCATGTTTTAACGCTTCCTAGCTTCAGTTCTATTAATTTTACAAAAGTAAATATTTTATGAAACTAAGTGTAGTGATTCACCATATTAAGTGTAATGATCCACCAACTTATCAAATTATGTTTGTTACTCATGTTTTAAGATACTTTAGCTTTCAATTTCTTTCAGTCTCTTGGTAAGTCTACTTGCACTTAGCATACATGTTTTAAGATTACGTTCCTAATTAATTTTACTTATTGTATTCACCCTCATTTACTCAGTACATTCCAAAAGTACTGATCCATATATATGTTTATGTGGTACATTATCTCATAATGTATGTACCAGTTATAGCCTACACGTCATAATCATACAGTTTGCAGCTTTCATCTAGCAGGTGATGAGTTCTCTTATTTTAGGGACTCCAGTTAGTAGTAGTTCATGTATTTTTTTTATTATTTATATTTATTGATTTATGGTAGTTGGACCCATGTCCCAGCTATTTTTAGTCAGTATAGTAAAGGTTTCATAGATAGTCAGCCAGAGTCATGAAATGTAAATTCCAGTTCTCTCATCAGTTTTATCAGGATATAAACTTTATCAGTATTATAATTATCCAGATTATACCATAATTATATTTCCTTCTACCAAACTTAGCTATTTTATATATTTTAAATTAGTTGCCCAAGCAGTATGCCAGTTCATGGGTTAGCTTGGGATCACTTGTGGTTCCAAGTACCTTGTTACGACTAGGGGGTAGTCTCGATCATGACAAACATAGTATCAGAGCTCAAAGTTCAAGTGTCCTAGGGTGTCTATGAAGTCGTGTCTAGTAGAGTCTTGTGGAATGGTATGGAGATGTCTATACTTTTCTTCAAGAGGCTACAGGGAATTTAAGAAATATTTCCCTTCTTTCATACCTCAGATCATGCAGTAGAAGTTTTCTCTAAGGAACTTATGCAGATTCCTACATTAATCCATTCATACTATCTCTGTCTTATTCTTAAGGCAATAAAAATAGCCAGCTTAAATTCTTGCAGATGGAGTTTTCTCAAACAGTCCCCACAAACAGTTATGGGACTGCACGCAGGCTCAAAAGTATCCCATTAGTGCTTTTAAGTTCCAAAGTTTGAAAGATTTCATTAATGTTCATGAAAATCGTGCACTAAACTAAAGTTATATGTACCCTCAGATCCTATAACATGATATGATCTAGAGTTAGAAGCATGAACCCAGAAGTTTAGCAGCAGTAAAGTGGGGATAGTGTTTATCTAGATTTAGTAGATTAAGTATCCATAGGCTAGTTGTATAAAAGGTGAATCAGTAGGCTTGAAACAGTGCATGCAAGAATTTAAGTTGTTGATTCAAAATTAAGTATGATGATTTATGTATGATCTAGAGGTGTACCCAAGGTGATATAGGATTGTATTATTTCTATGTTTTAATAGTGTGTGTGCTTAGATAGTATCCTTGAGTTGCTAAGTGTGAATGAGGCTATGTAGCATATGATGTTCTTATCAGCTATCTTATGGGTTATAGGTTGATGATATTAGGTATGTTGGTGGAATAACAATTCTCATAGTTTAGGGAAAAATATAAGTTTAGAGATGTGATACTATTATGCTATCAAGGAAGTTGGTATGATTTATTAAAGGTTTGGGGATATCCATGTGGAAGATTAAGCTAATAGAAAAAATATTTAAAGTTCTAGGTGGTGTGAACTCAGGTTATGGATACTCATGAAGATTCTAAGTTAGTAAGTGTTCAAGTTATTATATGATGACTATTGAGGCTATAGAAAGATAAGAGTTGTATCATAGAAGGAGGTGCTTGCAGCGAGTTTTACACTTTCAGGTTTAGTCTTTCAGGTTGAATTTATTATTTATGTGTATTGTTATATCTCGGACTCTAGAGTAAAGTGATTGCAGTTTAGTTTAAAGTTTATTAAGAGGTCCACAAACTTAGAATGATGGATTAAAGCTAAGGGGGAGATGATAGAACAAGGAACCAAGTCTGGCTCTCAAATTCTTATAGTGAGGCTAATGTGTTATAGAAAAACAGTAGGGGAGGACGATGTACAACCCATTCTTATCTCAATGCAAAGTTTTCTACTTCAGTCATCACGATATCTACTCATGACTTACATGTCAGCTCCACGATCATAGCTCATATTCATGCATTTGCCATAAAAATCATGTGCACTTCCAGTTTCTAGTTTGAGGAGTTCCAGTTCACTCAGTAGTACGAATCATATTCCTTGAATTTACAAAACCCAAACTCAGGTCATACAGCTGATGACTCATGTACTTATGCTTTACAGAATGTTCAGTTCCAGGTACTCATGGTACACCCTTAATGACCAGTGAAATTCAGATCATGTCATGTATATCCTCAGTTTTAATCTCTGTAATTAGTCCATGTAATGGATACTCTATTCCTCAGGCCTCAACTTAGTGTCCAAGTTATTCATAGTATTTTTTCATGCTTCAGGTCCTCATGTTCTAATTTTCAGTGACCTTTCCTTATGAAATGATAGTGGTGACGATTAATTTGTTTAGATGTGAGAGATTAAATGTTTCATGTTAAGGAATCATTATAGTATGCTTATTTTATTTAAGGTTGTATGAGTGAGGCAAGGCTTTTGGTAAATGTCATGGTTAGTTAAAAAAATTCTAGGAGTGTCTTCTTGAGGATAGTGTATGGAAGTTACTATTGACAAGAGGTGTTAGAAAATACGGTGAAGTTCCAAAATGGGTTGATTGAGTAAATGTTTATATGTGGTTATAATGATAGGCTTGAAAGTCATGTTGGTATATATAAGTGGATCGGTGCATTGTGTGTTAGTGAATTCCTCATAAGAGGTTGAATTTAGTTGTTGAAGTGGTAAGAAGAATTATTCTTGAGATGAAGATGTGAAACACGCATGGGGTATTAAATTCATGGTTCAAACTAGTATTATGGTGTTATGTACAGTATTGAAGGGGAAATATATAGCTAAGAGAGTATTTGAGATGTATGTCTAAAATTAAAAGTAGCAGTTCCATTGCCTAAGGCCTATTACTTTTATCCCAGCTATGTTTCATAGGCCTATTTCCATGTTACAGAGTGATAGTTATATTAACATTCCTTACTCAAATATCATATTCAGATCATGCCCAAGAATTTTTTGCTCCCGAATGTTATTAGAACTTCTTGCAAAGAGTGTTGAAGAAATACTCACATTGAGTATAAGCTTTTAGTATAATTTAGTTTGTATAGCCAACAATTCAGTTTTAGCAGTCAAGCAGGCAAGTTCCTATGGTTTTTCCATCTTTCAATCTAGTCTTACTATCTAAAGTTTCATGAGTTTGGCTATTCCAAGAGGTAATTTGTTTTCATCCATGTAAATTGTGAATTTGTTTTAGTTCAAGCATCTTGTTTCAGATTCAGATATTCAGTCATGATTCAGTTCATAAGTATCTCGTGCATCATCTCAGTCTTTCCTTTGTATTTTAGCCAAGCCAGTATCATTCGGGGGATAAATGATCCCAAAGAGGAGATATAGTAATACCCCAAGTTTTCATGTCTTAAACCTCTCAACTTTTCTTTACAAAACCAGATCCATCCTAAGGTAATGGTTACTCATAATTTGACTCTCTTATTTCCATCTCAGTCTTATAACCATTCTCATGTCATTGTATGTATTCAGGAAATCTGTTCAGTTCATGTGTCACGCTCAGACTCAGTTATGCAATCATGATCCAAGTCATGCTTTCTTAGTATACGGTCGCAGTTACCTTAGTATTCTCAGTCTTTCCAGTCTCATTTGAGGATGAATGATTCCAAGGAGGAGATAATGTAACACCCTGCATTCTTGAGCTAGAAATCGAACCATTGTTTCTACGTGTGTAAACTCTAATCCCATGATTTATCTTTAAATACATGTGTCATAATCTTTATCCTAGTAGGTGAAGTGCTTTCGAGTTGAAGAATGTCATAGGAATCACTTAGAGAAAAGTTGAGCTAAGAGATTTTGATTTGGCCAAATTTTGGTATTCGATTCTATAAGGGTCATTTTCGAACGTGTATAACTTTTTTATATATATGGAATATTTCATCTTGCAACCCACCAAATTGTAGATAATTGAATTATCTTTCTAATCATACCTATTTAGACTTAATTCGATACCCGAGCAAAAAGTTATGATTATTTTTGTGAGAACCAGTAAGCTATCGCGATAGCGCTGTGACTCGGGACTAAGTTACCGCGTTTAGCTCCGCAACGCGGAGTAATGTTTTCCTTCTATACAAGTACAAAGTGAGTTTTAGTCATTTCCCCTTGCCCAAGCACCCAAGTGACGGATTAAAACACCAAAAGGGCATTATTTGCTCACTTTTCATCATCAAATCCAAATATAAACCCTTTCCTTCCCAAGAACAAAAAAATCCAAACCCTTTTCCCCCAAGAAATATAAGAATTCAAGCTTCCAAGTTCAAGAATATTCAAGAAAACATTAAGAATAGGGTTTCTTTCACAAGTTCATCATTCAAGTCCCAAGATTCAAGCTTTCTACCTCAAGAATTCAAGGGTTCAAGTTCCAATTTCAAGTTTCTTCAAAAATTTGTTCAATTAAGGTATGCGGGGTATTCATCAATGGGTTTCTTTCATCCATTGAGCCCAAAAACCTTATCTTTGATTAAAGTACGAGTTTTTCTTACATTGTGGAATTTCACATGTTTAAGATGAATTCAATCCATGCTTTTCCTTGGTAAATTGAATTCAATCCATGTCCTCTTATTATTCCATGTAAATTAGGTCATGTAATGCTTTAAATTTTGAGTCCTTATGTATATATTTATTGAATCCATGTATTTATGAATTTAAAACATATAAGCATGCTGTTTTTCCATGATTTATACCTTTCTATGTTCAAATTCATGTACTTCAATGGTTCTTGAAATTTACTACCTTTGGGTCTCTAAATTATGATTTTCTATTACCGTTTAAATGTTGTTTTCATATTTTTGTAATCATTAAGTGCTGGTGGGTTATGAACACCCGATACCTATGTATCCTTACATGGTTTTTATTTTCAAGTAATGAGCCAGTCAGACCAGGGTTTTAACATCATATTCAGAATGCCATGTTCAGGCTGAGCACTTACAAGTACAGTACCATATCATGTTAAACAACCAATAATACGAAAGTCTTTCAGTTGGGAGTAACACTTACCACTGAGAAAACATAGGGATGTCAACTCCCCCGTCAGTAGAGGCATGAGTCGTTAATAGCAGTCCCTAAGTTCCAGACCGATGACACCACTATAGATTTTGAGGAGTCCCCCATCAGTAGAGGTATGACACCCTCGTCCTTTGGGACATCATATTTGTGGATCCACATCATCATTCATGTGTTGGCACTCCTGGCAAGGTACCAGCACCCTTCCAACTGAGGTTATAGGCTGGACACCGAAAGCTCAGATTGGGGCATATCAGTTATATCTAGCTCCCACAGTCTCTGTGAAGTCTTTAGAATTGATCAGTTCAGGCTTGCATAACCAAGTGTACAAATTTTAGATGTTTAGTTGTACAGATTACTTTTATTCAGATTTTTTATTATTTCAGTACATGTTTATTCTTAGTATTGCATTCTCAGATTTTACTTGTTCATGTTTTTCATGTTAATTATCGATACATGATCCTTAGTTCATTTTACAGCATATTCAGTTTTACATGAGATTTTCAAATAGTATTCATGTGTTACCACTTCCCAGCTTTAGTTCTACTTATTTTACAAAAGTAAAGATTATAAGAAACTAAGTGTACCGATTCACTAGCTTATCAAATTATGTTTGTTACTCATATTTTAAGATACTTTATCTTTTACTTTATTTCAGTCTCTTGGTGAGTCTACTTGCACTTAGCATGCATGTTTTAAGATTATGTTCCTAATCAATATTACTTATTGAATTCACCCCCACTTACTCAGTTCATTCTAAAAGTACTGATCCACATATATGTCTATGCGCTACATTATCTCATAATATAGGTATTATTGCCTATACATCATAATCAGACAGTTTATAGCTTCCAGTCAGCAGGTGATGAGTTCTCTTATTTTGGGGACTCCAGTCAGTAGCAGTTCATGTATTTTTCTTTGATTATTCATATGTATTGATTTGTGGTAGTTGGGGGCATGTCCTAGCTATTTACAGTCAGTATAGTAAAGGATGAATAGATAGTCAGTCAGAGTCATGAAATGTAAATTCCAGTTCTCTCTTTAATTTTATCAGGATGTAAAATTTATTAGTATTATAATTATCCAGATTATGCCATGATTATATTTCTTCACAGCAAACTTAACTATTTCATATATTCTAAATTATTTGCTCAAGCAGTATGCTAGTTCATGGGTTAGCTTGGGATCACTTGTGATTCCAAGTACTGTGTTACGACTAGGGGGTAGTCTCGGGTCGTTACAAGAAGTAGTCTATATATAGCCAAAAATAAGCTACAGTAAAAGTGCTACAGTGAAGCTACAATAACACCTTTAATTATTTCTACAGTGAGCTACAGTAAAACCCACAATAATTTTCAGAAATTGGTTGTTGATGTCATGCATGACATCAATGTTGATGACTAATTGGTGATGTCAAATTGATTGAATTTTTTCTTCTTCTGTGTTAGATTATTTTGATGAACGTTGGTTGATGGGAACTTTTGCTTTGATTTGTTGGAGACCTTTATCCATTTGTTGAATAAAATCTCCTCGGTTTCCCGACATTGCTAATTGTGCAGCTGAATTGATTTCTGTTGTAAAAATGAGATTTGGGTAGCATTTATTGGAGCTAGATATCCAGGATTCCGTCAGAACCGTTTTTCTATGTCTGCTACATAAGCCTTCATTGGATCCCAATTTTTTTATCATTTGCAATGGCCTTGGAGGGCTAACCATGGAAGCCCCCTTTGCCCCTCCAGTTTATGGAAGGCAAATTTTTGGGAAAATATCAACAAAATATGAAACTTGTGGGAAAATTGTAAAAGCAGAGGAATTTATCAACAAGAATATCCATCAGGATATGGCATACTCGAATAACCTTGATCATCAATAAGTCATTTATTCTAGATATCATTTTCTTGTTTGATACAGGTGTCGATCTCAATTGCGTCCAAGAGGGTCTTATCCCTACAAAATACTTCAAAAAAACTAAGGAAGCCCTTAGAGCCGCAAATGGTAGTAGATTAGGAATCAGCTACAAACTTTCCAATGTCGAAATACAAAATTACCTAGGAAACTCGCTTTTATCATGCTCTACCGCCTTTGTCCTAGTAAAGGATATAACTAGTCCTGTAATACTAGACACTCCATTTATTGAAACACTCATCCCTTTTAGGGTCACTTATGTGGGAATAACTATTGAAGATAAAAATATGTTTCTCCCATTTGATAAACCTCCCATCATAAACGTTTTATCCTTTTTGAAAAACAAAGAGGCTAAAATAAATTTCCTCAAGGAATAAATAACATTTTGAAGATTGCAACAACAGGTTTAGGAATCTTCTTTTCAATCTAAGGTTAAGGCCTTAGAAAAAAAACTTTGTGCTGATTTGCCCACAACATTCCAGAGTCGCAAAAAACACATGCTCACACTTTCTTACAAACCTAACTTTGATGAAACAACTGTCCCCACCAAAACCCTAGCAATTCAAATCATGAACTAACAATCCATTTCCAGACGAAAATCAATGATCTTCTTCAAAAATAGACCATCTCGCCAAGTAAATCCCCTCAGAGTTGTGTTGCTTTTTATGTCAATAAAAGTTCTGAAATTGAATGAGGTGTACCTCATTTGGTAATCAACTATAAACCTCTAAATACCACCCTTCGATGGATTAGGTATCCTATTCCAAACAAAAAAAATTTGCTCCAACCGCTTTATGCTGCTTTAATCTTCTCAAAATTTGATGTAAAATCAGGATTCTGGCAAATCCAAATTGATCCAAGAGATCAATATAAAACTGATTTTACAATACCATTTGGGCAATATGAATGGAACGTAATGCCTTTTAGCCTAAAAAATGCGCCTTCAAAATTTCAAAAAATAATGAATGATATTTTTAATCCTTTTTCAAAATTCATAATAGTTTATATTTATGGTGTCTTAGTGTTCTCCATAAGCATTGACCAACATTTTAAACACTTGAGAATTTTCTTCAATGTCATCAGAGTAACTGGCTTAGTTTTGTCCAAAACTAAGTATAGTCTTATCCAAGTCAATATTAGGTTTCTCGGACATAATATCTGTCAAGGTACTATTACTCCTATTCAACGGTCCATCCAATTTTCTGATAGATTTCCCGATCAAATTCTAGATAAAACACAGCTCCAAAGGTTCTTAGAATGTGTCAATTATATAATAGGTTTTCTTCCTGGACTTAACAATTTGTTAAAACCACTCCATGATGGGTTGAAAAAGCCTCCTCATCTGTGGACTAACATTCATACCAAGGCAGTCAAAGAAATCAAATTGAAGGCAAAAGACCTCCCTTGCCTATCCCTTCTTTATCCTTCTGCATTCAAAATAGTTGAAACAAATGCATCAGATATAGGTTACGGTGGCATTTTAAAATAAAAGAAAAATAATAAGGAGAATATTGTTGCATTTGCATCTAAGCATTGGAATAAATATCTACTAAACTATCCAACTATCAAAAAAGAGGTATAGGCAAGATTTTTTTGATAAAATTTGCATAAGGGCTAACCGTAGTTTTTTTATGTGGGAGATCACAGTACTATCTTCAAAATGATCCTTTCATAAAATAGATTCTGCTAAGTCTAATAGATTAATTCACAACTCTTGTTCAAATTCCTCATTAGCACTATCGAAAACTCCACTTTCTTCTAATAAAAGATGTAGGATTTGACTAAGAACAGAATCATCAAGGTCAAGGTTTCTAAGCATTAATGGATGGATTACTGATGAATACTTAACGGACTTACAGATGGTTATTTTTAACCTTTAGACAATCCAATGGAAGAACCTTTTAGCTAAAATTGATCTAGCTAATACTAATAGAATTGAGACAAAATTCCACTAATTTAATTACCAGATCTGACTCCTCCATATATTATTGAGTTAAATACTTGAATATTTTTCTTTATGGAACCTAATGGTATCTTGATCAAAGAATAGAAAGCATTTAAGTTATTATTATTGTTGTTTTAAATCACTCTCTTACAAATTTTCTATGGCATTTGTTTGTCCCTTCTCTTCTCCTTCTAAAAACTCCTCATCCTCTTCATCCACTTCAACTTCCTACAATTTTCCTAATTCAAAGCTCAAAGAAGAGATTAGTTTCTCTGATTTGCAACACTCAATTAATGACTGGCAAATTCCCATAAATCCTCATGACCAAATTTATAAGGCTCTTTCTAGATTGTAGTCTCTAACAAGTGACTACCATATTTCAACTGTTGAACAAACCATCCCTCTTGAATCTGATCATGAGAATATCAAACTTCTCAATTACAAAACTATAGAGAGATGTATGCAAAAGTACGATAACCTCCATTTTGGCTCAGTCCAAATAGCAGCTAAACTTATTTCCTGAGAAGGTTTAGATACCTCATTTCTCCTTTGTCATAGAGACTCTAGGTTTCTAGACTTCAATGATTCCTTTCTAGGAATGGTCAAAACCAGCCTTTGTAATGGTCTAATTTATTTTGACTATTTTCTAAATTTTATGTATCCTTAAAGGATCTAAATATATTAGATTCTTTAACAATCAATGTTAAGACATCTAACTATAAGACCAAATTTGGGTTTCTCCCAGTAGCAACTATTTTTAGAGTCCAGTATAAGGCCATGAATACCGCATTTGGCTCTGGTTCTATGAAAAATAGCTACAAAGGAGAAACTGTCCTTTTCTAAACAGACCTTCAATGGTCTGAATTGTCGGTTCCCAAGCCGATCTCCTGGAATCAGGTATCCTTGCCTCAAAGTTGGATGTTACAAGAGGAAACTCTAGTAGAAAAACTTGAGAATACTACAGCGTCTCAGATCCGATAATTCAACACAGGAACTGTCTCTATATCCTTCCAGAGATATCTTAGCCAAAGGGTCTCTAGCTCCCTGTCATTTCTTCCTGAGATACAGATGGCTAGGAATTTTGTTTATTCATTTTCTACTAGACTGAGACTGTTAACTTTGAATCTAAAATTCCACGGTCCAAATATTCTGGAAACACCTCCTACTGAAATCCATGATGATCTACCTCAATCACCAACCTACTCGACCTTAGGTGGAGATCTAGGGGTTTTAAGTTAAGACTTTCATATTGATAAGGAAATACTTAAAATAAAATGTTATTCATCTACAAAAAATTTAAAACAAACTTGGTTTTTCAATCACTTAAAAAAAGATGAGAGAAAAAGTATCCAAGAAATTTATGATTAATTTTTAAATTCTGTCCAAAAATAAATAAATTTCTTAGAATGGTTTGATGCCTATGCCGAATATAATCAATTAGATTTTTCTTTTTCTAAATCAATTAATGTTTTAAAAAAATGGAAAACCCTAAACGGGATAGATATCACCGCTGTACTTCCACCATCATAAGGTTTTGCTATTTCTCATACTAATAGCTCAGTCATTACTTTACCTTTCATGTGGAAATCTTAAAAGAACCGGTTACCGACAAAGATATTAAAAATCTTCTTGAACAAAATAACTATACGAATAAGTATATTAATACTCTTGGTGAATATTTGATTTCAAAACCGTCTCTAGCTCTTAAACCATCAGAGGTGTCCACTTCTTCCTCTCCATTATTCAAGCCTTATGAGATTTAGGGAGTTTTTGTGAATAATTCGGCCTACCCCCTTATAGGAAGAAGGCTTATATAAAACCAACCTCAAAAAGGAAAATTTCTACTACCAAGCCAGATTTTTCCCGAAAATCAAAATCTTCTCATCCTAAACAGAGTCCAATAGAGAAATCAACGCTTTATTTCTCCAATAATGGCAACTATTATAGGTGTGGAAAACCTAGTCATATTGCAAAATATTGTAAATTGTCTAAAAAGTTAGAAACCTTAACCTTGATGATTTTGTTCTTAGCCAAATTCAACATCTCTTATTAGAAGAAAGTGGATACTCCGATAGTGCTAATGAAAAATTTGAACAAGAGTTCAACCAAATAAAAAATGATGACTTGGAGTCCTCCCAGTCTGACCAAGAAGACCAACCTAAGATCAATGTTCAAACAAAAGAACAAGATCTCCTCCTAGAAATAATTATCAATTTGCAAGATTTTGATCAAAAAAATTATTATCTACACCATTTTAAAAAATCTCTAGATAAGCATTGTAAACCTTTGTTTGGTGTATTTTCTCATCCCCAGATTGCAAATACTTACAACATCACTGACGTTCTGAATAGGTTCCCATCTAGTAAATCTAGGGCAGTAACTATCTAAGATCTTCAATCTAAAATACTACTCCTTAAATAAGAACTTAAGGAAATAAATGCTAGACAAGACTTAGATCAACTTATCATATTACAATTTCCAACAAAGGCTAAACAATCTCAATTGATAGACGTCGCTGATCCAGTGAATCCAGAAATAGAAAAAGGGGATTTTTTTTGTTCAACATATTACAAGAATATCCATCAGGAGATGTCATACTCAGATAACCTTGATCATCAACAAGTCATTTATCCTAGATATCATCGCCTTATTTGACTGGTGTCGATCTCAATTGCATCCAAGAGGGACTTATCCCTACAAAATACATTGAAAAAACTAAGAAAGCCCTTAGATCTGCAAATGGTAGTAGATTAGGAATCAGTTAAAAACTTTCCAATGTTGAAATACGAAATTCCCTAGGAAATTCGCTTTTGTAATCCTCGACCTCCTTTGTCCTAGTAAAGGATATAACCAGTCATGTACTACTAGGCACTCCATTTATTGAAACCCTCATCCCTTTCAAGGTCACTCATGTGGGAATAATTATTGAAGACAAAAATATGTTTCTCCCATTTGACAAGACTTCCATACAAAAAGTTTTGTCCTTTTTGAAAAATATAATGGCTCAAATTAATTTTCTTAAGGAAGAAATAACATTTTGAAGACTGCAACAAAAGCTTTAGGAATCTTCTTTTCAATCAAAGGTCAAGGCCTTAGAAACAAGGATTGAAAAAGAACTTTGTAATGATTTTACCACAGCATTCTAGAATCGTAAAAAACACAGGGTTAGGCTTTCATACGAACTTGACTTTGATGAAAAACCTATCCCCACTGAAACCTGACCGATTCAAATGAATCATGACCTGACAATCCATTGCCAGACAAAAATTAATGATCTTCTTCAAAAATAGATCCTCTGTCCAAGTAAATCCCCTTAGAATTATGCTTCTTTTTACATCAATAAAAGTTCTAAAATCGAATGAGGAACCTCTCATTTGGTTATCAACTATAAACCCTTAAATAATTCCCTCCGATGGATTAAGTAATGAATGATATTTTTAATCCCTTTTCAAAATTCACAATCGTTTATATTGGTGATGTCTTAGTGTTCTCGACAAGCATTGACCGGCATTTCAAACACTTGAGAATTTTGTTCAATGTCATCAGGGAAAATGGCTTAGTTTTGTCCAAAACTTAGTATAGTCTTTTCTAGGTCAATATTAGGTTTCTTGAACATAATATCGATCAAGGTAATATTACTCCTATTCAACGGTCCATCCAATTTACTGATAAATTTCTCGATCAAATTCTAGATAAAATACAGCTCCAAAGTTCTTAGAATGTGTCAATTATATAACAGATTTTATTCCTGAACTTAACAATTTATTAAAACCACTCCATGATAGGTTGAAAAAGCCTCCTCCTCCGTGGACTAACATCCATTCCAAGGTAGTCAAAGAAATCAAATTGAAGGCAGAAGACCTCCGTTGTCTGTCCCTCCTTGATCCTTCTGCATTCAAAATAGTTAAAATAGATGCATCAGATATAGGTTATGGTGGCATTTTAAAATATAAGAAAAATGATAAGCAGCATATTGTTGCATTTGAATCTAAGCATTGGAATAAAGCTCAACAAAACTATCCAACTATCAAAAAAGAGATTTTAGCAATTGTGTTATGCATTTCTAAATTCCAAGTTGATTTATTAAATCTAAAATTTTTACTAAGGATAGATTGTAAAGTTGCAAAATTTGTTTTACAAAAAGATGTGCAAAACCTAGCCTCTAGGCACATATTTATCAGGTAGCAAGCTATTTTATCTATTTTTTATTTTGATATTGAATATATCGAGAGGAACTCCAACTCGATACCAGGCTTTCTTACTAGAGAATTCTTGAAAGGAGGACAAAATGCCTAGAAAAAAGAAAAAAGAAACAATTCCACAAATTTCAGCTCTTCCATCCCCACAATAGACCACCCAAAAATCTATTACCCTACAGCAAAAAACTATGGTTGCATCTAAGCAACTTTTAACAGAAGCAGCTGAAGTGGATCAACCAAGATATCAAACCCTAGCTGATTATGCCATGCAAGGAATACCTCAATCTTTTATGATGCAAACAAGTCCAAATCCAATATCAATTTCCAATCCCAAGAAATGGGTTGACTTAGTTGAAGAAGAAGAAGAAGAAGAAGAAGAGGCTCAGTTATAGAAGATGATTCTAAATAATGGAGCTTACTCATTGGTCTTAAAGATCTAACGACTATGACAGGTGACAATAGAAAGGATTATCTAAGAGATTTTTAGATCTTCCATAAAATGTTTTCTTCAAAAGCGGAGGCCTCAAGCCACGTATCATCTTCTCATTCTATGATTGCTAAAAGCACCATGAAAAATACAGTGGAGGTAGAAAACCCCATCAATCTTTCCTTTAATTTTCCAAAAAATAATTCAAATATTTTTCCTATACCAAGTAAAACAATTTCCACACATATAGCACAACCAATTTCCTCCAGTAAAGGAACCTCCTCGGATGATCCAACTTATTTAAAAATGATAGTGTTTTTCCGATAATCCAAATTAAACCTGAATATTAGCACTCCAACCCCTAGGAGGTAGCTAAGCAAATACTTATCCCTTCAACAAATTTTATCCAAAAAACTCCTGCCTATACCCAGAAATTTTATGAGTTTATCCTCAGAAATACTAAGTCTTTTCTATTCAAACCCCACAAAGATAAGCAAACCCAATTTTATGTTACTCATACCATGGTTTGGATTAACAGAATAATATCACCCAAGGAATGGGGTATGCATCCAACAAAATATCAAAAGATTACTGAAGCTTTTCATCCCCAATATTATAACTATTTTGACTACCAAAGAGTGTGGATTAATGCCTTCAACTTCCAAAATAAAACTGGCAAACATTCTTGGTTTTTCCTCTTGGGAAAGCAACTGGCTTCGAATTTCCCAGTGGTTCCTGCACCAATGGTGCTGATTATGGTCACAAGTTTGAGATCCTTCCTCCCCCAGTTCAGTAAGGATATGAATATTTTATAAAGAGATTTCATGATGATCACCAAATTCCTCAACTTTTATAATTTTCCTATAGGTTTCATATTCTGTGGGTATTTTCCCAAAAGTTTGCCTTCTACAAACCGAAGGGGCAAAAGGGGATTCCATGGTTAGATCTCCAAGGACATTGCAAATGGTACAAAAATTGGGATTCAATGAAGGCTTACGTACTGAACATAGAAAAATGATTTTGATGCAATCATAGATATCTAGCTCCAATAGATGCTGCCCAAATCTCATTTTTACAAAAGAAATTAATTGCAGCCGTACAATTAGCAAAGTTGGGAAATTGAGGAGATTTTGTTCAACAAATGGAAAAAATTCTCCAACAAATCAAAGTTGAAGTTCCCAGCAACCAATGTTCATTGAAAAAATCTAACACAGATTATGAAGAAGAAATTCAATCAATTTGACATCACTAATTAGTCATCTACATTGATGTCATGCATGACATCAACAACAAATTGATGAAAATTATTGTGGGTGTTACTGTAGCTTATTGTAGCAACACTATAACAATAATTGGAGGTGTTACTGTAGCATCAGTGTAGAAACATTGTAGCACTTTTACTGTAGCTTATTTTTGGCTAAAAATAGCCTACTTTTCTTCTTGAAAAATACACATTATTTTCTTTGAAAGACGTTCTCTCTATCATGCCCTCTTTTTAACCAAAAAGATTGTATTTTAAGTTTGAAAAAGGTTTTATTATTAAGTGACAAAAGATGAAAAATTTGTTTTGAAAAGGATTTTAACAATTAAATTCAGAGTCGCCACTTGACTTAAATAGGGTGTGCCAAGTCACCTTTGGAAATCAATTTTCAAAATAGTTTGACTCTAAAAAACTGAACCGCAAATAGAGATTCCGATTAAGGAGTTCTGTTGATCGAGAGGAAGGTGTTAGGCACCTCTCAGTCCTATGGTTCGACCACGGTCGCTTCATGGAGTATATTGTCTAATCCAACACTATGAAGTGGATAAACCACACAAAAACAAACAAACAAACAAACAAAATCCAAAAGTTAATGTCCAGTCCAATTATTACAGTCCAAAATAAAAATACTGAAATGAAAACCTAAACTATTCTAATTATCCTAACTA
Source organism: Capsicum pubescens (assembly GCA_030864215.1). Classification (NCBI taxonomy): domain Eukaryota; kingdom Viridiplantae; phylum Streptophyta; class Magnoliopsida; order Solanales; family Solanaceae; genus Capsicum; species Capsicum pubescens. The sequence continues at coordinate 114,997,027 of CM061546.1, forward strand.
TGCTCTACCCGATGCCCCGGGCCTTCATCATGAACGTCTTTCATGTACAAAATATTTTGGGGCATTCCCCGATTGAATTGATACACTTTTTTCAATGCGAGAAAACCAAAAAACCATTCAACCAACATTTCAAACATTCAATAATCCACAATCCCTAAGTTTTGCCTACCAACCTACCGTTTTCCTATTGATGCCGGGCCTAAGACATGATACTATCAAGTTCAATAAAATTAACATCCATTTCAAATCAAACAAACCAATTAATCAACACAAGCCGATATTCACTTTTACCAATTTTCAATCCCTTCCCCCAAATTGCTTTTTAATTAAAATTTCATATACGAGACATGGTTATCCAACCCATACTAACATCAAATTCATACCACAATTAATTATCCATAACAAGTAATATCAACGTCAATAAAATCACCCAATCATCATCATCCAACACATAATCATAAAATCAATTTCCTAAATTTAAGATGAAATAAAGAGAGAGTTGAAGAATTGGACCTCAATTTTCAATTTCAATATATCAAAGATAGAACCGAACTCGAAAAACCTCAATTCAAACCTCGAAATGAACCAAATCCAATTTTGATATATCCTTTACTATTTATCGCCTACATGAACCAATAATTCCATGAGAAAGATAGACCCACGCCATCTTATACAATCTACTCATCGGTTTTTGTGGGTTTTCAGCGAGAAGGAAGATAGGTGATGATTCTCAGATAATTATCGATAGAACATCACTGGAATTACGTGAATAGGGTTATTTTGGTCAGAAATCAGGGTTGGCAGGTCATTATCCAGTGAAAATTCACTGGAATAGTAACAGCGGCGGTGTTTTCCATCTCTTTCCATATTCCGATCAACTCTTTTTCTTTGTTTTTATCTCTTCCTCATCGGCCCCTATCTATTTTCTGTCTTTTCTTAACTATTTTTCTTGCTCGTAGCTGTGTGTATGTGTTGTGTATTGACTGTTACTCCTTGAGTGTATGTGAGGTGTGAGGTGTGTATTATTTTCCTATGAGGGTTATTATTCACTGTGTGAGTATAAATTATGTTTGAATTTTCATGGTGGAGTGGGTGTGTGAGTCCTCCTCAAAAAATGGAAGTCTGTAGTGTATGTATATGACACTATGTGTGTTGTTATTCTGTGGAGTGGAGAACAAAAATATGAGGGGTAGGGTGAAGTGACATGGGTAAGGGTAAGGGGTGAGGTAGTAAGTTGGGGTGGTTAGAATAATATGAGGTGTCCAAGTTGTCAGGGATTTTTTGTAATTTTGTTATTTGGGATAAAGATAAAAATAATTAGATGGTTGTTTATTTTGTTTTCTTGTGGGAAAATTACCATGATGATGGGGTACGTGATAAAGTGTATTCAAAATTGATTTGGGGAGGGACGAAACTAGTGTCTACATCATGCCCCTCTTTGGATGTAAACACAAAGTGTTTTCAGACAAAGTAGTAGACAACGAGAATGAATTTTGACCCGACCATTATTCAAAAGGAGGAAATAGAGGGAAAGAATGCAACTGATTCTTTATTTTGGACATCCTCTTTACCCAGATTATGAGGGGATTGAGTCACATGTATTTTAAAGGGTTGGAAAGAGAGGGACCATACCGAGTTGGAGAGTCGAGTGAGGCCCTGTCGAGGTTTTGGTCCGCGTTTCTATTATTACATCAAAAATGAAAATTATAAGTTAAAAACATAAATAACTTAAAGAAGTCCTATCTATGCATCTTTCCTTTTCTCTTGACTTGCTATTTCATCACCTTATTCTCCAGGAAGGCTCCTGACTTGCAATTTCCTTACTCTATTCTCCGGGCGAGCTCCCGACTTACAATTCCATCACCTTGTTGCTTGGCTTTCAATTTCTTTACCCTGTTCTCTAGGCGGGCTCCTGACTTGCTATTTCTTTAATTTGTTGATTTTTAATTTCTTCACCTCGTTGCTTGACTTTTAATTTCTTCACCTCGTTGCTTGACTTTTAAATTCTTCACTTTGTTGCTTGAATTTCCATTTGTTCACCCTATTCTTCAAGCGGGCTCCTAAAATTACATCAAAACTAGAAAGAAAATTATCCCAAAAAAGGTTATGATAGAAATCTCACTTTTCAAAAAAATAAAGTCTCATTTTTTAAGAGGATACTAATTGATGCTTTTGATAACATGAATTAAATTTTTTCCCTAGTTTATCATCAAAAAGCTTTTGTGAATGTCAAATCCAACCACAACTACTTGCGTGTTGCAATGATGAATCAAGACTCTGACCAAGAAATGCATCTCTTGAGAGTAAAATTAAATGACCAAGTTTAGGAAGTGCGTATCCTAAGAATTAAAGTGAGGAATTCTGACTAGAAAGTGTGTCTTCTATAGATAAAGGTTTAAGTTAGGAAGTGTGCCACCTGACAAATGAAAACTGACAAGGAAGTGTGTATCCAAGGGTTAAGTGCAATGACTCGACTAGACAATGCGGCTTCTAGGAGTGAAGGTTTAATTTAGGAAGTGCATCACCTAATAAATAAAACCTGAATTACTCAGATAAGGAGGTGCATCTCCTAGGGGTTGCATGGAAGGACTCGACCAGAAAGTACATCTTCTAGGATTAAAGACTTAAGTTAGGAAATATGTCACCCAGCAAGCCAAGCTTGAACTACCCTGACAAGGAAGTGTGTCTCGTAAGGTTAAGTGGAATGACTCGACTAGAAAGTCCATTTTCTAGGACTAAAGGATTAAGTTAGGAAGGAAACCACCTAACAAGCGAAACATGAATTATCCTGACAAGAAAGTGCATCTCCTAAGGGTTAACTACTCAACTAGAAAGTACATTTTCTCAGAGTAAAGTCTTAAGTTAGAAAATGAACCGCCTAACAAGCAAAACTTGAATACCCACCACCAAAGTATGTCTCCTAAGAGTCAAGTAGAATGACTTGACTAGAAAGTGAATTTTTTAGGAGTCAGGACTTAAGTTAGAAAGTGCATCACCTAACAAGTAAAATTTGAATTATCCAATCAAGGAAGTGCGTCTCCTTACAAATGCCATTTGAATTACCCAGATAAGGAAATACATCTCCTTACAAATGACACTTAAATTACCCAGACAAGGAAATACATCTCCTTACAAATGCCACTTGAATTACCCAAATAAGGAAATACATCTCCTTACAAATGACACTTAAATTACCCAGACAAGGAAATACATCTCCTTACAAATGCCACTTGAATTACCCAAATAAGAAAATGCGACTCTTTACAAATGATGCTTGAATTACCCAAACAAGTAAATGTGTCTCCTTACAAATGCCGCTTGAATTACCCAAACAAGTAAATATGTCTCCTTACAAATGCCGCTTGAATTACCCGACCAAGGAAATATGCCTCCATACATATGCCACTTGAATTACCCAAACAAGAAAATGCATCTCCTTACAAATTCTACTTAAATTACCCAAAAAAGAAAATGCATCTCCTTATAAATGCCACTTGAATTACCCAAGAAAATATGTCTCCTTACAAATGCCGCTTGAATTACCCGAACAAGGAAATACATCTCCTTACATATGCCGCTTGAATTACCCAAACAAGGAAATACATCTCTTTACAAATGTCACTTAAATTACCCAGACAAGAAAATGTGTATCCTTACAAATGCCACTTAAATTACCCAAGGAAATATGTCCTCTTACAAATGCCACTTGAATTACCCAAGGAAATGTGTCTTCTTACAAATGCCGCTTGGATTACCCAAATAAGAAAATGTTCATCCTATCTATTAAATGGAAGGGCTCAACTAGATAGTGTGAATTCTAGGAGTGAAGGTTCAATTTAGGAAGTACATCACTTAATAAATGAACCTGAATTACCCAGACAAGGAAGTTTATCTCCTAGAGATATTAGATTATGAGTTTTATCATGGTTTTTATTACCAAACCTGTGTAGCAACATTGCCTCTTGCATTTGTAGAAGTGAGAAATTACAACCTTTGATGTTTAGTCTTTGAAATCCTTAATTTGAAGGTAACATGTATTCCAATTTCATACAAAGAAAACTTGTGAGCTCAAGAACATGGTGGCTGGTTTCTGGCTTTGTCTTTCATGGAAATCTCTCTTGCCTTCTTCATATTTAATCTTGCTTCCAACCATTATCATATGTCATTGACTTGCTGCATCATTGACCAAAACTCATATTATTAAGAGTGACTCTAAAATAAATACAGTATCTCTATTTTTGCTATGTTCCTCAGATAAATCCTTTGAATCTTGATATTTTCATGAGTTTCCAGACTTGTCTATTGATAAAATTTTCTGCATGCCTGATTTTAGATCACAATCATGTCTCTTTCATGTGCTGGCCTTTTGTCTTGCTTTGTGCAATTGAATAAGCTGGTAGCCAGTTTTGAAATCTTTTCTCACTTGCTTTGACATTAATTTGACTCAAAGACACAAGAAAAATTACTTTTCATTTGTGTAACTAACTCAGGAAAACAAAAATAAAAATATAGAGAAGAAAGAACAGATAATGAATATCCCCACTGAAACAGAGAAAACAAAATTTTATCTGAAAGAGATAGTCAACTCTAATGATTATGATATGCATTTTGGATTAAGTTTCCTGTTTTTTCCATCCAAACTTTCACCAATTGATGTTGAGTTAATTTCCTTGAAATTGAGTTACTTTCTTGGGCCAATCGTATTCAAAGACCTTATTTGGCTAGTGACTCCTTGAAGGTTTTTTGCCAAAAGACTCTCTCATTTTCTTTCTCTTAGCTCACCATTGCCCTATGGTGTCCGAGAGGGTCTTCATCGATGAGACTCTCTCATTTTCATTTATTTTTTTCAACTCACAATTGCCTTATGATGCTCATGAGTGTTTTTACCAATAAGACTCTCATTTCATTCTCTCAACACAATCGTCTTACGGTGCCCATGAGGTTTTTCACCAATAAGACTCTAATTTTATTTCTCGCCTAATTCCTTATGCTAAGGAAGACAAGTAGTTCCCAAAATGCATTATCATATCCATTGCATACTTAGACTTAACACTCTCAAAGATTGATATAAATGTCTTTCTTTGGTTGTAATTTAGATTTTAGATAAGGTTAGAAAGAAAGGATGGCATGAGGCCCAAACGACACTTGAAGTGAGGTGGGACTTATAACTTTTGGAATTGACTCAAACAACAAAGATTAACTCATGCCCCAGTTTCTTTTGACTAGGCAATTCTAAATTGTTTGGTTGGTTGGACCGAGCCCAAATAGGGTTGCCTACGTATCTCACCTCGAGAGAGGAGAATCAGGTCACACGTATTTCTAGCAACTTGTTCTTTTTCTTTATTCTAATTTTTTTTCTTTTATCGACTCTTTTTCTCTTTGGGACCTTTTCTGACTCTATTTTTCTTGACACTCTTCTCTTTTCTCCCTTTTTGATACCTTTTTTTTGAAACTTTTCAGACTCTATTTTTTACTCAACCCTTTTTTTTTTAATTTTGCTGAGTCTATCTTGATTTCGAAAGAAAGGTATAAAAGAAAATAGAACTAAGGCTCAAATGAGGTAAACAAAGAATGCCATAATGTTTGGATAGCATAATGAAATGCCTTCATTATATCAATTCTTGAAAATGCAAGTACATATTATAAAATATGAAATAAAAAATGAAGATCATTTGTGGCACTTTAACAACACTAACTTTGACTGAGCATGTGTGTCATATCTTCTACAGTTGTTAAACATACAACTCCACCTTTGTTGTACATTCCTCACATTTAATGTCTCATGCTTTGTGGAGCTGATTTTCTTTCTGTTCTCTTGATATAGGATCATGCATCCACTATTTGACCTAATTGAGACATGCCTTTCAATTTCTAAACAAGTTATTCTTGTGATTCTCAAATTAATTTCCTTAATTTTCAAAGAAAGCTTTAACTTGTCACCAAATGTCTCAATACTCTACCTATTTTCTCAAATGCTTTTTTCTAACTTTATCCCTCTAGTTCAAAGTTCATGCTTAAACTGGATTTTAAGATCTAGCTGAAAATTCCACCAGCATGTCATATCACTAGAATCACCATAAAATATATTATGTAAAGAAAAAAAAACACATATTTAAAACACAAAGGGAAAATTGACACTCTATTTAGTTAAAATAAAAGATAAAAGGGTTTGAACATAAATGACAAAAGGAAAAAACAAGATAAATCCCGAACTACAACCCTGAAATAATTTGGATAACAGAAAACAAAATAAAACAAACTACCAGACCTCTTGTTAGTAGGGAGAGGAGTAGCTTTTCAATTGTTGATCCTGACATCTTAGCCACTGGTTTGCATATCATCATGACTAGAGCTTCCATCACTATCAGACATATTTTCTTCAACAAATAAGTTTGGAATCTTCAAGCTTAACTTGTTGCTTCCCACATATTGTGCATTACCATGCGTTGATGAAGAATTTTGTGTGACCTCTGTAGTGTTAATGTTTTGCACTACGATTAATTTTTCTTGAATCATCCTTTCTATTTCTCTTTTCAAAGCTCTGCAACCTTCAATACTGTGACTCTGAACATAAGAATGATATGCACATTGTACATAAGGATCAAAATTTCTTGAATGTGGATCAGGAGTATACCCAAGAAAAGGAGTGATCATTCCCAACTCTCTCAATCTCTGAAATAAACTGGCATACAACACCTCAATTGGTGTAAAATTATTCTTTGGCTTTCTCCTCTTTGCTAACTCCGGACTCGGTTAAAACTTAGACTTAGAAGTTCCTTGGAAAATATGTAGGGGTTGAGGATGATGTTGATGAACCGGTGCACGCTATTAGAGATAAGAAGATGGATGAGTATACAGTTGTGCGTTGTTCAAAGAATACTGAGGAAGTGGAATGAAATATCTTGGATTTTGCAAAGAGGAACCTTGTTCCAGATGAGTATGTGGATTTGATGTGTAAGCTCGGGATTGAGACTGACAATACTGTTGAGTTGGACCTCTCAAGATCTGCTTTGTCCCTGAAATGACAATAGGTATGTTTTCTTTCTTCTTCTCTTCAGTTTCCCTTAATTGATTGCAATATCGTCCCAAATGTTTCACGGCATCCTCATGTCCATCATGCTCCCCAAATTATGATATCTTTAAGCTTGAAGGAAGGTTGACATTTGAAGACATGCCACAGTCTTTATATGAAATATCTTCTTTACCCGCAAGTCCTAAGGAACTTTTCATAGCATTTTCTGCACTCTTTATTTTTTCAACCATTTTCTCTTGCTCTTCTGGCATGCCAGATTTGTTGGTAAGAAATTTTGGTTGTCCCATTAACATAAATATAGGCTCGGAAGTATAGCAATGATCATCATGAGTATTGAACATGGGTTCACTAGCGGCGTAAGGAAGCACAACTATTCGGCGGATACCCAATATGGAAGCCTAAGTAGAGGATTAAGTAATAAAATTATAACGATCTAAAAATTTGATGAAATATGTGAAATTTGTGATTTTGTGTGATTTGACTATTTTACCCCTCCACATAGCTGCATTATGATATTTCTGGGGTGTGGGAGTGATTGGTATGATTTTTGATGCATTTTGGTATCATTTATGCAATATTGTGGTTTTTAATGGTTTCGAGAGCCTTATTTTGGATTTATGTTGATATCTTTTGATCCGTACGACGGATGGCCGAATGGACTGCACTAGCAGCTTTGAAATATCAATTTTAGACTAGGTAGACCTTTGATTCGGGTTTCGATGCACCCGAGATCATTTCGACCAATTGGTCGGAAAGTTGGAAAATTGGAAATATGGATGTGGGACCCACATTTGATCAAAACGACCTCGGATAGAAAATACGACTTCTCCAGCAGATCTAAAATATCAATTTTAGGGTGTTAGCATATTTGGTATGATTTTACGGCTTTTAAATCTCATTTCAACCCTCGATTTGGAAAATTATAATTTTGGTTTTGGGGGTCAACTTTGTGAAAACGATGTTTTTTGAAAAGATGCTATCACCATCGCGTTTGGAACATCAAATTTAGTGTGGTTGCATAGTTCGTTTGCATGTATCGGACTCCAAACGAATTCCGGGCACCCCGTCGAAGTCCGAAGTGAACTTTAAAAAAAAACTGCAGCTTTTTGTTCCTTTTAGTGCAAATTTTCTGCACTATATAAATAGTTTTTGGGTCCATTTTGCTCATTTTTAATCTTGCCTCTTGAGAGTTAAATTCTAAAATAGTGTGGGAGCTTATAAGTAAAGTTTGTGGGAGCTTGGGAAGCTAGATTAACACCTTTTTCTTGGTTTTATTACGGATTAAAGGTAAGAATTCACCCATTTCTTAGTAATTTCTTGATTAATTCCTCAAAACCCCAAAAATCTTAGGGCATGATTTTAAACCTAAATTTCACTCCTTTCACTTGAATAATATTTTTATCTTATAATCACTAGTTTTTCATCAATTTAACCTTCAAAACAACTCTGACTCTTGATTTTAACCCGGATTTCAAAGATTTTACCCGGTAAAACTCAAAAATGGTTTTTGTTCGATTAGAACCCCATGTTTTACTCGATTTAACTTGTGTTTTCAGTTGTACGTTCCTAAAAATATGAGGAACATATTTTTGAAGTAAAGTTTTAATTTTTCTCTTCTTTTTTGGAAACCCATTTTGGGGATCCGTTTTGATTCCGAACCAAAAGTAGTCAATATGGGTGTCGTTGGTTTTGTTTTGACGCATAGATTTCATATTTGATATTTTTCGTGGAGTTCAGGATTGTTCATGAAAAGTAGGGTCGCGATTTCAATTATAGCGGATCGGTTTCAGCTTTCGAGGTAGGTTATGGCTTAACTCTTCCAGACTGGGTTGGTAGTAAATTATGGTACAAAATACATGTTAAGGGTGGAAACTAATTATGAAAAAGTGTAAACAAAAAAAATCCCCTAGACAATGAAAATAATTACACAAAATCTCTTGTTGTTTTCTCTCTCCCTTTTTTTTGCAAACATACTCATACATTCGGTCACTTATTATACATTGGTCGAATGTATGATGTAACAGTCAATCCTATATTTAAGGTAAGAGAATCTTTAATTATTTTACAGTTTCTTAATTAAAGACAGTAATTAGCCAACATTAAATCATTTATTGATAGAACATGTAAATGATATTTGAATTTAAAAAATTTTGTTATACATAATTTTTTTCCTGTGATTCACGATCTAAAAAGCCAAAAAACAACCACTTTCTTCTACACCCTTTCTTCAAAACTACTAAAATCTTTTTCTACATACGTTCTTCAATACTAGTAAAATCAATATGAATATCCCCGTATTGTTGCGACATTTTGAAATTTGAGAGTCAGAAATTAATGATACGTCATACAAAAGTGACGCCATAGTAATTTCGGTAAATGCGAACGAGTCAGTCACAATCGCAGGACTTGCGGTTTCTTTCCAAAGGAATCATGAAGAATATAATATGGTTTTCTATGTGCGGATGCTTTGAATGGTTTTGGTTGTATAAATATTTTTTATTAGTTTTTTTTTAATACTGGAGCAAGTAATATATTTTTTTTATTGATTATAGATGTTAATTTCTTTAATCAATGATTTATATTAGTATAAAAATTTTATGCTTTTTCCCTATATCATAGTTCGTAATCATATAACTTGAAGTTAGAACATGATTATAAATGCACATTAACTATGTAACTTACCCTCTATAGGAGTAAGTAATTGTTGAAATGCACGGTGTATTAAAATGTTGTACATTAATAGTTAATGTGTAATAAATGTATGATATAGCATTATACATTTCTAACAAGTATGAGGTTATTAGAAATACAATAACGAAATTTAACTGAATTCAATTTAAAAAAAAATTATATACAGTATCATTTCAGTAAATATACGAATGTATAATATATTTTTATACAGTCAAATCAATGTATAATAAATGTGTGTCATTCTAGTAAACGTTTGAATATATAATAAGTTTTTATACATTCAAAGCAATGTATAGTGAAATTGTGCCATTCCAGTAGACTTACGAATGTATAATATTTGATTATACATTCGTATCAATGTATGAAATAACATCATATATTATAAATGTGCATGATATTAACAATTTCTGTAATTTTTTTACAAGTAATAAACATTTTACAACATGTATACTGTTATGTAATACATACGTTTAAAACGTATTTGTCTTTAGTTCAATGTAAGATTCACTTATAAGCAAAGTTACATGACAGGAAACATATTATGTGTTCAAACTACAATGTCAGATTAATTAGTAATATGTTGTTTTAATTATTAACAAATAAGTGAAAGGAAAATTTAATAAGTGAAAGGGAAAACCCCAGTAAATATTTTCTTTGGCTTTGGCCTTTAGTTTCGTCCCCCATAGTTGGTCAAAAAGACAGCGTAATAAGCACCCACAACGCCTAACACCAACAAGTTCATAATTGACCCAGTCCTTTAAGGGCCGTACGAAATCTGAATACATTCCAAGCCATCACTGTTCAAGATCTATACATAATAAATTCCTTCCACAAAAAATTCAAATTAAAAAAAGAGAATTACGAAAAATAATAATCAAAGTGTTTTTTCAATTTGATTTTGTTTTGTTATTGAGAGTGTTTATTTGATTAATTCGGGTTTAATTTTATTTTTTTTGAAAAATAATAAAAAATTTGGGTTTATGGATTCCGAGTAGAGAAAGTGGAATCTGTGGTTAAGGAGAAGTAAAATGGTGAGGAAGAAGGGAAGGTAAAATTGGAATTACAGATGCTACTCATAATCATAGATGACATACTAAGTAAATGGAGAGAAAAGGCAGCAAGATTTTAGGATAAAAATATGGAGCATAATTTGGAGCAAAATATGGTTGTTTGGAATGTATAAGAAGGAAGAGAGAGAGAATAAAAAAGGTAGGGATTTAAGTAATTAATTTGGAATTTTTGTAATTTCTTTTTCAACATGGGATGTAATGTAATAAGGAAAAGTTAGCATGTGTATATATGTAATTTTTCCTATGAAAAATGGCTATCTATGTATTGTGCCCGTGTGGGGGCTTATATGTGATGTAATTATCGAAATTGTGATATTATGTGATATGTGTGATCGTGTGGGGTCCTATGTGATATTGATAGCCTTAAATACATATGAATAATTGTATTGTGTTGTTAAAATGCTAATGTGGTACCATTGGTGTATTGTGATTATATTCATACTTTATTGGCAAATGAGACATGTGAAAATTCATGGATGATACGAAAATAATGAGCGAATATTAACGCATGTGGTTGTGGAAATATATCATTATGGTTGGTTGTGGAAATATATCATGTGGTTTTTTGTGAAAATACTCATTGTGATTGGTTGTGAGCATTACATCTTCATATCATACTCATTCATGAAACATTGGTACCACCGTGGCAACATCTGAGAAACACTGGCAACACCTTTTTAAAAGATATTGTAACACCTTATAATACTCTTTCTAAGGGATATACTGGAAAGGACATATAAGATATGTGGATTGTATCCGAGTTGGCGAACCCTCCATAGGTCCTGCATTGGGAGGCTTGCCTCCGTAGGTGTATACAGGGATTGTGCGATGATCCCAGAGGTTGTGCGATGACCTCGTGCATCATCATCATCATCATATACATTGTACTTATTTTATTGTGTTATGCTATGTTGTATTGGCATATTGACTTGTCGTCTATGTCTTCTTTTACTTGTATTTGATGATCTTATATATGCATGTTCCCCTTGTTCTTTTTATATGTGATATAATACGTACTTTTGTTCTATCTTGGTATGATATTGTAATATATGTGAGATATATTAGAACTGTTAGTGCAAGTAGTGTGGGCTACCATTATGGGATATTTTTTTATTGCAGGTGATATGCCCTTAGTGTATATTTTGTATGCTTTATTTACCACTTTGCTTGGTTGGCCTATGATACCTACTGAATACAAGTGGACTGTATTCATACCTACTGTTCCTTTTAGGTGCAGGTCCTAGCTCGAGTGTTCCTCATCTTGCTTGATTCGGGCGATTGTTGGAGCTTCCAAGGTAGCGATTGGACATTCATGCATTCGAAGTTCACCTCTATCTTTCTGCAGTAGTTATGTCTTTATTAGTATTCGTAGACAGATATTACTCATTTGTGGTTATTTTTTTTTATGCATTTGACTCTTGGATTGTATTAGTAGTTCTTACACTATTAACGCCTGGTTTTGGGCATGATTGGTATTTTGGATAAGTTCTTTCCGTATTGTTATGATTATTTATATAGTTCAGCTTCGTTGTAGAAGCCTTACCTTAGGATATTTCTATCTTTTTCTCGTTTCGTATCAGTTTGGCTGATAGGATTACTTGTCAAGGTACGCCTCAACAAGTTCCATCACGACCCTAGTTTTTGGATCATGACAATAATCATAGACGATATGTGGTGTTGTAAATGTCATAGCTTATACTGAGGAGCTAGAGAAAGAGTGGTGGAAGTGTTGGGATGAAATTAATGTGGAATAAATTCTGAGACATGTTGTGGTACATTAACAATAGTAGGAAACTAACTTTGCAATTTTGATGGAATACTCAAGGTATTTGCAGGGTCAATAGTAGGGAATGAAAGAGAAGGCAACCCACTGACCCAAGCTCAATGCATTTCAGTCATTTGTTACATTAGTCTCAAAATCTCTTGCTTTAAACTCTATTTCCTGACTCTTTGTTTGATCTATGATGTCACTCACTATATCCTTATTGGACACAACTAACTCTTCCATGGATTTGGTGTGATGTGGAGGACCAGCCAGAATGCAACAAACCAACCACCTTAAACTAACTGAATAAGAAATAACCAAGGTGTTAGAATGTAATACTTATCCAAAACTTTTTTTCTTTTGAAAAGATCACCGAATCCAAGAAGGGCGCCTAGGTATCTCACTCTCGGGAGAGGAGAATCACGTGTGCGTAGTTCGTGAAGTTTTGGCACAACATGGACGATCAAACTCTCTTTCTTTTTTTGCTTGAAAATTTAAGAAGAAAAGAAAATTATAAATTGTCAAAAGAATGGACGAAAATGAGAATGGACGAAAATCTTTTTGAATTTTTAAGCTTTAAAATCCTATACCAAATGAAACGTATGATTACCAAAGAAAATCTCTTTAGGTTTTTGATTTTGAATTTCATACAAAAATAAAACTTGAACCTATTAAAGAAAAATCTTTTGTGTTGTTTTCTTTTGAAAATGTATATGAAACACCTACTCTAAATAAAGAGTGAAGAAAATCTTTTCGAATTTTTCAAATGCTATACAAAATGAAACCTATGATTACCAAAAAAAATAAATTTTTTTGGGTTTTCAATTTTGAATTTCATATGAAAATGAAACTTGAAACTATTAAAGGAAAATCTTTTTGTAGTTTTCTTTTAAAGATGTATATGAAACACCTACTCTAAATGAAGAGTGAAGAAAATCTTTTTGAATTTTTTAAATAAGATCACCGAAGCCACGAAGGACTGCCTACGTATCTCACTCCTAAAAAGGGAGAATCAGGTGTGCGTAGTTCGTGCAGATTGGACAATTAAACATTAGTAAATAGAACTACGACTTGAGGGACACCACCAAAACAGACAATGAAAAAAACGTTATCAAATGTTTTTGAGTTTTTCAATTTGACACTTCACATAAAAATGACATCAACAACTATGAAAGAAAAATCTTTTTAATATTTTCTTCATATGAAATGTACAAAACTTCTACCATCTTTTTTTGAATTTTTCTTTTATAAAAAGCTCCTATTGAAAAAAATATCTTTCTGGAGTTTTTGAATTGTGAATGCTTACTAAAGAAACAAAAAGAAAATCTTTTTGATGTTTTAGTTTTTTGACAAATGAGTGCAAAAGGTAAAACTCTTTTTGATTTTTTGGATTGTGAGAAAAAACATAAGAACTCTAAAAACTACGAAACTCACTTTTCTTTTCTTTTTTTTTCCTTTTCGAACTTTTTCCTTGCCTACACATACTTTTCTTTAATTCTAACACATGTTTTCCCCAAATCAGTCCATTAAATGATCCTGTAAACCTCAAAGATGAAATAAGGGGTGAATCTCCTACAAAGGACCAAGTGGGCCCCGCTAGGTCTCAATATGATGCAGATAAGCATGACCTAAGGGCTAACCTATGCTGGGGTCTACTAACAAGGCTATTCGGGGGAGTATATGGTTGATGGTGGCTGCGATAGCTTTTCACCCACTCCATACCAGCTGATGGCTCCCCCTCCTAAAGTAAGGGTGACTCAACTAGCGGTCCTGTACACAGCATGTACTACGGGACTTGTTGAGAAAGAATTAACTCGGGTTATGCAAATAATGACAGATATAAAGTGGTAACACATAAGAGAAAAACTATAAACACATAGTACGTAGGCATTCAACAATGATAAAATAATAACACAAAGCACAACACAAACAAGACGTCTATACACCTAAAGTTTCACACTAAGTCGATTCAACTCAAAATAAAGCTCGAATTCTAAAAATCCCCTGCAGAGTCGATAGAGCTGTCATACCCCTTTTTTAACCTAAAAGATTGTATTTTAATTGAAAAATATTTTATTATTAAGTCACAAAAGATAAAAAATTTGTTTCGAAAAGGATTTTAACAATTAAATTCACAGTCGCCACTTGACATAAATCGGGTGTGCCAAGTCACCTTTGAAAATCCTTTTTCAAAATGGTTTGACTCTAAAAAATTGATTTGTGAATAAAGATTCCGATTAAGGAATTCTACTGACAGAGAGGAAGGTGTTAAGCACCCCTCGGTCCCGTGGTTTGACCATGGTCGTTTGATGGAGTATATCGGTTAATCTAACACTATGAAGTGGATAAACCACACAAAAACAAACAAATACAAAATCTGAAAGTTAATGTCCAGTCCAATTATTATAGTCCAAAATAGAAATACTGAAATGAAAACCTAAACTATTCTAATTACCCTAACAATGCTATACCTGACGCCTTGGGCCTTCATAACGAATGTCCTTCATATATAAAATACTTAGGGACATTCCCCGATGAATAGATACAAATGACCTCGGTGCATTTACTAACAAAATGAATACACTTTTTTCAATGCGAGAAACCCAAAAAACCATTCAACCAATATTTCAAACATTAAATAATCCACAATCCCTAAGTTTTGCCTGCCCAACCTACCGTTTACCTATTGATACCCGACCTAAGACATGATACTATAAAGTTCGATGAAATTAACATCCACTTCAAATTTAATCAACACAGGCCAATATTCACTTTTACTAATTTTCAATCCCTTCCCCCAAATCTCTTTTCAACAGAAATTTCTTATGCGATACATGGTTATCCAACCCATACTAACATCAAATTCATACCACAATCAATTATCCATATCAAGTAGCATCAACGTCAATAAAATAACCCAATCATCATCATCGAACACATAATCATAAAATCAATTTCCCAAATTTAAGATGAAATAAAGAGAGAGTTGAAGAATTAGACCTCAATTGTCGATTTTAATATATCGAAGATAGAACCGCGCCCTAAATACCTCGACACGAACCAAATCCAATTTTGATATATCATTTACTATCCATCACCTACATGAACCAATAATTGCGTGAGAAAGAAAGACCCGCGCTAGCTTATACAATCTGGTCACTGAGTTTAATGGGTTTTCTGATAAGATGGAAGATGGATGACTATCGACAGAACATCATCAGAATTACGTGAATGGGGTCGTTTTGGTTAAAAATTAGGGTTGGCAGGTCATTCTCTAGCAAAAATTCATTGGAATAGTAACAGCAGTGGGGGTTTCATCTTTCTCCACATTCCGATGTAATACCCCATATTTCTTGAGCTTAAGATTAACTCTCAATCCTTGAGTTATCTAATATAAATTTTTTGAAATACTCAATATTTTTTATTTTAGATCCTGCCATTGTGTAGGAAATTGAATTAGCTTTTCAACAATATAAAATTTGCCTAAATTCGATAATCGGGTAAGAAGTTATGGCTATTTTAAGTTTCAATCGTTAAACACCATCATTCAAACCAGTAGCACATCACGGAGTATGTCAAAATGGCAACTGTCAGTTTCCAGTGAGGTACCGCAATACTGGCGTATCACACCACAACTTATTTTCACATTTATCAATTTCCAGTGTACTAACGCGATCCCAACGCGTCACGGTGAACTTCCAAGTTGCATCCAAGATGGCAACGCGATACCACTGCATCGCACCACTAGCCATATTCCCATTTGGTAATTTCCAGTGGCCCGATGCGATCATGACGCGTCGCGCCATGGCCTAAATCAGAAAATTTGGACTAAAAATAAATGTTTTGCCCAGGGTCAAATTAGTCTTTTCTCATGATTTTATTCTGCCCAGGTGTGAGATTAAATCCCTAAAAACATTTTAAACCATTTGTTTATTAACTGTTCCCCAAATCAACAAGCTCTCCTTCTCAATTAACAGAACCCTAACTTCAAGAATCAAGGTCAAAACTCAAGAATTTCTTCAAGCACCTTCATGAATTAACTTTCCAAGGTATGTTAGATGTTCATCTATGGGTTCCTTTCACCCATAGAGTCGAAGAATCCATTTTAAAACTACAAGATTGCTGAATTATGAACTTCCATGCTTAAATTAAATTGAATTCATGTTCATGTTATTGTTGGGTTTTAGTTCATGACTAAATTACAAGCTTTTATGAAATTAATAATTTTTTTGTTGAATTACAAGATCTTCATGATAAGCCCTTCAATTTGTAAGTTGATTTATGTAGCCATTCTAACTATATGTGTTGATTATTGTATGATCTAAGCATGCTCTCCTTGTGTTTGATAAAATGCCTATGTGAATGAAATAGTACCATTAAAACATGATAGCATGTATTCTCCATTCATGTATGAGTAAATGCATTACAAGTGTTTGCTAAAATGTCTCAATGAGTGGATTGTGATCAAGTAGCCATTATTATATTTTCAAGATTATGCTATGCTTTACTTTTCATGCTATCGGATTCTGGGGGGATTTAATACCCGATAATTTAGTTGTTTACCTAGAGCTAGTGTAAGTTATAGAATAGTATCAGTCATGTCACGATCAGTAGTAATCTTAGTCAGTTACAGAACTCAAGAAAACTCAGTCTCAGTCCAGTCCAGTTTAGAATACTCAGTTCAGTAACTTTCACTTGGGAGTAGGATTCATCACCGAGTGAACCCAAGGATGGGGGCTCACCTGCCAGTAGAGGGTGTGACCCTTAGAAGCAATCCTATCATTCCAGAACTACATAGCAAACGTAAGTTGAGACATCAACCTGCCAGTTGAGGTTTGATGAGGTGTTTTAACCTGCTAGATAAGGTTTCCACCATTCTCGTTAGAGTATCTGCCAGATGAGGGTAACTCCCAGCTTGTTTTTACCCATGGCATAGTACTAACACCCTTCCAATTAGGGTTACATATTGGACCCCAACTTATTTATATTATCTTATTTGGGGTATGTCGATTTGATGATTACCTCCCACAGTCTTAGTCTCAGTTTTCAGAATAAAAATCAGTTCAGTTCTACAAAATTAGGACTGTCAGATATAGTCAATCGGTATTAGTAACTCAGTTACCAGAAATCTCAGATTATCAGTTACTCTGTATTAGAACTCAGTACTTAGCTTCAGAAAAGTTCAGTTACAGTATATATATATATGCACAATATTGTATGCTTAGTATTTATAATAGTTTAGTAGTGTGTCCTCATCTATCGAGGATATTCTTTCATTTCATGATTACAGTAGACTCAGTATTCAGTAGATGGAGTTAGTTGGAGGGTTGTCCCATTAACTCTACTTTCAGACAGTTTCATATTAGAGGCTTTTCAGGCTAGTTTTCAAACAGTGTTCTATTTTATAGATTGTTATGTTAGTTGATACACTCTATCAGTATTTATAGATTTTGAAACTTATGGTATTTCAGCCTATTTTTCCATATTTATTATAGTATTATGTTTTAGTGCACACAGCAGATATCAGTTATAGGTTATCTTATGGTCCTTCGAGGTTGTAAGCACCGTGTAGCATCCGGGGTATAGGCTTGGGGCATTATAAACTTGGAATCAGAGCCTAAGGTTCAATGGTGTCCTTGGAAGTCTGAAAGCCGCATCTAGTAGAGTCTTATGCATGGGTGTGTAGCGTGCCACCTTATGGATAGGAGGCTATGAGATGTTTTAGGAAAAATTTCCCTTCTTTCAGTATTCATGTTGTGCGAGTGAGCATGAGTTCCAGTTAAAATCTTAGTCTACTCCATTTCTTCCTTTCACTTACAGAATATGCCTCCCAAAAAGACTAACGAAAAAAGAACCGGGAATCAGTCAGCACTTCAACCCATTCAGGAAGATCCCCTGGACGAGCATGTCTCTCATGCAGAATTCAGAGATGCATTCACTACTCTAGACAATTCCGTAGTAGCTCAGAATAAATGGCCAACTGTTATTCCGACCAACCCAGTGGCCAATACTGTTGTAGACAGGATTCGGTACTTCACCCGAATGAATCCTCCCC
Organism: Capsicum pubescens; assembly: GCA_030864215.1. NCBI lineage: Eukaryota > Viridiplantae > Streptophyta > Magnoliopsida > Solanales > Solanaceae > Capsicum > Capsicum pubescens. Next base: position 115,015,641 of record CM061546.1, read on the forward strand.
TATTCTCAGAGTCTAAGTTAGAAGAGGATCCACAGAAGTTCCTCGATCAGGTTCAGAATGTCATAGACATTATGGAAGTGACTTCCAGTGAGAGTGCTGAGTTATCTGCCTATCAGTTACAAGATATAACTCATACGTGGTTTAAGCAGTGAAAGGTAGACAGGGGCACAGATACAGAGCCCTTAGAGTGGGAAGAGTTTTCTACTGTTTTCCTAGATAGATTCTTTTCCTTAGAGCTGAGAGAAGCCAAGGTGTTAGAATTCATCAACCTCAGGTAAGGCAGTATGAGTGTGAAATAGTATTCCCTCAAGTTTACTCAGTTATCCTGGTATGCTCCACATGTAGTGGCTGACAGTAGGTCTAGAATGAGCAAGTTCATATTTGGGGTGTCATATAGTGTGGTTAAGGAGTGTATAACAATGATGCTAATTAAGGAGACGGACATATCTAGGCTCATGGTCCATGCTCAGCAGATAGAAGAAGCTAAGATTAGAGAGAGAGAGAGGCAGAATAAGAGAGCTAGAATAATTAGTTTTAATTTTAATCAGCCTAAGTCAAAGGGCAGTAATCGTTCCCAGTTTTTCCCAAAGTCTTCAGTTCCAGCTCCGTCCTCAGCCAGTACTTCAGTTCCTAAGTTTAGAAATGGTAATAAAGATAGAGCACCAGGCTCTAAATCTTAGTGTAGTGTAAGTAGTGCTCGAACAAATCCTCTGTGTCAGCAATGTGGTAGAAATCACCAGGGTGTCTGCAGAGCTGGCAGTGATGTTTGTTTTGGGTGTGGCAAGCCAGGCCACAGAGTCAGGAATTATCCTCAGTCAGGGTCTCATGGTCAGCATAGTCGTTCTTCAGCTCAGTCCAATTGACCAAATCAACAGGGTGCTGCTTCCAGTGCCACCAGTGGAATATTATATTAGATCTATGCACTTCAGTCCATACAAGATCAGGAAATTTCTTCTGATGGGGTCACTAGTACATTACAGATCTTTTATTTATATGTTTATGCCTTATTAGATCCAGGAGCTTCTCTATCTTTCGTAACTCCTTACATAGAAGTCGACTTTAAAGTTAAATCAGAAGTCTTAACAGAACTATTCGTAGTCTCTACCTCAGTGGGTCAGTTTATCATAGCCCGACGGGTATACAGGAACTGTCCGATTATGATATCTCGGAAAGTCACTTTAGCAGACTTAGTAGAATTAGAGATGAGAAATTTCGACGTCATTCTCGACATGGATTGGCTCCATTCATAATATGCCTCAGTTAATTGTAGAAGCAGAATTCTTTATTTTCAGTTTCCAAATAAACCAATTCTTGAATGGAGGAGTAGTACTACAGCGCTTAAGGGTCAGTTAATTTCATACCTTAGAGCGAGAAAAATGATATCCAAGGGGTGTGTCTATCATCTTATGCGAGTCAAGGAATCTAATGTCGAAAATACCAGTATTGAGTCAGTTCCATTAGTAAATCAATTCTCAGATGTATTTCCTAAAGATCTTCCTAGAGTTTCTCCCGAAAGGGAAATAGACTTCGAAATAGACCTTCTTCCAGATACTCAGCCCATATTTATTCTGCCATAGAGAATAGCTCCAGCAGAACTTAGAGAGTTAAAGAAATAGTTAAAGGATCTCCTATATAAGGGATTCATCAGGCCTAGTGTTTTATCGTGGGGCGCACCAGTTCTATTCATGCATAAGAAAGATGGTTCTCTCAGAATGTGTGTAGACTACTGTCAGTTGAACAAAGTCATAGTTAAGAACAAGTACCCACTTACTAGAATTGATGACTTGTTTGACCAACTTTAGGGTGCTAGTCATTTTTCTAAGATAGACCTTAGATCAAGCTATCATCAACTCAGGGTCAGAGAATGTGACATTCCAAAAATAGCTTTCTGAACTCAGTATGGTCACTTCGAGTTTCTAGTAATGTCCTTTGGTTACTAATGCCCCAGTAGCTTTCATAGACTTAATGAACCGCTTGGTTAAGTAGTACTTGGACATGTTCGTTATGGTCTTCATCGATGACATTTTTGTCTATTCCCATAGCGAGAATAATCACGCAGACCACCTCAGAATCATACTTCAAACTCTCAGAACTCAACAGTTGTTCACCAAATTCAGTAAGTGTGAATTTTAGATAAGGTCATTATCGTTCCTTGGACATATTATTTTCGGTGATAGCATTAGAATTGATCCTCAAAAGACCAAAACGATGAGAAACTAGCCTAGACCCATCTCTCCATTGGATATTAGAAGTTTCTTAGGTTTAGCTGGCTATTATCATCGGTTTGTTGAAGGATTTTTATCTATTGCATCCCTCATGTCCAGATTGAGTCAGAAGAAAGTCCAGTTTCAGTGGTCGAATTCCTGTGAGAAGAGTTTTCAGAAGCTAAAGACTCGACTCATCTCAGCCCCAGTTTTAACTCTACTGGATGGTTTAGATGGGTTTGTTGTATACTATGATACATATAGAGTATGGTTTGGTTGTTTCCTCATGTAGAGAGGTAAGTTCATAGCCGATGCCTCTAGACAGCTTAAGCCCCATGAGAAGAATTATTTGACTCATGATCTTGAGTTAGCTAGTGTATTGTTTGCCTTAAAGATTTGGAGGCACTATTTGTATGGGGTACATGTAGATGTGTTCATAGATAACAAGAGCTTGCAGTATGTCTTTTCTCAAAAGGAGTAAAATTTGCATCAGAGAAGGTGGTTAGAGTTATTGAAAGATTATGACATGAGTGTTCTTTATCATCCGGCAAGGACAATATAGTGGTTGATGCTCTCAGTAGACTGTCTATGGGTAGTATTACTCATGTTGAGTAAGATAAGAAGAAGTTAGTTCAGGAAGTTTATCAGCTTGCCCGACTAGATGTTCGCTTAGTCGATTCAGTAGAAGGTAGTGTATGGGTGCAAAACAGTTTTGAATCCTCTCTAGTTTCCAAGGTGAAGGAAAAATAGGATAGAGATTCCAATCTTGTTTAGCTGAAAGAGTCAGTCAGAGATAAAAAATTAGAGGTTTTCTCCCAAAGGGGAGATAGTGTTTTGCGTTGCCAGGGTCGGCTATACGTGCCAGGTATAAACAACTTAAGGAAACAAATTCTTGTAGAAGCGCATGGTTCGCGTTACTCTATTCATCCAGGGGACACTAAGATGTACCGTGATTTGTGGGAGATCTATTGGTGGAGTGGGATGAAAAGGGATATTGCAGAATTTATAGATAAATGCTCTACATGTCAGCAATTTAAGATTGGGCACAAAAAGCCTAGTGGGTCCATGTAGGAGTTCAGTATTCCTACATGGAAATGGGAAGAAGTGAACATGGACTTTCTGACGGGTTTGCCTAGTACTCGTCATCAGCATGATTCTATATGGGTTATCATAGATAGGATGACCAAATCAGCTCATTTCTTGCTAGTCCATACCTCCTATTCAGCCGAGAACTACGACAAACTCTATATCAGAGAGTTGGTTAGGTTACACAGAGTCCCAGTAGCTATTATCTCAGATAGAGGTACCCAGTTTACCTCTCATTTCTGGAAATCATTCCAAAAGGGTCTTGGTACCCAAGTTTATCTCAATACAGCCTTCCACCCTAATACAGATGGTCAAGCAGAAAGGACCATTCAGACTCTATAAGATATGCTAAGAGCATGCGTTGTTGATTTTAAGGGTAGTTGGGATGACCACTTGCCTTTGATCGAGTTCGCATATAATAACAGTTATCATTCTAGTATTCAAATGGCTCTGTTTGAGGCTCTCTATGGTAGGAGATACAAATCTCTAATTGGTTGGTTCGAGGTAGGTGAGGCTACAGTAGTACGAACTGACCTAGTGTTTATTCCTTAGAGAAGGTTCAGTTGATCAGAGAAAAACTTAGGGTTGCCCAGAGCCGACAGAAATAGTATGCAGATGTGAGGCAAAAGGATCTCGAGTTTGAGATCAGTGATTTTGTGTACTTGAAAATATCTTCCATGAAAGGAGTAAAGAGGTTCGGCAAGAAGGGAAAGCTCAGTCCCCGATATGTCGATCCTTACAAGATTCTCAGTCATTTTAGAATGGTAGGTTATGAGCTTGAGTTGCCTTCGGATCTAGCTTTAGTATGTCTAGTATTCCATGTCTCCTTGCTAAAGAAATACATTGGTGACCCAGCAGTCATAGTCCCCTTAGAGGATGTAAATATTCAGAATGATCTCTCTTTCGAAGATGTTCTAGTCCAGATCCTCGGTCATCAGATTCGCAGACTGAGGAACAAAGAAGTTCTCTTAGTCAATGTTCTTAGGCGGAATCAGTCCGTAGAGGGAGCTACTTGGGAAGCAGAAGAAAATATGCCGACCAATTATCCTCACCTCTTCTCTGCAACATCAGATCCAGCTTAAGGTAACAGTCTTTCTTAGCTTTACTCAGTTCCATGTTCAGCTATAATTATTACTTGGTATCCATTACCATTGCATATTCATTCATGCATTCATGAATCAGTTCAATCATGTACTCACGCATCAGTTATGCATGTTCAGTATGAAAACCCAGCTTATCAGTAGCTTCAGTCATGTATTCCATGCATCAGATATGCATATTCAGTGTAAGATCTCAGTTTGTCATTAGTTCAATCATGTAGTCATGCATCATGTATGCATGTCCAGTGTGTAAACTCAGTCTATCAGTGTCTCATCTTAATCAGTCTCATTCGAGGACGAATGTTCCCATGGGGGAGATATTGTAATACCCCATATTTCCTTAGCTTAAGATTAACTCTCAATCCATGAGTTATCTAATATAAAAAATTTTAAATACTCAATATTTTTAGTTCAGAGCCTTCCATTGCATAGGAAATTGAATTAGCTTTCCAACGATATAAAATTCGCCTAAATACGATAATTGGGTAAGAAGTTATAGCTATTTTAAGTTTTAGTCATTAAACACTGTCATTCAGGCCAGTAGCGCATTGCGGAGTATGTCAAAATGGAATTTTTCAGTTTTCACTGAGGTACCGTGATACCGGTGTGTCGCACCACAACTTATTTTCATATTTGTCAATTTTTAGTGTACCAACGCGATCCCACCGCGTTGCGGTGAACTTCCAAGTTGCATCCAAGGTGGCAACGTGATACCACTGCATCGCAACACCAGCCACATTCCTAGTTGGAAATTTTCAGTGGCTAGACGCGATTATGGCGTGTCGTGCCAAGAGCCCAAATCGAAAAAATTTGACAAAAAATAAATATTTTTTCCAGGGTTAAATTAGTCTTTTTTCATGATTTTATTCTGTCCAGGTGTGATAATAAAGCCCTAAAAACATTTTAAACCATTTGTTTATTAACTTTTCACCAAATCAACAAGCTCTCCTTCTCAATTAACAAAACCCTAACTTTAAGAATCAAGGTCAAAACTCAAGAATTTCTTCAAGAACCTTCAAGAATTAACTTTCCAATGTATTTTAGGTGTTCATCTATGGGTTCCTTTCACCCATAGAGTCCACGAATCCATGTTCAAACTACAAGATTGCTGAATTATGAACTTCCATGCTTGAATTGAATTGAATTCATGTTCATGCTATTGTTGGGTTTTAGTTCATGATTAAATTACAAGATTTTATGAAATTAATTATTTTTATGTTGAATTACATGATCTTCATGATAAGCCCTTCAATTTGCAAGTTGACTTATTTAGCCATTATAACTATATGTGTTGATTGTTTTATGATCTAAGCATGCTCCCCATGTGTTTGATAAAATGCCTATGTGAATGAAATAGTATCATATAACATGATAGCATGTATTCTCCATTGATGTATGAGTAAATGCATTACAAGTGTTTGATAAAATATCTCAATGAGTGGATTGTGATCAAGTAGCCATTATTATATTTTCAAGATTATTCTATGCTTTATTTTTCATGCTATTGAGTCCTGGGGTATTTAATACCTGACAATTTAGTTGTTAACCTAGAGCAAGTGTCAGTTACAGAATAGTATCAGTCATGTCACGATCAGTAGTACTCTCAGTCAGTTACAAAATCAGGAAAACTCAGTTAACTCAGTCTCAGTCCAGTCCAGTTTAGAATACTCAGTTCAGTGTCTTTCAGTTGAGAGTAGGATTCAGCACCAAGTGAACCCAAGGATGGGGGCTCACCTGCTAGTAGAGAGTGTGACCCTTAGAAGCAATCCTGGCATTCCAGAACTACATAGCCAGTATAGGTTGAGACATCAACCTGCCAGTGGAGGGTTGATGAGGTATTTTAACCTACTAGATGAGGGTTCCACCGTTCTCGTTAGAGTACCTGTCAAATGAGGGTAACTCTTATCTTGTCTTTACCCATGGCATGGTACTGACACCCTTCTAATTGGGGTTACAGATTAGACCCCAACTCAGTTATCTTATCTTATTTGGGCCATGTCGATTAGATGATTACATTCTACAGTCTCAGTTTCAGTCTTCAGAATAGAACTCAGTTCAGTTCTACAGAATCAGGACTATCAGATATTGTCAATCAGTATCAGTAACTCAGTTATCAGAAATCTTAGATTATCAGTTACTCTGTATTAAAACTCAGTACTTAGCTTCAGAAAAGCTCCGTTAATATTATATATGCACAGTATTGCATGCTCAATATTTATGGTAGTTCAGATTTTCCACGTACTCTCATGTTCAGTTTCTCTATATCATTCAGTCAGTTATTGTTCATGCTTATGAACCTTTGCATTCAGCCTTGCCTCATCTAGCATACCAGTATATTCGACGTACTGACACATACTCTTTCTTTGTGCTATGATATCTTATATCATAGGTTCAAACGCTCAGGTTTCTGACTACGCATAGATAGATCCAGATTCAACTAGCAGTAGATTTAGTAGTGTGTCCCCATCTATCGAGGATATTCTTTCATTTTATGATTATAGTAAACTCAGTATTTCAGTAGATGGAGTTAGTTGGCGGATTGTCCCATCAACTCCAATTTCAGACAGTCTCAGATTAGAGACTTTTCATACTAGTTTTCAGATAGTGTTCAGTTTTACAGATTATTATTTCAGTTGATACACTTTATCACTATTTACAGATTTTGAACCTTATGGCATTTTAGCTTATTTTTCCACATTTATTACAGTATCATGTTTCAGTGCTCACGGCAGATATCAGTCATGGGTTAGCTTATGGCCCTTCAGAGTCATAAGCACCGTGTAGAATCTGGGGTACAGACTCGGGGCGTTACATCCGATCAACTCTTTTTCTCTGTTTTTATCTCTTCCCCGTCGGTCCTTCTCTATTTTCTCTTTTTCCCTAATTATTTTTTTTGCTCTCAGCTGTGTGTGCGTATTGTGTATTGACTATTCCTCCTTAATTGTATGTGAGGTGTGTATTATTTTTTGGTGAGGGTCGTTGTTCACTGTGTGAGTATGGAGTATGTGTGAATTTTCATGGTAGAGTGGGTGTGTGCATCCTCCCGGAAAATGGAAGCTTGTGGTGTATGTACATGTCACTGTGTGTTTTGTTATTCTGTTGAGTGGAAGAACAAAAATGTGACAGGTAGGTTAAAGTGACGTGGGTAGGGGTAGGGGTGGGGTAGAAAGTTGAGGTGGTTAGAATAATGTGAGGTGTCCAAGTTGTTAGGGATTTGTTGTAATTTTGTTATTTTGGATAAAGATAAAAATATGAGATGGTTGTTTATTTATTTTTCTTGTGGGAAAATTACCATGTGGATGGGGTACGTGATAAAGTGTATTCAAAATTGATTTGGGGAGGGACGAAATTACGTGTCTACACTCTCTCATTAGAAATCTTGGTTAGAGTTTGCTCTCTCTCTCTCTCTTTGTAATTTTTAAATTCACTTTTGATATTAATACCCAAATTCAATTTTCCTAATTGTACCTTTTTCATTACTTTACTAACTTTTCTTTTTACTGTACTTATCATATATGGTTGGCAACCCCACCTAATTTATTTATCTCATCATTAGCATATGGTCGTCCCTCCTGCCTAGTTTATATATTGTATTTTCTTTTATATACTTGCATTATTTATATTTAAGTATTCATTAACTTGTTTCCTTTTCTTTTCCTCTTTCCCCGTACTTTACCCTCTATATTTTAGGGGGTTCGCTTCTATGTACTTGGTATCATCTGTAGTAAATTTTATAAAAAAAAATAATTTCTTTTAAAACAAACAAAAGAGATAAAGAAAGAAAGTAAAGGGTAAAAAAGGGAAACGTAAGGATTAAATAAACTATTAAGGATATTAGTCTACTTTTATTTGTTATTATTTACTATTTCTTCTTTTAAAAACAAACAAAAAGATAAAGAAAGAAAGAAAGCAAAGGGTAAAAAAAAGGAAATGTAGGGAAAAGAAAAACTATTAAGGATATTAGTCTACTTTTATTTGTTATTATTTACTATTAAAAATATTTTGATAGATTTCAAAATTTTCTCTCAATTTAAATTTATAGATTATATAGGATAAATATGCATGGTATTTGAAAAAAGTAAGGATAAGAAAGAACAATAAATTTTTCTTCTTTTAGCAAATTGATAATGTTGGAACCTTTGGGGGTTGAACCACACAGTGAGGGACTAGGTCCCTCAAAGTCAATCTCAGGCAAAATCATAGTAAAGTAACAATGAAGTGCTGGAAAACTAAAGGCTTTGCCGAAAATAATCAACACAAAAATTTAGCGTGGAAACCCCCTTGCTCAAGGAAGGAAAAACCATGGCTTGCCCTCACAAACATCAAAGAAATCCACTATAATCAACCTCTTGATTACAGACATGATTTCAGCTTAACTCTAGGATCCTCCTGCTTGTAGTAACTCTACTACTAGCCTATCTTGACAACTCTGTCAAGAACCCTCTTCACTGATTAACTCTATTCAATGTTTGAACTTAGGCAAATCTACCTAAGCACACTCAATCAAGAAGAAAAGTTCATTACTCTTATAGACTGAGTAATTCATTTATAAATAAGGATTCATTCAAGAAAACTCACTACTTTAATATATAGAGCGAGCTAAAAACATGAGTTATGCTTGCGCATTGTTGTAAGCTGGGTTTTTGCCTCTTTCCTCTCTCTTAAGCTCTCTAAAGTATTTGTAAAAAATTATTTGATGAAGAAGCATCTTTTTCTTTTTATAGATGAGTGATGATTAGGGATAAAATATCATTGGACCAGGTGTCCTATTCAGTACAAGTAGCACCTATAAGTTTTTTACACAAGAGGACAAAACTATGCAGACACGCGTGTCAGCTATACTGTACCATGAACATACAGGGACCTGGTCCCTTGCAGTTAGCTACTCATCATCAAAGCTACATATAGCAATTTTCCCCCTTTTTGATGATGACAAACCAACCATACAGATTTAAGCACATCCATCTCATTTAATCAGTGTGATTACCACTATAAATATGAATGTTCCCCTTATCATTATGCTTACACCATCATGCAACACAGGGACCTGGTCCCTTGTTGTCATTTTGCAGTAAAAACTCTGAGCACATGAGCATATTTACTTTGCTGCTTCCCCCTATCACTTTACACCATAATTCTTCTATTCAACTTTAGCACATCACTTCCTTCCCCCTATCAGTATTCACCATATCATCATATAGCACATACATACCTGGTCTTTATACATGAATTCGGTATTCCCCCTTTTGGAATCATTAAAAAGGAACAATAGTAAATCAAGAGTAAAATACGCACAGAATTTGTTAACTCATGGCCACTAGGGCTACACTAACGTGAGGAATATTTTTAAGGAAGAAGCAGATAAAGAGCATAAAAGTAAGAGCCCATCTATTTTCAACAGATTATGTATCATTAAAATACAAGAATTACATTTCATGATCCATAAAAAAAGCCACAGAGGTTGGAGGAAAAACATGAAGGATTTAGGGAGAAGGTTTGGAGAAGTCATCTTAGGATATTGTAACAATTCAAGATCAAAAGCTCCACTGGTTAGAATTGTAACCTTCATCTTCAGTTCATCATTTTCCACTCCTTAGTTCTCCAAAGAACCTAGGACCCTTTTTGAAAATTTATGACTTTGCACCAGTAATCACCCAATATATATATATATATTCTAGCATTTTTCATTGCTTTTCTTATTTTATAAGCCCTACTAGTTTCATCATCAGTTTTTCTCTTCTTCTTGGGAGCAGGTCCCTTTATATATCTGGCATCTTTTAATAGGGTTTCTAGAATTCACTCAGAATATTTTTGTTTTCAGGCTGTTATTTTGTTTCATGGACCATTCAAACTTTCTTTCACACTGTTAAAGGGATAACATATTTTCAGAGATAAATCTTCAGTAGAAGGGTAAGTGAAGAAAGAATTTGTCTTTGGATAATTAGGATAGTTTAGTTGGGTAGGGTCCATAGAGTTATTCCAATGATGAATTTGATTTCAATTTTACGTAAGACGGGTTTTCTAGCATGGAGAGAGAGAGGATGTGGCCTTTTCTAATAGAATAAGAAGAAAAACATACATATTTATGATACCTGAGAGATGGGACTAAGTCCCTCTCTTTCTTTGAGTGATTTCTCAAATTTATGCATACTTTATCTGTTTTTTTCAAACCTACTCCCATGGGTGTATACCTGCAAAGGTATGATACTGAGTTAGACTAAAAACTACATACTTTATTAAGAATACCTGTCTCCTGATCATAGATAATTTTATGGAGAACTACTGATTCACATGGTAGGTTAGGTCATTTTAATAAGACCTAACTTCATAAATTGTCCTTGTGAAGTTCCTTAGTAAAGATATATGCTAATTAATCCTTAGACTTGCAGAACTTCATGTAGATTTCCCCTTTCTCAACATTATCTCTTAAGAAATGATGCCTTACATTAATGTGCTTAGTCCTTTTGTGTTGCATATGTACTTTTCCAGTGTGCATAGGTATTTATGATTAATGCATATGTATTTTTTCATAAATGCATAAAATTTCTTTTATAAATAATGCACATGTATTTTTTTTGTTATGCATATATATTTATGAATAACGCTTATGTATGTATGATTAACGCACATGTATTTATGAATAATGCATATGTATTTTCAGTTTTGTTTAGGTATTTAATATGTTTTATATGTATTTTTTCAATTTTAATTGATTAAATGCATGTTAAGTTATTCTTAGTTTTTTTATAGATCGGTATATGTATTTATTAGATTCTTATATGTATTTTTTCAGATTTTAAATATTTGCATGTATAGTTTTTAGTATCTTAGTTTTAAATATGTATTTTGCAGAATAGTAGATTTGTATATGTACATTTCAGGATTTATATTTTTTTATTTGTTCCGTTGTATTAGTTGATTACATATATAATGACGTTATATCAATGATGTTATATGTCTTGTACAATACGTATATATTTGTATCAATATATTCATAATGAACTAAATTAATTTTCAAGTTCAGTAAAATAAATGGAACAACTTAACTATAACAAAAGTCAATAACATGAAATATTTGTCTTAAAATTTAGAATCACATAATTGTTAATGAAAAAATTCAACAATTATTTTTTGACCAAATACATCAACAAATTATTCATTTATTATATTTCCTACATGAACACCTATAGTGACCTTTAAACCCATATGAACTACAAGAATTTTTGTTTTTCTTTCCGAACATATCTCTTCCTGATTTTCCCCGATCCTTCTTTGGAGGTCTTCTAGGGGGCCACTTGTATTTTGGGGGCAAAACTACCTCCTCCAATATGTCCTGTGAAATTACCCATTCATCTTTGTGTGGTAGAGGATAAACTAAAAGATCATACTTTCTCAAGACTATTTTTGGCTTGTACAGATCACAACAATATGGTCCCTTCTTAAAATTTTTGCTATTAAGTACTGCACAAGCATGCACACACGGTATCCCATCCAATTGAAATTCATGGCAAGAATACTTTTTTTCTGTAAGGCAAACAATAAAATATTTCTCCTTGTCATGGACTTTATAATCATACTCGGAGGCTGGTATAACCTGAAATTATTTAAACAAAAATAATTTGAAAAATAAAAATCATTTTGACATTTGTAATTTTCAGTTGAGCAAATGTATTTTTCCAATTCAGCATATGTATTTTACAGGTCTGAATATGTATTTTTCTACTATGCATATGTATTTTCAGTACAACATATGTATTTTTTTAAATTTTTCATATGTATATATGCACATAGATTTCATACAACATATGAAAATACATATTTTTATATAACATAATTAGATGTATTTCATCATACCGTCATACGTGTACACTCTGCTTCATTCTATTGAAAAATTTCTTGAAATTTTTCAATAAGATTTGTAAAATTATACGAAACCTCTTATCTATTTTCGCAGTTCCATCTACCAAACATCAATCTAACTTCCTCTAGAAAATCGTATATAGGTAACTTCTCTAGTCGATACCAATGCAGCATTAATTGACTCAATAATGTTTGATATCAAAGTCCATCCCCTATGAATGTTGCATATGACCTAGCCCGCTTATTGTATCCCTCTAATTTCAAGTAATTCTTCACTCTAACATCAACTACCTCTACCTTGTCCATTAACTTATGAAATTTAAAATTTGACTATGATTTTGTCATGGTATAGAAGATCTCCGATAATGCATCATATGACTTTCTATAAAAGAAAAATTCACATTTTCTCATAGATGCCACATGCATGCATAATGTGGTACATCATTGTACATATCATCAACAACTTTCATGATGCTTCCATTATGAATAGAAATAACACACATGTGTTTTCTTTCACCGTATGCTTCTTTCAGATTTTCAAAGAACCAAGTTCAAGATGCATCATTTTCTAAATCAAGCACACCATATGTCAAAAGAAAAATATGTCCTGCATATGCAAAAATACATATAAATAAATGATCGGAATAGTAGACAACCTATCTCATATATTATAGTAAGAAAATGTATATGACATATTACAATAATTAAATGTGTTGCACATATTAAATTTCAGTTATAATACACACAAGCTTTATACACATTAAAGTATCTGGCAGTTGAACACATAAACATACTGCATATGTATATTATAAAAACATATAGCTGAAAGCCTATATAAAGTCAAATACATTTTTTGTATAATTTACCGGCTCCATCCATGGTACAGGCAGTTACAAAAGTACAGGTGCACATTCCTCTGAGATGACTTGCATCAACAACTATGACGGGTCTATAATGTTCGAACCCTTTGATGAATGTAGTAAGAGCTACAAATACATATAAAAACTCATTATCTGCATTCTTTTTTGTTCTTATATGTGAACCTGGATAACTAATGTTCAACACATGTACGTATGCAGGTAGTTTCTCGTACAATGCTGATGGTTTTCCCCTCAACTCTTCTAGTGCTTGTCCTTTGCTCACCAACACATAATATATGTCAAATCCATACCCAGGCATTCATTCATGTAACTTTTAATTTCAGTTGCATTGTATTTGCCTTTGTAGCATTTAAGTTTTGATTTGACTATACCGCCAATCAAATTACTTATAGCATGCAACTTAGGATAAATCTTATATTTGATTGGATATGTATGTTCTGGTAAAAATTCTCTAACACTAAACATTTCAGATTTCTCGATATCAGATGCACGAAATAAAAAATTACAATTACAGAATTTTCACAATAATGCATAACTACATACAAAAAAATTAAAGATGGTCAAATACAATTAACCAACATAAAAAAATGCATAATACACTTACCAGGTTTTACTTGATCTTACAGATCGTGATTGAAACTTCTCCCGAATTATATAATCCTTCATGACCGACTTTAAAACATATTTCGAGGTATAAACCTGTTTCATCTCAATATGTTTATGATGTGAGTCCGATATAATCACTTTAGTCGTATCCAATTCAAAAACATCTAAATATTCTTCTGAAGCAGCAACTAATAATGCTCTTTTAGTAAATGTATTTACCACGTTACGCGATGTGACAGACAAATTTATACTTTCAGCATTACATAATGATGAACTTAAAAATATGTTGAAAGTATTTTTTTCCAAAACACTTACATACAAAGGCAAACTAATCATATCCTTTATCTCCTTTTTCTGTAGAATATAGACTTTCAAACCTATGTCATTATGTATACGTATTTGCCCTACCATATCTATAAATTAATATTCAATTTGAATGAATTTGCAGGTTAGATCTACATTAATATGAGAAGACAGTAGTGTGTAGAGTTGTTTATATGATGCATTTATGCTCTCAACAATATAGCATCACTAATGTAATCTTCATATTTTTGTTCATATATTCATCTACCAGAGTGCTTAACAAGAAAAGGTATGCTTCCCATTGTCAATCTCCAGAACACTACTAAATATTTTAAAAAATAATTATCAAATACGTACTACATACAATCACTCAGAATATTTTTTTACATATTATATACAAAACTGCAAATCGCATTCCAATGAAAATAAATTTTTAATAGAATACAAGTTATGCTCGAATAAAATTCAAATTTAACGTATAACAATTGTATTTAAAAAAAAAGGCAGTCCGGTTCACTAAAGCTACCTCTATACGCAGTGTCTGAAGAAGGGCCCCACCACAAGGGTGTATCATACGCAACCATACCTTGCATTTCTGCCAGAGGCTATTTCCAAGGCTTAATTTTTAAATTAAATAACGAGAAGAAAAACTTTAAACTTGAAAAAAACTATCGCACAAAACATTGTATGCTAGAATTGATGAAATCCATATACAAAGTCAAATTTTAAATTCTACGACTGTAATCATAGTGTTGTTATAAGTTTTTTAGCAATTTCATAAAAAATATTTATGAAATTCAAAAACAGAATCAAGTTCCTTTATTGATACCTGTATTTGCAGAGTTTTCTTTTTCAATGTTTTTTTCTAAATTTTAGACGATCATCAATAATATTTTTGTCTCTCTATTTTTTGAAATTGCTTTATGTTTCTGATTATGAAAAACATTTTTAAAATTTGAATAATGTTGTTGTAAAATAACGGTAGTGGTTAAAAGAGAGTCATGTAAGGAAAAGGAATCTTTATAATTAAACGTAGCATGAATTAAGGGACAGTTTCTTCCCTTATTTAACTGTAACTGATTGGAGATAAAATAGGAACTGCTATTCAGTATATATATGTATCTATATAGCAACATTTTACTTAAATACAAAATACAACTTACTTTTTTTCATAATTATGAAACTGTTGCTATAAAAGTTATAATTATAGCTATAGAGTTGCTACTTCTGAAATTTTTCCTTTTTGAAATACATATAAATACAAATATATGATTGTTCAACCAAGTAATATATATGTAAGATCTGAAAATAAAACTGTATAATCACCTATTAATACATATGTAATTATATATACAACTATCCAAAATAGGATAAATATTCAACATAATACTGAAATGGAAACCTTCCATTCAATTTGTTTGAGTACCAATCTTCAAAATACAATAACATAACTGTCAAATTCAATTAACTTTTCACATGAAACATGAACGTAAGATATGAAACTTAACAACTACTCAATTACATCACTGTCAACCTACAATTAAATGTTATCATACACAAAATAGAAAAAAATATCAAACTTCAAGGACTTTTGTGTCGTCTGTTATCTTGATTTTCCTAACAGACCTCATTGGTGCTTCTTGCCTTGAATATATGATCAAGTGAAACCTATACTACAAAAAAAAAAAGATAAATATCTATATCACATAGATATATTTAAAAATATACAAAACGCATAGACATGCTCATCTGCATATGTATTTACAGTATAAAAAATGCATATATATCTGCATATGTATTTACAGAAATACATATTTGACCCATATGTATATGTACACATATCGGACCCAAATCTTTATAACAAAAAGGACAATTATATACATATGCATATAGCTAATCAAAAACACATAATACATATCTTAAACAGTAAAAAATATAAATAAGTACACATGTTACCCTCTAGAATGACATAGAACAATTCAATGACAAATTCAACACTGTACAAAAATACATATGAATATGCACTTGTATATACAAAACACAAATATATGCACATGCCCTAAAAAAAATTATATACAACCAGATTTGTATATATATACAAATGAGTACCCATTAGTTAATAAATACATATACAAATACCTCTTCGTCTTTATATTTTTCAAAATAATATTCAGAAGAGTTTCAACATCAGGACTTGAATTTTGCTTGATTCTTCGACTTTTTCTTTTTTTTTCTCAGATCTTTGTATTTTTTAGGGTTTTGGAGATGAAGGTTTCTTCAATCCTTTTTGTTTCATTATCTCGGTCATCTTCTCTGGATCATTACGATGTTTCTAGGATGAGCACTTTTCTCGAATTTTTGGATGCACACCTCACCTCTTCGATGCTCGCTAATTTCTTTAATTGTTCTACCATTAGAGCAAACCTTCACAATCATTCAATAAAAAAATCACAAAAATTAAAAAAATATGCAAGAACAATGATGAACAAAAAAATATAAAATATATAGAAATTTGAAAAGAGATAACATACAATAACTGTAATTAATAGTTACCTTATTTTGTGTAGCACGGTCTTTATCTATTAAGGTGAAAAAAATATGAGAAAAAGAAAAGAAATTGAAATGAAAATATGAAAACTAGGTGCTATTTGAAAAAAATAAAAATAAAAAGATACACTAAAATAGGAAAGAGAAAAGTGTTAGAGTGAAAATAGGAGAAGTTACTCCTTGATAGCTATAAACATGCATGTATTGAGTGGTCTCTCAAAAAAAATTATTTTTTCTATAAAATATAATTTTATTAAAGTAATGTTATTTATCATAATTATGACCTTATGTCTATCACTTTTTGTAATTTTTTCTTTCAAAAATCATTAGCAAATACATTTAGGTAATTGTACATGTAATTTAATTTGATATGTATTAATAATTGAGGACATATATAGTTGTATATATAAATATAAATTTATTTTTTATAGTTGCACAGTATTATATATTTGTATTTATATGTATTTGTGATTGTACATGTACCCAAATATATAAATATACTCTTAAATAAATATAGATAACTTTATTTATATTTTTTCAATCAAAGTTGCAAAGACTAAAACCATAACTGTACGTATTTTAATATATGAAATATAGTTGTCATTGAAGAATTAATCACATCACGAAAAATATTTTGAATGTATCATTTATGCTATTTCCTACATGAATGTCTGTTGTGACCCTTAAATCCACATGCACAACATGAATTGATGATTTTCTTTTCGAACATATCTTTTCTTGATTTTTAAGACAAATATAAAATAATTTTTTAAAAAATACAAATGTAACGATGAAAATAAAATAATAAAAATAAAAATAAAGAATAATCACAAAATAAAAATACAATATGCAGTCATTAATAAAATAAAAATATAAAACAATCTATTCAAAGACAAGTGCAAATTATATAAAATGTAAATCATAGTGCGAACTATAAAATCTATAATCTATAATATATTAAAAGTGTGAAGACTCTTAGAAAAGTGATTTGAACTTTTTGACCCTCATTAAAACTCTTTGCAATAGACAAAATAGTCTTTTCATATCTTTTTCTTTAATTTATAATATTAAATATTGATTATAATAAATATATAAAATAAATTAAATTTAGAAGTTTTTCTACTTATAACTTAATTCTTAAACTTAAGGTAATATTTCTGGGTGTGCGTGACTTTTTTCCCCAAAAATAAAAACCATCGGTTGACTTTTTCAAATAATTAGTTTTTGCTTTTTGTAGTTGCTTACAATAGTATACTTTTCCAAAAAGAAAAAGGTTTTGATTTTGTATTTGGTTACAATACTGTACTTTTCAAAAAAAAAAAGTTTTGTTTTTGTTAAGGTTTAGTTTTGTAACTTTTTGTCCTTCATTAAAACTCTGTGCAATAGATAAAATAGTTTTTTTATCTTTTTTTAATTTATAATATTAAAAATTGACTATAATAAATATATAAAAAAAAATTCAAAAGGTTTTATACTTATAACCGAATTCTTAAATTTATGGTAATATTTTGTTGTGTGACTGACTTTTTTTCCAAAAAAAAATAATCGGCTGACTTTTCCAAAATAACATGTTTTTGTTTTTGTATTTGGCCTTACTATTTCAACGTGTGATTTCTCTTAGTTGATAGCTTTACATATTATATATGAATTATTCATAATCAATAATTTCGAATGGATTCACTCCCACTGATAATTTTTCGTGTTTTTTCTTTCAAAAAAAAAAAATTTGATCAAAAAATTGGATGAAACAAGCTTGTTGTTGTTGAATGAAATAGCCAAAAAAATTTAAGGTTTATCTCTCTCTTTCTTTTTTTGTTTAGATTAAAATTTTGTAGAACCTTTTATTATAAGAACAATACAAAGCTTTTTTCAAGTAATTATGTTCATCTGTGTATTAATTATTTATAGAGAAGTAACTTTACGATTTCTAAGCTTAACAAACTATCTTGTAGAGCTCAACTCAACAAGACAACGACAGGCTCGAGTTTAAGTGAACAAAACTGGTGTTTCTAATGTTTTTTTAGCCCATTCACATTGTTCAATAGATATTTTCATGGTAATTGGGATGGAAGTATTACGCAGAGGGGAATCCAAGATTTATATGTAAGTGGAACTTAATCTTAATCATTCAGATTTCTATTTAGCTATTGTAATCAAAACTTTTGACTGGCAGAGACAAGTATAAGATACCTCAACGACAAGATTGCTACCCTTCACCTTAGAGATCTCCAGAGCCAAGCTTATCGAACTTTTCAAAAATCAAGCTGACTACATTAGCATATAAGTTGTGTGTCCTTACAAGCTTGGTCATTATAGGTACTGAGCGAAGAGAAATTCACAATGGCTAATTTTGTTTTACTTGATTTATTAATTTATGTATTGGAGTTTTCTTCAAATATTCCGTATGTCGTGTATCATTGATCAAATGATAAACACAAGGTATGTTAGTCATGTGTGAAAAGTAGGGTTGCATTTAGATAATGTCTTAAAAAGGCTGAACATTGAGAATGCAATCATAGTAGTAAACCAAAATATATCATAAGGATATATGAAGTTATTCTTTATCTTTTTTTTCTTTTTTCTTTTTTAAAAAAAAATTATGTAGTAATCATATGTGTGTTTTTCTTTTGGTTTAAATTTTTACAAGGATCAAACTGTTTTTATTTTATACCATAAAAAAAGAGTACATTTCATGAAATATATGAGTCCTAAAATATATGACTTGTAAAATATATAAAAAAAATTAAGAATTCTAAAATATATGGAGCACAATCCATAATTTGAACCAGCTCTTACTACTTACATAAAGCAACAGCTTGTGCATTATTGCATTTCACAACAACATAGTCCTACAAGTAATTAATTTAACTTCTTTCATAAATTAGTTCTATTATTTATCTATCTCAAATTAAAAATAAACTATACTCCAATATTGCTTTAGTTATATCCTTCCTTTCTTGTTTTTACCTTTTTGGTATAAGTTGAAATACGTTGCACTTTTATCATAATGAAATATATGTAATAACTTTACTCTCATGTTTTTTCTATTTGAGGAAGAGATATGGTTGTAATTAGCAATTTGAGTTCACAATTCCTAACTATTTTTATTTTACTTGAACTAAATTTTATAATCAAATACCTCGACAACTTTTTACCCTTCATTAAAAGACTCTTCTTTAGACAAAATTGTCTTTTCACTATTTTTTTAAAATTTATTATTAAATTGTTTTTAATATATTAACTAGACTTTCTAAAGTATATGGTAGGAGAATTAATTAATATTTTACTTTCTACCAGACTTTCTAAAATATACGAGACTTCTAAAATATATGAGAGGGGAATTAATTAATATTTTTCTTTCTACTGTTCAATTAGAAAAATACTCCTAAAATAGGACTCTATTATGGAAATACTTCTATAAATATTGAGATGTACGTTAAACTAGAGAACAAATCGGTTTGCCTATTGGGAGAATATGATTGATGCTCATTTAACTTGATTCGATTGCATGTCTAGATGGTGGATGTGTGATTTTCTAACCCTCAACTTCTTCATTATTATTTTTCAGCATATAGAATTCAACATGTGTATATATGTATATCTTCTTTGTTTTCATTCTAAATCATTCTTTAGAGTCAAATTTTTTATCAAACAAGAATTAGTTGGATAAAAATGTGTGATCACTATTATATTTTTTTTATATAGTTTACAGGTCGTAGATGAATGTCGGCTGACTTTGGAGAATTTCCTGTGTAAAGGTTAGGTTTAATTGTATTATTTTGATATCTTTATTATCTTATTATTTTATTTTAATTTATAGATTCTAGATGAATGTGGGTCGGCTTTGAAATTTTTTGTAGGTAAAGGTTAGATTTAATTGTATTATCATAATATCTCTATTAGTTTGTTATTTTGTGGCAGTTTTCAGTTCGTAGATGAATCTCGATCGGCTTTGAGAAAATTTTGTGTGTAAAATTTAAGTTTAATTGTATTGTTTTGATATCACTTTTATTGTATTATTTTGTTGCAGTTTACAGGTGATAGATAAATGTTGGTCGGCTTTGAGGAATTTTTTTATGTAAAGGTTAGGTTTAGTTGTATTATTTTCATATCTCTATTACCGTATTATTTTGTTATTGTTTACAGGTGGTAGATGAGTGTTGGACTACTTTGAAATTTTTTTTGTATAAACATTAGATTTAATTATATTATTTTGATGTCTCTATCATTATATTATTTTGTTGCAATTTACAAATGATAGATGAATGTCGATCAACAACAACAACAACAAACCCAGTATATTCCCACATAGTGGGGTCTGGGGAGGGTAGAGTGTACGCAGTCCATACCACTACCTCTAAAGAGATCGAGAGGCTGTTTCCGATAGACCCCCGGCTCAAGACAAAAGACAGTATGAAAGAGCAACAAAAGCATAAAACAGGATAAAATAATATATGTACGACATCCACAAACATGATAGATGAATGTCGATCGACTTTTAAAAATATTTTTGATAAAGATTAGGTTTAATAAATAAATTCTCCAACTTTACATACTCAAAAGATAGAGAAAGGACATCTTTCCCCCCTCGAACTTGTCCTCCAAACTCACTTTAGCACTTAAACTAAACTTTTATTTATTTACCCCCTTAACATCTTTAAAATGTACTAATTTCACCCTTTAAAACTGAATACCACTCTCACACTGGAGAGTGTGTTACACCCGCCACACATCAGCACCATGTCAGTGCCACGTCAATGCCATGCAAGCAAAATATTTTTTAAATATATATAAAATAAAAATAAATATACATAAATATTTTTTTATATATATATAAATATTTTTTATATATATAAAATATTTTTAAATATTTTAAATAAAAAAATACAACACCTCCCCCCCTTTCATCCTCTTCAAACCTGCAGATTATATACACATAGGAGGAGAAACCATGACAAGAAATTGAAGGAGGGGCCATGAACGGACCTAGCTCTAACTTCCTCCACTTCCACTTTCCCATCGATTCTCTCCAAACTCAACACCTCTGCTGGCAACTTCCGGCAACCACCACCGTCGTCACCACCATGGCGGCTTCCACCACCAAAATTACACTAAAGAATTTTATAAAGATTCTTGAAAAAAGGTAAAATATGTATTAAAATATATAAATTATGTAAATTTAAGTACAACCCAATTCAAGAAACACTAAAAATATTAAATTTTTGTAAAAAAAATTGATGAATAAGAACAACAATAATCTTTATTTTGTCCATTGACGCAAAATCGACCCCCACATCCCTTGATTTCACCCGTGAACACCAGAAACAACATTCAAAATACTCCGTCCATCATCGAAATTCACTGTTCCGGTGAACCATGTTGCAAGCTTTTCAAGGAATTTTTTTTCTTTATCAAATGAAAAATTAATTTGAATTAACTTGAGCAAATTCAACAATGGATTAAATACAAGTACATGATCACAAAAACACATCAATACACAAAATCTCAAATTCAAATTCAAATTCATTCACATTAACCAAAACCCAAAATCCCAAAACTCCCAAATTTTCAATCTTCTACTCAAAATGTCTACAGAAATGGTATAAACAGTCCCAAATTCAGAAATGGCATAGATGATATTCGCATGACATGAAATTCTTGACCAAGAACCAAACTTGTTCATCAATCTTGAAGCCTTTTTTATTATCGAAAAATGAAATTTTGAATCAATTAGGACTTGATAGGAAGGGGATTACGAAGAAACGGAATAGAGGTATGAAGAAGATGAAAAAATAGAGTGTTGGGGGTAGGCTGGGGGTGAGGATGGGGAAGGGGAGTGATGAAGAAGATGAAAATGTCTTCATGAAGAAGACATGCCCTTTCTTGATTTTCTTTTAATTATCTCTCTCTCTTTCTCTCTCTCTCTCTCTCTCTCTCTATATATATATATATATATATATATATAATAGCAATAAAGTGGCCCTTTCAAAAGAAAAAAATTCACTTGCTTTTCTTTTTGCCACGTCAATTATAGGGGTGAATTTAATTCACTTGAAAGTTGTTAAGGGAGGTAAATAAACGGAAGTTAAGTTTAAGTGCTAAAGTGAGTTTGGAGGACAAGTTCAAGGGGGAAAAGATGTCTTTTCTCCAAAAGATATTAAGTTTAATTATTATATTCATCTTTACTATTTAAATAAATATCCTATTTAATGTAATGTTTGAACTCATTAAAATGAGGTACACGCACAAGGCACGTACACTTAAACTAGTACAAATATAAGCATGAACTATAAAATACAAGAACAAGTGTAAACTATAAATACATAAAAATACAAGTGTGAACTATAAAATATGAATACAATTATATCAATGAATATAAAATATAAATAATGGTGCTAAGACAAATACAACAAATGATTGTGGTGTTTTCATTACCATCCATAACTTGTGCTCAACTTAGTTATATTTTTTGAAAATCCAAAGTAAATATAAAATAGAACCCAAAAGAAAATGAGAAAGAAAAAAATAAAAATAATTAAAAAAATTAAAAAAAAAAATCTAGAGATAGAAGAGTAAAAAAAGAAAAAAAGAAAAAAATGAAAAAGAAAAATCCAAAAAAAAAAAGTGAAAATGAAAAAAAAAAAAGAGAGAGAAATAAAAGCTACAAATAAAAGAGTAAGAATAAAAACAAAAAAAAGAAAAAAAAATGAAAAATATGACAAAGGAAAAGAATAAGAAAACGAAAAATAAAAAAAAATAAAGAAAAAACTCAAAAAAGGAAAAAAAAAACACAGATAGAGGAAAAAAAGTTGAAAGAAAAAAATGAAAAAGAAAAAGAAATCAAAATAGAAAAAAAAAAGTTTGATTTGGGAAAGGAATTTACTACTTTAAGGAAGATTAGTTTATGGAAAAGAAATCTACTACTTTACTTCAAATAAGAGTAATTTATGGAAAAGAAATTTACTTTAAGTACATGAGTAATTATTCTTTATTTAATTCAACTGATTTGAGTGAAAGAATGACAGTAAATCTCGTTGTATATGTATTTTAATAGCAAAAAGTGTTTAAATTACAAAATACAAGCTGTTATTTCAGGTAATTATGAAACAGTTGCTATGAAGCTCCTAATTATGAGCTTAAGTTTGCTACTTATGAAATAGGCTAGGTTATAAGTAGGTCATTTGAGAAATAGCCCACTTAGATTAGGACTTGGTTAATTTTATTTAAATTTCAGCCAGATTGAAAATTAATTGGTCAATTGCATTGCAATTGTGACCAACTTGATTTCAGTTATGGTCAAATTTAATAAATTGACTAAATTAAATTACAATCCAATATGAATTAATAATTTATTTAATTTGGGATTTCTTAGTTTAACAAAGTCAAACAAATATTTTTTCAAAAAAATTATTTTGACGATAAATTATATTTAGATCAAGACTTTACTCATATGAATTAACTTTTGAGATAACCCTTAATTAAAATCTGTTTTTTTGTAAAATAATTCTTTAAGTAACAAAATTATATGATTTCATATATACGAATATGAAAATATATTTACCTAGGAAAAGTTTTTATCCGGATAAAATAAATATTATAATTTTATTTAAAATTGAAAAAACTTAAAACTAAACTTAGTCACGGAGGACAAAATATGTGTCGACAATACTTAAGAAAAAGAAACTTAGGAAAACTATGAAGTCACAAGGCAATACATCTCATAAGTTCGATCCCTCTTGTTCTTACTATAACAAAACAAGTGCGCGAAAATTAATTATCAAACCGACACAAGAGGATCTAGGGATGATATTACGATATCAATAAACAATTTTACATATGCAGGTGATAATCACCCAAACAATTAGTAATTAACAAACCCTAGTGACGTCACCATAAAGAAGTCACATATACACAATAAGTATTCTAATCAGGACTAGTACAAGTACGCTCATAGAGGCTCACTCTCATTGAATGACCTAAAATCCTTTCTCCAACTTCACAACACTCTTATGTTAGCGATAGAGTAACCAGACAAGTTCTAGATGGACTCATTGAATAAGATCAAGTGAAAACTTTACCACACATGACACTCAATCATACACTCGAAGTAACACTTCCTCAATTGACGTACCATATTCATAACACATGTCAAAAGAAGGTACTCAATTTGTCAAAACAAAATGTTGATATCCAAAAAAATGAGTTCCTAATTGGTTCAACTCAACCAAATAAAATTTTAAAAGATGGGCACATTTTGAAGAATGGAGGAATTCACAAAATAATTTATTATTTTTAAGAGTCGTGCATGTGAAAAATCTTTTCAAGAGTACTATTCGAGTCAAAGTATTCTATTCATAGCATACTTCTCTCTTATAACAATGACAAAAAAGATATTATTTATAAACTATACTATACTAGCATACTGAAAGAAAAATAAGGAACTAAAAATGCAAATCATGAAGCACACTCAAATCAACCCAAAACACATGAACCTTATAAAATCAAGAATCATCTAGAATTATTACAAACCAAATGAAAATATCCAAAAAAAAATCATCTGAATCATAGCTCCAAATCAAAATCAAAATCACACAACAAAAATAGAATATCAAAATCAGAGCCAAATATTACAGATCCAATAATAAATACTTTCCCCAACCCAAATATAAGCATAATCCTCAATGTAATAGGACTAAAAAACTAATAGAAAGTGAGTGGAAGGATCCCCTTGCATAGTATTAAGTTTGTATCGATGACTGGTTCGTAGAAGTGGCCTCAGTTTGGGCATTAGTGCCTGATGTAATACTAGAATCTACTTGTGGGGCTGGACCTGAATGATGCCAATGATGTCCATGTCCACAACTAGGCTGGAGGTATTATCAATGAGTGTGGACTCGCTATTACCAATTTGGTACGTATCCCAAGTCGAATTCACAAAAGTAAAATCTAATATAAGTTGTTTTGTAGCCTGCACATCAACCTTCATCTGCTCAACTATGTCATCAACTATTTCTGTCTCATGAAATCAATGCCCATCACATTAAATAATTTGACTTTAAGATAGGCTTTAAGGGCATCTTGTGCCTCCTTGAAATGCCTCGTTGTAGTTAAGCCTGTCAAATGGGTCGGGTTGACCCGTCCCAACCCGACCCAAACTGGCCCATTTAAGAAAATCATCCCGGTTTAACCCGGTCCGGTTTATTTTTTTGATTGGGCTCGATTAAACCGGCTCGGACCAAGCCCAGTCCGAGCCCGTCGGTTAACCGGGCCAGAATTTTTTTATTTTTTTTTAAAAGTGGGTTGTTGGGCCTAAAGTCCAAACTAGTCATTGGCCCAACGACTATATAGCCGTTTTTGGGGTCCAAATGGCTAGTTTGTAATTTTTTATTAAAAAAAAAATATTACTTTTAAAAATATTTTTTAACCCCAAAAAAATTCCTATAAATACCCTACAATTTCAAATTATTTTCCACACAATTTTTCATTCTCTCAATTCTCATTCTCTCTCAAATCTCAATTCTCAAACATTCTATATATTTAATTTCCTAAAGTGCTCACTTTAATATTTTAATTTTGCGATTATAAAGTACGAGTGGAAGTTTCTAAAGTCGCAACCTTCGGATACTTCCAAAATTTGGTATTTTCGTTCCATCTCTTACGTTTAATTTTTATTTAGTGTATTAATTGTTGACTATTTAATTTTATTATATTTCGGTAGTTTGAATTTTTTTAGTTTAATTTATATTATGGATAAATTAAGAAATCTTGCTACTAAAGGTATTAAAAAATGTTGTTCCGGAAGTGGTAGTGGTAGTAAAAAATGAATTACTAGCGGTAGAGGTACTTCAAGTAGTAGATATACCCATGTGCCTCCGGCACCGCTTAGTCAACCTTTTGAGGAAGAAGTAGGCATACCTTTAGGTGTAGGTTCCCACGATATGGATTATGTAGAAGCTCAGGAAAATTATGTTATAGAAGAAGAAAATGAAGCAGATGCGATTAATTAAGACGAAAATGATGAAAATATTGGTGAGACGCCCACAGTAGGAAATGTTAACGTTAGATCTGAATCGGTTAATCTCCCTCCCCGTTCTCCCCGTGCCCCGAGATCTCATAAAACAACTAGTATTGCATGATAATTTTTTGAACGTATATCAGATACTGAGGGGCAATGCAATATTTTTCAACAAATATATAAGCATAAAAGCGGAGGCAAGCAAGGGGGTACAGGTACGTTAATGAGACATATAGGTGATACTCACAAAAAATAGTTAAATATTGCACGAGGTGGTGCGGATGTTGGTGGGCCAACGGAAACTAGAATGGACCCAGCAACCGGTCAAGTAATGAAGAAGTATAATAAATTGAGGGACCGGGAAGAAATAGCTAAAATGGTAGCTGTGGGTTATTTGCCTTTTAGTTTTCCTTCTTCTGATGCCTTTATTCATTATATTAAAGCAATTTAAAATCCTATGTTTAATGGTATTCCTAGAAGTACTTGTCGGTCTGATATTTTTAGACTTCATTCACAATATTATTTTTATTTATCAACAGTGTTAAAAAATATTCAATGTAGATTGTCCCTAACTTCTGATCTTGGTTGTTCTGTAAATAAAAATAATTATTTAACAATTACTTGTCACTGGATGGATAGTAATTTTGTGATGCAAAAACGTATTCTTGCTTTTTTATATGATGAAGATCGTAAACATACTGGAGATTTTATTGCTGATTTGATTATTAAAGTTGCAGAATTTTATGGTATCGAAAATAAAATCTTATGTATTATTTTTTATAATGCTTCTAGCAACAAGACTGCTATAACAAAGTTAAAATCTAAGCTATCTCCGTCGTTACCTGAAATTTCTCATATTAAGTATGCATGTCATATATATAATTTAATTGTAAAAGATGGTCTTGAGTTTTTTGAGCTTTATATTGAAAAAATCCGTCTTGCTGTTGGTTTTATTCAAGAAAATAATCGAAGAAAAAGAATTAGAGAATTTAAAGTTAAATGTCAAGAAAATGGACTTGCACCGATATTGATGCCTGAGGAAATTGATATTAGATGGAATTCTACGTATAATTTTTTAAAAACTTGTTATAAATATAGAGTTCCTATTACACTAGCTTTTAACCAACATTGTGGTTCATTTGTTGATTCTGCTGATTGCATGTTACATTATTCTGATTGAGTTGTAATTAATGATCTTGTTAAGTTTTTACAAAAAATTTATATAGCTACGGTTGAATTTTTCGGTGCTTATTATCCTATTGTTTGCAATATTTTGGCATATATAGCCGATATTTCTAGTTTGCTCAAAGAATATAAAAATAAAGAAGGTTATAAAGAAGTTGTTGGTGCCATGTTTACTAAATTTAAAAAATATTTTTTCCGATTCCCCCTATTTACTTGGTTGGTGCTATGCTAAATCCGTGCATGAAATATAATACTATGTGCCACTTTAGTACTATTATTTATGCTAACTTAGAAATAAATACTAACAATGATTCTGAACAAGTACAACCTGATTTGTGGACGACTATTGGTGATGCGAATGAATACATAGAAAAATTATATAATCACTATGCTGATTTAGTTGATTTAGCTGTACCTACAAATATCACTCCAACTGTCGCTCATCATCCTCCCAAGGAGCCATCATCTACTAAAAAGCCGGCACATAGTGGTTTTTCTAATTTATTTTATGATTTACCTTGTTGGAACAGTGTTGATGAGAGAGCTTACATATCAACATATCGGGAAGAGCTTAAATATTATCTTCGGTCGCCGCCAGAGGATCGCAGATAACGGATCAACACGTTGGATTGGTGGAGGAGTAATGAAACACAATATCCCGTGCTTTCAAGATTAGCTAGAGATATCTTGAATGTTTCAATGTCAACCGTTCCATCAGAGAGCGTTATTAGTCAGGGATAACAGAAACTTGGAGACAACCGACACTCATTGGGAAGCAATGAAATGAATGTTCTAGTTTGCCTCAGAGATTGGATTAGAGTGGAAAGAAGAAATCAAGGAATGGAACCGGAGCCGAACGACAAGTAGAAACTTGAAGAAATTATGTCTTCACGGGAGAACTCAGCAGAATCAAGTCCAATGCATGGTTTTCCCCTGTTGACTTTGACTATCCTATCCAAATTCCCGTTAATATTAACATGAATGAGTTGGAAAAAATGATGCATAATTTGTAGATTTTTCATTCATGTAAATTATAAATTTTGGATCATTTCCCAATCAATAAAATTCAACATTCATTCACTCCTTAGTCCTTACTTTGTAATTTTTTTCATTTAATGATTTAAATTGAATTTCTAGTTTAAATTAAAAATTTACTTTTAATATATTATTAATTTACTATCAAGTATTATTAATTTATTATATTAAGTAGCATATGTTTTGTATATTTGTGTATATATCTTCTATAGATGTGACATGGGTATATTTAATGTATGCATGTGTATATGTTTTATAAATTGTATATATATTGTAGTATATATATATATATATATATTGTAGTATATATATATATATATATATATATATATATATATATTGTAGTATATGTTTTATTTAAAGTTGTACATATAATCATATATATTGAATGGTGTGTATATATGTCTATATATCTTCTATAGATGTATATATTTAACGTATAAATGTGTATATGTTTTATAAATT
Source organism: Capsicum pubescens (assembly GCA_030864215.1). Classification (NCBI taxonomy): domain Eukaryota; kingdom Viridiplantae; phylum Streptophyta; class Magnoliopsida; order Solanales; family Solanaceae; genus Capsicum; species Capsicum pubescens. The sequence goes on from CM061546.1 coordinate 115,044,928, forward strand.
AGTATATAACTATATATATATATATATTGTAGTATATTTTATTTAAAGTAGTACATATATATTGAATGGTACGTATATATGTGTATATATCTTCTATAGACGTGTATATTTAACGTATTATGTTTTATAAATTAGTATATAACTATATATATATATATATTGTAATGTATAAATATTGTAATATATGTTTTATTTAAAATAGTAGATATATATTGAATGGTGCGTATATATGTGTATATATCTTCTATAGATGTGTATATTTAACGTATACATGTGTATATGTTCTATAAATTAGTATATAACTATATATATATATAGAGAAATGTATATATATATTATAGTATATGTTTTATTTAAAGTAGTACATATATATTGAATGGTGCGTATATATGTGTATATATCTTCTATAGACGTGTATATTTAACGTATACATGTGTATATATTTTATAAATTAGTATATAACTATATATATATATATATATATATATATATTGTAATGTATAAATATTGTAATATATGTTTTATTTAAAATAGTAGATATATATTGAATGGTGCGTATATATGTGTATATATCTTCTATAGATGTGTATATTTAACGTATACATGTGTATATGTTCTATAAATTAGTATATAACTATATATATATATATAGAAATGTATATATATATTGTAGTATATGTTTTATTTAAAGTAGTACATATATATTGAATGGTGCGTATATATGTGTATATATCTTCTATAGACGTGTATATTTAACGTATACATGTGTATATATTTTATAAATTAGTATATAACTATATATATATATATATATATATATATATATATATATATATTGTAGTATATGTTTTATTTAAAGTAGTACATATATATTGAATGGTATGTATATATGTGTATATATCTTCTATAGATGTGTATATCTAACGTATACATATGTATATGTTTTATAAATTAGTATATAACTATATATATATATATTGTAATGTATATATTTTATTTAAAGTAGTACATATATATTGAATGGTGCGTATATATATGTATATATCTTTTATAGATGTGTATATTTAACGTATACATGTGTATATGTTTTATAAATTAGTATATAACTATGTATATTTATTGTAGTATATGTTTTATTTAAAGTAGTACATATATATTGAATGGTGTGTATATATGTGTATATATCTTCTATAGATGTGTATATTTAACGTATACATGTGTATATGTTTTATAAATTGGTATATAACTATATATATATATATATATATATATGTAGTAATGTATATATATTGTAGTATATTTTTTATTTAAAGTAGTACATATATATTGAATGGTGCGTATATATCTTTATATATCTTCTATAGACGTGTATATTTAACGTGTACATGTGTATATATTTTATAAATTAGTATATAACTATATATATATATATATATATTGTAATGTATATATATTGTAGTATATGTTTTATTTAAAGTAGTACATATATATTAAATGGTGCGTATATATGTGTATATATCTTCTATAGATGTGTGTATTTAACGTATACATGTGTATATGTTTTATAAATTAGTATATAACTCTCTATATATATATATATTGTAATGTATATATATTGTAGTATATGTTTTATTTAAAGTAGTACATATATATTGAATGGTATGTATATATGTGTATATATCTTCTATAGATGTATGTAACGTATACATGTGTATATGTTTTATAAATTAGTAATTAGTATATAACTATATATATAATTATATATATTGTAGTATATATATTGTAGTATATGTTTTATTTAAAGTAGTACGTATAGTCGTATATATTGAATGTTACGTATATATGTGTAATTGTGCATGTGTATATATTTTTTAAATTCTAATGTAGTATATACTATATATATTGTGTATATATATTTTTTAATGTATTTAAAATGTATATAGGTGGGTATATATAGTGTATACTGAAAAAAACTTTTATTTTTTATTTTTGACCGGGTTGACCAAATTTTTAACTGGGTTTAGGTGGGTTTGACCTGGTTGGGTTAAGTGGGACGGGTTAGGGTTATTTTTAAAAATTTTACTGTTGAACCCGGACCCGGCCCGACCCACTTAACCATAACCCGAACCCTGCCCGGCCCACAACCTGGCTAAATTTAATGGGCCGGTTTTGGGTTGACCCGGCTCGGCCCACTTAACACCCTTAGTTGCAGTTGACATTGAACCAACTTATGAGCATCCTGGTGAAGCATAGGCCAATAAAAATTAATTTGAAGAACTATAGTGGTTATCCGTACAACACCATGGTGACCACCAAATTGAGAATAATGGCAAGCCTCAAGAAGAGCTGCATTTCTACTTTCATAACACATGTATGAATCACTTTAGTCGTATATTTCCTAAATAAATATGTTAGGACTTGAGGCTACCCCTAGTCGTAACACGGTGCTTAGGGCCACAATTGACCCCAAGCTAGCCCATGATCTGGTACTGATGTGAGCACTGAGTAATATATATAGTAATGAAAAATCAAGCGCGAAAGTCAAATTGATAAAAGTCTATTAAGATATAAAATTGAAGTAAATACCAACATGTCTGAATTACGGAATAAACCAAAAACAAGTATGAATAACTGAATATCTAGTCTGAATATCTATACATCTAGTCTAAAATCCTCTAAGACATGTGGATTTGATGGGACAAATCCCCAACTAACTCTGACTGACTGAAATAAAAGAAATATTGAAAGTAATTGAACATAACTTGTCCTCGATGGATGAGGACTCACCACTACTGTTGCTGAGAGGCACAAAGCTAACTAAGGGCAATCGGGAAACTGAGAGTCCAAAACTATTTTGTGAAATGAATTGAGCACAAAAGAAAGTATGTAGTCAGTATTTTGAATGTACTGGTACGTGAGATAGGGACTAACCAAAAAATACATATGGGTACTGAACATGGATGCATAAACATGTAAAAAGAATGCAAGACCAAGTAAAATATGCACTGAGATAATCTGTAAAATTGACTGACTGAATAGCTAATAACTGAGTATTTGGGCATGCAAACCTATACTGATATAACCTGAGTACTGAACTGAAACTGTGGGAGGTGATACTAGGGTGGCAGTCCTCGACTGGAGGGTGACCCTTATGAGAGTGTCAGTCTTCTACTGGAGGGTGACATCTCATAACCTACATTGGCAATGTAGTTCTGGAACTTAGGGACTGATACAAAAGGTCTCAGTCCTCTACTGAAGGGAGAGCCTTCATCCCTAGGTTCACTCGATGTTAAATCCTACTCCCGACTAAACTAAAACTGGTATTGATTTAAAGTCAACTGGACATCACAACTGATAATGCTCAACATGATCATAACAACTGAGTATATCATGATCTGACTGACTTGCTACTTGTAACTCTGAAACATGAGTAAGCATATAGGTATCGGTTATTCATAACCCTTCCACACTAAATAATACTTTAAATACAAAATTATCATTTAAAAAACTGTAAGGAAATTCCTGATTCGTAAACCCCCAAAACATAGTATATTTACTAAACTAATGTAATTCATGATTATGAGTATGTAAATATGATAAAATTATGAGAACAACATGAATACATGGTTTATTTCACAACTTGATAAATTGACATGGTATTAATTGAACATGAAATGGGTTATTGAAGTTCAAAACATATAACGACATAATTCACATGGAGGAAATATCTTGTCATGGCTAAGAAAGAATGGATTAAATCCATAGTTAACATGGATATTTTCATAAAAGGGGATAAAAGTTTCATACTTGAACAAAAGGGGATTTTGGGACTCAATGGGTGGAAGGAACCCATTGATGAATATCCCTCATACCTTAGTTGGTTGAATTCTTGAGAAGAGGCTTGATTTTACATTCTTGGGAAATGGGATAGGTTTTGCGTATGATAACTGATGGGGAATGGGCAAACAATGCCCCTTTTGAGGTTTTAATTTGTGATTTGGGTATTTGGGGTGAGGGGAAAGGATTAAAATGCCCTCCTTAACTTATAAAATTCTGTCAGAATACACACCTCTGTGCATGGAGGTTATCGCAGAGACTAACCTCCGTGACATGACATGTCTCATGGAAACTAACCTCTGTGACAATTCGTGTATCACGGAGGCATTCTGCCTCTGTGGTCCAAAAATATCCCGAAACCTTCTAAAAAATTCTGAAACTCTCCCATATGACCCTTTTAACATCCCTAAACATGTCTCAACTCAAAAATTAATGTTACAGACTCGGGAGATCCAAAAATAAAATATTCTCATTCTTGGGATCTTAAAATGGTTAAGTCTTTTTGTACTTAGTGTAAAATAATGACTTGGACCCCTTTAAACATGTAACTAAGGGCTAGAAACGTGTCTAGAATCTTTTGGGGTATTACAATATCTCCCTCTTGGGATCATTCTTCCTCGAATTAAACTGTTTAAGATGATATACTAGGAAAATTGAGATCATAGCTGAATACTCATGAACTGAATCACGATTTAATAACTAAATCTGAAATATGGTACATGGACTGAACTACATTCATGAATACATACAATGACATGAGAATGGATGTATAACTGAGATAGAAAGAGAATGAATCACTTAAGGAAAAACCATTATCTCATGTTGGATCTGGGTTTGTAGATAAAAGATGAGGATATTTGGATCGCATATCTGCTTTTTCTTCCCAAGTAGCTCCCTCAACAGACTGATTCTACCAAAGAACTTTAACCAAGGGAACTTTTTTATTCCTCAACCTATGAATCCGATGGTCAAGGATCTCAATTGGGACTTCTTCATAGAATAGACTATCTTTCACATCCATATTTTCTAAAGAATAACAAAAGTTGAGTCACCAATACATTTCTTTAGCAAAGAGACATGGAACACCAGATGCATTGATGCCAAATCTGCCAGCAATTCTAAGTCATAAGCTACCTTCCCAAAATGACTCAAAATTTTATATGGGACAACATAATAAGGACTGAGCTTCCCTTCTTACCAAATCTCTTCACCCTTTTTATAAGCAAAATTTTTAGATAAACCAAGTCACCAACGTCAAACTCAAGATCTTTTCTTCTCACATCTGCATAAGATTTCTGACAATTTTGGGTTGTATTTAGCCTTTTGCAGATTAACTGAACTTTCTCCATCACCTCATTCACTAAATCTAGCCCTATTAAATCAGCCTCACCTACTTCAAACCAACCAATAGGAGATCTATACCTTCTTCCATAGAGAGCCTCAAACGGAGCCATCTAAATACTGGAGTGATAACTATTATTGTAGGAAAACTCAATCAAGGGTAAGTGGTTATCCCAACTACCGTTGAAGTCGATAACATAAGCCTTAAAAATTTCCTCCAAAGTCTGAATAGTCCCTTATGCCTGACCATTTTTTTTAGGATAAAATGTTGTACTGAGATGAACTTGGGTACCAAGACCCTTCTAAAAATTCTTCAAAAAATGGAAGGTAAACTGAGTACCTCTATATGAAATAATGGTCAATGGAAACCCATGAAACTTTACCAACTCCCTGAGATAGATTCTAGCATAATCATCAACTGAATACGAAGTATGAACTAGCAAGAAATGGGTTGATTTGGTGATTCCACCTACAATGACCCAAATCAAATTATGCTGATGGTGCGTATGAGGTAACCCTGTAACAAAGTTCATATTTACCACCTTCCACTTCTAAGTAGGGATGCTTAACTCCTAAAGCATACCATTAGGCCTTTGGTTCCCAACCTTAACCTATTGATAATTCAAACACTTAGCTACAAATTCTGTAATATCTTTATTCATACAACTCCACCAATAGATTTCCTACAAATCACGTTACATCTTAGTGGATCTTGGGTGAATAAAATATCGTGCACCATGCGCTTCAGCTAATATTCGTTGTCTCAATCCATCAACACACAAAACACATAACCTTCCTTAACAACAAAGCACACCATCTCCTCTTTAAGAAAAAACATCAACCTTCTGATCCCTGACTGCCTTCTTTAATTTGACCAAAATAGTATCCCTGTCTTGCTTTTCTTTTACTTCAGCAACCAATGAAGATTTTGAACCCATATACTACCTTCGGCTGAATCAACCAACCGAACATCTAATCTATCAAGCTGATGAACCTTACAGACTAACTCCTTTTTATCATCCTCAACACGTGCAACACTTCCCATGAAAATATACTAAAAGAATCAACCACTACACTTGACTTACCCAGGTGATACAACACACTCATATCATAGTCTTTCAGTAATTCAAGTTACCTTCTCTGACAAAGATTCAGGTCTTTCTACATGCATATATACTGTAAACTCTTATGATTCATAAGTACATCAACATCAACTCCATAAAGGTAATGTCTCTAAATATTTAAGGTAAAGACAACTATTGCTAACTCAAGGTCATGGTTTGTGTAATTCTTCTTATGGGGTTTAATCTATCTAGAGGCATAGGCTATAACCTTACCTTGCTGCATTAATACAAAACCAAGATCAACTCTAGAAGTATCACAATAAACTATAAACCCATCTGTGACATCTGGTAAAGTCAATACTGGAGAAAAAGTAAGTCGAGTCTTTAACTCCTAAAAACTCTTCTCGCAGGAATCTAACCACAAAAATATTACTTTTTTTGTGTTAGTTGAGACATGGAAGAAGCAATAGAAGAAAATTGTTCAAAAAACTATTTGTAATAGCTAGCTAAACCTAAGAAACTCTTGATGTCTGATGGAGAGATAGGTCTAGGCCAATTTCTCACTACTTCGATCTTTTGAGGGTTAACTCGAATACCATCACCAGAAATAATGTGACCAAGGAAATCTACTGATCTCAACTAGAATTTGCACTTGCTGAACTTAAAGAATAACTGGTGGTTCTTAAGGGTCTGTCATACAACCCTCAAATGTTTTGCATGATCACTTTCATTATGAGAATATACGAGAATCATCTATTAAGACTATGATGAACATATCCAAGTACTGCTTGAACACCCAGATCATTATGTACATAAAAACTGATGGAGCATTCACTAGTCCAAAAACTATAACTAGGAATTTGAAGTGACCATACCGAGTCTTGAAAGTTGTCTTCAGAATGTCACATTCTCTGAATTTGAACTGATGATAGTCGGATATGAGGTCTATCTTAGAGAAGTAACTTGCACCCTGAAGTTGGTTGAACAAGTCATCAATACTGGGGAGAGGATACTTATTCTTGATTGTGACTTTGTTTAATTAACGGTAGTCGATACACATTGTGAGGGAACCATCTTTCTTGTGTACAAAGAGGACTGGAGAAACACTAAGACTAATGAAACCCTTATCTAATAGATCTTTCAACAGTTTCTTCAATTCCTTAATCTTAGTTGGAGCTATTCTATAAGGTGGAATTGAGATAGGCTGGGTATCTAGAAGGAGATCTATTCTGAAGTCAATTTCCCTTTTGGGAGAAACTCTGGGAAGATCTTCAGGGAAACTTTTGGAAATTCATTCACTACTAAAACTAACTTAAGACTTGGAGTTTCAGAATTTGAGTCCTTGTCTCATATGAGATGGTATATACATCCCTTAGATATCATTTTCCTTGCCTTAAGAGAGAAAACAAACTTAACCTTAGGCATTAAATTACTACCCCTCTATTCAATAACAGGCTTGTTAGGAAACTAAAATGGAATAATTCTATATCTACAATCAACTAAGGCATAGCACGAGTGGAGCCAATCCATGCCGAGAATAACATCAAAATCAGTCATCTCTAACTCTACAAGATCAACTGAAGTAACTTTCTGGGACACTGTGACCGGGCAATTTTTGTATACCCATCTGGCTACAATAGAACTACCCACTAGGGAAGATACTGGAAAAAGTTCTACTAAGATGCCAGGAATGGCATCGAAGTTTACAGCTATATAAGGAGTCACAATGGAAAGTGAAGCTCTGGGCTTAACAATGTTTAAACATGAAGATAGAAGACTTGTAATGTACCCACAACCACATCAGGAGAACTTTCCTAATCTTGTCGAGTCTGGAGAGCATAAAGTCATGTCTAATAATGCCCACTGGTGGGGCTGGAGGTGGCGCCCTACTGAAGCTGATAAAAAGTTGGACTGACCCTATTGACGAAAATCCTTTCCCTTATGGGCAATCCCTGATCTTATAGCCTGGATTTCCACATTCATAACACCCATCATTGTCTGCCCTGCACTCTCCCTAGTAATTCTTGCCATATTTTTTGTAAAGCGGGTTGATACGACCACTATTTATGCTACCCTGGATCTTAGAGCCTAGCGCCCTATCTATATTGTCCTTCTTGGACTTAGGAACTGGCGCACTGGCTAAAGATGGGGTTGGAGCTAAAAAAATTTGGCAGAACTAAGAATAATTTCCACTATCAAACCTCTATTGTGAGAAGTTGAAGCCACCTATTTTGTCCCTCTTATTCTCTCTTTCCTTTTCTTTGAGTTTTTCCTCTTCAGTCTGCTAAGCAAGAACCATCAGCCTAGAAAGGTCCATTTCCTTAATCAAAATGGTTGTTCTATACTCCTTGACTACACTATCAGACACAACAAACATAAAATTACTTATCCTGGACCTAGAGTCAGCCACCCTTGTCGAAGCATACCTCGCCGACTGAGTGAATCTGAGTGAGTACGCCTTCACACTCATGTTACCTTGTTTCAGATTTATGAACTCCTGCACCTTAGCCTCCCTCAACTCAAGTGGGAAGAACCTATCTAAAAAGGTCATGGCAAACTTCTACCACTCTACAGGCCCTGTCTTAACACCTCTATCCTATTTCTACTTCTTGAATTAAGTATGAGCTACTCTCTACAACTGATACACAGCTAAGTCAACACTCTTACTCAAGGTGACAACCATAATGTCTATCACTTTTTGCACACCATCTAGAAACTCTTGTGGCTCCTTCTTAGACTTGGATCTTGAAAACAATGGAGGATTCATCCGAGTGAAGTCTCAGATACTAGTTGTTGTTGTATTCATCACTGGATTGGCTGGGCTAATAGCCTACTAATTATTTTGAGAAGCCATAGAATGGGCCAAAGTGGTAAAAGCAGTCCTAAACTCAGCATGGGAAACATGTTCGTTCAGAGGATCGTCCTAAACAGGTAGTAGTGCGGGATGATCCTCATTCCTTCTTCCATTATTTTTTCTGGGAGGCATTTTCTATAAACGAATAAAGGACAAGTAGAAAAGAAAATTCAATAGAGCTCGTACTCTTTTGCACGACATGAATACTGAAAGAAGGGAAACTTTCCAAAAACTTCTCATAGCCTCTTTCCCATAAGTATGGAACACTTCACACCCAAGTACAAGACTCTACTCAATGTGGCTTTCAGATACCCTAGGACACTTTAAAACCTTAGACCCTGATACCAAGTTTTGTCACGACTCGTGGCTACCCCGTAGTTGCAACACGATGCTTAAGATCAGAAGTATCCCCAACCTAAGACATAATTTGATACTTGTTGTGAGCACTGAATAATATAGTAATGAAACATCAAGTGCAGAAGTCAAACTGATAAAAGTCTGTTAAGACATAAAACTGGAGCAAATACCAATATGTCTAAATTACAAAATAAATTGAAAATAAGTCTGAATAACTGAATATCTAAACATACTGAATATCTAAACATTTATTCTTAAAGCCTCTAAGATATTTGGACTTGATGGGACAAACCCCCAACTAACTTCGACTGACTGAAATAAAAGAAATATTAAAAGTAATAGAACATAACTTGTCCTCGATGGATGAGAACTCACCACTATAACTGCTGAGAGGCACTGAGTGGACTATGGTTGATCAGGGAACTAAGCATCCGAACCTATATTATGAAATCAATATGGCACAAAAGAGAGTATGTGTTCAGTAATTTGAATGTACTAGTACATGAGATAGGGACTAATTGAAAATACATATGGGTACTAAATATGGATGCATGAAAATGTAAAAGGAATGCAAGACCAAGTAAAATATATACTGAGATAATCTATAAAAATGATTGACTGAAAAACTGATAACTGAGTACTTGGTCATGCAAACCTGTAATGGTATAACCTGAGTACTGAACTAAAGTAGTGAGGGGTATCATGTAGCCGACATGCCCAATCTAAGCCAATCAGGGTCCAACCTATAACCCTAGTTGGAAGGCTGTTAGTACCTTGCCACAAGTACTAACACTGGTTGTGTGGATCCATTAAACTGGTGTCCCAAAGGACTAGGCTGGCAGTCCTCTACTATGGGTGACCCCTAAGAGAGTTCCAGTCCTCTATTGGATGGTGACATCTCATAACCTACGTTGTCTATGCAGTTCTGGAATATAGGGACTGCTACTAAAGGTCTCAGTTCTCTACTTGTGAGTGAGCCTTCATCCCTAGGTTTACTCGGTGTTAAATCCTACTCCTAACTGAATTGACACTGGTACTAATTAAAATTCAACTGGACATCACAACTGATAATGCTCAACATGATTATAACAACTGAGTATGATAGTAAAATCATGATCTGACTCACTTACTACTTGTAACTCTGAAACATAAGTAAACATATAGGTATTAGATGTTCATAACTCTCCAGGACTGAATAATACTTTAAATACAAAATCATTACTTAAAATACTGTAAGGAAATTCCTAATTCGTAAACCCCCAAAACATAGTATATTTCACTAAACTGATGGAATTCATGTTTATGGGTACGTGCATATGATAATCTTATGAGAACAATATGAACACATGGTTTATTTCATAACTTTAGAAATTGACTTAGTATTAATTGAATATGAAGTGGGTTATTGAAGTTCAAAACATACAATAACATAATTCACATGGGGGAAACATTTTGGCATGACTTGAATTCAAAACTACTAAGAAAGCATTAAATTCATAGTTAACATGGATATTTTTATAAAAGAGGATAAAAGTTTCATACTTGAACAAAAGGGGATTTTAGGACTCAATGGGTGGAAGGAACCCATTGATGGATATCTCACATACCTTAATTGCTTGAATCCTTGAAGAAAAAAACTTGGAATTTGGACCTTGAATGCTTAAATTCTTGAGAAGAGGCTTGATTTTACGTTCTTAGTAAAGGGGATGGGTTTTGCGTACAATAACTGATAGGGAATGGGCAAATATTGCCCTTTTTGAGATTTTAATTCGTGATTTAGGTGTTTGGATTGAGGGAAAAGGACTAAAATTCCCTCCCTCCTTAACTTATAAAAAATCTACCAAAATACACACCTCCGTGGAAGGGAGGTTATCGCGGAGACTAACCTCCATGACACGACGTCTATCGCGGAGACTAACCTCCCTAACACATCATGTATCGCGGAGGTCCGGCCTCTGGGACACACCCAAATTGCGGAGGCATTCTGCCTCTATGGTCTAAAAATACCCCAAACCCTTCCCAAAAATTTCTAAACTCTCCCGTATGACCCTTTTAACATCCCTAAACATGTTTCAAGTCAAAAATAAATGTTTCGGACTCGGGAGAGCCAAAAATAAAATATTCGCATTCTTTGGGTCTTAGAATAGTTAAGTCTTGTTGTACGTAGTGTAAAATAATGACTTGAACCCCTTTAAACATATAACTAAGGGTTGGAAATGTGTCTAGAATCCTTTGAGGTATTATAAAATAGGGTTCATTCCAATTATATTTCTCACATCGTGAAAGAAATGCTTTTTTTATAATGATTCAAATCTTAGAGGATTAAGCCACACACCACATAGTTCACATAGTTAACATACCATGGTTTCATACCCCCTTGAAAGAGCCATGACAAGCTCATTATAAAAAGCCTCATCAATGTCAATTTTACCTAACTTCTCATTATTAGACCAAAGGGGGAATAGGTGATACTCCACTTGGTTCTCGCACCCTTTTATATCTTTGACCTCAAAGTCAAATTCTTGAAGTAACAATATCCATCGAATCAACTGTAATTTAGTCTCCTTCTTATCCATCAAATACCAAAGAGCGACATGGTTGGTATGCACAATAACTTTAGTTCCCAACAAGTAAGAACAAAATTTTTTAAAGGCATATCTTACAGCTAGGAGTTCTTGCTCCAAAATCATGTAGTTTCTTTGTACATCATTCAAGGACTTACTTGAATAATATATCAAATGAAAGATCTCGTCCATTTTTTGATCAAGAATCATACTCAATGCCAATCAACTTGCATCACACACTTCAGGCCAAAAGTTGAGTTAAAAATACCCATGGGGCTCACTTATGAAATCTAGAATCAAACCGACAATTGTCTTCTTCGCTAGCCAAGGGTTTGGGGGAATTAGGATGCAAATGTTCTAAAAATTTTGTAGGGGATATGAGAGAGACTGTCCAGAGATATGCATAATAATCTATAAAGCTGAACATGATATGCTGAACTGGATATGAATGATATATATAAGTTGATGCAATGACCAAGTAGTAAACATATAACTGAATAATAACGTAATGAATAACTGAGTAGAAGATTTTCAAGACTTCCACTTTTACTCGTGACTTTTAACATATCAAAAAAGGATAATTATTATTTTTCATATTTTATCCTTAGAAATAATTACTTATTCTCCAAATTATTTTCAAGACTACAAATTGTAAGAGTGAACTCCCTAAACAGACACTCAAGATTTTAAAATTTCCTTAAAAAATCACTTATGTTTCATTTAGGACCACAATATCACTCAACAATCACTCTACTCATAAAAAAAATACTAAACACCTCAAAAGTCTTCTTCTCTCTTAGTTGGCATGCCATGTCAATATAATCTCATTTTTTAAATACTAAATCATTTAATTCATCAAACCCATTTAACCAAAATTACAAGTTTATTCTTTCTTTTTTTTTATGAAAAAATGCATTAGTTTATTTTTTATACTTTGAAATTCTTTACCACACTTAAACTTTATCATATTATTTTAGATATGAATTAAAATCCATAGATAACTTATTTAATTCAGTGATGTTGGTGTAATATACCATAAATTAGATAATTACAGTTGAAAAGTAAAACAACAAAATGAATAAAAATATTCATACTGAGGCACAAATATCTCACTCTTCTTAAGGAGATTCAAGCCTACTGCATCATAATTTACCCCAATCTAGCAATATATCTCTTGACTTATCCCCTCTAGAATACAACAGACCATCACGATGTACAACTCAAGCAACTCTGGATCAGTTGAAGAGTCCACAGCTCCACTAAGAGAAGACTTTCCTTCAACATAATTAAACTCTCTTTTGTAAAGTGAATATAGTTGGAGACTTAGAATATTTTCTTTTGTTCAACTCACTCTTTCACTACTCTTTCCTCACTATATACTACAATATTTTTCCATACTTAACATATTTCTCTTGTACAAATACAAGGAAGAAGACATTCTTTATATAGGTGTAATATTTCTTTCACAAATAAATGTCAAAAATGTGGATAGTCATCTGAAAATTAGTGGGACAATTAGTAGGAGATAATGACATTATAGTTACATGAGTTACTTCAAAATAATTGACCACATTATTGTCAATGTATACTCACTAACACAAAAAGATAATGTGGTGAGTTACAAGAATAATAACACCACTTTCTCCACTTTATGTCTACTAATTGTCATGCACTTTAATATTTTTATTTTAATAATAAAATATCGAAACAAGTAATATTATTGTTTTTAGAAAAGAAGTGATCTTTTTACGCAATTATATATGAAAATATTAATGACCATCTTGGAAATAACTCTAGAAAAAAAATGTAAGTATCTAAGTATGAGAACTTCTTCTTAATAAACTAATGTAATTTTTTTATAAAAATATTATTATAATTTTGATTAAATGAGTTTGATGAGTTAATATATTTATTATTAAAAAAATAATGGTTTACTGATATTGCATGAAAATTAGAAGATGAGGAGATTTTTGATGTATTTAGTATTTAAAAAAAAATAGTGATAGTTGAGTGATATTATTTTCATAGCAAAAATAAAAGTAATTTTTGTAGGCAACTCCATAAACATGAATGAAAATCCAAGAAATAACTTTAGAAAAAATATAAAGTTTAAGTATTGGTAAAAAAATTCTAAGCATGAAAATTTCTTCTTAATAAACTAATATATTTTTTTAAAGAAAAGAATAAGAATATAATTTTTACTAATTAAGTTTGATGGATTAATAATGTTTATTATTAAAAAAAATAGTTTAATGACATGGCATGCCAAATAGAAAAAAAAAAGACATTTGAGATTTAGTTTTATTTTTTTGAGAAAAATAATGATAGTTGAGTCATTATTATCTCAAAAAAGTGACTTTTGAAGGTAATTCAAAAAATATGAGTGACCACTAGAAAAAATGATCCTTGAAAAAATGCACGTAAAATTTAGTAAGGATAAAGTAATTTTAAGTATAAAATTATTTTCTTACTAAATTAGTGTGTTATTTTAAAAAGAAATATTATTATATTTTGGTTAAATGAGTTTGATGGGTTAAATATGTTTAATATTTATTTTTTTAAAAAAGGAAAAATACATAGATAGGCCCCTAAACTATTTGACTCTTTTCGTATTGGCACCTCAATTAGGCCTTGTACCTATTGAGCCCTTTATTCATTCACAAATGGTTTTAATTGAGCACAATTGTCTGACGTGACACTTTGCGTGTTCTCACGTCCGTGGGGCGTGTGAATCTATCAGGAGCAGCTTATGTGGCACTCCCAACGGTATTATTACACCCTTTTTTATATTTATACCTAATTTCTTGAAAAAATCCCTAATTTTTTTCCCTCTTTCTTCCTCTTTTCTTCATATCCACCATTTTTTGTCTTAAATTCTTCTTTTCTTCTTAAGATTTTCTCCTTCTCCTCTTAAATTGTTATTCTCTTCTTAATTACTTCCTCTTATTCATTTTTAATAGTAATGTCTAATTCATCTTTTTCATTGTCTTCATCTTCTTCAATTGCAAAAGGGGTATGTTTATGTAGGGTCAAAGCTGAAATTAAGCCCTCATGCACACAACTCAACAATGGACGCAGATTTTTTTGCTACAAAACTTCAAAGGTATTCATCTTACATCTCCGTCAAATGACCATAACTAAATTTTTTAGTTTAATTTTTTCTTTAAACTTGTAGGCGGGAGGTGGATGCAATTACTTCGATTGGTAAGATGACAAAATACCTTCTCAAGAAAATAAGGTTATCCGAGATTTATTAAAAAAAGTCAAATCATTTGAAGAAGAGAGGAATAAATCAAGAAAATTAACAGTGATATGCGTTGGTGCAATTGTGATTTTGGCTATATGGAATTTGTTCAAGAAATGTTCTTCAATTTTTGCTAATATTGGGTTAGGTTGCTTGTATATGGGACTGTTTTGATTTTTCTTGGATTTTGGCTAATTATGGGTTAGATTAATTGTATGGGACTATTTTGGTTTGTATTTCTTGTTCTAGTTTTTTTTTTTGGAATTTAAATTGTGTATGAAGCAATGAAGAAAAAATGAGGACAAGTTGTGAAATGTTACTCTACTCTATTTTGGTTTTGCTTTTCTATTGTAATTGGTTTGGTTAGGTTACTCTACTTTATTTTTCAGTGTTCAAGTGATTCATTTAAAGGATTCAAAAAAGGAATAATTTACACAAAATGAAGTACCATTCAATAATAATGTAAAGCATAAGAGCACAAGTGCAAGTGATCAACACTTCTCACCCAATAATCTCCCATTCAACTTCTCAAATGAGCTTCAACCATACATTAAGTATTCATCAAAAACAAATTTAAAATAGACCACAAAATATAGCTCAGAATCTTCAAATATCCCACCAAATACCTAATTAGTCATACAACTAATCTCCAAAAATATCATAGTACTTAAAACACAATTTTATTCAACAACTTCATATGTTTCCTGGTGCACTAGAACTTCCAAGTTAGCTTCTCTTTGATTGACTCATACTCTGCAATTGTGAAGTTGTGACAGTATCCTTTCCCTTCCATTACATTCCTCGGGGCTTATAACCAATACCAATGTTTGTTTGAGTTGTATATTTGTAAACACCCGAAATGACAACTCTTTCACCTTTAGTTCCAGGCTGCATAAAATAAAGTAAAATTTTATGTGTCAAAAAATAATTAAGATTTACATAAATTTGTAATTTATATTTACATTTAAAGTTTGACTGCCACTCACTTGATCAGTGTAGATACCAAATCCTACAATCTTAGACCGCTTTTGTCCTACTGTTAATGTTGATGATCCAATGGTCCTTTTTTCCCCTAGTCATTGATCAGATACAATTCCTTTTCCTCTACTTTTACCTCTATCAGTGCCTTATCCAGTGCCCTTGCCTCTGCCAGCATCCCTACCTCTGCCAGTGCCTCTACCTCTACCACTTTCAGCTGGCTATACTCTTATAACTGCTGATGTATCAACACACATAGACCTGCCTTACTGACTAAACATTTGAGGATGGCTAAAGTTTTGTAGTTGGCTAGAGATTGGTGGTTGGCTATAGGTTGGTGTCCTTCTAGAACTTGTTTCCTAGCTAGAGTTTCCAGGTTATTCCTGACATGACCCAAAATCAGGCTTTGTCGTATTGCATCTCAAGCCCAATAAGGACCGAATATCTCCCCATTAAACTAACCTAACCATTAAATCAACCCAAAAATATCGAATGAACTTCGAACATATAACAAGATAGTGGAACCAAGACTAACAATCCTCACATAAGAAGTGTCTAATCAATCCATTAATATCAACATACTTAACTACATACCCAAGTTCATAGTCATCCACAAAGCTTCTACAAATCCAAAGTCAATAATATGTCAGAACTTGACCCCGACAATAGCCAAAAAAATAAGTCTAAAATAATTCTATGACATAAGATAGAAAGACCATGAAATGTATGCCTTCCAAAGTATGGAATCTCACTACTTCAAAGTCAATACACGAACCACTCAAACACCTGTTCACTATGCAAGAAAAGAAGAAGAAGCACTGACCCTTGTGTCGCGTGGGGAAACAACATCCGGATACAGTTTGCGGCTGGAGCGCTAACGCGTAACTCAAGGGTAAGGATAAAATAGTGTCATCATTCAAAACCAAGTCAAATCATAATAAGCAACCATATTTATTAACATAGGCATATATGTTGACATGTATAGATACATAAAGTGTGAAAAAGGTAATAAGGCTTACCATGCATTTCGAAGCACCCAATCATGATACATGAGGCGGAGGACTTTAACCTCCTACTTACTTAGGTTAGGAAGTGTGGAATTCTCGGTTATATTAATCAAGAGGACTCTAACCTCAAGCCATATCACTAAGAAAGTAGACTCTAACCACAAGCCACCTTATCAAGCAAGTGGACTCTAACCACAAATTATTTTATTGGGCAAGTGGACTCTAACCACAAGCCATCTTTTAAAGCAAGTGGACTCTAACCACAAGCCATCGCGTCCATTACTAGTCGACATTGGGACTCTAACCCTTTGTTCATGCATTCACATCCACTTAGTTCAACATTCAAGGACTCTAAACCACTTATCCAATTCAAGTCTTCAAGGCTACAATTCAACACCATGCATGACCACAAGCTCTTTATGAACTATTTATCAATCAATCACTTTAATAGGACAATGCCTTAGTTTCAACCACCATTTAAGTCAAATTATGGTCATTAATATCTTTACCAAACCATTCATTCTTCATTAGCATTCTTACACAAAGCTTTAGTTCAAACATAATTCAATTTCATGCTTAAGGACTCAAACCCTTTTTAATTAATCAAACCACCAAGGTTACCAATGAACCCATTACATGGCCAAAAAGGCCTTAACAAAGTCATTTACCAAACATCCTTACTCATTAAGCCATTGTCTTAGTTTAAAACACTATTAACATGTAACTAGTTATTTCTCTTATACATTTTCACAAACACCTTGAGGGCATGCCTTTACCATAACCAAAATCAAAGTAAAAGTTATCAAGACTAGGGTTACTCATGACCCATTTGTTAAACCACCATCAACAAGCACCCACATGAGCAACCCATCACCAAAAACATGTATAGACACAAGTTTAAACAAGGTAAACAATACTCATCACTATGCATCAAAACCCTCAACATTTGGTTTCAAAACCCACCATTCAAGAATCAAAATCAATGTTTGAAACACATGATATTTGAGAAATAACATTGAGGAAAGAGTCACATTCCTTATACAAGATGATTTACGAAAAGAACTTGACCCCTTTAGCCTCTAGAATAACACCTCTTGAAACCCTACCCTCCAATCTTGTTGAAGAAGTTTAAAGAGTGTTTTGGAATATTTTGATATTGTAAAAAGGAAGAATAAGGGTCCAAATAATGTTATAAGTCGTGGGTCATGAAGGTTCAGGGGTGGGAAAATTCTAAAACATCTTCAGCTTAAAATCTGAAAATTAAACCCAGGAAGGTACAACTCACCTTACATAAATCGTACCTTAGGGTACGAGTGGTACCCTATCTCGTACCCTAGGCCTCACCATGAACCTCTAAACTATCCAATATGTGACTATATATATGTAAATTGTATCCTAAGGTACGATAAGTACCCTAAAACTCATACCCTAGGAAGAATACACAAGGTCAAGCTCAACACATCATACGACTTAGCAACTGACGACTAGTACCCTATCATACGATTTGGGCGAGGCTAAATCATACCTTGGACAGAATATAACCCACACTACACTACCTAAAATATTATAGAGGGGGTCAAAGTCGTACCATAGCATACGAGTGGTATGCTCAAACCGTACCTTATCCAGAAACTCAACTTAGGGAATTTTTCTAAGGGTTCAAAGCCAAGGTGTTTCAATTCTCCCCCACTTGGATTATTCATTCTCGAATAATGAGTAAGGTAAGAACAAACATAATTTAACACATCATATCATATCAAGATAACCTTTAATCAAGTTAGAAAACATAGACATACAACAAGGATAAGACACATGCCATGATCATCATCAATCATCCAATCATTCAATTGACTTTGGGACTTGAACCCATTATCTATCAAATCATAAATCATGTTAAGAAGATTAACACATACCTCAAGCATGAGTTTTTGTAATGGAAAATAAATGCAGATACTTGTGACTTTATATCCTCTTCCACCTCCCAAGTAGCTTCCTCAGACTTTTGGTTCCTCCATAGAACCTTCACCAAAGACACTTCTTTCATTTTCAACCAGCGAACCTATTGATCCAAGATCCTCACTGGGACCTCCTCATAGGAAAACGTTTCCAAAACACCAACATCCTCCAAGGGAATAACTAACGACGGATCACCCATATTTTTCCATAATATGGACACATGGAATACCAGATGGATGGAACTCAAACTAGAGGGAAACTCAAACACATATCCTATAATACCCCACAAAGTTCCCTCATAGTTCGGGCCTAAGAGAGTGTCAAGTAAAGTGTAATTCCGTCCTTAAAAGATTGAGAAGAGACTTCCTAAGTGATTAGTATTTAAAAAATATATAATTTTCTTAAATTTGACTTTTTTTCATGTATATAATTGAATTATCTTTCCAACGATACCAATTTTACCCAAATCCAGCATCGGGATGAGAAGTTATGGCTATTTTACTGAGAGTTGTCGGAACCGCCCAGGTGCGACGGATGATTCAACGGACCGTCACTCGAACCGTCACGACCAAGGAATAAACTCCCTTTCCTTTCCCAAGGAATACGTCCATGACAATGGACCATCAAGGATGCAATGGACCATCACTGAGACCATTGCCACTAAGGCAGTGTGGTCTCATCCTGGCCATCGTGCGACGGACGATCCGATGGACCATCAAACCTATGATGGACCATCGATCCGACCACCGCATCGAGGAAGTATGTCTCTTTTTTGGTCATCGTGCAATGGATGAACCATCGAACCATCACTCCGACTGTCGCCGACCCCATTTAGTATTTTTAGCTTATTTTTAAAAGGGTTTTTTGGTCTTTTCCACTCTTTTATCAACCGAATATATTCCAAATGAGGTAAATGGATTCATTCATTATCCAAAACACAAGAGATCTAGGGTTTGTCCCTCAAGATCAAATCTAAAACCCTTCTCCGAGAAATCCAAGAACTCACCATGGATTCTACAAATTGAGTTGAGATTTAAGTTCTCCAAGTTCAAGGGTTGCAAGAACCCTCTCTCAAGAGTAAGAAAAAGAGTTTAAAGTAAGCTTGTTCATCCAATTTCATAATCTAAGGTATGTGGGGTTTTGAACATGGGTAATCCTTTCACCCTTGTGCCGAAAGGCTTATTTAAACTACAATTTTCTGCAACTCATAAGATTTTACATGAAATTGAATTAGGGTTTTTCACCCATTATTATTGGTTGCAAGCTTTTGATGTTTCACATGAATTGATGTTTCATAAGGCCCAGTATTCTCTTTGGGGCGTACCTGTTCTATTCGTGAGGAAGAAAGATGGATCTTTGCATATGTGCATTGACTATCGTCCGCTTAACAAGGTCACAGTTAAAAATAAGTATCCTCTTTCGAGAATTGATGACTTGTTTGATCAGTTGCAAAGTGCAAGTTATTTCTCCAAGATAGACCTTAGATCCGACTATCATCAACTTAAAGTGAGGGAATATGATATTCCAAAGACAGCCTTTCAACCCGCTATGGTCACTTTGAGTTTCTAGTCATGCCTTTCAGGCAACCTAATGCCCAAGAAGCTTTCATGGACCTCATGAACTGAGTATTCAAGCAATATCTTGATATGTTTGTCATAGTATTCATAGATGACATCCTTGTCTTCTCCCTCAGTGAGCATAATTATGCATATCACCTTAAAATTGTCTTGTAAACTCTTAGAGATCACCAGTTGTTCGCCAAATTCAGTAAGTGTGAATTTTGGCTAAGGTCTTTAGCCTTTTTGGGTCATGTTGTTTCAGCCTAAGGTATTAGAGTTGATCCCTAAAAGAAAGAAGTTGTGAGAAATTGGCCTAGACCTATCTCTCCATCTGATATTAGAAGTTTCTTGGGTCTAGCGGGCTACTACAACCATTTTGTTGAAGGTTTCTCTTCTATTGCATCTCCCATGATCCGGTTGACCCAAAAGAAAGTTAAGTTACAGTGGTCAAATTCCTATGCGAAGAGTTTTCAGGAGTTAAAGACTCGACTTACTTCAGCCCCTGTGTTGACTTTGTCTAATGGTACAGATGGTTTTGTGGTGTATTATGATACCTCTAGAATTGGTTTAGGTTGTATGTTGATGCAAAGAGGTAAGGTTATAGACTATGCTTCTAGACAGTTGAAGTCACATAAGAAGAATTACCCAACCCATGATCTTGAGTTAGCTCCTGTGGTCTTTGCTTTGAAAATTTGGAGACACTATCTTTATGGTGTTCATGTTAATGTGTTTACTGATCATAAGAGCCTATAGTATGTGTTTACTCATAGGGAGTTGAATCTTACGTAGAGGATATGGTTAGAGTTGTTAAAAGACTATAATATGAGTGTGTTGTATCACCCGGGAAAGACCAATGTAGTGGCGGATGCCCTTAGCAGATTATCTATGGGCAGTGTTGCTCATGTAGTGGAAGGTAAGAAGGAGTTAGCTCGTGATGTGCATTGTCTAGCTAGATTGGGTGTTAGGTTGCTTGATTCAGCTGAAGAAAGTACTTTGGTGTAGATTAGTTCCAAATTCTCTTTAGTTTAGAAGTGAAGAAGAAGTAAGATAGAGATCCTAGTTTGGTCAGACTGAAAGAGGCAGTTAAGGAACAAAAGGTAGAGGTTTTCTCCCAAGAGGGAGATGGCGTGTTGAGATTGCAGGGTAGATTGTGCATTTCGTATGTTGATGATTTGAAGCAGAGGATTATGGCTGAAGTGCATAGAGCGCGGTATTCTTCATCCCGGCACTACCAAGATGTACCGCGACTTGCGAGAAATCTATTGGTGGAATGGTATGTAGAAGGATATAGATGAGTTTGTAGCAAAGTATGCAACATGCCAACAGGTTAAGGTAGAGAACCAAAGATCTGGTGGTGTGATACAAGAGTTTGGTATACCCACTTAGAAGTGGGAGGTGGTGAATATGGCCTTCGTGACCGGGTTACCTCTTTCGCATCGTCATCATGATTCTATTTGGGTTGTTGTGGATAGGCTGACTAAGTCTGCTCATTTTTTGCCCATGCACACATCTTATACAGCTGAGGATTATGCCAGATTGTATATCTCTGAGTTAGTCAGACTGCATGGAGTTCCCTCGTTTATCATTTCGGATAGGGGCACTCAATTTACTTCGCAGTTTTTTAGGGCGTTTCAGCAGGGTCTTGGTACCCAAGTTCTTTTGAGTTTTATTTTTCATACGCAGATAGATGGTCAGGCTGAAAGGACCAGTCATACCCTAGAATATATATTGAGAGTGTGTGCTCTTGATTTCAAAGTTAGTTGGGATGAGCATTTGCCATTGATAGAGTTTGCCTATAAAAATAGTTACCCTGCTAGCATCCGGATGGCACCATTTGAGGCCTTATATAGTAGAAGATGTAGGTCACCCATAGGTTGGTTAGAAGTGGGTAAACTAACCATGATTGGGCTTGATGCAGTGTTTGAAGCTATGGAGAAAGTTAAGTTGATTAGAGAAAGGTTAAAGACAGCTCAGAGTCATCAAAAGTCATATGCCGATGTGAGGAGAAGAGATGTTTAACTTGAAGTGGGTGATTTGGTGTACTTGAAGATTTCACACATGAAAAGGGTGAAGAGGTTTGGTAAAAAGGGAAAGCTTAGTCCCCGTTATGTTGGACCGTATAGAGTTTCGAGCTGTGTTGGAAAAGTAGCCTATGAGGTTGAGTTACCCGCAGAGTTGTCAGTCGTTCATCCTATTTTTCATGTCTCCATGCTTAAAAAGCATATTAGTGATTCTGTTGTCGTAGGTTCCTCAGAGAGTGTTGATATTCAAAACAGTCTTTCATTCAATGAGATTCCTGTTGAGATCCTAGATTTTCAGATCCGTAGACTGAGGAACAAAGAGGTTCCCTTAGTCAAGGTTTTATGGCGGAACCAGTCAGTTGAGGGCGCTACTTGGAAGGCTGAAGCAGGCATGCGAGCCAAGTACCCACACCTCTTTTCTGCAAGTTCAGATCAATTTGAAGGTATTATTCTTCCTTAATTCAGCCCTTCTAATCTAAAGTTCATTTATATATCTATTCTTGCATGAGTTCTAGCAATTTTTGAGGTATTCAAGAGTTTAGAGAGATTTTGAGCCATTTAGAAAATTGCTTGAGCTATGTGTACTGTATTTTTCCGGTGTTCCTAGTCTAACTAGCGACATTCGAGGATGAATATTTCCAAGGGGGAGATATTGTAAGACCCCACAAAGTTTCCTCATAGTCCAGGCCTTAGAGCGTGTCAAGTAAAGTGTAATTCCATCCCTAAAAGATTGAGAAGAGACTTCCCAAGTGATTGATATTTAAACCATATAGAATTTTCCAACAATACCAATTTCATCCAAATCCAGCATCGGGGTGAGAAATTATGGCCATTTTACTGAGAGTTGTCGGAAGCGCCTAGGTATGACCGACGATCCGACGGACCATCGAATCTGCGATGGACAGTCGCTCAAACCATTACGACCAAGGAAGAAACTCTCTTTCCTGTCCCAAGTACAACAGCCAGGACGACGGACCATCAAGGCTACGATGGACCGTCGCTAAGACCGTTGTTAATAAGGCAGTGTGGTCTCATCTTGGACATCGTACGATGAACCGTTGATCCGACCATTGCATCGAGGCATTATGTCCCTTTTTTGGTCATCGTGTGACGGACAACCCGACGGACCGTCGCTCCAACCATCGTAGACCCTGTTCAGTATTTTTAGCTCATTTTTAAAAAGTTTTTTAGTCTTTTCCATTCTTTTATTAACAAGATATATTCCAAATGAAGAAAATGGCTTCATTCATCATCTAAAACACAAGAGAGCTAGGGTTTCTCCCTTAAGATCAAATCTAAAATCCTTCTCCAAGAAATCCAAGAACTCGCCATGGATTCTACAAATTGAATTGATATTTAAGTTCCCCAAGTTCAAGGATTGCAAGAACCCTCTCTCAAGAGTAATAAGAAGAGTTTAAAGCAAGCTTGTTCATCCTATTTCATAATCTAAGGTATGTGGGGTTTTGAACATGGGTAATCCTTTCACCCTTGTGCCCAAAGGCTTATTTAAACTATAATTTTTTGCAACTCATGAGATTTTACATGAAATTGAATTAGGGTTTATCACCCATTGTTATTGGTTGCAAGCTTTTGATGTTTCCCATGAATTGAAAGTCTAATGACATGATTTTTACATATTTTCTTGATAAATTATAGCTGGATCTATACCCCCTGATTTTAATCCTTGAGAAGTTAATAGTTGAAATGTTTGAGATATTGAAGTATATGAGTATGCTAAGATTATGAGCTAAATTGCTGTAAATTCTAGATTTCTATATGATTTATAAATCTATATGCTATCTATTATGCATTATGATGAGTTTTAACTTGAGATTGAATTATGGGTCATTAAGCCCTACGTGAGACTTGCAATTTTATGAACTATTGTGCTATAAGCACCCATGATTTGAGTATTTTGAGATTTGTTGAGAAATTCTTTGACCTAATGGTCATAGAGTTTTGAAATCCACTCTACTACATGAGATTACAGATTTGATTATTGGGTTCTTATTGAACTATGAGATTATTCTAAAGTGGATTTTCATGAGATGAGCGAGATAATCTAAGAGGAGAAGTATTTAGCACAGATTTGGTTAAGTTGTTATGGTTTCTTACCCCAGAACTACGTGCCACCGTAGGTTAGGCTTGAGGCCGAGATGATTTTTGGGCCTAAGGCTAAGATATTGGGCCCAAGGCCGAGATAAGTGATCACTGAATTGAGGTTATACTCCCTGGCAAGAGTATGACGCTCCTCCCCAACGTGGGGTCTCTTCTTTAGGAGGACAAAATATTGGACTCCATGTAGCTCGCATGGTTTATGTTGGTTAAGAGAACCTCCCTCGATACAAGTTATTTTTCCAATAGTAAAGTTGCAGATTTTCTCCCTATGACTAAAGCATTTTTCCCTTGATATAAGTATTTTCCCTGAAGTTTGAAATGAGATATTTTCTTAAAGAGAATGAAATGCCTTCAATTATGTTTCAAATTTATATGATTCCAAATTCTAAGTACTTGAATTCAAAAGAGTTATGAGTTTTTGAGTATTAAAGAAGTTTTACTCTCCATGAGACATATGAATGAGTTGAAAGTATAAATTAAACTTTCCTTTATCCTATGGGTAATGAGAATAAGAGGAGAGCACAGATTTTAAAGCCAAAGTATAATGACTCACGAGATTTGTGTTACATGCTTCATTCTACATGATTTATGAGCTTTACATTTTAGACTTATTCAAGCCATGTGAGTTATTTCTATTTGCATGCATGATTTGATTAAAGATTATTGCTCATCCCCAGCCTCGTCAGTGATTTCTAAGTACCTTTGTCTACATCTCCCTAGTGGTGAGTCCTCATGGTTCGAGGACCTATCTTCAGACATTTCAGTATTCGAGTGTTTATGTTATTACTTTCAGTTCAGTTTGAGTCAGTTGGGGACCTGTACCAACGGCTCTCGAGTTCATGGAGTAGTAGAGGCTTTGTCAGACTAGTTATCAGATTGTGGTTGTGTTGAGATTTCAGTTTTATGGTCATTTGGACCGAGTATTACCTTTGTATTTCCTTTCACTCGATGTGACAGTGTTAGTGTTTTATATATTCCTTCTTGAATAAGTTATTATGAGAAGTGATAGGCTCAAAGGGTTAGCTTGGGGCTATTCATAGACCTAAGCACCGTGTGACATCCCGGGAGGTGATTTTGGGATGTTACAAACTTGGTATCAGAACCTAAGGTTTTATAGGAGTCCTAGGGAGTCTGACAAGCTGCATTGAGTAGAGTCTTGATCATCGGTGTGTAGCGCGCCACATCTATAAGCAAGAGGCTACAAGATTTTTTAGGAAAAAGTTCTTTCTTTCTTTCAGATTCTATCGTTCCTATAGTTGTCCCTCTCATCTAATAATTCATGCTCTCCTATTTCAGAAAATGCCTCTCTAAAGAGTGAATGCCCGCAGAAACGATAATGAGTAACCCCACCTGTTGATCCTTTGAATGAGATTGTGTCTAATGCTGAGTTTTGAGTAGCCTTTTAGGCGTTAGCCCAAGCAGTCTCCGCCAATGTTCGGGCCAATAACCAGGCCGCAGTTGCAAATCAGCAGGGAGGTAATGTTGCTACTTCTAGGATCCATGATTTCATGTGGATGAATCTGCCAGAGTTTTATGGGTCCAAGGCAGGTAAGGACCCACAGTTGTACCTTGAGGAGGTGAGAAAAATCACGCAAGAGATGCACATTTCTGAGGAAGAAAGTGTTAAGTTGGCATCTTACAGGTTGAAGGACATAGCTTATGACTGGGTTGTATCCTGGAGGAAGAGTAGCGGTGATAATGGTTCTTCTATGACTTGGCAAGTGTTCCAAGATACATTCTTGGACAAGTTTTTTCCGCTTGAGATGAGGGAGGCAAAGATTGAGGAGTTTATGAACTTGAGGTAGGGCTCCATGACTTTTAAGGAGTACTGCTTGAAGTTTAACCAGTTCGCCAAGTATGCTCCTAATTTGATTTATGTCACCCAAGCTAGTATGAGCAAGTTCGTGATAGGTGTTTCTGGTTTGGTGCTAAAAGAATATAGGACTACGATGTTGTATAGGGATATGGATCTGTCTAGGTTTATGACGCATGCCCAGTAGATAGAGATGGATAAGATTAGAGAGAGAGAGAGTGAGGGGTAACAAGAGGGCTAGATCTGAGCAGCATGAGTTTAGCCAGCCTAGGTTCTATAGAGGGAACTGCTCTTAGTTTTAGAGACATCCGTCTATGCTAGTGCCTTCATCAGCTAGTGCTCCCACGCCTAGAGGTAGGCAGGAGCAAGGGAGCAGGTCTTTTATGTCTAGGTCGCAGAACAATGTTGGTAATAGGACCCATTATCCTTATTATGCTAAGTGTGGTAGGGATCATCCTGGTGAGTGTTTCGTAGATTTGAGGGGTTTTTTTAGTTATGGCAAGCAGGGCCTCAAACATAGAGATTGTCCTCATGCTAGACAGGGGAACAGAGATGCCCGACCTCAGGCACAGGCTACTAGTGCTCCATCTCCAGTACCTCATCCCTCCCCGGTTCAGGGCACTTCATCTAGTACTGCTGGCGGTCAGTGCCAGAAAAGATTCTATGCCTTACCATCCCATCAGGAGCAGAAGGACTCTCCCGATATTGTTACCGGTATGCTCCGTGTCTTTTTCTTTGATGTTTATGTGTTGTTGGACCCCGGGTCAAGTCTCTCTTATGTGACCCCACTTGTAACTGTGAATTTCAAAATAAGTCCTGAAAAGATTTTTGAGCCCTTCCTAGTTTCTACACTAGTAGGGGAGTCAGTTGTTGCTAAACAAGTGTATAGAGATTGTCTTGTTATTGTTCTTCATTGATTCATACTTGTTGATTTGATAGAGTTAGACATGGTGGATTTTGACTTTATTCTAGGTATGGATTGGGTTCATTCTTATTATGCATCTATAGACTGTCGTACCCGTGTGGTCAAGTTTTAGTTCCCTGATAAGCCAGTTTTTGAGTGGTCCGGGAGTTTGGTATCTCCCAAGAGTCATTTTATCTCCTATCTCAAAGTTAAAAAGCTAATATCCAAGGGTTGCATCTATCACCTAGTTAGAGTCAAAGACACTAAGTCCGAGGCTCCAACTATTCAATCAGTCAAAATTATTAATGGGTTTCCAGATGTTTTTTTTTTTGAAAGATCTCCTAAGGGTACCTCCCGATAGAGAGATAGAATTCGGGATTGACCTTCTTTCCGACACTCGTCCTATTTTTATTTCACCATACTGTATGGCACCTATTGAGCTTAAGGAGTTGAAAGAGTAACTCAAAGATCTTTTAGACAAAGATTTCATAAGGCCCAGTATTTCTCCTTGGGGCACACCTGTTTTATTCGTGAGGAAGAAAAATGGTTCTTTGTGTATATGCATTAACTATCGTCAGCTTAATAAGATCACAGTAAAAATAAGTATCCTCTTCTGAGAATTGATGACCTGTTTGATCAGTTGCAAGGTGCAAGTTATTTCTCCTAGGTAAACCTTAGATCTGGCTATCATCAACTTAAAGTGAGGGAATATGATATTCCAAAGACAGCCTTTCGAACCCGCTATGGTCACTTTGAGTTTCTAGTCATGTCTTTCAGGATAACCAATGTCCCAGTAACTTTTATGGACCTCATGAACTGAGTATTCAAGAAATATCTCGATATGTTTGTCATAGTGTTCATAGATGACATCCT
Organism: Capsicum pubescens; assembly: GCA_030864215.1. Taxonomy (NCBI): domain Eukaryota; kingdom Viridiplantae; phylum Streptophyta; class Magnoliopsida; order Solanales; family Solanaceae; genus Capsicum; species Capsicum pubescens. The sequence continues at coordinate 115,073,418 of CM061546.1, forward strand.
TGTCTACTCTCGCAGTGAGCATGATCATGCAAATTACTTTAAAATTGTCTTCCAAACTCTTAGAGATCACCAGTTGTTCGCCAAATTCAGTAAGTATGAATTTTGGCTAAGGTATGTAGCCTTTCTGGGTCATGTTGTTTCAGTAGAAGGTATTAGAGTTGATCCCCAAAAAATAGAAGTTGTGAGAAATTGACCTAGACCTATCACTCTGTCTGATATAGAAGTTTTTAGGTGTAGCGGGCTACTACCGCCATTTTGTTGAAGGTTTCTCTTCTATTGAATCTCCCATGAACCGGTTGACCCAAAAGAAAGTTAAGTTCCAGTGGTCAGATTCCTGTGAGAAGAGTTTTCAAGAGTTGAAGACTCGACTTACTTCAGCCCCTATGTTGACTTTGCCTGATGGTACAAATGGTTTTGTGGTGTATTGTGATGCCTCTAGAATTCGTTTAGGTTGTGTGTTGATGTAAAGAGTTAAGGTTATAGCCTATGCTTCTAGACAGTTGAAGCCGCATGAGAAGAATTACCCAACCCATGATCTTGAGTTAACTCCTGTGGTCTTTTCTTTGAAAATCTGGAGACACTAGGTTGCCAAGATCTTGGTGGAATGGTATGAAGAAGGATATAGCTAAGTTTGTATAAAAGTGTGTAATTTTCCAATAGGTTAGGTAGAGCACCAAAGACCTAGTGGTGTGATGCAAGAGTTTGGTATACCCACTTGGAAGTGGGAGGTGGCGAATATGGACTTCGTGACTGGGTTACCTCTTTCGCGTCATCATCATGATTCTATTTGGGTTGTTGTGGATAGGCTGACTTAGTCCGCACATTTCTTGCCCGTGCACACATCTTATACAGTTGAGGATTATGCCAGATTGTATATCCGGGAGTTAGTCAGGCTGCATGGAGTTCCCTCGTTCATTATTTTGGATAGGGGCACTCAATTTACTTCTCAGTTTTTTAGGGCGTTTCAACAGGGTCTTGGTACCCAAGTTCTTTTGAGTTTCGCTTTTCATCCGCTGACAGATAGTCAGGCTGAGAGGACCATTCAGACCCTAGAAGATATATTGAGGGCGTGTGCTCTTGATTTCAAAGTTAGTTGGTATGAGCATTTGCCATTGATAGATTTCGCCTATAATAATAGTTACCATGCTAGCATCGGGATGGCACCATTTGAGGCCTTGTATGGTAGAAGATGTAGATCACCCATAGGTTGGTTTGAAGTAGGTGAAGCTGCCGTGATTGGGCCTGAAGCAGTGTTTGAAGCTATGGAGAAAGTTAAGTTGATTAGAGAGACGTTAAAGACAACTCAGTGTCGTCAAAAGTCATATTCCGATATGAGGAGAAGAGATCATGAGTTTGAAGTGCGTGATTTGGTGTACTTGAAGATTTCACCCATGAAACGGGTGAAGAGGTTTGGTAAAAAAGGGAAAGCTTAGTCCCCATTATGTTGGCCCGTATAGTGTTTAGAGCCGTGTTGGGAAAGTAGCCTATGAGGTTGAGTTGCCCGCAGAGTTGTTAGCCGGCCATCCTATTTTTTATGTCTCCATGCTCAAAAAGTATATTGGTGATTCTGTTGTCGAAGATTCCTCAGAGAGTGTTGATATTCAGAACAATCTTTCATTCAATGAGATTCCTGTTGAGATCCTAGATTTTAAGATTCGTAGACTGAGGAACAAAGAGGTTCCCTTAGTCAAAGTTTTATGGCGGAACCAGTCAGTTGAGGGCGCTACTTAGGAGTCTGAAGCAGGCATGTGAGACAAGTACCCGTACCTCTTTTCCGCGAGTTTAGATCGATCCGAAGGTATTATTCTTCCTTAATTCAGCCCTTCTAATCTAAAGTTCAGCTATATATCTATTCTTGCATGAGTTCTAGCAATTTTTGAGGTATTCAAGAGTTTAGATCGATTTTAAACTGTTTAGCAAATTGCTTCAGCAATGTGTACTCTATTTTTCTGGTGTTCCTAGTCTAACTAGAGACATTCGAGGACGAAAGTTTCCAAGGGGGAGATATTGTAAGACCCTGCAAAGTTCCCTCATAGTCTGGGGCTTAGAGCGTGTCAAGTAAAGTGTAATTTCGTCCCTAAAATATTGAGAAAAGTCTTCCCAAATGATTGATATTTAAACCATCTAGCTTTCCAATGATACCAATACCGTCCAAATCCAGCATCGGGGTGAGAAGTTATGGTCGTTTTACTAAGAGTTGTCGGAAGTGCCCAGGTGCGATGGACGATCCGACAGACCGTCTCTCGAACCATCGAGACCAAGGCAGCAACTCCCTTTCCTGGCCCAAGTGTGACTGTTAGGATGACGGACCGTCAAGGCTGTGATGGAACGTCGCTAAGACCGTCGCCACTAAGGCAGTGTGGTCTCATCCTTGACATCATGTGACGGACGATTTGACAGACCGTTGGACCTACGATGGACCGTTGATCCGACCATCGCATCGAGTCAGTATGTCCTTTTTTGGTCATCGTGTGACGGACGACCCAACGGACCGTTGGACTTGCGACGGACCATCGCTCTGACCATCGTAGACCCCGTTCAGTATTTTTAGCTCATTTTTAAAAGTGTTTTTCGGTCTTTTCCACTCTTTTATCAACCAGATATATTCCAAATGAAGTAAATGGCTTCATTCATCATCCAAAATACAAGAGAGTTAGGGTTTCTCCCTCAAGATCAAATCTAAAACCCTTCTCTAAGAAATCCAAGAACTCACCATGGATTCTACAAATTGAATTGAGATTTAAGTTCCCCAAGTTCAAGGGTTGCAAGAACCCTCTCTTAAGAATAAGAAGAAGAGTTTAAAGCAAGCTTGTTCATCCAATTTCATAATCTAAGGTATGTGGGGTTTTGAACATGGGTAATCCTTTCACCCTTGTGCCCAAAGGCTTATTTAAACTACAATTTTCTATAACTCATGAGATTTTACATAAAATTGAATTAGGGTTTTTCACCCTTTTTTTATTGGTTGCAAGCTTTTGATGTTTCCCATGAATTGAGAGTCTAATGGCATAATTTTTACATGTTTTCCTGAGAATTACAGCTGGGTCTATACCCCATGATTTTAATCCTTGAGAAGTTAATAGTTGAAATGTTTGAGATATTGAACTACATAAGTATGTTGAGATTATGAGCTAAATTACTGTAAATTCCAGATTTCTATATGATTTATGAATCTATATACTATCTATTATGCATTATGATAATTTTTAACTTGAGATTGAATTATGGGTCACTAATCTCTACGTGAGACTTGCAATTTTATGAACTATTATGCTATAAGCACCCATGATTTGAGTATTTTGAGATTTATTGAGAAATGCTTTGATCTAATGGTCATAGAGTTTTGAAATCCACTCTACTATATGAGATTACAGATTTGATTATTGGGTTCTTATTGAACCATGAGATTATTCTAAAGTGGATTTTCATGAGATGAGCGAGATAATCTAAGGGAATTAGTATTTAGCACCGATTTGAGTAAGTTTCTACGGTTTCTTACCCCAGAACTACATGCCACCGTAGGTTAGGCCTAAGGCTGAGATAATTTTTGGGCCTAAGGTCTATATATTGGGCCCAAGGCTGAGATAAGTGATCACTGAATTGAGGTTATACTCCCTGGCAAGAGTATGACGCTCTTCCCCAACGTGGGGTCTCTTCTCTAGGAGGACAAAACATTGGACTCCATGTAGCTCGCATGGTTTATGTCGGTTAAGAGAACCTCCCTTGATACAAGTTATTTTCCCAATAGTAAAGTTGTCGATTTTCTCCCTATGACTAAAGTATTTTTCCCTAAAGTTTGAAACGAGATATTTTCCTAAAGCGAATGAAATGCCTTCAATTATGTTTCAAAGTTATATGATTCTCAATTCCAAGTACTTGAATTCAAAAGACTTATGAGTTTTTGAGTATTAAAGAAGTTTTACTCTCCATGAGACATATGAATGAGTTGAAAGTATAGTTTAAAGCTTCCTTTAGCCTATGGGTAATGAGAATAAGAGGAGAGCACAGATTTTAAAGCCAAAGTATAATGACTCACGAGATTTGTGTTACATGCTTCATTCTACATGATTTATGATCTTTACATTTTAGACTTATTTAAGCCATGTGAGTCATTTCTATTTGCATGCATGATTTGATTAAAGAGTATTTATACTGTTTTTATATAAATGCATACACCCCCATATACTCAGTACATTCCTAAGTGCCAATCCACATATACGTCTATGTTCTACATTGTCTTATAATGTAGGTTCAGGTGCTCATCCCCAGCCTCGTCAGTGATTTCCGAGTACCTTTGTCTACATCTCCCCAGTGGTGAGTCCTCATGGTTCGAGGACCTATTTTCAGACATTTCTCTATTCAAATATTTATGTTTTTACTTTTAGTTCAGTTTGAGTCAGTTGGGGACTTGTCCCAATGTCTCTCGAGTTCATGGAGTAGTAGAGGCTTTGTCAGAGTAGTTATCAGATTGTGGTTGTGTTGAGATTTCAATTTTGTGGCCGTTTAGACCTAGTATTACCTTCGTATTTCCTTTCACTCAATATGACAGTGTTTGTGTTTTATGTATTCCTTCTTAAATTAGTTATTATGAGAAGTGATAGGCTCAAAGGGTTAGCTTGGGGCTACTCGTAGCCCTAAGCACCGTGTGACGTCCCGGGAGGTGATTTACGGTCGTTACATAGCCAACATTACCAACCCTCTTCAAAATCAAATATGGACCAACATACCGGGGACTAAGCTTCCATTTCTTACCAAAATGCACCAGTTCATTCATGGGAAATACCTTCAAGAATACCCAATCGCTAACATTAAACTCCAAATCCCTACGCCTCATATTCGCATAAGACTTTTGGCGACTTTGAGCGGCTTCAACCTATCACGAATCACCTTTACCTTCTCCAAGGCTTGGTGAACTAAACCAAGGATGAGAAACTTACCCTCACCTACTTCATACCACCCAAGAAGAATACTTCACCTCCTACCATACAACCTAATCAGGGCTGAGCAACTTACCTCACCAACTTTATACCAACCAAGAGGATAACTTCACCTTCTACCATACAACTCCTCAAAAGGATCCATACCAATACTAGAGTGATAACTATTATTATAGGAAATTCAATGAAAGTCAAATGGTCGTACCAACTACCACCATAATTAATCACACAAGCACGCAATATTTCTTTTAAGGTTTGAATGGTCCTCTCAACTTATCCATCCGTCTGCGGGTGGAAAGTGGTACTAAGGCACACCTTAGTTCCTAAACCTTTATGAAATAACTTCCAAAAGTAAGATGATAATGGAGTACTTTAATACCCCAAACTTCCTTAAAGCCTGTTTTCGTATCTATAAGATTAAGGGATGACTTCTAAAGTGAGTAGTGCTTAAACCATATTGAATTTTCCTAATTTTGACTTATTATCGTGTGGGAAATTGAATACTCTTTCCAACGATGACCATTTCGTCAAAATCCAATGTCAGGATAGAAAGTTATGGCCGAATTATAGAAGGCAGTCAGAATCGTCCAGGTGCAATGAAAAAGGGTCAACGGACCGTCGCCCAAACCGTCGCATAGGAGGTAGTGAGACCTCATTCTGGTTAAGCATGACGGTAAGGTCGACGGACCATCGGGCTAGAGACGGACCTTTGCCCAAGCCATCACAGACGAGACAGTGAACCCAGTTCTGACCCAGCTGTGATGATCAGGATCGATGGACCGTCGGGCCCTCGGCAGACCGTCGCACCCACCATCGCATATCCCGTTCAGTGATTTTTAGTCATTTTAGAAAGGGATTTTTGGTCTTTTCCACCCCTTTTAACACCTATTTATATCAGATCAAGGCTCATAACTTCATTATTCATCTATATCATCAAATTAGGGTTTCTCTCAAAGATCAATTCCTAAGAACAAGATCAAAACCCTTCTTCAAGAAAACTCAAGAAACCAAGAATCTCTCTAAGAACCTTCAAGAAAAAGTCTCCTAAGGTATGTTAGATGTTGATTCTTGGGTTTCTTCCCCTCAAGAAGTCCAAGAATCCTTTTCAAAATTACAAAGTTTATGTATTTATGAGATTTATTTATGTGTATTGAAGTTCATGATTATGTGTTGTTGAGTTTTAATTCATGATTTAGACTACAAGTATTAAGAATTGATTCTAGCATGTGATTAATTGTGTGATGTTCATGATAAACCCTCTTCAAGTTGCATGTTGGTTGATGAAATCATGATACTTAGGTGTAGTATTTGTTGTATAACCAAAGCATGCTCCCCATATGTTTGATAAAATGCTTGTGTGAAGGAAATATGGTCATTATAGCATGTTGACGAAAAATCCCCAGATTATGTATAAATTCATGTATGCCAAGTGTTTATTGAAATGACTTAGTGAGTGAATTATGATATGTTGCATGCATTCTTATGATTGTGCATTCCTTATTGAATGAATTATGAGAAATTAGTATGCATTCCTATACCTTTACACGTTTTAAGATTCCCAAGTGCTTGAAGAAATGCTTTAGTGATTGTAATGGTGAATAAAAGTCCATTGTCGTGGTTATTCAAGAATGGTTATGTTTAACTTTTATGTTATCGAGTCCTTGGGGTATTTATAGCCAACAAATTAACTGCAAGTGTAGAGCCAGTGTCAGTTTCAAGATACTCTCAATCAAGCCATGATCAGTAGAATTCAGACAGTTACAGAACGTAAGGAAATTCAGTAATCTCAGTATTAGTGCAATTCAGTCTCAGTATTAGTCTAATCCAACTCAGTATTCAATTCCGATTCAATAGTATTCAGTAGCATTCAGTATTCAGTTCAGGCATTAGTGAAACTCAGTAAGCTAACAAGAATTTAGTAGCATTCAGTTATATAGTAGAATCCAAGCAACATTCCATTTGATAATGGAACCAAGCAAACTCAGTCAGATCAGTCAAGTAATATAGTCAATAATAGATTCAGCTCCATCTAAGTTCAGTTAAGAATCAGTTCAGAGTCTTTCAGTTGGGAGTAGGAACTAGCACCAAGCGAGTGCAGGGATGACAGCTTCTATGTTAGAGAGGTGGAGTCATTAGCAGCAATCTCTGTACTCCAGAACTGCGTAGCCAGCACAGGATCAAGAGTCTTGACTACCTTTAAGGAGTCACCCGTTGCCTTAGGCTTGACTTCCTGTTCAGGGTCACCCGTTAGAGAGGCCTGACCTCAGTAGTATCTATACCCGTGGCATGGAACTGACTCCCTTCTAGCTGGGGTTACAAGTTGGACCCCACTAGTTCAGATTTGGGGCATGTCGATTAAGTGAGAACTCCCACAGTTACAGTTCAGTCTCAGTCATCACAGTAGCACTCAGAAATTAGGACTGTCAGATACGGTCATTCATCTCAGTAAGGAACTTAGATAGTTCCATAGATTCATAGACCACCCGCTATAAAGTCCTAGTCTCACATGAAGTTAATCAGTATCAGTATTAATCAATTTAGAGATTGCCCACTAGGTAGGCTTAATCTCAAACTCAGATTCAATCATTCCTTATCATTATTACTAGATTTGAAGATCATCCACTAGATAGGTTTGATCTTAGTTTCAATAAGTCGATATTAGTAAGCTCAGAGTTTAGTTATCAGTAGACTCAGTTATTCAGACTCTCAGTATTACTAAACACAGATATCATTATTAGTAAACTCAGTTGTCAAAATTTTAAGTATTTTAAAGGTAGTATTCAGTCCATACATGTATCCTCATTCAGTACTCTCATGTTATTCAGTTAAGTTATGTTCATACATAAGCCCTTGCATTTAGAGTTACCTCATCTAGTATACCAGTACATTCAAAGTACTGACGCATACTTTTCTCTTGCGCTATGGTGTCGTATACCATAGGTTCAGAAGAGCGAGAGTCAGGGCACCCTTAGCAATCCAGACTCAGCCAGCAGCAATTGACTTAGCAGCGAGTCCTCATCATTCGATGATGATCCTTATTTTATTATGGCATTAGACTCAGTTTATTTTTAGTAGACGAAGTTAGTTGCGGACATGTCCCATCAACTCCACAGTTCAGACAGTTTAGAGGCTTTTCGGACAGATGTATCAGTATTCAGTTTTCAGTTTTGAGTATTTTAGATATTTTGAACCTTATGGCAAGATTCCGCCAGTTTTTCACATTTATTTAAGTATATTATTCAGTGCTCAAGTATAGATATCAGAAAAGGGTTAGCTTGTGGTCCTTCGGGATCATGAGCACCGTGTGGCATTTCGGTTTCAAAAAATCAGGGCATTACAAGTACCATGATCCAAAATGATAGAAACTAGAGCACTATGCAACTTTACAATCTCCATAAAATAAAACTTACATAATCATTTACCAAAGAACTAGTCCTCACCGACAAGAAGTGAACAGACTTTGTCATTCTTTCCATAATGACCCAAATAGAATCACATTGCTTTTGAGACCGGGGAATATCGATGACAAAATCCATATTAATCGCTTCCTACTTCCATTCAGGCAACTCAATCTCTTAGTACAAACTTTCGGGTCTCAAGTGCTCAACTTTCACTTGTTGACACACCATACATTTAGCCACAAAGCTAGCCACATCTCGTTTCACATTATTCCACCAACAAAACTCCCTAAGATTATGATATATCTTCATAGAATCGGGATGAATAGCAAAATGGGACCCATGAACTTCGGCCAAAGTCCTTTCCCTTAATCCATCAACATTGGGAATGCATAGCCTATCTTGGTACCTTAAGATACCATCACCACCGATTGCTAAATCAACGGTCATTTTTTGACCCACACTACTCTTAATCTTCATCAAATTGAGATCCAACATTTGTTTTTCCTTTATCTAAACAACAAGAGAAAACTGTGATACCTGATGCTTAAATACACCACCATCCTCAGAGTCCATGAGACGAACTCTAAGATTAGCCAAACTGTGAATTTCCTTTACCAACTTCCGCTTATAATCATCCACATAAGCCAATTTCCCCATGTATAACTACTAAGAGCATCAGCAACTACGTTATCTTTACCTGAATGGTAATGAAGACACATATTATAGTCCTTTAGCAACTCAAGCCATCTCCTTTGTCTGAGATTCAACTCCTTTTGAGTAAACACATACTGAAGGCTCTTATGATCAGAAAATATGTCAACATGAACCCCATAGAGATAGTATTGCCACATCTTTAATGCAAATACCAAGGCTAATAACTCAAAGTCATAAGTAGGGTATTCCTTCTCATGAACTTTCAATTGCCTAGAAGCATAGGCCACTACCCTACCATACTGCATTAACACACAGCCAAGCCCAATATGGGAAGCATCACAATACACTATAAAACTATCATTACCCTCGGGCAAGGTCAAAATCAGAGCCGAAGTTAATTTATCTTTCAAATTCTCAAAACTACAATCACACACATCTGACCACAAGAACTTGACCTTTTTCTGGGTCAACTTAGTTAATGGGGCAGCTATCTTTGAAAAACTTTCCACAAATCTCCTATATTAACTGACTAGACACAAGAAGCTCTAAATATCAGTTAGAGTCACAGGTCTAGGCAATTTCTTAACCACTGCAACCTTTTATGGATCCACCATGAACCCTTCACTACTAATAAATGTCATATTCTTCAACCAAAACTCACACTTAGAGAACTTGTCATACAAACGATGATCCTTCAAGGTTTACAACATAACATGGAGGTGATAGACATGATTTATATCACTCATAGAATAGACCAAGGTGTCATCAATGAAGATAAAGACAAAAATAAACTCAAAAATGAATAGAAGACCCTATTCATCAAATCCATGAATATCGCAAGGGCATTAGTCAACCCAAAAGACATAACTAGGAACTTATAGTGACCATATCGGATCCTAAAAGTAGCTTTAGGGGTATCCACTTCCCTAATCTTAAGATGATGATAACCTGTAGCACCTCAAAAATAGGTCCCGAGATATCACACGGTGCTCAAGACTACGAGTAGCCTTAAGCTAACCTTGTCTTCCTTCTACTAGGTCTGAATCTTAAATAAGGAAATATATATATCAAAATCATACTGAATGAGGAAAACTGTCTAAATATAACATCTGAAAAATAATAATCTCAGGGGTCTAATGAAACAATACTCAAAATCTGAAGCAAACTAGCACTCTGAAAAGCCTCCACTACAATATCTAAAAAGTCACTGGGAGCAACCCCCAGCCGACTCGAAATGTCTAAAAAATACAAAAATTATCTATACTAGAAAGCTGAAAATTTGAATGACTAAGACCCCAAACTATGAGGACTCACAAATTATTGGGATATAGATGGAGATGATCGAAATTACTCTCGCTGCTGAAATTAAGCACTTGAACTTACATTATGAGATAATGTATCACATAAACATATATGTGGATCAGTACTTTAAGAATGTACTGAGTATATAGGGGTGAATGCATAAATAAAATATTATCTCAACATTTATATCAATTTGCAAAAGAATGCATGCTAAATATAAATGACTCACATAAGCTGGAATATCTGAAAGCTGAAAATCATAATTCATGAGTAATAAATCATACTTTATAAATCTAGTGAGTCATACCATTTAGTTCTAAAAGTTGTACTAGTGATCTGTCTGTAAATCATGCTGCCTATGTGTAGAAAGGACTCACTTTTATATTTGAAAGTTGAAGTGTGCAGCTAATATCTTTTTGTAAAGCATAATCTGAATAAAGTTGTGAGCCTTTACACTTAGTTTTCTAAAAGCTTTTCTTTACTAGTAGGGAATTCTCTAAAAAAAAAACTGTTCTGCAAGGGAGGTTCTTCTAATCAACATAAACTATGTGAGCTAACATGGAGTACATTGTCTTTTTCCCCTATGGGGAAAACCTCACGTTGGGGAAAGGTGTCATACTCTTGCCAAGGAGTATAATCTAATCTAAGTGATCACATCAGTAACTGTCATCCATATAGAAATGGAAATAATCTGATAATTTGTACCTACGTTGGCTACATAGTTTTATGAAAGTTAGGGCACACTAATCCCACACTTTCCGCTTGGTGATAAATACAACTCTCTTAAATTTGTATGCTCATTATGTTGGAAATCCACTTTAAAAACTAGCATAAGGGCTTGTTATGAAACCAATTATGCATTTATCTGATTTAATTTGTAAGTAAAGCTAATCTGATTTTTGTAATCTGTAATAAATCTGTAAAATGGATTCCAAATCTTATTTGAGGATCAAAAGATCAAATCTTTACAGAAAATCTAAAAATAAACTGATCATCTGATGCTTAAAGCATAATCTTTCTTGAAATAATATTATCCAATCTAGGGATGATAACTCATGTATCAATCTCATGTCAAAATATCATAATAATGATTCTTGGTAATGAAAACAATGATAATTCATCTCAAAATCTAAAATTTTACTGCTATAGGCATGTAAATATGAAAGTTATCATGCAATTCAACTTCTAAAATACTTGAAATCTCATAATCTTGCAATTAGCAATAATGGGTATGAACCCTAATTTAAAACTCATGTATAATCATTCAAAATCATATAAATTTAAAATAAAAACTTGGTTTTGGCACAAGGATGAAAGAGGATCCTTGTTCGTAAACCCCACATACCTTAATTGATGAAATCTCTAAGAAAGGTTGAACTTGAATCTATATTTATGGTTTTGGGGATGAAACCTTGTTTATATTGATTTGGGAATCCTTAATTCTGAGTTTTCTTAGAGAAACAATGGAGGAAATTTGATTTCTTGGAGCTTAAGTTTTGAGCTCTAGGGTTTTCTTTGAGAGAGAATGGATGAAAATAAGCATAAAGTTCTTAGAATGGGCTTAATTTCTTCTTTTGGATGAATTAGGAGCTGGAAAATTGACCAAATGGACCTTTTAAAATTTTCGTCGGAACTGGAAAATCCCGAGTTTGTATGCCACCGCGACGCGCCACTATCGCGGTGGCTCACTGGAAATGGGACAACTGAGAATTTGGCCATTACCGTGACGCGCTATCATCGCGGTGAGCCACTGGATTTCGATAATTGGGAGCTGGGACTTCTCCGCGATGCGGGTCAATCGCAGAGGTCTACTGGAAATTGAAAATTACGAATTTAACCATCACCGTGATGCGATACTCGTCCAATGACACACTGCTTTACTAAAAGGCCATAACTTCTCAACCGAGTATCAGATTTAGGCGAATTTGGTATCGATTGAAAGCTAATACAATTCTCTACACAATGGAGGGTTTGAATCTAGAAAATTCTACATGTAATAAAAGTTATTCATTTTTAAGATAATCTTTGACATTCTAGGAGCGAAGTTAAGCTAGGAAAAGTGTGGGGTATTACAATATCTCCCCCTTGGGAATATTCGTCCTTAAATATGGCTAGTTAAGCTGAAAATACTTAGGAATCTGTGGTTATAAGTTATCATGCACAACTGAAATAACTGTATGACTGAATCAAAAACATCCCGAGCTACTGAACTGATCTGCATGTGCATGAATTTACATGAAAATAGCTATATGGATGAATCTGAGAATGGAAAAGAACTGAATGAAGAAAGACTATTACCTTCGGCTGAATCTAAGTTCGTGGAGAAGAGATAAAGATACTTGGTACAAATATCTGTTTCTACTTCCCAAGTAGCACCCTCAACGGACTGATTTTGCCACAGAACTTTGACCAAGAGAACTTCTTTGTTCCTTAGTCTACGAATCTGATGATCAAGAATCTCTACTGGAACTTCTTCATATGAAAGGCTATTCTGAATATTTGTACTTTCTAGAGGAACTATAATGAATGAATCATCCATTTACTTCTTTAATAAGGACACATGAAATACTGGATGAACTGAGGATAAATCCACGGGTAGCTCAAGCTCATACGCCACCTTCCCAACACGACTCAAAATTTGGAAGGGGCCTACATATCTGGGACTAAGCTTCCCCTTTTTGCCAAATCTTTTTACCCCTTTCATGGGTTAAAATTTAAAATACACAAGGTCATCAACCTCGAACTCAAGATCTCTTCTTCTTACATCTGTATAAGATTTCTAACGACTCTGAGCTGCTTTTAATCTTTCTCAAATCAACTGAACTTTCTCTGTGGCCTCAAACACCATGTCTGGCCCAATCAAAGTGGCCTCACCCACTTCGAACCAACCAATTGGCGATCTATATCTCTTCCCATAAAGAGCTTCAAATGGGGCCATCTGAATACTAACATGGTAACTATTATTATAAGCGAACTCAATCAACCGCAAATGTTCATCCCAACTACCTTTGAAATCAAGAACACATGCCCTCAATATGTCCTCTAGAGTTTGAATGGTCTTTTTTACCTGACCATCTATCTGCGGATGAAAAGTTGAACTAAGATGAACTTGGGTACCAAGACCCTTCTCAAAGGCTTTCCAAAACTGAGAGGTAAACTGAGTACCCCTATCAGAGATGATGGACAAAGGAACTCCATGCAATCTAACTAACTCTCTGATGTACCACTTTGCATAATCTTCATCTATGTAGGACATGTGAACTGATAAGAAATGCGCTGACTTAGTCAATCTGTCTACAATAACCCAAATCAAATCACGCTGACGACGCGAATGGGGTAATCCAGTCACAAAGTCCATATTCACATCTTCCCACTTCTAAGTGAGGATACCAAACTCTTACAATGTACCACCAGGTCTTTGGTGCTCTACCTTAACCTATTGACAAGTTGCACACTTGGCTACAAATTCTGCTATATCATTTTTATACCACTCCACTAATAGATTTCCCGTAAGTCACGGTATATCTTGGTAGCACCTGGATGAATAGAATAACGCACACCATGTGTTTCTGCAATAATCCATTTCCTTAAATCATCAACACATGGCACACACAATCTACTCTGGTACCTTAAAACACCATCTCCCCCTTGGGAGAAAATCTCTACCTTTTGGTCTCTAACTGACTCCTTCAATTTGACCAAACTAGAATCCTTATCTTTCTTCTCTTTCACTTCCAAAACTAGAAAAGATTTGAAACTACTCTAAACCCAAACATTACCTTCCGCTGAATCAACCAATCTCACACCCAATCAAGCTAACCAATGCACTTCTCAAACTAACTCTTTCTTATCTTTCTCCATATGAGCAACACTGCCCATAAACAATCTACTAAGGGTGTATGCCACTACATTGGCCTTGCCCGAATGATACAAAACACTCATATCATAATCCGTCAACAATTCTAACCACCTCCCCTGAAGGAGATTTAACTCCCTTTGAGTAAACATATACTGTAAATTTTTGTGGTCCGTAAACACATCAACATGCACCCCATAAAGATAATGTTTGTAGATTTTCAAAGCAAACACAGCAGCAGCTAACTCAAGATCATAGGTGTAATGCCCGAGTCTATACCCCGGATGCCACACGGTGCTCATAATCCCGACTGGTACCTGCTATAATAATTGAATAGTAATACTATATGTGGAAATTAGGCAAAAATTTGCCATAAGGTTCAAATATGAAATAAATACTGAGTACGGTGTATTAATACCAAAACTAAAATCTGCCTATAAATACTCTAGTTTGAAAAGCCTCTACTGTCTGAACAAGAAGTTGATGGGATAAGTCCCCAACAAACTCTGACTACTGAAATAAACTGAGTACTAAAATACTATAATAATAAATCTTTCCTCAAACAATAAGGACTCACCAGTAGTCTGCTACTGATGGATCGGGATTCTAACTATGATCAGGAGATCGTGCATCTGAACCTATGATATAAGACATCATAGCACAAAATAAAGGTATACGTCAGTAGTTTGAATGTACTGGTATGCTAAGAAAGGTAGGTTGAGATGCATGGGTTCATATGCATGAACAATATTGACTGAATCACATGAGTATAACTGAATGAGAGTACATGCATGAATACATAAATTGTAACTAAGGTTATGATAACACTGGATACTGGTTCTGAATTACTGATTTACTGATATCTGAGTTTACTGATAATGTATAACTGATAGCTGAATGATTGTATCTGACAGTCCTAATTCTATGGAACTGTGTTGAGTTCTGTACTAAACTGAGTGACTATATCTGACAGTCCTGATTATGTAGAACTGAATTGAGTTCTACACTAAGGTTGAAACTGAAACTCAGACTGTGGTAGGTAATCATCTAACCAACATGCCCTTTTCTAAATAGATTGGGGTCCAACCTGTAACCCTAGTTGGAAGGGTTTCAATATCGTGCCACGAGTAAAGACAAGCTCTAAGTTAACCCTCTCTGACAGGAAGCTCTTTCGTCAACCCTCGCTGGCAGGAAAAACTCGTATGAGATGTATCAATCCTAGTCTGGAAGGAAGAGATCTCAACCTATGCTGGCTATGTAGTTCTGTAATGCAGGGACTACTACTAAGGGTCAAACCCTCTACTGACAGGAATGCCCCCATCCCTGGGTTCGTTCTGTGTTGAATCCTACTCCCAACTAAATAAACACTGGACTGATTTCTAAACTGTACTAGGCTGGACTAAACTATTACTGATCATACTGTCTAACTGAACTGAACTCAGTTCACTGAGTTCCGTTAATTGATGGAGTACTACTGAATTTTGTTAACCAATGGAATACTACAGAGTTCTATTGATTAGCTAGATTTACTGAGCTCTGAACTGAATAATGAACTGTAACTGTGACTGATTACTGAGGCTACTATTCGTGACACTACTGAGAATATTCTTGAACTAAGTTTACCACAGCTCTAGGTAAACAGCTAAGTTTTCGAGTATTGGATACCCCCAGGACTTGATAGCATGAAAGTTAAATCGTAGCATAAATTTAAAAGGGCATAACCATGTGCACTTGATCATAACTCATTCATAGAGACATTTTATCAAACACTTACATGATATAACTTGCACATAAGCTAACATGACATGATTATTTCCCCTTTTTCTTTGTTTACATAAGCAATTTATCAAAAACTTAAAGGACATAATCCATGCACATGATACTAACCACATATATGCACCATAATTCAAATCCCCATTTACAATTTCAAGGGTTTGGCATGGATTCACATGATTCTATTCATATATCAAATAACTCTACATAAAACTTGTAACAAAACATGGATTAGAAACCCAATTAATTATTATAATCATGAATATAATCAAACCTAACATGAAATTCATGAAATCAATACACTTGCAGTTTTATAAATAGATTCTTGAACTCTAATGGTGGAAGGGACCCTTGTATGAACACTTGACATACCTTAACAATTGAATTCTTAAAGATTTATGGAGTGTTCTTGAGAATTGATTTTGAAATTGATGTTCTAGGGTTTTGTTCTTGAGAGAAATTTGAGAGAAAAGAGTGTAATTTTTTTTTGTGAGGGCTAAATTTCGTGTTTTAGGGGCTGGGTTGAAGTGAGGAAAATGTCCCATTTACCCCTCGGATGCTATTTTAGATGAATAAAAAACTGGTTTAGCGATGCGCAGACCGACACACCGCATCGTTAGCATCGATGCGATGGCCAACGCATCGATTCACTAGAAATTTGCACTAGGAGCTGGAGGAAAATATTCATCGATGCGATGGGCAACACGATGCATCAAGATCGCGTTGATCCACTAGTTTGAGCTTTCAAATGTGTTTCAAACAAAGTCTAAAAAATCCGAAACTTGTTTGGGGACACCCACTGACATTCCTGATCATGATTCAACCTAAAAATCATTACTTTAAGGTCATGAGGATCATGAAATAGAGTCACCAACCTACGAAGGCTAAAATAACACTAAGTCTGAATACTTAGCTAAAATTTTCTAAGTCTGGGACCACTTAACAAGTTTTAAAGGACTGAGTTAAGCTTAGGATTTTGTGGGGTCTTATAATGGGTAGGGTAATTCTTTTTGTGAGGCTTAAGCTGTCTAGAGGCGTAGGCTATAACCTTACCTCTCTTTATCAAAACACAACCCATACCAATTCTAGAGGTATCACAATACATAATGAAACCATCTATACCATCAAGTAATGTAAAACTGAGGCTGAAGTGAGTTGAGTCTTCAATTCCTGAAAACTCTTTTCACAGGAATATGACCACTGAAACTTAACCTTTTTCTTCTTCTGGGCCAATCTAGACATGAGAGATGAAATAGATGAGAAACCCTCAACAAAACATTTGTAATAACTAGCTAAACCTAAAAAACTTCTAATGTCTGATGGAGAAATAGGTTTAGGCCAGTTTCTTACTGCTTCTATGTTTTGGGGATCAACTCGAATATCCTCACTGGAAATAATATGACTAAGGAAAGCTACTGACCTTAGCCAAAATTCACATTTTCTAAATTTGGCGAACAATTGGTGATCTCTAAGAGTTCGCAATACAATTCTAAGGTGGTCTGCATGATCATCCTCACTACGAGAGTAGACAAGAATATCATCTATAAATACTATGACAAACATGTCCAAATACTATTTGCACACTTTGTTCATCAAGTCCATGAAAGTTATTGGGGCATTTGTTAGCTCAAAGTACATGACTAGAAACTCAAAATAACCATAACGGGTTCTGAAAGTTGTCGTTGGAATATCACACTCCCTTACTCTAAGCTGATGATAGCCGGATCTAAGGTCTATCTTGGAGAAGTAACTTGCACCTTGGAGTTGATCAAATAAATCATCAATTCGAGGAAGGGGATATTTGTTTTTTACTGTAACTTTATTCAGCTGACGATAGTCAATGCACATATGCAAAGAACCATCTTTCTTTCGCACGGATAGGACGGGAGCACCCCATAGAGAAACACTAGGCCTTATGAAACCTTTATCTAAGAGATCTTTAAGCTACTCTTTTAACTCTTTAAGCTCGGCTAAAGCCATACGATAAGAAGGAATAGAGATAGGCTGAGTATCTGGAAGAAAATCAATACCAAATTCTATTTCCCTATCAGGAGGTACCTCTGGAAAATCTTTAGGAAACTCATTGACTACACTGACTAAATGAACTATCGGAGTCTCATACTTAGTGTCTTTGACTCAAACTAGATGATAGATACACCATTTGGAAATCAACTTTCTGGTTTTAAGATAAGATATGAAATGACCTTTGGGAGACACTGAATTTCCAACCCACTTAAAGACTGACTCATCTGGAAATTAAAACTTCACCACTAGGGTGCGACAATCTATGGATGCATAAGAGGAATGGAGCCAATCCATATCAAAAATAAGGTCAAAATCAACCATATCTAGGTCTATTAGGTCTTCTAATATGATTTTATGAAGGACAGTGATAGGACACTTCCTATAGATCTGTTTGGCAACAACTGACTCACCCACTGTGGTAGAAACCAAGAAGGGATCAAGGATCTTTTCAGGACCTATTTTAAAATTGACTGCAACTAATTGGGTCACATAAGAGAAACTCAACTCGGGGTCTAACAACACATAAACATCAAGATTATAGACACGAAGCATACCAGTAACAACATCTGGCGAATCTTCCTGCTCCTAATGAGATGGTAAAGCATAAAACCAATTCTGGCACTGATCGCCACCGGTACTAGATGATACGCCCTGAGGAGGAACTAGGCAACCTAGAGGAGTTGGTGCACTAGTAGCCTGAGTCTGGGGACGAACATCTCTGTCTCCCTACTTAGCATGTGGACACTCTTTGATTCTATGACCCATCTTACCACAACCATAACAACTTTTCTGTCCCAACAAGCACTCACCAGGATGATTCATACCACACTTAGCACATGAAGGATAACTAGGCCTTCCACTCACACTATTCTGAGATCTAGACATAGAAGACTTACCCCACTGATCCTGCCTAGCTCTAGAAGTAGGAGCACTAGCTGAAGATGGTGTTGGCATAGATGAACGATTCTAAAACTACGAATGATTTCCCTCTTGAGACCTAGCCTGGCCATACTCAAACTGCCCTATTCTAGCCTTCTTATTACTTTTCTCTCTTCCCTTTAACTTCTTTGCCTCAATTTACTAGGCATGAAACATCAACCTAGCAAGATCTATGACCCCAATAAGCATGGTAGTCCTACACTCCTTAATTACCAAACCAGATACTCCAGTAATAAACTTACTCATGCTTGCCCTAAGAT
Organism: Capsicum pubescens; assembly: GCA_030864215.1. Classification (NCBI taxonomy): domain Eukaryota; kingdom Viridiplantae; phylum Streptophyta; class Magnoliopsida; order Solanales; family Solanaceae; genus Capsicum; species Capsicum pubescens. Next base: position 115,092,565 of record CM061546.1, read on the forward strand.
CAGCCATCGTATCAGGGAAATACTTAGACAACTGATTGAACTTAAGGCAGTACTCCTTTACTTTCATTGAGCCGTGCCTCAGGTTCACAAACTCCTCTATCTTAGCTTCTCTTATTTCATGGGAAAAAAACCATTCTAAAAAAGCATCTGGGAATACCTTCCAACTCATGGAGGCTGCATTCTCACCTCTACCATTTTTTCACATAACTACCCAATCATATGCTACATCTTTCAATCTATAGAATGCTAACTCTATATTCTCCTCTTCAGAAACATGCATAATCTAGGTGATCTTCTTCACCTCATCTAAATAAAGTTATGGGTCCTCACCTACTTTTGACCCAAAGAACTCTAGAGGATTCATTCTCATGAATTCTGGCTACTGCTAAATCACCATTTTGCTGAAGTGGAATTGCAGCCTGATGGTTTCCCTGAACATTGGAAGTCACTACCTAGGCCAACGCCTAGAAAGCAGCCCGAAACTCAGCATGGGATACGTTCTCATTCAGAGGATCAGCAAAATGGGGTGGTTGGTTATCATTTCTGCAGGCGTTAGCTTAACAAGGAGGCATATTCAAATATCATATAAGAGCATGAGTTAAAAGCAGATAGAGATACTATAAGCATTATAGATCATAAAATAAAGAGATGATTTCCTAAAAAATATCTCGTAGCCTCATGCTCATAAATATGGCGCGCTTCACACCCATGATCAACACTCTACATAATGCGGCATGTCTGACTCCCTAGTACTCTTATAAATCTTAAGATCTGATATTAAGTTTGTAGCTCCCCAAAAATGGGTCTTGAGATGTCACACAGTGCTCAAGACTACGAGTAGCCTTAAGCTAACCCTGTCTACCTTTTACTAAGTCTGAATCTCAAATAAGGAAATATAGATATCAAAATCATACTAAATACGAAAAACTATCTAAATATAACATCTAAAAAAATACTAATCTCAGGGGCCTGATGAAACAATACTGAAAATCTTAAGTAAACTAGCAGTCTGATAAGTCTCTACTACTAATATCTAGAGAGTCACTGGGACAAACCCCCAGCTAACTCAAAATGTCTGAAAAATACTAAAATCGCCTATACTGGAAAGCTGAAAATCTAAATGACTAAGTCCCCGAACTATGAGGACTCACCAACTGTTGGGATATAGATAGAGATGCTCGAAATTACTCTCGCTGTTGAAACTAAGCACCTGAACCTACATTATGAGATAATGTAGCACATTGACGTATATGTGGATCAGTACTTTTAGAATGTACTGATTATATGGGGGTGAATGCATAAATAAAACATTATCTCAACATTTATATCAATTTGTAAAAGATGCATGCTAAATGTAAATGACTAACATAAGCTGAAATATCTGAAAGCTAAAAATCATAATTCATGAGTAGTAAATCATACTTTATAAATCTAGTGAGTCATACCATTTAGTTCTAAAAGCATACCATTTAGTTCTAAAAGTTGTACTAGTGATCTGTCTGTAAATCATACTGCCTAAGTATAGAAAGGAATCACTTTTATATCTGAAAGCTAAAGTCTGCAGCTAATATCTCTCTGTAAAGCATAATTTGAATAAAGTTGTGATCCTTTGCACTTAGTTTTCTAAAATCTTTTCTTTACTAGTAAGGAATTCTCTAAAAAAAATTGTTCTGCACGGGAGGTTCTTCTAACCAACATAAATCATGTGAGCTAACATGGAGTCCAATGTCTTATTCCCCTATGGGAAAAATCTCACGATGGGGAGAGGTGTCATACTCTTGCCAAGGAATATACCCTAATCTAAGTATTCACATCTGTAACTGTCATCCATATAGAAATAGGAATAATCTAATAATTTATACCTACATTGGCTACGTTGTTCTGTGGAAGTTAGGACACGCTAATCCAGTACTTTCCGCTCGGTGCTAAATACTACTCCCTTAAATTTGTATGCTTATTCTGTTGGAAATCCACTTTAAAAACTAGCATAAGGGTTTATTATGAAACCAATTATGCATTTATCTAATTCAATCTGTAAGTAAAGCTAATCTAATTTCTGTAATCTATAATAAATCTGTAAAGTGGATTTCAAATCTTATCTGAGGATCAAAAGATCAAATCTTTACAGAAAATTTAAAAATAAACTGATCATCTGATGCTTAAAGCATAATCTTTCTTGAAATAATATTATCCAATCTAGGGATGATAACTCATGTATCAATCTCATGTCAAAATATCATAATAATGATTCTTGGTAATGAAAACAATGATAATTCATCTCAAAATCTGAAATTTTACTGTTATAGGCATGCAAATATGAAAGTTGTCATGCAATTCAACTTCTAAAACACTTTAAATCTCATAATCATGCAATTAGCAATAATGGGTATGAACCCTAATATAAAAATCATGTATAATCATTCAAAATCATATAAATTTGAAATAAAAGCTTGGTTTTGGCACAAGGATGAAAGAGGATCCTTGTTCGTAAACCCCACATACCTTAATTAATGAAATCTCTAAGAAAGGTTGAACTTGAATCTATATTTATGGTTTTGGGAATGAACCCTTGGTTATATTGATTTGGGAATCCTTAATTCTGAGTTTTCTTGGAGAAACAATGAAGGAAATTTGATTTCTTAGAGCTGAATTTTTGAGCTCTAGGGTTTTCTTTGAGAGAGAATGGATGAAAATAAGCATAAACTGCTTAGAATGGGCTTAATTTCTCGTTTTGGATGAATTGGGGGCTTGGAAATTGACCAAATGACCCTATTAAAATTTTCGTCGAAACTGGAAAATCTCGACTTTGTATGCCACCGTGATGTCCCACTATCGCGGTGGCTCACTGGAAAAGGGACAACTGAGAATTTGGCCATTACCGCGATGCGCCACCATCACCGTGAGCCACTCGATTTTGACAATTGGGAGCTGGGACTTCTCAGCAATGCGGGCCAATCGCAGAGGTCCACTAGAAATTAAAAATTATGAATTTAACCGTCACCGTGATGCGATGCTCGTCCAATGACACACTACTTTACTAAAATGCCATAACTTCTCAACCGAGTATCAGATTTAGGCGAATTTGGTATCGATGGAAAGCTAATTCAATTTTCTACACAATGAAGGGTTTGAATTTGGAAAATTCTATATTTAATAAAAGTTATTCATTTTTAAGCTAATCTTTGACATTCTAGGAGTAAAATTAAGCTAGGAAAAGTGTGGGGTATTACATAACCCGACCTATGATCAATATTAGAGAATTACTTTGCACCTTAAAGCAGATCAAACCAATCATCGATCCTAGGAAAAGGATACTTATTCTTTATGGTCACCTTGTTCAACTGATGGTAATCAATGCACATTCGAAGGGAACCATCCTTCTTACACACAAACAACACGGGAGCACCCCAGGGAGACATACTAGGACTGATAAAACCTTTATCTAAGAGATCTTTCAATTGCTCCTTAAGCTCCTTCAACTCCATCGGAGCCATTATATAAGGAGGGATAGAAATTGGACAAGTGTGCAAAACAAGATCAATCCCAAAATCAATTTCCCTATTAGGAGAAGTACCAGGAAGGTCATCAGGAAAGACCTCGAGAAACTCATTAACCATAGGAACAGATTCTAGGGAAGGACCTTCCGAGTTAGAATCTTTAACTCAGACTAAATAATACAAACACCCTTTAGAAATCAACTTCCGGGCTCTAAGATATGAGATAAACCTCCCTCTAGATACAAAAGAACCCCATTCCCATACAATGATTGGCTTATTAGGGAATTTAAATGTGACCTTACGGGTCCGACAATACGAATGCAACCAATCCATCCCCAGAATAACATCAAAATCAACCATGTCCAACTCTATCGATTCTACAAGGGTTTTTCTACCACTAACAGATACCATACACCCCTTATAGACTCTTTTAACTATAATAGAGTCTCCTACCGGGGTAGAAATAAAAAAAGGAACCGACAGACACTCAAGACTAAAATCAAAATACACAGCCACAAATAGGGTCTTATAAGAGAGAGAGAGGGGACCATAGATCAAGTATACAATACACATCACGGGATAAAAGTTTCAACTACCCATAACAATATTCGAAGATGCCTCGAACTCCTGGTGAGTAGCAAGTACATATAATCGATTCTGGCCAGTGTCGGTACCAAAAATAGAAGCAGAAATAGAAGCATCACCCTTCGGTGAAGGAGAAAATGAAGTACAAATAGGGGCCCTATTGGCCTAAGAAGCCACTAGAGAAAGGTATTATCGCTACATGTGCCCAATCTAACTACATCTAAAATATCTGTTCATCCCCTTCTAACACTGGCCACGATAATGCTGACCACAGAATCTACAAGAAGGGTAGCATGGAGCCGACTGAGCCTTACTAGACTGAGATTGGGCACCTTGTGCCAAGAACCCACCATCAACCTAAGACCGACGACACCTGATGGCTTTGGGTATGGAGAACTAGACGAGGAGAAAAAACTAGAACTCCCCCACTTCTTTCTTGGTCACTTAGCACCATCTCTACCACCTTGCTCAGAAGGACTAAATTTCATCCCTTGCCTTTTACTAAACTCAACTTATTTATTTTTCTCTTCCTCTACTTATTGAATATACACCACCAATCTAGAAATATCCATGTCTTTAATTGATAAATACGCCTTACTCTCAAAGACCAACTCATGAGACAGTCCTGAAGAAAACTTATGCATTCTAGCCCTCATGCTAGAAACCATCTCTGGAGCATACCGAGATAATTGAAGAAAATTCAAGGCATACTTCTTGACAAACATCTTTCCTTGCCTAAAATTAACAAACTCCTCCACCTTTGCTTTTCTCAACTCTTGAGGAAAAAAGCGATCTAGAAATTCATTAGAGAAATTCTCCCATAAGGATGACTCCTCAAGATCACCCCTTTCCTAATCCTACTTTTCATACCATTGGTATGCCATGTCCATCAACTGATAAGCCGTAAACTCCACCCCTTCCATATTAGTAGCATGCATAACTCTAAAAATATTTTCCATCTCATCCAAAAAACCTTGAGGATCCTCTTCCACCGTAACACCGATAAAGGTCGGAGGACTCAACCTTATGAACTGGAAAACCCTTGTGGCTTTAGAAGATAGAGTAATAGATACACCATGCTCATCCTAAGAAGCCACCAACTGAGCAATCATATGAATCGACTGACGAAACTTAGGATTCGTCATGTCAGCCTAAGGAACTAGGGGAGGACTAAAGGGAACCGGTGGAACTCTAGGACCATCAGGAACTGGACCCCTAGACCAGGTCTGTACTTTATAAGTTAAATGAGCTCCGTTCATATTGTCCTCAGTTGGGACAGAAGGGTTTGCCTAAACATCCAAGAGAAGGTAAGCAAACAGAAATCAGAAGAAACCAAGACCTTAGACTCTATAGCTCGAAATAAGATAACAAGAAGGAGAAACATTCCTAAATGTCTCATAGCCTCTATCTTATAAGTCTAGTACATTACACACCCATAAAAGAGACTCTACTTGACACGACTTTGTGGATACCCAACTGACTATGAACCTAGGCTCTGATACCAACTTGATATGACCCAAAATTGGGCCTTTTCATATGGGCATCTCGATCCCAACAAGGACTGGAGATTTCCTCATTAACCTAACCAAACCATTATATCAATCCATAAGTACCGGATGAACTCTGAATATATAACAAGATAGCGAAACCATGACAAACAATGCTCACTTAAGAAATGTCTAATCGATCCATTATTATCAACATACTAAACAACATACCCAAGTCCACATTCATCCACAAAGCCTCTACAAATTTGAAGTCAATAATATGTCGGGACATTCCCCCAATAATATCCCAAAAACTAAGTCTAAAATAAGTCTATGACATAAGATAGAAAGACCATGAAATGTATGCCTTTCAAAGTATGGAAGTTTACCACTTCAAAGTCAACAAACAAACCGCTCGAACACCTGGTCACTACGAAAGAAAAGAAGAAGAAGCTCTGACCCTTGTACCATGTGGGGACACAACATCCGAAAATAGTTAGCGGTTGAAGAGCTAGAATATAACTCAAGGGAAAGGATAAAATAGTACAATCATTCAAAACCAAGTCAAACCATCATTAGAAACCATATTTATATACATTGGCATATATGTAGATATGTATAGATACATAAAGTACCAAAAAGGTGTAACGCCTCAAATTTGGTACCCAAAATGCTACACGATGCTCATGACCCCGAAGGACCACAAGCTAACCCATGACTGATATTTGTACCTGTATACTGCATAAAATACTTTATAATGCGGAAATATGAACTGAAAGGCCAAAAGGTTCAATACTGAACATGATCTGAATGATATAACATCTGTGTGGGGTGATAGAATACCCAAAACAAAACTGAACATACTGAAGTCTGAATCATGATAGTCTAGAAAACCTCTAACTGACTGAACTATCTGAGTAGGGAGTTGATGGGATATGTACCCAACTAATAAACTGATTAATGGGATAATAGGGAAATAATCATATCCTCAAAAGATGAGGACTCACTTCTAACTCTGTCTGCAGATATCTAGAATCTACTATTGCTCTGGAGCTCGTGTATCTGAACCTATGGTATAAGACACCATAGCGCAAATATGTCAGTACTTTGAATATACTGGTATGCATGTGAGGTAGTATAAATGCATGGGGTTCATATGCATGAACAATAATAATAACTGACTAACTATCATGAGCATGAGAATACATGCATGAGACATAACAACTGACACTAATATTGTGATAACATGATTACTGAATCTGAATATAACTGATAACATGAGTGACTATATATGACATTCCTGAATCTGATGGAACTCATTTTCCATACTATATCTGAGTTGATTGTATCTGATAGTCCTAAAATCTGAAGAACTATCTGAGTTCTATTACTGAGACTGATTGAATATATCTGATAGTCCTAATTTTGTAACATGAAACTGTGGTAAGTAGTTATCTAACCGATATGCCCCTGATACGCCATTATGGCTAAGTTGGGGTCCAATCTATAACCCCAATTAAAAGGGTTTCAATACCGCATCTCCGATAAGGACAAGCTGTGGGCGACCCTCATCTAATAATATCCCCTATACGAAAATAGTGGGGACCTTATCTGACAGTGCTTATCCACCTCATCAACTCTCATCAGACAGTATTGATGTCTCAACCTATGCTGGATACATAGTTCTGGAATGTAAGGATAACTTCTAAGAATCACACCCTCATGTGATAGTGTGTGTTCCCATCCTTGGGTTCACTCGGTGCTAATTCCTAATCCCATCAGAATAGACTCTGAATCATAATTTACTGAATTGAACATGGTCTGAGTTACTGAATTCCGTTGACTGAAGGAATATAACTGATATCTGACAACTAACTGAGTTCATAAGATCATGGAGATTTCCTGAGTCATACGGCTGTCTGAAGTCTAAGGATCATAGGTTGACTGAAAGTATCGTGAAAACATGACATGGCTCTAGGAACACAGCTAATGTTTCGGGTACGAGTACCCCCAGGACTCGATGGAGGAAACTGACCAAGCATAACTTACTTGAATATATAACTAACATCATAATCTATAATACATTTATAGAAGCATTTCATCAAAACATGTGATAGGTATAACTTGTATATGCATGGGGATTTCATGGTATCGTGCTAGTTAGGCACTTTTACTTCATCTAAGTATTTAATCAAACATATTGTAGGCATGGTACATGTAAACATCATTGTACAATAATTAAACATCATTGGTTCAATTCTAATTTCATCATTCAAGGGTTTAGTCATAGGTTTGCATGAATCTATATCTATAATAATTTAACCTACATAGAATTTATCACCCAACATGGAGTAGAATTCAATTTCTCATTATCCACATGAACAAGAGCAGCCCAGTCATGAAATTCATAAGAAGATCCATAAACTTGAATTTAGAAAAGGGATTCTTGGGCTTCATGGACGAAATAAGTCCATGAATGAACACTATGCATACCTTAGTTCGTGATTTTGTAAGGACTGGTGGTGAAACCTTCTTGAATTTGAATCCCCAATAGAAACCCTAGCTTGTTCTTGAGATAAAATTGAGAGAAACTAGTATATTTTGGGTGAAGAATGGATAAATCACGTGTTATTGGGTTTAAATAGGGGTAGGAAATTGACCCTTTTAACCCTTGGACGCGTTTTGTAATTTCAGTAAAAATTTTCTGAACTGGGCCCTTGGCGCGACGCGGTGCTATCATGCCATGTCACTAGAATTTGACTATTGGGAAACTGAGGGATGGAACGACGTGGAGCCATCGTGTTTCCCCTTCCTTTGTGACCTGGAACTTTGACGCGACGTGGGGAAGATCGCGCTGATACACTGGAATAGGACAGTTCTGAATTTAGGCCCTGGCGCGACGCGCCATAATCGCGACCCCTACTGGAATTTGCCAAATGCAATTTCCTCTTGTGGAGCAGTGCGCCACTGACTAATATGGCACTATTGTACGATAGGAACTTAAAATAGTCGTAACTTCTGACTCGATTATCGGATTTGGGCAAATCTTATATCAATGGAAAGCTTATTGAATTTCCCACATGACAAAAAGTGAAAATCTTAAAAATTCCTTATGGAATAGTCATCATTCAATTTAGAAGCTAATACTAGACATTCTTGGGATAAAATTAGCTAGGAAAAAGTATGGGGTATTATAATATATCTCCCTTGAGAACATTTGTCCTCGAATAAGACTGACTGAGAGGGGAGAAAAGATAACTAACGTACATAGAGAACATGAATAACTGGAACATGATCTCATGACTGACATGAATGATAAGCTAAACATATAATAATGAACATACATATTTGATGCATGTGTAACTGATTCATGAATGCATGACTGGGTGTTCTGAAGAACTAAGTTTCTCACAATGAAAATGCATGTCAGATGGATAATTACATAATTGAACTGATATATGAGTGCATGACTGAATATGCAATGGTACTTGATACCAAGTTTATAATGGGAACATGAGCAGAAAACTGCATACCAAGTTTGTGATGAATACTGAACATGAAACTGAGTAAGTTTAAGGAGAACTGTTACCTTGGTATTGATCTTAGTTGGCGGAGAAGAGGTAAGGATACTTGGTATGCATATCTGCTTCTGCTTCCCAAGTAGCTCCCTCGACGAACTGATTTCACCAAAGAACTTTAATTAAAGGGACTTTCTTTGTTCCTCAATCTACGAGTCTGATAGTCTAAGATTTCGACTGGAATTTTTTCATAAGAGAGAGTGTTCTGAACACCAATGCTTTGAATAAGGATTACAATTGATGGGTCATTTATGCACTTCTTGAGCAAAGAGACATGAAAGACTGGATGAACTGAGTCTAGATCTGAAGGCAATTCAAGCTCATAATCTACCTTGCCAAAGCGACTGAGAATCTTGAAGGGACCGACATATCGGGGACTGAGTTTCCCTTTTTTCCGAATCTCTTCACTCCCTTCATGGGAGAGATCTTTAGATAGACATGATCACCAATCTCAAACTCAAGATCTTTTCTATGAACATCTGCATAAGACTTCTATCGACTCTAAGCAGCCCGGAGTCTTTCTCTAATCAACTAGACTTTTTCTAAGGCATCGAATACCAAGTCAGGCCCTATAACTGAGGCCTCATTAACTTCAAACTAACCAATTGTAGATCTACATCTCCTACCATAGAGAGCTTCGAATGGAGCCATCTGAATACTGGAATGATATTTGTTGTTGTATGAAAACTCAATCAAAGGTAAGTGGTCATCCCAACTTTCCTTGAAATCGATTGCACACGCCCTTAGCATATCTTCTAACGTCTGAATGGTCCTTTCTTCTTGACCATCTATCTGAGGATAAAAATTTGTACTAAGATAAACGTGGGTACCTTGGAATGCTTTCTAGAAATGAGAGGTGAAATGGTTACCTCTATCTAAGATAATGGATAATGGAACACCGTGCAATCTAACCAACTCCTTGATATAGAGTTTGGCATAATCCTCGGCTGAATATGAGGTATGAACTGGAAGGAAATGAGCTGATTTGGTCATTCTGTCTACAATGACCCAGACTAAATTATGTTGATTATGAGTTTGAGGCAAACCCGTCACAAAGTCCATGTTAACAACTTTCCACTTCCAAGTAGGAATACTAAACTCCTGCATGGACCCACTAGGCTTCTGATGCTCTATCTTAACCTTCTGACATGTAGAGAACTTAGCCACAAACTCTGCAATGTCTCTCTTCATCCCACTCCACCAATAGATTCCTCGTAAGTCGCAGTACATCTTTGTGGCCCCTGGATGAATAGAGTAGCACGCACCATGCGTTTCTGCAAGAATCTGCTACCTTAAGTCATCTACACCTGGAACACAGAGACGACCCTGACAACAAAGGACACCATCTCCCCCTTGGGAGAAAACCTCTACTTTTTTATCCTAGACTGACTCTTTCAACTTGACAAGGTTGGGATCTCTATCTTGCTTTTCTTTCACCTCGGAAACTAGAGATGATTCTGAACTACTCTAAACCCATATATCACCCTCTTCTGTATCGACTAAGCGAACGCCTAGTCTGGAAAGCTGGTGTACTTCCTGAGCTAACTTCTTCCTACTATCATCCACTGAGCAACACTACCCATAGATAGTCTACTAAGAGCGTCGGCCACTATATTGGCCTTGCCCGAAAGATAGAGGACACTCATGTCATAATCTTTCAAGAGTTCTAACCACCTTCTCTAACGAAGATTAAGATATTTCTGAGAAAAGACATACTGAAGACTCTTATGATATGTGAAGATATCTACATGAACTCCATAGAAATAATACCTCCAAATCTTCAAGGCAAAAACTATGGCTGCTAACTGAAGATCATTAGTAGGATAATTCCTCTCATGGGGTTTTAGCTGTATGGAGGCATAGGCTATGACCTTACCATGCTACATAAGGACACAACCTAGACCCACTTTGGATGCATCACAATACACTACGAACCCATCTGAACCATCTAGGAGAGCTAAGACTGGAGCTGAGGTGAGTTGAGTCTTCAACTCCTGAAAACTCTTCTCGCAAGGATCTGACCACTGAAACTTAACTTTCTTCTGAGTCAATCTAGACATAGGGGATGCAATAGAAGAAAATCCCTCAACAAACCATCTGTAATAGCCAGTCAAACCCAAAAAACTCCTAATATCTGATGGAGAGACAGGGCGAGGCCAATTTCTTACTGCTTTGATCTTTTGAGGATCTACTCTAATGCCATCATCAAAAATGATGTGACCAACGAATGCTACTGACCTTAGCCAAAATTTGCACTTACTAAATTTGGCGAATAGTTGATGATCACTAAGAGTCTAAAGTACTATTTTGAGATGGTCTGCATGATCACGCTCACTGCGGGAATAGACCAGAATATCATCTCTGAAGATTATGATGAATATCTTCAAGTACTGCTTGAACACACGGTTCATCAAGTCCATGAAAGTGGCTGGGGTATTGGTAAGACCAAATGACATAACTAGGAATTCAAAGTGACCATATCGAGTACAAAAAGCTATTTTTGGAATGTCACATTCTCTGACTCTGAGTTGATAATAGCCAGATCTGAGGTCTATCTTAGAAAAATAATCGGCACCCTGAAGTTGGTTAAACAAGTCATCGATTCTGGAACGAGGATACTTGTTCTTGACCGTGACCTTATTGAGTTGACGGTAGTCTACACGCATCCTACGAGAACCATTTTTATTACGCATGAATAATACTGGAGTGCCCCACGGTGAAATACTAGGCCTGATGAATCCCTTATCTAAGATATCCTTTAATTGTTCTTTCAATTCTATGAGTTCTATTGGTGTCATTCTGTATGGCAGAATAGATATAAGTTGAGTATCTGGAAGAAGATCAATGTCGAAGTCTATTTCCCTTTCAGGAGGAATTCCTGAAATATCTTTGGGAAAGACATCTGAATATTCACCTACAACTGGAACTGATTCAAGGCTGGGAGTTTCAGAACTAGTATCCTTAAATCAAATAAGAAGATAGACATATCCTTTAGATATTATTTTCCGTGCCTGAAGGTAGGAAACAAGCTGACCTCTGAACGCTGAAGTACTACCCTTCCACTCAAGGACGGGTTCATTCAGAAATAGAAACTGGACTATTCTGTTTCTGCAGTCAACTGTGGCATAGCAGGAATGAAGCCAATCCATGCCGAGAGTGACATCAAAATCAGTCATCTCTAATTTGACTAAGTCTACACAAGTGACTTTTTGAAATATCATAACCAGGCAGTTCCTGTATAACCGTCGGGCTATGATAGTTTTACCCACTAGGGTGGAGACTGAAAAGGGCTTTGCTAGGATTTGGGACTGATTTTGAAATCGCCTACTATATAGGGAGTAACAAAAGACAAAGAAGCTCCTGGACCTAGCAAAGCGTAAACATGCACATGAAAGATCTGTAACGTACCAGTAACTATATCAGGAGAATTTTTCTGATCCTGTCGGGACTGAAGAGCATAGAGATGATTTGGGTGTTGCCCACTAGTAGCACTAGTAGTGGCACCCTTCTGATTCGGGCGATTGGACTGAGCTGAGGAGTGGAGATGACTCTGATAATTTGATTGAGGGCAGTCTCTGACTTTGTGTCCTGGCTTGCTACAACCAAAACAAACATCGCTACCAGCTCTGCAAGCACCCTTGTGGTTCTTACCACAAGTCTGACAAAGGGGATTAGTTCGGGCATTACTAACACTGCCCTTAGACTTAGAGCCTGGCGCTCTATCTCTATTACCCTCCCTGAACTTAGGAACTAGAGCACTAGCTGAAGAAGGGGCTGGAAATGATGACTTAGGATGAAACTGGGCACGGTTTGCTCCTTCTGATTTAGGCTAAGCAAAGTTGAAACACCTGTCTTCACTCTCTTATTCTGCTTCTCCCTCTACTTAATCTTCTGCTCTTCTATCTATTGAGCATGAGTCACAAGCCTAGATAAATTCATGTCACTATTCAGCATGGCAGATCTACACTCATTTACCATGCTATCATTTAACCCTGAAGCAAACTTACTCATCTTCGCTCTGCTGTCTGCAACCAATGAGGGGCATATCTGGCTAATTGAGTAAACTTAAGAGAATACTCTTTCACCGTCATATTACCCTGCCTGAGGTTGATGAATTCTAGCACCTTAGCCTCTCTAAGATCTTGGGGAAAGAATCTGTCAAAGAATGCAGTGACAAACTCCTCCCACTCTATAGGACCTGCATCATCTGACCTCTCTAACTTCCATTGTATGAACCAAGTATGAGCCACATCCTGCAACTGATATGCAGCTAGCTCAGCACTCTCAACAGTAGTCACACCTATGATGTATGTCACCTTATAAACGTAATCAATGAATTCCTGAGGGTCTTCATCTACCTTAGACCCAAGGAAGGATAGAGGATTCATTCGGGTGAAGTCCCGAATCCTAGCTGCGGCTGAATTGGCCACTGGGTTGGCTAGAATAACTGCTGGTCATTTATCCTGAGTAGCAACTGAATTAGCAAGAGTGGTAAATGCAGCTCTGAACTCTGCATGAGAAACGTGTTCGTCCAAGGGATCTGCTTGGACGGACTGAGGGGCTGACTGATTCTCATTTCTTTTTTTGGGAGGCATATTCTATAGAAGAAAGGGAGAAATATATTAGACCAGACTAAGAGGTTAAATGGAGATTATGATCACTGGCACGACGTGAATACTAAAAGAAGGGAAACTATTCCTAAAACATCTTATAGCCTCTTGCACATAAATGTGGCGCACAACACACCCATGTACAAGACTCTACTAGATGCGGCTTTCAGACTTTCTAGGACTCTATTGAACCTTAGGCTCTAATACAAAGTTTGTAATGCCCCGAATTTGGTACCCGGAATACTACACGGTGCTCATGACCCCAAAGGACCACAAGCTAACCCATGACTGATATTTGTACCTGTATACTGCAAAAAATACTTTATAATGCGGAAACATAAATTGAAAGGCCATAAGGTTCAATATTTAACATGATCTGAATGATATAACATCTGTGTAGGGTGATAGAATACCCAAAACAAAACTGAACATACTGAAGTCTGAAACATGATAGTCTAGAAAGCCTCTAACTGACTGAACTGTCTGAGTAGGGAATTGATGGGACATGTCCCCAACTAACTCCAACTAATAAACTAATTAATGAGATAATAGGGAAATAATCATGTCCTCGGAAGATGAGGACTCACTTCTAACTCTGTCTGTGGATATCTGGAATCTACTGTTGCTCTGAAGCTCATGTCTCTGAACTTATGGTATAATAAACCATAGCGCAAATGTGTCAGTACTTTGAATGTACTGGTATGCATGTGAGGTAGGATGAATGCATGGGGTTCATATGCATGAACAATAATAATAACTGACTAACTATCATGAGCGTGAGAATACATGCATGAGAGATAACAACTGACACTAATACTGTGATAACATGATTACTGAATCTGAATATAACTGATAGCATCAATGACTGTATCTAACAGTCCTAAATCTGATGGAACTATCTAAGTTCTGTACTGTATCTGATTTGACTGTATCTGACGGTCCTGAAATCTAAAGAACTATCTAAGTTCTATTACTGAGACTGATTGACTATATCTGACAGTCCTGATTCTGTAACATAAAACTGTGGGAAGTAGTTATCTAAATGACATGCCCCTGATATGCCATTATGGCTAAGTTGGGGTCCAATCTGTAACCCCAATTGGAAGGGTGTCAATACCGTGCCACCGATAAGGACAAGCTGTGGTCGACCCTCATCTGATAGTATCCCCTATACAAGAATGGTGGGGCCCTTATCTAACAGTGTTTATCCACTTCATCAACCCTCATCGAACATTGTTGATGTCTCAACCTATGTTGGATACATAGTTCTGGAATGCAAGGATCACTTCTAAGAATCATACTCTCATCTGATAGTGTGTGTTCCCATCCTTGGGTTCACTCGGTGTTAATTCCTACTCCCATCTGAATAAACTCTGAATCATGATTTACTGAGCTGAACATGGGCTGAGTTACTGAATTCCGTTGATTGAAGGAATACAACTGATATCTGACAACTGACTAAGTTCATGAGATCATGGAGATTTCCTGAGTCATAAGACTGTCTGAAGTCTAAGGATCATAGCTTGACTGAGAGTATCGTGAAAACATGACATAGCTCTAGGTACACAGCTAATATTTCAGGTACGAGTACCCCCAGGACTTGATGGAGGAAACTAACCAAGCATAACTTACTTGAACATATAACTAACATCATAATCCATAATACATTTATAAAAGCATTTCATCAAAACATGTGATAGGCATAACTTGTACATACATGGCGAGTTCATGGTATCATGCTAGTTAGGCACTTTTCCTTCATCTAGGCATTTAATCAAACATATTGTAGGCATGGTACATGTAAACATCATTGTACAATAATTAAACATCATGGTTCAATTCTAATTTCATCATTCAAGGGTTTAGTCATAGGTTTGCATGAATCTATATCTATAATAATTTAACCCACATAGAATTTATCACTCAACATGGAGTAGAATTCAATTTCTCATTATCCATATGAACAAGCGCAGCTCAATCATGAAATTCATAAGAAAATCCATAAACTTAAATTTAGAAAAGGGATTCTTGGGTTTCATGGATGAAAGGAGTCCATGAATGAACACTATGCATACCTTAGTTCGTGATTTCGTGAGGACTGACGGTGAAACCTTCTTGAATTTGAATCTCCAATAGAAACCCTAGCTTGTTCTTGCGAGAAACTAGTATATTTTGGGTGAAGAATGTATAAATCATGTGTTATTGGGTTTAAATAGGGGTAGGAAATTGACCCTTTTAACCCTTGAACGTGTCTTGTAATTTTAGTAAAATTTTTCCAAACTGGGCCCCTGGCACGACGTGGCACTATCGCGCTGTGTCATTGGAATTTGACAATTAGGAAAATGAGGGATGGCGCTATGTGGAGCCATCGCGTTGCCCCTTCCTTTGTGACCTGGAACTTTGATGCTACGTGAGGGAGATCGCGTTGAGACACCGGAAAAGGAAAATTCTGAATTTGGGCCCTGGTACGACGCGTCATAGTTGTGGATCCCTACTGGAATTTGACAAATGTCATTTCCTCTTGTGGCGTAGCGCGCCACTGACTAATATGGCGTTGTTTTATGATGGGAACTTGAAATAGTCGTAACTTCTGACTCAGTTATCAGATTTGGGTGAATCTTATATCTATGAAAAGCTTATTGAATTTCCCACATGACAAAAAGTGAAAATCTTGAAAATTCCTCATGGAATAGTCTTCATTCAATTTAGAAGCTAATACTAGACATTCTTGGGACGAAATTAGCTAGGAAAAAGAATGGGGTATTACAAAAGGAAACAACGCTTAGCATGCATTTCAAAGCACCCAATCATGATACATGAGGCGGAGGACTCTAACCTCCTACTTGCGTAGGTTAGAAAGTTAGGACTTCCTGATTATATTAAGCAAAAGGACTCTAACCTCAAGTCGTCTCATTAAGAAAGTGGACTCTAACCACAAGACGTATTATCAAGCAAGTGGACTCTAACCACAAATCGTTTTATTGGGAAAATGGACTCTAACCGCAAACCATCTTTTAAAGAAAGTGGACTCTAACCACTAGCCATCGCGTCCATTACTAGTCAACATTGGGAATCTAACCTTTTGTCCATGCATTCACATACACATAGTTCAACATTCAAGGACTCTAACCCACTTAGTTAGTTCAAGCCTTCAAGGCTACAATTCAACACCATACATGACTACAAGCTTTTTATGAACCATTTATTAATTAATCACTTTAATAGGCCAATGCCTTAGTTTCAACCACCATTTAAGTCAAATTATGGTCATTAAGACCTTTACCAGACCATTCATTCTTCATTATCATTCTTTCACCAAGATTTAGTTCAAACACAATTCAATTTCATGCTTAAGGACTCAAACTCTTTTTAACCAATCAAATCACCAAAGTTACCAATGAACTCATTATATGGCCAACAAGGCTTTTACAAAGTCATTTACCAAACATCCTTACTCATTAAGCCAGTCTTAGTTCAAAACACTACTAACATGTAACTAGTTATTTCTCTTAGACATTTTCACAAACACCTTGAAGACATACCTTTACCATGACCAAAATCAAAGTTAAATCATCAAGCTTAGGGTTACTCATGACCTATTTTTTAAACCACCATCAACAAGCACCCACAGAAGAAAACCATCACCAAAAACATGTACAGACACAAGTTTTAAAAAGGGTAAACAATACTCATAACTATGCACCAAAACCCTCAACATTTAGTTTCAAAACCCACCATTAAAGAATCAAAATCAATATTTGAAACACATGATATTTGATAAATAACAATGAGGTAAGAGTCACATGCCTTATACAAGATGATTCACAAAAAGAACTTGGCCCCTTTAGCCTCTAGAAAAACACCTCTTGAAACCCTAGCCTCCAATCTTGTTAAAGAAGTTTAGAAAGTGTTTTGGAATGTTTTGATCTTGTCCAAGTGAAGAATGAGGGTCCAAACAATGTTATAAGTTGTGGGTCATAAGGATTTAGGGGTGGGAAAATTCTAAAATATCCTTAGCTTAAAAGCTGAAAATTAAACCCAGAATGGTACGACTCACCTTACACAAACCATACCCTAGGGTACGAGTAGTATAGTATATCATATCCTAGTCTTCACCATAGAACTCTAAATTGTCCAACATACGACTACACATGCATAAATCATACCCTAAGGTACGATAAGTACACTACAACTCGTACCCTAGGCAGAATACACTAGACCAATCTCAAGACATCATACGACTTGGCAATTTACGACCAGTACCCTATCATAAGACTTGGGTGAGGCCAAACCGTACCTTGGAAAGAATATAACCCATACACTACCTAACATACAAGAGAGAGGGCCAAAGTCGTACCATAGCATACGAGTAGTATGCTCAAACTGTACCTTTTTCCAGAAACTCAACTTAGGGAATTTTTCTAAGGGTTCAAAACCAAGGTGTTACCATTGTTTAATTATTAAATTAAAAGAGATGAGTGTTACTTGAGATTTATAAAGTGCTCTGTTATGGCCAACTTGGTGACACTTAGGGCAATTAATTTTTAGTCTTTTCCTGGATAATTTTCCATACTTCTTCTTAGGCCTACCCTTCTTTTTTTTCTGTACTTTTGTGGTCTTCCAGGCATTGGTATTGTCTTAGGAGGCTCAATCACTACACCACTTGTGTTAAGCTATATTTTTATATTAGGTATTGGCTGAAGAAAGTAGTCATATGCCTTCAAGAATGTATCTTTCTTATACCACTCTTCTACATAAAATTTAGGCTCTACACCTTTATACTGATAAGATTATACAGCATGTTGACATGATATGTTTCTCAATTGCTAGCTTCTACAACTGCAAGTCCTTGCCCTAATATCAACTATATGTCTATAAGGACCATCTAAAATTCCATACCCAATCTGACCATTGAACCTAACTGTGCAATTTCTAGCCATGTCTTTGTTCTCTTCAAGTACTAGCAAAGCCATAGGGGAGATATCTGAAATCCAAGTATCAGCAAACTTCTTCATTTCAATATTTCTATCTATTATCTTGTGTCTAATCTCCTCTTACATAGTGATTACAGATTTATGTCTAGAAGCTAAAATTCATGAATTAAATGACTCACATATATTATTCTCAACAATGTTACATTTAGAATTCTCTCTAAAATATGCCTTGCACTATGATTTGTTTCATAATATAATAAGTCCTCACAGATATTCTTACCAAGTTGAATGAGTTTGTTTATCTTATCAAGAAACTTCACTTCAAAACTGTCTTTAGCACATCTCTAATTTTTTTAATTTTTTTTCTCCTCTCAAGGTCTGATGCCTATTGGATCAGATATATCTAGCATACCACCTTATTTCACAATTTGGTAGCAACTCAAGTATAGTCGGCATAAGACCCTACATGAATATAAAAACAAAATCAAAGCAAAATATATGAACATTAACTGTATAGTAGATAAATAAGAGATCAAAACTAAAGTATAAGAATTAGATAACCTTTTGCATATCTGACATGACAGTCAGTCCATGTCCAGCACCTAAGTTCAAATCTTGAATCAAGTAGTTAATGAAGAAGCTCCAACTATGTTTTGTCTCTTAATCAACCACTGCCCATGCTATTGGAAACATTAGGTTATTTTTATTTCTCCCAACTATAACTAACAATTCACCCTTGCAAGTACCTTTCAGAAAACAGTCATCTAAACTGATAAGTTTTCTCCACCCTGTCAGCCAGCCTCTCTTTAATGCATTAAAGCATACATAGAAGTAAGAAAATAAATTTTTTCTAGGTTGAGACTCTCAATCTATCCTCACCCAACAAAAACTGTCAGGATTAGTATGTTTTACCATGTCTGCATAGTTACACAACCTTGCAAATTCCATCTTCCAATCACCCAAGAATTCTTTAATGAATATATGTTTTGCCCTGGAACAAACAGTTTTTCCCACATACTAACCCAACTTTTTTCTCACCAATTCCTGAATTTCCCACAGTTTTATATAAGGTTAAAAAGTTATTTCATCCTTGAACGAACTTACAATAAATTTAGATGTGCACAACTTGTTTTTTGTTGTAGTAGTGCATACATGTACATGATAGTAGTTCTTGACAACAAAGTAACCAGAATGCTTATCAATGCTAGCAAATAACAACCATTTACATTTCATACCTAACTTTAACTCTATTCTTTTCATTAGGCTTAATCTATAATCTAACTTTGTATTCAACAGCATACTCTGTCACGGCCTTTCTAAATTGCTTAGCATTTTCAAATATCATACCAAGCTCAAATATAGCCATAATACAATAAATATCAAATCTTACCTTTTTACTTTTCCTTCTTCCTGGTAAATTAACACCCCTGATAGCTTCAGGATCCAATTCATCTCCACTGTCATCACTATCCAGATCTGAGTTATCTATATACTTCTCATCTCCTTCTAACCTTCCATTGTATCTAGCAACCTTATTCCTTTCTATATCTTCAAATCCCCTATCAACATTTGTTGTTCCAAGTTTAATTTCCTCATTTTGGACAGGTTTATTTTTTTTCACATAGTTTCTCCTTTCATTTCTAAGAGTTCTTAACTCTTCATCAACCTCAGAATCATCATCTTCTGGTATATTAAACTCTTAAGAGTCAGCACTACTACCAAAATCTGTTTTAGCCTCTTCTAGATCTGAAAGTTCTCATCTACACTAACTTCTACATCTATGTTATCAGTTTGGGTAGGTCCCTCATGTAACCCTTCAACGTTAATATCATGAAATGTTGAGTTGTTCTTACCTACATTACAATTTTCACCAACCACATTACTACTTTCATCAACTACTGGAACACAAAGGTAACCAGATGGGACCCATCTTCTACCACTTCTAACTCATCCACAACATGGTTTACGTACAAGTCTAAAAAGTCCCTTTTTTTTAGGACTTCAACAAGTCTTAGTAAACTAAAGTCATTTTCTACTTCAATAAAGTCTTTCTTTTTAGGGTCTTTAAAGTAGAACCCACCAACAATTAAATACCCAAATTCTTTAGTATAATAAAGCAACTCAATTAAAGAGAAGTGGTCATTGTCGATACTTACATATTCCACCTCACTTTCTCCTATGTAACATGGACAAGATTCTTCAGAGACAAATTTGCCACCATGATAAAAATGAGTTATAATAATGATATTGTCCATCAGATTTTCTGAAACAAAGCCCCAAAAATATCTGACAAGTTATTGAAAGTAAAAATCCTAAAAAAAACTTAACTTTTTTCAGAAATTTCCAAAGTACCATTACAAATGTAATATACTAACAAGGATTAAGAAAGCATTTAAAACAATAAAACGTGATAAAAAAAAGTGACATTATTGACATTTGAAACATACTTGAGCATGATTGAACCCCAAATCAACAACAGTTCTTGAGATCGAACTCTAAATTTGTCGTGACCCTTGAAAAAATGTTGAAATCAGTCGCGACCTACAACTAATCTCTCAAAAACACTATGATATTTTTGAAATTACAATATAAGAAGAATAAATTAGAAGCCAAGATAGTAGTGAAATCGCAAAATTAGGGTTTTTGTTAAGAGGGATTTGGGGGTGGGTATGAAAGGGTCAAATGTCTTTTGGGGGGAAATGAAGTGGAAATTCTTTATCTTGTTTATTAATGTTAAAGAAGTTGAGGTGTAAATATAAGTGGCTATAATTGGTCATACTTTACACATAGGAGGCGATTGCATACACGCACCCAAGACTTAAAAAATGCAGGCTTTAAAAAGGTGTCACATCGAACAATTGTGCTCAATTGAAACTATTTGTGAATGAATAAAGGGTTCAATAGGTACAAGGCCTAATTGAGGTGTCAATACGGAAAAAGTCAAATAGTTCAGGAGTATATCTATGTATTTTGAAGTTTAATAGCATGACATGCCAACTAAGAGAGAAGAAAACTTTTGAGATATTTATTATTTATTGAAGAAAATAATAATAGTTGAGTGATATTGTGATCCTAAATAAAATATAAATGACATTTGAAGGAAATTGTCGATCTTGAGTGACTATTTAAAAAACTCGCTCAAATAAAAAATACACCAGTTAATATAAATAGTGTGATAAAATAGAAGTGTCAGTCATTATCTACTTAATGTGTGTGTCAAATTTAAATATGACAAATAAAAGTGAATAAATAAAATATTGAAAATAGAATTTGATAAATACTTTCTCAAAGAGTATTTTAAATTAATATAAGCCAAATAAAATGAACAAAATATCAGTAAATTTGAACCAGATTTGGAAGTCCAAAATATCACATAAGAATCCAATGAAATAGAGTAGTTGAAGAATCCTACATATCTCATTGGTTAATGGATAGAAAAGCAATGAGAGTCGACAACTCAATTAAAACCATTTCCCTCCTTTTAAGCTACGCCAAAGGCTAAGTTTATTTGACTGGCAATATTATATACTCCATCTGTTTCATATTAATTGGTCTTCTTACTATTTCTTTTATTTTAAAATAATTAAATTATTGAATTATGACACACCCCTTAAGAAAAATCTTTTAGAACATAACTCTTTGAAAATATGAAGTACTTAAGAACCTCATTAAATGAAAGGGTAAAATTGAAAGAAATTTTCAACATGTCTCTTGAAGAATGAATAATTCATTTAACCACAAGGGTTGGTGTGGTGGTAAAGCACCTCACCCCTTAAGCAAGAGGTTGGGAGTTCGATCCTCAGCTCTGATGAATGAAAAAAATTTTGTGGCCAGTTCCATACCGCTTAGTGCGCTGACAGTAGGAACGGAGGATTAGTCTCACAGCTGCCGGTTATGGGGATACCTTGGGAAACCAAAAAAAAAAGAATAATTCATTTATTTAGACATTAAAAAATAGCTCAATAATTCATTTATTATGAAATGAAGAAGTAAAAATTTTTGTTTCAATCATTTATGAAATCAAGAAAAATTTATTATGTTCTTTCAAGATTACCCCTATTATTAAATGACTACATAAAGTGTATAACTCATATTTATACTTTTAAAGCATAATTAATATGATTAATTTGATAACATAAACAGCTAATTAATATTTTCTTAATGAATGTGTCAAGTCCATAGAGGTTATCTAATACGAAACTGAGGAAGCACATATCATTGAAAAGTGTAACATATTGACAAAATAACAAAATATGGTTTGTTTGGATTCTGCAGCCCTGTTTTTGTTCCCATTTGCTCCTTCTTTCTTGTCACTCTTTTAAACTAGGAAAAATGGTTCGATGGACCCTTGTACTATGTTCGTTTTGTAATGTGGATACTTCTACTTACATATTTGTCATTTGGACCCTTGAACCCACTAAAAAGCAATATTTCAAATCCTTTGACCACTGACCAGGCTTATGTGGCATCAAAAGGGCTGACTAGGATGAGGCGCGTGCAGGGCACGCGCCTCGAGTGCGAGTGAGGGTCATTTTTTATCCATTTTATATTAAAATAATTAAACCCCCCCCCCCTTCTCCTCTATTCATCATCTTCATCTCCTCCGCAACAAATTTCCTATTTTGACTCTCAAAATTTCAAAATCATCTAAAGTTTCAACCATTCACAAACAAGATTTAGAACCTAGCTTCAAATCAAATAGAGTTTCAACCTTTTGATAAACAAGATTCAAAACCCAGCTCTAAAATCATCTAAAGTTTCAACCTTTCACAAACAAAATTTGAAACCCAAGTTCAAAAATCATATAAAGTTTCAATCTTTACAATCAAGATTCAAACCCAGTTCATAGAATCGTGTAAATCAACAAAAATTCACAGAAAAGGGGTTGAGTTAGAACGGGCTTCCATGAACAAGAAATCAAGAAATCTTGATTGTTTGATTTACCGTGATTGAACAAGAAATCAAGAAATCATGTAAAGTTCTGTGATTTGTAAATCAAACAATCAACAAAACAAGAAATCTTGATTGTTTCCTACCGTGATCTACAAAATCAAGAAAATGGAAAAAAAAATTGTTGATTTAGGAAATCTGAGTTAGAAAGGGTTGCCATGGCCATTAGAGCCCCAAGGCTTCCATGACCGACGACGATGACGACGAACCCTTCACGAACCACCCATCGTTCATCTTTCACCACCATCTTTTATCTACATTTTTCATATCCCACACACTTTAAATCTTTAACCAACATACACACAAAAGCTAATATTGGTTCTTTTGGTGTTAATATTGATGGTTAATTTGTAACCAATACACAAATGGTGGAGGCTGGTGGGGGTTTACACTGGTGGTAGGTGACGGCAGCATGTTAATGGATTGTTGTCATACCGGTAGCGGTGGTGCGGCAGTGGAGAGATGGAGAAGTGAAGGAGAAGAGAGAAGATGGAGAAGGAAGATGGAGAAGAGAGATGGAGAAGATAGAAAACTTAACCTCATTTTAATTTCTATTTATTTTTTAATTCTCAATTTAAATTTTTTATTTTTTTAATATTTCATTTCTTATGTGGTATTTTTAAAATGATGTGTAATTTCATGTAGTATTTAAAATGACGTGGAAGCTGACGTGGGGCGAGCGTGTTACACTCATCAAAAAAGTGTTTAAAATGTTGTTTTTTAGTGGGTTTAAGGGTCTAGATGACAAACATATAAGTAGGAATATCCACATTACAAAATAGACATAGTACAAGGGTCCATCGAGTCATTTTACCTTTAAAATAATGTAAGAAAATGACAATGTAGAAAATAACAATAATATCCTACTTCACACAGTTAATATATAACGATTGAAAGTACAAAAAGAAAATATTACACTAAAGTCACGTTAACATCCTTTGACCACCAGAGAAAGAGAGCGATTTAAAAGTTAGAATTCCTCTTTACAAACTAATTTTTACTATTTAACATGACAGATATGGCAGCAAAACAAAAGAGAAATGAAGAAAGAAACAAAAATTGGGCAGTGAAAATGGTTGATAGATGAGCCAAATTTCTCCTTTTCAGATAAGAAAAGGAGTGAAGAAAACATAAAAAGGAGGACCCCTAAATAAAAATGCTACTAAATCGCAACTGAACACTTTTGTCTTTAAACGGACTACTCTTGATATTAGTTGGAGCAATGACGTTGTCTCCATCTACACCTCTCCCCGTTATTAAATAAACTAGACTAGTTTACGTGCTTTGCATGTATCTCTCATGTCAATCAATAAAATATACATAAGGATTAAGAATAATATAATTAGAAAGTAGCAATATATTTAACATTAAAAAATAATATATCTATTTAAATTATATAAATAAATATTTAATCTCAACTATATTATTATGTGATGTGTCTCACTTCAATGTTTATTATAAACGAAGAACAAAGTTAATTTGAATTTCAAGGTAATAAAACTATTCTTTTCATGTCTCTGTGTGTGTGTATATATATATATATATTACATTATATGATATAACAAATATTAAATCTTAAAAGCTTTCTAAAATTTTGACCAACCGGTGAAGTTTCTAGACTTTTCCTTTTCAAAACAACCCTTTTTATAAAATTATATTCATATACAACTCCTATATGATTTGTATTAGATATATATATTTTTTGTATTATATTAGAATATTATTGAATTTTACCAAAAATAAGGAAAGAATTTTTCCAAAAATAGATTTGTGTTACATATATATTATTTATACTATTTGTATTATAGTATTACCATACCTCTTAATTTTACCAAAACTAAGGAATTTTGCAAAATTGAAAAATGGCAACCAACATGGAAATATTAATTACTTCTCCTCCTATATATTTTAGGAGTCTAGTTAATATTATAAATATAATAATTGAAGAAAATAAGTAAAAAGATAATTTTATCTATTGCAGAGATTTTTAATGAAGCACAAAAAGTTTAAATCACTTTTCTAAGGTCTTCACACTTTTAATATATTATAGATTAGATTAGTCGCACGTGTCTCACGCATATAATGTTTGATTATTTAATTAAATGATTTTATTCATTGTGGAGATTTTATCTAACATTTTTATATTTATTCTTAAAAAAATTTAAATCTTCTTAAAATTAAATTTAATTGATTTAGAATTCTTAAGCTAATGAAAAAAAGAATTAGTCGTCATTAATTTTGATAGCTTCTAATAAGGAAAATTTTTATCTTAAATATATTTAATTAAGTTTCAACTCTTATATATCAGGAAAAATAGTGAAAAGATGATTTTATCTAAAGCAAAAACTTTTAATGAAGAGCAAAAAGTTCAAACATTATTTCTAAGGTTCTTAACACTTTTAATATATTACAGATATAGATTATAGATTATAGATTATAGATTATAGATATAGATATAGATTAGTATATGTATCCGTGCGATTTGAGAATGATATTAAAATATTATTTTGAACCATTTTAAATTGGAATATTTTTTTCGAGCATATTAAATCGTATTACCTTTAAAAGTAACTATCATATTATTTTTTAATGAAATATAAAAAAATAAATATATCCCCCACCCACCCTTACCCCTACCCCCATCTCCACCCGAACCACACGCCTCCACCCCTACCCACCTTCAATCCCCCTCCCACACCTCTAGTCAAATCTATATGAAAAATAATCATATAATTGTAAAATAAAATTTTATGTTTCATAATTTTTATATTATTCATAATTTAAAAATATTTGATTGGTAAAGACCTACCCAATCCCATCCCTCTTTCTTCCTCCACATCTAACCAAATCTTATATAATTAAAAATAATATATGATGGTATAAAAGTTTTTATGATTCGTATTTTTCTTTATTGTATTGTTTACAATTTAAATATTTTATATTGTCTAAAATATTTAAATATTTGATATTATCTAAAATATTTAAATAATTTTTATTCTATTATTCCTCCATCTCTCCCATTTAAAATTTATAAACAATATTATGTGTATATAATCTAATTACTTCATTATATTTTTAAAAATAATTCAAATTTCCTCTTACCCCCGACCCCCAGGGATGAGAAGGACAGGATCTCCTCTCTCATAATTTTCAAATTTTTGAAATGTCACTTTCTTAAAAATTACTATAATATTTCTTTCTTATAGGTCACATTTCCATGATGATATTTGAATTTGTATTTCTCTCATTTGGTATTTCATCTATTATACAATTAATGTTATATTCTATTTAAAAGTGTGAAGTATAATCGTGACTTGTATATTTGATTATTTTCCTTTTGGTGTATATTTTTTCTACTCTAATATTTTAGATCATTTTTATTCATTTATTATTTTATATCATATATAATAGAAACAATGTCAAATTCCCAACTAATTTGTTATTTTAGTACATCTTTATTTTAGTTTTAAATAATGAATTTTGAACTAATTTTGAGAATACAATTAAGTAATTAGATAGTACGCTTAGAAAATTTTAAACTAAATAAATGTGAATAAAGAGTAAAAACTTAAAAAATTTAAAAATCAATATTAACAATTTAATTTCTTTTAATTATGAACAATATAATAAAGAAAAATATTTTTTTTATAATTACGTGATCATCTTTATTCATACAGATTTAGTTAAGGACAGACGTTTGAGAAGGTCATATTGAAAAAAAACTCGACAAAATGATCCTCTTCTAATTAGATAAACTTCGCATACAGTAAACATTATTTATAGTTCTTCGTTTATGATTGGATAAAATATTTCAATTTTCAATTAGTATGAAGACGCTGGCATGTGAATCTATCATGCTTGAGAGTAGATTGAGAGTACAACTATCATAAGTTAGCTTAATTAAGAACAATGATATGAGTCAACATATATAATTTAGCTCCATATTATATGAAGCATTAATAAAATATTATATTTTCTTACACAAATCTCACTATTCTCTTCTTCTTCTCATTTTTTTATATTCTTTTTGTTGAGAGATTATTTTAAATATATATTAAATAGCTCAATAATAAACTATCCATCAGAAAGAAGTTATTGAATGTCAGTATTCAAATTCTTAATTTTTCTCTAAATCTTTCACTTTTTTTTTGTAGATCTAAGCACATTGACCTGTAATCATAAAATAATGCATTTATTAATGTCAACACTTAACAGTAAAATACAATATGTACATTGTATTAATTAGGAATATATCAATATATTTTGAAAAAATAAAAAAATTAATTAATTATCTAACATAATATTCAGTGATTTCAACAACAAAGTCATTAACAATAACCAAAGACAATTCCTTGACAATAAGAAATCTTGGGACGAATATCAAAATTTCTAGTTTTTTTTTAAGAACTTATATGAGATTACACCTTTTTTTTTGGAGAATTTCTCCTCATATCCTCTGACATGACTTGGGCATCAATTTGAATGCCTTCTTTTCAAATTCAGAAGATTTTTTGATAAAATTCTTGAATGTTAAATGACATAGACGAGTTATTAGTATCTAATCTCACATGATTCATTTGCATATTTTTTTAAAATAAAAGATAACTCTAGTTACAAAAATTTAAAATTAGTCCCACTAATTAAGAAAATAACCACAATGACACTAAAAATTAATTTAAAGAAATACATATTTGATCGTTATAGGAAACAAAGATTACCTTAAAGTTGCTACAGAAAAGGAGTAAGAAAGAAAAGTTATTTATTATGCAGACCTTGAACATTAATGGAGAAAGATGAAGACAACATATATTTCCTACATATAAAAAAATAATAAATAAAAAATGACTTTTAAAAAAATGAAGAGCACAGAAAATACAACAAATAAATTGATGAATAAAGCTAAATATATATAAGGGAGGCTAAGAAGATAGAACTTCATTCCAATTCAAATTCTATTTAAATTTAAATTTAAATAGCAATTTAATTTGTTAAAAAGATTATTTTGTTACTCTAACTCATCCTTAAATTTTTCAAATATAATGCATTTGCCTTACTTTATTCTTGTTTCTAATTCTACCTTTACTATTACGTACTATTATTACTATTATTATTACTACTACTTCTATTATTATTATTATTATTATACTATACTACTACATTTTTTAAAATTAAAAGGAGTGCAACTACGTGCACTACTGCTTTATTTTTTTATTTTTTTTGGTTAAGCGTGTACTACTATTATATCATAATATATTATTTTTATTATTTTTTGTTTTTTTTTTATTTAGGTTAATATTTTAAAGGAATAAACTTATGAATAGTAAGAGTTCATTTAGAACTCTTCAATATTAAGTTTTTAATTTCAAACTAATGATAATTTTTTAAAAAATACAAATATTTTTAATTACAAATATGTAATCTTTTAATTCAAAACTTATATATATATATATATATATATATATATATATATATATATATATATATACATATATATATATAAGTCGGTTTTGAGTTACAGAGAGATTATAATAAAGAGTTGGATAACATTATATTAAATTCAAATTCAAATTAAGTAATGATAAGTACAAAGAGTTGTGATAAAACTAAAACTCTAAAATTGTAGAGTAGTTATAATCCGTATAAATTTAAAATTATTATCTAGTTTGAATATATGTTTAGTTGTTCAAAGTTAAGATTAGTTGGGTTAAAAGGGGCTTGTAACTTACGTGATAAAATTTCATAACCTAAAGTTGTTGATTTAGTAGATATATTAAAGTTCAAATCTCCATTTAAAAAAAAAAAAAAAAGCGGCTTGTAACTAGTTTTTAGAGTTTGTTTAGGACTTTTCAAATATAGTTCTCAGGTTTAAGTTAATGAAAATCTCTTTTGTTTTTCTTCTATCATTATTATTTCAAATTTAAATATTTAACATTTTTTAATTCTAAATTTTTACTATGCATTTGTGATAATGTTTTTAAATTTCAAGTTGGAAAGACTGTTCAGAAAATAAGTAGTACTATCATTTAGCTGGGTTTTTTTAATTATTTTTCTCTATTAATAAATGATTTGAAAATTTTCATAAAATGTCAAGCTGATTATCAGACTTGAATATTCGTATATATTCTCATGATTATGATTAACCTTTTTAAAAAATATATATTTATATTATGTACGCATATAAATTTTTTAGGACTCGATAATAGAGTTACTACATTTAAGTTAATGAAAATCTCTTTTTTTTCTAGCATTATTAGTTTAAAATTCAAATTTTAATATTTTTTAATTCTATTTTTTTATTTTTATTACAACACTATCAAGTTTTATCTTAAAAATTATCACGTGACTTTTTAATATTTTGCTATTTAGCTTCTTGTCTTGCTTTTATAAATATATATATATTGATTTAGATAAAAAAAATTAAAATAATTTTAGCAGAATTTTAATTTCATCTGTCTTGGTGTTTATCAAAATAACTCTTCTTATAAAGTATTTTGTAAAGTTTAAAAGTCCTATAATTATGATACTGCGAGGAAGTTGTAGTCATCTATAATATTCTAAGTATTAAATTCAAATCTTAAACTGTTTTTTCTTTCATTTTGTTATTATTTTAATCTTAAATTTTGATTACAAAAAATTTCTTCTAAAAAATTATTTTAAATTTGAAAGTCCTATAATAGGATAAAGTGAGAAAAATTGTAACCATCTCCAAAATTATTTAATACTATTAAATTCATTTATTAAACCTGAAACTATTATTATTACTACTACCACTACTATTACTATTACTATTACTATTACTATTACTATTATTATTTTATTTTTTTTTATTTTTTTTTTAAATGTAAGTACTATGTGTGTTCTATTCCCACTATGTTTTCTAAGATTATTATTAGTATTGTTATTATTGTCGTTGTTTTATTATTATTATTATTATTATTATTATTATTATTTTATTATTATTATTATTATTATTTTTATTTTTTGTATTATCATCATCATCATCATCATCATCATTATTATTATTATTCCCACCACTACAATTACCATTATTATAGCTAGTATTACATTTTTCCAAAATATTAGAAGTGTTGTTACTACGTTTGTTATAAAATATTATTATTATTATTATTATTATTATTATTATTATTATCTTCTTTTATTTAATATTGAAATATATTTTATGATATTGAAAAAGATAATTTTATCAATAGTAAGATAATCTTAGGTTCCTAGTTTTAAGCTAATGATTTTATTTTTATTTTTATAAAAAAAGGCCTAGTATTTTCAAATTCAAATATTTCTAATTTTTGTGAGGAAGTTGTAGTCATCCATAATTAGGGGTGGGCATTCGATTTGTTCGGTTTGATTGTTTAATATTGGTTTGATTTTTTTATTTTTGGATTGAAGAAAATGACAATCGTAACCAAATCAAAATAAATTCAGTTTGGTTCGGTTTCTATAAATTTAATTTGGTTATTTCAGATTTTTATTTTGATTTTAAAGATTAAAGTAGTGACTCTATCTCTGTCATGACTGCACACTTAAAATTGGTGATTTATTTTAGAAAAAATTATTTATTTTCAAATCTATTTTTCATTTTCAAATATAAATAACTCAACATGGATGAAATGAAATAACCAAAAAATATTATTTTTACTGAATACACACACACACACATATATATAATAAATTTATATATATATAATAAAATATATATATTATTTATATAATTTTAGTTTTTCGGTTTAATCGAATTACTTTATGAAAAATAAAAAACTGGACCGTTTAACTGAATTTCTAAAATTTGAAATCGAAACTGATCCAAAAAATTGAAAAACCAAACCAAAATTAAATTTCTGGTTGATTTTTTGATTTTTTCAGTTTGAACAAAATTATGTCCAGCCATATCTATAATACTCTAAGTAGTAAATTCAAATTTTAAACTCTTTTTCTTTCATTTTATTATATTCTTAATCTTAAATTGTGATTACAAAAAAGTTCTTTTAAAAGATTATTTTAAATTTGAAAGTCCTATAATAGGATAAAGTGAGAAAATTGTAACCTTCTCAAAAATAATTTAATGCTATTAAATTCAGTTTTTAAACCTTAAACTATTATTATTACTAATACCACTACTATTACTATTATTATGTTATTATTTTTTTAAAAAAGTACGTACTATGTGTACTATTACCACTATGTTTTGTAAGATTATTATTATTATTATTATTATTACTATTATTATTATTATTGTCGTCGTTTTATTATTATTATTATTATTATTATTATTATTATTATTATTATTATTATTATTCCCACCACTACAATTACCATTACTATAGCTACTATTACGTTTTCCCAAAATACTAGTTTAATTGCATGTGCCTCGCACGTGTAGCGTTTAATTATTTAAATTAAATAATTTTATCTATTGAGAATTTTTTTAGTGAAATGTAAAAAGTTCAACTCACTTTTCAAGATTCTTCACATTTTAATATTGTTAAGTATCCCACATCGAAAAAAGGAATGGTAATTGGTCTCCTTATATAGACTTGGACAATCCTCCCCTCATGAGATAGCTTTTGAAGTTGAGTTAGACCCAAGATTCATTCTTTACATAGTATCAGAGCCAGACCCATCCTAAATCTTTGTTCACCGATGTTGGGCCCCTATATTATATTGTCCACGCTCCAATTAACGAGGCCTAGGTGTGCGGGAGAGTGTTAAGTATCCCACATAAAAAAAAAGGGTAATTGGACTCCTTATATGGACTTAGACAATCCTCCCCTTATGATCTAGCTTTTGAGGTTGAGTTAGACCCAAGATCCATTCTTTACAAATATAATAATGTAAAAATAAACATATATTTTAGTGTAAGCATACATATATTTTACCACCAGAAGTTTCAAGTGGCTGATCGATCATTACTTTTGTGTTTGTCATGCAATACCTTTTCCCCTTGCCATCAGAGGCTAAGAGAGACACATCAATTTGAACCATATTTGTGGTATGACTATTTTTATTTTTTTTCTATATTTAAAATCTTTTCTTATTTTTAAAGTCAAATCTATACAAAATCATTGATTACGTTCTTATTACGTAGTTAAAACTTTTAAAATTTGGTACTTCTTAAATTTTTCTTATTCTAACGCTTACATATTTAATTCTAGATTTTTCAGATCTTCTTAAAATCAAATTTCGTTGATTTAAAATTCTTAAACTAATAAAAAAGTATTAATTATCATTAATTCTACTAACTTCTAATAAGGAAAGGTTCTATAAACATATTTAATTATTTTTTAACACTAAAATATTAGAAAAATCATTAATTCTAATGACTTCTAATAAGGAAAGATTTTACCATAAATTTATTGAATTAATTTTTAACTCTTTAATATTAGAAAAAAATAGTGAAAAGACGATTTTATCTAAAATAAAGACTTTTAATGAAGGACAAACAGTTCAAACAACATTTCTAAGACCCTTCACGCTTTTAATATATTACAAATTATAGATTAGAAGTGCTGCTACTATATTTTTTATAAAAATATTATTATTATTATTATTATTGGTATTAGTATTATTATCTTTTATTTATTATTTAAATATATTTTATGACACTAAAAAGGATAATTTTATCAATAGTAAGGTAATTTTAGTTCCTAGTTTTAAGCTAATGATTTTTTTTTTAAGAAAAAGCTTAGTATTTTCAAATTCAAATATTTCTAATCTTTTGATTCATATATTTAATAATTTTTAATTTAAAATTTTTATTACAACACTATTAAGTATTGTTCTAGTGTTATTTTCATTGTATCTTGTTTTGTTGTTATTCCTCATTATCTTAGATTGCTTTATTTTATTTTATCTTATCTTGCTTTAGATTATTTTATTGTTTTATTTTGAACCGGATGTCTATCGGAAACAACCTTGCTATCTCACTTTGAGGTAGTGGTATGAACTGCGTACACTTACCCTCCCCAGACTCCACTTGGTGGAAATATACTGGGTATGTTGTTGTTGTTGTATTAAGTATTGTCCTAAAAACTACCATTTGACCATTTTAATATCTTGCCACTTGACATCTTGTCTTCTTTTAGTTTTTCTTTTATATATATTATATTATTATTATTATTATTATTATTTTTATTATTATTATTATTATTATTAGTATTCCCACCACTACAATTACCATTACTATAGCTACTATTACGTTTTTCCAAATACTAGTTTAATCGCATGTGTCTCACACGTGTAACGTTTAATTATTTAAATTAAATAGTTTTATCTATTGCAAAAAATTTTAGTGAAGTGTAAAAAGTTCAACTCACTTTTTAAGATTCTTCAGATTTTAATATAATAGTGTAAAAATAAACATATATTTTAGTGCAAGCATACATATATTTTACCACCAGAAGTTTCAAGTGGTTGATCGATCATCATTTTTGCGTTTGTCATGCACTACCTCTTTTTCTTGCCGCCAGAGGCTAAGAGAGACACATTAATTTGAACCATATTTGTGGTATGACTATTTTTATTTTTTTCTATATTTTAAAACTTTTCTTGTTTTTAAAGTCAAATCTATACAAAATCATTGATTACATTCTTATTACGTACTTAAAACTTTTAAAATTTGGTACTTCTTAATTTTTTCTTATTCTAACGCTTGTATATTTAATTCTAGATTTTTCAGATTTTCTTAAAATCAAATTTAGTTGATTTAGAATTCTTAAACTAATAAAAGAGTATTAGTTGTCATTAATTCTAATAACTTCTAATAAGGAAAGGTTCCATAAATATATTTAATTAATTTTTAACACTAAAATATTAGAAAAATAATTAATTCTAATGACTTCTAACATTGAAAGGTTTTACCATAAATTTATTGAATTAATTTTCAACTCTTACATATTAGAAAAAAAATAGTGAAAATACAATTTTGTCTAAAACAAAGACTTTTAATAAAAAACAAAAAGTTAAAACAGCATTTCTAAGACCCTTCACACTTTTAATATATTATAGGTTATAGATATAGATTAGAAGTGCTGCTACTACATTTTTTATAAAAAAATATTATTATTATTATTATTACTATTGGTATTAGTATTATTATCTTTTATTTAATATTTAAATATATTTTATGACACTAAAAAGGATAATTTTATCAATAGTAAGATAATTTTAGTTCCTAGTTTTAAGCTAATGATTTTTTTTTTTAAAAAGACTTAGTATTTTAAAATAAAAATATTTCTAATATTTTGATTCATATATTTCATATTTTTTATTTCAATTTTTTATCACAACACTATTAAGTATTGTCCTAAAAACTGTCATATGACTATTTTAATATCGTGTCACTTGACATCTTGTCTTGTTTTAGTTTTGCTTATATATATATATATATATATATATATACCAGCACAAGTATTTCGTTATTAAATAAACTAGTATAAGTATTCACGCGATGTGTAGAACTTTTTGTAAAAGAATATTCATTAAAAATATTAACTTATTCACTTTGAAATAATAAAATAAGTCACTTTTTATTAGATCTCATTAACATATTTGCTGATTGTGAAATATTAAATATAATTGTTATAGTAAAATTACAACTAAACGTAACCACTAATCAAAATTGTAATTATTTTAGATGTTGTGCTATGAAAATAACAATATTAGTATTTTTAATAAGGGTACTCGACTTTCTTAAGTCTCTAGATTTACCCGTGTATGTGAATAATAGCTAATCACAATTGCAATTACTAATATCTTTAAGTATTTTATTTATATTTATTATTATATCTTCAATTAATTCAATTAAAATCTTTCAAACCACTCTTAAAATAACAAATCTCACCAAATCTCACAGCCCCCCCAACACCACACTCCCCCCCCCCCTCCCACCCACAATTTTTTTTAAAACTTTTTAATATATTTTTTAGAATCATTTTCTTACCTCATTCACCTCCTAAACCCGACCTCCCTTCCCCAACAACAAAAACATTATTTTATTTTTCAAAAAAACTTTTTTTTATCTCTACTCCACCCACCCTTACCCCCACCACCCACCCCGAGCTCCTACCCAACCAAAAAAATATTTTTTATTTTGTTAAAATAAAAAACTTTTAAATTTTATTTTAACATCCCCTTGCTACCCCGAAAAAAAATTAAGGTTTTTTTTTTTCAATTTTTTTAAAAGCTTTTTTTTTCCGACCCCTTAATCCCAACCCCCACCATCCCACCTAGCCAAAGTCCCTTATGCTACTTCGACCATCACCATCCCTTATCCATCCTCTCCATCATAATATCCATCACTTGATCCTTAACTATATGGTCTTATTTTGTGTTGGATAAACGCAAGTGCTTGAATAAAATATTAAGTATCAATTTCGTTTAGCATATATCCTATTGCTAATGCTGGATAATCACATCAGATAAATTTATCTATTTTTTAAGCTCAAAATCAATTATAGCTACTATACTAATTTTTATCTTCATCATTATCCTGAAAAAAATTACCTGACTAAGTTCAAGCATGTTATAGCCCTCCTAATATATTTCGCTTTTTATTGTCTATTGAAAATGATTTGAGATATATTGGATTAGTTCATCATTGAAATGAAACAAAACATATAAGCATAGTCCATAAAAAATAATGATAAATTCATAATTGGAGATTAAGGGTAAACATTCAATAATATATTTTTAAAGAAACCGTGGTGATAGAATCGATACGCGAATTTAGATTAAAAAAATGTCATAAATTTTAACAAACATGAAAGTAATATAGAGATGATGGTGGAGATATATAATTATGGTAAAAAAATAGTGAAAACAATAATACTCCTTAAATCGAGTCATCGGAAAGAAGAGATACATCTATTAATTTAAATTGGTGGACTTTGGACATTAACAAAAAAAGATGAAGGTGAAAGTGTTATATTCTAAACTGTTTTAAAAAATCACTACTAAAAAAAGGCCAAAAGCGACAAAAAAAATGACGAACTGTGTCGCTTTAAAAAACGACATGGTTCGTCGCTTTTTTAGTTTAATTTTAATTTATTGTTTTTAAAATCGACGGCCAAAGTCTTAATATTCATTGCTTTTTTTTGCGGATTATTGTGCCAACTAATTAATAAATATATATATATTTTTTAATAAATACGACGGATAGCGTCGTTATTTATTTAAAAATAATAATAATTAATTTTTATAAAGCGACGTTGTCCGTCGATCTTTAAATTTAATTTTAATTTTTATTTATTTTTATTAAAATTGACGAAAAAGTCGCTATAATTTTTTATTTTTAAAATATTAATTCTAGAAAAGTGACGCTATCCATCGTAATTTTTTTTTTTGCATTTTAAAAAAAGTGACGGACAGTGTTGCTTTTGTTAAAATAAATAAAAATTAACATTATGATAAAAAGCGACGTTTTCCATCGATTTTTAAATTTATTTTTTATTAAAATCGATGGACAACGTCGCTATAATTTTTTATTTTAGAAATATTAATTATAGAAAAGCGATGCCATCCATCAAAATTTTTAATTATTTTTATTTTTCTGTACTTTTACAAAAAATGACGAACAATGTCGCTTTTGTTAATAAATAAATAAAAATTAACTTTATGATAAAAAGCGACGTTGTCCGTCGATTTTTAAATTTTATTTTTATTTATTTTATTAAAATTGACGAACAACGTCACTATAATTTTTATTTTTAAAATACTAATTATAGGAAAGCGACGCTATCCGTCGCAATTTTTAATTATTTTTTATTTTTCCGTATTTTTTACAAAAAAAATGACGGACAGTGTGGCTTTTGTTAAAAATAAATAAAAATTAACTTTATGAAAAAAACTGTCCGTCGATATTTGATATTTTTAATTTACTATAAATAAATAATTTTTATATTTTAAAAATATTAAATGTATTCAATTATATATTGAATACATTGATATCATACGATAGATTGATCAAGGTAATAATATACTGTTGAAGTTATAATATAATAATATAAGCTAAATTAAACGATAATTCATCAGAGTATATATGAGATACGTTGTATTACGAGCTAATATACCTATGTATGTGATGTACATAGTACATATTTCAAAGTTGATAGCCAATCAACTATATATATTGAATACATTGATATCATACGATCGATAGATCAAGGTAATAATATACTGTTGAAGTTATAATATAATAATGTAAGCTAAATTAATCAAAAATCATTAAGGATTCATAGAATCATGGGTTTGTTCTCTTCATTAAATTTTTATCAATTTATTAGTACCATCGACTTCTCCTTTTTTTTTTAGATAAAATTTACTTTTGAAATTTGTGGGAGTTGATGTTAAATCGCTAGTCTTTCTTCTAATTTCATGCTTGCTTATAATTGTGTATTGACATCTGTAAAAAGTCCTAAATTTTGCATGATCATTGTTACCCTAAATTGTGACTTGAGTATCGACTTATGATTGATAAATTGTTATGAACTTTTACTATTGTAGTAGTAGTTCTTAGACTAATTGGAAATCCTGATTTTAGTATATCAATAGTTGTGGTATTTTATTCACCTCAATATTGTCAGTGATTGAGTTGTACGTAATTATTTTGGATAATTTAGATCTAATTGTGTGCAAAATTAGGAGTAATTTGAATTATGAGTATTTGGTGCCTTTTTACCATTAATGACAAAGCATGGTCATTGTGTAATTGTGCAAATTAGGAGTCGGTATATTTTTTTTTTAAAATAAAAATATGTGAAATTTTGCCCTTTCGCCATTTCAAGTTGTGTAATTCTACTCTTTGAAACTTTGAACTCATAATTTGCTTTTACTCTTGCATCACTTGAAAAATGAATTAGAGAGTTGAAAATGGTCAAGTGTAGTGTTTTGAAATGTGTACTAGTGACTTCAAAATGATCAAGTGTAGTCACTTGAGAAGTGGATTAGCGACTTGAAAATGGTTTAGTGTAGTTACTTAAAAGGTGAACTTGTGTTTTGAAATTAGCAAAGTGTAATCACTTGAAAATGTGAATTTATGACTTGAAAATGGTTAGGTTTAGTCACTTGAAATTGAATTAGAGAGTTGAAAATGGCCAAGTGTAGTGTTTTGAAACATGTACTAGTGACTTCAAAATGATCAAGTGTAGTCTCTTGAGAAGTGGATTAGCGACTCGAAAATGGTTTGGTGTAGTTACTTGAAAAGTGAGCTTGTGTTTTGAGATTAGTAAAGTTTAATCACTTGAAAATGTGAATTTATGACTTGAAAATGGTTAGGTTTAGTCACTTGAAATGTGAATTCGAAAGTTAAAAATGGCCAGTGTAGTGTTTTGAAATGTGTACTAGTGACTTCAAAATGATCAAGTGTAGTCACTTAAGAAGTGGATTAGCGACTTAAAAATGGTTTAGTGTAGTTACTTGAAAGGTGAACTTGTGTTTAGAAATTAGTAAAGTGTAATCACTTGAAAATGTGAATTTATGACTTGAAAATGGTTAGGTTTAGCCACTTGAAATGTGAATTAGAGAGTTGAAAATGGTCAAGTGTAGTGTTTTGAAATGTGTACTAGTGACTTTAAAATGATCAAGTGTAGTCACTTGAGAAATGGATTAGCGACTTGAAAATGGTTTAGTGTAGTTACTTGAAAGGTGAACTTGTGTTTTGAAATTAGTAAAGTGTAATCACTTGAAAATGTGAATTTATGACTTGAAAATGATTAGGTTTAGTCACTTGAAATGTGAATTAGAGAGTTGAAAATGGTCAAGTGTAGTGTTTTAAAATGTGTACTAGTGACTTCAAAATGATCAAGTGTAGTCACTTGAGAAGTGGATTAGCGACTTGAAAATGGTTTAGTGTAGTTACTTAAAAGGTGAACTTGTGTTTTGAAAATGGATAAGTATAGTAACTTGAAATTTCAATTAGCTATTTGAAAATGGTTTGAGTGTAGTGACTTGCAATGTGAATAAGTTATTTAAAAATTATTAAGTGTAGCGACTTGAAAATTATTAAGTGTAGTTACTTGAAATTGCAAACTTGTGATTTGAAAATGGTTAAGTGTAGTTACTTGAAATTGTGAACTTGTGACTTGAAAATGGTTAAGTGTAGTCACTTGAAATGTGTACTACTAATTTGAAATAATAAATTATAGTTACTAGAAAATGATTAAGTATAGTGACTTGAAATGTGAATTAGTTAATTGAAAATAGTTAAGTGTAGTGATTTGAAATGTGTACTAGTGACTTAAAAATGTTATAAGTGTAATGACTTGCAATTTGAATTAGTTATTTGAAAATGGTTAAGTGTAGTGACTTGAAGTGTCTAGTAGTGACTTGAAAATGGTTAAATGTAGTTACTTGAAATGGTAATTAGTTACTTGAAAATGGTTAAGTGTAGTCATTTGAAATTGTGAACTTGTGAGTTAAAAATGATTAAGTGTAGTTACTTGAAATGTATACTTGTGACTTTAAAATGGTTAAGTGTAGTGTAATGCCCCAAGTCTGGTACCCGGAACGCTACACGGTGCTCATGATCTCGAAGGACTATAAGCTAACCTATGACTGGTATTTGTACCTGTACACTGTATAACATCATGTAAAATGCAGAAATAATAGGCTAAAACATGTCATAAGGTTCAAGTAACTGATAAAAACATAACCTTTGAGAGTACGGTATACTAATACCAAAACAAAAACTGAAATAAACTGTCTGAACATACTGTAGTCTGAAAGCCTCTAAAACTGAACTGTTTGAATAAGGAGTTGATGGGACATGTCCCCAACTAACTCCAATGACTGAAATAAATTAATTAATGAGATAATAAAGTAATGGTCATGTCCTCGAAGGATGAGGTCTCACTTCTAACTCTGACTGTCGAGACTAGAATGCTACTAATGCTCTGGAGCTCGTGCTTCTGAACCTATGGTATAAAACACCATAGCACAAATGCGTCAGGACGATTGAATGTACTGGTATGCATGTGAGATAGGTTGAATGCAAGGGGTTCACATGCATGAACTCTACTGACTGGCTGGATAACATAAACGCGAGAATGCATGCATGAATACATAATAACTGTAACTGAGTTCATGATAACATGATTACTGAGCTTGAATACAGATAACATGAGATACTGATAACTATATAACTGAAATAACTAATATGGAGCGACTGTATCTGACAGTCTAGGTTCTGATGGAACTAGCTGAGTTCTATGCTATTCTCAGTTGACTGTATCTGACAGTCCTGAATTCTGTAAAACTATCTGAGTTCTATTACTGAGACTGAATGACTGTATCTGTCAGTCCTGATTCTATAATTGAAACTGTGCGAAGTTGTTATCTAACTGACATGCCCCAAATAATACAATATAGCTGAGTTGGGGTCCAATCTGTAATCCCAATTGGAAGGATGTCAATACCGCGCCACTGGTAAGGACAATCTGTGAGTAACCCTCATATAATAGGTAACTTTAGTGAGAACGGTGGGAACCCTCATATAACAGGTTAAGCCATCTTATCTACCCTCATATAACAGGTTATGATGTCTCAACCTACGCTGGCTACGTAGTTTTGGAACGCAAGGATTTCTTCTAAGAATCACACCTTCATATAACAAGTGGGTTCCCATCCTTGGGTTCTCTCGATTCTAATTTCTACTCCCATATGAATAGACACTGAACATGATTAACTGAACTAATTGGACTGCGTTAATTCAATTTTCGTGGACTGATGGAATGCTAATGAGATCTGATAACTGTCTGAGATTTCTAAGATTACTGGATTTCTGAGCTTTCCTGAGTCACATGACTGACTGAGTTATATGGATCATGTCTTAACTGAGGATATCGTGAAAACATGACACTGGCTTTAGGCACACAACTATATTATTCGGGTACAAGTACCCCCAGGACTCGATGGAAAAAAATTGACAAAACATGAGTTTCTTGAATACATGACCAACATCAACAATCCATAATATAGTAAGTTGGAGATTTCATGAAGTACAAGTTCTAAAGCACTACAAGGGCTACATATGTATCCATAATTCACTGACTAAGATATTTCATCAAACATTTGACATGCATAAACTTGTACATGAATGGGAATTTCATATTATCACACTAGTATGACACTTTTCCTTCACATAGGCATTTAATCAAACAAATGGGGAGCATACTTTAGTTATACCATCATCAATGCATCTAATTGTCATGGTTGCATAAATAAATTTGCAAATTTGAAGGGTTTATCATGATTATCATGCAAATCTTCATATACTAAGGTCAATCATTCGAATATGTAATTTAAAAACATGAATCAAAACCCCACGACATCATGAACATGAATTTCAATTCATTTTACATCATGAATATTCATAAATACACAAATCTTGGATTTTGAAGAGAGATTCTTGAGCTTCATGGGTGAAAGGGACCCATGAATCAACACATTACATACCTTGATTGTGAGTTTCTTGAAGTCTTTGGAC
Source organism: Capsicum pubescens (assembly GCA_030864215.1). Classification (NCBI taxonomy): domain Eukaryota; kingdom Viridiplantae; phylum Streptophyta; class Magnoliopsida; order Solanales; family Solanaceae; genus Capsicum; species Capsicum pubescens. The sequence goes on from CM061546.1 coordinate 115,134,702, forward strand.
TTGAAGAAGTTGAATCTCTTAGTTTTTTGAAGAATGATTTGGATCTTGTTCTTTGGGGATTATCTTTAAGAGAAAACCCTAATTTGATGTTGTAGATGGATAATAAACTTATAAGCCTTGATCTGATATTATTAGGTATTAGAAAGGGTGGTAAAAGACCAAAAATCCCTTTTTTAAAAATGACTTAAAATAGCAAAATAAAATATGCGATGGTGGGTGTGATGGTCCATCGCTGGGTCGACGGTCCTTCGGTCCTAACCATCGTACCTGGGCAGAATAGGGGTTCATTGCCTTTTCTACGATGGCTTGGGCGACGGTCCATCGTATCTCGATGGTCCATCGCTAGCTCGACAGTCCGTTGGCCTGAACCGTCACCCTTATGCAGAATGTGGTCTCACTGCCTCCGCTGTGATATTTTGGGCGACGGTCCGTCGCTAGCTCGACGGTCCATCGGCCTTCACCCTTGCACCTGGGCAGTTTTGATTGCTTTCTATATTTCGTCCATAACTTTCTACCCCGCTATCGGATTTTGACAAAATGAGTATCGATGGAAAGCTTATTCAATTTTGCGCTCAACAAAAAGTGAAAATCTTAAAAATTTCACGTGTATAAAGTGGATTCATCTTTCAAAGTAAGTTTCTAACATTCTTAGAACGATTTCAAGCTAGGTAGGAGTACGGGGTATTACATGTAGTGACTTGAAAAGTGTACTAGTGACTTGAAAATGGTTAAGTATAGTGACTTGAAATGTGTACTAGTGACTTGAAATTATGAACTTGTAACTTGAAAATAATTAGATGTAGTGTCTTGAAATTTATACTAGTGACTTTAAAATGATTGTGTAGTGACTTGAAATGTGTACTAGTGACTTGAAAATAGTTAAGCTTAGTTACTTGAAAATGGTTAAGTATAGTGCCTTGAAATGTGTACTAGTGACTTGAAAATGGTTTAAGTGTAGTTACTTGAAATGTGAATTAGTTACTTGAAAGCGGTTAAGTATAGTGACTTGAAATGAATGATTAAGTGTAGTGACTTGAAAATGATTAAGTACAGTTATTTGAAATGTGAAGTAGTTACTTGAAAATGGTTAAGAATAGTTATTTGAAATGTGTAGTTACTTGAAAATGGTTAAGTATAGTGAATTGCAATGTGAATTAATTATTTGAAAATGGTTAAGTGTAGTGACTTGCAATGTGAATTAGTTATTTGAAAATGGTTAAGTGTAGTGACTTGAAATATCTACTAGTTATTTGAAAATGGTTAAGTGTAGTGACTTGCAATGTGAATTAGTTATTTGAAAATGGTTAAGTGTAGTGACTTGAAATATCTACTAGTTATTTGAAAATGGTTAAGTGTAGTGACTTGAAATGTGTACTAGTGACTTGAAAATGGTTAAGTATAGTTACTTGAAAATGGTTAAGTATAGTGACTTGAAATGTCAATTAGCTATTTGAAAATGGTTTGAGTGTAGTGATTTGAAATGTGTACTAGTGACCTGAAATGCGAATAATTTATTTGAAAATTATTAAGTGTAGTGACTTAAAAATGATTTAAGTGTAGTGACTTGCAATGCGAATTAGTTATTTGAAAATGATTAAGTGTAGTGACTTGAAGTGCGTAGTAGTGACTTGAAAATGGTTAAGTGTAGTTACTTGAAATGTGAATTAGTTATTTAAAAATGGTTAAGTATAGTGAAATAAAATGTCAATTAGCTGTTTGAAAATGATTTGAGTGTAGTGACTTGAAATGTGTACTAGTAACTTGAAAATATTTAAGTTTAGTCACATGAAATATGAACTAATGACTTGATTTTTATATGTTTTAATGTAAAGTTGCATACAAATGACATCCAGTGGTGTCGGTGATCGGCCTCGTCCTGATAAGAACTCGAAGTCAACTGCTAAGAAGAAATCTAGGACGCCTATAGACTCTAACGAATAAACTTAGGATTGTTTAAGTGTTTTGGATATTGTTGGATTAATTATTAAGTGTTTTGGATTTTGGATTGATTGTTTAAGTGTTGTTGATTTGAATTGCTTAAATATTTTGAAAAGGTAGTGCGTTGCATGGTTATTTTAGAAATGTGTGTAGCATGAGGTTGTATCTATTGAATTGCATTTTTATTTGGCAGGTGAGATGCAGAAAATGCAAATTTCTACATCCAAAAAAATACAGAAAAGCAACGGACAGGGTCCCTTTTGTCCGTCGCTTTTCTGAAATTTTTAAAAATAAATTTTCAAAAATGCGACGTTGCCCGTCACTTTTCTGAATTTTTTTAAAAATAAATTTTCAAAAATGCGACGTTGGCCATCACTTTTTGTCTTCATTATGAAGAACAAAAAGCGACGACCAACGTCATTTTTCTAAAAAAAAGATTTTATTTTTCTCAAAATACGATGAACAATGTCATTTTTTCTGAATTTTTTTTTCTTCAATAAAATGACGATGTCCATCGTTTTTTTTCATTATGTGTTCTACAAAAACGACGCACAACGTTACTATTTCTAAAAATAACAGAATTTTTTTCTTCAAAAAGCGACACTGTTCGTCATAATAAAAGCGACGCAGGTCATCATTTTCAAAAAACAATGGTTCTTTTTGCGATGCAAGTGAGTACGTCACTTTTTCGTTGATTTTGGCCAAAAAAGCAACGTTGGCCATCGCTTTTGGCTGTTGTTTTTTGGCCTTTTTTAGTAGTGAATTGTAGAATGAAAAATACAAAAAATACAGTAAATAAATTCATATAAAGCTAATGACATAGGAGTATTTATAAGAGAGGCTATGTATAGAACTCCATTCCAATTTGAATTTCATTTGAATTCAAATATGATATTAATTTGTTAAAAGAAGATTAGTTTGTTATTCTTTCTTATCCTTGTTTTTTCCAATATAATATATATTTTCTAATAAACTAAATATTTGAAATTAAAAGTACTACTATATTATTAGCATTGCTTTTGCATAATTCAAATTTAAATATTATTACTACTATGTTTTTAAAAAAAAATTAAAAGTACTCCTACTGTGTACTGCTTTTACTACTACTATTGTTGTTACGTTTCTGGTTTCAAGCAAATTATAATTTTATTGTTTTAAAAAAGTTTAATATTTTTAAAATCAAATATATCTAATCTTATAATTCCATTCCAATTCAAATTTTATTTAAATTCAAATTCGAATATCTTATCAATTTATAATTATATTTTTTTTTAAAATCCTAATTTTTTAAATGTAAATATCTCTAATCTTTTAATTCTATTTCAATTTAAATTCTATTTAAATTCAAATTTGAATATTTTTTGTTATATGTAGTTTTGATGATGAGTAGCTAACTACAAGAGACCAGGTCCCTGGATGTTCATGGTACAGTACAGCTGACATGTTTGTTTGCACAGTTTTGTCCTCTTGTGTAACAAATTTTCAAGTGTTGCTTGAATTGAATAGGACAACTAGTCCAATGATATTTCAACCCTAATCATCACTCATCTATAAAAGAAAAGAGATGCTTCTTCATAAAATGGTTTTCTTATAAATATTCAGAGAGCTTAAGAGAGAGAGGAAAGAGGCAAAAACCCAACTTATAATACTGCTCAAGCGTAGCTCATGTTCTTAGCTTGCTCTATATATTAAAGTAGTGAGTGTTCTTGAGTGAATCCTGATTTGCAAATGAATTACTTAGTATATTAGAGTAATAAACTTTTCTTCTTGATTGAGTGTGCTTAGGTAGAGTTACCTAAGTTCAAACACTTATTAGAGTTAATCAGTGTAGAGGGTTCTTGGCAGAGTTGTCAAGATAGGCTAATAGTAGAGTTACTACAAGCAAGAGGAGCCTATAGTTAGGTTGAAATCGTGTCTGTAATCAAGAGGTTAATTATAGTGAATTTCTTTAGTGTTTGCGAGGTCAAGTTGTGTTTTTTTCTTCCTTGAGTAAGGGGGTTTCCACGTTAAATTTTTGTGTTGATTATTTTTTGCAACCTTGAGTTTTCCATCACTTCATTGTTACTTTACTATGTTTTTGCCTGATATTGACTTTAAGGGACCTAGTCCCTTACTGTGTGGTGCTATCACCAAGGGTTCCAACAATTGGTATCAGAGTCAGTTTACTCTAAAAGGTTCATACCTAGAGTGTTCTAGTCATCATGGTTTCTATAAATGAACTAGGGGTTGAAAGAAAGGAAGCAAAAAGGGAGAGATTCCTGACTTTGAAGGCTTTAGAGTCTGACCCAGGTAAAGAAGACAGTGATGTTGCACTTTTGGTAACAAGGATTGTTAGAGCTATAAAAAGGGATGGTCAACTTAGCAAAAAAATGGTAAAATTGAAAGTTGTCACAAAGGTGGTAGCTCTAAAGCATTCATGAGAAACTACCAAATGCAAAATAATGATCAAAATCCTAAAAAATCAAGAAGAAAGGATGCAACTAGCTGTATAATAAAGAAGGTGCTGGTTGCATAGGAAGACTCCTCACATAAATCTGAGAAAGACAAAGAGTATGGAGATGGGTTCATGCTGAAACATGGTGAGAAGAAAATAATCTCAGGTCCTGTTGCTCTCTAATGGCCACTACTAAAGATAAAAGAGAAAATATGGTAGAAAAAGAGGATGTCACCCAACACTGGTTTATGGATAGTGGTTGTTCAAGACACATGACCGGAACGGTTGATTGTTTTATCTCCCTCAAGACACTTCAAGAGGAGGTGTGTCTTTTGAAAATTGCAAAAAAAGGGTATATCCAAGGTGTTGGAAAGATTGGGAAATCACCTCATCATGCAATAGAAGAAGTGTATTATGTGAATAGCCTTAAGTACAATCTTCTAAGTGTATCTCAAATTCGTGACAAAGAAAGTAAGGTAAAATTCTCATATGATGGATTTACTATATCAAGTATGAAATCTGAAAGAATTATTCTCAAAGCCAAAAGGATCAAGAATATGTATGTAGCTGATTTGGAGTTTGTGGTTGATGGGAAAGTTACTTATTTAAGAGTCAACGTGAAGATGTTGATTTATGGCACAGAAGACTGGGACATGTAAGTTCCTCTTTACTAAACAAGTTGATTTCAAGGGACCTGGTCCATGGCTTGCCAAAGCTGAAATTTCCAAACAACAAAGTTTGTGATGCTTGTGTTCAAGGTAAATAAGACAGATCTTCCTTCAAATTCAAGTAGCAAGTAAGTACCGCCAGAACTCTTAAAATACTACACATGGATTTATGTGGACCTATTAAAGTCCAAAGTAGAGAAGGGAAGAAATATGTGTCAGTTATTGTAGATGAATACTCCAGCTTCCCCTGGACAATATTTATAAGAACCAAGGATGAAACATATGAGGTTCTTGTGGCTTTCGCCAAGAAAATTCAAGTGAAGCTAAATTGTAAAATTTCTGAACTTAGGATTGATCATGGAACTGAATTTGAGAATTCTTAAGTTGATGAATTTTGTACTAAACATGGAATAAGTCACAACTTCCCTTCTCCCAGAACTGCATAATAAAAAGGAGTTGTTGAAAGAAAAAACAAAACACTAATAGAGATTACTAGGACTATGCTAATTGATAGTGGGCTTTCAAAGAGTTTCTGTGCTGAAGCAGTAAATACGGCTTGTTATGTGATAACAGGTGTATGATTAGATCACTTCTAAATAAGACCCCATAAGATCTAGTATTCAATAGAAAACCTAAGATAGACTACTTCAGACCATTTGGATGCAAATGCTTTATGCTAAATAATGGGAAGAGAGAATTGAGAAAAATTTATTCCAAGAGTGATGAAGTAGTGTTTGTAGGCTACTCTTCAACAAAAAAGGCTTACAAAGTCTTCAATAAAGGATTTATGTGTGTTGAAGAAAGTGTTCATGTGATCTTTGATGAGTCTGGAAATCAAATAAACCTAGGTGATGGTGAAGATTCAGAATTTAAAGAACTCATTCCCGTTCAAAGGGCTGATACTACTAAAGATGATAATCAAGGGATAAATGATGCAAATAAGAATGATGAAAGTGATGGTGATCTAGAAACTTAGGAACAGATCCTAGCTCTACTGGAAGAACAATTAGAGAAAACTAGTCAAAATTCACAAGGACATGGTCCCAGTGGTATCAATCTCAAAAGGCAAAATTAGAGACACAAGTCCTCTCATCCCCTTGAGAATCTGACTACACCCTTACAAATAGGAGCCCAAACAAGAGTTAAAGACAGGAATGATATGCCATCTTCAGCCTTTTTATCCCAAATTTCCTAAGAATGTAAAAGAGGCTCTAAAAGATGCCGATTGGATTAATGCAAAGAAAGAAAAACTTCATCAATTAGAAAGAAGAAAAGTTTGGCATCTGGTCCCCAGTCCTGTTGACAAAATAATTATTGATACCAAATGGGTGTACAGAAATAAGCAAGATAAAAATGGAACTATCAACAGAAACAGGGTAAGGCTGGCTGTTTAAGGTTATAACCAGGAAGAAGGAATTGACATTGATAAGACTTTGCCCCCGTATCAAAAATAGAGGCCATCAGAATCCTTGTTGCATTTGCTACATACATGGGATTCAAACTATTTCAAATGGATGTCAAAAATGCCTTATCTACTACTGAAGCTGAATATGTTGTTGTTGCTTCTTGTTGTGCACAACTATTGTGGATCAAGCAACAATTAAAAGATTTTGGTATTGTCTCAAACACTATCCCTTTAATGCGTGACAACACACGTGCTCTAAATATGGCCAATAATGCAGTGCATTATTCATAAATACATATGCATCATAAATACATATTCATCTATATATGCATAAGTAGAAAATAAATGTATTATTCAAAAATACGTATACATATCCGAATAAATACACATTAACTAGTCATAAATACATATACAATCTGGCAAAATACATATGTATTATTCATAAATCTATAAGCATAACTGGAAAATACATATGCATTACTCATAAATACATATGCAAAACTGAAAAAATACATATTCATAACTACATATGGCTAACAGTTACATAAACTAACCACAAAAGATTCTATGTTAGAAGATTGAACATCAATAATCTAAATATAACAGAAAAGAAACATTAAAATATCAACTTTCAACATTAGAGTAACATATGAAACTTAAGAAATATTCAACTACATTTTTGTCCACTTAAAGTTAATTGTTGTCAAATACAATAAATTAAAAATACACATCAAATTTCAAGCACTTCAGTGTCTTCTGTTATCCCAATTTTTGTATGAGGCCTCATTGGTGCTTCATTATTACTTTGTGCCTTCTCTTTTTCTTTTATCGGACCACAATACCAAAAAAGTGAAGTATATCTCATGCGAAGAAGATCTGGGTCAAAGTCAACATATGGAATACCTTCTCTAAAAGTAATACACTCAACATATGTCACCATATATAAACCACAATCCCTGCAAATATATTTATCAACAAATAAGTATCTGTTATAAAATGAATATATATATATATGTAATATGTATATTTAGTACTTAATGGTTGCCACTTAGTTGTTGAGGAAAATCATCCACAAAAGAAACATCAAATAGATCTAATTTATCATTAAATTTTTAATTTGGATGATTGTCAATATCAATACGCTTCTTCTCATAGAAATTACATGCCACAAAACATAATGGTATAACCTCAGCTACCTTTTCAATTTCAACAAACACCACAACATCATGATCAGGAGATGATAATGAATCATATACGTATATGCACATATCATTGAAAGATAAAACAACAAGAACCCAATGATGTTTTTCCTTTATGTTGACAGAAATGAAAATGTGATCAACTGTATGCCATGTCACTGTAGCATGAAAGCAGAATTCATTTATGTACTCATTCAGATGGTATTCCTTTCCACCAGCATTAAGGGTTGAATTATCCAATGCATACACATCTAGCACACTACTGACAATATTCATGAAGTTGCAATCTACTATGCTGTACTTATATGAGCTATTGGGATCATACTTGGACTTCTTTCGCAAGTAGTAAAAGCAAACATCAATTTGCTGCATTATAAAAACAACATTTGTAAAAGTAACTTAAACAAATTAAACAATGAAACTTTAACACTACATATGTATATATACTGCATATGTATATACTAATATACATATTGAAATAGACCGTTATATATATGTACAAAAATACATATGTAACACTGCAATATATTTTTTTTTCAATATATATATTATCAACAGAATAGTATGATACTTACCTCATCTGACCATTACTGGCCAGGGGTACCCATAACGTAGAATCAATTCTTGTCTTCAACTGATAGAACTCCAAAATGCATAACTGGTATGCTGGACTTGTTCTTCTTGTAATGTTCCTCTTTGTTGTTTCTGTTTATTCATTAAATATAATGTTTTATCATGAACAAAAAAAATAAATGAATATTACAATTAAATATTACCTATATACATCTTCGCATGATATTTAAGAAGGTCCACTGATAGCCACGACAAGAACTTATCCGGTTTATGTCTTTCCTGTTTGAACCATGGTAGATTTTGGTTGAATTGACTTAAAAATTGGTGTTTTCATAATAGGCATATTTGCAGTATGAGGTGGAGGAGTCCTTTTTGGTGTATGCTCATCTACAATTTTAGATTGTTGCTTCTTTTTTTTCTTGGGTGTTGTTGATGAATCGCCCTGAAGTTTTTGTTTTGTGCTTAAATACCTTTGTGGAAGTGGGGGATCCTGAAAATCATCATTCGAATCAACATCTTCTTTATAACTTTCACCTCCAGGTACAACCTTCTTGGGTATTTGAAAAGGTGAAAGCTTCTTTCGTGGTGGCTCAATATTCTTAAAAACAACCTACAATACATAGGATTTATATTACATAATACTGAAAACTATTTTAAATGCTAAAATACAATGACATTATGACATATACAAATGACATTATAAACAGATTAACCTTTTAAAAAATACATATGTAGATACAAATTATATTTTGTATATGAACATATACAAAATTAGTAAATGTGTTTACATATTAATCAACTTTACAAAAAATAATTATAAAAAAACTGACCTCGTCATTTTCCTTATTAAACATACTTTCCATGATAGATTCAAATTGTGGACGAGGTGCATTTGTCTTCCAATTCAAAAGACATGGAATTTAAGTGTCCACCTTGAAAGCAACATTACGAGGAACATTCGAACAATACTCGTACAACCAAACTTGAATGGCAAGTGGCATTTCATGGATCATATAAAACTTTCCTTTTGCTTTCAACTTTTTATTTAAACTTTTAGCTAATTCCTCAAATGCAACAGATCCCCAAGGATAATCCCTATAGCGACCACTCTTAACCAAATTGAAATGGAGGCATGAAATAACTACAGTATCAATGGACGATAATAAAAATGCATGAATAAAATACAGATTAGCAAACTTCACAACATCTTTATCATTTTTCATCCCCCATATTTTGCCCGAAACAGACGCAAATAATTCTTTTTTCTGAATATAACTGACACTATCAAAATATTGCTTAATAATTCTGGTTGGAACCTCCTCCTCAACAACAACAACAACAACAGTGTATTCCTTACAAAGTGGGGTCTGGGGAGGGTAGAATGTACGCAGTCCATACCGCTACCTCCAAGGAAGTAGAGAGGCTATTTTTGATAGACCCCCAGCTCAAGATAGAGAATAGTAATCAAGAGCGTAATGCACCATTAAACGTGGTGGGTGGCATCACATAAAAGGAATAAGATATACTAAAAATAAAATAGAAATTAGAGCAATACGAAATAAGAAAAATAAGCGCAATATGAAATAAGAGATAAGAAATATGGCATCCATAAAGTACGACCCCCATCTATGGACACAGTCCTGGAATTACTAACCCAGCTAATCATGAGCTCTTCTACTACTAGCTACAACCCATGCATGCGACCTAGCCTTTTACCCTTATCTGCAACCTCCACACCTTTCTATCTAGGGTCATGTCCTCAGTAAGCTGTAGCTGCTCCATATCATGTCTAATCAATTCCCTCCAGTAATTCTTCGACCTAACTCTCCTCCTCTAAAATCCATCCAATGCTAGCCTCTCACACCTATGAACTGGGGTATCTGTGCCCCTCCTCATCATATGCCCAAACCATCTCAGCCTTCCTTCCCGTATTTTGTCCTCCACCGAAGCCACTCCCACCTTCTCCCAGACTATCTCATTCCAAAATCTATCCCCTCTAGTAAGTCTACACATACAACACAACATTCTCATTTACTCCACCTTCAATTTTTGAATATGGGAGTTCTTGACTGGCCAACACTCTGATCCATATAACATAGATGGACGGACTACCATTTTATAGAATTTACCTTTAATCTTAAGTGGCACCTTATTATCATGAAACACACCCGAGGCGAGCCTCCACTTTATCCAACCTGCTCCAATATGGTTAGAGATATCTTCATCAATCTCGCCATTCCCTTGAATCATAGACCCAAGATACTTAAAACTATCTCTCTTACAAACATCCTGGGAATCCAGCCTTACCACCACATTGTCCTCCTACCTCAAGTCGCTAAACTTGCATTCCATATACTCCGTCTTAGACCTACTCAACCTGAACCCCTTGGACTCCAGGGTTTTCCTCCAAACCTTCAATTTTTCATTCACACCCCCTCGCATCTCTTCAATCAAGACTACATCGTCCGCAAACAACATACACCATGGCACCTCCCCTTGAATACATTGCATCAACACATCTATCACCAACGTAAATAGGAATGGGCTAAGTGTCGAACCCTGATGCAACCCTGTCTCAATTGAAAAATGTTTTGAGTCCCCTCCCGCTGTTCTCACTCGAGTTTTTCCTCCATCGTAATGTCCTTAGTAGCTCTGATGTACACCAACGGGACCCCTCTTGCCTCTAAGCATATCCAAAGAACCTCCTCATCAAACACAAAATCATTCTTATTTGAAACACAATTCAAATCAGTAACCACGATAAATTCTCTCGGACTGAAATAAAGACGTGTCATTTGCATGAATGACTATGTGACTTGTAGAACTTTTCTTAGTCTCAAGTGACATAATACATCTCCCTAATTGCGCTTGAACCACACAATTCTTCTTCTTCATATAGACACTAAATATACTATTATTACAAAACATCTTGTATTGCTCTTTCATTAGCATTGCCTTAATACGATCTTCAATGAAGTTAACCGTGTGACATTCTATATGTGGAGCAAATTTTGGAAGTACTCTTATCATGTATATTTGATCACGCAACATCTATAGACCACAAAAAATTGGGAAAATCTATATTGTTAAAATATATCACACGCATATCTTTTCTATTACATCACAACTATTATATTACATCAAAACATAAAATACAATCATGTGCATTCACCAAATACATATCATATTGATATTAAATATATATGTATAAAAAGAATATCTAATATATATCTTAACATTTAAAAATACAATTACATGTATAAACAGTGCCACATATGTATTTACATAATACATCTTTAAGTTACATTACACCATATATACATAAATCATAACATATGTATTTTATGAATACATAACAGGTCCAAATTTAAGTTATCAAATATAAAAATACACATCATAATCATAATGTAATGAATAACAAATACATCTGAACATCAAATACAAATCTTAGTAGTAATAAATACCAATACAAATGCATATCTAAATGGTAACAAATACATTTCATATAATTCCTAAATACAAAATACATATCTTAAAAGTAATAAATACATATCTTAACATTAGCAACTACAATTCGATATCTTAACAGTAACTCAAAAATAAGTACACAACTTATCAAATGTATATATAAAATACATATATGCACATATTCTCCATATACTATAAAAATACAAATAAAAAAATACCTCCTCCATTTTCTCTTCTTCAAATTCAGAATAAGATGAAACAAGACTTGCAATTTTACTAGATTCTCTTTTTTTCGACTAACTTCCTCTTTTTCACAGATTTTTGAACTTTTGTGGGTTTTGGAGATGAAGATTTTCTCAATGATTTTCGTTTCATGATTTCCATAATCTTCTTTGGGTCGTTACGCTTCTTTAATCTCATCTCTTCTATGCTAACACCTCTCTTCGACTGAATATTAGTAAAAATCAAGCTAATGCCTTCATCTTGTGTTAAATCAAGACTAAAAGATGGTAGTTCATCAAAATTAAAATTCATTGGTGGAATACCTCTAATTGAACTACTACGATGTGCATGTTCAGCCATTATAGCAGAACCCCAAAAATTTCAATTAAAAAAATCCCAAAAAATAAAAAATGAAGAAGAAAGTTGAAGAAAAAAATTCAAAAAGAAATTGAATATATGAATTATATGAAAAATATAACATGCAATAACTGTAAAATCAACTTACCTTATTTGATGGGGAATTATGTTTATCATGAATTGAGAGAAAATAGCAGAATTTGAAAAAAATTTCCAAAAGATATGTTATATTGGAGGAAATTGAAATAGTGGAGTGAAATTAGGAAAAGTAAGAAAATGGGTGAAATCCACATGTTTTCAATAAAATGGTTAAAATATTACTACTTTTACTATAACTTCGTTATAAATGTACCATATATAGCGAATGTCTACTTTACCATATATAGTGAATACCTACTTTACCATATATAGTGTATGTCTATTTATGGAAAAGTTACAAACCCCAAGGTTAGTTTTTCCCTATAAAATAAAGGGATTTTCCCTCATTGTAATTCATCTATCAAGAGAAATAACAATCACTCTCTATTCTCTATTCTTCTTCTTCTCTATTCTTTCTTGTTTTATAACAGGTTATCAACACGAGACTCTACCAAACAAGATGAGATTATAAATCTAAAGGTAATTTCAAGGTTAGTAATTCCTTATGTTATCTTTCTTTTGTTACTAATAATATAATTATTATTGGATTTGAGGAAAAATAATTGGTTTGGAACCATTTAAGTTTAAAATTTATTCTTCAAGAACAATATTATCAAAAGGGATGATAATATGTTGGGTTTAAGTCCTATCAATTTATGTCTAAGATGCCTTTATATGGGTAAGACATTGAGTTTGAATCTCAATGCACCATATTGATGATATTATGATGGCTAAGACAAAATAATGTGTTTTTAATAAAAAGTCATGAAATTTGTCCCATTGAATATGCTCCATTCCATGAAGTGAATGTGGTAGCAATATATGATAAGTGTTTAATATGACAACTTACTTCATTCTTGAAGTGTATATGATAGCATTGCATAATATGTATGAAATAAGACAAGTGTAATACCCCGTACTTCTACCTAGCTTAAAATCATCTCAAGAATATTGGAAACTTACTTTGAAAGATGAATTCATTTTTGTGCACGTGAAAATTTTAAGATTTTCACTTTTTATTGAGTGGGAAATTGAATTAGCTTTCCAACGATACCCATTCAGTCAAAATCCAACATCAGAAGAGAAAGTTATGGTCGGAATACAGAAAACATTCAAAACTGCCCAGGTGCGATGGTAAAGGCCAACGGACCGTCGAGCTAGTGACGAATCGTCACCCGAGCCGTCACAACGGAGGTGGTGAGACCACATTCTTCCTAAGGGCGACGGCTCAGGCCGGCAGACCATCGAGCTAGCAATGGACCATCGTCTAAGCCATCATAGGAGAGGCAGTGAACCCCTATTCTGCCCAGGTGCGACGGTCAGGACCGACAGACCGTTGACCTAGCGACGGATCATCGCACCCACCATTGCATAGTTCGTTTAGTTATTTTAAAGTCATTTTTAAATGGGTATTTGGGTCTTTTCCACCCTTTTTAACCCCTAATTATATCAGACAAAGGCTCATAAGTTCATTATCCATCTACAATATCAATTAGGGTTTTCTCTCAAAGATAATCCCCAAGAACAAGAGCCAAATCATTCTTTAAGAAACTAAGAGATTCCAAGTTCTTCAAGTCCAAGAACTTCAAGGAACTCACAACCCAGGTATGTCATGTGTTGATTCATGGGTCCCTTTCACCCATGAAGCTCAAGAATCTCTTTTCAAAATCCAAGATTTGTGTATTTATGAATGTTCATGACATAAATTGAATTGAAAATCATGTTTATGATGTTGTAGGTTTTTTATTCATGTTTGAAATTACATATTCCAATCATTGACCCTAGGATGTGGTGATTTGCATAATAATCATGATAAACCCTTAAATTTACATGTTGATTGATGTATCCATGATTATTAGATGTGTTAATGATTGTATAACTAAAGCATGCTCCCCATGTGTTCGATTAAAGGCCTATGTGAAAGAAAAGTGTCATACTAGTATGATAATATGAAATCCCCAATCATGTACAAGTTTATGCATGTCAAATGTTTGATGAAATGTCTTATTCAATGAATTATGGATATATGTGTAGCCATTGTGGTGCTTTAGCACTTGTACTTCATGAAATCCCCATCTTATTATATTATGGATTGTCGATATTGGTCATGTATTCAAGAAAGTCATGCTTTGTCAGTTTCATGCTATCGAGTCCTGGGGGTACTTATACTCGAAAATTAGCTATATGCCTAGAGCCAGTGTCATGTTTTCAAGATACTCTCAGTTGAGCAAAGTTCATAGAAATTCAGTCAGTCATGTGACTCAGGAAAACTCAGTAAACTCAGTAATCTCAGAAATCTCAGAAAACTCAGTAAACTTAGTAGTATTCCGCCAGTCAACAAAACTCAGTTAATTCAGTTTAGTCCAGTTCAGTTAATCATGTTCAGTGTCTATTCATATGGGAGTAGGAATTAGCACCAAGTGAACCCAAGGATGGGAACACACACTATCAAATGAGGGTGTGATTCTTAGAAGTCATCCTTGTATTCCAAAACTATGTAGCCAGCATCGGTTGAGACATCAACACTGTCAGATGAGGGTAGATGAGATGGATAAGCACTATCATATGAGGGCCCCACCATTCTCTTTTTAGGACACTGTCATATGAGGGTTTTCCACAGCTTTTCCTTACCAGTGGTGCAGTATTGACACCCTTCCAATTAGGGTTACAAATTGGACCTCACCTTAACTATATTACTTTATTTGGGGCATGTCGGTTAAATGAATACTTCCCACAGTTTTAGTACAGAATCAAGACTGTTAGATAAAGTTATTTAGTCTTAGTAATAGAACTCAGATAGTTCTACAGAATTCAGGACTGTCAGATACAGTCAACTCAAAATAGAATAGAACTCAGCTAGTTCTATCAAAAACTAGACTGTCAGATACAGTCGCTCAGTAGTAGTTATTTTAGTTATACAATTATCATTAGCTCATATTATCAGTACTCATGCTCAGTAATCATGTTATCACAAACTCAGTTATAGTTATTATGTATTCATGCATGCATTCTCACGTTCATGTTATCCAGTCAGTTAGTATAGTTTATGCATATGAACCCTTGCATTCAGACTACCTCACATGCATACCGGTGCATTCAAATGTACTGACACATTTGTGCTATGGTGCTTTATACCAAAGGTTCAGAAGCCTGAGTTCCAGAGCATCAGTAGTAGTCCAGTCTCAGTAGTCAGAGTTAGCAGTGAGTCCTCATCCTTCGAGGACATGACCATTACTTTATTATCTCATTAGTTAATTTATTTCAGTAGTTGGAGTTAGTTGGGGACATGTCCCATCAACTCCTTATTCAGACAGTTCAGTAGTTAGAGGCTTTTCAGACTAGCATGTTTAGATAGTTTTTAGTTGTTTTGGGTATTTCATACCCCTTCCAGATGCTATATTTTATTAGTTATGTTTTAGTTTTGAACCTTATGGCCTTTCAACCTTTATTTCCACATTTATATAGTATATTATGTAGTGTTCAGGTACAGATATCAGTCATGGGTTAGCTTATGGTCCTTCGGGGTCATGAGCACCGTGTAGCATTTTGGGTACCAGATTTAGGGCATTACTAACTTGGTATCAGAGCCTAAAGTTGAATAGAGTCCTAGGAAGTCTGAAAACCGCATCTAGTAGATTCTTGTGCATGGGTGTGTTGCGCGCCATATTTATGTGCATGAGGCTATAAGATGTTTTAGGAACAGTTTTCCTTCTTTTAGTATTCATGTCATGCCAGTGAGCATAATCTTAAGTCAATCTCTCAGTCTAATCCGTTTCTCCTTTTTTTCTTTAGAACATACCTCCTAAAAGAAAAAATGGGAATCAGTCAGGCCCTCAGCCCGAAGATCCTTTGGGCGAACATGTGTCTCATGTAGAGTTCAAAGCTGCATTCACTACTCTTGGTCAGTCAGTTGCTTCTCAGAATAAATGACCAGCTTTCATTTCGGCCAACCCAGTGGCCAATTCAACTGCAGCCAAGATTCTGGACTTCACCCGAATGAATCCTCTATCTTTTCTTGGGTCTAAGTCAGATAAGGACCCTCAAGAATTCCTTGACCAGGTTCAGAAGGTTATGAATATCATGGGGGTTACTTCTAGTGAGAGAGCTGAGCTAGCTGTATATTAGTTGAAGGATGTTGCTTATACTTGGTTTAAACAGTGGAAGTCAAAAAGGCAAGATGATGTAGGGCCTATTGAGTGGGAGGTATTTGTCACCACATTCTTAGATAGATTTTTTACCCTAGAGATGAGAGAAGCTAAAGTATTAGAATTTATCAACCTCAAGCAGGGAAACATGACAGTGAAAGAGTATTTTTTTAGGTTTACTCAATTAGCTAGATATGCTCCTCATGTGGTTGCAGACAACAGGGCCAAGATGAGTAAGTTTGTCTCTGGGGTAAATGATGTGTGGTCAATAAGTGCAGGTCCGCGATGTTAAATAGTGACCTGAACATAGCCAGGCTTATAACCCATGCCCAACAGATAGAAGAGCAAAAGATTAAGATGAGGGAGAATCAAAATTAGAGAGCAAGGACAAGTAGTTTCAACTTTGCTCAGCCCAAATCAGAAGGAGGAAACCGTTCTCAATTTAATCCTAAGTCAGCAGTTCTAGCTCCTTCTTCAGTTAGTGCTCTAGATCCTAAGTTCAAGGATTGTAATAGAGATAGAGTGCCAGGCTTTAAGTCTTAGGGAAGTGTCAGCAATGCCCGAACTAATCCCCTTTTGTCAGACTTATGGTAAGAACCATAAGGGTTCTTGCAGAGTTGGTAGCGATATCTATTTCAGATATGGCAAACCAGGACATAGAGTCAGAGATTGTCCCTAGTCAGGTTATCAGGGCCAGTAGAACCGTTCCCCAGCTTAGTTCGGTCGCCCAAATCAGTAGGGTACCACCTCCAGTGCTACTAGTGGGCAACACCGAAATTAACTTTATGCTCTCCAGTCTTGGAAAGATCAGGAAAATTCTCCTAATATGGTTACTGGTACTTTACAGATCTTTCATGTACATGTTTATGCTTTGCTAGATCCAGGAGCTTCTTTGTCTTTTCTTACTCCCTATTTAGTAGTTGATTTCAGAGTCAGTCCCAAAATTCTAGCAGAGCCCTTCTTAGTCTCTACCCCAGTGGGTAAAACCATCATAGCCTAGTGGGTATACAGGAACTGCCTGATTATGATGTTTCAGAAAGTCACTTCAGAGAACTTAGTCAAATTAAAGATGACTAATTTTAATGTCATTCTCGGCATGGATTGGCTTTATTCCTGCTATGCCACAGTCGACTGTAGAAACAAAATAGTCCAGTTTTAGTTTTCGAATGAACCTATCCTAGAGTGAAAGGGTAGCACTTCAGCTTTCAGAGGTCAGCTTGTTTCCTACCTTCGGGAAAGGAAAATAATATCTAGAGAAGGTGTTTATCATCTTGTTCGAGTTAAGGACACTAGTTCTGAAACTCCCAGTCTTGAATCAGTCCCAGTCGTGAATGAATATTCAGATGTCTTTCCCGAAGATCTTCCAAAAATTTCTCTCAAAAGGGAAATAGACTTTGACATTGATCTTTTTCCAGACACTCAACCTATATCTATTCCGCTATACAGAATGGCACCAACAAAACTCAGTGAATTGAAAGTGTAGTTGAAAGATATCTTAGATAAGGGATCCATTAGACCCAGCATATCCCCGTGGGGCGCACCAGTCTTATTCGTGCGCAAGAAAGATGATTCTCTCAGAATGTGCATTGATTACCCTCAGCTCAACAAAGTCACAGTCAAGAACAAGTACCCACTTCCCAGAATCGATGATTTGTTTGATCAACTTTAGGGTGCCAGTTATTTCTCTAAGATAGACCTCAGATCAGGCTATCATCAGCTCAGAGTCAGAGAATGTGACATTCCGAAAACAATTTTTTGTACTTGATATGGTCACTTTGAATTCTTAGTTATGTCCGTTGGTTTTACCAATGCCCCAACAGATTTCATGGACTTGATGAACCGTGTGTTCAAGCAGTACTTAGACATGTTCATCATAGTCTTCATAGATGACATCCTTGTTTATTCCCGCAGTGAGCGTGATCATGCAGACCATCAGAATAGTATTGCAGACTCTTAGAAATCATCAGCTATTCGCAAAATTCAGTAAGTGTGAATTTTGGCTAAGGTCAGTAGCATTCCTTGGTCATATTATTTTCGGTGATGGCATTAAGATTGATCCTTAAAAGACCGAAGCGGTAAGAAATTGGCCCAGACCTGTCTCTCCATCAGATATCAGGAGTTTCTTAGGTTTGGCTGGTTATTACAGACGGTTTATTGAGAGATTTTCTTCTATTGCATCCCCTATGTCCATATTGACTCAGAAGAAAGTCAAGTTTCAGTGGTCAGATTCTTAAGAGAAGAGTTTTCAAGAGTTGAAGACTCAACTCACCTCAGCTCTAATTTTGGCTCTTCCAAAGGGTTCATATAGGTTTGTAGTGTATTGTAATGCATCTGGAGTAGGTTTGGGTTATGTCCTCATGCAGTATAGTAAGGTCATAGCCTACGCCTCTAGAAAACTTAAACCACATGAGAAGAATTATCCTACTCATGATCTTGAGTTAGCAGTTGTAGTTTTTACCTTAAAGATTTAGAGGCATTATCTATAAAGAATTCACGTAGATGTGTTCACAGATCATAATAGCCTTCAGTATGTCTTTTCTCAGAAAGATCTCAATCTTCGTCAGAGAAGGTGGTTTGAGCTTTTAAAATATTATTACATGAGTGTCCTTTATCACCCGGGCAAGGCCAACGTTGTGGCCGACGCTCTCAGTAGACTGTCTATGGGTAGTGTTGCTTATGTTGAGGATAGTAAGAAGAAGTTAGATCCAGAAATCAATCAGCTTGCTAGACTAGGCATTCACTTAGTCAATTTAGAGAAGGGTGACATATGGGTTCAGAGTAGTTCAGAATCATATCTAGTTTCTGAGGTGAAAGAAAAGCAAGATAGAGATCCCAGTCTAGTCAAGTTGAAAGAGTCAGTCAAGGATCAGAAAGTAGAGGTTTTCTTCCAAGGAGGAGATAGTGTATTGCGTTATCAGGGTTGTCTGTGTGTTCTAGGTTTAGGCGACTTGAGGCAATGAATTCTTGTAGAAGCATATGGTACGCGCTACTCTATTCATCCAGGGGCCACAAAGATGTACCGTGACTTGTGGGAAATCTATTGGTGGAGTGGGATGAAGAAAGATGTTGTAGAGTTTGTGGCTAAGTTCTCTATATGTCAGCAGGTTAAGATAGAGAATCAAAAGCCTAATGGGTCCATATAGGAGTTCAGTATTCCTACTTGGAAGTGGGAAGAAGTGAACATGGACTTCGTGATGGGTTTGCCTCGTACTCGTCGCCAGCATGATTTAGTTTGGGTCATTGTGGATAGGATGACCAAATTAGCTTATTTTCTTCCACTCCATACCTCTCATTCAGCCGAGGATTAAGCCAAACTCTACATCAGAGAGTTGGTCAGATTTCATGGTGTTCCATTATCTATTATCTCAGACAGAGGTACCCAGTTTACCTCTTATTTATGGAAAGCATTCTAAAAAGGTCTTGGTACCTAAGTTTATCTCAGTACAACCTTTTATCCTTAGACAGATGGTCAAGAAGAAAGGACCATTCAGACTTTAGAGGATATGCTAAGGGTGTGTGCAATCGATTTCAAGGGTAGTTGGGATGACCACTTGACTTTGATTGAGTTTTCATACAAAAACAACTATCATTCCAGTATTCGGATGGCTCTATTCGAAGCTCTCTATGGTAGGAGATGCAAATATCCAATCGGTTGGTTCAAAGTTAGTGAGGCCTCAGTTATAGGGCCTGACTTAGTATTCGACGCTTTAGAGAAAGTCCAGTTGATCAGAGAAAGACTTTGGGCTACTCATAGCCGACAGAAGTCTTATGCAGATATGCGCAGAAAGGATCTCGAGTTTGAGATTGGTGATTATGTATATCTAAAGATATCTCTTATGAAGGGAGTGAAGAGATTCGGTAAGAAGGGAAAGCTCAGTCCCCGATATGTCGATCCCTTCAAAATTCTTAGTCGTTTTGGTAAGGTAGATTATGATCTAGAATTACCTTCAGATCTAGCCTCAGTTCATCCAATCTTTCATGTCTCTTTGCTCAAAAAGTGCATAGGTGACCCAACAGTCGTAGTCCCTATTCAGAGCATAGATGTTCAAAATGGCCTCTCTTATGAAGAGATTCCAGTTGAAATCCTAGACTATCAGACTCGTAGACTGAGGAACAAAGAAGTCCCTTTAGTCAAAGTTCTTTGGTGGAATCAGTCCGTTTAGGGAGCTACTTGGGAAGCAGAAGCAGACATGTGGACCAAGTATCCTCACATCTACTCTGAAAACTCAGATCTAGCTCAAGGTAACAATTCTCCTTAAGCTTTTTAGTTTCATGTTTAGATTTCAGTTACAAGCTTGGTATCCATTTCATGTTCAGAATTTCATTATAAACTTAGTATTAAGTACCATTGCATAGTTAGTCATGTATTCATGTACTAGTTCAGTTATATAATCATGCATCAGACATGCATTCTCATTGTGAGGACCTTGGTTCATCAGAAAACTCAGTCATGAAGAGAAAGTTAAGGATGAAATACAGAAAGCAGTCAAAACCGCCCAGGTGCGATGGTGAAGCCCAACGAACCGTTGAGCTAGCGATGAACCGTCACCCAAGATATTGCAGAGGAGGCTTTTAGACCATATTCTGCATAAGGGCGGCTACTCAGGCTAACGGACCATTGATCTAGCAATGGACTATCGCCCAAGCCATCGTAGGAGAGGCAATGAACCCCTATTCTACCCAGGAGCAACGGTCAGGACCGACGGACCATCGACCCAGCAACAGACCGTCGCACCCACCATGGCATAGTTCGTTCAGTTATTTTAAAGTTGTTTCTAAAAGGGTATTTGGGTATTTTCCACCTATTTTAACCCCTGATTATATCAGACCAAGGCTCATAAGTTCATTATCCATCTACAACATCAATTCAAATTTTCTCTCAAAGATAATCCCCAAGAACAAGATATAAATCATTCTTTAAGAAACTAAGAGATTCCAAGTTCTTCAAGGAACTCACAACCCAGGTATGTCATATGTTGATTCATGGGTCCCTTTCACCCATGAAGCTCAAGAATCTCTTTTTAAAATCCAAGATTTGTGTATTTATGAATGTTCATGATTTAAATTGATTTGAAATTCATGTTCATGATCTTGTGGGGTTTTGATTCATGTTTGAAATTACATATTCCAATGATTGATCCTTGGATGTGGTGATTTGCATAATAATTATGATAAACTCTTAAATTTACACGTTGATTGATGTATCCATGATTATTAGATGTGTTGATAATTGTATAACCAAAGTATGCTCCCCATGTGTTCGATTAAAGGCCTATGTGAAAGAAAAGTGCCATACTAGTATGATAATATGAAATCCCTAATCATGTACAAGTTTATGCATGTCAAATGTTTGATGAAATGTCTTAGTCAATGAATTATGGATATATGTGTAGCCATTATGGTGATTTAGCACTTGTACTTCATGAAATCCCCATCTTATTATATTATGGATTGTCAATGTTGGTCATATATTCAAGAAAGTTATCCTTTGTCAGTTTTATGCTATCGAGTCCTGGGAGGTACTTGTACGCGATAATTAGCTGTGTGCCTAGAGCCAGTGTTATGTTTCAAGATACTCTCAGTCGAGCCATGTTCATAGAAATTCAGTCAGTCATGTGACTCAGGAAAACTCAGTAAACCCAGTAATCTCAGAAATCTCAAAATACTCAGTAATCTCAGTAGTATTCCATCAGTCAATGGAACTTAGTTAATTTAGTTTAGTCCATTTTTATTAATCATGTTCAGTGTCTATTCAGATGGGAGTAGGAATTAGCACCGAGTGATCCCAAGGATGGGAACACACACTGTTAGATGTGGGTGTGATTCTTAGAAGTCATCCTTGCATTCCAGAACTATGTAGCCAGCATAGTTTGAGACATCAACACTGTCAAATGAGGGCTGATGAGATGGATAAGCACTGTTAGATGAGGGCCCCATCATTCTATTTTGGGGACACTATCAGATGAGGGTTTCCCATAGCTTGTCCTTACCAGTGGAGAGGTATTGACACCCTTCCAATTAGGGTTACAAATTGGACCCTACCTCAGCTATATTGCTTTATTTGGGGCATGTCGGTTAGATCACTACTTCCCACAGTTTCAGTACAGAATCAGGACTTTCAGATACATACATTCAATCTCAGTAATAGAATTTAGATAGTTTTATGGAATTCAAGACTGTCGAATACAGTTAACTCAGAATAGAACGGAACTCAGCTAGTTCCATCAGAAACTAGACTATCAGATATAGTTGCTCAGTAGTAGTTATTTTAGTTATACAGTTATCAGTAGCTCATGTTATCAGTACTCAGGATCAGTAATCATGTTATCACGAACTCAGTTACAGTTATTATGTATTCATGCATGCATTCTCTCATTCATGTTATCCAGTCAGTTAGTATAGTTCATGCATGTGAACCCTTGCATTCAGCCTACCTCATATGCATACCAGTACATTCAAATGTACTGACGTATTTGTGCTATGGTATTTTATACCATAGGTTCAGAAGCACGAGCTCCATAGCATCAGTGGCATTCTAGTCTCAACAGTCAGAGTTAACAGTGAGTCCTTATTCTTTGAGACATGACCATTACTTTATTATTTCATTAGTTAATTTATTTCAGTAGTTAGAGTTAGTTGGGGACATGTCCCATCAACTCCTTATTCAGACAGTTCAGTCAGTTAGAGGATTTTTAGACTAGCATCTTTAGATTGTTATTTTAGTTGTTTTGGGTATTTCATACCTCCTCCAGATGTTATGTTTTATCAGTTATGTTTCTGTTTTGAACCTTATGGCCTTTTATCCTTTATTTCCGCATTTATACAGTATATTATGCAGTGTTCAGGTACAGATATTAGTCATGAGTTAGCTTGTGGTCCTTCGGGGTCATGAGCACCATGTAGCATTCCGGGTACCAGATTCAGGGTGTTATAACAAGTGAATAAATGCACGAATATATATGTGGAGGAAAAATATTATAATGATCATAAAAAGTGATGATATTTTCACATGCGTATTATGATCATAAGATATGTTAGAGAAAAATTCTCTAGATCATATGTATGCCTCGATTTGCTCTTGAAGTAGCAATATCATAGAAGAGGTTATAAGCTATCAATTTGATAGGGTTAAGACACGATTACATTTCATTCATGGGAATGAGAATTTTAATTGTTATAAGCATAGATCCATTTCCTCGGTGAATGTAATGATATTTAGTGAAGCGTATCAACAAACGTGAACTTGATTGTGATGTCTTCACAACTCACCTCCGAATAAGGCAGAATAATCGAGAAGAGTTATTTTGAAATCTACTTCAAAAGTAGTAAATCTGAAATTTACTAAAGTAAAAAGGTACATGTCATGGTAAACTTGGAGTTTGCTAGAATAAAAGTTCATAAGTTGACATGAACGATTACGACATCCTGAAGATGCGCATATTGAGTATTGGACATGTAATGAAGAATTAGAAAATTCTTCAAGAATTATTCATGTTGTTTGTTCTCATGATAAGTTGGTTGGACCAACTAATTATTGGATTAGATCCCTCAAAATCTGAAAAATATAAAAGAGGAATAAGGGCCCGTTCATATTTCATGTGATATGTTGAAAAAATATATCAATAAGATAATCACATGTACATTTATTGTCAACCTGTAGTTTGACATTCATAAAGTTGCTTGATCAATAAAATTGAGTTAAGAGCATAGCTTTCAGATTGTGCAATCAAGACAATTCATCTTGATGAAAATGGTTTGACATTGAATACCTTCAATAAATAGCTAAACCATTGCTGATGAGAACAAAGCTTCATGTGTTGGTTTGAAATACGATATGTTGCATACAATAAGACTTGAATGCATTAGACCAATAAATTATGATTATTTCTTCCCTCTCAATTGATTTAAGGTCAGGAACCAACTATTTCATCTAATAATTTTGATGTGCGGTATACAATTAATAAATATACCATGATGCACAAAGATGTATTCCTAAAAAAAATGGAGGATGTATGTTAGTTTTCCTAACATAAGGGGGATATTACAAGCAGATATGAAATATGTTAGGAATTATCATCAGATCCTCATTCAAAAGATAATTCAAGCCATATGCCGGAAGCATTTACTGACTCAAATTTAATCTCATATCTAAGCTGCAAGTTCTTCTATTTTGCATTTTTAAAGGATAAAATCTATGCATGCATGAAGTAGGTAGTCTAATCGGTTCCAAATGAAATAATCCTTGAAAAGAATAAGAAGAAAATAATCATAATAAGAAGGCAATGTTCTCTTGAAGAGCCTACGACATAACACTTCATGAAACCTATGAGAGGTTCAGGTACCTTAAAATAATGAAGTGATGAAATCTCAAAATGTTATGTCACATTGTGAACCTATACAAAATGATATATCATCGATAATATCTTTGACACAATATTGACGCAATATTGTAAAGTGTTACGAGGATCCAAATTCTACGTTTATTTAAGCATGCTGACGTAGAAATATTTATCAAGTGACACGAAAGAATGCATTTTGGTAAGTATAAAACTTATTTGATTTGCAGTCCAGACACTTGAAGATGTCACACTTGACATGTTGGATATTGTCACTTGATAAAAATCTATATGAAAATCTCTAAAGGATTCAAAATGCTTGAAGCATATAAAGTTTCTGGGCTTTTTATTATCCTCATAAGAGATAATTTGATGATTTGAGTATCATAGGAACTCTTGGTGAGTTTTCAAAAGCAATAGAATTTTTGCTTAAATGAGAAACATGCAAAATTGAATAAGGATCCATTCCGACATCAAGAAAAGAATGAGGAACTCCTTGGTTATGAAGTACCATATCTTAGTGCAATTGATGCACTAATGTATCTTGCAAATACTATAAGGACTGATATAGCTTTTTTCAGTTAATTTGTTAACAAGTTTGCAATCCTGATCTTATTGGTCATGTTGATGTTGGGTACTTATCTGACCTACATAAAGCTCGGTCTCAAATAGGCTATGTGTTCATATATAGTGGTATTGCAATATCTTGGAGATATATAAAATAGTCTATCATAGCCACTTAATGGAACCATACTAAGATAATAGTTATTCATGAAGCAAGCCGAGAATGTGTATGGTTGAGACATGATACATCTCATTCGAGAAAAATATTATTTGAAATGTGACAATATACCCACAATCTTACATGAAGATAATGCAGCATGTATAACACAACTTAAGGGAGGATCCATAAAAGGAGATAGAACGAAGCACATTTCATCAAAGCTTTTCTATATACATGATCTCCAAAAGAATGGTGATATTAACAAGCAATAGATTCGTTCAAGAGAAAATGTGGCTGATTTATTCACCAAGTCTCCTTCAATTGCAACTTTCAAGAAGATAATATACAATATAGGAATGCAAAGGTTCAAGGATGTTCTCATTAGGGGAGTTAATACGCGCTGAACTCTTTTTCCCTTACAAGGTTTTATCCCACTAGGTTTTCCTTGTAAGTTTTTTAATAAGGCAACATATATGCGTATTATTTATCAATTAGACATTCAAATGAGAGTGTTATAAATGTACCATATATAGTGAATGTCTACTTTACCATATATAGTGAATACCTACTTTACCATATATTGTGTATGTCTATTTATGGAAAAGTTACAAACCCCAAGGTTAGTTTTCCCCTATAAATAAAGGGATTTTCCTTCATTGTAATTCACCTATCAAGAGAAATAACAATTACTCTCTATTCTCTATTCTTCTTCTTCTCTATTCTTTCTTGTTTTATAACAAACTTGTAATTTTAAAATAGTATTGCTATTTATTATAATTAAGGTCTTAAATATGCTAGTTTTTCTAATTTTTCCTAATTTATACCACCGCGCCAGCCCAATACTAGACGACCAAAACCGACCCAACCACCATATTCTCCATGACACAATAACAATCAATGGCAATAATAGCAAACATCAAACCTAGAAACTTCAACAAACAACAACAATACCAACCCGAGCAACAAATGCCAATGTCAACGGCTAATACCAAACGTTTCGATAAATTCGTACTAAAGCCAGTTTTCCCTTGGTTCCTCTTCAATTGTACGAAGGCCATGAGATTTGCGGATGAGATTTGTACACAAAAGAATCGAAAGATTCTAGAAACTGTAAGGTGTCCTCTTCAACAAAATTATCCTAAAATTTTTGGCATGAACCACTCGCAGTAGTCTGATTGAAGATGAACTCCTACCATACGTGGCCTCATCCTATCGATTCACCATTTGAATTTCAAATTTCCAATTTAAATCCCTAAAATTCCCTCCAAAACTAGCCCCAATTTTTCTATAACTAGGCAGAATGAGTGGAATTTCTTAGCAAAAAATTGGGATTCTGGAGGATCATTTCAGATCGAAACCTTCTCAAATTCAAAGAAATATGCTCAATTGCGGTGAAATCATTTAAGTTATGACGAAATTACTTCAAATTATGGTGGTATAGTTCATTGAAAGTGCTTGTTTTGTCTCATTCGCTGCTCCGGAATAGGTAAACTCATAACTTTTGTATTCACTCTGCTCTTTCTTGACAAATCATGTATGGTCAGTGTGGGCAATGAAATTTTATTAAATTAAAATCCGCAAATTTTTTGAATTATATTAAATTCAAAATAGATTAATCCCAAATAAATACTGTGGATTAATATAATTGAATTAATTATTTAAGTCCAAACATGTATGGATTTAAATAAAGTCCATTCTTTATTGGGCTAGTCCATTAATTGGGGCTAAAAATGATGAGCCCACTTTACTAAGCCTAAGATATTGTCATATTCTAGAGGCCCAAATAAGTGTCATGTGTCAAATGACGTGGCATGCCAGTCAAGGGAAAGATCCAATAGGACTATGTCACATGTCAAAATGATGAAGCAGGCCTATAAAATCAAAGCCCATAAAAGGCGCCATGTCACTCAAATCTGATTGGTCAAAGAAAGTCCATTTTCAACATGACTCTTCCCCTTTCCACAACTATAAATAGGGGTCTCAAAATTCAGAAAAGGAGCCCTAGAACTCTAACAAGTAGCAAGAGAAAAATCATGGATCAAATGCCGTAATTTCTCTAAAAAATCTCAAGCATTCAAATCAAGTTCCTCAAGATTTTCAAGATCAAGACCACAATATTCAAGAACAAGCTCAAAAGCCCTTAAATTCAAGCACAAGTCAAGATCAAG
The DNA here is from genome assembly GCA_030864215.1 of Capsicum pubescens. NCBI lineage: Eukaryota > Viridiplantae > Streptophyta > Magnoliopsida > Solanales > Solanaceae > Capsicum > Capsicum pubescens. Next base: position 115,162,477 of record CM061546.1, read on the forward strand.
TCCCTCAAATCATTCAAATCAAATTCAAGATCAAGGTTCAAGCCCTTGAATTTATATTTGAAATGGTGAATCAGAGGATTCATAGAGATTGTAACACTCACTTATGAAAATAATAAATTAATTGTTGCAATATTTTTCTTGTCTCGAATTATTTATATTTCAACTATTTTACTGTCCAAAAAATTCTTGCATGCCCAGTGGACAATCTCTACCTCTCATCTCAACTTTTCCAACTGCAAAGTTCAACAACACTGAAATGACTTCCAACAAAGTCAACTCTCAATCAACTGCTTCCAAGGCTGTTGACTTAAAGTTATCTGATGAAGTAGAGAGAATCCTTGGTGTTACTTTCGAAAGCTTAGGAGATATCATAGGAAGTAAGGTAGGCTTTCTAGGACAACAAACACATCCAGTGTCATATGCACTAACTCCAATTTTTGGATCTTCAACCCCAAAAAGGAATGAAGTCCAATGCAAGTGCTTCAGAAGGAGAAAGAAGTGTGGCGGAATCATTTAAGAAGAATCTAGCTCTACTTGAGCATTTCTGTTCCAAACACTCTGGCGCAAAGGACGATGATCATTCAAACAACTCATCATCTTCGATTACACCGCATAAGTTGAGCACTTCAAAGATTAACTTGTGCGATAATTCATGCTACTCTACGACATCTCCAGTGATTATGCAAATGATGGTGACTGATGCCTTTCCTATGGAGGAGCAACTTGCAAATTTGGTAAAGGCAATTGAGGGCCTGACCAAATATGTTCAGAATTAAGATGCTTGAATTGATAAGATAATGGATTGGGTGGAAGGTATGATAGAAAAGAGAGTCTAGCCATGCACCTGGAAAATCTCCAGAGGTTCATAAGATAGAAAATCCTATGAAACAAACACCACCGACTATAGAGGTGCACGTTTCTTCTGAGGGAATGATCATGATTAGGTAATTGAGGAAATTCATTGAAGGGGCCCTCAAAGACAAGTATGATGTTGTCACCGAATCTTCCCTTACGTATGCTAAGCCCTACACTGTGAGGATAGATAGCCTCAAAATACCTGCCGGCTATCAACTCCCTAAATTTCAATAATTTGAGGGCAAAGGAAACCCAAACCAGCATGTTGCACACTTTGTTTAGACATGTAACAATGCTGGAAATTACGGTGACTATCTTGTCAAATAGTTTTTTCATTCCCTAAAGGGAAATGCCTTTGATTGGTATACAGACCTTGAGCCTAATTCTATCGATAGCTGGGAGAAGTTGGAGCACGAGTTCCTAAATCGCTTTAATAGCACAAGGCATACAGTGAGCATGGTAGAGCTCATAAATACTTAAAAAAAAGGATGAAACAGTTATTGACTTCATCAATCGATGGAGAAATACTAGCCTAAATTGCACAGATAGGCTCAGCAAAGCTTCTACAATAGAGATGTGCATCTAAGGAATGCACTGGGAGATTCTTTACATCTTGCAAGACATTATGCCTATATCCTTTGAAGATCTAGATACTCGTGCTTATGATATGGTGTTGAGTATGTCTTCGGCTGGAAAGAGATCAACACCTATCCATGACCCTCGAAGGGGAAAGGATAAGAAGGAACCCAAAAGATGGGGAAAGTTTGTCCCCCAAAATGACAACAAAGAGTCCATGAATATTGATGTATCTCCTGTGAAGGTCACCACAAAGGTGAGCAAGAAGCAAAGCGTGAAGACTACTTCTGGAGCACATCCGAATTAGAAAACTTTAAAAGAAATGCAAGAAAAGGAATATCCCTTCCTTGATTCTGATGTTGCTGAGATTTTTGATGAACTCCTTGAGCATAAGCTCATTGAACTCCCAGAGATGAAGCATCCCAATGAAGCTGGAAGGACCAATGACCCTAATTATTAAAAATATCATAGGCTCGTATGTCATCCTCTGGAAAAGTGCTTTGTCTTTAAAGATAAAGTCATGCAACTGGCAAAAGAGAAAAAGATCTTCTTCGATAATGAGACGACCAGTTCTTATCAAATCTCTATCACTTTTGGCTCACTCAACCCATTCCAAATATGTGTCAAAGATCATAATGAGAAGATATTAGAGCCTGATAGGTCTTCAGTTGATGAAGTCGATGATGAAGGTTGGACTCTGGTGACCAGGCACAGACACAAGAAAATAAGTCTGAGAAAGAAGTCATCCGAGTAGCCAACTAGAAGGAGAATGATGAAGAAACCAAGGAAACAGAAGCTGGTTGAACTTCCAAAAAGGATGAGCATAACAAAGCTTCACCTTTAAAAACCACAATGTCAAGTAACATTTGGGGAATTCTTACCAAGTTGGTTTCATGCGAAGACTATTCGAGTCAACCTTAGGGTGTCTTGTTTTAATACTATCAAAGAGGGGGCAAAGGGTGAGAATCTACCCATGGAAGTTACTTCATCTTCCAAAAAGCTTGCTGAAACTCTTGGTGAAGAGGCACATGTATGTGATACAAAAATCATATTTAAAAATAATAATCTTCTGCTTAGAGGAGCCCTACACAATCATCCCTTGTACATGGTAGGTCAAGTTCTAGAAAAAAGGATAAATAGAATCTTGATTAATGAGGGATCCGAAGTTAACATTATGCCTATCTATATAATGAAGGATCTTGGCATTGCTACCGATGAACTAGTCAAAAGTAGGGGGCTAGAGGGCCATGAAAGCTGTCAAGTTGGGAATTCGTATAGATGATTTTTAATCAAATACATTGATATATATGATCGATGCAAAAACTTCATATAATATATTACTTGGTAGGCCTTGGGTACACGAGAACAAAATTATCTCATCCTCTTACTATCAATGCTTGAAGTACCTCGAAGGCAGAGTAGAAAGAAAGATAGTTGCCGATGACAAGCCATTCACTGAAGCTGAGTCACACTTTGCCGATGCAAAATTCTACTTAAAGAATTATGTTGTGAATGAGAAAAGGGTTGAAGATGTCACCAAGATCAAGTGTGATTATATTGCATCTAAAAAGGTCCCGGTGACTATCAAAAAAGTCATCACCAAGAAGACCTTCTTCACTTTAAATAAAGAAAGTGTCGTACTTACGAAAAAGAAGGCAACTCTTATTCTTTGATACGTACCAAAGGTAAAGAAAGAGGAAAGTCACCCATCTGGTGCCCAAGATAATATGCTAAAGGGGATAACTTTACCTATCATAAATTCATCCTTAAGACTACTTGGAGAGTCTGTGGCTCAAAATCCGCCATAAGATATGATACTTCCTACGAAGCGTACAAAGGGGGGCTTCGACCCAAATGCATACCAGCTATTTATAAAGGCTGGATATAATCCTAATGAGCCATCAAGGTTAGGTAAAATTCCTTTAGAAGTTACAACCAGGCAGGTACGTGAAGTCCTAGGATACACACAACCACCTCCAATTTGCATCTCTATAAGAAGGGCAGTTAGTAACTATATCACTGTAGAAAAAGAGTCTACTGTATCCAACAAAAGGCCTTCTGTCTTTGACCGACTTGGAGAATCAACTATAAGAACCTCTGTGTTCAAAAAGTTGGGACCTCTAAACAAGAAAAAAAGCAACAAGTGTAAGAGAAATCATCAAAGCACGATGATGCACTCTTCACTTAAAATACAAAAGGATTTCCAAAGTTTGATTCCTTCTAGAATAAGGCGACAGACAGAACTGGTGGTTTCCTGCAACAAGGTATTAAAATAAAAGGCTCATACTATGGTTTATACCAAGGAACGTGAGGAAGATAAAGAAAGTGTTGGCTCCTCATATCATGTTACGACCCAGAATGAGAAAGATGTCTCATCTCAAATAAAGAATGATGAAGAGATCAAAGATGCTTTCTGGTGCAACCACATATCTATCAATGACGATGATCCTCAAGAGGAGAAAGATGATGGAGATGCTCCGGCACAACTTGAAGAAGGAGTAAAGGCCACAATAGATCCTTTGAAAGAAGTTAATCTTAGAACAGATAAAGACCCAAGACCAACTTACCTGAGTGCATTTCTAGAAGTGGGGGGAGAAATTGTTTATATGGACATACTCAAAGAATATATGGATGTATTTGCTTAGAGCTATAAGGAAATGCGTGGCTTAGATCCAAAAGTAGTAGTCCATCAGTTGGCAGTCAAGAATGACACTCGTCCTGTTAAGCAAGCCCAAAGACGCTTTAGGCCGAATTTGGTTCCATTGATTGAAAATAAAGTTAACAAATTCATTGAAGCTGGCTTTATTCGTGAAGTCAAATATCAACAATGCCTAAATTCAAGGTTTTGTCAACTTTTGGGAACTCAACAATGCCTGCCCTAAGGATGACTATCCAATCCCCATACCAGAGTTAATGATTGATGCCACCACTGGTTATGAGGCAATGTCCTTCATGGATAGTTTATCCAGCTATAATCAAATCCGCATGGCGCCAAAGGATGAAGAACTCACTATATTTCGCACGTCCAAAGGTATTTATTGCTACAAGGTAATTAGTTTTGGTTTGAAGAACGCTGACGCCAGTTATAAAAGGGCTATGCAGAACATCTTTGATGGCCTGCTCTATAAAAACATTTAATGCTATATGGATGATCTAGTGGTGAATTCAAGAAAGAGAGACGACCACTTAAAAGACCTAAGAATGGAGTTCAAGTTACTTCGAAGATATCAACTTAGGATAAATCCATTGAATGTGCCTTTGGAGTTACTTCCAGAAAGTTTCTTGGCTTTGTTGTGCGACACCTAGGAATTGAAATTGATCAAGCCAAGGTCGATGCAATTTTGAAGATGCCTGAGCCTCAAAATATTCATGAGTTAAAAAGCCTTTAATGAAGGCTAGAATATTTAAGGAGGTCCATCTCAAACCTGGATGGAAAATGTCAACCATTTAGTCATATCATGAAGAAGGACACTCCCTTCGAATGGGACCAAGCTTGTAGTAATGCCTTTGAGAGTATCAAATCATACTTAATGAAGCCACCAGTTCTTACGGCACCCATACCTCTACATCACGACACAAGAGAGGTCAGTTGAAGCACTATTGGCTCAAGAAAATAGTGAAGCCAAAGAAAACTCTTTTTACTATTTGAGAAGAATGATGACGCCGAATGATCTAAAGTATTCTCCAATTAAAAAGTTGTATTTGGTATTGGCCTTCTCAATTCAAAAGATGATACACTACTTTCAAGATCATGTTATCCATCTTGTGTCTAGGGAAAATTCTATCAAGTTTCTAATGTCGAAACCAGTCCTTAGTGATCGACTTACAAAATGGTATCTTCAATTTTAGCAGTTTGAGATTGTGTACGTTCCCCAAAAGGCTAGAAAGGGACAAACATTGGCTGACTTCTTGGCAGACCACCCTATACCTGATGATTAGGAACTGAGCGATGAACTTTCTGATGAAGATGCAATGGTTATTAAAGCTATACCCCTATGGAAGATGTACTTTGATGGTGCCGTACATCGAGATGGAGCTGGTGCCGGTGTGGTGTTCGTCACTCCACAAGAGGAGGTCATCCCATACTCTTTTACCCTAACAAATAGTTGCTCTAATAATATTGCTGAATATCAAATCTTTGGTGACTCCCAACTGGTGATCAAGCAGCTTTTAGGAAGCTATGAAGTCAGAAAGCCCGAGCTACGACCATATCATGATTATGCACAGAAGTTGATGGGGTGGCTTGGAGAGGTAACCCTCCAAGATGTGCCAAGGAGAGAAAATAAGCAAGTTGATGCCTTAGATCCTTTGGCCTCAACCCTAACTCTTCTAAATCAGATGCGAGTTACTATCCGCTAAGAATATGTAGTACCGCTATCGAATGAGAATGGGGATATAGAAATAAAGTTGAATACCTTGTTGCCATGTTTGAAGCTGTAAAGGAAGATTGGAGACAACCTATCGTTGACTATTTATGTTATGGGATACTTCTATAGGATCCAAGAAGAAGGACTGATATCCATCGTTGTCCACCTTGCTTCCTTTACTATAAGGACACACTGTACAAAAGATCATTTAAAGGAGTATTCTTACGGTGTTTGGGAGATGAAGAAGCAATTCAAGATTTGCAAAAAGCACACTCGGGAGTTGTGGATCACATCAGTCTGGACCGAAGCTCTATTTTTACATAAAAAGAATGGGTATTATTGGCCAACGATGGTGAAAGATTGCTTGGACTATGCTAGAAGATGCAAAGATTGTCAATTCCATGAAAATTCCATACATCAACCTCTAGAGGTACTACATCTAACTGTAACATCTTGGCCGTTCAATGCTTGGTGAGTGGATGTTGTTGGTCCACTACCAAAATCTTCTGGTGGACACTTATACATCTTGGCCGCGATAGATTACTTCTTAAAGTGGGCTGAAGCTGTTGCTCTTAAGGAAGTAAGGAAAGAAAATATTGCAAATTTCATCCGAGTGAATATCATCTACCACTTTGGAATCCCTCAATAAATAACAACTGACAATGGCAAGCCGTTTGATAACAAACTGATGAATAAGATTTGTGATCTCTTTGGCTTCAAGCAGCGTAAGTCTTCTATGTACTATGCTGCCGCCAATGGTCTAGCTGAAGCCTTCAATAAGACTTTGTGCATCTTGTTGAAGGAAGTTATCACTAAATCCAAATGAGACTGGCATGAGCGAATGGAAGAAGCTTTATGGGCGTATAGGATAACTTACCGTACACCGACGCAAGCAACCCCATGCTCACTTTCTTTTGGAGTTGAAGTAGTCCTACCACTTGAGCATCAAATACCCTCTTTGAGATTGGATATTCAAGAAGGGCTCATCGATAAATAAAATGCTAAGTTGCATCTTGCGGAGTTAAAAGCTCTTGATGAGAAGAGGATGGAGGCTAAACAAAATCTTGAATGTTATCAAGTCCAGCTATCTTGTTCTTTTAATAAAAGGGTTCGCTTGAGGTGTTTCCAAGTTGGAGATCAAGTCCTTACAGTAAGGAGACCCATTATAACTTCTCATAAGTCTAGGGGCAAATTTACCCCAAAGTGGGATAGACCATATGCCGTACAAGAGGAATATTTAAATGGTGCTTACAAGATTATCGATGCACATGGAGTGAAAATTGGTCCTATCAACGGCAAGTTCTTGAAGAAGTACTATCCTTGAAGGAAGATGACACTCCTTAAGGCACAAGTATAAACTACATGTCCACTCCTGGCCCGCAAGAGTATAAACTATGTACGGCTTAAAAAAAAGTTCACTAGGTTGAAAACCTCGAAAGAGGAGGCCTAGGCAAAAGTTAGGACACACACACAAAAAAAACACTCACCCCAGAACTACGTTATGACTTGATCCTCTTCATTGAGGTACGTAGACACTTGGAATTTCATTCTGAGTTCAGTTGCATGAGTGTAAAAAAAAATATTTTCCTACAGTATTCGTCATACGAACCCTAAGTATGAAACTATTCTAATTAAATTTTAGACTTACACTAAATATTTGTGACGCTATGGGGGCAACCCATCTAAAAGAAAGAGAGTTCCTTCAATGGGATTTGGAATGCCAAAGTTCTCCAAGCCTATAACTATAAGGATCTCAAAATTTTTATTTCTTAAGGTGGACAAGATTTTTCCCTTTGCACCTTAAGCGGGCCTCTAACGAGTTATCCTTAAAAGGATATCGAAATTTTGATGCTTTAAGGTGGACAAGATTTGTCCCTTTGCACCTTACGTGGGCCTCTAACAAGTTTATCCTTAAAAGGATATCAAAACTTTCATTCCTTAAGGTGGATAAGATTTTTCCCTTTGCACCTTAAGTTGGCCTCTAACGAGTTTATCAGTAAAGGATATTAAAATTTTCATGCCTTAAGGTGGACAAGATTTGTTCCTTTGCATCTTAAGCTGACCTCTCACGGGTTTATCCTTAAAGGATATCAAAATTTCCTTGCCTTAAGGTGGATAAGATTTATCCCTTTGCACCTTAAGCTGGCCTCTCACGGGTTTATCCTTAAAGAATATCAAAATTTCCATGCCTTAAGGTGGACAAGATTTGTCCCTTCGCACCTTAAACTGGCCTCTCACGAGTTTATCCTTAAAAGGATATCGAAATTTTCATGTCTTAAGGTGGACAAGATTTGTCCCTTTGCACCTTAAGTTGACCATTGAAAAGGGCCTATACTTAGAGAAAACCATCGCATAAATGCATCAGTAAAAGGGCCCATACTTAGAGAAGACCATCGCATAAATATATCGGTGAAAGGGCCTCATATTTAAAGAAAACCATTGTGTCTTCAAGCAAAATTGGTCGGGTCTTGAGGTGACAAGCCTCGCCCACCTTAAGCCGACGTCCATCATCTTCAAGAAAAATTGTTCAGGCCTTGAGGTGATAAAGCCTCGCACACCTTAAGTCGACGTCCACCGTCTTCAAGAAAAATTGGTCGGGTCTTGAGGTGACGAATCCTCGCACACCTTAAGCCGACGTCCACCATCTTCAAGCAAAATTAGTCAGGTCTTGAGGTGATGAAGCGTTGCACCTTAAGCCGACGTCCACTATCTTCAATCAATGGTTGCATATTTTTATTTTCTTTAATCCTACAAAAAAAAATATATACAATAAATAAAGGGGAATGAGAGCGAAAAGAAGGAATGCCCACCTAAATATGCGAGTATCTCGATCGGCAAATATGGATCAAATTACACCCTTGAGTTTGCTTGCCCACCAAAAGTGTTGTAACTATTAGAGTTCTATTTCCAACGGAAAAGGACACTCACAATTTCAACATTCCCACGCCTAGATATGATTTGTCTCGTGAAGCCACGCAAACCTGAAATTGAAAACGTATCAGCATCCAGTGGCATCTTCAAAAAATTTATCTACAATAATTCTGAAGGTGTTAAATCATAAATTTTGGATATGTTATATATTTTCGAGTCTAGTTTCAAAAAAAATTAATCAATTCATGATTTCATCGCTCCTACTTTTAGATATGGAAGTTTTTGTAAAGACACGCAGATCTGAAATTTTTAGCATAACAGAATTTAAAGTCAACTTCAAAATGTTGTCTAAAATAATTCTGAAGGTATTAAATCATGAATTTCGGTTATGTTATATATCTTTGAGTCTAGTTTTACAAAAAATCCAAGCGCCTTATCATTTCACCATTCCTACATCGAGATATGGAAGATTTAGTAAAGACATGCAGATCTGAAATTTTCAGCATGATAAAATTCAGGGCTAACTTCAAAAAATTATCAAGAATTATATTAAAGGAGTTTAATACTGAATTTTGGATATGTTGTAGATCTCGATGTATAGTTCTGGAATATCAAGCGGTTCATGATTTTGATATTCCTATAATTAGATATGAATTTTCTACTACAACATGTTGTGCTGAAAAAAATTGACGAAAATAAAAGAAAAGTGTGGGGGGGGGGGGGGGGGGAATTACCTCAATATCATTCATGGCTTGAAAAAGTGGGAAACCTACCTCCTTTTATAGAGTTATAGGATGGATGTTTTCTTCTCCAATTGGAAGAGCTTCTGTATCCAATACAAATTCAAATTGGGGGTTATTTTTCTTCTCTCATATAAATTCAAATTAGGGGTTATTTCCTTTTCCAATTGGAAGAGCTTCCATCTCCAATACAAATTCAAATTGGAGGTTATTTTTCTTTTTCCATATAAATTCAAATTGAGGGTTGTTTCCTTCTCCAATATAAATTCAAATTGAAAGAGTTTCCATCTCCAATACAAATTTAAATTGAAGATTGTTTCCTTTTTCCCATACAAATTCAAATTTGGGGTTGATTCCTTCTCCCATATGAATTCAAATTGGAAAAGTTTTATTCCTGGTTAAGTAAGGTAATTTTTTTTTCAAAACCTATTTGAAATGGGATGTCATGCCTCACCAATGGGTTTTATGTGTAGAAGATTCATGGAAAAAAATAAGAGGTTTTTTTTTGAGAGGCGATATCAATATATAAATTGCATGGTTCAGCTTTATGGAAATCTTTGAAGCACGAAGAAAGCATGTTTAAATAAACCATACTTCAAGTATAGTCTCAAAATGATTAAATATCTCGACAAGTCTTGAAGTAGGGGGCATTTAGTGGGCAACAAAATTTTATTAAATTAAAATCCGTACGAAATTTGGATTATATTAAATTCAAAATAGATTAATCCCAAATAAATATTGCAGATTAATATAATTGAATTAATTATTTAAGTCCAAACATGCATGAATTTAAATAAAGCTCTATTTTTATTGGGCTAGTCCATTAATTTGGGCTACAAATGATGAACCCACTTTACTAAACCCAAGATATTGTCATATTCTAGAGCCCAAATAAGCACCAAGTGTCAAATGACGTGACATGCCAAGTCAAGAGAAGGATCCAATAGGACTATGCCAAATGTCAAAATGATGCAACATACACATGAAATCAAGGCCCATAGAAGGCGTCACGTCACTCAAATCTGATTGGTCAAAGGAAGTCCATCTTCAACATGACTCTTCCTTTTCCACAACTATAAATAAGAGCCTCATAATTCAAAAAAGGAGCCCCATAACTCCCATAACTCTAACAAGTAGCAAGAGAAAGCTCGTGGATCAAACGCCGCAATTTCTCTAAAAAGTGTCAAGCATTCAAATCAAGTTCATCAAGATTCAAGATCTTAAAATCTCAAGCATTCAAATCAAGTTCATCAAGATTCAAGATCAAGACCGCAATATTCAAGAACAAGCTAAAAAGTCCTTGAATTCAAGATCAAGACCGCAATATTCAAGAACAAGCTCAAAAGCCTTGAATTCAAGCACAAGTCAAGACCAAGTCCCTCAAATTATTCAAATCAAATTTAAATTCAAGATCAAGCTTTAAGCCCTTGAATTTATATTTGAAAAGACAAATTAGAGGATTCATAGAGATTGTAACACTCACTTATAAAAATTAATATATTGATTGTTGCAATATTTTTCTTGTCTCGAATTATTTATTTTTTGACTTTGAAAATTTTACTGTCCAACAGTCAGTTTTTTAATTTATGGAATAGGAATAGTGAGAATAGGTCGGTAATATGTGTGTATGAACTTGGAGTTTTCAGTGTGGAAATTTGTCGTTGTATCACCTATAGTATAAACTTTAAAATTCTTGTACAGCATGGTTGAATTTGGACTAAACGTATCACTCTAATAGTGCCCTGTTTATCACGTCACCACTAATAATATTATGAATTTGATAACTTTAGACATACTGCATCTTAAAAGTTCCTTTTAACAACTAATGAAGTCGGGTTCGGATTAATGAGACTTGGTCTTTGTTGTGTTTAACGTGTCTCATTCGGTTGAATGAATTCCTAAAATGGTGACAGCTTAACCATTTGATTCTTGCAGAAAATATGGACTATTTTACTTCAAAATATGTTTACATCCTCTAATCCCCCCCTGTTATCATGAAATATGTTTTGATACAAACGAGTGAGAGATTTCTTATACAAAACTCATCCTCTTTTCAGTGCGTTCACAACCCTCATGCCGTTTGCTCAATTAAACTTGCCTAGATTTTTTATAATCTAACAGTTAGGATTAAGATCACTTCTTATCCATGAATTGTATTTTATGATGACTTGATTCAAAGTTTTGGGTCTTTTATTTAGTTTTATCAAGGTTGATGAGTTAATTTTCCTCAAAATGTTGATTACTTTACCATAAGCATAGTCTTCTATGTTCGGTCTTCCTTGTCTGAGGGTTGAGTAAACTATTCATGAATTTTCCCGTCGTGTTAAAATTATTTGTCTAGTTTAAGGCTGCCTCCAATCTGCCACAACCTGGTTATTCAAAAACGGATTTTGTTGTCTTATTTCCTTTGGATAGCCTGTGAAACCATTTGTGTTCTTTAGTAATTGAGGATCTTTTTGTGAGATAATAAGTTTAAAATGGTCTGGGTAAGAGCTAATCTTTTTCTTTTGTTTTCATACCGAATTTCAATATGATTTCCTTTTTGCATTCTTTTGAATTCTAGAGATGGAATCTATGTCCTTTCTTTTAAGACGAAGCACGCCTAGTTGACTTATGTTTTAAATTTCTTTGCCGTGCTTGTGAGTCACAACTTTGGAATTCAAATGATAGAATCCAGGTGGTGGTGTTTTACACATCTATTATTTATGATATCATCTTCCTTGCTCTTGTAGTTAGTTTGAAGTCTCCTCTCCTAATTCAAGTACTAATCGTTAATTATTTTTTATGCAGGAATTGTCCGAGTCCCATTTGGACTCCCCGCTCCTAGCATTTCGAGTTGGACCAAAGCCCAAAAATATCTTCGAGTCACTACATGGGGCGATATACACTGATATATGTTGTTATACAGCAAATACAACACAAGGGAAGAAAATATACAAGTCTTCGGTTGATGTACAGTGATCTGCAGTCATAGACAAGCTCATATACAGTGAGATACACGAATATATAGTGGAATACACTAAAATGGGTTGTTAATATACAACTGCTCTACATCAGGGAGGATGGGTTGAAGTCCATGAAATCTGGACAACTAGTGATGGGCTGAGAAAGCCCAATTTTGCTCTTACCTCTTTTCTTATTTGCAATTATTCAAATTTGTGTTGTATTAGCTTGAACTCATGTTAATTTATATAAATTTCCTCAAAGTTGCTATTTTATTTGTTAAACTTACAGGAATCCGAACATGTTTTCTCCTAATTACTCTTTATCCCATTTTTATCAAAATTTCATGAATTTTTTTTTTCCAGTTTTTCGATACATAAATTTACAAGAGATTCGTTTGAGAAGATATATCTAACATGACAACTAATATGCGTTAAAAAAAAGGCAAATAGCAGCTAATCTGCGATTAAAAAGGAAAATAACAGCTAATCTGCGTTGAAAAATGCAAATAACATAAATCTTTATAATTGAGGAGTAACTCACTCTTCATTAGTTAAAAAATCCTTAGAAAATCATAATTAGTTTAATTGGTTTATTCAAAAGAAAGAAGCTTCATTATTCTTGAAAAAAAATTCGTTATCCGTTCTTCTCTGTTATTTGTTGCCATTTTTTTCCGACGATTCGTAATGAATATCGCGTCTTATTAGGACATCATAGTGTTCGGCTGTCTGATGTCAAGCACGAAGGATACAAGATTGATGGTTGTCGTTGGAGATGTACCAATGTCGATCTCAATTGCTACCTCAAGAAAAGTCGATGTAGATTTTTCCTCACCAGTTGTTTCACTGTCGGATGTCATAGAGTATGTAATTCATCTATCATGAATACAAATTAAAAAATCAGATTATAATCAACTGTCTGATATCATAGTGTATGTAATTCATCCATCATGAATACAAATTAAAAAATCAGATTATAATCAAGAGATGTACTCATGATTTGTTTGTCAACTCATTTATAATCTGAATTTTAAGTTCCCTTTCTTAAAAAATTTAAGTTTTAAGTTTGTGGGTCAAATTACTAGTTTTAAGTTGTCAAATTACTAATTTTAAGTTGTCAAATTACTATAATCAAGAGATATACTCATGATTTGTTTGTCAACTCATTTATAATCTGAATTTTAAGTTCTCTTATTTAAAAAATTTAAGTTTTAAGTTGTCAAATTACTAGTTTTAAGTTTATTGGATTATAATCTGTCAAATTGTGCAATTCATCATTTTTTCAAGTTTTAAAGTCAAACGTTCTAACAAACCAAAATATGTATCGTTTGTTGCTTAAATTTAGCAAAAAATATAAAGTTGTTTCCATTTTTAAGCCTAAAATATGTATCTCACATTTTGACACATAATATTGAAATTGAGATACATAATTTTAATTACTGAGATTCATTCATTTCTGAACTATTTGGTAGACATACATAATGTATTGACTAGACCAAAAAGGAGATACATATTTCTCTGAATATAATGAAGTTTAGAATATCTTTTTTGTATTATTTGATAAATATTTATGGTGGTGTATCAACTAAGATTTGTAAATAGTTCATTCTAAAGTTACATCACAATGTGATTAAAGCTTACGTGATCCTTCAGGGCAAATACAATTTTTTGCTTATGCATCATAAGTTTTAGATAACCATCATAACTTATAGATAATTTATTCCAAAATTACAATACAATTTCTACTAAAATTCTAATAATCAACGAAAAGTTATGATAAGAAGTTTTTGCTCATATATTCGGACTTTTAGCGATATGCCAATCATGAATTCCAACATGCAAGATATGCTTGTTAAACTTATTCAAACAAGGTCAAAACTAAAATCAATAAACTATTCTATTTGTACAAATCACCCAAATTATTTAATTAGGTCCATATAATTGAGATAATTAGTGGAGATACATAATTATGATTGTATCTAAGTTGAGATACATTTTTTAAAGTCTGTAAGAGATACATATTATATCATAACAATCTTATATGTATCTCTTACTGTACTAATATGAATGTTTCTTATACATGTTACACTGAAGTTATCTAATGGGAGATACATAAAGTAAATGTGTAATGTACACAGAGATACAAGATGACAAAACATATCTAATACATTGAAAGATGTATTAATATTTTTGGACTTGGCATTTAACAACTTTATAACAAGAGATACATTTTTAAAATCTGTAAGAGATACATACTACATTATAACAAATCTTATATGTATCTCTTGTTGGATTAATATGCATAACTCTTATACATGTTACACTGAAGTTAACTAGCGATAGATACATAAAGTAGACATGTAATATACACAAATACAAGATGACCAAACATATCTAATGTATTCAAATATGTATTTGGCATATGTATATATTTGCAATCAACTTGTATCTGATAGATATAATCATATTCTTGTACAACACTTCAACTGAAATACTTCTTATAGATAATCAAATCACTACGAAAAAGTTGCAAAATTGGATTCTTAGGGCAAACTCCTTGTTCTTTGCAGATAAATTGAAACTTGAAAGATACAATTCGAATATATGTATTCTCCATCAAAATATGACTTTTTTTTGTTTTTCACTTTGAACTGACTAATAAGGTTTCCTTGAACAATAATTTGACCCACAAACTAAAAACAGGACTACATAAAAATCAAACTAGATGAATATGGAGAAGTTGAAGAAGAAAGCTTTGCAAATAGTTGAAGAAGAAAAATTGCACCAAGAAAGCTTTGAAAATAGTTGAAGAAGAGAAATTGCACCAAGAAAAAAAAAAGAAAAATCGCAATATTTGAATATGGAGAAGAAAAATCTAGAAGTTGAATAGGGAGAAAAATATTTTAAAAAAATTATATTATTAACAAAATTATGTTTTGGGGGGAATATTTAGTTGTTAATTAGAAGATGGAGCATGAATTGAGTCATTGATGGAGCAAGTGCTGCTTCACAAGGTAGTAGCCTTGAAAATAGAAATTGGAATGAATGTATCTGATGTTTTGAGTGAAAAGAGGAAAAAAAGGATTTTTGTAATATTTTCAAATTGAAGGGATTTTTAGTATTTTTGGTATCTTAAGTTGTACTTTTATAAATTTTTTCTATTTTATTTTATCCACATGATTTTCGTTGATTCATTTTATCATTCACCACATAGTTTAGCTTCCTTGTTAAAGAACTAATGGATCTTGTCGACTTTTTCTCTTAGATTAAGCCTTTTAAATCTATAAAAATGATATTTTATGTTGTTCATGTGTTAAATTGATATATTTAAGTTAAAAGAATTCTCATCAATCTAAAAATTATTTTTTCTTATAAAAATCAAAGTATTTTCACTAATTAGTCAAATTTATTAACTTGTTTGAATGGGTATTTTTCTTTAAAGATAAAAATTTCTACAATGAGAGAAACTATTTTTAATTTAAATAAACAACTTTTCACTTGAATCAAATGAATGCCATATTTTTCAAATGAATTTCAAGATGTTATAAAAAATTAGCCATGTTTTTAAAATAGTCAAATCAGTCAACTTGTCTTTTGGTCAATTATTTTTTAACAGACGCTCTTGAGTGTCTTAAAATTCTTCTCAATTTGTACTTGAATCCTTACCCATTTTTGTGTAATTTTAATATTTTTTTCTGTTTTCAAGTCCTTAAACTATTTGTTAATTTTTTCTTGATATTTTCTTAAAAAATCAAATGGTGACTTTGTAATTTCTTAAATTTTATCAAAATTTTCTTTAAGAGTTTTAAAATAGTTTAAAAGTCAAAAATCAAATGTTTTCCAACCCTTCGAGTCAAAAAGAGATAAAACAAGTATTATGCTTAAGGATAATCTTGTTTTGTTGCTTCAGGACAAGAAAACGTTCTAATTTGAGGGTGTTAATGTACCAATATTTGACTGCACATTTGATGCTTTTGGCCAGGAATAATTGTAAGTACTTATGTAACTTTTGTTTGATTTGATTGCTTTTATGTTACATGTGTAGAAAAATGAGCCATAAGGAGAAAAATGTTGATTATGCTGAAAAGAAGGATGTGACGATCTAGTTGACGACCCATCAACCTCTAGACAAACTGTCACCCCAAATATCAGACTTAAATAATGTACAATGTCAAGTGTAGAAGTCCTGATGGCTCTCTTAATGGACAATCACCATCCTGACGAACTGTCATGGCTATCGTAGTTCTCTAATAGTCAATGATATTCACCGAATTCAAGCGATCTCTTCCTCAATGAACCATTACCATGACGATGACCTATCACCTCGGTATTGAACTTAAGCAAATTTAAGGAAATCTTCACTAGAAAGAGGCAATGGTTAAGGATATGGACCATCACTTAGTCGATGGGCCGTCAACTTAACCGTGAGACACGAGACAATCTTTTTTCAGTTTAATTAGATTTCAAATTTTCTTGAACGATAAATAGCCATTGTTAGGGTTTATTTAATCTTCTTTTGTTTTGGAGAGAAAAGATAAGTGTTATTATGATTTATTTGTGGGTTTTATCGATTGAATCATGTTTTTCAATAAAAATTGAGTTCTTGTGATTTCATCTATTAAGTTCATTCTTCCCTTATGATTTCTACGATTTTTTTTATTTCTAAGCTATGATTGGCTAAATTCCACAACTAGGATTATGGGGGCCATGGTGAACTAGCATCTATAGGATCAAAGATGGTATGGATTGATGTAGTGCTTATGTTCGTATTATTAATTTTCTCATCTTAATTAATTTCTAATGGTTGCAAACATTAGAATCCTCCTTAGATCTAGACTTACTTGAGAAAAGAATTTGGATTGGGGTTGTGTTGCCCCCTCCGAGGTAGACAAGTTACATCTCTTGAAGTTGGAACTGTGTTATGAGTTTGAATTCTCATTAACTGGTGAGAATGAATGGGCGGTGTCCATTTGGATATATACGATAAAATTTGAATTACGTTGTTAACTTTATTTTTCTTATAGTGATTTTGTACATATAAAGTAGATGAAATCTTATTCGTGTGCGTTGCTAATGACGATATAATCAATTAGTTGCTTGTTTGGGTTTAGTTTCAGGAAAATAGATTATCGAAATCTTATGTCAATAAATTCTTTCTTGTCAATCCTTAAGGTATCTTTTATTAAAAATCTTTTCCTTTTCTTTAGTTTTAATTGATGCCAGAAGTCATTTAGATCTATTTTTACTTTCTTATTTTGAGAAATTACATATGCAACAAGTATGATGTTTTGGCTTCATTTATGCCATAAAAAGTTTACATCGTGTTTGACTTTTTTATTTACTTTTTTACTTTGTTTGAAAGTTTGGTTTTGTAAGAGAATATCGACGACATGATATGGTAAGAAGTTTCACTATATTAATAGAAAGTTCTTATCATATAATATAGGATAGTGTTTTATTCATATAAGAACTGTATTTATTTTTTTAAAATTCAAATATATACCTCTCATTATTTATTTTTTGATAATTTTATGCATGAGGTTTAGGGATTATCCCCCCCACTACTTATTTTATCCACTAATCTTCAGTAAAAGCATTGAAAAAATGGGGTGAAAAATCAGACGTATTTATTGCATGTGTTGATAAAGGCTCAAATTCTATGAGACTATTTCTTAGGTTTGTTAATGGTAAAGATGTGAGTTTGTAAAAGAAAAATAAGAGAATTTAGTGCAGTATATGCAATAACATGTTTTGAAAATTGGGGGGCCCTCTAAATTTTGTGTGGCGTGCTTATTTAGATTGATATATTGACAGTTTTGGATCTTTACACGAAAAAGGTATATGAATATGACAATTGTTGCTTAAACTAGGGCTTAAAGTTGATAGTTATTGACAGTTAATGTAACTTTGTGCCAATTATGCATAAGCTGTGTTAATATTGTTCTTACTCTATGTGTGCAATATAGAACTTGACTGGTTAGTCTTATTTATGTCATAGGATAGTTGGTTAACAAAAGATCATACATCATTTTTATGATTAGTCCACTCAACCTAAATAACAATCCAAATAATGTAAATAGTCTCTTGATCCCTAATTTTGAGTCTAATTGATCATTTTTATTCATTAGCCTATTCACCTTTCGAATTTTTCTTGAATTTTTTTTTGACCCTGGTGTCTCCTTAGACATTGTGCACCTCAACTAAGAAAAATTGCTTAAGGTGAGGATGACTAATGTATAAGTGTATGAAGAGAAAAATGAAATATGAAAAAAAAGACTGGTGATGAAAGAGGAAAAATGAATGTGACACATGGTAAAAAAAGCAAAAAAATACAAAAAAGAGTTGATCTTGAAAGAAAGTCGTACCCAATAGTAAAAAAAATGAATAAAAGAATAATAGGAAGGAAATAAATTGGTCAAAAAAAAAGATAGTATAGTGTCAAGGAGGACTTAGTCACTAGTTTTAAATATACTATATCCGTTTTCGAGCCTACATTATAATCCAAGTAAAGTCCTAGAGTAATCTTAGTCCAACTGTTCAAAAATTGAGGCATAGAAAATAATGGTAAACTTATGATATTTTTCATGAGTGGTTTGAATTTTGTTTTGAGATTTAGCGTACTTGTACCAGTTCAAATTTAAATGATTACTATATGTATGAGACTTCTATGTGGCAAGGATGCCAGAGTAATACTGTTAATTGCTAATTGTTAGGATGATTGTCATTTGTGTATGTAAAATTTTTCATTAATATGATAATGTCATTCATAGAACCTCTTGTATCAGTTTGATAAATAGTTTTCACTCACTTGTTTTGCCATTAGTAAGAAAAGGGAAACTGAACTTGTGAGATGCATTGCCAAAAGTCTTGTGACTGTCATAGTTTCATAAGGCAATATAAAAAACCCCTTTTCACGATTTCGAATCATTTTCTTCTATGTGTTTTCTTTCATTTTTGAATCTTGAGCTTGAAAAATATTATGGGATCATTTATTAAAGCATAGGGTCATTAGTAGATTGTTACTTGATCATACTCCTATCGAAATTACGTAAGTTTTCAAAAAAAAATGTCCAAATCGTTTGAATAAAGAAGATGCGTCAGTCACGCATCCTAATTGGTGAACTTATGTCGGCCATAGTTTATATAGACAAGGATTAATAAGAGGTATATGAGTCAAATTACACACTTAATTAATTGTTCTTAATAGTTGTTCAAAGTCTTATGATGACAACTAAAAGGAATGAATGAAGTTATTCTATTATATGCAACTGCAACACTCAATACGTATTTTTGTTACCAATAAATGTCAAACATCTTAATAGTAGACTTATTAGTACTAATAAAAGTCAAACACGTTAATAGTAGAACTATATGGTTAATACTAAAATATTAAGAAACTTTTGATTCCCTTTATTTGAATATACGTTGTTTATTTTAGTTTACATTCAAACAAAAATAAATCAAGCCTAAAATAACATAATATTTTGTTGATATTGATTGAAAAGTCTAATGAAGTTTAACTAATTGAATCTACGACTCTCAAAAGTACGATTAAAAGTAATACTTTTCAAATTTTAATAGAAAAAATTATACAAAATATTTCCTTGAAATTAAATTTCTTACATAAAAAATAGCCCAAATTTTATTTCTTACCAAAATAGCCTTTCCCCCAACTTTGTTATCAAAAGTGATCAGTCTGCCAACTAATTACGATGAATATGACAAATTGACCTTAGCTAACAAAATAATTTATTGTAAAACCCCGCAAAATTCTAAGCTCAACTCAGTCTTTTAAGCTTGCTAAGGGGTCCCAGACTTAGAAAAATTCTAGCTAAGTATTCAGACGTAGCATTATTTTGGCCTTCGTAAGTTGGAAACTCTATTTCACGACTCTTATAACCTTAAAGTATCGATCTTTAGATTGATTCATGATTAGGAATGTTAGTAGGTGTTTCCGGACGAGTTTCAGATTTTTCAAACCTTGTTTAGACCATGTTCAAGTGACCAAAATAGTGAGTCGATCCAATCTCGACGCGTCGTGTTATCCATCGCACCGACAGATAATTTATCCCTTAACTCAGTGCAAATTCCAGTGAACCGCTGCGGACTCAACGCGATGCGTCGATTTGTGCATCGATAATTTAGTTTTCGGTCATTAAAAAGTCGCGTCCTTAGGGGTATTGGAGTCTTTTCCCACGTCCTTCAGCCCTCAAAAATATAAAATTTAGCCTTCTATTTGCAACATACACTCATTATTTCACAAATTACTCATGAACAAAAACCCTATGTGATTGAATTTCAAATTCAAGGATCAAGATTCCACCATTAATCTTCAAGAATTTAGCAACCAAGGTATATTAGGTGTTCATCCAAGGGTTCCTTCCACCCTTAGAGTCCAAGAAGCTCTTTTAAACTTCAAAATTTCATGCTTTCCATGATTTGGATTCAAGTGTATTCATGATTATAATGTTGATTGGATTTCTATTCCATGATTAAGTGCAAGATTTATGTAAAAACAACTATCATGTATGTAGTATCATGTGAATTCATGTTAAAGCCTTGAAATTGTGATGCTCATGTGTTGATTAGTACTATGTGCATATACAATGCCTTCCAAGTGTTTGATGAGTAGTTCATGAGATTTAATGTAATACCCCGTATTTTCCTAGCCTAGATTAACCCTCAGTACATGGGTTATACTAAATAAATTTTTTGGAATACTCAATAATTTTCAGATTAGAGCCTGCCATTGCGTAGGAAATTTAATTAGCTTTCCAAAGATATAAAATTTGCCTAAATCCAAAAATTGGGTAAGAAGTTATGGCGCTTTTAAGTTTCAGTTGTTAAACATTGTCATTAAGGCCAATAGCGTATCGCAGAGTGCAAAATAACAATTGTCAATTTTCAGTGTGCCAACGCGATTCCACCACATCGCGGTGCACTTCCATTTCACAAATAAATTGGCAACGCGATACCACCACATCACGCCATCATGCAATTTCCCAATTGTCATTTTTCAGTGACACGACGCGATAGCACCGCATCGCGCCAGGGGTCCAGATCGGAAAAATTTTACAAAAAATTAAAGTTGTGCCCAGGGTTAAACCAGTCTTTTCCCATGATTTTATTTTGCCTAGATATGGAATTTAAGCCCTAAAAATGTTTAAACCCTTCATTGTTCACTTTTTCCCAAAATCAAAAGGTAGTTCTCTCTCAAGAAAATAAACCCTAGATCTCAAGAATTAAGGTCAATCCCAAGATTTCTTCAAGAACTCCAAGAATCTCACGAATTAAGGTATGCTAGATGTTCATCTTTGGGTCCCTTCCACCCATAGAGTCTAAGAATTCATTTTTAAAACTTCAAGAATTATGATTCATGATTTACATGTATGGAATTGGATTGAGTTCATGTTTTGACATTTATTTTGTTTCAATCCATGATTAATGGTAGATTCCATGAAGTTGTATAGCATGTATGTTGAATTACGTAATCCCCATGTTATAATCCATGAATTTGCAAGTTGATTGTTGTATCCATATTAACCCTAAGTGTTTATGATTTAATGAACCAAGTATGCTTCCCATGTGTTTGATAAATTGTCTATGAGAATGAAATAATGCCATTATAGCATGCTAACATGTAATCCTCATTCATGTACAAGTTAAGGCATCATAAATGTTTGATGAAATGACTCTATGAATTAACTATGGCCAAGTGAACATTGTTATGTTATTCAAGATTATGCTTTTCTTTACTTTTCATGCTATCCAGTCCTGGGGATATTTAATACCCGACAATCTAGCTATTACATAGAGCCAGTGTCAGTTACAGAATAGTATCAGTCATGTCACGATCAATAGTACTCTCAGTCTATTAAAAAACTCAGTAGAACTCAGTCAGTTACAGAACTTAAGAAAACTTAGTAAACTCTATATCAGTCCAGTCCAGTTCAGTATAATCAGTTCAGTGTCTTTTAGTTTGGAGTAAGATTCAGCACCGAGCGAACCCAGAGATGGGGGCATTCCTATTAGTGTAGGGTTTGACCCTTAGTTGTAATCCCTGAGTTATAGAACTACATAGCTAGCGTAGGTTGAGATGACTTTATGCTAGATAAGGGTTGACATATCTCTCATGAGTTTTCCTGTTAGTGAGGGTTGACAAAATATCTTTCTTCTAGTTAGGGTTAACTCACAGCTAGCGTTAGTACCCATGGCATGATACTGACACCCTTCCAATTGGGGTTACAGATTGTACCCCAGCTCAGTTATCTTCTCTTATTTTGGGCATGTCAGTTAGATGGTTACCTCCCACAGTTTCTATTTCAGTCTTTAGTTTAGAACTCAGCTCAGTTTTATAGAATCAGGACTATCAGACACAGTTAATCAGTATTAGTAATTCAATTATTAGTAATTTCAAATATCAGTTATACAGTTATCAAAGCTCAGTACTTAGCTTCAGAAAAGCTCAGTTATAGTATACACATACTCTTATATTCAATTACTCTATATCATTTAGTCAGTTATTGTTCATGCATATGAACCCTTGCATTCATCCTTACCTCATCTAGCATACCAGTACATTCCTACGTACTGATGTATCTTTTCCGCGCTATGATATTTCATATCATAGGTTTGGATGCTCAGGTTCCTGACCGCGCTTAGCCAGATTTAGCTAGCAGTAGCAAATTTAGCAGTGAGTCCTCATCTACCGAGGATATTCTTTTATTTCAGTACTTCAGCTTAGCAGTATTTTAGTAGATGGAGTTAGTTGGAGGATTCTCCTATCAACTTTACTTTCAGACAGTTTTAGTTAGAGGCTTTTCAGATAGTATTTCAGATTCAGATGTTATTACTCATTATCGGTAATTTAGATGTTTTGAACCTTATGTCATTTCAGCGTATTATTCCACATTAATTACAGTATTATTATTCAGTGCTCATAGAAGATATCATTCATGGGTCAGCTTATGGTCCTTTGAGGTCGTAAGCATCGTGTGATGACTAGGGGGTAGTCTTGGGTTGTTATAATTAAATAATGAAATTATATCATGATAGTATGTATTCAAGTTCATGTCATGCAAGTGTTTGCTAGAATGTCCCAATGAATGAATAATGATCAAGTAGTTATTTATCATGTTCCGAGATTATACCATGTCTTAGAAAGGGGCATGTCGATTAGATGATTACCTTCTATAGTCTCAGTTTCAGATTTAGTCTCAGTACAGAACTCAGTTAAGTTCTACAGATTTAGGACTATCAGACACAGTCACTCCGTTTAGTACGGAACTCAGCATAGTTCCACAGAATCAAGACTATCAGATATAATTATTCAGTTTTCAGTAATTCAATATCAGTATACTCAGATATTAGTTAATCAGTATTTAAACTCAGTATCCATTGTTATCATGATCTCAGTTACAGTATACGTATTCATGTATGTACTTCTATTCAGATATATTTATGTCATTCAGTCAATATTGTTCATGCATATGAACCCATGCATTTCAGCCTACCTCACTTAGCATACTAGTATATTCAAAGTACTGATGCATACTTTTCTCTTGCACTATGATGTCTTATATCATAGGTTCTGACGCACGGGCTCCTGATCATCCCTAGCAGTTATAGATTTTCAACAGTCAGAGTTAGTGGTGAGTCCTCATAGTTCAAGGACATGATTATTATTTTAGTATTTTAGTTTTATTTCTGTAGCCAGAGTTAGTTGGGAACTTTTCCCATCAACTTCACATTTCAGACAGTTTAGAGGCTTTTCAGACTAGAGTATTTTCAGACAGATATTTCAGTTTTGGTATTGTTATACCGTATTCAATTTTATTTAAGTATTGAACCTTATGGCATGTTTTCTGCCTAATTTCTACATATTATAGTATTATTATTTAGTTAATGCAACAGGTACCAGTCATGGGTTAGCTTGTGGTCCTTTGAGATTATGAGCATCGTGTAGCATCCGGGGTACAAACTCGGGGCGTTAAAAACTTGGTATTATAGCCTAAGGTTCAACAAAGTCCTAGAAATTCTGAAAGATGCATCTAGTAGAGTTTTGTGCATGGGTCTGTAGCGCGCCACACTTATGGATAGAAGGCTACAAGATGTTTTAGGAAAAGTTTCCCTTCCTTCAGTATTCATATCGAGCGGGTGAGTATGAGCTTAAGTTAAACTCTCAGTATAATTCATCTCTTCCTTATGCTTCCATAACATGCCTTCCAGATAAGTTAATGAGAGAAGTAATAAAAATCAGCCAGTCCCTCCGTCCATTCAGGCAGATCCCCTAATGAGAATGTTTCTCACTCTGAATTTAGAGCTGCTTTTACCGTCTTAGCTCATTCGGTAGTTGCTCAGAACAATCAGATGGCTGTTATCCTATCTAGTATTATAGATCATGCTCCACATAGTGAGGAGGAGAGGCGAAGGAAAAAGGGGAGAAAGAATAATAGGGCCAGAATGTTAAGGCCAAAGAGTGCCCGAACAAATCCCTTTTTCCAGAAATATGGCAGAAACCACTAGGGTATCTGCAGAGTTGGTAGTGATGTATGTTTGGGATGTGGCAATCTAGGCCAAAGGGTCAAATATTGTCCTCAGTCAGGTTCCCAGAGTCAGTATAATCGACCCCCAGCTTAGTTCGATCGCCCGAATCAGCAGGGTGCCGCATCCAGTGCCACCAGTGGGCAGCGGCCAAACAGACTTTATGCCCTTTAGTCTCGCTAGGATCAGGAAAGTTCTACTGATGTGGTCACTGGTACGTTATAAGTTTATCATTTGCATGTTTATGCTTTGCTAGACCCAGGAGCTTCTTTGTCCTTTATTACACCTTATGTAGCTGTTGAATTCAGAGTTAGTCCCAAAATCCTAGCAGAGCCTTTCTCAGTCTCTACCCAAGTGGGTAAATCTATCATAGCTCGATGGGTACATAGGAAATGTTCGATTATGGTATCTCAGAAAGTCACTTCAGCAGACTTAGTCGAATTAGAGATGACTAATTTTGATGTCATTCTCTGGATGGATTGGCTTTATTCCTTCTATGCCTCAGTCGACTATAGAAATAAAATTGTCCAGTTTTAATTTTTGAATGAACCCGTCCTTGAGTGGAGGGATAGTATTTCAGCACTTAGGGTTCAACTTATTTCTTACCTTAGGGCAAGAAAAATAATATCTAAGGGATGTGTCTACCATCTCGTTTGAGTCCAGGACTCTAGATCAGAAACCCCTACTCTTGAGTCAGTATCAGTAGCATATGAATTCCCAGACGTGTTCCCCAAAGATCTTCCCTGAGTTCCTCCCAAAAGGGAAATCGACTTTAGAATAGACCTTCTTCCAGATACTCAGCCCATATCTATTCTGCCATATAAAATAGCCCCAGCAGAACTCAAAGAATTAAAAGAACAATTAAAGGATCTCCTATATAAGGGATTCATCAAACTCAGTGTGTCCCCGTGGGGTGCACCAGTTCTATTCGTGCGTAAGAAAGAAGATTCTCTCAGAATGTGTATGGACTACCGTCAGCTAAATAGAGTCACGATCAAGAAACAAGTATCCACTTCCCAGAATCGATGACTTTTTTGACCAACTTCAGGGTGCCAGTTACTTCTCTAAGATAGACCTCAGATCAGGCTATCATCAGCTTAGAGTCAGGGAATGGGACATTCCAAAAATAACTTTCAGAACTCGGTATAGTCACTTCGAATTCTTAGTCATGTCATTTGGTCTTACTAATGCCCCAGCAGCTTTCATGGACTTGATGAACCGTGTGTTCAAGAAGTAATTGGTCATGTTCATCATAGTCTTCATCGATGACATTCTTGTCTATTCCTGTAGCGAGAATGATCATGCAGATCATCTTCAAATCGTACTTTAGACTCTCAAAACCCATTAGCTATCATGATATCTATTCATGTCTTATATGTCAGCTCTATGATTATGGCTTATACTCGAGCACGTTAGCAAAAATCATGTATGCTTACAGTTCCTAGTATAAGGAATTTTAGTTCACTCAGTGTTGCGAACCATGTTCCATGAATACAAAAACTCCAGACTCAGGTCATGCAGCTCCTGACTCAGGTACCCATGTCATGCTGCACAATATGCTCAGTTCCCATAACCCATGCTACACTTCTAGAGATTAGCTAAATTTAAATTTCATCATGCATATGCTCAGTTTAGATCTTTTGATAAATCCATGGTGTTGATATTTTATTTCTCATACCTCAGTTATTGTCGAGCTTTGTATAGTATTCATGCATATATCAGGTCCTTATGTTTTAACCCTTCAGTGGACTCTCCTTACAAAATGATATAGTGATGAGCAGTTGCTTAGAAGGGAGAGAGTAAATATTTCATATTAATAAAAGATTATTGCATGCTAGTTTTACATGAGGCTGTAGTTATGAATACAGGCTTGAATGTCATATTGGTGTGTAAGTGGCTAAATGTATTTCGGAGATTTGAGTAGGCTTAAACATAGTGGGAGAATTCAGTCCAGATCAGACCTCAGTAGGTAGAGTTATCAAGACCCAGTATTCAGTTTCAGTACAGTCTCAGTTCCAGTCCCAGTCCAGAAATTAGATCAGTAACTCAGTTTAGTTTCAGGTTTGTTTAACCATAGCATATAGTTATCAGTTATTCAGTTATCAGTATTTCAGTACCTCAGTTTACAGACTATTTTGGAATCATGTTATACGCTTGGTCTTGCATTGTCAAATAATATAGTCTTCATGTATTCATGCTCAGTACCTCATGTTGCTCAGTCAACCCTTACCTCATACGTAAAATACTCTATAATTTCATTCCAGACTAAGTACAGTTCAATCTTACATGACCAGTATTTAGCTATTAGTAATTCAGTTAATCAGATAAGTTAGTATGTTTATACATCATTCTCAATGCCCATGTGAATATTTACAGTAGTCTCAGGTGAAGTGTCGCAATGGGGTGGAGAGTATAATTGAGAGAGTATTCGAGGAATAGGTCTAAGCTTGAAAATTTATAGTTGCGGTGCATAAGGCTTAGTCACTCTATCTTTAGATGATGATTCGTAGGCCTCTCCTCATATTAACATTTTTAACCAGGATGTGATTTCTTATTCAGATGTTTTATTCAGCCCATGCCAAGATTTCTTGCTCCCTAAAGTCACTAGAACTCTAAAGAAAGAGTGTCAAGGAAATACTCCAGTTGAGAATTAGTTTTCAGCATGAGTTAGTCCGTAAGCCAATAATTTTGTTTAACAGCCAAGCAGACAAGTTCGTATGGTTTGGTTTCCCATCTTTCCATCTAGTCACACTATCTGAAGCCTCATGAATATAACTATTTCAAGATGGAGCAACCAGGTAGTTGCATGTTCAGCTCAGTTTATGTATCATTTCCCAGTTTTAGATCCCAGATATTCAGTCACGACTCAGTTTGGAGGTGACCTATGCATCATCCCAACTTTTTCTCCGTATCTCAGCTAAGTCAGCATTCTTTAAGGGACATAACGTCCCATGGGGGAGATGCACCATAACCCCCGAGCTTTTATGTCCTAAACCTCCCAGTTTCTCTTCATGTAACAAATCCAATTTAGAATAATGGGTACTCATAAGTGGACCCTCAAGTTCCAATCTTAGTCGTAAGCCATTTATTCAAGGGCTCAGTTTCGTTCATGATATTCAGTTCTTGTATCACATTTTAGGCTCAGTTATATTCTCATATTCCCATTCATACGTATTCAGTAAATGATCTCGAGTTGGGGATCGGTGGCTTTGTATTCTTGAAAATCTCTCCTTTGAAAGGAGTGAAGAGGTTTGGTAAGAAGGGGAAACTCAGTCCCCGATATATCGGTCCTTACCGAATTCTCAGCCATTTCAGAAAGGTAGCTTACGAGCTTGAGTTTCCTTCAGACTTAGCTTCAGTACACCCAGTGTTCCATGTCTCCTTGCTTAAGAAATGCATAGGGACCCAACAATCGTAGTCCCTATAGAGGGAATAGATATTCATAACAACCTCTGTTATGAAGAGATCCTAGTCGAAATTCTTGATTATCAGATTCAAAGATTGAGGAACAAAGAAGTTCGTCTAGTCAAAGTTCTTTGGCGGAATCAGTCCGTTGAGGGAGATACTTGGAAAATAGAGACAGACATGTGGACCAAGTATCCTCACCTCTTCTCCGCAAACTCAGACTCAGCCTAAGGTAACAATTTTTCTTTGAATTTACTCAGTCTCATGTTCAAATATAGCTACCAACTTGGTATCAATTAATGTTGCATACTTAGTCATGCATTCACAAATCAGTTCAGTCATGTACTCATGCATCAGACATGCATATTCAGTATATAAACTCAGCTTATCAGTAATCCCAGTCATGCATTCATGAACCATGTTCAAATATGTACTTATGCATCAAATATGCATGTTCAGTATGATAATTCAGTATATCAGAAATTTCAGTCATGAAATCATGCTTTAGTTATACATGTACAGTGTCTAAATCCAGTCTATCAGTATTCTTAGTTTAATCAGTCTCATTCGAGGATGAATATTCCCAAGAGGGAGATATTGTAAGAACTCACAAAATCCTAAGCTCAACTCAGTCTTTTAAGCTTGCTAAGGGGTCCCAGACTTAGAAATTTCTAACTAAGTATTCAGACTTAGCATTATTTTGGCTTTCGTAAGTTGGAAACTCTATTTCACGACTCTTATGACCTTAAAGTATCAATCTTTAGATTGATTCATGATCAGGAATGTCAGTAGGTGTTCCCGGATAAGTTTGGGATTTTTTAAACTTTATTTAGACCATGTTTAAGTAACCAAAATAGTGAGTCGATGTGATCTCGATGCGTCGCGTTGTCAATTGCGTCGATAGATAAATTTTTCCTCAGCTCAGTGCAAATTCTAGTGAACTGATGCAGACTCAACGTAGTGCGTTGTCCTCACATCAATGCCAATGATGCGGTACGTCGATCTGCGCGTCGACAGTTCAGTTTCCAGTCATTAAAAAGCTGTGTCCTTAGGGGTATTTGGGTCTTTTCCCACGTCCTTCAGCCCCCAAAAAATGAAATTTAGCCTTCTATTTGCAACATACACTCATTATTTCACAAATTGCTCAAGAACAAAAACCCTAGGTGATTGAATTTCAAATTCAAGTTTCAGTATTCCACCGTTAATCTTCAAGAATTTAGCAACCAAGGTATGTCAGGTGTTCATCCAAGGGTTTCTTCCACCCTTGGAGTCCAAGAAGATCTTTTAAACTTCAAGTAGATTGATTTCATGCTTTTCATGATTTGGATTCAAGTGTATTCATGATTATAATGTTGATTGGATTTCTATTCCATGATTAAGTTCAAGATTTATGTAAAAACAACTATCATGTATGTAGTATCATGTGAATTCGTCTTAAATCCTTGAAATTATGATGCTCATGTGTTGGTTAGTACTATGTACATATACAATGCCTTCCAAGTGTTTGATGAGTTGTTCATGAGAATTAAATAATGAAATTATATCATGATAGCATGTATTCAAGTTCATATCATGCAAGTGTTTGCTAGAATGTCCCAATGAATGAATGATGATCAAGTAGTTATTTACCTTGTTTTGAGATTATGCCATGTTTTATAATTTATACTATCGAGTCCTGGGGGTATTTAATACCCAAAAATTTAGCTGATTACCTAGATCCATGGTCATTCTCAGGATAATATCAGTCATGTCACGATCAGTAGTACTGTCAGTCAGTTACAGAACTCAGGAAAAACTCAGTAGACTTAGTATCAGTCCAGTCCAGTTCAGTATTCAGTTCAAGCCTCAGTAAATTCAGCCAGTTAACAGAATTTAGTAGTACTCCATCAGTCAACGAAACTCAGTGAACTCATTCCAGTTCAGTTAGACAGTATAATCAGTAACAGTTCAGTCAAGCCTAGTATGAACTAGAAATCAGTTTAGTGTCTATTCAGTTGGGAGTAGGATTCAGCATCGAGTTAACTAGGGATGGGGGCATTCTTGCCAGCATAGGGTTTGAACCTTAGTAGAAATCCCTGTATTACAGAACTACATAGCCAGTGTAGGTTGAGATATCTTCCTGCCAGATATTATGAGGGTTGATACATCTCATTCAAGTTTTCCTTCCTGCGAGGGTTGACGAAAGAGCTTTCTATCAGAAAGGGTTAAATAACAGCTTGTCTTTACCCGTGGTACGGTATTAGCACCCTTCCAACTAGGGTTATAGGTTAGACCCCAATCTATTTATAAAGGGACATATCGGTTAGATGATTACCTCCCACAGTCTTAGTTTTAGATTCAGTCTCAGTACAGAACTCAGTTCAGTTCTACAGATTAAGAACTGTCAGACACAGTCACTCCATTCAGTACGGAACTCAGCATAGTTCCATAGAATCAAGACTATCAGATACAACCATTCAGTTATCAGTAATTCAGTATTAGTACACTCAGATATCAGTTAATCAGTATTCAGACTCAGTATCCATTTTTATCACGATCTCATTTATAGTATACGTATTCATGCATGTACTCCCATTCAATTATATTCATGTCATTCAGTCAGTATTGTTCATGCATATAAATCCATGCATTTCAGCCTACCTCACTTAGCATACTAGTACATTCAAAGTACCGACAGATACTTTTCTCTTGCACTATGATATCTTATATCATAGGTTCAGATGCGTGGGCTCCCCATCATCCCTAGCAGTTATAGATTTTCAGTAGTCGGAGTTAGTGGTAAGTCCTCGTAGTTTGAGGACATGATTATTATTTTAGTATTTCAATTTTATTTTAGTAGCCGGAGTTAGCTGGGGACTTGTCCCATCAACTCCACATTTCAGACAGTTTAGAGACTTTTCAGACTAGAGTATTTTCGGAAAGATGTTTCAATATTGGTATTGTTATATCGTATTCAGTTTTATTTCAGTATTGAACCTTCTAGCATGTTTTCCGCCTAATTTCCACATATTACAGTATTATCATTCAGTTAATGTAGCAGGTACCAGTTATAGGTTAGCTTGTGGTCCTTCAGGATTATGAGCACCGTGTAGTGTTTGGGGTACAGACTCAGGGCGTTACATTTATTTTTTCTTATTTTGGTGTTTTATGCCATATTTAAAGAAAACTACACTATTAAATTTTTTTTGGTGTTATAAATATATTGCCATAGATAGTGAATGCCTACTTTACCATATCATGAATGTCTATTTATGAAAAAGTTAGAAACCCCAAGGTTAGTTTTCTCCTATAAATAAAAGGGTTTTCCTTCATTGTTATTCACCCCTCAAGAGAAATAATAATCACTCTCTCTATTCTTCTTTTTCTCTGCTTTATATTTCATAGCACGTCATCAACATGAGACTCTACCGTCTCAAATTCGAAGTCTAGGGTATCATTTTTCTTCTCTTTTTTATATGACTAATAATCTTACAAAATATGAGTTCATTGCCCTTCAAAGTTTGGGAAAGAACTATATTTTATGGGTGATGGATGCCGAAATCCACTTAGATGATATGGGTCTTGGAAACATCATAAAGAAAGAAAATACAACATCTAGTCAAAATCATTCCAAGGCTAGGATTTGCTTGGGTCACCACATTGACGAAATTCTGAAAATCGAATATCTCACTACTAAGGATTCACTTGTTTTGTGGAATATCCTAAAAGAAATGTTTGATCACTTGAAGATGGTCCTCCTCCCAAAGCATGATATGAATGGATGTATCAAAGATTTCAAGACTATAAGTTTGTTCATGAGTACAATTCTGCTATGTTCAAAATTTCTTCTTAGTTGAAACTATGTGGAGAGACAATAATGATGATGATATGAAAAAAAAGATGTTCTCCACCTTTCATGCCTCAAATGTGCTCTTGCAACAACAATATCACGAGATGTTTCAAAAATTATACTGAATTGAGTTCTCATCTTCTCGTGGCTAAAAAAAATAATGATTTGTTAATGAAAAATCATGAGAATCGACCTTCTAGATCTACACTATTCTCTGAAGTGAATGATGCGTATGCTCACCATGCTAGGCGTAGAAAAGGTAGTGGCCCTGGACGTGCTCGTGGATGTGGTCCTATTATGGTCGTAATGACCAAAAAGTAAATCATGCTCTTGGTGTTAATCATTCATCGACCAAAAAGAGAAAAAATGAGAAACGTGAAGTAATTGCTTATTTCTAATGTGGTAGAAAAGGACACTATGCACGTGACTGTCATGCTCAAGTAGTAAAGTGGCCCTCAAGAAAGCTCAAGTATCAATATCTCGGGGACTTGCGTTCACCGACTATCCAATTCTAGTTTAACCAATTGAGAAGAGTAGCAAATAGAGTTTTAGAATTGTAAATTAAAAATAAACTAAACTAATGCAGAAAAGTAATAACTCCAGAAAATCAATGGGTAGAGATCCAGGGTTAAGGCTTACGAACAATCATACTATGTTATTGAACTTCATTCATTAAATCGCTTATCTTGGTTGTTGATTCGTAGGGTTAATTGCATGATTATGGTCTCCCGACCTCTAATTATTTACCTAACTTGGACATTACAACTACATCGTTGAGCGGGGATGTAATAATCCAATTAAGTATTTTAAAACTATCATCCTACATTGAATCAAGTAAGGCATCTAAGTACATCCCTGTCCAAGATGCTAATTCAAATTCCCTATTTAATAAAA
The DNA here is from genome assembly GCA_030864215.1 of Capsicum pubescens. Classification (NCBI taxonomy): domain Eukaryota; kingdom Viridiplantae; phylum Streptophyta; class Magnoliopsida; order Solanales; family Solanaceae; genus Capsicum; species Capsicum pubescens. Next base: position 115,195,499 of record CM061546.1, read on the forward strand.
GAATAAAAATCATACTTTATTTATTCCTATATTCTATCTCCCTATTCCCTCTCCCGAAATCAAAAGGTTGACAATTGATGTATTCTAAGGGTAGATACTCCTTAAAATAGTTAAATTAAGAATAAACAAACAACCAATAATGATAAGTAAATTAAACAAACTTAATTCAAAACGAAAGTATTCATGATTTTGGCCTTAACCCTGGAAAGTGAGTTTAGCCTTGAATGAAAATATTCATCATCCAATTCCTTGGAGTGATGATACGAACCATACAAAAAACTAAATTAAAGAATGATAAAACCTAAAAATAAGTTTTGGTATCCTCCAATGATGTCCAAGTTGATCTAGGGTGTTCCAAGATATCCCAAGATGATTAAAACGTGATTTAACATGTTATTTTTATAGTAGACGAGTCATAAACCTATTGGGATTTGATTTCCATGTAATACTTGTTCAGAAAGGCACTTTTGTTCCGCTTTTGATGGCCACCGCGTTGCGGTGACATGCTAATCCGCTATTGTCAATTTCCAGAATCTCACTTCACCGCATCGCGGTGGCTCCTTAAACTACACAAAACCGTACACGCGCCAGTGGGTTAATATCTGGGTTCTCTTCTGAATCCATTGGTTTTTTGAATGCATCCGTTGGACACTCTTACATCCTACATGTGCCCAATACATGGCGGGTATCCAAATTGCGTCCAGCTTGTGTCCTGTGCTTCCGTGGTCATTTCCGAGCCTTTTTAAGTTGTTTCCACTTGATTTGAAGCTTTTATATCCTTAATATATCATAATAATCCATTCACCAAGCATAATATAGTATTAAACACAATAATTTAGAGCTCAAAATAACACAACATCCTCAACAGTGAACTAGAAACACGAGCTAAGCATAGGATAAATTCACATTGAGCGTAAGCTTATTGTTTTGACTCTTGGCTTGATCCAATTGACCCTTGAACATTATCAACAAATTGTTTCACATATAAATACATAATAATAACCTTAGGAACTCATTAGGACACATTAGAACCCCACACAAGAGACTAGACAACACCTAGCTCAAACTAGTCACACTAGTTTTCTTGGTTGAACTCTAAATAGTCGAATTGAATCAAAACTTGTGTGGAAACACCATTAAACATTGTGAACACATACTTGGACATATAAATGCTCATTTATATCATTATAAACACATATAGTATAAGAATCATCCTCAAAACAAGGCTAAAAAGGCTAGAATAGTAACTCAAGAATGTATAAATACACCCAACATCACCACCCCACACTTAAAGCCTTGTTCATCCTCGAACAACTCTTAACTAAAAGCATAATGAGCTGGAAAGACTCCACACTTACACTATATGCAAGAAACTCAAGCTAGTACTACCATGACTAAACGGAATGCAAGTTTCTACACTAAGCATGCTACAAACATAATTGAAAGCTCATGAACACTACTCCAAGACATCTAGACTCAAGAATTGACTCACCTATTTGGAAAACTCATGCTTATCATTCAATCAAGGACATCATACAAATCACCCATATTCATCAAACATGTGCCCTTCACAACAAGAGAGTTACCCATAATCACTCACAATTAAGCAATATCACATAATGGGTACAAGAATCAAATTACGCTCACTCTCACAAAGAATTATCAAGTTACACCTAATGAACCATAGGCTTTACCTTAGTGTAGTGCTCCACTAATATTAGAATATAAAGCTTAGGATAAATTAGGACTTTTTCGGGTTGTAATGTAGGCTAAGGGATGGGTAGGAACTATTTGGGAATAGTGACTAAACTCTCTAAGTTTTTTAATACACTACATTATACATTTAAAATCAATCTTCAACAATCAAATTACATTTTTTCATCCTCCCATATATTTTGTTTTTGTCCCATCTCTTTTAAGCAATTTCACAAACACATGGTGGGCGTATTGTTTATTCCTTCAAGAATCAATTTTTTTCTTTTTCTACAATCAAGGGAATATTTCAAACACCATTTATAGAACTCCCAACCATCACACATCAATTATAAACACCAATAACTATTACCTTGGGGCATCAATTTCACCTTTTTCTTCTTCAATTTCTCAAACTCCTTTCTCAATTATTTTTTTTAATTAAAGCACTTAGGAGCTTTTTAGATCAAATTATGGTCTATCAAAGGAGGGGATTAGGCTACATATGAAGATATCAAAGAAAAGACTAAAGGCTTAATGGGGTTAACTAGGATAATGCACAATGGGTAGGACAAATAGAAGGTATAAAACAAGTCTATCAAAGAAATGACTAAATTATCTTCTAAACCCACATTCTTTATTTCGCTTCACACACACACTGGGAAAGTTCTAGATATCATATGCAACAAGGAATATACAAAATTCTCACACGCACATGTCACATGCTTGGCTCAAGAGGATCATCATAGACTTCCAACCAACAATAGCATGAATTCAAATTTAAGCCACAAATACAAGAGTCATAATCATGAGCCTAAGAGTCTTAAAAGTATCAATTCACTCAATCAACATGCTTTTACAAACAAACCCACTTGCATCATGTAATAAAAAATAGCACCAATAAGAATATCTCACTTATTCCTAACTTAAATTTTTTTAAAATTGAGCCAAAATTTGGGAATTTCCCCACCCCAAACTTAAAAATCTACTTTGTCCCCAAAGTGAATTTAAAGGTAAGAGATAGAAATACTCTCTGAGGCCTCTAGGACTAGCTAGTAGCATCTTTATACATTAAGGAGGTCCGTGGAACCCACACTCAGTCTTCGTCATGCTTCAAACTCAGGTTTATGGTACTTACACTTCCTATTAACCTGTGACTCAACCAAAAACAAAAACTATGTGAAATAAAAAATTAAAAACTAAAAAGAAAACATATCTTATCTTGGGTTGCCTCCCAAGAAGTGCCTAATTTAGTGTCGCGAAATGACTAATCAACTTTTTTCTCTACCTTGAGGATATAAATTTCACCCCAATATCGCATCTATCATTTAGCTTCGATCATAGGGTGGTGGTACAAAGACTAAGGAGCCAAGTAATGGATGATGCATGGTAAACCACTTGGCCTTAAGGTGAGGTGCGTTTTTATGTTGCTTATCCGGTGTAAAATCAAGAATATAAGATTCCTATTCCACATCTTCACACCTTCCACTATTTTAAATAATTTCACAGACAAGACATTATCTAAACATAATGTAGAAAAGTGCTTTGAGTGAGGCCCAACCAATCCCACTTCTAAATTTACACAATCTACTACACACTCACTCTCATTTACCTTCTCAATTTTAGTCTCAAGATAGAGATGAAAATTGAGTGGCTATGATTCTTGTGTTTTTCTCTGCCTCTATGGAAATGGTGGTGATTGTATTTCCTGAACCTCCTTAGTTATTTTTAAGCATTGCCCACAAACATAACTGAATCAGCATTAAAAGAATACATATCTGCAGAGTGATACAAATTTCCACAAACCACACACCAACTTGTAGTTTCCTGCATAGGTCGGAAATAAGCAGGTCCCCTCCAAATGCTTGGCTCAAAATCTGGACAAAAAGCCACATGGTGGGGTCCTCCTCAATAATGAAAAGAATTATCATCCCTCAAAAACCATCTATCCAAGAATGACATCTCAAGAAGAGTGGGAGAAAATAGAAAAAAAAAACTAAACAAAAATTATTTACAACTCTATATAGAAAAACTAAAAATATGATAGTTGCCTAGTTACAAGTCCCCAACAACGGTGCCAAAACTTGACAGCGCCCAAGAACACACACAAGTGTATGTGATCTTATCAAGCAGTAAAGTGGACTTCAAAAAATCCCAAGTATCGATCTCTCAGGGACTTGCATTCGCCGACTATCCACTTCTAGTTTAACCAATTAAGGAGAGTAGCAAATAGAGTTTTAGAATTGTAAATTAAAAATAAACTAAACTACTACGGAAAAGTAATAACTCCAGAAAATCAATGGGTAGAGATCCAGGGTTAAGGATTACGAACTATCATACTACGCTATTGAATTTCATTCATTAAATCTCTTATCTTGGTTGTTGATTCGTAGAGTTAATCGCATGATTATGGTTTCCCGACCTCTAGTCATTTACCTAACTTGGACCTTACAACTACATCGTTGAGAAGGGATGTAATAATCCAATTAAGTATTTTATAACATCATCCTACATTGAATTAAGTAAGGCATCTAAGTACATCCCTATCATAGATGCTAATTCAAATTCTTTATTTACTAAAAGAATAAAAATCATACTTTGTTTATTCCCATATTCTATCTCCCTATTCCCTCTCCTGAGATCAAAAGGTTGATAATTGATGTATTCTAAGGGTAGATACTCCTTAAAATAGTTAAATTAAGAATAAAAAAACAACCAATAATGATAAGCAAATTAAACAAACTTAAGTCAAAATAAAAGTATTCATGATCTTGGCCTTAACCCCAGGAAGGGAGTTTAGCCTTGAATCAAAATATTCATCATTCAATCCCTTGGAGTGATGATACAAACCATACAAAAAACTAAATTAAAGAATGATAAAACCTAAAAAGAATTTGTAGTAGCCTCCAATGATGTCCAAGTTGATCTAGGGTGTTCCAAGAAGTCCCAAGATGATTAAAATATGATTTAACATGTTATATTTATAGTAGACAAGTCATAAACCCATTGGGATTTGATTTCCACGTAATACTTGTTCAGCAAGGCACTTTATTTTCTCTTTTGATGGCTACCATGTCACGGTGATATGCTAATCCATAATTGTCAATTTCCAGAATCTCACTCCGATTTCACGTATCGTGGTGGCTTCTTAAACTCCACAAAATTGCACACGCGCTACTGGGTTAAAATATTGGGCCTCTTCTTAATCCATTGGTATTTTTCACATGTCTATTGGAAACTCTTAATTCCTACACATGCCCAATATATTTTGGGTATCCAAATTGCGTCCAACTTGTGTCTTGTGCTTCTGTGGTCATTTTCGAGCCTTTTTAAGTTGTTTCCACTTGACTTTAATTTGTATATCTTTAATATATCATCATAATCCATTAATTAAGAATCCTATAGTATTTGATACAATAATTTAGAGCTCAAAACAACACAACATCCTCAACGGTGAACTCGAAACACGAGCTAAGCATAGGCTAAATTCACATTGAGCTTAAGCTTATTGTTTTGACTCTTGGCTTGATCCAATTGATCATTGAACATTCTCAACAAGTTGTTTCACATATAAATACATAATAAAAATCTTAAGAACTTATTAGGACACATTAGTAACCAACACAAGATACTAGACAACACCTAGCTCAAGCTAGTCACACTAGTTTTCTTGGTTGAACTCTAAATGGTCAAATTGAATAAAAACTTGTGTGGAAACACCATTAAACATTGTGAACACATACTTGGACACATAAATGCTCATTTATATCATTATCAACACATATAGTATAAGAATCATCTTCAAAACAAGGCTAAAAAGTCTAGAATAGTAACGCTAGAATGCATAAATACACCCAACATCACCACCCCACACTTAAAGCCTTGTTCATCCTCGAACAACTCTTAACTAAAAACATAATGATATGGAAAGACTCCACATTTCTACTATATGCAAGAAAATCAAGCTAGTACTACCATGACTACACGGAATGCAAGTTTCTACACTAAGCATGTTACAAACATAATTGAAAACTCATGAACACTACTCCAAAACATCCTAGCCTCAAGAATTGACTCACCTAGTTGGAAAAATCATGCTTATCATTCAATCAAGGACATCATATAAATCATTCATATTCATCAAACATGTGCCCCTCACAACAGGAGAGTTACCCATAATCACTCATAATTAAGCAATATCACATAATGGGTACAAGAATAAAATTACGCTCACTCTCACAAAGAATTATCAAGTTACACCTAATGAACCATAGGCTTTCCCTTAGTGTAGTGCTCCACTAATATTAAAATATAAAGCTTAGGATAAATTAGGACTTTTTCGGGTTGTAATGTAGGCTAAGGGATGGGTAGGAACTATTTGAGAATAGTGACTAAACTCTCTAAGCTCTTTAATACACTACATTATACATTTAAAACCAATCTTCAACAATCAAATTACACTTTTTCATCCTCCCATATCTTTTGTTTTTGCCTCATCTCTTTTAAGAAATTTCACAAACACATGGTGGGCGTATTATTTATTCCTTTAAGATTCAATTTCTTCCTTTTTCTACAATCATGGGAATATTTATAACACCATTTATAGCACTCCCAACCATCACACATCAATTATAAACACCAATAACTATTACATTGGGCATTAATTTCACCTTTTTCTTCTTTAATTTCTCAAACTCCTTTATCAATTATTTTTTTAATTAAAGCACTTAGGAGCTTTTTGGATAAAATTACGGTCTATCAAAGAAGGGGATTAGACTACATATGAAGCTACCAAAGAAAAGGATAAAGGCTCAATGGGGTTAACTTGGATAATGCATAATGGGTAGGACAAATAGAAGGTATAAAACAAGGGTATCAAAGAAATGCCTAAATCATCTTCTAAACCCACATTCTTTATTTTGCTTTACAGACACACTGGGCAAGTTCTAGCTATCATATGCAACAAGGAATATACAAAATTCTCACACGCACATGGCACATGCTTGACTCAAGAGGTTCATCATAGACTCCCAACCAATAATAGCATGAATTCAAATTTAAGCCACAAATACAAGAGTCATAATCATGAGTCTAAGAGTCTTAAAAGTATCAATTCACTCAATCAACATGCTTTTAAAAACAAACCCACTTGCATCATGTAATAAAAATAGCACCAATAAGAATAACCCCTGTAACAGCGCCAAAAACTTGACAGCGTCCAAGCGCACACACAAGTGTAAGTGGTCTTATCAGGTAGTAAAGTAGCCTTCAAGAAAGCCCAAGTATCGATCTTTTAGGGACTTGCGTTCGTCGAATATCCTATTCTTGTTTAACCAATTGAGGAGAGTAGGAAATATTGTTTTAGAATTATAAATTAAAAATAAACTAAACTAATGCGGAAAAGTAATAACTCCAGACAATCAATGGGTAGAGATCCAGGGTTAAGGCTTACAAACAATCATAATAAGTTATTGAACTTCATTCATTAAATTTCTTCTCTTGGTTGTTGATTCGTAGGGTTAATTGCATGATTATGGTCTCCCGACCTCTAATCGTTTACCTAACTTGGACCTTACAATTAAACCATTGAGAGGGGATGTAATAATCCAATTAAGTATTTTAAAACTATCATCCTACATTGAATCAAGTAAGGCATCTAAGTATATCCCTGTCCTACACGCTAATTCAAATTCTTTATTTAATAAAAGAATAAAAATCATACTTTGTTTATTCCTATGTTCTATCTCCCTATTTCCTCTCCCGAGATCAAAAGATTGACAATTGATGTATTCAAAGGGTAGCTACTCCTTAAAATAGTTAAATGAAGAATAAACAAACAACCAATAATGATAAGCAAATCAAACAAACTTAATTCAAAATGAAAGTATTCATGATCTTGTCCTTAACCCCGGAAAGGGACTTTATCCTTGAATGGAAATATTCATCATCCAATCCCTTGGAGTGATGATACAAACCATACAAAAAACTAAATTAAAGAATGATAAAACCTAAAAAGAAGTTGTGGTAGCCTCCAATGATGTTCAAGTTGATCTAGGGTGTTCCAAGATGTCCCAAGCTGATTAAAACATGATTTTACATGTTATATTTATAGTAGACGAGTCATAATCCCATTGGGATTTGATTTTCATGTAATACTTGTTCCGCAAGGCACTTTTTTTCTACTTTTGATGGCCACCGCATTAAGGTGATATGCTAATCCACAATTATCAATTTCCAGAATCTCACTGCATCGTGGTGGCTCCTTAAACTCCACAAAATTTAAAGTGGTCTTATCAAGTAGTAAAGTGGCTTCAAGAAAGCCCAAGTATCAATCTCTTAGGAACTTGCGTTCACTACCTATCTAATTCTAGTTTAACCAATTGAGGAAAGTAGTAAATAGAGTTTATAATGTAAACTAAAAAATAAACTAAACAAATACAGGAAAGTAAATAACTTTGGACAATCAAAGGATAGAGATCCAGGGTTAAGGCTTACGATTAATCATACTACATTATTGAACTACATTCGTTAAATTGTTTATCGTGGTTGTTGATTCATAGGGTTAATTGTGTGATTATGGTTTCCCAACCTCTAATCCTTTACCTAAGTTGAACCTTACAACTACATCATTGAGCGGAGATGTAATAATCCAATTAGGTTATTTAAGCTATCTGCCTACATGTGAATCAAGTAAGGCATCTAAGTACATTCCTGTCCTAGGTGCTTATTCAAGTCTCTTATTTCATAAAGAAACAAGAACCATACTTTGGTTATTCCCATATTCTATCTCCCTATCCCCTCTCCCGAGATCACAAGGTTGACAATTGATATATTCTAAGGGTAGCTAATCCTTAAAATAGTTAAAACAAGAATAAACAAACAACCAATGATGATAAGCAAATTAACAAACTTAATTCAAAACAAAAGTAGTCATGATCTTGGCCTTAACCCCGGATAGAGAGTTTTAGCCTTTAATGGAAATATTCATCATCCAATCCCTTGGATTGATGATACATACCATAAAAGAAACTAAAATTAAGAGATATAAACCCTAAAAGAAGTGTTGAGCAGCCCCACAACTAGTCCAAGACGTCCAAAAGTGAATAATAATGAGTACAAAGATGTATTTATAGTAAAGAACGAGTCCCAATCCGTGTAGGTTCAAATCTGCACTTTTGCCTGTATTTGAAATAGAGTCGCGTCGTGAGGTCCATTTGACATAAGTAGGGGTCGCGACGCGACTTCATTGAGAGGGTACACTGTTTTGGGTACCTTATGAGTATTTTGGTATGTATAACTCGCCCAGACAGTTTTTCACACGCCCTCACTATCCTGGACATTCCAGGTGTCCAAATTGAGTCCCAAGTTGTGTTTTGTGCTTTCTTTAAGCCATTCCGAGCCTTTTTGACCTGTTTCCACTTGATTTAAAGCTTTTATATCCTCCATATATCATAATAATACATTCAAAAATCATCCTATAGAATTAAACAAAATAATTTAGAGCTCAAAATAACACAACATTAAAGACGGTGAACTAGAAACACGAGCTAAGCATAGGCTAAATTCACACTGAGCTTAAGCTTATTGTTTTGACTCTTGTCTTGATCCAATTGACCCTTGACTATTATAACCAAGTTTTTTCACATATAAATACATAATAACAACCTTAGTAACTCATTAAACACATTAGAACCCAACATGATAGACTATACAAACACTTAGCTCAAGCTAGTCATACTAGTTTTCTCAGTTAAACTCTTAATGAACAATTTGAATCAAACCTCATGTGAAAACACCATTAAACATTGTAAACATATACTTGGACACTTAGATGCCTATTTATATTATTTTAAACACATATAGCACATGAATCATCCCCAAAATAAGGCTAAATAAGCTAGAATAGTAATGCTAGAATGCATAAATACACCCAACATCACTCTCAAATACTTGATTGAACCTGAAAATAATGTTGACATCACATGTTTGGATATAACAGACTTTTTCGAGCACCCTGAAGGAAAGATTGATCACTTGATTGGTGATGGTTCCATAAACATGGAAGAATGAATATGTTTTAATTTATTTTTTAGTAATAAGAGTTACTGAATAAAAATTATGTAAAAGCAGTTATTTTCATGAGTTCTAGTATTTTAATTTTTATTGTTTTAGTCATATTTTTATTGGTAGTCCATTAATAATCAAAACTCAGTTTGATTGATTTTTTTTGTTGTTGATCATGGTAATGATACTATGATTGAGTTGCTAGAAAAACAAAGAAAGAAAAATTAGAAAAATGACATCTAGTGATGTAAATATTAAACTTTTAAAATTGTATATTTAGTCGTACAAAGAAATATGTAGGTATGAATTAATAATTTTTTTCGATTTTCTCGCAACAATTGTTTCGATGCATGAAAAAGGATTAGCTCTCAAATTGGTTAGTGCATAAAAGCAACAAACTTTTATTATTTTCAGCCAAAAGGACAAAAGCTAATTATTTACTAGTAAATCAAAAATAATTACTAGGTTATTACGTTACTATTTAGTTTTACTTTATTGTTTTTGACACACAAATATTTAATATATTTATTTTGTGTGTTTTATCTTATTTGAAGATACAGATAATTCTCAAAGTAAGTTGTCCAATTGTGAATATATTTATTTGATTGATTCTGGCACTACACATACATTATTAAAAAACGAGAAATATTTTTCTCATCTAAACATGGGCAAGATTAATGTTACTATAATTTCTGATAGTGCTAATTTGATTGAAGGCTTAGAAAAAGCCACTATAATCTTGACTAAGGAAGTGGAACTCATCATAAATAATGCTATGTTTACTCCTAAGTTTCAGAGAAACTTGTTGACTTTTAAAGATATCTGTGAAAATGATTATCATATCAAGACAATTGATGAGATGAATCTTGAATATCTTGGTATTACCAAGAATGTCTCTAGGCAGACATATATTATAGAAAGTTTCCCGCTTTATCTTCTGAATTATATTGGACAAAGATTAGTACAATTGAGGCACATTATATAGTAAATCAAAAGTTTACTAACTCCAATACTTTCGTACTTTGACATGATCATTTGGGACATCCTGGATCTATAATGGTGAGACAAATTATAGAAATTCAAATAGACATCCATTAAAGAAAAAGTTCTTTCAAATGGTGAATTTTTATGTAATTATTGTTATCAAGGCAAGTTAATTGTGAGGCCATCACCAAAAAAAGATGGGATTGAGTCCCCTGTGTTCTTAGAATGCATATATGAGATATTTGTGGACCTATTCACCCACCTAGTAGGTCATTTTGATACTTTATGATCCTAATAGATGCTTTTTTTATATGGTCTTATTTGTACCTATTTTCATCTCGCAACTTGGAATTTGCAAAATTATTGCACAAATAATATGATTACGGTCACATTTTCCAGATAATCAGATTAAGTTTATTCTCCTTTACAATACTGCAGAGTTTTCATATCAAGCATTTAATTATTATTGCTTATCGATTGAGATAAGAGTGAAACATCCTGTAGCTCATGTTCACACTCAAATTAGCCTTGCTAAGTCCTTAATTAAACATCTACAGTTGATAGCAAGACCATTGCTTATCAAAACTAAGTTGCCCATTTTTGTTTGGGGTCATGGAATTCCGGATGCTGCAACACTTATTCATCTCAGACCGATAAATTATTATAAATTTTCTCCATTGCAATTGATTTTAGGTCAAGAGCCTAATATATATTATCTGAGAATTTTTGGATGCACTGTATATAGGCCTATAACACCACCAAATCTTACAAAGATGGGCCCCAAAGAAGGTTAGGAATTTCTGTTGCATTTGAATCACTCTCCATTATTCGTTATCTTAAATAAATAATGCGAGATATGTTCACTTCTTAACTTGCAGATTGTTGGTTTGCTAAAATAATTTTTTCAAAATTATGGGTAGAAAATAGTGACATCAAAAGAGAAATTTTGTGAAAAAATTCATTACTATCTCATCTTGGTCCACATGCTTCTATTTGTGATCTAGAAGAACAAAATATTATTCATCTGCCAAAAATTGCAAATCAAAGGCCAAACATATTTATCGATTTAAAAAGAATCTTCAAATCACATATTCTTGAAGAGAATGTCCCACTTCAAATTGATGTCCCTAAAGGACCATCCACTAGTGTCATATCTAATGAGTCCAAAGAACGCTTGAATCATGGTAGACCATTGGGTTCTAAGGATCAAACTCCTAAAAAAAGAAAAACAAATGATCAAGATGACACTACAAAAGATCCTTATATGAAAGTTGAAGATTTGAGCAATATTGATATCCCTAAAGGAATAAATGAGCGTGAGACTCAAGAAAATGAGGAACTACCCATTAATTCAAGTGATGTTAGAACTAATTTGAATCGATATGAAATGTGTTTGTATATAAAGTTGTAATAAAAATCATACAAGATAGTGAGGATCTTGATCCTTAATCTATCACAGAATGTCGATAAAGAAATGATTGGCCAAAATGACAAGAAAAAACTCAATCAAAACTGAATTCACTTGTCAAACGTGAAGTTTTTGGACCTATATCTCAATTACCTAATGGTGTTAAGCCTGTTGGCTATAAATAGGTCTTTGTGTGAAAAAGAAATGAGAAAATGAAATACAAAGGTATAAGGCACGCCTTGTTCCACAAGGGTTTTCACAACGACATGACGTCGATTATGAAGAGACGTATTCACCAGTTATGGATGCAATAACATTTCATTATCTTATTAGTTTCACTGTCCATGAGAGACCTAAAATGCATTTGATGGATGTGGTTACAACCTATCTTTATGGATCACTTGAGAATAAGATATATATAAAAGTTCTCAAAGAATTTAAAATGCCAGAAGCATATAGTTCAAAGCCTTGGAAAATGTATTCCATTAGATTGCAAAAATCATTGTATGGTTTGAAGCAATCTGGACGTATGTGGTGTAATTACTTAGTGAATATTTATCTAAAAAAGGTTATAAGAATGATGAAATCTGCCCATGTGTTTTTATACAGAAAAAAACATTGGAGTTTATTATACTTCCTATCTATGTCACCTAAACCTTATTGGAACTCCAATAAACTTCAAAAGGCAAGTGATTACCTAAAGAAAGAATTTGAGATAAAAGATCTTGGAAGGACAAAGTTATGGCTTGGTTTGCAAATTTAGTATTTGACAAACGGTATCATTATCTATCAATCTGCCTACATAGAAAAGGTGTTGAAAATATTTTATATGTATGGAGGACATCCATTAAGTACTCCGATATTTTTTAGATCACATTATGTTAATAAGTATCCATTCCGACCTCAATAAAAGAATGAGAAACTCTTTGGTCCTAAAATACCATACCTTAGTGCAATTGATTCACTAATGTATCTTGCAAACACTACAAGGCCTGATATAAACTTTTCGGTTAATTTGTTAGCAAGGTATAGTTCTGATCCTACTACGAGACATTACAATGGGATCAAACATATATTACATTATCTAAAAAGGTCTGCTAATATGGGCTTATTTTATCCTAAAGATTGCATTCCCGATCTTGTTGGTTATGCTGCTACTAGGTACTAATATGAATCGCATAAAGCTCGATCTCAAATAGGCTATGTGTTCATATGTAGGTATACTGCCTTATCTTAGAGATCTACAAAGCAGTCTATCGTAGCTACCTCATCAAACCATATTGAGATTATAGTTATTCATCAAGCAAGTTGAGAGGGTGTGTGGTTGAGGTCCATGATACATCTCATTCGAGAAAAATATGGTTTTAAATGTGAAAAATATCCACAAATTTATATGAATATAATACAATATGAATAACGCCACTTAAGGAAGGATTAATAAAAGGAGATAGAACAAAGCATATTTCACCAAAGATTTTTAATACACATTGATCAACGTCCAAACTACACCTTCAATTGAGGATAAAATGGTCGCTATCAAGTATAATAATCCAACTAGGTTGGGGTCAAATCCACAGGGAAAACTTTTATGTATATCTCTGGTTTTCAAAACTCAATGGGCTAAATAGAAAGTAAATAAGGGATTTCTAGTAACAGTATCAAATAAGTAATAGTATGTAACTTTTGTTGTAAACAGTTGAAGACGAACACTATAATTGTGTTCCCCCTGGCTTCCCAGTACTTTGCATGCTACCATCAACTATTTTGTGGAATCATTGATAGATCTCATCCTTTACCTTTTAAGTCTAAGGATGTCACATTACTAACCCTTATCCTAGATTTCAATTAACTATTACCTTTAGAAACTCAAGTTATTGGATGACAGATAACCATCTTACATAGATAATATTGATTAGTCTAGATCGACAATTAATCTTTAAACTACTATTGTAATTATCTTTTCCTAGTCACAACTCCTCTTGTGGAGTAAGTAATAATAATCTAAGAGGTATCCTAATGTTTGCAATCACTAGAACATCTATCAAACCAAAGATAATACAATACATGCACAAGTACTGGTTTAAAACAATTTAGCACTTTTCCTACTCCATTAATATGCCAGGGTTCTCACAGTCCTAGCTAAAGGTTTTAGAAGGTCATACTTGTGAAACAATTAATGGAATTCATGATTGATGCCATTAAACAATATCACAAGAATAATTGAAAAAACTCAAATTATGAAACTGAATTATCTACCAAAATCAATACAAGAGTAGTCCCCAAGATCAAAGATGAATCTTGAAATAAAAATATATGTTTGTGAATGTTAAGAGTGTGTAACCTAACTATAAAACATAAAAGGGGTATATATAGTACACAAGGAAACCCTAAAAATCAAATCCCGAACAAAAAATGAAATTTGAGGTCGGTGGCCACTTATTTATGCCACATATGAATCGTATGTACCATGTACAAACCGTATGTAGACATAAGTAAGTACAGAACTTCTGTACAAATCATGCAGCTCTCTGAACTTTTGATTTCTACACATACCTGGGTCACATAAGGACCATATGTGCCACATATGGACCGTATGTGGACATAGGTAAGTGCAGAGTCTTTTTTTTTCTTCTGAGTCCTTGGACTTTAATTTCTGATACATACGTAGGTCACCTACGCCCAGTAAGTGGTCTATACGCCCAAAATTACCTCGGTAAGTAGCCAAAAACTTCAATTTTCATCTTTTCTTTAGTTTAGCATCCAAAACCTGATTTGCTACAAAATCTACCCAAAACACATCATATCACACAAAAACAACCTAAAAAACTTATATTTCATAGTTTTAATCATTGAAAGTACTATAAATCTATAATACATCAACACCGTCAACATAGAATGTTTGCATGTCCTTAGGAAACACAACACAACAAAATAAAAACCCGACGATTAACTAGGAGAATCTAAGCTATCTAAGGCAGTCAATCATCACTTTAAGCTAAAGTAAATTTATCCTCTCCTATTACATCATGTCAAAATCAACTGTGTGTAAACATGAAGCATAATAATATGATACAATAGGATCAAGATATGGTAATTACATTAGCAATAGACAACCATGCATAAATACAAGTTACACTACCCAAATAAGTAAGAAACTAGTACTGTAACCTATGTTCTCTCACGAAGAAAAAGTCCTACTCACTCATATGAAATAAGCATGTCAATACGGGGACGGTCAAGAGACACATACTAAAAATAGAAGTTCAACCAATGCGCATCAAATACCATAGGATTTCCCTTATTTTGCTTACCTTGATTTTCAGACAGTCAAGATAGGATCACTATAGGACTTTATTCAGCTTGTAATGTAATCTTAGGGGCTAGCATGGTACATATGGATATCAAGTGACTAAGCCTTTTTAGCACTACACAAACTTTGGGGTCCACACTTTAATTAGTTTCCTTTTATTTCACCCTTATTTCTCACTTTCATTCTTTATTGCACATTCAGGTTGGGTGTGGTTTTATTTGTTCATTCTTTTCTTTTTCTTTTTTTTCATATCTTTTTCTTTTTCTACCACACCCAACCTTATTAACTTTTATCTTATTTTATCCATCTTTATACCCACTTTACATTACACATCCCTATGATATCCACCCTCAACTTAGACGATTTGCCTGAGTTGAAGTGCAAAATGTCCAAGGATGACCAGGGCCAAAACAGGTTCATTGCAACATAAATAGGAAGGTAAAAGGTGAAAATAAAGAAATAGGCTACAAGGATAAAAAAAATGGGATCATGGGATACTATTTCATATTGGGAAGGTCATTTAGGCTAAAAGTGGACTAAAATAAAAACGTCCTATGATACTTTCCTAATAAACTATCCTACAACCTAAGAAAGACTAACCGAGAAAGTTCTAGATTTAATACACAAAGAAAACCAGGTAGCATCTCACACACACATGGAATAGAATCACATCACAAGCTACTTCCTATCTGGTCCATGAATAAGTTCGCTATGATTATCATGTCCCTAATTCTAATGTCATAACAAGATCCAAAAAGGTCAAACATATATACATTTACATAATTCTAAGAACTAAATTTTAAAGGGGTATCAGTTTTTTTCAAAATCAACCAAAAATACATGACAACTTCCCTAAATACTTAAAAATCTCCTAATTAAACAAAAATAAACACAATAAGAAATAAAACATAAAACGACAAAGATTTTAAACCTAGACATGTTGTTTCTACAACCATACCATGATAGATAAGAAAAGAGGCACAACAATAAAGACCTGCAGTGGCAATAGTATACCCCACCCTAACTTAAAATTGCACACTATATCCAATGCGCTAAATAAATATAAATCAAGAGAATGAGGACATACCTGGGATGTACAAGGCATCCGTGTGAAGGTATCTAGAGTGGAAGAGGTGGTAGTGGTGATGGTGCACTGTTAGAAGATGCACTCACTACTATCTCGGCCTGACTTCATTGATCAATAGCTTCAGTATCTACTAAATCATGTCTAGCCCTTTTCAGGGCCTGGTCATATGGCATAATTTTATCCTATAGGTCCTCATCTCGGCCTTTTATGGTCGTAACTACGAGGACCACTTCATGCGGAGGTTCTAGATGAATAAATAGGGGCACAACTGGAGGGATATTTGATATGTCGCTCTTAATGAGAGAGCATACCTTTACTCTAAGTACATATGCCTCCTCCCTAATATCACCTAGATTCGGTACCTCAATACTGCTAAATTGAGCTAATACCCAACCCTCAAAAGTATCTATGCATGCATGTAACTCAACGTGTAGCTCTAACATAGTAGCCCAATATGTAGACTCTAATCTTGCCATATCCATCTAGGGTAGTCTAGGCCCATGGATGGCTCTGTCCATATAAAGTCACCCTTTCTGCCTCGATATTCTGTAGATGAGTATCGGTGACTCCTTGGATCTCCACCAAGATATTCAAAAACTTATAATATATTAGCATCATACCTAAAACAACAACTATAGTAGATGGGCGAGGGGGAATAATTATACACCCACCAGCTCTGAAGTGGAGGCCGGGGCTGATGTAGATATAGGGGGTCCCCTTACCCTGAGTACTCAACTATAGGCCCTCTCTTTGCTCCCCTATCTCAAACTTTGTACTAACCTCCATGTCACTTTTTTGTGTATCAATAGACTCTGTGTGGACTGATGGGCCATTAAAAAGTACCGAAGGCACTCTAATGGGTGCACGAGGTCTCTTGGGAAGGTTTTGATGTGCCAAATCCTTCATTGTCCTAGTCTATGTCGTGGCCGTTACCAGTAATCTCTTATCGACTCTTGGTATCTCTGGAACATCGTTCACATCATATAGCCACTAAACAAGACGTGGGAACGATAGAGTCACAGTCCTTCTAACAGCACTCTTATGAAGCTCAAGTCGAATAAAAGATTCAAAATCGATATCATATTCGGCCATCATGCTATTTATCAGCGTTGCATTATCCTAATTCAATACATCATCCACAGTATTCGGACATAGTCTGTAATGGAAAAGCAGCCACCAAAAATTCACGGCAAAAGTGAGCGTCGCCTTCTTTATCATACCCTGCCCCTCAATCCAAGGGGTATCATCACCCAGTGGTAAAATATATCTAGCAATCCATCTCCCATCTCAACTCTCTCACTCTTATGCTTATCATCACACATAATATGTCTATTTTTTGTAACTCTCAATCTATAATCATACTCCGCTATGGATACTAGAGCAACATAATCTGTCCTAAAGAAAACTCGATGGATGGTCACTGCTAAAATATCTACCATAAACTTTCTCATATGAGTCTGCTTAAGCTGGGGCTCCTTAGTTTTCTCAAAAAACCTATACTCTTTAGCATAGTCAAGGCTACTAAGGCATGGTATGATGCATAGAATTCCCACACCAAAGTTGGGATGTAAGAATGAAATACCCAGGGATTTGGAACCCTTAGAAAAATTTCCTGGGTATCAGCATCTTGAGATTAAGGAGGAGTATATCCCTAAGATGGCTTTTCATATTTGGCATGGTCACTTTGAGTTCCTGGTGATGTCATTCAGTTTGACTAATGCCTCGACGACATTTAAGGATTTAATAAATAGGGTTTTTAGGTAATTTTTAGACCTCTTATCATTGTGTTCATTGATGTCATCTTGGTGTATTCTAAGGCTCCATTTGTTTTTATTGAAGATTCTGGTATCTAAAACTGAATGCACATCTGAATGATTAAGATGTTGTCTCTAGATCTGAAAATTGAATGATTAAGACTGTTTATTTTGCAACATCTGAATGTGTACAAAATATTTATTTGTATACATAATAGAATAAAAAATACAATTCAAATAAAAATTAATTATATATTAAAAAGTATGTAATTTAATATAATAAAATTATTAGTATTTGATTAAGAAAAAATATTTATGTTTGTTAGTAATATGGAGATAACTTATAATGGTTGCGGTGACAATGATTGATGTTAGTGATTAATAATATTGGTGGTGATCATTGTGATGGTTGGTATTGTAGTGACTATTATGATGGTGGCGATTGATGGTGGTGGTGGTTGTTGTGATGTGACGTTGCTTGATGTTAGTAGTTTAAGTTGTTGACTGTATTGGTTCAAACATGAATGTATGATGATTGATGATGTGTTGGTGCTAGTTAAAGATGTTATTTATTGTAATGGTGGAGATGGTTGTTAGTAGAGATAAATTATAACAATAGTACTGGTTGAAGTGGTGGTAGAGGTGGCGGTGGCCAAAGAATATATAGAGGTTATGATATATTAGTAGTAGTTAGTGGTGGTGCTAGTTGTGATAGATGAGTTGGTTGGTAGGAGATATTGGTCGATAGTGGTTACTGATTGTGTTGTTATTGACGGCAGTGGTAAAGATGAATATAAGTAGAATAAAAGAGGTAGTAGGTGTGGTAGCAGTTGACAATTATGGTTGGTAGTAGTATTTGTTGTCAATGGTGGTTGTGATCGTGGAGGTGGTTGGTGGTGATGGGTAGTGGTTGACAATAATGACAGTGGAAGAGGTGGTTAGTGGTGGTGACTGTTGATTATGAATAGAGTGGTGAATATTATCCAACACCAGAATATCCCTTCAGACCTATTAAGACTCGGTTCTAGATCTGAATGACTAAAACCTATTCGGACCTATTAAGAGTTAAAACCTTAATAAAAAACAAATGTACTTAATGGTCTGAAGTCTGAACCATTCAGATTCAGGCCTCCATTAAGTGCAAGCAAATGAGGCCTAAGAGTGAGGTGAATCATACTGATCACCTCCGTATGGTGTTGTAGACTTTTAAAGAGGACAAGTTGTATGCCGAATTCTCTAAGTGTTAGTTTTGGTTGAGCACTGTGAATTTTCTTTTTCATATTATTTCTAGTGAGGGGATCATGGTGGATCCTCAAATGGTCCTGTGGTTAAAAGGTGGCCTAGACCCATGACTCCAACCGACATTCAGAGTTTTTGGGTTTGGTTGGGTATTATAGGGCGTTTTGTGAAAGTTTTATCGATGATAGTTGCCCCAGACTAAGTTAACTCATAAAAAGGCAAAGTTTTCTTGGTCAGATATTTGTGAGGAGAGTTTTGAGAAGCTAAAGAATAAGCTAACTTCGACTTCAGTTTTGACATTGCCTGAAGGTAATGGGGGGTTTGTGGTTTATTGTGATGAATCTCAGGTGGGGATTGGTTGTGTTCTAATACAACATACAAAGGTGATTACCTATGCTTACAAAAAATTGAAGGTACATGGGAGGAATTATCCTACTCATTATTTGGAACTTTTAGTAGTGGTTTTTGCTTTAAAAATCTGGCGGCATTTTTTATATGGAGTGCACGTGGACATCCTTTTTGATCATAAGAGTCTACAGTATGTTCACTTAGAAGAAGCTAAATCTCAGGCAAAAGAGATGGTTAGAGCTTCTCAAGGACTATGATATGAGTTCACTACCCCCTAGGTAAAGCTAACATGGTTGTTGATGCTCTTAGCAGATTGCCTATGGGGAGTTTAGCTGATGTACATAAGAAGAAGTGAGAATTGGTGAAGGATATTTACCGCTAGGCTAATCTTGGAGTTCGCCTCTTAGACTCTAATAATGGTGGTGTGATGGTATAGGAGGAGGTTCGATTATCTTTTGGTGCAGAGATCAAGGAGAAACAAATGCTAGACCCCATCTTGATGAAAATCAAGAGTGATATTGGTGGGCAAAGGGTGATGGTATTTGAGATAAGTGGTTATGGTACTTTGTGGTTCCAAGGGAGATTATGTGTTCCTAATATCGATGGTTTTCTACAAAGGATTTTGGCTGAGGTACATATATCGTGCTTTGATATTTATCTCGATTCGACAAAAATGTATCATAATATCAAGGAAATGTATTGGTGAAATGGTATAAAGAGGTATGTGGCAGCTTTAGTGGCAAAGTGTATGGTGTTCTAACAAGTTAAAGTAGAGCACATGAGTCCTGGAAGGTTGTATCAGGAAATTGAGTTGCCTAAATAGAAATATGAGGTAATCATTATGGATTTTGTTATAGGTCTTTCTTGGTATCGGAATTAATTTGATTCGATTTGGGTCATCCTGGATAGGATGACAATGTTCGCTCACTTTTTGCCGGTGCAGACTAACTTTTGAGTTGAGGACTGTATGCAGTCGTATCTTTATGAGATTGTAAAGCTGCATGGGGTACCTATTTTGATTATCTATGATTATGGCACACAATTTTGATCTCACTTCTAGCGGTCTTTTCAAAAGGTATTGGGTACTAAGGTTAGTCTGAGTATTGCTTTCCATCTACAGATGGATGGGCAAGCAGAGAGGACTATTCAGACATTGGAGGACATGCTTCGTACATGTGTGGTTGATTATGGTGGCAATTGGATTGAGCATCTACCTTTGGTAGAGTTTGGTTACAACAATAGCTATCATTCTAGCATTGGGATGGCCCCTTTTAAGGCATTGTATGGTAGAAGGTAAAGATCTTCTATTGGATGGTTTGAGCTTGGTGAGGCAGATATGTTCGGTCCGAACTTGGTTTATCAGGCTATGGAAAAGGTGAAGGTGATTCAGGATAGGCTTAAGCTGCCCAAAGTTACCAAAAGTCCTATGCGGATATGAGGCATAAAGACTTGTAGTTTGAGGTTGGGGATAAGGTTTTCCTAAAGGTATCTCCCATGAAGAGAGTGATGGAGTTCGGTAATAAGGGAAAGCTCAGTCCCCGGTATATTATTCCTTATGTGGTTTTGTAGAGGGTTGGTAATGTAGTGTATGCATTGGAGTTACCTTCTAGTTTGAGCTCCATTCATCTGATATTTCATATCTCTATGTTGAGGAAGTATCTTAGTGATCCTTCTTTGGTGGTTCCTTTGGAAGGATTGGATATCTTGGATTCTCTGTCTTATAAAGAGGTCCCAGTTGAGATATAGGATTGGATGGTTCGTCAGTTATGGACCAAGGATGTGGCCTCAGTTAAGGTTCTATGCAAAACCATAAGGTATAAAAGGCTACATGGGAAGTGAAGCGGATATGAAGTCCAAATATCCAATTTGTTTTCTGCTCCGAATGTTCGTGCGAAAGATATGTGTTCTTGATTCACATCTTTATTTTCTAACTTAGTTAAGGGTTAGAATAGATCCTTACATCTTTTTTTTCTAACTTGGTTAAAGGTTGGATTGATATTTGATAATGTAAATGAATCATGCTTGTGAATAACCAACCTATTCCGTCATTCGAGGACGAATGATCCTAGTAAAGGAGATTGAAACACCTTGGGTTTTGGGGCCCTTAGAAAATTTACTGTATTTCTAATTTAGGTTGGTGTGCTATCAAGTTAAAGTGGAGCACATGAGTCCTGGAAGGTTGTATCAGGAAATTGAGTTGCCTAAATGGAAATGGGAGGTAATCATTATGGATTTTGTTACAGGTCTTCCTTGGTATCGGAATTAATTTGATTCGATTTGGGTCATCCTGGATGGGATGACAATGTCCGCTCACTTTTTGCCGGTGCAGACTAACTTTTGAGTTGAGGACTGCACGCAGTTGTATCTTTATGAGATTGTAAAGCTGCATGGGGTACCTATTTTGATTATATATGATTATGGCACACAATTTTGATCTCACTTCTAGCGGTCTTTTCAAAAGGTATTGGGTACTAAGGTTAGTCTGAGTATTGCTTTCCATCTACAGATGGATGGGCAAGCAGAGAGGACTATTCAGACATTAGAGGACATGTTCCGTGCATGTGTGGTTGATTATGGTGGCAATTGGATTGAGCATCTACCTTTGGTAGAGTTTGGTTACAACAATAGCTATCATTCTAGCATTGGGATGGCCCCTTTTAAGGCATTGTATGGTAGAAGGTAAAGATCTTCTATTGGATGGTTTGAGCTTGGTGAGGCAGATATGTTCGGTCCGAACTTGGTTTATCAGGCAATGGAAAAGGTGAAGGTGATTCAGGATAGGCTTAAGTCTGCCCAAAGTTACCAAAAGTCCTATGCGGATGTGAGACATAAAGACTTGTAGTTTGAGGTTGGGGATAAGGTCTTCCTAAAGGTGTCTCCCATGAAGAGAGTGATGGAGTTCGGTAATAAGGGAAAGCTCAGTCCCCGGTATATTATTCCTTATGTGGTTTTGTAGAGGGTTGGTAATGTAGTGTATGCTTTGGAGTTACCTTCTAGTTTGAGCTCCATTCATCCGATATTTCATATCTCTATGTTGAGGAAGTATCTTGGTGATCCTTCTTTGGTGGTTCTTTTGGAAGGATTAGATATCTTGGATTCTCTGTCTTATAAAGAGGTCCCAGTTGAGATATGGGATTGGATGGTTCGTCAGTTATGGACCAAGGATGTGGCCTCAGTTAAGGTTCTATGCAAAACCATAAGGTATAAAAGGCTACATGGGAAGTGAAGCGGATATGAAGTCCAAATATCCAAATTTTTTTTGCTCCGAATGTTCGTGCGAAAGATATGTGTTCTTGATTCACATCTTTATTTTCTAACTTAGTTGAGGGTTAGAATAGATCCTTACATCTTTTTTTTCTAACTTGGTTAAAGGTTGGATTGATATTTGATAATGTAAATGAATCATGCTTGTGAATAACCAACCTATTCCGTCATTCGAGGACGAATGATCCTAGTAAAGGAGATTGAAACACCCTGGGTTTTGGGACCCTTAGAAAATTTACTGGATTTCTAATTTAGGTTGGTGTGCTAACAAGTTAAAGTGGAGCACATGAGTCCTGGAAGGTTGTATCAGGAAATTGAGTTGCCTAAATGGAAATGGGAGGTAATCATTATGGATTTTGTTACAGGTCTTCCTTGGTATCAGAATTAATTTGATTCGATTTGGGTCATCCTGGATAGGATGACAATGTCCGCTCACTTTTTGCCGGTGCAGACTAACTTTTGAGTTGAGGACTGTATGCAGTTGTATCTTTATGAGATTGTAAAGCTGCATGGGGTACCTATTTTGATTATCTATGATTATGGCACACAATTTTGATCTCACTTCTAGCGGTCTTTTCAAAAGGTATTGGGTACTAAGGTTAGTCTGAGTATTGCTTTCCATCTACAGATGGATGGGCAAGCAGAGAGGACTATTCAGACATTGGAGGACATGCTTCGTGCATGTGTGGTTGATTATGGTGGCAATTGGATTGAGCATCTACCTTTGGTAGAGTTTGGTTACAACAATAGCTATCATTCTAGCATTGGGATGGCCCCTTTTAAGGCATTGTATGGGAGAAGGTAAAGATCTCCTATTGGATAGTTTGAGCTTGGTGAGGCAGATATGTTCGGTCCGAACTTGGTTTATCAGGCTATGGAAAAGGTGAAGGTGATTCAGGATAGGCTTAAGGCTGCCCAAAGTTACCAAAAGTCCTATGCGGATGTGAGGCATAAATACTTGTAGTTTGAGGTTGGGGATAAGGTTTTCCTAAAGGTATCTCCCATGAAGAGAGTGATGGAGTTTGGTAATAAGGGAAAGCTCAGTCCCCGGTATATTATTCCTTATGTGGTTTTGTAGAGGGTTGGTAATGTAGTGTATGCATTGGAGTTACCTTCTAGTTTGAGCTTCATTCATCCGATATTTCATGTCTCTATGTTGAGGAAGTATCTTGGTGATCCTTCTTTGGTGGTTCCTTTGGAAGGATTGGATATCTTGGATTCTCTGTCTTATAAAGAGGTCCCAGTTGAGATATGGGATTGTATGGTTCGTCAGTTATGGACCAAGGATGTGGCCTCAGTTAAGGTTCTATGCAAAACCATAAGGTATAAAAGGCTACATGGGAAGTGAAGCGGATATGAAGTCCAAATATCCAATTTGTTTTCTGCTCCGAATGTTTGTGCGAAAGATATGTGTTCTTGATTCACATCTTTATTTTCTAACTTAGTTAAGGGTTAGAATAGATCCTTACATCTTTTTTTTCTAACTTGGTTAAAGGTTGGATTGATATTTGATAATGTAAATAAATCATGCTTGTGAATAACCAACCTATTCCGTCATTCGAGGACGAATGATCCTAGTAAAGGAGATTGAAACACCCTGGGTTTTGGGACCCTTAGAAAATTTACTAGATTTCTAATTTCTGATCACGATATGACTAGGGGGTATAGGTCATTTGCTGGGGTACGGTTGGTAAAGTTGGTTCGTACACTAACCAGTGTTGGTTGGTGAATTAGATTAGTTTCTAGAATGGGTACAACTTGGGGTGGTACGAGTCATATGGTGGTTGACGGGTTGTATGGTTGGTTTTTCCTTTATTTAATCTGAGACTTAGTAAAGTAACTTGGATTTGAGTAGGAGTGGCTCACTATGGGTAGTAAGATAGGGTACAAGTCATATTATCTCACTCATATATTGGACAATGTCAACTCGTTATGGGTAAGGGTTAAGGGTACTAGTCGTATCCTTAGATATTGTTTGGCTTGCATGGTCGTCTATTGACCAGTGTGGGGTCTAAGGGAGGGCTAGGGTACGAGTGGTGGGTACCACTAGTATTGGAGGCTACGACTGGTATGGTGGAGTTATACCCACCTGTGGTAATTTTATACAGTTAAGTTGGGGGTAATCTGGACATTTCCCCTCTTAACCTATTATGATCCCACGACTTATAACTCTATTGGGACATTATTTACCCTATTATTCTAATCTTAAACACTTAGAAACACCCTTTAATTAAACACCCTCTAATTCTATCTAAGGATCTTGGGTAAAGAAGGTTAGGGTTTCATCTAGAGGAGCAATTTGGGGCTTGTTTGGGTTATTTCTCTCCATTATTTTTGTAAACTAAGGCATGTACTCCTCCCTCATTGTTAGTTCTAACTAAATTCATGTTTTATACAATGTTTTCATGGCATGATTATTGTATGATTTTGGGGTTTTCAAATATATGTTGGGGTTTTGTTATTAAATGCTTGGTTATGGTTTTCCCATGTTTTAATTATGTTTTACATGCTTTAATGGTCATTTGGACAATTGGTTGCATGGAAATGGTTAATTGGTAATTAAAATTGGCTTTGGAAACACTATGCCCCCAACATGTTTGATAAAATACGTATGATAATGATTTTACTATATTATGGGACTTTTAATGGAACTATTGCACTGTATGGTTTGGTAATGGAACCCTAAATGGTGTAAATAGTTTGGAATGGTTAAATGGAATGGTTTAGTGGTCATGGTTATGGTTAATTAAACTTCCTTGTGGGGTACCCTAAGTATACATGATAATGAACAACTTGTGGGGTGCATGGGATTCCCCCAAGTAAACATAATAATGGAACACATGTGGGGTACATGGGATTCCCCCAAGTTAACTTGATAATGTAATTTATGGGTACATGGGAGTCACTTTTACATAAAAAGGTTAGCTAAGGATATTGTTTGCACGCGATAGTCGGTATAACGATACCACTACTTATAGCCTTGGTTAATAATAATGGAATAATGGTTTGGTTGGTTGGAAATGGTTTTAATTGGGCAATAATAGTAGGGTATGATATCTAAACGTGAAGGTGCGAGTCCAATGGACGGACACTGGAAAGTCATGTTTGCCGACATAAGAGGTGGTCATAGTGACCTTATACGATCCTATAAGGTACATGGGAATCCTCTAAGTACACTGTATATATGTATCATGAAGAGCGAAGGGTACATGAGAATCCCCTACTCTTATGATATCTCTGGTTCATACATCTACATGCATCGGGGCCCGTTCAGGGGGTTACACTCGACCTATATAGCCTGTGGGTGGTTCTAGGATGGTTAAGCTACACATACCTAGGTTAATGATTTTAAAGGCATGCTAAACCCAGTTCTCTTTCCCAGCATAGTTATATATATATGTATGGTTTGTATGTATATAGTTGGTTTACTTGGTTTTTACTATATGACATTATTTTATCCTTATCCTAAGTTCATGCTAGAATTCACCGCTAACTCATCTTTGGATAGCTGTATCCCCATGCGATGTAGGAACTGACCATTCTACTCCTCTTGTATAGTGATTGGATCTCGGAATCAACTCAGTTGGATTGAAGTGATGAGCTTCTATATTCCGAAAGGCTCCATTTCATATCATGGACATCTTTTCATACTTTGGTTGTTTTATGGAAATTGGTTTTGACTATGGTTGGGGGCATGTCCTAACTGACTATTGTTTTTCTTTTGGTTAGAGGCTTGTGTGACTACTATGGTTTGAATGGGCAGGATCGGTATTGGTTTTAGCTTTAGTATTGGCATTGGTATTGGGCTGATATCTTTGGACTGAATTTTTGATTGTTCCATCCTCTTATGTTTTGGACTATATATTTATATTAGAATTCATTTGGTTCACGTTTTGGTTTGGTAATGGTTATTGGTTGGATAATGGATGGTTGGACTTATTTGGGTCGGTCATGATTATAGACCTATCCCAGAGTCTTAGGTTATGCTTACAAGCTATCTTGTTATACGTTTGGAATTCATTTGACTCAGGGTATGCATTTGGATCATTTGGTGGGTATCGGGGGTGGTCCTCAGTCCTGGTTGGACTTGAGATGCCCATTACGTTATGGCCCTGGGTCGGGTCGTATAAAAAACCCTAGAGGTTGAGTCATCCACCCCAACTTATATATGTCAAATGCAGCTCCAACAATGGTGCGCCGAACAACCCAAACAAGTCAGTATGTCGCTCCTATTAGATAGCCCTCATAGGCTGGTAGGATTTGATAATATGGATGTCCAACTCAAAAATAGACCAAAGTACCGCCACGCACAATCTCGGGTTCACCTCATCAAGAGGTTTCTTCGATACATGGTTGGGTTTGGATGCCTAATCATGTTGAGCTGGTGTCTCTGCATCAGGAGTTGGCACATGGTATGTAGCCTAGTATATACCCTCCTCAAACTGGGGTACGACTGATGACTGCTCCTGAACTACAGTACCCTCGTCAGACTATTGTACTGCTAATGATTCCTCCTCATCCGCTACATCAAACTTATCTTAAGGCTCCTCCTCAGAATGAGGGTCCTGTGTAAATATTATAGGAGGTGACTCTGCCTCTTCTTCATCATCATCCCCGTCCTCCTCATCATCATCATCACCACCCTCAACGAGCTGGGGAGAGTGTGGTGGTGATCTCTTGTCCGTCTTCATCCTCGGCCTACTTAGGAACTCAATAGCCTCAGCCTGTGTCTCAGG
This sequence comes from Capsicum pubescens, assembly GCA_030864215.1. Taxonomy (NCBI): domain Eukaryota; kingdom Viridiplantae; phylum Streptophyta; class Magnoliopsida; order Solanales; family Solanaceae; genus Capsicum; species Capsicum pubescens. The sequence goes on from CM061546.1 coordinate 115,223,385, forward strand.
CCAAGTAAATGCCGACCATTTTTCCCACTACGATTTCTCTAGAATTTGAGCACCTGACTTGGCCATAACAATGGGCTTAGCTGCAGCATGCATCCGACCTCTAGTAAATGGCCCTGTCGCTCTGGTCGAGACTGCTCTGGATCAGGCCTGTGGGTACTCTTCCTCTGAGCCATTGCTCTCGGAAGATTCATCCCGTCACCTAGTAGGTGAAACCTTCTTCTTCTTTGGTGCCATGTGTACCTGAGAAATCAAGTGTTAGCATCCAAAAGATAATGTGGGATTGCAAAATTTTGAAGAAAAACTCAAAATATGAAAACTTCAATTTTTTCCTAAATTTTTTACATCCCTATCACTTATTCTCAGTCCGAACAAGTTCCATTTGCACATATTTACATAGAATAAAATTTTCCACACAAGTTAGCATTCAAACTTTTAGTATTCCTCTACTTTTTCAAGTTCAATTTCCATTTAGGGCATGATTTTGAGGTTTAATTAGAGAACAATGCCCCACATTAGGATTTTAGGCTAATTTCGAGGCTCCTACATACAAGCGTGATGGTTTCTACATATTTTGCATTAAAGTAAACATACCACTTGCTTATTTTAACTTTAGCACAATATACTACTATTAGGAGCCAAGAATATTACCTTTAAATTGGAGAACCAAAAGTGAACTATGAAGAAGTGAATCAAAACTGAAGAATGAACACGTATATAGTGCTTTAGGACAAGTTGGTACCAAGAACAAGTGATGTTTTCGCCTTTTATTAAGTGTAGGGAAGTGAGGTAGTTTTAATTTTAAGAGGGAAGAGGGAATTTTGAGGATTTGTAAGTTAAAAATGAGTTAAAGGGGCTTAAATAGGGTAGGGGGGCGATTTAGGGTTTATTTAAGCATTAGTGGGCCCAAAATTTTTAAACAAAATTTGGGCCCAAAACTGCCCCTTTACGGCAGAAACATACGGGCCGTATGTGGTACATACGGTCCGTATGTGCCTATCGTATGTGGGTCTACAATTTTGGCCCAGTACCCTGATCTCTAGAATTTGTATTTTGACACTTACTTTGCTACTTATGAGGTTGTAAGTGGTATTTATGACCCTGCAAGTAAGTTCGTTGGTTAAAGTCCGAATTCCCTAAGAAATCCTCAAAATTCCATCTTTTTAGTTAATGCTCAACTTACCTGGCTCAGGTAGGACTTATGGCCTTGTTGAGTTGGTCATCAAGTCCTCTTACCTGGAAGATTATTGATTGAGCAATTTTTACCGTTTTCCAGGCCTATCATTATTCTATTTACCTTTAAAAAAGAAAAACAAATGTGAACATTAAAATAGTGAGTTACCTCCCACCCATCACTTAATTTAACGTCGCGACACGGCGTTGTTATATTTCTTACTCAGACTTTACCAAAAAGATCATGGGTTGCCTCCCATGTAGCGCTTGATTTAATATCGCGGCACGACGTGGGTGCCTTGACTACTTAGAATCCGTCAAGGTACCTAAAGGAATACCCTCCGGGGTCATCAATATAGTAGAATTCTGACACAGCCCTTATGTTGGTAGGATGCTTCATAGTTCTTCGAACGTTGAAAGTGACATCTTCGTTGTTGACTCTGAACCTGAGCTCTACCTTCTCCATATCAACCATTGCTCTACCCGTAGCTATGAATGGTCTTTCCAAAATAATGGGCATCTCAAAGTCAACCTTACAATCGAGAATGACAAAATCAACTGGAAAGATAAGGTTGTCAACTTTTACCGATACATCAAAAGAAATGCCCATGGGTTTCTTCACAGTATGGTCAGCTATCAACAACTGCATTGTATTCGACTCTGGAGGGATCAAGCCTAATTACTTGAACACGGCCAATGGCATCATATTAATGCTGGCCCTAAGTTACATAAGTCTCTGGTGAATTTGGATATCCCAATAGTACATGGGATCGTGAATGCTTCGGGATCACTCTTTTTTTATGCTAGATACTTTGAAGTGATTGCACTGCAATGGTGCACTCCTCCAACATCCTCAAAACTAGTTCCCTCTTCTTAGTCACAAAATCTTTCATAAACCTGGCATACCTAGGCATCTTCTCCAAGGCTTCGAGGAGTGGGATGTTCAAGGTTAGATCCTTCAGCATCTCAATAAACTGCTTCAACTTCCCTTCTCTTTTCTTTAGTTTCAATATTTGATGAAAAAATGGGGGAGGTCATGGAATTTATCTCACTGCAGTCTCATCGACCTTGTCCTTACCTTATCCTCACCAAAAATGGCATTAGCACCTGTCGCCTCTTCTATATCCACGATAGGCGTCTCATCTACCATAAGACTATCAGTTTTCTATACCTCATCACTAAGTAACGGTGGATCAACAGTAGATAAACCACTTCGAGTGGGGATTCAAGACAGTGACCATTATTCTTTGGGTTTTGGACCATGTTACTCGAAAGGGTACCTGGTTATCTCTGATTCAACGTAGCCGACACCTGCCCAAACTGATGCTCTAACTGCTTGATAGCAGTTGCATGAGACTCGACCTTTTGGGTCAAACCCAAAATATCAACCTTGATCTGCTTAAGGATAGCCTCCTAACTTTCTTGCACTTTCACTAGTTTGGTCAGCAGCGCCTCCATCCTTGATTCTGTATCACGACTTCCTTGCGAAATGTACCTCTCTCCTTTTTCCTTGTAGTCGTCCTTCCATCTCCAGTCAACATCACTCTTTCTGCTACAATTTTTGTAGCATTCGTCGAAGTAGTTCCAACTTTGGTTTCCTTGCCCTCGGGCTCAAAAACCCACCAACTCGTGATCAAGATACTTAGCCTCCTCCTCTAAGTCTGACTCATAAGCTCTGGAGGCTGAACCCTATGCACCTACTGCATTCACCTTTCCAGAACTTACTGCTGCAAACTTCTTCGTTAGCAACCTAATATCGATCCTCAACTGTACAATCTCTTGTGCCACAGACTCATCAACTGCTCTCTGGTCACCAAAAGCTTTGATAGCATAAGTTCTAGCACCTCTCTCTACCTCCTGAGTATGCCACCCTCGGTTAGTGAGAGAAATTTGATCTAGAACCTTAGTAGCAGCCTCCAAACGTAATCTCATAAATTCCCCTCTAATGATGGTGTCTGTTATAGCTCGGGAACTGATGTTCTGGGCCTTATAGATTATCTCCAATAAGCTCATTCGTGAAATCCGATGGTTGGGCACCATACTCAGCTTCTTCTTAAACCGGAACCATGCCTCATATATTGACTCAGAATGAAGCTGTTTGAAATTATATATCTCATCTTTAAGCTGCAACATCTTGGCCAGAGGAAAGAATTGGTTTAAGAATTTCTCACACAACTCGTTCCATGTGGTGATAGATCCTCTTGGAAGTTCCACCAATTATAAAAAAGCTTCTCCAGTCAAAGAGAAGGGGAACAACCTCAATCTAACTGCCTCCTGATCTACCCCCGGGATCATAAAAATAGTGCAGATCACAATAAAGTTAAAAAGGTGCATATTAGAATCATCAGTACCCAAACCCAAAAATACACCTTTCAAGTTTAAGAGCTGGATCATGACACTTTTTATGTCAAATTTCACATTGGGTGGCAGTGCAGGAGAAATGATAGCTTCTGTTCTGTCGGCTCAACGTAGCTCATATCCTCTTCATCATCATACAACTGAAAGTACTAAAACGCTAGGATAACTTGAGCCTGAGCTCTTCTAACTCCATCTCAATTATCATTGACTACTGTTCGATGATCAACTACCGGCCTTGGCATGACTGGCTCTGCCTGTTGAGCCAACCGGGCATCCTCAGCTTCTCTTCTCTGGTTAGAAGCCTCCCAAAACACTACTACACCCAAAACACTACTCCTCCCAAAACATCTATCCCAAAACATCAACATGAACATGATTTCCAAGTCACTGTAGACTCTCCCCCACTTAGGGACTTCTATTTTCCCCATTTCAAAACATCAACATGATTTCCAAGCCACTACCATCCTAACTTAAAAAGAGTCATTAAGGAAACGAGGTATAATAATTATCCATGCAACCTAAGTCAAGACAAAGACTTCCTGAAATAAGAAACAACATCATAGGCACGAAATACTTCATAACAACTGCCTGGGTCATAATGAAGAATTATCCCGACCAAACCATAATGCCAAAGGAGACCTTAGAAATGGATATTGAAAGAAACACAACCACCTATACCATAAGTAATGCAATGCAGAGTCAAGACTCACATCCCGAGAACAAGGCGAATGCAAAATGCAACCCTTAAGCATAAGCACTATGACAATAAATGCAACACTAGTAAAGTACTCTTTTAACCAAGATAGAAGAGAATCACTAGAATATACAACCCGAACTTTCCTTAAAGTCAACCTCTAGGAGAAAATTCAAGACTAACCGCCAACCTTCATCCCATTACACCTACAAGAACAACACTCTACCCTAACGGGTATTACCAAGGATGTACACTAGTGACACTTAGTTTTCCGATACCCAAATCTCATCCACCCAAAGGCTACCTAGAGCCCAGCAAAGACATACTAAAACCATTAGACCAAATTGACTCCAAGTTTTCCAGTTAAACCAAAACCATTCAAAATAAAACTATGGCCACCAAGGCCGTTCAAAAATTATTTGAGTCCAACCAAAACCAATTCATGTTCCCTTAACCCTTCATGCAATGCAAAGATTTAAGAATAGTCAAATCATAGGAAAAAATCATCTTCATTGGAAATTTCACCAACAATTTAAGGATATATAATATCTAAAACCAAAACCAAGTAATTGGGGAATTCATAGTGCCCCAAAATCCATTTGCCATTTCCATGCATCTCACAACATTCAAAATATTTATAAAACATGAATAATGCATCATAATCCATGGAAAATCAATTAAATAAGTAATCATTTCAAAATCCTCAGTTATGCCAAAATCCATATTCAAAACCATGAATTTAGAAATCAATTTCATGCCACTAATAAAATATAAGTGTAAGGACAAAGATACATGCAAGCTCCATGATCAAACCTATCCAATGACTAATTCCCCAATCCATATCCATCTATTCAACCTAAATCCCTGGCCTAAATCACAACTTTCCCACTATTATATTCCTCGAGTCATCAACCTCATCCAACCTATAAATTTACCTCCACAATTCCCGCATTGCTATCCACGAGCTAACATACTCCATTTACCAAAATCAAGCATCTAGGATCAAGCCTAGGATCTACCAACCACCATGCACTACTAGCAAGGTACCCTCATAGTATATACATAAGTATGGTCTACCTCAGAAGGAGGACACTCCAAATTCCTTAGTCACCCACCGACAACCTATCATTCCTAAGGAGACCATTCCCCTTATGCATACAAGAAGGAAAATACTCCATAGAGAAACATTAAGACAAATAGAACCTTCATCTAAGAGATCCCTTAATCTCTCTTTAAACTAAGGGAGTAACTCCACCAGAACCATTCTATAAAGAAAGAATAAAATTTGGACAATTGTCCAAAATAAGACCAATCCCAAACCAACCTTCTCATTATAAAGATACCATGAGTTTTATCAAGAAGACCTCGAGAAATTCATTCACCACCAAACCAAACCAAAGAAGGGACCTTCTGAGTTAGAATCTTTAACCCATACCAAGTAATTGAGACACCTCTTTTTGGAGACCAATCTCTGAGATCCAAGATAGAATCTGACTTTTTCCTTAATAGCTAGGGAATGAAACCATCCTCCCAATCCACAACCGACTTACCATGGAGCCTAAAGACAACCTCTTTATGGATACGACAATCTAATAATGAATAGTACGAGTGCATCCAACCCATTACCGAATGATATCGGATCCACCATATCCGAGTAAAATAAATCCTACCAAGACCCCTTTATATTACCAAAAAATACCACACACACACATAGACTCTTTTGGCAGTCGTAGAGTCTACCAAGGTAGAAACAAAAGAAGAAAAGAGTTTGAAACAACCTTAAAACCATAACCAAAATGCACAACCATAAATGGGGTCACAAGAGAGAGGACCCCAACCCAAATAACCCATACACACCATAAAGAAAAGAGTTTCCAACACACCAGTGTCGGCACCAAAAGATGCCTCAGACTTTCGAGAGATAGTAAGGGAACTAAGATGATCCTTACCAATATCAAAATCCAAAGTAGTACCCCTTAGTACCACCCTTTAGTTCAGAGAACCGAGACCTTCTTACCTTACCTATTTCGAACCTCCCTCATTTCTCCCTATACCAATAGGACTGGACTGGTATAAAAGAGTTTCTACTAGATGGGTCTATAGATTAATAGAATATCGAAACTCAACATTGGTAACCTCTCCTTGAGGCATTCTCGAATGAATGCCACCTTCCAGGATAGGGTTAGTAGAGACCTGTGGGACTCCATAGAAATAACCAGAAGCTGCAACCCTTGACTAGGTATATGCCTTATGAGTTAGGCTAGATCAATCCATGTTGTCCTTAAGTGGGACAGGTAAGTTTCCATAAACTTTAGATCGTTGAGAGGACATGATCAGAAAGATGAACCAAAGAAGATTCAGAGAAGAGTTCAAGATCTTAGACTCTATAGACTGAAATTAGAATAACCAAGAAAGTGAAACATTACTAGATGCCTCGTAGCCTCCTGATTATAAGTGTGGTGCACGACACACCCATAAGAAAGACTCAACTCAACATAAATTTGTGGACACCCCATGACACCGAAACTTAAAGCTCTGATACCAACTTGACAAGATCCAAATTGGGTCCTAGACATAATGGGAAATCCCAAGCCCAACTTGGACCGAGAATCGCCCCCGTTACCTAACCCAACCCCCAAATGCAACCTTGAGTCGGCTGAAGTCTGAACATATAACAAGATAGCGAGTTTATCCATGTGGTGACTCTAGGATAAGTCTATAACCGAGACCAACCCAATCAAGTCGAACTACCAAATAACCAACCAAACCAATGCGAAAGCCAAAAACCAAAACCAAGATAATGATCCAATGTATGTATATATAACATATGTGACATAAATAATCCATACCATACCCAAGTCCACAATTGTCCATACAAAGCCTCTAGACCAACAAAAGAGTACCTAGTCAGGACATGCCCCCGACCATAGCCAAAAACTAAAGTTTATAGAGGACAAGAAATATGTAAAGTAAACCATGACATAAAATAGATGTCTTCCAAACTATGAAAGCTCACCACTTCAATACAACATCTACTATACCCGAGTCCAATCACTAAGCAAGAGGAGTAGAATGGATAATTCTTGTATATCATGGGTATACAGCCGCCAGTAAAAGGTTTAGTGCGTGAACACTAGCATGCACTTATGATAGGGATAAAATAATGCCATTTATAAAACCAAGTAAAATAGTCCATAAGCATACAACCATACATGTTGGGAAAGGGAATCGAGTTTAGCATGACATTAAAAACATTTACTTGGGTTGTGTAACCTTGCCGTTTAACCACACCCATGGGTCGTATGGGTTCAGCTCCCCCTGCTGAAAGAGTCCCAGTGCGTGTAGCCACACGACCAGTAAATATACCATAGGATGACTAGTACATACCCTCAATATAAAATATGACACTCGCTCGTGGTCATCAAAGACCCCTCATATCGGCAAATATGAGTTTCTAGTTTTTGTCCCCCTCAGAACTTCCGCCTTCCATGGCTTAGCTACATATTCCGCCTTTAATGCCCAAATTAAAACCAATGTCCAAAAAATCCATTTATCATTTTATTAACCAAGGTCATTTATTATTGGTATCGTCATACCACTCATACTTGCAAGCATTATCCATAGCCAAACCATTTAGGTTAAGGGGAATTTTAAGTGCCCTTTCAATTACTATATTAAACCTCTTGGGAGACTACCATGTTCTCCACAAGCATAACCAATTAGACTTAAGCCTTTGGAAACCATTTAAACCATTTTCATTAATGTATTTACTTGGGGGATTTCCATGTATCCCGTAAGGTTTTCAAAATAGACCAACCATGACCATTAAAACCTTAACCTTTAAACCATTCCAAAATCATTTAAGACCATGCCAAACATTTAAATCATTTATATTATTTAAAATATTTAAAACATACAAAACAATGCAAATCCCATTAAGGTTCCATTACTAAACCAAACAATGCAAGAGTTCCAATAAAAGTTCAATAATAGAGTAAAATTCTTTGAGGCATTTTATCAAAAATATTGATGGCATACCTTTACCAAAACCAAAACCAATGCATAAACCACCATAACTAGGGTTACTCAAGACTCATTTTGTTAAACCATAACCAACCAATAACCACATATTAAAATCATTACCAAAAATATGTAAAAATATAGTTTAAACCAATACCAAACCATATGCATAAAAACCCTTAACAATATTTTGAAATCCACCATTATAGATTCATAAAACCAACGTTTAAAATACAATACGCATGCCTTTATTTTGAAATAACAATGAGAGAAGGATTACATGCCTTATACATGAAGATTCACGAAATAAATCTTGGCCTTTGAGTCCTTTGAAGAACATATGAAGAAACCCTAGCCTTCAATCTTCTAAGAGTGTATTTAAGAGAGTATTTGATGTGTTATGATTCTTTAATAAATGTTATGAAAGGATAGATAGGATTATATAATGTGATACCTCAAGGGTTAAGAAGTAGTAAATGTCTGAACTACCCTTGACTTAAAAATTAAAACAATTCACGTCCAAAGGTACGACTGACCTTACCATCCATATCCAAGGGCAGGAGTGATACCCCAACTCGTATCCAATCTTTCCAAGACCTTACCTACTGGTTTCTATATGACATACCCTTCCTAACTCGTACCTAAGGGTACGAGTGGTAACCTCAATCGTATCCCTCAACCGTATAGTGGACAAATTACACTAGACAACTCAAACATGCACCATACGACTTACTCTATACCACTAGTAAGATCCTATATAACTCTTACCCATATGAATCATACCTTGGGAAATATCTAAGCCATCCTTACTACCTACGGTATGATTGGACCACCTAGTCACCCTACAACTCATAACCAAAGGTATGAGTAACTCTCTTAGGTCATACCAAGTAAAAAAGGGTCAAAACTTTAGAAATTTTCAAGGGTCCAAATTCTAGGATGTTTCAAGTATCAATTTTCCTTGGTTGTCGAACCAATTTGATTCAATTTAGGTCATCGTGAATAGGATGACAAAGTCCGCTCACCTTTTGCCAGTGAGGACTAACTTTTTGGTTGAGGACTATGTGCGATTGTATCTTTAGGAGATTATGAAGCTGCATGAGGTACCTATTTCGATTATCTCTGATTATGGTACATAGTTTTCATCTCATTTTTGATAATTTTTTTAGAAGGGATTGGGTACTAAGGTGAGTCTAAGTACTGTTTTTGATTCTCAGATAGATGGGCAAGTGGAAAAGACTATTCAGACATTGAAGGATATGTTTTGGGCATGAGTAATTGATTATGGTGGTAGTTGGGTTGAGCATCTACCTTTGGTAGAGTTTTCTTATAACAATAGATATCATTCTAGCATTGGGATGGCCACTTTTGAGGCATTGTATAGTAGGAGATGTAAAACTCCTATTGGATGGTTTGAGCTTGGTGAGGCGGATATGTTCGGTTTGGACTTGGCTTATCACGCTATAAAAAAGGTAAAGGTGATTTGGGATAGGCTTAAGGCTAACTAAAGTTGTCAAAAGTCCTATGCAGATGTAAGTCGTAAAGACTTGGAGTTTGAGATTGGTGATGGGGTTTTCTTAAAGATATTTCCCATGAAGTGAGTAATGTGGTTTGGTAAAAAGGGGAATCTCAGTCCTCGGTATGTTGTTCCCTATATAGTTATACAAGGGGTTGGTAATGTGGCTTATGAATTAGAGTTACCTTCTTGCTTGAGCTTCGTTCATCCGGTATTTCATGTTTCCATGTTAAGAAAGTGCATTAGTGATCCTTTTTCGATTGTTCCTTTGTAGGGATGGGTATCTCGGACTCTCCGTCTTATAAAGAGGTCCTTGTTGGGATCTTGGATAGGCAAGTTTGTCGATTGTGGACCAAGTATGTGGCTTCAGTTAAGGTTCTTTGGCAGAACCATAAATTGGAAAAAGCTACGTAGGAATCAAAGGAAGACATGAAGTCCAAGTATCTATATTTGTTTTCTGCTCTTGGGATTCGTGTGGAAGGTATGTGTTCTTAAACACATCTTTATTTTTTGAGTTTGTTAAAGGAATGATTAATATCTTATCATCTTTGTTTTCAAACTTTTTTAAAGATTGAGAATACATATGATAATGCAAATGACTTATGCGTGTGGTTAACCCTACTTTGTCCGTCATTCGGGGATGAATGTTCCTAGTGAGGGAGACTTAAACACCCTGGATTTTGGACCTTAAAAAATTTCCTTGATTTCTAGTTTCTGGGAAAGATATGACTTACAGAAATGAGTCGTACACTTGGGTATGGGTGGTATGGTCCAGTTGTATGCTGACTAGTGTTGGTTGTTGGGATAGATGTAGTTACTGGGATGGGAACTATTTGGGTGGTACGAGTCATATCGGTGGATACGGGTTGGTTGGTTACTTCACATAACCTTAGACTTGGTAACTTAAGTTGGATCTGAGTATGAGTGGCTCACCATAAGCTGTAAGCTAGGGTACGAGTCGTACCATGGACTCGTATGGAGGTCAATATTCAAACCTCCTGAAATTTTATTCTGCTAGGGGTACGATTTATAGGTACTAGTTATACACTTGGATACGACTTGGGTTTGGGTGTGTCATACCTTGGACAACATTGGGTCCAAAGGGGATCCTAGGGTATGAGAGGTGGGTACCACTTGTACAATATGGGTACAACTTTTAAGGTCAATCATACCCAATAATGTGAATTAAGTATAGTTTAAGTGAGGGCAATTTGGATATTTCTCCACTTATCCTAATGAGGTCCCCCCCCCCCCAACTTATATTTCACTTAAGAGGTTATTTTCTCTATTGTTCTATTCTTAAACACTTATAAAACACTCTTAAATCATCTCTAGAGTTCTTAGGCAGAGAAAGCTAGGGTTTCATCTTAAAGAGTAAATTGGGGCTTGTCTTGGTGATTTCTCTTCATCACCATCTTGGTTTAAGGCATGTTCGCTTCCATTATTGTTAGTTCCAACTAAAGGCATGGATTTTTTACAATGTTTTTATGATTTGAATGTTGTATGATTTTTGGGTTTTCAAATATGATTTGGGGGTTTTGGTTATAAATGCTTGGTTATGGTTTTCCCATGTTTCAATTATATTTCTATATGCATTAATTATAGTTTTGGAGAATTGGTTGCATGGGACCTGTGTTTGGTAATTGGCTTTGGCTTTGGAAATACTGTGCCCCCAATGTGTTCGATAAAATGCCTATAACAATGTTTTCACCATATTATTGGGTTTTCAATGGAACTTATGCATGGTTTAAACTTGGTAATGGAACCCAAAATTATATGAAAGGTTTAAATAGTTTTGGAATGATTTGTATTAATAAACATACTTGTGGGGTACGAGGGAATCCCCCAAGATAATACGATAATAGATACTTATGGGGTACAAGAGAACCCCCTAAGCTAATTGGATAATATGGTCTATGGGTACATGGGAATCCTTTAACTACTAAAAGGTTTGGCTAAGGAAAATACTTGCAAGTTATAGTCGGTATGACGATACCACTACTAATAGCCTTAGTTAATAATAATGGAATAATGATTTGGTTGGAAATTATTTTTAATTAGGCAATAATGGTGGGGTGTGAAAGCTAACCGTGAAGGTGAGAGTCTAATGGATGAACACCGGAAACTCATGCTAGTCGACATGAGGGGTAGGTCATGGCGACCTTATATGATACTCATGAGGTACACGGGAATCCTTTAAGTACACCGTACATATTTATCATGGAGAGTGAAGGGTACATGGGAATCCCCGACTCTTATAGTATCTCTGGTTCGTGCAGCTACCACATTGAGGCCCGTTTAGGGGGTTACACTGGACCCATATATTCCGTGGGTAGTTTTAGGATGGTTAAGCTTCACATACCTAGGTTAAAGGTTTTAAATTCATGCTAAACCCGATTCTTTTTCCCCGTCATGGTTATATATATATGCATGGGTTGTGTGCATATGGATGGTTTTACTTGGTTTTCTTTAAAGGCATTATTTTACCCTTATCCTGAGTTCATGCTAGCTTTCACCCACTAACCCATCTTCGGGAAGCTGTATCCCCACACATTATAGTAATCGGTCGATTTATTCCCCCTGCTTAGAATTTGGGTATTCGGGGGTCAGCTTTGGGTTGAAGTGGTCATCTTCTATTTTTCTGGAAGGCGTCATTTCATCGATGTTATTTCATACTTTGGATGATTTATGGATATAGGTTTTGGCTATGGTTAGGGGCATGTCACAACCAGATTTTGGTATTCTTTTGGTTGGATGCTTTTGTTGAACTACTATGAGTTGAAATGAGTGGGATCGGAGTGGTGTCAGCCTTAGCATTGGTATTAGTATCGGGGCTAATACCGGTTGACAATATTGTTGGTTGTTCCATCATATTTCACTTTGGGATTATATGTTTAATTATTAATGGAACCTATTTATTTATGGTCGAATTTTTGGTTTCGATTTGGTTTGGTATGGTTGGACGGTTGGTATAGGATGATTGGACTCGGTTGGGTCAGTCATGGTCATGATCCTATCCCAGAGTCTTCATATGAGCAGTTACACTATCTTGTTATATGCTCAAAATTTAGCCAACTCAGGGTAGTCGTCTGGAGATTGGGTTGGGTAGTGGGGTGGTCTCCGGTCCCGATTGGACTTAGGATGCCCATTACGACAAGGCCCCGAGGCGAGTCGTGTCACGTGACCAACCCAAGAAAATCCATCCATCCAGTACCCAACCAATAATCGTAACCAAACCAATATAATAACCAAATTCTTGTCCATAACATAACATAAAAGGATGGAATAATCATAAATTCAGTCAAACAGTATCAGTCCCAATAACAATGCCAATACTAAGCCTCTAATCGGAAGAAATACAATATCCGATTGGGACATGCCCCCAACCATATCCAAAACCAATGTCTATGAAATAACCAAATATGTAAAGACGTCCATGATATGAAATGGAGCCTTCCGAGGTATGAAAGCTCACCACTTTACTCCAATAGCTAGTCCAAATTCTATCACTAAGCATGAGGAGTAGAATGGCCAGTTCCTGCATCGCGTGGGGATACAGTCGCCCGAAGACGGGTTAGCGGCCGAATGCTAAAAAGTACTCAGGATAAGGATAAAATAATGTCAACCTTTAAAACCAAGTAAACCAACTATATGCATTCTTAAACATACATACATACATACATACATACATATATATATATATATATATAACCATGCTGGGAAGAGGGAACCAGGTTTAGCATGCATTTAAAACCATTAACCTGGGTATGTGTAGCTTAACCATCCTAGAACCACCCACGGGCTATATGGGTCCAATATAACCCCCTGAACGGGCCCCGATGTGGATAGCTGCATGAAACGGAGATACCATAGGATTAGGGGATTCCTAAGTACTTTTCTCTCTCCATGATATATATAAATACAATTTTAACTTAGGAGATTCCATGTACCCCATATGGTCATCATGACCAAATCCTCATTCCGGCAAACATGAGTTTCCAGTCTTCATCCATTGGACTAACACCTTCATGGTTAGCTATCACACCCCGCTATTATTTCTCAATTAAAACTATTACCACATAACCAAGACCACCATTCCATTTGTTATTAACCAAGGCTATAAGTAGTGGTATCGTTATACCGACTATAGCTTGCAAGCAATGTCCTTAGCCAGCCTTTCAAAGATTAAGGGATTCTTTTGTACCCCTTGGTTTCATTATCAAGTTGAATTGGGGGAGTCCCGTGTACCCCACAAGTGTTTCATTATTAAGTTTACTTGGGGATTCCCTTGTACCCCATAAGGCTTTCAGTTAAACCAACCATAACCACCAAGACCTTACCATTTAACCATTTCAAACCATTTAAACTATTTCGAACCATTTAAATCATTTATACCATTTAGGGTTCCATTATCAAGTTAAACCATGCAATAGTTCCATTAAAAGTTCAATAATGTATTAAAAGCATTCTCATAGGTATTTTATCAAACACATTCGGGGTATAGTATTTCCAAAACCAAAACCAAGTACCAATTATCCATTCCCATGCAACCGAATGTCTAAACCGCCATTAAGACGTGTAAATCCATAATTAAAGCATGGGAAAACCATAATCAAGCATTTATATCCAAAACCCCCAACATACATTTGAAAACCCAAAACCATACAACAATTATGCCATGAAAACAATTCATAAATCATGCCTTTAGTTAGAACTAACAATGAGGGAGAAGTATCTTACCCTAGATTGAGAAGAAGATGAGAAAAAATCATTCCTATGGGCCTCAATTGACTACCTTAAAGGAAACCCTAGATTTTGCATAACCCAAGAGACTTTAGAGAACTTGAGAGAGTTTAGATTTTTTGATTGATTGCATATAAGTTAATGAAGCCCCAAAAAGGTATTTTAAGTCATGGGGTCCCAAGGAGTTATAAGGGGAAATGTCTAGATTACCCCTAACTTAAACTGTATTATTTACCTGCAGGAGGGTATGTCAGACCCCCTCATCCATACCCCAGGGTATGAGTGGTACCCACCACTTATACCCCAACAAGAATCTCAACCCCCATACTGACCAACCTACAACTCTGAAGTCCCACTTACTCCCAATCATTCAATTGTTACCCATAAATCATACCTAGACAGAATGGAGAGGGTTTGACACTTTCCAACATACATATTGAATTATACCACTCGTACCCTATCTTACGACACATGGTGAGTCACTCGTACTCAAATACAAGTCAAGTTACTAAGTTTCAGATTAAGTGAAGGAAAACCCAACCATAGGACCCGTCACCCACCATATGACTCATACTCACCCAAGTCGTACCTATTCCAGAAACCAATCCAAAGCACCAACCAACACTGGTTAACATATGACCAAGATCATACCAACCATACCCCATCATACGACCAGTACCCAATAGTTGTATGATGTCCAAAAAATAGAAATCCAGGAAATTTTCTAAGGTTTAAAACATAGGGTGTTTCACATATAAACCATAAGTCTGGAGATATCCATGTCATTGTTCAACATCGTATCCTTACACTCTAATAACAAGTGATGACATAAACCCAAAGCAAACTTCCTCATTTTAGACCTCATACTAGACACTAACTCTTGAGCATAACGAGACAACTGATGAAATTTCAAGGCATATTCCTCTACACTTATCCAACCTTGCCTTAAGTTCACAAACTCTTCGGCCTTAGATTCCCTCAACTTCAGAGGAAAGAAATGATCAAGAAAAGCACTAGAGAAATCCTTCCACATTGCCTTCTTAATATCATCTCCCCTCTACTACTCCCAATCCTTATACCACTGATATAACACGTCCTTCAACTGATATACAGAATAATACACACCCTCTACATCAGTAGCATACATCACCCTGAAGATCTTATCCATCTCATCAATAAACCCTTAAGGATACTCCTCAACCTTTGAGCCAGTGAAAATTAGGGGATTTAACCTCATGAATTGACCAACTTGAGTAACCTCCAAATAAGAAGCAATAGAACTACCCTAACCTGAGTGACAAGACTTGGAGGTCACCAACTGAGTCAATAGATGAATAGAACGATGAAACTCTGCATTAGAGATATCTCCTTGAGGTGATTGGGCATGAGTGTCACTAATCGGAGAAGGACTAGTCAGGGCCGGTGAAACCTCAAGTAGAGCGGCACAATAGGGAGCAGAGACCCTAGGCCGGGTCTGTACTCCATAAATAGGGTGAGTCCCCTCCATATTTCCCTTAGGTGGGGTAGAGGTTCTGGCAGAGTTTCTACGAACATTAGACATTCGAGAAGGCATAATTAGAAATGTGAGCGAATCAGGAGTTAGAAAAATTCCATGACCCTAGACTCTATAGCCCGAAATAGAACACAAAAAATGGAAACATTCCTAAATGCCATGTAGCCTCTCCTTATAAGTATGGCACACTACAAATCCATAAAAGGACTCTACTAGATATGGATTTATGGACACCCAATGACCCTAAACCTGGCTCTGATACCAAGCTTGTCATGACCCAACCTCGAGCCTAGTCGTAACGGGTATCTCGAGTCCACCAAGGACCGGAGACCACCCCAATAGCATGTTCAATAGAGCAAATTCCAAATAATAACAAAGTAAAAGACAACTAAAAAATAAAGATAAAATAGTTAATGTACCTCAAGAATAAGCTCTAAGAGTCAACAGCACCATCCAACCCACGCATGTCCACAAAAGTCTCTAAACCAATCCAAATATCAAACTAGATTGGGACATACCCCCGACCATGACAGTGACAATGACAATGATAATGTTAATTGAACTCTTCAAGTCTAAAATATGGAAGAAAACCGATTGAATGACCAAGCTTTTTGAAAGATGGAAGCTCATCACTTTACCACAAACCTGATAGACGACCGTACATCCTAACAATACACAAACCAATAGAAAAAACCCCTAGGAACCTACATCATAAAAGGATATAGCTTCTGAGGACGGTTAGCGGGGTGAGTAATAACATGTAACTCAAGAAAGGGATAACATAATGTCATTTCAAAATCAAATCCAAACTCAACGTACATGTTCAAATACATGCATATATACATATATATAAAATGTTGGGATAGGGAAAAAGGTTTAGCATGAGATTTAAAATCATTAACCTGGATTGTATAGCTCTAACTATCCTAAGGGCATCCACGGACTATATGGGTCTGGATTTCCACACCAGAAGGGCTCCAGTATGTGTTTGTCGCACGAATCAGAGAAATCCAAGAAAGGTCTAGGGAATTCGGGACCCCAAAATTCCAAAATATATATAAAGTGTGAACTAGGCACACGACCACCAAGGCCCCCATGCAGGCAAACGTGGTTTCCAGTATCGGTTCCCCCTGGGACCTCCACCTTCTACGGTGAGATACACAACCCCTTTTAAGCCTAAATTAAAATATTTACACATAATCTATCCATTTAACCAAGGTTTCATCCATTTAGGAATTTACCGAATGGTATCGTCATGCCAATTAATTATACGTACAAGACAATTCCATTATGCCATACCAAAACAATTATCCATAAGACTCCTAAGTGCCAATTTAAAACCAATCCATGGTAATTAAGGCCTTTCAAAATCATTTTTATCCATTTAGCCATTAATGCAATAGTTTAGTAAAGTATGCTAAACCATGTAATTTTCCATATTTTAAAATCAATTATGCAAGTGGGTTGAGGTTAATACCAATTCCAAACCAAAAACCATAAATTTGGTGGAATCTACAACTCCCATTCCATTCATCATTCTTATGCACCCGATGAGTTCCAAAATCCATCCATAAACCATAAACAAATGCATGTAAACTATGAGAATACCATTTAAACAATAATCATCCAAAACCCTCAACCCAGGTTCCTAAACCAAACATTAAAACCATATGAATACCAAACCATTGCATGCCAAGATAAAATATAAGTTTAAGGACGAGATACACGCCTGAAAATACTAAGAATTTAGAGAAGAACCCACATTTGGAGCCCTATATGACCAACCCTTAAAAACCCTAGATTTGTTCTTGACTTGGGAATTTGAGAGAGAAGAGAGTGTTTATGTTATGTTTAATGAGTGGAAATAGTTCTAAGGGAATATTTTATGTCGTGGAATAGTAGTGGCTAAGAGAAAAAGACCACCATGCCCTTAATAAAATCGTGTAGAAATTATAACTCCCAATCACTACGGGTAACGTAACGACTCGTAATCACTAGTTACGAATGATCACCAAGACTCGTACCTGGGAAGAAAATCAGGGCTTTCTTATTGATTTGGTCACGAGTCCCAATCACGAGTCCCACTCTATGACTCGTGACCTCACCCTACGACTCATAGATTCTAGTCGTTATTAAGACAACAATACTGGGCCATCTCATTGATAAGGTCACGGGTCCCCCACCACGACTCATGACATCATTTTATGACTCATGTGATCTCAGTCGTGACCATGACAAAATCTTAGTAAAACCTTACTGGTTAGACCATGCTTAGCTCTATACGACTCGTGATGAGTCTTCACAACTCGTCACCTAAGTCGTATAGTGAGCAGCAAGCACCATTACTGAGACAAATTCAGAGTTCAACAACTTGGGGTATTATAGAGCGTTATAAATATATTATCATATATAGTGAATGTCTACTTTATCATATATAGTGAATGTCTATTTATGGAAAAGTTAGAAACCTCAAGGTTAGCTTTCCTCTGTAAATAAAGGGGTTTTCCTTCATTGTTATTCACCCCTCAAGAGAAATAATAATCTCTCTCTCTTCTCTCTCTATTCTTCTTCTCTGTTTTATATTTCATAATATTTGAAATTTTTTTTGATGCAATTTTTAAATGAAAAACTAATTTTGGCTGTTATTTCTTACTTTGGTAGATGCAACTCTTTTTTAAAAGAAAATATTGATATGAGTCCACTATGTTTTTCCTCTTTGTTTTTAAAAAAAAAAATTTGTTCCTTTTTAAAAATTATTTTTTGTTCTTCTAATTGTTTCATTTCTTTTACGAAAAAAAAGGAACATTTTTATGTTATTTATTATTTTTTGTTTATACTTTTATTTATTAAGGTGGAAGCACACGAGTCAAATAAATATCGATATGGATACATTACATAACTATTTTTATAATATCGATACATATTTTTATACCATTTATACAATATTGATACACGTTTATAAATACCATATCAATACTTTACATAACTTTTATGCAATATCAATACATGTCTATACACTAATTAAACATATATACACTATTTATACAATGTTGATTTGTGCATTATTTATACAATATTGATGCATTACATATATACTATATAACTATTATACAATATCGATACATTACATATATACTACATAACTATTTGTGCATCATATATACATGTTTATACATCATACAATATTGATACACGAAAAAAAGTTGCGCGCGAAAAGCAAAAAAGATTTTCTTATTTTTAATAAAATAAACTCAACAAGAAAAAACAACGAGAAATATTTTTTCTAAAAATGTTAACACTTAAGAAAAGGAAGAAAATAGACTAATGGTCATTTTAAGTAATAAACAAAACCTTAACTATTTTTTTGTAAATTATTTACTTTTTTGTATATAAATAAAATAATTCCATTTTAACATCTATTTGGAAGTAACATTCTCTCTATTCCCAAATAGTTGTCACCATTTTAGTTTGCACTCCCCTTAAGAAAAATATTAACTACAGACTATATTGACTAAATTATTCTTATTTATAATTCCTTTCTATTTAATACTTTTTTGGGGGTACTATATTAATATCTCTCCATATATATGACTTATGGTAAAGGTTGAAAAAAAAGTAATTATGTGTTAATTTTCTAAATGACAAATATTATGGAATATCTATTTTTAGTAAGAACAATAAGTATTATGGAATATCCTGGCTTTTAGTAAGCACGACAAGTATTTAGTAACAAAGGGAGTATTTGCATGATGTAATTGTGGTTAAGATCACTTCTCCTTAAACTAGATATCGAAGGGCCCGTGCTAGCAGGCGCTCAATATATGTTATTTTTTTGTCTCAATTTTGTTACACAAATAAAATTTACATAATCAATTATATTTTTAATATGTTTTAAATATTTTAAGTTGTTAACTACTGTAATTTACAATACCTTTTTGACATTGTAATTTACTATTTTAAGCTGTTAGCTATTGTAATTTATAATACTCTCCTTGTCCAAACTTTTGTGACATTGGTAGTCAATTATATTTCAAAAATACTTTAAGTTTTTAATTATTGTGATTTATAATACTTTTTCTTCTATTCTAATTTAATTGACACTGATATAATTTCGAGAGTCAATCAAGTATCATGAATGAAGTAGCGAAGAAGACATGTCTTAAATGACTCATAATAACTTATTAGAAGTGATATAGTAAAATTACTATAAAAAATAATTGTGAAATTTTTTTTAGCGGGCCTCATATAAGATGTCAAGTTAATTTAAATTATCAATAGTTAATTTATTATTATTTTATATTTATTTTACTTTTTTTAATTAAGTATTATTATATGTCATTTGTGTATTAAAAATTAATGAATTTAATAAAAAAATAATTGTGAAATTTTTTTTAGCAGGCCTCATATAAGATTTCAAGTTAATTTAAAATATCAATAGTTAATTTATTATTATTTTATATTTATTTTACTTTTTTTAATTAAGTATTATTATTTTTGTAATACTTAGATGACTTTAATAATTAATTAGAGATGAAATAGTAAAATTATGGTTGAAGCAGTTGAAGAAGACACGTCATAAATGTCTATTTTACTTTTTTTTTACTAAATATCATTAATTTTTAATACACAAATGACATATAATAATTAATTAGGGGTGATATAGTAAAATCACGGAGCAACCACGCACGTCGACGAAGAGGTGCCTGCTTTTTCGCTCTTCTATATAGTACTAATGCAAATATTTTTATTTTTGAGTCAACTTGATTTTATTAATTTGAAAACATTTTCAAATATGGTATTTAAAATATAGGACTTAATCAAGGGCGGGGCTACAACAGAACAAGGGGGTTTAGATGAACCCATTAGCTTTTGCGTAGAATCAGTACTAGCATTAGAAATTTCAGGAAATATATATAGACATTTTGGTCTGAACCCACATCAAAACTTAAGTTGATGGCTTAGTGGCATAGTGAAGCTATGGAATGTCGCTTTCGTGCAAGCTGCGTGTGTTCGAATCTAGGGGTGTGCAAAAACCAAACCGATAAAAATGTTATTGGTTTATTGTTATTGGGTTAACGGTTTTTTAATTATTTTATAAATATTTTTATTAGGTTATTGGTTCGGTTCGGTTTTTTTATTGGGTTATTGGGTAAACCGATAACCCAATAAGGATATTCCAAATTATACTTTATCTATATATATATATATATATATATATATATATATAACAGACTCTATATTTCTCTTTCATTTTTATAAACCTATTCAATTTTTCGAAACAAGCTTGAAGATTCTTGTAAAATAAAATACATCACGTAGGATTTTTGCTGCAACTAAGATTTCGTTTCTTTTCTTGTTAGTTGCTACTATTTTTATTTTATGCATATTTTCTTAATGGTTAAATCGAAAATCAGACCATTAAGGACTAAAAATCGATAAACCAAAAACCGATAAAAAATATCTTATTGGTTTGATTATTGATTTAACATATTTAAAAATCGATAACCGATAAACCAAATCAATAATACATAAAATCGAACCGAACCGATCGATGCACACCCCTATTCGAGTCCCACTCTCAACATTATTTTTTGATCTTTTTGTTGTTATTATATGTAAAAAGATAGTCTTGAAATAAAGTTTGCGTTTAATTTTATTTTATGCTTGATAGGATAATTAATTTTGGAAATACTTTATTCCACTATTTGTAATAAAATGATGAAATTATTATTGCATATGAAGAATGATATAAAAAATCTATGAAATATCCCTACTTATCCAAGTCGATGTACCAAATGACCCACTAAGAAAAAGAAATATTATTTTCCATCTTGTGCACGTTTGCTAATTTATGCAGATTCTTTTAACCAAAAATTTATTTTAAGGAAAAAAAGAGAAGCAAAGCATAAATGTGATAATTCAAAAAAAAAAAGAGTAAAAAACACATTTCTCTCTCAAGAAAAAGACTATCTTCTTTCACAAACAACCAAAATCATCTCTCAAATAAACTTTTCAAAAATATATGCTATTTATATCAAATTTTTATCCTTTTTAATTTAATTTTCAGAACCTTCAAATTTCAAATCCTAGCTCCGCCTCTTGACTTAATAATATTTTTATCCTCGTTATTTTATGAACAAACAAAAAGTTGAATTCTTATAAAATTGGGATAAAGTCATAATGAATAGGTGAAATTATTGAGACCAGATGACCCAAGAAGTTTTTTTGAGCGAATTTTTGGTAGCCTATTTGAACTTTTATCAATTCATCAATAATAAAAAAATAATCTGAACATGGGCCTACTAATAAAAGAAAAAACAAGAAAGAAAAGTATAGAGCATAATAAATTTAAATATATAATTAAACTAAATAACAACACTTTAATATGATTATTTAGATAGCAAAAATAGCAATACTTTGATAGAACTCAGATTTCATGCATTTTTCTCTATCCTTTTTAAATTTTTATCTCTCTTACTTTACCTATTTTATCTCCTACAGTTTAACATTCAAATTCAACATATTCAAACAATTTCATATTTATTTTGTTATATTTCTTTCACTCTTCATTTGATTTCATCTAATTGCTCCGATTTTAATTATTTTTCGATAAGATCTGGACATCACTGGAGTTGTCATCAGAGGACATCACTGCTAATTTAACGAATAGGTTATTGTTGGTTCATGGTTATTGTTATTGTGGTTGTTCGTTGGAGTTTGTGGATTTTCTATCCATCGAAATCAGAAGGCGTCCGACGGATAGACGTTTTTAGTGGAGTCGAAGCTTGTTGCTGGATTGAATTTCACCAGAAAAGAAAATGAAATCGGTTTGGTTAAAGTTCGGAGCTTCACCATTAATGACAGATCTCAAGAAAAAAGAATGATAAAGAATGAGTTCTTGTGGTGGTGGAGATAATAAAAAAAAATGGGGGAAGGAGAAGGTTGGAGGTTGATAAGTGGTGTTGTATATGTATTTGATGTCATAAAGTCTTAACTTTGCAGTTTTTATATCAAATAAATGAATTTATATATATATTTCAAAGAATGATTATAGTGTTTTTAATGAATCTACATGTTGTATATGTATTTGATGTCATAAAATAGTTATGTATTTTGTATGTGAATAAGGCCTAAATTTTGAAAATTATATACATATTTCAAAACAAATAAATAAATTTGTATATGTATTTCAAAAAATAATGACGGTGTTTAAAGGGTCTGTGTGTTCTATATGTATTTGATGTCATGAAAAAGTTATGAGATACATATTTAAGGAGGAATTGAGGTATACATGCCACTATTTAATATAATTGGCAACAAAGGAGCCAATAAAAGATTGGCAAAAAATACGGGCCGAATATTATTGGCATTAATTAGCCATTAATTAAAATTTAACTTCTATTAATTAATAATTAGTTGAGAAATCACTTTTTTTTTAAAAACAAAAAACAAATTACACACGTAATAGTTATCCAAAAAATGCGTTTTAGTTGTATCTCACTATGTTGTACTTTAGGCTTTTATAAAAAACTAAACAAACAACACAAATTGAAATAGAAAACCAGTTTTTGAGAGAAAAATTAGAGAACAATTACGAATATGTCTTGTTTTGCTCTTTGGATTCACTACAATGGAGAATGGAAAACTAACAACATATTTGAGAATTATGAAATTGAAGGAATTGTCATAAATACAGGTATTGATTATAAGGAATTCATTCAAATTATTGTTGATCATATCGAAGTTAATATAGAACTCAATTCTTTGGAAGTTCGGTATAAAATTGATCAAGAATCAAAGATGATGGTGATACACAATAATATGGAATTGCAATTATACATAGATATGAAAAATGAAATCCCAATTTAAAGGATTATCCCTTGTGTATAACATGGAAGCCTATAGATATTCATAGTGTGCTTCCGATTGTGGTATATGGGAATATAATTAAGAGTGCCCCAAATTACTGTAACCGCATCAGTCTCAACATCAACAACAATCTGTTAGTTGATAACAGTGAAGCAGGTAATCGTGAAGAGGATTTTTTAAAGAATGAAGAAATTATAGATCGTGTTAATGATAAAATACCAGCAAAAGGACAACGTTATAAGACAAAAAAAATTTTGGAGAGTACCATTCAGAATTCTGCAATGCGAGATAAATTTCATTACACGGTGAAGAGATCAAGTTCTTCCAGGTATGAATATATATTAAATTTGACAACGTTAAAATACATATTGTTTAAAAGATGTACTAATCTGCTATACTGTTAGGAATAACAGATTTAAAAACTTAATATATGTATATGTTGCTAATAAAATACAAAACAATGCAAAAATATAATGTAAACTTCTCTTTTTTGTAGTATGTGTTTATTTATCATTTGTTTTTCAATTGACTAGGTATACTCTTAAGTGTATTAGTAAAGATTGTGATTGGTTGTTTAGATGTTCTACCTTGCAAAAGTCAATCGTCTTCATAGTAAAAAAATTCATTGATATACACAATTGTTCTGCACAAGACAGATTAGATGATCAGTGTGTAGCCACATCAACGGTAATTGGAAGAGTTATAATGGACACACTAGATGATCCAAAAATTATATACAACGCCAGAAACATTCAAAGGGACATGAAGCGACTTTATGGCTTAGATTTGAGTTATTAGAAGGCACAGAGATCCAAAAAGAAGGCACTTGAAATATTTTGGGGAGATCCTGGTGCTTCATATGCCAAATTACCCAGTTACCTATTTATTCTACAACAAACTAATCCAGGTTCAATTGTTAGCTTGCAAAAAATGGAGGAAGGAAATTTCATGTATGCTTTTGCCGCATTAAATTCTTCGATAAAAGGTTGGAAGTATTGCATTCCAGTTGTGATAGTTGATGGTAGCTTTTTAAAAGCATGTTACAGAGGAACATTTTTAATTACTAGTTGTCAGGACGCTGGAGATAATATCGATACCTACTATTTTACTACTGAAGATATAAGTTTCATGTTTAAATTGCCTTCACACTATAAACTTATGATGCAATCTTACAAAGTTACTTCATTAATTATTTTATTTTAAATAATTTTTACAGTTAAAACTAAATATTTGATTACTTCATCTAAATTTGTTAATTTTTAAAGGAAATATTTTACCGATTGCATATGCTATTGTTGATTCTGAGAATAATGCTTCTTGGGAGTGGTTCTTTGAAAGGTTAAAAGAAGCAATTGGAGTGAGAGAAAGAATGTGTTTTGTATCTGACAGATATCAAGGCATATTAAGGGTTATATCAATAGTGTATCTAGGGGTTCCTCACTGTATTTGTATATGACATCTTTGGAATAACATAAAATACAATTATAGGAGGAATCAACAGTAGTACGAGAAATATTTTATGCAATGGCCAGAGCATCTACTGTGGAAGAATTTAATCACTACATGAAAGAAGTGAAAAGAATTTATAAGAGAGTGAAGGATTACTTGTTTGATATCGGATATCAGAAATGGGCAAGAGCATATTCTACTGTAAATAGAACAATGATAATGACCTCTAATATTGCCGAGTCAGTAAATTCAGCAACCAAAGAGGTAAGAGATCTTTCGGTAAAAGATTTGTTTGAACAAATGTGAATATTGATGATGAATTGGAGTTACACTAACATGAAAGAAGCGTAAGGAACATGTACCAAATTAACTGCAAAATATGAAAAAAATCTTGCTGCAAATTTAAAAAAAGCACAACATATGATGGTAAAATTTATTATTTCTTGTAGAAGTTATTTTACACAATATTTAGTATACATATTGTATTTTTACAGTGATATATTTTTTTTTAAATGGGTGAGGCCTTCAACTGATTACTTACATACGGTTACACATAAAGGAAGGATCTTTATTGTACGTACTAAAGAGCGAATATGTACATGTAGACAGTTTCAACTAGATGTTGTGCCATGTTCACATGCTTTGGCAGTGCTGAAAAGTAAAGGATTAAAAGGTGAAGATTATTGTTTCATTTACTATACCATTGCAGCAATGAAGAAGACATATAATATCCCAATCAATCCTATGCCAGACGAAACTTCTTGGAAGGTACCCTCAAGTGTTTTGAACGAAATTGTATTGCACCTAGAAGGAAATAAAGTGTCTGGAAGACCTCCAAAAAAAGAAAACAAAGATGTTGAAAAAAAGAATCAAAGATTTCAAATTCATCATGTGGAAGATGTCGAGAAGAGGGTCACAATGTAAGAACATGTAGGAATATGCCCATAGGCAAGTAGATACATATTTATGTATTTATGTAAATCGTACAACCGTGGTGGTAGCACATAGATTATCCACCATCAAAGGAGCAGATGTAATTGCTATTGTAAAAATGGAGTTATCGTAGAGATTAGCCATTAAGTGTTTCCTGGTTCTACTACTGCTTGCTCTTTTGATTAACTTACATACTTGTTTTGTATTCATTTTGATTTTGTTACTATATTGGTTTCTTTAGTGTTTAGTGTAATGCAAGTCAAGTATAAAGTTTATCATTATACATTATTGCATTATCAAATAACAGAAACATATAATGTTCCAATGTCTTTTGTTTATTAAGAGTTCCCTAGCTGCTGCCAGTTCTCATTTTGTTTACTGATTTTTGGGGGATTCACGCACTTTACACATTGTAATTCATCAATGAAGGAATTAATCACTAATACATAAAACTGGAAAGTCTCTATACGTCTCTTGATCTTATTCAATAGCCTTATGTGTTTGCTGAGTCAGAATAATTGGGACATGAACATTCCACTATATTCAACAGAGACATCAAGTCGAGCAATATACTCCTAGGTAGGAACTTCAAACCACAAGTCTCTGACTTTGTCCTGGCTCAAATAATTAGTGCTTGTGAAAGCTATGTTAGCACAATCCTTGCTGGTAAATTTGGGTTAAGGGTAACATCTATAGCTTTGGAGTGGTAATGTTGGAACTGGTGACAGGAAGGGCACCAACAGGATAGGCTGATGTCGAAAGGGGCAATCTTGTTGGCTGGGTAAAATGGATGGTTGCAAATAGCAAGGAGATTGAAATATTGGATCCATTTTTTCCTGGTTCAAAATTATGGAAGGATTAAATGATGTGTGTTCTAGCCATTGCAAGGTTATGCACCAACGATGAGCCATGAAAGCGGCCAACAATGGTCGATATGGTGAAACTATTGAAGGACGCAAAAAATAATTGTGCTTGTGGAGGGTGTGATTGAACAACAAACAAATAAACATGACAATCTTTCAAGACCAACAAAGGTTAATGAAATTCTTATAGTTCTCTTATGTTATGCAGCTATCTGTATTATAAGTTTATGTAAGTCAGATGTAAGTTGGAAAGAATTATGTTGTTTCCTTGAGTTATAAAAGTTTATGCAATGTGAATTGTAAATCATATGCTTTTATTAGGAAAAACTCTAGTTTTCTTCATCATGCTAACGCCCTTGATTGCTAATCTCAAAATTAAAAACTCAATCAAACACGAAATAACATAATCTCACATTTTATCCTGGAATTGTTATTCCTTATCCCTTAAACTAACTTATGCTCACGATGAATCTAACAATTAATTCATGTCATAAAATTATAAAAATGAATGTTTCATGATCTTTAATTTGTGGGATTAGCTTAATTATTTCTTGAAATGGACAAGTAATCTGCTAAAATTAGGCACCTAACTACTACTCCATACTAAATTTCATTGAAATATATGGACATTTTTTCTTGATGTAGAAATAATTGTGACCATTTTGAATAATAAAATGTCCCTTGAGATCCACTCCATCCACTGAGGTTACATATGACCATGCAATAGGGAAGTAGTATGACCAGTATATGCGTAAAAGGTACGATGTCTTGCATTCATTAAGTTTTTTCTTGACAACTTCTTTTCGGAGTTCTTTTATTTGATAACATGTCTGCACGTTTTAGTATATATGTGTGTGTGTATCAAGTTGTTACTGGAAGAGAAAGTAGATATAGAGGTGATCTATTAGTAAGTACAAGACCATGCATGTTGAAGATGGATGTTATGAATTAATATAACTTAAATTGTTGATGGTATTGTCTTTTTAATGTAATATATTCTATTTTCTCCCCTTTATCACAAAGATCTAAAAGATGCCATTCTATTAAAAAAAACTCTTATTTGTAAAATACAACGCCTAATATGGCCAAAATCACATCCTGCATTCTAAAAAAATAAAGAAATCAATGTATCCACCTAAGCTTGCTGGTAACTGACCCCACGTGCTCTACTAACATGTGCAATACCAACTAAAAAAGAAGAATTTCTTGTATTTACATAATCTGAGAATGAAATGGGAAATTTTTTTACCATTGTTTGTGAAACACATGTTTTCAGGTATTATAATATGACTATCTAGTAGTTCAAGTTACTTTTATGGATTCACCCAGTAGAATATAGTTTAATACACTAAAAAAAATGCTCACAAAAGTAATAGATTATTGCACTACATCACATGAAGAGATGCAATTTAATATTATATATTCAAAAACTATCAAAAGATTAATATAATTGAAAGTACTATTAGATTCACAAAGATTATAATACACAAAATAAATATTCACAAAAAATCTGCAAATAGATTTAAGGAAGATAATTTAATATGTACAAATGTACAAAACATGATCAGAATAATGAGTATTCAAAAAGGAACAAAGATAAGAAATGCCATTTAGATCCTAAACTTTATATCCTTTCACATCTTCCTTATCTTAAAAAGACATTTTGAGAACTCTGAATCACTTTCATCCTCTTTCAATTGCTTCATACGCCCATATTTTCACAATAAACATGTCAATCTATGTCGATGTTAACAAACATTAAAATCATCCCTTGAAATCTGAATATTGTGAATAAAATATTCGACAAATGAGACCAAGAAAATTCCATAATTTTTGTACATAAATTTACAAACGAATATTTATACTTAAACAACGAATTGAACAACTCAATTTAATTATAACTATTAAGATTATACGAGAGACCTACGCAACATATTGAATAGGCAATCCATGAACAAATTGTATGTCCAAAGGCTGAAGAGGTGATTTGTCAGAATAAGGAGGTTGATTGACATTCAAATCTTGCTTTTTTCTATGAAAGTCTGTGCTAGAAACAAAGTAAGGAATCAAAATGGCAAAAGGTTCAACAACAAATTGTATTTTCACATTATGCGTTGCACCTCTCATAGAATCATAAACATGAATACTTCTATATTTAAAGAAGAGAATTGTCAAAATCCAATGTCCTTCAACACATATAGGAATTAGAATATGATCAACTGTATGCCAAGGATCATTACATGACATATAAAATCCAAAAATATAAGCTGCAATCTCATGATCATGATAGAGTACTCCATAATTCATGTTACTAACAATCCAAAAATCATGAAGTGACTTCACCTTGACAGCAAATAAAAAATTAGTCGTTGTGAATCTGACCGGTAATTTGACACCATATTTAGCTCTCTTCCTCAAGTAATATAACACAGCATCAATGTGCTGAAAATGAAAAAAATAAAGAAAAGAAAATACACTAATTTTATACATATAGTGATCATATATATCATAGAGAACAGATTAAAAAGTTGATAAAGTGAAGATATCACAATTCAGACATAAGATATATAACGAAACAGGGAAAAAAATCACATCAGATTGTTTACTAACTAACTTAGTTAATCATAAAATAAGTTTTCGTGATAAGTTTAGGGGGGTAAACATGCCTTTTTTTTTATTAAATATTATTAATTTTATTATATGTAAATGACTTACAATAATTAATTTGGGGTAATATAGTAAAATTGTGGAGCAAAAATACTTGTGAAAAAAATTTAAATGAGTCTCATAGAAGATATCCTATTAATTTTAAACATCAAGAATTAATTTATCATTTATGTCTATTTTATTATTTATTAAATACTATTAGTTTTTTAATACCAAGATGATTTATAATAATTAATTAGAGGTGATATAATAAAACTACGATTGAAGTAGTCGGAACAGACATGTCATAAATATCTATTTTACTTTTCTTTATTAAATATTATTAATTTTTTAATACCTAAATGATTTATAATAATTAATTAAAGATAATATAATAAAACTACGATTGAAGCATTCGAAACAGATATGTCATAAATATCTATTTTATTTTTTTATTAAATATTAATAATTTTTTTATATGTAAATGACTTAAAATAATTAATTAGGTATAATATAGTAAAATTACAGCTCAAACAGTTGGAGAAGTAGACACATTGACGAAGAGTTGCCAGCTTCTTTATACTTATTAATAATCATATTTTTTTATTAAATATTATTAATTTTTTAATATATAAATGATTTAAAATAATTAATTGGGTATAATATACTAAAATGACAGCTCAAACAGGAGTTGGATGCTGCTGCACAATAGTAAAGTAAAGCAATAACTTAATTTTGAAAAATAGTACAAAGAGTCAATCTGAGATTTTTGTGGAAGTAACTAATTTTCAGCCGAAGCTAATGAAAAGATTCAATCTTGAACTACTATTTCATCCACATCCGAAATTTTGTTGCTGCGAAAACTCCAAATATAGCCCAAGCAAATATCTGTGTCTGTGATAATAGTGTTTATAGTTTCTCATTATGTACACGTAGCTTTCGTCAGTTTAGCATATTTTACACGTCTCAAGAATTTTGGTCTTTACCATTGCAACCCTTTTGTATTTTCTTCAATTTTTTCTCCTCTAAACTTGTGAGCTTTTTCAATATTATTAGAGTCTGGGTCCAAAGGGTGAAATTTGCTAGATCATTGATCATCAAGATTTGGTATTTCATGTAAATTTGTAGCTGAGAGGGGTTCAATTTGGACTTTTCCTGATCTGGGTCATCTATATTCTTCTCTGAAGATGAAGATGAAGGAAAAGGTAGGGTTTTTAGTGTGTGTATGGTTTGTGCTGTGTGGTTGTTGTTTGGGTAGATTCGTGGTGGAGAAGAACAGCTTGAGAGTAACATCACCAGACCCAATCAAAGAGGTGTATGAATGTGCAATTGGCAACTTTGGGGTCCCACAGTATGGAGGAACCATGGTTGGTATTGTTATGTACCCAAAAACTAATCAAAAATCATGCAAGAATTTCTCAGATTTTGATATCTCCTTCAAATCTAAGCGTGGAGGCATGCCAGTCTTCCTTCTTGTTGATAGAGGAGGTAAATGAGATTCCTGCTAATTCAGTTAACAACTTCGAATTTTCTGCCAAATTCATTTTACTATCGGATGTAGACCCTGTTAATAGAACATGACAAATTTCTGCTGCCTGTTTTAGCAAAGAATTGCCTTTGTTATTTTTTTTCCCCTGAAAATTCAAGAACAGGCAAGCTTATCCCCAAAAGAGATAAAGAGAAGTTTTTGCTATATGTTTGCTGATATTACGATCTTTCTCTCAGTTATTTGTAGAATTGCAAGCTAGTCCTCAGAGAAACATAATTCTGATGCCTTTGAAGCTAAATATTGTTATGCAACTGGGAGCATGAATTTGTTTGGCTCTTCGACTGAACAACCGAGGAGTGTTTTTTGTATTTGGAGTGTTTTACTTGTTAACTTATTATAACAGTTTCATGTTGAAACAATTTACACAATGTATCCACTTACATCAACTTATAAGAGTATGTATCATTTATCATCAGGGATGGTTTTAAAGCTTGTATAAACTGTGTACATCTAACTCGTGCTTTCTTGTTCTTTGTTGGTGCATGTGTTTGTTCCTGTGCTGGCAGATTGCTATTTCACGCTGAAATCTTGGAATGCTCAGCAAGCTGGAGCAGGCGCTATTCTTGTTGCTGATGATCGTGTTGAACCTTTAATTACCATGGACACCCCTGAGGAAGAGGATGCAAAGGCAGATTATTTGCAAGATATAACCATTCCATCAGCTTTAATTAGCAAATATCTTGGGGATAGCATCAAGAAGGAACTATCTAGAGGAGAAATGGTTAACATAAACCTCGATTGGAGAGAGGCTCTTCCACATCCTGATGAGCGAGTGGAATATGAATTTTGGACCAATAGTAATGATGAGTGTGGCCCCAAGTGCGAAAGCCAGAGAGAGTTTGTCAAAAACTTCAAAGGGGCTGCCCAAATACTTGAGCAGAAAGGCTATACGCAGTTTACTCCCCATTACATAACGTGGTATTGCCCGGAGGCTTTTACTTTGAGCAAGCAATGCAAGTCCCAGTGCATCAACCATGGCAGATACTGTGCTCCTGACCCTGAGCAAGACTTCAGTAAAGGTTATGATGGAAAGGATGTCGTTTTGCAAAATTTACGGCAAGCTTGTTTTTATAAGGTTGCCAATGAAAGTGGAAAACCTTGGTTGTGGTGGGATTATGCCACTGACTTTGCAATACGGTGTCCAATGAGAGAGATGAAATACACAAAAGAATGTGCAGATCAAGTAATCAAGTCACTTGGTAGATTGCAGTTTCTTTCCTTTCATATTTTTGTTGGTGTTTTCATTTTATGCACATTATTGCTTTACTGATTTACATTTGGTGTTGATGAAGCCATAAGTCTAGCTCAATCCATATTTTCTTCTCTCTTGTAAGGTGGTGGTGCTAGTCATTGGTTGCTATTGGTAACTGTATTTTTTGGTGGTGTTTCTGTCTTTTCCACCTTGTTTATGAGCTGTGAAAGCTAGAAACTATCATCATTTTTTAGTTACCCTTTGCTCAAAAAAGAAAAGAGTATATCATCATTATTGTGCAATTTTTGTAATCTACCAAAAGATCATAGTTTTGTTGAACTCGGTCTCATATATTTATTATCCTGCTTGAGCTTAAATAGATTTGTTTTGCTGCAATCAAAATATACATAGTTGTATCTATCTTTCGTCTTGCATGTATTTTTTGTTTTCGTATTAATAGTCCAATTGACAATATTCTACAAAAACAATTTCCGTATGATAATAAGAAATCATGATAGCACGTGATAGTTTTCTGCTCTGCACTTTTATACTAAGTGCCTTTACTTATCTGTTCAAGTAATCAGAAATGGGCAAAATGATCACCCTCCTTGTTTTCTCTCGAGCTAAGGTTGATGTTGTTCATGGCTATGCAAATATTTTTCCTTGTTATGTGGTTTTGTGTTTTAATTAATACTCTTTGCTCTTTATAGGAATTTGAAATGATGTCTTGAATTTTCCTTTTTCTTTTAATGTACTCTGCAGGCTTTGACGTCAAACAGATCGAAAAATGTGTTGGAGATCCTGAAGCTGATTCTCACAACCCCGTTCTAAAGGCTGAACAGGACACCCAGGTGTGTTTCCTATAGAAGTGATAGAACAGATCTTCTATAGTGCATTTGAGACTATGTTGAGTTGAATTTGCACCTTTTATATTGCTTCTTTCAGATAGGTAAGGGTGCTCGTGGAGATGTGACTATCTTGCCAACTCTAGTTATAAACAATAGACAGTACAGAGGTACACCTCGTTCGATTTAGAGTGGAAGTGTGTTTGACTTAAACAGAAAGATTCTTATTTTAAAGCATTTATCTTCATCTTAGGTAAGCTGGACAAGGGAGCAGTCCTCAAGGCAATTTGTTCAGGTTTTGAGGAGACAACCGAGCCTGCAATTTGTTTAACTGAAGGTTATTTTCCTTGATCTTTTCTTTGTCTTGAAGGCTAATAATTGTGAGAAATAATGGAGAAAAATATTATTGAATTGTGCTTTTACATAATTATATTGAGACCCTATTTATAGACACTACATTACAATCCTTTTTCAAGTATTACAAATGTAATTAATATGAGGATAGGTGAGAGACTTAGTGAAGATATCTGCAAGTTGATCACTTGACTTCACAAATTTTGTAACAATATCTCCTGAGAGTATCTTTTCTCTGACAGTGATAATCAATCTCTATGTGTTTAGTCCTCTCATGAAACACTGGATTTGATGTGATATGAAGGGCTGCTTGATTATCACACACAAGTTCCATCTTACTGGTTTCGCCAAATTTTAGTTCTCTCAGCAACTGTTTGATCCAAACTAGCTCACAAGTAGCTACAACCATTGCTTGATATTCTGCTTCTGCACTAGTTCGAGCAACCACACTCTGTTTCTTACTCTTTTAGGACACCAAATTACGTCCTACTAAAACTCAATATCCTAATGTAGAACGTCTATCAGAGGGTGATCCGTGATCCTGCCCAATCAACATCTGTACATCCATTGATATGCTCATGACCTCGATCCCCGAAGAGTAGTCCTTTACCTAGAGTTGACTTTATATATCGCAGAATACGAATATCTGTATCCGAATGACTATCATAGGGGGAAGTCATAAACTGATTTACAACACTCGCAAGAAAGGATATGTCTAGTCTAGTCACTGTGAGATAATTTAACTTTCCAACCAACCGCCTATACCTTCCAGGATTCCTTTGTCCTGACAGAAGTTTAGCATTTGGATCCATAGGAGTGTCATTGGGTCTATATCCCATCATTCCTGTCTCCTCAAGAATGTCTAAGGCATACTTACGTTGAGTAATAACAATACCTAATCTGGACTGAGCAACCTCAATACCTAGAAAATATTTCAGTCTGCCGAGGTCTTTAGTCTGGAAATGCTGAAAGAGATGTTGCTTCAATTTAGTGATACCATCTTGATCATTGCTGGTGATAACAATATCGTCAACATAAACCACCAAATAAATACACAAATTTGGTTCAGAATGCCGATAAAACACTGAGTGATCAACTCCACTACGAATCATTCCAAACTGCTGAATTACTGTGCTAAACTTTCCAAACCAAACTCGATGGGACTATTTCAAACCATAGAGTTACCTGCTGAATCGACATACGAGGCTACTAGACTCTCCCTGAGCAACAAGAGCAACAAAACCAGGTGGTTGCTCCATATAGACTTCTTTCTCAAGATCACCGTGCAGAAAAACATTCTTAATGTCCAACTGATAAAGAGGCCAATGACGAACGACAACAATAGATTGGACAAGAAGGACAAATGTTATGTAAGTCATGAGAGAGAAAGTGTCACCATAATCAAGCCTAAATTTTTGCGTGTATCCTTTGGCAACAAGGCGAGCCTTAAGCAGATCAACCTGAACGTTTGGACCAACTTTGACTGCATAAACCAGCGACAACCAACAGTAAATTTACCTGCAGGAAGGTAAAGAAGCTCCCAAGTACCACTCGTATGTAAAGAAGACATCTCAGCGATCATAGTCTGCTTCCATCTTGAATAAGAAAGTGCTTCACCTATAGACTTAAGGATGTAAATAGAGGACAAAGATAATACAAAAGCATAATAGGGTGATGATAGACGATGATAACTCAAGAAAGTCTAATGTGAGTTAGCATTACGAGTGGAACGTATACCTTTTTAAAGTGCAACTGATTGGCTAGGAGGAGGCAAGTTCGCAGTAGAAGCGGTGTGCGGCGCATGACAGGAATCATCTGGGACTAGTGTTAGACGCAAACGACGATGATAAGTCGGAAGTGGTGGCATTGCAGCCGGAGACGTAGAAGTAACCATTCAATCCTCAAAGGTTGGTGCGGGGAAGACTGGAGTTACGGGTAAGACCTCAGAGATATCAGGATGATTAGAAGATCTATAGTAAGGTTGAGATTCAAAAATGTGACATCGGCGGATATAAGGTAGTGACGAAGATCCTGTGAATAACAACGATACCTTTTTTGAACTCGAGAGTAACCAAGGAACACATTTGAAAGCACGAGGGGCTAATTTATCCTTATCAGGGGCTAAGTTATGAACAAAGCATGTGCTCCCAAAGACACGAGGGGGGATAGAGTAGAGATGTGACTGTGGAAATAGTATGGAATGAGGAACCTGATTTTGAATGGAAGATGATGACATTCTATTAATTAGATAGCAAGATGCGAGGACTGCATTGCCCCAAAAATGCAGTAGAACATGGGATTCAATGAGAAGAGTGCGAGCAGTCTCAAGAAGATGCTTATTCTTCCGTTCTGCTATACCTTTCTGCTGAGAGGTGTACGGACAAGATGTCTGGTGAAAAATCCTTGATGAGTCATAAACTCCTGAAACTGAGAGAATAAGTATTCTAAGAAAAAGTACGAATCTAAACACCAAATTGATTTTGTATTTCAACACAGAAACTTTTGAATATAGAAAAAACTCAGAACGATCTTTCATTAAGAAAACCCAAGTACATCTTGAAAATCATCAATGAAACTAACAAAATAACAAAAACCTATAGGTGAACTGACTCTACTGGGACCCCAAACATCAGAATGAACTAATAAGAAAATAGGCTCTGAACGACTCTTAATACTACGTGAAAAAGTAGCATGAGTGTGTTTCCCAAGTTGACATAACTCACAATCTAATGTGGATAAACTAGACAAACTAGGCACCATCTTCTGTAGCTTAGATAGACTCGGATGTCCCAAACGTTTGTGGATTAGGTTTGGAGGGTCTGTAATGGAGCATGCTGTGAAGGAATTTGAAGAGGTAAGATGGTAAAGGCCTTGTGATTCATGTCCTGTACCAATCGTCTGTCCCTAACTACGGTCCTGCACTAGAAAAAAAATCATCAAAAAATTTATACTACAATGAAAGACACGTGTCAAACAACTAACCGATGCAAGATTAAAAGTACAACCAAGGACATAAATAACAGAGTCTAAGAGTGACAGGAGATAGGGGTTTGGCTCGTCCAACTCCTTTTGGTTTTGTTCGGATCCCATTGGCTAAAGTAATATGTGGAAGAGATTGTGAATAAACAATATCAGACAGAAGTGATATGTTACCAGAAATATGATCAGAAGTGCCCGAGTCCACGAACCATGATCCAAGTATACTAAACTGTGAAACACAAGCAAAAGAATTACCAGCAACATAAGCATTAGGCTGAGCAACCGAAGCTACTTATGGAGATGTCTGCGTACTTGCTCGATACTGAAGGAACTTATCATATTCTGTCTGGGCAATATGAGCATCAGTGGATGGTCCATTAGGCTATGGAGATGTCTGCTTACTTGCTCGATTTCAAAGGAACTCATTATATTCCTTTACAATAATAAAATCATAAGTGGGTGGTGGACCATGCAAAATATGACATATATCCTGAGTGTGTTCAATTTTATGACAATCTTAAGTTGCTCGGTCTCTTCAAAAATGTCTACGGGTGCGTGTCACATCCTCCAAAATATGTATTTTTGAAGGATCCGACACGGGTGCGACAATATTTTTGGAGAGTCCGAGCAACTTGTCAATAACTACACTTTGATCGAGATTTTCCAGAACGTCCTCCTCATCGCTTATTCTCCATATAGGCTGATATGTTCGTTTTTCTAAGGTTTGAGATTCAAGAATAGAGGAGTCAACGGTGGGTGATAAAATTACTTTGTGACTAGAAGGCGCGACAAGACGAAGCAGACAAGCGAATAACTCATCCATTGTAGGAACTGTAGGACTAGCTAAAATCTAATCACGTATTGAATCATGGTCGGTAGAAGGTCTAGCAAGTGTAAGAACTAAAAACATTTGTCTGTGCTCTTGTTGTTTTTCCGCATCTGCAGTGACGGGCATCAATATATCAAATCTTCCATGACTGCTTGTACTTGTCCCAAGTAAGTAGACATATCGGATTCTTGTTTCTTCGAGTTGGTCATTCGAGCTATCACATCACAAAAATGAGATATGTCAGTGTATAAAGCACAAGCCTTTTCCCAAACTAAATAACATGTCTGGAATGGACGAAACAAGGGCATCAACTTGGAATCAATAGATCGTCGTAACAGACTACATAATTGAGCGTCAACTTTCTCCTATTGATCTTTGGATTTCGCATCTTCCGCGCTAGATTTTGCCTTTTCATCTACCAGTGCCTTGATCTTTAAGTGATCTTGGACACCTTGACCTTTGCACCACAACTCAACCGAGGAAGCCCAAGCTAAATGATTTGGACTTCTTATTAATGGTTCGGAAGTGATCATAGGACTTGAACTTTCAATTCCAGTATTTTTGGAGCCAAAAATATCATACCCAAAAGACATCTTTGGGAATTTTGACTTGAAAACACCAAGAAACAGAATGTATGTGGATGTCTGAGATTGCTGAAAATTCGCCGAAAAAAATGTGAAGTTGCCGGAATTACGGTTTCAGCGATCGGAATCTGAAAAATTTGGCGGAATCTGAAAAAATGAAACTGGTCGGAGGTCGGAATAGCTGGGTGACCCCAACAGAAAAGTAACAACTCAAATTCGACCGGATAAGAGCTCACTCGCCGGTGCGTGACGCAGATCTCGCCGAAATCACAGAATTCTATCAGACGTGTGGGAGCTCGTGGCTTGTATTTTTTCGGTGGTTTTGGTCGGGTTTTGTCGCCTGATCTTTCTGATCCTCGTGGTGGTGGTGTATTTTGAACACAACCCACAAACCAGATAATGACACAAATCAATCAACAAAAATTGACACACGGTGACTGAGTTTTCTTTTTCTAAAGTTTCTCACCAATGTTCTGATACCATGTGAGAAATAATGGAGAAAAATATTATTGAATCATGTGTTTACATAATTACATTGAGAACCTATTTATAGACACTACATTACAATCCTTTTTCAAGAAGGATTTTATATACTATCCTATTCCTACTCATATTCTAACAATAATTATTTGGTATATCAGTTTCTTCGTGCTTGTGGTTTTTTTAAAAAATGAGACAAAAGTCTGAGAAAGATTTCTCGGTGGGATCTTCCCCAGTTCTTTTTTGCATCTCCAATGGTGTTGAATCATTTATTGTTGTTGAATCATTTTCTTGGTTGCAAAGACTGGTGAAAATATAAGAAGTGAGAGAATATTTTTTTTGAAACTAGAAGTGAGAATATTGCTGGTATAAATTCTTGCAGATGTTTTTGGCTACCCAACATATTCCAACTTTTAATATGATGAGCTAAAAGCGATATTAGCTACAATTGCTACATTAAGCTCGGATATTCCATTGTGGCAGGTTTTAAGGACCAGCTAGTCTTTAGTTTATGTGTTTTCCCAACAAGGTGGTAGTCAAAAGTTGTTTCAATACTTGCTTTGCAGAAATAGAAACAAATGAATGCTTAGAATCAAATGGTGGTTGCTGGCAGGACAAGGCTGCTAACATTACAGCATGCCAGGTGGGGTTATTTGTCTAAAGACTGCTTATATGATAAACCTTATTTTGCAAAGTTTCAGTTTTATTTGCTTCTAGATCAACTTCCAATCCATGCACAAAATTGTGATGCAGGATACTTTCCGTGGTAGAGTATGTGAATGCCCAGTAGTTCAGGGAGTAAAATTTGTTGGTGATGGTTATACTCACTGTGAAGGTAAGCTTTTCATCCATTAATTGTCCTCTTTTTTCTCACACGTCAAATTGGTGTTGTGATGCATGCACGTTGCCTTCAGAGACTATTAGACTAATCTGTTGAGCTTGCGGTTTGACAGCATCTGGAGCATTGCGATGTGAAATAAAAAATGGGGGATGTTGGAAGGGAACCCAAAATGGCAGGACATATTCTGCTTGCATTGTAAGAGGCTATATTCAAGCATGATTAGCATTACCTTTTGAACTTTCCTCCATAGCAATTCTCATTCTTTTGTGGGAGGCCCTAAATGCCTTCTTTTGTTTTGGTTTTACTTGAGCAGTGATCCAAACTTTAAGATGTCTCTGTTTCTTGGGTTATTTAGGCATTTATCTCAAATGACTTTCTGTAGATAGAGGCATTATATGTCATATCCTTGTCTTGTCAGGACGATCACACAAAGGGTTGCAAATGTCCACCAGGATTCAGAGGGGATGGAGTTAACAGTTGCGAGGGTATGTAGAATTTGTTCATTATGTATCAATCCGTCGACCTATATTGTTCCCGAAAGCATTTCAACATTTAATTAATTATTTCTTGAGATATGGATTCTGTATCTGTTTAATTTTCCCAGAAATAGTTGCATCTTTTTCTTTCTAAGAGATCAAGTCCTTTAACTTCCTGTCATAAGAACACATTAATCAGTATATGCCGGTGAGGTTGGGGTTGAAATGGTGTTGCTCTCTATTTTATAGCACTTTTGTTAAACAATAATATTACTATCCTTAAAGTTCGTCTTCAATTTTGTTCCTTCTTCAGATATTGATGAATGCAAGGAGAAACTGGCTTGCCAATGTGCTGATTGCAAATGCAAAAACACTTGGGGTAGTTATGATTGCAGTTGCAGTGGCAATTCATTGTACATGCATGAACATGACACGTGTATAAGTAAGTTGAGATGCTGTCAATTTGATGAGAATATACTTGTAATGGTAGACTTATATACTTGGCTTTGGTGAAGGTAGTTAAGTTTTCATAATATGGTGTTTCTTTATAATAGGTAAGTTTTATAATATGATGTTTGTGATATTAGCATGATTTAGTTTATTACTTTGATCTACTCTTTTTCAAAGTTGTATGTCTGTCAATGTCTTCTGCAACTAAGTTTGTTGGAGCAATTTGCAGGCAAAGATGCGAAGTCAGAGTTCAGCTGGGGCCTTGTTTGGACCATCATCTTGGGTTTGGCTTTTGCAGGGGTTGCAGCATATGCTGTATACAAGTATAGGATCCGGGTATGTTATTGTACAATCTTCCTTATTTCATTAAAGATGGACAACTTTCACCTGATGAAAACACAAAACTAAAATCATTTGAAATGTTATGCTTCTTCTAATTAATCAGTTTTTCCATGGTAATTAACGAATGATCTTCAGAACTAGTGCTGTTAAAGTGATTTGGGAATTTGAAAATACTTAAGACATGTCAAATCTCCTTGGATGCTTTTCCTTTTGGATTTTGCATTTTAGTTACCTGTTGAAGTTGTTTGATCCTTAAATAAACATGGTTGATGGGAAGGCCAGCAAGTTCCTTCTGTTTTACCATAAATTCCAGTTATATAGCTTCCACTTGAGTCTGGTGTGAAAAAAGTCTCCAAAATGAGCTGTGCCACCAAATCAATAAAAGCAAGAAAGTTAAGAGCTTTTTGGGTAAATATCAAGTTTTTGGAGTGGGATATCTTTCTTTGATTCTCAGAAAGAGAGGAGCTCAAAGGTTTCTTTCTGATGTCGTATTTCTCTCCGATCACCATCTTCGGGACAGATTCGTCTTCTCAGTTTTTGCCTTTCTTAAACTTAGCATGAAATCCATTGGCATATGCAGATACAGGGCTCCTAGATTCAATGCAGTTTTTTCCTTTATTTGTTATCTTGTTCAATGTTGCTTTCACCTTTCCATTAAATCCTGGAACCTTGTATGTGCAGAGATACATGGACTCAGAGATTCGAGCCATCATGGCACAATATATGCCTTTGGATCAAGGAGAAGGGGCTAATCATGTACCCCAAGGGAACGTCTAATGATAGATCATTGCTGAAGAATGATAATGGCCTGGGTAGATTGCAGTCTCCACTGGATGTCTGCCACCAGTTAGTGAGCCTAAAGTTCTTTGTGCTTATGCCATTCCTCTAGAATACTTCTCTCTTGTTGGCGAAACAAGTTAGATCTTATTTATGTACATGTATGTCCTAACAATGCACATAAACCCAATAATAAGAATTTTCCTTGAATTGGATTTGTGCAACGTTTCACTTCTGGAAATAAGAAAATGCGCAGAGTTTGTATTCCACTTTGAGAGCATTTTGCATTGCCACAATATGATACGAATGGGTGGTAAGGGGTTCATGAGTATGCCCATCTGTTCTTGTTTTGGATCGAGGCATAGTTAATTGATTGATGCCACCTCCTTTGCTCTTGTAAACGATCAATTTGTATTGTCCAGCAGCAGAATGTATAAGTAGAATGTGTACCAATTGTCAGATATGGCCACTGCCACAATGTTCTCAATCGGCCTGGTGGGGTGATTTACAAGAATGATTTTGGAGATAGCAAACTTGAACTTTTGCCCGGCTTGTTGCATCATAAGATTTCAAATTTCACAAGTTTTGACTTTGAACCCTGAAGCTTTATTCACAGGGCTAGCCGGAGTCGGAAGTTCAAGACCTTTTAAGGTCATCAGGTGTAATTTCCTGAGATTTGATTGGTGGCTGTTATCGTCTAAAATTTTTTGGCCAAATATATCGACAATATCTAGTTCAATTAAGCACTTAAACATTTGATAATATATTCTTCCACCTCAATTTTTTAATATTTTTTTAAAATTTGTGTGTTTTCAAGTGCTCAGTATGCCGTGGCCTAAGGTGTCATGTCCTTTAATTATACATGTCCATATTAATTGAGTCACACATGAGTTTTATGATGTATTGAGGCTAGTGTGTAATCAATGGAGGCGACATATCTTTAGTGATTTACTTGTCTATGTACTGGATTTTTGAAAACACATACATAAACTTTTTCTAAATTCTAGTTAAAATTGTTCAACAAGAATATTTTATCATATGTTCAGGTGCTTAATCAAAACATGCGATAATTTGAGTATCCAAATAAAAATTACTATTTCCTATATTTCAATTTGTTTGACCTATTTTGACTTGAAACGGAGTGTAAGAGAGTAAATAAACTTTTGAATCTTGTGGTTTTAAATTAAAGATATATCAAATGTATTAAAATGTCTTTTAGTCTTGTAAGTTGTAATCTTAAATGTGCATGTGGAGAGTTGAAATTAAAGAGTTGCTAAAAAAGAAATGAGATATCCTTTTCTAAACAAGTTAAAAAGAAAAGTATGTTAAACAAATTGAGGGGAAGAAGTAATAAATTTAAGGGTCTGTTGTATTCCACCAAACTTTTTCGTTATTCAGGGCATAATCAAACTCTAACCATTTACGAGATGCTATTTCATGTGCTTCAGCCAGTATAGAGGATGGACTACTCTCTACTTATTTGGTCTTTACGACTCCTATTTTGACTTCGGGTCTTTTTGGTTAGTTCTTTACTTCTACGAAATAATAGTAGGCATATGTTAAAACAGGTCGGAACTTGTATCACAATGTTTAGTTTTAGTTGCATAAGGCTGATCAATCAAGAGCAATATTGTCACGCCCCAACCCAGCAGGGATCGACAAGAATCGTATGAGCACCTACCATACAAATTATCTCTGACATATAAAAGCTATAAGACAATAGACGAGCGAATAGCTAACGTAAGCTGCATATATACAATACAGAGTCAAACTGCGCAAAGCTATACAACATGACAATTGTATGATGTCTAGGAAGCTCTGAAGTGTTTGAAAATTGTACAACTGCGAACTGGGTCGAGATAGGACCTTGACGTACACAACCAGCAACCTGTAAACATAGCCAAAAAGGCACTACAAATATACTGGATCTAGATAGACATGAAGCTCATGGAAAGGCCAGCTAGAAAAGGCAACAGAAGCCTGA
Source organism: Capsicum pubescens (assembly GCA_030864215.1). Lineage (NCBI taxonomy): Eukaryota > Viridiplantae > Streptophyta > Magnoliopsida > Solanales > Solanaceae > Capsicum > Capsicum pubescens. Next base: position 115,266,841 of record CM061546.1, read on the forward strand.
TCCTCCATTTGTAGAAATGCACATCACCCCTGAAAGTAGGGACACCAGTACTTATACAACATGTACTAGTGTATAAAGCAGGTAGAATAATAAGTAGACAAGTACAGATGCTCATATGAAATATCAAAGTGAATAATTTATGAGCATACAAGAGAAAGATATACGAAAATGTAACTTATGCACTAGCTTATTAGCTAATCAAACATGACGTAAGGGTTGTTTATCATAATATAACACCCAAAAATTTGCATAGGTGATGTCCTATGACTATTTCTAATACAAATAATCATATGATGAGTATCAATGCTAAGTGTAAGGCAAGTGTTGCCTGAATACTCATGACTATGTTTCTACACAGTCCGTGGAGTCTATCTGATACAAGGTGTACCCTCCGTGGAGTCTGTTGGTTTTAATACAGTTAAAAACTGAAAATCGAGATGAGTTAGAAGAGGAGAGACGCAAAGAAATTTATTTTTCTTTTATGGTAAAAACTGCATATTATTGATCAACTCCTCCTTAAATAGTGCTATTACAACCAAAAATAGATTAAACTTACCATAAAAGAAAACCTATTTGCTACAAAAAATAATAACTAATCAGTTTCCTACCAAAAATAAAAATTTCAATTTGACTAGGAGTTGTATGTAAAAAAAAGTTGGAGAAAATAAAAAATAAATCACGTGCATTATTCCTTAAAGCAACTTTTAACACTCCTCCTTGCTTTAGGAACTGCAAAATTTTGGTCTTCTGTCTTGGGATCTCTGCACTTGATAACCGAAAGTGACCTTGCGAATAAATCTGCAGATCTTTTGGCTTGTAGTGAACTAAATTCACTTCTTGTCTTGAATGCAACCCTTGACTATTAAATCCTTTTGACATGTCTTCCTTCTTCGTTTGTATCTTAAATTTAAACTTACCTGTTTTATTTTTCTAGAACATAGATAACTCCTCCTTAGCTTCAATTTCTTTAGGGACATTGAAAGCTCCTTTAAGTCTAAAAGGTTCATATATTGCTTGTGCCTTTTCAATTAGAGGATTATCTTCTAATTTTTCCAGCCCATGATTTTTTTCATGTTCTACAGAAACATCTTCCATTGGATCAAATAAGAAATGTTTACCTCTCATCTTAATGTTTAAAACTTCTTTTCCAGCATAATCATTGATGAAGCAATGTTTATCCTTAAAGGATACTTTGTATCTTTTTTCTACCAACTGACAAATACTTAACAAGTTTTGATCAATATCAGGTACATAAAGAACATCTGAAATTGCTTTATTACCTGAACTTATTTTGATGACAACAGTTCCTTTTCCTTCAACAAGAATCTGGTCACCATTTCCGATCCTAACTTTGGATATTTCAGTAGGTTTTAATTCTTTAAACAAACTCTTGTTATAAGTCATGTGGTTGGTGCAACCGCTATCATCAACCAAAAATTTGTTGAAACCTTACTTGAGATACATGTTGCAATAAAAAGATGGTCTTCTTCTTCTTTATAGACCACACGTGCATATGCTTCATAATTTTCAAGTTTGCTTTTGCAAATCACTGCGTCATGGGCAAGTTGATTGCACTTGATGCACTTCGCGTTTGGACTTTTCCAACATCTATTTGGTGGATGACCCATTTTTCCACAGTGCTCACAAGGTGGGTAATTTTTAATATTTTTACCCCTTTTTTGAGTTTTGTGGTTGACTACTAAGGCCCCTTCAACTATACCATCTTGCCTCATAAGTTTTCTTTGTTCCAGTGTCGGAAAAGAATTTAACAACTTCGCCAAAGTAATCTTGGACAGATCTTGTGTATTTTCCAAGGTAGTTATACATGTTTCATATCTTTCGGGCACTGTAACAAGAATTTTTTCAACAATTCTTGAATCTTTAAATTCAGTGCCTAGTAATCTTACCTTGTTAACAATGCCAAGTAATCTGTCCGAGTACTCTTTGACCATCTCAGAGTCTTTCATTGTCTTTCATTTTCTGCAATTCGAACTCTCTTATTAAATTCAGTATTTGCATTCCTCGGATTCTTTCATCTCCAGCATATTTTTTCTTCGGATATTTCCAAATTTCTTTTGGTGATGTGAGAGACATAATTCTTGTAAAAATAGTTATTGAAACAAAAGCAAACAGAGTTGCCTTTGCCTTAGATTTTGTGGTTTTCTTTTTCTTGTGACTCTTGATTTAGGTTGTGGTGGGATTATTTGGCAGCGGATTAATTTCATAATCATCTTCCACAGCTTCCCATAGATCAAGAGCCTCCAAGTAAGTTTCCATTCTCACTACCCATACTTGATAATTTTCACTATAAAAAATGGGTGGAGCCATTCGTGAAAAACTTTTTTTAGAATCCATCTCTTCTCTCATAGGTCCCTCAAGAAAAATAGCTCTAGATATCAATTATTGGTTTCAATACAGTTAAAAACAGAAAATTAAGATGAGTTAGAAGATGAGAGATGCAAAGAAGTTTATTTTTCTTTTCTGGTAAAAACTGCATATTATTGATCATCAACTCCTCCTTAAATAGTGCTATTACAACAAACAATAGATTAAACTTACCATAAAAGAAAACCTATTTGATACCAAAAATAATAACTAATCAGTTTCCTATGAAAAATAAAAATCCTAATTTGACTAGGAGTTATATGTAAAAAGTTGGAGAAAATAAAAAATAAATCATGTGCATTATTCCTTAAAGCAACTTTTAATAGAGTCACTATACTGGCCTTACTCGTACGCCATATATGTCATATCTTAGCTGAGTAAATGTCACGATCCGGCCGTGACGGACATCCCAAACTATGAATGCTTGGGCGTCCTACTCTATCTGGTAATCATGTACAACATTCACATAATAAAAGAAGATGCGGAAAAGTAATCTGATACGAAAACATGGTCATACTCTGGATTTAGTTTAACAATAAGGAATAAAATCCGAATTCAACTAAACAACATCTGGAACAGTCTGTGAAGTCTCTACTACATGAAAATATGACAACTATCTGAAAGCTGGGACAAGGCCCCCAGTAGACCAAAACAACGGAATAACATAATCTGAAATAACAGGCCTTCTGGAACAAAGAAGGCTCACCACTGCACAAATCACTTCTCTCTGGGATACTCTACTGATTAGCCGGACCCTTAGACTGAGCCTCCAAACCTGGGAGGTAGGGGGTTAATACAGATGTACTGGTATGCAGAGAAAATCTAAAATAATAATTTATATTCAACATATATGAGAGCAATTTAAAAACAGTTCATAAACATATCATATAGTAAGAAATCTCATAGGCATTTCTGAAAGACTCTGAAAGAAAATCATCTGAACTCTGAGACATTCTTTATTTTACTTTTGTGCTAGGTGGTATACCCTACAACTCTGAAATTCCATGGGCCATATGGAATCTACCATTGACTTGGCGGGGAAACCTCCAACCCAAGTGTGCCGCAAGGGTTGGAGTCTCTGACTCTGCTACGCCACATGGCCGTCGCCAGCGTAAAAATAATATACCCGGATCGACAAATCATGGTTCTAGGCTAAGAGTTACTTGAACTCTAGCCCTCTTCAGGCAACCACCTAACTCTCTTTATGCCCATTTTTAACTCTTTAAGACATGCATTCTCTGAAAACATACTCTGAAAACTCTAACTCTGTTATGACATACATTTATATGGTATCTTCATACCATTGACTTGCAAGTCACATCTCTAAGCCATTATTAGCATATAATAATCTCTGTTTCAAAATGTAAATCTGGGACCACCATATCAATAAGTCATTTCAAGAAACTCTTTCTTAAAGCTCATGTAAACATATTCAAGAAACTCTCTTTTTCACCATTTCAAATACACAAGGTGGTCCTTTCAAATATATCAATCATATGCAATTCCTTCTTTTTAAGACAAAGATGAAATCATAACAAGAAACTCCCTCTCATCATCATCAAAATTATGTTAAATACTTAAACATTGGAAAGATCCCCTTCAAAACATTAAACAAGCATCTTAAATCATTCCCAACAAGTTCATCAACTCTAAATCATCAAAGAGAGGGATTTTAATAATAATGCTCTATATCAAATCTTCAACATCATACATATTCATATAGGTTTAAATCAATTTAAGGAGGAACGCCTAAAGACCAAAAGAATAATATGATCAACACACCCAAGATGCAAAATTTAAATCATAAGTTCCAAAACCCCTTTAAAATTCATGCTTGATAATCTTTAAATCATGTTCTAGTGTTGATAAACCCATGTAGTTTTTAGGATACACTCCACGTACCTTTATTTAGGAAATTAAAGGATGATTCTTGATGCCCACTGCTTGAAGATTCCAAATCTTCAATCAATTTCTAAAACCCACAGTTGAATTTTGAGTTGTTTGGGTTTTATTGTTTGAAACCCTAAGGAGTGTTCTTGATGGTTTCTGATGAAAATATTAATAATGAGGTCCTTTGGGATTAAAATCCCATGTTTAAGCTGATAAGGGGGTGAAAAATACCTAATATACCCTTAATGAGACGAAATAAAAATATAACTGGGAGCCCAATTTTATGGACCACCGCGACGCGCCACGATCGCGGTGGCTCACTGGAAATTGATGAATGGGGTTTTTAAGGTCACCGCGACGCGGAGCCATCGCGTTGTCCCACTGGTTGGGACTTGGAACTTCAGCACAACGCGCCACAATCGCGCTATGCTACTGAAATTTGACAATTGCTAAATAGGCCCACTTCGCGATGCGCCAAGCACCAAAATAATGGTGTTTTACGATTAGGACTTAAATTAGCCATAACTTCTTGCCCGGGTATCGGATTTGGACGAATCTTATATCGACGAAAATCTCATTCAATTTCCCACGTGACAAAAAGTCAAAATTATATATGTTTTAAACTTTACTCACTTTGGAAGCCAAAAATGAGACTAAGTCTCTTTGATACTATTCTAGTCATTTAACTCTAAGAGTATATTACCACGAGCTAACGCATGGATAATTTTACGGGGTGTTACATTATCCCTTCTTTAGGATCATTCGACCCCGAATGATGACACGGAACACAGACAAGCATGATTTTAAGGTACACTAAGGCCATAAAAGAATAAGACAAGGATTGTACCTTCCATTTTGTCATTCACCGGATTAAATAAGTCTGGGTATCTATCTCTCATGTCATTTTCTGACTCCCAAGTTACTTCTTCAACTTTCTGATTTTTCCACAACACTTTGACTGAGGTTATTTCTTTGCTCCTCAGTTTCCTAACTTGGTGATCCAAGACTGCCACGGGCTCTTCTTCATAGGATAAGGAGTCTGTCACTTTGACCTCCTCTATAGGAAACATTAATGAATGGTATCCAATACATTTATTCAACATGGATATGTGAAATACCAGAAGAACAAAACCCAAACTTGCAGGCAACTCTAACTCGTACGCAACTCCACCTATACTTCTCAAAATTTGGTATAACCCTATATAGTGAGGACTCAGCTTACCTTTCTTCCCGAATCGCATAACTCCCTTCATAGGGGAGACTTTGAGGAACACCCAATCACCAACCTCAAACTCTAAGTCTCTTCTCCTAATGTCGGCGTAGGACTTCTGTCGACTCTGGGCTGTCTTAAGTCGTGCTCTAATAATTTTCACATCCTCCATTGCCTGATGAACAAGATTAGGCCCAAACAACTGAGTCTCACCCACTTCATACCACCCTATTAGTGACCTATATCTTCTTCCATACAATGCCTCAAAAGGAGCCATCTTAGTACTGGCATGGTAACTGTTATTATATGCGAACTCTATCAATGGAAAGTGATCTACCCATCTACCTTTTAAGTCAATTACACAAGACCTCAACATATCCTCAAGGGTCTGAATGGTGCACTCAGCTTGCCCATCAGTCTGAGGGTGGAAAACAGTACTCAGGTTTACTTGCCCTCTGAAAAGACCTCCAAATCTGTGAAGTGAATTGCATACCTTTGTTAGATATGATGGATACAGGTGACCCATGCAAACAGACTATCTTCTCAATGTAAAGCTTTGCATAATCATCTCCCAAATAGTTGGTCCTCACCGACAGAAAATGTGTTGACTTGGTTAGCCTATCAACAATCACCCAAATAGAATCATACTGGTTTTGGGACCTCGGAAGTCCTGTAATGAAGTCCATATTGATCATTTCCCATTTCCATAAGGGCAAGGAAATCTCTTGGGAAGTACCACCAGGCCTCATATGTTCTACCTTAACTTGTTGACAGCTCAAATACTTGGCGACATAGTTAGCCACATTGCGCTTCATATTATTCCACCAATAAATGGTTTTCAGATCATGATTTATCTTGGTAGAGCCTGGGTGAACAACATACATCGAAGTGTGAGCTTCATCAAGGATTCTTTTTTGCAGACCATCTACATTTGGCACACACAATCTACCCTGATATCTCAAAATACCATACTACCAATTTCAAAGGACATCACCTTTTGTTGACCCATATCTTTCTTGATCTGCATCAAGATGGGATCTTCAATCTGCTTCTCTTTAACTTCCACACAAAGGGATGATTTAGCTATCTCGTGAACAACTACCCCTCCATTTTTGGAATCTAAGAGTCGCACTCCAAGATTTGTTAGTCGGTGAATATCCTTCACCATATCTCTTTTCCCTTCTTCAACATGAGAAAAACTGCCCATAAACAACCTGCTAAGGGCGTCGGCTACCACATTTTCCTTGCTCGGATGATAGTGCAGGCTCATGTTATAATCCTTTAGCAATTCCATCCAGCACCGTTGCCTGAGGTTTAATTCTTTCTGTGAGAAAACATACTGTAAACTCTTATGGTTAGTGAAAACATCAACATGCACCTCATAAAGATAATGCCGCCAGATTTTAAGCGCAAACACCACAGCGGCGAACTCCAAGTCATGGGTGGGGTAATTTCGCTCATGCACCTTCAACTGCCTGTATAGATAAGCCACCACCTTATCGTGCTGCATAAGTACACACCCAAGTCCCACACGGGACACATCATAGTACACAATAAACCCTTTCGTTCCTTTCGAAAGAGTCAAAACAGGAGCAGTTGTTAACCTATCTTTTAACTTCTCAAAACTATTCTCACAAGAGTCAGACCACACGAACTTTACCTTTTTATGAGTCAACTTAGTAAGTGGTGCATCTATGGAAGAAAAACTCTCTACAAATCTTTTGTAATACCCTGCCAAACCTAAGAAGCTCCGAATATCGGTTGGAGTAGTGGGTCTGGGCCATTTTCTCACTGCCTCAATCTTCTGGGGATCAACCTTAATCCCGTCACTAGACACGATATGCCCCAAGAAAGCAATATCATTAAGCCAGAATTCGCACTTGGAAAATTTTGCATACAACTCATGATCTTTGAGAGTCTGAAGGATGATTCGGAGGTGATTGGCATGGTCTTCCTTACTCTTGGAATAAATCAGAATATCATCAATGAAAACTATAGAAAAAAAATCTAGAAACTGATGGAACACCCTGTTCATAAGATCCATGAAGGCTGCAGGGGCGTTAGTCAACCCGAAGGACATGACTAAGAATTCATAATGACCGTATCTGGTTTGAAAAACTATTTTGGGAATAACTGACTCCCTAACCTTCAACTGATGATATCCCGAATGAAGGTCTATCTTTGAAAAACATTTAGCACCCTGAAGCTGGTAAAAAAGATCATCAATCCTAGGAAGAGGATATTTATTTTTAATTGTGACCTTATTCAACTGACGGTAATTATGCATATACGAAGGGAACCATCTTTCTTTCGCACGAAGAGTACAGGTGTACCCCAGGGAGAAATACTAGGATGGATAAAACCTTTTTCTAGAAGATCTGCTAGCTGCTCTTTTAACTCTTTCAACTCTACTGAAGCCATTCTATATGGCGGAATAGAGATGGGATGAGTATCTGGAAATAAATCAATGCCAAAATCTATCTCCTTATCGGGTGGTATGTTACGCCCTGAGATCCCATCCCGAGACGTCATACGATGCTTATGACCCCAAAGGACCACAAGCTAACCCTTTACTAATATCTATACCTGTAAACTGCATAATATCTGAAATAAATACGGAAACTAGCCATAAGGTTCAACACATCTATGAATACTTATAATACTGAAAACTGAATACTAATACATCCGTCTAAAAAGCCTTTAAACTATCTGAACTGCGGAGTTGATGGGACAGTTCCCCAATTAACTCCATCAACTAAAAATAAACAAAGACTGAGGCAATAATAGTAAACTGAAATTCGTCCTCAAAAGAAAAAGACACTGCTACTGCTACTGACTGAGACTGAACTGCTGAGGATACTCTGGATCCTGTGCCTTTGAACCTATGGTGTCAAATAAAACACCATAGCGCAAATGCGTCAGTACAGAAATGTACCGAGTATGTAGACGAGGTAGGCTAATGCAAGGGCTCATGCATGCATAATATCTAAAATGAATAATCATGAAGATGCCGCATGAGAACACATACATAAATGCACAGACCATGAACACAATCATCGCAACTCTAGATACTGAAACTCGAATACCACTTTACTACAGATTGAACTTACTACTGACACTGAGATACTGAATCACTGACTCATCTGATACTGATAACTGAGAGTCTGAATGTACTTACATCAATCACTGAATTCTGAGCTTACTACTTTCGACTGACAAAATTAGAGATCAACTTTTCTAACAGATTATTCCAAAAACAATTATCAATGATAAAAAGTATGATCATGTCCGAATCTGACAACAAGAATACTCAACAAAATTTGAGATGGAGATCAAGCCTATCTGATGGGATATCTCTAGATATGATAATAAGAATCTGTATATGAGACCAAGCCTATCTGACGGGATGGTCCATGAATTAAAGGAACTATCTGAATTCCTCACTGAGATAGACGACTGTACCACACAGTCTTGATTTTTAAAGATTGATACTGAAACTGCAACTGTGGGAAGTAGTTACTTAACCGACATGCCCCACCCTATCACAGGTGGGGTCCAACCTGTAAACCCAGCTGGAAGGATGTCAATACCATGCCACAGGTAAAGCCCTCTCTGGTCAAGCCTCTCTGACGGGATGACCCTCGCAGAAAGTCAGCCTAAGGTAATATAATAGTCAAACCTCTCTGACGGTGACAACCTCTACTGATGGGGACTCCTGTATCCTGCGCTGGCTACGCAGTTCTGGAGTTCAAGGATTGCTCCCAATGACTCGGCCTCTCTGACGGGGAGCCGCCATCCCTTCCCTCGCTCGGTGCTAGTTTCTACTCCTAACTAAAATCTTAACTGAACACAACTAAACTAAATCTGATACTAATCATGTTTCTCAAAAGATCTAACTGAGTTACGTTGAGATTACTTAGTTACATAGCTGACGGAAAAGGTATCGAATCATGGTATCTGACTGACGACACAATGCTTAAATAGATTACTCAAATTATTTCTAAGATTAGAAGTGAATCACTTAAGTACTATTAGATCTGAGCTGATTACAGGACTGAGGCTAGATTACTAGCGATATAGAGATTACAGAGATAACTGAGATTACTGAGCTTTCTTAAGTTCTGCACTTGTCTGAGGATACAAAGTTCTATAGTTCACTGAGTTCTGAGAATTATGGCTCGACTGGAATTATCGAGAAAACTGACACGGGCTCTAGATAACAACTCTATTGTCGGGTATAAATACCCTCAGGACTCGATAATATAAAAGTAAAGCATAATAATTCTTGACTAGTCATCACCACAATCATTCATTCATCATCACAAGTATTCGTTTATCATCACAATCATTAAGATATCTCCTTGAGCATTTAAGAATCACAAACATCTATTCATCATCACAATCACCAAAGGGTCACTTTAAACATTTATGGATCATCAACATCGGTTCACCATCATATACTAGCCTAGGGAAGACATGCTATTAGATTACATCTCATTCATCAAGGTCTTACATTAAGTACTTCATACCTATATCAGTCTTGACATGTATTTGGATATCACCTGGCTTAAGGAAACTTCATACTATCATGGAATAATTCATTCACTTGGGCATTTTATCAAACACTAGGCATGCATAAACTAACTCATAATTTGGGGTTTCATCTTCAACATGCTACAATGGCCCTTATGCTTCACCTAAGCTCTTTATCAAACCTAGGGGGAACATTCTTTGCTTATTAAACCATTTTTACACCCATTTGACATGAACACATCACATAGAAAGTAACATAAGGAAGATTCATCACAAATATCTCATGGATTCCACCTACTAGGGTTAAGGCTCATGAATCTTGTAAACAAACATTAATCAAAACTCAACAACACATTGAACATTAATTTCAAATCATACAAATCATTAACAACTCATAAACATAAAAATCTTTGTGTTTTGAAAAGAATTTTTGAGCTTCTTGGATGAAAGGGACCCAACAATCAACATCTACATACCTTAATCTTTGAAATTAGATGAATTCTAATGCTTGAGACTCTATCTGCACTTGTAATAAATAATTCTCGAAGCCCACACTATTAGGAACTTAATTCTTGAAGAAATCTTAAAGAATTATGGATGAATTTTTGGAAGATTAGGGTTCTTGAATTAAAACCCTAGATATTTTCTCTTAAGTGAATTGGAAGAGTAGATGAAGGAATTAGGGTTTGGATGGGGTTCCTCATATTTATAGAGACCTCCAAAAGGTGGAAAAATACCAAAATACCTTTGAAAAAATGTCCTTGAATTACTGGAAAAAATAGCTGACGACATCCGTGACAAACCGTCAAGTTGGTGATAGGTCTTCACGAATTGTCGTCATAAAAGGGTAAAATTTTGAGTTTCTAGTTAAGGTTGACGACATTGGTGATAGGCCATCACGAGCGTGATGGATTATCACAAAATATCATCACCAGAGGTAGAAATCTGCCCAGGGATAACGACATTGGTGATAGGTCGTCACTCTCGTGACAGCTTATCACGAATGTCATCACTCAATTTCTCATCCTGACATAATGGAGTGAAATAGGCATAACTCTTTTCTCCGATATCAGGTTTTGATGAAATTGGTATCATTGTAAAGATAATTCCAAGATATTTCATTTGATATATAATAGGTCATCTAATTCGATATATACAAAGAGTTATGGTTGATTGAAGTTGACCAAAGTTTTGATGCTCACTAAAACTTGAACGATACGAAAGCTTTCAACTCTTCCTTGAGTATGATCTTAATTCATGCTCAAATATATTCCCATACGATTCAAAGTATTTCATACTTGGGAAGATATTTCTGAAACATTTAGACTCGGATTTTTCGCTTTACTAAATACGCTTTAAGGCTCAGACTGGAAGAGAATTTTGTGGGGCATTACATGGTATTCTCAGGAGATCATCTGGAAAGTCTTCTGGGAACTCATTTACTACCGGGACAGATGAAAAGGAAGGACTTTTGGTATTAGAATCTTTAACCCAAATAAGATGGTATAAACGACCTTTGGAAATAAGTTAACGGGCTCTAAGATAAGATATAAAGTTACCTCTAGGCACTAAAGAATTCCCCTCCCATTCTATCACCGGTTCATTTGGAAAAGAAAAGGTGACTCTTCGGGTTCTACAATTTAATGTGGCATAGCACGAATGAAGCCAGTCCATTCCTAGGATAGCATCAAAATCAAGCATGTCTAGGACTATGAGGTCTTCCACTGTATCTCGGCCATAAATAGTCACCGCACAATTTCTATACACCCTCCTAGCTACCACAGAATCCCCCACTGGAGTGGAAACAGAAAAAGGCTCAGTAATCACATCGGGTTCAAACCCAAAACCAACAGCCATATAAGGGGTCACATATGATACGGTAGACCCGGGATCAAGTAACACATAAACATCATGGGAAAAGTTTTGCAACGTACTAGTAACTACATCTGGTGAGTACTCTACCTCTTGGCGGTTACTTAAGGCGTACAACCAGTTGTGGCCATTTTCGACGGCTGAAGTGGTACCCTTCTGAGGTGATGGTGGTGCAGAAGAATTAGCCTATGACTTGGATCCACCAATATTACCCTTTTCTGTCGGATATTCTCTCTGGATATGGCTTGGCTAGCCGCATGAATAACACACCATAGTGCCAAACTGACATCTCCCTAGATGATTCCTCCCGTATTTCTCACAGTGCGGGTATGTCCAAGAGGTTTAAGCTACACTTCCTTAAGGCTGTAAACCCTGCATCCTCGGCCCCTTCCTATACTGAAAATATTTAGTGCTCTGTCTGGCTGGGGGTCTGGTCACCGAGGCACTGGCTGCAGACTGTGCATTACCCCAACTCTTCTTCTTCTGCCATTTGTTACCCCAATTCCCACTCTGCTGCTGACTATAGCTCTAGTCTGTTGTTTTGGCTCTCTTTACCTGTCTGTCCTTCTCTCTAGATTCAACGATCTTATTTTTATTTTCCTCAACTTGCTGCATGTGGACTGACAGTCTGGAAAAATCTATGTCCCTGTTCAACATTGCTCCCTGACATTCAAGAACTAAGTCATTTGAAAGGCCGGATGCAAATTTCCTCATTCGGGCTCTCATGTTACTAGTCATCTCTGGAGCATAACGGGCTAGTTGGTTGAACTTCAGAGTGTACTCCTGGACATTCATCTTTCCCTGCTTTAGATTCATAAACTCTCCGGCTTTGGCCTCCCTCAACTTGAGAGGAAAGAACCGATCGAGGAAGGCTTCCACGAACTCGGCCCAAACTGTGGGCTCGGCATGCTCACTCTTTGAATATTTCCACTCGTTATACCATTGGTTTGCTACATCCTTAAGCTGGTAAGCTGCTAACTCAACCCTCTCTACCTCATCAACATGCATCACCTTAAAGATCTTCTCCATCTCGTCCACAAACTCCTGTGGATCCTCTTCTACCTTGGTACCAGTAAACTTGGGTGGGTTCATCCTCATGAACTGGACCACTCTTGTAGCCTCGGACATAACAGATACAGATCCAATATCTTTCGACCGTTGAGTCTGTGTGGCTACCAACTATGCAAGCATGTAAATGGACTGTCTAAATTCTGCATTAGATACTTCTCTCTCACGAGGCTGAGTGCGGTTAGTCCCTATCTGGGGAGCTCAAGGTGCCCTAGGTGGACTGGTCTGAGTAAGTAGGACTCCCGGAGTAGTATCAATCTCCAGAGTCTGAGCTCTGTTTTGGGTCCTCATCCCATAAATGGGACAGACCACATCTGTCTGAGCATTCTGATCGTTAGTACGATGGGGAGGCATAATTGTTTTTCTGAAATGCAAGAGATCACAAATTAGAGGACAGATTAGACTCCAAAGCACGAACTAAATTACAAAGAGGGAAAATATTCCAAAACGCCTAGTGGCTTCCTGCTTATAAGTGTGGCACGCTACACACCCATAAATAAGATTCTACCTGACGCAAATTCGCAGACACCCTGGGACCATGAACCGTGCTCTGATACCAAGTTTGTCATGACCCGAACTAGGGCCTGGCCATGACGGACATCCCAAACCATGAAGGCCCGGGCGTCCTACTCTATCTAAAAATCATGCTCAAGATTCACATAATAAAAGGAGATGCGGAAATATAATGTGATACAGAAACATGGTCATACTATGGATTTAGTTTAACAATAAGGAATGAAATCCGAACTCAACTAAACAACTTCTGGAACAGTCTGCAAGATCCCTACTACATAACAATCTGACAACTATTTGAAAGCTGGGACAAAGTCCCCAGTAGACCAAAACAACGGAATAACATAATATGAAATAACAGGCCTTCTGGAATAAAGAAGGCTCACCACTGTACAGATCACTTTTCTGTGGGATACTCTACTGATTAGTCGGACCCTTAGACTGAGCCTCCGAACCTGGGAGGTAGAGGGTCAATACAGATGTACTGGTATGCAAAGCAAATCCAAAATAATAATTTATATTCAACATATATGAGAGCAATTTAAAAATAGTTTATAAACATATTGTATAGTAAGAAATCTCAAGGGCATTTCTGAAAGACTCTAAAATAAAATCATTTGAACTTTGAGACATTCTTTGTTTTACTTCTGCGCTAGGTGGTATTCTCTACAACTCTGAAATTCCATGGGCCATATGGAATCCGCCATTGAATCGGTGGGGAAGTCTCCAACCCAAGTGTGCCGCAAGGGTTGGAGTCTCTGACTCTGCTACACCACACGGCCGTCGCCAGCGTAAAAATAATATACCCGGATCGGCAAATCACGGTTCTAGGATAAGAGTTACTTGAATTCTAGCCCTCTTCAGGCAACCACCTAACTCTCCTTTTGTCTATTTTTAACTCTTCAAGACATGCATTCTCTGAAAACATACTTTGAAAACTCTAACTCTGTTATGGCATACATTTATAGGGTATCGTCATACCATTGACTTGCAATTCACATCTCTGATCCATTATTAGCATATAATAATCTCTGTTTCAAAATGTAAATCTGGGACCACCATATCAATAAGTCATTTCAAGAAACTCTTTCTTAAAGTTCATGTAAACATATGCAAGAAACTCTATTTTTCACCATTTCAAATACACAAGGTGGTCATGTCAAAGATATCAATCATATTCAATTCTTTCTTTTTAAGACAAAGATGAAATCATAACAAAAAACTCCCTCTCATCATCATAAAAATCATGTTAAATACTTAAACATTGAAAAGATCCCCTTCAAAACATTAAACAAGCATCTTAAATCATTCCCAATAAGTTCATCAACTCTAAATCATCAAAGAGAGGGATTTCAATAATAATGCTCTCTATCAAATCTTCAACATCATACATATTCATATAGGTTTAAATAAATTTAAGGGGGAATGGCCTAAAGACCAAAACAATAATATCATCAACACACCCAAAATGCAAAATTTAAATCATAAGTTCCAAAACCCCTTTAAAATTCATGTTTGATAATCTTTAAATCATGTTCTAGTGTTGATAATCCCATGTAGTTTTTAGGATAAACCCCACGTACCTTTATTTAGGAAATTAAAGGATGATTCTTGATGCCCACTGCTTGGAAATTCCAAATCTTCATTCAATTTCTAAAACCCACGGTTGAATTTTGAGTTGTTTGGGTTTTATTGTTGGAAACCCTAAGGAGTGTTCTTGATGGTTTCTGATGAAAATATTAATAATGAGGTCCTTTGGGATTAAAATCTCGTGTTTAAGCTGATAAGGGGGTGAAAATACCCAATATACCCTTAATGAGATGAAATAAAAATATAACTGGGAGACCGATTTTATGGTCCATCGCGATGCACCACGATCGCAGTGGCTCACTGGAAATTAATGAATGGGATTTTTAAGGTCACTGTGATGCATAGCCATCACGTTGTCTCACTGGTTGGGACCTAGAACTTTAGTGCGACGTGCCACAATCGCGCTATGCTATTGGAATTTGACAATTGCTAAATAGGCCCACTTCGCGACGCGCCAAGCACTAAAATGATGGTTTTTTACGATTAGGACTTAAATTAGCCATAACTTCTTGCTAGGGTATCGAATTTGGGTTAATTTTATATCGACGAAAAGCTCATTCAATTTCCCACATGATAAAAAATCAAAATTATATATGGTTTAAACTTTACTCACTTTGGAAGCCAAAAATGAGACTAAGTCTCTTTGACACTATTCTAGTCATTTAACTCTAAGAGAATATTACCATGAGATAATGCATGGATGATTTTGTGGGGTGTTACAGTCAATGGTATCGGTGCATGATATTCCAGATAACTACCAAAATGCAAATATTGCTGCAAGGATGGGTATGACACTATCATACGGCTTATTATGAATTGTCTGGTCTCAATCTTATGCACATAATCAACATTGCACGTGTACGTCAAGTAAAACCTTTGGATACCCTCCCAGCTTAAGGGTAGCTTTAGATTACGATAACGATCATTTAGACACTCAAGTAGAATCTATATATAGAACTTAACTCTATATATAGAACTTAACTTCTTTAAATATGATATCTAGCTATTTAAGCACTAGTCCTTTATTTATCTTATGATTAAGTCACTATTGATCAAATATACAAGTGCAGCATGTTATGGATATTTATTCTCATTCATAACTGACAGATATGCCATGTGACTTCTACGAGTTTCAAGTAAAGATACGGTCATGCGAAATAATATGAATACTCGACTGGAAGAGTAATATGAATATACATAAGCTTTAGCAAGTAGGAATGCAAAGGACATGTAGTTGTTGAAGATTATATGTTCATGTATCATATAAGTTGTGTCAACTTTTTGAGGAGAAACGTGTGATGCAGGGTCGTGTCCTAATAACGAAAGAGGTTTTAGCTTCACATACCTTACTTCCCGATGAATTATTCATGATGTATCATTGCCGCTTTTCATATGATAAACTTTATCTATTTTTAAAAGTACTATAGAAGCAATATAAGAAGCTAACCAAATGAACGATTTAACTAGAAACACAAACTTGGTGAATATGATAAATAAGCAGCGTATCACTACATGCCCTGTTGTTTTTCTCGTGTTTAGTAAAATCTATATTTTTTAACAATAACTTCAAACACATGTGCAAACTAATATATGAACAATAAAATGAAGTTGTAACTCTGCATTTACAACTTTGAACTTTTAACAGTAAGTTTAACCCAACTTATGAACACCAACAAAATAAAGTTCAAACTATTTTCTGGAAAATAACAAAACCAAATGTAAAAAACTTCAACACAAGTTCAACCAACTTATGAACTATCAAAATGAAGTTTCAAAAACTTCAAACAAAAGTTCAAACAATTGAAGAACTATCAATAAGAAGTTCAAACTATTTACTTAAAAACAGTAAAACCAACTTTAAGAAAAAGAAATGAAACAGAAAGATTCAAGTCCACCGAATTCATGGTGTGTACTTAAGGAAATTATTTCCCTCAAGTACCCGAGGTTATGAAATATATCCTTCCAGGATAAAATGAATCACTTCGACAGAATAGCTATACGTCAAATTCTATTAAACTATGAACGCACTCAACGGTAGCAAATCACACTTGAGTTTTTTGAGTAGTATTTTTTCTTCAAAATTTCATGTCTACACCCGAGGAAAAATTTAAGTATTTATAGACATCAATGTGTTGCTTCATGAAGAGAAACGATGATTTAGAATGGTGCACCCCTTCATAAAGGTATATAACACAACCCAAACCAGGGCCTAGTCATGTCGGGTGCCTCAAGCCTAACCGGGATAGGAGACCACCCCTATTACCCAACCATAACCACCCTACACCCAATATCGGATGAATTTTCAATATATATAACATAACAAAATGGAACAATCATAAATCAAATACAGTCAAATGGTGTAAGCCCTAATACTAATACCAATGTCAAGGCTAACACCAATACCAATATTGCCCATACCAACCTAAAGTAGTCCCAAAAAACCTCTATCCAAAATTAAAACAATACCCAGTCGGGACATGCCCCCGACCATAGCCAAAACCAAAGTCTAAGAAATAATAAAAATATGTAGAGAATTCCATAACATGAAATAGAGCCTTTCGGAGTATGAAAGCTCAACACTTCAATCCGACACAAGCTGTCCCCGAATTCAATCACTGAGCAGGAGGAGTAGTATGCCCAATTCCTGCATCATGTGGGGATATAGCGCCCGAAGATGGGTTAGCGGGTGAACTCTAACATGCACTCAGGATAAGGATAAAATAATGCCAACATTTGAAACAAAGTAAATAACCATATGCAAGCACAACCTTACATATACATATATAATCCATGTCGGGAAAAAGAATCGGGTTTAGCATATCTTTAAAACCATTAACCTGGGTATGTGTAGCTTAACCATCCTAGAACCACTCACGGGCTATATGGGTCAGTAATTTCCCTCTGAACGGGCCCTAGTGCGTGTAGCCGCATGAACCAAAGATATTATAGGGGTAGGAGATTCCAGTATACCCTTCACCCTCCATAATACATATATACAAGTATAACTTAGGGATTACCGTATACCCCATAAGTATATGGTTTCCATGACCAATCCTCATGTCGGCAAATATGAGTTTCCAGTTTCTGTCCATTGGACTCACACCTTCATGATTAGCTATCATAACCTGCCATTATTGTCCAATTAAAACCATTAGCACACAATCAAACCACCAATTGCATATATTATTAACCAAGACTATAAGAAGTGGTATCATCATACCGACTATAGCTTGCAAGAAATATCCTTAGCTAATAACTTAGGGATATGTACCCCGTAAGTTCTATTATTAGATTCACTTGAGGGATTCCCGTGTACCCCATAAGGTTTTATTAAATTGAACCCATGGATACCAAGGCCTTACCATTTAGCCATTAAAACCATCTGACTAATATAGGTTCCATTATTATATTATACCATGCAATGTTTTCAATAAAAGTCAACTATGTAGTAAAAACATTCTCATAGGCATTTTAACAAACATGTTGAGGGCATACAGTTTCCAAAACCAAAACCAAGTGCTAATTTACCATTCCCTTGCAACCACATGTACCAACCACCATTATAATATAAAAAATATAAGTAAAAACATGGGAAAACATAAATCAACCATTAATAATCAAAACCCCCAACATATAATTCAAAACCAAACAATACCCATAATTAAATCATGAAAACCATTCACCAAAACATGAATTTAGTTGAAATAACTATGAGAGAGGAATAACATGCCTTAGATACCAAAGAAGATGGAGAGAAATCACCCTTGAAAGCCCCAATTGATATGCTTGATGAAAACCCTAAGTGTTTTTGACCTTGAGGATTTGGGAGTGTTTGAGAGTCTATTTGATATGTGTTTAATAGCTAATGATGCCCTAAGAAAGTTATAAGATGTGGGTTTTAAGTTGGGAAGGAGGGAAAATTTTCAAAATACCCTTAGCTTAAAATCTGAAAAATGTGCACAGGAGGGTACGACTCCCCCCTTGACTCGTATACACAACATAGAAGTGGTACCCACCACTCGTACCCTAGACAGAATAATGGATATCATATACTATCCACTATACGATTCCCCTTTCCCAAATCATACCCATTAACATACGAGCAGTACCCATAAATCGTAACCAAGATAGAATCAAAAGAGGGTGACACTGTCCAACCTACGAGTTGGATCTTACGAATCATATGGAGTCTAGTTATACCTAGGGCAGTAACCAACCAAAACCACATTGAGTAACATACGACCAAGACCCCTAAACCATACCTATCTACGACAAGTACCCCTAATCGTATGATATACAGAAGCTCATACTCAAGAAATTTTCTAAGGATCAAAACCCAGGGTGTTTCAGTAAAACTATTCGAAAAAGGTGTAACTCTTTAGAAAGGTCATAACCATCCAATCTAAAAAGATGCCTACTCAAATTGAATTCTTTCTCTTGGTGTCTTATTGAAAAAAAACACCTATTTATTTTTTATTCACACCTCTTAAAACCCCAACAATCCCCCACATGAATGAGGAATAGCTATTTTATTAAAAATTTATGAACAAGTGTGTGATTTACAAGCAAAGACTAGTTGCATATGGATAAGTGGATTTCACTTTGAACTTTCCATAGTGCATCAGAAACACTCAGTCAGTCGGTAGATTTTATATCTTTGAGCCATCGAGATTTAATTTACACCTAGACAACACAAGTCATACAACCAGCCTATTACCATTTATGGTACTCATGATTTTATTTGTTTCAGCCATAAACATGCCCCAGTTTCATGAGAGTGTAAGGAATAGGCCTTTACTAATATTCTCCTTGAAGCAGCTTCCACTTCACCCTCACATAAGTGATTCCTAAACGTTTAATCCTATAGATCAAACTATTTGGTTAAATTTGTCAAACTTAGAAACCATTAAAAAACTTCAAACCATAAGTCTTATCCTTATTCTCTGAACATTGTCTTCATCATGGAAATGGGTTGAGTATTTGACAATGTTAAATTGTCTATCACAACTTTGTTTGATCTCCTTGAACCTAGCTCTTGGGATCTGCAATATACTAGGTAGAGTTACCGTCATACTGACTTGTCCTAGGTCTTAAATCTATTCCCTTTGATGATCTATCAACTCCCTCTCTAGATAGTCCTTTTGTAAGTGGATCCGACATATTATCCTTTGACTTCACACAGTCAACAGTGATAATTCCACTAGAGAATAATTCTCTAATAGTATTATGTCTCCATCTTATATGATGAGATCTATCGTTATACATCATGCTCCCTGCCCTACTTATCGTTGCTTAACTATCATAGTGTATACATACCGGTGCCAAAATTTTGAGCCAGTAAGAAATATCTTTCAAGAAATTCCAAAGCTATTCAACTTCTTCACTAGCTTTATCTAATGCGATAAATTCAGATTCCATTATACATCAAACAATGCATGTCTGTTTGGATGATTTTCAAGAGATTTCTCCTCTACCTAGAGTAAATATATATCCACTCATGGATTTTACTTCATTTGATCTGGTAATCCATTTTGTATAATGATATACTTTAATTACCACTGGATATTTATTATAATTCAATGCATATTCTTGAGTATGTTTTAGATACTCAAAACACTTTTCATTGTCATCTAATTAGTTTAATTGGGATTACTCATGTACCGACTCAATTTAGTAATAGCACATGCTATATCTAGTCACGTATAATTTATGATATACATCAAACTTTCCAATACTCTTGCATAGTTCAATTGTGAGTCACTTTCACCTTCATTCTTTTAAAGTGTAAAGCTCACTTAAATGGAGTCTTGGCAATACTAAAATCCAATTACTTGAACTTGTTAAGTATTTTTTCAATGTAATGAGACTTTGACAACACCAACCCTTGTGGAGTTTTATGGATTCTTATCCCTAAGATCACATCTGCAATACCTAGGTATTTCATATTAAACTTGCTCTCAAGTATCGTAACATTTATGTCAGAAGTGTCTCTACTAATGGTCAACACATCATCCATATACAAACAAACAATGACTTTGTGATTTGGAGTGTCTTTAATGTAAATACATTTATCATATTCATTTCTCTTAAAGTTGTTTGCCAACATGGTTCGGTCAAACTTTGCATGTCACTATTTAGGTGCTTGTTTTAGTCCATAAAGTGACTTAATAATTTTTCACACTTTCTTTTCTTTACCAGGAACCACAAGACCCTCGGGTTGTTCCTTGTAAACATTTTTCTCCAATTCTCCATTTAGGAATGTTGTTTTCACATCCATTTGATGGATTTTAAGACCATATACTGCTGCTAAGTCAACTAACATCCGAATGAATGTTATCCTTGTTATAGGCGAGTATGTATCAAAATAACCAAGTCCTTTTTTTTTCTAAAGACTTTCACTACAAGTCTTGCCTTGTATTTGTCAATAGTACCATCAACTTTCATCTTTCTTTTGAAGATCTATTCAGAATCTAAAGGTTTATTTTCTAAAGGAAGATTAATTAACTCCCAAGTATGGTTGCTCAAGATTAAATCAATCTCACTATTAACTGCTTCTTTCCAAAAGAAAGAATCCGAAGTCGACATCGCTTCATTAAACGTTTGAGGCTCATTTTTAAGAAAAAATATTACAAAACCTGATCCAAAGGACACTGGCGTTCTTTGAAGTATACTATACCTTGGATTCTCAACATTAAGTATATTCTCGTTTGGCTCATCTCTAGGTCGTTTAGACCCTCCACTAGAATTCTTATGTACAGTTTTATACGGATAAATATGTTCAAAGAACTCAGCATCATTTGATTCAATTACCATATTTTCATTGATATATGAATGTTCGGATTTATGAACCAAAAATTGGAATGCTTTACTGCTTTTTACATATCTAATTAACACACAGTCCACAATCTTAGGTCTTATTTATACCCTTTTAGGCATATGAACTTGGAATTTCACTAGACACCCCCACACTTTGAAATACTTCAAGTTGGGTTTCCTTTCTTTTTTTTTCATATGGAATTGAATGTGTCTTTCTATGGAGCACTCTATTGAGTAATCGGTTAGTCGTAAGGATATCTTTCCCCCATAAGTTTTGCGGTAAACCAAATTTATGAGTAAAGCATTCATTATTTCCTTTAATGTTCGATTTTTCTTTCTGTAATCCCATTTGATTGAGGTGAATACGAGGTAGTATTTTGATGGAAAATTCTATTTTCTACACATATCTCTGCAAAAAGAGATTCATATTTTCCACCCCTATCACATCTTATCATTTTGTTCTTTTTATCTAACTGATTTTCAACTTCTATTTTATATTGCCTAAACTTGTCTATCGCTTCATCCTTATCATTTAGCAAATAAATATAATAAAATTTAGTGCAATCATTAATAAAAATTATAAAATACTTTTTCTCACCATGAGATCGTGTTGACTTCATTTCACAAATATTTGTATGGATTAAGTCTAATGGATTGAAATTCCTTTCAATAGACTTATACAGATGATTAGCATACTTAGATTCCACACATATTTGACACTTTGATTTACTGCACTCAAAGTTAGGCAATACTTCTAAGCTAATCAGTTTTTGCATGGTTTTGTAATTGACGTGTCCTAAACGACTATGCCACAAATTATTTGACTCTAGCAAGTAAGAAGAAGCCTCAACTTTTTTTATTTCAAAAACCATTACATCAAATTTGAAAAGTCCCTTACTGAGGTATCCCTTTCCTCCATATGTTTCATTATTGCTTATTACAACTTTCTCCAAAACAAACACATATTTTAACCCATTTTTAATGAGAAGTGTTGTCGACACTAAGTTCTTCCTCATAGTAGGAACGTGGAGAACATTTTTTAGAGTCAACACCTTGTCGGAAGTCAATTTTAGAAATATCTTCCCATTTCCTTCAACCTTGGTTGTTGAATTATTTCCCATGAAGATCACTTCTTTGGAAACAACAGTATCATAAGTAGCAAAAGCTTCTTTATTCGCACAAACATGTCTAGTGGATCCTGAATCAAACCACCATTCATTTGGATTTTCAAGTAGATTAAGTTAAGTGATCATAGCACACAAATTTTCAATCTTTTTCGTTGTTTCCGACATGATTATATAATCTCTTTTCTTGTTCTTATTCAGAATCTGACTATTTAGAGCTTTGCGGTCAACATTACTGCAATTGTAGAACTTACCTTTGAACATTTTCTTGTTCTACTCTATCTCTTGTCGAGAAGTCTTCTTCATCTTCTTATTATTTGGAGCTTCATCCTTAACAAGATTTGCAATCACTATTGATGATTTATTCATTCAACTCATTATCGTCTTCTATCTTAGGATGACTCACAATATCTTTCAAATCAAACAATTGGTTTTCAATCATTACTTTTTTCGAAATATGAGAATCTATACTTAAGATATTTAAAGTTTGGTCAGCCAAAATGACATCATTTATTGCTATTCTTTGAAGTTTGCACTAAAATATTTCTTCAGTTTCTTTGCCATTTTCATTGCTAGAGAAATATCTGAACGACTTAATAACGCAACATTGGTTTCCGTTGAGATAGCACCATTCACAAACGAATTAATTTATTGTTTAGTTTCATTCGTCATTTTTCTGTCAATCTTTTACATACACTTTTTTAGTATTTCAGAATACTAACAATAAAGACTTTAATCTTAATCCAACTTATTTCTAGTCAATGATGAAGTTCTTATATCTTCAAATAATTGATTGAATAAACTTTAAAATTTGACAAAGTTTTTATAATTTCAGATCAGAATCAAATTCAAATAGAGTGAAAACCCGTAGGTTTTAAACTTCATAAACCAGTACAGAGAGTTTACCGAATTGGTGAAGTTTTTATATTCTTCAAACCGAATTCCCACACTGATTTCTTGGTGAAGTTTTTATATTCTTCTAACTGAGCGAATAGAAATCAAAAGATTTTAGTCTCCACAAAATCAGACCCAATACATATTAACGAAGTACTTGATTTATAGATAGTGATAAAAAAATTCCTTTCACCAAACAAGCATAAACAAAATATTTTTTTTCTAATTTCCTTAAGATTGTTGTTTTTCTTGAGTTTAGTAAAATCTATATTTTTCAACAATAACTTCAAACACATCCTCAAACTAACATATGAATAATCAAATGAAGTTATAACTTTGCATTTATAACTTCGAACTTTTAACAATAAGTTCAACCCAACTTATGAACATCAACAAAATAAAGTTCACATTATTTTCTGGAAAATAGCACAACCAAATGTTAAGAACTTCAATACAAGTTCAACCAACTTATGAACTATCAAAATAAAGTTTCACGAACTTCAAACACAACAAACAGTTGAAGAACTATCAATACGAAGTTAAAACTATTTACTGAAAAATAACAAAATCAACTTTAAGAAAAAGAGATGAAGCAAAAATATTCAAGTCCACCAAATTCACGGTGTGTCCTTAAGAAAATTATTCCCCTAAAGTACCTAATGTTATGGACTATACCTCCCAGAATAAAATAAATCACTTCGACAAATAGCGATACCTCAAATTTTGTCGAACTATGAACTCACTCAATGGTAGCAAATCACACTTGAGTTTTTTCAAGAAAGAGGAGTATTTTTTCTTCAAAATTTCATGTCTATACCTGAGGAAAAATTCAGGTATTTATAGCCATCAAGGTGTTGCTTCATGAAGAGAAGCAATGGTTCATAAATATGCACCCCTTCTAAAGATGCAACTCTTCGGAAAAGTCACAATCCTTTAGAAAGGTCATAATAATCCAATATGAAATGGTGCCTATTTAAATTTCATCCTTTCTCTTGGTGTTTTTTTTTTAAAAAATACCTATTCATTTTTCATTCACACCTCTTAATAACTCAATAATCCCTACTTCTCAAATGATTTCATGACTTTTCTATGAGGTCAATATTACTCCCCTCGTTCTTACTTCACAATATACATCTCCTTACACAACCCAAATAAATATAGAAACTTGAAATCTCAACTTCTATACACAGTCATCCGAGTTCTTTATCAAATGACATGAAATGCTTTTATAAGCTCAGAGATGAAGAAAGAGTTCAAAACTTATCTTTTAGTAGTGAAATCCTATACTTTTAGTTCCTCAAATATGGCTGCAAAATTTTAGGTCCAAACAAGAAGTGAAGAAAAAGCCTTTCCTAGCAACACGTTGATAATAGGTGAAAATTCAGCTCAAACCATGAAGGATCCTTCCCTTAGACCTCGAAAGTGATAAAAATATCCTTGGAGAAGAAAATAGTGAAATATGACCTCTGAATTGCATTATAGATTTATATAAATTTCAACCGACTTAACTTTACGGACCAACTTATGACCGTAAAACTTTCAGGGCGTGAATGTGGTTGTGGATGGTGAAGAAATATGATTCTGAAACTTCAACTTCTCTGTCTTTTCCACGGCCAAATCTATGGTCATAAAACCACTTTTATGGCCTTAAATCCCTCCATGGATGTCCATATCCTTGGATAATTTCATTGCTCAAAACGTATCTCAATATACACCAAGATGTATGGAACAACCTTTATTTCACGGTCATAAACCTCCTTAGATGGTTCAACACTTATCCTTAAAACTTAGGCCTCAAATAATTATACTATACACCAGTATATGAATCAATAAAGACCACGTGCGGTCATGAAACTTATTGTGGGTTAGTTCTCATACTTAATGTTTAACATTTGGCTCAAATTTTGTACAACTTTATGGTATACTTGTATACACTTATAGTGTTAACCTTATGAGCTTCAAATAATCCTCTAACACCTTA
This sequence comes from Capsicum pubescens, assembly GCA_030864215.1. Classification (NCBI taxonomy): domain Eukaryota; kingdom Viridiplantae; phylum Streptophyta; class Magnoliopsida; order Solanales; family Solanaceae; genus Capsicum; species Capsicum pubescens. The sequence goes on from CM061546.1 coordinate 115,292,717, forward strand.
GAGTTATAGATTTTTACCAATACCAACTTGGTCGTACACATACTATTATTTTAGGGTATTGCATTATACCCATTTTTAGATCATTCATCCTTGAATGATGTCTATGTCATACTAGAAACATAATTGTATTATTTTCTGAAATTTTGGCAGAATTTCCCTGTAAGCAAAGCTATCCAAAACCTATATGCTAACCAGAATTTATATCAATACGCTTCACAAAGCTTCACAATAAATACAATATTTAACATATAATATCGATGCTCTGCTTGAATTTATACTCAAATAAAGTTGTAGCAAATATTATATCTTACTTTATATTCTGCATTAGGGGGCTTCATCTACGCAAAACTCTATAACCATAGACACAAGTCAAGTATCTAAAATGTCATTTAAGAATCAAATAGCAACTGAATGAATATAAAAAGAACTACTGATCTTATGTAAGGGACAAGTAGTATAAGAACCTTCAAATGCTACTTGAAACAAATAGGGATATATTGTCTTCATATCAGCATTTTCTTCCTAAGTGGTTTCTTCTATATTTTACCCCTTTCAAAGTACCTTGACCAATGTTATTTTTTTAGTCCTCAACTTCTTGACCTATAAGTCTAATATAGCCACTAGGACCTTGTAACACCCTAAAAATTCAAGCTAAGACTAGAACCATACTTCAAGTACATGTAGTATTAAACAACATATTTTAATAGTATGGAAAGGGATTTAGGCATGTACCAAGGCCACAAGTAACTCCTACTCGTAACCAAACCCAAAACCTTTCTTACCAATTGATTCCTTGAGAAATGTCATGCTACGGTTAGCTTCAAATAAACATAACTTCTATATTCTGAAGCATTTTTAGTATCAAGAACCAACAAGTTGAATTATCCTTTCAACAGATCTAATTTTTCCTTAATTTGATATTAGAGTGTAAAGTTTGGGCCTTTTAGTGAAGCACATTTCTACAATGAGATATCACGAGCCAAACCATGACTGTGGTTATATTGTACGACCATACAATGGTCTCATCTGATTGAGAAAACCCCAAACATCTAAGAGTTGACAACTATACCTTCCAACCACGTAAGGGAACCACAATCATGCTTTGAAACCACAATCTTATACATGATTGTGAGTTCTAAAAGATAATCTGGATTGAACCTTCAACCTACAAACCATGGTATGATCGTAGGAAAATCCCACGATCATATTAAGTCTCATATGATCATGTTGAGAGAGCTCTCACCCAGATCCCAACCATGAGCACTACTCATGATCATAGGTTGGTCTCATATGTCTCTTCCAATAGCTTCCAACTATGAATTTAAAAAGAGAACATCATCCTTCCCATCTTTTAATGTTGGTTAATTTATTTCAGGATTGATTATTGAGGTTAATATTATCCTAAGTCCTCATTACTTGGAAAAATATCCAACACTTATTTTCAAACTGAGAAAAGAGACAATTTCTTTCTCCAAGGCAAATGTAGGGTTTATCTTCTTCATGCTTCCAATTTCAAATAATTCTTTAGGGTTTGATCTCCAAGTATGTGGGATTTTATCAATTGGTCTCATGTCACCCATTGAGTCTCAAAGTCAACCCAATTGTTCAGTGCAGTTCCTTTTTTAAAATTTAGAGTTTATGGATGTTGTCAAATTTCTTAATATCTCAGTTCCTTTATTTTATTGAGTTATAACCCACGTTTTACCATGAATTTCAGTGTCATTACATGTACCTAATCATAAGCCCCAATTATATTGTGAAATCTATAATTCTGGGCTTGAGTTATTAAATTTCTTAATTCACTCAGATTATGAAACTAGCATAATAGTTGCATTCTTCAGAGATGTGGGTTATAAACACCTGATGACCTAGGATTTCATGCATAAATTTTTAAGGATAAAATCCTCCAACTTATATGTTTTTTTAATGCTTTCAGATATTGTATTATTTTCAGTCTTTAGATTATTAATATCATTGAGCATTATACTTCTCAGTGTCATTCAGTTGGGAGTGGTACTTAAGTATCAAGCATATGTAGGAATGAAGGCTTATCCATCTTCTAGGCTGAGACATTAAGCAATAGTCCCTAAATCCCAAAACTATGACACCATATAGGTTCTAAAGGGTCATCTGTCAGACTATAATACGAGCACGATTAGCTTGGAGCATATTAGGAGGGGCTTCCATAAATGGATAATAACTTGGAGCCCAAAGAAATGCATGAAGGAATAGATAAACAAGGGAATTGACAATCAAGGTGTCATATGGCCAATCAAGAAGGTCCCTTGTGGGTTATTTGTAAAATAGTCACTTTTGAACGATTTTTGTAATACACTATTTTTGTAAAGGCAATGAGTATAAATAGTTGTCTTAGCCATTTTCATCACTTAGATTTTTTATGATTGATTTGTGTTAAATAGACTTGATATTTAGTTACTCTAGATTAGGGTAGTAATTGGGTTCAATTCCAATTGTTAGCTTAGATCGAGTGATTAGGGTGGATTTTCGAATTGTTTGTGTTATCTTCTTTGCTTGATTGATCATCAAGTTATCATATTATGGATTCAATTTGGTATCTCGTGCATTTGATTGAGATTTCTTCTCCCTTGGTTTAATTATAGTTCAATTAAGTCTTTCTTTCTTCATTCTGCATCTCTTATTTCTCAACTATACTTTGATGTTATTGTTTAATTCCTCATTTTTGATATCGATCTAGTTGTTCGATTAGGATCGCTATCATTTTGGTATCAGAGCCTAGGTTAAGGTTTTTTTTCACAAATCTTAATCTTGGGATTTTGATCTCTTCAAAAAGTCAAAAAAAAGTCAAAAAAATCTTCCAAAAATCTAAAAAAATTTGGATCTTTTTTTGTTTTGATTTGTTGTTTTTGACACTAGATTTTGATTATCTAGTGTTTTTGAGCCTAAACTTCAAATTTTCATTTTATTTGGAGGTGTAAAAGAGAAGTTAACATTGAAGGGTTTGAAGCTTTGTGGATTTTGAAAAGTGAATTTATTTTTGTCTTGATTTTGAAGGCTAAAAATTAGTAGGGTTTGTTCGTGGTGTTTAAAGGAGCTTGTGGGAATTTTTTTTGATGAATTTGGAGAAAAAATGAAGGAGTTATGGACACTTGAAGATTGGAGTTTTTTTCTTGTCTTCTTGAGCATATTGGAGTTTTTTTTCTTGTCTTCTTAAGCATCTTCTTGTTCTTGAAGAAAAAGATTGAAAAGGTACACTTTTCATAAAAAAAAATTCAAGTTAAAGTTGATCAAAGTGTTAGTGGGTCTATTTGTTGAATTTTGAAAAAAAAATCTAAAAAACAAATCGAAATTTGAAAATAATAAAAAAATTGAAAATTCTACGTGAACTTCCATGTCAGCTGTCACATCAGTAGTCAACGGTAAAAGTCGACCATTAACTGCCATGCAGCAGCCAACTCAGTGCCCATATGCCCAGTCAAGCCACGTGGCGCGAGAGGCCCACTTTCAGAGAGCACAATGTGTGCAGATTTTTACACTTAGTTTTTTTTGGCGTAGTAAAAGTTTTTTGGGTCCAATTTTTTATTAAGTGTTCGAATTTCATGATTCTTTTTTTCTTTTTTTCATATTTCGATTCCTCAACTATTTAAAAAGTAATTAACATCTTTATTCACTAGTTAACTAGTTTTAAAGTGATGAACTTCTTCAAGGCCTCAAAAATTATCTAAGTGTCTGATTTTCATGATTGTTTTTTTAAACTTTTCTCCTTCAATTTTCTAACTAATTAAAAAGTAATTAACATATTTAATCACTTGTTAGCTAATTAGAAAATATCAAATTACTTCTTTGATTCAACAAATTAAGCAAAAAGAAGTAATTTTTCTACTTTTGTTACTTAGTTTGTTTTTAGTTAGTTTTCTTTCGTGTTTATTTCTTGTACTTTTCTCATCTTAATTCGTAGATAACTTCTTGATTCAAGTCCTTTTAGATTTATTTGAGTCATACTTCTTTTAAGAGTCACAAAAATCCATTCTTCCACAAGGATAGATGACCTTGAATTGATTGAACAAAGCTAGTAATACTATCAATTTGGAAAAGAAGCCATAGAAGGTGATCCGAGAGTTCATTTAAAGAGTGAAGTGAGACTTTTATTACTAACTTCTTTTCTAGGTTTATAGGTATAAATGTGATATAAGAGATAATGTCATCCATAGCTTTGGATTATTATGGAGATGATATTAGTGAGTATGCTTGTAGTGACATAAACTATGAGTATGGTGATGATGAGCCTAATGATGTTTCTTTGAGTGATTGTGAGCAAAGTAATGAAGCTCATGAGTATGGTGGTGAATACTATGAAGGATATGGTTGTCCAAGAGATTATGATCGACATGGTGATGAGAATTACTACCCCGGAGATGAATATGAGATGTATGAAGCTTATGAATCTTATGATGAATATGAAGGAGTGGATATACCTTATGATGAATTTGATAATGAAGATAAAGGATATGGGGGTTCTCATATTACACACTATGGTGATGAAGATGATGTGAGGTAAGCTTCTTTATCTTATATGTCTTATGAACTCTTTGAGGAGGATTGTAATAGAAGGAGAAGTCATGGGGATGAATTTCCTTTCTCATCTTATGCTACTTACTATCCTAGTCGAGAGGGTATAGCTATGTAGATGGAACCAATTTGAAGACATCATGTGGACCATAGTCGAAGAACATTCTCTACTTCTTATGGTGCAAGAACTTGTACTTCTTATCTTCATTCCAGTGTGACTAATTCTCCATATGGTAATGATGTTGGAGGAAGGTGGAAGGATCAATGATCCATAGAAGTAGAGGAAACTCATTATTTCAAGATATGTATGACGGGGAGAAGCGGATTCATGAAATAAAAATTACAAATGAACCACTCCCAATTGAGGATCCTTTTCTAGATGTCTTAATTCTTGTTCCTTGTAAGCAGGCCTAGTAAGACACCTCGAGCAATGAAAAATCATGAGGTGCTAGAAGGATTTCCAAATGAGAAAATGTTCTCTACTATTGAAAAGCAAAGTGAATACAATCCTTCCTATGAGCTACAAGGTAACAAACCTAAGCCTTACACTTTGTCAAAAGCTGAAGATCCTTGTGTGGCTAGTAGCCAATTAGGTGTAAGTAATGATATGTATATGCGTGAAAGATTCATTACCTTGTGATGAGTTTAATGACCCCTTGATATATAGTGATAATCTATTTATTGGGAGTGTTCATACACTAGTTGATCTTATTGATGACTGGATTAATTCTTCTTATAAGATCAATTTGTGTCCACCTGGTGTTGACACTTGTGCCTTGAATGATAGTAAATTGTCTTGTAATTCTTTGCCATGTTTTGACAATATGCATAGTGAGGATGTGGATACACTAGTTGATCCTATTGATGACCTAATTGATTCTTCTAGTAAACTCAATTTGTGCCCACCTAGTGTTGATACATGTGCTTTGAATGATAGTTCATTATCAATTTATATTGGTGTCGATCAACTAGTGTGTAATCATGACCCACTAAATGGGAAGTTTTGTGAAGAGATTAAGGAAGATCAATTTAGTGTTGGCATTGATATAGTTGGTCATGTAGATAGTCATGTGAAGTCATTGTACCTAAAAATGAATCCTTGAATTGTGATCTCATTCCTTGTTCTTCTCATGAGGGTTTTGAAGTAGAATGTGCTTATAAAGATAATCCCTTATTTGAGATTGACATGACTAATGAAGGTGAAATTCATAATGGTGTATCCTGGCATGATAGTAGTGTATCCCCTCTTAAAGGCTACCAAGTGATCAAGAATCCATTATGGTATAATAAAACACTTTTTAAAGATGGAACTCTCTTCTTAGAAGATGATAATATATATATTGGAGGGGTTAGTGGTCAAAAAAAGTGGGTGTATGTTCTCCAATGACCCCTTCAATCTTGTATGACCCCATGATTGATCAAGGCCTTAATTCTTGTGGAACAAAGGGTGATTCTATATGGGGGCATACCATAGATGAATTTTATTTAAGTAATACCTTTCTATACTACTTGTTTGCATATGATGATACTCTTGCCTTTGAGTGGAGTATATTATGTGGGAGTGAAAGTGCCAATAAGGAAAATAGGTGTATGCTTGACTCATGTTTATGGATTTCCTTGTCCTTTGACCTCGGTAATGAGTTGAATAGTAGCATTGACAATGAAATTCTTGGTCCAAATGACAAGCAAGTTATGAGTGAGGTTGTTGATATGCATGGTGATAAGTATAGTAATAACATTTATTTTCTCTCTTGTGATTGTTTCTTGGTGTTATTGCTTAATATTATGGGTTTGAATGAGATATATTTTCCAATTTGTGTGGGGAACACCTTTGTATTTGACCTCAATAATGAATTGAGAGTAATCTCATTATTGAAGATAGCTAGTGCATTTGGTGGAGTCTGAACTTAGAATGACCTTGTTTATGACATGACACTTAGTTATATGGGCTATAATGTGTTACTTTACTTAAAGGGTGATTTGTGTTTTTCAAAATGTAGAACCATTAAGTATTTATATGTGTGGTTTCCTAAACACAATGGCTCGTTTGATTCGCTTGTTTGTCAATGTCTCTTATGTAGCCAGGTATCTCTTGTTTAGTTGGGTTACAAACCATTTTTTACTTATTTAGATGCTTGGTTATATGTTACGTATGTGCACCCTTTGTATGGCGATAGGTTTGTTATTTCTAACCCTTGTGCTAACCCTCATGCTATGAGGATATATTTGTTGTTTGTCCATCTCATATTTTTGCAAGGTTTGGATTTGAGGACAAATCCTTTTGAAGAAGGGAAGGATGATACGAGCACGGTTATCTTGGAGCATATTATGATATGATACGAACAAGTAAGGAACAAAAAAACACTCCAAAATAGTCCCCAATATACAAGGAACCAGGGACCTTTTGGAGACCATTCTCGGATTCAATAATAACACCAAGAAATGAAATAACAAAGGTGTATTAGACACCAAATCAACAACCACAAACTAAGATTAACAACACAATATGAAGACAAGATGAACAATAACAACATGAAGAACAACAACACACGACTTATATTAACAAGAACACAAACGAGTACACAATTACAAGAAAAGAAAGGATAGATAGTGTGACATACAATATTACATACACTAAGAACCCAAAGATGTATCAAATATTAGGACCCTTAAAACATGTAATATGAACACCTACACTCTTCAGTGGACACAAGAGGGACCTCAATCCTTTAAGCATCCAACATTCCAATCCATGAATCCAACACGAGTGATTCCACACTCAAGTTGAAACTTAGTTATAATTTTTGGCTAAGGAGGGCCTTTCTCACAAGAGAAATGTTCTAAGTGTTACAACTTCAATATTCATCAATAAAATAGATAGTAAATGACCTAAAATGTTCTATATATAGTAGGTTACAAATAAAATATAAAATGACCAAAAGGACCCCTTAATAAAGAGTAATAACAAAGGTGCCCTTGGAGTATGTATGGACAATTTTGGGCATATTTGGGCCCTTCTTTGCACTTCACTTCCACATTCCAAGTCTCGGATCAATTCACTCTTGCACCCATCCATCTTTGTGACCGTGCTTGTATCATTCTCCCCTTTTTGAAAAGAATTCGGCCTCGAATCCATACCTTGAAAAATCAAGAGAAGACAAACAAACACATATCCTCATGGAATGAGGGTTAGAGTTAGAAAAATACACAACATCAATATGCCAAGGCGGTTTATACTTTACATATAGCCAAAAGTCCTTCGTGTTACACATTAGTAAGCCATTGACAAATGCACCAAGGACTTGGTTATGATAAATATCTAGAAAGAATGCACCTAGGTCGAGAGTAATCCTTCCCCACCCTAAGATGGTGCCGGGATCAAATGGGAAGAGTGGCCCTAGACACAGGTCTAGACAACACTCTCATTTCCTATAGTCTTCACCCAAACTACCCGACATACTCTCTATAATGGCATGCATATCATCACAAGCAAAGAGAGAGTAGAGAAAGGAGGCACTCAAGTCTACTTCTACTATGGTGTCCTTGTGTGTGTACTCACTACTAGTTTTCCAATCATCACCATGAGTACTCTCAATGATAAATCCACACAAAGTAAAAGAAGAAGTCATTTTCGAAACTACACATTCCTTGCCCATAAGAGTACTCTCATCTTTCAAGAAGAGATTTCCATCTTTAGGAGGAATGTTGTCACACCATAGTGGGTTGGAATATAGGATATATCCTCCAAGGAAAGCTATGCCATCAACATCACTTGCACCACTAGGATCATTATGAGAGATTAAACTATCTTCAAACAAGACGTTGTACCTAAAGAGAGAAGGTTCTATCCCCGCGGGCAGATTTGGGACAAACAAGATCACTCTCTATAAGTTCACTATCAAGTTTCAAAGATGTTTCAATCTCTTCTCTAAGAGGCAAAACCACAACTACACCCTTTTGGACATTACTAGCCACATCACAACATTCGACATTTATGGTAGTGTAGGAAGTAGCTTTTTTACCTCGTAACTCATATGAGCTACGGTCTTTACGTTGGTGTGGGTCGGGGAATCCCACCTCTTCCTTTGGGAAGCTCTTATCACAAGGTATTTGGACAAGAGTAATTGGATTTTGTGGGAAAAGTTTGGGTATCAATTGACGTATCTCTTCAATGTGCCGTTTGATATATTCACAATGGTCATGGAGGCGATCACACGTGGCATTGAATTTATTCGAAGCCATGGTACCTAAAAAAAGACAACAACAAACAACAAAACAAACTAGTTAGCTCAAAATAACCTCACCACACTCTCTCTCTTTGATTACCTCACATGTAGCTTCACTCGTGTTGTAAGACGGCTAAGGAACCATGGGGAGTTGAGGATCGAGTCTACTCTTATTCGGAATAGATTTTGATTTGAAACTCAAACAAAATCTTGTAGGACTTGAGTCAAGAACTAACAACGAATTCAAAATGATAAAAGTACACAACAAACGCTAACACGAACAAACAGACTCTACAACTAACTTACAATCTAGTAGGAGATTACTAGTTTGTCAATTAGTATTAGAATCAACAAATGCAACTAAGAAACAACAAAATGAAACTAAGAACTATTAAATTTTGAGCCTTAGGCCATTTTTAGAGGATGGTGACGTGGCATCCTTGGATTAGCCATTGGGAGTTGTTGAAATTTCAAAAATTTCTTGCATCAAAGTTGCATTGATCAATCTTCAATTTTGGATTTCGGCTATGGTGGAAAACAAACAAGACTTTGGATTCCTTTTCAAAATTCAACAAGGTTTGACTCTCTTTCACTCTTTTGGAAAGACAACCTTTTTGGAAGTCTCGTCTCTTTTCCTTTTTGGGACAATCTTGAAAAGTGCCTTTACTCTCTTTTAGTAACAAGACTTTTGGAAGCCTTTTTGTTTCCCTTCTTCTTTTGTGTTGTCTTGGAAATGTTTCCAAGACAAACAAAGACCACTCTTTCTTTCTCTTGAATTTTTGGATCAAACAAACTCTCTTTGAAGAATCTTCTTCAACACAACATGAAGATGGTAAGAACACCAAAAACATCTCCTTTGAATTTTTTTCTTTTTTTTCTTGGGAGTTCTAAGTGCACATTGGACCCCCAAACATAAACAACATATGTATAAGGTCAATTATTCAACAACTAAACAATAATAACAACACCCAAACAACAATACACACGGCTTCATCCACAACAACAACTATCTATCCAAAATCCAAACACAACTCGAAAATGGCTCAAATTTTAGATTTTGACTCTATTAGTATTGGTGAAGAAGGGTAAAACACTATAAACAACCAAAACACAAGAAAACTAGGCTTCAAATTTTGGCCTAAACACAAAAACGGGACAGTTTTACTATTTTTTTGTTTTTCAGCTTTTCAACACTTTTCTTTTTTGATTTTCAAGTTACCAAATCCAAGATTGATCTCGTGGGAACGAAATAAATGATGGATATGATACCAAATGATACGATACGAACAAGGAAGTCACGAAAACACACTCCAAAATAGTCCCCAATTCACAAGGAACCGAGGACATTTTGGAGACCACTCTCGGATCTAACAATAACACCAAGAAACGAAATAACAAAGGTGTATTACACACAAAATCAGCCACCACAAACTAAGATTAACAACACAATATGGAGACAATATAAACAATAACAACATGAAGAACAACAACACACGGCTTACATTAATAAGAACACGAACAGGTACATGATTACAAGAAAGGAAAGGATACATAGTGTGACATACAATATTACATACATTAAGAACCCAAAGATGTATCAAATATAAAGATCCTTAAAACATGTAATATGAACACCTACACTCTTTGGCGGACACAAGAGGGACCTAAATCTTTCAAGCACCCGACGTTCCAAGCCATGAATCCAACACGAGTGATTCCACACTCAAGTTGTAACCTAGTTATAATTTTTGGCTAAGGAGGGCCTTTCTCACAAGAGAAATGTTCTAAGTGTTACAACTTCAATAGTCATCAATAAACTAGCTAGTAAATGACCTAAAATATTTTATATATAGTAGGTTACAAATAAAATATAAAATAATCAAAAGTACCCCTTAATAAAGAGTGAATAACAAAGGTGCCCTTGGAGTATGTATGGATGATTTTTGGGTATATTTGGGCCCTCCTTTTCACTTCACTTGCACATTCCAAGTCTTGGGTCGATTCACTCTCGCACCCATCCATCTTCGTGGCCATGCTTGTATCAATATTAGGACAGGCTTCAATATATAGATGATATCGTGGATCCTAAAGGAAGCAAAAAGAAATTGATACATAAGGCCATGGACAATCAAGGTGTCATTTAGGCAATTAAGAAGGACCCTTGTAGGTTATTTGTAAAATAGTTACTTTTAGGCTATTTTTGTAATAACCTATTTTTGTAAAGGAAATGACTATAGATAGTTGTCTTAGCCATTTTAATTACTTAGATTTTGAATGATTGAATTGTATTGAATGGACATGATATTTAGTTATTCTAGGTTAGGGTCGTAATTGGGTTCAATTTTAATTGTTAGCTCAGATCGCGTGATTAAGCTGGATTCCCGAGCTGCTTGTGTTATATTCTTTGCTTGATTGATCATCAAGTTATCATATTGTGGATTCAATTTGGTTTCTCATACATTTAATTGAGTTTTCTCCTGCCTTGGTTTAATTATAGTTCAATTAAGCCTTTTTTTCTTCATTCCTTATCTCTTATTTCTCAACTATCCTCTAATTTTATTATTTAATTCTGTATTTTTGAAATCAATCTAGTTGTTCGATTACGATCATTATTATACTAGGTGTGATACTGTAACACCCCGGATTTTTGGCCTTGGAAAATTCCTGAGTTTTGGGACTCACTGCCCTGATTATGACTTACCTTACAAGTCATAAGGTGTCACTACGGTTCATAGGACCCCAATCTTAAGGCAACTAGTGAGGTTTCCCAAGATGTTTGTTCTGAGTACGACTAGACTCAATGAGTCATCAAGATTCTAAATGAGTCATATAGTGCCCTTCATAGCCAAACCAGTAAAGGTACCTGATGTTTCTGCCTTAACATTGACCAGGACCCTACGTGTCGTAATGACACATCAAAAGTCCTAGTGTGTGACTCATAGGGTCAACAGTGAGAGGTACTTGAGCTACTAATCAGATTATGAGTTATGGAGATAAATCGTATCCAGACGTCATGAGTCATAAGGTAACCCATGACGATTGGGTGACTTTTTATGCACTTTAAAGTAAGGGTATTATCATCATTTCCCTCCTTCCCCATGTTCATAAAACACCCAAAGAAGGTTATTTGCATCACTTTAACAAATCAAAACACTCTCTCAAGCTCTCTCAAATCCCTAAGTCAAGAGCACCTATGGTTTCCAAGGAATTGGCAATTAGAGTGTCAAAGGGTTAATTTCTCTCCATAATTCTTGATATCTCAGGCATGTTACTCTTCCCTTAAACTTGTTTTACTTAAAACATGTATTCAAATGGTTGTTCATGTGGATTTGAATATGGGTTTTGATATGGTTGAGGGTTTTAAAAGTAAATGTTATTCAAATTGAATTTCCATGATTTTATATGCATTGTTCATGCTTTATCAATGGTTTTTGAACTAATTGGGAGCATGAGTATGGAAATTAGAAAGGGGGTTGAGGAATTCCCCTAAATTGATGATTTTGGTTTGAAATTTGATTTTGTAAATTATGTTCCCTCAGCCTACTTGTGTAATTGGCTTCAAATATGATTTGTCACATGGTTTGACTCACTCACCTATATTATTGCATAGCATAAAAGGTTAAACGGATGAAAAATAGTTTCAAAAGTTTTTTCGGCCATTATTTTGATATTAAATTAGAAGCTCGGGGGTTGAGGCATTCCCCTATGTTGATTTGATAACTAAAAAGGGGTTAAGGCATTCCTCAAATTTGATTTAATGAACAAAGAGGGCTGTGGAATTCCCCCATATTGATTTAATGAACAAAGAAGGTTGAGGAATTCCCCCAAGATAATGGAGTTGTGATGGCTGATCACGCTCACCTATACCATTGTTTTGGTGTAGGACTATTGTTGTCAATATAATAACCTTACTTGAGTTGGGGTCAAATCCATGAGGAGTGTAACTAGTTTTTGATTCCTATGTGTGTTGAAAGCTACAAAGTATATACCCACAATGTAAACATAAAGTAGGACATAAAATTAAAATTGGGGATATGGTTTGAAAGGTTGTTTAAATAAAATCTACTCGAACTATCAATTTAGAGCAATAATTGTACCTAAGATTTCAATATGAGAATAGTCTTGGGATTATGTTTTCCTAGGGGAAAATAGTGCAAGGTTATATGAGAATCAAATGCAAACTCTATTTAATGACTATAAGGGTAGCTTAGGTTAGGGGTTTTAACGATAGTCTTTCAACCAAACACAAAAATAGCTCCCATGGATCCTTTCAAACACCTCATGGATGTAGCATACAAATCAATCCAAAACCTCAATTCGGCATCCCTATTTCTAGGAAGAAGCCCAATACATAGCAAATTCATAATCCATCCTTATTTCTAAGACAATGTAAATGAATAAGTTAATATCTAATTATCGTTCACCAATACTTGTCAGCCATATCCCTCTTTCAAGGATGATATGAGATCTATAAAAATACCCACATCCCTCTTTCAAGAATGATGTGGGATTTTGGAAAATTGGTGCTTTTATTCACAAATTCCAATTTAATAACCAAGTATTAGTGAAACCAAACATCATTAACCAAGAATCTACACTAAAAATCAAGACCCACACATATTTGCACCCTATTCCAACATAATCCCAAGATAGATATTTAGATACTCATAAAGTTTGAGAGAAGAAATATACCCAAATTGACATTCAAAACTTCCATTGAAGAGACAAAGCAAGGGTATTCTCAAATTCAATTTCAATTATAACTTAAATCCTTGGAAAATTAACAACAATAGTCTTTCCCAATTTGATAGGGTTTTTACAATGCCCAAAAATTAAATTGTAGTTGGGAGATATTTGTAAAGTGAAAGGGATTTTGCCCTTTGAAGGATTGGAACCAACTATGTGAAATGACTAGTCTGCTTTTGGGAGAATTTCTCACCATCGTGATCGCCGTGAGTTGATCGCGACCGCATTAAACCTATCGTAATTGCCATGCTTTGACCTGGCCTTGACTGTCCGCGATCGCGGCCCTCAGACTGTGATCAAGGTAACTGAGGATGATCCTAGCTCCGGATTTTCCAGTTTTTGCACTACTTTGCCCTTTTTGTTCCCTTTTTAGCTCACTTTACTTGTTTTCTTTCATTTACCTATAAACCTATAGACCATGGAAATTAGTGCATTCAAATGGAAAATTCACCTTATTTACATGATTTAATCATAGTAGTGTGCACAAATTTGGATGTAATGAATGGTAAATTTACCACTCATCAACACCCCCAACTTAAACCTTCGTTTGTCCCCAAGAAAGACTACTTCTTACTCAATGATACTATGAAATTTTAATCCTATTTATATGACCAAATGATCATAATGACTTTGAACTTGATCAGCACCAACAAGTAGCTCTCAATCATGGGTAAATCTATTCTCACAACTCCCCTAAACATGAAGTACAATCTCAAAGATGCAAAAGACTTTAAAGAACAACAATTCAACAATCACTAACTCTCTAGAAGTGACTCTCCATCAATAGCGACTCAACTATACTCCTTTGCCTCATTTTGGAAGATGACAATTTCACCCACCTCAATTAGTTAACATGCCTCCTCACAAAAAGAAATCACACACACCAAAGTATATATCATACAAGAAGGGATTATAATGAAAGCGCTCACCCTCACAAAGAATCTCTCAGTGCAAACAAGTCTCATACCATATACTTGCCCTTATTTTAAATCGTCACTACTTTAAATACACTTGATTGGAGATCTCGAAAAAACTTTTTAAAGCTTGTAATGCAGGCTCGGGGAAAGGGTATGGTATCATCGGGGAATAAAGTGATTACACCCTCCTTGAACATCTACATCATACTATTTAACCAAACTTTGGACCATGGGCCACTTCACTTATTTTCAGTTCACACATATGCATATTTTCACCACCTTGATTCACCCATTTCTTTTGAAAGTACTTTCTTCTCATTTATTTATTTCGTGCAAGCTATGATTTTCCTTATTTTGATGGTTCCTTTATTTTTCACTTTTTTTATTTGCTCTTTGTGCTTAGCTCTTAGGCATCCACTTACACTATAATGGCCCAAGGTCACCTCTTCCAAAACTTACCACCCCCAACTTAGGCTTTTGGCCTTAAGTTGCATTTTTAAGTTTAAGGATGATAGGGTTCAAGAAAGGGGTACACTTCAAATGGTTCAAGGCTTGTAATGTGGTAGCCAAAGAAAGGCTTGAAGGCTCAAAATATTTGACTAGGGATACTATTTGTGATGACCCATTTTGCCATTACTAAATTATTCGTAATAAATTCATCCCACCATATTAACTTGGGTCCAAAATAGCCAATATTTTATTTATTATGACAACTCAAATTTTTTGGTGAAGATTTTAGCCTTCGGATGTGTCTAGATAGACTCAATATCGATGAATTAAATTATTCATGAGTTCTAATATCAACACTTTAGTTTTAATATTCCTTAGGTATGAATTAAGGTCGTACAATATCCGTAACACAAAGTTAAGTATAAAACTTTCTTTTCGAAATAGTTTTGATATGGGTTTTTATTAGGGCCAAATTCAAACGATCATATCTCATAGAATATAAAGAGTTATGGGTCATAATATCTATCAACTTAAATATATCTGAGTCCTTTTTCCAACGCAATAAATCGTTCCACAATCCAAATTTATAGTAAAAAGTTATGACTATTTTACTGAGCACTTTCTGGGCTGAAGCGAGATTTTGCTGTAGCGAAAATTCTGATGGTATTTAAATCAACTTCAGCCGTATTTTAAGTCTAAAAACCCCTAATTTCATTCCCCAACCCTAGAGAGGTGATTTCCCAAGTCTTAAGGTGAAATTCCATCGTTGAGGTAAGTTTTTCCATTATTTTCTTCATTTTTTAATCCTTTT
Source organism: Capsicum pubescens (assembly GCA_030864215.1). Classification (NCBI taxonomy): domain Eukaryota; kingdom Viridiplantae; phylum Streptophyta; class Magnoliopsida; order Solanales; family Solanaceae; genus Capsicum; species Capsicum pubescens. The sequence goes on from CM061546.1 coordinate 115,308,415, forward strand.
AACATCTTAGAATCCTTAGAAAGACCTTTAATGGTGGAATCCTTTTGGAAAATACTCATGGGTGTTTTTAATAAAACGTAGATCTAATTCTAATCTATAAATTAAAAATTCCTAACAAGAATTTGATAAACTAGATTATGAATATTGATGGTTAGAAACCTTGAATTTCGTAAAGATGAGACCTTTAGCATAAAAACTCCATTAATGGAGATGGGTTAAACTTGAAAGAGCTAATTAATAGCTAACTGACATTGGAGAATGATATAGACCTTGAATTAAGGATAGAATTAGTGGATTTGAATCCCTAAGATATTTGTTTGAAGATGTAACGCCCCGATTTTCTGAATCGGATCGCTACACGGTGCCCATGATACTGAGGGACCACAAGCTAACCCATGACTGATATTTGTACCTGTATACTGTAATATATGACATAATAATGAGGAAAACATGAACAATAGGCCATATGGTTCAACTGAATAAAATATCTGACAAATCATAACATCCATATGGGGTAACGAATACCCAAAACAACTGAAATTTGAATCAAATATGAAAGCCTCTAAATACTGTTTGAATATGGAGTTGAAGGGACATGTCTCCAACTAACTCCGTCCAGCAAAACTGAACTGAAAAAATAAATGAAATAAAATAATATCATCCTCGAATGGATGAGGACTCATTGCAACTGGAATGCTACTGCTACTGCTGATCTGGAACTCGAGTCTCCGAACCTATGGTGTAACATAAAAGAAAGCACCATAGCGTAAATGCATCAGTACAACTGGGAGTATTAAATATACGAGTGAGGTAGGATAAATGCAAGGATTTACATGCATGAACGATGTTAACTGACTGACTGATATGAATGTGAGAGTGCAAACATACATACATAGTAAGTGAGATCGTGATTACGTGATATCTAGATCTGGACACTAATACATTATCTACTGATATCTAGAATGACAAATACTGAAATTCTGATAACATAGATGACTATGTCTGACAGTCCTGAATCTAATAGAACTATCTGTGTTCCATTCTGTAAATGAATTGACTGTATATGACAGTTCTGATATACTGAAATCTAAAGAACTATCTGAGTTCTTTTACTGAGACTGGGACTAAAACTATGGGAGGTAGTTGTTTAACCGACATGCCCCAACAACACATATAGTTAAGTTGGGGTCCAATATCTGCCTCGACTAAAAGGGTGTCAACACCGCGCCACTAGTTAGGACAGTTGTGAGTGACCCTTAGATGGAAGGTACTCAAAATGAGAATGGTGGGAACCCTAAACTGACAGATTAAGACACATCATTAACCCTAAACTGACAGGTTAAGATGTCTCAACCTACACTGGCTACGTAGTTCCGGAACATAAGGATGATTACTAAGAATCACACCCTAAACTGGCAGGTGAGTTTCCATACTTGGGTTCACTCAGTGCTAACTTCTACTCCCATCTGAAGAGACTGAACGTGATTTAACTGACGGTACATGGACTGAGTAACTGACTTCCGTTGACTGACAGAATAGTACTATTATCTGGGAATTAACTGAGATCATGAGATTTCTGAGGTTTCCCGAGTCACATGACCGACTGAGTTCTATAGATCATGGATTGACTGAGATTATAATAATAACATGACATGAATCTAGGCACACAACTATATTTTTTGGGTACAAGTACCCCCAGGACTCGATGGAAGGAAACTGACACTCATGACTAACTTGATCGTAAGAGTAGAGTCCATAATTTACAATATCATGAGTAGGGGACTTCACACTAAGCATAGTTCTCAACATCTTATACATGAAAGGGAAATTCATACAATATGTATATATATACTTGCATAGCTTTAATATCATGGTCAATCCATATCAAAACAACAACGTATATCACTCACATGGAATTCATGGGAAATCGTAAAGCATAGAGCATGGACTTGTCATTTAAGCACCATTAAATCATGGGACATGAATTCTATCATCCTAGGCATATTATCAAACACTTTGCATGCATTCTTTTAGCTTAAGTGTGTTCATGAATTTCACCATATTAAGCCACATAAAGATCATGGGTTTCAGCTAACAAAAATATATACTTCATGAAAACACCTTTAGATATCATCTTGAAACTTAAACAACAATCATCAACATGTATATGCTCATATCACAACAAGACAATCATAAAATAATATTTAAAACATGGTTCTTGAGCTCTATGAACGAAATGGATCCATAGATGAGCACTACGCATACCTGACTCAAGGTTCTTGATGTTTTTGAACTTGAAGGATTTGAAATCCTTTGATTTTTTTGAAGAAGATTGGGTTTTGTTCTTGGAGATTAAATTTAGAGACAAACCCTAGTTTTTGTTTGTGAAATAATAATGAGCAAAATGGCTGAATTCGGACTCATCTGGGTATTTATAGGTGAGTGGTAAGTGACCAAAATACCCCTATTAAAATGGCCTGGAAATAAATTGAACGTGGCGTATGATGACCCGACTCACGGTCCATCAGAATCTTGATGGTCAGTCATTTCGACCATCATACGTGGACCAGAAATTTGGTTCACTGGATAAAAGTTGACGGCCTGGATGACGGTCCGTCAAAAATCTGATGGTCCGTCAACTCGTCCGTCAATCCTTATCCAGAACTTGGACCTACTTCCTTGGCTATGATGTTCGAAGTGGTGGTCCATCACTTGTTTGGCGGTCCGTCAACTTGGATGTCGTACCTGGGCGTTTCGTTCAGTTCTAAGTAAAACATCCATAACTTTCTCGTCTGGTGGCGGATTTGGACAAAATTGGTATAGTTAGAAAGCTAACTCAATTTCCCATATGATAGAATGTAGAAACCTCAAAAATACCACGGGTACAAAAATAGATTTGTATTTCAAAGAAAATACCAAGTCTGGTGTAAGACTTTTGTCAGCTCTGAGCAGCTCGGAGTCTCTTTCTAATCAACTGAACTTTCTCTAAGGCGTCGAAAACCAAGTCAGGCCTATGACTGAGGCCTCACTAACTTCAAACCAACTAATTGGAGATCTATACCTCCTTCCATAGAGAGCTTCCGATGGAGCCATTTTAATACTGGAATGATAACTATTGTTGTATGCAAACTCAATCAAAGGCAAGTGGTCATCCCAACTTTCCTTGAAATCAATTGCACACGCCCTTAGCATATCTTCAAGAGTCTGAATGGTCCTTTCTGCTTGACCATTTGTCTGAGGATGAAAGGTTGTACTGAGATGGACTTGGGTACCAAGACCCTTTTGGAATGCATTCCAGAAGTGAAAGGTAAAATGGGTACCTCTGTCTGAAATAATAGATAATGGAACACCGTGTAATCTGACCAACTCCCTGATATAGAGTTTGGTGTAATACTCGATGGAATAAGAGGTATGAACTAGAAGGAAATGAGTTGACTTGGTCATTCTATCTACAATAACCCAAACTGAATCGTGCTGTTAACGAGTTCGAGGCAAACCCATCACGAAGTCCATATTCACTTCTTCCTACTTCCAAGTAGGTATGGTGAACTCATGCATGGGTCCACTAGGATTCTGATGCTTTATCTTAACTTGCTGACATGTAGAGTACTTAGCCACAAACTCTGCAATATCTCTCTTCATCCCACTCCACCAATAGATTTCCTACAGGTTGGGTACATCATAGTGGCCCCTGGATGAATAGAGTATCGCGTACCATGCGCTTCTACAAAAATTCTCTTCTTTAAGTCATCTACACCTGGAACGTACAGATGACCCTAACAATGAAGAACCCCATCTCCCCTTGGGAGAAAATCTCTACTCTCTGATTCTGAACTGACTCTTTTAGCTTGACAAGGCTAGGATCCATGTCTTTCTTTTCTTTCACCTCGAAAACTGGAGATGACTCTGAACTACTCTAAACACATACACCACCCTCCGAAGAATCAACTAAGCAAACACTTATTCTGGTGAGCTGATGGATTTCCTAAGCTATCTTCTTTTTGCTATCCTCAACGTGAGAAATACTACCCATGTAGAGTCTACTGAGAGCGTTGACCACAACGTTGGCCTTTCCCGGATGGTAAAGGACACTCATGTCATAATCTTTCAAAAGATCTAACCACCTTCTCTGACGAAGATTGAGATCTTTCTAAGAAAAGACATACTGGAGACTCTTATGATCTGTGAAGACATTTACATGAACTCCGTATAGATAATGCCTCCAAATCTTCAAGTTAAATACTATGGCTGCTAACTCAAGATCATGAGTAGGATAATTCTTCTCATGGGGCTTTAACTGTCTGGAGGTCTAGGCTATGACCTTACCATCTTCATGAGGACACAACCTAGGCCCACTCTGTATGCATCACAATAGACTATGAAACCGTCTGAACCATTTGGAAGAGCTAGAACTGGAGCTGAGGTGAGTCGAGTCTTTAACTCCTGAAAACTCTTCTCGTAAGAATCTGACCACTGAAACATGACCTTCTTCTAAGTCAATCTGGACATAGGGGATGCAATTGAAGAAAATTCCTCAACAAATCATCTGTAATAGCTATCCAATCCCTAGAAACTCCTGATATCTGATGGAGAGACAGGGTGAGGCCAGTTTCTTACCGCTTCGATCTTCTGATGATCTACTCTAATACCATCATCGGAAACAATATGGCCAAGGAATGCTACTAATCTTAGACAAAACTCGCACTTACTGAATTTGGCGAATAGATGGTGATCTCTGAGAGTCTGAAGAACAATTCTGAGATGGTCTGAATGATCATGCTCTGTGCAGGAATAGACCAGGATATCATCTATGATGACTTTGACGAATATGTCCAAGTACTTCTTGAACACCCGGTTCATCAAGTCCATAAAAATGGCTGGGGCAATGGTAAGACCAAAGGACATAAATAAAAACTTGAAGTGACCATACCAAGTATGGAAAGTTGTCTTTGGGATGTCACATTCTCTAACTCTGAGCTGATGGTAGCCGGATCAGAGGTCTATCTTGGAGAAATAACTGGCACCTTAAAGTTGGTCAAACAAGTCATCTATTCTGGGAAGAGGATACTTGTTCTTGACCGTAACTTTGTTGAGCTGACGGTAATCAATACACATCCTGAGAGAACCGTCTTTCTTGCACACGAATAAGACTGGTGCACCCCATGGGGATACACTGGGCCTGATGAATCCCTTATCTAAGAGATTCTTCAACTGATCTTTCAGTTCCTTGAGTTTTGCTGGTGCCATTCTGTATGGCGGAATAGAAATAGGTTGAGTATCTGGAAGAAGATCAATGCCGAAGTCTATTTCCCATTCGGGAGGAATGTCTGGAAGATCTTCGGGAAATACGTTTGAATACTCATTTACAACTAGGACTGATTCAAAACTAGGAGATTCAGAACTGGAATCTTTAACATACACGAGATGTTACACGCACCCCTTAGAAATCATTCTCCTTGCCTGAAGGTAAGAAACAAGCTGACCCCTGAAAAATAAAGTACTACCCTTCCATTCTAGGACGGGCTTACTTGAGAACTGAAACTGAACTATCCTGGTTCTGCAGTCGACTGTAGCCTAGCAAGAATGAAGCCAATCCATGCCGAGAATAACATCAAAATTAGTCATATCTAACTTGACTAAATCTGCTGACGTGGATTTTTGAAATATCATAACCAGGCAGTTCCTGTATACCCGCCAAGCTATGATGGTTTTACCCACGGGGGTAGAGTCTGAAAAGGGCTCTGCTAAAATTTCAGGACTGATTCCAAAATCGACTGCTATATAAGGAGTAATAAAAGATAAGGATGCACCTGGATCTAGCAAAGCATAAACATGAACATGGAAAATCTGTAATGTACCAGTAACGACATCAAAAGAATTTTCCTGATCCTGTCGGATCTTAAGAGCATAGAGTCTATTTGGGCATTGCCCACTAGTAGCACTGGAAGTGGCACCCTACTGATTTAAGCGACCAGACTGGGTTGTGGAACGATTCTGCTGACCATGCAGACCTGACTGCGGACACTCTCTAACCCTGTGGCTTGGCTTGCCAAAATCAAAACAAACATCGCTACCAGCTCTACAGGTACCCTTACGGTTCTTACCACAAGTCTGACACAGGGGATTAGTTCGGGTATTGCTGACACTGCCCTGAGACTAAGAGCCTGGTGCTCGATCTCTGTTACCGTCTCTGAATTTTGTCACTGGGGAACTGGCGAAGGAAGGAGCTGGAACTGTTGGCTTAGGATGAAACTGCGAATGGTTTTCTCCTTCTGATTTGTGTTGAGAAAAACTGAAACTGCTTGACCTTGCTCTCTTGTTCTATCTCTCCCTAGTCCTAATTTTCTGCTCCTCTATTTGTTGAGCATGAGTCATGAGCCTGGATAAAGACATAGCACTGTTAAGCATCGCAGACCTATACTTATTTACCACGCTATCATTTACCCCTAACACGAACTTGCTCATCTTAGCCCTGTTGTCTACAACCACATGAGGGGCATGTCTGGCTAGCTGAGTAAATTTGAGAGAATACTCTTTAACCGTCATATTTACCTGCTTGAGGTTGATGATCTCTAGAACTTTTGCCTCCCTTAGCTCTTAGGGAAAGAATCTGTCTAAGAAAGTCGTGACAAATTCCTCCCACTCTATAGGACCTGCATCCTCTAACCTCTTGGACTTCTACTATTTGTACCAAGTATGAGCAACATCTTGTAACTGGTATACGACTAACTTGACACTCTGACAAGAAGTAACTCCCATGATGTCTATGACCTTCTGGACTTGGTCAATAAATTCCTGAGGGTCTTCAGCAGGCTTAGACCCAAAGAAAGATGGAGGGTTCATTCGGGTGAAGTCCTGAATCCTAGCTGCGGCTGAGTTGGACACTGGATTGGCTGAAATAACTGGTGTCCATTCATTTTGGGCAGCCACAGACTGAGCAAGTGTGGTGAATGCAACCCTAAACTCTGCATGAGAAACATGTTTGCCCAAAGGATCTTCGGGCTGAAGAGCTGGCTGGTTTTTTCTTTTTGGAGGCATATTCTGAAATAAGAGAAGAACGAATTAGACTGAGAGTTTAACTTGAGATTATACTCACTAGCACGACATGAATACTGAAAGAAGGGAAACAGTTCCTAAAATATCTTATAGCCTCTTGCACATAAATGTGGCGCGCAACACACCCATGCACAAGACTCTACTAGATGCGGCTTTCAGACTTTCTAGGACTCTATTGAACCTTAGACTCTGATACCAAGTTTGTAACACCCCAATTTTCTGAACCAGATCGCTACACTGTGCCCATGATCCAGAGGGAGCAGAAGCTAACCCATGACTGATATCTGTACTTGTATACTACAATATATGATGTAATAATGCGAAAAACATGAATAATAGGCCATAAGTTTAAACTGAATAAAATATCTGACAAATCATAACATCCATATGGGGTAACGAATACAAAAAACAACTGAAATTTGAATCAAATCTAAAAGCCTCTAAATACTGTCTGAATATTAAGTTGAAGGAACATGTCTCCAACTAACTCCGTCCAGCAAAACTGAACTGAAATAATAAATAAAATACAATAATATCATCCTTGAAGGGATGAGGACTCACTGCAACTCTGCGACTGGAATGCTACTGCTACTACTGATCTGGAACTCGTGTCTGTGAACCTATGGTGTAACATAAAAGAAAGCACCAAGTGCAAATGCGTCAGTACAACTGGGAGTATTGAGTATATGAGTGAGGTAGGCTAAATGCAAGGATTTACATGCATGAACGATGTTAAATGACTGACTGATATGAACGTAAGAGTGAAAACATGCATACATAGTAACTGAGACCGTGATTATGTGATATATAGATCTGGACACTAATACATGATCTACTGATATCTAGCATGACAAATACTGAAATTCTCATAACATAGATGACTGTGTTTAACAGTCCTGAATCTAATGGAACTATTTATGTTCCGTTCTGTAACTGAATTGACTGTATCTGATAGTCCTAATATACTGAAATCTAAAGAACAATCCGAGTTCTTTTACTGAGACTGGGACTAAAACTGTGGGAGGTAGTTTTTTAACCGACATGCCCAACAATGCATATAGCTAAGTTGGGGTCCAATCTCTGCCCCGACTAGAAGGGTATCAATACAGCGCCACTGGTAAGGACAGCTGTGAGTGACCCTTAGCTGGCAAGTACTCAAAATGAGAACGGTGGGAACCCTAAACTGACAGATTAAACCACCTCAATAACCCTAAACTGACAGGTTAAGGTGTCTCAACCTACGCTGGCTACATAGTTCTGGAACACAAGGATCATTACTAAGAATCACACCCTAAACTGGCATGTGAGTTCCCATCCTTGGGTTCACTCAGTGCTAACATCTACTCCTATCTGAAGAGACTAAACATGATTTAACTGACCGTACATGGACTGAGTAACTGACTTCCATTGACTGACAAATAGTACTACTATCTGGGAATTAACTGAGATCATGAGATTTCTGAGGTTTCCTGAGTCACATGACCGACTAAGTTCTATAGATCATGGCTTGACTGAGATTATTGTGATAACATGACATGGATCTAGGCACACAACTATATTTTTTGGGTACAAGTACCCCCAGGACTCGATGGAAGGAAACTGATACACATGACTAACTTGATCGTAAGAGTAGAGTCCATAATTTACAATATCATTAGTAGGGGACTTCACACTAAGCATAGTTCTCAACATTTTATACATGGAAGGGAAATTCATATGATATGTATATACTTGCATATCTTCAATATCATGGTCAATCCATATCACAACAATAACGCATATCACTCACATGGAATTCATGGGAAATCGTAAAGCATAGAGCATGGACTTGTCATTTAAGCACCATTAAATCATGAGACATTAATTCTATCATCCTAGGCATATTATCAAACACTTTGCATGCATTCTTTTAGCTTCAGTGTGTTCATGAATTTCACCATATTAAGCCACATAAAGATCATGGGTTTCAACTAACAAACACATATACTTCAAGAAAACACCTTTAGATATCATCTTTAAACTTAAACAACAATCATTAACATATAGATGCTCATATCACAACAAGACAGTCACAAAATAATATTTAAAACATGGTTCTAGAGTTCTATGAACAAAATGGATCCATAGATGAACACTATGCATACCTGACTCAACGTTCTTGATGTTTTTGAACTTGAAGGATTTGAAATCCTTTGATTTTTTTTGAAGAAGATTGGGTCTTGTTCTTGGAGACTAAATTTAGAGAGAAACCCTAGTTTTTGTTTGTGAAATAATAATGAGAAAAATAGCTGAATTTAGACTCATCTGGGTATATATAGGCGAGTGGTAAGTGACCAAAATACCCCTATTAAAATGGCCTGGAAATAAACTGAAGGTGGTGTATGATGACCCGACTGACAGTCCATCAGAATCTTGATGGTCCATCATTTCGCCCATCATACGTGGACCAGAAATGGGGTTTACTAGATAAAAGTTGACGGCCTGGATGACGGTCCGTCAAAAATCTGACGGTCCGTCAACTCGTTCGTTAATCCTTATCGAGAACGTGGCCCTATTGACTTGGTTATGAAGGTCGAAGTGGTGGTCCATCACTTGTTTGGCGGTCCGTCAACTTGGACGTCGAACCTGGGCGTTTTGACCAGTTCTGAGTAAAACACCCATAACTTTCTTGTCTGGTGTCGGATTTGGAAAAAATTGGTATCGTTAGAAAGATAACTCAATTTCCCACGTGATAGAAAGTAGAAATCTCAAAAATACCACGAGTACAAAAATAGATTTATATTTCAAATCAAGTAACAACATCCTTGAGATGATTTCTAGCTAGGAATAAGCAAGGGTATTACAATATCTCCCCCTTGAGATCATTTATCCTTAAATGAGACTGACTAAGAGGGAAAATAATAAATGAACATGAACTGAACATGAGTGACTAAGACATGACTTCATGACTGACATGCTAAATATAAGGAACTCATACATATCTGATGCATGGCTAACTAATACATTAATGCGTGACTGAGTTTGAAATGGTAGTAGATACCACGTTTATAATAGTAACATGAATATGAATCTAAACAAGCTTAAGGAGAACTATTACCTTTAGCTTGATCTGAATCGGCGGAGAAGAGGTAAGGATACTTGGTACACATATCTGCTTCTGCTTCCCAAGTAGCTCCCTCGACGGACTGATTTCACCAAAGAACCTTAACTAGAGGGACCTCTTTGTTCCTCAATCGATGAGTCTGATAGTCTAAGATTTCAACTGGAATCTCTTCATAAAAGAGACTGTTCTGAACATCAATGCTCTGAATAGGGACTATAACTACTGGGTCACCTACGCACTTCTTGAGTAAGGATACATGAAGACCGGATGAACTGAGGCTAAATCTGAAGGCAATTTGAGCTCATAAGATACCTACCTAAATGACTGAGAATCCTGAAGGGACCGACATAGCGGGGACTGAGTTTCCCTTTCTTGCCGAACTTCTTCACTCCCTTCATGGGAGAGATCTTGAGATAGATATAATCATCGACCTCAAACTCGAGATCCTTTCTACAAACATCATCATAAAACTTCTGTCGGCTCTGAAAAGCCCGAAGTCTCTCTCTAATCAACTGAACTTTCTCTAAGGCATCAAAAACCAAGTCAGGACCTATGACTGAGGCCTCACTAACTTCAGACCAACCAATTGGAGATCTACACCTCCTGCCATAGAGAGCTTCAAATGGAGATATTTTAATACTAGAATGATAGCTATTGTTGTATGGAAACTCAATCAAAGGCAAGTGGTCATCCCAACTTTCCTTGAAATCAATTGCACACGCCCTTAGCATATCTTCAAGAGTCTGAATGGTCTTTTCTGCTTGACCATCTATCTGAGGATGAAAGGTTGTACTGAGTTGGACTTGGGTACCAAGACACTTTTGGAACACATTCCAGAAGTGAAAGGTGAACTGGGTACCTCTGTCAGAAATAATAGATAATGGAACACCATGTAATCTGACAAAATCCCTGATATAGAGTTTGGCGTAATCCTCGGCTGAATAAGAGGTATGAACTAGAAGGAAATGAGCTGACTTGGTCATCCTATCTACAATTACCCAAACTGAATCGTGGTGTTAACGAGTTCGAGGTAAACCCATCACGAAATCTATATTCACTTCTTCCCACTTCCAAGTAGGAATGGTGAACTCCTACATAGGTCTACTAGGCTTCTTATGTTCTATCTTAACTTACTAACGTGTAGAGCACTTAGCCACAAACTCTACAATATCTCTCTTCATCCCACTCCACCAATAGATTTCCCGCAGGTCAGGTACATCTTAGTGGCCCCTGGATGAATAAAGTATCATGCACCATGCGCTTCTACAAAAATTCACTGCTTTAAGTCATCTACACCTGGAACGCACAGATGACCCTAACAATAAAGAACCCCATCTCCCCCTAGGAGAAAACCTCTACTCTCTGATTTTGAACTGACTCTTTTAGCTTGACAAGGCTAGGATCCCTGACTTGCTTTTCTTTCACCTCAAAAACTAGAGATGACTCTGAACTACTCTGAACACATACACCACCCTTCGAAGAATCGACTAAGCAAACACTTATTCTGGCGAGATGATTGATTTCCTAAGCTATCTTGGTTTTACTATTCTCAGTGTGAGAAATACTACCCATGGAGAGTTTTCTGAGAGCGTCGGCCACAACGTTGGCCTTGCTCGGATGGTAAAGGACACTCATGTCATAATCTTTCAAAAGCTCTAACCACCTTCTCTGACGAAGATTGAGATCTTTCTAAGAAAAGACATACTGGAGACTCTTATGATCTGTGAAGACATTTACATGAACTCCGTATAGATAATGCCTCCAAATCTTCAAGGCAAATACTATGGCTGCTAACTCAAGATCATGTGTAGGATAATTCTTCTCATTGGGCTTTAACTGTCAGGAGACGTAGGTTATGAGCTTACCATGCTGCATGCGGACATAACCTAGGCCTACTCTGGATGCATCACAATAGACTATGAAACCGTCTGAACCATCTGGAAGAGCTAGAACAGGAGCTGAGGTGAGTCGAGTCTTCAAATCCTGAAAAATCTTCTCGCAAGAATCTAACCACTGAAACTGGACCTTCTTCTAAGTCAATCTAGACATAAGGGATGCAATATAATAAAATCCCTCAACAAACCGTCTGCAATAGCCATCCAATCCCAAGAAACTCCTGATATTTGATTGAGAGACAGTGCGAGGCCAGTTTCTTACCGCTTTAATCTTCTGAGGATCTACTCTAATGCCATCACCGGAAACAATATGGCCAAGGAATGATACTGATCGTAGCCAAAACTCGCACTTACTGAATTTGGCGAATAGCTGGAGATCTCTGAGAGTTTAAAGAACAATTCTGAGATGGTCTGAATGATCACGCTCTGTGCGGAAATAGACCAGGATTTCATCTATGAAGACTATGACGAACATGTCCAGGTACTTCTTGAACACCCGGTTCATCAAGTCTCTAAAAGCGGATGGGGCATTAGTAAGACCAAAGGACATAACTAAAAACTTGAAGTGACCATACCAAGTATGGAAAACTGTCTTTGGGATGTCACATTCTCTAACTCTGAGCTGATGGTAGCCTGATCTGAGGTCTATCTTGGAGAAATAATTGGCACCCTGAAGTTGGTCAAATAAGTCATCTATTCTGGGAAGAGGATACTTGTTCTTGACCGTAACTTTGTTGAGCTGACAGTAAGCAATATATATCCTGAGAGAACCGTCTTTCTTGCGTATAAATAAGACTGGTGCACCCCATGGGGATACACTGGGCCTGATGAATCCCTTATCTAAGAGATTCTTCAACTGATCTTTCAGTTTCTTGAGTTCTGCTAGTCCCATTTTGTATGGCGGAATAAAGATAGGTTGAGTATCTGGAAGAAGATCAATGCCGAAGTCTATTTTCCTTTCGGGAGAAATGTCTGGAAGATCTTAGGGAAACACGTCTGAATACTCATTTACAACTGGGCTGATTCAAAACTAGGAGATTCAGAACTGGAATCTTTAACATGCACGAGATGATACACGCACCCCTTAGAAATCATTTTCCTTGACCAAAGGTAGGAAACAAGCTGACCCCTGAAAAATGAAGTACTACCCTTCCATTCTAGGACGGGCTCACTCGAGAACTGAAACTGAACTACCCTGGTTCTGCCGTCGATTGTGGCATAGAAGGAATGAAGCCAATCCATGCCAAGAATGACATCAAAATCAGTCATCTCTAACTCGACTAAATCTACTGACCTGGCTTTTTGAAATATCATAACTGGGCAGTTCCTGTATACCCGCCAAGCTATGATGGTTTTACCCATTGGGGTAGAGACTGAAAAGGGCTCTGCTAAAATTTCAGGATTGATTCCGAAATCGCCTGCTATATAAGGAGTAACAAAAGACAAGGATGCACTGGATCTAGCAAAGCATAAACATGAACATGGAAAATCTGTAACGTACCAGTAATAACATCAGGAGAATTTTCCTGATCTTGTCGGGTCTGAAGAGCATAGAATCTGTTTGGGCATTGCCCACTAGTAGCATTGGAAGTGGCACCCTGCTGATTTGAGCGATCGGACTGGGTTGTGGAACGATTCTGCTGACCTTGCAAACCTGACTGCGGACACTCTCTAACCCTGTGGCCTGGCTTTCCACAATCAAAACAAATATCGCTACCAGCTCTACAGGTACCCTTATGGTTCTTACCACAAGTCTGACACAGGGGACTAGTTCATGCACTGCTGACACTGCCCTGAGACTTAGAGACTGGTGCTCGATCTCCGTTTCCATCTCTGAATTTCATCATTGGGGAACTGGCGGAGGAAGGAGCTGGAACTTTTGGCTTAGGATAAAACTGCAAACGGTTTCCTCCTTGTTATTTGGGTTGAGCAAAACCAAAACTGTCTGACCTTGCTCTCTTATTCTGCCTCTCCCTAGTCCTAATCTTCTGCTCCTCTATTCGTTGAGCATGAGTCATGAGCCTGGCTAAAGTCATATCACTATTCAGCATCGCAGACCTACACTTATTTACCACGCTATCATTAACCCCTTACACAAACTTGCTTATCTTAGCCCTGTTGTCTACAACAACATGAGGGACATGTCTGGATAGCTAAGTAAATCTGAGAGAATACTTTTTAACCGTCATATTTCCCTGCTTGAGGTTGATTAACTCTAGAACTATTGCCTCCCTCAGCTCTTGGGGAAAGAATCTGTCTAAGAAAGTCGTGACAAATTCCTCCCACTCTATAGGACCTGCATCTTCTAACCTCTTGGACTTTCACTGTTTGTACCAAGTGTGAGTAACATCTGATAACTGGTATGCAGCTAACTCGGCACTCTGACAAGAAGTAACTCCCATGATGTCTATGACCTTCTTGTCTTGGTCAATGAATTCCTGAGGGTCTTCATTAGACTTAGACCCAAAGAAAGATGGATGGTTCATTCGGGTGAAGTCTTGAATCCTAGCTGTGGATGAGTTAGCCACTGGATTGGCCGAAATAACTGGTGGCCGTTCATTTTGGACAGCCACAGACTGAGCAGGTGTGGTGAATGCGGCCCTAAAATCTGCATGAGAAACATGTTCGCCCAAAGGATCTTCGGGCTGAGGAGCTGGCTGGTTTCTTCTTTTTGGAGGCATATTCTGAAATAAGAGAAGAACGAATTAGACTGAGAGTTTAACTTTAGATTATGCTCACTAGTACGACATGAATACTGAAAGAAGGGAAACTATTCCTAAAACATCTTATATCCTCTTGCACATAAATATGGCCCGCAACACACCCATGTACAAGACTCTACTTGATGCGGCTTTCAGACTTCCTAGGACTCTATTGAACCTTAGGATCTGATACCAAGTTTGTAACAACCCATTTTTCTGAACCAGATCGCTACACGGTGCCCATGATCCCGAGGGAGAAGAAGCTAACCCATGACTGATATCTGTACCTATATACTGCAATATATGATGTAATAATGCAGAAAACATAAACACCAAAGTTAACATGCGACTCAACTATACTCCTTTGCCTCATTTTGAAAGATGACAAATTCACCCACCTCAATTAGTTAACATGCCTCCTCACGAAAAGAAATCACACACACCAAAGTATATATCATACAAGAAGGGATTATAATGAAAGCGCTCACCCTCACAAAGAATCTCTCAGTGCAAACAAGTATCATACCATATACTTGCCCTTATTTTCAATCGTCACTACTTTTAATACACTTGATTGGAGATCTCGAAAAAACTTTTTAAAGCTTGTAATGCAGGCTCGGGGAAAGGGTATGGTATCATTGGGGAATAAAGTGATTACACCCTCCTTGAACATCTACATCATACTATTTAACCAAAATTTGGACCATGGTCCACTTCACTTGTTTTCAGTTCACACATATGCATATTTTCACCACCTTGATTCGCCCATTTCTTTTGAAAGTACTTTCTTCTCATTTATTTATTTCGTGCAAGCTATGATTTTCCTTATTTTGATGGTTTCTTTATTTTTCACTTTTTTTATTTGCTCTTTGTGCTTAGCTCTTAGGCATCCACTTACACTATAATGGCCCAAGGTCACCTCTTCCAAAACATACCACCCCCAACTTAGGCTTTTGGCCTCAAGTTGCATTTTTAAGTTCAAGGATGATAGGGTTCAAGAAAGGGGTACACTTCAAATGGTTCAAGGCTTGTAATGTGGTAGCCAAAGAAAGCCTTGAAGGCTCAAAATATTTGACTAGGGATACTATTTGTGATGACCCATTTTGCCATTACTAAATTATTCATAATAAATTTATTCCACCATATTAACTTGGGTCCAAAATAGCCAATATTTTATTTAATATGACAGCTCAAATTTTTTGGTGAAGATTTTAGCCTTCGTATGTGTCTAGATAGACTCAATATCGATGAATTAAATTATTCATGAGTTCTAATATCAACACTTTAGTTTTAATATTCTTTAGGTATGAATTAAGGTCGTACAATATCCGTAACACAAAGTTAAGTATAAAACTTTCTTTTCGAAATAGTTTTGATATGGGTTTTTATTAGGGCCAAATTCAAACGATCATATCTCATAGAATATAAAGAGTTATGGGTCATAATATCTATCAACTTAAATATATCTGAGTCCTCTTTCCAACGCAATAAATCGTTCCACAATCCAAATTTATAGTAAAAAGTTATGACTATTTTACTGAGCACTTTCTGGGCTGAAGAGAGATTTTGCTGTAGCGAAAATTCTGATGGTATTTAAATCAACTTCAGCCGTATTTTAAGTCTAAAAACCCCAAATTTCATTCCCCAACCCTAGAGAGGTGATTTCCCAAGTCTTAAGGTGAAATTACATCGTTGAGGTAAGTTTTTCCATTATTTTCTTCATCTTTTAATCTTTTTAACATCTTAGAATCCTTAGAAAGACCTTTAATGGTGGAATCCTTTTGGAAAATACTCATGGGTGTTTTTAATAAAACGTAGAGCTGATTCTAATCTATAAATTAAAGATTCCTATCAAGAATTTGATAAACTAGATTATGAATATTGATGGTTAGAAACCTTGAATTTCGTAAAGATGAGACCTTTAGCATAAAAACTCCATTAATGGAGATGGGTTAAACTTGAAAGAGCTAATTAATAGCTAACTGACATTGGAGAATGATATAAACCTTGAATTAAGTATAGAATTAGTG
Source organism: Capsicum pubescens (assembly GCA_030864215.1). NCBI lineage: Eukaryota > Viridiplantae > Streptophyta > Magnoliopsida > Solanales > Solanaceae > Capsicum > Capsicum pubescens. The sequence continues at coordinate 115,325,201 of CM061546.1, forward strand.
GATTTGAATCCCTAAGATATTTGTTTGAAGATGTAACGCCCCGATTTTCTGAATCAGATCGCTACACGGTGCCCATGATACTGAGGGACCACAAGCTAACCCATGACTGATATTTGTACCTGTATACTGCAATATATGACATAATAATGAGGAAAACATGAACAATAGGCCATATGGTTCAACTGAATAAAATATCTGACAAATTATAACATCCATATGGGGTAACGAATACCCAAAACAACTGAAATTTGAATCAAATATGAAAGCCTCTAAATACTATTTGAATATGGAGTTGAAGGGACATGTCTCCAACTAACTCCGTCCAGCAAAACTGAACTGAAAAAATAAATGAAATAAAATAATATCATCCTCGAATGGATGAGGACTCATTGCAACTGGAATGCTACTGCTACTGCTGATCTGGAACTCGAGTCTGTGAACCTATGGTGTAACATAAAAGAAAGAACCATAGAGTAAATGCATCAGAACAACTGGGAGTATTAAATATACGAGTGAGGTAGGATAAATGCAAGGATTTACATGCATGAACGATGTTAACTGACTGACTGATATGAATGTGAGAGTGCAAACATACATACATAGTAAGTGAGATCGTAATTACGTGATATCTAGATCTGGACACTAATACATGATCTACTGATATCTAGCATGACAAATACTGAAATTCTGATAACATAGATGACTATGTCTGACAGTCCTGAATCTAATGGAACTATCTGTGTTCCGTTCTGTAACTGAATTGACTGTATATGACAGTTCTGATATACTGAAATCTAAAGAACTATCTGAGTTCTTTTACTGAGACTGGGACTAAAACTGTGGGAGGTAGTTGTTTAACCGACATGCCCCAACAACACATATAGTTAAGTTGGGGTCCAATCTCTTCCTCGACTGAAAGGGTGTCAACACCGCGCCACTGGTAAGGACAGCTGTGAGTGACCCTTAGATGGAAGGTACTCAAAATGAGAATGGTGGGAACCCTAAACTGACAGATTAAGCCACCTCATTAAACCTAAACTGAAAGGTTAAGATGTCTCAACCTACACTGGCTACTTAGTTCCGGAACATAAGGATGATTACTAAGAATCACACCCTAAACTGGCAGGTGAGTTCCCATACTTGGGTTCACTCAGTGCTAACTTCTACTCCCATCTGAAGAGACTGAACGTGATTTAACTGACGGTACATGGACTGAGTAACTGACTTCCGTTGACTGACAGAATAGTACTATTATCTGGGAATTAACTGAGATCATGAGATTTCTGAGGTTTCCCGAGTCACATGACCGACTGAGTTCTATAGATCATGGATTGACTGAGATTATCGTGATAACATGACATGACTCTAGGCAAACAACTATATTTTTTGGGTACAAGTACCCCCAGGACTCGATGGAAGGAAACTGACACACATGACTAACTTGATCGTAAGAGTAGAGTCCATAATTTACAATATCATGAGTAGGGGACTTCACACTAAGCATAGTTCTCAACATCTTATACATGAAAGGGAAATTCATTCAATATGTATATATATACTTGCGTAGCTTCAATATCATGGTCAATCCATATCAAAACAACAACGTATATCACTCACATGGAATTCATGGGAAATCGTAAAGCATAGAGCATGGACTTGTCATTTAAGCACCATTAAATCATGGGACATGAATTCTATCATCCTAGGCATATTATCAAACACTTTGGATGCATTCTTTTAGCTTATGTGTGTTCATGAATTTCACCATATTAAGCCACATAAAGATCATGGGTTTCAGCTAACAAAAACATTTACTTCATGAAAACACCTTTAGATATCATCTTGAAACTTAAACAACAATCATCAACATGTATATGCTCATATCACAACAAGACAATCATAAAATAATATTTAAAACATGGTTCTTGAGCTCTATGAACGAAATGGATCCATAGATGAACACTACGCATACCTGACTCAAGGTTCTTGATGTTTTTGAACTTGAAGGATTTGAAATCCTTTGATTTTTTTGAAGAAGATTGGGTTTTGTTCTTGGAGATTAAATTTAGAGACAAACCCTAGTTTTTGTTTGTGAAATAATAATGAGCAAAATGGCTGAATTCGGACTCATCTGGGTATTTATAGGTGAGTGGTAAGTGACCAAAATACCCCTATTAAAATGGTCTGGAAATAAATTGAACGTGGCGTATGATGACCCAACTCACGGTCCATCAGAATCTTGATGGTCAGTCATTTCGACCATCATACGTGGACCAGAAATTTGGTTCACTGGATAAAAGTTGACGGCCTGGATGACGGTCCGTCAAAAATCTGATGGTCCGTCAACTCGTCCGTCAATCCTTCTCTAGAACGTGGACCTACTGCCTTGGCTATGATGTTCGAAGTGGTGTTCCATCACTTGTTTGGCGGTCCGTCAACTTGGACGTCGTACCTGGGCGTTTCGTTCAGTTCTGAGTAAAACATCCATAACTTTCTCGTCTGGTGTCGGATTTGGACAAAATTGGTATCGTTAGAAAGCTAACTCAATTTCCCATATGATAGAAAGTAGAAATCTCAAAAATACCACGGGTACAAAAATAGATTTGTATTTCAAAGAAAGTACCAACATCCTTGAGATGATTTCTAGCTAGAAATAAGCACGGGTATTACAGTATCTCCCCCTTGAGAACATTCATCCTCAAATGAGACGGACTAAGAGGGAAAATAATAAATGAACATGAACTGAACATGAGTGGCTGAGACATGACTTCATGACTGACATGCTAAATATACTGAATTCATACATATCTGATGTATGGCTAACTGATACATGAATGCGTGACTGAGTATGAAATGGTAGTAGATACCACGTTTATAATAGGAACATGAATATGAAACTGAATAAGCATAAGGAGAACTATTACCTTTAGCTTAATCTGAATCGGAGGAGAAGAGGCAAGGGTACTTGGTACACATATCTGCTTCGGCTTCCCAAGTAGCTTCCTCGACAGACTGATTTCACCAAAGAACCTTAACTAGAGAGACCTCTTTGTTCCGCAATCGATGAGTCTGATAGTCTAAGATTTCAACTGGAATCTCTTCATAAGAGAGATTGTTCTGAACATCAACGCTCTGAATAGGGACTACAACTGCTGGGTCACCTACGCACTTCTTGAGCAAGGATACATGGAAGACCAGATGAACTGAGGCTAAATCTGAAGGCACTTCGAGATCATAAGCTACCTTGCCTAAACAACTGAGAATCCTGAAGGGACCGACATAGTGGGGACTGAGTTTCCCTTTCTTGCCGAACCTTTTCACTCCCTTCATAGGAGAGATCTTGAGATAGACAGTCATCGACCTCGAACTCGAGATCCTTTCTACGAACATCCACATAAGACTTTTGTCAGCTCTGAGCAGCTCGGAGTCTCTTTCTAATCAACTGAACTTTCTCTAAGGCGTCGAAAACCAAGTCAGGCCTATGACTGAGGCCTCACTAACTTCAAACCAACTAATTGGAGATCTATACCTCCTGCCATAGAGAGCTTCCAATGGAACCATTTTAATACTGGAATGATAACTATTGTTGTATGCAAACTCAATCAAAGGCAAGTGGTCATTCCCACTTTCCTTGAAATCAATTGCACACGCCCTTAGCATATCATCAAGAGTCTGAATGGTCCTTTCTGCTTGACCATTTTTCTTAGGATGAAAGGTTGTACTGAGATGGACGTGGGTAGCAAGACCCTTTTGGAATGCATTCCAGAAATGAAAGGTAAACTGGGTACCTCTGTCTGAAATAATAGATAATGGAACACCGTGTAATCTGACCAACTCCCTGATATAGAGTTTGGCGTAATACTCGATGGAATAAGAGGTATGAACTAGAAGGAAATGAGTTGACTTGGTCATTCTATCTACAATAACCCAAACTGAATCATGTTGTTAACGAGTTCGAGGCAAACCCATCACGAAGTCCATATTCACTTCTTCCTACTTCCAAGTAGGTATGGTGAACTCCTGCATGGGTCCACTAGGATTCTGATGCTTTATCTTAACTTGCTGACATGTAGAGTACTTAGCCACAAACTCTGCAATATCTCTCTTCATCCCACTCCACCAATAGATTTCCCGCAGGTTAGGTACATCTTAGTGGCCCCTGGATGAATAGAGTATCGCGTACCATGCGCTTCTACAAAAATTCTCTGCTTTAAGTCATCTACACCTGGAACGTACAGATGACCCTAACAATGAAGAACCCCATCTCCCCTTGGGAGAAAATCTCTACTCTCTGATTCTGAACTAACTCTTTTAGCTTGACAAGGCTAAGATCCTTGTCTTGGTTTTCTTTCACCTCGAAAACTGGAGATGACTCTGAACTACTCTAAACACATACACCACCCTCCGAAGAATCAACTAAGCAAACACTTATTCTGGCGAGCTGAGGGATTTCCTAAGCTATCTTTTTTTTGCTATCCTCAACGTGAGAAATACTACCCCTGGAGATTCTACTGAGAGCGTTGACCACAACGTTGGCCTTTCTCGGATGGTAAAGGACACTCATGTGATAATCTTTCAAAAGCTCTAACCACCTTCTCTAACGAAGATTGAGATCTTTCTAAGAAAAGACATACTGGAGACTCTTATGATCTGTGAAGACATTTACATGAACTCCGTATAGATAATGCCTCCAAATCTTCAAGGCAAATACTATGGCTGTTAACTCAAGATCATGAGTAGGATAATTCTTCTCATGGGGCTTTAACTGTCTGGAGGTCTAGGCTATGACCTTACCATTTTCATGAGGACACAACCTAGGCCCACTCTGTATGCATCACAATAGACTATGAAACCGTCTGAACCATCTGGAAGAGCTAGAACTGGAGTTGAGGTGAGTCGAGTCTTTAACTCCTGAAAACTCTTCTCGTAAGAATCTGACCACTGAAACATGACCTTGTTCTAAGTCCATCTGGACATAGGGGATGCAATTGAAGAAAATCCCTCAACAAACCATCTGTAATAGCCATCCAATCCCTAGAAACTCCTGATATCTGATGGAGAGACAGGGCGAGGCCAGTTTTTTACCGCTTCGATCTTCTGATGATCTACTCTAATACCATCACCGGAAACAATATGGCCAAGGAATGCTACTAATCTAAGACAAAACTTGCACTTACTAAATTTGGCGAATAGATGGTGATCTCTGAGAGTCTGAAGAACAATTCTGAGATGGTCTGAATGATCATGCTCTGTGCAGGAATAGACCAGGATATCATTTATGATGACTTTGACGAATATGTCCAAGTACTGCTTGAACACCCGGTTCATCAAGTCCATAAAAATGGTTGGGGCAATGGTAAGACCAAAGGACATAAATAAAAACTCGAAGTGACCATATCGAGTACGGAAAGTTGTCTTTGGGATGTCACATTCTCCAACTCTGAGCTGATGGTAGCCGGATCTGAGGTCTATCTTGGAGAAATAACTGGCACCTTAAAGTTGGTCAAACAAGTCATCTATTCTGTGAAGAGGATACTTGTTCTTGACCGTAACTTTGTTGAGCTGATGGTAATCAATATATATCCTGAGAGAACCGTCTTTCTTGCGTATGAATAAGACTGGTGCACCCCATGGGGATACACTGGGCCTGATGAATCCCTTATTTAAGAGATTCTTCAACTGATCTTTCAGTTCCTTGAGTTCTGTTGGTCCCATTTTGTATGGCGGAATAAATATAGGTTGAGTATCTGGAAGAAGATCAATGTCGAAGTCTATTTTCCTTTCGGGAGAAATGTCTGGAAAATCTTCGGGAAACACGTCTGAATACTTATTTACAACTAGGCTGATTCAAAACTAGGAGATTCAGAAATGGAATCTTTAACATGCACGAGATGATACACGCACCCCTTAGTAATATTTTCCTTGCCCAAAGGTAGGAAACATGCTGACCCCTGAAAAATGAAGTACTACCCTTCCATTCTAGGACGGGCTCACTCGAGAACTGAAACTGAACTACCCTGGTTCTGCCGTCGACTGTGGCATAGCAGGAATCAAGTCAATCCATGCCAAGAATGACATCAAAATCAGTCATCTCTAACTCAACTAAATCTACTGACGTGGCTTTTTGAAATATCTTAACTGGGCAGTTCCTGTATACCCGCCAAGCTATGATAGTTTTACCCATTGAGGTAGAGACTGAAAAGGGCTCTGCTAAAATTTTAGGACTGATTCCGAAATCGCCTGCTATATAAGGAGTAACAAAAGACAAAGATGCACCTGGATCTAGCAAAGCATAAACATGAACATGGAAAATCTGTAACGTACCAGTAACAACATCAAGAGAATTTTCCTGATCCTGTCGGGTCTGAAGAGCATAGAATCTGTTTGGGCATTGCCCACTAGTAGCACTGGAAGTGGCACCCTGCTGATTTGAGCGACCGGACTGGGTTGTGGAACAATTCTGCTGACCCTGCAAACCTAACTGCGGACACTATCTAACCCTGTGGCCTGGCTTACCACAATTAAAACAAATATCGCTACCAGCTCTATAGGTACCCTTATGGTTCTTACCACAAGTCTGACACAGGGGACTAGTTTGTGCACTGCTGACACTGCCCTGAGACTTAGAGACTAGTGCTCGATCTCTGTTTCCGTCTCTGAATTTCGTCACTGGGGAACTGGCGGAGGAAGGAGCTGGAACTTTTGGCTTAGGATAAAACTGCAAACGGTTTCCTCCTTTTGATTTGGGTAGAGCAAAACTAAAACTGCCTGACCTTGCTCTCTTATTCTGCCTCTCCCTAGTCCTAATCTTCTGCTCCTCTATTTGTTGAGCATGAGTCATGAGCCTGGCTAAATTCATATCACTATTCAGCATCGCAGACCTACACTTATTTACCACGCTATCATTCACCCCTGACACAAACTTGCTCATCTTAGCCCTGTTGTCTACAACAACATGAGGGACATGTCTGGATAGCTAAGTAAATCTGAGAGAATACTCTTTAACCGTCATATTTCCCTGCTTGAGGTTGATTAACTCTAGAACTTTTGCCTCCCTCAGCTCTTGGGGAAAGAATTTGTCTAAGAAAGTCGTGACAAATTCCTCCCACTCTATAGGACCTGCATCTTCTAACCTCTTGGACTTTCACTGTTTGTACCAAGTGTGAGCAACATCTGATAACTGGTATGCGGCTAACTCGGCACTCTGACAAGAAGTAACTCCCATGATGTCTATGACCTTCTGGTCTTGGTCAATGAATTCCTGAGGGTCTTCATCAGACTTAGACCCAAAGAAAGATGGATGGTTCATTCGGGTGAAGTCCTGAATCCTAGCTGTGGATGAGTTAGCCACTGGATTGGCCAAAATAACTGGTGGCCGTTCATTTTGGACAGCCACAGACTGAGCAGGTGTGGTGAATGCGGCCCTAAACTCTGCATGAGAAACATGTTCGCCCAAAGGATCTTCGGGCTGAGGAGCTGGCTGGTTTCTTCTTTTTGGAGGCATATTCTGAAATAAGAGAAGAACGAATTAGACTGAGAGTTTAACTTGAGAGTATGCTCACTAGTACGACATGAATACTGAAAGAAGGGAAACTATTCCTAAAACATCTTATATCCTCTTGCACATAAATGTGGCGCGCAACACACCCATGTACAAGACTCTACTAGATGCGGCTTTCAGACTTCCTAGGACTCTATTGAACCTTAGGATCTGATACCAAGTTTGTAACACCCCATTTTTCTGAACCGGATCGCTACACGATGCCCATGTTCCCGAGGGAGAAGAAGCTAACCCATGACTGATATTTGTACCTGTATACTGCAATATATGATGTAATAATGCAGAAAACATAAACACTAAGCCATAAGGTTCAACTGAATAAAATATCTAACAAATCATAACATCCATATGAGGTAACGAATACCCAAAACAACTGAAATCTGAATCAAATCTGAAAGCCTCTAAATACTATCTGAATATGGAGTTGAAGGAACATGTCTCCAACTAACTCTGTCCAGTAAAACTGAACTGAAATAATAAATAAAATAAAATAATATCGTCCTCGAATGGATGAGGACTCACTGCAACTCTGCGACTGAAATGTTACTGCTACTGCTGATCTGGAACTCGTGTCTATGAACCTTTGGTGTAACATAAAATAAAGCACCATAGCGCAAATGCGTCAGTACAACTGGAAGTATTGAGTAAACGAGTGAGGTATGCAAATGCGTCATGCATGTAAATACAAAGGTTTACATGCATGAACGATGTTAACAGACTGACTGATATGAACGTGAGAGTGCAAACATGTAAACATAGTAACTGAGATCGTGATTACGTGATATCTAGATCTGGACACTAATACATGATCTACTGATATCTAGTATGACAAATACTGAAATTCTAATAACATAGATGACTGTGGCTGACAGTCCTGAATCTAATGGAACTATCTGTGTTTCGTTTTGTAACTGAATTGACTGTATCTAATAGTCCTGATATATTGAAATCTAAAGAACTATCTGAGTTCTTTTACTGAGACTGGGACTGAAACTGTAGGAGGTAGTTGTTTAACCGACATACCCCAACAACGCATATAGCTAAGTTGGGGTTCAATCTCTGCCCCAACTAGAAGGTTGTCAATACCGCGCCACTGGTAAGGACAGTTATAAGTGACCCTTAGCTGGCAGGTACATAAAATAAGAACGGTGGGAACCCTAAACTGACAGATTAAGCCACCTCATCAACCCTAATCTAACAGGTTAAGATGTCTTAACCTACGCTGGCTACATAGTTCTGGAACACAAGGATGATTACTAAGAATCACACCCTAAATTGGCAGGTGAGTTCCCATCCTTGGGTTCACTCGGTGCTAACTTCTACTCCCATCTGAAGAGACTGAACGTGATTTCACTGATGGTACATGGACTGAGTAACTGACTTCCGTTGACTGACGGAATAGTACTACTATCTGGGAATTAACTGAGATCATGAGATTTTTGAGGTTTCCTGAGTCACATGATCGACTAAGTTCTATAGATCATGGCTTGACTGAGATTATCGTGATAACATGACATGGCTCTAGCCACACAACTATATTTTTCGGGTACAAGTACCCCTAGGACTCGATGGAAGGAAACTGACACACATAACTGATTTGATCGTAAGAGTAGAGTCCACAATTTACAATATCATGAGTAGGGGATTTCACACTAAGCATAGTTCTCAACATCTTATACATGGAAGGGAAATTCATATAATATGTATATACTTGCATAGCTTCAATATCATGGTCAATCCATATGACAACAACAACACATATCACTCACATGGAATTCATGGGAAATCGTAAAGCATAGAGCATGGACTTGTCATTTAAGCACCATTAAATCATGGGACATGAATTCTATCATCCTAGGCATATTATAAAACACTTTGGATGCATTCTTTTAGCTTAAGTGTGTTCATGAATTTCATCATATTAAGCCACATAAAGATCATGGGTTTCAACTAACAAACACATATACTTAATGAAAACACCTTTAGATATCATCTTGAAACTTAAACAACAATCATCAACATGTACATGCTCATATCACAACAAGACAATCACAAAATAATATTTAAAACATGGTTCTTGAGCTCTATGAACGAAATGGACCCATAGATGAACACTACGCATACCTAACTCAAGGTTCTTGATGTTTTTGAACTTGAAGGATTTGAAATCCTTTGATTTTTTTGAAGAAGATTGGGTATTGTTCTTGGAGATTAAATTTAGAGAGAAACCCTAGTTTTTGTTTGTGAAATAATAATGAGCAAAATGGCTGAATTCGGACTCATCTGGGTATATATAGGCGAGTGGTAAGTGCCAAAATACCCTTGTTAAAATGGCCTGAAAATAAACTGAACGTGGCGTGTGATGACCCGACTGACGGTCCTTCAGAATCTTGACGGTCCGTCATTTTGACCGTCATACTTGGACCAAAAATAGAGTTCACTGGATAAGAGTTGACGGCCTGGATGACGGTCCGTCAACTCGTCCGTCAATCCTTATCCAGAATGTGGCCCTACTGCCTTGACTGTGACGGTCGAAGTGGCGGACCGTCACTTGTTTCGCGGTCCGTCAACTTGGACGTCGCACCTGGGCGTTTCAGTCAATTCTGAGTAAAACATCCATAACTTCCTCGTCTGGTGTCAGATTTGGACTAAATTGGTATCGTTAGAAAGCTAACTCATTTTCCCACGTGATAGAAAGTAGAAATCTCAAAAATACCACGGGTACAAAAATAGATTTGTATTTCAAAGCAAGTGTCAGCATCCTTGAGATGATTTCTAGCTAGGAATAAGCACGGGTATTACAGAAGAGTAAATATTTAATTACTCTTCTAATTGCTTGATTTTTAGAAGATTGATTGTTCGAAGGCATGAAAGAAAGGAAAGAGCATCCTTGTTGCATCTTGCTTCTTCCAAAAACTTGGTGTCCAGGTAGGTTAGGTTTAATGAGTAGAAGATTTTGTTAATTCATATTTTCATAATTTATAATTGATGGGAGAAAGCACGTCTAGGCTTGTAGGCATGGAGTTGAGGTGTATAAAGACACACGAACTTAACTTTAATCCCGAAAACTATATTATTGATTAATCATGTGATACTTGCGATATTATGTGCTATGTGCCCGCAAGGAGATTGTTGTAAATGAAGTATGTGGACATGATAGTTCTTAGTTGTTCTAGTGATGAACCTAGTTGAGTTATAATGATATTAAGTTGTATGCATTGTGCAATAATATGATGAGGAGAATTATGCTAAGATTGAATATTGATGAGTATAGTAATATCTAAGGGATAAATGACTTGAATTAGTGTGATGATTGTATTATGTGGAAAGAGGTAGAGGATAATGATACGTGTGAATGTGCTAGTTATAGGTGGTGATGTTAGAACCCCAAGTTGCGGTATTTAAGAAGATAATGATATTTTTAATAATTAATGAGTAATTAAGACTCCAATCGTAACTTGTATGCATCAGAATTAAATTGTGACTTATTTTATGATATTCTTATTTTGATATTGATAAAAATACTATATCTATTGGATGCCCACGAGATGCTAAATTGGTGAAAATGATGGTTTATTGAATTATGCCTATGAGTGACTTGTTTGATAATGATAACTCCTTAAAGTAACGCTATGAATACTTGTTGATTGGTATTCAGACATGCTTGAAATTGTTCATGCTTGGATTGTTGATGCGTGTATAAATGATTGTTGAAAATTTACTTGATGAAATTGTCTTATGACTTTAAAGTGTACTTGTAAACTTGGTACATTGTTGTATGCCGTGAGGTTGTGTAAATTTGATATTGATAATACTTGTTTATGGTGGATCGTGTACCACGTCGGTACGGATATGTATATATTGAATCGGGTACCACGTTGATACGGATATGTATATGTTGGGTCGGGTACCTCGCTGGTACGGATACGGATCGAGTACCACGCCGGTACGAATATGTATATGTTGGATCGGGTACCACGCCGGTACGGATATGTTTATGTTGGAGCGGGTACCACGCTGGTACGAATATGTATATGTTGGATCGGGTACCACGCCGGTACGGATATGTATATTTTGGATCGAGTACCACGCCGGTACGGATATGTATATGTTGGATCGGGTACCATGTCGGTATGGATATGCATATATTGGATCGGATACCACGCCGGTACGGTACATGAACATAGATTGTTCCCTGTAGGTCATGATTATTTGGGCAAAAATAAGTCCCATAACATGTGTGTACATATTTATGTTGAGTCTGTGGATGTTTACAGTATGGTTGTTACTCTTGATGGTTATGTGGCTTGTTTGTGAGTGTTATTTGATCTGTTATTATTGTATTGTTGATTCATTGGGTATTTGATTGTGTGATATGTATTTGAAAAAGTGAAAGTTTGTACTTACTTATATGTTGGTTGACTTGCTTCATTTATACGTGTTTTAATCGTAGCTTCCAAAATGGCTAGTTATCATTCTTTAATATTATAATAGAGCATTTGGTTGTTGGCTTGAGAGTTTAGTGTGGGTTTTCTATGATTACGAGTTTGTACTTATGAATATGAGTAATGAAAGAGATAAGGTAAATAAAAAGGAATAGTGATGTATTACCGTTGTATTATGGCTGATGGTGTGAATTAATGAGGTTAGAGTAGGTTAGTAGCGAATATAATATTGATGGTATTGGAAGAGTAGTTGGATGTTGCAACTTACTTAGGTAAAGTAATAATATTATTACAACCTTTGTTGAATTATATTCCATTCAAGATGTCATGATTTATTTTTGTTAATTCTATTTTATGATTATATGAACTGACAAGGTCGGCCAATTATGCCTACCAGTACGCGTGGTTGTACTGACCCTACTCTTCTGCATTCCTTCTTAGAGTGTAGACTGTATGTGGGTTAGTTGTAGTTACTAGATGGATGATGCTATTAACACTAACTTCTGCACTTTCTTCCTGGCAGATGTTAGAGTCTTTATATTATTTATTTTATTGTCAGTCTATGTTGTAGTAGATAGCTCTTGTACATGTTTGGCCAAGTCTTGGGATAGTTAAGGACATTTGTATGAAGTTTTTGAAAAAAATTATTTATTAGTATTCAATTTACTTATTATATTTAATCCAGTATTCCCTTAAAAACAGAAGTCTTCCGCATATTTTTAGTTGGGTAATAAGGGTTCTCCTAGCTACTCAGAATAGTGTAGGTGCATGCACGATCCATTAATCTGGGTTGTGATAGTTGATATCAGAGCGTTAGGTTCACCAGTCTCACAAGTACAAGAGCAATGTCAAGTAGAGTTCCGTAGATTGGTGTGTAGGGCCCCACACCCAATCTTCGAAAGGCTATGAGGCATGTAGAACTCATTTTCCTTTCTTTTTCTCCATTGTGTCGTCTTAATCTTGGACTATTAGATTGAATCCAATTGGTATCTAGACAATTTCAATTGGTATCTAGACAATTTCAATTGGTATCTTAACAGAGCTCAATTGGAATATAGTTGATTCCAATTGGTAACTTAGTAATTTTGAATAAAAATCTAGGAGATTTCAATTGGTATCTGTTATTAAGGTCTAAAAGTTATTGTTAATAGGTAAAGACTTGTGAAAGTTGTGAACTTATTGATTGTTTGTGTTTGATACTTGGCTAAACTTGTGTTGCTAGATTTTTTTCCTTATTGTGAATTGTTTTTGTTTGAATTTAAGTGATGAAAATTGACCACGTTGTTCTTGTTGATAATTGTGATGAGATTATTTGATTTCTTGTTATTGTGAAATTAGCAATTCTATGGTGCTTACTTATTTTTTTATACTATTATACTGATGAAATTGATGGTATGAGAATTGAGAGGATGATATGAGAAGATGATGTCAATAAAAGATGGTGAAAAAGTGACATGAATAAAAGACTCAGGTGATATGTGATTTCTGTAATGAGGGGTTCTTGTTAATGATATTGTGGATGGATCCTTGTGTGGTTCAATTATTTGATATTATGTGGGGATCCTTATGTGGTCCGATCATTGAGACTATATTTAGAATTTTTGTGTATTTCTATTATTGAAATTATAATAGGTTCCTTGTGAGGACTAGCTAAGTGACATTATTTTTGAGGTCCTTATGTGAACAGATTTTTAATGCTTGGCAAAATAATAAGTTTTAAATAAAAGTGACAAAAATTAGTAGAGATTGTTGATACCTACAGAATTTGAGCGATTCGATAACTTGTCTAGAATATGATATTGGTGATGAGACTGTTAATGACCTGTAATCGATTTATTTTGTTTGGCCTTGTTTATGTATTAGTGGTGTGGGAACCAATCTTGAGGTATTTACGAGTTAAGTAAAGCCGGTAATAAGAAAATATTGTTAGATAAAAATAAGAACGACTCTGTATATCTTAAATTGGTATTAGTGATATTGGGGTGTTTTGGCTTGACAATGAAGTGTTTGACGTGTGAAAAATATTAAGCTAGTGATTGTCAGGACATAAGTTTTAGTTGTGTATTTATGCATTAGGTAAATTCTTAAGAAGATAAATTATTATTGACTTGACCTTGTGGCTAAATTACGCATTTACATGTCCCACATAGTTAGCTAATATATGACACTTTTAGAGGATATTAATTCCCATGATGGTGGCAATACAAAATCATATGGCTTAGTTACACTCATAAAATAATTAAGAATAATCCTGAATGGGAGAATAAGTGAATTATTAAATGGAATGATTGATCTTTCTTTGGGTGATACTTGGCAGATATTTCTTGTTAAGTGATTAAGGTATGATGATTAGATGAATATTAACAATGTTGTGGAGGAGAATGTGTTGTAGGCTAAAATTCTGTGGGATCTTTATGGCTAATAGTGTAAGTTTGTGTAATGAGTGAAAGGTTATGTTGTCATCTATGTATTGTAGTAAATACTAAGCTTGAATCTTGGGTAATCTTTAGGTGAAAAGAATAGTGTTTATGAAATGTTGAAGCTAGCTTTATAAAATGAATGTAATAGTCTTGATTGAGTTCATGCGGATATCTAAGTTATGTGACTTGTAAGTGGTGTGGTGGCTTAAATATAATCAAATGTAAATTCTCCATGGGATAGTCTTAGCTAGAAACCGAGTCAGGTTTCTTAGGGAGAGCTTGTGTGTTGGATGGATTAGATGTGACTTATTTAGTGTTGAAAATTTGAGTAGTAGATTCATGTAGCATCTCGTAGCACTTTTCATAATTGAATTCGGGACTCTGGAGCTTCGGTAGTGAAAAAGAGGTGTTTTTGAATGTTTGCCTTCATCAAGGTGAATCTTCTAACCATCTTTATCTTACTTTCGTGAAACTCAAGTTTCAGACTTAGGCCATTCAAAGGAGAATAAGTGATTTGTGTTTAAATATTTTGCTTCGCATCTTCGTATTTTAAAAAGCTTTATTAGAATGATTGAGTAGAGAATGTGGGTTGATCGATAAGGATATCAAGAGAGTGAAGAAGGTGCAGTATAAGCAACTCTGTTAGTAATGTCTCTCTAATTCCAACCTCGTGTTTTTCTCCACTAAATGCCCATTTGGGGACGAACGAATGGTAAATTGATATCTGATTGTAATGACCCATTTTTCCGTTACTAAATTATTCGTAATAAATTCATTCCTCCATATTAACTTGGGTCCAAAATAGCCAATATTTTATTTATTATGACAGCTCAAATTTTTCGGTGAAGATTTTTGCCTTCGGATGTGTCTAGATAGACTCAAGCTCGATGAATTTAATTATTCATGAGTTCTTATATCAATACTTTAGTTTTAACATTCTTTAGGTATGAATTAAGGTCCTACAATATCCGTAACACAAAGTTAAGTATAAAACTTTCTTTCCGAAATAGTTTCGATATGGGTTTTTATTAGGGCCAATTTCAAACAATCATATCTCATAGAATATAAAGAGTTATGGGTCCCAATACCTATCAAATTAAAGATATCTGAGTCCTCTTTCTAACTCAACAAACCGTTTCACAATCCAAATTTGGAGTAAAAGGTTATGACTGTTTTACTGAGCATTGCTTGGGCTGAAGCGGTATTTCATTGTAGAGAAATTTTTGATGGTATTTAAATCAGCTTCAGCCGTATTTTAAGTCTTAAAACCCCAAATTTCATTCTCCAACCCTAGAGAGGTGATTTCCCAAGGCTTAAGGTGAAATTCCATCATTGAGGTAAGTTTTTCCATTATTTTCTTTGTCTTTTAATCCTTTAGAATCCTTAGAAAGACATTTAATGGTGGAATCCTTTTAGGAAATACTCATGGGTGTTTTTAATATGATGTAGAGCTGATTCTAATCTATAAATTAAAGATTCCTAACATGAATTTGATAAACTAGATTATGAATTTTGATGGTTAGAAACCTTGAATTCCGTAAAGATGAGACCTTTAGCATAAAAACACACAAGAACTTAACTTTAATCCCGAAAACTATATTATTGATTAATCATGTGATACTTACGATATTATGTGCTATGTGGCCGCAAGGAGATTGTTGTAAATGAAGTATGTGGACATGATAGTTTTTAGTTGTTCTAGTGATGAACTGTAAGACCCCACAAAATTCTAAGCTTGATTCAGTCCTGTAAAATCTAGTAAGGGGTCCTAGACGTAGAAAAATTTAGCCAAGTGTTCATACATAGAGTTATTTTAGCCTTCGTAAGTTGGCAATCCTTTTTCATGACCCTTATGACCTTTAAATATCATTTTTTAGGTTAATTCATGATCAGGAATGTCAGTAGGTGTTCTCGAACAAGTTTTGGATTTTTCAGACTTCATTTGAGGCACATTTGAAAGCTCAAACCAGTGGATCGACGCGATCTCAACGCGCCGCATCGCCCATCGCGTCGATGAATATTTTCCTCTAGCTTCCAGTGCAAATTTCAGTGAATTAACGCAGACTAGATGCGGTGCGTCGGTCTGCGAGTCGCTAGGTCAGTCTTCAGTCATTAAAAAGCCGCGTCTGCAGGGGCTTTTTCCCACGCCTATCAACCCCCAAAACCTGAAATTAAACCCTCCTAAGATCAAAATTCATTCATTTTTCATAAGTTGCTCTCAAGAACAAACCCAAGGAGGTTTAAATTCAAATTCAAGACTCAAGAGCTTACCATCAATCTTTTCAGAATTTAATCATTAAGGTATGTCAAGTGTTCATCCAAGGGTTTCCTTCCACCCTTGGAGTTCAAGAAATCTTTTTAAATTACAAGTTAATAGATTTGATGAATTTCATGGTTGAATTTGAACGTATTCATGATTACCATGTTAATGGGGTTCCTAATCCATGATTAGTTGCAAGATTCATATGAGATCATTTATTTTATGTGTTGTATCATGTGGATTCATGCTAAAACCCTTAAATTGTGAATTTGGTATTTGAAATTGTAATGCCCACATGTTGTTTAGTATTATGTGCATATACTATGCCCTCCAAATATTTGATGGATTGTTCATGTGAGTTGAATAGTGAAATCTTCATCATATTATCATGTATACAAGTTCATGTCATGCAAGTGTTTGTCAAAATGCCTCAATGAATGAATGGTGATCAAGTAATTAGTTATCATGTGTCATGTTAGTGTTGTGCCCACTAATCTATGCTATCGAGTCCTGGGGGTATTTAATACCCGACAATTTAGTTGTTTACCTAGATCGATAGTAGTTACAGAATAGACTCGGTAGTATCATGATCAGTAGTTCAGTAATCAGTTCAGAACCCAGCGAACTCAGTTCAGTTCAGTCAGAAAGTATGAATCAGTAAGAGATCAGTCCAGCCTAGCACAGTTTAGAATTCAGTCCAGTGTTTATTCAGTGGAAGTAAGATTCAGCACCGAGTGAACCCAAGGATGCGGACTTACCTGCCAGCAGAGGGTGTGATCCTTAGAAACAGTCCTTGTGTTCCAAAACTACATAGCTAGCGTAGGTTGAGACATCAACCTTCCAGTTGAGGGTTGATGAGGTGTCCTACCTGCCAGTTGAGGGTACCACCGTTCTGATTCAAAGCACCTGCTAGATGTGGGTGACTCAACTTGTCTTTACCCGTGGCACGGTGCTGACACCCTTCCAACTGGGGTTACAGGTTGGATCCCAATCCATTCAGAGAGGGGCATATCGGTTAGATGATTACTTCCCACAGTTTCAGTTTTAGTCTTCAGAATAGAACTCAGTCAAGTTATATAGAAATTAGGACTGTCAGACACAGTCACTCAGTTCAGTTTGGAACTTAGAATAGTTTCACAGAATCAGAACTTTCAGATACAATCACTTAGTTAACAGTAATACAGTATCAGTAAACTCACATATCAGTAAATCAGTTATTCAAAACTGAGTATCCAGTGTTATCATGACCTCAGTTACAATTTACGCATTTATGTATGTACTTTCATTCAATTATACTCATGTTATTCAGTCAATATTGTTCATGCATATGAACCCATGCATCTCAGCCTATCTCACTTAGCATACCAGTACATTCAAAGTACTGACGCATACCTTTCTTTTGCGCTATGATGTGTTATATCATAGGTTCAGACGCATGGGCTCCCGATCATACTTAGAAGCCCAATCCATTAGTAGCAGACTAGTGGTGAGTCCTCATAGTTCGAGGACAGATTTATTATTCCAGTATTTCAGTACTTTGTTTATTTCAGTAGTCGGAGTTAGTTGGGGACTTGTCTCATCAACTTCTTGTTCAGACAGTAGAGGCTTTTCAGACTAGAGTATTTATAGACAGATGTTTAGTTTTGGTATGGATATACCGTACTCAGTATTTACTTATAGTTTTGAACCTTATGAAAAGTTTCTGCCTAATTTCCGCATAATTTCAGTATTACTATTCAGTTATTGCAGCAGGTACCAGTCATGGGTTAGCTTGTGGTCCTTTAGGATTATGAGTACCGTGTAGCGTTCGGGGTACATACTCGGGGCATTAAAAATTTGGTATCAGAGCCTAAGGTTCAATAGAGTCCTAGGAAATCTGAAAGCAACATCTAGTAGAGTCTTGTGCATGGGTGTGTAATGCGCCATACTTATGGACAGAAGGCTATTGATGTTTTAGGAAAAAACTTTCCCTTCTTTCAGTATTCATGTTGTGCGAGTGAGTATGAGCTCTAGTTAAACTCTAAATCTAATTCATCTCTCCTCCTTATTCTTCCAGAACATGCCTCTCAGAAAAGCTAATGGAAAAAAAGATGAAAACCGACCAGCTTCTCCACCCGTTTAGGAAGATCCCCTAAATGAGCATATCTCTCACACTGAATTCAGAGTTTCTTTCACTACATTGGCTTATTCAGTAATTGCTCAGAATAATTTGCAGACTGTTGTCCTATTTAGGTTATTGACTTGACCTCAACAGGGTAAGGGAGGGGAGCATAGGAAGAATAAGAAGGCTAGAACAAATAATTCTAAGCCAAGATCAGGGGGTAGTAACCGCTCCCAATTCCGTCAGAGATTCTCAGCCCCAGTTCCGCCTTCAGTCAGGGCGCCAATGCTTAAGTTTAAGAATGACAGTCAAAATATGACATCAGGCTCTAAGTCGCAAGAAAGGGGAAACGATGTTCGTACTAATCCGCTTTGCGGAGAATGTGGTAAGAACCATAAGGGAGTGTGTAGAGCTGGCAGTGATGTATGTTTTGGATGCGGTAAGCCAGGACACAGGATGCGGGAGTGTAGAGTAATGGCTCAGAGGGGAAAGGATTTATGCCAACAGGGTCAGTCCGACCGTCCTTCAGCTCAGTTGGTCTCTCGAATCAACAGGGTGCCATTTCCAGTACCACCAGTGGGCAACGGCCAAATAGGCTTCATTCACTTCAGTCCCGACAAGATCAGGAAGGTTCTCCTGATGTAGTCACTGGTACGTTACAGATCTTCCATTTACATGTATATGCCTTGTTAGATCCAGGAGTTTCTCTATCTTTTGTAACTCCTTACATAGCAGTCAACTTTCAAGTCAGATTAGAAATCTTAATAGAATTTTTCTTAGTGCCTCCCCCAGTAGGTAGATCTATTCCAGCCATAAGAGTATACAAATCTAGATTAAACTAGTAGAAAGAAGAGTAGAGAATTCTAAGTTAGTCAGTGTTGAGGTTGCTACATGATTATTGTTGGAGTAATAGAAAGCTAAGAATTATGTATCGAAAGAAAGTACTAGCAGTGAACCTTACATTATCAGGTATAGTCCTTAAGAATGAGGTTAGTGTTTGTGAGTATTGTTATATCTCAAACTCTAGAGTAACGTGGTTTCAATTTGGTTTAGAGTTTATTAAGTTATTCACAGACTTAGAATAACGGTTTTAAGCTAAGGGGGAGATGGTAGAACAAGTAACCAAGTCAGGCTTTCAGATTTTAATAGTAATGTTTGTATGTATAGAAAAGCAGAGGGAAGACATGATGCCTAACCCGTCCTTACATCAGTGCAAAGTTTCTTACTTCAGCTATCACGATATCTACTCATGCCTTACATGACACCTCTATGACCATAGATCGTATTTGTGCACATTATAAAAAATCATGCATGCTTACAGTTCCTAGTATAAGGAGTTCACGATCACGCAGTGTTACGCATCATGTTCCATGAACACAGAAACTCCAAGCTCAGGTCATGCAGCTCATGACTCATGTACTCATGTCATGCCTTACAGTATGCTCAGTTCCCATGACTCATGCTACACTCCTAATGATCAACTAAATTCAGACTATGTCATGTATATCCTCAGTTTAGATATCTTGATAAATCCATGGTGTTGATATTCTACTCCTCAGGCCTTAGTTAAGTGTTGAGTTTAGCATAGTATTCATTCATGCTTCAGGTCCTCATGTTTTAACCCTTTAGTGAACTCTCCCTATGAAATGATGTAGTGATGAGCGATTGCTTAGATGGGACAGAGTAAATGTTTCATGATAAGGGAAGATTTTTGCAAGCTTTACACGAGGCTATAGTTATGAATATAGGCCGAAAAGTCAGGTTAGTGTGATAAGTAAATGGCTAGCAAGAAGTTGTATTTAGTTGTTGAAGGAAGGGAAATTTGAGAAAATGTCGAGTGTGATTGTATATTCAGATCCTCAGTTTATGTCAGTCTCCATCACATAGTTATCAGAACCCAGTATTCAGTTCCAGTATGAGCCTCAATTACAGTCTCAGTTACCATCTTAGTTACAGTCTCAGTCGAGTAATCAGATCAGTAACTTAGTTTAATTTTAGGTTTACTTGACCATAGCACACAGTTATTAGTTATTCAATTATTAGTATTTTAGTACCTCAGTTTACAGACTATTTCAGAATCATGTTAAACTCTTGGTCTTGCATTCTCAAATAATATAGTTTTCGCGAACTCATGCTCAGTTATCTCATGTTACTTAGTCAGTCCTTATTGCATATGCATAATACTATGCAGTTTCATTCCAGACTAAGTACAGTTCAATCCTACATGACCAGTATTCAGTTATCAGCCACTCAGTTAATCAGATAAGTTAGTATGTTTATGCGTTCGTGCTCAGTGCCCATGTGAACATTTTCAGTAGCCTCAAGTGAAATGTATGCAGTGTTGAAGTAAAAATTCCAGTTGAGGGAATAGTTGAGAAACGTGGCTAAGATTGCAAGTTAGTAGTTGCAGTGCATAAGGCTTAGTAACTCTATCTTAGATGACGTTTCGTAGGCCTTACTCTATACTACAGAATTGTAGCCACGTGGTGATTTCTTATTCAGATGTCTTATTCAGATCACTCCAAGATTTCCTTGCTCCCTAAAGTCACTAGAAATCTATAGAAAGGGCGTCAAGGAAATGCTCCAGTCGAGTATAAGTTTTCAGCATGAGTTAGTCAGTAAGGCCAGTAATTCAGTCTAGCAGTCTAGCAGTCAGTCAGACATGTTCGTATGGTGTGGTTTCCCATCTTTCCATCTAGTCGTATTATTCATAGGTATGACTATTCCAAGATGGAGCATCCTGGTAGTTGTGAGTTGAACCCAGTTTGTGCAACATGCCTCAGTTTCAGATCCCAGATATTCAGTCATGACTCAGTTTGTAGGTGCCCTGTGCATCGTCCCAATCTTTCCTCAGTAGCTCAACCAAGTCAGTATCCTTCGGGGACATAGTATCCCAAGGGGGAGATGCAATATAGTCACCCGAGCTTTCATGACCTAAACCTTCCACTTACTCTTCACGAAGTGAATCCAGTTCGAAGTAATGGGTACTCAACAGCTAACCCTCAAGTTCCAATCTCAGTCATAAGCCATGTATTCAGGGGATCAGTCCAGTTTATGATATTCAGTTCATGTATCACGTTTCAGGCTCAGTTATGTTCTCATGTTTCCGTTCATACGAGTTTAGTAAAAGATCTCGAGTTTGAGATCAACGATTTTGTATTCCTAAGAATCTCACCCATGAAGGGAGTGAAGAGGCTCAGCAACAAAGGAAAACTCAATCCCCGATATGTCGGTCCTAAACGAATTCTCAGCCATTTTAAAAAGGTATCCTACGAGCTTGAGTTGCCTTCAGATTTAGCTTCAGTCCATCCAGTATTCCATGTCTCCTTGCTTAAGAAATGCATAGGTGACGCAGCAGTTGTAGTCCCGATAGGGAGTATAGACGTTCAGAACAGCCTCTCTTATGAGGAGATTCCAGTCGAAATCCTTGACTATCAGATTCACAGACTGAGGAGCAAAGAAATCCCTCTAGTCAAAGTTCTTTGGTGGAACCAGTCAGTTGAGGGAGCTACTTGGGAAGCAGAAAAAGATAAGCGGACCAAGTATCCTCACCTCTTCTCCGCAAACTCAGACTCAGCCCAAGGTAACAGTTTTTCTTGAGCTTACTTAGTTCCATGCTCAGATTTTCCTCTATAGACTTGGTACCAGTACCGTTGCATATTTAGTTGTGTCTTCATGCATCATATATGCATGTTCAGCATGAGAAACTCAGCTTATTAGCAATCCCAGTCATGCATTCAGGAATCATGTTCAGCTATGTGCTCATACATCAGATATGCATGTTCAACATAAAATTTCAATATATCAGAAGTGTCAGTTATGAAATCATGTTGCTATTGTGCATACCCAGTATCTAAATTCAGTCTATCAGTATTCCCAGCCTAGTCAGTCTCATTAGAGGAAGAATGTTCCCAAGGGGGAGATATTGTAAGACCCCAATAAATTCTAAGCGTGATTCAGTCCTGTAAAAGCTAGTAAGGGGTCCCAGACTTAGAAAAAATCAGCTAAGTGTTCATACTTAGAGTTATTTTAGCCTTCGTAAGTTGGCAATCCTTTTTCATGACCCTTATGATCTTAAAATTTTGATTTTTAGGTTAATTCATGATCAGGAATATCAGTAGGTGTTCTCGAACAAGTTTTGGATTTTTCAGACTTCGTTTGAGGCACATTTGAAAGCTCAAACCAGTGGATCGACGCGATCTCGACGCGCCGCGTCGCCCATCACGTCGATGAATATTTTCCTCTAGCTCCCAGTGCAAATTCCAGTAAACTGACGCAAACTTGACGCAATGCATTGGCCATCGCGTTGATGCCAACAATGCGGCACGCCGGTCTGCAGGGGCTTTTTCCCACGCCTATCAGCCCCCAAAACCTGAAATTAAACCCTCCTAAGATCAAAATTCATTCATTTTTCATAAGTTGCTCTCAAGAACAAACCCAAGGAGGTTTAAATTCAAATTCAAGACTCAAGAGCTTACCATCAATCTTTTCAGAATTTAATCATTAAGGTATGTCAAGTGTTCATCCAAGGGTTTCCTTCCACCCTTGGAGCTCAAGAAACCTTTTTAAATTACAAGTTAATAGATTTGATGAATTTTATGGTTGGATTTGAATGTGTTCATGATTACCATGTTAATGGGGTTCCTAATCCATGACTAGTTGCAAGATTCATATGAGATTATTTATTTTATGTGTCGTATCATGTGGATTCATGCTAAACCCCTTAAAATGTGAATTTGAAATTGTAATGCCCACATGTTGTTTAGTATTATGTGCATATGCTATGCCCTCCAAATGTTTGATGGATTGTTCATGTGAGTTGAATAGTGAAATCATCATCATATTAGCATGTATACAAGTTCATATCATGCAAGTGTTTGTCAAAATGCCTCAATGAATGAATGGTGATCAAGTAATTAGTTATCATATGTCATGCTAGTGTTGTGCCCTCTAATCTATGATATCGAGTCCTGGGGGTATTTAATACTCGACAATCTAGTTGTTTACCTAGAGCTATAGTAGTTACAAAATAGACTCGGTAGTATCATGATCAGTAGTTCAGTAATCAGTTCAGAACCCAATGAACTTAGTTTAGTTCAGTCAAAAAGTATGAATCAGTAACAGATCAGTCCAACCTAGCATAGTTTAGAATTCAGTCTAGTGTCTATTCAGTTGGAAGTAAGATTCAGCACCGAGTGAACCCAAGGATAGGGACTCACCTCCCAACAGAGAGTGTGATCCTTAGAAGCAGTCCTTGTGTTCCAGAACTACATAGCCAGCGTAGGTTGAGACATCAACTTGCCAGTTGAGGGTTGATGAGGTGTCCTACCTGCCAATTGAGGGTACCACCATTCTCATTCAAAGCACCTGCCAGATGAGGGTGACTCATCTTATCTTTACTCGTGGTATGGTACTGACACCCTTCAAACGGGGGTTACAGGTTGGATCCCAATCCATTTAGAGAGGGGCATATCGATTAGATGATTACTTCCCACAGTTTTAGTTTTAGTCTTCAGAATAGGAATCAGTTAAGTTCTACAGAAATCAGGACTGTTAGACACGCTCACTCAGTTCAATACGAAACTCAAAATAGTTCCACAGAATTAGAACTGTCAGATACAGTCACTCAGTTAATAGTATATAGTATCAGTAAACTCAAATATTAGTAAATCAATAATTCAAAACTCAGTATCCAGTGTTATCACGACCTCATTTACAGTTTATGTATTCATGCATGTACTCTTATTCATGAGTCATGTTATTCAGTATGTATTGTTCATGCATATGAACCCATGCGTCTTAGCCTACCTCACTTAGCATACCAGTACACTCAAAGTACTGACACATACCCTTCTTTTGCGCTATGATGTCTTATATCATAGCTTCAGACGCACGGGCTCCCGATCATACTAAGCAGCCCGATCCATCAGCAACAAACTAGTGGTGAGTCCTCATTGTTCGAGGATATATTTATTATTCTAGTATTTCAGTACTCGGTTTAATTCAGTAGTCATAGTTAGTTGGGAACTTGTCCCATCAACTCCTTGTTCAGACAGTAGAGGCTTTTCAGACTAGAGTATTTATAGACAGATGTTCAATTTTGGTATGGATGTACCGTACTCAGTATTTACTTACAGTTTTGAACCTTATGGAAAGTTTCTACCTAATTTCTGCATAATTTCAGTATTACTATTCAGTTATTGCAGTAGGTACCAGTTATGGGTTAGCTTGTGGTTCTTCGGGATTATGAGCACCGTGTAGCGTCCGAGGTACAGACTCGGGGCGTTACATGAACCTAGTTGAGTTATAATGATATTAAGTTGTATGCATTGTACAATAATATGATAAGGATAATTATGCTAAGATCGAATATTGATGAGAATAGTAATATCTAAGGGATAAATGACTTGAATTAGTGTGATGATTGTATTATGAGGAAAGAGGTAGAGGATAATGATATGCGTGAATGTGCTAGTTATAGGTGGTGATGTTAGAACCCCAAGTTGCGGTATCTAAGGAGACAATGATATTTTTAATAATTAATGAGTAATTAAGACTCCAATAGTGACTTGTATAAGTAAGAATTAAATTATGATTTATTTTATGATATTCTTGTTTTGATATTGATAAAAATACTATATCTATTGGATGTCCATGAGAGGCTAAATTGGTGATAATGATGGTTTATTGAATTATGCCTATCAGTGGCTTGTTTGATAATGATAACTCCTTAAAGTAACGCTATGAATACTCGTTGATTGGTATTCGGACATGCTTGAAATTGTTGATGCTTGGATTGTTGATGCGTGTATAAATGATTGTTGAAAATTTACTTGATGAAATTATCTTATGACTTTAAGTGTACTTGTAAACTTGGTACATTGTTGTATGCTGTGAGGTTGTGTAAATTTGATATTGATAATACTTGTTTATGGTGAATCGGGTACCACGCCGGTACGGATATGTATATATTGGATCGGTTACCATGCCGGTACGGATATGTATATATACTTGGCAAACTATCCCCCAAGTAGTTTGCCAAGTATATAATTTCTTCATCAAGCTTCTTGGCTTCTTATTCATTATATCTTTTGGATTCCATGGCATTTATCATTTTTTGGGGTACACCCATCACATGCTTTGTACGGAGGTCTAATTGTGTTATCATTTCCGCCATGTTTTCCTCTCTCTCTTCTTCTTTCTTTATTTGCTCTTTATCCACAAAGGAGGTGGTAGAGGAAACTTGCTCGGTGTCCCAGGTGTTCCACCCCTATTTTGCTTTGTAATTTGCTCAAGCAAACTTGAAACAACTCCATATGACAACCTTGCAAGTGATCCAGCGATCGCGTTGTCCACTACGGTCACGGTCTTGTTGAGTTGGTCCAACGCCCTATAGAATATTTGTAGGAGCATATTATCTGGTACTTCATGGTTAGGACATTGCACAAGCTTTTCATTAAATCTCTCCCAAACTTCATCTAGAGGCTCCCCATTGAGTTAACGAAAATTAATGATTTCGTCCCGTAATTGCAACATCTTTGATGGTGGGAAGTAATGATCTAAGAAAGAATCAGTAAGCTCGACCCACGATGTGATTGACCCAGCGGGAAGAGACCTCAACCACAACACTGCCTCACCCGTTAGAGAGAACGAGAAGAGGCATAATTATATGGATTCTTACTTGTGAGATGTGAGTAATGACGAACGAGGCACACACTTCTACAATTTTGTGAGATGTAACATCACACTTGTAATGTGGAAGACCCTTATTCCCTTTATTTAGTGGGATGCAGATGGCACTAGCATGCCCCATATTGTGGAGATGGTCTTCATCATCAAGGGCCCCATCAAAGGTCCCGACATTACTTGCATGATCACTCATTGTGTTGTGGACACTATTGAAAACACCTATAATGAAACAAAAACAACAAACAAAATAAATAAAACCCACACTACCGGTAAATCCAAAGTCACTATCAACACCAAACAAGCGAAAACTAAGTTTCACTCCCCAACAACAACACCATTTTGATCACACTCACCTATACCATTATTTTTGTGTAGGACGATCCTTGTCAATATAATAACCCAACTTGAATTGGGGTCGAATCCACGAGGAGTGTAACTAGTATTCCTATGTGTGTTGAAAGCTACTAAGTATTTACCCACAATGTAAACATAAAGTAAGACAAAGTTAAAATTGGGGGATATGGTTTGAAAGGTTGTTTAAACAAAATCTACTCGAACTACCAATTTAGAGCAACAATTATAAATATGATTTCAATAGGAGAATAGTCTTGGGATTATGTTTTCCTAGGGGCAAATAGTGCATGGGTATATGACAATCAAATGCAACTCTAGTTAATGACTATATGGGTAGGTTAGGTTAGGGGTTTTGACGTTAGTCTTTTAACCAAAGACCAAAATTTTACCCTTGGATCCTTTTGAATACCTCATGAGTGTAGAAAACAAATCAACCCAAAACTTCAATTGGGCATCCCTATTTCTAGGAAGATGCCCAAGACAGAAAATTCCAATCCATCCTTATTTCTAAGACAATGTAAAGGAATTATTTCTAAGACATAATTATTGTTCACAAATACTTGTCACCCACATCCCTCTTTCAAGGATAATATGGTATCTAAAACAATACCTACATCCGATTTCTTTCAAGGATGATGTGAGATTTTGGAAAATTGGGGTTTTCACCCACAAATTCCAATTTAACAACCAAGTATTAGTGAAACCCAACATAATTAACCAAGAAGCTACACTAACAATCAAGACCCACATATATTTGCACTCTATTCCAACGTAACCCCAAGATAGATATTTAGCTACTCATGAAGTTTGAGAGAAGAAATATACCCAAATTGATATTCAAAGTTTCCATTGATATTCAAAGTTTCCATTGAAGACACAACGCAAGGGTATTCTCAAATTCAATTTCAACTACAACTAAAATCCTTGGAAAATTAACTGCAATGGTCTTTCCCAATTAGGTAGGGTTTTTACACTGCCCAAAAATTGAATTGTAGTTGGGAGATATCTCTAAAGTGAAGGGGTTTTTGCCCTTTGAAGGATTGGAACCAACCGTGTGAAATGACCAGCCTACTCTTGGAAGAATTCTGCACCATCGCAATCGCCATAAGTTGATCGCGATGCCCGCGATCGCATATTACCTATTGCGATCGCCATGCTTTAACCTGGCCTTGACTGGTTGTGATCGCAGCCCTCGGACTGCGATAGTGGTAAATGAGGTCGATCCCAGCTCCGAATTTTCCAATTTTTGTACTACTTTTCCTTTTATGTTCCCTTTTTAGTTCACTTCACTTGTTTTCTTCCATTTACCTGTAAATATGCAAGCCATGGAAAATAGTGCATTCAAATGGCAAATTTATCTCATTTACATGATTTAATCATAATACTATGCAAAAATTTGGATGTAAATGAGTGGTAAATTTACCACTTATTAATGAAATAATTATAAGCTTGCAAGCGTAATGGTATGATGATACATAGGGTACGCCTTGATGGTCAATTCCTTGGTTAAATGGATGGGTTATGCGAAATCTTTTTTAATATGGGCTTAAAGGGGGTTGTGTAGATAAGCAGTGAAGGTGGATGTCTCGGGGAGACTGATACTAGAAATTTACGCTTGCCAGTGTGAGGATTGGTCTTGTAACCGTGTGCATATGACACACTTTATATATATACATATTTGTATCCTAGATTGACATGGGGTCTGGGCATTCCCTAGTCTTTCTTGATACCTCTGTTTCGTGCGGCTAACACGTATTAGAGCCCTTTCAGTAGGGGGATCTGAACCCATATAGCCCGTGGGTGCCTTTTTATGACGGTTAAGCTACACAGTCCAGGCTAATGTTTTACTTTATGCTAAACCGTGTTCCCTACACTACATGTTATATGTATATATATATGTACAATGTGTGCAAGTGGATTTTACTGTGGTTTTGACTTGGCATTATCTTATCCCTTCCCTGAGTTATATGCTAGCACTCATTCCGTTAACCGTCTTTATACGTTGTATCCCCACGCGATGCAGGAACCGGAGATACTTTTACTTTTCATGCGCAGTGATAGGTGGTTCTTGGACTGTTCATGAGTCAGCTTAGATTGGTAAGCCTCTTTTTCCCGGATGGCCTACTACTTCATGGTCCAATTTTGTCATAGACTATTTCTTTGATTACTTTTTTAGCTATTGTCGGGGCATATCCCGACTTAGATTGGTTTTGGTCTGTTTAGAAGTTTTGTGGATTACTGTGGATTGGGAGTTTTTAGACATCTTAAGTAATTTTAAGTTATCTAATTTTTCTATCTTGTTATATGTTCGAAATTCATTCCCTGCTAGCTGTATTATGTGTTGTTTGGCTAGGTAAAGGGGGTGGTCTTCGGTCCTTGGCGGACTTGAGATACCTGTCACGGCCAGACCCTGGTTTGGATCATGACAGATACCTTAGTCCTTTCGAATATCAGTTTAGTAGATCCACGTCAGCCAGTGTTTGTACCCTTGCCAAGGTACTGAACACCCTACTAGTTGGGGTTATAGGTTGGACCTCGGTTAGCTCAGATATGGGTATGTTGATTATTAGTAGCTCCCATAATCCACATCCAACAATTCAGATTCAGATACTTGCATGACCTTGTATTCAGTTATTTAGTTTATTATACAACACATGTTCATTATTTGCATGACCTTGTATTCTGAGTGACTATTTCTGACAGTCCTGATTGATAACTGGGTGACTGTATCTAACAGTCCTGGTTCTATAGAACTGATCTGAGTTCTATAATGAGACTGAAACTAAACTGAAATTGTAGGAGGTAATCATCTAACCAACATGCTCCTCTCTGAATGGATTGGGGTCCAACCTGTAACCCCAGTTGGAAGGGTATCAGTACCGTGCCATGGGTAAAGACAAGCTGTGAGTTAACCCTCTTTGACAGGAAGCTCTTTCGTCAACCCTCGCTGGAAGAAAAACTCAAATGAGATGTATCAACCCTAGTTTGGCAGGAAGATATCTCAACCTACGCTGGCTACGTAGTCCTGTAATGCAGGGATTACTACTAGGGGTCAAACCCTATGCTGTCAGGAATGCCCCCATCCCTGGGTTCGCTCGGTGCTGAATCCTACTCCCAACTGAATAAACACATCACCGATTTCTAGTCCATACTAGGCTTGACTGAACTATTACTGATTATACTGTCTAAGTGAACTAAACTGAGCTCACTGTGTTCCGCTAACTAACGAAATACTACCAAGTTATGTTGACTAACTGAGTTTACTGAGTTCTGAACTGAATACTGAACTGAGACTGTGACTGATTACTGAGTACTACTATTCGTGACACTACTGAGACTGTTCTGTAACTACTGTAGCTCTAGGTAAACAGCTAAATTGTCGGGTATTAAATACCCCCAAGATTCGATAGGTTGAAAAGTAAAGCATAGAGTAAACTTGAAAAGCATAACACTGTACATTTGTTCATAACTCATCCATGGAGATATTTTAACAAACACTTGTAATGCATAAGTTTACACATATACTAGTATGTCATGATTTTTCCCCATTTAATTCACATGAGTATTTCAACAAACACTTGGGGAGCACTAATATGCACATGATACTAAACAACATGTAGGCATCATCACATCAATTCACAAATTCAATGGCTTCAACATGGATTCACATGATACCACACACATGATAATCAATTACACATGAATCTTGTAATAAACCATGCATTAGAAACCCAATAAACATTATAATCATGAATACACTTAAATCCAATCATGACATCAATCTACATGAAGTTTTAAAAGAGTTTCTTGGACTCCAAGGGTGGAAGGAACTTAATGCTTGAATTCTTGAAGATTGGTGGTGAAATCCTTGGAATTTGAATCTTGAATTGAAAGCCCTAGGGTTTGCTCTTGGGTAATTTGGGAGAGAATGAGTGTAATTTACTTTGAGAGGGCTGAACTTTTTGTTTTTTGGGGCTGAATAGGGGTGGGAAAATTACTCAATTAACCCTCTGGATGTGGTTTTTTAATGACTGAAACTGAGCTAGCGACGCGCAGACCGACGCGTCGCGTCGATAGGATCGATGCTATAGCCGACACGGCGCGTCGAGTCCGCATCGGTTCACTGGAAATTGCACTGGGATCTGGGGGGAAATATTCATCGACGTGATAGGCAACGCGACGCATCGAGATCACGTTGATACACTGGTTTGGTCTCCTAAACGTACCTCAAACGATGTCCGAAAAATCCAAAACTCGTCCGAGAACACCTACTGACATTCCTGATCATGAAGCAACTCAAAGATCGACATTTAATGGTCATAGGGGTTACGAAATAATATCGCCAACTATGAAGGCTAAAATAACTCTAAGTATGAGTACTTAGCTAAAATTTTCTTAGTCTGGGGCCCCTTAACCAGTTTTAAAGGACTGAATCAAGCTTAAGATTTTGCAGGGTCTTACAGTATCAGTAATTCTTTTTGTTTTATTTAAGTTTTAGACAGTTAAGTTGGGGGGAGACTTTTAGACATACAGTTAGATGTTCATCTTTGTGGTTTTAAACTCAGATATTGTCGTTGGTTTTGATTATTATTTCATCATTCAATTCAGCTTTTGTATAGTATTTTTATAAGTCATTTTCACTATTCTTAGTGTCATACTAGGTCATGGGTTGGGATCACTTGCGACTCTAAGCACCGTGTTACGACTAAGGGGTAGTCTCAGATTGTGACAGACCTCATCATATAGAAGTGTTCTAAAAGATCAAAACCCACTGTAGAATGGACATGTGAAGGATCTACGAAGCATTTTCATAGCATAGACACATAGTAGACTGGATGTCAAATAACTCTAGATGTAATTCCACCTCGAAGGACCTAGACAACTCTGTGAGGTCTGAAATACTTGTGGCTTAGATTTACCTTTCTTTTTTAATCGTGTAATTCTTTCATAGATGGTATTTTTAAGAACACTCAGTCATCAATCTGAAACTCTAAGTCTCTACGACACATTTGCATATGAGTTTTGTTAGCGCTAAGAAGTTTTTCAGTTATTCCTCATCATCTTAACTTTCTCAACTACTTAGTGAACTAGCTATGGTCCTAATATTTATGTCTCCCCATCTTGGAACCAACCAATAATTGATTTGTATTGTCCCTCATATAGAGCCTCAAATGGATCCATTCTAATACTGGAGTGATAGATGTCATTATAGGCAAACTCTTTCAGAGGCATACGACTATCCCAATTTCCTTTAAAATCCAGCATACATGCTCTTAATATGTCTTAGTCTAAATGGTGTATTGGACTTGGTTTGTCTGTAGATGAAATTAGTGTTGAGGCTCACTTGTGTGCCTACAAGTTTTGGAACAATCTCCAGAAGTGTGTTGAAAATGAGCAGCTCTATATGAAATAATGGACATTGGGGTCCCAAGTAGGCGAACAATCTATTCATGTACAACTTGACAAAATCTTCAATTGCACTGGTGGATTTAACTATTAAAAAGTGAGCTGATTTGGTCAATGGATCAACAATTTCCCAAATTGAGGAATGTATCTAAAAAGAGAAGGCACATTTTTGACAAAGTCTACATTAATATCCTCCCATTTCCATACTAAAATGCCTATGGTCTGTGCTAGGTCATTGGGCCTCTAATTCTCTAGTTTTACTTGCTAACAATTAGAGAAGCGTGCCACATACTCAGCTATATCTTTCTTCATGTTACTCCACCACTAGAACTCTTTAAGGTCATGATACATTTTAGTGTAGCCGAAATGAATCGAACAACGAGATAAATGTGCTTCATCCATAATCTATTGTTTCAACCTATCTATATCGAGAACATATAGCCTACTTGGACATCTCAAGGTGTCATCACTTGTTATATCAAATATAATAACCCTATGATTTCAAACCTTTTTTCTGTATTAGGGTAATAAAGAATCATCATATTATCTCTCTTCACCAATGCCACTAATCGTGACTAGGTCGTATTCAATACGCCAACACCATAATCTTCAGAATTAGAAGTCAGACTCCTAGGTTAGTTAGTCTATGAAAATCTCAGGGTACTTCATGTTGGTCAGTTGACAAAAGTGTTATATTTTTCATAGACAATCGATTAAGAGCATATGCTACAACATTAGTTTTATCTGGGTAGTAGAGAATCCTGACATCGTAGTCTTTCAACTGCTCTGGCCACTTCTTCTGCTTCAGAGTCAACTCTTTTTGTTTGAAGAGTTTAAAGACTCTTATGATCTGCAAAGACATCAACATGAACCCCATATCCTAAGCGTGAACACAACTGCTGCAAGATCTAAACCATAAGTGAGATAATTAAGTTCATGTTTTTTCAATTATCAAGAAGTATATGATATAACCTTGCCCATGTTACATCATAATGAAACCTAGGCCAACACCTAAAGTGCCATAATAAACAGCACAACCTTGTGTGCCCTCTAGTAAGACCAATATTGGCACTATAGTAAATTTGTCTTTCAACTCTTGGAAGCTTCTTTCACAAGCATCGAAATACTGAAACTTAGTTGGTTTTTGCATCAATTTAGTCAACGGGGCAGAAATAGAGGAAAACCCCTCCACAAATCTCATGTAATAGTCGGCTAGTACTAAGAAACTACGTACCTCAGTTGGAGTGGTTGCTCGAGGTCAACGCTTCACGACCTCTATATTTTTAAAGTCCATTATTATGCCTTCTAAAGACACCACATGGCCAAGAAAGGTTATTGAATTCAACTAAAACTCATATTAGAAAACTTAGCATATATTTGGTGCTCTCTATCTTTTTAAAGTCCACTCTTATACCTTCTACAGACACCACATGGCCAAGAACGGTTATTGAGTTCAACCAAAACACATATTTAGGAAACTTAGCATATAGTTGGTGCTCTCTAAGTGTTTATAGTACCAATCTCAAATGATGTACATGCTCTTTTGTATCACGTAGAGTTGTCCAAAATCAAAATGTAACTGATAAGCCAATCGCAAAATTTGCTTATTGGCATATTGATATTGGGTTGTTGGATAAACAGCTAGTGAATGTATTAGAATTTTACAATTAACGGCTTATTGGTGTAGTGGACTACTCAACATCCTTATTTTTATCGGATAGACTGCTAACTCATTTAAAAATAGCATACTTACACTTTTATCCCTAGGTATGTATATTACATAATATTAATCCAAATGCTCCATTAACTTGGTATTCTGAACTTTGCTGCTCATTCTTGCTTTTCATTTTGGTGGTTCTCAAGTGTTAACTATTTTTAGTTTTACTTTTTTTCCCTGTTACTGCATTTAACACAGTGAAAGAAGTCCTCTTCTTTGTAAGGAGCATAAATTTTATTGAAAAGTATCGTGAAGGTTAGGCATCCGTCTAATCAACGGTGCAAGAGTTTTTTCACATATTTTTCTACCAAGACTGGATAAGCTCTTCCACTTCCAGGTTGCACAAG
This sequence comes from Capsicum pubescens, assembly GCA_030864215.1. Lineage (NCBI taxonomy): Eukaryota > Viridiplantae > Streptophyta > Magnoliopsida > Solanales > Solanaceae > Capsicum > Capsicum pubescens. Next base: position 115,359,501 of record CM061546.1, read on the forward strand.
TGACTAAAAAATGAGGGGTGGGGGCGGGGGAGGAGGGTTAAGCCAGAGTCGGGCCAAATAAGGGAAGGACACATGGAGATAGTGACACATCGGATCTGCATTTGTTTTTATTAAGATTTAAATGTCTGAATCTGAATGCATATCTGAATGATTAAGATATTGTCTTCAGATCTGAAATCTGAATGGTTAAGACTATTTATTTTTCAACATCTGAATATGCAAAATTTATTTATTTGCATATACAATAAAAAATATAATTCAAATAAAATTTAATTATATATTAGAAAAATATTTGATTTAATACAATAAAATTATTATTTGTTTGAAAAAGAAAATATATCCCCTCCGTTTAAAAAAGAATGACCTACTTTTCTTTTTAGTCCGTTTAAAAAAGAATGATCCCTTTTCTTTTTTGGCAATACTTTAATTTTAACTTTCCACATGACATGTTTAAGACCACACGATTAAAGGGCATTTTAGTACATTTTACACAACTTTAATTTAAGGCCACAAGATTCAAAAGTCCTCTTTATTTTCTTAAACTTTGTGTCAAGTCAAAGTAAGTCATTCTTCTTTAAACGGAGGGAGTATTTATTAGTGATAATGGAGATAATTTGTAATGGTGCTGGTAATGATTGATGTTAGTGATTAGCAATGTTCGTGGCAATAGTTGTGATGATAGAGATGTTTGCTATTGTAGTAACTATTATAATGGTGACGATTGGTAGTGGTGGTGGTAGTAATGTGAAGTTGGTTGATGTTAGCAGTTGGCGGTGTTGATTATGATAGCTTAAAAATAAATGCATGATGGTCGACGATGTATTGGTGGTAGTTGGAGATGATGTTAGTTATGATGGTGGAGATGATTATTAGTAGAGATATGTTGTAGTGATGAAGGTGGTTGAAGCGGTGTTAGAGGTGGCGACACTGATAACAATGGTAATGGTGGTGGTGGCCAAAGAATGTGTGGATGTTGATGATGTTTTAGTGGTAGTTAGCGGTAGTGCTAGTTGTGATAGATGAGCTGCTTAGTAATTGGAATTAGCCGATAGTGGTTGATGATGGTGGTGGTGGTGGTAGTGTTGGCATTGACGTTGACGGTGGTGATAGCGACAGATATAATTAAAACAATGGAGGTGATAGATATGATAGAGACTGAAAATAATGGTTAGTAGCAATTATGATTGTGAATGGTGATTGTGATGGTGGAGGTGGTTGGTGGTAAGGTGGTGGCTGACAATGGTAGTGGTGGCAGAGGTTGTTAGTGATGGTGACTGGTGATTATGAATAGAGTGGTAGTAAATATTATCCAACACAAGACTACCTCTTAATGATTAAGACTTAGTTCTAGATCTGAATGATTAAGACCTATTCAAATCTATTAAGAGTCAAAATTTTAATGAAAAACAAATACACTTAATGTTTTGAGGACTGGATCATTCAGATTCAGACCTCCATTAAGTGCAAACAAACGAGGCCTAAGTCAAGCATGGTTTGACACCAAATATGCTCTTAAGTAATCATAAGAATTAGTGTTATTCTGGAATATCTAGGGCTCTAGGCACTTTAGTCTGGTGACGGATCCATAGGCCCGTGTAGCTCCGGAGCTATGAAACTTGATGGTGGGTTGCACTGAGCAAGGATAAGGACGATGCCCAACTGTCGTCGAAAGATCTGCAATTCACTTTTTATTACTGCAAAATAATTAAGCACTAAGAAAATAAACAAATTTTCACATAATCAAGTTCAGCCCAACCCACACATTTGACATCCCTAATTTTAACTGCCAAAAAGTTGGAGAAAAGTGAATTCCAGAGCTTTGCCTACTAAAATAAGGCCATACTGAATAAAATTTGGTTCCACTTTTTCGGAGAAGTGAAAGCCTCTCTTACCTAACAGTTTAAAAATATGATTTTAGTAGCTTAGTAAGCACGATTAGTTGTACTGCTATTCAATTGTCCTAATGTGATTTTGCACGAACATTACAAAAGTTTCGTCTGATGCTTACAAACCCAATTTGAGGACTTAATTCCTCGAAATGATGATAACTAATGCAGAAATGCCACTAATCTGAGCAAAGATACATTGCCTTAATACACCAACCAACGTCCTCAAAGAAACAAATCTTCCTTGAGTAAGAACCTAACAGTCGTCTTAAAGATGTTCAAGGGATTGCATGATCCCTGCTCATTTCTTGTCTGCAAGATCTGAACTCGCTACTATTCAGTAAGGGGAAATAGCGCACAACCACCATAGTTGCAACACTTAAGAGGCTCATTAACTTAGGCAAACAGAAAAATGTATCCTTGCCCAGCAGATCACCCAATTTGCACAAGCAGATTTATTTATTTATTTAGTACTAGTTGTTGGATCCTTCATAGCGTTCAGAGCACAAGAGATGCAGCATAATGTCGCTCATACATTGGGCAATTATCTACCAGATTGAGATTGGTGGGAACTTGACTTCCCTGCAACTCCTATAGCACGTGTTTCTTGCCTGGACCGTTAAGCAGGAATAAACAATTAGAGAAAGTCACACCCTATATGAACTTTTCTGGAACTCTAGATAGGGCAGCCGCATAAAAGCATCCAAGAGGATTCCAAGAAGATAGATTCCGTTAGACCTGTTGTTACAAGGGTCTAATAAACGCAGGAAAGGTGAAAATAAGGATTAAATGTAACTCTTTTATTTATTAATTATTTTGTTTGTGTATTTTCTAGTAGTTACTTAGCAGTTAATTAGCAGTTTAGGCAGATATTTGTGTAAAATCGCACTAGGAAAAAGGAAGACAGTTTTCTGTAGGATTTTCTCCGACAGATTTGGAGGTTAAGGTACTCGAAATACCTTGGTTGTTAGATGCACTGAAGTTATTTCTCTATTTGTATAACTTATTCTATTTGTTGGTGACAGTAACGAACAATTGAAGTGTTGCTCTTATTTCTATGGTGTTTGGAAGTTTAAAGAATTAAGGTTAGGAAGTTTCTAGGTTCCTAACAGATCCAGAGGAACATTTTTTCGGATAATTTGCTACAGAAAACATGCTCATGTAATGTACAATTTAGCAAGAAGAGGATGTACATTAACATTACCTAGAAATAGTTTAGTTATCCGTCTGTGGTGCCGAGTTTAAATCCTTTGTCTGCTCACCATCCTTTAAGATCCTATAAGCATAGAATGCTGCCACCCCTCCACTACACACAGCAAAAGCCAAAAATAACAGCAATGTGAGCACCTGAGATACAACAATCTACAATGCCAGGGCACATTACGCGTTCTTTCAAAATATTCACATAGCTTCATCACTTTTTCAGGAGATACAATAACTACTAAACCTCAATCGAAGCTAGAAAACATATGTATGAAAATATATTAAGCAGCAGCTAAAGGAAGCAAGCAAAAAAACTTAGATCATGAAGACAGAGTGCAATGGTGGTACAGAAGTTTTTTTCTATTAAGATGAAAATCAAGTTATTCACTTTCAACAAGGGAAAATCATTTTTAAAAATCAATACTCCTTGTGTCACGATTTATTGATGCACATTCCTTTTAAGTCTATCCATAAAGAATGAAATATTTCTATATTTTTGGAAACAATTTTTTTTTTAAACTGGTAACTTTATTTTGGAAACAATTTAACTTTAAACTTTTCACTTTACCCTTAATAAGATAGATTTATAACAAAACAAATATCTATGGCTTGTTTTATAGCACAAACTTCAAGTCTTCCTTTCGTTCTTAAACTCCATGCTTAGTCAAAGTGCAATACACAAATGGGGATGGAAGGAGTGATAAATATTATTTCATAAACAACAGAGAGCAAAGGTTTCTCCCGGGACTTGACGAACTCCGATGCACTTGTTTGTCATGTTCTAAGAAAACATGTTAATCCTACCGCCAGTAGCAAGTATATGAGATAACTGCATCTAGAGCTTAATAGCATCATGACAAACCCCTCTTTCCCCTCCCCCTCCCTCCTCTTGTCAAATCCTTATTTCCATCTATTTGGACAAAATAGAAAGAATATTTTGAAAGGACAATGAGCAAAACTAAACAAGCAAAGTAACAAATAGAGTGTCGCATTAAAAAAGGAATGCTGGGGCTAGAAATATGTAAACCTGATGATGGCTGTAATAAAATTGAAAATAAACGGTCTCTGCAATGCAAGAGAAAATAAGTTGTCAGAAATCATTGCTTAAACATTATTGAACAAGAACAACTGGATAAGGACTTTACAGAGGAGGAAGAAAAGAAAGGCATACCTGCAACAGCAAGCGAAATTCTCGGACAAATAAGATGGTAGCAATTGCTGCAAAAAGAGAAGCATGTAACACGTAAAGCAATGGCGTAAAAAATGACAACACAGAGAACAGGTAAAGCATTGCTGCACTGATCAATACATAATGTGAAATATGAGTAACATGTTCCAGCATTACAATCACAAATAAAAGAGAGGGTGGAGGGAGGTAATTTTCCCCAACCAGGACTGTAAGAACGGAAAATTTCGGAGTGGATAAAGTTTTGAAATCCCTAAACTAACCTATGAGAGTAGCTCAGTGTATACCCTTAATGTAGCAAGGATGCTGCCAGCTCTGGAGTAAATTGCAGCTCACAACCACAATGGGAAGCAAAAGAAACTGTGGAAAGCTTTATTGAGATAAAAAGAAATAGTTTTGTTTTTATTCTTTTGGGTTCGTAACTGAGACTAACAGTTGTGCACATAGAAACAACATTTGGCTTGTTTTGAACAGAACCTGGGCCTCCTCAGTTAGAAAGAACATCATCACATCTTTTAGCTGCCTCAGACAATTCGTGAAATTGTCACAGATGAACCTCCTAAAATGATCAAAATTCTGTTTCCACAACTTTAAGTTAATAACAAGGAAAAGGCATAAGTACCACCCTAAACTATAGGCGAAATCCTAGACACACCTTAACTTTACCTGAGCCTATTACCCCCTAAACTATTTTAAAGTGTAATAAATACACCTTTTGGTGCTGAGGTGGCAGAGTGTGTGTTCACTCTCTTGGAAGCAAGTGAGGCCAAAAAAATGAGAAATAATCTATTGAATATTGAACACATGTCCTTTTTCTTGATAATTAATTTTCTTGAACACGTCCTTTTTCAATTGGACATTTTACTATTAATTATTAGTACACATAATCATTAACATCAAAACAAATAATATATATATAATTAGTTTTCTTTCTTTCTTTGTAAAATATTTATTTCCCTCCTCACATTTAATTTTTTATTTTCTTTTACTCATTCACTAATTTCTTATCTCTTTTTTTTATAATCGTAGTGTTCGGGACAGCTTGCACGCACCTCGACTAAATCTACGGAATACCTGCAGACTCCCACCAACACCAAGTACCAGATAACTCCGTCCACCAAGGCTAGAACAGATGGGTAGAAATCACCTAGTATTTGTCTCTGCTGGGAGTTGAACCTAAGACCTCATGGTGCTCATCCCAACTTCATTGAACCACTAGGCCACACCCTTGGGTGCAAGAAATGAAAAAAATTATGTCTATTTTCTTATTAAAAAAAAAAAATTTAAAAAAAAAAGAAGTATCCTTTATTTTTCACGTTTTAACTTTTTTATTTAATTTCCTTCACTTTTTTTTATACTGGGTATGTTATTGTTGTTGTCGTTGTTGTATTTCCTTCACTTTTTTGGGTATGCGTTTGAAATTACTTATTTTAAATACAAGGCATTTGGAATTAAATTTGAAATCAAATTCAAAGGAAAGATGGAGAAAATAAAAGCAATAGAAAACAAAAATGAAAAAAAAAGTGTATTTGAGAAAATTTTAAATACAGGGCCAAGAAAAATAAAAATTATGTGTTTTAACTTATTTTAAATACAAGGCAAAGAAAAAAGAAGAATTTTTTTTTAAAAAAAAAAATTTAAACACGTGGTGGCGCGTGAATACCACCGCAGCTAATTGAATTGGATTGTGGTTCCACGTCAGCATATAAGGTGCAAAGAAATTGAGAGAAACAAAAGTTTGGGGGGGGAGGGTAATAGAACCCCGTAAAGAGTAAAGAGTGTGTACCTGGGATTTTGGTCATAGTTCAAGAGGGTAATTATGCCTTTTCCCTTGATTAAACAAAATGATAAAAATCCAGATTCTGTGAATGCTATCTAGAACAATGAATGTGAAAGAATTTCCACATCAATATAAGCCAATTAAACCTGAACCCAAATTAGTTCAGATTGGCTGTACGAATACTCTATACCAGTTCAGCTCTATTAAGATCCATTTCATTCAAGCAGCCACTAAAACTAAGGGCAGTTTTGCATATCAGTACAACAACACCTATGACTTAGTCCCGAACTAGTTGAGATCAGCTATATGCATCCTTAATATATATTCCACTCAATTTGAAACTGATTCATTCCATCCCGAACTAGTTGGGATCAGCTATATGCATCCTTAATATATATTCCACTCAATTTGAAACTGATTCATTCCAATACTTGATCATTAGTCTTTTAAGACACATTAGGGATCTCTAGCACTAGATTCTCTGCTTCTTTAACTGTATTCATCTTTCCTATATAATCGCATCAGTTCTATATGACAATTACATGCCGAATTCACAAGCAATTCATGACACCCTTCCCTGAAATCGGTAATAGCAAACTAATATATCGAAGATGCACCAAATAAACCAGATTCTTCTTGTATGAGTTGCAGGTAGGTGTTAGAAAGAGCACATGTGGCGTGAAGAGTAAATAAGGATAGATAGTCTCTCAGATGCTAACCTGCCTGTCCCTTTAAAGCTAGCGAAGTTGACTCTCCACTCTTCCATGATCGTAAACTTGAGATGCTCAAGGCCAAAAGAGTACTTCCAAGTATAACACCAAATCTAAGGGAAGCAATATTTCCACTTAGCATGAAGTACAAAAAGCCACCAGCAGAAAGAAAAGTTCCTGCAGAGCATGACCAAGGCAACAAAGAAGCTATAGATTTCAAGGCATTGCATGCTTCATTACAAAGAACTTTAAACTAATAGTGACCCAAGCAAATCATAAAACAACTTATACAACCAAAACTTTAGAACTGCACGTCAAACAGTCCCTTACTACTACAATTGGAAAGATTACATACCATAAGGTATTCCCACATAAAAGTCTCGTACTTTCGACATGTCATTCAATTCATCTGCAGAGGAAGCAAATGTTTCAACAATATCCTTCACTGGTTCAGGGGAGTTATCAGCAGCAGCGGTTAAATATTCTTTACTCTCCTCACTAATTTCCTTTGCAATTATAGTCAAATCGTCTCTTGCCTTCTCCGCTTGAATTTTTAATTTCTCTGAAGTTTCTTTCAAAATGATCATAGCTTTATCAGAATACACCTCATATGCTTCTTCTGACACAGCTTGCACCTTCATTGCTTGTTCTTTAAAGGAAGCTAGGGTCTGTTTCCAGGCTTCTTCTGATACCTCGGCCTCCTCCTTAAGATCATTATTGTCCTTCTCCAATTCAACATCTGAAGGCTTCTGAAAATATGAAAACTTTTGACTCATAAAAATGAAAGAATTATGCCTAACATCATAAAGATTAATACAGATCAACAAAACATAGTAATACACACCGCTTAACATACTACTCTCGCCCAATAAAAAGTCTTAAATTTAACTTTCTTGAGTTAAGAGTAAAATATTTGAATTGATTATAATATTAAGTTTGCTTGGAAGCTTTTAGACTAATAGCTTAAGATGTAAAGAAAATGGAATTTATATATATAATAAAGAAGAATAGTCTAGCATGATGTTATGTCAAGTGGCATCTTGATAACTAGCATCTTACAACAAAAACCTATTTTGTTGATTATTAATTAATTCACATTTATTTCATATCTCTATATATAATAAAGGAGAATGGTCTAGCATGATGTTATGCCAAGTGGCATCTTGAGAACTATAACATCTTACAACAAAAACTTATTTTTGTAGATTATTTATTTCATATTTGGTAAAAAATAACCAAGTTTGACCAAAAGTCATTTCAAAATAAAAAATATTATGAATAACATGTCATCTCTTAAACTATGTAAACAGTTAATCTCTCTCTATATATATAATAAAGGAGAATAGTTTAGCATGATATTCTGTCAAGTGGCATCTTGAGAACTAGCATCTTCCAACAAAAACTTATTTTGTTGATTATTAATTAATTCATATTTGGTAAAAAAATAATTAGTTTTGACTAAAAACTCATTCCAAAATAAAAATTATTACGAATAAGATGCCATCTCTTAAAATGTGTAAACAAAGAATTTATATAAAACAAATAATAATATTGTAAAAAATAAATATTTATGATTTGACTACAATTGAGTAAATAAAAACATTAATACTTATTTAACAAACGTCATCCTAAAATAAATAATAATATTAAATACAAAAAGTATTTATGATTTCATTACAATTGAGAAAATCAAGGAAGTATTACAAGAAAAATTAATTAACAGCATAATCAATTATAATCAAGCAACTTATTGGAAAGATTATTATGACCAAAGAATCATTCCGGAAAAAAAAATGTTATGAAAAAGATAACATCCCTTAATATATGTAAACAATTAATTTAAATAATATAAATAATCCACATATATAATAAAGGAGAATAGTCTAGCATGATGTTATGTCAAGTGGCATCTTGAGAACTAGCATCTTACAACAAAAACCTATTTTGTTGATTATTAATTAATTCATATTTATTTCATATCTATATATAGAATAAAGGAGAATAGTCTAGCACGATGTTATGCCAATTGGAATCTTGAGAACTATAACATCTTACAACAAAAACTTATTTTTGTAGATTATTTATTTCATATTTGGTAAAAAATAACTACGTTTGACCAAAAAGTCATTTCAAAATAAAAAATATTATGAATAAGATGTCATCTCTTAAATATGTAAACAGTTAATCCAAATATATAATAAAGGAGAATAGTCTAGCGTGATGTTTTGTCAAGTGGCATCTTGAGAACTAGCACCTTACAACAAAAACCTATTTTGTAGATTATTAATTAATTCATATTTATTAGATATCTATATAAATAATAAAGGAGAATAGTCTAGCATGATGTTATGCCAAGTGGCATCTTGAGAACTAACATCTTACAACAAAAACTTATTTTATAGATTATTAATTAATTCATATTTATTTCATAATTGGTAAAAATAAATAAGTTTGACCAAAAAAGCATTTCAAAATAAAATATATGATGAATAAGATGTCATCTCTTAAATTATGTATGTATCTATGTAGCGTGTCCGTCCGTCCATCCATCCATCCCATTTGACATAACATCATACTAGACTATTCTCCTTTATTATATATATAGATAGAGAGATATAGATAGCATAACATCATGCTAGACTATTCTCCTTTATTATAGATAGATAGATATAGATAGATGTCAAGTGGCATCTTGAGAACTAGCATCTTACAGCAAAAACCTACTTTGTTGATTAGTAATTAATTCATATTTATATCATATTTGGTAAAATAACTACATTTGGCCAAAAAGTCATTCCAAAATAAAAAATATTTTAATTTATATAATAAAAATAATAATATTATAAAAAATAAATACTTATGATTTCACAATAGTTAAGTAAAAACAAAATACTTATTTAACAGATGTCATCCCTAAAATAAATAATAATATTAAATACAAAAAGTATTTATGATTTCATTACAATTGAGAAAATCAAGAAAGTATTACAAGAAAACTTAATTAAGAGCATAATCAATTATAATCAAGCAACGTATATAGGAAAGATTATTATGACCAAAGAATCATTCCGAAGAAAAATGTTATGAAAAAGATGTCATCCTTTAAAACATGTAAATGATTAACTTAAATAAGATAATAGTAATATTGATTTCATTACGATTGAATGAATCAAAAAAGCATTACAAGAAAAATCAATGAGAATAACCAATTAGTAAATAATCAACCAAGCAACTTATATGAAAAATATTATTATATCTAAAGAATCATTCCAAAATAAAAAATATTTGAAAAAGATGTCATCCCAAAATATGTATGCAATTAAATTAATATAAATAATAGTATTTTAAAAATAAATTTATGCTTCACTGCAATTAAGTAAATCAGAAAAGTATTTTACATGCATAAAAATCAAAAGTTTAATCTATATTTTAAAATAAGATTCCAACTTATCCTATTGTGGTGAAAATCTATATATCTATATATATAATAAAAGAGAATAGTCTGGCATGGTGTTATGCCAAGTGGCATCCTGAGAACTAACATCTTACAACAAAAACTTATTTTGTAGATTATTAATTAATTCATATTTATTTCATAATCTATATATATAATAAAAGAGAATAGTCTGGCATGATGTTATGCCAAGTGGCATCCTGAGAACTAACATCTTACAACAAAAACTTATTTTGTAGATTATTAATTAATTCATATTTATTTCATAATTGGTAAAAATAACTAAGTTTGACCAAAAAGGCATTTCAAAATAAAAATATTATGAATAAGAAGTATCTCTTAAACTATGTATGTATCTATGTAGCAGTCCGCCCGTCCGTCCGTCCCACTTGACATAATATCATACTAGACTATCTAGCATAGCATCATGCTAGACTATTCTCCTTATATATATATACATACATATATGGATATATATATATATATCCATCCATCCATCCGTCATGATGCTATGCTATGCTATCTATCTATCCATGCATTATGATGTTATGTTATGCTATCTATCTATCTAAGCTAAAGCCATCGACGGACCCTCAAACTTGTTTCGAACATTCACTTAGACCCCTCAACTAAGGCTTGTACCTATTAGGCCCCTAACCACCCGAATTTTGATCCAATCATACCTTTTTTGCCTAATCAGCAACAAGCATAGAGTGTGTGCAATACACTTGCCTGCCATGGCAAAATTAACCAATTAAAAAAAAAACATGTGGCAAATTTTTTTTAATATCTGATTTTGTCCATTTTCTATTTAAATATCTATTTAATAATAATGTTTTAGTTAAAAAAAAAAAAGAAAAAAAGCACCCCCACCCACCCAGTCACCTTTTTCACCCTCCTTCCCCGTCGTCTTCACACACACACAGAGTCGGCAACTCCGTTAACAACAGTCAGCAACACACACACACAGTCGTCTTTTTCACACACCCCTCCCCCGTCGTCTTCACACACACACAGAGTCAGCAACTCCATTAACAACAGTCAGCAGCACACACACAAAATCAGCAACACACACACATAATTGTTTTTAAATCAACAACTCCACAACTCAATTAACAACTCCATTAATAAATGAAAAAAAAAAATCCACATCTTTGATGTTGACAATGGTGAAGAATGTTACTTTTTTTTTTTAATCTGCTCAAATACTTTCATATAAAATGCAAGAAAGTATCTTTCAAGTTGACATACATTTCAAGTTGGTACCATATTTCATTCAACGAATTTCCTCCAAAACCTACAGGCAAATATATAAAAGAAAACCAACAATGGCTAATTAGCAAAACGATTATTGAAAGATCGATAACAAGTACAAGACAGGAGTACGGCGCATAACAACTCTGTAAAATCCTTCAAGAATACCACCACCACTGCTTCTTCTAGCTGTTGATTCCAATTTTTTCTACATAAATTCCCTTTGGGGTTTTGCTTAAGATCTGTCAATTGGAGTTTTTCCATTCTTTGATATTGTCTTCAATGGTGAAGATTGATTAGTGATTTTGTTGTTAATAGAGTTGCTGATTTTATTGGTAATGGTGTTTCTCCATTTTGTTTCTTAAAATAAATTTCTCTATTTTCAATGGTTTCTTGTTGCTTCAGAAGAAGTCACGGGCAAGTAGGGGTGGGGGGTGCGGGGAGGGAAAAGAGGCGGGGCTCTTTCTTTAAAAAAAAAAAAAAATTGTTATTATTAAAAAAAATAATTAATAAAATAATTTAAATATAAGTTTTTTAATTAAAAAAAAGTAAAATATTATTTATTTTACTATTCACGTGTCCAAGGAGAGTGTAACACTCTCCTTGCCAAATTAGCATTTTGTGCCTAATAGGTATCAATTTTAGCACTTGAGGTGTCTGATGGGTACAAGCCTTAGTTAAAGGGTCTACGTGAATTTTCGAAACAAGTTTGAGGGCCTATCGATGACTTTAGCCATCTATCTATCTATCATGATATCCATCCATCATGATGCTATTCTATCTATCTATCATGATATCCATCCATATATATATATATATATAATAAAGGAGAATAGTCTAGTATGATATTTTGTCAAGTGGCATCTTGAGAACTAGCATCTTACAACAAAAACCTACTTTGTTGATTAGTAATTAATTCATATTTGGTAAAAATAACTACGTTTGGCTAAAAAATCAACAACAACAACAAACCCAGTGTATTCCCACATAGTGGGATGTTTGGCTAAAAAATCAATCCAAAATAAAAAATATTATGAATAAAATGCCATCTCTTAAAATATGTAAACAGTTAATTTATATAATAGAAATAATAATAATATTATAAGAAATAAATACTTATGATTTCTCAGTAGTTGAGTAAAAAAAAATACTTATTTAACAGATGTCATCCCTAAAATAAATAATAATATTAAATACAAAAAGTATTTATGATTTCATTACAATTGAGAAAACCAAGGAAGTATTACAAGAAAAATTAATTAAGAGCATAATCAATTACAATCAAGCAACGTATATAGGAAAGATTATTATGACCAAAGAATCATTCCGAAGAAAAATGTTATGAAAAAGATGTCATCCTTTAAAACATGTAAATGATTAACTTAAATAATATAATAGTAATATTGATTTCATTACGATTGAATGAATCAAAAAAGTATTACAAGAAAAATCAATGAGAATAACCAATTAGTAAATAATCAACCAAGCAACTTATATGAAAAATATTATTATATCTAAAGAATCATTCCAAAATAAAAAATATTTGAAAAAGATGTCATCCCAAAATATGTATGCAATTAAATTAATATAAATAATAGTATTTTAAAAAAAAAAATTGTGCTTCACTGCAATTAAGTAAATCAAAAAAGTATTTTACATGCATAAAAATCAAAAGTTTAATCTATATTTTAAAATAAGATTCCTAGTTATCCTATTGTGGTGAAAATCAACTAAAATTGATTCCTATTTTCATAGTAAATATATTCCAAAAGCTTTTCAAAGTTACTCCACTTGATTGTCTTGAAATAAATAAACTAAAATTGATTCCTACTTTCACAGTAAATATATGACAAAAGCTTTTCAAAGTTACGCCACTTGATTGTCGTGAAAATCAATTAAAATTTACTCCTATTTTTTCAGTAATCTATATTTGTAAAAAATATGCATTCCTATTTATTGAGAGCATTTATATAATTAAGGAGAAAATATGCTATTTGAATTTGAAAAGTAAAATATGTAGCCTTTTGTTATCTTACTAGATTCTTTTGAAATGAGCATTATCACGCAAGGAAAGACCGAAAAAATTTATTACATACACCTAAGTGATGTAATTGTAAAGGATATAAAATCAAATATTACGGTGAAAAAGATTTGAAGAATTTTATTACCAAATAAAAAGTTATAAGAATACTATATATCTGGAGGATAAATAATGAATCAACAATTATATGAAAAATGAATATTATAATTAAGAGTCATTCAGTTTAGTAATTAATATTTAGTGATAAGAATATTTATGAAATATATCATATATTTAATAGTTCGATATAAACACTAATACAAGCAAATTTATTCATCTTTAATTTTACATAATTAATTTTCTTCCATATTATCCGCACATCACGTGGGTACTAATACTATATGTTATACAAAAACATGCCACATCAAGTTTGATATAATAAAGTACCATAAACAATTTATTTTTGATTTTTTTATTATGCCAAACTTGATGTGGCATGTTTCCTTTTCTTCTTAAAAAAAAAAAACATAAATAGTTTATACAACTACAAATCTACAATTTTTGGAGAGGAAATATTTTCCATTTAGGGTGTGTTTGATATGAAGGAAAATATTTTCCTAGAAAATGTTTTCCTGGAAAACAAGTTGATTTCTTACTTGTTTTCTTATGTTTGGTTGGTGGATGAAAAATATTTTTAGAAAAATATTTTATAGTATTTGATTGGTGAATGAAAAAATATTTTTCAAAAAATACATTTTAGTGTTTAGCTAAAGTGTAAAAATACATTTTAGAATCCTTTTTTAAAAAATAAATTTAAAAAAGTAAATCCTTTTTTGGGAAGGAGGTTGGTAGGCGGGTGGGTGGGGTGTCAGAATAGGTAGTAGGGGTGGGGTAAAAGAAAGTTTTGAATTTTTTTTGTAAAAAAAACTTTTAAAAATTGACTCGGGGGGGGGGAGGTATTAGGAGCTGGGGGTCAGGGTAGGGGAGTGAGGGGGGAAAAATTGAAAAAAATTTAAAAATAAATTTATTTATTTTTTTAGGTTTGGGGGAGGGATGGGAGAGGGGGTTGGTAAGGGGGGAGGGAGGGTAAGAGAAAAGTTTGAATTTTTTAATAAAATGTAGATATTGTTTTTGAAAGGGGGCTGGAAGGGGTAGGGGTGGGGTGGGGGATGGATTAAGAAAAAAAAATTGAAATACTTTTTAAAACAATTGAATTTTGGGCAATCGGTAATAAATATGGACAACCCTTTGGTTTTGGTTATCGAGGTTTCACGTCAAGGTGTGAGCTTAGCAAATCTACACTTCATAATTGCAAAGGGTTGTCCCTTTTGAGAGGGCAGAGTACAGTTAGATCTTGGACGATGTTGAATCTTCGTTATCGTTATGCAACTCAGGCTTGCTGCAACAGAGAATAAATCAAGGAAGATGCTCTATTATTTGGTGGGTTTGGTCTTTGCTATGGTAGGGGCTATGTAATACCCCGATCGTTTCTTAAGCCTAAATCCGTCTTTTGAGTGGATATGTATGACTTCCAAAGTGATTTATGTTTAAACCATGTTGTATTTCTCTAATTTCTACTTTTTGTCATGTAGAGCATTGAATAAGCTTTCCATCGATACCAATTTCATCAAAATCCGACATCGGACGAGGGAGTTATGGCCGTTTTACTAAATGTTATCGGATCGCCCAGGTTTGACGGTCAACCTGGCGAACCGTTAGGTCCTCGGTGGACCGTCAAGTGTCCCGTCAGGCTAAGGCAGTGACCCCTCTTCCTGGTCACCGTGTGACGGCCAAGATGGTGGACCGTAAAAAAGTTGACGGACCGTCAAGGGGTCCGTCAGGTCGAGACAGAATGTCTCGTTTCTGGCCTTCGAGTGACGGACGACTTGGTGGACCGTCAGTTTCCTGACAGACCATCACTTCGACCGTCACGTCGAGGCAGAACGTTCCAATTTTGGCACTCGAGTGACGGACGATCTGGTGGACCGTCAGGAGACTTGACGAACCGTCAGATCGACCGTCACAGGCCCCGATCAGCGAATTTCAGCTTTTTCAAAAAGGGCATTTTGGTCATTTCCGCCCCATATGGTCTTATATATATATCCTAGTAGAGAATAGCCATTCATTTTTCTCCTTTCCTCTTCCAAGAAACATCTAGAAATTAGGGTTTCTTCCAAAACCCAAAAATTCAATCTTTTTCCAAGAAATTCAAGGATCTTCCATAGATTTCTCCAAGTTGTCCAAGAATTAAGCTCCCCTAGTCAAAGGCATCAAGGATCTTAGCTCAAATATGTAAGGAAGAAGTTCCAAACAAGTTTCTACATCTCCAAAATTATAATCCAAGGTATGTGGGGCTTGAACAAGAACACTCCTTTCGTTCTTGTGCCTAAAGATTTACTTTCTATTATTGATTTACATGATTTTGCAAGTGGGTTTACACCCAAATTTCTTTATTTATGATTTATGAGATTTGAGTTGAATAAGTTTGATATTTATGATTATTTCACCATCATGTTTCTTAAATTGAGAATTTATTCCATGAGTTGTAAGTTTTCATTACGTATTAATGATTTCTAAGCGATTCAAGACAAGTGTCATGAGTTATGCCTTTCCATGAGAAATTTGACTATTGAATATATATCGATATTTGAGATTGAAAGTCAAGAATGAGTCCTATGATGTTTCCTTGAAGCTTTGATATTTGAAAATGATTCGAAAAGCAAATGTACTTGATGTTGAGAAAGAATGTGTTGAGTTGAGTCGGGTTAGGAATCCACAAGATGTTTATGATTTACAGATGAGATATATATTTATGTTTTGGTCTTTAAAATAGACCCATGAGTTGATATTGATTAAGGTGGATTTCCTAACGCATTCTGAGCTGAGTCTAGGAGGAGTATTTAGCACCGAGCAGGAAATGTGGTATTTCCCCGAAACTACGTGCCACCGTAGGATTGATGTTGATAATTGTGGGCCAGAGGCCGAGTATGGGATTGTGATAACGAGATTGAGGTTGTACTTCTTCGCAAGAGTACAACACCCCCGCCAATGTGAGGTTCTCTCCTTAGGAGCGCAAAACGTTGGACTCCATGCAGCTCACATGGTGCAGTTATGTCGGTTATAAGAAACTCCCACGTCCATAATGATCTAAGTACCATGAGTTACCGAGTCACTCTAAGTCATGAGTCAAAGAGTTTGAGTTGAGTTAAATGATTTATGAGATTTATGAAGCATATGCTATTACTGATGACTTACGGAAATGATGTTTTAGATAATTCAAGCGAAGAGAGTTATTATTGTCGGCATGCATGATTTTCTTATACATTTATGATATTATTTAAAACGTTGCATCCACCCCCACATATTCAGTACATTCCCAAGTACTGACTCTCATACTCTTTTGTATTCTATATTTCCTCATGATATAGGTTCAGGTGCTCAGTCTCAGCAGCAACAGTGATCTTTGAGTACCTTCATCTACATTTCTGCGGTTGGTGAGTCCTCATAGTTTGAGGACCTGTGTCTCCGATTTTGTCATGTTAATAGATGGTTGTTTACTTTCAGTTCAGTACAAGTCAGTTGGGGATCTGTCCCAATGACTCCTCAGTCCTATGTAGTAGAGGCTTTGTCAGACTAGTGTGCCAGCATGTACAGAGATTTCAGTATTTTGTTTGTACAGAACCGTATTGCTTCGTATCTCAGTATGTTCATGTCATGATTATTCTTCCCTACTTTATGATGATTCGTATCGTAGAGAGTTCTGAAAGTGATGACAGGCTCAGAGGGTTAGCTTGAGGCCACGTGTGGCCTTGAGCACCATGTGATGTCTCGGGATAGGTTCTCAGGACGTTGCAGGCTAGTTATGTTACAGTCCCTCCGTACAGAAGATTCTGCCAAGCTACGGGATATGGAGGGATAATTCAACGTCGGGAGGTAAGTTATTCTTCATTGATCTGGTTATACTTCATTGATCTGGTTATAGATAGGCTTTCAGAGTCCCCTATGAAATTAATGAAATTTACCACCTTACAGAGTTTGTAAGAGGGATAGTTTTAAGTATCTTTGGTCTACGATTCAGGGGAATGGTGAGATTGATGAGGATGCCTCTAAACGTATTGGAGCAGGTTGGTTGAAGTGGAGGCTCGCCTCGGGAGTGTTGTGTGATAAGAAGGTGTCCCTTAAGCTTAAAGGCAAATTCTATAGAGTGGTCGTCCGTCCGGCCATGGTGTATGGAGCTTGAAGGTGGCGGAAATGAGAATGTTACATTGGATGTGTAGGCTTACTAGAGGGGACAGAGTTAGGAATGAGATTATCCGGGAGAAGGTGGGAGTGGCTTTGGTGGAGAACAATGCGAGAAGGAAGGCTGAGATGGTTTGGGCATGTGATGAGGAGGGGCGCGAATGCCCTAGTTCGTAGGTGTGAGAGGCTAGCTCTGGATGGTTTTAGGAGGAGTAGAGGTAGCCCGAAGAAATACTGGAGGGAGGTGATTAGACATGACATAGAGCAGCTTCAGCTTACTGAGGACATGACCCTAAATAGGAAGGTGTGGAGGTCGCGGATAAGGGTAGAAGGCTAGCGTGAGTGTGTGGGTTGTAGCAGGCAGTCGAGAGAGATCTTGTGTAGCCGGGTTCGTAATCCTAGGACTGTGTACTTAGGTGTCTTTGGTATGTGAGGGTATGTTACTACCAGGTGGGGGTTCTATTTCTTATTTCTTAGTTCCTATTTTCTTATTTAGTGTTGCCCTTATTTCTCGTATTTCGTATTTTCTCTTGTTTCTATTATATTATTTCTTATTCCTGATTTTCTGTTGTGTCATCCATCCCCTTGTTTACTATTCTTTATCTTAAGTCGGGGGTCAAACAACCTCTCTACCTCTTGGAAGCAGGGTAGATGATTTTGAGAATTGTATGAACAGTTCAACTTTAAAGTGAGGTTGAAAGAGAGTTTTGGAAAATATTTTCCTTACTTTTTGAAGGAAAGTCATTTTCCTTAGATTTAAGGAAAATAAGTTGGTCTGGAAAACATTTTCCAAAACATTTAAGCCAACCAAACATAAGAAAACTAGAAAACATTTTCTAGAAAATGTTTTCCTTCATACCAAACACACCTTAAGCAATGCAGTTGATGTTTGTTGGGGTGGACCAGAAAGGAGAGAAGGCCAACTTAATAAGACTGGGGAAATCATAAATAGATTAGATGCTCCATTCTTTTATGATAAGTAATAAGACAAAAAAAAATGCTCGCACTATCCAAAGTTGAATATGTAAGAGCTGTCACAAGTTGGAATGAACAGAAATATTCCTTCATACAAACAAGCAATAAAAAGAAGGCCCAAGAACAACAGGAAAAAGAATATAATATTAAATTATGTTATGCATCTTCATTGTAGGCTTATAGATTCTTCGTTTCCTTCAGAAACTATAAAATTAGACACCTAGATCAGACTACACACTTTCACAATGAGGTGTGGATGCCAACTTTCCATACTCTAACAAAACTCCTTCTTGCATAATGTACCCGCCTGCTCATTTAAAATGATAGTACGAAATGTAAAATAGTTGGTTAAAAAGAAAGACATCAGGTTGATGTAACTTAAGCTAACGATACCTTTGGCCCAAAAGAAATGACAGGCTTCGAGGTACAAGGCTCAAAGCATATAATCTCCATATGAATTCGGCAGTTCATCCCTCAACGGCTTTCAGATATGATTTGCATATTTAAAGGTACAATAAATTACACGAATTACGTGCAATTCTTTCAGCTTGACATTTAACTGCCTACAAGAAACTATAAGTTGCAAGGGAAACAATAACTTGGAATTCCCATTTTAGAAGCCTCTACTAGCATATTGTATGCAATCTAAACTGAAAACAGCAATCAGCGACCATGTTCTAGACCTCACATTATATTCAACAACATAAAAAGGTGAATGCAAGCTATACCGAAAGGGTGTATCCTAGTGGTCAACAAAGCTGTGCAAACCCCTGAGACCAAGAAACACAGCAGATACAAAAAAAAATCTCATTTGCCTAAGTTACCCGGTACCTATGTTGGGAGGTAGCATGTACCGGTGGAACAGTCAAAGTGCCCGCGAGCTGTCTTCCACCAAGGTGTGTCAATTGGGAATAAGCATTAAAGACATCCAATATGAGTTTGAATTATATAATGCTCCCTCCATCCTAATCTGTATGACCTTTACAATTTTGGGAGGTTCCCAAATGTTGGAGAACACACCACCAATAATATTAAACTTTTATGACTCTGCTAAACTACCTTTTCCACTACCCATACAACAACGTATGTAAGTGAGAGGAAGGAGTAGTAAAAAATTTGGTCCACGGACAGTGCATTAGTTAGTCAGATACACGTGACCTGCTAAGCACAAAAAGTCATCACCGAAATAAGAAAAATTGCAATTGAGAGAAGCTTGAAAGAAAATCTTCATAGTGGTTCAACCAATGAAATGAACTAAAACCAATAAGATTATGTTCAACTTTTGGGCTCAAAAACAGTACTTTGAAGATAAAGCTTCTACGTTCGACTGCAATGCAGAAGTTCTAAAAACTCTTCACTTTACTAACTAAACGAGCTACTTAAAAAATAATAAATGGAAGAACAAATATCACTCACCGATTCCTCATGTGAAGCTGCGAGCGGGAGAATCGATCTGTTCCTGAAACGATGTTGAGCCAACGGAAGGAAGCCAGAGAGGAAGTCGAAGCCAAGGCCAGCCCGGGAAACAGAACGAACCACAAGGAAAGTTCTTTCCTTACAGGGTCTCTGAGTGGAAGTAAACCCTAGAGATGAAGGAGTATAACAGAGCGCCATTGAAGAAGATTGTTTTAAGAGAGGAGAAGGGCTAGGGTTAGGGTTAGGGTTTGGGATAGCAACATTCATTTCCAATATGTTGCTCTCGTCTGTCAAGTAAGTATGCAGGAGTGGGGGAGTGGTCGGTAGGTAGCTGAGATGCCTTGGTTTTCTCTAAAATAGCACCTGAGTTCAATGAAGATAATAAAGGTTCAAGGGGTTGCGACACCTAATAAGCCACATGACCCTACCGAAGCTGTGATCTCGTAAAGCTGCCGGCTATTCTTTGCTTCTCTATTCACCTATGAGATTTTTATTTTTTTTGTTTCTCAAACCACAATCGACGGTCGTGAGACTAATTCTTCGTTCTACTGTCAGTACACTAAGCGGTAGAAAACTGGCCACAGAGTTTTCTACATTCACCATAGGTGGAGATCGAATCCTTAACCTCTTGTTTAAGGGGTGAGGTGTTGAACCACCACACCAACCCTTATGGTTCACCTACGAGATGTTATAAGGGGCATTCCATAATTAAGTTCGATTTATTAATTTCAATTTTTGGTTGTAGAAATGGGTGGATCTAGAATCGAACCAACTCAATTTGATTTTTTAAAATTTATACTATCAGATTCCACAAACCATAATCAAATTAGTTGGTTGAGATGATAGAGATCAAAGAATAACAACATCAATGCAATTCACAAACCAAAATCAAATCAAAATTTTAAGCAGAAAAATAAATCTCCAAGTCGTCGTTCATCGTTCGCCGATAAATCGAGAGTGAAGGACTCGTTTGGAGTGAGGTATAAGGTACAATAGTCTCAAGATAAAATCTAGCATAATTTTTATCCAGCGTTTGGTTGGAGGTACAACTTAGTTCCGAAATTATTTATTTCACCATTTATATCATAGTGATAGAATAAATTATCTCATATATATGGTGGAATAACCAATCTCAAAATTTGTTATCTCGGAATAACTCTTTTTCAACCAAACAAAAATGTCTTTTTTTGGGTAGTTAAAACTTTTATTAATCACCAGTATGTCTTTATAAAAACAAGGAAATAGCACAACCTGCTTATCCGCTCTCAGATTTCCTATACTACCAGAAAACCACCAAAACAACTACTTACACAATTAGATAGAACATAAAACCTCTGAATATTTCCCATTGGAGCTAAGCTTGGTACATTAACTAATGTGTGTTTCATGCAAAATAGCCTCTTTGGATCTTTAAGCTCTTTGAAATACACAAGCATTTCTCTCCAACCACACTTTATATATCACCACTACTAATCCTGATTTAAGAATTGGGCCTCTGATCTTTAGTCATCTAGCTTTAGTATTCACTCATTTTCGTTCCTCAGCCCAATCAACAATCCTATGTGAGCACATATTCGGTTGGTAAATTGATGTCAATTTTTCTAGTAAAAGGACAACTAAAGAATAAAGTGGTCACCAGTTTCTCTTTCTGCATGACGAAATAAACATACATCTTCATCAATGACACCCCAATTGAGCAACCTATCCTTGGTTATAATCTTCCTATGTAACGATAGCCAAAGGATGAATACCTATTTAAGTTCAGTTGCACTACTACTTACCAGATTCTTTCAATTTTCATCCTTTATTTCTCCCCTTAACATTTTATAGGCTGCAACAATTTTGAACTTTCCTTTGTGAATAATCTGTTCATTAGTAATGACAGATTTTCTCATGTTGAATATTTTCCTAACCATCTAAGATGTCTGAGAAGGTCTCTTCAAATGTTGTAAACTCCTCCCTTGAATATAGTAAGAGTGGATCCTGGCAATCCACAACTTATGTTTATTTTGACTTAATGCCCAAAGAAGCTTACATATTGTTGTTTGATTCCAAACCTTCAAGTTAGTGATATTTTGTAACGCCCCGAGAGCATCCCTTTGGACGTCACACGGTGCTCATGTCTACGAATAGCCCCAAGAAACCCATGATATCTTTTTAGTTCAGCACTCACGTAATTAAGATGACTATCATATAAAGAAAGATAAAAATAAGAAATCTCGTAACTTAAAGTGAATCTTTAACGTGGGAATCATTGCACAAACTTCTTGAACTTAAACTTAAATTCACTGTTAGACAAGCCTTTACTAATGACTAGAGAGTTATTGGGACAGACCTCAGCTGACCCAAACATAAAACTAAAATCAAATGGTTAAGTACTATCAACCATAAAGGAAATCTGATAATCTGGGTCCTCGAACTATGAGGACTCACCACAAGGAGGAATGCAAGTAATGATGCCCGAAGTCAATCATGTTGCTGTAAACGGGCACCAGAACCTATATTATATGACAATGTAGCACACAAACATATATGTGGATCAGTACTTCTAGAATGTACTAAGCATATGGGGGGTGAGTGCATAAGTAAAACAACAACTGAATAAGTGTATGAGCTTCCAAATGATGCATGCTAAATGTAAATGACTTACCTTGAACTCGAGTGAAACTTAAGACTACGAATCATAAACATAGAGTATAAAGCATATGAATAAACTTAGTGAGCCATAACGCTTAGTTTCTTAAAATATTTGCTTTTAACCTTGCTTATGGGAGATTTTTCTAACCGACATAAACCATGTAAGCTACCATGGAGTCCAAGGTCTTACCCACATTGGGGAGATCTGCTCTACCCTTGCCATCGAAATATAACCTTGTCTTAGTGATCACTATTCTTAACTTCATCCATATTGGGAAAAAGCTTAACCTACATTGGCTCGTAGTTTTTGATAATTTAGGATACGATTATCCGCATTCCCTTCTCAGTGCTAAATACTACTCCCAGAATACTTATATGCTCATACTTTAGGAAATCCACCTTAAAATAGCATAAGAGTTTGTATACTATAAACCAACTATGCTTCTCTTCGCTTTAAATCATAATCAAGATAAACAATTGTGGATTTCAAGTATTGTCATTGAATCAAAAGATCAAACTTTCTTGTAAACTTAGTTCTTATTCTTAAACCTTAAATCTCATATTTTCTTTCATATAACTTGTAATACAATATCATGATTAAAACTCAATTGGAAATCTTTAATCAATGTTTTCAAATCGAACTCATGATATTCAAATCATAATAGAGAATTTTCAAGTCAAAACATAAATAGATGAGAACATGTATGCACTTTAATACTTCAATCATATGATAATTTCATAAACTCAAGGAAAGATAATTTGGGTATGAACCCTAATTGCAAACCATATAACTTTAACTTTAAAAAAAGTTTTGGGCACAAGGATGAAAGAATATCCTTGTTCATAAACCCCACATACCTGAAGTTCTAAGCTTGGTGAAGTAAACTTGACCTTTGAGACTTAGGAGATAATCTTGAGAATAAACCCTAATCTTGTTCTTGAGGATAGAAAGAGAGATTTTGTGTTGTTTAATTGACGAAAAAGAGAGAAAAGTAATGCCTCTCCTTATTATAGGGTCGTGGGTTGGGAGTTATAAGGGGTAAAAGACAAAAAGGCCCTTAACTTAACTTTTCAGAATTTACTCGTCAGTCTTTATGAATCTACCATACGACTCGTATGCAATAGTATAACTTGACTCCATGACTCGTAAGCTTGTCAGTCTCTAGGAGGGCACACACTGATTAACCTACGAGTTCAACCTACGACGCGTATCATGCTCACACGACTCTTAACCCTCCACTCGTATCTTAGACAGATTCTCAAGGAGTCTTCACTTATGTTCTCATGACTTGGCCTCATATGACTCGTAACCTTCTTGATGACTCATAGGGTCAAGTTGTACCTTTAACAAATTGATCACCAAGCCACACTGCTTTGGATATAATTTCAACATACCACTCATATGTTGTGCATACGAGTCAATAGATGAGTCGTATGATGGATAGAAAACTTTTAGAGACAGGGTATTACGATATCTCCCCCTTGGAAATATTCATCCTCGAATGTGACATCACTTAAGACTAGGAAAAAGGATCAATCACACCAATAACCAATTTATAAACAAGCTTACATATGTCATAAGGATCCAACCACACACCACATATGATACGACTTAAGAATACTTAAACAGACTTGAAAAGAGAGAGAGTCTTAGCTTAAAATAACTATTACCTTCAGTACGAACTGAGTTGGAAGAAAAGAAATGAGGATACTTGTCCATCATGTCTGTTTCAGCTTCCCAAGTGGCCCTTTTAACTGACTGCTTCTCCAGAGAACTTTCACAGACGCTACCTCCTTATTCCTTAACCTTCGGACCTGTCTATTAAGTATCTCAACCGGAATCTCCTTATACGATAAATTATCCTTGACCCCAATACTCTCTAGGGGAACTATTAAAGACAGATTTCTAATACACTTCTTGAGCATCGAAATGTGAAACACTGGATGAATCGCAGCTAACTCTGATGGAAGATTCAACTTGTAAGCCACCTTTCCAATACGATTCACTATCTCATACAGACCAATAACTCGCAGACTCAACTTTTCTTTCTTTATAAATCTCATTATTTCTTTCATAAGTAACACCTTCAGGAATACCCAGTCGCCTACTTCAAACTCGAGTTCCCTTTTTCTCACATCAGGATACAACTTATGACGACTCTAAGCAGTCTTCAACCTTTCACGAAACGACTGAAACTTAGTCATAGCCTCAATAATAGAATCAAGCCCAATCAACGTTGTTTCTACAACCTCAAACTATCCTATGGGTGATTTACACCTACGCCTGTGCAGTGCTTCAAATGGAGCCATCTGAATGCTAGCACGATAACTATTATTATAATAGAACTCAATCAACGGTAAGTGGTTGAAATGCATAGGCTTTTAACCATTGAGAAATTTCTTCATTTGATATCACTGGGGTGGGTACGACTAGGGGCATGAGTCGTACCCCTTGGATACGAGTCATATCCTTCTCTCCCTCCCCTTTCATACCCTAGGTAGTCTAGGGTCACTCACTGTCCTAGGTATGAGTGAGCCTCCAACCAATCGTACCTTAAGGTACGAGTCATACCAAAACCAATTGTATAGAGTGATGCCTTGATCAAAAGTGGACTATTTTAGGTACGGGTAAAGTGTAGAGTGAGGGAATGAGTTGTAACCTTTGGATACAAATAAAGGGTGTGTAGTCATATCCTAACCAATGTAGATGACCTAGGATAAGCCTAGGGTATGAGTTAGGGTACCACTTGTACCTTAGGGTATGGTTCCTTAAGTGAGTCGTACCCTTACACAGGCTTATTTTCCAGCTTTTAACTAAGGGCCTTGTAGCCATTTCCTACACCCTAAACCTTAAGTCCCCTCATTATATAAGTTTTTGTAGAATCCTAAACATATATTTTGATGGATCAAACACCCTAAATACTCTCTCAAACTCAATTGTGAAGAATTGAAGGCTAGGCTTTCAAGGGTGATCTTCAAGAGGCAAAGTGAAGTCAAGACTCTTAGTGTATCAAGTTGTCTAAGGAATACAACTCTCCCCCATGATGAATAACTATAAACCCATGTATTTTACACTTGAATTAGCAAGTGTACATGGTGGTTTTGAAATCAAATCAAAAGGGTTTTGTTGCCTAATGATGAATAATGTTGACTTTTGTTTAGACTTGTGTTTACACATGTTACTGATGATTAATTACATATGTGGGTGATTGATGTATGTGGTATAACATGTGAGTCTTGATTAACTCTAATCTTGATGATTTTTACTATGAAAATGGCCTAGGTAAAGGCATGCACACATGGTGTTTGTGAAAATGTCTAAGTGAATTGCCTAGTCTTATATTGGTGATGTTTTGAACTAGGGAAATGGCCCAATAAGTATGAATAGTTGTTGAATAATATTGTAAAGGTATTATGAGCCATGTATGGTGAAATTGAATACCTTGTTGATGGATGGTTATTGAGGGGTTAAAGTCTTTAAACATAAATATGAACTTGAATTGTGTGTTGAACTAAATTGTGGTAAGAATGTGGTATAAGATTGTCAATGATATGTGAATGGTTTGTGAAGGTCTTGATGACCCTAAATTGGATTAATTGATGAATTGAGTTAAGGCATTTGCCTATTGAAATAGTTGAGCAACAAAGGCTCCCATGGGGACCATGTGGTCATGTATAATATTGAATTGTCTAAATGGGTTGAAGTCCTTGAGTGTGAATTGAATAGATGATGATACATAGACAAAGGGTTGGAGTCCTAATCTCAATTAATGATAGTCGCAATGGCTTGTGGTTGAAGTCCCTTACCTAATGAAAGGGCTTGAGGTTAAAGTCTCGTGCCTAATAATATCGCTTGTGGTTAAAGTCCTTTGCACAATGAGATCTATTGAGGTTGAAGTGAGTCCCAAATGAAATAACTTTGGTTAGAGTCCCATATCTAATGTGGCATAAAGTTAGAGTCCCTTGCCTAATATGTAGGCATGTGGTTAGAGTCCCTTGTGTAAATGAATGTGAGTGTGTGGTTAAAGTCCCTTGCTATAATAATCGTACTTTTCCTAGCTTGAAATTTTTCCCCAAGAATGTTAGAAGCTTTCTTTGAAATATTAATCCACTTTTATAGATGTGGTATTTTCAGTATTTTCACTCTTTGTCATGTGGGAAATTCCATAAGCTTTCCGTCGATACTAAATTCGCCCAAATCCGACACCCGGGCGAATAGTTAGAGCCTTTTTAGTGAGACAGTGTATCACCTGAGCCTTCAGCGTGTCGCGGAGATAACTCAAATTGTAATTGTCAATTTCCAGTATTGCTCTGTGATAGTGGAGTATCGCGCCAAACTTCCAGGTCTCAAACAAGGTGGCAACGCGATAGCTCCGCGTCGCGCCACCATGCAGATTCCCAATTATCCAGTTCCAGTGACTTGGCGCGATAGTGGCGCGTCACGCCAAGGATGAAAATCGAGAAATTTTCTCAGAAATTAAAGACGTGTCCTAGGGTTAAAAGGGTCAATTTCCCACCCTATATAAGCCTTTTAACACGATATTTGGCCATAATTCATAACTTATACTCAATTACTCTACAAAACTCTCAAGAAACAAGCCATAGGATTTTCATAGAAGGTTCAATTCCAAGGGAATTCACCTTAAAATTTCAAGAATCTCTCCGTCAATCTTCATAGAATCACAAGATAAGGTATGCGTAGTGTTCATTCATGGACTCCTTTTATCCATGAAGTCCAAGAATCTCTTTTCTAAATTCAAGTTATGGATTTTCTTTATGAATTTCACGATTGGATTGCTCTTGTTCATATTGATAATGACTAATTACATTCTAATCCATGTTTGGTGATAAATTGGATATGTAATCGATTAGTAACGATGTAGATTCATGTAAACCTAGGATTAAAACCCTTGGATGATGAAATTAGAGATGAATCATGATGTTTGATTGTTGTATAATGTTGTTTACACATTCTATACCTATTATGTGTATAATTAAATGCCTAGATGAAGGAACAATGCCCAACTAGTATGATATCATGAAATCCCCATGTATGTACAAGCTTTGCATATCACATGTTTGATGAAGTGCTTCAATATATGAATTGTGAATTGTGTTGTTGGTCATATGTTCAAGTAAGCCATGCCATGTCAGTTTCTTCTCATCGAATCCTGGGGGTACTTGTACCCGAACATTTAGTTGTGTGCCTAGAGCCATGTCATGTTTTCACGATACTTTCAGTCAAGCTATGATCAGTCAGCCATGTGACTCAAAAAATCTCAAAAATCTCAGTAATCTCAATAGTTCAGTAATCTCAGTGATCTCAGTACTCAGTAATCTCAGTAATCTCAGTATTCCCAGTAAGTCTCAGTAACCTCAGTACTCTTAGTCAGTCCTCAGATCTCAGTAGCATTTCATTGGTCAACGAAACTTAGTAAATTCAGTTTAACTCCGCGAAACTATACCATTAGTATCAGTTTAGTTAATCAGTTCAGCACAATTAATCAGTTCAGTGTCTATTCAGATGTAAGTAGGAATTAGCACCGAGTGAACCTAAGGATAGGAACTCACCTGTTATTTGAGGATGCGATTCTTAGAAGCAATCCTTGCATTCCAAAGCTATATAGCCAGCATAGGTTGAGACATAGTAGCCTGCTATGTGAGGGTAGATGAGGTTGCTTAACCTGTTATATGAGGGTTCCCACCATTCTCATTAGAGTTACCTGTTATATGAGGGTTACTCACATGTTGTCCTTACCAGTGGTGCAGTATTGACACCCTTTCAATCAGGGCACAGATTGGACCCCATCTCAGCTATTATAGCATAATTGGGGCATGTCGGTTAGATGACTACTTCCCACAGTCTCAGTCTCAGTAAAAGAACTCAGATAGTTCTTCAAATTTCAGGACTGTCAGATACAGTCAATTCAGATACAGTACGGAACTCAAATAGTTCCATCAGATTCAGGACTGTCAGATACAGTCACTCATGTTATCAGTTAATTTAGTTCTCAAAACTCATATTATCAGTATTTATCTTCAGGACTGTTAGATACAGTCAGCCAGACCAGTTCTTCATAATCAAAACTGTCAGACACAGTTATTCATGTATCAGTAACATAGTATCAGTCCCTCAGTATTCAGTAATACAGTATCAGTCTTTCTCACTCATCAGTGACTCAGATGTCTATATTAGTAAACTTAGTAGTCAAAACTCAGTATTCAGTCCTATCACGACTCAGTTACAGTTATACAGTTATGTATGTATTCTCACGTTCATGTTAGTCAATCAATTAGTATTATTCATGCATTTGAACCATTTGCATTCAGCTTACCTCACTTGCATACCAGTATATTTAAAGTACTGATGCATTTGCGCTATGGTGTGTTATACCATAGGTTTAGAAGCACGAGCTCCAGAGAACCAATAACATCCCAGTTCAGTGATCAGAGTTAGCAGTGAGTCCTCATCTTTCGAGGACATGATGATCATATTACTATTTCAGTTTTTAGTTTATTTCAGTAGTCGGAGTTAGTTGGGGACATGTCCCATCAACTCCTTATTTAGACAATTTAGAGGCTTTCAGACTATAGCATGTCAGACAGTTATTTCAAATTTATTTTGGTATTGTTATACCGTTTTCAGACATTGTTTTATTAGATGTTTATCTAGTTTGAACCTTATGGCCTTTCAGCACATGTTTCTGCATTTATACAGAATATTATGCAGTGTTTAGGTACAGATATCAGTCATGGGTTAACTTGTGGTCCTTCGGGATCATGGGCACCGTGTAGCGTTCCGGTTCAGAAAAATCAGGGCGTTACAAACTTGGTATCAGAGCTTAAGGTTCAATAGCATCCTAGGAAGTCTAAAAGACACATCTAGTAGAGTCTTGTACATGCGTATGTTGTGCACCATACTTATATGCAGGAGGCTATGAGATGTTTTAGAAATAGTTTCCCTTCTTTCATGTCTCAGATCGTGCTATAGAAAGGTTCTTTAAGAAACTCTTGTAGATTCTCACTATGCTTCACGTATGTCAACTTTACCTTACTTTCAAGGTAACAGAAACAGTGAAGCTCGAGTCCTAGATATTGGGCTTTCTCAAACAGACCCTACAGTCAGTTATGGGATTGCCCACAAACTCAAAAGTATCCCATCAGTTCAGTTATGTTCCAGAGTTGTACAACTCTTATTCATGATCATGAGAACTCATATGTTATTAGATCCCTTCTCCAAATTCTATGATAGCATATGACCTAGAGTTAGAAGCATGAACTCAGGAGTTTAGCGGTAGTAGAGTTGGGATAACATGATCCAGTTTGAACAAATTATGTATTCATGGGGATAGTTGTACCAAAGTGAATAAGTAGGCTTTTACAGTGCGAGCAAGAATTTAAGTTTATTGACATGACATTAGGCTTGAAGGTATGGATGTGATATTAGTAGTATATGAAGAAATAGAACCAGATGATGTGTTTAGTAAGGAAAACATGAGTCAAACAGAGTGTAAGTATATGACGATGATTGCGGTTCAGTTCAGAGTTTAGTAAAGTGTTTACAGACTTATGATGATGGCTTAAACCCAAGGGGGAAGATGATAGATCGAGTGACCCATTTCAGGCTCTTAGATTCCAGTAGTAGTGCCAGTATGTATAGAAAGTAGTAAGGGAAGATGATTCCCGACCCATCCTTATCTCAGTGCAGAGTTTTGCACTTCAGCTATCACGAAATCCACTCAGGCCTTGCATATCAACTCTATGGTCACGGATCATGCTCATGCATTTTTTTCGTAAATTATGTACGGTTTTCGTTCCCAGTATAAGCGGTCCCAGTTTACCCCATAGTACGAATTAGTTCCATGAACACAACCTACTTTCATGCACTTTTCATGTATTATATGCGCTTTCAAGTCCCAGCATAAGGAGTTCAGTTCTATCCCCCTCAGTGTTACGAATCATGTCTCACGAATTCAGAAATTTCAGACTCAGGTTATGCAGCTCGTGACCCACATACTCATGTCATGCTTTACAGTATGCTCAGTCCACATGACTCATGCTCCAATTCTAGTGAGCAGCCAAACTCAGATATGTTATGTATATCCTCAGTTCAAACCATTTTGGTGAATCCATGTTATTGATATTCTATTCCTTAGGCTTCAGTTCAAGTGTCAAGTTCAGTCAGTATCCATTCATGCTTCAGGTCCTCCTGATTTAACCCTTCAATGAGCTCTCTCTATGAAAATAATATAGTAATTAGCAGTTACTTAGAATATAAAGAGTAAATAATTAATGTTAAGAGGAGATTATTATATGTTTGCTTTATACGAAGGTGCAGTTATGATGATAGGCTTGAATGTTGTAGTAGCGTGCAAGTAAGTGGCTAGCAAGAGGTTGCATTTATAAGTTGGGGAAAAGTATAGAGTGCGAGTATACATTCAGATGCTTGATCTATATCAGCCCTCATCATGCATCTATCCAAATTTAGTTACCATCTCAGTTACAGTTTCAGTGTCCAGTTTCAGTAATCAGCATTCAGTCCCAGAATAAAATACTTCAACACCAATCTAAACGTCAGTTATCAGAAATTCAGTCCAGTTTCAGAATAGCTTGACACTGTTATAGTTATCGATTAATCAGTCAGTAGTACCTCAATACCTCAGTTTACAAAATGTTCCCAATCATATTAGACGTTTAGCCTAGCATTCTTGAGGTAATACAATTTTCATAAATCCATGCCCAGTTACCTCATGTTATCCAGTCAATCATTATCTCCTATGCATAATGTTTTACAGCCTTAGTCCTATTATTCGGACTAAGTACAGACCAATCTCTCATACCCAGTATTCAACTATCAGTTATCCAGTTAATCAGATAAGTCAGTATGTTTATGTATTCATGCTCAGCACCTTGTAAATCTTTCAGTAGTTTCAGTTACAGTGCGTGAAGCTTAGTTACTTCATCTTAGATGATGTATCAGGCCTTAAGTTTTAGATATCAGACAATCAATCACGTTTCAAATACTAGGTACCTTGCGCATCGCCTCAGTTTTCCCTTAGTAGCTCAGCCAAGACAGTATTCCTAGAAGGATCTAGTATCCTAAATGGGAGATATGCTATGATCCCCCAAACCTTTATAACATAAGTGTCCCATTCTCTTCTCACGAAATGAATCTATTTTGAAGTAGGGTATACTCATAAGTTGACCCTCAAGTTTGAATCTCAGTCGTGAGCCATGTATTTAAGGGCTCGGATCAGTTCACAAAATTTAGTTTATATGTCATGTTTCAGCCTCAGTCATGTTCTTAGGTCCCCGTTCATGCATACTTCTAGCATAATTATGGGGTCATCAGTGCCTTTCAGTCACGTAGCAGTTTTCTTAAACTTACTCAGTTCTATGTTCAAACTACCATTACAAATTTGGTATTAAGTTCATGCTCAGATCCCCATTACAAACTTGGTACTAAGTACCCTTGCATATTCAGTCATGCATTCATATATCAGTTCAGTTATATAATCATGCATCAGACATACATTCTCACTGAGAGAAATTCAGTTCATCAGAATAGTCAATCATGTACTCATAAGTCAATTATCAATCATGCATGAATTCAGCTTATTAGTCATGCATTAGATATGCATGTTCAGTATGTTATATTCGGCCATCAGTTATGTCAGTCATGAAATCATATTCCAGCCAGTCATGTCCAGTATGTACATTAGTTTGTATTCTTTACCTCTCACTTAGTCTCATTCGAGGACGAATGTTCTAAAGGGGGAGATATTGTAATACCCATACTTTTCCTAGCTTGAAATTTCCCCCCAAGAATGTTAGAAGCTTTATTTGAAAGATGAATCCACTTTTATAGATATGGTATTTGCAATACTTTCACTTTTTGTCATGTGGAAAATTCCATAAGCTTTCCATCAATACCAAATTTTCCCAAATCCGACACCCGGGCGAAGAGTTAGAGCCTTTTTAGTGAGACAGTGTATCACCTAAGCCTTCAGCTCGTCGCGAGGATAACTCAAATTGCAATTGTCAATTTCTAGTGTTGCTCCGCGATAGTGGTGCGTCATGCCAAACTTCGAGGTCTCAAACAAGGTGGCAACACGATAGCTCTGCGTCGCGCCACCATGCAGATTCCCAATTGCCCAGTTTCAGTGACTTGGCGCGATAGTGGTGCGTCGCGCTAAGGATGAAAATCGAGAAATTTTCTCAGAAATTAAAGACGTGTCCTAGGGTTAAAAGGGTCAATTTTCCACCCTATATAAGCCTTATAACATAAGATTTGGCTATAATTCAGCAACTTATACTCAATTACTCTAAAAAACTCTCAAGAAATAAGCCCTAGAATTTTCATAGAAGGTTCAATTCCAAGAGAATTCACCATCAAATTTCAAGAATCTCTCTGTCAATCTTCGTAGAATCACAAGCTAAGGTATGCGTAGTGTTCATTCATGGACTCCTTTCATCCATGAAGTCCAAGAATCTCTTTTCTAAATTCAAGTTATGGATTTTCTTAATGAATTTCACGATTGGATTGCTTTTGTTCATGTTGATAATGACTAATTGCATTCTAATCCATGTTTGGTGATAATTTGGATATGTAATCGATTAGTAATGATGTAGATTCATGTAAACCTAGGATTAAAACCCTTGGATAATGAAATTAGAGATGAATCATGATGTTTGATTGTTGTATAATGTTGTTTACATATTCTATGCCTTTTATGTGTATGATTAAATGCCTAGATGAAGGAATAATTCCTAACTAGTATGATATCATGAAATCCCCATGTATGTACAAGCTTATGCATATCACATGTTTGATGAAGTACTTCAATATATGAATTATAAATTGTGTTATTGGTCATGTGTTTAAGTAAGCCATGCCATGTCAGTTTCTTCTCATAGAGTCCTGGGGGTACTTATACCCGAACATTTAGCTGTGTGCCTAGAGCCATATCATGTTTTCACGATACTCTCAGTCAAGCTATGATCCATAGAACTCAGTCAGTCATGTGACTCAAAAAATCTCAGAAGTCTCAATAATCTCAGTAGTTCAGTGATCTCAGTACTCAGTAATCTCAGTAATCTCAGTATTCCCAGTAAGTCTTAGTAACCTTAGTACTCTCAGTCAGTCCTCAGATCTCAGTAGCATTTCATTGGTCAACGGAACTCAGTAAATTCAGTTTAGCTCCGTTAAAATATACTATTAGTATCAGTTCAGTTAATCAGTTCAACACAATTAATCAGTTCAGTGCCTATTCAGATGGGAGTAGGAATTAGAACCGAGTGAACCTAAGGATGGGAACTCACCTGTTATTTGAGGGTACGATTCTTAGAAGCAATTCTTGCATTCCAGAACTGTGTAGCCAGCATAGGTTGAGACATCGTAGCCTGCTATATGAGGGTATATAAGGTGGCTTAACCTGTTATATGAGGGTTCCCACCGTTCTCATTAGAGTTACCTGTTATATGAGGGTTACTTACATGTTGTCCTTACCAGTGGCGCAGTATTGACACCCTTTCAATCAGGGCACAGATTAGACCCCAGCTCAGCTATTATAAAACAATTGGGGTATGTCAGTTATATGACTACTTCCCACAGTCCCAGTTACAGTCTCAGTCTCAGTAAAAGAACTCAGATAGTTCTTCAGATTTCAGGATTGTCAGATACAGTCAATTCAGATATAGTACGGAACTCAGATAGTTCCATCAGATTCAGGATTGTTAGATACGGTCACTCATATTATCAGTTAATTCAGTTCCCAAAACTCATGTTATCAGTATTTAGCTTCAGGACTGTTAGATACAGTCAACCAGACCAGTTCTTTATAATCAGAATTGTCAGACATAGTTATTCATGTATAAGTAACATAGTATCAGTCCCTCAGTATTCAATAATACAGTATTAGTCTTTCTCACTCATTAGTGACTCAGATGTCTTTATCAGTAAACTCAGTAGTCATAACTCAGTATTCAGTCCTATTACGATCTCAGTTACGGTTACATAGTCATGTATGTATTCTCACGTTTATGTTAGTCAGTCAGTTAGTATTGCTCATGCATATGAACCATTTGCATTCAGCCTACCTCACTTGCATACCAGTACATTCAAAGTACTGATGTATTTGTTCTATAGTGTCTTATATCATAGGTTTAGAAGCACGAACTCCAGAGAACCAGTAACATCCCAGTTCAACGATCAGAGTTAGCAGTGAGTCCTCATCCTTCGAGGACATAATAATCACATTACTATTTCAGTTTTCAGTTTATTTTAGTAGTCAAAGTTAGTTGGGGACATGTCCCATCAACTCCTTATTCAGACAGTTTAGAGGCTTTTTGACTATAGTATGTCAGACAATTATTTCAGATTTGTTTTGGTATTGTTATACCGCTTTTAGACATTGATTTATCAGATGTTTATCCAGTTTGAACCTTATGGCCTTTCAGTACATATTTCCGTATTTATACAGACTATTGCGCAGTGTTTAGGTACAGATATCATTCATGGATTAGCTTGTGGTCCTTCGGGGTCATGGGCACCATGTAGCATTTCGGTTTAGAAAAATTGGGGCGTTACACTTGCCTAAATAAATGTGATTGTGTGGTTAGAGTCCCTTGTTTAAATTGATGTGTATGTGGTTAGAGTTCCTTGCCTAATGAGCGTACACATGGTTAAAGTCCTCCGTCTAAATGATATGTGAATATGGTTGAAGTCCATACCTAATAAGAATTGTTTAATCTAAGTGTGGAAGGTCGGAGACCTCCACTTTATTATCACGATCTGAGGCTACCCCCTGGTTACGACAATGGTGCTTACGATCACAAGTGACCACAAGCTAACCCATGATATGGTACCTGCTGTGAGCACTGAATAAAACTGATAATAAGAGACATGCAGAAAAATAATTGATAATAAGAGACATGCTAAACTTCTGGATTTATACTTCTAACTCTAGATCATTTGTTGTCATAAGCTTCTGAGAAGGGATATGTAAACACATCTGATCCCTAAGCACTGAGGTAATACCCCTCTATTTATTGACTGGTTTATTCAGAAACTAAAAATAAACAACTCTTGTTCTACAGTCGACTGAAGCATACATGAGTGGAGCCAATCCATACCAAGAATGACATCAAAATCAGTTATCTCCACTCCACAAGATCAACTGAGGTAACTTTCTAGGGTATTATGACCGGATAGTTCTTGTATACCTGCCTGGCCATAATAGAGACACCTACTGGAGTAGACACTGAGAAGGGTTTTGCTAAAGATTCAGGAATGACACCAAAATTGACTGCTATATAGGGGTTAGCAAAGCTATGGGATCTAACATAGCATAAACATAAAAATAAAAGACTTGTAACGTATCCGTAACCATATAAGGAGAGCTTTACTGATCCCGTCGGGACCAAAGTACATACAATCTATTATGGTGATGTCTACTGGTTGTACTAGACGCAACAACCTGCTGAGTTGGGCGACCGGATAGAATTGAAGGACGATTGGACTGATCCTGCTGACCATTCTTTGGGAAATCTCTGACTATGTGGCCTGGTTTGCCACATATAAAACATACATTACTGCCAGCTCTACACACATCCTTATGGTTTCTACCATATTCTCTACAAAGCAGATTAGATGACTACCGTTCACACTACCCTGGGTCTCAGAGCTTGGCGCTCTATCCTAACTGTCATTCCTAAGCCTTGGTACTGGCGCACTAGCTGAAGAAAGAGCTGGGGCTGAAAACTTCTGACAGAACTGAGAACGGTTACCACCCTATGACCTAGGCTGAGAAAAATTAAAGCTACCTGTCCTATCCCTCTTACTCTCTCTTTCTTTCTTCTTAACCCTCTCCCCCTCAATCTGTTGAGCATAAACCATAAGTCTAGACAAGTTTATCTCATTAATCAACATGGCGGTCCTACACTCTTTGAACACACTATCAGATACACCAGAAACAAACTTACTCATTCTTGATCTATTATCAGCACCACATTTGGAGCATACCTCGCCAACTGAGTAAACTTAAGTGAATAATCCTTCACACTCATACTACCCTGCTTTAGGTTTATAAAATCTTTCACCTTAGCATCCCTCGACTCTAATAGGAACAACCTATCTATGAAAGCTGTAGCAAACTCCTCCCATTCTACAGGCCTACCTCAATACCTCTATCCTCCTTTCACTACTTATACTAGGTGTGAGCTACATCCTGCAACTAGTAAGCAGGCAACTCTGCACTCTATCTAGAAGTGAAACCCATGATATCTATCACCTTTTGAACCATATCAAGAAATTCCTAAGGATCCTCCTTAGACTTGGTTCTCGAAAACTAAGGGGGATTCATTCGGGTGAAACCCCAAATCCTAGCTACAGTTGTATTTGCCACTGGATTGGATGGGACAACAACCTACAAATTATTCTAAGCTACTACTGAGTAAGCTAAGGTAGTGAATGCAGCCCTGAACTTGGCATGAGAGACGTGCTCGTTCAGGGGTTATTTTCTGTAATGGAATAAAGGATGGATTAGAAAAAAAGATTAAATATATCTCATGCTCAATCATACGATATGAATACTGAATGAAGGGAAACTTTTCCTAAAATATCTTATAGCCTCTTGTCCATAAGTGTGGCGCACTTCACACCCATGCCCAAGACTCTACTCAATGCGGCTTTTCAGACTTCCTAGGACTCTCTGAAACCTTAGGATCTAATACCAAGTTTTGTCACGACCTGAGGCTACCCCCTAGTCGCGACAACGATGCTTACGATTACAAGTGACCACAAGCTAACCCATGAGCTAGTACTTGCTGTAAGCGTTGAGTAAAATTGATAATAAGAGACATATGCGGAAAAACAACTGATAATGCCATAAGGTTTTAAATCCTGAAATATAACTTAATCATAAATCTGGACGTCTAAAGACATACTAAAGACTAATAAACAACTGATAAACTGACTAACCGTCTGAATGTCTGAAAAGCCTCTAACTGACTGACTATGGAGTTGATGGGACAAACCCTCAACTAACTCCAACTGACTGAAATATAGGAATACTGAAATAACTGAATGAAGATAAACTTGTCCTCAAAGGATAAGGACTCACCACTGCTGCTGCTGTCGTAATGCTGAACTATCTAAGCACGGTAAAAAACTGAGTTTCCGAACCTATGATATAAGACATCATAGCGCGAAGAAAGTATGAGGTCAGTACTTTGAATGTACTGGTATATGAGATAAGGTCTGGCTGAAATGCATTGGTTCATGTGCATGAAATACTGACTGACTGAATCGCATGAGATAATGACTGATTGAATAATATGAGATATCTGATACATAATGCATGTGAAAGCTATAAAATCTGAGAATGCATGAACAAGCTATAACATGATACTGAAGTAGTCTGTAAACTAAAATACTGAAATCTGATAACTGAATAACTGATAACTGTACGCTATGGTCAAGCAAACCTGTAACTGAATTCTGTACTGAATATTGAACTGAGACTGCGGGTGGTATTATCTAACTGATATGCCCCAATTTGAGCTAAGTGGGGTCCAACCTGTAACTCTAGTTGGAAGGGTGTCAGTACCGTGCCACGGGTACCAATAATGATTGTGTGGATCCACTGAGTCACCCTCATCTGGCAGGTGATCTAATCAGATATGTGTTACCCTCAACAGAAAAGTTGACATCTCTAACCTACATTGGCAACGTAGTTCTGGAACTAAGGGACTGCTACTAAAGGTCACACCCTCTACTGGTAGGTGAGCCCCCATCCCTAGGTTCGCTCGGTGCTAAATCCTACTCCCAATTGAACGACACTCACTGCTGAACTATACTAAGCTTAACTGAGCCAACAACTGAACATGATACTAACTGAATGACAAGGCTCATGGTTTATCTGAAACCATTCAAAAAATACTGTAAACTATGTAAACAACTAAGTTTCGGGTATTAATAACCCCCAACACTGATTGGAATTAACAATATGGACATATGAAAGCTTTGAAGAACATAATAGAGGATCATAGTTTAAATTTCAATCATTTAGGCATTTCATCAAACACGAGATATTCATGAACTTAAGCATGGGAATAATTGAAACATGTGGAAATAACATAATTATAACACTAAAACCATAAATTAGGGATTCAACATGTAAACTTCATCATCTTAACGTGTAAGGGCTCATTCATTAAAAAAAAACTTGTAAACACTTATACAATCGAAATTCATAAGAGCTTCATGGAGGAAATTCATCATAAGCATGTATAATTCATAATTTAAAACATGAAAAATAGATTCTTGGACTCCATGCATGAAAAGGGCCCATGGATGAACATCACACATACCTTAAACCTTAAATCTTGAAAGAGAAACACAAATATTTAAGCTTCCTTAAAGGTTCTTGGATTTGGAAACTTGATTTCTTGGTTTTCTTAGAGAGAAAAGAATTGATTTTGATGAGCTTGGAGATGATTAGGGTTTGTTCTTAAGAGGAAATTGTAGAATTTGGGCAAATAATGCCCTAACTGAAGCTTTAGGTCGTGTGTTTACGAATTGGGTCGAGGTGGGAAAAGACACAATTGTCCCTCCATCATTTAAACAAAAAATTCATAACTGAAATGCTGATTAAAGGCTCATCGCGACACGGTCTTATCGTGGTGGCTTACTGGTTATGACGAAAATGATCATAACTTTTTGCTTGGGTATCGGATTAAGGCAAAATTAGTATAATTGGAAAGATAATTCAATTGTCTACAATTTGGTGGGTCTTGAGTTTAAAAATTCCACATATGTTAAAATTTATACACATTTAAAGTTGACCCTTGTAGGATCGAATATCAAACTTTGGACGAATCAAAGGCTCTTAGCTCAACTTTGTTCTAAGTGATTTCTATGAATATTTTTCACCTTATAAGCACTTCACACACTAGGATAAAGATCATGACACATATATTCAACTTATAAATCAATAATTGGATGAAAACACCTTGATCACGACACGATGTACGTGACAAAGGGAATGTCACCATGACGCGGCCCTATCGCTGTGACTTACTGGATTCATGATCTAAAAACGACCCAAACTTTGTCTGAAAAGTCCAAAACTCCCCTGGGACATACTTCTTACATCCCTGAACATGAATTAACTCAAAAACTAATATCTCGGGATGGAGAAGACCAAAATGAAAATCGTCAAGGTTTAGTGGTCTTGAAAATGACTAAGTCCCCAACACTTAGTGAAAATTTTAAGCCTTAAGTCCCTTAAGCATGCAACTAAGAGCTGAATTGAGATATGATTAGTACAGGGTATTACAATATCTCCCCTTAGAAATATTCATCCTTGAATAAGACTGGTTAATTGAGACTACTGAGGAAACTAAGATCATATATCGAACATGCATAACTGGAAATATAATTACATGACTAAGCTTGAAACATAATATATGAACTGAACTGATTTCTCAAAAACATGCAATGAGATGAGACTGGTTATAAAAATGAGATAGAAATGAGAGAGTCAACTTATAAGTGACCATTACCTCCAGCTGGATTTGGTTTCGTGAAGAAAAGTTGAGAGGTTTAGGACATGAAAGCTCGGGGGTATTGCAACATCTCCCCCTCTTGGGATAGTTCATCCCCCAAATAATACTGACTAAGCTAAAATACTAAGAAAAGATGGAGATGATGCATGGGATACTTACGGACTGAATCATGACGGAAAATCTGGAATCTGAAGCTGATGCAAGAACATAGAGTATCCACATCCTGGATTTATTACAGAGAAAAAACTGAGGACATACAAACATAATCTGAATTTCATTAATCATTAAATGAGTAGCATGAGTACTGAAATTGAACATACTATAAAGTATGAGTACATGAGTCACGAGCTGCATGACCTGAGTTTGAAGTTCATAAACTTCATGGAATATGATTTGTACAGCTGAGCAAAATAGAACTCCTTATACTAAGAATTGGAAGCGTACACAATTCTATGAAAAGTGCACGAATATGAGTTATGATCATAGGGCTGACATGTAAGGCATGAGTATATATATCGTGGGAGATGAAGTACAAAAATTTGCACTAAGATAAGAATGGGTCGGGCATCTTCCTCTCCTATCGACGTTCTACAACATATTGGAATCACTACTGGAATCTTTGAGCCTAACTTGGTTACTTATTCTATCATCTCCCCATTAGCTATAAGCCATCACTCTAAGATTGTGGGACCCTTTTGATGAACTCTAAACTAAACTGCAGCCACTTTACTCTAAAGTTCGGAATATGAAAATACTCATCAGAAATAAATTCACCCTAAAAGACTACACTTGAAAGTACAAAACCCGCTGCTAATACTCCCTTCTGAGATACAACTCTTAACTTTGTTTAACCCCAATAGTCATTACATAATAACTTTAAACACTGCCTAATTTAGAATCTTTATGAGTATTACCATACACTGAGTTCACACTATCAAGAATCTCAACACTACCTTCTATTAGCTCAATCTTCAAAGATTCAAACTTAGATTCTAACACTTAATATAGATATCCCCAAATATTTAATAATCCACACCAACTTCTTTCATAGCCTACTAATATCATGTCTCTAAATGACACCCATATCACCATACTAAATTTCAAATCAATAAGCATCAATTCTTCTATACACTGGTTCAAGCCTACTGATTAACCCTTCATACAACTAGCCCTATGGATACATAGTCTACTAAATCTAGATAAACTCTTTCCCCACTTTACTGTTGCTAAACTTCTGGATTCAAACTTTTAAGTCTAGATTATATATTGCCATAGGATTCTGAGAAGGGATC
The DNA here is from genome assembly GCA_030864215.1 of Capsicum pubescens. NCBI lineage: Eukaryota > Viridiplantae > Streptophyta > Magnoliopsida > Solanales > Solanaceae > Capsicum > Capsicum pubescens. The sequence goes on from CM061546.1 coordinate 115,401,121, forward strand.
TGAAAACACATATGACCCCTAAGCCCTAAGGTAATACCCCTCTATTCAATGACTAGTTCATTTGGAAATTGAAAATGAACGACTCTTGTTCTACTGTCAACTGAAGCATAACATAAGTGAAGCCAATCCATACTAAGAATGACATCAAAATCAGTCATCTCTCACTCCACAAGATCAACTGAGGTAACTTTCTAGGGTATTATGACCGGACAAATCTTGTATACTTGCCTGGCCATACTAGAGACACCTACTGGAGTAGACACTGAGAAAGGTTCTGCTAAAGATTCAGGAATGACACCGAAATCGACTGCTATATAGGGTTACAAAGGAGAGCGAAGCTCTGGGATCTAACAAAGCATAAACATAAAAATAAAAGACCTGTAACATACTCGTAACCAGATCAGGAGAGCTTTCCTAATCCCTTCAGGACTAAAGTACATATAATTTATTTTGGTGTTGTCCACTGGTTGCACTAGACGCGGTAACCTGCTGAGTTGGGCGATCGAATGGAATTGGAAGACTTTTGGACTGACCTTGCTGACCACTCTTTGGGCAATCTCTGACTCTGTGTCCTGGCTTGCCATATCCAAAACATACATCACTGCTAGCTCTACCCGCACCCTTATGGTTTCTACCACATTCTCTACAAAGTGGATTGGTACGACCACCATTCACACTACCCAGGTCTCGAAGCCTGGCACCCTATCCCGACTATCATTCCTAAGCCTTGGTACTGGAGCACTATCTAAAGATAGAGCTGGGGCTGAAAACTTTTGATAAAATTGAGAATGGTTACCACCCTCTGACCTAGGCTAAGAAAAATTAAAGCTACCTATCCTAGACCTCTTACTTTCTCTTTCTTTCTTCTTAACCTTCTCCTCTCCAATCTGCTGAGTATTAAATATAATTCAAGATAAGTCCATCTCTTTAATCAACATAGCGGTCCTACACTCTTTGACCATACTATCAGATATACTAAAAACAAACTTACTCATTCTCGACCTATTATCGGCACCACATTTGGAGCATACCTTGCCAACTGAGTAAACCTAAGCATTTGAATACTTCTTCACACTCATACTACCCTGCTTTAAGTTTATGAACTTGGGGATGGGTAGGGTTTGTTCTTGAGAGGAATTTGGAGAATTCGGGCAAATAATGCCCTAACTGAAGATTTAGGTCGTGTTTTTATGAATTGGGTCGAGGTGGGAAAAGACCCAATTTACCCTCCATCATTTAAACCAAAAATTCATAACTGGAATGCTGATTAAAGGCTTATCACGATACGGTTTTATCGTGATACGGTCTTATCGCGGTGGCTTACCGATTCTGATAAAAATAATTATAACTTTTTACTCGGGTATCAGATTAAGGCAAAATTAGTATCGTTTGAAAGATAATTCAATTATTACAATTTAGTGGGTCTTGAGATGAAAAATTCCATTTATATTAAAAGTTATACACATTCAAAGTTGGCCCTTGTAGGATTGAATGCCAAACTTTGGATGAATCAAAGGCTCTTAGCTCAAATTTGTTCAAAGTAATTTCTATGAACATTTTTCACCTCATAAGAACTTCACACACTAGGATAAAGATCATGACACATGTATTAAAATTATAAATCTAGAACTGGACGAACACACCTTCACCGCAATGTGATGTACGTGCCAAAGGGAATGTCACCGCGACACGACCCTATTGCAGTAACTTACTGGTTTCGTGATCCAAACATGACCCAAACCTTGTAGGAAAAATCCAAAACTCCCCCAGGACATACTTCTTACATCTTTGAAAATGACCTAACTCATAAACTAACATCTCGAGGTCGGAAAACCAAAATGAAAATCCTCAAAGTTTAGATGTATTGAAAATGACCAAGTCCCCAATACTTAGGGAAAAATTCAAGACTTAATCCCTTTAAGTATGCATCTAAGAGTTGAATCGAGCTAGAATTAGTACAAGGTTTCATATTTATGTCTCATGGTTGAGTGCTTTGAGAATGTTGTTTTGACTTGTTTACTTATTTTGCATGTGGTATACCTATATGTATGGATAAGGTTGTGAATATGGTTGAATATGATATATTCACTTGTTTTTGATTAATGATGTTATTTTATCTTTATTCTTAAGTTACATGCTAGCATTCCAATCGCTAACCATCTCTGAACACTATGTCCCCACGTGATATAGGGGCCAGGGCATCATTTTCTCTTCCTGTGTAGTGATTAGGTGATCGAAGCGGTTCGTTCTTTGACTTTGGAGTGGTGAGCTTCTTTACTTCAAAATACATTCTTTCTTGGTCTCCTATCTTTAGACTTAGTCTTACTTTGACTTGGTTTGACTATTATTGGGGACTTATCCCGACATATACATTTCTAAAGATCAGTTTGTATAGAGGTATTGTGGATGACTGTGGACTTGGGTATATGGGTTAGTTTGATGAATCTAATGAAATATTTAGACATGTTTAAGTTATGACTTGTAGTATGTTTTTTGCTATCTTATTATATGTTTGGGATTCACCCAACCCTTATGATTATTATTAATAATTAGGTTGGGTTATTAGAGTGACCTCTGATTTATATGGGCTTAAGGTACCCATATGACATGGCCCAATTTTGGGTCATGTCAAGTTGGTATCAAAGCCTAGGTTCATGGTCAGTTGGGTATCCACAATACCGTGTTAAGTAAAGCCTCTTTTATGGATGTTAAACACACCACACTTATAAAAAAAGGGCTATAAGACATTTTAGGAAATATTTCCCTTTCTTGTGTTTCAATCTCAAGCTATAGGGTCTAAGGTCTTGGATTCCTCTGATTTCCATTTGCTATCTTTCAAATTATGCCTCTAAGGAGATCTGAGGTTCAGGCAAACACTTTTTCCCTGACTAAGGGCTCGATGGGTGAAGCTCATCCAACTTCTGGAGTTTGGACCCGAGCTAGGGCTGTGGTATCTGACTATATTAATGGTGTTCCACCTGTCCCTACCAACCCCAACTATATGAGTGACCTTCTTATTCCGTCACCTAAAAGGTATGCTACTAAAATCAACCTCTTAACTCGATTGGTAGCCTCTCAATCAGAGCGTGGTACTCCAGCTTCCGTTTCTTCTGAGGCCACAAAAATTGGTCAATTCATGAGGTTGATCCCTCCTATGTTCTAGGGTATGAAGATTGAGAAAGATCCTTAAGGCTTCTAGATGAAATGGAAAAGATCTTTTGAATCATGCATGCTTCGAAGGTTGAGTCCGTTGAGTTTACTTCCTACCAATTGAAAGATGTAGTATAACATAGTACGAGGGGTGGGAGTTGTCTAGAGGAGTAGATGCTAGTACTTCCATGAGGAGGATTTCTCCAAGGCTTTCTTAGACCGCTTATTTTCTCAAGAGTTGAGGGAAGCAAAAATAGAAGAGTTTGAAAACTTGAAGCAAGAAAGGATGTCTGTTCAAGAGTATGCCTTGGAATTTTGTTAATTGTTGAGGTATTCTCCTGAGATAGTTTCTAACATGGGGGTTAGGATGCATAAGTTTGTCTCGATATTATCCTATGAGTTAGTCCTTGAGAGAAAGACAACCTTGTTGATTGAAAATATGGGCCTCTCTAGGTTGATTGTGTATATACAACAAGTGTAAGAAGAGAAAAAGAAGTAATTTGAGTTTACAAAAGAAAAGGGAAGAAGTTTATACCTTTTGATTTTTGTGGCAGAAGTAGTGGTAAGTGGTCTAGAAATAAGTGGGGAAGTTCAAGTTTTTTCTCCTAGACTAGTGTTCGCTCCCTTTACCCAAAGTTGTTGGGTGATCGTCGGTCTCAGTTTAGTGGTAGGTCCTGGGCACAAGGTGACCAATTCTAGGCTAGTGGTGCCCAGCAGGCTTAACCCTACCCTTTTTACAAACTCTATGGTCAGAATCATCGTGTTCAATGTAAGAAGGGGCAGAACAATTATTTTAGTTGTGGTCAGATCGGGCACATGCAGCGTGAGTGCCCCTCTCTAGCAACTTTTTGGCCAACAGAGTCCTTATTGATACTCCATATACTCTCACTCCAAAGGGTGCTATCCCTGCTTCTACTTTTGTTTCTGGCACCGACACTGGCCGAAATCGCTTGTATGCACTTTTTACTCGCTAGGAATTTGAGGCATCTCCCAATGTTATCATGGGTATGTTGAGACTTTTCTCCTATAATGTATATTATTTTCTTTATCCAGGATCTTGTAATGTCCCTTCAGGTTATTATTCGTGTTCTTGCTTATTTTTACCAATAGATCTTCTCCATAGCTGCCCCAAGTCATTGATGGCTTGCTGGAATCGATAGTTCGGTTACCTGGCAGTTTGTTTGGTCTTTAGAACCACTTTCCCAATTTAATATCTTCATTGGTTCTAATTGACTATCGGGAGAAAACTTCAGTAAAATGACCTAACATGTGAAATCTGACTTCTCTAATGCATCCAAAAAGTCAAAATCTATGTCGTTACATATCTCATTTTCTTGAAATGGACTCCGAATGATCTCGAGGCATTGGCCAAAGCCTAGAATCAAGTTCCAAGCTCTATACATTGCCTGTCATAAAGAGAGATACCGCAATCATGGTGGGTTAGGTGCGAACACGTAAGCCGCGATCGCAGCCAAGTGGGGTGCGCGATCACGCTACCCGAGGCCTAGGAAAGGCCTATATAAATGTGTCTTGCCTAAAATTTTGGCCATTTTATGCCTCCCTCTTGAGATCTAAACTATAATAGTGTGTAAAATCTTCAAATGAATCTTGTGGGTTGATTAGGAGCTTGAATAACTTGCGAAAATTAATTTTTCTACAAATCTAAGGTAAGATTCCTTCTAGTTTGGTGTTAATTTCTTGATTTCTACACCCAAAACCCCTAAGTCTTTGAGGCTCAATTGTAGCCACAAATGTTATTGATTTACTCAAATTACTTGAGGGTTATGGCTTCCTAATGATAGTTGAGCAATGGTTTGGTCTCAAAAACTCATTTTCTGAAGGTGGGACCCACTTGGGGGTTTGGTGTCATTTTGGACATATGGGATAATGGTGCCATAATGGGTCTTGTTATTCTTGTTTTGATGCTTAGGTTGTATTGTGATAGCTTGGCTCATGGAAAAAGCTTCAAGAAAAGGGAAGGCAAAGCTTGTTGGTTCGTGAGTAAATTGAACTCAAGGTACGTTAGGCTTACTTATAGTTAGATTGAACTTGATTGTAGTATAATTTTAATATCTTATGAGATTGGGCGGGGTCTTAGATGATAAATGGGTGAATGACAATACTTGGGATTAGTTGATAATCGTAGGCTATTAAATTTGTAGAATATGATGCTTGACTATAGCCTAGAACCTTGGATAGTTCTACTTGTAGTCTCATGAATAGTATGAAAATACTTTAGTTGTTCTAGTAGAGGAGAATGATATCATTGACTAACCTTAAGAGTATGTTGACCTAGATATGACTAGTTATGAATTGGCCTTAGTGTTTAGGGTGTCTTAGAAAAGATACTTGAAGAAGATTTTCCCTTATAGTCCTAGTAAGGATTGATAAGCCCTTATTATGTGATTTAGATAACCTAGCCTAATTTTGGGTAGAAGTTAGTCTTGTAGAAGTGAACTTTGGCATTATTGGGATTTAGGAGTGGGACTTGACCTATCTTAAGCTTGAACTATGTAATCCCTTAGTGACCTAGATACTCGATAAACGTCTAAGTTCTGTTATTGAGGTTATAATGGTTAAACCCGATTGCCAATTATGTATGTGGTCAATGGTTGGATAATGTGTATACTTGATTGATTGTCTTGTTGTTAAGATATGGTTAGCCTTGGAAAGTTTTATAAATTAAACCTATTGTTATGCTATTGCTTGGCTTATTGATGAGTCACCAAGTGAACCTCTAATTATGTTACCACTCTTGTTATGACCCAAACCTCATGATTAAGCTAATATTTATGTGAAAGATTTTCCTTTGGGGTTGTTATTGTGAAAAATGGGAGTAAAAGATGTATCTAATGAGCATGCACTTGGCTTATGATTGACTTGCTAATAAATATGTTAACCTTGGAAAAATGGTGATTGCGTATATCATTTAGATACTCATGCTCATGCATTTACTTATATTATGTAGTGATGATTAATAGTAAAGTATGATGGTGTGTGTTACCTTACATTACTTATACACTATCATTGTGGGTTGTATATGCTTATTGATTTGACTACATATATATGTGTATATCATTGTCTTGGAAGATGTGTTAATGTGATGATGATGCCCGATGAATTCGGAGGATATGCAAATGTTATGATGATGCCCGGTGAATCCGTAAGAGATAATAATGATATGATGATGCCTAGTGAATTTGGAGGATATAATGATGTTATGATGATGCCCGGTAAATTTGGAGGATACAATGATATTATGATGATGCTTGGTGAATTCGGAAGATATAATAATATTATGATAATGCCCGGTGAATTCGAAAGAGGTAATGATGATATGATGATTCTCGGTGAATCTGAAAGAGGTAAAGATGTTATGATAATGTTATGTGTAGTGAGTATATATGAATACATGGATGTATGTGAAGTTATACTGCGTGTGGCTAAACCCATTTGTGTGCTTAGGATATGATGTCTTCCTTGGTAAATTGTTATTCATTGTTGTCATTAATCACTAGTTAAGAAGTATGATCCTTGTTAACTCTAATTAGTAACTAAAAGTAGATTATGCCTAGTATTGGGTTAAGGCTAATTGATATGTGTAATCTTGTGTAGAACCAAGGGCTCACCTAGTAAATCTACTTGACTTAGATAAATAGTTATGTTATGGAATTTCGCCTAGTACAGTGGCTTATGTGATAACTTATTGTGTTTAACGAATGACTACGACTTGTAGGCTAGAAGCCTAGTGAACTAGTTGGTGGACCTTACTTAGCTAAAATATGAAAACTAGTCCTTAAGGTTATGACATACTCAATGATAATAAACCTAGTATTGTATGATGAGTGGTTAAGTTGACATCTGGTATATGATGTCGTGGTGGATTAATTGATTAAAAAAGGGCAGCCCAGTGCACTAAAGCTACAGCTATGTGCGGTGTTCGGGAAAGGGCCCCACCACAAAGGTGTATCGTTCGCAGCCTTAGCTTGCATTTTTGCTAGAGGCTATTTTCAAGGCTTGAACCCGTGACCTCCTGGTCATATGACAACAACTTTACCAGTTACTCCAAGGCTTCCCTAAACTTTACCACTAAACTTTACTAGTGGTGGCTTAATTGATGACTTATATAATTAGGAGGCTAACGAGAAGATGGCTTTGTGATGGGTGAATAAATAATAGTGTTGGTAACTTGTATTTTATTCCATATTTGATGACTAGTAAACTATAAGACTTGCAAACTAGTGGCTTATGGAAATGGAGGATAGCTAATATAGACTAGGCATAGAGTTAATAATGAGTTAGGTATTAAATAACTATAACCATGTTATGGTGATATCAACTTTGCTGTGTAAAATTATGGTAATGATGATGATTGTAGACCTTGGTAAGAGGGCATATCGAGAATGTACGACCCGCGACTTTGGTGAGTTACTTATGTAGTTGTGCCTTGATATATTGATGAATTGATCTTTTGGTGTACTCTTCGGTGGTATGGGATGTCGTAATAAGTTCTTTGTTTATTTTCCTTGAGTGTACTTCCCGGTGGTATGGGACATCATGGTAAGTTCTTTTGCTTTATACTCTAATGATGGTAGTTGTGTTGATTATGGTTATTACATGATTTTTGTTGTATATATGTGTCTTTAAGCTTCCAAAATGATTGCTAATGTTGTATGAAAGTTATGGTATATGTGGATATGGAATGTCGTACTATTGTTATAGTTGATTAGTTATTTAGACAGTGATATCGAAGAAGATTCAAGTTTGATTCTATACCTTGACTTTAAGTTATTGTTTTACTCTATATCATTCTTATATCATAATTTAGCTCAGTCAGTCGATGATGCCTCCTGAGTACCCGTGTTTTGGTACTTATACTATACTTCTGTACCTTTTTGGTGCAGAACCGAGTTCTAGTTTCTATCATTGAGTTGAGATCGTGCTGTGTTGATCATCAGAAGATATGGTGATATCTTGGAGTTTGAGTTTTCCTTTTTCCCTTCTATCCTTATTCTGTCTTTTGTATTCGAGATGATTGTATAGGACTATTTAAGATTATTAGATGTTAAGTTGTAATTTTTATTGTCGAATGTAGAGATGCTCTTGTACTAATACTATCAGGCCATGGAATTGTATTCGAATGTTAGTTTTTTCTTTGTGGAATGTCGTTGTTATATTATGTTCCCATATAGGGTTCATATTGGATGTTCCTACCAAGGTACCAGGTTATGGTGTTGGCTTACCTACTGGTGAGTTATGGTAGGTTCCATCATAACTTGAAAATCGGCTCATGACAAATTAGGATCAGAGCCTAGATTTCACCAATATTATTGGTACAATAGTAAGTGTCTAATAGAGTCCTACAGATCGGAACATTAACGTCCGTTTCCTATCTTTGAGAGGTTATAGGACATTCTTAGGAGTCCCTCACTTCTTTGACTCCTATCGTACTAAGAGTCTTAGTTGCTTTGTTGGATATTATCCTGACTTTAATCTTTCGCAGATGCCCAGGACTCGTGCTACAGTTATACATTAGGAGGGTCCCGAGACCTAGACTTGTTATGTGTCCCCAGTTAGGGATCAGGGTGGACCTCACCAAAAACCTATTCCTGCACCGCGCCAAAGACCCCTCCACCTAAGCCAGCGGTGGACTAGGGACCAGCCCAAGCTCCACCAGGATTCATCCCCTCTTCTTCGCTTAGAGATATTTTAGTTCAGTTGTTGGGTATTGTTGATGGTTCACAAATTACTGGGATAGGAGTGCAGCCTACAACTGCAACTCCTAGAATTAAGGTTCCTCCGATTCTAGCAGTTGTTCAGCCTATAGTCTCTCAGCCAGTTGTGACCCAGCCTGTTATGTCTGCTGAGAAGCAAAAGACGCTGTGTATATTCTTGAGGTTGGCTCTACCTAGGTTTTCTGGTGCTCCTGGATAGGATGCATTTGAGTTTCTGACTGCTTGTGAGGATAGGCTTTGTTGAGACCCATGGTGTGGATTACAACATATTTTAGTTGAACTTGTCTGCTCGGCACCGGTGGAAAGGTTTTTGAGTTCTAGGCCAGGTGGATCTTCCCTTATCTTTTGAGCTTAATTCTCTGAGATATTCTTGGAGAAGTATATGGCTCACAACCTTAGAGATCATTTGAGAGATCAATTCTCTAGATTGGAGCAGGGTTCTATGACAGTCGCTGGGTATGAGGCTCATTTCCATGAGTTGGCTAGGCATGCAACTTTTATCCTAGATACTGAGTACGAGAGAGTTTGCTGCTTTGTGAAAGGATTGAGACTTCCTATTTTTATGGCTACTCAGAGTTTGGTTGTTGTGTGTAGGAATTTTGTTGAGGTTTCCAATCTGCTAGAGTGATGGAGGACATGCAGTGTGAAGGCCGTGATAAGAGGCCCACGTTTTCGAGAAAATTTGGTGGGAGCCGTAGTAGTTCCCTATTTAGGGGTGGTATTTCTTGTGCCGGATAATACATTCTCCACGTCCATCTTTTCAGCCTCAGAGTCAGACCAGTTCAGGCAGCTCTTCAGACCGCTGATGGGGTCAGTTCATTACTAGTGGTCGCCCTAGTAAGAGCGGTGATCAGTCCTTAAGAGGTTGATCCATAGGCCATGCTAGGCGTGGTAGCTATATCGGATCTATGATTTCTGGTTCTTCTCGTGATTCTTGTTTTACTTGAGGGCTTCTCGACCATTTCTCTAGAGAGTGCCCTAGTCATGGGTGATGGTTGTCTTAGCACATGGAGATACTCCCATTAGGGAGGTTCATCCTTTAGGTAGAGGTGGTTTGCGAGGTCGTAGGGGTGGTTACTAAGGTGCTCAAGGTAGTACTCAGGTAGGTAAGACAGGAGGTCGGTCAGGTGCCCAGCCAGGTTGATACAAGTACGATCACATAGATGGACTTATGAGGGCATATGTTGGACCTAAGACTTGGTGTGTGCAAATAAAAGCCAAAGGAATACCTAAATGGACACAAAAATCGTCCATACATAGCACTCCAAGGGCGCCTACTTGAAGCTATTCATTAAAGGGCCTTTTTGGTTATTTCACCTTACTTTTGTAGTATGCTATAAATAGAACCCTTTAGGGTTTTTAGTAGGAGTTTTTTTTGAATATTGAAAGTTGTAAACACTTAGAACATTTCTCTCTTATGAGAAAGACCCCTATGGCCGAATCTTATAACTAAGGCACTCACAAGTATGGATTCGCTTGTGTTATATTTAAGCTTGGAAACATTGGTGTTTAGAGGAGGTAAAGTCCCTCTTGTGTCAACGTATGAGTTATCTGTTTATTGTGTGTAGTGTTAAGGGTCCAAGAGTCCACTAAATTCTTGGGTTCTTAATTATTATACCCTCACTTTCCTAACTATCTATCCTTTTGTTTATTGTAATCTTTCCGTTTGTGTCTTGTAATTCTAAGCCGTTTGGTTGTTGTTGTTTCAAATTGTTGTTGTTATCTTGTTCATCCTCTTGTATTGTCAACTTAGTTTGATTTGTTGGCTGGTTTGGTGTGAAAACACACCTTTGTATCTCATTTCTTAGTGTATTTGTTGAATCCGAGAGTGGTCACCAAAAGAGTCCTCGGTTTTTGAACTTGTGGACTAATTTTGGTGTGTATTTCATGTAGTTCCTTGTTTTTATGGTATCATTTGGTATCAAAGCTTGTGGTTGATTTTGTTCCAATAAAATCAATCTTAGGCTTGCTAGAAAATTAAAAAAAATAGAGAAAGAAGTGTTCTTGTTCTGGTTCTTGGCCGAGAAAGTTGAAATTATTGTTCTTATTATCTTGGCCGAGATTGTGGTGTCTAGATCTAGGTGTCTTTGCTTTGTTTTGTTGTTTCTAGTATTAGTTTTGTTCTTCACTAACACTTAAGTCTAGATCTAGATTTGAGCTTGAACTTGTTGATGTTGTTGTTGTGAACCTCAAATGTGGCCGTGAGTTGAAGTTGTTGTTCTTGGCCATATGGTGACCTTCTTGTGGACTTGGGATGGACATTTTTGGTGTTGTTGTTTTTCTTGAAATGTTGTTATTGTGCTTTTGTTGTTCATCACAACCTTCACCCCTTGTTAAGACCAAAAATACCACACTAAGAGGACTTGGCTGTTTGTTGTGGTTTTATTGTTGGCCTTTGTTGTTGTGCACTTGTTGTTATTTTTGGGAGATTGTTGTTGGTTGTTCTTGTTGTGGTTGTTGTGTTCTTGAAGTTCTTCACCATATTCTTCACCTTTTTAACATTAAAGTCAGCTTTAGATCTTAAAATGGGTGAAAGACAAGGTGTAGTACTTGTTAAATCTTGAAAGACTTACAACCACAAAAGACTTGTCAATCACATCTCACCTACTTTTCCATGTTTCAAGGAAGAAGTACAAAGAAAAGTCAAAGTCTTAAAACTTGAATTTGAAAAAGGCTCCAAGACTTGTTTGTATTTCCCTCCTAAAATAAATTCCACCAATTTCCAAATTGTAAGATCAGCCAAGGGATTTGAAGTTAGAGAATAAGAAAATTTGAGAAAATCGAGACCAATAGTGGATTGCCACATCATTAATTTACTGTTCACACAATATTTTTGAGCTCAAATTTTAGATTTCTTAGTTTTCTTTTATTGTTTCTTAGTTTTGTTTGTTGATTCGAACACTAATTGACAACCTAGTAATCTCTTACTAGCTTGTAAATTAGTTTTTGTGTCCGTTCATTCATGTTAGTGTTATTTGTGTACTTTTATCATTTTGAATTCGTTGTTAGTTCTTGACTCAAGTCCTGCAAGATTTCGTTTGAGTTTCAAATAAAAATCTATTCCGGGCAAGAGTAGACTCGACCCTTAATCACTCGTAAAGTACATGCTGGCTTTCAACACTTGTGAAACCAAGTGTGAGGTAAACCCGAGAGTTAGAGTGTGGTGAGACAATTTTGAGCTAATAAGTTTGTTTATCTTTGTTGTTCGTTGTTGTCTTTTCATTTAGGTACCTTGGCTGCCAATAATCTCGATGCCACATTTGATTGCATTAATGACAATCTTGAAGATATTAAATGGCATATTAAAAGGCTACACCAATTGCTACCTAATATTTTTCCACCAAATCCAATTCCTCGTGTCCAAACACCTTGGGATGAAAGCTTCCCAAAGGAAGAAGTGGGATTCCATGACCTGCACCAAGGTGACGACCATAGCTCATATGAGCTACGAGGTAAAAATGTTATCCCCTGCACTCTTATAAGCTTAGAATATTGTGATGTGGCTAGTAGTGGCCAATTAGGTGTAGTTGCGGATCTATCTAGAGTAGAGGTGTTTGAGTTTCCCTATCGTGATACTCTTGGTGATGTTAGGTTAGGTGAGGACCAAACTCTTGTTATAAGTACGCAAGCACTAGTTGATCTTTTAGATGACGAAATTGATTCTTTATGTAAGAATGATTTATGTCCATCTAGTGCTAGCCCTTATAACTTGAACAAGGTTCTATTACCAATTGGCAAGAGTACTCACACACTAGTGGAACCTTGTGAAAACCAAGGTAAGTCTACGTTGGTATACGGGTTACCAACAACTAGTGAGGGCCTGCCAAATGATCAATCAGGTGAACATGACCTTGATTTGTTTGAAAGTATCGAAAACCCAAATTGTGATTGTACTTATGAAAATGGTTTTGGTCGTAACCCCTTGGCTGCCCGTGATGATGTGAAGCTAAGCCCGGGTTACCCTTTTGAAATGCAGTATGACCGAAACCCACGCCCATGGCTACTTCTCTCATTTGACCCTGATGCCATCTTAGAGTATGGTAGGAGTAGTCTCAACCTTTGTTCTTTATTTCTTTAGTGTGATCTCTTTACTGCCCATGATAATTTGTGTCTATGTAGGGACTACTCTCTTGAAAGAGAAAGCGTTGCATGCCTAGAAATGCTATCTACTCCTTCTTCATGTATTTCCTATGTTGAGAATACTAATGACTATGAACTTGAAATTAGTAAGTACTTAACTGAGGACACCCTAGTTGGAGTTGACTTGTGTGACACCTTTCTCTACCCTCTTTGTGCTCATGATATTTTCCATAGTTATATAGAGGGTATGCCTAATTTTGAGGACGACACCAAAGGGGAAAGTAGGAGTGGCCGAGACCTAATCCCTTGGTTACGACTACCATTTGATCCCGATGCCAACTTTGGATGGGAAAGGATTATTCTGGGCTTAGGCTAATTTTGTTTTGATTTTTATCCGAGCTACTTCCTTTGTAACATTTGTATTAGTCTTTCCATGTTTAATACAAAGGACTCGTGGATATACTTCAAATTTGTTCCCTCTCGGCATAGCATGTTGATGTGTTTATTTTGCTAACCCTAACCCTCATGTCATGAGGATGTGTGCTTGTTTGTCTTCTTTTGTTTTTGCAAGGTACAGATTTAAGGTTGAATCCTTTTTAAGAAGGGGAGGATGATACAAGTACGATCATGTAGATGGACTTATGAGGGCGTATATTAGACCCGAGACTTGGTGTGTGCAAATAAATTGCAACAGAGAACCTAAATGGACAACAAAACCATCCATACATAGCACTCCGAGGGCGCCTACTTGAAGCATTCATTAAAGGCTCTTTTTGGTCATTTCACCTTACTTTTGTAATATGCTATAAATAGAACCTTTTAAGGTTTTTAGTAGGAGTTTTTGTTGAATATTGAAAGTTGTAAACACTTAGAACATTTCCCTCTTGTGAGAAAGGCCCCTATGGATGGATCTTGTAACTAGGGTACTCACAAGTGTAGATTTCTCTTGTGTTGCATTCAAGCTTGGAAACATTGGTGTTTAGAGAAGGTAAAGTCCCTCTTGTGTCAACGTAGGAGTTAGGTGTTTGTTGTGTGTAGTGTTAAGGGTCCAAGAGTCCACCAAATTCTTGGGTTCTTAAGATTATACCCTCACTTGTCTAACTATATATTCTTTTGTTTATTGTAATCTTGTAATCGTTTGTGTATTGTAATCCTAAGCCATTTGGTTGTTGTTGTTTCACATTGTTGTTGTTATCTTGTTCATTATCTTGTATTATTAACTCAGTTTGGTTTGTTGGCTGGTTTGGTGTGAAAACAGACCTTTGTATCTCATTTCTTAGTGTATTTGTTGAATCTGAGAGTGGTCACCCAGAGAGTACTTGATTCTTGAACTTGTGGACTTATTTTGGTGTGTGTTTTGTGTAGTTCCTTATTTTTATGGTATCACAGGTGGTGGGCGTGGTCAGTTGTATGTAGTACTTGCTAGACCTGAGGCTTACACTTTGGATGGTGTTGTTACAGATGCAATTTTGGTATGCCGTAAGTCGGCTCTTGCTTTATTTGATCTTGGATCCATTTATTCTTATGTCTCAGTTTATTATACACCATGATTAGACTTGACTAGTGATTTATTATTCGTGACATTGCATGTATCCACACCTGTAGGTGATTCTTTAGTAGTGGATCGAATATTCAGATCATGTATTTTGACAGTTAGTGATGTTGATACTTATGTTGACCTTATTATTTTCGATATGTTGGATTTCGATGTGATTTTGGGCATGGATTGGTTATCCCACTATCATGTGGTCATGGATTATTTTGCCAAGATCATTACCTTAGCTATGCCCGACATACCGTCAGTCGTGTGGCAGAGTGCAATTAGCCGTGAGTCAATGGGGATTATTTCTTATGTGTGTGCCAGATAACTTATATCGAGGGTTTATGAGTCTTATCTCACTTATGTATGTGATACTCGTGTAGAGAGTTTAACGCTTGACTCTGTTCCTGTTGTGTGTGAGTTTCCTGATGTGTTTTTTGCCAATCTGCCTAGTATTCCTCCTGACCATGAGATTGCGTTTGCTATTGACCTTGAGCCTGGGACCCGACCTATTTCTATGGCACCTTACTGTATTGCTCCTGCTGAGCTTAAAAAGATGAATTCCCAGCTCCAGGATCTTCTTGGTGGGGTTTCATTAGACCAAGTGTGTCCTCGTGAGGAGCCCCTGTCTTGTTTGTAAAGAAGAAGGATAGTTCAATACAGATGTGTATTGATTATAGGCAGCATAACAAGGTGACGGTGAAGAACCATTATCCTATGCCTCGTATTGATGATTTATTTGACCAGCTTCAGGGAACAACTGAATTTTCTAAGATAGATTTGAGGTCTGGTTATTATCAGTTGAGGATTCAGGCTGAGGATATCTCGAAGACATCCTTTAGGACCCGTTATTGTCACTATGAGTTCTTGGTGATGTCTTTTGGGTTGACTAATGCCCCAACTACATTTTTGGACTTGATGAACAGCGTGTTCAGATCCTATCTGAACTCCTTTGTTATTGTGTTTATTGATGATATTCTTGTGTACTCGAGGAGTAGTAAGGAGCATGCACAATACTTGAGGATTATGATTAGGTCTTGCGAGAGCATGTTCTTTTTCCTAAGTTTTCCAAGTGAGAGTTTTGGCTTGAGTCAGTGTCATTTCTTGGACAGGTGGTGTTTAAGGCGGGTATTATGGTAGATTCGGCTAAGATTTCTGCGATTTGTGATTGGGATAGGCCTACGTCTCCAAGTAAGGTTCACTATTTTATTGGTTTGGCTGGTTATTATAGATGCTTTATTAGAGCTTCGCTACAGATTGACTCAGAAGAAAGTTCTTCTTTGATGATCCGAGGTGTGTGAGTTGAGCTTTAGAAAGCTCAAGGATTGTCTCACTTAAGCCCCAGTCTTAGCCCTTCTAGTTGAGGGTAAGGAACTCACAGTGTTTTGTGATGCATCTGGTGTTAGTCTTGGATGTGTTTTGATGCAGCAGAGTCGTGTCATTGCCTATGCTTCTAGACAGCTGAAGGTGCATGAACGTAACTACCTTACTCATGATTTAGAGTTGGCGGTGGTAGTTTTTGCGCTCAGGATTTGAAGGCATTACTTGTATGGCATTGTGAGATTTTCACCGATCATCATGGTCTTCAGCGTCTTATGATCTAGTGAGATCTTAATGCTCACCAGCGCAGATGGATGGAGTTGCTAAAGGACTACGATATTTCCATCTTGTATCATCTGGGTAAGGCAAATAATATGGCTGAGGCCTTGAGTCGCAAGGTAGTGAATATGGGTAGTTTGGCATGTATATCAGTTTCTCAGAGGCCCTTGCACGAGATATCCTATCCTTAGCCAATTTGATGGTTTGCCTTTATATTTTGGATCATGCGAGGATTTTGGCTTGTGTAAAGGTGAGGTCCTTCCTATTTGAGTAGATTTATGATCGTCAGTTTGAGGATCGTAAGTTGTGTCTTCTTTGTTATTGGGTGATGAGTGGTGAGTCTAGGAGACACACCATAGATTTTAAGGGTACCTTGAGATTTCTGGTTTGTATTTGTGTTCCCTGACTTGATGACTTAATTCAGTCGATTCTGTATGAGGCTCACAGCTTTAGATATTCTATTCATCCCGGTACAACCAAGATGTATAGATATTTGAGGCAGATTTATTGGTGGGATGGTATGAAGAGAGATATGGAAGACTTTATAGCTCGTTGCCTATGTTGTCAGCAGGTTAAGGCCGAACATAAATGTCCAGGCGGTTTGATTCAGAGGTTATCCATTCCTGAGTGGAAATTTGAAAGGGTTACCATGGACTTCATTAGTGGTTTGCCTCGTACTTCCCGTGGTCATGATGGTATTATTGTGGATCATTTGACCAAGTCAACATATTTCATTCCTATTTAGACGACCTTCAGTGTTGATAGATTAACCTAGATTTATGTTCGAGAGATAGTTCATTTGCATGGGGTCCCTATGTCTATTATATCAGACTGTGGTTTTGCAATTAACTTCACAATTTTGGAGAGCTTTTCAGGAGGAGTTGGGTACTCGAGTGGATTAGAGTACAACCTTTCATCCATAGATGGATGGTCAGTTTGAGCGGACTATTTAGGTGCTTGAGGATATGCTCCGAGCTTGCATTATAGACTTTAGAGGACAGTGGGATCAACACTCAGCATTGGCAGAATTTACCTACAACAATAGTTACTATTTGAGTTTTAAGATGGCGTCTTATGAGGCTTTGTACGATATGAGATGTTGTTCTCCTATAGGATGGTTTGAAACTTTCAAGGTTAGACCTTGTGGTACAGATTTGATTCAGGACTCATTGGATAGAGTCAGGTTGATTCAGGGTAGGCTGAGAGTAGCCCAGAGTAGGACGAAGGCCTATGCCAATTGTAAACTTCGTGCCTTGAGATATAAAGTTGGTGATCGAGTGTTCCTTAGTGTTTTACCTATGAGAGATGTGATGACATTTGGGAGGAAAGGTAAGCTTAACCCTTGCTATATTGGTCCTTTTGAGATCCTCCATGTAGTTGGCGAGGTGACCTCAAGACTTTGCTGTTGTTCATTCGGTTTTCCATGTCTTTATGTTATAGAAATATATTCTTGATCCTTTTTATGTGCTTAGATAGGACTCGGTTCAGTTAGATGACCAATTGACCTTTGTGGAGGAACCCATGCTTATTTTGGCCAGTGATGTGAGGCGACTGTGTTCTAGAAAGATTTCGGTAGTCAAGGTTCAGTGGAGGCACCACCCTGTAGAGGAGGCTACTTAGGAGATCAAGAGTGAGATGCGGGCCTAGTATCCTCATTTGTTTGAGACTTCAGGTATTTTCTTCTTCTTTAACTTTTAGGACAAAAGTTCCTTAGCAGTGGATATGGTCATTATCCACATTCTTGCTTATTTTCAACGATAGAGATTCTCCATAGCTACCCTAAGTCATTGGTGACTTGTGGGAACTGATAGTTTGGTTACCTGGCAGTTCGTTTGGTTTTTAGAACCACTTTCCCAATTTGAAGTCTTTGATGGTTCTAATTAACCACTGGGCAAAAACTTCAGTAAAATGACCTCAAATGCAAAATCCAACTTCACCAACGCGTCCGGAACATCAAAATCTATATGATTACATGTCTCATTTGCTCGAAATGAACTCCGAATGCATCTCAAGGCATTGGTCAAAGGCCGAAACCAAGTTCCAATCATCAGCCGTTGCCTGGTGTAGAGAGATATACTGCGATCACGGTGGGTGAGGTGCGAATGTGTGAGCTGCGACTGCAGCCAAGCGGAGGGTGCAATTGCGCTACTCGAGGCCTGGGTAGGGCCTATATAAATGTTGTCTTGCCTGAATTTTGTCCATTTTATGCCTCCATCTTGAGTTCTAAACCCTAATAGAGTGTAAAATCTTCAAGTGAGTCTTGTGGGTTGATTAGGAGCTTGAATAACTTGTGAAAATCAATTTTTCTACAACTCTTAGGTAAGATTCTTTCTATTTTGGTGTTAATTTATAGATTTCTAGACCCAAAACCCCTAAGTCTTTGAGGCTCAATTATAGCCACAAATGTGATTGATTTACTCAAATTTATTGAGGGTCATGGCTCCCTAATGATAGTTGAACAATAGGTTGGTCTCGAAAACGCATTTTCTAAAGGTAGGACCCAGTTAGGGGTTTGGTATAATTTTGTACCCATGGCATAATGGTGCCATAATGGGTGTTGTTATTATTGTTTTGATGCTTAGGTTGTGTTGTGATAGCTTGGCTCATTGAAGAAGCTTCAAGTAAAGGGAAGGTAAAGCTTGTTGGTTCATGAGCAAATTGGACTCAAGGTAGGTTAGGCTTACTCGTATTTAGATTGAGCTTGATTGTAGTATAATTTTGATATCTTGTGAGATTGGACGGGGTCTTAGATGATAAATGGGTGAATGTTGATACTTGGGATTAGTTAATCCTCGTAGCCTATTAAACTTATAGAATGTGATGTTTGACTATAGCTAGAACCTTAGATAGTTCTACTTGTAGTCTCATGAATAGTATGAGAATACTTTAGTTGCTTTAGTAGAGGAGAATGATGTTGTTGACTAACCTTAGGAGTATGTTTACCTAGATATGACTAGTTATGAATTGGCCTTAGTGTTTGGGGTGACTTAGAAAGGATACTTGAAGAAAATTTTCCCTTATAGTCCTAGTTAGGATTAATAAGCCTTTATGGTCTGATTCAGATAACCTAGCCTGATTCTGGGTAGAAGTTAGACTTGTACAAGTGAACTTTGGCATTATTGGGATTTAGGAGTGGGACTTGACCCACCTTAAGCTTGAACTATGTAGTCCCTTAGTGACCTAGATACTCGGTGAACGTATACTCGGTGAACGTGTAAGTTACGTTATTGAGGTTATAATGGTTAAACCCAATTGTTGGTCATGCATGTGGTCAATAGTCTGATAATATGTATACTTGATTGATTATCTTGTTGTCATGATATGGATAGCCTTGGAATGTTTTGTAATATAAATTGAACCAATGGTTATGCTATCGCTTGGCTTATTGATGAGTTCACCAAGTGAACCTCTAATTATGTTACCACTCTTGCTATGACCCGAGCCTAATGATTAGGCTAATATTTATGTGAAGGATTTTCCTTTGGGGTTGGTATTGTTAAAAGTGGGAGTAAAAGAGGCACCTAGAGATCATGCACTTGGCTTATGATTGACTTGCTAATAAATATGTTAACCTTGGAAAAGTGGTGATTGCGTATATCATTTAGATACTCATGCTCTTATATATACTTATATTATGTAGTGATGATTAATAGTAAAGTATAATGGTATATGTTATCGTACATCACTTATACTCTATCATTATGTGTTGTATTTGATTATTGATTCGACTATATATGTATGTGTATATCGTTGTGTTGGAGGATGTGTTAATGTGATGATGATGCCCGATGAATCCGGAGGATATGTTAATGTTATAATGATGCCCGGTGAATTTGGAAGAGATAATGATGATATGATGATGCTCGATGAATCTAAAGGATATAATGATGTTATGATGGTTCCTAGTGAATTTGCAGAATATAATGATGTTATGATGATGCCCGGTGAATCCGGAGGATATAATGATGTTATGATGAGGCCTGGTAAATATGGAAGAGGTAATGATGATATGATGATGCCCAGTGAATCCGAAAGAGGTAATGATGATATAATAATGTTATGTGTGGTGAGTATATATGAATACATGGATGTATGTAAGGTTATGCCATGTGTGGCTAAACTCGTTTGTCTGCTTAGGACATAATGTCTTTCTTGGTAAATTGTTATTCATTCTTGCCATTAATCACTAGTTAAGAAGTGTGACCCTTGTTAACTCTAATTAGTAACTAGAAGTAGATTATGCTGAGTATTGGGTTAAGGCTAATTGATATGTGTAATATTGTGTAGAACCAAGGGCCCACCTTGTAAATCTACTTGACTTGGATAAATAGTTATGTTATGGAATTTCTCCTCTAAAGTGGCTTATGTGATAACTAGTTGTCTCTAACAAATAACTATGACTTGTAGGCTAGAAGCCTAATAAACTAGTTGGTGGACCTTACTTAGCTAAAATATGGAAACTAGTGTGTCTTCTGGGGTTCTCCCCTATTGTTTGTGCGCAAGAAGGATGGTTTCCTTCTTATGTACATTGATTATCGTTAGTTGAACAAAGTGACTGTAAAGAATAAGTATCATCTTCCTAGGATAGATGATTTGTTTGATTAACTTCTGGGTGCTAAGTGTTTCTCTAAGATTTATCTTAGATCGGGTTATCATCAGCTTAAAATTAGGGATGCGGATATCCCTAAGACTGTCTTTAGTACTCGGTATGGTCAGTATGAGTTTTTTTGTCATGTTTTTTGGGTTTACAAGTTCCCCGACGACATTCATAGACTTGATGAATAGGGTCTTTTATCCATTCTTGGACATGTTTGTCGTTGTCTTCATTGATGACATCTTAGTCTATTCTAAGAGTGAGACAGATCATGTTGATCACCTCCGTGCTGTGTTGCAAACTTTGAAGGATCATCGTTTGTATGCCAAGTTCTCTAAGTGTGAGTTTTAGTTGAAAACCATAGCTTTTCTTGGTCATGTCATCTCTTGTGAAGGGATCATGGTAGATCCCCAAAAGGTTGCGGTGGTTAAGAAGTGTCCCAGACCTACGACTCCAACCAATATTCAGAGCTTCTTGGATCTAGCCAGTTACTATAGAAGATTTGTAGAGAGTTTCTCGACTATAGCTGCCCCATTGACCAAGTTGACCTAAAAGAAGGTCAAGTTCTTGTGGTCAGATCCGTGTGAGGGTAGTTTTAATAAGTTGAAAGACAAATTGACTTCGACTCTGGTTTTGACCTTGCCCGAAGGTAATGATGGTTTTGTAGTTTATTGTGATGCTTCTCGTATTGGTCTCAGCTGTGTTTTGATGCAACATGGTAGAGTGCTAGCCTATGCTTCTAGGCAATTGAAAGTTCATGAAAAGAACTACCCCACTCATGACTTAGATTTGTTAGCCATGGTTTTTGCATTAAAGATGTGGCGACACTATCTCTACGGGGTTTATGTTGATATCTTTTCCGATCATAAGAGTTTTCAATATGTGTTTACTCAAAAAGAGCTAAATTTCAGGCAAAAGAGGTGGCTTGAGTTGTAGAAAGACTATGATATGAGTCTTTATTTACACCCTGGTAAAGCTAATGTAGTCGCGGATGCTCTTAGTGGATTGTCCATGGAAAGTTGGGCCCATATGGATGAGGACAAACAGGAATTGGTGAAGAACGTTCACCGTCTGGCTAATCTTCGAGTTCGACTTGCGGACTCCGAGGATGGTGGTGTATTTATGCTTTCTATATCTCAGTAGTCTCTTATTGTTGAGATAAAGGAAAAGCAAGTATTGGACCCCGACTTGATAAAGATCAAGAGTAATATGGGTCAACACAAAGTTACGGACTTTGTGATTGGTGGTGATGGTATCTTGAGATACCAAGGTAGGATATGTGGTGACGACGTCGATGGATTGAAGTAAAGGGTCATGGATGAGGCTCATGAATCCCGTTATGCTATCCACCCCGGTTCCACCAAGATGTATCATGATCTTAGACAGTTCTATTGGTGGGGTAATATGAAACGAGATATGGCTAGTTATATGGCCAAGTGTATGGTGTACCAACAAGTGAAAGTTAAGCATATAAGTCCCGGGGGCTTATATCAAGAGATTCTAGTACTCGAATGGAAGTGGGAGGTAATTAATATAGATTTCATTACCGGTCTTCCTTAATCTCGGAATCAATGTGATTCTATTTGGGTCATTGTTGATAGAATGACCAAGTCAGTCCACTTTTTGCCCGTAAGGACTAATTACTCAGCAGAAGATTATGCTAAGTTGTATAGAGATCGTAAAGTTGCAAAATGATCTGATTTCAATTATCTCGGATTGTGGTCCTCTATTTTCATCCAACTTTTGGAAGTCATTCCAAAAAGGTTTGGGTACTAGAGTGTGCCTTAGTACCGCTTTCCACCCGCAAATGGATGGGCAAGCGGAGAGGACCATCTAAACATTGGAGGATATGTTGTGGGCTTGTATGATTGATTATAGTGGTAATTAGTATGACCACTTGAGTTTGATTAAGTTCCGCTATAATAATAGTTACCACTCTAGCATTGGTATGACCCCTTTTGAGGCATTATAAGGTAGGAGATGTCGATCTCCTATTGGGTGGTACGAAGTTGGCTAGGGTAAGTTTCTTGGCTCCAATTTAGTTCACCAAGCCTTAGAGAAGGTGAAGGTAATTCGTGATAGATTGAAAACCGCTCAAAGTCTCCAAAAGTCCTATGTAGATGTGACACATATGGACTTGGAGTTTAGTGTTGGCGATTGGGTATTCTTAAAAGTGTCTCCCATGAAGGAAGTGATGTGGTTGGGTAAAAAAGGGAAGCTTAGTCCCCGATATATTAGTCCCTACTTGATTGTGAGGAGGGTTGGCAATACTGCCTATGAGTTGGAGTTGCCTTCTAGCATGAACTCCATTCACCCAGTTTTCCATGTCTCTATGTTGTGGAAATGTGTGGGTGATCCTTCATTGGTTATTCCCAAGATCTTGGACCTTTTGTCTTATAAAGATATCCTAGTGAAGATCTTATATCGGCAAGTTCACTGATTGCAAACGAAAGAAGTGGCTTCGGTGAAGGTTCTATGGAGGAGCCAAAAGTCCAAGGAAGCTACTTGGGAGGCGGAAGAGGACATGAAGTCCAAGTATCCACTTTTGTTTCCTGTTCTGGGAACTTGTGATGAAGGTATGTGTTAATCTTCCTACCTTGATTTATGTCTTGATTGACAATAGGTTAAAGACCCCAATGTGTTGAATTGAGTTATGCCTTATCTAGACAATGGGTTAAAGTCCCCAAGCTTTGAATTGATTTATATCTTGTTATACCATAGGTTCAAGTCCCCAATGCCTTGAAATTTTGTGTGTCCTTGTTGTAATGGGTTTAAGTCCCTAGTATTTTGAGTTGATTCATGCCTTTGATAAATGATGGGTTCGAGTCCCTAGTCCTTGAGTTAAGAACGTATCTTCATTAAGTCGATGGGTTAAAGTCCCTAAGTTATGAAATAAGAAAGTGTTTTGATAAGTAGTGGGTTTGAGTCCCAAAGTGAATAAAATTAATAGTCAATTGATAATGAGCATGATATGTGTTGTATCCATGTTGTGTGCTTGTTCCTAACTTGTTTAAAAGTTTGTTTGATGTGTAATCAATGTGTTAACCTATGTTTATGCTTGCCTTACCCGTCATTCGAGGACAAATGATCCAAGTAGGGGAAAGTTGAAACACCTAGGCTTTGAACCATTGAGAAATTTCTTCATTTGATTTCACTGGGGTGGGTACGACTAGGGGCATGAGTTGTACCCCTTGGATATGAGTCATACCCCTTGGATATGAGTCGTATCCTTATCTCTCTCCCTTCTTGTACCCTAGGCAGTGTGGTGAGGGTCACTCACTTTCCTAGGTACGAGTGAGCCTCCAACCAATCGTACCTTAAGGTATGAGTTGTACCAAGACCAATGTATAGAGTGATGCCTTGATCAAAAGTGGACTGTTTTGTGTACGGGTAAAGTGTACGAGTGAGGGCATGAGTCGTACCCTTTGGATGTGACTCAAGGGTGTGTAGTCGTACCCTAACTAGTGTAGATGATCTAGGATAATCCTAGGGTACGAGTTAGGGTACCACTCGTACCCTAGGGTACAGTTCCTTAAGTGAGTCGTAACCTTACACGGGCTTATTTTCAAGATTTTAACTAAGGGTCTTGTGGTCATTTACTACACCCAAAACCCTGTCCCCTCACTATATAAGTGTTTGTAGCCTCCTAAACATCCATTTTGATAGATGCATAGACAAAAGGTTGAATAGATAATGATGTATGGACAAAGGGTTGCAGTCCCAATGTTGACTAATGATAGTCGTAATAGCTTGTGGTTAAAGTCTCTTGCCTAATGAAAAGGCTTAAGGATAGATTCTCTTTCCTAATAAAATCTATTGTGGTTAAAGTCCCTTGCACAATGGTATCATTTGAGGTTGAAGTGCCTCACCAAATGAAATGGCTTGGGTTAGAGTTCTCTATCTAATACGACATGAGGTTAGAGTCCCTTGCCTAATGTGTGGGAATGTGGTTAGAGTCTCTTGCCTAAATGAATGTGGGTGTGTGTTTAAAGTCCCTTGCCTAAATGAATGTGAGTGTGTGGTTAGAGTCCCTTGCTTGAATTAATGTGTATGCAGTTAGAGTCCCTTGCTTAATGAGTGTATACACGGTTAAATTCCTTCGTCTAAGTGATATGTGAATGTGGTTGAAGTCCCATAAATAATAAGAATTGTTGAATCTAAGTGTGGAAGGTCGGAGTCCTCCACTTTATGTCTTATGGTTTAGTACTTTGAGAATGTTGTTATGACCTGTTTACTTGTTTAGCATGTGGTATACCTATATGTATGAATAGGGTCGTGAATATGATATATTGACTTATTGTTGATTGATGATGCTATTTTATCCTTATCCTTTAGTTACATGATAGCGTTCGAACCGCTAACCATCTCCGGACGCTACGTCCCCAAGCGCTAAAGGGGACAAAACATCATCTACTCTTCCTGAGCAGTGATTAGGCGATCGAAGCGATTCGTGCTTTGACTTTGGAGTGGTGAGATTCCTTACTTAGGAAGATATTCCTTCTTGGTCTCCTATCTTTAGACATTGCCTTATTTTGACTTGGTTTGGCTATTGTCGTGGGCATGTCTTGGCATAAACATTTCTAAACATCGGTTTGTATAGAGGTATTATGGATGACTGTGGACTTGGGTATATGGGTTAGTTTGATGAATCTAATGATGTTTTTAGACATGTTTAAGTTATGACTTGCAGTATATTTTCCGCTATCTTATTATATGGTCGGGATTCACCCAACCCTTGTGATTGTTATTGATGATTAGGTTGGGTTATCGGGGCGACCTCCGATTCATCTGGGATTGAGGTGTTCATACGACATGGCCCGGCTTCGCGTCGTGTCAGTGGTCATTGCAATGTTCTTTGAAATCTAAAACACACCCTGAATATGTATTGTAGTGTCTGAATTGTGCATTCAGCCTGACCATCGGTCTGCGGATGAAAAACAGTGGTAAGCTTAACCTTTGTACCAAGGCCTTTCTCAAAAGATTTCCAAAACTAGGAAGTGAACTGCGTGCCTAAGTCTGAAATAATGGATAAAGGTATCCCATGACGCCTTACTAACTGGCAAATATACATTTTGGCATTATCCTCCACTGTGTTTGAAGTCTTGACAGCTAGGAAATGAACTAACTTAGTTATTTGATCTACTATATCCCAAATTGAATTATACTGATGTTTTGTAGGAGTCAACCCTGTGATGAAATCCATATTCACCACTTCGTACTTCTAAGTAGGGATACTAATCTTTTGTATCATACCTCCCGATCTCTGGTGTTCAACCTTTACTTGCTGATAATTTAGACATTTTGCCACAAACTCTGCTACGTCCCTCTTAATACAGGTCCTCCAATAAATTTCTCGCAGGTCTCGATTAATCTTAGTAGCACCCAGATGAATGGAATACCTAGAACCATGAGCCTCAGCTAATATCCTTTCCTGCAATCTGTCTACATTCGGAACACAAAGTCTACCTTGATAGTGAAGTACACCATCTCCCCCTTGGGAGAAAACCTCAACCTTCTGTTGTTGGACTGCTTCCAATTTCTGATTAAGGATGGGATCATTTCACTACTTCTCTTTCACTTCCACTACTAACGGTGATTCTGAACCATTCTGAACTACTACTCCCCCATCATTAGTGTCGAGAAAACGAACTCCCAAATGGGTTAATCTATACACCTCTTTGGCCAATTATCGTCCTTCCTCCTTCACATAGGCCACACTACACATTGACAACCTACTTAGTGCGTCAGCCACCACATTGGCCTTACCCGGATGATAGAGAACACTCATGTCATAATCTTTTAACAATTTCATCCACCTTCTCTGACGAATATTCAACTCTCGCAGAGTAAATACGTACTAAAGGCTCTTATGGTCAATGAAAACATCAAAATGCACACCATAGAGGTAGTGCCTTAAAATTTTCAAAGCAAACACTATAGCCGCTAATTTGAGGTCCTGAGTTGGGTAGTTCTTTTCGTTATCTTGGAAGCATAGGTTATCACTTTCCAATTCTGCATCAATACACAACCTAGCCCAACTCTTGAAGCATCACAATATACCATTAATCTGTCTAACCCTTCCGGCAAGGCTAACACCGGAGCTGAATTCAATCTATCTTTCAACTCTTGGAAACTCTTTTCACACTTATCTGACCACATAAACTATACTTTCTTTTGGGTCAGCTTAGTCAATGGCGCGGCTATAGAGGAGAACCCTTCAACAAATCTTCTGTAGTACCTATCCAAACTCAGAAACTCCCTGATATCGGATGGAGTAATGGGTTTAGGCCAGTGCTTTACTGCATCAATTTTTTGAGGATCTACATGAATAGCAGCCCATGAAATAACATGCCCCAAGAAGGTAATAGATTCCAACCGAAATTCACATTTACCAAACTTCGCATACAATTGACGGTCCTTAAGGGTGTGCAGTACAATCCTCAAGTGATCTTCATGCTCCTCCTCACTCCTTGAATACACCAATATGTCATCTATAAAGACAATGACAAACATATCCAAATACTGCTTGAAGACCCTGTTCATCAAATCCATAAAGGCTGCAGGAGCATTTGTTAGTCCAAGTAACATAAACACAAACTCAAAATGACCGTACCTCATTCAAAAAGTTGTCTTCGAAATCTCTTTCTCCTTGACTTTTAACTGATGATATCCCGATCTAAGGTCAATCTTAGAGAACCACCGGGCACCCTGAAGCTAATCAAACAAATTGTTTATTCTAGGAATAGGATACTTATTCATGATGGTGACCTTGTTTAACTGTCTATAATCTATACACATTCTGAGAGTGCCATCTTTCTTGCACACGAAAAGGAATGGAGCACCCCACAGAGAAATACTTGGTCTGAAAAACCCTTATATACGAGATCTTTGAGCTTCTCTTTAAACTATTTAAGTTCAGTCAGAGCCATACGGTATGGAGGAATGGAGATGGGACGAGTATCAGGAAGAAAATAAATACAAAACTCTATTTCTCTATATGGAGGTACGCCTAGAAGATATTCGAGAAAGACCTTTAGAAATTCATTTACTACCCGAACTGACTGAACTGTCGGGATTTCAAACTTAGTATCTTTGACTTGAACTAAATGGTAAATATACCCTATTGATATTAACTTTTGGGCCTTAACGTAAGAGATGAAATGACCTTTCGGAGATATAGAACTGCCCTTTCACTAAAAAACTACTTAATTTGGATACTAAAACTTCACCTCGCGGGTGCGATAATTTATCGATGCATAGCATGAATGGAGCCAATCTATGACTAGAATAACATCGAAATCTACCATTTCTAACTCCATTAGGCCCGCTAGTGTGATCTAATGAAGGATGGTAATAAGACACTCCCTAGAGACTCATTTGGAAACAACTGAGTCATTCCCTAGGGTGGAAACTGAGAAGGGCTTAGAGTGATTTTCAAGACCAACCCCAAAATTTACAGCAACCAAAGGAGTTACATTAGAGAAATTCAATCCTAGGTCTAACAATACGGTGAACCAAATTTACAGCACAGAAAAGATCAGACACTTCCTCAACATAGAAACATGAAAGATCGGATAAGCCAAAATTAAGTTATATGGCAACTCCAACTCTTAAGCGACATTGCCAACTCTCCGCAAAATCACATAAGGACCAATGAACTGAGGACTGAGTTTCCCCTATTTTCCAAACCACACCACTCACTTCATGGGAGACACCTTGAGGAAAACCCTATCCCTGACTTTTGTCCACTTTAGGCAGCTTTAAGCCTATCCCAAATCACTTTGACCTTCTCCATCGCTTGATAAACCAAATTCAGACCAAACATATCTGCTTCTCTAAGATCAAATTACCCAATAGGAGATCTACACCTCCTACCATACAAGGCCTCGAAAGGAGACACACCAATACTCGAATGATAGCTATTGTATAAAGAAAACTCCACCAAAGGTAGATGCTCAACCCAATTGCTACCATAGTCAATCACACAGACCTGAAGCATATCTTCCAATGTCTGAATAGTTCTCTCCGCTTGCTAATTCGACAGTGGTTGAAAAGTAGTACTCTGACTAACCTTAGTCCCCAACCCTTTCTGGAAAGACCACCATAAATAAGACTTAAATTGTGTACCACGATCAAACATAATTAAAACAGGTACCCCATGCAGCTTTATAATCTCCTGAAGATACAATCACACATAGTCCTTCTCTAAAAAGGTAGCCCCCACTGGCAAGAAATACTTAGACTTGGTCATCCTATCCACGATGACCCAAATAGAATCATACTGATTATGAGACCGAGGAAGACTAGGAACGAAGTCTATATTGATCACTTCCCACTTCTATTCAGGTAAATCAATTTCTTGATACAACCCGCCTGGCCTCATGTGCTCAACCTTAACCTATTGACACACCATATACTTGGTCACGAAATCATCCATATCCCACTTCATACCATTCCACCAGTAGATCTCCTTGAGATCATGATACATCTTAGTCGAGCTGGGATGAACAACATAGCGCGACTCATGCACCTCAGCCAAAACCCTTTGCCGTAACTTGTCGACATCAGAAACACATAACCTCCCTTCGTACCATAAAGTATCATCACCACTGATCTCAAACACTACTACCTTTTGCCTACCAATATCACCCTTGATTTTTATCAAGACAAGATCCAACACTTGCTTCTCTTTAATCTCTGCACCAAGAAATGATCAAACCACTTCTTGCACCATCACACCACCATCCTTAGATTTCAATAGACGAACTCCAAGATTAGCTAAGCGGTGAATATCCTTCACTAATTCTCGCTTGCCTTCCTCCACATCAGCCAAACTACCCATGGATAACCTCCTAAGAGCATCAGCAACCACAATAGCCTTACTTGGGGGATAGTGAAGACTCATATCATAATTCTTTAGAAGCTCAAGCCATCTCCTCTGCTTGAGATTAAGCTCTTTCTGAGTGAACACATACTGAAGACTCTTGTGATCAGTAAAGATATCCACGTGAACACCATACAAATAATGCTGCCATATTTTCAAATCAACCACAATTGCCAACAACTCCAAATCATGAGTAGGATAATTCCTCTCATGTACCTTCAACTACCTGGAAGCATAGGAAATCACCTTCCCATGCTACATCAAAACACAACCAAGACCTACCGAGATGCATCATAATAAACCACAAACCCATCATTGCATACTGGCAAAGTCAGGATTGGAGCCGAAGTCAACTTATCCTTCAACTTCTCAAAACTCCCTTCACAAGCATCCGACCAAGAAAACTTAACCTTCTTCCGAATCAACATAGTCAAAGGAGTAGTGAAGAAAAGATTTCCACAAACCGCCTATAATACCCAGCTAAAACCAAGAAGCTCCGAATATCGGATGTAGTCGTGGTCCTACGCCACCTCTTCACCACAACAACCTTCTGTGGATCCACTATGATCCCTTTATTAGAAATAATATGGCACAAGAAAGTCATAACATTCAACTAAAACTCACACTTAGAGAACTTGGCATACAACGGTTGTTCCTTTAAGGTATGCAATACTACACGGAGGTGATTAACATAATCCACCTCACTCTTTGAATAAACCAGAATGTCATTAATAAACACAATGACGTAGAGATCCAAATAATGCCTGAACACCCTGTTCATCAAGTCCATAAATGCTGCTGGAGCATTAGTCAACCCAAATGACGTCACTAAGAACTCAAAATGCCCATACCGAGTACGAAAAGCTGTCTTAGGGATATCTACCTCCCCAATCTTAAGCTGATGATACCCAAATCGATGATCTATCATAGAAAATAACTTGACACTCTGTAACTGGTCAAACAAATCATCAAGACTCGGGAGAGGATACTTGTTCTTGACCGTCACCTTGTTCAACTGCCTGTAGTCAATGCACATCTGAAGAGAACCATTCTTCTTGTGCACAAACAACACCGGTGGACCCCATAGAGAAACACTAGGATAAATAAATCCCTTATTTAAAAGATCCTTATGTTGCTCCTTGAGTTTCCTCAACTCAGCCGGATCCATTCTATATGATAGAATAGATATTGGACGAGTGTTTGGAAGCAAATCAATACTAAACTCTATTTCCTTATCTGGAGGAACACTAGGACGATCATCTAAAAAGACTTCTGGAAACTCATTAACCACATGGACCAATGACAAAGAAAGACCTTCTGAGTGAGAATCTCTAACCCAGACAAAGTTATAAAGACAACCCTTCGAGGTTAACCTCCGAGCTCTAATATAAGAAATAAACCTCCCCCTTGAATCTAAGGAACTTCCTTTCCATTCTATAACCGACTCACCAGGAAACTTAAAGATAACCCTATAGGTCTGACAATCCACAGACGCATAATAAGAATGCAACCAATCCATACCCAGAATTACATCAAAATCTACCATATTCAACTCAAATAGATCTGCCAAGGTCTTCTTGCTACCAACAGATACTACACACCCCCTATAGACTCTCTTAGCAATAATTGAGTCACCTACCAGGGTAGAAATAGAAAAGGATATGAGATAACTTCCGAATTGAAACCAAAAGACACAACCACATAAGGAGTCACATAAGAAAGAGTGGACCCCAGATCAAGCAAATAATATATTTCACGAAAGAAGAGTTGCGATATTAGGTGATGCCTTGGATTCCTGTCGGGACTCCAAAGTATACAACCTGTTTCGACCAACATTAGAACCAAGAGCAGTAACAGAAGAAGATGCCACCTCACCAGGTGTAGGAGCAGAAGATAAAGCTACAGAAATCTTATTTACCCCATAGCAACCTTATTGACCAGAAAATACCTCAGCCGATGGCCTACCTAGCCACACTAGAAGCATTTTTCCCTTCCTTCCTCGCAATAGACCCGATAAGGACGACCACAGAATCGACAGAGAGGATATTAAAAAACCGACTAACCTTCACTCGCTTAAGATTGGGCTACCTATGCCCGAGAATTATCACCACCTTGATGTTGCCCGTCTCCTGACTGATAAGAAGCACTCGTAAAAAAGGAGCCAGAACTCCTCCACTTTTTTTTCTTCCACTTTCCACCATTCCTACCACCCTGATACTGAGTACCTCCATGATAAAAAAACCTGCTCCTGTTTCCCTGCCTATCCCTAAACTCCGCCTGCTTTCTCTTCTCATCCTCAAACTGTTGTATATGAATAGTCAACCTCGAGATGTCCATATCCTTAATCAGCAAGGCAATCTTTCACTCTAAAATTAAATATCTATTCAACCTAGAAACAAACATCCTCATTCTCGACCTCGTACCCCTTCAGCATTATCCCCAAATGGGACAGAAGAATTTCCTTGTATTTTAGATTTAGGGGGCTTAATATGAAAGATGAACAAATAAGGATTAAAGGAGATTCCAGGATTGAGAACTCAAGCTTAAAGATAGAATACCAAGAAAGTGAACCATTCCTAAATATCTTGTAGCCTCTCTCTTATGAGTGTGGCATGCTTTACACCCCTAAAAGAAACTCTACTCAACACAGCTTTGTGGACTTCCCAGTTGACCATAAACCTAGGCTCTGATACCAACTTAACATGATTGAACCCCAGGCCTTGTTGTAATAGGCATCCCAAGTCTAACCAAGACCGGGAACCACCCCTATTATGAAACTCAACCACCTATATCCAGCCTTAGATAGGCTGAATTTCAAACATATAACAAGATAGAGTTATTATTCTCTTTAAGAATCTGGGATAGGGTCACAACTGTGATCGACCCAACCAAGTCCAACCGCACGATACTAACCGCCCAACCATACCAAACCAGACCATAGTCCATAAACCAAAGGGAATACCAAAACATAATATGATAATCAATCCCAAAATGTAATAGGATGGAACAACCAATAATATCATTTAATGATGTCAACCCATCAGCTTATTCTAATGCCAAGGTCGACACCAATACCGATCTCGCCCATACCAACCCCTAAAAATACCACAAAGCCTCTATCCAAAAGAATAAATAAATTCAATTGGGACATGCCCCCAACCATGGCCAAAACTAATATCCAAAGTAACCACTCACACCTCTCAAGGAAAGACCCCCAATAGAAACACGACATCTTAGGTACTAAGTGCATTATAGCAAATACCTACGTCACTAATGAGACCCATCCTGACATAACATACCAAAGTAGGAGTCCTTAGGACCGAACACTAAAAGACATACCACCGCATACCCTTCTTGGGATCCACCATGATCCCCTTCACTTGGGATATATATCATAGATAAAAAAAGCTATGACTTTAAAGAAAAACTCACAGTGTGAGAACTTAGCACACAAATGATGACCCTCCCCCAAAGGTTTGTAATTTGGCATGGAGGTGAGCAACATGATATGTTTATCACTTTGAATATATTAAAATATTACAAATGAAGACATCGATAAACATGTCTAAGAACAAACGAAAGACCTTATTCACAAAGTCCATAAATCTAATTTAGGCATTATTCAACCCAAAGGACATAACAAAAAACTCATTAACCATGGGAACGGTTCTAAAGAAGGACCTTTCGAGTTGGGATCTTTAACTCAGACCAAATAATACAAACATCCCAGACTCCCTATAATCACAGAGACTCTTTCCAGGGTAGAGACAAAAATAGGAGCCCAAAGGGCTCAGAACTAAATTGAAATACACGATCACCAATGGGATCAAAAATGCCTAATAAAGCATGTAAAATGCAAAGAAGGAGTTTCCAACATACCCATAATGATATTTGTGAATGCCTCAAACTCTTAGTAAGTTGAAAGTGCACACGAGTGACCCCGACCAGCACCGGTACCAAAAACATAGGCAAAGATAACACCCTTTGGTGTATGAGTAGAGGAAGTAGCAACAGAAGCCCTGTTGGCCCAAGAAACCACTCTAGAGCAGCACTCTCGCTGCATGTGCCCGACCTAACCATAATGGTAATATTTTTCTCTCCCCATATCACACTAACAATGATGAATCTGACCACAAAATCTTTTAGGAGGGCGATATGGAACTGGATGGGCATCATTATCCTGAACTTGGTCACCCCTGTGTGCCAAAGCTAGAGAAATAATAACCAACATCCTTCATCTTATCCAAGCTGCAATCCTTATGGGACACTCTCGTTGTATGTGACCCTATTGACCATATACAAACACCAATTATTTTCTTTTTTATAACAACAATGGTATGATTGATTGCAAAACCGACAAGGAGGATAGGTGAATGAAGGTTGGGCTACACCGGCTGATATTGGACACATTTTTCCTTATAAGAATCACCAATCTAAAGACTTTTATATCCCAATGGATTCAAGCTATAACTAGTTACAAAATAAAAACTAAGACCATCCCAATACTTTCTACTAGACCACTTTTTGCTGACCTAAGACAACTGAGTAAGGGAGCAATGGAACCCATCATCCTGAGGCGACTGAGATAAAGTGACACCTCTAACAGAAGGGTTAGTGAGAATAGGTGAAACCCCATGAGGATAGTTATATGTCACAACCCTTGACCGGGTCTGAATCCTAAAAGTTAGATGAGTGTTGTCCCTATTACCCTTGGTCAGAAAAGGGGAGCTTTCTTGAGCATCAGATCTTCTTTGATACATAATTTGAAAGATGAACAAGTAGAATGCAGAAAGATCTATAACCTTAGACACTATATGGATTGAGATCTAAACACAAGAAAGGGAAACATTTCCTAAGATGTCTCATAGCCTCTCATTTATAAGTGTGGTGTGCTTCACACTTATAAAAAAGACTCTACTTGACAGAGTATTGTGAACTCCCAACTGACCATGAACATAGGCTCTCATACCAACTTTACACGCCCCAAACTTTAGGCCATAAAGTATGGGCACCTCAAGCTCACATGAATTAGAGGTCGACCCGATAACCTATCCTAAAGACCTCCCCATATCATAGGAGTCTAAGGAACTCTAATTCACAAGAAAAATTAATATCATAAGTCAATATTAGATTTCATAATAATAATAATTTTGACCATGTCCACGATTATTCACAACACCTCTATACAAAGCCGAAGTCAGAAAATATATTTGTTGGGACAAGCCTCAGACCATAGCCAAACCAAGTCTAAAAAAGACTAAGTCTAAAGATAGGAGACCAAGATATGACGTCTTACGGAGTAAGGAAGCTCACCACTTTAAGTCAAAACACGAACCATCTCGATCATCTAATCACTGCATGGGAAAAGAAGAAGGTGCTCCGAGCTCTACATCATATGGGGGCGTAGCATCTGGAGATGGTTATTAGTTGGAACGCTACTATGTAGCTCAAAGACAAGTGATAAAATACACCATCAACTAAATAACAAGTCAATACATCATATTTTATCACTTTCATGCACTTATTCATTGATGAGGTGATTTTACCACTCATTTGCACTCAATTTTAGTGCACATTACCTTGTCTCAAATGAGTATATAAGACATAATTGTGATTTAAGGAACTAATATCCACTCTTCTTAGGTATAGGAGTTGAAAAGACAAAGAGACGTGGATTGGAACTTGGAATGATCAAAAGAGAGCAGAAAAAGTGTTGTTGAAGACCTGTAGTGAAATAGCCTCAATTATTGCGATCACAGTCCATTGGCCGTGATCGCGGTCAATTAAAATGGTCAATAAACTGCGACCGCAAAAGACAATTATAGTCGCGTAACCACGGTTATAGCCAGACTTGCACGATCGTGGGTTGGTGAAAATGTTTAGCCCAAGGGTAAAACTTTAATTGCACGTGCTGATCTAAATTTGAACAAAAAAACTCAAACCCTAATTTCATGTATTATTCATTCCATCATATTCCTTCTTCCCCAATTTTCTAAGTTTTAGCTTGAGACTTTATAGCCTCAATTTCTGGAGAAGAAAATACTGTATAAATTTTGGGTGAAGAATACATTGGAGACTTTCTAAGTAGAAGATTTGCTCACCTTCATTGTTGATATTGTGGGAGAGCCAAGTTTGAAGTAACATCCACTTAAATCTTCAATAATTTATTTCAATGGAGATTATGGGTATATATATGCTTATTTATCTTATGTGTAGCTAAATCTCCCTCTTGGGGTTATGTGTGAATAGGGGTTTAAGTGTATGTGGGTTGTTATTGTTAGCATCTATTTGGTAGTTCATGGTTATGGGCTCTATTATTGCTATGCTGGCTTGGTTGGGATTTGATGGATGAAAGCTCCAAATACCTACATGGTCTTGATGGGTGAAAGCTCCAAGCTCTAGAAAACCCAAGGCTATCTTCGAAAGAAGTATTTTGGGTAAATTTTAGGAATTTATATCATCCTTGAAGGAGGGATGTGGAGACCAAAGAAATGATAGATAATTATTTGTGTAGTTTGCTAAATTCTCACTATCTTAGAAAAAAGGTGAAAGTGAGGTTGACTATGCCATAGGTGTCATTCTAGAAATAGGGATGCCTTGATTGAGGTTGTGGTTTCCAATTGTTGAACACACCTATTAGGTATTTAAAAGAATGAATGGGTGAAAGTTTGGTGTTTTGTCAAAAGACTAGTATCAAAATCTATAACCAAGCCTACCCATATTTGATTTACTAAATTGATGTTGATTATTAACCCCCACATGTCACTCCCTTATTAATGCATAATCCCAAGATCCTTGCATAATTGTTAAAACTCTAATTATTCATATCCCTAAATTTATACTAGAAAACCCAAAAAGAAGCATTAGTATAGGTAATCACCTCCCCAATTTTAATTTCTTGTAACATTTGTTTTAATTTAGATTGTATCTATCACTTTAAATTAATTTGATCGCCACTCACATTGTTCCTTGTGGATTCGACCCTGACTCCAAAGTTGGGTAAATGTATTGACGATGACCGTCTTTCACTTAAATTGATGTGTAAGTGAGCGTTATCAAGAATGGTGCCATTGTCGGGGAACAATTTGGCATATTAAGTTAGTTTGGAATTTTAGCTACTTGCTCGAATTCAGGTGTATATATGTGTTTGTGATTTTTCTTTGTAGGTAGATTTTATTTTATTTTTACTTTTCATGATGTCATCTTCTAACAAAAACAAGTTGAATGATTGGAAGTTATATCGTGACCCCCCATGTTTATATTGTTACGAACTACACTTCAGGAGATATTGTAAATATGCTCCCCGGGGAGAGATTTCACCATCTCAATCCGATTGGGAGTATGGTTGCCCCATGTGTGGATGTCTACAAGGACATTATGAAGAGTGTCCAATACCCCCTCCCACTATTATGCTAACTGTGTTTCTAGTTCTTCTTATGAGCTTGGTAGGTTTTATGGAGGAAGAAAAGAGGAACAACCATCCGAACCCACTGGTCTTGACGCAATGCTCCAAACCATTTTAGATCGAGTGAAAGCAAAGGGGAGAATCTTGAAGACTTACATAAGTCCAAAGAGGTTTTCCAATGGGCAACTATAAAGGCAAGGGAATCGGGCAAGAACATAACTCTTGCAAACATCACAACATTGTCCATTCCCCAAGAGGTGGTTTATCAAGAAGAAAAAACAAGCTATGATGAAGAGCTTGGTAGTGAAGACTCTTCAATGGCTTTCTAACCATCCAACTCATATGAGGGAAAAGAAGCCTAAATAAAGGAAATATTACTAGAGCCAAAAGAAGAATCGATGTTAAATCTCTATGATGACTCTAGTTTATTTTGGGGCAAGTATGCTAAGTTGGATGCAAGTCCCAAATTGAGGTAAGGATCCCATTCTAACCACTTGTCAACATTATGCTTATTGGATTGGATGAAAGTCTATCTACCCAAGCTAATGATGAATATTAGGGAGAAGGAACTTTATTCTTATATTTGGAACTTGCCATTCCAACGGTGCATATAGATCCCCACACATAAACGGCCAAGAAACTCAAGTACCAAAGTACAAGTAATGGCAAATTGATGAATATGCTATTACCCACAAAACCACTCAAAATATCCGATGTGAAGTTGGGTAAAAGGTTCAAATCTTCAAAATGGCTAGATCAAAGCTTGCACGCCATTCCCCCACGTCTTCCAAGCCTCATCTTAGAAAATCTTAATCTTCTGTCCCTCTGTCGATCATTGCATTATGAACAAAAGTTGGGACAAAGATTCAAATCTTCTAAGTGTAGACATAAAAGGAAATGGTGGGGGGTGTCGAGCTGTCACATTAAACTACGCGCTCGATGGGAGGCAACCCATCATGCCACAAAAAGTGGCACATATCTTTTTTTCTTTATGCATGTTAGAGTAGAATTAATTTTATGCTTATTTTTGGTGCACGCCCAATCTATAAAATATGGTGCTACAAGATTTTTTGATTGAATTTAAGAAAAAAAACATATGAAATTGACAAAGTTTGGACTGAGCAGGAAAATGCAAAAAAAACAATTGAAAGTCTTAGTTACCGCGACCACGGTCTGTACCATCTCTATTGCGGAGGCCGCATAACGGTGAACGTAGAAATAAACTTGTGATCACATTCATAACAGTTTAAATGACCACCCAACTACCAGTTTTCCCGCATGTTTTATTCTCTAAATTTACTCAAAACTCTCCTAATTGTTGGCGTTGTGTGGAGCATCCAAAATTTCATCTCAACCATTTTGCATCATTTATCTGGTGCTCAGCTACAGAATGGGAGACTGAAATGATTCCAAAGTCATTCCCCAGGATAGCCAAAACTAGCATTTCAATAACCTTTAAGAGATCAAGCTACTCCTGGAAAGGAATATCTCGATGGACAGAGTCATGCCCCGCATTCTTTGGAAAACTTGATACCACTAGGGAACAAGTCCCAGAATTTCCATAGGAGCCAGGGGAATCCTCTTCTACTCGCCACTCGTATGTAGCTCAGTCTGACTACAGTAGATATCAGGAAAAGTTGAGAGAACAGTGATCCAGGGTTGCAAAATTAGAAAGAACATATTCAGCTTTGGCAAAATCACATAGGGACCTCAGGGAGCTGTAAAATAGGATGGTGAAATAGCATAATAAGAAGGATAAATTCATCACCAAGATATGGAAAGGGGTGAAGGGCATTTTCAAGATGCTAAAACCTAAAATGCAGCTATCTTTGCGACAAGTTGGAAGCAATAATAGAGCCACTTTTGAGTGGTCTGGTGGTAAAGACAGTGGATATAATGCAGAGTATTCCATAGAGAGCAGTCCATGAGAGAAATTTAGGGAGCATACTTTACTCTTATCTTGTTGACTAGGCAGTGGGGGCACTGCCACCTTGTCGATTGTGGGTGCCTAACCTGATATTTGTACTGTGTGGATGATGTTTTTAAATATGTTTTGGGATGATATTTTAGATAGTATTTTTATATTTTAGGGGGTTTTAAGAATTATATCATGCTTTTATTTTATTTCTAGTTTTAGTTTTCTAATTATACTTTAAATTTTATTAAGAATCTTAATAATGCATGACTAGTGTTGCATATGAGTTATTGAGACGAAGGTGCAGGGAAATTCTGAGTAGCCGTAGAACAAGTGTCAAAGATACAAGGTAAGTATGAGTACCTATGGCATTTTATTTTGTTGTATAAAGTTGGGATCACTTTGTACACCGTTAATGAAGTCTGAGTAGCCATATGGTTAGTTTGTCCATTTGAGCCAAGATGTGAGACTAAGACTTGGATTGTAGCCATAGTTTAGCAATTTGTATGTGGTGCAATTGAAAATCAAGAAACCTCCTTCATCCAAATTTTTTAAAAATCAAGGGCATGGACGTGAGCAATATGCAACAAAACTTTTTCTCTTTTTGTAGCTTCATAGATTTTGACTTGTACATAAAAAATAGACACTCCATGATTGTTTTCATAGGGAGGGACATCTAAGATCCCTTGATGAATTTTGCATGCCATGTGTGGTGAGAATATTGCATTCAACTCTTGTATGCTTGTGTTATATAGAACTTGCCCTATTAGTCATTTTAAAACTAATTTTGATTGTATTTGATTGGAGAAATGATCTTAGTCCATCCTTGTGATTTTGAAACCCACTCTAGCCTAAAAAGCCTACCTATGTATAATTATAGTCCCTAGTACCTGCTTTCAACCTTTAAACCTTTTTTTGGTAAACTCATTACAAGCCGTAAACCTTTCTTTTTATCCGTCTTTTGAACTGTACTCTCCTTGAACTTAGAAATGCAACTTGAGGCTAAAAGCCTAAGTTGGGGGTGGTAAGAATCAATGAAAGTAAGGTTACGAAGCATTAGTGAAATTCCAAATGTGCCTAAGTGTTGAAAATAAATGTTTAGAAAAATAAAGGATCTCATAAAAGAATGACTTGCACAAAAATGCAAGAAAATAAAAGTAAAAGAGAAAGTGGGGAACAAAGGAATCAAAAGATAGGCATGAACAAAGAAATAAAATAAAGAAGAGTGACCCTTAGTCGAAAGGAGAAATGTTGTAAAGTGTGATGTAGATGCTCAAGGTAGGGTGTAACCAAGCTCCCTAAATGATATCATTTACAAGCTTAGAAAGTCCTTTGAGATCTCCAACCATTTACCTTTAGTGTAGTGGTGATTGAAAATCGAGGCAAGCCTATGGTATAACACTTGTAGCATCGAGATTTCTTTTGTAAGAGAGTTTTTACACTTAAATTTCCTTGGTGCATGATTAGTGGTTTGGTGTATGGAAATTCCTTTTCTTGTGAGATTGGCATGCGAACAAGGTGATTTTTTCACCACCCGAACAATAAGACAAATGGATTATAACTTGATTGTAGTCAAGAGGGTCCACCTCTAGATTATTATCCTTAGTTGCTTTTTTTCTCTTTAAAGTATTATGCATTCATTGAGTATTGCATTTTATAATGAGGGGTGTTGGAAAATTAGCATAGCATATGTGCAATGAGCTACTTGTGGTTGCGATTCAAATAAAAGTTGTTATGACCTTTAAGGAATTAATTTGGGCATAAAAAATTGTATCTCTTTGTGTGTAATACCCCGGAAAATTTTCTTCGTAAAGATTTTGTGAGAAATGTATCGAGTTCTACGCTTTAGAGCGATCCATAAATTTTTTGTGTAGTATGTCTAAGACGTTGACCCACCATTGCATAGAGTATCGAATAATCTTTCCAACGATATGTAGATAATCGAAAACGGACACTCGAGCGATGAGTTATGACCATTCCGATCGAACTACGACCACTCCGATCGAACTGTGAACAGTAAAACGTGCAGGAAATTAAAATTACTGCAGCCAGGTAAATTGCAGGGTCAACTTCAAATGATCATAACTCCTTGTACATAATGATTTGGGTAATATACTATATATAAACGGAAACCTCTGTGAGTCCTCTTTCTAATGAAATTGGTTTCATCCAATTTGACTATCGGATAAAAAATTTATGGTCAATCTAGTTCAGCCTATCAAAAGCGAATTTTTGGGTCAACTTCAAATGACCATAACTCCTTGTACATAATGATCTGGGTTAGCTACTATAAATCAACAGAAAGATCTACGAGTCCTATTTCTAATTAAATTGGTTTCATCCAATTTGTCTCTCGGAGTAAAACGTTATGGTCGATCTACTTCAGCCTATCAAAATAGTCCACCAAAGGACAGATTTGACATTATTTGAATTTTAAGGGTATTTTGGTCATTTCACATTCCCCTTCTTGGAAAAAAAATCTTGCATATAATCCATATTTGGACCATGAAATTTATATTTTCATCAAGTTTTGGAGGAGAGGAAAACCCTAGATCAAATTTTAGCTCCAAAAATCTTTAAATTGAACCGTAGAAATTTTAAATTGATTTGGGATTCGAGTTGATCATGTTAAGGGCTTCAAGAAGCACCCTTCATTTTCGTGAATAAAGTTCCAGAGTCGGAAGTTTATATTCATATTTCATCTTAAGGTATGTGGGATTTTGAACAAGAGCAATCTTCCGTTCTTGTGCCCAAAGCTTAAATTTTATTATCGTTTTACATGATTTTGCAAGTGAGATTATGTCTAAATAATTCGATTATGAGATTATGATGATTGAATGAATAAACTTTGATTTATATGATTATCTCAATGTTTTCATGATATGATTTAATAATTATCATTGTGAATTACACACTTTTACCACGAGGTGGTATTTTGAATGATTTTGGGACGTATGTCGAGATGGTATTTTGGAATAATATTTTGAGATATGTGTCAAGCTTTATGCTTCCTAATGACGATTTGAATTATTGAATATATATTTGAGACATGAGATGTCTTGATATCTATAATTGTAAATTTCATATTCTTATTTTGAACTATTTCGAGATATATGTTGAAATGGTATTTTGGAATGATTTTGAGATTTATGATAAGCTTAAAGCTTCCTTATGACGAAATTGAATCATTGAGCATATTGAGATATAACATTTGAGATGTTACCATGAGTCTTGATATTTTCTCAAAAATATTGATGTTCTCATGACTTGATAAATTGTTACATTTTGACATTTAAAAAGGTTGAGTTCTATTATTGAAATTTCATGATATTCGAAAATGGGTATACACTCAAATTACTTTATGAAGGATTTATAAGACTTTGAATTTTTTCCAATATGGATATACATGATTACTTCATTACTCTACTTCTTAAATTGAGAATTTATGCTATGAATTGCATACTACTACAATGAATTGATATTTCTAAAGGCTTTCGAGAAAAAAGTCGTGATTTGAGTTGTACTACGGGATATGTATTCTTATTATGAATTGAAGGTCTCAAGTGCTTTTCAAAAGCTGTTGTCATGATTTAATTGTCGAATTGAAAGAATAATCATTTGAGTACATTGACCTTGAACTCGCAGAGTCGAGATGATTTTGACTATGAGAAAGATTGATTTTAATATAGATGTTGAGATGAATTTTGTTTTTTTTTTCGAATGATTTTGATGAGTTGAATTGTTGAAAATATTATGTATTGAGTCTTCATATCCTTGTCCAAATATCGAGTCGGTTATGGTTTAATGCATTGATACCTTGTTGATGTTGAAAAAGATTGAAATGTTTTAAGTCGAAGTTGGGGTTAGGAATCCACAAATTGTTGATGAATTATAAATTGAGATATTTGATTTGGTCTTTATGATAGACCCTTGTGATAATGATGGTGGATTTCCTAACGCGTTCTGAGCTTGTCGGGGAGTAGTACTTAGCACCGAGAGGGAAATTTGGTATTTTCCCAAACCTATGTGCCACCGTAGGGTTGTTTGATGATGATATTATTGGCCAGAGAGCCCGATTGTGATTATTGCAGTTTTAAGGTCGTACTCCCTGGCAAAGAGTATAACGCTCCCGCCAATGGGGGTTTCAAATGTTGGTATTCCATGTAGCTCACGTGGGGTTGTCGGTTATAGGAAACTCCCCTGTCCATAAAAGTCATGTTTCTTGAATTACCGAGTCACTCCGAGATTTGAGTCAAAGAGTTGAGATTTTATGATGATTTATGATAATTTATCATAATTTATGTTTTTTGATGATTTACATGGATTATGAGATTTTACCATTTGAACTATTTATTATGAAAGTATGAAGAGTATGATTTGATATAACTCAAGCCAAGTGAGTCATCATTGTCTGTATGCATGTTTTCATGAAATTGATGATGTTATTTAAAGTGTTGCATGCACCCCCACATACTCAGTACATTCTCTTTGTGCTGACCCCCATTTACTATTCTATTCAGTTGCAGATTCCGATCAGCAGGTAAAGAGTCCTCACAGTTCAGGGACTTGGGTAGGTTATTTCAGTTTGGAGCATTGTATCTTCTTTCGTCGGTCGTATTGAGTGTGGTAGTTGGGAGTTATGACCCGACTATGTACATAAAATACTAGTAGAGGCTTCATAGACAGTAGTAGTGGTTGATGTATTCAGTCTCCTTCTTGTATATGTATATGTGTTAGTAGAATTGTCATCTTGTAATTCCAATATTGTACTGAACAGATTTTGTATTGAGACAATTTCAGCTTCATTCTCTCAGAATTATATTTTAATCAGTTGCTTTTGAGTTATACCGATGAAAAGGGTTAGCTTGGGGTTACTTGTGACCCTAAGCACCGTGTGGTATCTCAGAACTTGATTTTTGGGACGTTACATTGTGTAAGGTAGGGTTGCTTGAGGACAAGCAAAGGCTTTAAGTTGGGGGTGTTGATGAGTGGTGATTTTACCACTTATTCGCACATAGTTTTAGTGAACATTACCTTGTCTCAAATGAGTAAATGAGACCTAATTGTGATTTAATACACTAATATCCACTCTTTATAGGTATAGAAGTTGAAATGACAAAGAGATGTGGATTGGAGATTGAAATGATCAAAAGGGAGCAGAAAAAGTGCAGCTAAAGACCTGCAGTAAAATAGCCTCAGTTACCGCGGTCGCGGTCAATCAAAATGGTCAATCAACTGCGATCGAGGAAGTCAATCATGATCCTGTAGCCGCGGTTGCAGCCAGACTTACGCGATCGCGGCTTGGAAAAAATGTTCAGCCCAAGGGCAAAACTGTAATTGTACATGTTAATCCAAATTTGAACAAAAAGACTCAAAACCTAATTTCATGTATCATTCATTCCATCACATTCCTTCTTCCCCAATTTTCTAGGTTTTAGTTTGAGACTTTGTAGCCTCCATT
Source organism: Capsicum pubescens (assembly GCA_030864215.1). NCBI lineage: Eukaryota > Viridiplantae > Streptophyta > Magnoliopsida > Solanales > Solanaceae > Capsicum > Capsicum pubescens. The sequence goes on from CM061546.1 coordinate 115,445,484, forward strand.
TTTGGAGAAGAAAATATTGTATAAATTTTGGGTAAAGAATACATTGGAGACTTTCTAAGTGGAAGATTTGCTCACTTCCACTATTGATATTGTGGGAGAGCCAAGTTTGAAGTAACATTTGCTTAAATCTTCAACAATTTATTTCAATGGAGATTATGGGTATATCTATGCTTATTTATCTTATGTGTAGCTAAATCTCCCTCTTGGGGTTATGTGTGAATAGGGGTTTAAGTATGTGTGGGTTGTTATTGTTAGCATCTTTTGGTAGTTCATGTTTATAAGTTCTATTAATGTTATGCTAGCTTGGTTGGGATTTGATAGGTGAAGCTTCAAATACCCACATGAGCTTGATGGGTGAAAGCTCCGAGCTCTAGAAAACCCAAGGCTATCTTTGAAAGAAGGGTTTTGGGTAAAGTTTTGGAATCTATATCATCCTCGAAAGAGGGATATGGAGACCAAAGCAATGATAGACAATTATGTGTGTAGTTTGCTAAAGTCTCACTATCTTATAAATAAGGGTGAAAGTGAGGTTGACTATGCCTTGGGTGTCATCCTAGAAATAGGGATGCCTTGATTGAGGTTGTGGTTGCCAATTTTTTAACACACCTATTTGGTATTTGAAAGAATCAATGGGTGAAAGTTTGGTGTTTTGTCGAAAGACTAGCATCAAAATCTATAACCAAACCTTCCAATATTTGATTTACTAAATTGATGTTGATTATTAAACCCCATATGTAACTCCCTTAGTAATGCATAATCAAAGAATTCGTGTATAATTGTTAAAACTCTAATTATTCGTATCCCCGAATTTATACGAGAAAAACCCAAAAAGAAACATTAGTGTAGGTAGTCACCTCCACCATTTTAATTTATTGTAATATTTGTTTGAATTTAACTTGTATCTATCATTTTAAATTAATTGGATCTCCACTCACATTGTTCCTCGTGGATTCAACACCGACTCCAAAGTTGGGTAAATATATAGACGACGACTGCCTTGCATTTAAATTGACGTGTAAGTTGAGTGTTATCATTCATATATATAGATACGTCACATGCAAATGAAGATATCAAGGCTCATCATCCTTCTTAACCCTATACCCATACACATAGATATACTTAATAATGATCACATTAGGCCACAAGGGACCAAGGCTTAGCATGAATTCTCAAATCATTCAATCGTGAGGCATAAAGTGGAGGACTCAAGCATTCCACACTTCAGATTAAACTATTCTCATTTGGCATATATAGTTAACCATATACACATATTCTTAGACAAAATACATCAACCACGAGTACACTTACTAAGGAAGGGGACTATATCACAAAATGGAACTTTAATCACGAGCCATCACATTTGATTGGCTATGGAACTTTAATCACGGGATGGAACTTTAATCACGAACCATCATATTTGATTGGCTATGGAACTTTAATCATGAGATAGAACTTTAACAATGAGCCATCATGTTTGATTGACTATTGAACTTTAATCAAGAAATTAAACTTTAATCACGAGCAATCATGTTTGATTGGCTATGGAAATTTAATCACGAGATGGAACTTTAATCACGAGCCATCATATTTGATTGGCTATGAAACTTTAATCCAAAGATGGAACGTTAATCATGAGCCATCATATTTGATTGGCTATGGAACTTTAATCATGATCCATCATATTTGATCAGCTATGGAACTTTAATCACAAGATGAAACTTTAATCACGAGCCATCATGTATGATTGGCTATGGAAATTTAATCTCAAAATGGAACTTTAATCACGAGCCATCATGTTTGATTATCTATGGAACTTTAATCACAAGGTGGAACTTTAATCATGAGCCATTATATTTGATTAGCTATGGAACTTTAATCCCGAGATGGAACTTTAATCATGAGGAATCATATTTCATTGGCTATGGAACTTTATTCACGAGATGGAACTTTAATCATGAGCCATCATATTTCATTGGATATGAAACTTTAATCTTGAGATGGAACATTAATCACACAAGTCAATTCATGATCATCAAGACTCACACAAGACCACAAGATCTTCAGGGAGATATTCATCATTCACTAACAGCTCTATACCACCCTGTAGTTCCACATACAATTTCAAGTTCGAGCTTAGGGAATTGAACCCCCCTTCTTATCCATCAAACCAATGTGGTCATAGATTAATAAATTTCATGGCTAACCATATCAACACGATACCAATTAAGGAACATTCATACTCAAAGGGGCCTTTGCCCCATTTAATCCACAAGCTAACCAAATACATGCATAACAAAGTTCTTATCAACAATTTCGAAGAATTCACAATCATTATGACTCAATACATGGACAACAAGGCCTTAACCAATCATCTACAAGTATTCACATCCATTTAGGCATTATTGTGACTTATTCACATTCACTATAGCATTTCCCTAGATACACATTTGGTCTTCACAAGACCATTCACCCACTCAACATGTTAAGAGGCCAAATGCCTTGATATAACACACCATTCATCACATCTAAGGTCACCAAGACCCACACAACCTTTCTTATTTCATTAATAAGCTTTCACTGCCTTCTCACCACATTTAGACTCAACACACACACATCAAAGCTATTTTCATGTTTAGAGTTTCAACTCCTTATTAGCCATTAACCAAAAAATGTCATCATTAAGTAATACATGGCTTACAATACCTTTAACAACATCATTATCAACCTTTAATACTCATTAGTACACTGCTCTATCTCTACATATTACCAACATATTACTAGACAATTCACTTAGACAATTTCACAAACACCTTGTGTGCACACTTATAACAAGGTCATTTTCTTGGTAGATATCATCAAACCTACGGTTAAACAAGATCCTTGTGTTAAACAATATACAACAAGCATCCACATATGCAATTTACCATCAATAACATGTATCAACACAAGTAAAAACAAGAATTATCATTATTCATTGTTAGGTAGCTAAACCCTTTTCATTTGATTCAAAACTACCATGTACACTTAATATTCCAAGTGTGAAATACATGAGTTTATATTTATTTAAATAGGGGTAAATATATATTCCTTAAACAACTTGAATCACCAACAAACTTGACCTCTTCTTTGACACTAGATTAACACCTCAAAACCTTAGCCACCATTCTTGCTTTAAGAGCCTTTAGAGTGTTTAGGATGTTTAAGTCTTGTAAAATGAAGACTTAGGAGGCTACTATAACTTATATAATAAGAGGTTTTAGGGTTTTAGGTAAGGAAAATGACCAAAAGTCCTTGGTTAAAAACTGGAAAATCCACATGTGTAAGGGTACGACTCCCCTTACGGATCACTTGGCAATCGTGACCTAGGGTACGAGTGGTGTCCTAACTCATACCCTGGTCTTTCCCTAGGTTAACCATATTTTTGTGGGTATGAAAGGCACCTTTGATTCATACTAAGGGGTACGATTCAACCCCTAACTCATAAGATCTATCCATGACTAAAACAGTCTAATTTAGGTTAGGTTTTCACTCCATACGATTAAGTAGTATATGACTTATATGTATGTTAAATACCAATGGATGGACTTGTTGTACATGAGATAGTATGCTACCTTAACATACTACTTAAGGTACGAAAAGAGAGAGAGAGAGGTCTACGAGTCGTGACCAACTATACGACTTAAGTCTTCCAACTGTAACCATCCCAGAGACATCAAAACGAGTTGTTTTTTAATGGTTCAAAGTCTAGGTGTTCCACTTCTTCCTTACTTAGGATTATTTATCCATGAAAGAAGGGTAAAACAAGCATATACACAAGTTAACATGTCAACATGCATCATGGAAACCTTTACACAAGTTAGAAACAACACACAATAAGGTGACAACACAACACAAATCATGATCATCACCAATCAGCCAAAATATTTTTCAAGGTCACATTCTTGGGTATTTCACATATAGCCTGTGGGTGCTTTGATATATGAAGGTTATGCTACATAACTCAGGTTAATATTTTCAAAGCATATGCTAATCTTGTTCCCTATCCCGGCATTGTATATATATATATATATATTTCATTATTTATGTGCATTGGATGATTGGTTTTGAACTATTAGCATTTTATTATCCTTATCCTTGAGTTACATACAAGTGCTTCAATCTCTAATCGTCTTCAATGTTATATCCCCAGGCGATGCAGGGACTAGTCATACAATTACCCCTCCTACTTTGTGACTTGGATTCGGAGACAGCTTAAGTTGACTTAAAGTGGTGACCTTCCATACTTCGAAAGCCTTTATTTCTTTCTTTGAGTTTTCTTATATCTTTATTGGTTTAGGCTTGGATATTTATTTTTGGGCTATGGTCAGGGGCATGTCCCGATTGGATATTTTTTTTTGTTTTCGAGGCTTTGTATGGAAAAATTGTGGACTTGAGTATGTTATGGAATGGATATGGATTTGATTATATTGTGGTTATTGGTTTGGTATTGGATGGTTTAACTTATTTTGGTTTGTAATGGACCTATCCTAAAGACTTTGGGTTGTAGATTACTCTATCTTGTTATATAGTCGAGAGTCACCCGACTTAGGGTATATATTGGTTTGTTGGTTAAGTAGAAGGGTGATCTCCAATCCTTTTTGGTCTTAAGATGTCCAATATTACAAGGCCCTAGTTTTGATCGTGTAAAGTTGGTATCAGAGCCAGCTTCATGGATAGTTGGGTGTCTACAAAACTGTGTAAAATAGGGTCTATTTTTTGGGTGTATAGCATGCTACATTTATAAAAGAGAGGCTATAAGACATTTAGGAATGTTTCACTTTCTTATTGTCTTACTTTGAGCTATAGGGTCTAAGGTCTTGGATCCTTCTAATTTTTGTTTGGTCATCTTTCAGACCATGCCTCCAAGAAGATCTGATGTTCATGTAAACTCTTTTGTACCAACTGAGGAGAATCTGGTTGGAGCTCGTCCAATTTTTAGAGTCCAAACCTGGTTAAGGGTTGCTGCATCTGTCTGTCCTCATGGGGTTCCACCTATCCCCACTGATCCTACTTTTGAGGGTGATACTCATACTCAATTTCCTTAAAGAGAGGCTATTAACATTAAGTTTTATCACTTCATTACCCTATTGACTCAGTTGGTGGCGTCTCAGTCACAACAGTCGGGTTATGTTGGTGTCTCTATGGGTTTATCTGAGGTCACTAGAGTTGGCCAATTCATGAGATTACATTCTCCTATTTTTACTGGTATAATGGTTGAGGAGGATCCTTAAAGTTTCATTGATAAGATGGAGAAGATCTTCCAGGTTTTGCACGCTTTGTAGGTTGAATGTGTTGAGTTTGTTGCCTACCAATTGAAAGATATGGTGTACTAGTGGTATGAAGAGTAGGAATAGTCAAGGGGAGAGAATGTTAGTTTTGCCTTATGGGAGGATTTCTCTAGTTCATTTCTGGATCGCTTCTTTTCTCAGGAGTTGAGCAAGGCAAAAGAGGAGGAGTTTGTGAATTTGAGGCAAGGTAGGATGTCGGTCAAGGAGTATGCCTTGAAATTTCATCAGTTGTCCAGGTATGCTCCTGAGTTGGTCTCTAGCATATGGGTTAGAATATGTAAGTTCACTTTGGGATTGTCTTGTGAGTTGATCCTTGAGAGTAAGTTTGCCTTATTGATCATGGATATCTCTAGATTGGTTGTGTATATGCAGTAGGTGAAGGAAGAAAAGAGGAAGCAGGCTGAGGCAGGGGAAGAAATTTAGGCCTTCTGAGCAAAGTGGTAGAGATGGTGGTATGTGGCCAAAGAAGAAGTGGAAAAGTCCTGGCTCTTTCTCCACGGCTAGTGCTCCTTACCTAAATCCATTGGGAAATTGTCGGTCTTAGAATGATGGTGGGTTTCGGGCACAGGGTGCCCAATCTCAAGCTAGTGGGGGCTCAGTCAGCTCTATCCCACCCTCCTTGTAGATTTTGTGGGCGATCGCACTATGGGTTCTGTGAGGAAGGATAAACAAATGTTTTTATTATGGTTAGATTGGTCATATACAATGTGACTACCATGCTAGGATGGATTCTGGGGATAACAAGGTCCATGTTGCCTCTTCATCTGCTCCTGCACCAAAGGGTACTATTTCTACATCTATTTTTACTTCTGGTACCCACATTAGCCGGAATCGCTTATATACTCTTGCGTCTAGTCAAGATTCTGAGGCATCTCTTGATGTCATTATTGGTACATTAAAACTCTTCTCTCGTGATGTGTATTATTTACTTAATCCAGGGTCCACTCTTTCTTATGTGACCCCATTTGTGGCTATGTATTTTATTTTGGACCTGAGTCTATTTTTTATCCTTTCTCTATATCTACCCCAGTTGGTAACTCTGTCATTGCTAAAATAGTCTATAGAGGGTGTTTGGTATCTGTTAGTAGTATAAAAATTCTTGTGGATTTGATAGAGTTGGATACGGTTGACTTTGATGTCAGATTGGGGATGGATTGGTTGCATTCGTTCTATGCCTATTTAGATTGTTGGACCCATAAGGTCACATTTTATTTCCTTAATGAGTCAGTCATTATATGGGAAGGGGGTTCTTTAGTGCCTAAAGAAAGGTTCATTTCACATCTTAGAGCCCAAAAGTTGATTTCCAAAGGGTGTTTGTATCATTTGATCTGGGTTAAAGATTATAAGTTGGAAGGTCCTTCTTTAGAATCCATTCCTGTAGTTAATGTGTTTCCTGAGGTTTTCCCTAATGATCTTCCTGATATTCCTCCCAATAAGGAAATTAATTTTGGGATTGATCTTGTTTCAGACACTCGTCCAATCTCTATCCCTCCTAATAAAATGACTCTAACTAAGTTGAAGGAGATTAAGGAGCAATTGAAGGATCTCTTAGATAAAGGTTTTATCCATCCTAGTGTGTCTCCTTAGGGCGCTCCTATTTTATTCGTGTGTAAGAAGGATGGTTTTCTTCGGATTTGTATTGATTACCGTTAGCTGAATAAAGTAACTGTAAAGAATAAATATCCTCTTCCTAAGATCAATGATTTGTTTAATCAGATTCAAGGTGTGAAGTATTTCTATAAGATTGATCTTAGGTCGGGCATTATCAGCGTAATATTAGGGAAGTGGATATCCTTAAGTCTGCCTTAAGGACCCGATATGGTCATTATGAGTTCCTAGTTAAGTCTTTTGGGTTGACCAATGCTCTGGCGGAATTTATGGATTTAATGAATAGGGCTTTCCATTAGTTTTTGGACTTGTTAGTCATTATCTTCATAGATGATATTCTGCCATACTCTAAAAGTGAGATAAATCATGTCGATCACCTTTGTACTGTGTTACAGACCCTAAAGGATCAGTGTTTGTATACCAAGTTCTCAAAGTGTGAGTTTTGGTTAAAGGTTGTGACTTTTTTTATTCATGTTATCTCTAGTGAATGGATCATGGTGGATCCACAGAAGGTTAGAGTGGTTAAGAAGTGGCCTAGACCCGCGACTCCAACCAATATTCGGAGCTTCTTGGGTTTAGCCAGCTACTATAGGAGATTTGTGGAATTTTTTTTCACTATAGTTGCCCCATTGACTAGATTGACCCAGAAGAAGGTAAAGTTCTTATAGTTCGATGCGTGTGAGGGTAGTTTTGAGAAGTTGAAGGATAGGTTGACTTTAGCTCTGATTTTGACCTTGCCCGAGGGTAATGATGGTTTTGTAGCATATTGTGATACTTCTCATGTTGGTCTTGGTTGTGTGTTGATGCAGCATGGTAGTGTGGTGGCCTATGCTTCTAGGTAGTTGAAAGTTCAAGAGAATAAATACCCTACTCATGATTTGGAGTTGTTGGTTGTGGTATTTGCATTAAAGATTTGGTATCACTATATCTATGGGGTTCATGTTGACATCTTTTCTGATCATAAGAGCCTGCAGTATATATTTACTCAGAAAAAGTTAAATCTCAGGCAAAGAAGGTGGCTTGTGTTGCTGAAGGACTATGATATAAGTCTCCATTACCATCTAAGTAAAGCTAACGTAGTTGTAGATGCTCCTAGAAGGATATCCATGGGGAGTCTAGCTAATGTGGATGAGGATAAGCGAGAGTTGGTGAAGGACATTCACTTTTTTGGATAATCTTAGAGTTCATCTTATAGATTCTGAGGATGGTGGTGTGTTATGCATCAGGTATCGCAGTTATCTCTTGTTGTTGAGATAAAGGAAAAACAAATGTTGGATCCTGATTTGATAATGATTAGAGAAAATGTAGGTCAACAAAAGGTTGTTAACTTTGTGATTGGTGGAGATGGTATCTTGAGGTACTAAGGTAGGCTATGTGCTCCCGATGTGAATGGTTTGAGGGAAAGTATTTTGGCCGAAGGTCATGGGTCTCGTTATGCTATTCATCCTTGTTCTACGAAGATGTATCATAATCTTAAGGAGTTCTATTGGTGGAATAATATGAAGCGAGCTATGGTTAACTTTGTGGCTAAGTGCATGGTGTGTCAAATAGTGAAAGTTGTACACATGATACCCGAAGGCTTGTACCAAGATATTGAGTTGCCCAAATAGAAGTGGGAGGTAATTAATATCGATTTCATTACCGGTTTTCCTTGGTCTCGAAATCAGTGTGATTCGATTTGTGTCATTATGGATAGAATGACCAAGTCCGCTCACTTCTTGCCTATGAGGACTAGTTATATGGATGAGGATTATGCTAAGTTGTATATTGCGGAGATTGTAAGATGCATGGTTCTCAGGTTTCTATCATCTCAGATCATGGTACTCCATTCTCATCTCATTTTTGGCGATCGTTTCAGAAAGGTTTAGGGACTAAGGTGTGCCTTAGTACCATTTTCCACCCATAGGCGAATGGACAAGCGAAGAGGACCATTCAAACATTGAAAGATATTCTTCGTGCTTGTGTGATTGACTACGGTGGTAGTTGGGTTGACCATTTGTCGCTTATAGAGTTTACTATAATAATAGTTATCACTCTAGCATTGGTATGGCTCCTTTTTAAATGTTGTATAGTATGAGATGTTGTTGTCCTATTGGGTGGTATGAGGTTGGTGAGGGTAAGATGTTTGGCCCTGATTTGGTTCATCAAGCCTTGGAAAAAGTGAAGGTGATTCGTGATAGATTGAATGCCACTCAAAGTTGCCAAAAGTCCTATAGGGATTTGAGGCATAATGAGTTAGAGTTTAAAATTGGCGATTGGGTATTTTTAAAGATGTCTCCCATAAAGGGAGTAATGCAGTTTGGTAAGAAGGGAAGATCAGTCCTCGGTATGCTGGTCCGTACTTGGATTTAAAGGGGGTTGGCAATGTTGCGTATGAGTTGGAGTTTCCTCCAAGTTTGAGCTTCATTCATCCATTTTTCCATATCTCTATATGGAGAAAGTGTGTGGGTGATCCTTCATTGGTTGTTCCTTTAGAAGGGTTTGGTATTTTGGATTCCTTATCTTATGAGGTAGTCCCAGTTGAGATGTTGGATCGTCAAGTTCATTGGTTGTGGACGAAGGATATGGCTTCGTTAATGGTTCTTTGGAGGAACCATAAGTTTAAGAAAGCTACTTAGGAGGTGGAAGAGGACATGAAATCCAAGTATCCGCACTTGTTCCCGTTCCGAAAATTAATGCTTGAGGTATGTGTTGTTCTTAATATCTTTGTTTTATGTCTTGTTAAGAGGAAATGATGATCCCTTGATGTCTTTGTTTTCTGATATTGGTTAAAGGAAAGTTTGATGGGGAATATTGTGTTAAATATAATATATATATATTATATGTGTGTGTGTGTATTACATTGGTTACGTGCATTAGATGATTGGTTTTGAACTGTTGGCATTGTATTATCCTTATCCTTGAGTTACAAGTTAGCGCTCCAATAGCTAATTGTCTTCGATGTTATATCCCTACGCGATGCAAAGACTGGTCAAACTATTACCCCTCTTGCTCTGTGACTAGGATTCGGGGATAGCTTGAGTTGACTTGAAATAGTGAGTTTCTATACATCAGAAGGCTCTATTTCCTTCTTTGAGTTTTCTTATGTATTTATTGGGTTAGACTTGGATATTGGTTTTCGGGATATGGTCGGGGGCATATCCCGACCGGATATCCTTGTTATATTTTAGAGGCTTTGTATGGACAAACTGTGGACTTGGGTATGTTATGGAATGGATATGGATTTGGTTATGTTATGGTTGTTGGTTTGTTATTAGATGGTTTGACTTGTTTGGGTTGGTCATGGACCTATCCCAAAGTCTTTGGGTTGTAGATTACTCTATCTTGCTATATAGTCGGAACTCACCCGACTCAGGGTACATGTTGGTTGGTTGGTTGGTTTAGTAGTGGGGAGATCTCCGGTCCTTGTTGAACATGAGATGCCCAATACGTCAAGGCCCTGGTTCGGGACATGTCATAAGTCCTCCAATCATTAGCTTAACCAATTCCTAATAATTCTTCATCGTGAACTAGCAACTAATGATTATTCACTAAAAAACTAACATCTACATCTAGTCAAGAAGCACAACTAAACTATAGTCATCATTTAGCCAAAGTTCATTCCTAGTTATCATAGGTGCACTAGTCATCACATTAGAAGGGGAGGGGGTCACATATTATCAAACACACTTATCTATCTATTGACCAATGCCTCTTACTAGTTAGCACCATAATCTCTAAGTCAACAGTTAAGTAACCAACGACATTACATACTATGCCTCAATATCACTAATCATCAACAATGCTAAGTTATTATCATCATTAACCATTTAACAAGCTTAGCTACTAGTTACCACATTTAACTAAACAAGATTCACCAACTATTATTCTAGGCCTCTAGCAATCAAGTAGAAAAACCACTTTATATAGACAACTAGCTATCACATAATCCATTTTACAAGGCGAAATTACATAATTCATCCATTTAATCAAGCCAATTATATATCCACTAGGTGAATCCTTAGTTCTACACATGGTTACACTACAAATTAGTCTTAACTCAATATTCGGCAAATTCTACTTCGATTCACTATTTAGTGATAACAAGAGCCACGCTACTTAACTAGTGATTAACGGTAGAGAATTATAGACAACTTCACAAAGAAAGCATCATATCCTAAGTACACATACAGACTTACTCATACAATGGCATAACCACTCATAAACCTACATTTTCATATATGCTCTTCATGCATAGTATCACCACAACCTCAATATATCCTCCAGATTCACCGGGCATCACCATAACATCAATAAATCTTTCGGATTCACCAGGCATCATCATAACATCAATATATCCTCCGGGTTCACCGAGCATCAGCATAAAATCAATATATCCTCCGGATTCATCAGGCATCATCATAACATCAATATATCCTCCGGATTCATCGGGCATCATCATAACGTCAATATATCCCCCGAATTTACCGGGCATCATCATAACATCAATATATCCTCCGGATTTACCAGGCATCATCATAACATCAATGTATCCTCCAAATTTATGGGGTATCATCATAACATCATTACCTCTTCCGGATTCACCAGGCATCATCATCACATCCATAACCACCAAGACAACAATAAATACATACATATAAAGCCAAATAAATAACAAGTACAAACCCACAACAATAAAGTGTAAGAGAGGTAATGAATTACATATCATGGTACTTCACAATTAATCATCACTACATTATATGAGTAGATGCATGGGAATGTATATCCAAATGACATGAGCAATCACCACTCTTCCGAGCTTAATCGTGATTATTATCAAGTAACTTATAAGTCATGGGTATGCCTTCTAGAATCCTTTTTTTACCCACGTGGTTCATAATACTAGCAAAAGATTCTTTTACATAAACATTAACTTAGTCATTAAGCTTGAATCATAATAAGAGTTGTGACATAATTCAATGCTCACCTAGGAAACTAGCCAATAAGTTAAGTGATAGCATATCATAGATTCAATTCACAAGACTTTCCAATGCTATCCATATCATGACAACAAGATAATTAGTCAAGTATACACATTATTCCAACATCGACAACATAAATATACCATTTCCCGGGTTTAACCATCATATCACCAAAAACATAATCTAGGTGTTTATCACGTATCTAGGTCACTAACGAAGTTACATAGTTCAAGCTTAAGGCAACCAAGTTTCGCTTCTGATAATCCCTAAATTCTATTCTACAAGTCTAACTTTTACCCGTAATTAGGCTAAGTTATCTAAATCATGCCTTAAGGGTTTACCAATCCACACTAGTTCTATAGGACAATTCTTCTTCAAGTATTTCTCCTAAGACACCCTAAGCACCCAAAGTCATTCCACCACTAACCATATCTAGGTCAATATATATTTAAGGTGAGTGAAGAAGGTCACTCTCATCTACTAGAGCAACTATAGTATTCTCATGCTATTCATGAGATAACAAGTCCAATTAACCAAGGTTCTAGGCTACGAGTCAACCATCTCACTTAATGTGTTTCAAGATCTAAGTGATCCAAATAGTCCCAAATATTTCCATCTACCAATTCAACATCTAAGACCCCGCCCAATCTTATCAAGATATAACAATTATACAACAACAAAGCTCAATCTAACACAAGCAAGCCTAACCTACCTTGAGTCTAAATAGCTCAAGAACCAACAATCTTTGTTTTCCCTTTCCTCAAAGCTTCTTCTATGAGCCAAGCTATCAAAAACATAATCTGTGCATTATTACGAACGGCCAGGTAACCGAACTATCAGTACCAGCAAATCATAAATGACTTGGGGCAGCTATGGGAAAGCTCTATCAACGAAAATAAGCAGGAAGACAGGAAATAATATAAAGGGTCATTACAACATCCACTACTAAGGAACTTTCATCTTCGAAAGTTAACGATGAAGAAAATACCTAACATTTCAAACAAATGAGGATACTGGGCTATCATCTCAGTCTCAACCTCCCAAGTAGCCTCCTCCACTAAGCGATGCTTCCACTGAACCTTAACTACAGGAATCTCTCTAGTATGAAGCTATCTCACATCACTAACCAAAATAAGCACGTGCTCCTCAACAAAGGTCAACTACTCATCTAAATGGACTGAGTCCCACATAAGAACATGAGATGGATCAGGAATATACTTCTACAACATTGATACATGGAAAATTGAATGAACGACAACAATATTTGGAGGCAAGGCTAACTTATACGCCACCTTGCCAACTGCGCAGAGAGTCTCTAAAGGACCAATATAATGAGGGATAAGCTTTCCCTTTCTTCCGAACTCATCACACCCCACATAAGCGAAACATAAAGGAACACACGGTCACCAACTTCAAATCTCACGGCATGGAGTCTACGATTGGCATAGGCCTTCTGCCTACTATAGGCTGCTCTCAGCCTATCCTGAATCACCCTGACTCTATCCAATGAGTCCTGAAGCAAATCAGTACCATGAGGTCTCACCTCAGAAGTCTCAAACTATTCGATCAGAGAACGATATCTCCTATGATAAAAATCCTCATAAGGCCTCATCTCAATACTCAAATGATAGTTTTTATATGCGAACTCTGCCAATGTTAAGTGTTGATACCACCGTCCTCCAAAATCCATAACACAGGCTCAGAGCATATCCTCAAGCACCTAAATAGTCTGCCCGAACTGGCCATCTGTCTGCGGATGAAAAGCTGTACTCAAATCCACTCAAGTACCCAACTCCTCCTAAAATGCTCTCCAAAATTGTGAATTAAATATAGAACCATGGCCTGATGTAATAAAGACAGGCACACCATGCAAACAAACTATCTCTCGAACATAAGTCTAGGCTAATCTCTCAGCACTGAAGATCATCTGAATAGGAATGAAATATGCTAACTTGGTCAAACGGTCCACAATAACCCAAATACCATTAAGGCCATGAAGAGTGTGAGGTAAACCACTAATGAAGTCCGTAGTAATCCATTCCCATTTCCACCCGAGAATGGGCAACCTCTGAGTCAATCCACCTGGACGCTGATGCCCGACCTTAACTTGCTCACAACATAGGCAACGAACGACAAAGTCTGCCATATCTCTCTTCATCCTATCCCACTAGTAATGTTGCCTTAAATCTCTATACATCTTGAATATACTGGGATGAATGTAATATCTAGAACTATGAGCCTTATGAAGAATTGACTAAATTAAGTCATCTAATCGGGGAACACAAATACGGCCCTAAAACCTAAAGATACCCTCAGAATCAACAGTGTGCCTCCCAGGCTCACCACTAACTACCTGATCATGGAGAAAACCCAACTTGCTATCCTCATACTAACGATCACGAATCTACTCAAATAAAGAGGACTTCACCTCCATATAAGCTAAAATCCTAGAAGGATTCAAAATATCAAGGCGAACCATCAAATTAGCTAAGGACTAAATGTCTCGTGCCATAGGCCTCAGAGAAACTGATATACAAGCCAAGCTATCCATACTCACTGCCTTACGACTCAAGGCATCAGCTACCACATTTGCCTTACCGAGATAATACAAGATAGAAATGTCATATTCCTTTAACAACTCTATCTATTTATGTTGACGAGCATTGAGCTCTTGTTAGGTCATAAGATGCTGAAGACTGCGATGATCGGTGAAAATCTCACAATGCACACCATACAAATAATGCCTCCAAATCTTGAGCGCGAAAACTACCGTAGCCAACTCCAAATCATGAGTGGGGTAGTTATTCTTATGGACCTTAAGTTGTCTAGAAGCATAAGTAATAACACAACCCTGTTGCATTAAAACACAACCAAGACCAATACCAGAAGTATCAAAAAATATGATGAACCCCTCACCCGCAACGGGAGAGATAACATTGGAACAGAAGTAAGGCAAACCTTGAACTTTCCAAAGCCTAGCTCACACTCCTCGGACCATCGGACATGAGTTTTTTTTTTGAGTCAATCTAGTCATAGGAGCTAAAATAGTAGCAAAGCTCTTAACAAAGCACCTACAATAACCGACCAAACCAATAAAACTGCGGACCTCAGTCAGAGACGTAGGTCTATCCCAATCATGAATCGCCAACATCTTAGTCAGGTCTACCAAAATACCCGCTTTGGAAACCATATGTCCAACGAATGACACTGACTCAAGCTAGAACTCACACTTAGAGAACTTGGCAAAAAGCACAAGATATCTCAGAGTCTGGAGCACGACTCTCAAATATTGAGCATGCTCCTCACTATTCCTTCAATACACCAGGATGTCATCAATGAACACAATAACGAAGGAGTCTAGATAAGGTCTAAACACATGGTTCGTCAAATCCATAAATGCGGCAGGGGCATTAGTCAACCCAAAAATGTCACCAAACACTCACAATAACCATAATGGGTTCATAAAGCAATCTTCGGGATATCCTCATCCCAAAATCCTTAATTGATGATAACCTGACCTCAAATCTATCTTAGAAAACACAACTGCATCCTGAAGCTGGTCGAACAAGTCATCAATGTGAGTCTTAAGATAACAGTTCTTCACTACCACTTTATTAAGCTGTCTATATTCAATACACATTCGCATCGAACTATCCTTCTTCTTTACAAACAAAATAAGAGCTCCCCATGGGGACACACTCAATCCAATGAAACCCTTACCAAGAAGATCCTGGAGCTGAGATTTCAGTACCTTAAGCTCAGCAGAAGCTATACGGTAAGGTGCCATATAAATAGGTCGGGTACCGGGCTCGAGGTCAATAGTAAACTCGATCTCACGGTCAGGGGGAATACTAGGCAGGTCGGTAAGAAACACATCAGGAAACTCACACACAATAAGAACAGAGTCAAGCGACGGACTCACTACATGAGTATCACATACATAAGCGAGATAAGACTTGCAAACCCTTGATATAAGCTTTCTAGCAAAAAAATAAGAAATAATCCCCATTGGCTAGCGGCTAACCGCTCTCTACCATACAACTAGAGGTACGTTGGGTATGGCTAAGGTAACGGTCTTGGCAAAATAATACATGACCACGTGATAGTAGGATAACCAATCCATGCCCAGAATCATATCGAAATCCAGAATAATAAGATCAGCATAAGTATCAACATCACTAACTGTCATAACATATGATCTGAATACTCGATCTATTACTAAAGAATCACCCATGGGAGTAGATACGCGCAATGACGCAGATAATAAATTACTAGTCAAGTCTAATCGTGGTGTATAATAAGCAGATATATAATAATAAGTGGATCCGGGATCAAAGAAGCTCAGTTGACTTACGGCACACCAAAATTATACCTATCGTAACAGCATCCAAATTCTCAGCCTCGAGCCTAGAAGGTACTGCATATAACTAACCACGCTTGCCACCTGGTTGGGCACCTAACCGACCTCCTGTCCTACCTACCTGAGTACCACCTTGAGCACCTTGGTAACCATCCCTACGACCTCGTGAACCAACTCAACCTGAGGGATAAACTGCCTTAATAGGAATACCACCCTGGGATGAAATAACCATCGCCCCACGACTAGGGTAATCTCTCGAGAAATGATCTAGAAGCCCACAAGTAAAACAAGAATTACAAGCCAAACCAGAACTCACAGATTTGGTTGAACTGAGGTAACCACCACGCCTAGCACAGCTTGTAGATAAACCTCTCAAAGACTGATCGCCGCCCTTACTAGGGCGACTACTAGTACCAAATTGACCTCCGTCAGTGGTTTGAAAAGCTTCCTAGACTGGTCGACTAGTCTGACTCTGAGGCTGAAAAATGGATGTAGAGGATGCCCAAAACAAGAACTACCACCTATGAATCGGGAGCCGCTATGGCTCCCACCAAATTTTCCCTGATACTTGTGCCTCTTATCACGTCCCTCACGATACATGTCCTCATCACTCTAGTATGATTAGAAACCTTAGTAAAAGTCTTACCTGCAACAACTAAACTCTGAGTAGCCATCTGAATAGGAATTCCCAATCCTATCACAAAGTAGTGAACTCTCTTATACTCAGTATCCAAGATAGAAGTCGCATGTCTGGCCAACTCATGAAAATGGGCCTCATACTCAACGACTGTCATAGAACCCTACTCCAATCTAGAGAACTAATCTCTCAATCAATTCTTAAGGTTGTGTGGCATATACTTCTTTAAGAATATCTCAGAGAACTGAGTCCATGAAAAAAGAGAAGATCCTACTGGCCTAGAACTCATAAAACCTCTCCACCAGTGTCGTGCAGACAAATCCAACTAAAATATAGTGTAATCCACACCACGAGTCTCAACAAGGCCTAATCCACGAAGCCTATCGTCACAAGCAGTCAAACTCAAATGCATCCTCCCCAGGAGCACCAAAAAATCTAGGTGGAGCAAACCTCAAAAACCTTCCTAGAATCTTCTACTCCTCGACAGACATAGCAGGCTGGGTCACAACTGGTTGAGCGACCATCGGCTGAAAAACTGCTGGCATTGGAGAAACCTCAACTCCAGGAGCTACAACTACAGGCTGCACTCCTTCCCCAGTAGTCTGTGAACCATCAATAATACCCAACAGCTGAACCAAAATGTCTCTAAGTAGTGAAGAGAGAATAAAACCTGGTGGAGCCTGGGCTGGTCCCTTGCCCACAGCAGGCTGAGGTGGAGGAATCTCTGGCTCAGGTGAATGAATGGGGTTTTAAGGAGGCCCATCCTGATCCCTAACTGGGGACACATCACGAGGTTAGGTCTCGGGACCCTTATCATGCATAGTGAAGCACGAATTCTGGGCATCTGCGAAAGATGAAGATATCCTGCAAACCAACTCAAACTCTTAGCACGATATGAGTGAAAAAAGTGAATGACTCCTAAGAATGTCCCATAGCCTCCCAAAGATACGAAACAGACGTCAACATTTTGATCTACAGGACTCTATTAGACACTTGCTCTTGTACTAATAAGACCAGTGAAACCTAGGATCTGATACCAATTTCTCACGACCCAATTTTTGAGTCATGATGGCACCTACTAAAACCCACTAGTAGGTAAGTCGACACCGTAACCCAGAGCTAAGGCAATGGATTACCTTTATAGAAATGCCCGACAAAGGAAAAAACAGATTAACACGATGATACAAAACAATATTCCATAATAGACAGTCAATTACAAATACCAATTTTCCATGACATGGTAGTATTAGTACAAGAGCATCTAAGTTCAACAATAGAAAAATACAACTCAAAGTCTAAATAGTCTTATACATTCATCTCAAATACAAAAGACTGAATAAATATAGAAGGGAAATAGACAACTCAAACTCCAAGAGTTCACCCTGTCTCTAAAAGATCAACATAGCACGATCTCAACTCAGCAGTGGAAACTAGTACTTGGGTATGCACCAAAAAGGTATAGAAGTGTAGTATAAGTACCAAAACAATAGGTACTCAGTAGGAATCATTGGCCTACTGAGATAAATCATGATATAAAGGTGATATAAAGTAAGGCAATATTTCTAAGTTAAGGTATAGAATTGAACCTAAATTGTCTTCATCATCACTGTATATAATCAATAATCAAACTGGAACAATACTACGACATATCCATTCATTATGCGCCAATACCATTTTTATGAAGTAAACGATCAAACACATAAAGCATCACTAATACAATCACAATCGCAATAAGACCAAGATAATATATAAACATCCATTAAAACATAAGTAAAAGAACCCACCACGGTGTCCCATACCACCAGGGAGTACACTCAAAAGAACATAAAGTAAAGAGTTCATCATGGCATCCCATAATCGGAGAGTACATTAAAGAGTCAAATCACCAAGTATATATTCATATAACCAACACATGGACATTCATGGTTTACTACATTTCATATGAATGACCATTTGCCAAGCTCATGATCATCATCAATTACCACCATTGAACTAACATATATCAAGTATTCATAATCATAATAATAGTCATTTAGATATCTAAGCCATCCATATACTCTATCTACTCTTTATTAACAAACAGACACTTGTTATTAAACTACTAGTTTGCTAGCATCCTAAGGCCTCAAATCATTAGCTTAACAGATTCCTTATAATTCTTCATTATGAACTAGCAACTAATTATTATTCACAAAATAGCCAACATCTACATCTAGTCAAGAAGCACAACTAAACTATAGTCACCATTTAGCAAAAGTTTATTTCTAGTTATCATAGGTGCACTAGTCATCACATAAGAAAGGGGGTTACATATTATCAAACAGACTTATCTATCTATTGACCAATGTTGCTTACTAGTTAGCACCATAAATATCTAAGTCAACATTTAAGTAACCAATGACATTACACACTATGCCTCAATTTCACTAATCATAAACAATGTTAAGTCTATTATCATTATTAACCATTTATCAAGCTTAGCTACTAGTTACCATATTTAACTAAACAAGATTCACCAACTAGTATTCTAGGCCTCTAGCCATCAAGTAGAATAACCACTTTATATAGACAACTAGCTATCACAGAATCTATTTTACTAGATGAAATTCCATAATTAATCCATTTAATCAAGCCAAGTATATCCATTAGGTGAATCCTTAATTCTACACATTGTTACGCTTACCAATTAGTTTTAACTCAATAGTCCACATATTCTACTTCTATTCACTATTTAGTGTCAACAAGAGCCACGCCACTTAACTAGTGATTTAACGATAGAGAATTATGGACAACTTCCCAAAGAAAGCATCATATCCTAAGTGCACATTCAGACCTAATCATACAATGGCATAACGACACATATACCTATATATTCATATATGCTCACCATACATAGTATCACCATAACCTGAATATATATCCTCCAGATTCACTAAGCATCACTATAACATCACTATGTCCTCTAGATTCACTAAGCATCATCATAATATCAATATATCCTCTGGATTCACCAGGCATCATCATAACATCAATATATCCTCCGGATTTATTGGGCATCATCATAACATCAATATATCCTCTTAATTTACCGAGCATTATCATAATATCAATATATCCTCTAGATTTACCGAGCATCATTGTACCATTAATATATTCTCTGGATTTATCGGGCATCATCATAACATCATTACCTTTTTTGGATTCATCAGGCAACATCATCACATCCATAACCACCAAGATAATAATAAATACATATATATGAATTCAAATAAATAACAAGTACAAGCCCACAACAATAAAGTGTAAGATAGGTAAGGAATTGCATATCATGGTACTTCACTATTAATCATCACTACATTATATAAGTAGATGCATGGGCATGTATATCGAAATGATATGAGCAATCATTACTCTTCCGAGCTTAATCATGATTATTAACAAGTTAATTATAAGTCATAGGTATGCCTTCTAGAATCATTGTTTTACCTACATGGTTCACAATACTAGCGCAAGAGATTCTTTTACACAAATATTAGGTTATTCATTAAGCTTGAATCATAATAAGAGTTGTGACATAATTCAAGGCTCACCTAAGAAACTAGCCAATAAGTTAAGTGATAGCATACCATAGATTCAATTCACAAAACTTTCAACTGCTATGCATATCATGACAGTAAGATAATCAATCAAGCATACACATTATTCTAACATCGACAACATGCATAAACCATTTACCTGATTTAGCCATCATATCACCAAAAGCATAATCTAGGTGTTTATCATGTATCTAGGTCACTAGAGAAGTTACATAGTTCAAGCTTAAGGCAACCAAGTTTTGCTTCTGATAATCCCCAAATTCAATTCTACAAGTCTAACTTTTACCCGTAATTAGGCGAAGTTATCTAAATCATGCCTTAAGGTCTTACCAATCCACACTAGTTCTATAGGATAATTCTTTTTCAAGTATTTCTCCTAAGTCACCCCAAGCACCCAAAGTCATTCCACCACTAAGCATATCTAGGTCAACATACTTTTAAGATGAGTGAATAATGTGACTCTCATCTACTAGAGAAACTAGAGTATTCTCATGCTATTCATGAGATGACAAGTCCAACTAACCAAGGTTCTAGGCTACGAGTCAACTATCCTACTTAATGTGTTTCAAGACATAAGTGATCCAACTTGTCCCAAACATTTCCATCTACAAATTCAACATCTAAGACCGTGCCCAATATTATCAAGATATCATAATTATAACAATAAAGCTCAATCTAACATAAGTAATCCTAACCTACCTTGAGTCCAAATAGCTCACGAACCAACAATCTTCAGTTCAACCCATTGCTCAAATGCCACTAAGGAGTTATAACCCTCAAGAAATTTGTGTAAGACAACAATATTTGGGGCTAAAATTAAGACTCAAATCATTTGGGGTTTTGGGTCTAATAATCAAGAATTCAACACCAAAATTGATGGAATCATACTTTAGATTTGATGTTAATCGCGAATACATAAGTTATTCAAGCTCCCAATAAACCTACAACACGCACTTTAAGGATTTTACACTCTATTAGGGTTTGGGGACTCAAAGTAATGGAAGAAAGGGCCAATTCTCGGCCAAAAGAGCATAGACATTGCCCAACTCTCTGGAAACACGATCACGCATACGCGCTAGGCCGTGATCGCACTCAACCCACCGCGATCACGGTATCTCCATCCATGACAGACGGCAGCTGAAACTTGGAATTTGATTCTAAGCTTCGGCCAATGCCTTGGGATGCATTCGAAATCCAATACGAGTATACAAAATATGCAACCATATAGCTTTCGATGTTTCGATATTGGTTTATTGATGCTTTCATTCGGTGGCCATTTGGAACCAATGAAGATTTCTAAATAGGGAAATAGTTCTAAAAACCAAATGAACTGCCAAGTATTTGAACTATTAGTTCCAACAAGTCATAAATGACATGGGACAGCTATAGGTAATCTCCATCAACGAAAATAAGTAGGAACAAGGAAAATAACCTAAAGGGTCATTACAAGAAATTAGAGATAAGAAGGAGAAGTAATTAAGAACAAAAGTGTATATTAAACTGTAATACCCTTAACTACTATCTTAATAAAAAACCTAATTCTTATTATGACCAAAAGAGAGATGATCTCTCTCAAAATCAACGTTTCTAGTCCAAGTTTCAACAAAAGTTAATCAATTCTCTCACTCAATAGAGAAACATTCATCAATAATCAAGAAAAATTATGAAAATAACCTTTATAGTTTAGGGCTAATTATTACACATTTAGGGACCCAAAAGTGGCCCAATTGCAAGAAAAGGCCCATAAGCATATTTGGGGCAGTTGGGGAACATCCCAGGAACACCCCACATATTAGCTACTATTTTGACCTGCTCTTGAAACGTTGGAGTAGGTCCAAGGCAGATCTAAAGCATACGAAGGGCTTTCTAGCCTAATTTTGCATTTTCTCGACTCCTCCAATGATCCTTGGTCCAATGTGAGTGCAATCATCATCAAATGATACCCTCTTGATGGTAAGAAGACCTCTTCAAGTACCTCTCACTTTAAGAACAACTCTTGGATCTATTGAAGCTCCCGCACTTGGCTTCTAGTAAAAGGCTTAGAGCTAATCCAGATTGTATCTAGAGCTAATCCAAATTGTATCAACTCTACATTCACTACCAGTCACATTCAAGGGGAAGATTTTAGGAGTTTATCAGATAAAAAAAGGTTAGAAAGAGCAACTTATCACTGCTAAGTCCTACTTGGATAAGACAACTAAGCAGATGAAGAATTTTACAGGCTGTAAAAGGCGCCCCACGAACCATATAGTTAGGGATATAGTTAAAAAGAAGTTTAACTCGAGACAATTTAAGGCACTATAGGGTATGCAGAAAATTTGTCTCTCAAGTACGAAGGATTGTTTAACACCCCTTTTCAAGGTGAGTAAGATCTTATAAAAGCTTCACATGTCTTTGCATCTTAAGATTCATTATGTCTTTCATTCCAGCATGCTTAAGTCGTACCATGAAGAAAAGGATAACCCAAGTAAAGGCCAATCTAGTCGTGCACCTACTACTATCACTGCCTCGCATAATCAGGAGGTTGAGGTGATCATTGACTATAAGCAAGGATAAAACAAGGGCAAAAAGCTATGACCATGTTCCTCATCTACTAGAAGGGGTAGTACCTAAGCAAGCCACATGAGAACGATACGAAGACTTATGGTAATTCAAAGATAAGATCCGGGAGTTCATACAACAGCAATGCGCCGTGAGGCCATGTCATCATACCACTTAGGTAGCACAATGTTGTCCATGTGGAAGGCTCACATGAACACAAAGTAGCGTATGTGGAAGGCATACATAGGATGAAGACTAGTCTTTGGTGGAGCATTCTAAAGACATAAAAAAACTCAAAAGATCTTATAAGTCCATGGATTTGCATAGAAGGTTCTTGAAACATCAAGTTGTGTAAAAAAATTTAGAATAGAGACTTGCACACAATTTATATTTACAAACTATCCTCTATGAGTACTATAAATAGAGGGGCATTTATTTGCAAAGCATCAAGCAAATAATTCAAATTCTCTCTAATATAAATATTACTAGCAATTCTGTTGTGTTTCTACCATTCTCTAAATTTTCTAGGGTTTCTTCTATCCATATTAATTTTTCTTTTAGATTCTCCATTATTTTTCTAATTCGGTTTCTATAATTAATTTCTTCATTTAGATTATCTTGATTTTATCTAGTTTTTCTAATATATTCTAGCATCTCTTAATCTGAATAATATCCATCTGGGTAATTATCCAGGTATAACTGTGCTATCCAATTTATAGTTTCAATTTCATAGTCTAATACTTTTTCTAATATTATTCTCTTAATATCTATAATTTCTATATCTCTAAGTACATATAAGATTAAGATTTTAAGATTATCTATCATTTAAAATTGGCTAAATACTTTATTATAATATTTTTTAGTTGTTTGTTTTAATCTCATTAATTCTTCTATATTTTCACTAAGAAATTGTATATATTTTATATCTATTCTCCAAAATTCTAAATATACATAATTTATCATAGTTAGTATGTGGGTTTGGTATGTAAGTATTTATAAGAGTAGTTCAGCAGGTGTGGTATATAATTAATTCTAGTCATAAAATATCTATCAAAAAATTATAAACATAAAAGACCATATAGGAAAAAGAAATCTATAAAAGAATGTACTTGTTATAATTGCGAGAAATTAGGACATTTAGCTAGAGATTATAAATTACCTAAAAACCTAAGAAATAAACAAATATCAGAAATAAAAATAGAAAATACAGAATATATGCAGATAGATTATATAGACATCGTTTACACCCTAAACTATACTCGAAAAGTCTAAGACACACCTAAATTATTGGAGTGACCTAATACACACCTAAACTACTTAAAAGTGAAATTTTTTACCCCCTAAATCTGACGTAAAAAAAATATAATTATTTAAATTAAAAAAGGCGCGTCTAAATAAAAAAATAACGAAAAAAAATAATTAAAAATTCCCCTCCCCCACCCCCAAACATCTTCTTCTTCATCACCCCCCACCCCTAAACTCCAACCCCACCCCAACCAACACATCTTCTTTATCACTCACCACCCCCAAACTCCACCCCCACCCCCAAATAACGGGATTTTTTCACACCCCGATCCGCCCACCCAATCGAATCAATGTCAATTTCACCTATAACCACCAATTTTTCTCACAATACCATTGATTAGTCATCTAATCCGTCACCATTATTATTTTAGCTAACAATTTTTTAATATTTTTTTATAGATTTATTCCAAATCACTAATTTCGAACTAAGCTTAAACGGGTTCGTCGAAATCCAATGACTCGTGGTATTTGTCGGAGCCTTTTATCATCTCCGTTAGCATCAGCAAACTAAATGGACCTATAGCCCATGCTTTCTTCTCATCGAATTCTTTCTCCATTAAATCAAGATACAAACTTTCAATCACTTTAGATGAATTGAAAAGTTTGCAACTGATTTTTCCTACAAAGGACACAACTTGTTTCTTCAAATAGTCCCAAACTCAGCAGAAGAAAATCTTTAATTAATGGAATATCCTCATAATTCTCAGTTCCAGGCAAATCAAGTTTTCCTTCAATTTCCCAAAAGTATGAATATGTTGAAACTTTCCAAAACTTAATTCAAGAAAAAAAAAATTTAAACATGGTTTCTGGGCTTGAGAGCTTTAATAACCCGGAGTTGATATGGATTGATGGACCATATGAAAGGTAAAAGAGGAGTGCAAAGTTGCATTAGTAGTCCAGGAGGCTATTTGTAGAGGAAACACAATCTTAGATTGGTAGTGAAGAAAAAGAAAAAAAATGAACAATGAAGGTTTTGGACAACAATGGAGATTGTGGATATTGAAGAAAAAAAAAATTGACCTCGTAACAATTGAGGTTTTGGACAACAATGGAAATTTTGTATATTGAAGAAGAAAGAAAAAGAATTTAAATTAAAAAGAAAAAAGAAAAATTTATTATTTTTTTGGTACCATGTTGATGTGGCGCTGACGTGGCAGGCACGTGTACAACACCACACTACATGCAAGTGGTATAATGCCTAACAGGGTGTAAAAAGTATCGTTTTTTTATAGTTTAGGTGTGTAATAGGTCACTAGTATAGTTTAGGTGTGAACTAGACTTTTGTGTATAGTTTAGGGTGGAAACGATGCTTTTTCCCTTACGAATTAGAAAGTGAAGATAGTATATATAAAATTTTCGAGAATGAAACAGATAATGAAATAGATAGTGAATTAGATGAATTAAATAACTGAAGAAGATATAAAAATAATAACAAAAGAAGAATATTTAAATGAAGAAGGAACAGATCAAAAAATAATATTTGATAGTCATATATTTAATGAAATAAAAGGAAAAGAATTAGATTTAAGTGTAGAAAAAATATTTAAAATACCAACAATAAAAAACATATTTAGTAGAAGAAAAGAAGAATACTACGTAGTAAGCTAAAAAGAACATATAATAGACTGTAGATATGCAAAAGGTAAAGCTAGTATACCACTAGTAACAAAAAGGATAATTAATAAAGAAATAAACTCATCCATAGTATTTATAATAGATCTATTTTACCACACAAGTTATCCGCACCCCCTACAATATGAATATCGATAAAACTAACATAAATAAACTCATCCATAGTATTTATAATAGATCTATTTTACCACACAAGTTATCCGCACCCCCTACAATTGGTATCAGAGTCTATGCTATTTAAAGTTACGGAAGTGGTATATATATTTGGATTTATTAATTTATTAATTATGACTGACTTATTTGATAAAACTAAATTTAGATATTCCCCAAAATATTATTTAGATGAATAACGTACAAAAATTACCAAAATATAAAGAATTAAAGCAAATAATATCTGAAAAACGTAAAGAATTAAAAATAAGGATAGAAAGACTACAATATAACATAATTGCCGAAGTTAGTAAAAACTCAATAAATGCACAAAAAGAAGAAATATCAAATTTAGAATCAACAAAAGATAGTCTAGAATATCCATACCAACATGATTTATTAACAATTAAATAAAAATGAACAAAGAAGAATTTATAATAGATGAAAAAATATATGAAAACCATGAAGGATTAAAAATAAAAATAGTATTTTCTAATCTAGGAAGAAGGTATAAAAAAATAGGTGAACATTTATATTTAATGTTAGAAAAAGAAGAATTAAAATTAGAAGATAAATTGACAGCTATGGTAAGAATAGAAAAAAGAAAATGAAGAAATAGATAGAAAAAAGGAAATAGAAAAAATAAAACAACAAACTACAGAAAAAATACGAAAAATAGAAGAAACTAAAAATAGTAGGATTGCTGAATTAGAAAAAGAACTACAAATGCGAAAAGATTTGTAAGAAAAAAGACAGAAAGAAAAAGAAGAAAAAGATATAGAACAAAAATTATTAAACGAAATAAATCAATTTAAAGAAAAATTAGAAATAAATACAATAGATATTGAAGAAACAGATAATTATGATTCAGAAGATAGTGAAACATATACAGAAATCTTAACAAATACAAAAAATTTAGAAATTAATGAAAAACAAGAAGTAATTAATGAAGAAAACTTAGAAAATAGAAACACAGAAATAAATACTCTTGATAAAAAGAAGATGAAAATATAACACTTAGAACATCAGAAATAAGAAAACCTACATATTATAAAAATAAGTTTAAAAGATATAATCTAAAAGATGAATATGACAACTGGACACCAAAACAAATAGTTAATAAAAATTATAACTTTTTAGACTTAGATTGTGTAATAGATACAGAAAAAATAATACAATTATGGATAGGATATATGACAAAATAATTATTAGATAATAATATAAACGTAACAGATGCACCAGAATATATAGAAAAAACACTAATAGGAACAGTGAAATTATGGTTTTCCAATTTAACTGAAAATAGCAAGAAGGTATTAAGAACTGATAAACCTACAGAAGGAACATCATCAACAACTACAACTAAATTAATTCCTATAGAATTATTAAAAAAATATGAAATAGCAATAAAAGACGAATTTAGCAGCATGACAACAACAGAAGAAGAACAAAATGAAGAGAAAGATACAAATAGGAATTTAATGTTAAAATTAGCAATATGTAATATGTGTTATATAGATGAGTATACTTGCGCATTTAAAGACTATTATTATAAAGGAACATCTAATAAAGAAGAAAGTAAAGAAATAAGAAAATTATATTTTAATAAATTACCTGAACCATTTAGTTCAAAAATAATAAAAAGTTAGGATGAAGCAAAAATAGTAGATACTTTAGGAGCAAGAATAAAAATTTTACAACAATGGTATAGAAACCTATGTGAAAAATATAGAGAAGAAATAAAAATGGAAAAAACATTAATAAGAAATTTAGCATGTTGCAAAGATATAATGGCACCTCAATTTGGATGCGAAGAAAGATATTATAAGAAAAGAAAAAGACATAAGAAATATAAGAAATACAACAAATCAAAATATAAATATAAGAAACCAAGAAAAAAATATTATGTAAAAAATTATAAACATAAAAGACCATATAGGAAAAAAAATCTATAAAAAAATGTACTTGTTATAATTGCGAAAAATTAGGACATTTAGCTAGAGATTGTAAATTACCTAAAAACCCAAAAAATAAACAAATATCAGAAATAAAAATAGAAAATACAGAATATATGCAGATAGATTATATAGATTACGAATTAGAAAGTGAAGATAGTATATATGAAATTTCAGAGAATGAAACAAATAATGAAATAGATAGTGAATTAGATGAATTAAATGACTGAAGAAGATATAAGAATAAACCAAATAACTGAAGAAGATATAAAAATAATAACAAAAGAAGAATATTTAAATAAAGAAGGAACAGATCAAAAAATAATATTTGATAGTCATATATTTGATGAAATAAAAGGAAAAGAATTAGATTTAAGTGTAGAAAAAATATTTAAAATACCAACAATAAAAAATATATTTAGTAGAAGAAAAGAAGAATACTACGTAGTAAGCCAAAAAGAACATATAATAGACTGTAGATATGCAAAAGGTAAAGCTAGTATACCACTAGTAACAAAAAGGATAATTAATAAAGAAATAAATGATATAAAAAGTAGAGACCCAATAAAATATGTACACCTTAAAGGTACAGAGATATTAATAAAAGCATGTTTCAGAGAAGGAATAGATACACCAATAGAATTATACCTAGCAGATGATAGAATTATAAAACCTATAGAAAAAAAGTATAATAATTGTCATAAAAGGAAATTTAATATACCAAAAATTTAAATTTATAATAAGTGTGAATTATTCAGTAGCAATAACAGATAAAAATATAGATAAATCATTAGTATTATATTGGAAAATATCAGTAATAGAACTAACCCCAGGAAGTAAAATATTTATAGCAAGATGTAAAAATCTATATGTATTAACAACAAAACATAAAATAACGGAAAAAAATAAAATTAACAAAATACAAATAGAAAGTCCTTTCGAACAATTTGTAAAAAAAATTGATAATAATGATTATAGTTATAGAGACATAGATATAGAAGAAAATTTAGAAATAATAAATGATAGAATAAGTACAACAAAAAGAACAGCTTATGAAAAACCAGAATCATCAAGTTCATAAAAAAAAACAAGTTATGAAACAAGTTCAACAACTAATTTAAACCAATATTACATAACAGGAACAATAAATGAAAAAGAATATTTAATACTCTTAAATACAGGACAAGAAGAAAATTATATAGCAAGATATCTAATAAAAAATGAGAAAATAAATCTGGCAATAATATATGCCCAGATCTACCAAGAAGCTTAACAAACACTAAAAATATAGCAGAAAAATAAATAACAATAGGAGTTAGAAAAATAAAAATAGAATTTGAAATAAAGGAAGAAATGCAAAAGACAGATATAATATTAGGAATAAAATAGCTAGAACAAGTAAAACCATATAATATAGAGCATACTCAATTATCTATAACATATAACAGAGAGAAATTATTCTTAAGAAGAGCTTTAACGTGATATGAAAATATATGTATTAATGAAGATAGTAGTAGAAGGGTATTACAGTAGATATTATACGCCTATGATAGATACAGGAGCAGAAGCTAATTTATGTAGATATAATTGTTTACCAAAAAGTAAATGGGATCAATTAAAGACACCAATAATAGTTAAAAGATTTAATAATGAAGGAAGCTTAATTATTTACAAAGCTAAGAATGTAAAAACACAAGTATGAGATAAAATATTAACAATAGAAGAAATCTATAATTATGAGCTAACATCAAAAGATATACTTTTAGGAATGTCGTTTTTAGATAAATTATACCCACATATAATAACTAGAACGGATTGGTGGTTTACAACACCATGTAACAGAAAGTAAGAGCAAAAAGAGTTACTAATAAAATAAGAAAGAAAACTGATTGGATAAAAGGAAGTGA
This sequence comes from Capsicum pubescens, assembly GCA_030864215.1. NCBI lineage: Eukaryota > Viridiplantae > Streptophyta > Magnoliopsida > Solanales > Solanaceae > Capsicum > Capsicum pubescens. The sequence continues at coordinate 115,475,463 of CM061546.1, forward strand.
AAAAATTACACAAAAATTAAAAAATATAAAAAATACTGAAGATACAATAGAATTGGTCGTATTTTCAATAAATAAAAAGGAAATAACTATATTTTCAATAAGTAAGATAGAAATAATTAAGAAAAAATTAGAACAATTATATAGTGAAGACCCATTAAAAGGATGGGAAAAATACAAAACCACTATAAAAATTGAATTAATAGATAAAAATAACATTATAACTCAAAAACCATTAACATATAATTTTGACGATTTAAGAGAATTTAAAATGCACATAGAAGAATTATTAGAAAAACAATATATACAAAAAAGTAATAGTAAACATAATAGCCCAACATTTATAGTAAATAAACATAGTGAACAAAAAAGAGGAAAAAGTAGAATGGTTATTGATTAGAGAAATTTAAATGCAAAAACTATGACATATAATTACCCAATACCAAATAAGATATTAAAAATAAGACAAATACAAGTATATAATTACTTTAGTAAATTTGATTGTAAATCAGGATTTTACCATTTAAAATTAGAAGAAGAATCTAAAGAATTAACCGCATTTACGGTACCACAAGGATTTTATGAATGGAATGTACTACCATTTGGATATAAAAATGCACCAGGTAAATATCAACATTTTATGAATAGTTATTTTAAACAATTGCCTAATTGTATAGTATATATAGATGATATATTATTATATACAAAAACCAAAGAAGAACATTTAAAATTATTAAAACAATTTACAGATATAATAGAAAAATCGAGAATAAGTTTAAGTGAAAAGAAAGCTGAAATTATGAAAAACCAGATAGAATTTTTAGGAATACAAATAGATAAAAGTGGAGTAAAAATGCAACAACATGTAGTACAAAAAATAATAAATTCTAAAGAAGAATTAGATACAAAAAAGAAATTACAATCATTTTTGGGATTAGTAAACCAAGTAAGGGAATATATACCAAAATTAGCAGAAAATCTAAAACTTTTACAGAAAAAATTTAAAAAGGATGTAGAATATAATTATAACGAAGAAGATAAAAAAACAAGTCCAGAAAATAAAAACACTTTGTAAAGAATTACCAAAATTACAATTCCCAGACGAAAATAGAAAATTTATATATATAGTAGAAGCAGATGCTAGTGAATGTAGTTATAGAGGAGTACTTAAATATAGGTACGAAAATGAAAAAATAGAACATCATTGTAGATATTATTCAGGAACGTTTAATGAAACAGAAATAAAATGGAAAATAAATAGAAAAGAATTATTTTCATTATAAAAATGTTTATTAGCATTTGAGCCATATATTGTATATAACAAGTTTATTGTACGAACAGATAATACACAGGTACGTTGGTGGCTAACAAAGAAAATACAAAATTCAGTTACAACAAAAGAAATTTGGTGACTAGTGTTGAATATATTAAATTTTACATTTACAATTGAAGTAATTAATACTAACAAAAATGTTATTGTAGATTACATATCAAGACAAAGCTACACAAACTGATATAATAGAAGAGGATACTCTAGAAAAGATATTCAACACCCTAACTACGCTTTCAATGAAAGTGGACAGTATGGGTAATGAAATAGAAAAGCTAAAGACTAATAAAGTTAAACTGAAGTCTGAAGCTACAAATCAGCTAACTCAGAAGTGTGCAGAGCTATGTCGATCGGAAGACATTAAAATTCCAGAGCTAGAAGGAGACATTGGGATACTCCATAAAACCCATAACGTTTATCAATCTACTTCTGCAGGTACAAGCAAAGGAGTTAGGAAAAACACAAATATGAACCTAAACAGGATATTTGATTAACCATTTATTCCAAATACACCAAAAGATCCTATGTTCATACCCCCACAAATTACCACATACCGAGATAGTTTAAACCAAGACAAAAAGATCTACAACTATACAGCCTGAACATACATAGAAAATATTTATAAAATACAAACCTTCTTAAATACCAACCCTAGAGCTATAAACATCCACGAACCACATACGAATTACATAACCCAGAAGCTAACCGGATACTATAAGCTAATTGCTTTACCCAAAACCAAACCAAGTCTAGTTAAAAACTGTTACGAATATGGACTACTTAGTACCATATATACCCAAGACGGAAATGAAATATCCAATATACCAGAAATATATGATTCATTTAATATTTTTAAAAGAATAACCAAAGGTAACCTATTTTTTATAAAATTTTACACGGCACCAGCAGAGATATTGTATGATGAAGTCAAATCACCTATACAAGTTGTAAAAATGAGAATGACCCGAGATATGATTATACCAGAAGATATTATTCCACAACCAGAAATACCTAGAATTGAGATACCAAATTTTTATGCAAATAAGAGAATTATCGGACTATCCACAATTCTTCAAGAGTTAGCAAACACTTATCACAACATAAATCCCATATGGAGTTATTATTCAAGAGTTAATGTAATAGTATACTCAAATTCAAAGGAACTACGAGAAACAGATATGGAAGACGTTAGGCAATGGATTTTGACGTTACTCAATCCAGAGAAAAAACCTATCGCCAGAGCCATTAGAGAAAAATTTATTTCGGAAGAATTATTAACCAGATATTGCAAGTTAATTGGACATAAATATCCAGACCATCAATGTTCAAAATGTAATGGAGAAAATAATATTATCCCCGAAGTTCAACTGGAATAGAAGAAGAAATCAACAGCTGGAAGATACAAGATATGAAGCAATAATGGAGATACGGAACAATAATAAAAATCAGACAAGATATTAATGGAAGAAAGTGACATATGAAGATAGAAAGAGACATATTGAGAAAAGATGAATTATCTTTACGTAAAGAAATTATGTAGTAGTATAGCCTTTAATTTTTTGTCTTGTATAGCTTTATATGCTTTTTGACTTTCTTGTACAATAATTATTAGGTAAATAGACTTTTTGTACAAAGCTAGGGATACGTGTAAAGGATAGGAACAGTGTAAAATATTCGTTTTTCCTTTATAAATAAAGGAATCGAAGGCAGATGAAGGGTAAGCCTTCATGAGTTGAAGCAAAAAAGCTCTCTCTCGTCTACAACAAATATTTTGCTTATTCATTAAAAAAATAGGTATATTTTAATGGAAAAATCTATGGAGGAACAAAGCTTAGAATTATCAAAACTACAAGAACAAGTTTATTCATTTACTATTATGAATAGCTAAATTCATAAATTCCTAACAATCATGATATGATAAAATAAGTTTATATTAGTTGTTTTATAGTAGAATTATTCAAAAAATAACATGTTAAGAAATTTATTAGCAAAGTGGAAAAGGAGAAAAATCCCTAAGAACTATGCCATCCTAAAGGTGAAGCCGGTGAGGCAAGAAAGCCGTGATAGGGGAGTAACCAGAGTAGAGGCGCTGTTTAAGGGAAAAATATCCAGATTACCATGCTAATAGTGACCGAAGAATATGTTATTTAAGAATAATCTAGTATATAGCAATCTAAAGTGATCATATTTTGTTATGTGCATGATTGAAGGGAATATTTTGAAAATAACAATTTTATGAAAAATGGATAATTATTTATCTGACAAAATGGTAGATAAATTTAAAATACTCGTTTTATATGTACTTAAGGATATAGAAATAGTAGATATAAGAAAAATCATATTGGAAAAAATATTTGATAGATATTTTATGACTAGAATTAATTATATACCACACCTATCGAACTACTCTTATAAATACTTACATACCAAACCCACACACTAACTATGATAAATTATGTATATTTAGAATTTTGGAGAATAGATATAAAATATATACAATTTCTTAGTGAAAATATAGAAGAATCAATGAGATTAAAACAAACAACTAAAAAATATTATAATAAAGTATTTAGCCAATTTTAAATTATAGATAATCTTAAAATCTTAATCTTATATATACTTAGAGATATAGAAATTATAGATATTAAGAGAATAATATTAGAAAAAGTATTAGACTATGAAATTGAAACTATAAATTGGATAGCACAGTTATACCTGGATAATTACCCAGATGGATATTATTCAGATTAAGAGATGCTAGAATATATTAGAAAAACTAGAGAAAATCAAGATAATCTAAATGAAGAAATTAATTATAGAAACCGAATTAGAAAAATAATGGAGAATCTAAAAGAAAAATTAATATGGATAGAAGAAACCTAGAAAATTTAGGAAAAAGTACATGTGATAGTTTATATAATTTAAAAAACTCGCTACGAGAAGAACAACACAAGATAATAAATAATATTGAAAATCTAGAATTAGATATACATTACAGTACAATTAAGATAAATTATTATACAAAAATCTGTAACTCTGCAATTACTACAGGATAAAATGATAGATTATGAATATTTAAAATATTGGAGACAAAATATGAATGAAATAATATTATTAGAAAAACTTATGAAAGATAATCTAATTGGATATTTTGAAACAAAAGATATAGAATATTTAGAATAACTTCAAAATAATATAGAAAAATTACAAAATTAAGGAAAAAAAATAAAGAATACTATAGTAAAACATTTAACCAATTACCATATAATCACCCCAAGATATGAAAATCGATAAAACTAACATAAATAAACTTATCCATAATATTTATAATAGATCTATTTTACTACATAAGTTATCTACACCCCTTACAATTGGTAGCTTCACTTGACATAAAGAATCATGAACAAATCGTGCAACATGAGGGAATTGTAAAGTGCCGCAGGTGTGCTTAGTTAAAGTCAATTAAAGTGCCAAGCCAAGTTGTATTTTATTCGTTAACCTCACGTCATTTTTTTTATTTTTTTTTTACAAAATAATCCAAAAGTGCCGTCTCCCACTAGCCTTCTTCCTTATAAAACAGTTTCATCCATCCATAAGAAGGAAATGCCCCCCAAAAAAAAAGGGAAGAAGAGAAGAGTGGGTGTAGATGTGGCTATGTCTTTTGTTCGGATTGAGAATGTGGGAATGGTATTTGTGTGGATTGGAATATGTTGTATTCTCATGGGAGTCAACGGTGGATGGGATGAGGAGGTAGGATTACTGAGAAGAGGAAGAGGAGGATATGGGAGAGAGTTCGATTACTTTAAACTGTCTCTTCAATGGCCAGCCACCTATTGCCGGAGAACTCGCCATTGCTGCTCTTCCAACGCCTGTTGCAGCCGGTATATATACATATATATCCTATTTATTTGGCTCTTCTTCTTTTCTCCCTTTTTATTAGGATTTGGGCAGAATGGATGTTTAAGATTCAGTAGTTTGTGTGATCAGATGTTCTCGCGTAGGATCTTACCTGTGATTTTTTTCTGTAATTTTCCAGCTCAAACTCGCCATCTGTATTCACAATTCGTAAGTCCTAACCTACTCCGTTTCTGTAATCATTTTTTCTTTTCTAAGTGAAAGATAAAATTGAATAATGTTTGTTGTGTCAGATGGACTTTGGACAGAGTACAACGATGGAACCTGGCCTGCCTGCTGTTCTGGTCCCCCATTTGATGAGAGGGAGGTATGCTATGCTTGCTTATTCTTCCTTTTTGCCCTTTTTCAAACCTTTCAATGTGAAAATTGATTGCTGCAACTGTCTGCATTCCTATTCAACTGTCTTCTGATGCCACCACAGGAGTTCACAGACATCTTTTTTCTTTTAGTTTTAATGTCATAGCGGTGGTGTCAGGTTGAAATCACCTAGATTTTTCGCTTCTGTTGGGGTTCAAACCTTTGTCTCCTGTGGTCCTCGTTCCAGCTTTATTACTAGTAAAACCGTTGGGTACAGTTTTCTGATAAAGTTAGCATTCAACAACTTAGGATTTCCCCAAATATTTCACCTTCATATTGAGCATTTCTTCTTGTGTGAACACTTATGCTTTGGTCTACTTGCTATGATATTCACTATTAATCATGAAGTTGGCGGTGTAAGACCTTATGTCTACTTATGAATTGAAAAAGGGGCTCAACCTACCGGAACTATTCAAGATATTTTAAAGAAGGTGGACGTTTTTAAGGAACTTCGTCCTAATCAACTGAATTTCAATTAAGAAAATAAATTGATTTTTCAAATCTTAATTCTGTTAAATAATTTGACCAATCAAAACCAAAGAATCCGTGTCATGATTTGCGCATGTTGATTGGCAGCATAGATTATGCGATGTGCACCAAGTTATCTCTACAAAAATACAATTACAAATTGAGCTAAGCTATCGACCATCTTTTTGTTGTTTTGTGGCTTCAAATGATTTTATTTCATATTAGCAGTGGCAAGTTTCTGGGAACTTTATTGGTTAGCTAGGATATTTGCAAATTCCGCAATAAGGTCATTGAGAAGCTTAGATTTCTTTAATTATAGTGGTGCTTTCCTTTTTTCTATTTCATGCTCACTCCTCATCACTGAGGTCAAATTTATTTGTTTACGAGCCACATACTTTTTGTCATCTCAGATTTCAACATTGCTCGAGCCATTGAGGAAGTATTGGCCTTCCTTAAGTTGTGGTTCCCCCAGATCTTGCCATCATAAAAAAGGACCATTCTGGGCTCATGAGGTGGTTTCACTGTTATATTTACTCATTGATTGTTTGAATTTGATACAATTGAGGAACTGACACATTCTCCTTGCGTCCCTCTATCACTCTATGCTGACTCTGGAGATACTCAATTACAGTGGGGTAATTACTTATTCTGTATTTATATGAAATTAATCATACAAAAGATTGACTAGGAGAATGAATGAACTTAACTACTATCTGTAATGTATAGTTTACCAGCTGATACTTGAGGATATGGGGTTGTGAGCAGTTTGCTGTTAGTTGCAGCTGGCTTGGGGCTTCATGTCCAGGCTTCTGCTTTTCTGTTGTTTTTCATCTCGGTTGTAATGTTAACTTTTGTAATAAAATTGTTCATTTACCTCCCCCCCCCCCCCCCCCAAAGAAATAAAAAGAGAAGTAAATCGTACACGATGACAGAAGGTAAGAGCTTACTATTTTTATAATTTAATGGAGAAGCAACGTTTTTTATTATTGCAGCAGGGGGCCAATGATGTGAAAACCGAGAAAGTGTTTGATTGTTTACATCTCTTAACAAATTAAGAGTTAGCTTCTTTCTTCTCCTTAGATACTAAAAAGTGATTAGACATGTAATTCCTTGCATATTGTTATTTTAGTTGTTACTACTACTGTTAGTCTATTTATTTCTTATCCTTCTAAAACTTAGGTAGACGGTAGTTTCCTCTGCTTTTTTGTTGTGGATCCGTGGAAGTCAATTAATTAAATATTTAATTATATTTTAGTAGTTTTATTTATTATTCTAGAATAGGGTTTTATGTTTTTTCTACTTTCATAAGGATTAGACTTTCTATAATAGGGTTTTATGTTTCCTACTTTCATAAGGATTAGACTTTCTGGATTAGGGTTTTATTTTTCCTACTTTCATAAGGATTAGACTATTGATGTAATACTCCTATTTAAAGGGGGTTTTGGAGAATAAATCAGTAAGTCATATTTCAAAAAGCAAGAGATTGGAGTTCTCTCTTCCATTGAATTCTAAGATTTCAGTCTCCCTTTAATGAGTTGAAGAGATCGAAGTTCTCTTTTCGATTGAACTTTAAGGTTTTAGCCTCCCTTTAACGAGATGAATTTATATATCGCCCTGTGAATCGACCCTTTCTCCTAGAAATCCTAACAATTTGGCATCAGAGCCTAACACAATGGGAGATGAGATCAATTCCAGATTCCAGGAAGAACGTGCAATTTTAGAAACCCTAATGGACTCTAAAATTGCAGCAATGGAACAACGCCTCAGTGAAAGAATTATCCAAATCATCCAAGAACAATTGTCTAGCTTGGGAATTGGCTTCACAAAATCAGCAACCCATGGAACTGAGTCGAGTAATGCCCCGATGATAGGTATATCAACAACTCCTACTACTAAATTCAATAAACCCCCAAATCAACTGACCGATCAGAATCATCCAATAAGTGGTAATTCCCATTCGACAGTACCAATGTATACAAGGATGGAATTTCCTACTTATGATGTCACCAACCAATTAATTTAGGGACATTGTTGTGAACAATTTTTTGAAAATCAACATACAAAGGAAGCAAAAAAGGTTGAAGTGGTTGGATTTCACATGTTGGGAGAAGCACAATTAGGGTATTATCAATTTAAATGAGCAAAAAGTTCAATCTGTTGGGAAGAAGTACAAAAATATTATTTCCAACAATTTGGACCTAGTGAAAGTAGCAACTGGGTGGGCAAATTAATCACACACTGGCAAACTGGTAAAGTTGAAATCTATCAACGTCAATTTCAAGAAAAGTTGGCTAGGGCTGGAATTGGATGATTCAGTTCACACTATTCCCTGGAATTTGAGCTTGAGGACAAGCTGTTTCAACGTGAGGGGAGTAATGTTGTGGATCCGTGGAAGTCAATTAATTAAATATTTAATTATATTTTAGTATTTTTATTTATTATTCTAGAATAGGGTTTTATGTTTTTTCTACTTTCATAAGAATTAGACTTTCTAGAATAGGGTTTTATGTTTCCTACTTTCATAAGGATTAGACTTTCTAGATTAGGGTTTTATTTTTCCTACTTTCATAAGGATTAGACTATTGATGTAATACTCCTATTTAAAAGGGGTGGGGGGTTGGAGAATAAATCAATAAGTCGTATTTCAGCAAAAAACAAGAGATTGGAGTTCTTTCTTCCATTAAATTCTAAGGTTTCAGTCTCCCTTTAACGAGTTGAAAAGATCAGAGTTCTCTCTTCCATTAAACTCTAATGTTTTAGCCTCCCTTTAATGAGCTGAATTTATATATTGCCCTGTGAATCGATCCTTTCCCCTAGAAATCCTAACATTTTGTCATGGCATTAATGAGTTGTCTTTGTGTATGCACTTGATGTGCACAACAAGAGTATGTTGTAGTCTCCCTTTAGTATGACAATAATGTGCCAACTGTTAGGATAATAGACAGATCATATTTGTCCATCTATCTGGACAAATTTCAGCAGATCATATCTGTCCAACTATCTGAACAGATTTTAGTGGACTGATTACAGTTATAAATGCGTAATCTTTGTGTAAATATCTTTTAATACTTAAATATAAGAGATATTCTTAGAAAAATATTAGGGGATACATGGCAAATATTAGGAGATTCATGGCAGATCTTTAGGGATATACAAGGAGAAGTCTTTCTATTTAATGGCAGAACTCTCAACTTGAGAGATCATTCGGCAAAATTGACATGGTGTTAGAGCCTTCTTTTCAGCTTTGATTGCCTTTCAGAATTTTATTTTTGAAAGTCTTGGTTCTTCTTACGGCTTACTATTAACAATCAGTCCTAAGCATCTACCGAATTTATTCTTGGTCATTCTGGTATCGTTGTGTTTTCGTCTCCCTTAGCTAGTCAAGAACATGGCGTCACATCAGTTTGAGTCCTTCCATATTCGTTTCACCAAAAAAAATTACTCTGTCTGGGAATTTATATTTTAACTATTTGTTACTAGAAAAGAATTATGGGGACATGTAGATGGAAGTGATCCTGCTCCAATCGATCCCACAAAGCTTAGTGAATGGAAGATTTAAGATGCTCGGGTAATGACATAGATTACGATCCCATAAAGCTCGGTGAATGGATGATTAAAGATGCTCGGGTGATGACATGGATTTTAGGGTCAATTGACCCTCTTATTATTCTTAATCTCAGGCTATACGAGATAGCAAAGGCCATGTGGGATTACTTACAAAAGGTTTACAACCAAGACCATAGCGCAAGGCGGTTTCAGCTAGAGCATGGTTTTGCTAATTACTCTTAAGGAGGTCTCTAAGTTCAAGATTCAGAACTTATGGGTTGAATTTACAGATATTATTTATGCTAAACTATCTGCTGAATCTGTCTCTGTAATTTAAGCAGTTCACGAGCGAAGCAAGAAAAACCAATTTTTGATGAAATTGCGATTTGAATTTGAGAATGTTCGCTTTAACTTGATGAATCGAGACCATTTTCCTCTTTAGATATCTATTTTAGGGAATTACTTCGTGAAGAGTAGTGTCTTTTCACACAACGCTTTCAAGCAAGAAAACATTTAGACTGTTCCTTTTGCTGCTCAAGGAAAAGGTAAGGGTAGTTACATGAGCAGAATTCAATGTTACAGTTGCTCGCAGTATGGCTATATTGCGAGCAATTATGCTAAGAAGTTCTGTAATTATTGTAAACAACACGGGCGTATAATCAAGGATTGTCCCCCACGTCCTCAAAACCGTAGGATCAATGCCTTCCATGCGGAGATAAATGGTTCCACTTCTGATAACTCATATTCAACAGGAACTAACAACCAATTTGCTACTCTGGGAATCAGACAAGTTCTTACTCCTAAAATGGTACAACAAATGATTGTGTCAGCCTTTTCAGCCTTGGGGCTACAAGGTAATGATATTACATTTAATTTTTGGCTTGTTGATTTTGGCGCTTCTAATCATATGACCAACTCAACTAGTGGGCTAAAAATGTTTGTAAATATCACGGTCTCTCACAAATTCAAGTTGCCAATGGTAGTAATTTACCCATTACCAAAGTTGGGGATATTACTCAAACTTTCACGAATGTTTTTGTATCACCAAAGCTCTCCACTAGTCTTATTTTAGTTGGTCAATTAGTAGATGACAATTGTGATATGAAATTTTCTCGTAATAGTTACCTTGTGCAGGATCAGGTGTTGGGGATGATAATCGCGGAGGGGCCTAAAGCTGGAAGATTGTTTCTATACACTTTTCCATTCCTTGTGCTCTATCTTTTGTTTGTACTCCTACAACTAGTAAGACGGAGGTTTGGCATAAGCGTCTAGGACATCCTAATTCTATTGCGTTGTCTCATTTATCAAATTTTGGTCTGTTAGGAAATAAAAATCAATTTTCAGTTTCTTCCTTTGATTGTTCTAATTGTAAATTAGGCCAAAGTAAAACTCTTTTCTTTTCCTAATTTTGGTAGTTATGCTACGAAGTGTTATGATGTAATTCATAATGATGTTTGGGGCATTTCACCAATTGTTTTACATGCTCATTTCAAGTATTTTGTGACATTCACAGATGATTATAGTCTATTTACATGGGTGTATTTTCTTCGATCCAAATCTGAAGTTTGTTCCATGTTCAAGAAATTTTTGGCTTACATTGATAATCAATTTTCCACATGTATTTAAATATTAAGATTTGATTCTGGTGGAGAATATGTCTCATGAATTCAATAATTTCTTACTTGGGAAAGGAATCATCTCACAACGCTCTTGCTAATATACACCACAACAAAATGGGGTTGTTGAGCGTAAAAATCGTCATCTCTTAGATGCCACTCGTACTTTATTGATTGAGTCATCTGTACTATCTAAATATTGGGTGGAATCTTTGTCTACTGCTGTTTATTTGATTAATATACTTCCATCTGAAGTGTTAAATCTTGAGTCTCCATATTATCGTCTTTATCACAAGTATCCTAACTACCATAGTTTTCATATATTTGGTTGTGTTTGTTTTGTGCACCTACCTCCTTCTCAACGCAATAAACTTTCTATTCAGTCTGCTAAATGTGCTTTTATGGGTTATAGTATTTCGCAAAAAGGTTTTATTTGTTATGATCCAAGTTCTAACAAATTTCATGTTTCTAGAAATGTTGTGTTTTTTGAAAATCAGTAGTTCTTTCCTACTTATGTTGAGTCATCTTCTATTTCTCCTCTTCTTATTTTTGAGGATTTGACATTTTCTTCTAAGCGGTTCAAACCTGGATTTGTGTATGAACGAAGTCGGCCAGCTTTACCCCATTCCAAGACAGATCCACCACCTGAGATTCTGAGATTTCTTCAAGGTCTGGTCCTCTTGACCCTCCTCGGCGATCTACCAGAGTGTCTCATATTCTTAAACGGTATGGTTTTTCTTCTACTTTATCCACTGTCTCTATTCTAACAGGTTACTCACAATCCTCCAAGCTTGAATGTTGGTAGAAAGCAATGAAAGAGGAACTTTTGGATCTTAAAGAAAATAACACATGTTTCTTGTCCTTCAAATGTTCGTCTAGTTGGATGTAAATGGGTTTATTCAATTAAACTACATTCTGATGGAACTCTTGACCGGCACACGACTCGACTAGTGGTTCTTGGAAACAAACAGGAGTATGGTGTGGATTCTGAGGAGACTTTTGCACCAGTAGCAAAAATGACTGGTGCGCACTAATATTCTAAGTTGCTCGGACTCGGGTGCGGGTGTCCGATACGGGTATGGATCTAGAGGTCGGATCCTTTGCGTTCTCAATTTAAAGATTCGGGGATATGGATCTAGGGATAGATACGGGTGCGGGGATTCGGCAAAAAATAATTTAAATATCTAAAAATAGAGTTATAAAACATAAATTATGAGATATTATATGAAAAACTTGAGGAAAAAATGTTATTCAAGAAGAAAATCTTGGAAGGAGATAAAAAGAAAAGCAATAACATAGAAATTTCTATATACAAGGTAATCCATTTTCTTCAATTTCACCTTAGCTTTTATTTTGATTACAAAATTTCTTAAATATGTCCGAACTTTTCTGGTCGATTTTGGTCAAAGTACCAAAATCGGTTGGCCATATCATGTACGGATCCCAATCCCACACCCACACCCATACCCATGTCGTGTTGACACAGGTGCGACACCAAAAGTGGAGAGTCAGAGTAACTTAGCTATTATTGCCATTGTTGCGTCACAGAATTGGCCTCTTCATCAATTGGATGTCAAAAATGCTTTTCTCCATGGTGATCTCAAAGAAGATATTTATATGAAAGCCCCACCTGGTTTTTTCTCATCACCTACATTAGATGTATGCAAGTTGAAGCGGTCTTTATATGGATTAAAACAAGCTCCCAGAGCTTGGTTTGACAAGTTTCGGTCTACTTTGCTTCGATCCTCTTTTGAGCAGAGCAAATATGACTCATCTTTGTTTCTTCGACAAACATCTGCAGGTTGTGTTCTTCTTTTGATGTAGGTAGATGATATTATTATCACAGGAACTGACTCTTCACTAATCACTAGCCTCCAACAGCAACTAAAGGATTTTTTTCATATGAAAGATCTTGGTACTCTTACATACTTTTTAGGGTTGGAAGTTCATTATGATTCTTTAGGTGTATTCTTGAACCAACAAAAATAAACTCAAGAATTGATTACTTTGGCTGGTCTTCAAGGATCATCCTTTGTAAATACTCCATTGGAATTAAAAGTTTCATCGTGTGGAAGGAGATCTTCTTCCTGATCCAACTTTTTATCGGCATTTAGTTGGGAGCCTAAATTATCTTACTATTACTGCCGTTCAACAAGTTAGTCAATTTATATAGGCTCCTCGTCATCTACATTTGGTGGCTGTCCATCGCATCATTCGATATCTCTTGGGAACATGTACTCTTGGATTATTCTTTCCTAGTGGTTCTCCAATTCAGCTTAATGCATTTAGTGATTCTGATTGGGCTGGATGTCCTGACACCCGTCGCTCCGTCACGGGTTTGTGTATGTTTCTCGGAGATTCCTTGATATCTTGGAAGAGCAAGAAGCAAGATCATGTTTCAAAATCTTCAACCGAATCTGAATATCGAGCAATGTCTACTGCTTGCTCCTAGATTGTTTGGCTAGGTGGTTTACTTGCAGAAATTGGATTTCCTCAATCTAATCCCACTCCTCTCCACGCTGATAACACAGGTGCTATTCAGATTGCTACCAATCGGGTTTATCGTGAAAGGACCAAACACATTGAAGTGGAGTTTCATTATATCAGAAGAGAGTCATTACTCTTCCACATATATCCAGTGATCTGATCGCCGATGCATTTACAAAATCCATGGCACGGCAAGGCCATCAGTTTCTAGTGGGCAAATTGATGCTTCTTGATTCGCCGGCATCAATTTGAGGGGATGTTAGGATAATAGACAGATCATATCTGTCCAGCTATCTGGACAGATTTCAGCAGATCAAATGCTATCTGAACAGATTTTCTGGACAGATTTCAGTGGACTGATTTCGGTTATAAATGTGTAATCTTTGTGTTTTTAATACTTAGATATAGGAGATATACTTAGATACATATTAGGGGATACATGGCAGATATTAGGGGATTCATGGTAGATCTTTAGGGATGTACAAGGAGAAGTCTTTCTATTTAATGACATAATTCTCAACTTGAAAGATCATTCAGCAAAATTGACACCAACAAAGGGCTAAAAGAAAAAAATTGTGTTTATTAGCTAGCATGGTTTACGTATAATTTTCGTTATCAGTTGTTTACATATAATTTCAATTGGAATATTTGTAATCAGACAATTTAAGGAAGTATGAAGAGGACACTATACAAAGTTGTGCTATTCCTTCCCTTGGATGTATCTCAAATTCAGTTGCCAATGCATTTTATTGAGAGTTTACATCAGCAGTGGATTGTGAGAGATCATACTGCGACCACATATAGATGGCTTTTACTTTTGACTACGTTTTAACCATCAAATAAAGTTTGTGGATGGGCTTGAATAACTCATATTCTGCATTTGGTAGCAGTAGAGGAGTGTCGAGGGGGAGTGTGGGGTTATCGGGAGTATTAATCACTCTACATTACACTGAGGATCCATCTCCTTTTCCCAGTGGTTGTCATGTTTTTTTGCAATACAAAATGTAAAAGAAATCATGTTCTTTCTTGAAACACTTCATAGTATTATGATGGGGTATAATATATTCTGGTTACCAGAAAAATACCTGGCCTTCAATAGCCAGTAGGCAATTATGTGGAGATCAACAGGGACTGATCACTCTACTAAATCCAGTCTGATTATAGTACAGAAGGTCTGATACAGTTGTATGCACTTTAAATATATCATAGGGACATGAGCAGTGTTATCAAAGGCGTGGGTAAAGTGCGCTTAAGCCCTAAAGCGAGGCTCAAAACATGTTTAGCGTTTTGCATTGTTTAATGTGCACTTCAGTGTCTTCATCAATGCTCTAAGGCATACTTTCCTTTCCATGAGCCTCTTCTGAAGAGGCGACACTAAACAATTGCTATTTCACTTTATCGTTATTATTTTTTCAGTTTCTTTATTCATATATTTGTCATTCATGCTCATAATTATTAATCTTGGACTAAACATATATATTGTATTTTTTTCTTCCGTTGCGCCTTTTTTCATTAAATCCCATGCTTTATTCATGTTTTGCGCTTAAAGCCCATGGACCTTAGAACTTTTTAGCACTTTTTGTTTTTGATAACACTGGAGATAAGTCAGATAGGATCTTCTTTAATTTATCGGATGTGACTATTTTCATGCTTATTGATTGCAGAAAAGCATGGGACGTGTGCTTATCCAGTTGTCGAAGACGAACATGAGTTCTTTTTTACGACGTTGAATGTTTACTTCAAATATAACGTTACAGTAAGTGTTTTTTGTATTCTAGTTCTGATATAATATCCTTGGAAGACCTATATTTTCATTACTGTAGCAATTTCATGTCTTTTTCGTTCTTTTTAGCTATACATTCTCCTTTTTATGCTTGTTTTCATTCTATGAAATTGTTGATGATTTCAAATACAGAAGAAGTTGCATCTACTCTTTTTTTGATAAACAGAAGAAGTTGCATCTTGAATAGTTATATGTCAAAACGTACTCATGGATGTTTTATTAGTACCTAGTTCTCATTGATGCAAAAAATACCAAGCAGAAAATTTTTGTGACTCGGTAATTAACAGCAGAATTAAGAGGGTTGGGGGTGGGGACCTAACCCGGACATGCATTCTCTAACATATATGCTGTAATTTATCAATTAATCAACTATGTCAAACATTCTAGATATCATTGTTCATGTATTAAAACTGTTTATAATGGTATTCTTGTTGGTACAGTTTCATTTTGTTTTCGGTTGAATATTAACAAGATCTCTTCAATGTCAATAAACTAACTATAGTGAGCATACCTGATTATTGCATATGAAGATGCTGTTGCTCATTGATTGATCTCTACTGTTTCCTTCTTTATGTTGTTGAATATTAACAAGTTTTTCTTCACTGTTAGTCAACTAAGCAAATAGTTATTATGCGTGGTACTTGACTAACATTAACACACTCTAAACACAATGCCAGGAAGTTCTGTTTGAAGCTGGATATGTACCTTCAAATTTCGAAAAGTATCCATTAGGAGGCATCATTTCAGCCATTGAAAATGCTTTTCATACAACCCCAGAGTTGATATGCTCAGGCGATGCCCTGGAGGAACTTCGTATATGTTTTTATAAGAATTTTGAGGTTGGTTGTCTGTCTGATGCTATGACAGAAATATTGCAATAGATGCTTTGTGATCTGACATTTATTGTTATGTAACCATGATGTTGATAGCACCAAATGAAAAATATAATACACACTTTGTTGCCTATGTGAAAATCTTTGTCAGTGCGTGATCGAAAAAAGAAATCTTTGTCAGCATCAATGAAGTACCTTTCATTCTGTTAACTTCTTTGCTATCCTGGACAGCCTACCAGTAGATATCACGTGACCATAATGCAGAGAGGTTGATGACTTGGTCATCAAGGACATATTTCTTGTTCATATGTCGAGGGTTACGATGGTTTGATACTTTATCTAAAGGCCAACTGATAAGACAAATGAACATAAGACAATGAACCTTATTTCTTTGTTATCATCCATTACCCCCTTTGGTCGTCCCTTCATTCAGTATACGAGATGTTAAGAGCAGGGGGATTAGGAAGAATATGGGCTTCGTTCAGTATTCTGATTTTTTCATCATACAAGTTACTGGGGAAAGTTCTTAAAAGAAGTAGAAGTTACCAGGAAAAGTTTATTTCATGTTTGTCTTTTATCTCTATTATTAGCAGATTCTCATTCCCTAATCTTCCCCATCACAATTAGAAGTGAATAATAAGCACGTGCTTCAAATACCATCTTTTTTACAGCCTCGTGACTGTGCACATGATACAAGCTTAAGAGGGTCATGTCCTCGGTACATCAGCTTGCCAGCCCATGGATCATGGGGTAAGTTCTTTTGTCTTTTTTCTTCTTTTGGCTGCCTACTTTCTTTGTTTAGCTTAATTGATCTGAATGTGATAAAAGTTTTCTCTTACGTAACAAACTTGAAGTTTCGGGACCCATTCTTACTATTGTTTCAAGTACCATACATAAGAAAAATATGACATGGTAGATGATGTACATACTGCGTAAAGTGCAGCAGAGAATGGTCTAGCTCCCTCTTCTCTGATTTCCATACATACTAGTGTAAATTGTAGCAGAGAATGGAGAGTGAGGACACCTAAGCATTGCCGTTCTACTTGCCTTTCTGAAGAAGAGAGTATTCTTAGGTATTGATGTGATGGTACCATCTTCAAACAACAACAACAAACTCAGTTCAATTCCACAACTGGGGTTTGGGGAGGGTAGAATGTATGCTAACCTTACCCTTACCTTTGTTGGGTAGAGAGTTTTTTCTGGATAATGGATACCATCTTCATTAACCTATTTTACTGGTGAACAGTGGACCTCAGTTTCTTTTGATATAAGAGCATGCACACGACACAATGGTGTAGGATGCCTCGTTGTTGTAAATACGTTGTTGTAAATACTTTGCTACGGTCCCTTGATATTGATCTAGTTATGGGATGTTGCACGATGAAATCAAATGTTTTTTGCTACAATGTATGGTGCTAGTTCGTTAAGAGAGAACCTGTAATCTCTTCAGTGAAATTACTCAAAAAAATGAAATAATTTTCTGCTAAGATTTCATGGGATAAATGTAGTGTTTAAATACAATACTGATAAGATAACTACCCTTTGAAACAAGGACATGGTTTCCTAACATTACTGGATTGAGAAACGACAAATAACTACTACTATAAACCATTGGGAGATCAAGGAGTGCTAACATTACTCCCCTCCTTCAAATTGCACTTTGTCCTCGAGTGCCAAGTATGGAAAGTACTACTATTTCCCTCTTTTTCAGCAAATTCTTCCTCATCACTATAGAGTCGGTCAATCTAGAATAATGTCTTGCATTGATGACCTCGCCTGAACGGTTCATCCCAGATAAAACAGAGTCGCTTATTCCTCCATTTCAAATCAGGTCAATTTCATGACAAACCTGACGTGTTGTTGAAGTGAGAAATCTGTTGTCCTTGATCTGCATGCATCTAAACATTGCGAACAAAATGGTGGTTCCTTGTGTTCATAAAGCCAGAAAATACTCATCGCCGTAGAGGATTATGCAACTATACCTCAATTGCTATGTAATCAGCAAGACCACTAAGGCAAAGTTCTATTTTCTGCGCTTATGTAAGGATACCAGCCTGCTAAACCAATTACTCAAAACTTTTCTTGGTATTATGCCACAGATCTAATTTGGCATAAGTTATCCAATTATCCCAACTTTTGACTTTCCTCCCAAGAGCTTTGAGACATATCTTTCTCTATTTGAAGAAACCAGAGTTGTGTAATCCTTCCAAATGAAAAGAAGCAAGTCTTAACTTTTTCTTCTTCGGTGTTTGCTGGTGTCGAAAGAACTGCTCGCACCTATTCAGCCATCCCAAGGGTCCTCTTGATCATTGAATTGTGGAAACCCAACTTTGTATATCTAGGAATGATCGAACATCCTCTTGTTTTTTATCGGGTCCCTCTTGCCACTTGCCACTGTAGCTTTACCCTTCCAAACTCAGTTATACTGGTATTTTCAGTTGATTCAGAATCGGCTTTCGAATTTGCTACTTCTTTTGTGAATGCATCCAAGCGAGCTTATGGCTTCCTATTTTTCTAAATTGGTTGCACATTCTTCTTGTAACAAGTGCATTAACTATGCCAGTTGTTGTTGGATTTGGTCTCCCTTAACTCCCATCTCTGATAACAAGTTGTTATGGTCCCCTGAAAAGAATCTATTTATAAAAGTTATCAGTTTCAAAAAAAAAAAAGAATCTATTTATGATATGTTGCATATGAAACCAGCTGTTTCTTCCTTCCGATCTATCATACTGGTTCGTTAAGATAGAACCTGCAATTTCTTGAGTTAAAGTACTCAAAATTTGAATAAGTATCTGCTTATATTTCATGGGATAAGCATGAACTTTAAACACAATATTGATTGGATAACTACTCCTAGAAACTAGGACATGGTTTTCTAACAGTACTTGAATGAGTAACTGCAGATTAATAATACAAAGTACTGCAAGTGCTACGGTAAACCGTTGGGAGACCAAGGAGTGCTAGCATGCTTCTATGCATATTTTTGGTTGGTTCACTCAATAAATTATTTTTTGAAATGGAATATAGTCTAATTTTTTGCTGCATTATTGGTTAATGAAGTGAGAAACAGTTGTAAGCAACTTTTATATACAATGAGCAATGAAATGCCCATACTTGTAAAATTTCAGTTCCTTCATAAATCATAAGCACAATATTAGTCTGTCTTTGATTAACCGGGCCTATAAATGTGTATAAAGTGGCAGTTCGTCCAGCTATGTTATATGGAGTAGAGTGTTGGCCAGTCAAGAACTCCCACATTCAAAAATTGAAGGTGGCGGAAATGAGAATGTTGTTCGTAGGTGTGAGAGGCTAGCGTTGGATGGCTTTCGGAAGAGGAGAGGTAGGCCGAAGAAGTACTGGAGGGAAGTGATTAGACATGATATGGAGCAACTACAGCTTACTGAGGGCATGACCCTAGATAAGAAGGTGTGGAGGTCGCGGATAAGGGTAGAAGGCTAGGTCGTGTGCGTGGGTTGTAGCTAGTAGTAGAAGAGCTCATGTATAGCTGGGTTAGTAATCCCAGGACTGTGTCCATAGGTGGGGGTCGTACTTTCCGGATGCCATATTTCTTATCTCTTATTTCATATTACGCTTATTTATCTTATTTCGTATTGCTCTGATTTCTATTTTATTTTTAGTATGTCTTATTCCTTTTATGTTATGCCACCCACCATGCTTAATGGTGCATTACGCTCTTGCTTATTATTCTCTATCTTGAGCAAACAGGCTCTCTACTTCTTTGGAGGTAGCGGTATGGACTGCGTACATTCTACCCTCCCCAGACACCACTTTGTGGGAATACACTGGGTTTGTTGTTGTTGTTGTATAAATGTGTATTAAACAAAGAAAAAATTGTGAAAGTTGACATCTTAGTGTCCTCGAGAAATTGGTCAAATTTAGAAAATATTTGGCTCCTTACACATGGCATATGAATGTGGTGGGTGTATGTAGATTCCTTAGAGGAACATTCTTTACTTGTTCTATCTCAGAGTAATAGGATACACTACCATTAAAGAGTAAATGAACATAATACATTAATTTCTTGTTTTATCTCCTTTGTCCCTTTTGACTCTTGATGGCATAGTTCAATTTATGTGAATTTTGGACTCTTTAAGACGGTTTTCTCCTGCATCTTAGGGACATAATAACATTTTGCTTGAATCAGCTTAAAGCTTTGGTTTGCCGTCTGCTTATGACTAATTTTTTTCTCTATTCTCTCCCCAAGAGAGGCTGAACCAGCAAACTTGCTTTCAGCTAAAGAATATTTCATGATGTCGAATTAGCAGAAGTGTAGTTCTTACTGTTTCCACCGTGAGACCGAATGACCAAGACCGACAAGGGGTGTAGAAAGTGTTGTACACCACTCCTGTTTGCACTTTGGCATCATACACTATCAAATGTTTTAATGTGTAACACTGTTTTTTCCTGTGGTCTTTTATGTATCCACTATCCATTGTCATAGCTAGGGCATTCTCAATCATGTTCTTTGTTCCTTTTGTTCATTTGCTAGGCCGAAGTTGCTAGAGATATGTATGTACCTAATAGAATAGGTACATATTGGTGTTCTCAATGTGAAGTTTTTGTTTTCACTTTGGTTTTACAGAGCTTAGAAGCAATAAAACAGCAGCTTCTTAGTCTAAATGGTCTCTGGTTTCATCAGCTAATTTGACAAAGGTGCCGAATGACCCCGGCATATTGCTTTATGGTTATGCCACAGTTCTTGTTTCAGCATTGGTTATCCCTTTCTCTCATGCAAATCTACAAGTGGATGGATAATTTTTCATTCTATACTTTTTAGGTCTATGATAGCTTAACTAGATTAATAATGTTTCCTTTTATGCTATCCAGTTTATCAAAGTAACTTTTCGATATGTTATATACATACTGGTGCATGAAGATAAAAAATTGTTGGGTTTTCTTTTGTTGCTATTTGCAGTATATGGCAGATATAACCCATGTGTTATTCCAATGGTTGCCTTCTAGAATAATAATGAATTTGGAGTATTTTTGAGTACCAAGAAGCTGTAGTCATTTCATCTCAGTATTTGCTCATGCTCAAGCATGTAATAGAGGCGCGCTGGAGGAGCTCGAAACCGAAAGGCCAACAATTTGAAGTAAAAGTTTTAAATAGGCCACTTAATTTTGGAATTGACCAAAACAGACAAATCGTTGATGTCTCCACTATTTGCTCCAACTTTAACAGCCACCCCAAATCAAAAAGCTTAAAAATCTTTTGGGAGTAAATGTAACAACTCTTGTCGTGATTCTCAGCCTTTTCTGTGTTCTGACTGTTTTCTCCTTCCTCGTAATTATATATCAGTTATGAGTTGTGTGGAAGGTTGGCATGGTTCCCGAAGCTTTGGAGAGTGAGTTTGAGTAGCTTAGAAAATGATTAGTTTGATTTTTGTCAACATTTTGTGTCCGAGCTTTAGATGGTGATTCAGTCAGTTCTATTAGATTTGGAATGTCGAGGTCGATTATGGGTTAGTAGTGTGGTTAGCTCGGGTTTCGAGCCTTTATAGAGTTTTGACCTCTTCAACAAGAAACTAGTTAAAATAGCTTAAAAGAGGTCCTGGGGGTAAACATGCTGATTACGACCTTTATTTGTAAATATAATGGCTCCATTGAATCCGCAACGTCGAAATTAGCCTAGTAGCATTATTAGATTATCTTTACGAGCACTTGATCGACTTCTAAAGGTCCATTTGGAGTCATTTTAATTGCTCATTGTTTTAGCTGAATCAAGTTTTGGTGCAACCACTCTAGTAGTCATTAGGTCGCCTTAACAGTGTTGCCTAGGTGGATCAAAAGCCGCCTAAGCTATGTGTGTCGCCTTAGCGGCTGTGCCTTAGCAACCAAAAGGTCGTCTAGGCGATGAGCCTGCGTAGCAAATGACTACCACCTCAGTGGTAGTTTGGTCTCTTAAGCAATGTCTCTTAGGCGATCATTTGATCGCCTAGGCGATGTTGCTGGTATAAAATCTCTTTTTTCTTCACTTTTACTTCATTCTTCCATTTTCAAGCTTTGGGGTCTCGGTTATGGCATGTCCAAAAATGTTTTTCCATCAAACTGGGACTTAGGTGAGCTTCTAAACATAATTTTCCTCTTTACTCATTAATTGTTTCACTAAATAATCTTCAAAACTTGGATTCTAAACTTGAATTTTGGGGTTTTCACCCCGTAAAGAAAAAAGTAGCTTTTCTTTGATTTCGACCTCGATTTCTATGTGTTTTATGGTTTTCATGTTTAGAAAACTTAGAATATGAAAAACATGATTCTTAAATAAAATTCCGATTTCACTCTTTTCCTTCAAGTCAATATTTGAACTATTTTTGGACCCAGAACAAAAGTAGCTCATATGGGTATCGTTGGACTCTTTTTGACCAGTAGATTACATTTTTGATAAATTTGATTCATTTATAGGCTTCACAAAAAGGAAAATATCCTAATTGAAGGATCTGGGTTTGTGTACCTTCACTCAAGGTAAATAATTAGTAGACACCATGTTGCTTTTGCTAGCGACTATATTCAAATTTTGGGAAAACTTCAAAGAAAGCATTGTCGATATAAATAGTTTTGTTTTACAAACATCGTCCTCTTTTGAGGTGGATAACTAAGCAAGTAGTCATTTTGGATGTAAATAAATGGTTGAACCCTATTTTTGGGGACAATTATACCAATTTCAAAAGTTATATGTTTGTTTTGATCCATGATACATTGAAGGAGGATGTCCTTGCTCTCTTTGTTGGGTGATCTCTTGGACTGCTCCATCGTGCCAACTATCTTATGTGTACCATTTTCAATCATCATGTGTTCATTTTTATCCTTTGATTTCCTGGGATTTGAGTTATATGTATATAAAACTGAAGCAAAGCATAGTAAAATATTATAAAACTCATGAGATAACTGAGATCATAGAGGGAATCATAAACTAAGTGAAACCTTAACTCTAATGTATGTTGAAAAAGAGATTTCTGAGTTATTAGAACTCAATGGGTGAAAGAATACCCAACGATGAAACCCCACATACCTGGAGTGAAGAATTCCTTGTAAAAGCTTTGATCTTGAAGCTTGAAGAAGTAACCCTAGTCCTTGAAGCTTGAGAAAAAAAAGTCATTTTGATTTTCTAATTCTAAGTGTTTGGGTGAGAATAAGAAGGAAATTTTTTTAAGTCCCTCTAACTCTTCCTACTTACCCCTAAAATGATGTTGTTTAGGTATAGAAAATAGGGAAAGTACATAAATACCCCTACTAAAAAAGCAGCTGATTTTTTGTTCCCAATTATTATGAGTCATGCAACGAGTCATCGTGTCTGACAATGACTCATTGTTAGACTTGTGACTGGGTAAAATTCCTCTAGTCCGGTGAGGATTGGATATGAAGACTCATCGTTATTGATTATGAGTCGTCTTGTTGACTTGTTGGGACTGGGTTCAATTTTTCAACTTTAAGGACTTTCTCAGAATGGGTGAAGGTGACGACTTTTAGGGTTTGGCAATGACTCGTTGCCAAGAGTCGTTTGCACTAAGATGGATTTTATTAAATTCTCTAGACATAGAACGACTTATTAGGACGACTCATCCCCTGCAGTCCTTTCCACAGGGGGAATGTACAATCTTCAAGACTTTTAACCAAGTCCTCAAGACAACTTTTCCAATGAGTTGTGGGGTCGGGCACTGACTCGCTGCCTGGGTTGTTCTATGAAGAACTTTTTTGTTTTGATCCAATAATTTATGCTAGGCCAAAATGGGGTCTTAGAAACTTTTAAGGAGTTACAATACTTCCCCCTGGGGAAAATTCATCCACGAATGAAGACAAACTAAGCTGAAAAGGTATGAAAAGATCTACAATCCCAATACTGAGTTCTGAAAGCTTATTTTTCTTACATAATAACTATTTTTTCTGAGTGAAATATGACTGTACTAAAATCATGTAATGTGTATGCGACTAAGATATGAGAGTAACCGAGGGACGAGAAATTGAGAAGAATACTAAGGAGGAAATTATTACCTCAAGCTGGAACTAAATTTGAAGGGAAAAGATGAGGGTATTTGGTTATCATATCTACTTCTGCTTCCCAAGTAGCTCCCTTCAGTATTGTTTCTTCCAAAGAACTTTTACTGATGCGACTCTTTGTTCCTTGACTTATGAACCTAATGGTCAAGAATCTCAACTGGAACTTCTTCTTAAGGGAAATTAACTTATACACACACACTCTATAAAGTCACAACTGAAGTTGGTTCACCAATGCATTTCTTCAACAGAGACGCATGGAAAATAGGATGCACTGATGCTTAGTCTGTTGGCAAGTCTAACTCATAGGCCATATTGACATTGAGCCTTACAATCCTATAAGGACCGACATAGCAAGGACTGAGTTTCCCTCTCTTGCCAAATCTCTTCACACCTTTCATAGCTGAAACTTTTAAGTAGACCAAATTATTAATGGTAAACTCAATCTCTCTTCTCCTCACATTTGCATAGGATTTCTAATGACTCCAAGATGTTTCAACCTTTCTCTAATCAACTAAACTTTCTCTGTTGCCTCATGGACAGAATCGAGCTCTATCAAAGTGGCTTCACCAAACTCAAACCAACTAATAAAAGATCTATACCTCCTATCATAGAGTGCCTCAAATGGAGCCATCTGAATACTGGCGTGATAACTTTTATTGTAAGCAAACTCAATAAATGACAAGTGATCATCTCAACTACCATTAAAATCGATCACACAAGCTCTCAACATGTCCTCTAAAGTCTGAATGGCCTGTGCTGCCTAACCATATGTTAATGGATGAAAAACTGTGCTGAGATGAATCTAAGTACCAAGACCCTTCTAAAATGACATCCAAAACTAAGAAGTAAATTGAGTACCCCTATCCAAGATGATAGTCAAAGGAACTCAATGCAACTTTGCCAACTCTCTAAAGTAGATTCTAGTAAAATCCTCGACTAAATTTGCAGTGTTAAATGGTAGGAAATGAGCTAACTAGTCACCCAATCCATAATAACTCAAATAGAATCACGCTGTAGTGAGTTTGAGGAAACCCTATAATGAAATCCATATTCAACACTCCCTACTTCTAAGTAGAAATACTAATATTTTGAGTCATACCACCTAGACTTTGGTTCTCAACCTTAACCTATTGTCAATTAGTACTTAGTCATAAATTTTGCGATATCCATCTTCATACCATTCCACTAATTTACTTCTCATTGATCATGGTATATCTTAGTTACTCCAGGGTAACTAGAATACCAGGAGCTGTGTGCTTCTATCAACAACCACTATCTCAATTCATCAATATCCAGAACACATAATCTTCCCTGATAATAAAGAACACCATCTCCTTCTTGGGGAAAAACCTCATCTTTCTAGCTTTGGTCTGCTTGTTCTACTAGAGCAAAATAGGATCACCATCTTTCTTTGCCTTCACCTCTGCTGCTAAAGAAGATTCTAAAAAATTCTGAACCATGACACTACCCTCAGTTGAATCAACCAACCAAACTCCTAATCTAGTAAGTCTGTGATCTTCACAGACCAATTCTTTCTTCTTATCCTCTATATGAGCAAAACTACCCATAGATAATCTGTGAAGACCATCAGCCACTACATTCACTTCACCTGAATGGTACAAGATAGTTATATCATAATTTTTCAATAACTCTATCCATATCCTCCAACGAAGATTTAAATCTTTCTAACTGAAGACATACTGAAGGATCTGATGATATGTGAACTCCATAAAGTTAATGCCTTTAAATATTTAAGGCAAAAACAATTGTTGTAAGCTTAAGATAATGAGTTAGGTAATTCTTCTTATGAGGCTTGAGCTATTTAGAGGCATATGATACAACCTTGCCATGCTAAATCAACACACAATTGATCCCAACTCTCAAAGCATCATAATAAACTACAAACCCATCTAAACCCTCTGGTAGAGTCAAAACTGAAATGGAAGTGAGTCGAGTCTTCAACTCTTAAAAACTCATCTCACAAGAATTAAACCACTAAAATTTGACATTATTTTGAGAAATCTGAACAAAGGAGAAGCAATATATGACAATTCTTCAACAAACCATTTGTAATAACCAAATAAACCCAAGAAACTCCTAATGTCTGATGAAGAGATGGTCTAGGCTAGTTTCTAACTGATTTGGTCTTTTGAGGATCAACCTAAATACCCTCATTGGAAATGATATGACAGAGGAATTCCAAGGCTTTTAGCTAGAATTCACACTTGCTAAACTTGGAAAATAACTAGAGATCTTTGATAGTCTATAAGATAATCGTCAAATGGTTTGCATGTTCATCTACACTTTGAGAATAAATAAGAATGTTATTTATAAAGACAATGACGAATATATCCAAGTACTGCTTGAGCACCCTATTAATCAAGCCTATGAAATCTACAGGGGCATTTGTTAGTCCAAGAGACAAAAACAAATTCAAAGTGACCATATCGAGTTTTAAAGGCTGTCTTCGAAATGTAGCGTTCTCTAACTCTAAGTTGATGATAACCAAATCTAATATCTATCTTAGAGAAACAACTGGCTCCCATAAGCTGGTCGAATAACTAATCAGTCATAGGAATGAGATACTTATTTTTTATTGTAACTCTATCCAAGTGACGGTAATGGATGCACATTTTGAGGGAACCGTCTTTCTTATACATGAAAAAAAATTAGAGCACCCCATGGGGAGATGCTGGCCTTAATAAAACCTTTATATAAAAGTTCTTCCAACTATTACTTCAATTTCATAAGCTCAACTAGAGCCATTATATAAGGTGGAAATGAAATAGGTGGGGCAACTGGAAAGAGATCTATTTCAAAATCAATTTCTCGCTCGGGAGGAACTCCAAACAAATCATCTAGAAATACTTTTGGAAAATCATCATTAGGACTGACTAAATAGTTGGAGTCTCAGACTTTAAATCCTTAAATCAAATAAGATGATAGATATACCCCTTTGATATTATGTTTTTGGCCTTAAGGTAAGCGAAAAATCGACCTATATGCATAGAAGTACTACCCTTCTATTTTAATTCTGACTGATTTATAAACTAAAATTGGATGACTCTGATTTTACAATCGACTGAGGCATAACAAGAATGTAACCAATCTATTCCAAGAATGACATCAAAATTAGTCATTTCTAACTCTATAAGATGAACTGAGCTAACTTTCTGAGAAATTATGACTAGGCAATTTCTAGATACCCATCTGGATATAATTGAGTTTCTAATAGAAGTCAAGACTGAGGAGGGTCCTAAAATAATTTTGGGGCTGACACCAAAGTCTACTACTATATAAGGTGCCATGAAAGAATGTGTGCCTTTGCAATATAACAAACCATAAACATCAATATAGAAGACTCGTAATATACTAGTGACTACATCAGGGGAAACCCCTTGATCCTTTCAAGTCTACAATGCATAAAACCTATTCTTGTGCTGACCACCACCTACACTAAAAGAGGCATCTTTCTGGGTTGGGTGACTTATTAGAGTAGCTGAAGTAATAGTCTGAGCCTTGTTACCACCTATTTACTTATATAGAAAGACACTCTCTTACTTTATGGCCTATCTGACTGCATCCAAAGAAGCCTTCCTTACAAAGGCAAAACTTACCTGGATGGTTCTTACCATATTTGGCACATGATGGAAAAGTGCATTACTTAGGACACTACTCTATGACTTAGAGCCATATGCTCTATTCTTTTGATCATGATGAGGCCTAGGATATGGAACACTGGCTAATGATAGTGCTGGAGAAGAAGACCTTTACTGACACTTAGGATGTTACCATCACTTAACCTCTACTAAAAGCAATCAAAATTCCCTATTCTTACTCTTTTAATCTCCCTTTATTTTTTCTTGATATTTTCCTCATCGATTTGTTGAGCATAACTCATCAACGTGGAGATATCTATTTTCTTGATCAATTTTGTTGTCCTTCACTCCTTGACCATAATCTCGCAAGCACCTAATATTAACTTACTCATACAGGCCCTTGAATCAGCCACCATCACTGGAGCATACTTAGACAACTGAGTAAACTTAAAGAAATACTCATTCATAATCATATTACCCTAATTCATATTGATGAATTCCTAATCCTTGTCTTTCCTTAACTCAAGTGGGAAGAACCTATCTAGAAATTCAGTCAAACTCATCCCAATTGATTGGACCTACTTTTACACCTCTATCTTTCTTCCACTACTTGTACCAAGTCTAATCCACTTTTTTTAATTGATACACAACTATGTCTACACTTTTAAGTAGAGTGATACCTATAATCTGAGTGACCTTCTAAATACCATTAATAAACTCTGACGGTTCCTCTTCTATTTTAAAACTATGGAATTCTGGAGGATTCATCTAAGTGAAATCCCAAACCCCCATTACTATTGTATTCCCATTCGTATTGACCTAGGTAATATCCTGCTGGTTGACCTTAGTGTTCATTGCCTGAGCTAGAACCTGAAAGGCAGCCCAAAACTCAGTATGAGAGACTTGTTCATTTAGAGGGTCTGTTAGAGCTGGTAGTTCTTGTTGCTTTCCATTTCTATTTCTCCTTTTGTTTGCTCTTCTAGGAGGCATTTTCTGTAAAGACATAAAGCATGAGTTAGAAGAAGATTAAATAGAGTTTACACTTTATCAAATGATATGATCATGGAAGAAGTAAAACTTTCCTAAAATGTGATATAATCATGAAAAAAGTAAAACTTTCCTAAAATGTTTCATAGCCTCTCATTCATAAGTATGAAATGCTTCACACCCTTGATCAAAACTGTACTTGATGTGTCTTTCATATGCCCTAGGACATTTTAAATTCGATGCTTTGATACCAAGTTTATCATGACCCGAGACTAACCCTAGTCTCAATACGGTGCTTAGAGCCACAAGTAATCCTACGTAAACCTATGGCCTGACATGACACTAAGAGTACTAAGAATATAGATAAATAACTTATTGAATACGGAAGCTAACTTAATAAATATTGATATACTAATCCAATGGATTTAACATTTGAAGTTAACATAAAGCTAAAGTACTAGTCTATTTATCTAAGAGCCTCTACTAACACATGAGTTGTTGGGACATGCCCTCTGCTAACTCTGTATGAGATGATAAATAACTAAAGTAAAGATATAAATCTCACCATCAAAATATGAGGACTCGCCATATACTTTTATTAAGATAATCACGAGATCGTGCTAACCGTGAGTTGAATGTTGAACGTCTAAACCTATATTATAAAACAATATAACATAAAATAAAGTATGGGACTAGTACTTTGAATTTATTGAGCATATGATGCAAGAAATTATAAATACGAAGCATGCTGGAGAATATTTAATACTAAAAGTAAAAAATATATGCATTATTGAACTAAAGTACAATGGCCCTATTAAAATTTTGGTAAACAAAGTAGTGAATGATAATAAGTCTAGAAAGTAATATGTTAACATAAAGTAAAATGAATTGAGGGTTATGTACAAGGCTAAGTATGAGTCTTATATACATAAAACTTGTTAACTGGCATAAAACACGTGAGATAAACATAGAGTCCAATGTACATAGCCCATCGAAATGGCCCAATATACCTTGTTAGGGTATAGAGGTATTATTGACGTGATCACTAAATTGGTGCCTATTTGATAGGGTTAAATAATCCTATGGTGGCACGTGCTCTAGGACTTAGGTGTGTTAAACTCCCTTCCAACTTGGTGCTAAGTACTACTCTCATAATAATTGTAGTGTTAGCTCTTTTAAAACATATTTACTATAAATCGGAAGATACTCTGAAAGTACTTCGGAAATTTTATTAATTATGAATATGCTGAAACTAAGGCTAACTAATTTAATTATACTATTTTTAATAATGCAAGAGTATCATGTGTTCATAAAATGCCAAGATACATATATATATATATAGATATAGATATAAAAGCATTGCATGATGAAATACTGTAAAACTCATGAGATAACTGAGATCTTAAAGGGAATCATAAATTGAGTGAAACCCTAACTATAATTGATATAAAAATTAAGAATTCTGAGTTATTAGGGACTCAATGGGTGAATGTATACATAACGATGAAACCCCACATACTTGGAGTAAGAAATTCCTTGTAGAATCTTTAATCTTGAAGAACAAACTCTAGTCCTTGAAGTATCAGAGAAAGAAGTCCCATTGATTTTATGATTCTAAGTATTTGGATGCGAATGAGGTGGAATGAACATTTAAGTCCCTTTAACCCCTTTCAAATACCTCTAAAATGACATAGTTTAAGTCTAGGAAAAGAAGTATGAAAATACCCCTATAAAAATCATAAGTGATATCTTATTCCTAGTCATTATGAGTCATGCGATAAGTCATGTGTTTGACAATGACTCATTTTTCAATGCATTGCGACTAGGTAAAATTCTTTTGGTCTGGAAATGACTAAATATGATGACTCATCATGTTGACTCGTTGGACTGGGTTCAATTTTTTAACATTTAGGACTTTCCCAAAATGAGTGAAAGTGAATAGTCATAGGGTAAGACAATGGATTATTGAAAGCAGTCATTTGCACTGAGATAGATTTCTTTAAATCCTTTTGACTAGGAACGACTTGTCATGATGACTGGCTACGACTCATCTCCTAGGGCCGTTGCCACTAGGGGAATTCCCAATCTTTAGGGCTTTTACCAAGTCCTTAAAATGACTCACCTATTGAGTCATGGGGTCTAGAAATAACTTATTATCTGGGTCGTTCTATGAAGAATTTTTTAGTTTTGATCTGGTTTTCTGTGCTAAGTCTGAAATGGAGTCTTAGAAACTTATGGGGTGGTACACCTACATGATCTAGTTAATTGGACCATAATAGTTGGTATTAGAGTAATAGGTTACCAAAATCACAAGTACAAGATCAAGTGTTGAGTAGAGTCTGGTTGATTGATGTGTAGAGATCCACATCAAATCTTTAGAAAGCTATGATGCATTATTGAGATTATTTCCCTTCCTTCTTTTATATCGTGTTTTTTCATTCTATCATCCACTGGGTCAAGTTTAATTAGTATCTAATCAATTACAATTGGCAACTGGATGATTTTTATTAGTATCTGGATGATTCCAATTGGTATTTAGCGATACGAGTCATGTAGAGGCATAAGTAACTAATTTTTTTGATCACTTAGTGTTGATTGATTGTGACTTTATGATGTTAGGTGTTGCTTGCCAATTTAAAGGTACTATGGCATATAGATAGAATATAAAATGAAAACTATGTAATTATCTCCAAAATTCTATATTGTTATGTGTTGTATGAGTTCTTGATGAATGGTTGTAGTTGTGTGATTTACTTAGCAATTGTAACTAGAATTATGTTAATTAGATGATGATAATAAAAAAAGGCTGGTTGATAGAGTGGATATAGTATCCCTTGGCATGAAAGTTAAATGATGTATTAATAAGTTAAATGTCAGATGTGGGCATTGTTGTCAATTTAAGGTGACATATATGTTTAAATGTCATACTTTATTTGCCTTGTTGGTTTTGATAGTTAATTGAGTAAACTATTTGTACTGTAATGATAATATGTAGCTTATGAGTAAAACGTGAGATTATGGTGGAACTAGGTTCCCATGTAGTCATGAATATGGTAATTATGAATACTTATCGATCAGAGTACTCGCTTATATGTTTATCAATAAAATGACTTATTATTTGTTGATTATGGTTTGACATTGCGTATATGCCTATTGTATGGGATTAATTATTAGTTAATAGTATTTGTTGGATGTCGTATCATTGAATTGTTAAGGCTTCCAAAATAAGTTTGCTTGATTATGATTAATGATCCTTAATTGTAGGGCCATGTCACGACTTGAACTAGGGCCTGGACGTGACGGAAATCTCAAGTCCAACAAGTCCAACAAGGCCCGGAGACCACCCCTAAATACCCAAACCACTGACAATACCGTACATCCCTTGTCGGATGAATTCCGAACATAAAACAAGATGAAAGAATATCAAATTATCGACATTATACTAAGTATATATACAAAACCAACCATTCACAACCAAATGACCAACCAATACCAATACCGACATCGATACCGACACCGCCCATGCCCAAAGTAGTTCGACAAAGCTTCTAATCAAAACTAAAGAATATCCAGTCGGGACATGCCCTTGACCATATCCAAACCAAAACCAAAAGGAATAATAATGACATAAAAAAATCCATAGAATGAAATGGGGGTCTTTCGGAGTATGGAAGCTCACCACTTCAGTTTGACTCAAAAGCTATCCCCGAATCACCACGTTACTGAGCAGGAGGAGTGAAAGTATGACCGGTTCCTTCATCGTGTAGGGATACAATGTTCGAAGACGGTTAGCGGGGTGAATGCTAGCATATAACTCAGGGATAAAGATAAAGTAATGTCATCAATCCAAAACCAAGTCAACAAAATGCACATAACCATTTGCAAATACATATATGTATCTATACCATGTCGGGATAGGGAACAAGGTTTAGCATGAACTTTAAAAAATTTAACCTGGATTGTGTAGCTTTACCATCATAAGTCCACCCACGAGCTATATGGGTCTAGTGTTACCCCCTGAACGAGTCCCAGTGTATGTTAGCCGCACGAATCGAAGATATCATAGATGGTCGGGTTTTCCCTTGTACCGTTCACCCTCCATGGTACATATATATACATATATAAGCTTGGGGGATTCCCTTGTACCTATGAAGCACATGGTCATTTAGACCAACCTCTTGTTGGCAAATATGAGTTCCTAGTGTCCGTCCTTCGAACTCACATCTTCACGGCTAGCTATCACAACCACCATTATTGCCCAATTAAAACATTTAATACATAACCAAACCACTTATTCCAGGAGTTAGTTATTAAGGCATTATTAGGTTGTATCATCATACCGACTATAACTGGAAAGCAATGTCATTAGCCAACACTTAGGGGATTACCATGTACCCCATAGATTCCATTATTAAAATTACTTGGGGGATTCCCGTATACCCCTCAAGATTTTCAAAACCATCCTTACCCATTTAACCATTTATATCATGCATTATTTCAAGAAACAAGCCAGGTCATGTGATAATGTATAAACCAAAATCAATTATTATAATGGGTTGGGTTTATTACTAATTTCCATACCAAAACAATTAATTTGGGGATTCCATTGTACCCCCATTTCTCCCTACCATTCCCATGCACCCTAATCCATTTACCAACCATCAATTTAAACACAATAGTTTCATAGATAACATGGAAGAATCATTTAAACTATTTATATTTAAAACCCTCAACCCATAGTTCAGAACCCAACATCAATATTCCATGAATAATTCTTCAAATCACATGATTTTACAAAATTGACAATGAGGGTAGAATAACATTCCTTAAACACCAAGAAGTACGGAGAGAAATCACCCTTAAAAGCCCTAATTATGTGCTTGATGAAAACCTTAAGTATTCTTGACCTTGAGGATTTATGAGTATTTGAGAGTCTATTTGATGTGTTTTCGATAGCTAATGATGCCCTAAGGAAGTTATATGAAGTGGGTTTTAAGTTGGGCAAGAGGGGAAATGTCCAGAATGCCCTCAACTTAAAAGATGGAAAAAGTTGCCTTTGGTTACGAGTTAACCCCTTGACTCGTACCCATACCTTATGACTAGTGACCACAAGTCGTAACCAAGACAATGACTAGGACCCCTATACGCTGCCAACCTTACGACTCCACCAAACATCTCGTGATGAGATCTTACAACTCATACAGTCTAGTTGTGACCAAGACAGAACCCAAATGAATTGAACACTGGACATCCTATGATTTGAACCTACAACTCGTAACATATCCTCACGGATCATAATGAGCCACTCATATTTAGAGCATAACCAAGCCACAAATTTAATGGTTTGGTTATGACTCATCCCGACAAGTCGTCAAGACACCCTACGACTCTGGAGTTCTAGTCGTAACCAAGGCAGTGAGACCAAAGCTCAAGAATTTTCAAGGGACAAAAAATCTGGGGCGTTACATTCTCCCCCACTTGGATCATTCATCCTCGAATGATGGTTCAAGGCAACATAAGTATGATTGGACTCCATATATCTCTACTCTTACCTTTAACCAAGTTAGGAAACAAAGATTCCAATAAAATCACCCTTTCCTTTAACAAGGTTAAAAAATAAAGATATTAAGAATAACACATAGCTTAAGCATAATTATCTGGGGCGGAGAACAAGAATAGATACTTTGACTTCATGTCCTCTTCATCTTGCGAAGTAGCCTCTTCAACCTTGTGGTTCCTCCATAAAACCTTTATTGAAGCTACGTCCTTCTTCCAAAACTGACGAATTTATCGATCCAAAATTTCAACGGGGATTTCCTCATAAGACAAGAAATCCAAAATACCAATATCCTTGATAGGCATAATCAATGACGGATTACCCACACACTTTCTCAACATTAACACATGGAACACCGAGTTAATGGAACTCAAACTAGGAGGCAACTCCAACTTATATGCTATGCTACCAATCCTCTTCAAATAGGTACAAACAAACATAACGAGGACTGAGCTTTCCCTTCTTACCAAACCGCATCACCCTCTTCATGGAAGACACATTTAAGAACTCCCAATCATAAATCCCAAACTCTAACTCCCTATGCCTTACATAGGAATTTTGGCGACTTTGGGCATTCTTAAGCCTATACCAAATCACCTTAACCTTCTCTATGGCCTGGTAAACTAAGTCAGGACCAAATAATTTATTTTTTCCAACTTCATACTACCCAATAGGATAATGACACCTTCTACCATATAACGCCTTAAAAGGAGCCATACCAATGCCAGAGTGATATTTATTATTATATGCAAACTCTAAGAGAGGCAAATAATCGACCCAACTACCATCATAGTCAATCACACAAGCCCAAAACATATTTTCCAAGACCTGAACTATTCTTTCTACTTGCCCATCCATCTGCAGGTGAAATGTAGTACTAAGGCTCACCTTAGTTCCCAAACCTATCTGAAATGCCCTCCAATAGTTAGAGGAGAACTGAGTGCCATGATCTGAAATAATAGAAATTGAAGCACCATCTAACATCATGATCTCCCCAAGAAATAACTTGGCATAATCCTCAGCCGAATAATTAGTCCTCACTGGCAAGAAGTAAGCAGCCTTAGTCATCCTAGCTAAGATGATCCAAATCAAATCAAACTGATTCTAAGACTGGGGAAGATCGATAACTAAATCCATATTGATTATATCCCATTTCCATATAGATAACTCAATCTCCTGAGACAACCCACCGGACCTCAAGTGGCCAACCTTCACTTGTTGATACACCATGCATTTAGCCACAGAACTGGACACATCTCACTTTATATTGTTCAACTAATAAATATCCTTAAGATCATGATACATCTTTGTCTAACCAAGATGAATAGTATAACACAACCCATGAGCCTCAACTAAGATCCTCTCTCTCAACTGATCTGCTATATGTAGTTTTGATGATGACCAACTAACTGCAAGGGACCAGGTCCCTAGATGTACAAGGTATAGTACAACCGGTGCGTGTTGTCTGAATAATTTTTTTCTCTTGTGCAACAAACTTTTTGGTGCTATTTTGTACTGATTAGGATAGCTGGTCCAATGATCTTTCAGCCCTAATCCTTACTTATCTATAAAAGGAAAGAGATGCATCTTCATTAAATTGAGGTTTTTGCATAAATTAAAAGAGTGAAGAGAGGAAGCAAAAACTCTATTTTAAGACTACTCAAGCATTGCTTATTTTTTTTATCATTGCAGTACGCTTAAAGAGTGAGTGGGTGTTCTTAAGTGTTGATTTGTAAATGAACTACTCATGTTATAAGAGTAGTGTTTTTATTTGTTGAGAGAGGTTCTTAGGTTGAGTTACCTAAGTGTAAGACTGATTAGAGTTAATCAGTAAAGAGGGTCCTTGGTAGAGTTACCAAGATGAACTTGTAGTAGAGTTGCTATAAGCAAAAAGAGCCTAGAGGTAGGCTAAAATCTAAACTGTAATCAGGAGGTTGATTATAGTGGATTTGTTTGGTACTTGTGAGGGAAATTCATGTTTTTTTCCTTCCTGGGTTTTCACGTAAAAATCTTGTGTTTTACTTTTCCTACACTGTCTCTTACTTCCTAGTCATTTTTGTGTACTTTGCCTGTGATTGATTTTGAGGGACTTGGTTCCTCACTGTGTGGTACAACTCCCAAGGGTTCCAACAATTGGTATCTGAGTGAGGTCACTTTAAGAGGTCTACACCTTGAGTGTATTATCTAGCATATATGATCCACCTAACCTATAAAAGGGAAATCTACCACTAGACCACCAAGAATCAATGAGCAATATTATGGGTGGTGGAAAACCAAGATGTTTGACTTCATTATTGTTGAGGATAGTGAGATGATGGACATAATTCTTGATGGTACTCATGTTCCCATTAAAGAAGTAAAAAAGGAGAGGTTACACAGATGGTTGTTAAAAGTAGGAGAGAGTACAATAATGAAGACATGAAAAAGATTGAAAAGAATTACAAGCCCAAAAACTGTTAGTATGTGGCATAGGTCTTCATGAATACAATAGGATCTCAGCTTGTGAAAATGCTAAATATATCTGGGATTGCTTGAGGACTGCTCATGAAGGCACCACTGATGTGAAGGATTCAAAAGTAGACATGCTGACTACTCAGTATGAAACTTTCAGCATGAAAGAAGGATAAACAATCCAATAAATGTATACAAGGTTCACTTCTATCTCAAATGAGCTTCGCTGCTTAAGTGAAGTGATTCTCTTGTACAAACAAATGAGAAAAATTCTTGGTGTTCTTCCTAAGTCATAGGATAGCAAAGTGGATTCCATAACTCAAGAAAGGAACCTGAAGACCCTTACAGTGGATGAACTCATTAGAAATCTAAAGACTCATGAGATTAAGAAGTTGCAAGGGCTGGTGAAGAAGAAAGCAAAAGGAGAAAAATCCCTGGCATAAAAGGTTTCTAAAATGATCCAGTTAATGATGAAGACACTGATGTTGCCTAATTGGCAAATAGGATTGTTAGAGCCATGAAGATGAGTGGTCAGTTCCAAAAAAAAAAGTAGT
Source organism: Capsicum pubescens (assembly GCA_030864215.1). NCBI lineage: Eukaryota > Viridiplantae > Streptophyta > Magnoliopsida > Solanales > Solanaceae > Capsicum > Capsicum pubescens. Next base: position 115,512,959 of record CM061546.1, read on the forward strand.
AGCAGAAAGGAAAGTAGTACTGAAGTATGTCACAAATGGGGAAGTCCTGAGAATTTCATTAAGGATTTTCCATTGCACAAAATAGATGACTAGGGGTACCACATGACTGGAGGTGACAAGGGAAAGAATAGGGACCAGGTCCCTAAAAATTCAAGAAGGAAGACAATAGATGAGTATGCTGTAAAGCAAGCTCTGGCAGCATGGGGAGACTCGTCTAATAATTCAAGTAAAGATGAGAAGATTGGAGATGTTTCTACACTAGTAGTAGAAGAGAATCAAATTATCTATGATTCCTTGTTTGATTTTATGGCAAACACTGAAGATGGAGAAGAAAATGAGGTAACACTTTCTGACCTTAAAGAAAACTTGGACAACTATTCTGTTAGAAAGATAAAAAAAGCTTGCAAATATACTGATTGACTCTATGTGTGAAATGACTGAGAAAAATGTTGCTTTAGTAGAAAAGGTGGAAAGTAAAGAGCTTGAGTTAATTGCTCTAACAATCTAAATATCTGAAATTGAAGAGCAGGTTACTAAGTTTAAATCTAAAAATCTGAATTTAGTGAGTCAACTGGAGAAAAGGGATAATGCTTATGACAAAGAAAAGAATAATACTCTAGAAGAAAAAATAGAAGATTAGGAGCTTGAGTTGATAGCTTTGACTCTCCAGATATCAGAAACTGATCAACAAGTTACTAAGCTGAAACTTGAAAATTTGAGTTTGGTAAGTCAACTGGAGAAATGATGATAGGCGGATTTACACGCCTATATCAATATATTTTGTCCATATTTTAGCCTAGTTTTGAGAACAAATTATATATTTCATGCACTTTTAGTCCTTTTTCCCGTAAATGAGCTAACGAACATGACTAGGAAAGTTTCAGGTATAAATGATGCAAAATACAGCATTTTATGGCTAACTTGACGCAAAAGAAAGCTCACGAATGAAGGAGAAGGAAATGGGACGCCTAAAGGACCAAAACTGCTGCATGGAAAAACTGTCCCGGGCTAAAACAACAATTCTGAAGACTTTGGGGACTTACAGACACAAAGATGGATTTTGACAATGATACATTAACCTAGTACAATTAGGTTATGTATTTCATTATTTTATGTGGATTATGATAATGTTACCTTAACCTAGTACATTTGGGTTAAGGATTTCATTAGTCTAGTAGGATTTGGTTATTTATTTCATTAGCTTAGTAGGAGTAGGATATGGGTATTATAAATACCCTATCATGCTAGAGATTTTTATGAATCTTACATTCATCATTCAACAATTAATTTTCTTCCATACCTCTCATCTTCCACTACAAACACTTCTAATCTACTCTTCTATTCTTAAACTCCACAACAAGAGAATCGTTACTTGCTAAGGAATCACGCCTCACGCCTATCACTTGATCTACACGCCATTACTCAATATCGTGATATAATAACAATGTCAATCGTGATTTCCTTCGCATTCATGGGTAACTAAACTTCTCTGTTGGGGTTATGGAAGCCGAATGAGTTACTATCTATTGCTGTGAGTTTGTGAGTTCGAGGCACGTATATTGCTTATATCATTATTCTCTTCATCTTAAATCTACATTCTTTGCGGTTGCAAACGCAAGAATACGCCAGTCTAACATTTAACTTGTTCGAGAGAAAAGTTATTTGTCTGGAAAAGAGATAATGTCAAGGTAGTAGGACACCATTTCCTATTAAAAAGCTAGTGCCGTAACTGGACTAACCTCTTGGAGAATTCGTACCGTTAGACACGCTTTAAGCTCGAGAGAGTTAAAGTGAAATAGTCCTTGTTTAGGTCGAGAGACGCTTGGAGTTACCATCGACTACAATCCTCTATAAGCAATTGCATGTCAGAATTCTACACACTCATAGCCAATAGAGACGTATACCTCAGAAGGTGGACATAACCCCAACGCTTCAATTCTCATTGTTTACAACCAACGTAACAATCTCTCTCTTTTTACTTTATTATTTTCAGCTTTTGTTTACATTACTTGCAAAACAAGAATCCCCCCTTCTTACGAGACTTGCACCAAAAGTTTAGTAATTTTACTTACTTGTTGGCCAAGCTATTCCCTGTGGGATCGACACCCAACCCAGGTTGGGTTCTATATTTGCTAACGACCGCTTTACACTCAAACGAGAGCTGTAGATTGAGCGTTATAAAAAATTGGCGCCGTTGCCGGGGAGAGCCACCAATGCTAGAATCGAAAGAGCTCCTCGATTATCTAAGGTATGTGTTCTTGGAAAGTATAAAGATACTTCCGGTGAGTGCGGATGATTTAAGTAAATAGCATGTAGAGGCTCTCATCTCTACTCTGAAGAGATACATGAGATCTATGGGTTGGACTATTGATGATATAATTGGTACCCCTCCTACAAGTAAGCCTCATTGTCGTCTGAATCCATTCAGAAAAAGATCCACCATCTATCTCGACGAAGTCTGAGTACTCGAGGTAACTATGTCGTGCCGCTACAATAAATCAAGCGCTAGATGGGAGGCAACCCATCGTTTATCGTTTATCGTTTTTCATTTTTCATTTCGTTCTAGTATGTGTTTTGCTTTTGATAAATAAAAATCCAAAAATAAGAGTCGTGCCACGACCAAAACTAAGGCGCTTGATGGGAGGCAACCCATCGTTCTAATCATTTTTAGTGTTTTTGAGCAAATGTAGGTGCAAGAGGTATTCAACGAGGAGATTGATTTCAATTGACGATTTGGACGCATTGTATGGTAAAGTTGGTAAGTTAGGAAGGGTGATGCATAAGGCTATGGATTGAGCCTTTCTCACGCCAAAATAGGCTTCGAGGAAGGCTAGGCCTTGGTAAAACTAGGCCACGAACGATGCACAACCTATCCTATAGCCTAAGGTCTCGGAATCTAGTGTGCTATACACTATGCGCCGCCTATTCCTAGGTATGCTTTTGACTATGCGCCGCCTATGCTATGGCATTTGGTCTCAGTATCTCATATGCCATAGACTATGCGGCGCATATGTCTACAAATGCCATAGACTATGCGGCGCATATGTCCCATTATGCCACAGACAATGCGCCGCATATGTCATTGATATGCCGAGTATTATGCGCCGCATATGTAGGATTTTTGTCTCCAAAACCAAGTGAAAATGGGTCATAACCCGACCCATACTCTTCCTATATAAAGGGGACTTAGTTTTATAACACAACCACAATAGAAAATACCCTAAAGGCGCCGCATACTCTTCCAAATCTTCTCAAAATTTTCTTCTTTTGCTCTTCCAATTCACAAAACCATCTCCCCAAGTTTCAAGCAAGTAAGTACTCTCTTATTCTTCATTTATTTCTCGTAAGTACTACGTTGCTATGGCTATTATGAATTGCTAAATTATATAAGATTGTTGGTGATGTTCATGTGTTTGGATTGTTGTTGCAAAATCATGTGAGTGAACATATACGTAGGAAAATCTTGACTTGTTTCCGACTTGAATTTGGTTTCAATAGCATTGTTATGATATTTGCGGAATTGCTATGGCTATGAATATTGCTTAAGATTGTTGTTTGGATACTTACATGTTAGACTATCCTGGTCATCGGGATAAGACTTATAGTGCCTACCGACTTAGGAGGTCGTGATTGTTGTAAGAATAACGATTCAATGTGGTAACCCCTATGTAGTAGTGTTGCTATATCTACCATGAAAGTAGTCCAATGGCTGGAAGTAAGTGATTCATTGCTGATTTTCTTGTTGGAATACAATCCTAAAACGTATCTCGATGAAATCTGAGTAAATCGACTACTTTCACCTCACTGATTTGTGTTAACAAAACTAAGTGTGGGGTGGTACCCCTAATGCTTGCTTATAGATTGTATCAAGTGAGACTGTGCTGCAACTAACACTATTTCTAGTCTCAGGTACAATGGCACCTAAAGCGAGGCAAGGCAAGGAGAAGGCGACCACTTCCCAAAAGGGCAAGAAGAGAAGTCGAAAAGACCAAGGAGAATCAGCACAACTACCACGCAGAATGTTCGGAATAAAATGGGTTCTTGAGGAAGAAGCCAAAGCATGGTACAACAGCAACAAAGTAAGAAAATATGTGCACGTCGACTTGATCAACAAGGATACCTTATCAAAGAAGGAGCCGCGTATGTTGGCAAAAATAATGGCTTTGAAGTTGGATTTCATCTTCCGCGACATGGGAGAGTGTAATCTTGATCTAACAAGAGAGTTTTATGCCAACTGGTCGCCGAACACAACAGGCAATGAAGTAAAAATTCGGGGCCAAGTGTTACAGCTCACCGCGGACTGGATCAACTCTTTTCTTGGCTTACCTTCGGTCGACACAGCACCATTCAAAGAGCTGTACAGCAGGCCTCCTTATAGAGCAATACGACACACGCTTTGTGGAAGCAGATCGATGGCAAGGTGGGGCAGACATAAAGAAACCGGCCGACACAACACCTTCCCCTATGCTCCACTAAATAGGGAAGCAAGAATCTGGATGTGCATTTTCAATTCATGTCTTATTCCTGGGACTCAATACACCAAGATATCGAGAGATAGAGTGTGTTTGGTCTATGCTTTGATGACGAATGTCCCTATCAACTTTGGGGCAATCATTCGATCTACCATGAGGAAGGCCAGACTCCACAAAAGGTCCCATTTCACATTTGGCAATTTGTTGACAGCAATCTTGCGGAAGGAGGATATCGAAGAATAACCAGCTGATCATAAACTCCCACACAATCCGAAGAAGGTTGAACTCACAAAGGTCAAAGATGCTGAATCAAAACATGGCATCAACCTTACTACGGTAGAGAGACATGCTCGGGATGAGAGTTTCTCCCGCCATATGTACGGCATGATGAGGTTTACAATGATGAGCGGAGGTCGTGTTCCCACTGCTGCAGAGCTCCAACAGCTGGACCATGACTATCCAATGAATATTCATGCACGGGAGATGTGTGGAGTAGGTACATACTTTGAGGAACCTCTAGATGATGATGTGCCGACTGATGACGATCGATGCTTGCCAGACTCTGACGAGGAGGAGAACTCTGACGACGACTCTTATGATGATTCCGAAGAAGGGGGTATGACCCCCGACATTGAGGAAGAGTCCGACTAACCAGGTTCCTCGTATTTATTTTCTACTGAGGGCAGTGTCCCATTTAAGTGTGGGGTGGCGGTATCGTATGCTATACTTCTCTATCGCATCTATGTTTGTTTATTTTGTTGTTTTTTTTGTTGTTTTTTTTCGTGTTTTAGTTTTTTTGTTTTTGTTATTTTTTCTAGCTTCGCATGAAACTATTTTGATAGGCAGCATGCGATTATAACAAGAGGATGTGCTACAATTGTGACTATTGAGACGTTTAGGCTCTAGTTGTGACTCATTATGTGATATTGTGATTCAATTCCTTCACTTGTTGGGTCGAGAGTCTATACTACTCCCAATCAAGTCGACCATGTGCCTTGTGTGTGTGAGATAATCGTATAATCTATGTGTGTGGCTGATGCTAGAACTTGCCTGGTATGTATGCAAAGCGAAAATAAGGAGTGTAAGTTTAGGATATGATTTAGGCATTTCTTTGGCAACCCATATTTGTTTACCTTCAGTTTTACCTACCCATGGACATCATCCTAGTTAAACCCTTTTGAGTCTTTAGCCTATTTCTTTGACAACCTTGTATGTAAGCCTAATCCATTTCTTTCAAGACCGTAATTTGATCCAAACTCCTAAGTGCTTTAAAGTGAAAAAGTCATGTGACAACATAAGAGGAAATTAGGTGAGTATGATGCTATAAATTGTAATGGTGCTTGAATGTGTTATGAAAAAGAAAATGCTATCATAAGAGGTATGTTGTGAAAAGAAAAAGGAAAAGAAAGCTGAAAAGCGAGTTGTGCTTAAAATTGAAAAACAAAAGAGGAGAACAAGGGTGGTAGAATAAAAGAAAGAAAGGTTGAAAGAAAAAAAAATGTCAATGATACAAAGTGATGTATTAAAGCGCTTAGGAACTTAGTCACTATTCCTGGCCAAAATAGTCCTACCCGTCCCTTAGCCTACATTACAACCATCAAAAGACCTACTTGATCCTAAGCTTAGCATTCTGACATTTAGTAGAGTATTACATTAAGGGCAAACCTATGGTCATCAGTTGCTACATATGAATTCTTTGTGAGAGTGAGAGCAAGGACATTTTGATACCCATGTTTGAAAAATATGCTATATTTGTGAGTGATTATGGGTACTATATGGTGAGACACACATGGTTGATGAGTTTTGGATAGTTGTATATGATTCTATGCACTTTAACGTTTGCATGCGAGTTGATCACCATCACGAGTCTATACTTGAGGTTAAATTGTTTCTACTTATAATCGGAAAGCTACTCTTGGTTGATAATCGTTGTGCTTGTCTTAATAAATGTTTTGTGTTGTTACTGTAAAAACCTTAAGTTGATGCTTAGAAGGACATGATATGTTGTTCGAGGACGAACAAAGCTCTAAGTGTGGGGTGTTGATGATAGGCGGATTTACACACCTATATCAATATATTTTGTCCATATTTTAGCCTAGTTTTGAGAACAAATTATATATTTCATGCACTTTTAGTCCTTTTTCCCGTAAATGAGCTAACGAACATGACTAGGAAAGTTTCAGGTATAAATGATGCAAAATACAGCATTTTATGGCTAACTTGACGCAAAAGAAAGCTCACGAACGAAGGAGAAGGAAGTGGGACGCCTAAAGGACCAAAACTGCTGCATGAAAAAACTGTCCCGGGCTAAAACAACAATTCTGAAGACTTTGGGGACTTACAGACACAAAGCTGGATTTTGACAATGATACATTAACCTAGTACAATTAGGTTATGTATTTCATTATTTTATGTGGATTATGATAATGTTACCTTAACCTAGTACATTTGGGTTAAGGATTTCATCATTCTAGTAGGATTTGGTTATTTATTTCATTAGCTTAGTAGGAGTAGGATATGGGTATTATAAATACTCTATCATGCTAGAGATTTTTATGAATCTTACATTCATCATTCAACAATTAATTTTCTTCCATCCCTCTCATCTTCCACTACAAACACTTCTAATCTACTCTTCTATTCTTAAACTCCACAACAAGAGAATCGTTACTTGCTAAGGAATCACGCCTCACGCCTATCACTTGATCTACACGCCATTACTCAATATCGTGATATAATAACAATGTCAATCGTGATTTCCTTCGCATTCATGGGTAACTAAACTTCTCTGTTGGGGTTATGGAAGCCGAATGAGTTACTATCTATTGCTATGAGTTTGTGAGTTCGAGGCACGTATATTGCTTATATCATTATTCTCTTCATCTTAAATCTACATTCTTTGCGGTTGCAAACGCAAGAATACGCCAGTCTAACATTTAACTTGTTCGAGAGAAAAGTTATTTGTCTGGAAAAGAGATAATGTCAAGGTAGTAGGACACCCTTTCCTATTAAAAAGCTAGTGCCGTAATTGGACTAACCTCTTGGAGAATTCGTACCGTTAGACACGCTTTAAGCTCGAGAGAGTTAAAGTGAAATAGTCCTTGTTTAGGTCGAGAGACGCTTGGAGTTACCATCGACTATAATCCTCTATAAGCAATTGCATGTCAGAATTCTACACACTCATAGCCAATAGAGACGTATACCTCAGAAGGTGGACATAACCCCAACGCTTCAATTCTCATTGTTTACAACCAACGTAACAATCTCTTACTTTTTACTTTATTATTTTCAGCTTTTGTTTACATTACTTGCAAAACAAGAATCCCCCCTTCTTACAAGACTTGCACCAAAAGTTTAGTAATTTTACTTACTTGTTGGCCAAGCTATTCCCTGTGGGATCGACACCCAACCCAGGTTGGGTTCTATATTTGCTAACGACCGCTTTACACTCAAACGAGAGCTGTAGATTGAGCGTTATCAAGAAAGTAGATACTTCAAAGTGTAAAGGGAAGAAAAAAGCCTCAAAGTTTTAGGTTGATCTTGAATAAAAATCGGAGGATTCTCAAAATCTTCTCATAACTGCACTTCAGAAAAATAAGGAGTTAGAAAAGGACCTGGTCCGTCTAAGGGGAGAACTTAAAAAATCCCTAAAATAATCATATCCTCTCAGATCTTTTTTAACTTAACTTGTCAAGGTGCTAATAATGGAAAGGGTCTTGGTTATCAAGAAGGAAACCAACTTCATGGATCTTAAGGGAAGATTGCTCATAATGCTAAGAAACAACGTCCACAAGACTCTATGCATTCACTGTGGAAGAGATGGACACCAATAAAAAGATAGTCAAAGCTGGCTTAAAGCAAGAATGACAAATGGTAGACATGTCTACCAGGGGAGCACCTATCCTAAAGGTGTAAGACCTTGGAAAAATATGAAGAAGCTCATACTACCTATATGGACAAAGAAGGATTTAATCACACCTCTGTCCTCCTACTGAGAACTTAAACTCAAATAGGTTCCCAAGTCTAACGAATGATTGTAAGTATAAAAGGGAGAAAAAGATTGTAATTAAAATAATCTTCTTTTTATGTAATTGCTCAAGGCAGTGAATGGAAGGTCTGATTGTATTCTCTTTCCTAAGATACTTCAAGGTGAATATGTCTTATATGATTAACATTTCTATCCCAAGGATGAGCTCAAAGATATGAAAGAAGTTGGCAAGTTCTAAGAAATGCATAAGAAACTCTGGATATTTAAAGAATGCCAAGTGTAGGACCTGCTCCCCAGACCTATTTCCAGAATAAGTCACGGTATTATTTGGTGTAATGAATCTATCAAGATGATGCTAGGATTGATTAGACTAACCTGACTTACTATCAAGTGAATCAGTGTCTCCTCACAAAATTTTCTATGTTCAGGAAGCAGGTATCCTTGGTAAATTAGGTGCATATAGGTATAACTCAGTACATACCCTTACAGGTATACACCCATGGGAGCAACTTTAGAGGTGGACGAATTTAACAAGCACAAAGTTGAAGATTCACACAAACTAGAGAGGGACCTGGTCCCATCTCTTATGTTAGTATCATGTATGTGCAAGTTTTGTATGTTTTGTCAAGAAAAAGCCACGTCCTCCTTGTCCTTGTTATAGAAAAAGTTGTACTATTCCAAAAAGTGAAGGTGAGTGACCTAAAAGTCTGAAATTGATCATATCTTGTTCCTAAAAAAACCTTCCTTGTTCTTATTGTTACCTTAAATCTAGCTCCACCCGCTCCTTCTTGTATCAAAAAGGGAAAATCCAAACTCCAAATAGCCCTTCTAAGAAAAAGACCTTCTTGATGGATGCAACTCTCCTAATCTCTTATCCTTCAAAGGATTCTAAGCTTAGCATTGTGAAAAATCCTTTACCAAACCTTTCTGAAAACATCTTTTTTTCATTCTATTCCAAAGCTTAAATCCTTCATCACTCAACCTGTTAATGAAGAATCATCCCTGAATCTTAAAAACTATCCTTATTATGTTGGGATGGATGAAACCTTGGTTGCTAAAAATCTCATTTTGGTGTCAAATAGTCCATGAAAGAGCTTAGTTGATTACAAGAAAACTGATGCTATTAAAATACCAAAAGATTCTGGAAAATGGTCTAGAAGTTTTACTGAGAAGAAGCTGACTCTTGAGGGACATGGTCCCAATAAGAGAAAAGTAGCTGCAAGAGAATATGTGATAACTTATATTAGAATAAAGAATGGGGAGAAAAATAAGATTGTATCTAAGGAAGAAAGAAACAAGTACTTGAAGAAACAAAATGTGTTATCTGGAAGGAATTTTGATTCAAATGTGCTTACAAAACCTGGTATGGTTGAATTAGTTGAGCTGGTTAAAGATCAAGGTTTGATGCATCTCATGGAAGGACCTATTCCCACTGTTTTATATGAGATAGTCAGGGAATTCTATTTCACTTTGGAATTCTCAAAAGATGGGATGGATTTGACTACACAAGTTTAAAGAAAGAAAATTAAGTTGAATGAGGGAACACTAGGGATGATTCTGGAAGTTCCTATATATGGGGTGAGAAATGTATCCAAGAAGATGCCTTCAATAGAATTCTTAGAAAATGTATCCAAAATCAAAGAAAAATCTATGGCTGCAATGAATAGGAAATAACTCAAGAGTGAGTTTAATTTGGACTTTGACTTTATGAACAAGGTGATTCTGCCTAGGTCACAAAAGAAAAACATTGACTTATCCACTGATTTGTATGTAATAGAATGCCTGAGTATCTTTGAATTCATTAATCTATATGCATTGATGATAGAACACATTTATAAAGTGGTTCTTGGGAAGAATGGAAAGCATGGCATGCCTTATGGATAATGGTTGAACAAGGTATTTGACCAATTTGGTATTGTTTGTTAGAATGGAATCCAAGGTACTGTACTTTAACTGCTTGGCATAAAGACATTGGCCCAGATTAAATGTGTTAAATTGGGTAACTTTTATCAAAGGGAGCTCAGTAAGGAAATAGAGGAACTAAAGGGAAATTTAGCTGCCAAGGATGAAGAAATTAGCAAGCTTCAGGAGACAATTCAACATCTCTCCAAAGGAAGCTCATGTGAGAATGAAATTCTTAGAACTGGGAATGCTAAATGAAGAAGAGTGTGTCAATCTTAATTATTAGATCCTTAGGTTAAATGCAGAGATATGGAATCTCAACAACAACCTGACCCAACTCCTTTAAACTCTTCTTCCTAGTCCTTCAACTGTTAATCTTCTTGATTCCTGTGGCTTTTTCCCTAACAATATTTAAATTATGCACTGCTATGATACTTACCCTCTACTTATGAATGAATATTTCCTTCGTGTGTTACATTTGTTCTCTTTAAATTGCAAAGTTATTCTTCATGTTATTTGTTGCCCCAGTGGCCATGGGTTAACTAATTTGTGCTTAATTTACTCTTGGTTTACTGTTCTCACATTTTAATGATGCCAAAAGGGGGAATACTATGTTTATGTAGTAGGGACCAGGTACCAAGTAATTTGAGTTGTAGATTTGAATGATATGCTGATAGGGGAAATATGTGATATGCTGAATAGATTAATCAAGGAAGTCATGTTAACAGAGGGAAGTAGTATGAAAATGCACTAAATGAAGGTGCATGATAATAGAGGGAAGATATCAGAGGTTTTTTCTACAAATGGCAACAAGGGACCAGGACCCTGTGTTTCATGATAGAGGAAGCATGATGATAGGGGACCATTCATATTCAGGTGGTAATCATACTGATTAAATATGATGAATGTTCACTGATGCTCAAAGCTGTATGGTTGGTTTGTCATCATAAAAAAGGGGAAAATTTCTATATGTAGTATTGATAAAGAGCAGCTAACTGTAAGGGACCAGGTCCCTGGATGTGCAAGGTACAGTACAGTTGTCCTGTGTTGTCTGTACAATTTTGTCCTCTTGTGTAACAAACTTGCAGGTGCTATTTTGTACTGATTAGGATAACTGGTCCAATGATCTTTTAGCCCTAATCATAACTCATCTATAAAAGGAAAGAGACGTCTCTTCATTAAATTGAGGTTTTTGCACAAATCAAAAGATTGAAGAGAGGCAACAAAAACTCCATTTTAAGACTGCTCAAGCATTGCTCATGTTCTTATCATTGCAGTATGCTTAAAGAGTGAGTGAGTATTCTTGAGTGCTGATTTATAAATGAACTACTCATGTTATAAGAGTATTATATTTGTTTGTTGAGAGAGGTGCTTAGGTAGAGTTGCCTAAGTGTAAGACTTATTCGAGTTAATCAGTAGAGAAGGTCCTTGGTAGAGTTACAAAGATGAGCTTGTAATAGAGTTGCTACAAGCGAAAGAAGCCTATAGGTAGGCTGAAATTAGGACTGTAATTAGAAGGTTCATTATAGTGGATTTCTTTGGTGATTGTGAGGGTGAGCTGTGGTTTTTCCCTTCCTGGGTTTCCACGTAAAAATCTTGTGTTTTTACTCTTCCTGCACTGTTTCTTACTTCCGAGTCATTTTTGTGTACTTTGCCTGTGATTGATTTTGAGGGACTTGGTCCCTCACTGTGTGGTGCAACCCCTAAGGGTTCCAACACCATCTACATCGGGAATACATAATCTGCCTTGGTACCTCAAGATACCATCGCCACCGATCTCAAAAGCTACAACCTTTTGCTGGCCCACATCTCTCTTAATCTTCATTAAGATAGGATCTAATACCCGCTTCTCCTTTATTTCAGCAGCAAGGGATGACTTAGTTAGAAGGGCAACTATTGTCGAGAAACTCTCCACAAATCTTCTTTAGTGACAAGCTAAACACAAGAAGCTCCGAATATCGGTTGGAGTCGTGGGCCTAGGACACTTCAACCACCGCAACTTTCTACAGGTCCACCATGATGCCTTTACTAGAAATGACATGACCCAGAAAAGTAACAATGTTCAACCGGAATTTGCATTTCGAGAATTTGGCATACAACTGATGATCTTTCAAAATCTGCAACACAATGCGAAGGTGATCGGCATGATCAACCTCAATCATAGAGTACACCATAATATTGTCTATGAATACAGGATGAATAAATAAAAAAAACCGATAGAAGACCATGTTCATTAAATGCATGAATGCCGTCGGGGTATTAGTCAAACCAAAAGACATGACTAAGAACTTATAATGACTATATCAGGTTCAGAAGACAGTCTTAGGGATATCCACCTCCCTAATCTTTAACTGGTGATACCTAGACCAAAGATCGATCTTGGAGAAAACATTAGCACCCTGAAGCTGATTATACAAATCATCTATCCTTGGAAGAGGGTACTTATTTTTTACTATTACCTTATTCAATTACCGGTAATCAATACACATCCTAAGGGAACCATCCTTCTTGTGCACAAAAAGAACAGGTGCACCCTATGGAGACACACTAGGATGGATAAAACCCTTGTCGAGGAGGTCTTTTAACTTCTCTTTAATCTCCTTCAACTTAGCCGGAGCCATCCTATAAGTAGGGATATATATAGGAAGGGTGTACAAAACAAGATCAATCCCAAAATCAATCTTCTTATAGGGAGGGACACTAGGAAGGTCATCAAGGAAGACCTCAGGAAATTTATTCATCTTCGAGATTGAATGTAAGGAAGGATTTTCTAAGTCAGAATTTTTAACCCAAACCAAATGATAAAGACACCCCTTAGAGATTAGTCTCCAGGCTCTAAGATATGATATAATCCTTCTCTTAGGCACTAGAGAACCCTTTTTCCACTTAATGACTGGCTAGTTAAGGAATTTAAAGATAACCTTATGGGTCCAACAGTCTAGAGAAGCATAACCTAAATGCAACCAATCCATCTCCAATATGATATCAAAATCGACCATGTCTAACTCTACCAGATCCACCAAAGTCTCTCTCCCACCCACAGATACCAAACAATCCCTATAGACTCTTCTAGCCACCGTAGAGTCACCCATCGGGGTAGAAATAGAAATAGGGTCCAAAATACACTTGGGATCAAAACCAAAATGCAAAGCCACAAATAGGGTCACATTAAAAATAGTGGACACTAGATTAAGTAAATAATACACATCATGGGAAAAGAGTTTCAACATACTAGTAACAACATCAGGTGATGCCTTAGACTTCTGAAAGGTAGTGAGAGCATAGAGACAGTTTTGACTAGTGTCGAAGCTAGATGGTACACTCTTTGGGGCGAAGCTCATGAGGAGGCAACAAGAACCTTATTTTCCCCAGAAACAACCTTACCCACGGGACAGTTTCTAAGCATATGCCCTGGTTGACCACACTTGAAGCACTTGTCCCTTCCCTTATCATAGAAACCCCAATGCAACTGACCACAAAATCTGTAGGGAGGATATGATGGAGCTAATCAGGCCCCACTAGCCTGAGATTAGGCACTCTTTTCCTTAGAATCGTCTTTACCCAGAAAACTCCTGTCACCAGATGTCTTTGGGTAGGGAGCACTAGCTGTCGAGTAGGACTTAGAATTGCCCCACTTCTTCTTGGACCACTTTCCACCCTCCCTGCTACTCTACCGTTGACCTCCAACCTGACAAAAAAATCTAAACTTCTTACTCTGCCTCTCTTTTATCTCTCCCTACTTCTCCTTCTTTTTCTCAACCTGCTGCATGTACACAACTAATTAGGAAATTTCTATGTCCTTGTTTAATAATGCATCCTTACTCTCTAAATTCAAGTCTTGGGACAACCAGAAAGTGAACATTCTCATTCTAGCCATCATGCTAAACACTAACTCTAGAGCATACAAAGATAACTGGTGGAACTTCAAGGCAAACTCCTTGACTGACATCTTGCCTTGCTTCAGGTTAACAAAATCTTCCAGCTTCTCCTCCCTTAACTCTTGAAGAAAGAAACAGTCCAGGAAAGCACTAGAAAAATCATCCCACAGGGCCGACTCAGCATCGCCACCCCTTGAATGGTTCTATTCCTCATACCACTAATACGCCACACCTTTCAATTGGTAGGTAGTGAACTCCGTGCCCTCCACATTAGTGGCATGTATCACATGAAAGATCTTTTTCATCTCATTAAGGAAATTTTAAGAATTTTCCTTAACCCTAACACCACTAAAGGTTGGAGGACTCAACCTTATAAACTGGCCGACCCTTATGGCCTTAAAAAATGGAGTAACAAAAGCACGATGCTCGGTCTGAGTAGGTACTAATTGAGACAACATATGAATAGATTGATGAAACTTAGCATTTGTCACATTAGTTTGAGGAGCTCAAGAAGGACTAGAGGGGAATGCTGGAACACCAGAAGGGTAATCAGGAACTGTACCCGTAGACCAAGTTTGGACCCCATAAATAGGATGTGTCCTATCAACATTGTCCTTGAGTGGGACAGAGAAGTTTCCATGAGCTTTAGATCATCTGGGAGTCATGATATAAAAATCAAACAAATGGAAGTTAGAGAAAATTTCAGGACCTTAGATTCTACAACCCAAAAATAGAACACAAGAAATAGAGACATTTCTAAATACCTTGTAGCCTCTCCCTTATGAGTGTGGCATGCTACATATCCTTAAAAGAGACTCTACTCGACACGACTTTATGGACACCCAACTGACCATGAACTTAGCTCTGATACCATCTTTTCATGACCGAAACTAGGCCCTACCCATGATGGGTATCTCAAGTCCAACAAGGATCGAAGACCACCCCCAAATACCCAAACCACCGACTAACTGTACATCTCTTGTCAGATGAATTTCAAACATAAAACAAGATAGAAAATATTAAATTAGAGATATTATACAAAGTTTATATCCAAAACCAACCATCCATAACCAAATAACCAACCAATTCTAATGCCAATACCAATACCAATACCAATATCGACACCGATACCAACACCGCCCATGCCCATAATAGTCTGACTAAACCTCTAATCAAAGCCAAAGAGTATCCAATCGGGACATGCCCCCCACTATAGACAAACTAAAACCAAAAGGATTAAAAAAGACATAAAGAAATCAACATCATAAAATGGGGTCTTTTGGAGTATGGAATCTCACAACTTTAGTCTGACTTAAAAGTTATCCCCAAATTACCACATCACTAAGCAAGAAGAGTGGAAATATAGCTGGTCCCTGCATTAAATAAGGATATAACATCCAAAGAAAGTTATCTGGGTGAACGCTAGAATGAAACTCAAGGATAAAGATAAAGTAATGTCATCAATCCAAAACCAAGTCAAATCAAAGTACATAATAATTTTCAAATACATATATGTATTTACACCATTCCAGGATAGGGAACAAGGTTTAAAGTGAAATTTAAAATATTTAACCTAGATTGTGTAGATTTATCATCATAAATCCACCCATGAGCTATATAGGTCTAGTGTTACCCCTAAACAGGTCCCCCAGTGAATGTTAGCTGCATGAACTAGAGATATCATAAATGTTTGGGGATTCTCTTGTACCCTTTGTCCTCCATGATATATATATATACATATATATATATGTATTTTGGCTTGGGGTATTCCCTTGCACCCCTTAAGAACATGGTTTTCAATACCAACCTTATGTCGGCAAACATGAGTTCCTAATGTCTGTCTTTCAAACTCACACATTTACGACTAGCTATCACAACCTCCATTATTGCCCAATTAAAATGTCTAACACATAACTAAACCACCAATTCTAGGAGGCAATTATTAAGGTCATTATTAAGTGGTATCGTAATACCGACTATAACTTGCAAGTAATGTGATTAGCCAACACTTAAGGGCTTTCCATGTACCCCACATAATCTATTATTAAAATTACTTGGGGGATTAACGTGTACCCCTCAAGGTTTTCAAAACCATCCTTAACCATTTAACCATTTATATCATGCATTAGTTTCAATAAACAAGCCATGCCATGTGATAATGCATAAACCAAAATTAGTTATGCAAATGGGTGAGTTTATTACAAATTTCCATACCAAAAAATTGAATTTGAGGATTCCATTGTACCCCTATTTCCCTCCACCATTCCTTTGCACCCCAATGAATTTACCAATAATCAATTTAAACATAATAGTTCTACAGATAACATGGAAGAATCGGTTAAACAATTTATGTTAAGAACCCTCAAACCATAGTTCAAAATCCAACATCAATATTCCATGACTAATACTTCAAATCATATGCTTTTACAAAATTTCCAATGAGGGAAAAGTCATACTTGAAAGCCCCAATTGATGTGCTTGATGAAAACCCTAAGTGTTCTTGACCTTGATGATTTGGGAGTGTTTAAGAGCCTATTTGATGTGTTTTTGAGAGCTAATGATGCCCTAAGGAAGTTAAAAGATGTGAGTTTTAAGTTGGACAAGAAGGGAAATATCTAGAATACCCTCAACTTAAAAGATGGAAAAAGCCACCTTTTATTATGAGTCAAACCCTTGACTCGTACCCACACCTTACGACTCATGACCATGAGTCATAACTAAGACTGTGACTAGGATCCCTTTACACTACCCACCTTACAACCCCACCGACCAACTTGTAATAAGATTTTACTACTCATAAGGTCTAGTCGTGACCAACGTAGAATCCAAATGAATTTAACCCTGGACATCCTCTGATTTAAACCTACAACTTAAAACGTATCCTCACGACTTATAGTGAGCCACTCATACTTAGAGTAGACCAAGCGACAAATTTATTGGTTAGGTTATGACTCATCCAAATGAGTTATCTAAACACCCTATGACTCCAGGTATCCAATCGTAACCAAGGCAGTGAGCCCAAAGCTCAAGAATTTTCAAGGTCCAAAAATTTGAGGCGTTACAATTCAGTTGAAGGAGTAGAATTAATATATATATTTATGCATATTCATAACCCTCTCGTTGTTAAATAATAATTACTTAATGGTACTTCTCCTAGATTGGTTGAGGTGAGTTGAGTTGGTAATTTGACTAACTATAAGCTAGTTGTGATGCTAAATGAGTGTAGTCTATCTTTGGGTTATAACTGATGGAATGGTTTATTTATAAATGATTGATTATTGAGGGTAGAATATACTAATGTGAGTTGTGGTGGAGAATTAATGTGTTAATGAAACCCAAGATAATGGATTAGTTGGTGTTTGTACTCTAGAGGATTAATTTTTGTATGCTGATCATGAAGGTGTGAAAAAGAGTCCTAAGTTTGAAGTAAGTTAAGTGTGAAATGTCGTTATCGATTGAGTTTCAACCTAAGTTTAAACTAGGTTCAACTTCAAATGATCACTCCTCCCATAATATAATGATTTAAGGCATCCAATAACCACTGAAGTAAATATCTCTAGGTCTTATTTCTAGCATCACTGACTCTTTATTAATCCAACATCAATGTAAAATATTATGACCATTTTATTAAAGACTATCCATGCTAAATAAACTAAGGTTGCTATAGCGAAACTCAAGCTATTATAGCGGGATGACGACATTATATAAGCCTATTTTTGCTGAAGTTTAGTTCATAAGCTCCAAAATTTTATTCCAAATCCCTAGAGAAATTATCACCCCAAGGTTGGGGCAGACATTCTTTGTTGAGATAAGATCTTTAGTCTTTTTTAATATGAATTAATCCATTCTTCTTGTTGAATTATTACAGTAGATAATTATGGTCAAATTCTTGAACTTCTAAAAAGAGTTTTGATGGTTATTGACCTTGAATTCAATAATGAATAGATGTTTAGCTTTAAAACTCAATTAATGGAGATGAGTTATGTATGATAGAATTAATGGTTAATTGACCCTTGGGTAATGATGTAAATCATGTAGAACTGGTGCTTCTGAATTCACAATTTATTTGTTTGAAGAGTAGTTGATTAAATACTCTTATAATTTATTGTTTATTAAATGATTTACCATTCAAAAATATGATGAAAAATGAAGATCATCTATGGTATAGGTTGTTTGTTGCAACATCTTTGGTCTTATGTAGGTGTAATGACCCTTTTCCATTGTTACAATTATTTTTAGCATGCCAAAATTTGGGTTAAGCTGTTTCCTTAAGTAGGAGTTAAAAATTTCAAGTTAGGCTAGTCTTGGATGAAATCCGAGCAAGGTGTGGTCTAGGGTAATACAATAATATATTGGGTAAACATGGAAGGATTTATTATAATTTTATGATAGACAAGACGATAAGGAATTCATAGGATCTTTTAGATATGAATTTGGGTAAGTAAAAATCCAAATATTGAACTCGACGTAAAGAGGTTGGTTTAGAATGTCAAGGTTTAATAGTAATCCTAAGTTTCTACCTCGCCAATGGTTACTCTAACCTCTTCTATAGCAGATAAATTTCAATAATAATTGAAGTCAACATTGGTCAATCCCATCATAATAGGTGAATTCCGCTATAAAGATTGCCTCTATAACAGGATAGGGATACTATTGTGGAACATATGTGGATTTATGCAGACCCGAAAATGTTTTATTATTTCTAAGTACATTTTAGGGAAAGCTCAGGTGATTTTGGGTGATTTATACTGACTTTCCATCATATTTCTTTGTACAGGTAAGTTATTTTCTTCTATTAACTTGTAGTTTGATTAGTAAGTACTAGAATCACTAGTTTTTGGATTTTGGGGGAGGACTTCCTAGCTGATTTACTGGTGTAATTAGGTGAATTGGGTAGAAAACTATAGGGTTTTTGTTAAAGATTGTGATATACACTTGTATTATGCTAATTTACTATTGTAATTGGCAGAGTTAGGGTAGATTTATGGAAAAAAACCCCTTAATGGGAGAAAAGATCACCAACATAGACTTAGGATATAAGATTACGTAATAATCCTTAGCATGATTTGGCATTTGATTGATTTTGTGTTATATTGGTGTTTTAGTCTGCAATCAAGCAGAGGCTTTGAGAAAAGGCAAGGATTAAATTTGTTAGAGCATTTGGGCTTGGATTGAGGTAGGTGATGGTTTTACGTATTTGAAATCTAGGTGGAGATATACGTTGTTGGTAACTATTTCTTCATATTACTTGATGAAATGCATACTTAAAAGAAGTAAATGGTTTATTTTAATCCAGATTATTAGTCATATATAATGAGTTAATATGAAATCTTATTGGTTGGACAAGTGCGATTGTTGAATAATTATTATTGTTGTGATTATGGTGATATTTATGATTATTTATGGGATGGACCGGTATTTTGGCATATTCATAGGATTATATATTTTATATTATGGCTGAATTGGTATTTGAACATCTTCACAAGATTGGCTATTATAAGGCTGGCAGAACTAGATATCTGGGATTTGGTACATCGACAAGAGCTCATCCCTACAGGTTATTACTAGTGGGTGACCATAAGACCCGAGGTATATATGTACAAAGATTGGTGAGTGTGAGGGTTCCTTGAGTAGACCAGTTTTATTGGTTATTATCATTAACATTATCAGTATTGACTTTTTCTATTACGTTCCTTATTGATCTGAGACTTAGTAAGTATTGTACTTATTATGACTTGTGATTGATCCTTGAGTGGTTCAGGCTAAATTGGCAAGTACTTGACATATCTCTTGTTGTTCTGTCATGTCTGAAGTGAGGTATAAATATTGCTAGAGTCATGGTTTGTTGACATGGACATTGCTAGAGTCATGGATTGTTGACTTGGATATACAAGATTCTGGGTTTATTGACTTAGATATTGACTAGTAGTCATGGTTTGGACATATTATTTTTGACCTACACTTAGTTAAAGTTTGTAAAGTTAATTGAAAAGGCATAAGTGTCACATAGTTGAGGTATTATCATATAATATCTGACCATGGTTGTTCATGCTTTATTAAGTTATGGTTACCTATTCATATTTCTAATTTTAGGTTTACTGATGACCTTACCAGTATAACATTATTTTTATGTACTGATACTACACACACTATTCTTTTTGGTAAGTGTAGAGCATCTTCTGACGACTATTACAAGACCTCAGTTGTGATTCAGATAGTTTTCAAACACAAGGGTGAGCTACATCATCTAGGCTAATGAGTTATTCATTTATTTTTCTGGTCCATTGTTCTGACACGGATATTACTCTTACTTTTTGAGGTTATACCTTTGTTGACAATTATTAGTATTATAGTACAATGATTTTCAAATTCTGAGGGATTGTTTATAGTTCATAATTTTTCAATATTATTTTGAATTAGTTATCGAATTGTTGGTTTTCTTAATGAAAATTGAAATAGTTGCCTAATTTTGTCCAAGTGTTGGATTGAATATTTGAGTTAGATGGTTCTCCCACTAGGGGTTATGTGGGTTCCACTAGACATAGGTTTGGATATTGACAAAGTTGGCATTAGATCCCTAGGTTTTTTGATTTTGTTATACTAAAATTAGTCATGTAGAGTCTTACAAAGTGGTATGGAGACATCTGTACTTTTATTTGAGAGGCTATAGGATATTAGGAAACAATCAACGCTTCCTTCATTTAGGCTATCACTTGATTCCAATTTGTATGTAGCGATCCAAACTGGTATTTAACTATTTTTTTTTCTTTTGTCGGTAGATGGGGAACACCAAAGATAATGGAGGTAGAGAAGCTTAACCCACACTAGTAGCCTAGTTGCAAAACTGACATTAGAGTATTGGGAAGGGGTAGGGGTAAATGAAGGAGAAGGGTAACACCCACCAAGGGTGGAGCTTAGGCAACAACTATTGAGGCATGTCAGAAATCAATTCTACCTTCACTACCCTAGGATCACTATAAAAAGGTTAAGACAGTGAATGAGGATGGTATGAAGTAGGCGAAAGTGATACCAACTAGAGTTGTAGATCTTCCTCTAATGTCTTTTAAGGTTATTCATCAGGTTTTAGCGCTTTTTAAGTTGGTTGGATGGTACTAGAGCCACTCTACTATGCCTGCTACTTAGATTATGGGTACTCAGTATACTGTTACTTTCGCTTCTAACATGGACAAAATATCAGGGAATGCGATCTTTTCTCATCTGGTGTTAGGACCTGTCATAATTGGGACTAAGAATGCCATACTGGCCAAATTTCTAAAGATAAAACCTTCTATATCTTTTGGATTTAAGATGGAGGATGAATTTGAGTTCATTGTTGATTGCTATGAAGGTCTGCATAAGATGGCATTATTGAGCATCACAGTGTTGAGTTTGTTAATTTCCAATTACATAAGGATGCCAAGCAGTGGTAGTGAGCTTATGTTAGGTGTCAGTCACCAACTTTTCCTCCACTGACATAGGCACAGATTATTTATGATGAGTTTCTCATCGTTGAGTAGGGAAAAATTTAGTTACTGCTTATGAGGCTAAATTCCATTCCTTGTCTCATTATACTACTTAGATATTAGAACTGAATAAGATAGAATATGGTTTTCATCAAAGGTAAAAGTATTGATTTGCAGGTATTGTTTATGCATATAACTTCTGTAAGACGTACCTTCAATGATGTTGACTGTGTGAAGAAGCTTGAAGGAGTTAGCAGGTTGGTTAGGCCAAGGTGTTAAAAATGAATCCCAAAATATGGGTAACTTTAGCGGCTTATATTCTAGAGGTTTCGGTCAATAGTCTTATCCAACCACCTTATTCAGTCAGTTGCCAGCCTTCATAATAAGTACAACAGAGACTATACAACAACCATCAGCTGTGAAACGCCAAAGGTCTTTATATGATTCTTCTAGTAGGCCTTTTTTGAGTGAGGTTGTTACTTTTGTGGTATTGCTAGGCACTTCAAAAGAGAGTGTACTCATATGAAGGTAAGTACTTAGGAATACCAGTAGACTAGAGTTATGTTTCCAGCTGGTAGAGGTGGAGGTAGTAATACTAGAGGTCTTCCACATAGTGGATGGGGTAATTAGTAGGTTAGTCGTAGTGGAAATAGAAGTGGTGGTAATACAGGGAAGGGTAATGCATAACCAGCTAGAGGGTTGCCTAGATTGATGACATGACTTACTATTATGGTTTCTCGAGTAAATCTTAGTCCGAGGCTTCAGATACAGTTATCACATGTACTTTTCTCATTTATGAAAGGATGGCTACTATTTTGTTTCACATAGATTTCACTTATTCATATGTATCTGTTAGATTTTCCTTGGGTTTGAACTTGGTTTGTAATGTACTTGACTCTCATTCTCATGTTTCTATGTTGATTGGAGATTTTTTGGTAGTGACTCGTGTGTATCATACCGGTTCAATTTTGTATATTGGTTTTCATAATTGGATAGATTTGATAATCTTGGATATGCTTGACTCTGACATTATCCTGGGTATGAGTTGGATATATCTTTATTGGGATATTTAAAATTTTAATGCTAAGACAATGACTTTAAAGATGCCTAGAATGGATAAGTTAGAGTGGGAAGGTGTATATAATCCTATGCTTGTGAAAATTATATCTTTTCTTTGGGATAAGAAGCTAGTTGGGAAGGGATGTTTGGCCTTTATCGCACAGGTTTGGGATGTTAATGTTGAGTCCCCTTCTATTAAGTCAGTTTTGACAATGTCAGAATTTCAGGAAGTATTACCCATAGATTTGGTTGGTATGCCCCTGGATCGGGATCTTGACTTTTGTATTGACTTTGAGATGGAAACTTGCCCAATTTTTATTCCTCCTTATCAAATGGATCCATCTAAGTTAAGAGAACTTAAAACTTAATAGGAGGAGATATTAATGGATTCATTCATCCTAGTGCTTACCCATGGAGTGCTACGTTATTGTTTGCATTCTGTGTTGACTACGACTGGACCCTACGAGTTGTAGGGTCCCATTATGATTCTTGTGGTTGAGTCATAAAGTCACAATGTATGTTGCCTTAGTGGTACTGCCTTGGTTATGACTCGTTGTGATGAGTCATATGGAGTGGTTGCGAGTCAAAGGTTGACCAGTAGTTAAAGGCAGAACTTTTTTAGCTTTTAAGTTAAGGGCATTTTGGATATTTTCCCTCTTATACAAATTGAAATCCATGACTTATAACCTCATTAGGGTGCCATTAGCACTCAGAATCAAATCAAGTAACTTCTCAAATACTCCAAAGGCTCTCTAAATTTCATCAAGCAAATCAAGCTAGGGTTTCATCAAGTTGGTTATCTAAGGGCTCAAGGGTCGATTCTTCTCTAAATTTCTTAGTGTTTAAGGTATGTTACTCTTCACTTATTGTTAATTTTATAAAAACATGTGATTTAAAGTATTATTCATGAGATATTTATGATGGTTTTGAAATAAGAATTGGGAGTTTTGAATGCTTATTGTTGAACAAGATTTTTATATGGTTGATATATGATTAATCATGCTTTAAATATGGTTTTGAACTTTTAGGTGAATGGATACGGTGAATGAACTAGGGAATTGTGATTTTCCCAAACTTGTGACTTGTGAAGTGGTTATGACCCCAACCCTATAGTGCAAAATTGGTTTTGAGTTATGAGAAATGTGGAACTATTTAAAATTGAATTAGTCTTGAACTATTGCATGACATAAAGAGGTATTTGAAACAAAATGGTCTGATTTAATAAACAAAGGGAGTCGGTATCCCCCACCTTATATTAATGAACAATAGAAGTTATTTTCTCCAAGTTAATGGAAATTATTTTGGCATGTTGTTGTAACCTTGCATGTGTAGTTGATATGACTATACCAACAATGTATGCCTTAATGTTAAATATGGTTCATGAATGGGATTGTGTGATAAATGTTTTAAGTGGGCTTTAATAAGGGCTGTGTAGCTACGTCGTAAAAGTAAAGGTATGAGTGACCGATACTGGAAATTGCATTTGCCGACACGGGGGTCAAAGTGACCAGAAAGGTTTGAGTTCCCTTCATTATTATTTCATGATTAGGGATGTTCGAGTCCCCCATAAATCATTACATGATCAGGTGCTTAAGTCACCTTATCATATGGTTGGGAGGTTTGAGTCCCCTATCTATATATATGAGATTATTCTCTGGTTCATATGGCTACACGTACTGGGGCCCGACAGAGGATAAGAGATGGGGCCCATATAGCCCATGGGTATATGTTATGAAGGTTGAGCTACACAATCCAGGCTAAAGTTTTGAAATGGATGTTAAGCCTTGTTCCCTATACCAACATATGATATGTATATATATGTTTATGTATTTGATTATGTGCAATAGTTTTGAATGATTTTGAACTGTTGATCATGTCATTATGTTATCCTTATCCCTGAGGTACATGCTAGCGTTCACCCCGTTAACCATCTTCGGATGCTGTATCCCCACAAGATGCAGTAATTGGCCATACTTTTACTCCTCCTGCTTAGTGATAAGGATTCAAGATCAAATCATGAGTTGACATTGAAGTGGTGAGCTTCCATACATCGAAATTCTATATTTCATATTTTATTTTTATGTCTCAGACTATTTAGACTTGTTTTGGCTATAGTCGGGGTCATGTACTAACATTTTATTTGTATTCAGTTTTGGTTCATTATTTAGAAGGCTTTGTTTAGACTACTGCGGTTATTTGGTGGTGTCGGTCAATTTTTTAGCTGGTTGTTAGTGGTTGGTCATGGACATGCATTTAAAATTTTCTTAATCTATTGCATGCTATCTTGTTATATATTTGAAATTCATTTGAACTTTGGGTGTGTTGTGTTGGGGTTGATTAGTTGCAGGGGCTGATCTCTGGTCCATGTGGGACTTGACATACTTGTACGACCATGCCCTAGTTTGGGCCGTGACAAAGATGGTATCAGAGCCTAGGTCTTGTGTCATTGGTGTCTAACTAAGGCATATCTAGTAGAGTCTCATTTATGGGTATGTAGCGCACCCCACTTATAAGGGAGAATCTATGAGGCATTTAGGAATGTTTCCCTTTTTTGTTGTTCTATTTCAAGCTATAGAGTCTAAGGTCTTGAGTCTCTCTAATCCCCGTGTGTTCGCTTTTAAGATCATGTCTCCAAGAAGATCTGATGTCCGTGGCAACTCTTCCATCCCGTCTAAGGACAATGTGGACGGAGCTCATCCAACTCTAGGAGTTAAGACTCGATCGAGGGTCGTTGCTTTTGATTACCCTAATGGAGCTCCACCAGTTTCCTTATCCCTTCCTGGGCACCTCAAGCTGATGTGTCTAATGCTAAGTTTTGCCAGTAGATTCACTTTCTAACCTAGTTGGTGGCCTCTCATACTGAGTGAGTTATTTTTGTTTCTCCATCCTTTGAAGCCACTAGAGTTGGCCAATTTATGAGATTAAGTCCTCCAATTTTCACTGGCTCTAAAGTTGAGGAAGATCCTTAGTATTTCATTGAAGAAATAGAGTAGATCTTTCGCGTGATGCATGCCACTGAAGTGAATAGCATGGAGTTCACCACTTACCAGCTAAGAGATACGATGTACCACTGGAATGAAGAGTGAGAGCAGCTTAGGGGCGATAATGCTGAGTCTGCACTATGGGACATTTTCTCTAGTGATTTTCTGGACTGCTTCTTTCCTAAAAAATTGAGGGAGAAGAAAGAGGAGGAGTTTGTAAACTTAAAGCAATGCAAGATGTCAGTCAAGGAGTACACCTTAAAGTTCCATCAATCATCTTGGTATGCTTCAGAGTTGGTGACTAGCATGAGGGATTGGATAAAGAAGTTCACTTTTGGGTTGTCTCAAGACTTGATTCTAGAAAGTAAGGATGCCTTATTAAATAGGGACATGGATATTTCCCATCTTGTGGTTTATATGCAGCAAGTCGAAGAAGAGAAGAAGAAACAGGTTGAAATTGAGGAGAGGCAGTATAAAAAGTTTCGCTACTTGGACTAGGGAATAGATCAACAACAAAGTAGTAGAGATGGAGGAAAATGGTCCAAGAAGAAGTGGGGTAGCTCTGGTTCCTACTCTACGACCAGTGCTCCTTATTTAAAGCCCTAGGTGATCGTCGTGTGCAGAGTGGTGATGGTTTTAGTGCATAGGGTACCCCATCTCAAGTTAGTGGGTCTCAGTCAGCTTCATCATATCCTCTTTGTAGATTTTATGGTCATATACACCATGGGTTTTGCAAATAAGAGAGGAACAAGTGCTTCAAGTATGGTCAGATTGGTCATCTGCAGAGGGATTACTCTTCTAAGGTTGCTTCTGGGGCAAAAAGATTCCTATTATTGCTGTATCAGCTCCTGCACCAAAGGGTGCTACTTCTGTTTTTGGCTTCGGCATTGGTCGAAACCGTCTCTATGTCTTCTCTACCCATCAGGAGTCGAGGTATCCCTTGATATCATTAATGGTATGTTGAAAGTCTTTTTTCGTGATGTGTATTGCTTTCTCGATCCGGAGTCCACTCTCTCTTATGTAGCTATATTTGTGGCTATGCATTTTTGTTTCGATCTTGAGTGTATTTCAGACCCCTTTTCTATTTCTACTCCGGTAGGAGACTTTGTGGTTGCAAGAAGAGTCCATAAGGGTTGTGTGGTCTCAGTTGGTGGTAGAGAAACTCTAGTAAATCTTATAGTGTTAGACATGGTTGATTTTGATGTCATACTGGGGATGAATTGGTTGCATGCATTCTATGCTTCTTTAGATTGTCAGACCCGTAATGTTATCTTTAATTGTCCCAATGAATTAATTATTGAATGGGAAGGTAGTTCCCTAGTCCCTTAGGGAAATTTTGTATCATATCTTTGAGCCTAGAAATTAATTTTTAAGGGATGTCTCTATTATTTGGTATGAGTTAAAGATTCTACCTTGGAGAGTCCTTCCTTACATTCCGTCCTGGTGATAAATGAATTTTCTAAAGTTTTCCCTAACGATTTTCCTGGTGTTCCTCCTAATGAGGGATTAATTTTAGGATTGATCTTGTTACGAACACTCGTTCCATCTCTATCCCTCCATATAGAATAGCTCCAGCTGAGTTGAAGGAGCTCAAGGAACAATTAAAGGATCTTCTAGAAAATGGATTTATCCATCATAGTGTGTTCATGGGGTGCACCTATTTTGTTCATGCATAAGAAGGATGGTTCCCTTCGAATATGTATTGATTATCGCCAAATGAATAAAGTAACCATAAAGAATAAGTATCCACTTTTAAGGATTGATGATCGCTTTGATCATCTTCAGGCTGCTACTTCTCCAGAGGTAGTGGTATGGACTGCATACATTTTACCCTCCCCAGACCCCACTATGTGGAAATACACTGGGTTTGTGATAAAGATTAGGGAGATGGATATCCCTAAGACTGCCTTCCAAACCTGGTATGGTCATTTTGAGTTTTTGGTGATGTCCTTTGGTTTGACTAATGCCCCAGCCGCATTTATGGATCTTATGATTAGGGTTTTCTGCATGTTCCTGGATTTGTTCATGATTGTCATTATCGATGATATTCTGGTATATTCCAAAAGTAGGTGGATCATGTCGATCACCTCCTCCTTGTGTTGCAGATCCTAAAGGATCAGTGTTTGTATGTAAAGTTCTCTAAGTGTGAGTTCTGGTTGAACGCCGTGACATATCTGGGTTATGTTGTTTCTAGTGATGGGATCATGGTGGATCCATAGAAGGTTGTGATGGTTAAGAAGTGGCCTAGCCCTACGACTCCAACCGATATTTGGAGCTTCTTGGGTTTAGAAGGTTACTATAAAAGGTTTGTAGAGAGTTTCTCTTCTATTACTGACCTTTGGACTAAGTTGACTCAAAAGAAGGCGAAGTTCTTGTGGTCGGATTCTTGTGAGGGAAGTTTTGAAAAGTTGAAGGATAAGTTGACTTTGGCTCTAGTCTTGACTCTACCTGAAGACACTGATGGTTTTATTGTCTATTATGATACGTCCTACGTAGGACTTGGTTGCGTATTGATTCAACGTGGAAAGGTAGTTACTTATGCATCTAGATAGTTGAAAGTTCATGAGAAGAATTATCTGACCCATGACTTGGTGCTGTTAACTATGGTATTTGTGTTAAAGTTCTGGAGGCATTATTTGTATGGGTTTCATTTTGATATCTATTTTGATCATAAGAGCCTGGAATATAATTTCACCTAGAAAGAATTGAATGTCAGGCAAAAGAGGTGGCTTGAATGGCTAAAGGACTATGACATGAGCTTTATTATCACCCAGGTAAAGCTAACGTGGGTGCTGATGCTCTTAGCAGGTTATCCATGGGATTGTTATCTTATGTAGAGGAAGAAAAATGAGAATTCGTGAAAGACATTCACCGTTTATCTAACCTCGGAGTTCGTCTCTTAGACTTAGAGAATGGCGGTGTGTTTGTTCAAACGGAGGCGCAACCATCCCTTGGTTCAGAAGTACAAGAGAAACAACTATTGGATCTTATCTTGATACAAATCAAGAATGATGTAGGCAAGCAGAAGGTGGTGGTTTTTAAGATCGGCGGTGATGGTATCTTGAGATACCAAGAAAGGTTGTGTATTCTTGATGTTGACGGGTTGTGAGGTAGAATTTTAGCCAAGGCCCATGAGTCGCGTTATACGGTTCATCCTGGATCAACGAAGATGCATCATAACCTTAAGGAGGTTTATTGGTTGAATAATATGAAGTCGGATGTTGCCAATTTTGTGGCTAAGTGCATGGTATGTCAACAAGTGAAAGTGGAACACTTGAGGCCCAGAGGGTTGTCTCAAGAGATTAAGTTACCAATATGGAAGTGGGAAGTTATTAATATGGATTTTGTTACCGGTATTTTGTGGTCTCATAAGCTGTTTGATTCGATTTGGGTCATCATGGACAGGATAACTAAGTCTGCTCACTTCTTGCCAATGAGGACTAATTTCTCTTCTATGGATTATGCTAAGTTGTTCATTGAGGAGATCGTGAATTTACATGGTGCTTTAGTTTCCATCATAACTAATTGGGGTACTCAGTTCTCATCTCACTTTTAGAGGCCATTCTAGCGAGGTTTGAGGACTAAGGTGATCCTTAGTACTGCTTTCCACCCACAGATGGATGGGCAAGCAAAAAAGAAAATCCAAGTCTTGGAAGACATACTTTGGGCTTGTTTGTTTGATTTTGGTGATAGTTGGGTAGACCACCTGCCTCTTATAGAATTTGCCTTCAACAACAGTTATCACTCTAACATTGGTATAGCTCCATTTGAGGTCCTTTTATGGTAGGAGGTGTAGATATCCTATTAGATGGTTTGAGATTGGTGAAAATAAGTTGTTTGGTTTTGATTTTGTTCACCAAGCCATGGAGAAGGTCAAGGTGATTCGGGATAGTCTTAAGACCTCCCAAAGTCCCTAAAAGTCCTATGCATATATGAGACGAAGTGAGTTAGAGTTCTATGTTGGTGATTGGGTGTTCTTGAAGGTATCTCCCATGTAGGGAGACATGCATTTTGGTAAGAATGGGAAGTTCAGTCCCTCATTATGTCAGTTCGTACTTGGTTTTGAAGAGGGTTGACAATGTTGCATATGAATTGGAGTTGCCCTCTAATTTGAACTCCATTCATCCGATGTTTCATGTTTCAATGTTGAGGAAGTATGTGGGTGATCCTTCGACGGTTTTTCGTTCAGAAAAGGTGGGTATTTCAGATTCCCTGTCTTATGAGAAAGTTCTAATGGAAATCTTGGATGGGCAAGTCCGTCAGTTATGGACTAAGGACGTGGCTTTGGTAAAGGTTCTTTATAGGAACAAAAAGATTGAGGAAGTTACTTGGGAAGCCGAGGAGGATATGAAGTCCAAGTACCCATTCTTGTTTCTCATTCCAGATAATCGTGCCTAAGATATGTGTATTCCTTAACATCTTTGTTTTTTGTCTTTGTTAAAGGTAAAAGTAGAGGTATATAGAGTCAAATCGTGCTAGAAAATGCCTTGTCCTATCATTCGAGGATGAATGATCCTAGGGGGAGTATGTAATGCCTCAGGTTTTTGGTCCTTAGAAAGTTTTTGGAATTCTGTACTCACTGCCCTAGTTACAACTGGACTCCATGAGTCGTAGGGTGTCCTGACGAGTCATTGGGATGAGTCATAACCAAATTAGTAAGTTTGTAGCTTGATTCTACTCTGAGTATGACTGGATCACTAAGAGCCATAAGAATATGTTATAAGTCGTTAGGTGTAATCATAGGGTGTGCAGTGTAAGTCCCAATTTGGGGTCTGTGTTGACTACGACTGGATCCTCCGAGTCATAGGATCCCATTATGATTCATGTGGCTGAGTTGTAATGTCAGCAATGTATGATGCCTTGGTGGTACTACCTTTTTTATGACTTATGGTGATGAGTCGTAAAGAGTGGCTACAAGTCAAGGGTTGACCCTAGTCAAAGGTGACACTTTTTCAGCTTTTA
Organism: Capsicum pubescens; assembly: GCA_030864215.1. Classification (NCBI taxonomy): domain Eukaryota; kingdom Viridiplantae; phylum Streptophyta; class Magnoliopsida; order Solanales; family Solanaceae; genus Capsicum; species Capsicum pubescens. The sequence goes on from CM061546.1 coordinate 115,543,664, forward strand.
AGTTAAGGGCATTCTAGAAATTTCCCCTCTTATACAAATCGAAACCCACAACATATAACCTTATTATGGTGACATTAGCACTCAGAAACAAATCAAGTAACTTCTCTAATACTCCAAAGGCTCTCTAAATTCCCTCAAGCAAGTCAATCAAGGGTATCATAAAGTTGGTTATTTAAGGGCTCAAGGGTCGATTTCTCTCCAAATTTCTTAATGTGTAAGGCATGTTACTCTTCGCTCATTGTTAATTTTGTAAATATATATGATTTAAAGTATTGTTCATGCAATATTTATGATGGTTTTGAAATAAGGGTTGGGAGTTTTGAATGCTTGTTGTTGAACAATGTTTTCCTATGGTTTATATATGATTAATCATGCTTTAAATATGGTTTTAAACTTGTGATGCATGGGTATGGTGAATGAACTAGGGAATTATGATTTTCCCAAACTTGTGATTTTGAAGTGGTTATTACTCCAACCCCATAGTGCGAAATTGGCTTTGAGCTATGAGAGATATGGGAATTTGTAAAATTTAACTAGTGTTGAACTATTACAAGACATAAATAGGTATTTGAAACTCAATGGTTTGATTTAATGAACAAAGAGAGTTGGTATCCCCCACCTTGTATTAACGAACAAAGGGAGTTATTTTCCCAAAGTTAATGGAAATTGTTTTGGAATATTGTTGTTACCTTGAAAGTATAGTTGGTATGACGATACCAATAATGTATGCCTTAATGTAAAATATGGTTCATGAATGGGATTATGTGATAAATTTTTTAATTTGGCTTTAATAAGAGTTGTGTAGCTGAGTCGTGAAAGTAGAGGTCTAAGTGATCGATACTAGAAACTACATTATTCGATGCGGGGTTAAAGTGTCTAGGGAGGTTTGAGTCCCCCTCATTATTATTTCATGATTAGGGAGGTTCGAGTCTGCCGTAAATCATTACATGATCGAGTGCTTAAATCACCTTAGTATATGGTTGGGAGGTTCGAGTCCCCCATATATATATATAAGATTTTCTCTTGTTCGGGCATCTACATGCACTGGGGCCCGAGCAGGGGATGAGAGCTGGGGTCCATATAGCCCGTGAGTATATGTTATGACGGTTGAGCTACACAATCCAGGCTAAATTTTTGAAACACATGTTAAGTCTTGTTCCCTATCCCGACATGTGATATATATATATATATATTTATGCATTTTTTATGTGCACTGGTTTTGAATGATTTTGAACTGTTGTTCATGTCATTATGTTATTCTTATCCCAAAGCTGCATGCTAGCGTTCACCCCGCTAACTGTCTTCGGATGTTGTATCCCCATGCAATGCAGTAATTGGTCATACTTATACTCTTATTACTTAGTGATTAGAATTTGGGATCAACTTGTGAATTGATATTGAAGTGGTGAATTCCATACATTGAAAGTTTACATTTCATATTTTGTTCTTTTATGTATCAGACTGTTTAGACTTATTTTGGGTATTGTCGGGGGCATGTCCCAATATTTTATTGGTATTCAGTTTTGGTTTATTATTTAGAAGGCTTTGTTTGGACTACTATGGTTATTAGGCGGTGTCGGTCAGTCATTTGTTCGATCGTCGGTGGTTGGTCATGGACATGCATTAAAATTTTCTTAAGTTATTGCTAGCTATCTTCTTATATGTTTAGAATTCATCCGACCTTTGGGTGTGTTGTATTAGGGTTGGTTAGGTGCAGGGGTAATTTCTGGTCCATGTGGGACTTGAGATACCCATCACGGCCAGGCCCTGATTCGGTTCATGACATATAGAGATAGGGATTACATTATTAAGTAGAAGTTTATTTTTGTCAATAAGGATCCTTCTTACGAAGAGGAGCCAGTTTCTATTCTTGCTCGAGATGTTCAAAGATTAGGAGTACAGAAATTTAGTTCGTGAAATTTTAATGGAAGCATCTTCCTATCAAGGAAAGATACTTGAGAGACCAAAAAGGATATACAGGATAAGTGCCCTTACTTTTTTTAGGATACAAGTACTTTTCTTACTTTAACTTGACTATTCTTTTCTTCTTTTATCATTTCGGGATGAATAATGGGCAAATATGTACTTCTTGTAATGGCCTTTTTTCATCATTACAATTATTTCTAGCACGCCAAAATTTGGGTTAAGGTGTTTCCCAAATTATGAGTTAAAATTTCAGGCTAAGCTAGTCTTGGATAAAATTTCAATGTGGCATGGTATAGGGGAATTTGAGAATTTATTGGGTAAATGCAGAAGGATTTATTATGCTTTCATGATATATAATAGGATAAGGAATTCATAGGATCTTTCGGAAGTGAATTTGGGTAAGTAAAACCCAGTATCAGACCTGACGTAAGAGGGTTGGTTTGACAAGTCAAGGTTTGTGTGTGCATTATGAAAAAGGAAAAACTGAGAGCAATTTTGAGTTTCTTCCTCGCCACACCTACTATAGATGTTGGCAAGTGGCTTTTATTTTGCTGATATAGCAAATAAATTCCTTTTTATAACAAAAGTAAATCTTGGTTAATCCCGTCATAACAAGCGGATTCCGTTATAGTGAAGCTGCTGTAGCAGGATATACATGGATTTATGGAAAAAATACCTAAAATGGTTTATATTTCTAAACATGTTTTTGGGAAAGCTCAATCGATTTGGGGTGATTTTTACTAATTTTCCATCATATTTATTTATAAAGCTAAGTTATTTCCTTTTGTTACCTTGTAGTTCAATTATTAACTACTAAAATCACTAGTTTTGGGTTTTGGGGGAGAATTTGACTTAACCTAGCTGATTTTTTGGTGCAATTATATGGGTAGAAAACCTTGGGTTATGGTTAAAGGTTGTGAATATACAATTGCATGATGTTAATTCACTAGTGTAACAATAAAATTAGTAGAGTTAGGTTGGAATATGGTAGAAAGCCCCTTAATCGAAGAAATGATCATAAATATGGCCTTAGGGTTACAGGATTAGGTTATAATCCTTTGCATGGTTAGACATTTGGTTGATTTAGCGTTATATTGGTGTTTTAGTGCATAATCAAGTCAAGACTGGGAGAAAAGGCAATGCTCATGTTGGTTAGAGCATTTGGGATTGGGTTGAGGTAGTGATGGTTTTGCGTTGTTGAAATCCAACTTGAGTTATATGTGCTTGCTAATTATTTCTTTCTGTTATTTGATACAATGCATGCTTAAAAGAATTAACAACTTGATTGATATCCTAATTGTTAGTCTCATGTAATGAGTTATTATGAAATCGTATTGGTTGTACAATTGCAATTGTTGAATAATCATTGTTACTGCGATTATGGTGATATCTGTTACTATTTGTCGGATGAGCTGGTATTAGTACTTCTTTATGAGAATATAAAATTATATTGTGTGATGTACAAATATTTGGGAATGTTCAATGAAATGGCTGTTATAAGGTTGACAGACACTACATGTCTGGGATTTAGTACTTGGGTAAGAGGTTGTCCCTACAGGTCATGACTTATGGCGATCGTAAGACCCTTAGTATATATGTACAAGGATTACTGAGTGTGAAAATTCCTTAAGTAGACTAAGTTTATTGGTTAATGTCATTATTGTTATCATTATTGACTTGTTATATTTGGTTCCTTAGTTAGTCGAGACCTTATGATTATTGTGCTTATTATGACATGTGAATGAGTCCTTGAGTGGTTCAGGCTAAATTTACAATTACTTGACATAACTTTTGATGTTCTTCTCATTTCTTGATGTGAGGCATAAATATTTCTAGAGTCATGGTTTGTTGACTTGGATACTACAAGAGTCATGGTTTGTTCGCTTAGATATTGCTAGAGTCAGGGTTAGTTAAATTGGATATTGCTAAAGTCATGGTTTGTGCCTTGGATATTTACTAGTAGTCATGGTTTAAAATTTACTTATTATCTTTTTGACTTGTACTTTATTGAAGTGTCATGACACAATTTCTCAAGTCATGATGACACCAACTTTAACGCACTAGTAGGTGATGAGCGGTGAATTTACCACTCATTTACACTCGACAATCGTGCATATTACTATGTTTTGAATGAATAAAACAGACCTATGTATGATTAAATGCACTAATATCCACATTTTTTAGGCATACAGGTTATGAGATAGAAAGATGTGGACTTGAGCTAAAAGGATCAAAGGAAGAGAAATAAAGTGCAGCTGGAAGACCTGGAGCAGAAATAGGCCTCAGTTACCGCGATTGCAGTATGAGGGTTGCGATCGCGGCCAGTCAAGATGGTCAGAAACCACGATCGTATTGATCTACATGTAGTCACGGTATCCGCAATCATGACAAATCTGGTACGATGGCAGTCACGCGGGACTTATCTTAAGGGAAGTTTCATAATTTTCAATAGCCGACCCCAAGTCCTTTAAAATCTTAAAACCCTTTCCCATTTCGGGCATTCTAGACGCTAGCAACACTTTGAATTTGAAATTGACACCCAAAATAGGCAGGAATTATAAATTTGATTTGGGAGATTTTGATTTTGGTATTTGTGAAGAATGGATGCCTTGAACACCCCATTTGGTATATGTTTCTCTCTTTTCTTCATGAGTAGCTAATTTTTTTAGTCTTAGGATTATGTTGAACTAAGGTGTAAATTAGTTGTGGGTTGTGATGTATTTGGGGTACATGCTAGTTAGATGATAATGGGTTATACTATTGCTTGATTAAATTGGTTGGAATTTGTGGGTGAGTACCCAAATACCCACATGGGTTTGTGGGTGAAAACCCCATGCTCTTGAAAGCCTAAACCATCCTTGAAACAGGGGTTTGGGTGAACTTTAGGAATCCTCATCATCCTTGAAAGAGAAATGCGGGAACTAAGGCAATAGTATACAATTATTAGGTTTTGTTTACTTATTTTCACTATCTTAGACATAAGGGTGACTTTGTAGTTGACTTTACCTTGGGTATCATCCTAGAAATAGGGATCCCTAATTGAGGTAGTGGGTGAATATGATTGTTACACTTGTTAGGTACCCGAAAGGGTCAACAAGTGAAATCTTTGAGGTTTTATTTAGAAATTAGACTTAAGGGTCCTAGACATAGCCTACCACATTAATAACTTACTAGAATGTGCAAAAAATCTCAATCACCTACACCTAAGTTGCCCTTAGGTAGACATAATCCCAAGATTGTTCAAATATCGAAGTTAAATTAAAGTTTGTTGCTTAGTTTATGAAATCAAGTTACTAGTGATATACATTATCCCTTAACCAAGACCCCCACCCATTTTTAATTATGTTGTTTACTTTACTAACACTTCAGGTATTATCTTAGTAGGATTTAATTACCCACAAGATTAGAACTCTATCTTTTACCCTTTGTGGATTCTACCTCTACACGAGTTGGGATATTGACAACGACCAGCCTCTACCACTTTAAATGGTATAGGTGAGCGTTATAAAAAGGGCGCCATTACTGGGGAGTGAAATTTAGTTTTCATTTATGCGGTATTAGTTCTTACTTAGGGTATACCCATAGTGGTGTATGTTTATTTTTGTTGTTGTTTTCGATTCTTTATAGGTGATCTAAGTAGCATACACGGAACCATGAGCGACAATTCTAGTCAAGCTGGGTCTTTTGACATCCCTCTTGATGATGAGGGGAAACTCAATGACGTTGGTCGTTCATGTGCCATCTGGATCCCACCAACTCATGGGACGATGTCTTTTATGTCAAAAGCATTATTTTGCACATGTTTCAAATGAAGGGACTTTTTAGGGGGCAAGCTTATGAGGACCCCAACCTATATTTGAAGAATTTCTAGAGGTGTATGCACCCTTTGATATCGCACACATAACCCAAGAGTCAATCCATCTTTGCCTCTTCCATTTTCCCTAATGGGAGAGGCGGTATTATAGCTCCGATCTCTTTTGGCTGGGTCTATCACTTCATGGGATGAACTCACCACAACCTTTCTTAGCCTATATTTCCCACCATCCAAAATGCTCCAATTAAGGGATGAAATTATCAAATTTAGGAAATTGAATGGAGATACTTTGTATGAACAATGGGAAATATTTAACGAAAAACTAACACAATGTCCGAACCACGAGGTCCTAGAGAAGATGCTTCTCCAAATCTTCTACCATGCTCTTGACCCACTCAATAAAAACATTGTAGACAATGCGGTGGAGGACTCTCTTGTGAAGTTCCATTATCATACCACAATGAATTTTCTTGAGGAGGTTACTAATAGAAACTGAGGATGGCATACCCGAGATGCCAAGGTTCCTAAGAGTTCACCCACTACATCCTTGGTTGATAAGGAACACATCAAATAAGAAAAAGAAAGATAGGAGAATATGGCTAAGATGATGACGCGACTAGAGCTTTTGACAAAACATGTGATGGGTTCACCCACTAAAGTGGTGAATGCCATGGCATCAAAAGCCTGTGAAGATGATGAAGAGGCTAAAAAGCTTGATGAGGAGATTCGGTACTTAGCAAACTATCCGGAGGGTTCCTTCCCTGCCTATCAAAGGAAAGGTCGGAACCAAGGTTGGATGGACTGTGAACATGATCATGATTGAAGAGATAAAGATCATAACTATGAGCGCTATGTACCTCCCCATGATTGGGAAAAGAACAAAGAGGTGAGTTCCATTGACCTCGACAAGTACAATTTTAAAGATAACTTGGCAAAAATCTTGATGAGAGTGGAAGGAAAGGACAAAATGGTTCATGAAATGAAAGATGAGTTTTTGAAACTTAGTCAAACCATGGCGTCCTTGTATGCCTCCATTAAGTAATTGGAGACTCAAATCGGACAAATTTCCACCCAATTAAATGCTAGGCCAAAGGGTAATCTTCCTAGTGACACTATTGTGAACCTGAAGAATGAGGCTCGAGTTTTAGCAGTGGTCACTAGGAGTGGGAAGACCCTTGGTGATCACTTAAAAGAAGAGTTGGGTAACAATATGCCTAAGGTTAAGTCAAAATAATTGCAACCAAAATATCAAGATGAAGATGAGAAAAAAGAACCGGTGGAAGTAGATAAAGAGGTGGTGGAAAATGAGAAACCACAAAGTGATGTGATGCCTACAATACAAGTCCCTCCCCCGTTCCCTCAAAGCTTCAAAAAATGAAGAGGGTGATGAACTCAAGAAATTCATGGCCAAGCTTAGCAACCTCTTTATTAATATCCCATTGCTTGAAGCAATCCAAGAAATCCCGGTACACGCTAAGCTTATGAAGAAGTTGATGTGAAAGAAAAAGATTATTGAAGGTTGAAATTCAAGAGGGGGGGGTGAATTAAAATTTTCTTCTGTGAGTTAACTACTGACTCCTCACAGTCGACTCTTCTGCAGATTGGAACACTTCACAAATAGATTAAATTTAGAATAATTAAGTAAGTAAATAACAAAATATAAAGTAATAACAAAAATATTTATCCTTGTTCGGAACACCAATGAGGTGCCTACGTCCATTCCCCTTGGGTTTCAAAGTTTCCTTAGATCGTTGACTATTTGGCTCCAATACAATGATAGGAAAAAAGTCCTCAAGACTTATTTTTCTCTTCAAATCTGGTGACACAGCTTCAGTTGATGTTACAAAGTTGACTCGATCCTATTCTTTATATAACAATTGTAAAGCAAAGTTACAAATCCTTGTGAGACTAAGATTGAGACACTTTGAATTTTCTACTAGAAGTTTCATAAAATATGTCTGTCTTAGGTCTTCATCTTTTATAGTCTTCGGCTGCTACTCTTCATTAGGAAATCCAATAGATTTCTTCTTAATCAAGGATGTAAATTGATTCCTTGATTGAGGAATGTAGCCGTATTATATGTCCATATCAGATATGTTCATATATGGCTTTGGATCACGTCCATATTTGGTATGTCCATGATTTTTTTTTGGTTTTAGAAAGATTAATTCCTTTCCCAATGTGCTCGTGATCTTCTCTTCCCGATTGATGTAGTCTACCTTGATTTTGGGATTTTGATCCTTCTTCTATTTTTGTGATATTTGATTGATATACTTGTCATGCTGTGATCTTCCATATCCTCCAATATCTTGATTTGATTCTCCATGACATTTGGGGCCGAGATTCTTCTCCCATCTATGATTGATTTTACTTGGATACCCTGGATGTCCGTCCATTCTTGATGTCCTTCTATTTCCGGAGTCGACTTTCTTTATCTTTCCACTATTAGCAGTCTTAGTGTTCTGCAAAGATACACTTGTTCGTGTGTCATTATTAAAACATAGACTTAGAAGGCTAATAATCTCCCCCCTTTTGATATTGACAATAAGAGTAAACATCAGTTGTCTTCCCTGTCTGTTTGCTTACTCCCCCTAAATTGTATAAGTATTAGCTGACGTATAAACTTACTCTGCTCCCCCTGGCTGGTAGGATACTCTGATGTTCTAGCTTTCTCCCCCTTTGACATAATAAAAAAGAAAACAATACACAGGAAATATGTAGACAGAGGAATGCACACAAAAATAAAGAAAAAAGTATTTTTTTCTTTTAAAGATCATTAATGCTAAAAATACCAAGCCTTTTTCAAAGAGAGCAAAATTTTTTCTTGAAGGAGTTTTGTAAAAATATCTGCTAGTTGATTTTTAGAGTCAACAAAATTTTGGGACAAATCACCGTTCTCTACACGGTCTCAAATGAAATGATGCTTAATATCAATATGTTTAGCTCTAGAGTGATGCACAGTATACTTAGATAAACTAATGGCACTAGTGTTATCAAACATAATAGGAACAAATTTAAAAGATAAGTCAAAGTCAAGAAGCTGATGTATAATCCATAATATTTGAGTACCACATCTTTCGATAGCTATGTATTCAGCTTCAGTGGTTGAAAGAAAAACACAAGTTTGTTTCTTGCTATGCCATGAGATAAGTGCATCACAAAGAATTTGACATGTTCTGTTGGTACTTTTCCTATCACTCTTGTCTTCTGCAATATCAGTATTTGAGTAGCCAATTAAATTAAAGTGTGAGGAACAGGGATACCATAGACCAAGGTCTTGAGTTCCTATTAGATATCGGATGACTCATTTGATGGTAGTGAGATGCTACTCCTTTTGAGTCGACTGGAATCTGGCATATTTACACACATTGAACATATATCTGGATGACTTGTAGTCAAGTAGAGTAGAGATTCGATCATTCCTCGGTACATATTTTCATCAACGTCTTTTCCAGCCAAGTCTAAATTAATGTTTGTGGATGGGCTCATGGGTGTTCCATAGTCTTTCCCCTTTTCCATGCCAAAATTTTTGATGAGTTCTTTCATGTATTTGGCTTGACTGATGAAGGTGACCTTGGGAGTTTGTTTTATTTGCAGTCCTAGAAAGAATGTTAGCTCGCCCATAAGACTCATTTTAAATTCTCCTCTCATCAAGTTAGCAAAATTCTCACACATCGAGATGTTAGAACTACCAAAAATGATATCATCAACGTAAATTTGTACAATTAGAAGATTTGAATCAAGCTTTTAAATGAACAAAGTTGTGTCAATATTTCCCTTTCGAGAATTATTCTTTAGTAGAAAAGTACTCAGTCTCTCATTCCAAGCTTTTGGAGCTTGTTTGAGGCCGTAGAGTGCTTTTGATAACTTGAAAACATGATTTGGAAATGAAGGATCTTCAAATTCAGGGGGTTGTTTTACAAAAACTTCCTCATGAATAAAGCCATTTAAAAAAGTACTTTTTATGTCCATTTGATATAATTTAAAACATTTAAATGGGATAAAAGCTAATAAAATTTGTATTAACTCTAACATTGCCACAGGGGAAAAGGTCTCATCATAGTCAATTTCTTTCTGCTGCGAGTAGAATTGAGCTATGAGTCTGGCTTTATTTTTGATAACTTTACCTTCCTCATTTAATTTATTTTTGTAGACCCATCTAGTTCCAATTACTGAGCCGTTTCTTGGTCATTCAACTAGAGTCAAAACTTGATTTTGTTCAAATTGGTCCAGTTCTTCCTTCATAGCTTCAACCTATGATTCATTGTTAAGAGCTTCATCAGTTTTGTTTAGTTTGGTTTGGGACACAAGGGAAAGAAATGCTTATCTTCTTAATGATACTCTGGTATGTACTCTATCTTCTAGATTTCCGATGATGAGTTCATTTGAATGGCTGGTATCGTGATTCCATTCTTTTGGAGTATTTGATTTCACTATTTTTGCTATGGGAGTCGACTCTATTGACCGTGTAGTCGACTTATCTTGTGAAGGTTCTAGAGTTATACTGTAAGTTTCTCCAGTCTGTATATTACTCATCTGTTCTTCATCAATACTTATACTCACGGGGAAGTGGTTAGATTCATAAAAAAGAACATGTATATATTCCTCAACACACAAAGTTCTTTTATTAAAAGCCCTGTAAGCACGATTAGTGGGAAATTACCCAAGGAAAATTTCCTTCGTCACTTCGTGGATTAAATTTTTCTAACGTATCCTTACCATTATTATGAATACAATATTTACATCCAAAGGGATGAAAGTAGACGATGTTGGTCTTCGTTTCTCGCCAGAGTTCATAAGGTGTTTTCTTCAAAATAGGTTTGATCAGACACCTATTGATGATATGACACACTATACTAACTACTTTTGCCTAAAAATGATCTGGGAGATTATGTTCTAACAACATTGTCTTGGCAGTTTCCTAGAGGGATCGATTCTTTTGCTCTACTTGACCATTTTGTTGAGGAGATCACAATGAAGAGAAGTTCTAAGAGTATCCATTCTGAGAACAATACTCCTCAAATGCCTTATTTTGTAATTCTCCTCCATGATCACAGTGAACGTAAGTGATGAGGTGTCCTACTTCTCTCTGTACTTTTCTAAAAAAAATCTCAAAGTTTGTGAAAGCTTCGTGTTTATGTGCAAGAAACATAACCCAAGTAAATCATGAGTAATCATCAACTATGACAAAAACATATCTTTTTCCACTTATGCTTACAGTCTTGGTGGCACCAAACAGATCCATGTGGATTATTTAGAGAGGTTTGGTAGTAGAGACAATGTCTTTAACCTTGAAAGATGTTTGAGTATGTTTACTCAATTGGCAGACATCAAAGATGTGATTCTTTTAAAACTAGAGTTGTGGCAGACCTTTCACCAAATCAAGTCTAGACAATTTCTCAATAATATGCATACTAGCATGCCCGAGATTCCTATGCCAAAACCAAGTATCATTTACAGCGAGGTAGGTTAAGGTGGCAAAATTAGGTCTATTTAAAACATAAGTGTTTTCTACATGTTCACAGATAAGGGAGATATTTCTCTTGTCGTGTTTAATAGAGCAGTTTTCATGTTTAAAGAAGACTCCAAATATAGCATCACATAGTTGACTAATGCTGAGAAGATTGTGTTTGAGACCGTCTACTAGGTATACTTCAGTAAATTTACATGATGAGTTGAGTCTTACTGAGCCAACTCCAATGGCGTTTCCTTTGGCATTGTCACCAAATCTGACTGATCCCCAATCTACTTTATTTAAGGAGGAAAAGTTCTCATTTATTCTAATCATGTGTTTGGAAAATCCGCTGTCAATGAACCACATTCCCTCTTTATAGCTCTTGCAGACCCGTTCCTGTAAAATAAGAGGATTAATTTCCTTTAGTCACCCAAGTGGTCTTGGGTCCTTGCGGGTTAGATGTGTTTTATTTGGGCTTCCAAACCCATACGTTTTTAGGCTTATGCGTGAAACTATAGGATTTGTTCCCTTCCTATCCACTGATAAAGTAGATGGGTCCCCGAGAGGAGAAAAAGGTCTTAGATGATTTAAACAACCCTAATAAAGAAGTTGAATAGTTTCTAAAAAAGTTTAATCTTACGAAACTGTGGCTTGGGGATTTCTTAAGATTGTTCAATTTTATTTTTGCATCACCAAGCTCTTCATGAAGTAAGTCAATTTCAACTTGACATGCTTCAATTTCCATTTGGCAGTTTCGTCATTCCTCTTTGAGTTTTTGTTTAAAGCTAGCTTCACAACTTTTTTTCACTTGAGCGATTATTATATTCATTTATGTATTTTTGAAGTTCATCAGTTATCATATCTAGATTACATTCAAAAGTGTTATAGTTATGATAGTCGTGTGATCTTACCTCACTGGGTTCACCTATTACCATAAAACATATATTTGAAGCCTCTATTTCTTCTTCAGTTTCATCTTCATTGCTCCAGGCTTCAAAATTTTGATTTTTTCTAGATGATCGTTGTCTCAATTCTGGATAGTTTTGTTTGAAATGTCCTGGCCTTCCAACATAGTAATAGAGATCATCATTTCTGGTGGAGTAATTATTTATGCCTCATTGGGATCTTTGCTATCTCTGTGTCATGATCTGCATTACCCCACAGTTGATGTGGGCTATTCCTTTGCTATTAGCATCTTCCAGAATATCCTTCTCTCTGGTTGGAGAAGCATTGAAGGATACTAGTTTCTTCTTTCCATCCTTGTGAAACCTGTCGATATAATTTTTCTTATATGTGATAAGGTCACCTCGTAGTATATTGTATGTCTGTTGTAAAGATCTCCATCTTCCAAAATGGCATCCTTGGTTTCCCAAATCTTTGGAAGGCTTCTGACCGACTTCTGGACTTGCAGGCTCTGTAGATAGATCATCCCCAGTGATTTTAGTTCACACACGATTTTGCTGAATCTGGCAAACATTGTTTCAATGTCCTCATTTTCTTCCTTTTTTGAATAGATTATATTCGTTGACTAGGGAAACAATTTTTGACTTCTTCACTTTGGTGGTTCCTTCATAGGTTACCTCCAGTTTGTCCCACATTTCCTTTGTTGTTTCACACGTTGATATATTGTCGTATTCTTCTTCACTAACTGCACATAAAAACAAACTTATAGCAAGTGCATTAGTTTATATTACCTCTTGTTATTCTTTAGTGACCTCGATGCTTTCAAGGTCTTCTAAGTTAATACTGCTAGATTCCTTGTCTTTGTCCTTTGACTACTTTTTAAGCCCCAGAATGGGTTTTAGACCCTTCCTAATTACAACCCAGGCTTGGAAGCATTTGATTGGACAAAAATTCTGAACCTGTTTTTCCAGTAAGAGTAATGTTTCCCATTAAAGTATGGTGGTCTTATGGAGCAGTGACCATCCTATAGAAGCGCACCAAGAATTTGATAATTGGCCATCTAATCTTTTCTCACTTGTGGTTAAGTAATGCAGTTGGTGAGACCTGCTCTGATACCATTTGAAATTCAAGAGGGGGGTGAATTGAAATTTTTTTCTATGAGTCAACGACTGACTCCTCACAGTTGACTCTTCTGCAGATCAAAATACTTCATAAACAGATTAAATTTAGAACAGTTAAGTAAGTAAATAACAAAACATAAAGTAATAACATAAATATTTATCCTCGTTTGGAACACCAATGTGGTGTCTACGTCTAGTCCCCTTGGGTTTCAAAGTTTTCTTAGATCGTTGACTATTTGGCTCGAGTAAGATAATAGGAAACAAGTTCTGAAGACTTATTTTCCTCTTCAAATCTTGTGACATAGCTTCAATTGATGTTACAAAGTTGACTCTATCCTATTCTTTATATAATAATTGTAAACTAAAGTTACAAAGCCTTGTGAGACTAAGATTGAGACACTTTGAATTTTCTGCTTGAAGTTGCGTAAAAAATGTCTGTCTTCGGTCTTCATCTTTTTTAGTCTTCTACTGCTACTCTTCATAAGGAAACCTAAGAGATTTTTTCTCAATCAAGGATGTAAATTGATTCCTTGATTGAGGAATGTAGCCATGTGATATGTCCATATCAGATGTGTCAATATATGACTTTGGATCACGTCCATATTAGATATGCTCGTGATTTTTTTCTTTTTATTTTTGTAGAGATTGATTCCTTTCCAAATGTGCTCGTGATCTTCTCTTCCCGATTGATGTAGTTTGCCTTGATTTTGGGATTGTGATCCTTCTTCTATTTCTATGATATTTGATTGATCTGCTTACCATGCTGTGATCTTCCATATCCCCTAATATCTTGATTTGATTCTCCATGACATTTGGGGTTGAGATTCTCCTTCCATTTGTGATTGATTTTACTTGGATACCGTGGATGTCTGTCTATTCTTGATGTCTTATTTATGGAATCGGCTTCCTTTATCTTTCCACTATTAGCAGTCTTAGTGTTCTGCAAAGATACACTTGTTAGTGTGTTATTATTATAACATAGACTTATGAGGCTAACAAAGGTGGCACAATTGAAGTCACCTATAGTTTTAGTGCTATCACGTGTAGCAAAATTGTGGAAAAGAAGGAAGACCCTAGGGATTTTATCATCCCTTGCACCAATGAAACACATATGTTCGAGAAAGATTTATGTGATCTCATTGCAAGTATAAACCTCATGCCTTTTGCCATTTACAAAAATCTTGGATTGAATACTCCAACTCTAACATCTATGAGATTCTTAATGGCCGACTGATCTATCAAGAGATCGGTCGGGATTTTGTTTGATGTTTTAGTCAAGGTGGACAAATTTATACTTTCTATGGACTTTATGGTTTTGGATTGCGAAATGGACCAAGAAGTTCTCAACATTCTTGGTTGACCTTTCTTGTCCACCAGACAGGCCATTATTGATTTAGAGTTGGGTGAAATGAGGCTTAGAGTTTATGATGATGAGGTCTCTTTTTGAGTATGCAAAACAAAGAACCAACCTATGGAACTTCAAGTGATATCAGTGATTGATGTTGAAATAGAAGAAGCGAAAGAGGGGGCCCTTGAGGACCCAACTTGAGAAAGGAGGAAGACTTCATGCCACAATGTAAACAAAGGTGCTATGTAGGAGGCAACCTATAAATTCCACGAAAGTTGCTCGTATCCTTTGCTTTTTCTTTTATAGTGTAGATTTTAGTTTTGAAAATTGAATAACCCATGTATTTGTGGAACTATTGAGTGTGTTTTAAGAGCTTAAAAAATGGAAAGTGTGAATTTTTTGTACTATGAACTGAATAGGGGAAAATTTGTCAAATTATGAAATGAGCTGAACAGGGAAAAACTAGGGTACAGAAATGCCCCCAGTTACTGTGATTGCGGGCCCTAGGCCACAATCGCAGTCACCCGCGTGTCCATGACCGCATGAATTTCACTGCGATCGTGGTCACCTCAGCTATATAACCATTTGATTCACCCATTTCCCTTACACTCACTTTTCAACTTTACTCTCTTATTGGACCGATTACTGGCCAAGATTGTGAGCTCTCTAACAGCATCCTTGCATCCATCTTGTATCACATACCCGGTAGATGTTATGAATCTATATTTTTATTATTTAAAATAGGCCATAGAATGCATGTTGTAGAGAAGGCCTGAATCTTTCAGTTTCATGCTTAATTGTTTCATAAATTATGCTTGTGTGGTGTTTTGCTGCTAGATTATGGTCTGCACAAAAGTAGGGAAGTCTTGCGTACCCAAAATATGTGTGGAAATAGAGACAAATGAAGAGTGAACACCAAGTGTTTAATATAATGCCCAAATGAATGCACACTAATGGTTTTACATTTTAAGGGAATAATCGAGTAAAAGATAGATTTTTGGGCTCCATGGGTAAAAGAGGACCCATAGATGAACTCCCACATACCTTAAAACTTTAATATTGAAAGATAATTGACTTTTCTTGAATGTTCTTGGATTGGGAATGATAATTTCTTCGTTTTCTTGAAGAAAAGCTTGAATCTTGTTCTTGGGAGATGATCTTGAGAGAAAACCCTATTTTTCTTATTCTTGAGAGTGGAGAGGATTAAGGCCTATTAAAACTGATTTATGATGGTTATGTACGTGATTTTGATGATTTAAGCCATGGAAGGTGAGGGAAAAGTTCAAAATACCCTTCCAAAACTATTAGGGAATTGCTGAATTTTAAGGGTGACAACTTGGGTTGATAAGTTGTCACATAGTTGACGGCCTATCAGCTTAGGTCGTCACTTAGGAGCTTAATTTGATGGGTTTCTGGTTTGGGATGACGACTTTGATGATAAGTCGTGACATAGTTGACGGTTTATCAGCTCAGGTCGTCACTTAGTTGACAGACTGACATGCTGAAGTAAAACCGGCATAACTTTTTGCTCCGATATCGGATTAAGGTAAAACAAAATGCCTTGAAAATAAGATTCAAGGACCTTTCATTTGATATAAGGTATAAAACGTAACTCATTATGTAAAAACATAAATGGTGGATTAAAGTTGACCCAAGTTGAAACTTTTACTAAAACTTAATCAATAGAAGTGCTCGCAACTCGTCCTTAAGCTAGGAGGATATTATGACCTTGATCAATACCCAAAGATAATACCACACAATATATTTGTTAATAAGTCTGTATGCATAGAAATAAAGATTTAAATTCTAGCCAAAAAATGTGGGGTGTTACAAATAGTGTGATGTAGATGTTCAAGGAGGGTTTAGCCATGTTGTTCCTAAAAGATATCCTACCTTACCTCGAACCTATGTTACAAGAACAAAAATCCCTTCGTGATTCCCAACTTAGTATTTGTATTGTAGTGGTGATTGAAAATAGGGGCAAGCCTATGTCATGATACTTGTTAGCATTAAGAGCTCTTGGGAGAGAGAGAGTTTTCTACACTTAAATTTCTTTTTGCATAATTAATGACTTGGTGTGTGAAATTTTCTTTCTTGTGAGAAGGCATGTAAATAAGTCGGGGTGGGTGATTTTGTCATCTCCCAAAAAATGAGGCAAAAAGGAGTATAATGTAGTTGGGGACAAAAAGGAGTCAATTTTAGATTATTAGTGATTGTTGCATAGTTTCTATTTAAAGTCTTTTGAATCCTTGAAAAATTATATTTTATGTTGAGGGGTGTTGTGAAAATAGTTTTGCCCATGTTTGAATAGCTAAATTGTGGTATTAACTAAGTTTAAAGTCATTATGATCGTTTGGGTCTTTTGATGTGGGCATAAATATGCATAGTCTCATGGTAAGGGGTAGTGTTACTTGAGGACAAGCAAAGCTTTAAGTTGGGGGTGTTGATAAGTGGTGAATTTATCACTCATTTACTCTCGACAATCATGTCCATTACCATGATTTGAATGAATAAAAAAGACCTATGTATGATTAAATGCACTAATATTCACATTTTCTAGGCATATAGGTTATGAGATGGAAATATGTGGACTTGAGCTAAAAAGGATCAAAGTAAGAGAAAGAAAGTGCAGCTGGAAGACCTGAAGCAGAAATAGGCCTCAGTTACAGCGATCGTAGTCTGAGGGCTGCGATCACGGCCAGTCAAGATGGTCAGGAATTGTGATCATGATGAATCTGGTGCAATCAAGATCATGCGGGATTTAGCTCAAGGGCAGTTTCATAATTTTTAGCAGCTGACCCAAGTCCTTTAAAAACTTAAACCATTTCCCATTTTGGGCATTCTAGAGACTAGCAACACTTTGAATTTGAAATTGAAACCCTAAATTGGGTAGAAATTGTAAATTTAATTAGGGAGATTTTGATTTTGGTATTTGTGAAGAATGGATGCCTTGAACAACCCATTTGGTAGATGTTTCTCCCATTTTTTTCATGAGTAGCTAAATTTTTTAGTCTTGGGATTATGTTGAGCTAAGGTGTAAATTAGTTGTGGGTTGTGATGTATTTGGGTACATGCTAGTTAGATGATAATGGGTTATACTATTGATTAATTAATTTGGTTGGGATTTGTGGGTGAAAACCCTAAATACCCACATGGGTTTGTGAGTGAATACCCCATGCTCTTGAAATCCTAAACCATCCTTGAAAGAGGGGTTTGGGTGAACTTTAGGAATCCTCATCATCCTTTAAAGAGGGATGCAGGAACCAAGGCAATAGTATATAATTATTAGGTTTATTTTACTCATTTTCACTATCTTAGACATAAGGGTGACTTTGTAGTTGACTTTACCTTAGGTATCATCCTAGATATAGGGATGCCCAAATTGAGGTAGTGGGAGAATATGATTTTTACACTTGTTAGGTACACGAAAGACAGTAACAAGTGAAATCTGTGAGGTTTAATTGAGAAATTAGACTCAAGGGTCCTAGACCTAGCCTACCACATTAGCAACTTACTAGCATGTACAACATATCTCGCACACCCACACCTAAGTTTCCCTTAGGTAGACATAATCCAAAGATTCTTCAACTATTAAAGTTAAATTAAAGTTTGTTGCTTAGTTTGTGAAATCAAGTTACTAGTGATATACATTCTCCCTTAACCAAGAACCCCTCCCCCCTATTTTTAATTATGTCATTTACTTTACTAACACTCCGGGTATTATCTTAGTAGGACTTAATTACTCATAAGTTTAGAACTCTATCTTTCACTCCTTGTGGATTCGGCCTCATCTACCACTTTAGATGGTATAGGTGAGCATTATCAGTAGGTAAGTCAAACTATAGACGAAAATGACAAGTAATAGGCTAGTTATTAGAAGCTATAATGAATACCAAAATTAAGCATATAATTAGATTATAGGAGATAAAATATAAGTATAATGGCATACATATAGATAAGAGAGAGAAAATGAGTATCTTATGTCCTAATAAGATCGGTATAAGGGCCAGTAATTAAAAGAATAAGAGTACTAATGGTATATAATATAGAAATAGTCTTGAAAGAAAAGACTGTTCAAAAGTAACAGAAGGAGAGAGAATCAAATTTATCCTTAAGAGCTCACCTTATCTCCGAACTATGGACTATGTTGGATAGAATATCAATGACGACAACTAGTACTTGAATATGCATCATAAATAGATGTAGAAGCATAATATGAGTACCAATACAATGGGTGCTTAGTAGGTATCATCGATTTACTGATCTAAAATAATAATATGATGCAAAAATATAAACTAAAATTAGGGATAAAAGGAAAAACCTGAAATAATGCTCTAACTGACAAATCAGAAATGACCAGGCAGATAATTTTGAAACAAAATAGCTAACAACAATCTAAATGGGCACCTATATTTACAGAAGGCATTAAAAAATAAATAACCCAATCGAGCCCCCATTAGCTCAATGGATGGAATCAAGATATAATACCGTCAATAAAAATTATAAAGTAAAATACCTTGGATTTTGTCCCTTGGAAATTTCCTAAGCTTTAAGCTCACTATTCTTGTAACGACTCATTATACGAGTCGTATGGTGTGGTTACGAGTTAGGGGACCCAACTTATAAGGTTTCCAGTAATGATGGTTGGGTTTCTGTTGTGGTTATAGTTTTGTGGTATAGGTCATTCGGTATGGTGATGAGTCATTAGGGTTATCCTTCACGTAATCAGAAACTTAGTGACTTGACTTGGCTCTGAGTACGAGTGTCTCACTAAGAGCTGTGAGGATAGGTCATGAGTCATTGTGGGAAGTCATATATTGTCTAGTGTTAATCCCTTTAGATTCTTTCTTTAGTACGACTGAACCATATGAGTCGTATGGTCTAGTCACGAGTGGGGGCAATGGAGTCGTATGGTGGACAGTGTGTGGGGGTCTAAATCATGATCTTGGTAATGACTCCATTGTATTAGTTGTATATTATGGTCACAAGTCACGGGGTCAACTCGTAACCACCTGCAATATTTTTACAATTTTAAGTTGGGGGTATTTTGGACATTTCCCTCTTTTAACTCCTTTGGATACCACGACATAAAAAATATTTTGGGACTTCATTAACCAATTATTACCAATTAAACACTCTTAAAATATCTCTCAAACTCTCTATTCAAGCAAGAGGCTAAGGTTTCTTCAAGAAAATCAATTAGGGGCTTTCAAGAGTGATTCTCTCCATCTTCCTTGGTGTCTAAGGCATGTTACTCCTCCCTCATTGTTATTTTACAAAGAGCATGTTTTATAGTATTTGGTTTTCATGGTATTGTTATTATTTTGACTTAATTGTTTGGGTTTATGGATGTTCATGGTTGAACAATGTTTCTAATGGTTTAATGATGTTTCTTTCATGCTTTTAATATGATTTTTACATTGTGGAATGCATGGTAATGGTAAATGTATTTAGGGGTACTTTGGATTCCCCAAAATACTCAGTTATGTTCTTGAAGCATGTGTTCCCTTTACCTGTTTGTTAAAATGCCAATAAAATGATTTTGTCACATAGTTTGACTATTCTTGAAATCTTTGCATTGCTAAAAGGACAATGGAACTTAAATTGGTTTGGTTGGTTTTAAATGGTTTATAAAGGCCTTGGTGGCCGTGGTATTGGTTTAATTGGAAACATTAGAGTCAAATTGGTTTAATAGCTTTGGTATGGCATAAATGGATAGACTTGCAAGCTTTAATTTTTGTATGATGATACCTATGGTTAAAGCCTTATTTAAAATACTCCTAGGTAAATTGTTGGAATGCGTAAAGATTTTTAATATGGTCATAAAGGGAGGGGTGTAGCAAAGCCATAGAAGGTGGAGGTCCTGGGGGGACCAATACTAGAAACTCATGATTACAGATATGAGGTTTGGTCATGGTGACCATTGGTATGATGTCGTACTTTATATTTTAGGAGATGACCTAGTCATCTAAGGTTTTTTCTCTGGCCGTGCGGCTAACATGCACTGGTGCCCTTTTAATAGGGTGAGCTAAACCCATATAGTCCCCAGGTGGTTTTAGGATGGCAAAGCTACACATCTCAGGTTAAGGTTTAAAATGCATGCTAAGCCTTGTTCCCTATACCAGCCTGGTATATATATATATGTATATGTGATTACATATGGTTAATTGATTTGATTTTGAATTACTGGAATTATTTAATCTTATCCCTAGGTACATTCTAGCGTTCACTCTGCTAACCATCTTCAAGCACTGTATCTCTACGCGATGCAGGAACTGGCCATACTACCATTTCTCCTACTTAGTGACTTAGATTTTAGGAACCACTTTTAGTCAGACTGAAGTGGTGAGATTCCATACTCTGAATGGATCTATTTCATGCTATGGACTTTTTTTATTTTTATTATTTCTTTAGTTTGGTTTTGGCTATGGCAGGGGGCATGTCCCGACTAAATGTTATTGATTCTGGTTAGAGGATTTGTCAGACTACTAAGAGCATGGGCAGTGTCGGTATTGGTGTCAACCTTGTATTGGTATTGACATTGGGGTTGGCACTAGTTAAATAGTTGGTTGAGGTTGTTCGATTATGATCATAGACTTTATCTAATGTCTTTAAACTATTTTTGTTTTATCTTGTTATATGTTTGGAATTCATTCGACATAGGGTACAGGGCGGTTATGGTTGGGTATTGGTAGTGGTCTTCGGTCCTGGTTGGAATTAAGATGCTTGACACTACTAGGCCCCACTTTGGATCATGTCAGATTAGTATCAGAGCACTATGTATATGGTCAATTAGGTGTCCGACAAATCCATGTAGAATAGAGTCTCTTTTAATGGTGTGTAGCGAACCACCCTTATAAAGTAGAGGCTCCGAGGTATTTAGGAATGTTTCACTTTCTCGTATTCTTTTTTTGAGTTGTAGAGTCTAATATACTGATTTCTTCTCTAATTCTCATTTCTTTGCTTTTCAGATCAGGCCTCCTTAAAGATTTGAAGCTCACAAAAACTCCTTTGTCCCACACAAGGAAAATGTTAATGGGACACGTCCTACCTATGAGGTACAGACCTGGTCTAGGGGTCCAATTCTATCTTAGAGTTCTACTGGTTCCCTTAAGTCCATCTCGATCCCCTCAAGATGATGTGATGAATGTTTAGTTTCTTTCATCTATCCATATGTTGTCACAGTTGGTAGCTTCTTAGGATGAGCGTGGTACTTCAATTACTTGATCTTCTAAGGACCCAATGGCTGGCCAGTTCATGAGGTTAAATCCTCCAATCTTTACCGGTGTTAAGGTAGATGAGGATCCTTAAGTATTTCTAGATCAGATGGAAAAGATCTTCCGTGTTATGCATGTCGCAAATATGTTGGGCATACAGTTTCCCTCCTACCAGCTGAAAGATGTAGTGTACAGTGGTACGAGGAATGGGATCAGTCAAAGGGTGACGATGTTGAGTCAGCTCTGTGGGAGGATTTTTTTTATGCTTTCCTAGACCACTTCTTTCCTCAAAAGCTAGGGGAAGCAAAGGCAAAAGAGTTTGTTAATTTAAAGCAAGGTAAGATATCAGTCAATAAGTATGCCTTGAAGTTTCACCATTTATCTCGGTATGCTCCGGATTTAGTTTCTAGCATGATGACTAGAATGAGAAAGTTTACTTCTGGGTTATCTCGAGACTTGATATTGGGGAGTAAAGTTGCCTTGTCGAACAGGGACATGGATATCTCCAGTTTGGTCGTGTACATATAATAAGTAGAGAAAGAGAAGAAGAAATAGGTTGAGATAGTAAAGAGGTAGAGCAAGAAATTCATATTTTTTGAGTAGGGTGGTGGCCAATAACAGAGTGACAGGTATGGTGGGAAGTGGACCAAGAAGAAGTGGGGTAATTTTGGGTCTTACTCGATAGCTAGTTCTCCTTACCCAAAGCTATTAGGAGATAAGAATTTCCATGGTGGCAACAACTATAGGGTACAGAGTGCCCAATCTTTGGATAGCGGAGCCTAGTCAGTTCCATCATATACTCCCTACAGATTTTGTGGTTGGTTACATCAGGGTTTTTATACTGAAGAAAAGGACAAGTGTTTCAAATTTGGTTAGCCATGGCACCTTGTTAGAGGTAGTACAATGGCCAAGGATGCTTCGAGGGAAAACAAGGTTCCTGTTGCCTCTTCTTCAGCTCCGTTACCAAAGGGTGAACCATCTGGCTCCGACACTGGCCAAAACCATCTCTATGCTCTCACTACTCGCCAGGAGTTTAAGGCATCACTTGATGTTTTGAACGGTATGTTGAAACTCTTTTCCTGTGATGTGTACTGTTTACTTGATCTAGGGTCCACACTCTCTTATATGACCCCATTTGTGGCTGTGTATTTTAGTTTTGATCCCGAGTGTGTTTTAGATCTTTTTTTATTTCTACCCCAGTGGGTGACTTTATGGTTTCTAGAAAAGTCTATAGGTGTTGTGTAGTATCTGTGGTTGGTTGGGATACTTTGGTGGATCAGTTTGAATTAGACATGGTTGATTTCGATATCATACTATAGATGGATTCATTCCACTCGTGCTATGCTTCTCTAGACTGTATGACCCATAAGGTTGTCTTTAAATTCCCTAATGAGCTGGTTATTGAGTGGGAGGGTGGCTCCCTATGTCCTAAAGAGAAGTTCATATCGTATCTTAGAGATTAGAGATTAATCTCCAAGAGGTGTCTTTATCATCAAGTCTTGGTTAAAGATTCTAACTCGGGGGGTCTATTTTTGCATTCCATTCCGATGGTGAATGAATTTCCTGAGGTCTTCCCTGATGACCACCCTGGTGTTCCTCTTGATAGGGAGATTAAGTTTGGGATTGATCTTGTTCTATACACTCGACCGATTTCTATTCCTCCGTATTAAATGGCTCTGGCTGAGTTGAAGAAGCTTCAGAAGGAACTAAAGGATCTTTTAGACAAGGGTTTCATCCATCCTAGTGTGTCCCCATAGGGTGCAGTAGAGTTATTAATGCATAAGAAGGATGGTTCCCTTTGATTGTGCATTGATTACCTGCATTTGAATAAGATGACAATAAAGAATAAGTACATTCTTCCAAGGATAGATGATTTGTTTGATCAGTTGCAGGGTGCTATGTTTTTCTCTAAGATTGATCTTTGATCTGGGTATTATCAGTTAAAGATTAGGGAGGTGGATAGCCCTAAGACTACCTCTATACTCAGTATGGGCATTTTGTGTTTCTGGTTATGTCTTTTGGGTTGACCAACCCGGCGGCATTCATGGATTTGATGAATAGAGTCTTCTGTTAGTTTCTAGATTTGTTTGTCATTATGTTCATTAACAATATTTTGATTTACTCTAAGAGTGAGGTAGATTGTGATGATCACCTCCACATTGTATTTCAGACCCTGAAAGAGTAGCAGTTAGATGCCAAATTTTTGAAATGTGAATTCTGGTTGAATGCTGTCTCTTTTTTTAGTCATGTTATTTCTAGTGAAGGGATCATGGCAGATCCACAGAAAGTTGTAGTGGTGAAGAAGTGGACTAGACCCTTGACTCCAATTGATATTCTGAGCTTCTTGGGTCTAGCTGGTGACTATAGAAGGTTTGTGGAAAGTTTTTCTTCTATAGCTGCCCCAAGGACTAAGTTAATGTAGAAGAAGGTGAAGTTCTTATGGTCAGATGCTTGTAAGGGTAGTTTTGAAAAGATGAAGGATAAGCTAACCTTGGCTCCAGTCTTGACTTTGCCTAAAAGAACTAATGGGTTTGTGGTTTATTGTGATGCATCCTATGTGGGGATTAGTTGCATCTTGATGTAGCTGGCAAGCTAATAGCTTACGCCTCTAGATAGTTGAAGGTGTATGAGAAGAATTATCTGACTCATGACTTGGAGCCGTTGGCAGTGGAGTTAGCATTGAAAATCTAGCGTCACATTTGTATGGAGTGCATATGGTTATCATTTCAGATCATGAGATCCTGCAATATTTGCTTACTTATAAAGATCTCAACCTCAAGCAAAGGAGATGGCTTGAGCTGCTCAAGGATTATGACATAAGTTTTTACTACTACCCAGTAAAGCTAACATGATTTCTAATGCTCTTAGAAAGTTGTCTATGGGGAGTCTGGCTCATGTGTTCAAGGACAAGCAGGTGTTGATGAAGGATATTCACTATTTATGTAACCTTGGAATTCGTATCTTAAACTCTAAGGATAGTGGTGTGTTTGTACAGGGGTGGCGCAGTTATTTCTTAGTGCGGAGATCAAAGAGAAGTAAATGTTAGATCCTGACTTGATGAGGATCAAGGGTGATGTGGGTGAGCAAGATGTGATGGCCTTCAAGATTAGTAGTAATAGTACCTTGCGATACCAAGGGAGGTTATGTATTCCTGATATAGATGGTTTGCGAGAGAGGATCTTGGCTGAGGCGCATGAGTCATGGCATGTTATTCATCCTGATTCAACAAAAATGTATCATGACCTTAAGGAGATGTAGTGGTTGAACAATATAAGCGGGATGCGGCTAGTTTTGTGGCTAAGTGCATGGTGTGCCAACAAGTGAAAGTTGAGCACATGAGTCCCAGAGGATTGTATCAAGAAATCAAGCTGGCTGTATATAAATTGGAAGTAATCAACATGGATTTCCTTACCATTCTTCATTGATCTCGGAATCAGCTTGATTCGGTTTTGGTCATTGTTGATAGGATGACAAAGTCTACTAATTTCTTGCATATGAGGACCAATTTCTAGGCTGAGGATTATGCAAGGTTGTACCTCCAAGAGATTGTAAAGTTGTATAGGGTGTCTGTTTCTATCATCTCTAACCGCGGTACACAAATTTCATCTCCCTTTTGGCAGTCATTTCAGAAAGGTTTGGGGACCAATGTGAGTCTTAGTGCTGGTTTTTTACCCGTAGTTAGATGGGCAAGAAGAAAGAGCTCTTCAAACATTTGGGGATATGATTTGGTCTTGCGTGATTGACTATGGTGGTAGTTAGTTGGAGCATTTGCTTTTTATACAGTTTGCCTATAATAATAGCTACTACTCTAGCATTGGAATGGATACGTTTGAGGCGTTGTATGGCAGGAGGTATAGATCTCCTATTGGGTGGTTTCAAGTTGGTTAGGCAGAAATGTTTGGCCCGGATTTGGTTCACCTAGCCTTGGAGAAGGTGAAGGTGATTCAGTATATACTTAAGGCTTCCCAAAGTTGCAAAAAGTCCTATGCAGATGTAAGGCATAAGAAGATAGAGTTTGAGGTTAGGGATATAGTGTTCTTGAAGGTGTCTCCCATAAAGGGAGTGATACAGTTTGAGAAAAAGGAGAAGCTTAGTACCCAGCATGTTGGTTCGTACTTGGTTTTGAGAAGAGTTTGTAATGCTGTGTATGAGTTGGAGTTGCCTTCTAGTTTAAGCTCTATTCACCCGATATTTCATGTTTCTATGTTGAGGAAGTATATGAGTGATCCATCGCAAATGATGCTTATCAAGGATATTGGTATTTAGGATTCCCTATCTTATAAGGAGATCCCAGTTGAAATCTTTGATAGAAAGGTTCATTAGTTGTGGACCAAGGACGTGGCCTCGGTAAAGATTCTATGGCAGAACCATAAGGTCAAAGAGGCTACTTGGGAAGCAGAAGAGGACATGAAGTCTAAGTATCTATTCCTATTTTGTGCTCTAGAAATTCATGCGTATGGTATGTGTTTTTCTTAACATCTTTGTTTCCTAACATAGTTAAAGAAAAGATTGATTTTCTTAACATCTTTATTTTCTAACTTAGTTAACTGTAAAAGTAGAGATGTGTGGAATCCAAATGGTGATTGTACTACCTTGTACCATCATTCGAGGATGAATGATCCAAGTGAGGGAGAATTGAAACACCATGGGTTTTGGCCCTTGGAAATTTCCTGAGCTTTGAGCTCACTGTTCATGTAACGACTCATCATATGAGTCATATGGTGTGGGTATGGGTCTGGTGACGCAAATTGTAAGGTGTCTAGTGATGGTGGTTGGGTTTCTATTGTGGTTATAGTTTAGTGGTATGGGTCTTTAGGTGTGGTGATGAGTCGCTAGGGTGATCCTTTACTTAATTAGAAACTTAGGGACTTAACTTGTCTCTGAGTATGAGTGTCTCACTAAGAGCCGTGAGGATAGGTCACGAGTCATTGTGGAAGTCGTACGTTATCCAGTGTCAATCCCTTTGGAATCTATCTTGGGTACGACTAGACCATAGAGTCGTACAATCTAGTCATGAGTGGGGAAAATAGAGTCGTATGGTGGATAGTGTGTGGGTGTCCAACTCACTGTCTTTGTAATGACTCAATAGTACAAGTTGTATGTCGTAGCCACGAGTCATAGGGTCGACTCGTAACCACCTACGACATTTTTACAATTTTAAGTTAGGGGTATTCTGGAAATTTCCTTCTTTTAACTCCTTTGGATACCATAACATAGAACACCTTTTAGGACATCATTAAGCAATTTCCCAATCAAACACTCTTAAAATCTCTCTCAAACTCTCTATTCAAGCAAGAGGCTAGGGTTTCTTCAAGATAATCAATTAAGGGCTTTCATGAGTGATTCTGTCTATCTTTCTTGGTGTCTAAGGTATGTTACTCCTCCCTCATTGTTATTTTATAAAGAGCATGTGTTTTAATGTTTTATTTTCACGGTATTGTTATGATTTTTACTTAATGGTTGGGGTTTTTTGATGTTCATGGTTGAACAATGTTTCTAATGGTTTAATGATGTTTTTTTTCATGCTTTTAATATGATTTTGACATTGTGGAATGCATGGTAATGGTAAATGGATTTTGGGGTACTTTGGATTCCCCAAATTACTTGGTTATGGTTTTGAAGCATATGTTCCCTTTACCTGTTTGTTAAAATGCCAATAAGAATGATTTTGTTACATAGTTTGACTATTTTTGAAATCTTTGCATTGCATAAAAGAGTAATGGAACTTAAATTGGTTTAGTTGGTTTTAAATGATTTGGAAAGGCCTTGGTGGCCGTGGTATTGGTTTCATTTGAAACTTTGGAGTCAAATTGGTTTAATAGCTTTGGTATGGCATAAATGGATTGACTTGCAAGCTCTAATTTTGGTTTGATGATAGCAATGATAAATGCCTAATTTAAAAGACTCCTTGGTAAATGGTTGGAATGTGTAAATTATTTTAATATGGGCTTAAAGGGGTGTGTGTAGCAAATCTGTTAAAAGTGAAGGTCCCGGGGGGACCAATATTAGAAACTCATATTTTCCGATGTGAGGTTTGGTCATGGTTACTATGTGCATGATGTCACACTTTATATTTTGGGAGATGTACTTGTTATCTCAGTTTTTTTTCTCTAGTCGTGTGGCTAACATGCACTGGGGCCCTTTCAGTAGGGGGAGCTGATTCCATATAGCCCGTGGGTGGTTTTAGGACAGCAAAGCTACACAGCCTAGGTTAAGGTTTTAAATGCATACTAAAGCTTATTTCTATCCTGACATGGTATATATATGTGTATATATGTGATTGCTTATGGTTAATTGATTTGGTTTTGAATTAATGGTATTATTTTATCTTATCCCTGAGTACATTTTAGCATTCACTCCCCTAACCATCTTCAGGTACTGTATCCCCATGTGATGTAGGAACCGACCATACTACCATTCCTCTTGCTCAGTGACTTGGATTTCGGGGACAACTTTGAGTCAGACTGAAATGGTGAGCTTCCATACTCCATAAGGCTCTATTTCATGCTATGGACTTCTTTTATTTTTTTTATTTCTTTGGTTTGGTTTTGTCTATGGTCGGGGGCATGTCCCAACCGGATGTTATTGATTCTTGTTAGAGGCATTATCATCTACTATGGGCATGGGCAGTGTTGGTATTGGTGTCAGCCTTGGTATTGATATTGGCATTGGGGTTGGCACCATTTGGGTAGTTGGTTGAGGTTGTTCAATTATGATCATAGACTTTATTTAATGTCTTTAAACTATTATTGTTTTATCTTATTAATATCTCTGATCTTGGTCGGACTTGAGATGCCCGACACGACTAGGACCCAGTTTAGGTTGTGTCATAAAGTCACTGATAATTGAAGCCATATCTATGAATCCTCTCGCACCATAAACATCAGACTTAAATCGGATCCTTAATATAATAAGTAAACCATAAAGGATAGACTCAAATTGGACTCTAATATAATAAGTGAATAGTAAATGCCAGACTTGAATATGTCTTTAAATATCATAAATAAATAGTAAGTACCAAACTCAAACGGTTCTTTAAATCTCATAAATGAATAGCCATTGCCAGACTTGAATTGGTCTTTAATGTATATGCAGGTTACCAAGTCTAGTCAAGAATTAGAAAGATGTCTAAAGCATCCCAAGTGATATGGGAACGACCACAAATATGGATGAGTGAGAGAGTGTGTTGACTCAAGACTTGGAGTGTACAATTGAGGTGTGAAGAAGGACGTTGGACACCCCAAAACCTACACTCCGAGTGCACCTAGTTCTTGACTTTCATTAAGGGCAAGAAAGACTTTTATACTTCAAGAAATTACACTCAAGAGGCGCCTCAACTTAACCATCATTAAGGGCATTGTGGTCTTTTGATGCCTCTCTTTTACACTTTATAGGAGCACCCTTCATTAAGGGTATTTTGGTCTTTGAATATAATAACGATAAATAGACAATTAGGCTTCTATTTTTCATAAGATTTTGATGAATATTAAATATTTCTTCTCTCTTTGAGAGTGTATCTCCTTTAGTGTAGGGCTTGGAAAATCCATAATTGAAATTAGGGTTAGCTTGAGTGTGGATTCACTTGAGTTGACAATCGACTTAGAAACATTGGTGCTTTGGGGTGCTTCGAGTCCCTTTTGTGTCAACATAAGAGTATGGTGTTACCTTTATTGGTTGTAATGGGTCTTGGTATTTAATATACACCTTGGTTCTTATGATTGGTAAAGGTTTATATCTCACTACATATCTTTACATTTAATACAAGTTTTTGTGTTTTAGCTTCTAAATCCGTATGTACTATACTTCTAGTGTGTTTGTTTCTACTTCATGTCTTTCCTTTAGGTTTCTATTTTGGTTTTATCTTGTTTTCCCTTACCATTTGGTATTAGATCCACGTTTTATAGTTGTTCCCACAACTCTAAGTCTTGAATTATTGATTACTTTGAAGAAAATCAACAAAAAAAGAGTGTAGAAAATTAAAAATCTCACAAAAAAATTGTTAACCCGTTTTTGTATTTTGACAGATTTTTGGGACTTAGATATACTTTGTTTTTGTTTGTTTTGTGAGTTTCTAGTGCTAGATCCTTGTTCCCTAGCACTAATAGAGTCTAGATCTAAGATTTGAGCTAAATCGGAGGTGTTTTGAACCATCCACCATTGTTGAGCTTGTGTTTGAAGCTATTTGAGGGTGGGTCACGTTTTGGGCTATTGTGGTTGTGACATTTTGGACTGATTTTGTGATATTTGTGTTTGGGTTGGCAAAGTAACCTTACATCTTCAAGAAAATTTAAATTTGGAGGTCATTTTCCTTGTGGTCAATGTTGGTCAACACTTGAATGTTCTTGGTGTTCTTCCTCATCTTCATATCTTATTGAGGAAGAATATTTAAAAGTGGGTGTTTGATCTTGAAAAAGAAGGAAAGACAGTGTGGTACTTGTTCAAGGAAATTTCCAAGCACCTTCCTAGTCACCCAAAAGAAAGAAAACAAAAAAGGAAAGGAATAATCAAGTACAAGTGCAAGTACAAGGGGGGACCAATTCAATTCAAATTCATTTGAAGCTTGAAAAGGCTCCAAAAAACTTACAATTCCCTTCCCCCCCCTCCCAAAACCGAATATACACTCTTGGAATTAAAGATTGGCCAAAACTCAAAGTGAAGAACACAAAAAAATTTGCAAATTATCGTCCAATCACAAGCTTCCACATCATCACTTTGCACACCCATATTTTTAGCTCAAATTTTTGGATTCTTAGTTTCTATTCTTGTTTCTTAGTTTCAATTTTGTTGATTCTATCACTAATTAGCAAACTAGTAACTATCTACTAGGTTGAGAATTAGTTTTAGTGTTCCTTTCTTTCGTGTTATCGTTCTTTGTGTGCTTTTCTCGTTTTGTAATTCGTTGTGTTTTGTTGGTTCAAGTACGAATGAGATTTTCTTGAGTCATTCAAGAAAAAATCTATTCTGGGAAAAAGTAGACTCATCTCTCAATCGCTCATAAAGTATAAGCTGAATTTTCAACACTTGTGAATCCAAGTGTGAGGTAAAACCAAGAGTGAGAGTTGGTGAGGTTATTTGAACTAACATTGTTTGTTTGTTTTGTTAGTGGTTTTTTTTAGGTACCATGGCTGCCAATAATTTCAATGCCCCATTTGATCGCTTCAATGACCATTGTGACAGCTTTATTGCCAATTGTGAAGATATCAAACGACACATTGAAAATATACGCCAATTGCTACCCAAACTTTTCCCACAAAATCAAATTCCTCTTGTCCAAACACCTTGTGATGAGATCTTCTCAATGGAGAAAGCAGGTTGCCAAGATCCAAACCAAGGTAAAGAAGAATATGCTCAAGAACTTCAAAGTAAAATAGCTAACTCTTACACTTTTGTGCATGTGAATGATGATTGTGTGGCTAGTAGCCAATTGAGTGTGAGTAGTAACTTACCTATATGTGAGTCTATTAATTATTTGCCTCTTGTTGATGATGTAAACATTGTGAGTGTGGATACACTAGTTGATCCTATTGATGACCGAATTGACTCTTCTTGTAAGAGCAATTTATGTCCACCTAGTGTTGAAGCCATTGTGTTGAATGATAGTACATCTATTGATTTTTTGCCTCTTGTTGATGACGTACACATTGTGAGTGTGGATATACTAGTTCATCCTATTGATGATCGAATTGACTCTTCTTATAAGAGCAATTTATGTCCACCTAGTGTTGAAGCCATTGTGTTGAAAGAAAGTACATTATCTTATGAAAATTGTGTTGATCAACTTATGTACAGAATTTTTCCACCACTTGAGGATGTGTGTGAAGTTTTTAATGGGTCCCAAGTGAGTGATGATTTTGAAAATATTGATCAAATGAATAGGAGTGAACCCGTGAGCTTGCCTTTTGGTTAAGGAGACCCTACAGATTGTCTTGCTCATAGAGATGATTATTTGTTTGAAACTTCTTTGGGGCTTAATGGTTGTCCTTTAGAGATTGAACTTGTGTGTTCTAAATCTTCCCCGAGGGTAGATCTTACTCTCTTTAGGTATAATATATTGTTTAAAGATGATATAGTCACTCTTAATAAACCTAGTGGTGAGACTGATGTTGAAGGTATAGCTTGTCTTGAAGGCTATAACCTATATACTAACCCCTAATGGTGTGACAAAATTCCTCCTAAAGAAGGAAATCTCTTCTTGGAAGATGAGAGTACTCTTAAGGGAAAGGAATGTGAGGTCTTGGAAAGGGATAATCAATTGGATGATGATAATTTTGATTTTCTTGAATCCTTAAAAAACCCAATAAGTGATTGTTCCTTGGAAAATGATTGTGGTTGTGATCTTTTGTATGACATCCCACCAATATTTGATGACTATGACGATGAATTGTTTTCTTCTTATGAAGACTTAAGCAATAATCCCTTTGATTTTAGTGGTGGTATGTGTCTACTTGAGGGTACTTCTATAGAAAGGGAAAGTGTCCATTGTTTGGAGATTACTTCTTCTACTATGTATGACCTTATTGTTGAGAGTACTCATGGTGATGATTTCGAAACTAGTAGTGAGTACATACATGAGGACACCTTAGTTGAAGTTAACTTGAATGATACCTTTCTCCACTCTCTATTTTCTTTTGATGATATATATGCTATTGTAGAGAGTATATCTTCTAGTTTGGGTGAAGACTATGGAAAAGGGAAGTGTTATCGAGACCCGTATCTATGGCCACTCTTCCCATTTGATCTTGGTGCCATCTCAGGGTGGGGAAGTTTCTCTCGGCTTATGTGCATTCCTTCTTGATGTTTGTCATAACCAATTCCTTGGTGCATTTGTCAATGGCTTCCTAATGTGTAACACGAAGGACTCTTAGTTATATGTCAAGTATGAACTGCCTTGGCATATCGATGTTATACATTTTGCTAACTCTAACCCTCATGCCATGAGGATGTGTGCTTGTTTATGTTCTCTTGATTTTCAAGGCATGGATTCGAGGTCGAATCCTTTTTAATAAGGGGAGGATAATATGGGCACGACCATGAAGATGGATGAGTGAGGGAGTGTGTTGACTCGAGACTTGGAGTGTACAAGTGAGGTGTGAAGAAGGACGTTGGACACCCCAAAACCTACACTCCGAGGGCACCTAGTTCTTGAATTTCATTAAAGGAAAGAAGGACTTTTACACTTCCATACATTACACTCAAGAGGCGCCTCAACTTAAGCATCATTAAAGGCATTGTGGTCCTTTGATGCCTCTCTTTTACACTCCATAGGAGCACCCTTCATTAAGGGTATTTTGGTCCTCGAATGTAATAACTATAAATAGACAATTAGGCTTCTATTTTTCATAAGATTTTGATGAATATTTAAGATTTCTTCTCTCTTTGATAGTGTATCTCCTTTAGTGTAGGGCTTGGAAAATCCATAATTGAAATTAGGGTTAGCTTGAGTGTGGATTCACTTGAGTTGACAATCGGATTAGAAATGTTGGTGCTTTGGGGTGCTTCAAATCCCTTTTGTGTCAATATAAGAGTGTGGTATTACCTTTATTGGTTGTAATGGGTCGTGGTATTTAATATACACCTTGGTTCTTATCATTGGTAAAGGTTTATGTCTCACTACCAATCTTTACATTTAATGCAAGTTTTTGTGTTTTAGTTTCCAAACTTGTATGTACTTTGCTTCTAGTGTGTTTGTTTCTACTTCATCTCTTTCCTTTAGGTTTCCATTTCGGTTTTAGCTTGTTTTCCCTTATCACCAGGGTCCAAAAAAGTATGTAAAATGACAAAAGAAGGCCTTCTAGATCTACAAAGAACTAATTAGGATAGTAGACCTTAAAGAGGGCCGGCTGGGCCCGTTACTAAACCCCAAAAGTTCATACGAAGGTGATTTCTAACAAAGAACTAGAGTAAGACTTCAAATTTATACTAGTAGGTATCAAATAAGTATAAATAAGTCCTAAGGAAACAATTTAACTCAAGGTATGAAGGAATGGGTCAATTCTACCTAAAACAACTCTCTAATGGGAAAAATATTCTAAATTTTCACTAAACATGCAACCAAGAAATAAATTTCACCCCAAAACTATCATAATACTATAATAACATCATAATAAAGCTCAATGTACGTGAAAAGTAAGCTTAGCCTACCTGGACATTGATAGGGTGAATACTCTGTGTTGTAGGTATAACTATCCTATGTTGGGGACACTCACTAGAACAATGGATAACAATCCCACAATCATAGTATGCCCTAGGTGTTATACTCTATCCAAAAAATCTAGCTGACCTGAAATAACCACCTCAGCTAAAAAACCAAAATATGTACCTCTTAAGGACAGGCTATTGATCGGTCTATTATAATCACAATAACTAGATAGTCCCTCATTGTAATTGGAATTTTGGTATAAACGACACTAGGTCTGACTCTGATGCAGATAAGACAAGCGTAGAGGGCACCTACTTTGAGAACCTCTGCTTCTGAACTATGATCCACTCCAGCTCCCATTAAAATTACCCTAGTAATGTGGTATCTTATTGTTTCCCCTTGAGACTCTTAGCATATCTTCTCCATAGTTTTGGAATAATGGAAAACCTCAGCAAAAGACTTGTCTGCCATAACCAAACTCTAAGTACACATACAAAGAGGAAATCTCATCCTTCTAATAAAACACCAAACTCGCTAATACTCGGTTGATAATATAGAAGTAGAATATCTAACCAACTCATGGAACTGTGCCTTATACTCTATAACTATTATAGAACCTTGCTCTAATCTTGAGAACTGATCTCTCAGATGCTCTCGATGGCTGTGAGGCATATACTTCTCCAACAAAAACTTAAAGAATTTAGTCTAGGCAAAGAAGAAGATCAAGCTGTCTTGGAATCAAGATAAACCCTCTACCAATATCTAGTTTCCAGTCCAATTGACAAGTAGTGTAATTAACCCCACAAGTCTCAACTAGGCCCAAATTACGAAGCTTATCCTTATAAAAAATCAAGAACTCAAATGCATCCTTATTTGGATCCCTAGTAAATTTAGGTGGAGTCAATCTCAGAAATTTGCCCAATATTTTCTGCTCCTTAATAGTTGGGTGACTATCAACTGAATAACTACTGGTGCTGAAGGGAGCTCAACTCTGGAGATACAACTATAGGTCGTGCCCCTACATTTGTACCACTTAGATCTGCACACTGAGCACCATCAACCAGTGCACAAATAACAAATCCTAAAAATTGAACCAAGGAATCTCTAAGTAATAAAGAAAAAATAAACCTAGTAGAGCCTAGGCTTCCTCCTAGTCCACCAATGACTAGGGTAGAGAAACTTATGGTGTGAGAGAAATAATAGGATCTGGGAAGACTCTCTCTGGATGCATAGTTGGTACTACAACTATCGCTTGACCTCGACCCCCAAGTTGTCCACGAACTCTTGTAGGAGCCCTAGTCAAGGACTGGAGGTCCACGTCTCTAGTCATCGTATCTCGCATCTGGACCATCAGCAAAAGAGTAAAATAATGAGAATTTTAGAAACCAACACAGACACGAAGCATGAAATGAATAAAGAAAGTGAAGTTCTCCTAAGAATGTCCTATAGTCCCCCAAAGATTAAAAATGAATTTTATTTTCTCAATCTATTGTACTCTACTAGACACTTTCTCTTGTACCAACAATACCAATCAACCTAGGCTCTGAGGTCAATTTTTCATGACCCAATTTCTCAAGTTATGATGACACCTACTTTAACCCAGTTGTAAGTAAGCCAAATAGTAGCTCGGAATGACAAGTAATGGGATAGTTGGCAGAAGGTGTAATGAATACCAAAATTAAGTTTACAATTAGATTATAGTCTATAAATATAAGTACAATGGCATTTATATAGATAAGAGAGAAAAAAACAAAAGAGTATCCCATGACCTAGTAAGTTTGGTACAAGATTCATTAATCAAAAGAATAAGAGTACTAATAATATTAATATGCAAATAGTCTTAAAAGGAATGACTATCCAAAAGTACCAGAAGACAAGAGAATCAGCTCTAGCTCCAAAAGCTCACCCTATCTCAAACTTTAGAATGCATCAAATAGAATGTCAATAATGACATATAGTACTTAGATCTACATAAAAAAAATGCAAAAGTGTAGTATGAGTACCAAGCAACAATTACTCAGCAGGCACCATTGGCCGACTGAGATAAAATCATAAAAATAGAATAAGATGAGAGAATGTAAACTAAAGTTAGGGTTAAAAGAAAAAAAATGAAATAATGCTCTGGCTAATAGATAAAAAATATCAAGGTAGATAATATCAAAACAATACAACTAACTACAGCCTAACTAAGCCCCCATAAGCTAAGAAGACACAAACAAAAAGGAATAACCAAACTGAGCCACAATAATCTCGATGGATGCAGTTAAGAGAGAAATATCGTCAATAATAATTATAAAGTCAGCGAGTACTGAATCCATATCTATTAATAGTAAATGATAGACCTAAACATGTCTTTAAATATCATAAAGTGATAGTAATTATCAGACTCAAAATAATTTTTAAATATAAAAAATAAATAATAATTGCCAGAGACAAACCTGTCTTTAAAGTATATGTAGGCTACCAAGTCTAGTCAAAAATCAAAAAGATCTCTAAATCATCCTAGGATCCAAGAATTTATGTAAAATGGCAAAAGAAGGGCTCTTAGATCTACAAGGAGCTATTTAAGATATTTGACCAGAAAGAGGGCCGGCGAGGCTCAATACTAAACACTAAAAGTTCATAATAAGTTGATTTCTCCCGATAAAATAAACTAAGGCTTCCAATTTCTACTAGTAGGTATTAAATGAGTCTAAATATGTCCTAAGTCAACACTTTAACTCAAGGAAAGAAGGAATGGGTCAATTCTACATAAAATGACTCTATAATCGACTAAATATTCAAACTTTTCATTAAACATGCAACCAAGCCTTCAATTCCACCGCAAATATAGCATAATACTATACTAATACCATAATAAAGCTTAATATATAAGGAAAGTAAGACTAGCCTACTTTGATGCCAATAAATGTCCAATAATGTCTACTAAATTGGAGATTTTTCCTTTCAAGGAGCATCTGTATAATGCCGCGCAATCAAAATAATGATCTGCATATTAATATAAGAATAAAAATATTTATATTGCATATAAATTCTTACGGTCCAAAATTGAGCTAGAAATCCTATATGGGGCCTGCATGCGGAGTCACAACTTTAAAATCGTAATGTCTCTCTAGTCTCAAGGATTATTTCCTTAAAAATGGGAGAAATTTGAGTGCAAGTACACCCTCAAATCAACCATAAAGGATTAGGTATTTTGAGTTTAAATAGGAGAATTAATTAAGAAATTAAAGGAAACTTACTATACTCTTTGATGAAGAAACATCCCCATGAACTCTCCAACTCACCCCAATCACCCACGTATTGATCCTCTTACTCTCTTAGCTCTCTAGTGTTTTTAATGGAACTTGAGACTTGAAAAATGGAAGAAATGTTGGGTTCAAGAAAATAAATATTACCAGGGGTCCCTTTATCGCGATCGTGAGGACCCTGTTACATATTTGGTCCTCAACTTGGCTTGCCCTTTGCGAGTATGGAGAACAACCCGTGATCGAGATAGTGACAACGGCTTTAGACTTTATAAACATGGCTAGGTCATCACAATCATGATAGACAATTGACTTGTCCTTTGAGAACGCAGTTAAGGGCATGTAAAGAACATTTTTGGCCTGCACTAGCTGAATCTTCCACCAACTAACTTGGCACTTGCCAAGTCTCCGTTCGAACCCTCAGAATTTGCTTGAATCCTTTGAATTCAAATGAACTATGTTATCTTACCAAATTTAATATTTCAGACTCAATTACACCATTTCATCTAGGGTTATTTTGATAAAATGAGTTTCCCACACCCAATAAATCCACCCTATAGCCCTAAATGAGTTGGAAAGCCTTGGAACCTAAATAAAGGTTCCCCTAGCCTAAAATTGACCTTTTGGATCTATAAAAATGTCAAAACTAGCACACAAGGCCATTAACTTGATGTTTAAGCCCGATACCCATTTCTCAACAACAAAAACTTCAAAGCATATAATTGACTCTAAAAACTAAATGAATTATTTGATAATCGATCTGTCAGCTCTAGCAAGTCATAAATGACTTAGGGCAGCTATGGGAAAGTTCTAAATGGAAAAAATAGTATAGAATTGTGGAAAATGACTTGAAGGGTCATTACATGAAGTTTATAAAGTTAATTGAAAAGGCATAAGTGTCACATACTCGAGGTATCTATAATATCTATATCCATAATATATTAAAGTGTGAAGACCCTTAGAAAAGTGATTCAAACTTTTTTTCCTTCATTAAAAGACTCCACATTAGATAAAATTGTCTTTTCACCTATATTGAATATTGATTATAATAAATATATGCAAAAATAAATCAAAAATATGATTTTTTATTTATATATGAATTCTAAAATTTATGGTAATATTTCTATAAGCGTTTTATTGTTTGTGCGTTTTCCAAAAAAATGTATGTTGACTTTCCCTTACAAAAAAGTTAGTTTTGTTGTTTATTTTTGGTACGTGACCTTTTATTTGATTTTATTTTTTATTTTATGTATATACACAAAGATGGTGCAAATATAATCCATTTGAAAACGGATCTAACCATATACTTCTATAAATGTTCCATTATTTCATGTTCACCATTAACTTTTATATGATATTTGTGAAGCTTTGATGCAAAATTTATTCAAGTAATTAAAGAAATTAATTTGAAATAGAAGTGATCTTAATATAGTTACATGGTGAAATAAGTTAGATTTAATTTTTACTTGAGATAAAACAAATCATAACAAGCACCTTTATTAATTCACTATTTTGTTTGTTTTAGTTTTGGATCTGTCAATAATTATTGTTTTTTCTACTTAATACATGTGGTAGATGAATGTGCAGTGGGGCTTTGAAGAATTTTTCTGTAAAGGTAGGTTTAATGTATTGTTCTAATCTTCTAATATTTCTATTGTTGTATTATTTTATTGTAGTTTATAGGTGTTAGATGAATGTTTGGTTGAACCTTAAGGAGTCTGTATGTAAATTTTAAATTTTATGTTCTGGTATCTTGATTCTCGTTTATTTTGTTGTAATTTTGTGTCACTATATGTTATTTTTGTTAGTATCTATTATTTCTTATACTTTTGCTACTTTTATTTCCGAATTGCTTAGTAATTATGTTAATTGTTTAAAATCTTCTATTAGTTGATCAACTTATTGTCTTTAAGACCAATGCCCACCTCTTCAATTATCTACAAATCATAAAACAGGACATTACGAAGGTTTTGGGTTTGTTCAATTTGCTCAACTTGAGCATGTAAAGGTAGCTCAAAGTTTAAAGAAAAAGCTTGAGATTGTAGATTGCAACATCAATGTTTCATCCATTACTGAACATGTTGGAGTACAAGATGCTTCTTATTATAGGTATTTAGAATTCCTGAATCTAACAAATAATATACTCTAATTATTTTAGTTCCTCATACATATTATTTGACATTGTATAGCATAATAATGTTTTATTTGAACTTATTCAAACAACTAGGACTTTGAATCAAACCAAGAATGCACCTATATAAATTTACATAGGAATTGTAGATTTTCAATTTTTCACTTTACACTTTGTGTAGTAATTTCTTCTCTTGTTTTTTTGTAAAAGAATATTCTTAGTTTCAAAGAGAATTATGTGATTTGTGTAGTATTAGAAGACAAAATATACATCCATGTAGTCTTAGAAGACCAAAGTTCTATTTTGTATTTCTATGTTCATGCTGGTATTGTACAATTAGTATCCCTATATTAAACATTTAAATAAGTCCTAAGATCTATCTATTTTAGTTTGTATTTGTTTGGTGAAGAAAGGACACTAAGAATTGATGTATAACATGTTGCATTATTGTGAATAACACTACATAATTGAAGTCCCTTAGGATTTATAAGTCTCTTCACTCTCAATACAAAATTTAATTGATGGATCACTTTCTCTTCAATTACTCTTTTGATCATATTTGTAATATACAGTTTTTGATGTTTTTGTAAGTTGAAAACATTCATCCTAGCTTGTTGGGTAGCTGTAAAATTTTTGATTGCTATTTTGATTTTCATTAGAACATAGTATAGCTACATATTAAGGTATCTTTTACTGTTGTCTAGAGTAAGTCGAATCACCCTTATAATCAGTTAGGTGACATTATAGCCACACTATTGTTATTTTACATTTCTTATGATTCATGGGCAATTATATCACTGGGTATGTTGTTATTATTGTTATAATGTCTAAATCATACTATCGTTTATACATAATCCTTGAAAGGAAGAAATTGGAGTCAAGAATATTCTATAGTGAGGTTCATTGGTAAGTGTTCATAGAATTTTAGTGACAAATAGGTCTGAACAGTAATAGATAATCTTCCTTTACACCCAAAAGAATGTTCATGTTGGTGGAAGAAAACTGCTTGCCATTGTGCTGATTAGGGCTGGGCATATTTTGGTTTAAATAAAAAAAATAAAAAATCAAACCAAAATATAAGTTTATTTTGATTTTTCAATTTTTTGGATCAGTTACAATTTTTAAGTTTTGAAATTTGATTAAACAATTCGGTTTTTGTTTTTTCAGCAAAAAAATTTGGTAAAACAAAAAAATAGAAACTATATAAATAATATATAGGCAAAATGACCTTCTGGACCCCTGTACTCATCTGGACCCCTGAACCCACTAAAAAGCAACATTTTAAATACTTTTTTGGTGAGTGTAACACACTCGCCCCATGTCAGCTACCACATAATCTTCCACGTCATTTTAAATATTATATCAAATTCTACATCATTTTTTAAAATGCCACTTAAAAATTTATAAAATTAAAAATTTAAATAAAAAAAGAAAAAAGGTCGATCTTCTTTCTTTTCTCTCTTCTCTATATCTCCACCCTCTCTTCTCCATTAATTTTTCTTGGTTTCTCAATAACAATACAAGTTCTCACTTGCAGCTTGAGGCGACTGAAAATTGGGAGGAAACAATTGATGATATCATCAATAATTTTGAGAAATAACACCGACGGAAGCTCTTGTACAACATCTCCTTCTACTAAAAAGGTGTCGATCTTAGAGTATTAATGGAACTACCAGTTGTTCGATATCCAATTTGGCTACTGATATGTTGGGAATGCATCACCGTTTGTGTATAATCTTCCCAGTAATGACAAGTGAAGAAAAAATTACTCAAAAACCTTTGTTGGCTTGTATTGTTTTTGATATGTTCCTGCTTCTCCGTTCTCATAAACATAGCAAAAGTAATGTAACTGTAGTAGTGTTTACTCGTAGTTCTATTTAAATTTAAGATGGTAACATCTTGGATTGGAGAGCAAATTAACAAGATATAATTTCATTACTTGTTACCCTTTGTGCCCAAAGTTGCGCTGTAAAAAGATTGAAATTTTGATATTTTTCTACACTTTGTTTAAGGTTGTTCTTTGATATCCATATCTTCTTTTTGACAATTTTGAAGTTGGATTGTGAAAAAAATTAAAATTTTGGTTTTTCTATACACTTTGTTTAAGGTTGTTCTTTGTTTAAGATTGGAATTTTGGAAGTTGATGGCTATGGATGTTTAAGGTTGTTCTTGGTTTAAGATTGGAATTTTGGAAGTTGATGGCCATGGCTATTGTTGAGGGATTTAAAATATTGGTAGCCATGACTATTGTTGAGGGGGGCAATGATGGGGGGGAGGGGGGGACTGGTGGACGGCGGTGGGGGTGGGGGACTGGTAGACGGTAGTAGGGTGGGGTATGAGAGGTTCTGGACGGCAGAGGGGTTTGGGGGGAGGACCTTTTTTTATTTTTTTTTAAATTTATTATTTTTAATTTTTAAAAATATGTTTATAGTTGGGGGACTTATTTTTAAATTTTTAAAATTATTTTAATATAAAATTGACCCCCACTCGCTCTAGGCACGCGCCTCATCCTAGTCAGCCCTTTCAATGCCACATAGGCCTGGTCAACGGTCAAAGGGTTTGAAATATTGTTTTTTAGTGGGTTCAGGGGTCCAGATGACAAATATGTAAGTAGAAGTATCCAACTTAAAATACCGACATAGTACAGGGGTCCACAAGGTCATTTTGCCTAATATATATATATCTTAATATATATATATATATATTTATATATAATATATTCAGTATATAAATATATAATAAGTAGTAAACCTACAACCCTAATCAATCTTATACGTCGTACAATAGTCAAGACTCAATACAACTGCCAACTACAGACCGACGGTGAGACAAGACAACAGACCGTCGGTAACCCATGACAATGACTCAATGAGTGTTGAGTCACTCGAGCGGAGTCCATTCAATCCACCGGAGTAGCGAGCGGCGAGATGCCGACCACTATGGTCTATGGTCTCTGAGTTTGTTAAGTGGAGAGATCGTGACCAATATAACAAGGTTCAACAGACAGGAAATCAGTCAGACTGGTCAGTTTCCAGCGGCAACGACCACTTTTCCAACCAGTTATTCTAACGACCAGTCAACCTTCAAAATATATCTAATTCGATATTTTTTTATTTTTATTTTAAATTCATAATTTAAGGTTAAAGGACGATAACCAATAAATAAATTATTTTATTTTCACAGATTTAAAGTAGGGTAAGTAAAGGTGGAGTTCAAATGAAAATATTTTAATTTCATCTCTAAATAAAGTTAAAACTGCCATTGAAGCTAAACCTTCAAAGAAACAAAAGGTCATAAAACCTAGGGAAAAATGTTGGTAGTGGTTTGACAAGATTGTTGATGATAAAACTGGAGCTAATAAAAAAAATATAAGTATTGGTGTTAAAGACAGTCAAACAAAATTAGCTTTTC
This sequence comes from Capsicum pubescens, assembly GCA_030864215.1. Lineage (NCBI taxonomy): Eukaryota > Viridiplantae > Streptophyta > Magnoliopsida > Solanales > Solanaceae > Capsicum > Capsicum pubescens. Next base: position 115,586,377 of record CM061546.1, read on the forward strand.
TATCAACTTATGTAAATTAAAAGAAAGGGGTGTTGGGTACTTGGACATTTGATCAAGGTCGAAGTAGGAAAGATTTAGCTGAAATGATAGTTGTTAATAAGTTTCCATTTAGTTTTGTTGAAAAGAAAGTTTTTAAAAATTTCATGAGAGTCATAGCCCCACACTTTCATATTCCTTCTCATAGAACCATGATAAGAGATTATTATCAGTTATATAATGAAGAGAAACAAGTTTTGGAATAGGTTTTTAAAGAAGTACACCCAAAAGTTTATCTTACGATGGATACTTGGATGTCTATACAAAAAATAAAATACGTATGTCTAACAGCTCACTTTATAGATACAAATTGGAAATTGAATAAAAGAGTGATAAATTTTTGTCTGATTTCTAGTCATAAAGGTATTGATATGGATGCTTCCATTCCTAATTATTTGCTTGAATAGGGTTTCGATACTATTTTTAGCATTACAATTGATAATGCTTGTTCCAACGATATTAAAGTGATAGAAATATCTAAACAATTAAGTAATTAGAGAACTAACATAATGAAAGGTCAACATTTTCATGTGAGGTGTATGACATATATTCTTAATCTTATTATGCAAGATAGGTTGAAGGAAATTGATAAGTCTATCAAGTGAGTGAGACAAGTTATGAAGTATGTTAAACAATCTGCCACGAGAGTTAAAAAGTTTAAAGAATATTGTGAATCTCAATTGATAACTTGTAAGAAATTTTTATGTTTAGATGTTCCTACTCGATGGAACTTTACATACTTGATTCTTGAAACAACACAATATTTTGAGCTTGAATTTGAAAGATATAGTTTCAATAATAATGGGTTTTTGGATTATCTCTGTACCTCTCCCTGTGAAGATGGAACAAATGCAGGCTCCTTTACAAGTGAGGACTGGAAAAATGTGAGAACAATGGTAAAACTTTTGAAAACTTCTTATGATCTTACTTTGAAAGTTTCTGGTTCAGAATATGTTACTAATAGTGTGCACTTTATGGAAACACTAATTTTTAAAGAGATGATAGAAAATGAAGATTCTAATTTGAAAAAAATGACAACAAACATTAGGAAAAAGTTCAGAAAGTATTAGGGTGACCTAGAGAAAATGAACAAAATGATCTTTATTTCATCTATGTTGGATCCCCATAACAAACATGAATATGTTCCTTTTTCAATTATGGACTTGTTTTGAAAAAAATTAGGGACAATTTTCCAATTCACTGGAGGCACATATAAAAGCCTTGTTTGAGCATTATGTTAAGAAATAAAAAAACTCTTCATCTTCATCCACTTCTTTTTATTTTGGAAACTCTTCATCTGTAAGTGGTTATGGAAACTTTCAAAGAAGAGAATCAATGAGAACAAAATAACAATTTGAGAAGCATAAACGAATTAGTGGAGGTTCAAGCGGTAAATCTGAGTTGGGAAAATATCTCGCTGAAGAGATAGAGCCAGATTCAGAAAAATTGATATATTAGGTTTGTGGAAAGTTAATGCCAAGATTTCCCATTCTCGCTGGAATGGATCGTGATGTATTATCCATTCCCATTTCCATTGTTTCATCTGAATATGCATTTAGCACGTGAGGTCGTATTATTGATCTCTTTAGGAGCTCATTGACTCCTAAACTAATACAATCACTTATTTATTTTCAAAATTTACTTAGATGTGAACCTATTTCAATTAATATCGAGGAAGATTTAGAGTATCCTGAGCAACTTGAAGTTGGTAAGAATTTTTTGATTTTGTATTCATTATATTAAAAATAATTTCTTATTTATATTGTATATCAACTAACAAGTGTCTTATATTTTTTCAGAAATGACTTGTAGTAGAACTGAGTCTAGCATTGTTGATGTGTAGTTGTCAATAAGCAAATGTGAATTGTGGGTAAGTGTGTTTTTAGGTTCTTCTTCTTCTACTTCTACTATTTTCTTGATTTGAAACTTTCCTATGTATGTAAAGTTTTATTTTTCACTAGACATGATGGTTACACTTGATGCAAGTAGGGGTCAGATATACACAATATTATAGTTATCTGAGTAATCAAATTTCTAAATGTGTAAGAACACAACATGTAATTGAGCCATTAAAACATAGTATTAGAATTTAAAATCATATTTCGTTCATGCACATCTTCTCTTTTAATGTTCTGTTTCTTGATCTATTTTATGAAACAAGTCCAACTAGAGTAAATGCTATACTTCAAATAGTTATTGGCATCGTCCAGGTTATTGCTATTTTATTTGTAGATGCTATTGCTATTGGTATCTACCTTTTCCCGGAATTAGTTTCTTACGTGATCTATTTCTTAATGTTGATGATAGCTACATAGTAAAAAAGAAGAGCAAGGATTGGTGGTGTAGTAGATCAATACTATTCTTGGGTTAGTTAGATCCATTTTGTGTTCTTGTAAAGGATGCTACGTACAGTTTCTTGCAAAGTAAATTCAAGAAATTAGTTTTATTCCTGGAGCCTAAACTTCAAAAGTGAAGAAACAGGATGTGATATTGATGCTTGCGTTGTGACAATGGATTAGGGAGAAAGGATGTAGTCACTATGCCATTGAAAATGATAGAAAAACAAAAAAATTCTAACAAACTGATCATTAAGGATATCATAGAGAAGACAATGGAATTAACAATTTACTGCTTTTTTCAGTTTCCATCCCTTACCTAGAAGCTAGAATTAATAATTAGCAGGTGCATTTTTGTATGCTTGATTTAACTGGGAATTGTGCTTTCAATAATTAAAATATACTACTAAGTTCTTTTTGTATAATAAAGTTTAAACTCACAACAAGTTTTCTTGGACTATAGATGACTATTATGGCTATTTTGTTGGCTGTGGACTGGTGGCTGTTTTGGTGGACTGTGGTAGCTCTTTTATGGACTGGTAGTGGTAACTGTTTACTATTTTACGGATTGTTTTATTGTTTTATGGGCTGGTTTACTGTTTAATGGACTGTTTTGGTGACTCAAATATTTTATGGACTATTTTGATAATTTTGGACTATTTTATGGACTATTTATGTATAAACAATTTGTGGTAATTGTTTTATGGACTGTTTTTATGTCTTTTGTGTTATTTTGTGGACTGTTTATGCAAGCTTATACATAGTGAAGTCATGTATTATGTTAAAGTTATGGTTATTTCAGTTTGTTTCATCCATGTTGAATTATTTATAGTTATTTATTTTTTGAAATGAATAATAGATTTGAAAAAATATTATTTTTCTAAGAAAATCACCAATTTTAAATGTCAGTCATGACAAAGAGAGGCTCACTACTTTAATATTCAAAACCAAAATAAAAATCTGAATAACAGAACTAAATATGTAGAAATCGAACCAAACCTTTGATTTGGTTATGATTGTCATTTTTGTCAATTCGAAAACTGAAAAACTTAATCGATATTAAAAAATCAAATTGAACAAACTGAATGCCCACCCCTAGTGTTGATAGTAACAAGTTAAAGCACACGAGGCTATATTCATGTTATTGTGCAAACCAGATATTGAGAAAGTAATGGATCATCTAAACTAGACTTTATTAATTTCAACAGTACCAACTTTTTTAGTGCGATTAATTTGAGGCCCCTCTCTCTAAACTCCAACCATAAACCCTACTTATTTCAAAACTTTGACCATTATGGACACCACCTCCAGTGGGTTTGACCCACTACAAGGTAAGTCAAATATGAAGGATACAAAAGAATGTAATGGGATACAAATAGATCCTACTAATAAGATAAATTATGCTAATATGTTGAAACCCAAGATCCTCAGTAATAACTTTACTCGGGTTCTACCCAAACATGTTGTTATGATGCATGGTGAACCTAGTATAACATGGAAGTCATCAGGGGTCTGAAATTTAATCATTCAAGAAAATTTGCAATATGTTATAATTGGGAAATTTTCTTATGGAAAACGTGACATTATGTAGCTGAGAAGAACGATTCTAGGTCAATGTGGTATCAAAGGTGAGTGCACTATTGGCGTATTAGATACTAGGCATATTCTAATTCGAGTGGAAAGATTAGAGGACTATGTGAATCTGTTGTCCACTTCTACATATTATATCAAGGATAAAGCGATATATTAGAAGATGAGAACAATGAAGTAGGATTCGTGGTTCGAGTTGAATGTAGAATACCATTGGAGTGGCATGGATATCCATGCCAGATTTCCCACCCAATTTTTTTGCTAAAGAGGAAACTTTTTCTATTGCTTCAGCAGTAGGTAAACCTTTAACCATGGATATGGCAACTAGAAATCAAGTAATACCTAGTTGTGCAAGGGTCAAGGTGGAGGTGGACTTGGTTTCCACATTGTCACAAAGAGTGAGAATAAATGAAGAAGATGATGTGACAGGAGAAATTAAATTTAAATGGATATAGATTCAATATGATTATATGCCAAAGTATTGTAGGGAATATTTCTTTCAAGGATATGATGAAATTAGTTGCTAGAATATACATCCTAAATTGCTGAGAAAAATTTGGAGGAAAAGGAAGAAGCTCCAAATAAACATTCAGAATGAGAAAATAAGGAGCATAAGGAAGATACAACTAACAATAAACTTAGAGAAGGAAAATAAAATAAACAAAAATGGTTGACAAGAAAGAATAAATATAAAAGAGATAGGTATGGGCATATTGTCGGAAAGAACTACATGTTTCTAATGCTTTTGATGTACTTACAAAAGAAGGGACAACAGATATGGATCAAACAGATGAGGTGGAGCAAAATAAAGGGAAGAAAGAGCAGATAAGTAAAGAGACTACTAAAGATTGGGTAGCCAATAAGTTTGGAAAAAGTCCAATAGTAACAGAATAGGCAAAAGAAGATGGTGATAAGAAAGAGTTAAGCGACAAAAATGAAACACTGCAAGCAAAGAAGAGGCAAACTGATTCAACTGAAGTCTCACCACTGGAAAGAAAGATAGAGCATAAGGTAATGGAGAAGAAAGAGGTACCAAAATAACTAATTATTTCTAATCAGCAGAGTAACAAAGAGGATGAAATAGTGATAGAAGGAGTTGTTCCATTAGCCATTCAATCTGCAAATTAAATGGAGTTCTGTAATAAAAAGAAAGATGAACTTAATGAGGATGACCTGTAAAATAATATTGCCAAAGTAGACATTGAAGAAAATTTGTCTCCCAGGAAAATTGATACCATTAAAGCAAACACAAGGCAAGCAATTAAAGAAAGGCAAAGGAGCTAGTGCAAGTACAATGCAGACAAAAAGTTTTTCTAAAAATAAATCAAGATGAATGCTTTGTTATGAAATATAAGACCAGTGAATACTCAGAAAGAATTCACTATATTAATAACTGTATAAGAAAAAACATCATTTTAATTTATTGGGTTAATGGAACCTTTTCTATCCAATAACAATATAGAGGATTATAAAAGAAGGTTAGGGATGTAGCATGTAGTGGCTAATACATCAGGAAAAATTTGGGAATACATGGATTCAATTATTAATTTTACTTTTATTATAGATGAATAGAAGAAGATAACCTTAAGATTGGACAACCAGGAAGCAGGAGTAACAGTAATAGTCATTTTAGTATATGCTAAATGTACTCAAAATGAAAGAATATTACTATGGGAATCTTTGGAGGAGATGGCACATTCAATTCAAGAACCCTGGTTAGTGGGTGGAGATTTTAATGTTATCATAAATGATGAAGAGAAAATTGGGGGTTTACCAGTTACTGTATCAGAAATTGAGAACTTCAAACATTGCATAAATGTGTGTAATTTAGAAGACCCTAGTTTCAAAGAAAGTAAATCCACATGGTGGAATGGAAGAACAATTGATGATTGTATATTCAAGAGATTGGACATGATTCAGTGTAATGATAGACTGCAAGGTTTGTTTCCTATATTAGAGGTTGAATATTTGATTAAAAGTGGTTCAGATTATACACCTTTGTTGATCAACTTTAATACTGTTAATGAATAAATCACCAAATCCTTCAAATTTCTAGAACTATGGCTTAAGGAAGAATATTATTTAGAGGTTATAAGGTATAATCTGAAAATTGAAATACAAAGAAATCCCTTCATTATGTTTCATAATAAGTTGAAGAAGACTAAAGATGCTTTAACTCAATGGAGTAAAGAGAGATTTGATAATATTTTTCAGGAAATTGCGACCTTAATGGAGGTTATTAAAGTTAGGTAGAAACAGTTTGAAGAAGACCTATTAGGTGCAAATAGAGAGAAGCTTTTAAAGTACATACTGAGTTAAATGTAAAACTAAGAAGGGAAAAAGAATTTTGGAAGTATAAAGCAGGTTTGGAGTGGTTTAAATATGGTGAAAAAAATACTAAATTCTTTTATTCAATTGTTAAGGGACGAAAAAGCTGATTAAAGGTGAGAAAATTCAAACTGGAGAGGGTATATGGGTAGAAGATCAAGCTGAGTTGCTAAAGTTGCAGTAAATTTATTTCAGAAATAGTTTTCTAAAGAATAGGAAAGTGAAGATTTCTCAATGCTAGAAGAATTGCCAAAAATAGTTAGTACAGAGCAAAATGATGAGTTGAACAAAATCCCTAGCATTCATGAGGTTAAGGCAACAGTAATGGGTATGAATAGGCACAATGATGGAGGAACAGATGGTATTATAGGGCTTTCTACCAGGAGACATGGGTTATTATGGAGAAAATGAGTACCAAATGGCATTGGATTTTTATGTGGATTTGAACTTCCAAGATTTATCACATACACTAACTTGGTGAACACTTTCTTTGACATAAGGCCAATTTACTTGAGTAATTTTGTTAGTAAGATTTCCTCTAGACTCATTCATGATAGAGTCAAGAGGTTGTTACCTGAGATTATATCAGAAGAATAAGTTGGTTTTGTTTAAGAGGGGAGCATTGCAGACAACACCTTAGTGGTTCATGAAATCATTTCAGAGATTAGGAAGAGAGGTAAGCCACCAACATGGTCATTAATATGGATATAATGAAAGATTATGATAAGATGGAGTGGTTGTTCCTTTCAAAAGTGTGGAGAGAATTTGGATTTAACGAAACAATCATAGACATGCTGTACATGTTAGTGGGAAATAATTGGTAATCAATACTAATGAATGGGCAACCTAAAGGCTTTTTTAGATCCTGAATGATTTGAAACAAGGAAATCCTTTATTTCTTAGCCTCTTTATACTGGCTAAGAGGTGATGTCTAGAGCCTTAAAATCTATGGCACTGCTAAAGGAGTTTAAGATTTTTGGTATGCCAAGGGTAAGCCTAAACATTAATTACCTTACGTTTGAAGATGATATGATTATGTTATGCAAGGCTGATTTGGGAACTCTACAAAGATTTGCTTCAACTTTAGAGAGGTATAAGCTTGTATTAGGGAAGAAGATTAATAAGGAGAAAAGTGCAATATACTTGCATAAAGGTGTTTCCCAAGGAATAATAGTGATGGCATAGGTAGCTACAGGTATTCTAAGGAAAGATTTTCTCTTTACTTACCTTGGATGTCCTATTTTTCACATGAGGAAGAAGAAGGATTACTATTAGCATAACATGAACAGAATAAGTAGTTAGTTGTAAGGATGGAAAGGAAGGATGCTATCATATGGAGAGAGAGCTATACTAATAAATCATGCTTTGAAAAGTATACCTATCTAATGCCTATTAATTATGAATTCTCCCATGAATGTGATGACTACTATTTAGAATAACTTATACCTACTAGAGGAAGAAGGTGGGCTTGGATTTAGATTGATGCAAGTTATGATTGTGGCTCTATTTTGCAAGTTGTCATGGAATTTCAGAACAAAAGAGTCTATTTGGAGCACTTATATGCAAAATAAGTACTAAAAAAAGAGCATCCTAATAGGGTGATGTGGAAAACTAGCTCAGGATCACAAGTATGGAAGAAGATATTACAGGCAAGGGATTTAGTAGAACACCAAATCCCAAGGCAAACTAAAAGAGGGAATTCTAGTATATGGTTTGATAACTGGACAACTACAATAGACTTATACACAACTATTCGGGACAACAGAGAATAGAACGACAGATACCAATGTAAGAGAGACTTAATGTTAAATGAAAATTGGAATGATCACCTGATCACTGAGATATTTCCAGATAAAGTTGCTAAGCATATTATGGATAAAATCAAGACTCCAATCATTACAGAAGGGGATGATAGGCCCATATAGATGCTTGAGACTAAAGGAAAGTATGCAGTGAGATCTGCATGGAAATATATTAGACAGAGGGACCAGAGTAGCAGGACTTTTAAGGAGATGTGGATAAAATTGTTTCCTTTTAAAATGTCTTTCTTTTATGTGGAGGATATGGAAAGGAAAGGTTCCTATGGATGAAATATAAGGAGATGGGGTGTTGATGGTCCATCTAGATAATGGTGTTGTGTAAATCCAACACAAGAAACCATATCCCCTATGTTTCTAAGATCATATATTACTCCTACTTTTCATCTTTTATAGGTATAAATATACATAGTCTGAGCTTCAGGGAATCTTTAATGGTATTGTGAAATGCAGATATCAGGAAAAAGGAAAAAACTTATTTTGAAGCTATTGCTAGTATGATCATCTGGGATCCATGGAAGAGGAGAAACAACAAAAAACATGATAGAAAGAATATTTCAGCTCAGAGGGTAATATTCATTATATCCGAAATCTAGGCATACTATTGAAATTTAGGAGGCCAAAACATGATTTTCCATATACTTGACTATATATTCTAAAGGAATTTGAGTATAGCAGGACAAAGGTGAAGGTTACTAAACTAATCTAGAAATTCCCTCAGGAAGGGTGGATTAAATATAACACTGTTGGAGCATCTACGGGTAATCCAAGTGTTAACTAATATGCATTTTGTCTAAGGAATGAACATGGAGATCTATTATATGCAAAAGAAGTTAACATAGAAGATACTACTAACGTAGAAGAAGAGGCAATAGCTATTTTTCAGGTAGCCACACATTGCAGTCAATCCAGCACAATAAAGTCATTATTCAGTCTGACTCTCTAACTTTGCAAAAAATATTAATCAGAGAGTGGGATTGCCCATGAAGCATATCAAACACAATAGAGCAAATATGGACATTACTGGAACATAAATAAGTACAGTTTCAAACACATTCTTAGGGAAGAGAACCAATTAGCTGATCATTTAGCTAATTTGTCAATTGATAAAGGGGATTTCATATTTACAAGTTTCCATCAGCTAGAACACAGATCCAAAAGGATAATTAATAGTGATAAATTACAATACACTTTCTTAGATTGTCACCAATAAAAGGATGAAGGGGATGGGGAGGCTAAAGCTTAGTTTGTTCATATGAAAATATATACAAGCCATGGTGGAAACAAAAAAAGTGAAGTAGCTAGCTAGTGTACACTACAACAACAAACAAAAAGGACTCGCAGCAAAATGGGAGGGTCACTTGGTTTGATTGCTATTGTAAACCTGAAAATCATATTACTCTCCAAGTATTTGTGGTTTTGAGCATCCCATTATATCCATACCAGCCATATATGCAAAATGGAAGAGATTAGGAGGAGCTAATATTTTGATCCAAACAAGGACAAAGGGTCAACTTTTTGCTTACTCGAAGAAAGTAATAGTCTTTAGGGGACACAAACCCTCAAGAGAGCACAAAAATAAGATATTTTTCCATCCATCGGAGAGAACAGCTAAAGAACAAAGAAAAGAATGAAAAAGGAGATGAAAATGAAGAGTTAGTCAAAACAAAAGGCATGCATCGCTACTTACTTCTACAAGCTGAGATATGCAGATACAAGAAGCATCCAGGGCACAGAGTTTATCATCCAAAGCTGGAGAAATATGAATCATCAGTTGAATAGTGGTAACATCAGCATGTATCAGGTGTTGTAGGGTTGAGGAGGAGAGGAGTGTCAAGACCCAAACCATGACCTAGTTGTGACGGGTATCCCAAGTCCACCGAGGAACGAAGACCACCTTTTTTTCTAGCCAATCAGAACACAATACATATATGACAGTGGAAGCAATCAAAATAGACACAAGTAAGATAAATAAATGGCTCAAAGGAAACTCATATTTCCAATAAAAATCCCAATCCACATTAATCCACAAAGCCTCTAATATCCTAAGAAGAACCTAATCCGGGATATGCCCCCGGCTGTAGCCAAAAAGAAACCCAAAGAGATAGTCTAAAGCATAGAAAACAAACTATGGAATGACGGTCCTTTCGGAGGATGGAAGCTCACTATTTCAAGTAACTCAAAAGATGAGCTAATCCACCTAATGCTACACAGAGGTAAAAGAAGTGTCTTCATACCGTACATTATAAAACAATGTAGTGTCTTAGGATGGTTTGTAGGGTGGGCACTAGCATGTAACTAAACGATACGGGGTAAGATAATTCCATGATCATATTAGTCCAAAATTATTCCAAAAATCATATGCACACAATCATATACATATATATATAATATGTCGGGAAAGGGAACAAGGTTTAGCATGAGATTAAAATCATTAATCTAGACTGTGTAGCTTGACCGTCATAAAAATACCTAAAGCTATATGGGTCCAGGCCTCCTACTGGATGGTCCCTGGTGAGTGTTAGCTACACGAACTAGAGATATCATAGAAGGTTGGAGAATCCATGACCCTACGCCATCCATGATACATGTATCAAGTAAGACACAAGCATACAGTTATCTAGACCAATCCTCATACCGACAAATATGAGTTTCCAGTATCAGTCCCTCGGGACCTCCAATTTTATGGCTAGCTACACAATCCCCTTTAATCCCAATAAAACATATGCACATTTCCATTCATTAAGCAAGGAGTCGTCCATTGAGGTATTTATAGAATGGTATCGTCATACCAAATAAACAAGCTTGCAAGCCAATGTCATTATGCCAATCCAAACTATTTAACCTACTAGGACTCTAACCCAACATCCTGTAGAAATCCAACCCATTTAGCCAACTGGTACTCTAACCCATCAGCTACTAGGTCTCCAAAATTCCAATTCAAAATCAATACATGGACACCGATGCTTTTCAAAAGCCAATTTATGTCAAATTAACCTTTTATTCAATGCAAGGTTTCAAAAATGAAGTAATTTATGCATATATCCATGTCTCAAATCAAGTTTCACAAATTAGGTTGAGGTTGAAGCCAATTCCAAACCATTAAACACTCATGTTTGGGGAAACCCATGTTCCTCATTCCAATTCCCACACCCATGCATTTAAATAGTTGAAACTTGTGAAAATATAGCATAAACAATCAATTCAACATCATGGGAATTCAATTCATGCAACAATTATTTCAAATACCTCAACCAACATTCAAAATCCATAATTAAACCACATGGATAATAATTTAAATACATTCTTTTACATAAAATCAATTTAGGGAAGACATGCAAGCCTTTTTGATGGAAGGAGTTTGGATAAAGGCGTGAACCCATAACTTTGAATCTTGAACCTTAGCTTGGGAATGATATGAACACTTGAATTCATTTCCCATAGCCTTGATGATGGAATTGGTGTGATAATATTGTGAATAAACTTGAATTTGAAGCCTTGGACGTTGAATTTTTCTGTAGAAGAACCCTTATGCGGTGTTCTTGAGAATTTTAGAGGAGAGGGAATACGTATTTGGGGTTATGGAGTGATGAAATCATGTTAGTATTAGTTATAGGATGATTTAGGATGTAAATGACTAGTTTTACCTCAAAAAACAAAGAGAAATGTAGGTTTTAGCGTCTCTAGAAATAAGGCATGCCATGCCAAAATCTCAGAGCACATAGGGCATGCCACGTCCTTATCACACACCCTCACTGGTTCCTCACAAAAATACTCATGACTTTTCGCTCAGGTATCGAATTAAGGCAAAATTGGTGGAGTTGAAAACAGGACTCAATTATATTTATTTGGTGTGTCTTGAGCTCTAAAATTCCATATATTCCAGAAGTTATACACATTAAAAGTTGACCCTTGTAGGATCGAACACCAAAATTTGGTCGATAACGAAAGTTCTTAACTCACTTTGCTCTAAGTGTTTCCTATGAACATTTTCACCTCAAAAGCACTTTTTACACTAGGAAATTGATCGTGAAACTTATACTTATATAGGAATCATTGCTTTTGAGTTTATACATGTAGGAATAACGTTTGAATTCTAGTCTGAAAATGCGGGGTGTTAATTATCTCCCCCTTGGAATCATTCATCCTTGAATGATGGGTAGGAACTTATTGAAGCTTGAAGTATGTAACTTCACATTAGGAATTCTCCCCCAACAAAACACATATAGGAATCAAAAGAAAAGGGATTCATGGCATCACCAAGTGAATTATTTAAGTATGAATCAAGAGATAATGAGACATAGGTTGTACAAAGGGTAAAAGACCCAAAGCCCCTCACCCAAAGTGAGAAAATAAAAAACTAGATGAAATTAAAAAACTGGCATGTAACGCCAATATCGTAGAGGTTAGCCACCATACCACACCAATGTCATGGAGGCTAACCTCTATGACATGGCTTTATCACGGAGGCTCACTACTTTAGAATAAAAAAATAGGCTCGAACCCCTTCCAAAAATTCTAGAACTTTTCCAAGACACCCTTTTTAACATCCCTAATGGGCATGAGTTATACAAAACAGATCATAACAATGTAAGCCATGAATATTCCAGGAATCCTCAACTTGATTAAGATTTATACCAGACACAAAACAAGATTTAGTGGTACATAAGAATAGAAGCATTCTCCACCTCCAATGATACGTCTAATATCCCTCAAATATAGCAATACTCCTCAACTATGAATTCAACTACAAATACCATACTTCACCATTTAAATCTTATAATTTCCCTACACAATACCTCACTACAAGAGCTTGAGTCTAACTATACATTACTTCCATGTTAAATCCTAATCCGGAGTGAAAGGTGTTAACTTAGGCTGTAGAGATCTATATCTTACATCCATCCAAGAATAATACTCCATATTATTACTCTAATCAAACAACATCATGTCTCAATCAATGAGTACTAGACACATAACACAAGGGTTTGTGTATCTATCTATCAATCACAACATTCAAGCCTATCTTTACTACACCCACTTTATAGATCTCCCCACCAAAAACCAAGCAACATCTTCCACTTTTACAAAAATTTTAACAACATATTCCCCTCCAAACTATTTCACATAACAAATATTTTATCTCACTCTTCCCGCTTCATCTATAACCTTAGTTCGAGTAGCCACACCAAAATTTTACAAAAAGGATAATCCAGTCTCTTATCTAAACATTACTATGCTTCCATAACCACTATCATATGACACAGAGAGAGTAACTGAGGGACTAGAGTACGAGCTTCGAAAATAGGAGAAATTTGCTAGAGTAAGAATAGATTTACCATGACTCATCCCTAAAACTCACCACCATGAAAAAATACATGATGTACCTTAGTTCATAATCTCCCCCTTGGATCAAAGGTCATTATCCTAAACTTGCAAACATATTCCCTCATTAGATCTATCCGCAGAACACTTTGCACAAGAACACCAAATCCCCTCGACAACTTTCATATAATGACTTTAAATTCTTTCTAGGACATCCTCTTCAGGGATACTATCTTAACTTCCTCCAATCTCCAAATCCATCACCTTATAACTAACATTTTCATGGGAATAGACATCCATGCTTCTAAAAACATAACATACTATTTTCAACTCCGTAGAATACTAGCATTACACCTCTAATATCATAACCTCATAATTTAACAAAATTTTAAAACTATAGTAAGGGTTCACATAGTCTATCTATTTTTCCCTCAATTCAGCTTACATAACACCACATAAAAACTCCCTAGACTCTCCCTACTTAGAAATTTTTAAACATAAACTAGGTATACATGGCATTCATAACTGAAAATTGAGTACACTTTATTCTTATAACTTAAGGCTCATATACATCTAATGATGTAGCCACCATTTCTACTTCAATAGTAGACCTAAAGCATATACATAATTACACACTCCAATATTTCAAAAGTCATCAACCTAAGCTCTTTGTCACACATTATAAGAAGCCTACAAATTCACTCCCATAAATTTTGCATCACAATACTCGAGCTAACATTCTTATCACCACAATCAACATCTAAAGTGCAAACTTAGTGTCTAGCAATAATCATGTACCACCAATGAAATATCTCACATAATATACTAATCCACCAAATAGAGAAATCAATCTAAATTCCTTATTTAACTTAACTATGGCCCATAAGTACATTCTTGTTTACAACGCTATTACTACACCTTAAAATTTACTACATATTTTCTCACCTACTAGACTAACTTACAACTACTAGATAAAAATTAAGGGACTCTTAGTGTGTTAAAGCAACCAATAAGGATAGTCGATCTTAATCTTATTACGTAACCCATTATGGTCTATAGAACATTCACCTCCCCACATCACGTCCACTTACCCATGCATACATCACAAGAAACTTCAAAATCCTATAAATATCATTAAGTCCCTATTTATAAGGCCTCCCCCAAGCAAATGCCAAATTCATAAATTATTAGCCGACCCATCCTTCCATTCATAATCTATGATTAATTTTTCTACTACCATATCTAGTCCTCGTGAGCTCTTTTCTTATTTCAACTAAAGATGCAAATAATATAACTAACCACTCTATTTTACCGACTACCATAAGCTAGCTAATTTTTTTGGTACACCTTAACCAATACCATAAGGGCATACTACCCCCAACACTCACTAAAAGTCCATGCAAATACAATAACCATTTTTCATTAAAAAGTTACCCTCACCCTGACTTCTAAACATATGATTTCATATCACTAACCTCAAAATCATGTTACTACTCATAGGTCATAACACCCTAATTTATACACCGCCCCTTAGGATTGAAATACTACCCTAATATTCAGATACGTATCCTCCCCTTAAGCGAGATATTTCCCATAAAGTTCTTGAAAGGGACAATTACACATCTTACCTTGGGCTGAAAAACATGATTCATTAAGTTAGAGGTACACACTTGAACCAATACACCTTGATGCACTAACAGACTCATTTCAAGTCTCTGTGCTATTCCATAATGACACAACCTAAATAAAGGCCTTATCATAATGGGCAATCTCAAGCCTAACCAGGACCAGGAATCGCCCCCGAATCCCAACCCAACCACCAAACGCATACCTTGAGTCGGCTGAAGTCTGAACATATAACAAGATAGCGATCCAACCATGTGGTGACTTTGGGATAAGTCTATATCTGAGACCAACCCAACCACCCAATAACCTACAAAACCAATGCAGAAACCATAAACCAATACCATGATAATAAGCCAATGTATGTATGTATATATACAAAAACAATCCATGACATACCCAAGTCCACAGTTGTCCATACAAATCCTCTAGACAAACCAAAGAGTACCTAGACGGGACATTCCCCCACCATAGTCGAAATCTAAAGTCTATGAAAGATAAGAAATATTTAAAGTAACCCATGACATGAAGTAGATGCCTTTCGGACTATGGAAGTTCACCACTTCAATCCAACATCGACTGTACCCGAATCCAATCACTAAGAAAGAGAAGTAGAATGATCGGTTGCTGCATAACATGGGTATACATCCGACAATAGATGGGTTAGTGGGTGAACACTAGCATGTACTTAGAATAAAGATAAAATAATATCGTTTACAAAGCCAAGTAAAATCATCCATAATGCATACAACCATACATATATATAACTATGTCGGAAATGGGAAACGGGTTTAGAATGCCTTTAAAACCTTTACCTGGGCTGTGTAACTTTTCCATCCTAAACCACCCACAGGCAATATGGGTTCAGCTCTCCCTGTTGAAAGAGCCCCAGTGCATGAAGCCACACAACCAGGGAAAACTACCTGTGATGACTAGTACATCCCCCAAAATATAGTGTGACATAATGCACACGATCACCAAGACCAACCTCACATCAGCAAATATGAGTTTCCAATTTTGGTCCCCCCAAGACCTCCACCTTCCACGACTTTGCTACATATCTCGCAATTAATTACCAATTAAAATCATTTCCCAATAACCAAAGCATTATCTATTTATTAACCAAGGCCATCAATATTGGTATCGTCATACCAATCCTTACTTGCAAGTATATCCATAGCCAACCATATATAGGTTTAGGGGACTTTCAAGTGCCCTTTCATTTACCATATCAAACCACTTGGAGGACTTTCATGTTCCCCATAAGTATAACCATTTATCCTTTTACCTTTCCACACAATTTAAACCAATTTCATTAATGCATTCATTTTAGGGATCTCCATGTATCCCACAACATTTTCAAAATACACCAACCATGACTACCAAAACCTTTACCCTATAAACCATTCTAAACCATTTTATACCATGCCAAGAATTTAGAGCATTTATATCATTTAAACAATTTAAACCATGTAAAACCATCCAAAACTATTTAGAGTTCCATTATTAAACCAAACCATGCAAAAATTCTAATGAAAGTTCAACAATAGAGTAAAAACATTCTTTGAGGCATTTTATCAAACATGTTGAGGGCATACCTTGACCAAGACCAAAATAATGCATAAACCACCATCATTAGGGTTACTCAAGACCCATTTTTTAATCCATAACCAACCAATAACAACATATGTAAACCATTACCAAAAACAAGTAAAAACATAGTTTAAACTAATACAAAACCATATGTGGTATGGAAGGCTACCAAAGGTTATACAACGTGAGGACATGAGGTTTTAGGAATAGGATATATCAAAACTAACCTTGACTTAAAATTTAAAACAAGTCACGTCTAGGAGTATGACTCCCCCTTACCATCTGTATCCTAGGGTACGAGTAGTACCCCAACTCGTACCCAAGACCATGCCAAGACCCTACCTACTGGTTTCTATATGACTCACACCTCCCTAGTCTTACCTTAAGGGTATGAGTGACACCCCTAATCATACCCATAACTCGGATCATAGCTAGATTCCTCAAGACAACTCCTTAGGTAATATACGACTAGGCCTTACACCCCACGTATCCCTCTAAACAACTCGTACCAAGAGGAGTCATATCTTGGGCAGTAGCCAAGATTAAAACACTGCTGAGGGTATAAGTGAACCCTTAAGGTATCCCCAAACTTGTATCCAAAGGGTATGAGTGGTATCCTTGAGTCGTACCAAGCCTAGTGAGTAAAAAACATTTGAAATTTTGCAAGAGTCCAAGACTTGGGGTGTTTCATTCTCCCCTACTAGGATCATTCATCCTTGAATGATGGGTAAGGGTTCCTTGAATAATGGGTAAGGGTTAGGAAAACTACAAGATAACCCATTAAACTTTCTCTTAATCAAAATAGGAAGCATGGACACACAACTAAGGTGAGAAGATCACTACATAACCCAAACATGATCTATACCCCAACACCTTCATTTTGACCTCTAACTAAATTAGAAAACAAAGGTGCAAGAGGAACCATTCCTCACCTCTAACCACGTTAGAAAACAAAAAGATATGTTGAAGAGTACACACTTTATGCATGAATTTCCAAAACCAAGGACCAACGCAGATACTTGGACTCCATGTCCCCTTCCACATTCTAAATGACTTTCTCAGACTTTTAGTTCTACCATGGAACCTTTACCAAAGCCATACCTTATTTGTTTGCAACCGACAAACTTATCAATCCAAGATCCTCATTGGGACCTCCCCAAAATAACAAAGAACCTGAGATACCAATACCACCCAAAGGAACCAACTAACCTAGGACCATCTATACCTTATCCCAATACAACATATAGATTGTCGGATGAATAGACTCATGCTAAAGGGCAAGTCCAATTAGATTTAGAATTTACCAAAACACACCGCCGTGAAAACTTAAGTCTAGCTATACACCACCTATTTTGTGTTTAATCCTATCCAAAACACGAAAGAGTGAACTTAGTCTATCGAGCTTTACTCTTTACCCCTATCCCAAAATAATACTTCACCCCCATCACCATTATAATATGGGAACCATGAGTAAAGGACTTGGACAAACCATATCCAACCATTATAACCAAGACCTCCATCTTATAATTGAGCACCCAAAACCATACAATGATCAAACTATGAAAGCATTGTATAAAACCATGCCTTATAACATATCTGATGTACCCAACACAACTATTGGTACATCTACCAACCATAATATTGAAGCCTACCGCTTATACACCTGCGGTATAATCTATCCATTCAAAAATATAGCACCCTTTACAACCTCCACAAAGTTTTCACCACCCATTCCTTTCCCAACCATTTTCCATGACATCAACCTTACATTACCTTCCAAAACCTGAACTGTTAGTAGTCATCCTATACCCTCCCCCACTTAGGGACTTCTATATTCCTCATTTCAACACATCACAATGCTCCCTGATGCCCCTATCATCCTAGCATAAAAAGAATCATTTAAGAATCTAAATTGCGAGAATTATCCAAGCCATAAGGCAAGACAAAGACCCCCGAAACAAGACATGGCACCATAGGCATGAAGTACTTTACAACAATCACCTTGACAATAATGGAGAATCATCTCGACCAAACCATACCAAAAAGGAATCCTTAATACTAGACACCAAAAGAAACACAACCACATATACCATGAGTAATGTAATGTAAGCCAAAACTCATACTTAGGGAACATGAAAAATACCAAATGCGAACCTTAGGCATAAGTACTATAAGAATGCATGCAACACTACTAGAGTACCCTTTTAACAAAGAGAGAAAAGTATCACCAGAATATGCAACCCGACCTTTCCTTGAAGTCCACTGCTAAAGGAAAATTTTAGACTAACCATCAACATTTACCCCATTACACCTACAAGAACCATACTCCGCTCTAAAAGGTATCACCGAAGATGTACACTAGAGACTTTTGGTTCTCCCATACCTAAAACCTAAGTCATCTTAATGCTACCTAGAGCCCATCATAGACATGCAAAATCCATTACACCAAATTGACTCAAAGTTTTCCAATTTAGATCAAAACCTTTTAAAATCAAACCATAGACACCAAGGCATTTCAAAAACCATTTGAATCCAACTAAAACCTAATCTATGTTTCCTTAACCATCTATGCAATGCAAAGATTCAAGAATAGTCAAATCATATGAAAAAATTATATCCAATGGCAATTTCACAAATATTTTGAGGGTATACAATTTCCAAAACCAAAATCAAGTAATTGGGGAATCCATAGTACCCCAAAATCCATTTAACATTCACATGCATCCCACAATGTTCATAAACATAAATAAAGCACGAATAATGCATCACAACCTATGAAAATTACTTAAATGAGTAATCATGTCAAAGAGCTCAATTTTTCCAAAACCCTATTTCAAAAATATGAATTTAATAATCAATTTCATCCCAACATTAGAGTACAAGTATAGGGACAAGGATACATGCAAGCTCCATGATCTAACCTGTTGAATGACAAGATCTCAAGTCCCTCCATTTAACTAAAACTTCTGACCTATAAGTCTCAACTTTCTCACTATTGTAATTCCTAAGTGATCAACTTTATCCAACCTAACAATTTACCTCCACAATCCTTATATTGCTATCCTCGAGCTAACATACTCCCTTTTATTAAAACTCAAGCATCTTGATTCAAGCCTAGGATCTACCAACTACCATGTACTACTAGCAAAGTACCCTTATAGAATATACATAAGCATGGTCCACCACACAAGGAGGACCCTCCAAATTCCTTAGTCACCCACCGATAACCTATCCATTTCCAGGGAAAACTATTCCCCTTATGCATGCAAGAACAAAATACTCCACAAGGGAACATTAAGACTGATGAGACCTTCATCTAAGAGATCCCTTAATTTATCCTTAAGATCTTTTAACTCCACTGAAATCATTCTATAAAGAAGGAATAGAAATTAGGACAAATGTCTGAAACAAGACCAAGCCCAAACCAACCTCCCTATTAGAAAGACACCATGATGGCCATCAGAAAGGACCCCAGGAAATTTATTAACCACTGAAAACAAATGCAAAGAAAGACCTTCCAGGTTAGAATATTTAACCTGATCTAAATAATAAAGATGTCCCTTTTGAAACCAACCTCTGAGTTCTAAGATATGATAGAACTATTTAGGAATGAAACCATCCTCCCATTCCAAAACTGACTCACTAGGGAGCCTAACAAGTCTAACAATCTAATTAACGAAAAGCATGAGTCCAACCAATCTATGCCCCTTAACATTGAAATTCACCATATTCGAGTCAAACAAATCCACCAAGACTCATTTATTACTAACAGATGCCATACACTCCCATAGACTCTTTTGGCAATCGAAGAGTCACCTATCGGGGTAGAAATAGAAAAAGAAAAGAGTTTAAAATAACCTTGAGACCACATCTAGAAAACACAATCATAAATGGGGCCTCAAAAGATAAAGGACCCCGAACTAAGTAAGCCATACACACCATAAAGAAAGGAGTTCTCAACATACAAGTGTCGACATCAGAAGATGCCTCGGAATCTCAAGGAATATTAAGAATAGTGAGACAATCCTAGCCACTTTCAGAGCCAGAGGTAGTAGCCAATACTCTATTTGCCTAAGCGACAACCCGTATGGCATATCCCCATCACACAAGACCCAACTGACCATAACCAAAATACTGATTTCTTCCTCTCTCGCAACAACCACGGTGCGACCAACTACAAAATCTATAATGAAAATTAGATGATGAGGATTGCGCTCTACTGGGAAAACTAAAAGCTGGACCCCTAACCAGGTTTGTGCCCCATGAGTTAGACTAGATCCTTCCATGTTGTTTTTCATTAGAACAGGTAAGTTTCCACAACTTTAGATTATTGAGAAGACATGATCTGAAGAGTGAACCAAGGAAAATTTAGAAAAGAGTTCAAGACCTTAGACTCTATATCTCGAAAGTAGAATAACCAAGAAAGTGAAACATCCTAAATGCCTTGTAGCCTCCTAATTATAAGTGTGGTGCACGACACACCCATAAGAAAAACTCTACTCAACATGGATTGTGGACACCCCATGACACTAAAACCTAAAGCTCTAATACCAGCAGGACGCAACTAGAGCCAGGGCCTTGTCATAATGGGCGATTCTAAGCCCATCCAGGATTGGGAACTGCCATTATTTCCTAACCCAACCACCAAATATATACCTTGAGTCGGTTGAAGTTTGAACATATAAGAAGATAGCGTATCCAACCAGGTGATGACTTTGGGATAAGTCTATATTCGAGACCAACCCAAACAAGTCCAACCACCCAATAACCTACCAAACCAATGAGGAAACAATAAATCAATACCATAATAATAAGCCTATGTATGTATATACATATACAAAAATAATCCATACGATACCCAAGTATAAAGTTGTCCATACAAAGTCTTTAGACCAACCAAAGAGTACCTAATCGGGACATGCCCTCGACAATAGCCGAAAACCAAAGTTATGAAAAATAAGAAATATGTAAAGTAACCCATAACATGAAGTATATGCCTTTAGGACAATGTAATATCAGCACTTTAATCCAACATCGACTGTCCCCGAATCAAAACTCTAAGCAGGAGAAGTAGAATGGTTGATCCCTGCATAATTTGGGTACATAGCCGTCAGTAGATAGGTTAGTGGGTAAACACTAGCATGTACTCAGTATAAGGATAAAATAATGTTGTTTATAAAGCCAAGTAAAACTATCCATAATGCATACAACCATACATATATATGTAACTATGCCGGGAAAGAGAATTTGGTTTAGCATGCCTTTAACAACTTTACCTGGGTTGTGTAGGAATGTTGTCCTAAACCACCCATGGGCTATATGGGTTCAGCTCCCTCTGCTGAAAGGGCCCTAGTACGTAAAGCCACACAACCAGGGAAGAAAACCTAGGATAACTAGTACATCCCCTAAAATATAGTGTGACATCATGCACACAATCATCAAGACCAACCTCACATCGGCAAATATGAGTTTCTAATTTTGGTCCCCCCAGGACCCCACCTTCCACGGCTTTACTACACATCTCACCATTAATACTCAATTAAAATAATTTCCAAATAACCAAACCAATATCTATTTATTAACCAAGGCCATCAATATTGGTATCATCATACTAATCCTTACTTGCAAGTATTATCCATAACCAACCATATATAGGTTTAAAAGGACTTTCAAGTGCCCTTCCATTTACCATATCAAACCACTTGGGGGACTTTCATGTTCCACACAAGCATAACCATTTAGCCTTTTACCTTTACAAACCATTTAAACCACTTCCATTAATGTATTCACTTCAGGGATCTCCATATATCCCGCAAGGTTATCAAAATAGACCAACGATGACCACCAAAACCTTTACCCTTTAAACCATTCCAAACCATTACAGACCATGCCAAGCATTTAGAGAATTTATATCATTTAAACCATGGAAAACCATCCAAAACCATTTAGAGTTCCATTACCAAACCAAACCATACAAAAATTCCAATGAAAAGTTCAAAAGTAGAATAAAAACATTCTTTGAGGCATTTTATCAAACATATTGAGGGCATACCTTTACCAAGACCAAAACTAATGCATAAACCACAATAATTAGGGTTACTCAAGACCCAATTATTAAGCCATAACCTACCAATAACCATATATGCAAACCATTACCAAAAATATGTAAAAACATAGTTTAAACCAATACCAACCCATATGCATCAAGACCCCCAACATATATTCAAAAAACCACCATTCATGATTTATATATCAATGTTTAAAACACAATACACATGGCTTTAGTTAGAAATAACAATGAGGGAAGGAGTACATGCCTTATACATGAAGATTCACGGATGGAATCTTGATCTTTGAGCCATTTGAATAACACTTAAGACACCCTAGCCTCCAATCTTTCAAGAGTGAGTTTGAGAGAGTATTTGAGGTGTTTTAATCATTTAAAAAGTGTTATGGAAGGCTAACAAAGGTTATATAACGTGAGGACATAAGGGTTTAAGAGTAGGAAATATCTAAACTAACATTGACTTAAAATTTAAAACAAGTCACAACCAGGGGTACGACTCCCCCTTACCATCCTTATCCTACGGTACGAGTGGTACCCCAACTCGTACTGAAGATCATGAAAAGACCCTACCTACTAGTTTCTATATGACTCATACCTCTCTAGTCATACCTTAAGGGTATGAGTGACACCATTAATCCTACCCACAACTTCTATCACGAGAAGATTCATTACTCAAATCCCCACCACAACACATATTATTTTTTTGAACACCAATAGGTATTACTTAGGGGCTTCAATTTCACCTTTTTCTCCTCTTTAATTTCACACTCCTTAACTCACTAATTTTAAACTAAAGTGCTTAGGAGCTTTGAATTAAATTAAGGTTTATCAAAGAAGGAATTAAGCTACACATAAGGCTGCTAAAGAAAAAGCTAAAGGCTCAATAAGGCTTACTAGGACTACGCTCAAGGGTAGGTCAAAGAAGAACGTATAAAACAAGGCTATCAAAGAAATGCCTATATCATCTCCTAAACCCACACTCTTTATTTCATTTTGTACGCACACCAGGAAAATTGTAGACATCATATGCAACAAGGAATATACAACACCTCACACGCACATAGAACATGCTCAACTCACGTAGGATCATCAGAGACACCTAACCAAATAATAGCATGAATTCAGAATTAAGCCAACAAGTACAAGAGTCATAATCATGAGCCTAGGAGTCTCAAAAGTAGTAATTCACACAATCAACATGCTTTTACAAACAAAACACTTGTATCACGCAATAACATATAGCACCAAAAAGAATATCTTATTTATTCCAAACAAAAAAAATAAATTTACCCTAAAATAAGAATTTCACCATCCCACACATAAAAATTTACTTTGCCCTCAAAGTATACTTTAAAAGTTAAGATAGAAATACTCCCTAAGGCCTCTATGCCTAGCTAGTAGTATCTTTAAACATTAAAAGGGTCTGGGGACCCTATACTTAGTCTTCTCCATGCTTCTAAGCTTAGGTTTTTTGGTACTCAGACTTCCCATCAACCTATAACTCAACAAAAACAAAAACTACATGAAGTAAAAACTAAAAAAACTAAAAATAAAACATACCTATTTAACTTGGGTTGCCTCCTATGCAGCACCTGATTTAGTGTCGCGGCACGACCTAACTCAACTTAACCAAGTTCCTTCATCATTTTCCTCACACTTGGAGGCCATTTGTTTATTCATTTTTTACCTCTTGAGTGTGAACTCTCAAGGTCAACAACTTTTTCTACTATATCCTTTTCCGGCTCATAAATCTACATCATGTCAGGCTTAGGTGGTTGTGGCCTAGGGTGCCCAATGAAGGTGTCCGAAGAGGTATTTTATGGAATAGACTCCACCACCCCACACTTATCCCCTTTAATCACAGTAATCATATATTAGTCATTATAGTGGGATAGCATGTTAAGTGGTTTGTACACTTTAAAAACTGCCTCTTCATCCTCCAACCTCATTGTGAGAATGCCTTCTCTCACATTAATTAAAGCTCCTCTCCTTACTAAAAATGGATGTCCCAAGATGATTGGTACTCTTTCATCTTCTTGAAAATTTCAAACAATAAGTTCAGCAAGAATAATAAATTTGCCAACCTTTATGAAAACATCTTTTATCACTCTTTCAGGACAGGCTATGGTCCCGTTTGCCAGCTGTAGTAGCACAGAACTTGGTCTACGTTTTCCTAAGCCCAATGTGTTTAATAAAGATAAGGACATCATGTTGATACTTTCCCCTAAATCACTAAGTTCTTGAACTACCATGATATTGCCAATCTGAATGGGGTGAGTGAACTTCCTAGGGTCCTTAAGCATTTTGGGCATCTTTTGAGTAACCACAAAACTACACTTCTTAGTGAGTGTCACCGCCTCCATATCCTGTAACTTAAATTTATTAGCAACCACATCCCTCAAGTACTTAACGTACTTGGGAATTACCTACAAAACATCTAAAAGAAATAAGTTAATATGTAGCTCTCCGAATGTGTCAAAGAACTTCTTAAAGCATGCATCCTCCTTTGCCTTTATATGCTTCGGTGGGAAAGGTAGTTGTAGGATCTTTTTTAGTTCTTTAGAAATTTTTTATTTACCATGTTGGGGATTCAAATATGCATCTACATCCTTAGTTTTCTTTGGAGGTTCTTCATTAAGCTCTTTACCACTCCTGAAAGTGATTGCCATAACTTATTTTGGGTTTTCTGTATCTCCTAGGAAACCACCTTAAGCGTAGTATTTAGTGTCTTCTATAACTGACCCAAATGCAACTCTAAGCTTCTTATGACCGCTTTTTGGTTCTTTACATCTGCAGCTAATTGTGTTTGATTAGCTAGGATCAGTTTCATCATCTCTTCCAAGTTGCTAGTTGACTAATTTCCTTGTGTCTGCGGTTACTGAATTTGCTGTTGTTGGGCTTTCCATGGCTGATTCAGTGGCTAAGTCTACTACTTCATGTTGTAGGCATTCCTATAATTTTGCATTTGAGAATTTCCCACATACATCAAAGACTCAGGAATGGTAGTACCCATAATCGATGAATAGCCATTGTTACCACAAACTTTACACCAACTTGTCATTTGTTGGATTGCATTCACCATGGTTACAAGCTGTGTGGCACCCAATTTCATATTGCTGAGCTGTGTAGTCAACTAATTTTGTAATGTAGCAATTTGAGCAGATATTATAGTAAACTTATACACTTATAGAACACCTACAACCCTTTTAGTATCACTCCTTGAGTTTGAATGCCACTCAGGATTACCTTATGCAATTCAATTCAACAAAGTATACAGCTCATCATACGTCATCTCCAAAGCTTGACCACCTTTAGCTAAATCTAACAAAATCTTTGTGTTATGGTCAAGTGCCTCACCAAAAGAATAGGCTAATACCTCATTGCACTATTGATGGTATGGATAGTCCCTCAATTGAGCCTTGATACTCTCCCAAGCATGATATAAATTTTTATCTGGCTTTTGCTTAAAGAAAAAAATTTCACTGTAAAGTCTCGCAGTCTTGCCAGACGGGAAAAATTGGATAAGAAATATCTGAGATAAGTCATCCATGATGTGAAAGAATTTTCTGGCTCAGCATTAAACCACTTCTTTGCTTTCCACAACAATGAAAAGAGGAATAGTATTTGCCTCACATAATCAACATTCACACCCGTAGGGATGAATGTGTCACTGATTTCCAGAGAGTTCAACAGATGGACTTTTGGATTTTCATTTGAAATCTAGGTAAACTATCCACTGCTAATCAGAAGTTGCACCATATTTTGTTTGAGCTTAAAATTACCTCCAGCAACCGGTTTCTGAAATAGGGATTGGAAGTGAGATTTCCACTTCTCTAACTATCCTGGAGGATGCTTGTTCATCATCTATGAGAACAGGATTATCATGATCTTATTTGATCTGTTAAATATGGGGGAAAAGGATTACTTCTCTCTTTCATTAATAGAAGAGTTGCTCAGGTTTAGGGCTTGGTTCAACCAACTCCTGAGCCTTTGCCAGCTTACAACTTTGAAAACCTATTTCCTGCAAATACAAAACAAGACTAGGCATAAAACACCAAAGTAATCCAAAAAGCAAAACTAAAAATAAAATAGTCGCCAAATTATAAGTCCCCAACAATGAAGCCAAAAACTTGACAGCGCACACGCAAGTATACGTGATCTACCAAGTAATGTAGTGGTCTTCAAGAAAGCAGAATTCGATCCCATAGGGACTTGTTCTAATGACTATTCAATTCTAGTTCACAATTTAGATTAATTGATGCAAACGTAACCAAAAGAGAGTTTTGAATAGTTGTAAACTAAAGTAAAGTAAACAATGCATAAAATTAAGGTCTTGAAACAATCAATAGAGTAAGGCCCAAGGTTAAATCACTTTGAACAATCATACTATGATATTGAAATTCATTCATTAATTTCTTATCTTGGTTGTTGATTCATATGGTTAATCGCATGATTATGGTCTCCCGACCTCTAATTGTTTACCTAACTTGGACATTACAACTACATCGTTGAGCGGGGATGTAATAATCCAATTAAGTTCATAAATATATCATCCTACATGTGAATCAAGTAAGGATCCTAGGTACATCCCAATCCTAGATGCTAATTTGAATTTCTTATTTTATAAAAGAATACAAACCTTACTTTGTTCATCCCCACGTTCTATCTTCATGTTCCCTCTCCCGAGATCACAAGGTTGACAATATATGTATTCTAAGGGTGATAAATCCTCAAAATAATTAAAAAAAATAATAAAAAATCAACCAAATATGATAATCAATTCAAAATGATAATAGTCATGTTCTTGGCTTTAACCCCGAAAAGAGGGCGTTTAGCCACTAGTAGTCATAATCATCATCCAAATAATTGTATGAATGATCAAAACCATAAAGAGCTAAATTAAAGAATGAAAAACTAAGAATAAATTTGTAGAAGCCTACTCAATTATCCAAGACATCACAAAAAGTAATTACAACAAATGCACAATGTCCTTTTTATAATGGGTTAAGCTTGGTCGTGTTTGAAATAGGGTTTCCCCGTGATGGTTGCTTGACTTGACAAAGGGTACCACTGAAATATGTACTTGACTTTAATGGAGGTTGTGAATCAATGGATTCTCAAGTCAAATAAGGGTCGCAATACACCCCTATCGCGATACCTCACTGGAAATTGCATTTTGGCGTTCAAACTTTGCCTTTTGCCTTTCATCCTAGCTTTTGTGGTGTATTTCAATTGGATTTATAGACTTTATATCATCAATATATCACCATAATTAGCTAAAAAAATATACTACATCAGTTTACACCACGAGTTATAGATCAAAACAATCACAATATCAAGAACAAGGACCTTAAAACCTGAGCTAAGACTAGGCTTGCTCATGTTGAACTTTAACTTATTGTTTTGACTCTTGGTTAGATTAAACTGACCATTGAACATTTTAAAAAAGTTTTTCCACATATAAATACACTATTATACCATTTGAAACTCATTTAACACACTAGAATCCATCGAGATGGACTAGACCAACACCTAGCTCAAGCTAGTAACACTAGTGTCCTTGATTGAACTTTAAGTAACCCCTTTAAGTAAAAACTTGTTTGGAATACACTTTGAACATTTTAATCACACACTTGACCATTTATATGCTTATGTCTATCATAATTAACACATTAACCACACAAGTAATCCTCAAAACAAGGCAAACTAATCTAGAATAATGACACCAAAGTGTATAAAACCACCTTAGAACATCATCCCACACTTAAACCCTTGTTATTACTTGAAAAAATCTTCACTCTAAGAATCATAAGCTGAGGTGACTGTACACTTCTACTACTACAAAGACACTCAAGATAGTACTACAATGATTGCATAGAATGTAAGTTTCTACACTAAGCATGTTATACACAATTGAAAGTTAATGAACACTACTCCAAAATATCCTAGCCTCAAGAATTGACTCACCAAGTTAGAAAACTTATGCTAATTTCTCAATAAAAGACTTCATACAAATCACCCAAACTATCATAAAACATGTTCCCTCACAATAAGAGAGTTACCTATATTCACTCATATAAATGTAATTTATAACACAATGGGTATACAAATCAAATTTCACTCACTCTCATAAAAGAATTCACAAGTTACAAATGATGAACCATATGTTTGCCCTTAGGGTCATTGTAATACCCCGAGATTCCCAACCGATGGTAGAACCATGCTTCAAGCTCATGATAAATAAATTCTAGTGATTTGGTAGTTTTATGATCAAGTTTTATGTATATTAAGGCCTCAAATATGTCCTAGGTATTAGATGAATCAAAACATTCCTTACCGATTGAATTCTTTGGAAGGATATTAGAATAGTCAACTTCAAACAAGAATATCTCTCGTTATACTATGAATTTTTGATCTCATGACCCACCAACATATGGATATTTTAATTAGATTTCCAACTATACCAATTTTACCCAAATCTGATATCGGAGCAAAAAGTTATACCCATTTTACTCCAGCATGTTAGCCTAGCAACTGAGTGACAACATATCTGATGGGCCGTCACAGATCTGATGGATTATCAGCCCATGTCGTCATACTTAGATAGAAACCCATAAATTTAAGCTCTCAGGTGACGACCTGGGCTGATAGGCTATCACAGATCTGACGGCTTATCAGCCTTGATCATCAGCCGAGAATTTCAGCAACTAGGAAGCGGTTTCGTAGGATAGTTCTAGAAATCATATGTAACAAAGAATATACAACACCTCACATGCACATGGCACATTCTCAACTTACGTAGGATCATCATAGGCTCCCAACAAAACAATAGCATGAATTCAGAATTAAGCCAACAAGTACAAGAGTCATAATCATGAGCCTAGGAGTCTCAAAAGTAGTAATTCACACAATCAACATATTTTTACAAAAAAAACACTTGCATCATGAAATAACATATAGAAACAACAAGAACATCTTATTTATTCCTAAATTTTTTTTTTTACCCTAAAATGGTAATTTCCCCACCTCATACTTAAAAATCTACTTTGTCCCCAAAGTATATTTTAAAAGTAGAGATAGAAATACTCCCTAAGGCCTTAGGCCTAGCTAGTAGCATCTTTAAATATTAGAAAGGTCTGGGGACCTCAAACTTAGTCTTCGCCATTCTCCTTAGCTCAAGTTTTTCGGTACTCAGACTTTCCATCAACTAGTAACTCAACAAAAACAAAAACTAAGTAAAATAAAAACTAAAAAAATCTATCAATAAAACATACCTACTTAACTAAGGTTACCTCCCAAGAAGCACCTGATTTAGTGTCGTGGCATAACCCAACTCAACTTAACCAAGTTCTTTCATCATTTTTCTCATACTTGGAGTCCATTTGTTTATTTATCTCTGACCTCTTGAGTGTGAACTCTCAAGGTCAACAACTTTTTCAACTATAGCCTTTTCAGGCTCATCAATCTGCATAATGTGAGGCATAGGTGGTTGTGGCTTAGGGTGGTCAATGAAGGTATCCGAAGAGGACTTTTGTGGAATAGACTCCACCACCCCACACTTATCCCCTTCAATAACAGTAATCATAAACAAGTATTTGTAGTAGGATAGTGTGTTAAGCGGTTTTTACACTTTAAAAATGGCCTTTTCATCCTCCAATCTCATTGTGAGTGTGCCTTCTCTCACATCAATTAAAGCTTCTGCCGTGGAAAAAATGGATGTACCAAGATGACTGGTACTCTTTCATCTGCTTGAAAATCTAAAATGATAAAGTTAGCAGGAATAATAAGTTTACTAAACTTTATGAGAACATCCTTTATCACTCCTTCAGGATGGGATATAGTCCTATTTGCCAGCTTTAGTTGCACAAAGCTCGGTATAGGCTTTCCCAGGTCCAATGTGTTGAACAAAGATAGGGGCATCAAGTTGATACTTGCCCTTAAATAACTAAGTGTATAAACCACTTCTTTGTTGCCAATCTGAATGGAGAGACTGAACTTACAGGGTCCTTAATCTTTTTTCCCATCTTTTGAGTAACCACAAAAGTAGACTCCTCAGTTAGTGTTAGCCTCCACATCCAATAACTTAACTTTGTTAGAAACTACATCCCTCAAGTACTTATCTTACTTGGGCATTCCCTGCAAAATATCTCAAAGAGGTAAGTTAATATGTAGCTCTCTGAATGTGTCAAAGAACTTCTTGAAGCACACATCCTCCTTTGCCTTTATATGCTTCTGTGGTAAACGTAGTTATGGGATCATTTTTAGTTCTTCAGCAACTTTTTATTTAACATGTTAGGGAGTCAAATTTGCATCTACCTCCTTAGTTTTCGCTGGAGGTTCTTCATTAAGCTCTTTACCACTGCTGAAAGTGATTGCCATAACTTGTTTCAGGTTTTCTGTATCTCCTGGCAAACCACCTTGAGTCATTGTATTTAGTGTCTGATGTAACTACCCCAACTACAAATCTAACCTTCTCATGGCCACTTTCTAGTTCTTTACATCTGCAGCCAATTGTGTTTGATTAGCTAGTATTAGTTTCATCATCTCTTCCAAGTTGCTAGTTGACCAATTTCCTTGTGCCCGTGGTTGTTGAATTTGCTGTTGTTAGGCGTTCCATCACTGATTCAGTGGCTGAGTCTACTACTTCATGTTGTAGGCATTCCCATAATTCTGCCTTTGATCATTTCTCATATACATCACATACCCAAGAATGGCAGTACACATAATCGTTGAATGACCACTGTTACCATAAACTTTACACTAAACTGCAGTTTATTGGATTGCATTATCATGGATATAAGCTGTGTGGCACCTAATTTCATGTTGCTGAGCTGCATAGTCAACTAATTTTGTAATGCATAAATTTGAGTAGATATTGCAGTAAACTGATCCTACTTCTTCGGAGGTAGCGGTATGGACTGTGTACAACTTACCTTCCCTAGACCCCACTTTGTGGGAACAACCTGGGTTTGTTGTTGTTGTTGTTGTATTGTAGTAAACTGATCCACTTTAAGAACACCTTCAACCTTTTTAGTAGCACTCCTTGAGTCTAAATTCCACTCAATATTACCTTATGCAATTCAGTTCAACAAAGTATATAGCTCATCATATGCCATCTCTAGAGCTTGACCACCTGCAGCTAAATCTAACAAAATTTTTGTGTTATAGTTAAGTTCATCAACAAAAGTATGAGATAATACCTCATTAGACTGTTGATGGTGTGGACATTTTCGCAATAGAGCCTTGAAACGCTCCCAATAATGATATAAATTTTCATCTGGCTTTTTCTTGAAGCACACAATCTCACTGCTAAGTCTCGTAGTCTTTCCAGATGGGAAAAATCAAATAAAGAATATCTGATCTAAGTCATCCCATGATATGATTGGATTTTTTGGCTCAGCAGTCAACAACTTCTTTGTTTTCCCCATTAATGAAAAAGGGAATAGTGCCAACCTCACATAATCAACATTCACACCCATAGGGATGAATGTGTCACTAATTTCCATAAAGTTTCATAGATGGACTTGTGGATCTTCATGTTAAATCCTGATAAACTGTCCACTACTGATCAAAAGCTACATTATATTCTGTTTGAGCTCAAAATTACCTCCAATAGCCAACTTCTGAAGCAGGGAGGTCAAATTTGTTGAAAGTGGGATTGCCACTTCTCTAACTATCCTGCGGGCTTCTTGTTCATTAGCCATGAGAGCAGGATTGTCTTGATCTTCTTCAATTTGCAAAATATGGGGGAGAAGTATTATTTCTCTCCTTCGTTGATGAAAGAGTTGCTCAGGTTCGGGGCTTGGTTCAACTAATTCTCAAGCCTTTGCCAGCTTGGTACTTTGAAAAACTGTCTCCTACAAATACAAAACCAAGACCAAGCGTAAAACACCAAAGTAATCCTAAAAGAAAAACTAAAAATAAAATAGTTGCCAAATTACAAGTCTCCGGCAATGGCGCCAAAAACTTGACAGCATACATGCAAGTCTACATGATGTACCAAGTAATGTAATGGCCTTCAATAAAGATGAATATCGATCCCACTGGGACTTATTCTAATGACTATTCAATTCTAGTTCACAATTTAGATTAATTGATGCAAGCTTAACCAAAAGAGAATTTTGAATATTTGTAAACTAAAGTAAAGTAAACAATGTGTAAAATAAAGGGCTTGAAAAAATCAATAGAGTAAAGCCCAGGGTTAAAATTCTTCAAACAATCATACTATGCTATTGAAATTCATTCATTACATGCTTATATAGGTTGTTGATTCATAGGGTTAATCGCATGATCATGGTCTCGCAACCTCTAATCGTTTACCTAACTTAGACATTATAACTACATCATTGATAGGGGATGTAATAATCCAATTAAGTTCTTTAAACTATCATCCTACGTGTGAATCAAGTAAGTGTTCTAGTTATACCCCTGTCCTAGATGCTAATTTGAATTCCTTATTTTATAAAATAATACAAACCTTACTTTGTTCATCCCCACGTTCTATCATTCGATTTCCTCTCCCGAGATCACAAGGTTGACAATATATGTATTCTAAGGGTGATAAATCCTTAAAATAGTTAAAAAAATAAACAAGAAACCAAATATGATAAGCAAATTAAACAAAATCAATTCAAATTGATAATAGTCATGTTCTTGGCTTTAACCCCGGAAAGGGGGCGTTTAGCCATTAAAAGTCATAATCATCATCCAAATAAATGTATGAATGATCAAAACCATAAAAGAGCTAAATTAAAGAATGAAAACCTAATAATAATAAAGTTGCATCTGTCTCCTCAAATGTCCAAGACGTCAATAAAAGTAATTATAACAAGTGTACAATGTCATATTTATAATGGGTTAAGCTTGGTCGTGTTTGAAATAGGGTTGCCCCACGATGGTTGCTTGACTTGACTTAGGGTAGTGGATCAATAGGTACTTGAATTGACTGGATTTCACTACAAAATGGATTCTCAATTCAAATAGGGGTCGTGACGCACCCCTATCGCGATACCTCACAGTAAATTGCATTTTGGCGTTCAAACTTTGCCTTTTTCCTTTGCCTTTCATCCCAGCTTTTGTGGTGTGTTTCTAATGGATTTCCAGACTTTATATCATTAATATATCACCATAATTAGCTAACAAAAGATCCTATATGAGTTCACACCACGATTTATAGATCAAAAAAATCACAATATCAAGAACGGTGACCTTAAAATCAGAGCTAAGACTAGGCTTGCTCATGTTGAACTTTAACTTATAGTTTTGACTCTTGGTTAGATTCAATTGACCATTGCACATTGTAAACAAGTTTTTACATCTATAAATACACTGTTAAACCATTTGAAACTCATTTAAAAAATTAGAATCCATCGAGATGGACTAGACCAACACCTAGGTCATTCTAGTAACACTAGTGTCCTCGATTGAAATCTAAGTAACCCCTTTAAGTACAAACTTGTTTGGAATACACTTTGAACATTGTAATCACATACTTAGATTATTATGTCTATCATAATTAACACATTAAGCACACGATTTATGCCCAAAACAAGGCAAACTAAGCTATAATAATGACACTGAAGTGTATAAAACCAGCTCAGATCAAAACCCTCAAAGCAACCCTAACTCGTATCTAAAGGGTATGCGTGGTATCCTTGAGTTGTACCAAGCCTAGTGAGTCCAAACCCTTGGAAATTTTACAAAGGTCCAAGACTTGGGATGTTTCACATAACTTTTGATGACTTATCTGTAAAGGACCACACTATTAGGAAGCTCAGCCTTTGCACTTTTATCACCTCAATAATGAGACACTGTCAACAAAATAAAAGAGAGAAAGAAATTTGGATAACTTTTATATAGATAATACCATTGCATGATCTAGAGTATCCAATAATGACAAACATTTCCTAAATGCCTTGTAGCCTCCTAATTATAAGTGTGTTGTACAAACTCTACTAGACATGGCTTTGTAGACACCCAATGACCCTGAACTATGCTTTGTAGACATGGCTTTGTAGATACCCAATGACCATGAACCTATGCCATCCATGATACATATATCATGTGTGACACAAGAACACGATCATCAAGACCAATCCTCACACCAGAAAATATGAGTTTCCAGTATCAGTCCCTCGAGACCACCACTTTTACTGCTATTTACATAACCTTCTTTAAGCCCAATTAAAATATTTGCACATTCCCATTCATTAAGCAAGAAGTCATCGTTAAGGCATTTACAAAATGGTATAGTCATACTAAATAAACAAGTTTGCAAGCTAATGTCATTACGTCAATCTAAACTATTTAGCCAACTGGGCTCTAACACATCAGCTAATAGGACTCTAAAATTCCAATCCAAAATCAATCAATGGCCTCCAAGGCTTTTCAAAAGCCAATTTATGACACATTAACCTTTTATGCAATACAAGGTTTCAAAAGTGAAGTAATTTATGCATATGTCCCTGTTTGAAATCAAATTTCATAAATTGGATTGAGGTTGAAGCCAATTCCAAACCATTAAACCATCAAGTTTGGGGAAACCCGTGTTCCCTATTACAATTCCCACATCCATACATTTAAATAGTTCAAATTCATGAAAATATAGCATAAACAATTAATTCAAAATTATGGAAATTCAATTCATGTAATAACTATTCCAAATACCTCAATCAACATTCAAAATCCATAATTAAACCACATGAATAACAATTTAAATACATGCTTTTACATAAAATCAATTTAAGGAAGAGATACGTGCCTTTTTTATGGAAGGAATTCGGATAAAAGCTTCAACCCATTACATTGGTAACTTGAACCCTAGCATGGGATTGATATGAACACTTGAATTCATTTCCCATAGCCTTGATGATGAAATTAGTGAGAAAATATTGCAAAGAAACTTGATTTGAAGTCTTGGAAGTTGAATTTTTTTGGAGAAGAACCCTTATGTGGTGTTCTTGAGAATTTGGGAGGAGAGGGATTGCATATTTGGGGTTATGGGATAATGAAATCATGTTAGTATTAGTTATAGGATGATTTAGGACGTAAATGACTAGTTTTCCTTCAAAAATTAAAGATAAACATAGGCTTTAACGTCTCTAGAAATAGGGGCTTACCACACCAAAATTATGAAGTATAGAGGGCATGCCACGCCCTTATCTCGTACCCTCACTAGTTCCTCAAGAAAATGCTCATAACTTTTTGCTCAGGTATCGGATTATGCAAAATAGGTGGAGTTGGAAAGAGGACTCAATTATATTTAATTTGGTGGGTCTTGACTCCGAAATTCCATATATTCCAGAAGTTATACACGTTCAAAGTTGACCTTTGTTGGATGAATACCAATATTTGACCGATAATGGAAGTTCTTTACTCTCTTTGCTCTAAGTGTTTTCTATGAACATTTTTCACCTCAAAAGCACTTTTTACACAAGGAAATTGGTCATGACACTTATATTTACATAGGATTCATTGGTTTTGAGTTTATACATGTAGGAATAATGATTTTAATTCTATCTTGTAAATGCGGGGTGTTACAAAGAGTGAAGCCTAAAATAGGAAACCCTACATCTACGCTTATATTTTATGGTATAGGATGGTCGGGTTGGCAGATAGAAGTAGATTTTATTTAATTTTGTGTTGTTTTTCAGATAGGTTGACCCATCTTGTGTAAAGACTAAGTTTTTTTTTCTTTATTATTAATAAATCCTCAAAATTAAATTAAAAAAAGACTTTGTTAATCTTTAGAGAAACTAGACAAGAAACTATTTGGAGGAAATGTTTTGTATTTTTAAGTGGCAACCTGTGTGAAATTTATAGGGATACAGACTATGGTATTTGTTATCTGATCTCTTTTACTTATTTGTGATAAATAGCCTCAAAAGGCTCACAAAGAAGAAAATGAAAGAGGCATTGTGGGCGGATTTATCTTGCTATGATTTTTTATGAGCTTATGATACTTATTAGGAACACTAATTTGGTCCAAAATCACATAAATATTGCTAATCATATTCATGGATTGACACAAATAGTGGGTGTAAGTTGGTCTGACATTCTATAATCTATGAATTCTGTTTTTTCACAAGGCACTATTGGTTGATTACAACTTTTGCATGACACTTAGTTGGTGCTAATCTCTACATTCTTTTCTGATT
This sequence comes from Capsicum pubescens, assembly GCA_030864215.1. Lineage (NCBI taxonomy): Eukaryota > Viridiplantae > Streptophyta > Magnoliopsida > Solanales > Solanaceae > Capsicum > Capsicum pubescens. The sequence goes on from CM061546.1 coordinate 115,623,248, forward strand.
TCTTCAGGTATTGCATCACAATTTTTTTTGTGGTATTTATCAGTACTTTCTTCTCCATCTTGGATGTTCCTTTGTACTGGCCTATAATGTTGATCTGCTGGGTTATCCACTTTGTCAGTGCAATGGAATTTTAAATTAGCCGGATGATCAAATACAAATACATCCCATTAAACATTCAAAAGCAGGTTAGCGAGTTATTTGTGTATTTTCTAAGAAATGATTTAGATGTCTATGAAGGTATCATTAGGTTACCATACTTAATTAGTGAGAGTATTTACTTTGTTCTTTATTATATAAAGTACTCTAGATAAAGCTTATCAGGGAGAAGCAACAACGGTAGGGAGTGATGTGATCCTAATTTCTGGTAAAAATCAAATGGAGGAGAAAAGAGATAACTTGCGGAAAAAACAAAAATAGATAAAATTGTCACATATTTCAAGTGAAATGGGATTTACACTCGTATGTATTTATACATTTTAATTGCTTTAATACCGAGTCTCAAAATTAGTTCCTCTAAGGTATTTCAAGAACGAGTAATCATATGTCACATTAGGAATCTTTTTATGATAATTATCCACCATAAGAAATATTTCTTATGCCCCCATAATATATATTTAACATTTAAGCTTGATATGTTTCAACAAGATGAGGGAAGTGAGGTTTGTGATGGTTTTGTACATGTGAAGAGGAGATATGTAGATTCCCCAGTAAGAACCTATAAGAGGTTGGACATAATAGATATGAGGAGAAGTAGAGGTAGATCGAAGAAGTACTTGAGAGATGTGATTAGACACACACGGTGCAACTTCATCTTATTAAGAACATAACCTGGGATAGAAGAGTATAAATATTGTGAATTAGGGTAGAAAATTTTAGGTAGTTAAACTTTGATTCTCTTTGTGACGGATTTAGGCTTTGTCAGAGTCAAGCTAGGAGAACGTTTCTGTTCAGAAAAATTATTATAGAATGACAATTTTCTATTAAAATATTAATGTAATATAACTTACAAGAATCACAAAAGTGTTAGGCATTCTCTTAGTACTTTTTAAAATTTTGATATGTGAAAAAAAATTGAGGAAAAATTTAGTTCTACGACAAAAAACAAAGTTAGAGAAAAATAATTTTGGTCTTATATTAGATATTTGGATATGGAGATTGTCACGACCCAAAAGCGAGAGTCATGATGGCACTTGTCGCGGCGTACCTTGACAAGTAAGACTATCATCCAAACTGATACAAAAAGGAAAAAAGGAAAGGACATAAATGCTCAAGGTAAGGCTTCTAGAATGAAGCCAAACCATATAAGTAATCATAACAATGCAGAAAGAACATATCCAAAATACCAATCATGCCCAAAACCAGGTGTCAATAGTGTAAGAACTACTAATACAATTCAGGAGTCAAATACATTAGAAAAGTAGCCACAAAGGAATAATATTTGTCTCTGAATACTAATAAGGACATAACAATTATATAAATATAGAGGTAAACTCCGGGCACATAAATGTACAACCGATACCATGGAAGCTCCAACAATCGCCCGAGTCAAGCAAGCTGAAGCACACTCAAGCTAGGTCCTACACTGAAAGGGCGCAGTAGGAATAAGTATGGCCCACTTGTACTTTGCAGGTATCATAGGCCAACCAAGCACATCACTTGCAATCAGAAAATATCCCACAACGGTAGTCCATACCACTTTCACTAACAGTTCTAATATATCACATACACACCAAGATAGAACACGAGTATGCATTAGATCACATATAAGCAGAACAAGGGGGAACATGCATATACAAGATCAATAAAAACAAATAAAAGAAGATAAGATAATTACATAAATGTCAATTCAATTTGGCAATACAACGCAATATAAACACAATAACGAAAGTGCAATATATATATATATATATGATGATGATGATGTAAGAGGTCGTCGCACAACCTCTGGGATCATCACATAATCTTCGTCTAAACCTACAGAAGCAAGACTCCCAACGCAGAACCCATGGGGGGTTCATCAATCAGTATAAAATTCACATATCTTATATCTCCTTTCCAGCACATCCCTCAGAAAAGATCCCATAAGGTGTTAAAATATCTCCTCCCTGGCACATTTGACAGTGCCCAAGCACACACACAAGTGTACGTGGTCTACCAAGTAATATAGTGGACTTTAAGAAAGTCGAGTTATCGATCCCACAGAGACTAGATTTGGCAACGATTTGATTTCAGTTCAGACTTTAGATTCAATTAATGCGAGAGTAACCAAATAAAGAGTTTGGAGATTTTAAATTAAAACTAAACAATGTGGAAGTAAAAGTCTTGAGACAATAATTAGGAGAAAACCCAGGGTTGAAGCACTCTGAACAGTCATATTATGCTATTGGATTTCATTCATTCACTTGATTTTCGTGGTTGTTGATTCGTAGGGTTAATGCATGATTATGGTTTCCCTACCTCTAATCTTTTATCTAAGTTGAACCTTACACATACATCATTGGGCGAGGATGTAATGGTTAACTCAAGCTCCTAACAAATATCATCCTACATATGAATCAAGTAAGGTATCTAAGTACATCCCTGTCCTAGAAACTAATTCAAGTTTCTTATTTTATAAAGAATCAAGAACCATACTCTGCTTATTCCCATGTTCTATCACCTTATTCCCTCTCCTAAGTTCACAAGGTTGACAATGGATGTATTCTAAGGGTCACGAATTCTTAAAATAGTTATAATAAGAATAAACAAACAACCAATATTGATAATTAAAGCAAAAAAACTTAATCCATATTAATAATAATCATGTTCTTGGCTTTAACTCCAGAAAAAGGGCGTTTAGACACACATAGTCATAATCGTAATCACAATGTTGTAATTAACGACTAAAAACATGTAAGAACTAAATAAAATTAATAAAAACTTGATAATGAAGTTATAGAAGCCCCTTGAACTCCAAAATATGTGTAAGAATGTGATACAACATGTACATATAGCATAAGGGTAAGCCAAATTCGTGTAGGAGTCAAATTAGCTTGAAACATCCAAGTGTGGAGTGGAGAGTGCATTGCACCCTCTATTCCTATGGAATGGAGAGTTTATCTCACCCTCTATTCCATAGGAATATAGAATGATGCACGCGCTAATTGCACGCCCTCTCTGGAATTTGTTGTTCAAAATTTTTCTAAGGCACAGGAGCACCGAAATGAGCCAGCGCCACAGGCTAATCACCTTTAGGACCACCACGCGCCTATTGGTTACTATTTTGGGCCTCTTATTAATCCATTGGTCTTATTCACACGTCCATTGGGAACTCCTACAGTCTACACGCGCCCAAGATATTACAGGGGTCCAAAAGTGCATCAATCTGAGTATTGTGCCTTTGTTGAGCTATTCCGAGCCTTTTTGAGTTGTTCCCACTTGATTTGAAGATTGTATATCCTTCATATATCATCATATTACATTTAAAAAACATCCTATAACATTAAAAACAACAATTTAAAGCTCAATACAACCCAACATCCAACATGACTAACTAGAAACACGAGCTAAGCATAGGCTAATTTCACTTTGATCTTTAACTCATTGTTTTGAGCCTTGGCTTGATCCAATTGACCCTTGAGAATTATCAAAAATATTTTTCACATATAATTACACATAAAAATCATTTGGAACACTTTAAACAGAATAGAATCCACCAGAATCAACTAGACAAACACCTAGCTCATGCTAGTAACGCTAGTTTTCCGGGTTGAACTCTAAATGAATCTTTTAGGTACAAACTTGTTTTAAACTCACTTTAACATCATAAACGCATGATTTAAAACTATGATACACATTTATCTCATTATCCACCCATATATCACATGAATCATCCTTAAAACAAGGTTAAAATGGCTAGAACAGTGACGCTATAATGCATAAATTCACCCAACATTACCACCCCACACTTAAAGCCTTGTTATTCCTCGAATAACTCTTTACTAGAAACCTCATGATCTGGAGGTTCTACACTTCTACTACATGAAAGACACTCAAGATATTACTACAATGACTACACGGAATGCAAGTTACTACACTAAGCATGTTACACACATAATTGAAAGCTTATGAACACTGTTCCAAAACATCCTAGCCTCAAGAATTGACTCACCAAGTTGGAAAACTCATGCACATCATTCCATCAAAGGCATCATACAAATCACCCACATTCATCAAACATGTGCCCCTCATAACAAGAGAGTTACCCATAATCACTCACAATTAAGCAATTTAGAACATGATGGGTACAAGAATCAATTTACGCTCACTCTCACAAAAAATTCACAAGTTATACACAATGAACCACAAGATTTCCCTTAGTGTAATACTCCACTAATAGTCAAATGTAAAGCTTAGGATCAATTAGGACTTTTTCGAGTTGTAATGTAGGCTAAGGGACGGATAGGAACTATTTGGGAATAGTGACTAACTTCTCTAAGAGCTTTAGTACACTACATTAAACATTTAAAACCAATCTTCACACCCAAATTACACTTATTCATTTCTCCATACCCTTTTATTTTTGCCCCATCTCTTTTAAGCATTTTCACAAACACTTCGTGGATACATATTTTACTACCACAAGAATTAATTTTTCTCTTTTTTCACAATCATGACAATATTTTTAGCATAAATTATACCACAACCATCCACCACACATATCATACACCAATAACTATTACCTTGGGGCATCAATTTCACCTTTTTCTTCTTCAATTTCACAAACTCCTTACTAATTCAATTTTTCATTAAAGCACTTAGGAATTTTTTGGATCAAATTATGGTCTATCAAAGAAGGTATTAGGCTACTTATGAGGTTGCCAAAGAAAAAGCTAAAGGCTCAATAGGGGTTAACTAGGATAATGCACAAGGGTAGGACAAAAAGAAGGTATAAAACAAGGCTATCAAAGAAATTTCTATATCATCTCCTAAACCCACATTCTTTATTTCACTTCACACACACACCGGGCAAGTTCTAGACATCACATACAACAAGAAATATACAAATACCTTACACACACATGGCACATGCTCAACTTAATAGGATCATCATAGATTGCCAACCAAATAATAGCATGAATTAAAATTTAAGTCAAAAAGTACAAAAGTCAAAAACTTGAGCCTAGGAGTCTAAAAAAATAGCAATTCACTCAATCAACATGCTTTTATACACAAACCCACTTGCATCATGTAATCAAAAATAGCACCAACAAGAATATCTCACTTATTCCTATCCTAATTTTTTTAAAATTGAGCCAAAATTTAGGATTTCCCCACCACACACTTAAAAATCTACTTTGTCCCCAAAGTGAATTTAAAAGTAAAAAGATAGAAATACTCCTTAAGGCTTCTAGTACTAGATCGTGGCATCTTCACATAAAGGAGATCCATGGGATCCCACACTTCATCTTTGCCATGCTTCAAGCTCAGGTTTATGGTACTCAGACTTCCCATTAACCTGTGACTCAACCAAAAATAAAAACTATGTGAAATAAAAACTAAAAACTGAAAAGAAAACATACTTAATTAACTTGGGTTCCCTCCCAAGTAGCGTCTGATTTAGTGTCACGGCACGACCCAACTCAACTCAACCATATTCCTTCATCTTTTTACTCCTTTTTGGGAGACAATTGTTTATTCGTTTTTGACTTCTTGAGTTTGCACTCTCAAGGTCACTATGTTTCTTCACTTCAACCTTCATCATGTTGGGAAACAGTGATTTTATCTTAGGTCGCTCAATCAGGCAGTCTGAAGAAGTCTTCGGTGGCTTAGGCACCCACACTCATCCCTTTCAATCACATTGATCATACACAAATCTTTAACTTGGGATGTAATTATGGGTGCTTTGTATACATCAAACACCACCTCTTCATCCTCTACCCTCATTTTGAGTTTTCCTTCTCTAACATCAATTAACACTTATTCGATTGCTGATTGGCACCTATTCATCTACCTCAAAATCAACAATAATAAAATCAGCAGGTATAATGAATTTACCAATTTTATGAGGACATCCTCAATTATTCTATTCGGATGTGTGAATAACCCATCTGCCAACTGTAACACCACGGTGGTCGGTCTCGGCTCTCCCAAGCCTAATGTTTTAAACAACGATAGGGGCATAAAGTTGATATTTGCCCCTAAATCACTCAGAGCATGGACTGCTTTACTTCCAACTTGGATTAGGATGGCAAACTTCTCCTGATCTCTCAATTTCTTGGGGATTTTCTGTGTCATCATAGCGCTACACTCTTCAGTGAGTGTTATAGCTCCCACATCCTGCAATTTCACCTTTTTAGCCACCATATACCTCAATTCCTTTGCGTACTTGGGAAGTTAATACTCTGTAAAATATCTAACAGAGGTAAGTTAATGTGAAGATCTCGGAATGTATCAAAGAACTTCTTAAATAGTGCATCCTCCTTCACTTTAATTTGCCTCTGAGGGAAGGGCAAAGGCAGTGTCTTCTTCACTTCTGGTTCATCAACTTTTGGTCTCAATTACTCAGACTTCCTTGAATTCTCAGCAACTTTTTTGGGAACCTGTTTGGTCACCATTTCAGCATCTACCTCCTTAGTTGCCTTTGGAGGTTCTCCTTGAAGCTCTTAACCACTTCTCAGGGTGATTTCCATAACCTTCTTTGGATTTTTATGTCAGCTGGCAACCTATCTTGTGGCCTAGTATTTGCTGCTTGCTGATTTTTCCCCACATACAATCTAGACTTCTTGTGGACGCTTGAAAATTTTTTAAGTCTATAGTAAACTGTGTCTGATTAGCTAAGATCTATTTCATCATCTCCTCCATATTGCGGATTGACTGATTTGGTTGGGCCTGTGGCTGTGGGGCATTTCGTGGTTGATTTAATGGTTGAGTCTGCCACTCCATGTTGTAGGCATTACCGTAATTTGGCCTTTGCACATTACCCACATACATGACTGATTCTGGATTTGAAGCACGCATGGCCACTGAATGACCACTATTACCGCATACCTCACACCAACCTGCAGCTTGTTGGATAGCATTGACTGTGGCTGCAGGTTATGATACACCTAGCTTCATGCTGCTGAATAATGTGTTGATCAAATTTTGTAGTGCAGAAACCTGTGCTGATAAGGCTGTGAATTGGTCCACCTCCAATACACCCGCAATTCTTTTTGTGGCACTTCTAGAATCTGAATGTAAATTTGGATTTCCTTATGCTATTTAGTTTGGCAATGTGTACAGCTTATCATAAGTTAGCTCCAACGCTTGACCACTTGCGGCTGAATCTAGTAAAATCTTCGTACTGTGATCAAGAGCTTCTTCAAAAGTATGAGAAAGTACCTCATTATACTGTTGGTGGTATGAAAACTCTCAAAGAAGATCCTTAAAGCGTTTCCAAGCATGATAAAGGTTTTTATCAGGCTTCTATTTGAAGCTTACTATCTCACTGCGAAGTCTCACAGTCTTGCCTAATGGAAAAAATCTAATGAGGAACTTTCTGTCTAAGTCATCCCATGATGTGATTGAATTGGATGGATCCACATTCAACTACCTTTTAGCTTCCCCCAAAAGTGAATGGGGAAGCAGTGCCAGCCTGACATAATCTGGAGTCACCCTTATCGGAGTGAATGTATCTGTAAGCTCAATGAAGGTATGCAAGTGGACTTGTGGATCCTCGTGTGAATGTTCTGCAAACTGTCATAAGAAGATGCACCATATTATGTTTTAACTCAAAATTCCTCCTAGCTACCGTTCTTTGAATTGGGGAAGTCAAGTTCGTTGGAAGTGGGACTTCTACTTGTCTAACCTTCCTATCAGCTGCTTGTTGTTCAGCCATAGGAACAGTATTCTCTTGGCCTTCTTGGATTTGAGGAATTCTAGGGAGAAGGATTGTTTCTCTCCTGCATTGATGGTAAAGTTTCTTGGGTTCTGGGCTTGGTTCTACCAACTCCCGATCCCTTGCCAGCTTATCAACCTAAAAACTTATTTCCTGCAAAAAAAAAGTAAGACCAATCGTAAAAACACCAAATAAACCTAAAAGTAAAACTAAAATAAATAATTGCCAAATAACAAGTCCCCGGCAATGACGCCAAAAACTAGACAGCGAACATGCAAGTGTACGTGGTCAACCAAGTAATATAGTGGCCTTCAAAAAAGCTAAGTTATCGATCCCACAAAGACTAGATTTGGCAACGATTTGATTTCAGTTCACACTTTAGATTCAATTGATGCGAGAGTAACTAAATAAAGAGTTTGCAGATTTTAAATTAAAACTAAACAATGTGAAAAGTAAAGGACTTGAGACAATCAATAGGAGAAAACCCAGGGTTGAAGCACTCTGAACAGTCATATGATGCTATTGGATTTCATTCACTTACTTTTCATGGTTGTTGATTCGTAGGGTTAATTGTATGATTATGGTTTCCCAACCTCTAATCTTTTACCTAAGTTGAACCTTACACCTACATCATTGAGCGGGGATGTAATTGTTAACTCAAGCTCCTAACAAATATCATCCTACATATGAATCAATGTATCTAAGTACATCCTGTCCTAGATACTAATTCAAGTTTCTTATTTTATAAAGAATCAAGACCAGACTCTACTTATACCCATGTTCAATCGCCCTATTTTCTCTCTCAAGTTCACAAGGTTGACTATGGATGTATTCTAAGGGTCTTGAATCCTTAAAATAGTTATAATAAGAATAAACAAACAACAAATATTGATAATCAAATCAAACAAACTTAATCCATATAAATAATAATCATGTTCTTGGCTTCAACCCCGAAAAAAGTGCGTTTAGCCACGCATAGTCATAATCGTAATCTCAATATTGTAATTAATGATTAAAAACATATATGAACTAAATAAAATTAATAAAAAACTAATAATGAAGTTGTAGCAGACCTTTGTTCTCCAAAAGATGTGTAAAAATGTGATACAACATGTATATATAGCATAAGGGTAAGCCAAGTCTGTGTAAGAGTCAAATTATCTTAAAACGCCCAGGTGTGGAGTGGAGCATGCATTATGCCCTCTATTCCTATGGAATGGAGCATGTGCCACACCCTTTATTCCATAGGAATATAGCATGTTGTGCACGCTAATCGCACGCCCTCTGGAATTTTTTGTTCAGAATTTTTCTAAGGCATAGGAGCATTGAAATGAGCCAGCGTTGTTGGCTAATCGCCTTTAGGACCAAAACGCACCTATTGGTTACTATTTTTGGCCTATTTTGTGTCCATTGTTATTTCTCACGCATCTATTGGGCACTCCTACAGTCTACACGCGCTCAAGCTATTCCAGGGGTCCAAAAGTGCGTCAATCTGCGTATTGTGCCTTCGTTGAGATATTCCGAGCCTTTTTGAGTTGTTCCCACTTGATTTGAAGCTGGTATATACTTAATATATCATTATAATCCATTCACCAAGCATCATATAACATTAAACACAATAATTTAAAGCTCAAAACAACACAACATTCAACACGATGAACTAGAAACACGAGCTAAGCAAAGGCTAATTTCACTTTGATCTTTAACTCATTGTTTTGACCCTTGGCTTGATCCAATTGACCCTTGAGCATTATCAACAAGTTTTTTCACATATAATTACACATAAAAACCATTTGGAACACTTTAAACACAATATAATCCACCGGAATCAACTAGACAGGCACCTAGCTCAAGCTAGTAACGCTAGTTTTCCGGGTTGAACTCTAAATGAATCTTTTAGGTACAAACTTGTTTGAAACTCACTTTGAACATCATAAACGCATGCTTTAATACTATGATACACATTTATCTCATTATTCACCCATATATCACATGAATTATCCTCAAACAGGGCTAAAAAGGCTAGAATAATGATGCTAGAATGCATAAATACACCCAACATCAACATCCCTTGGGGAGAGTTTTAAAAAGGTGTTGCCAGTGTTACTCAGGTGTTGTCACGGTGGTAACAATATTTCATGAATGAGTATGACATGAAATGTAATGTTCAGAACCAATCATAATGAGTATTTCCATAACCAACCACATTGATACATTTTCACAACTGACCACAATGATATATTTTCACAACCATATGAGCCAATATCCACTCTCTAATTTCATTTCAACCATGAATTTCCATATGTCTCATATACCAACAAGTATAAATATATCACAATACTAATGATTCCATATTAGACATTTCAACAATATAACTATTCATATGTATTCAAGGCTATCAACATCATATAAAACCCACACAGTCACACACATCACATAATATCTCAAATTTGATAATTACATCATATACAGGCTCCCGTACGAGCAAAACATATAGATAGCCATTTTCATGATTAGTTCCTACCCTTAACATGCATTTTGTACCATCATTTACTACCCAATCCAATCTAAAAGAGTTAAGCCATAACCTACCTTAAAAGTCAAAACTGGTCCGCTACACTTTGAACTCACGATTTTATTTTTCACGAACAATCTCAAAATATAGAATGTACGCGTCAAAACAAAACCAATGTCACCCATATTGACTACTTTTAATCCTGGGTCAAAATGGACTCCCCGAACGAGTTTTCGAGAAAGAAGGGCAAATTGGAACTTTACTATAAAAATATGTTCCCCATATTTTTAGAAATCTATAGTTGAAAACTCAAGTCAAATCGAGTAAAAAATGAAGTTCAAATTGAAGAAAAACTATTTTTAAGCTTTACCCGGTAAAATCTTTAAAATTCGGATTAAAATCTAGAATCAGAGTTATTTTAAAGGTTAAATTGATGAAAAACTAGTATTTCTAATATAAAAAAAATTATTCAAGTTAAAAGAGGTGAAATTGAGGTTTAAAATCAAGGCTTAGGATTTTTGGGGTTTTGAGAAATTAATCAAGAAATCTCTAAAAAAAGAGTGAATTTTTACCTTATATCCATAATAAAACCGAGAAATATGTGTAAGGGCCCGTTGGGATAAGCTGAAAAAATGGCTTTTAAAAAGCTTTTTAAAAGTGCTGAACTTATTTTAAAAATAAGCAGTTACCTGTTTGGATAAAAGTGTTGAAGCTGAAAAAAAATTATTGATGTGTTTGGTAAACAAGTGCTTTTAAGCATTTTTTGGGGTAAAAATGTCTGAAATACCCTTAAAGTTGTTAACAAAATATAGAGTTGATTATTATTAATTTTTATTTCTAAAATGATTCAAATTAAAAGTAATATATATTTTAATATATATATATATAAAATATTTTCATGAATGAATATTAATTTGAGCGCTAAAAAAAATTTTTGGTTAAAAAAGTTTAAATCATTAAGCAAATTATATATGTTACTAATCATTATAATTACATTAATTGATAAATAGTTGGTCACAAATGATATTATTTCTTTGATAAAAAGGCTCTTAATTAGAAAACATATTACTCGTTGATTGAGTAATGACTATCACTATTAAAACTTTGGCGAATATGAATGTTGCGTCGTGAAATATAGATGGATCATTCACTAATCGTCCATGAAGTTGTATATCTTCAATGAGTATTCTCCATATATTTTGGTTGGTGAATTATTTTTTTTATTAGAGAAATTCATATGTTGTACAATAATAATTGTTCAAATTTAAAAAAATATACTAAAGAAGGAGAATAATAAATAAAAATTTATATTTCATAAATTAGAAGTTTCATACAAAAGAAGTGCTAATATAGTTAAAGTTAAGTTCGCCATAAATATAAAAAGTGAAATTATTCAATTAATACAAGCATTAAGCATTAAAACCTATTTTGGGGCTACACAAGGGTAATTTTGGAATAAGGGAGAATTTTGATGGACAAAAATATCTTTTAATTGGTCAAACTAAAATGGCTTAAAAGCCAAAAAAAATAAGTTAGGAATTTAAGCTTTTAGTTTTTGGCTCTTTTTAAGCCAAAATTGACCTTTTTTAAAGCAATTTTCAAATTGCCAAACACTTATAAAAACAAAAAGTGGCTTTTAAGCTATTTTGACCAACTTATAAGCTCTTCGAAACACCCTCTTAATCTAGCTTCCCAAGCACGCACAAACTTTACTTTTAAGTTCTCACACTATTTTAGAGTTTAACTCAAAAGAGGCAAGATGAAAAATGAGCAAAATATGCCAAAAAGGAAAAAAAATGCTATTTATAGCAGAAAAACTGCACTATTGCAGATTTTTTTTAAGTCCAAACGGACTTCGACGGGGTGCTCGGAATTCGTTTGAAGTCCGATATATGCAAAAGAACTATGCTACCATACTAAATTCGACGTAACAGACGCGATGACGATATCAGATTTTCAAAAACACATCATTTTCACAAAGTTGACCCCCGAAACTCGAAATCACAATTTACAAAATCGAGGGTCAAAATGAGATTTAAAAGTCGTAAAATCACACTAAACATTTTACCACCCTAGAATCGATATTTTGGATCTGCTGGCGGAGTTAGATTTTTCATTCGAGGTCGTTTCGACCAAATGTTGGTCCCACACCCATATTTCCAATTTTTCAACTTTCCGATCAATAGGTCGAAATGAGCTCGGGTGCACTGGGACCCAAACCAAAGGTCTACCTAACCTAAAATCAATATTGTGGAGCTTTTGGCACAATCCGTTCAGCCATCCAATCCCACGGATCAAAAGATATCCTCATAAGTCTAAAATAAGGCTCTCGAAACCATCAAAAACTACAATATCGCATAAATGGTACCAAAATGCATCGAAAATCATGTCAATCACTCTCTCACCCCAGAAATACCATAATGCAATTACGGGGAGGGGTAAATTAGACAAATCACACAAAATCACAAATTTCACATATTTCATCAAATTTTTAGATCGTTACATCACCCACCACTAAAAATCTAGTTTGTCCTCGAACTAAGGCAAAGAAATACCTGAATCAATAAAGAGCTGAGGATAAGAACTACATATATTAGAATTGACCTCCCAAGTAGCTTCATCTACAGGTCGATGCCGCCACTGGACCTTAACGACAGAGATCACTCTAGAGCGCAACCGCCTAACATCCCTAGCGAAAATTGAAGACTGGCTCTTCAACAAAAGACAACCACTCATCTAACTGAACTGAATCCCAACGAATGACATGAGACTCATCTGGAATATAATGGCAAAGCATAGAAACATGAAAAACTGAATGAACAACTGATAGATCAGAGGGCGAAGCAAACTTATAAGCCACATCACCAATAGTTTGAAGAAACTCAAATGGACCATTATACCTGGGGCTAAGCTTGTCCCTCCTCCCAAACCTCATCACACCCTTCATGGGTGAAACTCGAAGGAAAAAATGATCTCCAACTACAAATTTCAATGCATGAAGTCTACAATCAGTATAGCACTTCTGCCTACTTTGAGTTGCTCTAAATGTATCCTGAATGACCCAGACTCAATCCAAAGACTCACGAAGCAAGTCCATACCTTGAGGTCTCACCTCTGAAACATCAAACCAACCTACTGGGGAGCGATAATGCCTACCATACAATGCCTCAAAAGAAGCTATATCAATACTGGAATGGTAGCTATTATTAAATGCAAATTCTTCTAAAGAAAAAAATTGCCGCCATTGGCCACCAAAATCTATCACGCATGCGCGGAGCATTCTCCAAAACCTGGATAGTCCGCTCTAACTGGCCATCAGTCTGGGGTAAAACGCTATGATAAGATCAATCCGAGTACCTAACTCATCCTGAAAAGTCTTCCAAAAGTGAGATGTGAACACAGAACCTCGATCTGAAATAATAGACACTGACGCACCATGCAGACGCACAATCTCACGAATGAAGATAGGGGCTAACCTCTCAACACTGAATGAGACCCGAACTAAAATAAAATGACATGACTTGGTCAATCGATCCATGATTACCCAAACACTGTCAGAACCATGAGATGTACGAGGTAAACCATTTAGAAAGTCCATGGCAATCTGTTCCCACTTCCACTTGGGATTGGGTGACCTCTGAAGTAATCAACCAAATCCAATCACCTACTCTCGGCACACAAACTTGGCCTCCAATCCTCAAAACTCTATCTGAATCAAGTGAGGCTTCCTTATCCTCCCTACTCAACACCTTATCTCGAATCAGACTCAATCCAACATCATCAAACTAATGAGCTCCAATTTGCTTCATCAAAGAAGATCTAGCGTCCATAAATGTCAAAACATGCCCAGGTGTTGAAATATTAAGTCTAACCATCTGGTTAGCTAAAAACTAAACCTCTAAGGCCAAAAGCCTCTCCTGGGTCAAAAGATACGCCAAGGTACCCATGATAGTCGACTTTCGGCTCAAGGCATCCATAACCACATTAGCCTTGCCTGAATGATAAAGAATATTCAAGTCATAATCCTTAAACAACTCAAGCCAATGACGCTACCTCATATTAAGATCTCACTTGGTGAATAAGTACTGAAAATTACGATTATCTGAGAAGATCTCACAACGAACTACATACAAGTAGTGCCTCCATAACTTCAAGGAAAACACAACTGCACACAACTCCAAATCATGCCTAGGTTAATTCCTCTCATGAGGCTTCAACTGACAAGATGCATACATAATCACTTTGCCCTCCTACATCAACATATAACCTAATCTAACACTTTAAGCATCACAAAAGACGGTAAAACCCACGCCCTCCTTAGGCAAAGTCAAGATAGGAGTTGAAGTCAAAAAATCCTTGAGCTTTTGAAAGCTCGCCTCAAAAGCGTTGGACCACTGAAAAGAAATCTTCTTGTGGGTCAACTTGGTCAATAGAGCTTCAATAGAAGAGAAACCCTCAGTAAAACACCAATAATAACCTACCAAGCCAATAAAACTTTAAATCTCGGTGGGCAAAATTGGTCTAGCCCAATCACGAACCACTGCAATCTTGGATGGATCAACCAAAATACCTTCCTTAGTCACCACATTACCATAGAAAGAAACAGACTTCAACAAAAACTTATACTTAGAGAACTTAGCATACAACTTCTCATCCCTCAATCTCTGAATCACAATCCACAAATGCTCATCATGCTCAACCTCTCTCTTAGAATAAACCAAGATATCATCTATAAATATAATAACAAAGAAGTCAAGATACGATCGAAACACCCAGTTCATCAACTCCATGAATGCGATAGGGGCATTGGTCAACCTGAAGGACATGACCAAGAACTCATAATGATCATATAAAGTTTGAAAAGTTGTCTTTGGAATATTCAAAGCTCTAATGCTCTACTGGTGATAACGAAACCTTAAATTAATCTTTGAAAACAAAACAGTACCCTGTAATCCTCAACTGGTGATAACCGAACCTCAAATCAATCTTTGAAAACACTGCAGTACCCTGAAGCTAATCAAATAAATCATCGATGCGAGGAAGGGGATACTTATTCTTAATCGTCACCTTATTCAACTATTGATAATCAATACATATCTGCATAGACCCATTCTTTTTGTTCACAAACAAGGCAGGCGTACCCCAAGGTGAAACACTAGGTCGGATAAATGCTTTATCCAACAACTCCTGTAACTGATCCTTCAGTTTCTTCAACTCTGCTGGGGCCATCCTATAAGAAAAAATAGAGATGGTTTGGTGCCCGGCTTAACATCAATAGAAAAATTAATATCTCAATTCGGAGGCATACTAGGCAAGTCCGTAGGGAACACATCCATAAACTCATCGACAACACAGACAGAATCCAAGAAAGGAGGTGATACAACACTGGTGTCACAAAAATGAGCTAAGTAAGATAAGAATCCCCTTTCAACCAATTTATGAGCCTAAACATAAGATATAATCCTCTTAGGACCCAAATGAAATACACTCTTCTAAGCTATCCTTAGCACAACCAGCGAAGCTAAGGTCACAGTCTTGGAAAAATAATCTAAGATAGCATGATAAGGAGTCAACCAATCCATGTCCAAAATAACATCAAAATTGACCATATTACAAATAAATCTACCAAAGTCTCACGCCCGACAAAAGTCACAACAAAAAATCGATGCACCCGATCCGCCACTAAAGAATCACCTACCAGGGTAGATACACGAATAGACATGGCAAGAGGCTCACTAATAGAATAAAAATCCAAAGAAAAATATATAGACACATGAGAAAGTCGATTCGTGATCAAATAATACAAATGTAGGCCTGAAACAAACGGGGATGATACATATGATCATAAGATCAGAAGCCTCTGCCTCAGGTCTGGCTGATATAGCATAATACTGACCACAACCACTAACTGTCTGGGTGGCTCCATGATCGCCAACTAACTGAGTGGCCCCATGACCACCCCCTCAAGCTCCACTACCTCTGCCCCTCGCATATCTGGAAGTATCCCTACCCCTCACAGCTGGAATAAGAGTAGCTCAAACCACCTAGTGGGGACAGTCCTTGGCCACATAGACAATCTCATCACATGCATAGAAACCTCTACGACTAGACTTAATAAAAAAAGACACAACAGAGCCCAAACGGCCACCCTGAACTGCTGACTTGAAAGGTCCACCACCTGAACTCTATAAAGTCTCCTTCACTGGGCTACCATGGTATTAACGAGAACCTTTAAAATCTCTGCCTCGAGAAGTCTAACTTCTAAACTCACCAAATTGCCATGCCTTCTTGGTGCCTCCCTGAGATGCACTAAGAACACCCTCTGTCATCTTAGCATGATCCATAATACTCTAAAAAAAGCCTCAAACACAACCATATGAGACATAGCCAACTGAAAAGAGACATCCAAACCCATTACAAACTTTCAAATCTTTTCAGACTTGATAGAAATGCTATCATAGGAATTTCTAGCTAGGGCATGAAAGCGTACCTCAAACTCAGCTACTGTCATTGATCCCTGATCCAAATTATCAAACTAATTCTGTATTCGATCCCTTAAACTGTAAGTCACGAATCTCTCTAGAAAGGTATCAACGAACTGATCTCATGACAATTCAGGAGCATCAACAGGCCTACAACTGACAAATGATATCCACCAATCTCTCATAATATCTCTAAACAAATATGTAGTATAGCCACACCATCCATTCAAAAAGAGTGAAACACAACTCAGAACACAAGGTATGATAAGAAATAAAATAAGAAAGGTTTCCTAAAGACGTCCTATAGCCTCTCAAAGAGAGATATGGATGTCTAAGTACCGATCCACGAGACTCTATTAGACATCTCGTTCTTTTACCATTGAGACTAATAAAACCTAGTTTCTCTGACACCAATTTGTTACGACCCAAAAATGAGGGTCATGATGGCACTTGTCGCGACGTACCTTGACAAGTAAGCCTATCACCCAAACTGATACAAAAAGAAAAAAAGAAAAGGATAGAAATGCTCAAGGTAAGGATCCTAGAACAAAGCTAAATCATATAAGTAATCATAACAATGTAGAAAGAACTTATTCAAAATACCAATCATTCCCAAAATCAGGTGTCAACAGTGTAAGAACTACTAATACAATCTAGGAGTGAAATACATCAAAAAAATAACCACAAGTGAATAATATTTGTCTCCGAAACTAATAAAGACATAAATACTATGGAAATATAGAGGTGAACTCCGAACGCATAAATGTCCAACCGCTATCTTGGAAGCTCCAAAAATCGCCCGAGTCAAGCAAACTGAGGCTCACTCGAGCTAGGACCTGCACCAAAAGGGAACAGTAGGCATGAGTACGGTCCACTTATACTCAGTAGGTATGATAGTTTGACCAAGCAAAGTAGTAAATAAATCATACAAAAGTATACACTAAGGGCACGTCACGTGCAATCAAAAAATGTCCCACAATGGTATCCCACATCACTTGCACTAACAGTTCTAATATATCACATGCACACTGTTTTACAAAAAAAATTGACTTTAAAAGAAGATTCACCACTTAATTTTTGAAAAGGAATTAAGAAATCTTTATAAAATTACTTTAAATGATCCGAAACAAAAAAATCATTTAAGTTTTAAGGATTCTAAGTACGCGGTTCCTATTAACAATTTGGGAAGGTGTTAGGCACCTAAAACGTCCGCTAACTTGCGGTTATTCGGACTGTTTGAAAAAATTATTTGATTAACTTCGAAAAAGACTGATTGTTGAAAAATAATTGATTTTTTAGCAAAGACTTGTGTAAAATAGATTTAGGTGACTTAGTAGTGATTTTAACTACGTCTAAAAAAAAATTAATAAGCAAATAAACACATAAAAGGGAAAGGGAGGAGAAAGTAAAAGATTTAGGCTATTGGCCCAAATCAACAAGACCTGTCCTAGCCTAATTGGGATTTCGACCCATTTCACCTGTCCTAATTTAGTTTTTCGAGCCTTTGGCTCGAGTATTGCTCCACTTGTATTAAATTTACAACTTTGGCTTCGAGGCCCAAAATGAATAAATAATGAAAAGAAATAAATAAAGACAATAATAAATGACTAAATGAGACAATTTACAATAAATAAACAAAAATAGAGACTTTCTTATCTCTTTACCACGAGGCCTTAACCCATCCTTCTAATTTTGACTCCTCGCATCCGTATGTAAATTAGCTTTAAACCTCCTTTGGGCTTGACTCAAAAAATAGGCTCCATTGGCAAGGATAGATATGAAAAAGGAAAAGAGTCCACATGGGACTCGAAATGGGATTCACATGCAAGAAAAGAAATAAAGGAGATCAGCACGCATTCGAACCATGAAAATGTCATATTAAGGTCAACATATATAAAATGTATGAAAACAATAAACAACAAAAAGATATTATTGTTGGATAGAAATCAAATGACTCAAGACACAGAGATGTACGAGGAAATAAATATTTTAACCTTACAAGAACACATTCTGCATTCCTCAATCATCTTATTTTATTTAAGAGTCAACAGGACCAAAAAATGAAAATTGGCATACTTATGGTAAGGTTGCACAATTAATGAATATCACTAGTACTTAACAAGAAGAAAAAACTAATTTAAACGTAATACCTGCACATTTAGGAGATTTGCAAAACAAAAACAGTTTGCCCTTTTTCACAAGACTGCATTAGCCCTTTCTTAGTATTGTGAACTAAGGAGAACCAAACTACCGAGAAAATAAAATATTTGGCATTGCAAAACTAATTCCGAATGCATTTACACATCCATGAGATCATAACACGCCCACATAATTTCACCACATAACAAGATAATAAAAAACAAATAGTGATATTTCGGTTGTTCACAAGACCCTTTCAATCCCCTTTTTTTGACAAAGTTACGGGAAATCACTTATCAAAATATTTTGAAAATGTTTAAGTATCCCTTAAATGTCAACACGACATCCCCTGATCATTACGATTTAACATGTAGAAGAAAATAAGAAATAACACACTCAGAAAGAACGAGACAATCGGAACCTCTAACGAAAAAGGACTTTAAAATCAGATACAACAAGCTCAAGTTTACCACGAGTAAGATTCGAATTCAAGAATGCTACAAAGGAAATTAGTCCAAAAGGGTGACCAAATGAGCGAGTGTCACATATATGTAAGAGAAAATAGCACAAAATTGTTGTTCAAACTGCATATTAGATAGTAACCTAAAGAAAAGCAACAACAAGCGCAATGTATATCATTGAACTACTGTAAAAGTCCTAGTATTATCAAACGATGGCAGCAATATATTGATTCGAGGAAAGAAACCATGTATCAATAACTATTGCAGAGAAACTTCATAGCCATTACAGGAATCTACAACAGCTAATTCCCAACAAGCAAAATTACGACTACGACTACATCAGCTATAAAGAAAAAAGGGACGAAAACTAAAACGGTCAAATTAAAGGGAAAACAGAGTGTATTTACCTCTTTAAGGGAAACAAAATGAGACGACGAACTGGTACGGAGATCACGACCACCGGAAAACTTCTTTACCGTCAACTCGAAGCTCTAATTTAGCTGACGAACTTTTAAAACAAAAATAGAATTTCTACTAAAGACTCAATTTTTTTCAAAAAATTCCTTCTTTTTCTTTTCTCCTTTGTTTTTTTTAATCCAAAATTTCCAACTTAGATTTCTAAAAAAAATCTCCCTTCTTTCCAGACCCAAAATTTTAAACCAGATTTTCCAACCCTCGAATAAAAAATCCCCACCCCTCTTTTGCTCCTCCAACCAGCCTTTTATAGAGAAACCCCTTGTGGTTTTTTAGGGCTTCAATAGATAGGGAAAATGGGGTCTTTTTAGGGGTAATTTTGAAATTTGCAATGAGAAATTTTGAATTTTTTGGGCTCCGGAGAGGTTTCCCATTCAAAATTGGTACTAATTTTTGAATTTTTCTCCAACAATTTGATATAATCAGCCAATAAAGAATGAGGAAGTGAAATTCTCTCATGAACCAATCAAAGATTTCAAAAAATATACGAATCTATACCGATTATTCAGAGATTTGCAAAATTTGGACATTGGGGGTGACACCTAGCTTGTTTCTAGAAGGTTCGAGGGTTTTCTTCATGTGAACCTGTGTGATACACGTGTGGAGAAGGGTCAGGTCGGATCGGTTTCATGTTTTTTGGGTTGGGGTCGGTCGAATTCAGGTTGATTTTTGTTGAGGTTCTAAGGAAACTTGGGCTGGTCGTTGTTTTTGCTGGTTTTGTTTGTTCAATGTTGATGAAGGCTCGTTGGTTGCTGTGTTATTGATGTTAAGAAGCAAAAAGGGCTGGGTCGGTTTTATTTTGGGCTGGGCAGCGTGTTTTATTTGTTATTGTTGGATTGTTGTTGTTTGTTGCTGAAGAGGATTGGGCCTGGGGCGGTTAGGTTTTTTAAGTGGGCCACAATTGGGAGATTTGGTCCCCTGGAGACTGTTTGGCTAAAGAAATGAGGGGTTGGGCGTGTGTATTTGGGTCACTAGGGGTATGTTGGGTTGAAATTATTTGGGTAATAAAATTGGCATGGGTTATCAGGTATTGGGTTTTAAAATTGAGTCTTAATTGGGGTTATTTAATAACCCCAATTAATTCTAATTGAGGTTATTTAATAACCCCAATTAATTCTAATTGGGGTTATTAAATAACCCTAATTAAATTTAATTGGATTAGAGTAACCATAACTAAATTTAATTGGATTAAAATAATCCTAATTAGGAAATGATAAATTTTGGGGATTAAGATTGAATTATAATTTAGGCGACTTATTTAAACTCTAACCAAATTGAATATTCATTGGTCAATTGCATTACAATTAGGGCCAATTTGATTTCAATTGAGGTCATATTTAATTAGTTCGCTAAATTAAATCGCAATCCAACATGAATTAAGTAACAAATTAACCTCGGGTTTCTTGATTTGATAAAAATCAAACAAATATTCCTCCAAATAGAATATTTTGAGAACAAATTATATTTAAAATCAAGACTTTATCCATTTGCATTAATTTTCAAGTTTAATCAATAAAAGTCTAGTTTTAATAAAAATGTTCATTTAAATAACAAAATTTATACACTCTCGTCTATAAAAATATGAAAATGTATAATCTTTAATTAAATGCGAAAATTAACTCAAATAAATATTTTAAAATGCATTTATTTGAATAAAATAATTTTTATGATTTTATTTTAAAATTGAAGAAACTCAAAATTAAATTGAGTTGTAGAGGGCAAAAATTAGGTGCCAACAACTGCCCACTCCCTTTGGGTAGGTTGAATGCAAGTAACTCTCGGCAAAGGGAGATTGACGTTCTTAATTTTTTCCGACCACAAATTCAAATCTGAAAGAGGTTGGTTTTCGCACGAGTTTCATGGAGTTATGGCCGAACCTTGATATTAGGTTTCCTACATTTCTCAAGTTTCATGAGAATTTAGGCCACTTGTAGTTCGTAAAGCTTGATTTTGAGCATGATTTTTAAAAAAATTCACAAGTTATCTCGATTTTAGGGTTTTTGATAAAATCGAGAAGCTGGGGAATAAAGGGATTTAGGGGGAGGTTGGAATGCAGTCGAGTTTTCAAAATAAATCCCAGCCTACATATCCCCATGACTCAAGGAATCAGATTATTTGTAGTTTGACTCAATCAGTAGAAAAGATAGTCTTTTATTTCAGATGATTTTTGGCTCGAGATGAGTGACAAGTTGATCGAGTTGCATAAAAGAGGCTTGTAACCTCTTGACCATGAATGTGGATCCTTCACATCCATGGGCAAGAACTTACCTGGACATAATTTCCAAAACATAAGTGTGTTGTCACCTGAATTTGAAAGAAAGAGAAAGTTACCTCGGTATGAGTTTAGAAGTATGTTGAAGGTGAAGCTGAAACTCAAATATCCAAAAATACCCATATGCCTTCAAATAGGGGTGTGGTTGGATGGTGGTGGTGATCATCCCTTAGCTCGCGTCCAGAGAGTTTGACGTCCCTTTCTAGATTATGTCCCATTTTACCGCTAAGAAAGAGTTCTACATTGTGCTGCGTCCTATCTGGAGTCGTCTTCACCTGTGGTTTTGATTTGAGATTTCCATCATCTCGGATGTCCTCGACAATGTTTCAAAAAAAAATGTTAATGCTAAACATAATTCATGAATGAGGTATATAGTATTTTACCGTATCTCTACGTGAGTTGCCGTCTAAAAAGTAAAGTCATCCTCTCATATACCCGTTGGTAGGAAATAATTAGCAACAACAAGCATAATGACCCTCTTAGTTGTTGTATAATTATGAAATTCGTTGGTTAAATATGTCTTCACAGTGGGGTATCCCTTTTGGACACCGCCAATACTTATGTAGAACAGTCTCTGCAGCTGTGTAATCTTGTATCAATGCGGCAACCCTTTTAGTCTCCTATAATGCTTGTTGTTTGATAACATCTTCGATTATTGCCAATGATTCTTTGCATATGACATTGAGTAAGTCTTTCACATCTTTTGTATTGATACAACTTATAGAATTCCTTTGAATTGTCAATCTTTGGATAAACTCGCATATTATTTGATGTTGGATATGAGGTGACTTATATATATCCTTTGAATTGCTAGTTTTTAGGTGATCCTGCACATTATCTGACCTTGAATAAGAGATGACTTATAGATATCCCTCCAATCGTTAGCTCTCCGGTATTCCTGCACATCATCCGACCTTGGATACAATATGACTTACAGATATGTCTCAAATTGCTAGTCTTTGGGCAATCCTGCACATAATAGATCTTGGATATGACACGGCTTATAGAGAACCCTTGTACATGATCAGTTTGATAATCTTGCATATTCTCCGGTAAGGATTTAGTAGCGACTTATGGATAACTTTCAAACTATCGATTTTTGGGTGACCTTGCACACTATCCGGCTAGGATGTTGTTGTGGCTTACGAATGAACTATGGGCTTTTAATTCATAGATAATCTTGCACACTATCCTATTTTAAATAATATGACATATAGATGACCCTCAAATTTTTAATTTCAAGGAAATCTCATATATCATCCGTCTCTAGTTAGCAACTTAAACGCATCCCTTCAAATCGTGTGCTCTTGATCCATTCAGATGTTGATTCATAAAATGATGAGATATCCTCGATGCCAACATTTGTCTCGTGTGTCAACAGATATTGAATGTTGATGATATCCTCGACGCCATCTTTATGTCTTTGTGTCAACAGATATAAAATGCCGATGATGTCCTCGATGCCAGTGTTTATATCTCACGTGTCAACAGATATGAAATGCCAATGATATCCTCGATGCCAGCATTTATGTCTTACGTGTCAACAGATATTACATGCTGATGATATCCTCGACGCCAGCATTTATGTCTCGCGTGTCAACAGATATGAAATGCTGATGATATCCTCAACGCTAGTGTTTATGTCTTGTGTGTCAACAGATATTGAACAACCCTCTTGGCGATGGCATGAAATGTCCCTATTGGTGATGATATAAAATGGCCCTCTCGGCAATGGTATGAATGACCTTCTTGGTAATTATATGAAATGGCCCTTTCGGGGATGGCATAAATGGCCCTCTTTACAATGATATGAAATGGCCCTCTTGGCAATGATATGAAATGATTTTTCTGGTAATTTGAAAATAGCTTCACCTGAATTCATTTGTCTACGTTTTGCTTTCTACATGTACCTGTACTCAAGGTAGATAGTTAGTAGACACAATGTCGCTCTCACTGGCAACCACGGTCAAATTTGCAGAAGTTTAAATGACATATACTCAGCATTATAATTTGAATGGTTTAATCCGCTATTCATCCTTTTCAAAGAAGTATTTAAACAGCAGACCCACCAGATATGAATGAATGGGTAAAATCCCCCTTTTAGGGTCACTCAAATACCGTTCTTTTTGCTTAAATGAATTTTGAGGAAGAATTTTCACTCTTCTTCCTATTGAGTGATCCTTTGATTGCTATATTTATTGTGCCAACTCCCTTGAATATACCTGCGCTCAAGGTAAATATTTAGTAGACACAAAGTCTCTTTTGCTAGCGACTATTTTTTAGAAAATTTTTAAATTCAATATTCATAAAGAAGATAAGACGCCTTTGTTTATCCTTCATGATCTCGAAAAATGAGATAGAAAATTCAAAAGGTCCTCGATAAATGGGTATTAAACCCATTTTTGGGGATACCCAAAAATACCGTTCTTGAGCATTAATGCTCTAGTGTGGCTCCCAACTTGCTTGGGGATTTTTGAAAGAGACTCTCATTTTGTGTATTGATCCCTGCATCCACGGAAAAATGATTAGTTTGAGTGAAACTACTCCGTGCTAACCTCCTTCGATCCTTGATTTGCTCCTCGCCATCTTTTGGGTACTCCGACATATTGGGACTTCCATCCTGACTCCCCATCCTAATAGGTGCTTAGGCAATTACTAAGTAAGAAGATTTGCATAGCTTTTTGAAAGTAGTCTTAATTTTAGAGAATAGTTTTGAAAGTTCCTGTAAAAGCTTTAGAAAATCTCTGTCAATCATGTTATGTACTAGCTCAACGAACATCTTCATCTTGGTTTTGACTATGTCCGACGGATGATTTCTAAAACTCATCATCATTGTTGGAGGGTTCTTCAAACAGTTCTGTTATAGTCGAAGAATGAGTCTACCTAGACTTTGTCACTGCTGGTGACTTCAAAAGTTTGACTTTGACCTCTGGTGTTGGGGAATTTGAAATATATTCCAATGTTTGGTGGAAATTTTGAGGCCTTTCTCAAAATTTTCTGCCCCAGTTTAAAGTTGTTTGATATGATATCAACTAGAGAGTATCCAAAGTTTTTGTTGGTCTTCGTTCTCTTTGTTGGATGATGATCTTCTCTTGTGAATTTTTGATATTTCTTCTCGAAAATTTTGCCCCAGTTTCTATTTCCTGGGGTTATATGACCAACCCGTTGGGGCGTCTACGTATCCCATTGAAGCAGGAATCAAGTCAAACGTAGTTCAGGACTACTCTAAGGATATATAGAAAAATCTAATGGGTTGACCAAAGAAGACATAAGCTGCTTACGTATCCTTTTTTGGGAATTCAGGTCATCACATAGTACATACATGAAAGAAAAAGATAAATTTTCCTAAGGGATTGATCGAAGCCGACATAGGCCACCTACGTATCCCTTTCTTGGGAATTCAGGTCAAACGTAGTTCGTACATAAACTCATAATGGCCCTAAAATACTCTTATCCATCTTTCTAGGATATAAATAAGCACTTCTATAAATGACATAACATTTGCATTGTGTTTGTTTTGATAGAACGAGCAATCAAATGTCCAATTTTCTTAGTCATTGCCTTCCTAGTTAACCATCTCGATTTTCTCTAGATTAGGCTTCTTTGATTCTCAAACTCTTCGACTCTTCTATTGACTGTTCTAGGGCTATCATTATCTTGCTTCTTGACATGACATGACAATGGTAGGTTTTAAGTTATTGTTATACGATGGGCGACGAGTCATGAGTGGAGGTCCAATTCAACCATGTTTCCTCCAATTAATCGTCCATGATCCCGATTGTCTTGGAAAATTCTTCCCTCACATTTTTCCTTATTCCATCCTCAAGAAAATCGCTTATAGGTTTTGAAAAATGATTGGTAGAGTACAGTTTTACTACTAGTCACTTTTCTTTTCCTGTAACAAAGCTATAGTCAAAAGGGGGGATCTCTTATTCACTTTGATCTAGCAGAGTAGGGTTATTTTTTGCCAACACAGAGTAGTTTCTATTACCTGCAAAGTAAAAATAACTCAAACGCTGACGTGTTAGGTTCCATTAGTAATAAGTAAAGAAAGATGATAAGGTAGAAAGTAAACACATAGAGTTGTTTCTTATCTCATGCGAATTGATCCATAAAGTAATGATGACTCGAGAATTTCAATGAACAAGATTTTGCTCAATGATATGGGTAGGTGGAATTTTTCAGGAAGGTTCAACTCTTTTTCTTCCTTCAAGAAAGTGGAGGACAACAAAGTTTTTGAAGATAGAGGCTAAGCCAAAAGGCTGCCTACGTATCTCACGGGGAGAGAGATCAGGCCCTACGTAGTTTGAACTATAATGGCTTTTTATGATTCTAAATTCAACTTTCCTAAAATGGTAGCGATCATTTTGGAAGTTTTAAGAATGACTGCGGACTTTTCTGAGAAACTTGGGAGACATGGAGTATGTTTGGTAGGACTTTTGTATAGTGAGGTGTATTTCTGCCTAGAGATGTTCTATGGAAAATGGGATTGGATCAATTCGCCTTTGATTCGAATCAACATAACACATATAAGTACATAAACAGTTATATTACACAAGCATATTGTAATAAACGTGCATCCTAATTGGGTGACTCTTTTGAGCCAAGGGTTTAGGCCTAACGAATTTTGAAGAAAATATACACCTTTTTAAAGACAATCCATTATCCCAAAAAACCTTCATAGGTATACATAAATGACATAAATACCTACAAAAGTTTTACAAAGGGATAGAATCTTTAGGAAAAGGGAAAATAACATGAGAAAAAGAATAATGTCCCGCGCAGGGGATAGGAAATACTAGTTCCTAAATGCTCTTCTATCGACCTTCACCCTTTTATCTTTGTCCACTTCTTGTCATTTGCAAGATCTGTTGATGATCAAGCGATTTTTGTATAGTTGTTCCCTAGATGCAACCATCCAAATCGATCAATTTCTTTCTTGGCTTGCTCCAATTTCTTCCTCAATTGGTGTACGATTGAGGCATCCTTACACGAAAGTAAATAAAGAAAGCCTTCTCCCGACACCCCAAAGGATAATGGATTGGATTAAACAAGCATATTTTTTCTTCAACACATAAATATGATTCGTCTGTAATTGACTCGGGGTCAATAGACGCAGGGCAGGTTTTCTAATGGGCCTAATACCCTACTCGGGTATTGGGTCGTCCTAGGCTTATGCCTAAAATAAGGTTTTGGTTTTTCTCTATCCTAGGTTTCTAGAGTGGGTTTGAACCAGGTTTCCAAGCGGACGACTTGGGTTTGAAAATACGAACAGCCTTCACGTGCTAATAAACTATCATATTTCCAACACGTTATTTGGAATTAATCAACAGGGGACAGGACATCCACAAAACCCCAAAATAGTTTATAAATAAATGTAGGAATATGCTATGAGATGCAATAATTAAATACCGTGAAATCGAACATATAAACATGTAAACAGTTAATCAAAATACGGAATAAAATATTTGGTTAGAACCTAGTTAAATATCCCCAATAGAGTCACCATTTCTATTTTGCCAAAAATTTTGACTTTTAAAGAAGAGTTTCCACTTAATTTTTGAAAAGGAATTAAAAAACCTTTATAAAGTTACTTTAAACGATCCGAAACAGAAAAATCATTTAGGTTTTGAAGATTCTGAGTAAGCGGTTCCTATTAACGTTTTAGAAAGGTGTTAGGCACCTAAAACGTCTGCTAACTTGTGGTTATCCGGACTGTTTGAAAACATCTTTTGATTAACTTCGAAAAAGACTGATTGTTGAAAATGATTGATTTTTTAGCAAAGACTTGTGTAAAATAGATTTAGGCGACTTAGTAGAGATTTTAACTAAGTCTAAACAAATTAATAAGCAAATAAATACATAAAAGGGAAAGGGAGGAGAAAGTAAAAGATTTAGGCCATTGGCCCAAATCAACGAGACCTATCCTAGTCTAATTGGGCTTTCGACCCATTTCACCTGTCCTAATCTAGTTTTCAAGCCTTTGGCTCGAGTATCCCTCCACCTATATTAAATTTACAATTTTGTCTTCAAGGCTCAAAATAAATGGATAATGAAAAGAAATAAATAAAGACAATAATAAATGACTAAATGAGACAACTATCAATAAATAAACAAAAATAGAGACTTTCTAATCTCTTTGCCACAGGGCATTAACCCATCCTTCTGATTTCGACTCCTCGCATCCATATGTAATTTAAATTTAAAACTCCTTTGGGCTCGACTAAAAAAATATGCCTCATTTTCCAGGATAGGTATGCAAAAAGGAAAAGAGTCCACGTGGGACTCGAAATGGGATTCACATGCAAGAAAAGAAATAAAGGAGATCAGCACGCATTCGAACCATGAAAATGCCATATGAAGGTCAACATATATAAAATGTATGAAAACAACAAACAAAAGAAAGATATTATTGTCGGATAGAAATCAAATGAGTCAAGACACAGAGATGTACAGGGAAATAAATATTTTATCCTTACAAGAACACATTTTGCATCCCTCAATCATCTTATTTTATTTAAGAGTCAACAGAACCAAAAAATGAAAATTGGCATGCTTATGGTAAGGTTGCGCAATTAATGAATATCACTAGTACATAACAAGAAGAAAAAACTAATTTAAACATAATACTTGCACATTTAGGAGATTAGAAAAACAAAAACACTTTGCCCTTTTTCTCAAGACTGCATTAGCCCTTTCTTAGTATTGTGAACTAAGGGGAACCAAGGTACCGAGGAAACGAAATATTTGGCATTGCAAAACTAATTCTGAATGCAGTTACACATCCATGAGATCATAACATGCCCACATAATTTCACCAAATAATGAAATAATAAAAAACAAATAGCGATATTTTAGCTGTTCACAAGACCCTTTCAATCCCTTTTTTTTTGACAAAGTTACGGGAAATCACTTATCAAAATATTATGAAGATGTTTATGTATCCCTTAAATGTCAACACAACATCCCCTGATCATTACAATTTAACATGTAGAATAAAATAAGAAATAACACACTCAGAAAGAACGAGATAGTCGGAACCTCTAACGAAAAATGACTTTTAAATCAGATACAACAAGCTCAAGTTTACCATGAGAAAGATTCGAATTCAAGAATGCAACAAACGACTTTAGGCCAAAAGGGTGACCAAACGAGCGAGTGTCACATATATGTAAGAGAAAATAGCACAAAATCATTGTTCAAGCTGCATATTAGACAGTAAGCTAAAGAAAAGCAACAACAAACGGAGTGTATATCATTGAACTACTGTAAAAGTCCTAGTATTATCAAACGATGGCAGTAACATATCGATTCGAGGGAAGAAATCATGTATCAATAACTATTGCAGACAAACTTCATAGCCATTACAGGCATCTACAACAGCTAATTCCCAATAAGCAAAATTACGACTACGACTACGACTACATCAGCTACGAAGAAAAAGGGAAGAAGAAGATAACGGTCAAATTAAAGGGAAAGTAGAGTGTATTTACCTTTTTAAGGGCAGCAAAATGAGATGACGAACTGGTACAGAGATCACGATCACTAAAAAACTTCTTCACTGTCAACTTGAAGCTCTAATTTAGCTGACGAACTTTCAAAACAAGAACAGAATTTCTACTAAAGACTCAATTTTTTCCAAAAAATTCTTTCTTTTTCATTCTTCCTTAGTTTTTTCTGAATCTAAAATTTCCAACTTAGCTTTCTAAAAAAAATTCCCCTCTTTCCAGACCCAAAATTTCGAACAAAATTTTCCAACCCTCGAATAAAAAATCCCCACCCCTCTTTTGCTCCTCCAACCAGTCTTTTATAGAGAAACCCCCTAGGGTTTCTTTTAGGGATTCAACAGATAGGGCAAATGGGGTCTTTTTAGAGGTAATTTTGGAATTTGCAATGAGGGATTTTGAATTTTTGGGCTCCGAATAGGGTTTCCTATTCAAAATCGGTACTAATTTTTGAATTTTTCTCCAACAATTCAAAATAATCAGCCAATAAATAATGATGAAGCAAAATTCTCTCATGAACCAATCAAAAATCGCCAAAAATATATGAATTCATACCGATTATTTTGAGATTTGCAGAATTTAGACGTTAGAGGTGGCACCTAGCTTGTTTCTAAAAGGTTTGAGGGTTTTCTTCACATGAACCTATGCAAGACGTGTGTGGAGAAGGGTCGGGTCGGATCGGTTTCATGGTTTTGGGATTGGGGTCGGTCGGATTCGAGTCAATTTTTGTTGAGGTTCTAAGGGAACTTGGGTTGGTCATTGTTTTTGTTTGTTCGATGTTGATGAAGGCTCATTGGTTACTGTGTTATTGCTGTTAAGAAACAAAAAGGGCCGGGTCAGTTTCATTTGGGTTGGGCAGTGTGTTTTGTTTGTTGTTGTTGGATTATTGTTGTTTGTTGCTGAAGAGGATTGGGCCTGGCGCGATTGGGTTTTTTAAGTGGGCCAGAGTTGGGAGATTTGGGCCTCAGGAGGCTGTTTGGCTGAAGAAAGGAGGGGTTGGGTGTTTGTATTTGGGCCACTAGGGGTATGTCAATTTGAAATTGTTTGGGTATTAAAATTGGCATGGGCTGCCAAGTATTGAGTTTTAACATTGAGTTTTAATTGGGGTTATTTAATAACCCCAATTAAATTTAA
This sequence comes from Capsicum pubescens, assembly GCA_030864215.1. Lineage (NCBI taxonomy): Eukaryota > Viridiplantae > Streptophyta > Magnoliopsida > Solanales > Solanaceae > Capsicum > Capsicum pubescens. The sequence goes on from CM061546.1 coordinate 115,654,088, forward strand.
TTGAGATTATTAAATAACTCTAATTAAATTTAATTGGATTAGAGTAACCATAACTAAATTTAATTGGATTAAGATAATCCCAATTTGGAATTGGTTAATTTTGGGGATTAAGATTGAATTACAATTTAGGCGACTTATTTAAACTCTAACCAAATTAAATATCCATTGGTCAATTGCATTACAATTGGTGCCAATTTGATTTCAATTGAGGTCATATTTAATTAGTTCGCTAAATTGAATTGCAATCTGACACGAATTAAGTAACCAATTAACCTTGAGTTTCTTGATTTGATAAAAATCAAACAAATATTCCTCCAGATAGAATATTTTGAGAAAAAATCATATTTAAAATCAAGACTTTATCCATTTGGATTAATTTTCAAGTTTAATCAATAAAAGCCTAGTTTTAATTTAAAAAAAATATTCATTTAAATAACAAAATTTATACACTCTCGTATATAAAAATACAAAAACGTATAATCGTTAATTAAATAAAGAAATTAACTCAAATAATTATTTTAAAATGTATTTATTTGAATAAAATAATTATTGTGATTTTATTTTAAAATTGAAGAAACTCAAAATTAAATTGGGTTGTAGAGGACAAAAATTAGGTGTCAACACACACCAAGATAGAACAGGAGTATGAATTACATTACATATAAGTAGAGCAATTGGGAACATGCATATAGAAAATCATCAAATACAAGTAAAAAAAGATAAGACAATTACATAAATGGCAAGTTAATATGGCAATACAACGCAATATAAACACAATAAAGTAAGTACAATGTATATGATGATGATGATGATGATGATGATGCGCGAGGTCGTCGCACAACCTCCGAGATCATCGCATAATCCACGTATATACCTACGGAGGCAAGCCTCCCAATGCAAGATCCATGGGGGGTTCGTCAATTCTTATACAATCCACATATCTCATATCTCCTTTTTGTCATATCCCTCGAAAAAGGTTTTATAAGGTGTTACAATATCTCCTCTCCAGCACATCCTTCGGGAGGGTTTTAAAAAGGTGTTGTCACGGTGGTACCAATGTTTCATGAATGAATATGATATGAGATATAAGCTCGCAACCAATCACAATGAGTATTTTCATAATCAACCAAATGATATATTTTCAAAACCAACCACAATGATACATTTTCACAACCAACCACAATGATACATTTCATAACCATGTGAGCCAATATCCAATTATTATTTTCATTTCATCCATGAATTTCCAAATGTCTCATATACCAACAAGTATGAATATATCACAATACAAATAGTTCACCACATTAGGAATTTTGACAATACAATATAAAAATTCACATGTATTCAAGTCTATCAACATCACATAGGACCCACACAGTCACACACATCACATAGGCCCCCGTACAGGCAAAATACATAGTTAGCAATTTTTCATGAGTAGTTCTCACCCTTAACATGTATTTTGTACCATCATTTACTAACCAGCCCAGTCTGAAAGAGTTAAGTCATAACCTACCTTAAAAGCCGAAACCGGTTCGCTACACTTCGAACCCATGACCTTATTTTTTACGAATAATCTCGAACTCTACTAAAAGTATTAAATATGGAATCTATGTATCAAAAAAAACCAACGATACCCATATTGACTACTTCTAATTCGGAGTCAAAACGAACTTCCGAAATGGTTTTTCGAAAAAGAAGAGAAAAATCAAAACTCTACTTTCAAAATATGTTTCTCATATTTTTAGGAATCTACAGCTGAAAACCCAAGTCAAATCGAGTCAAAAACGAAGTTCAAATTGAAGAAAAATCATTTTTAAGCTTTACCGTGTAAAATCTTTGAAATTCAATTTAAAATCAAGAATTAGAGTTGTTTTAAAGGTTAAATTGCTGAAAAACTAGTAATTATAGGATAACAACATTATTCAAGTAAAAAGAAGTGAAATTGAGGTTTAAAATCAAACCCGAGGATTTTTGGGTTTTTGAGAAATTAATCAAGAAATTTCTAAGAAAACGGTGAATTCTAACCTTAAATCCATAATAAAACCTAGAAATATATGTTAATCTAGCTTTTCAAGCTCCCACAAACTTTAATTTTAAGCTCCCACACTATTTTAAGGTTTAACTCCCAAGAGGCAAGATGAAAAATGAGTAAAATAAGCCAAAAAGGAAAAAAAAAAAAAACTGCTCTTTTATAGCAGAAAAACTGCATTATTGCAGATTTTTTTAAAGTCCAAACGAACTTTGAGGGGGTGTCAGGGATTCGTTCGGAGTCCAATATATGCAAACGAACTATGCAACCACACTAAATTCGACGTTCCATACGCGATGGATATATCATATTTTTAAAAAAATATCATTTTCATAAAGTTGCCCCCCAAAATGCGAAATCGCAATTTTCCAAATCGAGGATCGAAATGAGATTTAAAAGTCGTAAAATTACTCCAAAAATCTTACCACCCTAAAATCGATATTTCGGATCTATTGGCGAAGTCATATTTTTCATTCGAGGTCGTTTCAAAGAAATGTGGATCTCACACCCATATTTCCAATTTTTCGATCAATAGGTCGAAATGAGCTCGGGTGCACCGGGACCTGAATCAAAGGTTTACCTAGCCTAAACTTGATATTCCGGAGCTGCTGGCACAGTCCGTTTGGCCATCCATCGGACGGCTCAAAAGATATTCTCATAAGTCTAAAATAAGGCTCTCAAAACCATCAAAAACCACAATATTGCATAAATGGTACAAAAATGCATCAAAAACCATGTCAATCACTCCCAGACCCCAAAAATACCATAATGCAATTACGAGGAGATATAAAATAGTCAAATTAAATAAAATCACAAACTTCATATATTTCATCAAATTTTTAAATCATTACAGAGATAACATTTATTTTAAAAGTTTAGTTGAGAGGCTCAGATAAAAATCAAAAGCAATGTTTTTTTTTTGCATGCTGGTGATAGTAGTTTATTTAATTATAAATAATAAAAGGTTATACTTTAAAAGTCTGGTATGATTGTTTAAGGTAAATACTTAAAATTATATTATATTAATTGTGCTAATATCTAAAGTTAGCTTATAGTCACATATACTCAAATTAGAAGAACAGTTTTATAATTTAAATAAATACAATGTTGTAGATACTGTGACTTCAAATTGGGTACATTAACATGTAATGAAGTTGTTCTTAATAGTTTATCGAAAATTTGAGAACAATTATATTATTTTATTCATATATAATATAGTTCATTTTTCCTTTATCATATTATTTAAAGTATTTTTTGTGTATCAATCTTGACATAATTTTGACGTTTAATGTTACTAACGAATTTTTTACTATACTCATATATAATATAGTTCATTTTTCCTTTATCATATTATTTAAAGTATGTTTTTGTGTATCAATATCGACATAATTTTGACTTTTAATGTTACTGACAATTTTTTTTTCATTACTCATAATTTTACACCTTAATTGTTAGTATGATGATGTCTTTAATATTAATTCGGTCATCCTATGTAATACGAAACCAATACCAAAACAAATTCGTACTACTGTCTTTTCCTCCAACCAAATATTAGGATTTTAATTAGAAGTTGATTTTTAATATCCTCAATATTAAGAAAATAGTAAAAAAAATTATTTTGTCTATTACAAAAATTTTTAATGAAGGACAAATTAGTTATCATATAATACGTGTCTAAGGTTGTTCATGTTCTACCAAATTATGGTTACTATATCACTACAATACATATGATGTTTAGCCACAAAATTCTTAGCTATGATAAAAGAAATTGTCACCAATTATGCACTTTTCGTGAAAAAAAATATATTTCGTCCTCAAATGTAGGAATCACATATTTTTAATGAAAATATCTATTCTTCAAAGCTTTCCCACCAAAATAAAAAAAGAATTGCGCCAAGTATCAGATAGTATAGAGGGTATTAGTGACAATCAGTTTCGTTGCTAAAATTGTTGATAATTTGTGACAAACTTTAACTTCATGACTCACATACTTTTAGCGAATAAAATGCGTAGCAAATATTTTGTCAACAACGCTTTCCCACCAAAAACATGAATTGATGCCAATTACTAAGTAAATTTAGCCACAAATTTTAGGATATTAGTGACGATCAGTTTCCTCACTAAATTTGGTGATAATTTGTGACAAACATCACTTGTCTTAATTCAATTAAATTTTAGATACAAAATTTTTTGTCACTAAAAATATGTAATTAAATTAGAAACGTAGTAATATTTTGTAGTGAAATGGTCCAAACTTTAGTCATAATTTTATATTATTTATGACCTTATTTTGTCACTAATAGTATAAACAATTAGTGTTGATCACTATTTTATCTTTATATAATTTTAAAAAATATTTTAGCTATGTTTAAAAGTTCTTCACACATTCAATTATTTTTCTATTAATTGTAGAGTATTATTTTTCACCTTAGATTTTGTCACTAATCATTTTGTCCCTATTTATCTATAAAATAATTTTTCTACGTTAAAAAATGTGTCATGAATTATTTGCCCTATGTGAGAAAATTATTTTTTGTCTCAAATGATTATGCTATGGACTTTTACCGCCGAAGTAAAAAATTTGTTGATAAGTTTTTGTCTACAAATATATCCCATCAAAGTCGACTGACATCAATTACCGAGTAATTTAATCAAAAAAATTATATTATATATGACACAATAGTTTCTTCATTGGTGGATCCTCTATTTTATTTTACTTGGCCCTCTTATTAAAAATAATTATTTTAATTAATTATCTAATTTATAAAATTAAGAGAATTTTATGTATGTTTTTTTCTTTGTACCCTTTATATTCAAAAATTACATAACATAGTAGTAAAATTTAAAATTTCAAAGCATCATTAATAAGATACACAAATAGAATAAACTCACTGTAGTGTAAAAAGATCTTGAGCTTATTATATGCCATGTCAGATTTCTATATATATATTTTTTAATTTTATTTTATTGTTATTGATACCCAATTTTGACCTCTCTTTGCGCAACATACTACTATTTGACTAATTAATATTTTTTCAAAATTATTTTCCCTCTATGTATAAATTATTTACACAATTTTACTATTGTTTAGATGTCCTAATTTATAAGTATGTTATTTATTGCTAAGTTTTGTGAAATCTAAAAATGATACGATATTTTGAAAAATATTAGTACTATAGCTATTAATACGGATAACAAATTTCTCCTACCTACTAGCACTGATGCACTCATTCCTGCTATACTTCTACCCTAATCCGTCTCCTCCATACCTTCATATCTAGGGTCATGTCCTTGGTAAGTTAAAGTTGCTCCATGTCTTGTCTAATTACCTCCCTTCAATATTTCTCCGATCTACCTCTAAATCCATCCCTAGCCAACCTCTCAAACCTCTACACTGGGGCATCCATGCCCTTCCTCATTACATGTCAAAACCATCTCTACCTCGCTTCCTTCACCGTGGCTTCCAACGAAGCCTCTCTCACCTTATCTCAATTAACCTTATTTCTAATCCTATCTTTCCTAGTACACCCACACATTTTCTAGTACACTCACATATTCACCGAAACATTCTCATCTTCGTCACCTTCATCTTTTGGATGTGAGACTTTTTGACAGGCCAACACTTTGTCCCATACAACAAAGTCAGTTTAACCATCGTGTTGTAGAACTTGCCTTTGAGTTTAGAAGATACCTTTTTATTACACAAGATTCCTTAGGCGAGTCTCGATTTCATCCACCCTACCCCCAATCTGATGAGTGACATCCTCATCAATCTCTCTATTTTCCTGAATCATAAACCCTAAATACTTGAAACTATTCCTCATTTGGATAGAATGAGTATCAAGCTTTATTAATTATACTATTACTATTATATAATATTAATAATATAATTTTAATATATTTGATAAATTAGTCATACATTATATTATCTTGACATATTATAATAGTGTTTATATACATAGAGAGAGATATAGATAGATAGATAGATAGATACACACTTAGAGATGTTGTTTTAACTTTTTTCCCTTCATAAAAAGATTTCGCTTTAGACAAAATCATCTTTTCACTTTTTTCCTTCAATTATTATTTAATTAAATTTATGATATTTAAAATTAAGTAGTCCTAAAATATATGGTAAGAGTCAAAGAGGAAAAATAATTTACCAATTAAGAAGTCCTAAAATATATGATACGAGGAAAAAATATTTTACCAATTAAGAACTCCTCAATTATATGCTAAAAACAAAATATATTTTAAACAAAAGTAGAAAACAACATAAAATGAGATTAAATTTGGGTGAACATTAATGATTAAACCTCTATACTACTCATGTTGATTTGTTTTTATTTTTTTTTATAATCCAAAAAAAATAAAAATAAAAAATAGTTATACTCGTATAAATGTATTTGATATATTATAATAAATGTCTATTTTGTTTCTTTAGAAAAAGTAGACAAAATCATTATTTACTATTTTTCTTTTTAAACTTTTTTGAACTTTTAGATATTATAGAATATAGTCGTCCAGGAAAAACTCCCACATCTTTTGTTTGTATAGGTTTACAATTATCTTATACCATAATATACATTAACGAGCCTAGATTTGGGTCGGCTAATATTTGTTTGATAGGACTTGCTTGATTTCTTTGTTTTATTCCGACAAAGATCGTTGAGTTAATGGCTTTCCCTTTTACTGGGTAAATGTATGATTCTTCCGTAGTTTTTTCTAGAATTCTTTTGTCTCATTTATTTATTTATTTATTTATGTTTTTGTGGAAGAAAAATGGCTGCTAGTGCGGATAGGACTTCGCTTGGAGCACCAACATATTTAATTTACATAGAACTTTTTTATTTATAGTGACGCGGTCAGAAATTTTCGTGAGATTTTGAATATATATATATATATAAATATATGTGTATGTGTGTGTAAAATAATTTTTAATTGCGTTACATGTGACTATATCATTGATTGTTAATCATGTAGTAGCGGATACTATAGGAAGAAGTGTCATAGCTCTAACGTGTATCTGTAAGAACCCTGCATCAAAACTATAGCTAGGAAGAAGTGTCATGACTCTACATGTATCTATAAGTACAAGTCCCTGCATCAAGCCATCCATAGATAGAGTTTAGATCATATTGTCTATAAACTGTGCTTCTTGAATTTATCTGGAATCTTGGTGATATGTTTGCTTTATTTTTCCTTTACTTTGTTATAAGTATTTTGAAATTCATCTAGATTTTGAATTGTAACTTGGAGGTTGATTGATTGCTCTATTTGCTTTGTATGATTTCTAATTTTTATCTTGTGTAAATTCAAGTGTCTTCTTGCATTCATTATCATAATTCTTTTTGAATTTATTTATTTTTTAGTTAATAAATTTTAAATTTAGTTATGAATCATATATGAATAACAATCGACAATGGATTCATCCCTTTTGATAATTTATAGTCGAAAGATTAGATGAAACAAGCATGCTTCCCTCAAATGAAGTAGCCAAAAAAATCAAAAGTAATTTCTTTTATATCTTTGTTTACTAAAGGTAAAATTTGAAAACTTAGGTTGATCCTTACCTTTTTTTTGTTTTTTGGTTTAATTTATGATTTTATTAATGAGTTAAAAAAAATCATTCATATTACAAGGTACATAAATTCAAAAATGGCCCATCTACAAATTGACCCATCTATACTATACACGGACCGGCCCAAAATTCTTTGACCCGACCCATCGTACTCATATAAGATGAGTAGGGTTTCCAAAAAAAAGCTTAACTCTGAGCTCTTTCCTTTTCCGCCTCATCCACCATGGACATCATCTTCAACCTTTGTTTTCTTCTCCTCCAGTTGTGGGTGATAAATACTCTTCCCGTAATGGTTCAAGATGTATCTTCCAGCTTTCTTAAGTAAGATTCTTCCTTTATTACTTAGCTTATCTTCTCTGAATTTGTACTTAATCTTCTTGTTTGTTGGTACCACAGATGAACTCTTCAATATGTGGTCAATGCTTTTTGGTGCTGCTCCAATGGATCTCGTCTTCTGAGCCTTGCTTTCTTTTTTCAAGTAAGTGACTTGTAATATTGAGAAGTTATATTAATAAATAATAAGTATGCCTCATAAGAGAAGTTAGAATCACGGCATATAATATTCATATGACCAGTATAGCATATTCAATAAATAGATTACTATTACATTTTGAAATATAACTATTTGTTTACAAAGTATATCTATGGAAAATTAATTTGAGAATTTTGAGATATAAAAGGAGTAAGAGAAATGTTGGTGGGGTGGGGGAGGGGGGTTCAGTGGGTAATGGATAGTGCTAGAGCAATGCAAGACAAGAAAGGTGGTGGGGTGGTGTGAGGTGAGTTGCATGGTGATGTTTGGGTGCAATATAAATGAATAGAAAAATAGGGTGGTAATGGTGGGTGTGCAATATAGCTAGAGTGGCACAAGATAGCAAAAGTGGTAGGGTGATGGGAGGTGGTTGTATGATTTTGACCGATGAGATATAAAAGGAGTAGAAAAGTAGAAAAATTGGGTGGTGATGGTGGGTCGGTGGGTTTTGAAAGTATCGTAAATTTCTTTTATTATATTTGTTGATGAAATTTTTATATAATACACTTATAATTAATAACAAAAAAGGGGGGAAATATCATATATTGTTATTTGTATTAAAATCAAGAACAAGAATAACAATGTAAAGAATAACCAAGAGGAACAATACAGAACAAGGGAACAAGAGAACAATATAAGATAAGTTTCTTCGTTCTTTCAAGTGTATAAAACATCTTCCTCAAGACCTCTATTTATAGGATTACATGGAGAAACTTCAAGAGATGTCATAAACATGACATTAATTGATGAAAGTAGAGTGGATGATCAATGAAGAGGTAGTGAAGGTGTAGGAATTACTACACTTAAAGGAGGAGTTGCACCTAGAAGTTATGAACATCCACAATAATCATCTTAATAATTATTTACAATACTCCCCCTTTGATGTCCATTGAGAGACAATGCGCCTCGTTAAAATCTTTCTAAGAAAAAATCCTATGGAATAAAATTCCAGTGAGGAGGGTACACATATATTCTGATATGCATTAATAGCTGCCTCATAAAGAATCCTGCTAGAAAAATCCATTGGGATAAAACCTAGGCCAAGGAAAAAAGAGTGCAATGCATAATTTACTCTCCTAGTGTAAACATCATTTCATTTCTCAGAGATGACACATCCCAATCTTGGATAGCAACTTCTCAAATGTTGTGGTTGATAATGCTTTAGTGAATAGATCTGCCAAATTATCGATTGAACGAATTTATTGAACATCTATTGAACCTTTCTTCTTATGATCATGAGCGAAAAAGAATTTTGATGAAATATGTATTATTTTATCTCCTTTAATGTAACCTCCATTCAACTGATCTATATATGTAACATTGTCTTCATATAATGTAGTGGAATATCCTTATTCAAAGGAAATCTACACATTTTCTGAATATCTTGAGTCATTGATCTCAACCAAACATACTCCAGGTTCACTTCATGAATGACAATGATTTCTGCATGATTTGAAGAAGTTGCAGCTAATGTTTGTTTCATTGAATGTCATGATATATATATGTGCCACCATACGCAAATAAATAGCCCGTCTAAGATCGAGCCTTATATGGATCAAACAGGTATCATAGATCTGCATAGTCAATCATTTTTGACTTGGAGTTATTAGAATAAAATAATTTCAAGTCAATGGTTCTCAAAAGATATCTGATTATATGCTTAACATCATTTCAATGTCTTTTTGTTGGGGAAGAGTTGAGTCTTGCCAATAAACTTACCACAAAATAAATACCTAGTCGAGTATTATTGGCAGATACATTAGTGCCCCAATTGCACTAAGATATGGAGTTTCATTACCAAAAACTCTTAATTATTTTCTTGAGATCGAAATGGATCTTTATGTCATAACCCAAAAATCAAGGGCATGATGACACTTGTCGCAACAAGCCGATTACCCAAACTAATACAAAATAAGAAATCAACACCAAAATCAAAGCCAAGACCTCTAGAACGAAATCAAACCACACATATATATAGTAAAAGCGAAAACATAATCAAGATACCAAACCAAATCTCAAAATTAGGTGTCATGTGTAAGAACTACTAAATACATCTCGAAATGCCAAAAGATACAATGATAGTCCAAAAAGGATCAAAATCTGTATCAGAATACTAAATAAAACATGAAAATAGATAGGAAAAGGTAGTAGGCCAACTCCAGAAGCATAGGACATCCGCTACCTTGAATACTCCAAATGATGCCTGAGTCAGTTATCCATTCGGTGCACTCGTACCTGGATCTGCACCAAAAAGACACAGTAGGGATGAGTATGGTTCACTCATACTCAATAGGTATAATAGGCCGACTGAGTAAAGTAGAAAATAAAGCATATAAACACAAACTATGGGGATGTCACCTATAATCAGAAAATGTCTCAAATGGTAGCCCACACTGCCTCCACTAATAGTTCTACTATATACATATATAAAAAAAATAGGAAGGGAAAAGAGAAGAGCAAGTATACACATACTCTAAATATAAGTACAAGAAGATAGAACCAATGGACAGATAGCAAGTCACAACATAAATACCATCATAGAGTAAGCATAACATATAAAATTCAATGAATATGAAAATGATGATGATGATGCATGAGGTCATAGCACAACCTCTGTATACACCTACCAAGCTTAGCTACGTACTTAGGACCCATGGGAGGTTTGTCAAGTCACACCTACCGAGCTCTGCTACAGGCTTAGAACCCATGAGGGGTTCGTGTTCGTCAACCCGTATACAATTCAATATCCAATACCAATATCCATGACTCCTCTACAGCACATTCCTCAGAGAGGATCTATAATGATGTCACAAGCCGGTGTTTTCATTGTTCACCGTGTTTCTAGTATTTCCAGTATTTCTATAGTGGTAGCAGTGTTTCATGATCACAAGTATGACATAAGACACAAATCAAGCACAACATACTACAAAAATAGATGTATAAAGTATAAGATGCAATGACAATAATGATACAATGCTCACAACCAACCAAAATGAGAATATCAAATATTCAATCAATATACCACTCAAATTCACCAAGAATCCACTCAAATTCACCAAACATTCGTGATCCAATATAATCCATAACCATCAAGTGGAACATGCAATAAGAATGTTATTGATGCCACATAATTCTAAAAAAATCTAATTTTTTTTATCGAAAAGAGTGTAACCAAACATACATATATCAATACCAGGCCAACAACAACATATAAGACTCCACACGGTCACACATAGCAATTAATATCTTAAAATCATAAAATATTATCCACATAGGCCCCCACATGGGCATATAAATCACCTAAACATATTTTTCATGATACAACCCCATAACCATAGTATGCCTTTACATTATTATTAACTACCCAACCCAGTCTAAAGAAAGTTAAGTCATAACCTACCTCGAATGCTGAAAATCAATTCCAAAAGCCTTTAATCCAGAGCTTTCTCATCATGAACGAATGCAAAATCAACTAAAGCACACAAATATAGAATCTACACATTAAAAGAAAGCCAACGATATCCATATTGTCCACTTTTGAATTGGGGTCAAAATGGACCTCTGAAATGATTTTTGAAAAAGAAGGCTAAAACTAAAATTTTTATATTAAAACATACTTTTCAAGCTTAAAGGAACTCAAGGAGAAAACCCAAATGAAAACGTAGTGAAATTGGGGTTTGAATCGAAGAAATGATGATTTGGTCCTTTTCGGCCAAAATCGCCAAATTCCACCTTTAATCCCGCGTTTAAATAAGATTTAAATGATTAAAATTGAATAAAGTAGTTGAAATATGAGTTTTGGAGCTTAACTAAGTGTAGAAATTGAAGAGAATGCCCTAAAACTCGATCCTTATACTCTAATTCTTGAAAATAGTGTAAAAATCTCAAAAATGGAAAAATAAATCACCCAGGCATCGCCTAAGCGACTACCAGGTTGCTTAGGCGAATATTGCTTAAGAGACCAGGACTCACTTAAACGAAGCCCGACTCATCACGTACGTAGCTTGGTTGTCTCTTAAGCGACAGGTGTCTGGCATGCTAGTGTCACTTAAGTTACCAGGCCATCTTAAGCGGCTATATCTTAAGCGATCCTGGTGTCGCTTAGGTGACATTTTGGCTACCAGGCCAAGTCACCAGTTTGAAACTTGGAGAATTCCAAGTCTCCATGGACCACTCGAAGGTCATTTGAAATCCTAAGTACACAAACGAACTATGCTACCCCACTAAATTCGATGCTCCAGACTCAGTGGCAATATCAAAATTTTGAGAAAATATTACTTTCACAAAATTGATCCCCGAAGCTCAATATTATAATTTTCTAAATGGAGCGACGAAATGAAATATAAAAATCGTAAAATCACACCAACCAAGTTACTACCTAAAATCGTCATTCTGGATCTGCTGGTATAGTTCATTTTGCTATCCGATGCACAAATCAAAAGATGTTGATCGAAGTCAACTAGTAAGCCTTTTAAACCATAATCTCACATAAATAACATCAAAATACATCGAGAACCATGCTAATCATCTTTAAACTTCAAAAATATTCTGAACAAACCATGAGGAGGGGTAAAATGGTCAAATCACACAGAAATAAATATTTCACACTCATTATAAAGTAGGTCATTAAATCATCCACCACTAAGAATCTAGTTCTACCTCGAACTAAGTGCCTTAGAAATACCTGAATCAGAGAAAAACTGGGGATAACTACTACACATATCAAACTCAACCTACCAAGTAGACTCATCTACAAGTCGATGCCTCCACTGGACCTTAACCATAGAAATAACTCTAGAACACAACCATCTATCATCCTTGGCTTGAATGGAGATAGGCTCCTCAATAAAAGACAATCGCTCATCTAACTGGACTAAATCCCAACGAGTGACATGAGACTCATCTGGAATGTAACCTCGAAACATAGAAATATGAAAAACTGGATGAACAACTGATAAATTTGGAGGCAATGCTAACCCATAGGCCACATCCCCAATAGTTCGAAGGATCTTAAAAGGTCTAATATACCTAGGGCTAAGCTTGCGCCTCTTTCCAAACCTCATCATACTCTTCATGGAAAAAACATAAAAAAAGACATGATCATTAACATTGGATCTCAACACACAAAGTCTACGATCCAAATTGCACTTCTTCCTACTCTAAGCCGTTCGAAGTCTATCTTGAATGACTCAAACTCTATCAAAAGAATCATGAAGAAAATCCATACCTCAAGGTCTAATCTCAGAAACATCAAACCAACCAACTGGAGAGCAACAAAGCCTACCATAGAATGCCTCAAAAGAAGCCATCTCAATGCTGGAGTGATAGTTATTATTATATGCAAACTCTGCCAAAACTAGATGTTGCTCCTATTGACTACCGAAGTCCATGATACAAGTGCAGAGTTTATTCTCCAAAACCTGAATAGTTCCCTCCGACTGACCATCGTTCTGGGGGTAAAAAGCTGTACTAAGATCAACCCAGGTACCCAACTCTACCTGAAAAATCTTCCAGAAGTGAGATGTGAACACTAAATCTCGATCTGAGATAAAAGACACTGCCACACCATGAAGACAGACTATCTCATGAATAAAGATATGGTCCAACCTCTCAGCAGTGAAAGAAATATAAACTAAAATAAAGTGAGTGGATTTGGTCAACCGATCCACGATGACTCAAACACTATCAAAACCATGAGAAGTACGAGGCAACCAAGTCACAATATCCACAGTAATCCATTCCTATTTCCACTCCAAAATGGGCAATCTATGAAGTAAACCACCAGGTATCAAATGCTCCTACATCTGTTGGCAACATAGGCCTCGATCTACAAAATCCGCTACATCTTTCCTCATACCACCCCACCAGTAATGTTGTCTCAAATCACGATACATCTTTGTCACTCCCGAATGAATGGGATGCGTGAAACAATGAGCCTTCTACAAAATTAATCTAATCCAATCACCCACTCCCAGCATATAAACTTAGCCACCAATCCTCAAGACACCATCTGGATCAAGCGAGGCTTCCTTAGCCTCACCACTCAACACCTTATCCCGAATCACTCTTAATCTAACATTATCAAACTGATAAGCCTGAATCTGCTCCATCAAGGAAGACTTTGCCTCTACGAATTCCAAAACACACCCAAGTATAGAAATATCAAGCCTAACCATCTGGTTGGCCAAAGATTGAATCTCCAAGAACAAAGGTCTCTCCTAAGTCAAAAGATATGATAAGCTACCCATTCTAGTCGACTTTCGTCTCAAGGCATCCACAACCATATTAGCCTTGCCCGAATGATTGAAAACAGTCAAGTCATAATTCTTAAGAAACTCAAGCCAATGATGTTGCCTCATGTTAAGATCTCGCTAAAGGAAGGAATACTGAAGGAGACGATAATCCGAGAAAATCTCACAATGGACTTCATACAAGTAATGCCTCCACAACTTCAAAGCATAAACAACAACGCATAACTCCAAGTCATGGGTAGGGTAATTTCTCTCTTGGGTCTACAACTGACGAGAAACACATGTTATCACCTTACCTTCCTACATCAACACAACACTTAAACCAATACCTCAAGAATCACAAAAGATGATAAAACACACATTCTTCTTAGGCAAAGTCAAGATAGAAGTTGAAGTCAACAAATACTTGAGCTTTTGAAAGCTCGCCTCACAAGCATTAGGCCACTAAAAAGAAATCTTCTCCTAAGTCAACTTGGTCTATGGAGATGCAATAGATGAAAAACCCTCAATAAAATGCCTATAGTAGCCTACTAAACGAATAAAACTCTTAATCTCAAGAGAAGAAGTAGGATAGCCTAATAACGAACTATAATCTTGGCCTAATTGACCATAATACCATCCTTGGTCACCACGTGACCTAAGAAAAAAAGACTCCAACCAAACTCACACTTGGAGAACTTAGAATAAAACTTCTAATCCCTCAATCTCTGAAGCACAATCTGCAAATGCTCCTCATGATCAACCTCACTCTTGTAATAAACCAAGATATCATATATAATTACAATGACAAAGATTCAAGATACGATCAAAATACCCAGTTCATCAAGTCCATAAACGCGATTGAGATATTGTCAACCCTAAGGACATGACCAAGAACTCATTATGACCATACTGAGTCTGAAAAGATATTTTTGGAATACCCAAAGATCTAACCCTTAACGATGATACTCGAACCTTAAATCAATCTTAAAAAATACTAAGCACCTTGAAGATGATCAAATAAATCATCCATACAAGAAAAAGGATACTTATTCTTAACTATCACCTTTCTCAACTACCGATAGTCAATACACATATGCATAGACCCATACTTTATCTTCACAAACAAGACAAGCGTACCTCAAGGTAATACACTAGGTCGGATAAATCCCTTATGCAATAACTCCTACAACTGATCCTTTAATTTCTTCAACTCAGCTAGGGCCATTCTATACGAAGGAATGGAAATGGGCTTGGTTCTCGGCTTAACATCACTAGCAAAGTCAATATCATGATTCAGAGGCATACCAGGAAAATCAGTAGAGAAAATATCTATGAACTCACGAACAATATGAGCAAAATCCAAAGAAGTAAGTGAAGCAACACTAGTATCACGAATATGAATCAAATAAGAAATACACTCCTTCTTAACCAGGTGATGAGCCTAAAAAAGATAAAATTCTCTCAGGACCCCAAAAAAGATACCCTTTCAAGCTATCCTTGGAATACTTGACAAAATTAAGGTCATAGTCTTAGCATAATAATCTAGGACAACATGATAAGGAGTTAACCAATCTATACCCAAGATGACATCAAAATCTACCATATCTAATACATTCATATCTACCTAGGTCTCACACTTAGGAAAAGTCACAACGCAAGATCGATACACCTGATCCACCACTAAAAAGTCTCCTATGAGGGTAGATACATGGATAGGCATGTCAAGAGGCTTACTAAGCAGAATCAAAACCCAATGTAAAATATACAAACACATAAAAGAAGGTCGATCTCGAATTAAATAATATAGATGTAGATCTGAAACAAACAAGGATGATATCTATGATAACACCATCGGGGGCCTGCCTCTGGCTTAATAGGTATAGCATATAAATGTCCATGCCCACTACCTGGATGAGTAGCCCTGCAACCACTACCATGGGCACCACTACCTGTATCTCTCGTACCTCTAGTAGAATCTTTACCTCTTATGGTCAATATTAGTTGCTTTGAAAACATGATGGGGACAATCTTTGGCTTAATGATTGATCTTACCACACACATAACACCCTTGAACTTGCCTCGATAGTGTATCCTCTTAGAACCTCTTTGAGGTACTTGATCAATAGATCTAGTCATCTTCTCCTGATCCACTATACTATGAAATAATGCCCCATACACTAACATCTGAGTCATGGCTCACTGAATAGTTGGAGGAATAACGAGTCTGACTAGCTGAGGTCTCACCAAGAGAGCTATCACAGATGATGACTAAACTCCTAATCTCAAAATACCTTACTCAGATACTGACACAAAAAAAGGAACAATACTTAAAGCTAGAGGAACACGAAGCAAACTCAAAGGAGCACCCTCCAAACGAGTTAACTATCGAACCCAAAACCCCTTCAAGACTAAGGTAGAAGAACTATGAGGGATCAGAGTAGGCCCCATAACTATGAAATGATAAAATTAAGGCTCAAGAGAGAGTCTCCTAGTGATATCTCTTGACAAGGAAAATCCTCGTGCTCGTCCTCTACGTCGATCCCGACCACGAGTCGTAACTCGCCCTCTAGACTAGCTCTTACCTTAGATAATGGATCCAAATATCTAGCCTCACTAGATTTAGTCCTCACCATCCATGCAGAAAAGAGTGAAATATGACCTAGAACACAAGGTATGAAAGATCCGCACAATATAAAATAAAATAAGAAAAGTTTTCTATAGACATCTTATAGCCTCATAAAGATAGATACGGATATTTATGTATCTATCTATGATTCTATTGGACACCCCATTCTTACACTATTGAGACCAATGAACCTAGCTCTGATACTAATTTGTCACAACCAAAAAATCAAGGGTCGTGATATTACTTGTTGTGGCAAGCTTTGACAAGTAATATTATCACCTAAACAGATACAAAATGAGAAATCATTATCAAAATCCAAGGTAAGACTTCTAGAACTGAGTCAAAACACACATATATAAAGTAAAAGTGGAAACATAATCAAGATACCAAACCAAACCCCAAAACCCGATTTCATAGTGTAAGAACTACTAAATACATCTCAAAATGCCAAAAAATACAATAATAGTCCAGAAAGGATCAAAATATTTCTTAGAATACTAAATAAGACATGAAATAGACAAAAAGAGGTAGTACGCCAACTCCTGAAGCATAGGACGTTCGCTACCTTAAATACTCCAAATACCGCCTGAGTCAACTATTCATGCGACATACTCGTACCTGGATTTGCACCAAAAGGGCGCAATAGAGATGAGTATAATCCACTTACAACCAGTAGGTATCATAGGTTGACGGAGTAAATTAGAAAATAATGCATATAAATATAAACTACGGGTACATCACCTACAATCAGAAAATGTCCCAAATGGTATCCCAAATGATATCCACTAACAATTCTACTATATACGTATATAACAAAATTAGTAGGGAAAAGAAAAGAGCAAGTATACACATACTCTAATACAAGTACAAGAAGATAGAATAAGTGGACAAATATTAAGTCACAACAAAAGTACGATCACAGAATAAACACAATATATCGAATGAAATGAACATGATGATGATGAAAATAATGCATGAGATCGTCGCACAACCTTCATATATACCTATCAAGCTCAGCTACAGACGTAGGACCCATGAAAGGTTCCTCAACCCATACCTATCGAGCTTAACTAAAGTTGTAGGACCCATGAGGGGTTGGTCAAACCATATAAAATCCAATATATAATGCCAATATCCATAATTTCTCTTCGACACATCCCTCGAAGAGGGTCTATAATGATGTCATAAGTCGGTGTTTCCAATGTTCCAGTATTTCTACTATTTTTAGTATTTTCAGTATTTTTACGGTGGTAGCAATATTTCATGATCACATATATGACATAAGATACAAATCAAGCACAACATACAACAACAATAGGTGTATAAATAATAAGATGCAATAAAAATGATGATGCAATGCTCACAACCAACCAAAATAAGAATATCCAAAATCCAGTCAATATACCTACCATGTGAGCCAAGAATCCACTCAAATTCACAAAATATTTGTGATCCAATATAATCCATCACTACCAAGTGGAACATGCAATAAAAGTATCACTGATACGACATAATTTCCAAAATTTTGGCCTTTCCCACCAAAAAGAGTGTAAGAAGACATAAATATATCAATACCAGGCAAACAACAATATATAAGACTCCATACAATCACACATAATAATTAATGTCTCAAAACTATAAAATATTAGCCACATAGGCCCCCACACAGGCACCCAAAACACCTAAACACATTTTCCATGATACAACACCTTACCCATAGCATGCCTTTACATTATTATTAACTACCCAACTCAGTCTAAAGAAAGTTAAGACATAACCTATGAATGGACCTGAAATTAATTAAAACACACAAATATAGAATTTACATATCAAAAGAAAGCCAACGATACTCATATTGGGGTCAAAATGGACCCCCATAATGGGTTTTAAAAAAAAAGGTAAGACCAAAATTTTTATCCTAAAAATAATATTTTCGAGACTAAAAGAACTCATAGGAGAAAATCCAAGTAAAGACAGAGTGAAATTGGGGTTTGAGTCAAAGAAATGATAATTTGGGCCTTTCGAGCCAAAATCCTTAAATTTTACTTTTAGTCCCACACTAAATAAGATTTAAATGATTAAAATCAAATAAAGTAGTTTAAATAGGATTTTTTGAGCTTACCCAAACTTAGAAATAGAAGAAAATGCCCAAAAACACAGTCCTTAAGCTCCAAGTCTGAAAAATAGTGTAAAAATCTTAAAATTGGGAAAATAAATCACCAGACATCGTCTAAGCAACTACTTGGTCACTTAGAAGGCTATAGATTAAGAGACATGTGTTGATGAAGTGAAGCCCTCCTTATTGCATACGTGGATTGGTTGTCGCTTAAGCGACAGGCTTCTGACATACTAGTATTGCTTAAGTGGTCAGACCATCATTTAAGCGGCGAATACTTAAGCAAGCATGATGTCGCTTAGGAGACATTTTGGCTATCAGGACAAGTCACTTAAGTTACCACAACATCGCTTAAGCGAGTGCACCAGTTGGAGACTAAGAGAATTCTAAGTCTCCGCGGACCCCTTGAGATTCATCCGAAATTTTGAGTACGCAAATGAACTATTCTAACCCACTAAATTCGACGCTCCAGACTCAATGGCAAAATCAGAATTTTAAAATAAATATTATTTTCACAAAATTAACCCCTGAAATCTAATTATATAATTTTTCAAATGGAGGATCGAAATGAGAAATAAAAGTTGCAAAATTACACCAACGATGTTACTAACCTAAAATCGACGTTCCAAATCTACTGGCGTAGTCCATTTTGATATCAATGCATTGATCAAAGATATTGACCAAAGTCAACTAGTAAGCTTTTTAAACTACCAAAACCCACAATCTTACACAAATGACACCAAAATGCATCAAGAACCGTGCTAATCATCCCCATACCCCTAAAAATATAATAAAAAAACCACAAGGAGGGATAAAATAATCAAATTACACAGAAATAAATATTTCACATAAATTACCAAAAAATAGGTCAGTATGACTTTATTTGTATCAAGAGATCTCACAACCATTGAGGCACTCAACGGATGTGATTTATTTATGTAAAGTTGCCTTAAAATCTTTTTAGTGTATGTTGATTGATGAAAAAAATTATTTGTCAAATGCTCAATCCGCAGTCTAAGATAAAAATTTGCCCTTTACAAATCTTTCATTTCAAATTCTTTCTTCAAATACTTAACAACTTTTGAAAGCTCATTAGAAATGCCAATGATATTCAAGTCATCAATATACACAACTATGATAGCAAATTTTGATCTAGACCTTCTCATAAAACCACAAGGATAAATAGGATCATTTTTGTAGCCTTTTCTTTGCAAATAGTCTTTAAGATGACTGTACCACATCCGCCCTGATTGTTTCTATCCATATAAGTATTTCTGTATCTTTACTGAATAGGTTTCTTATGAATATTTATATGCTTCAAGCACTTTGAATGATTCTAGAATTTTTAAAAAAATATCATTGTCCAATGAGCCACAAAAATAGCCTGTGATAATATCCATTAGGTGCATATCAAGCTTTTCATGAGCTGCAAAATTTATTATATATCTAAAGGTAATTTCATCCACCACAAGAGAATATGTCTTCGCATAGTCGATGTCAGTCCTTTGTGAAAGACCTCGTGCCACAAGCCATGCTTTATATATTACGAATTTACCTTTTTAATTTTATTTTCGGATAAAAACTCATTTGTACCCCACTGGATTAACACCTTCAGGTGTTTGGTCTATTGGTCTAAAAACTTCACGTTTTTCAAGTGAAGTTAATTTTGCTTGAATTGCATCCTTCAATTTTGACCAATAATTTCTCTGTACATTCATTGACAGATTTTGGTTTCAAATTTTTATCTTGTTGTATTATTTCAGTAGAGACATTGCAAGTAAAAATATTATCAACCACAGTATTATTTTGATTCCTCCTATTTCTTATCGAGATATAACTTATTGAGATTTCTTCATTGTCATTATTTTTAGGTATTTGAACCTCCATGGTGGTCCTATTATTTGTTATTTCTTAAGGATATTTTTGAGAAATTTCCACCAAATCATGATCATTTTGATCATTTGTTCCCTTTTTTCAAGAATTTTTATCCTTGGAATCAATTGGCCTACCATGTTTCAAATGTGGCCTAGACTCATTTGAATTAGATACTTATCCTATCGGGACATCAACTCAAATTGGAACATTTGCAGCTAGAATATAAGATTTAGTAACCCTTAAAAGGTTAGTAAATGCATTTGGTAGTTGATTTACAATATTTTGAAAGTAAATCATATTTTTAACCTCTTGCTCACTTTGATTTGTTCGAAGATCTAAATAAGACTGTGAAAATCCATTCAAGCCTATCTCATTTTCTAGATGCTTGCGTTCTCCCCTTAATTTTGAGTTTACTAATTCATCAAAATAACAATCAACAAATCTTACCGTGAACAAATATCCAATCATATGTTGCAAATATTTTTTAAAGGAAGGAGACTCATACCCAATATATATCTCCAACCTTTTTTGGAAATCCATCTTTGTGCATTATGGTAGAGCAATTGGAACATATAACACACATAAAAAAAATCCTAAGATGGAAAATATTTTGCTCTTGACCAAAAGCCAATTGCAATGGAGAGAATTCATGATAACTGGTTAGTCTTATGTCCGCAAGTGATTTTGCATGCAAAATAACATATCCCCATATTAAAACAAAAAGTTTTGTCCTCATTAATATTGGTCTAACTATCAATAGAAGATATTTGATCAATGATTATGGTAGACCTTTTTGAGTATGAACATGAACGATCGTATGTTCAACTTTTATTCTAGTAGACATACAATAATTATTAAAAGACTAAGATGTAAACTCACCTGCATTATAAAGACGAATAGTCTTTATTGCATCATTTGAAAATTGTGTTCTTAACCTTATTATTTAAGCCAACTATCTCGTAAAACCCATATTGCATGTTGAGTTGATAATAAGCACACACGTGACTATCTTGTAGATGCATCTCTCAAGACCATATAATCTTTGAAAGGTCCGGAGGGTGAATTTGTCCTCATGTATCACTCTATATATGTTTCAGAAATGCAGGAGATTCAATCCCAACTTTAGCTACTGATGATTTAATAATCAAATTTCCTTGAGAATAAGCAACATAATAGAATTTTTTTGATTTAAGAATATTTTGATTCTTCAAAGTATGCCCATATGAATTCTCAATAATTTTGCGTATTATATTAAAATCGAGAGGGCTCAACCGCTCATGCCAAATGATTAAATTATTAGAACCTATAAATCTTTTATTTACTATGACATGTGATTCAACTATACAAATAATTGTATGGTATAACCAGAAGAAAGTAAGTTTTGCATGCACAAACTTTTCCTCTGCCTTTATTGCATTAATATAAAGGTATTCAATCTTTTCTTTATTTGCAGTCTCAACATGATAGCCACTTTGGTGACTAACCTTGAAACACAACAAGTTTCTTTTAGAGTTACTACAATATAATGCATTATCAATGACCAATATTGTTTTCCCAAGTGGTAATAAAGTCGCTCTTTCAGAGCCTTTACGTAATTTTGTATTATCGGATATTGTATTAACATAGGTCCTTTTCATAATCAAATTAGAAAATTATTTTTGTTCTCTTAATATAGTGTGAGTTATAGCACTATCAAGAAGGCACATATCTCCATTACTCATCTTGGATTAAATTGGAAAAAGTTTATTATCTTAACAAAATAAAGATACATAATAAGAAATGTGAAATCTCACAATCTTATAATGAAACTTAAATACTCTTTTTTTTTTAAAAATAAAAATAACATAATAGAAAAACTTGATAAGTAAAAACCCACGAAAATAAAACAACATAATTGACTTTCCCAATAAATCAAGATTCAATTTTGATCTTCAAAGAAGTCTTCAACTTCTAAATGATTAATATCATTAAGGCTATCAAAATCATCATCTTTCAAAACCAAGTTTTCCTAAACATTGTCATCATAGTTTTGTGAAGATCCTGTCTCATCATCATTTTTGAAAGTCAAGTGTAACTTCATTCGGGCATTAGAAGAGATCCCACCTTTATTTCCCTTTCTTTTGAAAGAATCTTTATAAATCCTAACAAAATGGCGAGGCGCCCGACATTCATTCTTTCAATGGACTTTCATGCAGCAACGATGACAATTATCTCTTGAAGGATTTCTTTGATATTACCACCACCACGACTATTATGTTGTCCCCTACTATTTTCATGCCCACTCACATTATTATGAGCTTGATTTTGCCGTCTTTTAAAATGGCTATGCGCTTGTACCTCATTTGCTTTTGGTAATAGACCAGTTTCAATGGGATGAGCTTCGTGATTATTCATCAAAAGGGCATTATGTTTCTCAAACAACAGAAGGCATGAGATCAATTCAGAATACTTCTGAAAGCCCTTTTCATGGTATTGTTGCCGCAATATTTTATTTAAAGCATGAAAAATAATAGGTATCTTTTCTATCATGTCCTCATCGTTTATGATTTTTTCACATAATTTCAATTGGGAAACAATCCCGAATACAATAGAATTATATTCAACAAAAATTTTAAAATCGTGAAATCGTAAGTGCATTCACTTAGAATGAGATTTAGGCAATTCTTGGCCTCTAGGTGGTCATACCTTCCTTCAAATCAGTCCACAATTCGAATGGATGTTTCACTGTTATGTATTCAACCTTCAATCCTTCATTCAGATGAGTACGGATAAATATCATAGCATTGGTCTTATCTTGACTCTATAGATAATTTCCTTGGTTATGATAGAACCAAGACCTTTAGTAGCTAGGTGGATTTCAGTATCGAGAATCATGACAAATAATTTTTTTCAGAGATATCAAGTGACTCAAACTCAGGTTTTAACAAATTTGACATGATGAAAACTATGATAAGAAAAATTAAGTTGGAAATAATAGAATAGTATTACCTCAAAATATAGACTTTATTTCCCCAAATAAGTAACAATTTTTACAAAAACAGTAGCCACAGAAAGTTTTTTTTTTTTCATTTCATGAAACATTAACATTTTTCTCTTAAATAGTACGTTAAAATGATGTTGCTTGTGATGGTTATCAATAGAACACTTCTATAATACATCAATACTAACAAAAGAGTTGGAAATTATTTTAATAAGCTAATAACCGATGTATATAATCACAAAAACAAATGTACAGTGACATGAATTGATGCATTACTGGAAATTATTACAGTACAAAGTGTTATACCTAGTTAATGGAATGTGACTTAGTGTTATAATTGCTATTAAAAGAAACATCTCTTAACTTCGAATACAAAGTCTAATCCAAATAAAAAGAGATATACCTTGCTCCGAAACGACAACTAAAAATAATGAACTTGATTAGAACATCGTACTAATAACATGTAGTAAAAAAAGAACAAAAATAGCAATGTAAAGACAACACAAGAGGAACAATAAAGAACAAGAGAAAAATATAAAATAAGTGTCTTCTTTCTTTCAAGTGTATAAGTCATCTTCCTCAAGACCTCTATTTATAGTATTACATGAAGAAATTTCAAAAGGTGTCATAAACATGACATTAATTCATGTGAAGATGGAAAAGAATATGTGGGAGTGGATGATCAATGAGAAGATAGTGGAGATATGAGGATTACTACTTTTAAAGGAGGAGTTACACCTAGAAGGAATGGACATCCACAATAATTATCTTAATATTATTTCCAATACTTAACTTAAATCTATAACTTGAAAAATTAGCAACTAACTTGAAAATTAATTGAATCTCTTAATATAAGGGAAAAATCAAGGAATGCATTTCTTACGTATCCTAAATTGGTGTATATATATTTTGGTTCGATAAGTTTCATTTCAAATGTAACTTTTCACTATTTTTATACGTTATTTATAATTAGTTTTAAAATGTAACTTTTTACTATTTTTATACGTTATTTAATATAATATTATTACAGTTTATTATTTCTTAAATTGTCCATATTGATATATTTATTAATTAAATAATAGTCTTATTTCAGTTTAATCCTTTCCCTCAAATTGTTTAAATTCTAGCCCTTATTACCTAATTCATTTCAAATCTAGCCAATTTTGGCCCATGTATTTCCAATTCCTATCTCCATTAAAGCTAATTAACCCCAAAACGGCCTACTTCCATAATTTGAGTCTCATCCTTTAATCTAATCAGACGACCCTGATTAATTTTTAAATTTATTTCCCTATTTAATCACCCAACCCTCTACCCCATAATCATTTTCTCCCTCATAATGCCGACCCTCTACTCTCTTCCCCTCCTTTCTCCTTAGTCCACTCCTTGCCTCTCTCTATCCAGCTCCAACGAACACCACCAGCGCCGTCTGTCATTTCTTCTTTTCCTCTTCTTTCTCCTCGCTGCTTCTACTATTTTTAATCTCGTTGCCACTGTTGCTCCACCAAAACCACCAGTAGACCACCATTAAACAAATCCTCTACCCTCCTCTCTTCTCTCTATTTTAAAAGCCCCGATTTCGATTCTACTTCAGTGAAATTTGGAAAATTCCAACAAAGAGGAACCTTCTGAAGCACCAATGCATTACTAATTTTGAGTTCTTCAAGGATCATGAAATTTCACTTTTCAGTCTCCATCCACTTTTGGGCATCGAAAAATTATTTAATGACAAATTCGTGCATATTCATCTCTGGATGACATTTGACATTCAATTAATTACTTCTCTTGTAGACACATATTTTTCTTTGTTGACAAGCTTTGTGATTTGACGTTAACTGAATTTAGTGATTAAATTTTGATTAATACGTTTCCCTTCATGTTCCTTTGTGCATGAGTACTGTTCTATGTAAAAGTTCCTAATCTCATGAATTGTGTACATGTTGTGTCTAATTTGGTTGTCAATGTTGTGTGTGCTTGCTTACTTGTTTGATTAATTCCTTATTTTAATAGTATGCACAACATGTTATGCTTTAATATGTGTTCTTGAGGCGGAGCTAGGATTTCAACGAAGTTTTCCATATTCAAAGAAAACTTAGGATTTCAACTAAGGGTTTCCATATTTAAAGAAAACTTAGTCGAAGGGGGTTTAACACCTACTATAACCACATAAAAAATAATTTTAATCATATATAAATAGTATATTTTTCCGTCGAAGGGGTTCGGCCAAAGCCCCGAACAGAAGGCTGGCTCCGCCCCTGCCTGTGTCAATTCAAATTATATGATAATCTTGTCTACTTGCCTCATTTCTTACTTAAATATACAGCTTAATGTCATATTTATCAAAGTGTTCTCCTTTCCCTCTTTAAATTTAACTAATGACATCTCATCTTGTACTTGCAAAATTGGCCTTCAAAAGATGTGACTTTCCTTGCTCTATTTGGCATGAATATTTCTTTTGATCAACGAGTTTTCAATTGATTCCATTCCTTCTATTCTCTAACTTATGGTAAATCGGGATTGCATTATTATATAGTGAATTTTCAAATGTGTGATAGTCTTGAGGCTTTTGTATTCTTGGTAAAAACTCACTGCATGGAGAATTGAATAATTGAACAATAATACATGAACATTCAGACAATTTGAAATAGTGGAGCTCCTAGGTTGTCTATACACTCCCAACAACAACTGCACTCACATTGACAAGGCCAGTAAACTGAATATGAGTTTGACCTCTTTTTTAAGGTAATGTCTACTTGGAAATGAATAGATAGTCATGTAAACTTAACATGACTTTTTACTGCTATTTTGTTACAGTAGCATCAGCATACTGGTCAGTTTCAAGCACTGCAAATCCATTTTTACCTTTTGATTTATAGTTGGATATAACAATCAAAGAAGTAGATGAACAAGTAAACGCTGAAAAACTTCCTGCACTTAGTAAGCCATGGATCACAACACTTGAACCGTATAAGTTCCACATATCCATATCACACAAGAACGACTTAAAGAACAACAAATCTAGCTTGCAACCAAGACATGTTTATAATCAACTTCTAACTAAAGAACAAATTATAAGACTTGAAAATTTCTCAGTGTAGATGACATGGTGCTAGTCTGTGACCATTTTACTTCTCTTGCTGAATTTTCATTTTTAGGTATATTTTATCCATTCACAATCACATACTCAATTTATGTGATGGTGTTTGACTAGGCATGGTGTCCAAGAAAGAAAGGTAGACTTCTAAAATTTATGGTCTAAAATAAAGGATTAATAATTGTGTGGTTTCAAATCATCATGAGCATTTTAAAATTGAAATGTTACTAAATATAAAAAATATTATTCTTTGTACACTGTATAAAAAGTAAAGTATCACTTAAATTGTGACAAAAGGAGTAATATTCTTCGAAGCCTAAATAAGAGATCTGCACATAGAAAGGACTAATCAAAAGTCCTAAGTTTGAACCTATTTCCATCAAACTGATTTTCTTTCCTTGTTTAAAAAAGATCTTTTATTATTGTTCTATGGCAACCTATCATGACCCTACCCCAGGCCTGGCCGTGACGGGTATCTATAGCCCATAGAGGGCCGAAGACTACCCCTTTTCCAAGTCAAAAGAATACACTATAAATAACCAAAATGAACAACAGAAGACAAACTAAGCAGTATATAAGAAAGAATAGTGAACCAACACATGGTTCTAAGAATTCAACACAATATCCCAATCCACAGTTGTTCACAAAAGGCTCTAACAAAATTGAATATCAAACTAAGTCGGGACATGCCCCCGACTACAGTCAAAAGGGAATCCAAAGTATGAAAAGAAACCTATGAAAATGATAAGATCTTCCGAAGGATGGAATCTCACCACTTCACAACATCTCAACGTACGAGCTAATCTACCTAACGCTGCACAGTGGTAGAAGTAGTGTATACAGACCCTATATTATGAAAAAATGTAGCGTCCTAGGACGGTTAGTGAGGTGAGTGCTAGCATGTAACTTAGGGGAGGGATAAAATAATGTCATGATCAAATTAGTCCAAAACTATTCAAAAATCATATGCGCACATTCATATACATATATATAAGATGCTGGAATAGGGAACAAGGTTTAACCATGAATTTAAAAATCACTAACCTAGACTGTATAGCTCAGACCGTCCAAAGACACCCACGGGCTATTTGGGTCTGACTCCCCCAACAAGAAGCGCCCCGACGTGTGTTATCCGCACGAACCTGAGAAAAACTGAGGGAAAGCTAAAGCCACCAGGGCAACTAGATATCCCCAAAATATATATATATCTAGTGTGACTCAAACACACGGTCATATAGACCCCGACGCCGGCAAATATAATTTTCAGTATCAGTCCCCCCGGGACCTTCACCTTCCATGGCGAGCTACACGATCCTTTTTAAGCCCAATTAAAGCATTTACACATAACCCATTTATTTAACCAAGGAGTCATCCATTTAGGCATTTACCAAATGGTATTGTCATACCAATTAATTATATGTGCAAGCCAATTTCATATGCCAAACTAATTAGCTAATTAGACTCCAAAGTTCCAATTACAACCATTCCATGGCCACCAAGGTCTTTCAAAACACTTCATGTTCCATTCACCTTCTATGCAATGCAAGGTTTCAAAAGTGAAGTAATTTCTGTGCATATCTATGTGTTAAAACTAATTTCATAAGTTGGGTTGATGTTAATGCCAATTCCAAACTATTAAACCATTAAGTCGGGAAACCTATGTTTCCCATTCCAATTCCCAAACCCATGCATTTAATTAATTCAAAATCATGAAAATAAAGCATAAACAATCAATTCAAAACCATGTAATTCAATTCATGTGATAATCATTCCAAACCCCTACACCCTATATTCATAATCCAATAATTAAATCACATGGCTAACAATTAAAATACATGCCTTTACATAAAATTAATTTAGGAAAGAGACACATGCCTTAAACACATAAGAATTTGAAAGCAATTTGGAGCTTGGGACCCGGAGAATGAATGCACAGTAAAACCCGTAAGCTTTTCTTGGGTTACGAGTTTGAGAGTGAAAGAGAGCAATTGATCTTTGAAAACTGATGAAAATAAGTCTATTTTATGTTTAAGGGTCTTATATGAGTGAAAAGACCAAAAAGCTCCTCACCCCAAGTGAGAAAATTTTAAAAATATATGAAAATTATGCCTTGGCGTGGCACGCCAATATCGTAGATGCTATCCTCCATGCCATGCAAATATCATCGAGGGTAGCCTCTGTGACATGGTTAAAATACAGAGGCTAACCTTTGTGGCATGATGATATCGCGGACCCCTACTGCCTCGGGGTCCCGAAATGTCCCCAAACACTTTTCAAAAATTCTGACACTCTCTCGAATTACCCTTTTAATATCCCTAAACATATTCAAGTAAAAATTCGATACTACGGACACGGAAAAGCCAAAAATAAAATTCTAAAATTTTTAAGGGTATTACATTACCTCTTTCCCTTAGGATCATTCATCCCCGAATGATGAGTTAGGACACTTTTAGCACGAGAATCACAAGAACACACCCGAATCAAATGACAACTCAAAAAGGAACCAGAGGAAAATAAAACTCATACCTTAAGCACTTTCATCCGACGCATGTCACAACAATGGATATTTGGCCTTCATATCTTCTTTAGCTTCCCAAGTAGCTTTTTGCACCTTTTGGTTTCTCAAAAGGACTTGTACCGAAGCCACATCCTTCGTCCATAACCTACGCACTATCCTATCCAAAATCTCAATAGGACTTCCTCATAAGACAAGAAATCCGAAATGACAATACTCTCTACAAGAACAACCAAAGAAGGATCACCCATACACTTCTTCGATATCGACACATGGAAAATGGGATGAATAGAACCTAAATTCGTAGGCAAATCTAAATCATAAGCAACATTCCCAATTCTCTTCAAAATTTGATATGGTCCAACATAACGGGGACTGAGCTTCCCCTTCTTCCCAAACCTCATTACTTCTTTTATAGGAGAGACCTTCAAGAATAGCAAATCACTTATTTCAAACTCTAATTCTCTTCGCTTCACATCCGCATAAGGATTTTGGCGACTTTGTTCAGTCTTAAGTCTTTCTCTAATCACCTTCACATTCTACATAGCCTGATGAACCAAGTCAGGGCCAACAAACTAGTCTTACCAATCACAAACCACCCAATAAGAGACCTACATCTCCTACCATAAAGAACCTCAAAAGAAGCAATATGAATACTCGAGTGATAACTATTATTATACTCAAACTCAATGAGAGGTAAATGATCCACCAAACTACCTCCAAAATCAATCACATAGGCCCTTTGCATATCCTCTAATGTATGAATGATATGTTCTGCTTGCCTATTTATTGAGGGTAGAAAATGGTGCTAAGGTTCACATGTGTACCCAAAACCTTCTAAAATGAATGCCAAAAGTGAGATAAAAGTTGCGTACCTCTGTCTAAAATAATGGACACTGGTGCACCATGCGATTTCACAATCTTCTAAATGAACAAGTAAGCATAATCCTCTCTAGTGTAGTTAGTCCTCATAGGAAAGAAGTGAGAAGACTTGGACATTCTATCCATAATGACCCAAATCAAATCATACTAATTTCGAGACCGCAGAAGACCTATAATAAAGTTCATATTGATCATCTCCCACTTTCACATGGGCAACTCTATCTTTTGAGACATAGAACCAGGCCTTAAGTGTTCTACCTTGACTTGCTGACAGACCATATACTTCAAATTTTTTTTTTCCACATTTCTCTTCATATTGTTCCACCAATTGGTCTCCTTCAAATCATGGTACATCTTGGTCGAACCTGGATATACTGTATACCTCAACTTATGAGCCTCAGTCAATATTCTCTC
Source organism: Capsicum pubescens (assembly GCA_030864215.1). Classification (NCBI taxonomy): domain Eukaryota; kingdom Viridiplantae; phylum Streptophyta; class Magnoliopsida; order Solanales; family Solanaceae; genus Capsicum; species Capsicum pubescens. Next base: position 115,684,968 of record CM061546.1, read on the forward strand.
TCGCTACCCATCAACATCAGGAACATAAAATCTACCTTGGTACCTCAGAATACCACCTCCCCCAATTTCAAATGCCATAACTTTCTACTGTCCCACGACATCCTTATTCTACATAAGGATGAGATCCAACGCCTACTTCTCCTTCACTTTAGCACCAAGAAATGTCTTAACCACCTCTTAAATAATAACTTTCCCATACTTAGAGTTCAAAAGATGAACTCCCAAGTTAGACAACCGGTAACCCAAGCCACTGCCTTTGCCTGAGATTCAATTCATTCTGAGAGAACACATACTGTAGGCTTTTATTATCTGAATAGATATCCATATATACCCCATATAGATAATGATACCATAGCTTCAAAGAAAATACTACAACCGCCAACTTTAAGTCATGAGTCGAATAATTACTCTCATGAACCTTTAGTTGTCTAGAAGCATAGGTTACAACCCTACTGCATCAACACAAAATCCAGTTCTATACGGGATGCATTACAGTACATAACAAAACCTTCAGTACCCTCAGGTAGGGTCAAGACTGACGCAAAAGTCAATCTATCCTTTAACTTCTCAAAACTACCTTCACCAATGTTAGACCACAAGAACTTCACCTTCTTCTGAGTCAACTTAGTCAAGAGAGAAGCAATAGAGGAAAAACTTTCCACAAACCTCCTATAATATCCAACTAATCCCAAGAAGCTTCTAATAACAATTGGAGTAGTGGATCTAGGCTATTTCTTAACCGCCTTGACTTTTTATGGATCCACCATGATCCTCTCATTAGAAACAACGTGGCCAAGAAAGGTAACAACATTCAACCAGAACTCACACTTAGAAAATTTGGCATACAACTTCTGATCCTTAAGAGTCTATAACATAATTCAGAGGTGATTTCCATGATCCTCCCTGCTCTTAGAATATACTAAAATATCATCAATAAACACTATCATAAACAAGTCCAAAAATCGTCTGAAGATCCGATTTATAAAATCCATAAATACCTCCACAGCATTAGACAACCCAAATGACATAACCAAAAACTCATAATGACCATACCAGGTTCGGAAAGCAGTTTTTGGAATATCAACCTCCCTAATCATCAACTGATGATAACTTGACCGGAGATCAAGCTTAGAGAAAAATTTAGCACCCTGAAGAAGGTAAAAAAGGTCATTAATCCTAGGAAGAAGGTACTTATTCTTCACCGTCACCTTATTCAGTTAACGATAATCTACGCATATTCGAAGGGACCTATCCTTCTTACACATGAAATACATCGGAGCACCCCATGGGGAAACATTAGGATGAATGAAAATCTTATAAAAAAGATCTTTCAATTTCTCCTTAAGATCCTTTAGCTCAACTGGAGACATTCTATAAGCAGGAACAAAAATCGGACGGGTATCCAACAGAAGATCGATTCAAAAATCTATTTCCTTATTGAGAGAAATACCCGAAAGGTCATTGAAAATACTTTGGGAAACTCATTAACCATAGAGACAGATTGTAAAGAAGGACATTAAAAATTAGAATCCATAACCCAAACTAAATGGTATAGACACCCCCTGGAATCAATTTCTGGGCTCTAAGATAAGAAATAAACCTTTTCTTAGGTACTAGGGAACTCCCTTCCTACTCAGTCATTGGTTCATTTGAGAATTGGAAACTGACCATTTGATTCCTACAATCAAGAGATATATAACACGAGCAGAGATAATCCATCATCAAGATAATATTGAAATCTACCATATCCAATTCTGTCAAATCTATCAATGTCTCTCTATGAAAGATAGACACCACATGACCCCTATGGATCTTTCTAGACATAATAGAATTACCCACCGGGGTAGACACATAAAAGGGATAAAAATTACTCTCAGGGTCAAAACCAAAGTGCATATCCACATAAGGAGTCACATAACAAAAGGTTGACCCTAGATCAAGCAGACAATACACATCATAAGAGAAAGGTTGTAATGTACCAGTGACAACATCAGGAGATACCTCAGATTCCTAGCGATTAGCAAGAGCATTGTGGTGATTTCAGCTAGTGTCGGTACCAGAAGTAGTGCCCTTTTGTGCAAGAGCAGAAGATATGGTAACTGCAACTTTATTAGCACCTATAGAAACTCTGGCTGAAGGATAATTTCTTGGTATATGACCTAGCTGACCATGATTATAACACCATTTTTTCCTCTCCTCATAATAACCATGGTAAAGCTACTCACAAAATCTACAAGGGGGATAAGATGGGGCTGACTAAGCTCCACTAGCCTAAGACTAGGCACCTTATACCCTAGAACTACTGCCCACCTAAAAATGAAGATCACCTTTAGGCTTAGGATAAAGAGCACTAGCAAATAGTACGAATTCCCTAATTATTCTTCTTAGTCCACTGTCTGCTATTCTCTGCTCTGAATATCTGAAGTTTTTATTCTGCCTCTCTCCAATCTCAGCCTATTTCTCCTTCTCATTCTCAACCTGCTGCATATAAACTACAAGTCTGGAGATGTCTATATCATTGTTCATCATAGAAGCCTTGCACTCTAATACCAAGTCACGAGATAAACCAGAAGAAAACTTTGTTATTTTGGCTCTTATAGAAGACATAAACACAAGAGCATAACGAGACAAATGCTGAAACTTCAAAGAATTTCCTTCACAGTCATCTTCCCTTCTTTTAGATTAACAAACTCCTCAACCTTAGATTCCATCAACTCCTGAGGAAAGAAATGATAAAGAAAAGCCCCTGAAAAGCCATCCCACATAACTTTCTCAACATCATCACTCCTTAGTTTCTCCCACTCCTCATAATACTGATTAGCTATATCTTTTAGCTGATATGTAGTAAACTCCACATCATCTACGTCAGTAGCATGCATCACCCTAAATATTTTCTTTATCTTATTAATAAATCCTTAAAGATCTTCTTCAACCTTAGATCCTATAAAGGTTGGGGGGTTCAACCTCTTAAACTGGTCAAATCTTATGACCTCAAAAGAATGAGCAACAAAACCAACCCGATTAGACTAACAAGATTGAGATGTAACTAGTTGAGTAAGCAGATGAATCGACTGACAGAACTCTATATTAGAAATATCACTCTGGGGTACATGGGCATGAGTAACATCAGTCTGGGAAGCCCAAGAAAGACTAGTAGGAACTGGTAAAACTCTACACGGGACAGTGCAATCCTGAGTAGGGACCCAAGACAGGGTCTGCACTCTATAGGTAGGACGAGTTCTATCCATATTGGCTTAAGGTGGGATCGAGTTCCCAGCCAAGTTTCTATGAGTATCAGATCTTTCAAGAGGCATAATCTGAAATATGAGCAAGCCAGGAGTTAGAGAAGTTTCATAATAATAGACTCTATAGCCTAAAATAGAACACAAGAAAGGGAAATATTCCTAAATACCTTGTAGCCTCCTTCTTATAAGTGTATCCCACTACTCACCCATAAATAAAACCTTACTCAACCTGGATTTGTGGATGCCCAATGACTCTAAACTTATGCTCCGATACCAAGCTTGTCACGACCCGATCCCGGGCCTGGCCGTGACAGGTATCTCAAGCCCACCAAGGGTCAGAGACCATCCTCTTTGCCAAGTCAGCAGAACATACTATACATATCTAAAATGAATAACAAAAGACAAACTAAGCAGTATATATAAAAGAATAATGAACCAAGACAAGGTTCTAAGAATTCAACAGAATATCCCAATCCACAAAAGCCTCTAACAATACTGATTATCAAGCTAGGTCGGGACATGGCCTCAATTATAGCTAAAAGGGAATCCAAAGTATAAAAAAAACCCAATGGAAATGATAAGATCCTCCGAATAATGGAAGATCACTACTTTGAAACAACTCAACGAATGAGATAATCCACCTAACACTTCACAAGAGTAAAAATAGTATCTTCAGACCCTATATTAGGAAATAATGTAACGTCCTAGGATGGTTAACATGGTGAACGCTAGTATGTAACTCAGGAAATGGATAAAATAATGCCATGATCAAATTAGCCCAAAACCTTTACAAAACTATATAGGTCCGGTTCCCTCCGCTGAAAGGGCCACAGTACATGTTAGCCACATAAACAAAAAAAATTAAGGGAAAGATAAAGCCACCGGGAAACTAGTTGTCCCCAAAATTTATATATCAAGTGTGACTCGAACACACGGTCATATAGACCCCCACATCGGCAAAAGTAATTTCCAGTATCGATTCCCCCAGGACCTTCACCTTATATGGTGAGCTACACAACCTCCTTTAAGACTAATTAAAACATTTGCAAATAACCCATCTATTTAACCAAGGAGTTATCCTTTTAGGCATTTACCAAATAATATCGTCACACCTATTAATTATACTTGCAAGCCAACTTCATATGCCAAACAAATTAGTCAATTTGACTCTAAAGTTCCAATTTACAACCATTCTATGGACACCAAGACCTTTCAAAACAATTTATGTTCCTTTAACCTTTTATGCAATGCAAGGTTTCAAAAGTGAAGTAATTCCTGTGTATATTCATGTTTCAAAACCAATTTCACAAGTCGGGTTGAGGTTAAAGCCAATTCCAAATCATTAAACCATCAAGTTAAGGAAAACCATGTTTCCCATTCCAATCCCACACCCATGCATTTGATTAGTTCAAAATTATGAAAATAAAGCACAAACAATCAATTTAATACCATGGGAATTAAATTCATGTTATAATCATTACAAACCCGTCAACCCATATTCAAAATCCACTAATTAAATTACATGGATAAAAATTAAACTATATGTATTTATGTAAAATCAAATTAGGGAAGAGATATATGCCTTAAACACATAAGAATATAAAAGCAATTTGGAGCTTGGGACCCGGAGGATAAATGCACAGTGAAGCCTTTAAGCTTTTCTTGGGTTTTGAGTTTGAGAGTTAAAGAGAGCTATTTATCTATGAAAAAATTATGAAAATAAGCCTATTTTATACATAAGGGTCGTACATGAGTGAAAAGATTCAAAAGTCCCTCACACCAAGTGAGAAAATTAAAAATTGCATAAAAATTATGCCTTAGCATGGCACGCTAATAGCGTAAACTAACTAATTACGACTAATTACAACAAACAAGAACTAGAATAAATGTAGGCAAAGCAGTACAAGAAGCATACAAATACCAGCACCCCACACTTAGACGGGACACATTGCCCTCAGTGGAAAATAAATAAGGAAAACCTGATTAGTCGGACTCCTCTTCTATGTCTGGGGTCATACCCCCTGCGTCGGAATCATCATTAGAGTCGTCATCCTCAGAGTTTCCTCAAAATATACCCCACTTGATCCTAAAAGTGCGTCGAGGTATTTGTAGAGAGGAGGACTCATCTTGCTCCTTTCTTGACCTTTTCTATCCTTTCTATGAGGTGGATGCTTTTTATTTCACTTGTCATCCTTTTGGGGCCATTCTACTTGGTGATGGCCTCGGAAGATGATCTTGCAAGGTTAGAAGAGCAAAAAGAATTTTTTTTGAGAGATTTGGAGAGTAAAGACGGCACTTAGGTTGAATTTGCAATGCATTTTTGTTCTAAGACTAAGGTTCTATTTATAGGACAAGCTTGGGTCGGGTTTTGACCCGTTTGGAATCGGATTAGGAGACAAAAAAGTGAGCATAGGCGGCGCCTTTTGCAAAGCCTAGTTGAGCATAGGCGGCGCCTTTTGCAAAGCCTAGTTGAGCATAGGCGGCGCCTATGCTATGGCATTGTTAGGCATAGGCGGCGCCTATGACATGGCATTCTAGATTCAGAGACAAAAGGCTTTTGCATAGAAGGCGCCAATGCTATGGCATTGTTAGGCATAGGCGGGCGCCTATGCTATGACATTCTAGATTCAGAGAGATTAGGCCATAGCATAGGCCTTGCCTTGTTCGTTGCCTAGATTTTCATAGGCAATGCCTAACTCATAGCCTTTTGCTTCTTCATTCCCAACTTACCACCTTCAACATGCAATACTTCCAAATCAAATTGGAAACCAATCTCCTCCTTTACACCTATTGCACCTACACTTATTCAAAAACAACAAAAACGATTAGAATAATGGGTTGCCTCCCACCAAGCGTCTTAGTTTTGGTCGTGGCTCGACAAAATCCTAGGAAAACAAAAACAACAAAAACAATTAAAAACGATGGGTTGCCTCCCACCAAGCGCTTGATTTATTATCGCGGCACGACATAGTTATCTCAATTACTTAGACTTCATCAAGATATTTGGTGCATCATTTTTTGAATGGATTCAGACGACGCTGATGCTTAATTGTGGGCATGCAATCTTCTTCGAGATGCATCTTGTGCATACATATCCCAGGTGGGATACCAATTATATCATCAACAGACCAACCAATGGCTCTCTTGTACCTCTTCAGAGCAGAGATGAGAGCCTCTATGTGCTGTTCACCTGAATCAGCCGCAACACTCACCGGAAGTGTATTTCCACTTCCCAAAAATGCATACCTTAGGTGACTGGGGAGCTCTTTCGATTCTAGCGCTGGTATCTCTTCAATGGAAGTCTTCGCTGTTGGTGAAGATTGATTCTTAAGATCAAGGCCCAACTTCTTAGGAGCATGAGAATAAGACCTTATTCCTGTTAGAGCACAAACGATTTCTTCATATTCTTCAACCTCCTCACGTTCAAAATTCAGTAGCACATCAGATAGTGACTCAACAGTAAGCTGCTTCTCTACAAATAATTCTTTCTCATCGTCATAATAAACATTATCTACAGAGAACACATTCATATCGCTGGGCTGCTTCATTGCTTTGCATATATCAAAACGGACCACTTCGTCATTCATCTGAAATAAAAGCTCATTAGCACTTAAGTCGATAAGCACACTTCCAGTTGCGAGGAAAGGACGCCCCAAGATTATGGGAACTTCATAATCCACTTCGCAATCCAAAATAACAAAGTCTGCAGGAAAGATGAAGGTGGAAACCTTTACCAACACATCATATAAGAAACCAACAGGCCATTTTACCGACCTATCTGCCATCACGAGCTGCATATTGGTTGGTGTAGAATCACCCAACCCCAATCTTTTGTAAATGGATAACGGCATCAAATTGATGCTATCCACCAGATCGCATAGTGCCTTAGAAAAATTCATAGATCTAACCGTGCAAGGAATAGTGAAAGCACCAGGATCTGCCTTCTTCTGTACTAAAGACCTCGTGGCAATTGCACTGCAATGATGAACATTATCTGCCCGCTCATAGCTTACTGCCCGCTTCTTTGTCAAAAGGTCCTTCATAAATTTAGCGTATCCGGGCATCTGCTCTAGTGCTTCCACCAAAGGAACATTAATAGTCAGCTGCTTCAATATAGTCATGAATTTACTGAACCTGGTATCATCAGCTTTCTTCTTTAGTCTCTGCGGAAAAAGTAGTGGTGGAAGGGGAATTGTTTTCTCCACCACTTCCTTTTTATCTTGCTTCCGATTATCAACCTTTTCAGGAGTGTCGTCAACCTTCTTCTTCAGTCTTTGAGGAAAAGGTGGTGGTGGAAGAGGAATAGTTTTCTCCACCACTTTATTTTTACCTTGCTTCGAACTATCAATCTTTTCAGGCTGCAGACGTCTAGGGGTGACGTCATGAACACACTCTTCAGCTTCTTCGGCCTCTTCACATTCTGTATCAATAACATTATCCGCTATATCATCAACTACCTGCTTGCCTTTAGATGGATTTTCCAACACTTTACCACTTCGGGTAGTAATAGCCATACACGATCTATCATTCCTCGGATTTTGCACTGTGTCTCTAGGTAGCGTTCCATCTTTTCTTTGGTTGAATGCCGTTGAAAGTTGACTCAATTGTTGCTCCAGCTATTTTATTGCAGTAGAATGCGAGTCAACCAATTGATTTATTGAAGACAAATCATTTTTCACCTCGGTTACACCCGTGTTGGTTGCCTCCACTCCTTTCAATAGCTTAGCCATCATATCTTCCATGGACATCTTCCCAGAGCCAGATGCCACAGCCTCATGGTTTCCAGGAGGAACATACAAACCACTCCTGTCAGTCTTATTCTTCCAACGAACTTGATCGCGGTCCTTGTATCCAGATTTATCATAATAGTTCCAACCTTGGTTTCCTTGGGCATTGCCTCGGAAAACCCCCTGATTATTCAAGTAGTTCGCTTCTTCCTCAGAGTCGGATTCATATCTTCCCTGTGATACAACGGCCTTAACCTTTTTGGTCTTCCCTGATAATAAGTGCTTGGTAAGAAGATCCATCTGCGATTTCATGTGAGCCATATCCTGGTCACGTTCCTCTTGTCTTCGTCTCTGCTCTGCAGTCATGCCAATAGATACAATAGAGCTTGCTACCTCAGAATCCCTGGTGTTCCAAGATCTACTCTGCTTTGTCATACGATCTAGCATATCACTTGCCTCAAGAAAAGTAAGGTCCATGAATGACCCACCTACAGCATTATCAACCACTGGCTTAGTCACTGAGTTCAAAGCCCTGTATAATATCTCCATCAAGTGGATGTTGGTCATCTGATGATTTGGGCACCGCATAAGCTTCTTCTTGAACCTCTCTCATGTTTTGTGGAGAGCTTCAGTTGGAAGCTGTTGGAAATTACTGATCTCATCTCTCAACTGTGCTCTCTTGGATGACGGAAAGAATCTTTTTAGGAAAGCTTCTTTCAGTTGCCTCCAATTAGTAATAGAATCAGGAGTTAGCCCGTTCAACCATAGAGTTGCCTCCCCAGATAGAGACAATGGAAATAATCGCAGTCGAATTACATTCTGTCCAACACCTGGATTGTCGAATGACTTGCATGTAGAGATAAAGTTGACCAGATGCATATTCGGATCATCATCTGTAAGTCCACCAAATAGTCCCTTGAGCTGCAATAACTGAATCATGGTGCTAGTGATATTAAACTTGGCTCCGGGTGCCAAGGGCGGCGGAATAATAGCTCCTGTGGTACCAGCTCCGTCCAGATCGTCATCATCATCATCAAAAGGAATCTGCATAGCTCGGCGTTCAGGTATAAATCTAGCTTGACGATCTCTTCTGTTAGCAGGTGTTTCCACCTCAACATCACGCCTAGGGTTTAGTAACTCGTCATTACCTAGGTCCTCATCGTCAGGATTTGTTGCTCGCCCAAAGTTATCAATATTCTGTTGATTCACTTGAGCGGCAGCCAAAAAAGCTAATCTAGCCTGCTCCTGTTGAGCAACCCTTCTTTCAATGTCACGTTGTGCCTCCATCCTGCCAATAAGTTGCGGTTCAGGGTTTATGGGTAATAATGGTTGTCCCGAACTTCGAGTATGAGGCATGCACTCAAACAAACCTGAATAAAACAAAAACAACAACTAAAAGTAAAATCTGAGAATCTTTGACCAAAGGGTCTAGTAACTATCACAAACTTAGTTGACAACCGTATTCCCCGGTAATGGCGCCAAAATTTGATAACGCTCAAACTACAGCTCTCGTAAGAGTGTAAGCGGTTGTTGTCAAATATAGAACCCAACTGGGTTGGGTGTCGAATCCCACAGGGAATACTTGGTCACTAAGTATGCAACGATTAGTAGACTGTTCATCGAAAATTCTACGAAAAAGGGGGGATTTAATTGTAGCGTGAATTAAGAGTGTCAAAGTAACAAAGAAAAACGGAATGTTTAGTAGGTTTTAATCAATGAGAATTGTAAGTTAGGGTTATGTCCACCTTATGAGTTTTACGTATCTATTGGCTATGAGTTATGCGGAATTCAGACATGCATGCGCTTATAGAGATTCGTATTCTATGGTAAATCCTAGTGTCTTTGGACCATCAAGGATTATATCACTTTAACTCTTTTGAGTTTAAAGCGTATACTAATGGTACTAATTCTCCAAGAGATTAATCCAGTTACGGCACTAACTTTTAAACAGGGGTTGGTAGCCCTATTTCCTTGTCATTCTCTCTTTTCCAAACATGTAACTTTTCTTTCGAACAAGTTAATGCTATACTGGCGTATTCTATAAGTTTGCAACCACAAGAATTCAATTAAGATGAAGAGAGTAATGATATAAGCAGCATACGTATCAAGAATTCACAAACTCATAGCAATAGATAGTATCTCATAAGGCTTCCATAACCCTAACAGAGAAGTTTAGCTACTCATGATTGTGAAGGAAAACCACGAGGATATCATCATACCAAAGCAATAACAATATCACGATAAGGAAATATTGGCGTCACTTGTGGCGTGAATTCCTTGCTAGTAGCGTTTCTCTTGTCGTGAAAATTAAAAGTCGAATAGATGAAGACTTGAATTAATGAATGAGTGAATAATAAAAAGCTTCGAATTAATTGATAAGTGAATGAGCGAATGCTGAAAAATTCAGCATCATAGGGTTTTTATAACATCCTTGTCCTAGTCCTACTGAAATAGGGTTTTTATCCTTGTCCTAGTCCTACTGGGTTACTGCATACTTGTCTTAATCCTACTAAGTTACTGCTGATCCCCCAAGTCTTTAGAAATGCTGTTTTTGCCCGGGACAAGTTATCCATGCATCACTTTCAGTCCACAAGTTTCCAGAAGCTGCCTTCCTTCTTACGTGAAGTTTCCTTTGGCGTCCAACAGTCCATAAAATGCTGAAATCTTCATCATAAATACCTGAAATCTTGCTAATCACGTTGGTTAGCTCACTTACAGGAAAAAGGACTAAAGTGTAGGAATTATATATTTTGTCCTCAAAACTTAGCTAAAATATGGGTACATTAAGGTGATTTTGGCGTGTAAATCCGCCTAACATCAACACCCCACACTTAAAGCTTTGTTCGTCCTCGAACAATATATCATGTCCATATAAACATCTACTTAGTGTTTCACAGTAACAATGCAAAATATTCATCAAGACAGGCACAACCATTATTAACAAAGAGTAGTTTTCTAACCACTTCTAGAAATAATTCAACCTCCAACATAGACTCGTGATGATGGTTAATTTGTATCCACAAGTTAAGGCATAAAGAATCATACAAGACTACCCAAAACTCATCAACCATGTGTGTCTCACAATATATCACCCATAATTACTCACAAGTATTTCATTTTTCAAAACATGGGTATAAGATTATCCTTGCTCTCACTCTCACAAAGAATTCATATGTTGCAACTGATGACCATAGGCTTGCCCTTAGTGTAATGCTCTACTAATATCAGAATGTTAAGCTTAGGATCAATTAGGTCTTTTACAGGTTGTAATGTAGGCTAAGGGACGGGTAGGACTATTTTGGCCAGAAATAGTGACTATGTTCCTAAGCGCTTTAATACATCACATTATGCCATTAACACTCTTTTTTAATCAACCCTGCTACCTTTCTTTCATCTATCACCCCTTTTCACCTATTTTGCCATTCAAGCATAACTATCTTTTTATTTAATCATAAACACAATTTATCTTTTTGTTTTTCTATTTCTTTTTTTTATAACACACCTCTATGATAGCCACTCTTTCTTTTCATAACAAATTCAAGTACCAATTCACTTTAAGGCATCACTCTCACCCAATTTCCTCTTATTTTGTCACATGACTTCATAATTTAAAGCACTTAGGAATTTGGATCAAATTATGGTCTTGAAAAAAAATGGATTAGGCTTACATATGAGGCTGTCAAAGAAAATGGCTTAAAGGCTCAAAAGGGTTGACTAGGATAATGTCCACGGGTAGGTAAACAGAAGGTAAACAATCACAGGCTGCCAAAGAAATGCCTAAATCATCTCCTAAACTCACACTCTTTATTTCGCTTTACACACACACCAGGCAAGTTCTAGCATCAGTCACAACACAGAATATACTATATCCTCACACACACAAGGCACATGGTCAACTTTATTGGGAGCAGTATAGACTCTTGACCCAATAGATAAATGAATTAAACCACACAATTATCACACAGTGAGTCACATGTAGAGCCTAAATGTCTCTATAGTAATGATTTAGCAGGAACTCTTGTTATACTACCATGCCGTCTATCAGAACAATTTCATGCAAAATCTAAAAAATTTAAAATTAAACTAACTAATTACGACTAATTAAAACAAACAAGAACTAGAATAAATGTAGGCAAAGCAGTACAAGAAGCATACAAATACCAGCACCCCACACTTAGACGGGACACACTGCCCTCAATGGAAAATAAATAAGGAAAACCTGATTAGTCGGACTCCTCTTCTATGTCTGGGGTCATACCCCCTGCATCGGAATCATCATCAGAGTCGTCATCCTCAGAGTTTTCTCAAAATGTACCCCACTTTATCCCAAAAGTGTGTCGAGGTATTTGTAGAGAGGTGGACTCATCTTGCTCCTTTCTTGACCTTTTCTGTCCTTTCTGTGAGGTGGATGCTTTTTCTTTCACTTGTCGTCCTTTTGGGGCCATTCTACTTGGTGATGGCCTCGGAATATGATCTTGCAAGGTTAGAAGAGCAAAAAGAATTTTTTTTGAGAGATTTAGAGAGTAAAGGCGGCGCTTAGGTTGAATTTGCAATGCATTTTTGTTCTAAGACTAAGGTTCTATCTATAGGACAAGCTTGGGTCGGGTTTTGACCCGTTTGGAATCGGATTAGGAGACCAAAAAGTGAGCATAGGAGGCGTCTAATGCTTTGCCTATGCTTGGCATAGGCGGCGCCTTTTGCAAAGCCTAGTTGAGCATAGGCGACGCCTATGCTATGGCATTTTTAGGCATAGGCGGCGCCTATGCCATGACATTCTAGATTCAGAGACAAAAGGCTTTTGCATAGGCGGTGCCTATGCTATGGCATTGTTAGGCATAGACGGGCGCCTATGCTATGACATTCTAGATTCAGAGAGCTTAGGCCATAGCATAGGCCTTGCCTTATTCGTTGCCTAGACTTTCATAGGCAATGCCTAACTCATAGACTTTTGCTTCTTCATTCCCAACTTACCACCTTCAACATGTAATACTTCCAAATTAAAATTTGAAACCAATCTCCTCCTTTACACCTATTGCACCTACACTTATTCAAAAAAAATTAAAATGATTAGAATGATGGGTTCCCCCCCACCAAGCGCCTTAGTTTTGGTCGTGGCTCGACAAAATCCTAGGAAAATAAAAACAACAAAAACAATTAAAAACGATGTGTTACCTCCCACCAAGCGCTTGATTTATTGTCGCGGTACGACATAGTTATCTCGATTACTTAGACTTCATCGAGATATTTGGTGCATCGTTTTTTGAATGGATTCAGACGACACTGATGCTTAATTGTGGGCATGCAATCTTCTTCGAGATGCATCTTGTGCATACATATCCCAGGTGGGATACCAATTATATCATCAATAGACCAACCAATGGCTCTCTTGTACCTCTTCAGAGCAGAGATGAGAGCCTCTACGTGCTGTTCACCTGAATCAGCCGCAACACTCACCGAAAGTGTATTTCCACTTCCCAAAAATGCATACCTTAGGTGACTGGGGAGCTCTTTCGATTCTAGCGCTGGTATCTCTTCAATGGAAGTCTTCGTTGTTGGTGAAGATTGATTCTTAAGATCAAGGCCCAACTTCTTAGGAGCATGAGAATAGGACCTTATTCCTATTAGAGCACAAACGGTTTCTTCATATTCTTCAACCTCCTCACGTTCAAAATTCAGTAGCACATCAGATAGTGACTCAACAGTAAGATGCTTCTCTACAGATAATTCTTTCTCATCCTCATAATAAACATCATCTACAGAGAACACATTCATATCGCTGGGCTGCTTCATTTCTTTGCATACATCAAAACGGACCACTTCGTCATTCATCCGAAATAAAAGCTCATTAGCTCTTAAGTCGATAAGCACACTTCCAGTTGTGAGGAAAGGACGCCCCAAGATTATGGGAACTTCAGAATCCACCTCGCAATCCAAAATAACAAAGTCTGCAGGAAAGATGAAGGTGGAAACCTTTACCAACACATCATATAAGATACCAATAGGCCGTTTTACCGACCTATGTGCCATAACGAGCCGTATATTGGTTGGTGTAGGATCACCCAACCCCAAATTTTTGTAAATGGATAACGGCATCAAATTGATGCTAGCCCCCAGATCGCATAGTGCCTTAGAAAAATTCATAGATCTAACCGTGCAAGGAATAGTGAAAGCACCAGGATCTGCCTTCTTCTGTACTAAAGACCTCGTGGCAATTGCACTGCAATGATGAACATTATCTGCCAGCTCATAGCTTACTGCCCGCTTCTTTGTCAAAAGGTCCTTCATAAATTTAGCGTATCCGGGCATCTGCTCTAGTGCTTCCACCAAAGGAACATTAATAGTCAGCTGCTTCAATATAGTCATGAATTTACTGAACCTGGTATCATCAGCTTTCTTCTTTAGTCTCTGCGGAAAAGGTGGTGGTGGAAGGGGAATTGTTTTCTCCACCACTTTCTTTTTATCTTGCTTCCGATTATCAACCTTTTCAGGAGTGTCGTCAACCTTCTTCTTCAGTTTTTGAGGAAAAGGTGGTGGTGGAAGAGGAATAGTTTTCTCCACCACTTTATTTTTACCTTGCTTCGAACTATCAATCTTTTCAGGCTGCAGACGTCTAGGGGTGACGTCATGAACACACTCTTCAGCTTCTTCGGCCTCTTCACATTCTGTATCAATAACATTATCCGCTATATCATCAACTACCTGCTTGCCTTTAGATGGATTTTCCAACACTTTACCACTTCGGGTAGTAATAGCCATACATGATCTATCATTCCTCGGATTTTGCACTGTGTCTCTAGGTAGCGTTCCATCTTTTCTTTGGTTGAATGCCGTTGAAAGTTGACTCAATTGTTGCTCCAGCTATTTTATTGCAGTAGAATGCGAGTCAACCAATTGATTTATTGAAGACAAATCATTTTTCACCTCGGTTACGCCCGTGTTGGTTGCCTCCACTCCTTTCAATAGCTTAGCCATCATATCTTCCATGGACATCTTCCCAGAGCCAGATGCCACAGCCTCATGGTTTCCAGGAGGAACATACAAACCACTCCTGTCAGTCTTATTCTTCCAACGAACTTGATCGCGGTCCTTGTATCCAGATTTATCATAATAGTTCCAACCTTGGTTTCCTTGGGCATTGCCTCGGAAACCCCCCTGATTATTCAAGTAGTTCGCTTCTTCCTCAGAGTCGGATTCATCTCTTCCCTGTGATACAACGGCCTTAACCTTTTCGGTCTTCCCTGATAATAAGTGCTTGGTAAGAAGATCCATCTGCATTTTCATGTGAGCCATATACTGGTCACGTTCCTCTTGTCTTCGTCTCTACTCTGCAGTCATGCCAATAGATCCAGTAGAGCTTGCTACCTCAGAATCCCTGGTATGCCAATCTCTACTCTGCTTTGTCATACGATCTAGCATATCACTTGCCTCAAGAAAAGTAAGGTCCATGAATGACCCACCTGCAACATTATCAACCACTGGCTTAGTCACTGAGTTCAAAGCCCTGTATAATCTCTCCATCAAGTGGATGTTGGTCATCTGATGATTTGGGCACCGCATAATCTTCTTCGTGAACCTCTCTCATGTTTCGTGGAGAGCTTCAGTTGGAAGCTGTCAGAAATTGCTGATCTCATCTCTCAACTGTTCTCTCTTGGATGGCGGAAAGAATCTTTCTAAGAAAGCTTCTTTCAGTTGCCTCCAATTAGTAATAGAATCAGGAGTTAGCCCGTTCAACCATAGAGTTGCCTCCCCAGATAGAGGCAATGAAAATAATCGCAGCCGAATTGCATTCTGTCTAACGCCTGGATTGTCGAATGACTTGCATGTAGAGATAAAGTTGACCAGATGCATATTCGGATCATCACCTGTAAGTCCACCAAATAGTCCCTTGAGATGCAATAATTGAATCATGGTGCTAGTGATATTGAACTTGGCTCCGGGTGCCAAGGGAGGCGGAATAATAGCTCCTGTGGCACCAGCTCCGTCCAGATCGTCATCATCATCATCAAAAGGAATTTGCATAGCTCGGCGTTGAGGTATAAATCTATCTTGACGATCTCTTCTGTTAGCAGGTGTTGCCACCTCAGCATCACGCCTAGGGTTTAGTAACTCGTCATCACCTAGGTCCTCATCGTCAGGATTTGTTGCTCGCCCAGGGTTATAATTATTCTGTTGATACACTTGAGCGGTGGCCAAAACAGCTAATCTAGCCTGCTCCTATTGAGCAGCCCTTCTTTCAATGTCACGTTGTGCCTCCATCCTGCCAATAAGTTGCGGTTCAGGGTTTATGGGTAATAATGGTTGTCCCGAACTTCGAGTATGGGGCATGCACTCAAACAAACCTGAAAAAAAAACAACAACAACTAAAAGTAAAATCTGAGAATCTTTGACCAAAGGGTCTAGTAACTATCACAAACTTAGTTGACAACCGTATTGTAACACCCCGCATTTCGGGCTAGAAAAAAAATATGACTCTGATGCGTTGATAATCCCAGAGCCTTAAATACTATACCAATTTGGCATGTTAATCAATTTTTTAGTATGTGAATCCATTTGAGCATGAATTTAGACCATAGAAGTCCTTCAACTCAAGGACGAGTTAAAACCATTTCGATCGATTAAGTTTTAGTGGACGTTGTAATTTGTGTCAAATTCTATTGACCATAACTCATTTTATATGATGAATTGGGTGGCATACTATATACCAAATTGTAGATAATTGAATAAGCTTTCCAACGATACCAAATTCGCCTAAAATGGACACCCGGTGAAGAAGTTATGGCCTTTCAAAGTTGAATGTTTCGCCTATGCACATATAGGCGATGCATAGGGCGGCGTCTATGCAAATATAGGTGATGCATAGGGTGGCGCCTATGTAAATTTAGGCAATGCAAAGGGCGGCGCATAGTTATGGTTTCAGGTGACGAAAACACTCCGTTTTGAGTTATTTTAAGTGCAAGTTAGTCCTTACAAAACCCAAAATCGTCCTTACCCACTCCTAAATGGATTTGGGCCTATTAACAACATTGAAGCCTCCTATAAAATCCCAAAATCTAATACTTCAAGAACTTAAGAGAAGGAGCAACTAGGGTTTGAGAAAATAAGCTTGAAGGACCGATCATTCCGAAACTTCTTCGTGAAACAAATTACAGATTCGGAATCCTCTCGACGTAGGCTTCGATAGACACCAAAAATTCGTGGAGAATAAGGTACGCGGGGTTTTACTAAAATCTCATGGGCATAGAAATCATGTTTTAAGAATTGGGTTTTCGAATTCATGTACATACTTATGTTTCAGAAGCTTTAATGATATTGTTTTGGCCTTTTGGCTTTCCCCCAAAGTGATTTGAAAGTTATATGTATATATATATATGCGTTTGTCCTGAAATATGAATTTAGAGCATGATTTTTATGAAACCTTTCTCTTAATGTAAATTTTTCCATGTTTCACGTAATATACAATGTTTTGAACACGAAAGAGAGGGTTGTGAATGTTGAATATGCATGTAATGAAAGAATGCATGGTTTTGCCAAAAATGCACATGACCACTATATGTTTGATGAAAGTTTTGCATGGATTTGACTTGAGTTTCGGAACATGACATCTTTAATGCAAATTACATGTTTTGGTGGTCTAAACTATGTTTTGAATGAAAGCTCTTGCTTAATACATTATGGCTCAGAAATAGGACTTGTAAGTCTTGGTATGACGAT
Source organism: Capsicum pubescens (assembly GCA_030864215.1). Taxonomy (NCBI): domain Eukaryota; kingdom Viridiplantae; phylum Streptophyta; class Magnoliopsida; order Solanales; family Solanaceae; genus Capsicum; species Capsicum pubescens. Next base: position 115,702,651 of record CM061546.1, read on the forward strand.
ACCAACTCAAACAAATGCCATAACAGACACAGACTAGTTCAGAAATCAGATTTTTATCATACTCTCATGATTTAGAAATTTCAGAATGATACATGTTCAGAAAAGGCTAAAATAGGGCATAAAGAGAGCTTAGGTGGTTCCCTGAAGAAGGCGGGAGTTTCAGACAACTCTTTGCCTAAAACCATGGTTTGCCGACCCGGGTATATTATTATGCGCTGACTTAAATGTCCTGTGGCGTATCAGACACAGACACTCCAACCCTTGCGGCACACTTGAGTTGGGGGCTTCCCCGCCGAGTCAATGGCGGATTCCATACAGCCCGTGGAATATTCAGACTTGTAGGGGAATACCACCTAACTCAGAAGTAAAACACAGATCATGATTTGAAATGAACAGACAGGTTGCATGTTTTCAGAAAGTGCAACATGTGTTTTTCAGAAACAGTTTTATGTATGATGTCTTGATGAAAAATTGCTTTCCCTTAATATATATATATATGTATGTTCCATTATACTACTTTTGGATTGCTTCGCGTGCCAGTACTTTTGTGCTGACCCCCCTCCTTCCAGGTTCTGAGGCACAGTCTAGGGGTCCAGCTACTCAGTAGACATTCTCGGGTTTGCAGACTTGATCTCACAGTGGTGAGCCTTTTATTATTCGGATGGCCTAATTATTTCAGACACTATCTTATTTATTATGTTTTTGGTTTACTGGGGGACTTGTCCCAGCTTCTTTTCAGACAAAGGTTTATGTTCTTAGTAGAGATTTCGCAGACTGATGTCAGATAGTATTATTCAGAAATATTGCAGGACTTGACCATGTTTTCTGTACTCAGTTTCAATTCTGCATTTTATTATGATTATGAATGTTGTGCATGATAACCAGATAGAGAATGGGTGTTCCGGGCCTTCATGGTTCGGGATGCTCGTCACGGCTAGGGCCTAGGCTCGGTTCGTGACAAACTTGGTATCAGAGCACGGTTCATGGTCCCAGGGTGTCTGCAAAATTACGTCGGGTAGAGTCTTGTTTATGGGTGTGTAGCGCACCACACTTATAAGCAGGAGGCTACTAGGCATTTAGGAATGTCTCTTTTTCTTCACATTCTAGTTTGTGCATTAGAGTCAGAATGTTCCTCTTTCATACTCTAATTCGTGCTAAGGTGTCGCCCATACGAAAGTAAAAAGTCATCCCACATTCTTTCCTTACTCTAATGTCCTCAGATATGTCTCATTATTAAGGTGATTCAAGTACAGAAGTTTAGAATCTAAATGGTACGGTACTTTCTGATTGAACCATATAAGAGTTAAAATTTGTGCAAGGACTAAGAATCCGTTAGTGCTTCAATATGTATTGATTCCGATGTAAACATTGATCCTGATGGAATCGTGCTTTTCAGCTTGAGGTATTAATTGCGTTTAGTCCCCTTCAAATTTATGTTACAAATGTCTTGCTTAAGGGGGGATGATGTGTAGTAGAATGTTGGAACTGTATTTCCACCGAAATAGTAGTATGAGTCGAAGTTTTGTTTTCATAACCTATTGGTAATGAAATTAGACCAAGAAGTTGGTGATGTAAAGTCACAAAGTTAGAAGTGAGAGTGAGGGTGATTTACCCCTTATGGTGATAGACTAATGTGGTAGCTAGTAGCATGTGTGGATTGTATGGTAGTCTGTGAGGGAAGCGTTTAACTCAGATTTTTATTCTTACAGAGTAAGATGTGTATCCTTAGATTATGGAATGTTGTGTGACAAGCTTCTATCTCTTGAAAATATTTTATCATCGTGTTGGTGAAACTAAAAAGTCTAGTGAAGCCGTGTGGGGCTCTTTCGATTCACTAACAATTTGTCACTCAACGTGTGGTTCTTGTGTTGGTTGAATATATGTATAGACTCATGGTTGTTGTGGATTTTGAAGGTAGTGTAAATGTACGCTTGGGTAAGTAATTGTGATGTGAGAAAAAAGTATAAGTAGATACGATTGTACGGGGTTATAATATAAGGATAAGGTTGACCATGTCTAAGCCCCTTGACCTTCTTTTCATTGGTAGTTGTAAACTAGTTCTACTTGTGAGAAGGTATGTAGTAGATTTTTGAGATATTTGGGTAAAATATCCCAATATGATGGATTAGTATATTTATATTATGTTGCATTCTCCATTGGTGGTAAATGATTGATACTAAACTATAGGCTTGAATTGAAATGGTGTGGTGGTAAATAGTGGCACGAGTTTGATGATGCATGTTTTGTGGGATTAAATTAGTAGGCTTGATGTGCTGAAATAGTACATGCTGATGGATTATGATAAGGAAAACCGTTAGGTCATGATCGATTATTGTGGATATGAAGTTCTAGTGCACTAGTGTTTCGTGATGTTTATTTCATAGTTTCCAAGTGAAAATTTCGTGTAAGGTTGGGTTGTAAATCATGCATAGCACTATATTAAGTTTGAACAGTTGATGGCCATGAAGGTGAAAGTGAAGGTTTCTTGACTAATGATACTAGTTATTGGGAAGTGATCTATAGGCTTGAAACAGTCTATCTGAGTGCCTAAATTTATTTGATTTCATAATGAAGTATGACGGTGTATGTATGATGTAGAAGTATGCCCAGGGTGGTTTAAAACGGCGGTATTTATTCTAATGCTACTACATGTTATGTGTGACTAGTGGTACCGTTGAGTTGATGTGTGGCGAGTGCCTTGAAAGTTGTGCTAATAGAAATAAGAGTAGAGGTACTAGAGGGTGTGCACTTCAACTTTGGGGATGCTCATGAAGATTCGAAGTTAGTACGTGTTCGAGTAATAGATGATGACTATTGGGGTTACAGAATGATAGAGTTTGTCTCAGAAGGCGGTATTTGTAGTAGGTTTTTCCACATCCAGATGTAGTCATTAGGGTCAATTTATATTGATTACGTGTATTGTCATTTTTCATACCCCAGAGTGCAGTTAAGTTTAAAGTCTAATACGGTATCTCCCACAACTTAAGATGATGGTTTGAATCTAAGGGGGAGATGATAGAATGAATAACCAAGTCAGGTTCTCAGATTCTAGTAGTGATGTCATGACGACAGAGAACGTCAGAAAGTGAGAGTGAGACTCAACCCATTCCTATCTTAGTATTTTTCAGTGATCCCAATGCCTAATCAAGCTTTACGTTTTAGTTCCGTGATCATAGTTCGTGATTCCTGTATATGATAGAGAGTCACGTACTCTTCCAGTTCCAAGATAATGAGTTCTACTTCATTCAAGTAGTCGGAATTACATTCCTTATGTTAGGAACTCTAGTTGAGGTCATGCAACTCATGACACATGTACTCACTCTTTATAGTGTGTTCAGTCCCATATAAAGATCTTCTCATGCTTCAGGGTCTTATGTTTTAACCTTTTAGTGACCTCCCTATGCAATGATAGTGGTGATGATGTAAATGTTCTTGTTGATGGAAGATCATAGTACGTTTGTTTAGATAAGGCCATAAGTATGAAGTGAGATTTTGGGCCAATCTTTGATACATGTGATGTTTAGTGGAAAAGTTTGTGTGTGTATGTTTTTAGGATAGCGCGTGGGAGTTATATTGATAATAGTTTAGAAACTATGTGAAGTATGTATTTATGGGTGTTTGCCTTGAATTTAACATGCGGTTATAAATTAGGCTTGAATGACGTTTTGGGATTGTAGTGGAAGGTCGCAATATGCATTAGAGACTTCATATTAAGAGTTCAGAGTAGTCATTGAAGTGGTAAGACATGTTATGCTTAGGATGCGATCTTTAAAAGAGATATAGAAGGTGGCGTCATATGGTTTAGAATAATAGCGTAGTGTAGCATGTTGTATTTTTGTGACTTAGAGTTAGGCTTGATCGCGGTGTAAGGATGAAGCTATTTTAGACATTAGTAGAAAAAAATTTGTCAATGCTCATATGAGAATTTTAAGCTGAATTAAATGAATATGATATTTATAGGGAATAGTATAGTTAAGGGATACTCGAGAAGTGTGCTAAGCTTGAAAGTAAGAAGTTGCATTGACTAAGGCCTGAAAATTCTACCTTAGTTTATGAGATATATGCCTATGTTCCATACTATAGAACAGTGTCAATGTTGGGATCCTATAGTCGGATGTCTAGTGTGACTCATGCCCAAATATTTTTCTATCTAATGCTACCAGGACTTCGTAAGGAAGAGTGTTGATAAGATACTCCAGATTGAGTATAAGCCTCTAGTGTAGTTCAGTCTATGTGGCCAGCAAATCAGTTTAGCCGTCAGATTTGCATGACTTGTTTTCTCGTCTTTTCATTCAATCATGCTACCCAAAATCTCAGATATGTTACTATTCCAAGATAGAGTATACTAGTATTTGCGAGTATAGGTTAATTCATGCATCATGTGCTCGTTTTAGATTCCAGATGTTCAGATATGATTAAATTTGTAGGTGCCTAGTGCATTGCCTCAGTTTTCTGAGCATCTTTGTGAATTGAGCATTCATAGAGGGACATAGGGTCCCAAGTGGTAGATACCCCATTCAGTTGCATGCATAGATTTTTATTACAAGCTCCACACCAGTTATCATTGTGTATTCGGTCATACGTTCACACGTCAGTTCAGTCAGATATGCATTAGAAATGCATGTCCCATAGAAAAAGCTCAGCTTATCTGTGTATTCAGTTCTGCGTTCATGAGAACAACTCAATAACAAATCCATACATTAGGTATGCATGTTCATTATGAGAACTCAGCTTATGAGTAGCTCCAGTCGTGTATTCCATGCATCAGATATGCATGTTCGATATAAGAATTCAGAATATCAGTAGTTCCATCCATATGGTCATGTTTCAGATCAGTGTATTCTTTATTAGAAGACATGTCGTGCCTGCGTTATTCCATACCTTTAAGGCTTCAACAAGTTCCTACCCATCATTCGAGGACGAATGATCCCAAGGGGGAGATAATGTAACACCCCACATTTCGGGCTAGAAAAAAAATATGACTCTGATGCGTTGATAATCCCAGAGCCTTAAATCCTATACCAATTTGGCATGTTAATCAATTTTTTAGTATGTGAATCCATTTGAGCATGAATTTAGACCATAGAAGTCCTTCAACTCAAGGACGAGTTAAAACCATTTCGATCGATTAAGTTTTAGTGGATGTTGTAATTTGTGTCAAATTTTATTGACCATAACTCATTGTATATGATGAACTGGGTGTCCTACTATATACCAAATTGTAGATAATTGAATAAGCTTTCCAACGATACCAAATTCGCCTAAAACGGACACCTGGTGAAGAAGTTATGGCCTTTCAAAGTTGAATGTGTCGCCTATGCACATATAGGCGATGCATAGGGCGGAGCCTATGCAAATATAGGTGATGCATAGGGCGGCGCCTATGTAAATTTAGGCAATGCAAAGGGTGGCGCATAGTTATGGTTTCAGGTGACGAAAACACTCCGTTTTGAGTTACTTTAAGTGCAAGTTAGTCCTTACAAAACCCAAAATCGTCCTTACCCACTCCTAAACGGATTTGGGCCTATTAACAACATTGAAGCCTCCTATAAAATCTCAAAATCTAATCCTTCAAGAACTTAAGAGAAGGAGCAACTAGGGTTTGAGAAAATAAGCTTGAAGGACCGATCATTCCGAAACTTCTTCGTGAAACAAATTACAGATTCGGAATCCTCTCGACATAGGCTTCGATAGACACCAAAAATTCATGGAGAATAAGGTACGCGGGGTTTTCCTAAAATCTCATGGACATAGAAATCATGTTTTAAGAATTGGGTTTTCGAATTCATGTACATACTTATGTTTCAGAAGCTTTAATGATATTGTTTTGGCCTTTTGGCTTTCCCCCAAAGTGATTTTAAAGTTATATGTATATATATATATATGCGTTTGTCCTGAAATATGAATTTAGAGCATGATTTTCATGAAACCTCTCTCTTAATGTAATTTTTTCCATGTTTCACGTAATATACAATGTTTTGAACACGAAAGAGAGGGTTGTGAATGTTGAATATGCATGTAATGAAAGAATACATGGTTTTGCCAAAAATGCACATGACCACCATATGTTTGATGAAAGTTTTGCATGGATTTGACTTGAGTTTCGGAACATGACATCTTTAATGTAAATTACATGTTTTGGTGGTCTAAACTATGTTTTGAATGAAAGCTCTTGCTTAATACATTATGGCTCAGAAATAGGACTTGCAAGTCTTGGTATGACGATACCAACTCAGACAAATGCCATAACAGACACAGACTAGTTCAGAAATCAGATTTTTATCAGACTCTCATGATTTAGAAATTTCAGAATGATACATGTTCAGAAAAGGCTAAAATAGGGCATAAAGAGAGCTTAGGTGGTTCCCTGAAGAAGGCGGGAGTTTCAGACAACTCTTTGCCTAAAACCGTGGTTTGCCGACCCGGGTATATTATTATGCGCTGACTTAAATGTCCTGTGGCGTATCAGACTCAGACACTCCAACCCTTGCGGCACACTTGGATTGGGGGCTTCCCCGCCGAGTCAATGGCGGATTCCATACAGCCCGTGGAATATTCAGACTTGTAGGGGAATACCACCTAACTCAGAAGTAAAACACAGATCATGATTTGAAATGAACAGACAGGTTGCATGTTTTCAGAAAGTGCAACATGTGTTTTTCAGAAACAGTTTTATACATGATGTCTTGATGAAAAATTGCTTTCCCTTAATATATATATATATGTATGTTCCATTATACTACTTTTGGATTGCTTCGTGTGCCAGTACTTTTGTGCTGACCCCCCCTCCTTCTAGGTTCTGAGGTACAGTCTAGGGGTCCAGCTACTCAGTAGACATTCTCGGGTTTGCAGACTTGATCTCACAGTGGTGAGCCTTCTATTATTCGGAAGGCCTAATTATGTCAGACACTATCTTATTTATTATGTTTTTGGTTTACTGGGGGCCTTGTCCCAGCTTCTTTTCAGACAAAGGTTTATGTTCTCAGTAGAGATTTCGAAGACTGATGTCAGATAGTATTATTCAGAAATATTGCAGGACTTGACCATGTTTTCCGTACTCAATTTCAATTCCGCATTTTATTATGATTATGAATGTTGTGCATGATAACCAGATAGAGAATGGGTGTTCCGGGCCTTCATGGTTCGGGATGATCGTCACGGCTAGGGCCTAGGCTCGGGTCGTGACACGTATTCCCCGGCAACGGCGCCAAAATTTGATAACGCTCAAACTACCGCTCTCGTAAGAGTGTAAGAGGTCGTTGTCAAATATAGAACCCAACTGGGTTGGGTGTCGAATCCCACAGGGAATACTTGGTCACTAAGTATGCAACGATTAGTAGACCGTTGATCGAAAATTCTACGAAAAAGGGGGGATTTAATTGTAGCATGAATTAAGAGTGTCAAAGTAACAAAGAAAAATGGAATGTTTAGTAGGTTTTAATCAATGAGAATTGTAAGTTAGGGTTATGTCCACCTTATGAGTTTTACGTATCTATTGGCTATGAGTTATGCGGAATTCAGACATGCATGCGCTTATAGAGATTCATATTCTATGGTAAATCTTAGTGTCTTTGGACCATCAAGGATTATATCACTTTAACTCTTTCGAGCTTAAAGCGAATACTAATGGTACGAATTCTCCAAGAGGTTAATCCAGTTACGGCACTAACTTTTAAACAGGGGTTGGTAGCCCTATTTCCTTGTCATTCTCTCTTTTCTAGACATGTAACTTTTCTTTCGAACAAGTTAATGCTATATTGGCGTATTCTATATGTTTGCAACCACAAGAATTCAATTAAGATGAAGAGAGTAATGATATAAGCAGCATACATATCAAGAATTCACAAACTCATAGCAATAGATAGTATCTCATAAGGCTTCCATAACCCTAACAGAGAAGTTTAGCTACTCATGATTGTGAAGGAAAACCACGAGGATATCATCATACCAAAGCAATAACAATATCACGATAAGGAAATATTGGCGTCACTTGTGGCGTGAATTCCTTGCTAGTAGCGTTTCTCTTGTCGTGAAAATTAAAAGTCGAATAGATGAAGACTAGAATTAATGAATGAGTGAATAATAAAAAGCTTCGAATTAATTGATAAGTGAATGAGCGAATGCTGAAAAATTCAGCATCATAGGGTTTTTAGAACATCCTTGTCCTAGTCCTACTGAAATAGGGTTTTTATCCTTGTCCTAGTCCTACTGGGTTACTGCATACTTGTCCTAATCCTACTAAGTTACTGCTGATCCCCCAAGTCTTTAGAAATGCTGTTTTTGCCCGGAACAAGTTCTCCATGCATCACTTTCAGTCCACAAGTTTCCAGAAGCTGCCTTCCTTCTTACGTGAAGTTTCCTTTGGCGTCCAACAGTCCATAAAATGCTGAAATCTTCATCATAAATACCTGAAATCTTGCTAATCACGTTGGTTAGCTCACTTACAGGAAAAAGGACTAAAAGTGTAGGAATTATATATTTTGTCCTCAAAACTTAGCTAAAATATGGGTACATTAAGGTGCTTTAGGCGTGTAAATACTCCTAACATCATTGAGTCATAGTGAAGAGCCCAAGGGGGTTCTGGTTTGGTTACGATTAGAAGGCCCAAGTCGTAGGGTAACCCTATGAGTCGTAAGGTCACCCATAACAACTGATGGGTTAATTATGAAATTTAAATAAGGGTATTTTAGATATTTCTCTCCTATTCCATGGATAATCCACGACTTATAATCTTGTTTGGAACCCTATTGTCAACTATAACTCAACACAACTACACTCTTCTCTCTTTTAAATTCTCTCAAGCAACCATATCTAGGGATTCCAAGAAGTAGGTTATTCAAGGGCTCAAGGGATGGATTATTTTCGTAAAACTTGGTATTTTAGGCTTGTTAATATTTCATAATTGTTAATTTGTTAAAAGTACATGTCTTAAAGTATTTTTCATGAGATATTGATGTTGGTTTGAAACAAGGGTTGAGGGTCTTGAATATTTATCGTTGGACAATGTTTTCCCATGGTTTATTTTTGAATATTCATGCTTTAAAAATTGTTTTGAACTCATGGGTGCATGGGTATGGTAAATGAACAAGGAAATTGTTATTTTCCCCAAAATTGTGACTTTTAAAGTAGTTATGACCCCACTCATGTATTGTGAAACTGGTTTTTAGTTATGAGAAATATAGGAATTAAACTGGTCTTAAAACTATGGCATTATGATATTGATCTAATTTTTATGGATTTGTGTTTTCACAAGCTATGTCTTAATAGAACCAAAGGGGTTTTGAATTCCCCCAAGTGGTGTTAATAGTTTTGGCATGTTGTTGTTACCTTGCAAGTGTAAGTTGGTATGACGATACTCACAGTGTACACCATAATATGCAATATAGTTCAATTTATGAGAATGTATGATAATGAATTTAAGTGGGATTTAAAAGAGGGTTGTGTAGCTGAGTCGTGAAAGTGATGGTCTAAGTGAAGGCCACTAGAAATCGTGCTAGCCAATGTGGGGATCGTTATGGCTTGAGGGTTTGAGTCTTCTTGCTTGTGACCAGGTGGTTCGAGTGCACCTTATTTCTAGTATTATGATTTGAAGGTTCGAGTCCCCCATATTACATTTCATGATTAGGTTCTTAAGTCACCTTAGTATATGATTGGAGGGTTTGAGTCCCTCGTGCATGTATATATGATCTTTTTCGGTTCCTGTGGCTACACGCATTGGGGCCCGACCAGGGGGTTAGAGTTAGGGCCCATATAGCCCGTGGGTACTATGATATGATAGTTAAGTTACATAATCCATGCTAAAATTTTAACGTACATGTTAAGCCTTGTTCCTTATCTCGACATGATATATATACACGTATATGCATTTGATTAAATGCGTTGGATTTTAAATGATTTTAAACTGTTGATCATGGCATTATGTTATCCTTATATTTGAGTATCATGCTAGCGTTCACCCTACTAACCGTCTTTGGATATTGTATCCCTATGCGATGTAGGAATTTTCCATATATCTACTTCTCTTGCTCAGTGATTAGGATTTGGTATCGGCTCGTAAGTTGACATTGAAGTTGTGAGATTTCATACATCAAAAGACTACATGTAATGTTTTAGTCTCTTATGTTTTAGACTATTTAGACTTATTTTTTGATATGGCCAGGGGCATGTCCCGACACTTTATTCATATATAGTATTGGTTCATGTCTAGAAGGCTTTGCTGGATTACTGTGGATTTAGGTGATGTTGGTCGGTTGTTGGATATTGATTATAAAAGTATCCTTTGTTCTATGAATTTATCTTGTTATATGTTTAGAATTTATCTGATAAGGGTGCTATTATAGTGGTTGTTTAGGTGCAAGGGGGTGATCTCTAATCCTCGACAGACTTGAAATACCCATCCCGACCAGGCCCTGATTAGGTTCGTGACAAAGTATTATCGGAGGCTAGGTTTGGTGTCATTGGGTGTCTAACAAAGAGTGTTAAGTAGAGTCTCTTTTATGGGTGTGTAGCTTTCCACACTTCTAAGGGAGAGGCTACAATGCATTTAGGAATGTTTCCCTTTCTCGCGATCTATTCTTCGGGCTATAGAGTATAAGGTTACGAAATTTCCTTCAATTCCTATATGTTCGCTTTTCAGACCATAATTCCAAAAAATCTAATGCTCGTGGAAACTATTCTATCTCGTCTGAGGATAATATGGACGGAACTCATCCTACCCTTAGGGTATAGACCTGGTTTAAGGTCGCTGCTTCTGATGTCCCTAGTAGAGTTCCACCAGTCCCCCCTAGTCCTCCTTGGACACCTCAGGACAAAGTTCCAATGCTGAGTTTCATCATTCTATACATCTATTGGCCCAGATAATAGTCTATCTATCATGCCAGTTAGGTCTTGTTGGTGGGAGAAGGAAATCAGGCTAAGATGGGTGAGAGACAGAATAAGAAGTTTAGATTTTCAAATCAGAATGGGGGTCATCACAATAGTGATAGACATGGGAAATAATGGAATAAGGAAGAGAGCAAGGGAAATTCTGGTTTATACCCATCGACTAGAGCCCCTTACCCAAAGTCATCCGGTGATTATCATTTTAAAAAAGGTATAGATCCTAGGGAATGGGTGCCCAATATCAGTTTATTGGAGCTTTGTTAGTCCCTCCCTATCCTCCTTACCTGTTTTATGGTCAGTGACATCGTGGATTTTGTCATGAGGGGAAGATCTATGCTTTAAGTGTGGTCAACCCGGTCATATACAGTGGAATTTTCCTTCGGTCAGTGTTGCTACTAGAGCCAATAAGGTTTTGATTGCTATCTCTTTAATTTTTGCACCATGGGGTGCTACTTCTGATAGCGACGCTAATCAAAATGGTCTTTTTACTCTTGCTACCCGCTCAAAGACTGAGGCAACACCAGATATCGATGCTGGTATATTATAAATCCTTCCCCATGATATGTATTGCTTTCTTAATCTAGGTTTTACTCTCTCTTATGTGACCACTTATATGGCTATTTATTTTGGTTTTGATCCGAAGTGTATTTTGGATCCTTTTTCTGTGTCCACTCCGGTAGGTGACTCTATTATGGCTAGAGGGATCTATAGGGGTGGTGTGATATTGGTCCATGGTAGGGAGACCTTGGTGGATCTAATAGAGTTCAACATGGTAGACTTTGATGTGATTTTAGGGATGAACTGGTTGCATTCATGCTGTACTTCTCTGGATTGTCGGACCCACAGGGTTAGTTTCCATTTCCTAAATAAGACGATGATTGAATGGGAAGGTAGTTCCCTAGTTCCAAGGTTCATTTCGTATCTTAGAACCCAAAAAATGATTTCCAAAAGGGTGCCTCTACCATCTAGTGCATGCTAAGGATTCTAGATTTGAAGGTCTTTCTTAGCAGTCTGTCCCTATGGTTTGTAAAGTTTTTAAGGTGTTCCATGATGATCTTCATGTTGTTCCTCTCGACAGGAAAATTGATTTTTGGGAATCCTATCTCTATCTCTTCTTACAAAATGGCTCTAGGTGAGTTGAAAGAACTTAAGGAGCAGTTGAAAGAAATTCTTGATAAGGGTTTTTCCACCCTAGCATTTCTCGATGGGATGCTTCCGTTCTTTTGTGTGTAAGGAGGATGGTTTTCTCTGGATATGTATAGGTTATCAATAGGTGAATAAGGAATTCAGGGTGACCTTCTTATGGGTCATACTATATATATATATATATATATATATTTTATGTGGGGTACTTTGTTAAGTGATGCATGATGGTTGTTAGACACCAATTTTGAACCTTAGATGTTGATTTTGGTGAAAGGAGAGTGTTAGTTCGAGGATAGAGAGACGATATTTGTGGGAGTAAATTAGTAGGCTTGATGGGGTGTGCGAAACAGATAAGGTTAATGGCTTAGGGAATACTGGGGTGGGAAAGTCGTGATATATAGGTCGGAGGTCTAGGTTTAACTGATGAATTGGGGGAAAAGTCATTGGTGGATTAGGGCACGGAGTTTGTAAGAATATGCTGAATCCCAGGTAGTATCTAGATAAAAGAGGTTTTAAGTATAAGAGAGCCAAGTGTCCTTAGCACATGTTCACGGTGATACCCTAATGTTTCGACTTTTGACAAAACATATTTCATTTTTTTCTTAGGAAAATTGCATATTTTCAAGCAACCAACGTTGAATTTAATGCTGGTTTTAGTGTTTCAGTGTAAGGAGCTGACTAAAGGAAAAGACTCAAAAAATTAGCAGAAAACACTTCTGACGGTCAAAATAATGGATCGTCAGTTTTGCGATGGACCACCAACTCAATCGTTAGATCGAGGCAGAACTCATGAACTCTGAAGACCCAGCGATGGTCCACCAGATTTGTGATGGACCACCACTTTGGCCGTCAGCACTAAACAGTACCAGGCATTCTGAAAGGCTCAGCGACGTCCAACTTGGTGGACCATCGATCTTTCGACGGACCACCACTCCAGCCGTCAGGATTATCCAGAACCTGACTCTCCAACACCACCAGTGACGGTCAAGACGGTGGACCTTCAGTCTTTTGATGGACCACCATGTGAACCATCAGTCTTAACTAAAAAGTGACCATCCAGGATCAGCAGCGACGAACCAAATGGTGGACCATCAGTTTTGCGATGGACCACCACTTTGGCTGTCACTTTGTATGTGGATTTTATATTATTTGAATTTTAAATTGTTTTTACCTGGGAACATATAAATACCCAGTTTTAGGTTTTATTAGGCATATTTTATCTTTTACTAGGTTTTTTCAAGACTTGAAACATATTGTGCTACATAGTTTTTGTCTGAGATTTATTCGAGGATTTGGGGTTAAAATTTTATTATTATATTTTCTACTAAAGATTGAAGAACAACAATTGTGACTTTTGTAAGTGAATTTTGAATTACTTTATGAATATCACAATGATTTCTTCTCTTTATTTGATGGAAATGTCTAGCTAAGCTCCCATAACTAGGGTTATGGGAACCTTGATGTGAATAGCTGATTGGGGGTTGTGAATCTAGTAGATTCCCATGATTAATTGATATTGCATAAACCCTTCTTCACTTTAATGACTTTTCTTTGTTGCAAACTTGAAAAGTAAGCCCAAGAACAACACTTGTCCGAATAGAAAAGTGTTTGTTGGGAAAAGAAAGGGTTTACATAAATCCAAAGATTCTAACCTTTGGATAGAGGGTAGATGCCTTAACCGGATCAAATCATGTGAGAATATAGTTGGATAAGTAATATGTTCTTTAAGTTTGAAAGAATTAAGGGATAAGTTACTCATTTTTGGTTGAGAAACTAATGAGTGAGTCATAGAATTCAATTAATCTTGCAATTAAAATTATTCATTGGGAATCCAAAATAGTTCACAACCCTAGATGCTTAAGCATCTTGGTAACCATAATCCTAGTTTGAATACTCTTATTGAATTACTATTTTCAATACAATCGATATTTGGATTACTCTCTGTGACAAACATTTAAGTACAATTGATAAATCAGAACCCCCTTCCATTTTGGAACCTTCGATCAACAGTCTAATAACAGCCACAACACTTTGTGAACACAGTATTCCTTGTGGGATTCAACACTCAACCCAGTTGGGTTCTATATTTGACAGAGACCACTTATACTTTCTAATGAGAGTTGTAATTTGGGTGTATCAAATTTTAGCACCGTTGCCGGGGAATATGGTTGTCAATTAAGTTTGTGTTTGTTAATCGACCTTTGGTCAAGTTTCTCAAATTTTACTTTTGTTGTTGTTTTTGATTCCGTGTAGGGTAGTTATTGTGTATACCAAGTACACGGAGATATGGTGCACCATTAGTACCAATAGATCTGGAACCGTAGTTAATTGGTAGAATGGCAGAGCCCCAAGATGCTGAAAGACTAGACGCTCTAGCTAAAGCTTAATTAAATCAACAGAATTACGACCAGCAGGCACATCATCCTAATCCTGATGATGATGATTTGGGGGATGACGACTTATTAGATCCTATTAACCCAAGGCGTGCAGAGAATGTGGCTGCACCAGTGAATCAAAATGTAAACAGAAATCACCCCTTTAGGTCAAGGCAAGAGAGTCAACCAGTGCAGTTTGATCTGAACGATGATGAAGATGGAATGGATGGAGTGGGTGCAACTGGAGCTATCATTCCTCCACCTCTAGCACCAGGAGATAAATTCAATATTACTAGTATGATAATTCAACTCCTTCATCTTAAGGGGTTGTTTGGTGGTCTTCCTGGAGATGATCCAAATATGCATTTGGTGTATTTTGTCACCATTTGCAAGTCTTTTGATAATCCAGGAGTAGGTCAGAATTCTATCTACTTACGTTTGTTTTCGTTGTCTCTATCTGGGGAGGCGACACTATGGTTAAACAAACTGACTCCTGACTCTATGACCAACTGGAGGCAGTTGAAAGAGGCTTTCCTAGAAAGGTTTGTTCCACCCTCCAGAAGGTTACAATTGAGGGATGAAATCAGTAACTTCTGACAACTTCCCACTGAAGCTCTTCATGAGACTTAGGGGAGATTTAAAAAGAAACTGATGCAATACTCGAACCATAACATGATGGATATTCATTTGATGGAGACTCTTTATCGTGATTTGAACTCTATTGCAAAGCAAGTCATGGATAATGCTGCAGGAGGGTCATTTGTTGACCTTACTTTTCCAGAGGCCTCGGAGGTTCTTGATCGGACGACCAAACAGAGTAGAGCTTGGCATACCAAGGATTCTGTGGTAGCAAGCCCTACTTTGTCTGGTATTATGACTATAGATCAATACAAGAAGTAGGAATAACGTGACCAGGATATGACACGCTTAAAAACACCGATAGATTTACTAACTAAGAATCTATTGTCTGGAAAATGGAGAAGGTGAAAGATGTTGCATCCCAGGGAAAAGCTAATTCTGATTCAAAAGAAGAGGTGAATTATCTAAATAATTAGGGGTTTTTCAAGGCAATATCCAAGGAAATCAAGGTCGGAACTATTACGATAAAACTGGTTACAAGGATAGAGATCAAGGGAACTAGAAGAGCAAAAATGATAGGAGTCGACTATATGTACCTCCTGGAAGTAGAGATAAGGCTACAACTAGGTCCGTTAAGATATACATGGAGGACATGATAGAGAAATTATTAAAGGGAGTTGAGACTACTAACTCTGGGATGACCACTATGAAGAGTGATTTTTCTTCCATGAGTTAGTTGGTAAACTTACACTCTACTTCTATCAAGCAGTTGGAGCAGCAAATTAACCAACTCTTAGCAGCATTGAATCATAGAAAGAGCGGAACTTTGCCAAGTGATACAGTTCAGAATCCTTGAAATGATGGCTCCTGCATGGTAATTACCACACGGAGTGGTAAGGTATTACCAGGCCCGTCTATGGGCAAAGTTGTGACTGTAGAGGATATTAACCATGAAAAAACTTATCCAGTGAAGTCTAAAAAACTAGATGAAGTTATTGATAATACACCATCCCACCATCATCAGGTTGAGGAGTTGGAGAAAATCAAGGGAAAGGAGACCAAAGTGGTGGTTACTACAATCTCAAAGCCATCCCCTCCATTTCCCCATCAGTTGAAAAAAAAGGGCCGACGACATAAATTTTGGCAAGTTTATGGCCATGCCGAAGTAGTTGACAATTAACTTGCCATTGGTGGAGGCATTAGAGAAAATGCCCAGGTACACAAAGTTCATGAAAGACCTTTTTATGAAGAACCAGACAGTTAGTTATGAGATGGTGGACAATCTTCATCATTGTGGTGCTATTTCTGCAAGGCCGTTGGTGCAGAAGAAGGTTGACACGAGAGTATTTACTATCTCGTGCACTACTGGACCTCTTGATTTGGAAAAAGCTCTATGTGATTTGGGAGCCAGTATAAACTTAATGTCGCTTGCTGCATATAAGAAACTTGGTTTGGGGGATCCAACTCCCACGAACATGAGATTAGTTATGGTAGGTAGGTCTGTGAAGTGGCCTGTTGGGATTCTATATGATGTATTAGTTAAGGTGGCCAGTTTCATATTTCTAGATGATTTTATCATTCTCGATTGCGAGGTGGACTTCGAGGTGCCCATAATCTTGGGTAGACCTTCCTTGCAACCGAGAGTGTACTTATTGATCTAAAGGCAAATGAACTACTCTTCACGCTGAATGATGAAGTAGATCGATTCGATGTATTCCAATCCATGAAACAACATAAAGATATGAGCGTGTTTTCTATTATGGATATGTATTAAGAGGAAGAGCAGGAAGTACCTATAGAGGAATTTTTTTTTGTGGAGACTTTAGTTGCTGTATTAATGAATTTTGATCAAGACGGTATTGAAGATTATGAGGAGACTGTATCTACCTTGATAGTCATGGGGTCTTATTCTTATACACCTAAGAAGCTGGATTTGGACTTGAAAAATCGTCCTAGTCCACCAGCCAAGCCGTCTATTGAAGAGCCACCTAGTTTGGAGCTAAAAGAGTTGCCCAATCATTTGAGGTATGTGTTCCTGGGCAGTGGGAACACACTACCTATTATTATTGCGGCTGACTTAAGTGAACAACAGGTGGAAGATTTTTTCTCTATTCTTATGAGATATAAAAGGGCTATTGGTTGGACGATTGTAGACATTATCGGTATCCCTTCGGGTATATGCACACATAAAATCTAGCTAGAAGAGGATTTCGTCCTGACTATTGAGCATCAGTATCATCTAAATCCACCTATGCAAGAGGTGGTAAAGAAAGAAATCATCAAGTGGCTAGATACAGGAGTGGTATATCCCATCTCAGATAGAAAGTGGGTAAGTCCTATTCAGTGCGTGCCCAAGAAAGGGGGCATGACAGTTTTGGCTAATGTGAAGAATGAGATGATCCCACTCAGGCCTGTTACTGGGTGGAGGGTGTGTATAGATTATAGAAAACTCAACTCATGGACACTGAAGGACCATTTCCCCATGCCTTTCATGGATCAGATGCTTGGTCGGCTAGCAGGAAGAGGTTGGTACTATTTCTTAGATAGGTACTCTGGTTACAACCAGATTTCTATTGATCTTAAAGATCAGGAGAAGAAGACATTCACGTGTCCATATGGCACATTTGCTTTCAAGAGGTTTCGGGTTGTGTAACGCACTTGCAACTTTTCAGCGGTACATGATGTCGATATTCTCTAATATGGTTTAAGACACCTTAGAGGTGTTTATGGATGATTTCTCAGTTGTCGGTGATTCTTTTGAGCTTTGCTTGCTGAATCAGAGTAGGGCCCTGCAGTGGTGTGGGGAGTTCAATATTATGCTTAATTGGGAGAAATGCCACTTCATGGTGAAGGAGGGCATTGTTCTCGGAAACAAAATTTCAGAAAAGGGGATTGAAGTTGATCGAGTTAAAGTTGAGGTTATAGAGAAGCTTCCACCTTCTATTTCAGTAAAGGGGGTGCATTGTTTCCTTGTTCATGCTGGCTTCTATAGGAGGTTTATACAGGACTTCTCAAAGATTGCAAACCCCCTCTGCAAATTTTTAGAGAAGAAAGTCAAATTCTTCTTTGATGATGATTGCTTGAAGGCTTTTGAATGCCTTAAAGGGAAGATGGTTGATGCTCCTATTATTGTAGCATCGGATTGGTCAAAACCGTTTGAAATCATGTGTGATGCAAGCGGTGTTGCCCTTGGAGCTATGCTGGGACAAAAGAAAGAGAAATTGTTTCATCTAATCTATTATGCCAACAAAGCGCTGAATGGATCTTAAAAGAACTACACCATCACAGAATAGGAACTTCTTGCAATAGTCTATGCTTTTGAGAAGTTCTGAGCTTATTTGCTAGGAACCAAGGTGGTGGTCCACACTGGCTACGCAACCTTGAGATATTTGATGAAAAAAAAGATGCAAAACTAAGGTTGATCAGATAGGTGCTGCTACTTTAAGAATTTGATTTTGAAGTCAAAGATATAAAAGGTTGCGAAAACCAAGTTGTCGATCATCTGTCCAGGATGGAAAGTGAACAAGCAGTTAGAGATGAATTTGAGATCAATGATGCATTTCCAGATGAGGAAATCTTGGCTGCTATTATGGTCAAAATACCTTGGTATGCTGATTTCGCAAATTATGTGGTAAGTGAGGTGATACCAGAGAATCTTCCTTTCATCAAAGGAAAAAGTTTCTCCATGATGTGACCTATTACTTCTGGGATGAGCCGTATCTTTTTTGG
Source organism: Capsicum pubescens (assembly GCA_030864215.1). NCBI lineage: Eukaryota > Viridiplantae > Streptophyta > Magnoliopsida > Solanales > Solanaceae > Capsicum > Capsicum pubescens. Next base: position 115,721,361 of record CM061546.1, read on the forward strand.
CGATGTCAGGATGGTATTATTAGATGGTGTGTCCCAGAAGTAGATATATTGAGTATACTGGAAGAAAGTAATGCTTCCCCAATTGAAGGTCTCCATGAAGGTGATTAGACTGTAAAAAAAGTGCTTTAGAGCAGCTATTATTGGCCCTCTTTGTTCAAAGGTGCCTATGAGTTCGTGAAGAGGTGTGACCAATGCCAAAAGCAAGGTCATCTCAAAGCACCATGAGATGCCAATGTCTAAAATACTGGAGGTAGAACTATTTAATATTTAGGGCATCGATTTCATGGGGCCCTTTGTGAGCTTATTTGGGTTAAAGTACATATTAGTGGCTGTTGACTACATGTCAAAATGGGTTGAGGCAGTGGGTCTAACAGATAATGAAGGAAAGAGAGTTATTATATTCTTGAGGAAAAATATCTTCTCTTGCTTCGGGGTACCATGTACCATTATCAGTGATGGAGGATTACACTTCTGAAACAAAATATTCAGAGCTATCTTTGCAAAATATGGAGTTAAGCAGCATAAAGTAGCTACACCATACCACCCGCAAACCAGTGGGTAGGTAGAAATCTCTAATCGGGAAATCAAAGCTATCCTTGCCTAGACTGTAAATGCTAGCAGGAAGGATTGGTCTAGGAAGCTGGAGAATGCCTTATGGGTATATTGAACGGCTTTCAAGACACCTATTGTCATGTCGCCATACCAATTGGTTTATGGAAAGGTGTGCTATTTGACGATTGAGCTAGAGCATAAAGTGTTGTGGGCACTAAATCATCTTAACTTGAATTGGAATGAGGCACCGAATATGAGACTGGGGAAGCTAAATGAGATGGACGAGTTTCGTCTTGGATCTTATGATCGGGCTTATCTATACAAAGAAAGAATAAAGAAGTACCATGACCGAAGGATTGAAAAGTGGGATTTCTAGAGAGGTGAATTGGTGCTTCTGTTAAACTCCAGGATTAAACTGTTTCCAGGTAAGCTCAAATTCAAATGATCCGTCCCATTTAAAGCGAGTCAAGTCTACTCATCTGGAGTAGTGAAACTTGAAAATAAAGACAGAAGTGTCTTCAAGGTAAATAGGAAACGTGTGAAACTATATATCAGTCCAATGAACTCGATAAGGAGTATTGATACTGTCTATCTCAATAAAGTCTGAGTAATCGAGATATCTGAGTCATGCCATGACTATAAATCAGGTGCTAGTGGGAGGCAACCCACTGTGTGTTGTTATAAAGCATTCGTTAAATTATTTTTATAGTTAGTGCGCTTTTGATGGGTTTGTAAAGTGTGCAAGATAAAAAATGCAGCAATAAAAAGTAATATAGATGAAAAAAAGGAGTGAAAATTGGTGTTGCTGGAAAAAAAGTGACGGTCAAAATGGTGGACCACCAATCATCTGATGGACCATCATTTCCACCATCGAAAAAATGCTGAAGAATTCATTCACTGGGTAAAGTTGACGGTCAAAATGGTGGACCATCACAAATTTGGTGGACCACCAAACTAACTGTCAAAACTCAAGCTGGTGGCCTAAGTTCTGGAAAGTAGCAACGGTCAATGTGGTGGACCGTCACAAAATTGGTAGACCACTATATTGACCGTCGTAGGCAAGCTGAAGTGATCACATTTTGGTAAGAAGCGACGGCCAAATTGGTGGTCCATCGTTAGTCCGACGAACCGTCGCTGAGGCGTCGAAATTACCCTAGCACCAGGTTTGGTCGGGTTTAAATAGTTAACTATTTAAATGACCCGCATTTATCCTAATTGGTTTTAAAAAAGAGGCAAAAGAGCGGTTACATTCATTTTTACCCTCTTTTTAACTTCTTCAACTGATCAAATCCTTTTGGATTCAACGCATCTGAAGTCTTTTGCTATTCTTAAAAATCTATCTCCTCCCTTCTTTCTTATTTAAGCAACCTTTTTTTTTCTCCTTTATTCTCATGACAAATAATTTTGAAAGAGCATATTGAGTTTTAAAGTGAAGTTTGAGTTTGTAATTTGCAAGCAAGACCTCAATACCAAGGGTTGTGCACCACCTTTCTCTTTTGTAAAAAAAGCATGAAATAGCTAAGTAGTTTGTTCATTACAATTCCATCTTGTGTTATGCTCTTGTTTTGAGTTGCTGTATGTTTGGAAACTTAAATATGCAGTGTAGAGTGAAGTCTAAGTAACTCATATGCTTAAAATCAAGAAATAAAGTGTATAAATGTGAAATGGGTGTCAATTGTTGCTTAAAAATCAGGGTTGTATACGAAATGATCAAAAAATGGCGAATTGAAAGCTGAACCTGAAGAAGAAGGTGCGACAATCGAAATGGTGGACCGTCACTTTTGCGACGGACCACCAAATTAACCGTCACAATGACCTATGATGTGACTCCTACTGGATAAGATGCGACGACCGAAATGGTAGACCGTCGTTGTCTCGATGGACCGCTAAATGGACCGTCGCATGTATCTGGAATTTCAGGCCTTCTGCGTAAGACCTGACGGACCACTTGGTGGACCACCAATTACCTGACGGACCACCAATGTGACCGTCAACTCAAAATTTTCAACTGTTATGATGTTTTGTCTTGTGAACTAATTCTTCACTTATTTTTCAGACGTTATGGCTTGCAAAATGCTACCATATAGAGGAGGAAGATCTTAAAGGGGTAGAGGTGAATCTTCACTTGCCTACAAGACCAGGCAACATGACAAGGAAACTTGCACGCTCTCCCAATCTGAAGAGGAGAGCAACAGTAGTAAAAGTAGCACCAGCTCGAGCCTAGACGAGGCAATGGTTTCTACAAATCATCTCAAACCTGTCGAGGGTGAAACTGATGATGCTAATATAGGGGAGCAAACAAAGGCGATTGAGGTGGATAGTGAACCTGAGGGTGCCATCGTTATCAAGCGTAAGGACCCTCAAGTTTGAGAAACGATTAGATGGCAGATAGAGGGAGCGAGAGATAAGTTCTATGATGGATTGACACCTACAACAAGGGGGATAAAAAGTCTATTTGTAGAGGAATATCAGATTGTGACAACAGAGCTGCATGAATATACTGAGTTGGAATGCCATTTCAACGAGTATAAACTAGCATGGATGAGCAGACCACCAGGAGCGTATCAACCAAATTGGGTAAGAGAATTCTTTGCCAATTATCTTGCTCTAGTAGAAAAGGACTATCCAAAAGGGATGTCAGTTGCAAACTTGCTGAACAGAGAGTCCGTACTCATTCAAGGAGTCACTATCGATATTTCAGCTCGAACAATCAATAAGATGCTGTTTGGGCCAGAGTACGAGGCTCCCCCTGCTATACCCGATCTTGAGTATAAGTTGAGAACTGTATCCACTCAGAGGCCTTAGGTGGATTCATTATTGACTGATGATGGTAACCCTTCTTGGTTAACTAATCCACGGGAGCGTGTTGCAAAATATTTCATTAGATTTAGGGCTAAGTTCTGGTAGGCTGTTGTTTGTTTAAGGCTGATGCCAACAAAAGGTGACGGAAACTTGGATAAACATAGAGCCGTATTGGTGGCAAGCTTAGTGTCAGGGCTGCAAGTTGACTTCGGCCATATTATTTCGGATTAGATATTTGTGAGGGCATATAAAACAAGCAGTGCATTACCATTCCCATGCTTAATCACTGAGTTATGCAAACAAGCTCGTATGTCCCTGATCCGTGGAGTTGACAATGAAATCCCGGCTACACATAGATAGGACATTGAGAAGTCAAAAGATGACTCAAAGTTTTAGATGCGTGTCACCAAGCCTCCAGCTTACCAGACTCAATTTGCACAAGCTTCTGATGCTACAGAAATTACCATAGGTATACCGTTGCCCATCACCAATTATGTGCCACCAGAATATGTGCCTCCAGATACTTCTGCAGGGTCGGGTTCTGCACAATCTATGGGTGGAACAGAATTTACCGAATACAGGCTGACATAGGAGAATTTTGCAAAGTCAGTAAAGCTGCAAAAGAGGTTTCAGAGATAGTTAGATAAAAGGGTGTCAAAATGTAAGCCTTTTATTGATGACATTGTAGTTGAGGCAATTCGTTCATTCCAAACTATTTAGGCTAGGATGGACAACATGGAGCACCACATAAAAAAAAGGCTAGATGTACTATCCCTCCCTAATCTTGCCAAGCTCATGGACGAATTGGAGCAAGCGAAAGCTGATATAGAAGAGTTGAAGAAAAGGAAATCATAGCAGCCTATTTTTGACCTAGCATTAGTGCTGAGTGATGACGATAAAAGCATTATAGATCTAATAGGGAGGCCTATAAAAGACAAAGAAAAGTAGCAGATGGATGAGCAAGTTGCAAGGAAAGAAGAAAATAAGAGAAAAAGAGCAAAAATGACATTGGAGCAACATAAAAGGCATAATCTGAAGAGAGCCTGAATTAAATCAAGGAAAGATAAAGAAAAGAGAAAGAAAAGAGAAATAAATAACGCAGTAGGAGTATCCACTAGTGTTGCCCCAGCAAGGGGGAAAAGTTTAGCATCAGTCCTAGAGATAAATCCTCCGATCTATGAGGGTGAGGTTTTGAGTGCCCCTACCACCATAGGGGCCAACATTGCACTAGGTGAGGATGCAAGAGCCTTATCACACTTCACAGATGCCTCAGATGAATGAGAGGAAAATACAAGTATACCCATTCCCTCATACTTTATTTTAATGCTTTGAGGACAATGCATATGTTTTTATATAGGGGTGGGGTACTTGTACCATGGGGGGTTGTGTTGACGACATTTTGGATCCCTACCATGTTCTATCTAGAAGAAGTGGCATGTTTGGGTTTAACTTCAAATTTGCATTTTTCTTTTTTTTAAGTCTTTTTATGTTGCAAAAGTTGGTCCATGAAATAAAAGTGTTGTTTTGTTTAGTGTCATGTTATGAATAAGGATGATGAATGATGTTGGCATCTAACTATGACTGTTTCCATTTAAGTTTTTACTTTTGTCTCCAAGAATACGTGATCAACTATTAGAGAATCTGTAATTGGCATTACCCTATAAATATACATGATATGTGATACAAATCATAAGAATAGTAGAATGGGTGTGACTTAGTTGCCACTTTGTGCGAGTATTTATATTAGTTCTTACACACTATAGTACCTAGAACTTTTCTGGTTCAATTGATGCTGTTCTGTAGTTGATGGGATAGGAAGTGATGGTAGGCCACCTTTTGCTTTTAGTCTATTTAGCCAAAATAATTTACCCCACCAAAAATAAGTTTCCATTTTTGAAACCTTCTTTGAGCCTTTGTTGATTTTTTCTTTATCACCAAATATTCTATTTAACTCTCTTTCAGCTGTTGACTCCTAGCTCTGGCGCTAGCCTAGTAATGGACAATGTATACCTAAACTTAGGAAAAACACCTAAGTTGAGGGTGGCTATTGTAGGACTGTTAACTACCTAATGGAAAGTTGGTCTAGAATTTGAATTAGAGAATTTTGCCCTGGTCTAGTTAAGACATTGTGCACTTTGACTTATGGCATCAGTCTAAGTTGAGGGTGGTTGATGCTTGTAAAAAAAGGGTCTATTGTGGTAAAGCATGAATGTATGAGAAATGGGTAAGTGAGCTAGCAAAGCAGTAGCCTTGGTAAGAAGAATTTGTAGGCAAAGAGAGTTAAAGCATAGCTTTTAGTCACTTTTGCCCAAAATTCCCTCCGAACCTAGCATGATACCTCAAAACTAGCCTAGAAAAGACCTGCTTGATCTTGGAACTCAACTATAAGAGGTCATTGGATGATAAGGGTGAGTCTATGGGTAAATGTGCTATGTTTGCAACTTATTTGATGAGTGAGAGGGTTGTAATTTGTATCCACAAAAGATATTAAGTGGTGGATTTCCTTGACTGTGAGGGCAACTTGAGTCATACTTAATTTGGCTGATCTCTATAGATACTTGTATCCATGTTGTGTAGCTGAATTGAATTTGAAACAATGCCGGTTATAGATTCTGACATATTAAACCATATGATTTGGATGACAAGTGAATTGTTGTGTGAGAATTGGTTCAGTGGTAAATTCTCGTCATTGTATTGTTTATGTTTGCAATTTGATGTTGAGTTATTTGAGGACAAGCAATGATCTTAAGTTGAAGGTGTTGATGTTCCGTCTTTTGATGGATCATATTTCATTTTTTTCTTAGGAAAATTGCAGGTTTTCAAGCAACCAAGGTTGTATTTAATGTTGGTTTTAAATTTTTCAGGGTAAGGATCTGACTAAAGGAAAAGACTCAGAAAATTAGCAAAAAAACACTTCTTACGGTCAAAATGGTGGACCATCAGTTTTGCAACGAACCACCAACTCAACCTTCAGATCAAGGTAGAACCCATGAACTCTGAAGACCCAGCGACGGTCCATGTGGTGGACCGTCAGATTTGCGATGGACCACCACTTTGTCTGTCAGCACTAAACAGTGCTAGACATTCTAATAGGCTCAGCGACATCCAACTTGGTGGACCATCGATCTTTCGACGGACCACTACTCCAGCCGTCAGGATTATCTAGAACCTGACTCTCTAACACCACCAGTGACGGTCAAGATGGTGGACCATAAGTCATGCGACGGAATAGGTGAACCGTTAGCCTTAACTAGAAAGTGACCATCCTGGATCAGCAGCGACAGACCAAATGGTGGACCGTCAGTCTTGCGACGGACCACCACTTTGGCCATCACTTTGTACGTGGATTTTATATTATTTGAATTTTAAATTCTTTTTAGCTGGAAACATATAAATACCCCGTTTTATGTTTAATTAGGCATCTTTTATCTTTTACTAGGGTTTTTCAGGACTTGAAACATATTGCTACATAGTTTTTCTCAGAGATTTATTCGAGAATTTGGCATTAAAATTTCATTATTATATTTTCTACTGAAGATTGAAGAAAAAAATTGTGACTTTTATAAGTGAATTCTGAATTACTTTATGAATATCCCAATGATTTCGTTTCTTTCTTTGATGGAAATGTGTAGCTAAGCTCTCATAACTAGGGTTATGAAAGCCTTGATGTGAATGATTGGGGGTTGTGAATCTAGTAGATTCCTATGATTAATTGTTATTGCATAAACCCTTCTTCATTTTAATGACTTTTCTTGGTTGCAAACTTGAAAAGTGAGCCCAAGAACAACACTTGTTCAAATAGAAAAGTGTTTGTTTGGAAAAGAAAGGGTTTACACAACTCCAAAGACTCTAACCTTTGGATAGAGGGTCGATTCCTTAACCGGATCAACTCATGTGAGAATATAGTTGGATAAATAATATGTTCCTTAAGTTTGAAAGAATTAAGGGATAAGTTACTCATTTTTGGTTGAGAAACTAATGAGTGAGTCATAGAATTCAATTAATCTTGCAATTAAAATTATTCCTTGGGAATCCAAAATAGTTCACAACCCTAGATGCTTAAGCATCTTGGTAACCATAATACTAGTTTGAATACTCTTATTGAATTACTATTTGCAATACAATCGATATTTGGATTACTCTCTGTGACAAGCATTTAAGTACAATTGATAAATCAAAACCCCCTTCCATTTCGGAACCTTTGATCAACAGTCTAATAACAACCACAATACTTAGTGAACATAGTATTCCCTGTGGGATTTGACACCCAACCCAGTTGGGTTCTATATTTGACAACAACCACATACACTTTCTAACAAGAGTTATAATTTGGGCATATCATACCCCTTAGAGTGGAGTGTTATGATTATATGTATAGTAAGGAGGATATCTAGGGATAATATTAAATTTCCTCCTAGTGGTGGGCTTCAGGGGAGAGTCAGGGTAAATTTACTCCTATTCTAGCAATTCTCTCCTATTTCAGTTAAGAGGGAACTCCCTCACTGTTGCACGGATTTTGATAGTGCTTATTCCTAAGGCCTGTATTCTACGTGCTACGCATGTCCATACTTCATCCCCTAAACTAAAGGTAATAATGGTTCTAAAAAATTTGATCTTTCAACTATTCAAGTTCTATATCTTGGCACTCACGATCTATACATTCACATTTCACGTTATGCCTAGTTCCGAGAAACAGTGGTTTCAGAAGGAAATCCTTGCCTTGTTCCCTGAATATGAATCTCAACTTTATGTTATATTACCCATGATATATGCTATCGTGTTTCTCTAGTTGCCCATTCCTAAGGACTCGTGCTATGGTATGTTTATGTTGAAACAACCCTCTATTTATAACCTAAGTGGTTGTTATGAAGTATGTCGTGCCTATTATATCGAGTCTTATTTTACAAGTCTCGCCTTGAGTAGTACGACAAATAGGAGTTGCAATTGAGAAGTAACCCCATTATTCTTGAGGCCTGTACTTTAGTTCCTCAGAGACATTTCTTATGTTAGGATTGTAGTGACTATAGAAGCGTAGTAATTTTTTTTGATGAGGGAGTACATGTTCTTTATTGTAAAAATTTTGGGGTGACTACTAAGCGAAAAGTTATAGATAAAGATGGGAGAGTAAGATGAGGAACCTTTGTTATGTGAAATAATTAAGAAGAAGAGATATAGTGAAATCCATCACGATAGTGATTAAAGTTTCTAGTTTTGTATGGGGGATCCATAAAATGGGGGTAGAAAGGTAGGATTGAATGTTGTGATTGATTGATACACAAAGAATTTTGTTATGTAGTTAGTAAATTAAGACCTGAGGTTACCTAATTGTTATGATAAGATCAAGTAGTAATACTAGAGTGGTGTTAAGTATTAGGACCCATGAATTACACTAAAACCCTTAACTCCGAGTTAGGCTTTAACATGAGAGGGAGATGCAGCAAATGCTCAGGTACCATAGTTCTGTATTTTGGGGGGAGTTAGGAGGTTGAAATAGTTGAGTGTTGTATTCATAGTTAAAAGCTAAGTGGAGAGTGTAGTCATATTTAAGGGTTATTAGGTGTATTTTTTTTTTAGGAAAGAGATATATGGGAAGCTGGAGAGGACATAAATTCCAAAATATCCATTTTTGTTCCTTGCTCCTGACAATCGTGCATGAGGTATGTGTATTTCTTAACATTTTGTTTTCTATCTTTGTTATAGGAAATTGTAAATTCCTTGGTATATTGGTTTTGTATCTTTGTAAAGGTAAGTGTGGTTGCGTTTGGAGCCTATTCATTCTAATAAATGCCTTTTCCCATCATATGAGGGAAAATGATCCTGGGGGAAGGGAGGAGTATGTAATGCCTCAGGTTTTTAGTCCTTGGAATTTTTTTGAGTTTTTATTTTTCTATCCTAGAAAAGACTCACCTGACTAGTCGTAATGTGACTTTACGGGTCTTAGTACACAGTTGTCATGAGCCATAAGGATTTTCCTAAGTCATTACCTTGTTAACAACTAGACATAATGAATCGTAAGGTGGGTATTTCGTAAGGTGTCCAGTGTAGTGCCTTTATTGAGACTGTTGAGACTATGACTTAATCCTATGAGTCGTAGTGACTCATTACAAGTGTAGGTTGCTAATCATAGGGTTATTAGTGAAGAGCCCACAGAGGGTTCTGGTTTTGTTACGACTGGAAGGACCAAGTCATAGGGTGACCCTACGAGTCGTAAGGTCACCTGTACCGACCGACGGGTTATTTGTCAAATTTTAATGAGGGTATTTTAGACATTTCCCTATTATCCCAATGATAAACCACAACTTATAATCTTGTTTATAACCTTATTATCAACTATAACTCAACACAATTACACTCTTCTCTCTTTAAAATTCTCTTAAGCAACCGTACTTAGGGTTTACAAGAAGTAGGTCATTCAAGGGCTCAGGAGTTGGATTATTTCCTTAAAACTTGGTATTTCAGGTATGTTACTCTTCCCTAATTGTTAATTTGTCAAAAGCAAATGTTTCAAAGTATTGTTCATATGATATTGATATAGGTTGTAACAAGGGTTGATGGTCTTGAATGTTTATTGTTGATTAATGTTTTCCCATGGTTTGTTTTTTAGTATTCATACTTTAAAAATGGTTTTGAAGTTGTGGGTGCATGGGTATGGTGAATGAACTAGGGAATTGTGATTTTCCCCAAAGTTTTGACTTTTAAAGTATTTATGACCCTAACTCTATATTTTAAAACTGATTTTTAGTTATGAAAAATGTGGGAATTGAATTGTTCTTGAAACTATGGCATTATAATGTTGAATTGAATCTTATGGATTTGTTTTTTCACAAGCTATGTCTTAATTGAACCAAGGGGGTTGTGAATTCCTCCAAGTGGTGTAAATTGTTTTGGCATGTTGTTGTTACCTTGCAAGTGTAAGTTGGTATGACGATACCGACAATGTATACCTTAATGTGTAATATTATTCAATGAATGAGAATGTGTGTTAATTATATTAATTGGGATTTAAAAGAGGGTTGTGTAGCTGAGTCGTGAAACTGGAGGTCCGAGCAACCGATGTTGGAAATCGTGCTAGCCTGTGTGGGGATCATTGTGGCTTAAGAGTTTGAGTCCCCTTGCTTATGACCAGGTGGTTCAAGTCCACATTATTATTATTATTATGATTGGAGGGTTTGAGTCCCCCATATCACATTTCATGATCGGGTGCTTAAGTCAACTTAGTATATGATTGGAGGATTTGAGTCCCCCGTGCATATATAGATGATCTTTTTTTAGTTTGTACGGCTACATGCACTGGGGCCCAACCAGGGGATTAGAGCTGTGGACCATATAGCCATGAGTACTATTATATGATGGTTGAGCTACACAATCTAGACTAAAGTTTTAAAGTTCATGTTAAGCCTTGTTCCCTATTTCAGCATGTGATATATATGCATATGCATTTGATTATATGCATTGTCGTTTGAACGATTTGAAACTATTGATCATGGAATTATGTTATCCTTATCCCTAAATATCATGCTAGCGTTCATCCCGCTAACTATTTTCAGATGCTGTATCCCCACATGATGCAAGAATTTGCCATACGTCTACTTCTTGGCATAATGATTAGGATTCACAATCATCTCTTATGTTGACATTGAAGTGATGAGATTCCATACATCGAAAGACTATATTTCATGTTTTAGTCTCTTATGATTTAGACTGTTTAGATTTGTTTTTTGCTATAGTCGGGGGCATGTCCCAATACTTTAGTGATATATAGTTTAGATTCGTGTCTAGAAGGATTGTTTGGATTATTGTGGATTTGGGTGATGTTGGTCGGTTGTTGGTTATTGCTTATATAAGTATCTTTTATTCTCTAAATTTATCTTGTTATATGTTTGGAATTCATCCACAGGGGTGATATTATGGTTGTTGGCTCGGTGCAAGGGGTGATCTCTAGTCCTTGGAGGATTTGAGATACCCATCATGACCAGGACCTAGTTTGAGTTGTGACATAGTTGATTCATTAGTGAGAGTTGACTCTGGATTAACTATAGTCGAATGATTAATTGATAGTTTAGGAGTTGGGTATGCTTTGACTCCTGGCTGTATATCACTTACCCGTTCTTCATCAAAATTCAAACTTATAGGAGAGTGATTAGTTTCATCAAATATGATATGCATAGACTCTTTAACACACAAAGTTCATTTACTTTAGGCTCTAAAAGCACGACTAGTGAGAAAGTAACCAAGAAAAATACCTTCATCACTTCGTTGGTCAAATTTCCCTAAGTTACTCTTCCAATTGTTATGGATGAAACACTTGCATAAAAAGGATGAAAATAACTAATATTATGCTTTTCCCTCTCCACAGCTCATAAAGATTCTTCTTTAGAATTAGTCTGATGAGACATCTATTGAAGACGTGACATGATGTGCTTACTACCTCTACCTAAAAATTATCAAGTAAGTTATGTTCTAGAAGCATGGTTCTTTTAGTTTCCTGAAGATCAATTCATTCACTTCTCCACACCATTTTGTTGAGGAGATCGAGGGGATACAAAGTTTTGAGAGTACCTGTTCTGAGCACAGTATTCTTCGAAAGTTTTGTTCTCAAATTCTCCTCTATGATCATTGTGAACATAGGTGATGAACTGTCCCACTTCTCTTTGTACTCTTCCATAAAAGATGTCAAATTTTGTGAAAGCCTCATGTTTATGAGCAAGAAACATTACCAAGTTAAAATGAGAATAATCATCAATAATTTTAAAGACATTATTTTTCCACCGATACTTGCGGTCTTGGTGGGGACAAACAGATCCATGTGGATTTTTTCAAGGGGCTTAGTAGTAGTGACAATGTCTTTTACTTTGACTGATGTTTGAGTCTGTTTTCCCAGCAGGCAAGTATCATAGATGTGATTCTTTTCAAGCTTGAGTTTTGGCAGATCTTTCATAAGTTCAGGTTAAGAGAGTTTCTCGATGACATGCATACTAGCATGCCCAAGCTTTCTGTGCCACTACCAAGTGTTGTTGGTTTGCGTAATGAGGAAAGTTAGATTAGAAAAATTAGGATTATTTGGAACATAAATATTGTTAACACATTTATCGATAAGAGGGATATCTCTTTTTTCATGTTTGATGTAGCAACTTTATACTTTGAAGAAGACTCCAAATACCGTGTCACACAATTAAATGATACTGAGTAGTTTGTGTTTGAGTCTTTCTACAAGATATACTTCAATGAGTTCACATGAGGAGTTGAGCTTCATTTATCCAACTCCAATGATGTCACTTTGACATTGTCACCAAATCTGACTGATACTCCTTGTATTTTTCTTAGATAAATTTTTTTTTCTTTTTTCGGTCATATGTCTGGAACATCTGCTATCGATGACCCACATTCCTTTCTTATAGCTTTTGCGGATGTGTTCTGCCAAAATAGGAAAATCAATTTTATTTAGGTACTCAAGTGGTCTTGGAACATTGAGGTTTAGAGGTATTTCCTTTAGGTCTTCATACCAACACACCATTAGACCTTTGTCTGCAGCTATGTGATTTATTCCCTTTATTTCTAAAGGTATAGTAGACTGGTCCTTGAAAAGAGAAAGAGGCTTTGGATGATTCAAACAAATTTGATAAGGAACTTGAATTTGTTTTAAAAGAATTTGATCTTATGGAACTGTGACTTGGTGATTTTCTGATGCTATTTAATTGAATTTTTACATCATCAAGTTCTTCTTGAAGTAATTCAGTTTCAATTTGACTTGCTTCAAGTTCAACTTACCAGTTCCTTTGTTCCTCCTCAAGTTTTTGTTCTAATCGAGCTTTCCAGTTTTTCTTTCTTAAGATAGTTTATTGTATTCATCAATAACTTTTTGAAGCTCATTAGTAATTTCAAGATCGTTGTAGTTATGATAATTGCAGGGTCTTACCTCGCTTGATTCACCTTTTACCATAAAACATATGTTGGCTGCTTCTGTTTCTTCTTTAGTTTAATCTTCATCACCCCAAGCCCTAAAGTGTTTGTTTCTTTTGGATGATCTTCTTCTCAATTTTGGATATTTCTTTTTTAAAGTGAATTGGCTTTCCATAGTAATAACAATGATCATCATTCCTTATGAGTTCTTTGTTTTTGACTCCTTGGGGTCTCAATTTTCTTTATTTTAAGATCTGCCTTACTCCTTGATTTATAAGAGCAATTCCTTCATTGTTGGCCTCTTCCAGGAATTTTTCTTCTCTAGTTGTAATAGCATTGAAGTCCACTAGTTTCTTTTTTTTTTCTTGTTGTACATGTTGATATAATTTTTCTTATAGGCAATGAGATTACCTCGTAATACATTGTATGCCATATTATGGAGGTACCTATTGCAACCCTTAGAAGTTGCACCATATGATGACGAACCTGGTACCTCAAAGTCAATTACAAGAAATAAGGTAGAAAATTAACCAGGAACACAAAATAGTGTAGGAAACTTAAAAAACACAAGATTTAACATGGAAACCCCCTTGCTCAAGGGAGGAAAAACCATGGCTTGCCTTCACAAGCACTACAAAAATCCATTATAATCAACCTCTTGACTACAGACTCGGTTTCAACCTAACTCTAGGCTCCTCCTACTTATAGTAACTCTACTACAGCCTAACCTTGATAACTCTTCCAAGACTCCTTCAACACTGGTTAACTCTAACCAGTTTTGGACTTAGGAAACTCTACCTAAGCACTCTCAAGGAAATAATGAAAAATCATTACTCTTAAATAATGAGTAATTCATTTACCAACCAATGACTCGCTCAAGAATTCTCTCTAACTTCAGTACATTAAGGAATTAAGAACTTGAGCTAAACTCGAGCAATAGAGCAGGGTTGAGTTTTCTCTTCTTTTGCTTTTCAATTTTTGGGTATGAAAACTACCTTAATTGAGTAACATCTTTTTCTTTAAATAGCAGAGTGATGATTAGGTTTGTAATGTGATTGGACCAAGTGTCTCAAATAGAACAAATATCACCTGCACAGTTTAATACACTAGAGGAAAAAACTGTGTAGACGCGTGCCAGCTATACTGTTGCCTTGAACATCCAGGGACCTGGTTCTTTGTAGTCTTCTACTCATCATGAAAATAAGATACAACAGTTCCTATTTTCTAGAATGGTAGCTTTGGTTTCCCATACTTTAGGGAGGCTTCTAACAAGATTCTGGACTTGTAGGCTATGTGGATAGATCATCCGTAATGATTTCAGCTCATATACAATTTTATTGAATCTAGAAAATAATGATTCTAGGCTTTCATTTTCTTCCATTTTGAAAAGATCATACTTATTAAACAGAGCACTGATTTTTGCCTTTTTGACTTTGGTGGTTCCTTCATAGGTTACTTATAATTTGTCCCACATTTCTTTTGCAGTTTCACAGGTTGATATTTTGTCATATTCTTCTCCACTCACTGAGAAAAGGAGTAAACTTCTAGCTCTTGCATTAGTTTGAATTACTCTTGTTGTTCTTTGGGGACATTAAATTTTTCCAGGTCCTACATGTCAGTACTGCTTGATTCCTTGTCCTTCTATTTTTCTTTGAGTCCTGGAATGGGCTTTGCCCCCTTCTTAATGACAAGTCAAGCTTGGAAGTCATTTGATTGAACAAAGATTTTGAATTTTTTTCCAATTGGAGTAGTGCTGTCCATTGAAGTATGGTGGTGTTATGGAGGAGTGACCATCTTGAAGAAGAGCTCCTTGAATTTGATTATTTTCCTTTAGATGTTTACTCATGTGCGGTTTAGAGATACTGTTAGTGAAACGTACTTTGATACCAACTGAATGCTAAGAGGGAGGGGGTGAATTGAGATTTCTTGAGTCGACTGGTCAAGTTAGATAGTCGACTTTCCTACACACAAGTATACTGCAATAGAACAAAATAAAATTAATGATGTAGATAGATAAATAAGTAGATAAAGTAACAACACAATAATATGTCCTAGTTCAGAACACAAATGTGGTGCTTACTTCTATTCCTCTTGGATTTCAAGAGATTTCTTTCAATTCTTCAAAGTAGTATCAAAATACATGAGTGAAAAATAAGTCCTAATGCTTATTTTGATATTCAAATCTCGTCACACAACTTTAACTATAATAACTAAGTTAACTCCATCTTTCTTTTGTGATTACTGTAAACAAAGAATACAAAATACTTATCAAGACTAAGATTGAGACACACTTAGATCTTTCATGAATTTGCGTGTCTTCTTCAGTCCTTAGTCTTGGATTTTATATCCTTCATCTACCTCTGCTTCTTTTTATCATAAGAAAACCCAAGGGATTTCACCTGCAACCTTTCATTCTCACAACCATATCAGATATGTCCATGTAGAGGGTATGATCTTCTTTCCTTTTGCCTCATCATGAGAGATGTTCAATAATAGTTGATTGCCTTGTCGTGAGATATGTCCAGTAAGATCTTTGATTGATGTGGTTCCATATTCAGCGCCGTCTTCTCGGATGGATCCTCCTTGCCTTGTGCAAGATATTCTTCCATCCTTAGAGATCTTCTGTATCCTATAAATTGTCAATTATTAGTTTGTCATTATTAGAACATATTACATTGATATGGAAAGATAACATTCTCCCTCTTTTATATAATGACAAATATTAAACATCAGTTGACTTCCCTATTACAGTAGTTGACTAGCTCCCCCTATCTTGCTAACTTAATGCCTCCGGCAGTTCATTTGCTCCCCTTAGTTGCAGCCTCATTTGTTGACTTGCTGCTCTTTAGTTGTAGCCTTATCTAATGTCTTTCGACCCCTTTTGACATGATCTAAAAGACCAAAATTGAGCAAACAAAAATGATACACAAGATATATGCATAAAATAAATAGGGCACACACGGTATAATCAGTCATATGATTGCAAAACCAATCGTATAATTTTTCAACACTTTTGGTAAAGTTTGAATACGTGTTCTAGACAGAAATTGTGAGCTCATTGGAGGAGGAGGATATCTTAGATTTTATGGTTTCAACTTGTGAAAACATTCAGTTAAAGAGATTCACTCCTTCTTATTTGAAACCATCGAGAGATAGTAACCTTGCCCACGTCGGTACTAGTTTCTTTGCTCAGCTGTTGCAGCTTAACAGTCGACTCTTAGAGACTCACTATCCCTTCCTCAATTACCATAAGACGAAATTTAATCTCTTCAATCTCCTTATCTAAATAAAGCACAGGTTTAGACATAGATTTACTTACCTTGGGTGTATCCGACAGAGATTTGGCAGTTTCCTTTTTACGCCACTTAATTTCAAGCAAAACATATCCCATACTTGCAAATGTCTTGGAATAATATGTGGCGTATACTTATACCATTGGATAAGAAGAGAGATCAATTCCAGAGTAAAGAAGGATTTTAGTGATAAACAGTCCATAAGGCTAGCTGGCGGAGGCGTGAGAGTCAGTGGTACTTTCTAGCATGTATGCAAGAATCTAGGTACCCTAATTGATTTGAACCTTTTTAATTAAGCAGTAGAGGGTGAACATATCCCGGCATATTACTTTACTATGAGAGCTTTTCCAAGGGATTAAACTGGTGGAAATGAAGTGAGCCAAAATTTAGTGTTTAAAACCAAGGGATAGGGGACAAAATACAGATCTATTAATGTTGGGGTCTGATAAAACCTTCTTGGATTCTTTAAAACTGACTTCTAATTTTTCCGGCCAAATGCCATTCATGAAAGGAACGACTCCAGAGAACTTAGTTTCATAAACTTTCTCAAACATAAAATCATTAAGAATTATCTAAGTTCCCAGTACCAAGGTTTCCAATTTGCCACTGTCTTGGGATAGGCAAAGGTATGATTAGAACATGTGAACAGGATCTTCAAACACTTCCAAACCACATAAATGAAAAACCATAGACAGATCTTAGGCTTTAAATAAAGCACTTACGTTGCAATAAAACTCTTTTAATTAAGAGAGATTGATAATCCGCCTGGGTACAATAGAGTGACTTTTGATGGTGAGAAATTTCTCCCTTTGAGTGCAAGTCTAGAACTTGTGCATGTTCTCTGGTGGAACAAAGTCTAGAGAAGAGGGTAGGTGTTTTCTAGAGGAGGAATTAGGGCTTGTGGCAGATCATTTTTGGGAGATAGTTGACTAAAAGGAGTAGGAAGAGGCTTCATTGGAGGATTCAGAGATAGGGATTGGGTCGAGGTTTTAATAGAAATGTTCCGAAGAGGGTTAGGAGAGGTTGTCCATAGATTGGGTTCTAGTAATGGATGGAAAATATTGAGGTAGAAGGGTATCAAAGGAGAGAGAGAAGATAAAGAGACAGAAGTTAAAGCGGGGTGCATTGAACTAAGGTAACTGTAGAGACAAAGAGGCAAAAGAGTATTGGGAAGTTAAAACGGTGAACAAATGGTAATAATAAGGGAAGATAAAAAGGTGGAATGAAAATGGTATGGATTAGAAAGGAAAAGATTGGTGTTAGAAGGTTTGAAATATGGAAAAAAATTTATACAAGAGAGTTTTACTCCAAAATTAAAGGTTTTAAACATTTAAAGATCATTAATGTATAATACTCCAAGTTCTTTTATTAAAAAACAATATCTCTCTTCAAGTAACAATTTTATAAATATGTCAACAATCTAATTTTTAGAACCAACAAATTGTAAAGAGAAATCTCCACTTTCAACTTGATCACGAATAAAATGATGTTTAATATCTATGTGCTTTCCTCTTGAATGATGAACCATATATTTTGATAGATTAATAAAACTTGTGTTATCACACATGATAGGCACAGACTCAAAAGATATATTAAAATCAAGTAATTGGTGCATGATCCAAAATATTTGAGTACCACAATTTCCAATGGCTATGTATTCTTCTTCGATTGTTGATAGGGCAACTGAAGTTTGTTTCTTGATGTGCCATGAAATTAGCGCATCACCAAGAATCTGGTTCGATCCACTGGTGCTCTTTCTATTAGTTTTTTCACATGCAAAATAGCATCCAAAATGCCAACTAGATCAAAGTTTGAGGAGTAAGGATACCAAAGTCTGATGTCTTGTGTCTCGATTTAATAGCGAATGATTATCTTAGTAACAGTTAAGTAGGACTCATTGGGAGCCGACTGGAACCTTGAGCATTTACATTCGCTGAACATAATGTCTGGTCGACTCGCAGTTAAGTAGAAAAGGGACCTAATCATTTCTCTGTACGTATTTTCATCAATATACTTCCAGAATGCATCCAAATCTAGATTTGTTGAAGGACTCATAAAAGTCCCAAAAGCTTTCTCTTTTTCTATTCCATATTTCTGATGAGCTCGCTGTTGTATTTAGCTTGACTAAGGAAGGAACCTTTGATGGTTTGTTTGATTTATAACCCTAAGAAGAATGTGAGTTCTCCCATGAGGCTCATCTAGAACTCTCTTGTCATTATATTTGCAAAATTCTCACACAAAGAATTGTTAGATCTTCCAAATATAATATCATCAATATAAATTTGCATAATAAGCAAGTTAGAGTCTAGTTTTTGAGTGAAAAAAGTAGTATCTATTGTTCCTCTTTGAAAATTGTTATTCAGCAGAAAAGTACTCAACTTCTCATACCAAGATTTTGGAGTTTTCTTGACACCATAAAGTTCTTTTGAAAGTTTGAACACATGATTTGGATAATAGAGATTTTCAAAACAAGTAGGTTTCTTAACATAAACCTCTTTAAGAATGTAACCATTTAGGAAGGTACTTTTTACATCCGTTTGATATAATTTAAAGTGTTTGAATGCAACAAAGGCTAATAAGATTCAAATAGATTCTAACCTTCCTATTGAGAGTAGCCTTGAGCTACTAATCTGGCTTTATATTGGATAACCTTACCTTCTTCACTCAGCTTATTTTTGTAGACCCATCTAGTTCTGACAACTGAGCAGTTCTTGGGTCTTTCAACGAGATTGTATACTTGATTTCATTCAAACTATTCTAATTCTTCCTTCATAGAACCAACCCAAAACTCATCTTGAAGTTCCTCATCAACCTTTTTGGGCTAAATTTAAGACATAAAAGCAATGGATGCTTGATTTCTTCATGAAGCTCTTGTCTGCATTTTATCATCTGGATTTTTGATGATAAATTTATTAGTATAACTTGTATTATGTCTCCATTATCTGGGAACACTGTTTTTAGTTAATTTATCAGTGGGAGTTGACTCTAGATTAACTGTAGTCGAATCATCAGTTGATAGTTCAGGAGTTGGGTTTGCTTTGACTCCTAGCTAAACATCATTTACCTATTGTTCATAAAAACTCAAACTCATAGAAGAGTGATTAGTTTAATCAAATAAGCTAAGCATAGACTCTTCAATTGATAGAGTTTGTTTACTATAAGTTGTATATGAGACACCCTGAGTTTTTACCTTAGAAATTTCACGAGTTTTTAAACTCTCTAAAAGCCATACAACTCAAGCGTACTAGTTATATGTTGTTCTAACAACTTAGGATCCCAAATCATATGATAAACAATGTGTTCTGGGTCATTTTCTATCCACGGTATAAAAGGCTCCATAGAGTCGTATGGAGATGGTATGAGAAAATAGGGCCAATTATTTTTTAAATAGTGTGCATTCTTGATCAAGTACTGCTTAAGATACGACTATAGGGTACCAATCATATGATATTGATACGAGTTAGTCCATGAAGTCGTATGTCGAAAAAAATTATAATCCAACTTTTTGTCTAGGGTACGAATAGAGGGTACCACTCATGTGATATTGGTACAAGTGAGGTGTCCAAACCGTACCTTCATGTGTTATTTTTTATAGCTTTTAAGCTGAGTGTATTCTGGATATTTCCTACCCCAAACCCTTAAGACTCCACGTTTTAATGTTTTTTGTTCTCTTATTACTCACTTTAGAATATCAAAACAACCTCAAAACTCTTCAAAAGGATCTTAAGAAGATTGGGATAGGGGTTTATTCAAGGTGTTCATCTAGAGTCTTAAAGACCCAAATCTCTCTGTTAATCTTCGTGAATAAGGCATGTGAATCTTCATTCATTCTTAGTTCATGAAAATCATGTGTTTAAAGCTTTGTTTATGAATCATTAATGATGGATTTAAAAACCAATGTTGAGGATTTTGTTGCATATTGTTGAGTATTGTTTACTCTTGGTTTAAATTGTGAATGCACATGTTTTAATGATGGTTTTCCATATGCGAGTGCTTGGTAATGATGGTTTAACAATTGGGTCATGGTTAACCCTAAACTTGATGGTTTTTACTTTGCTTTTGGTCTTGGTAACGGTACGCCCTCAATGTGTTTGAAAAATTGTCTAAGAGAACAAACTAGTCACATGTTGCATAGTGTTTTCAACCAAGGCATTGGCCTAAAGATTGTGAATTATTTGTAATGGTTTTGTGAAGGCCTTGGTGGTTTAATTAGCTAAATAGGTTTGATTCCCAATACATTGAATTGAATTAATGTCTTTGTTAGACAATATGTTCGAGTCCCAAATGAACAATTGATTAATAATGGTAATGGAATATGGTTGCTTATAAGTGATGTTGGTATGACGATACGAATGGGATGCCTTGGTAAGTAATTGGTTTAATGGTTATGTATGTGTAATGGATATTTTTATTAGGATTTAAAGCAGGATATGTAGCCGGACAGTGAAAGTGGAGTTTGAAGGACTAACCTTGGAAACCACACTAGTAGGTGCGGCTGTCTTTATGACTGGGTGGTTTGATTCCCCCGAATAAATATTTGAATGCGAGGTTTTAGCCCCTCTTAATACATGTATTGGTGCTTAAGTCACCTTGATTATGTTGGGAGGTTTGGGTCCCCTATATAGGCATATATGGTTATGGATATTCTCTGGTTCGTGCAGCTACACGCACTAGGGACCTTCTAGCTAGGGGAGAGCTGGGTCCATATAGCCCTTAGGTGCCTTGGTATATGAAGGTTATGCTACACAACCCAGGTTAATATTTTCAAAGTTCATGATAATTTTATTCCCTTTTGTTTTGGTTAAATTTTTAATTTTATTAAGAAATTAACTCAATCCATAAAGAATGGCCCAACCCATTCAAATAAATACATACATATATCAGATGGACCTGCCCTAACAAATTGACTTGGTCCATTAAAGAAATAATAAAAAAGGGGTGTAGGGTTTCTAAATTGAGCTAGGAAAAGCTCCATTCTTAGCAAGCTTCCACCGCCTTCATCATGTTCGATTTTGGAAATCTTTACTTTGAAATGCTTCTCCTATGGGTGATAAACACGATACCATGGATGGATAAGCTCAGATTCTTGTCCATCTTGCAAGAGTAAGTTCAGTCCTTCCTCATTCTTGCCTGAATTACCTTTAAATCCTACCCCGTTGCTTATATTTGAGCTTCTATGTTCCATTTCAGCTGAATTCATTAGAGTAAGGGAGTACAAAGTGATTTTTGGTGCTAAACATATGGGTCTCATCCACTAAGAATTGATTTTGCATCCAGGTACCCTGCTTCATCCTCTATGTTCCACATTTTCACCTGACTGTACCCCTAACTGTGTCCTCATGGATTTGTAGTTATGGAAGGGATGGAGATTGAGATATGCTCAACCCTCGAATAATTGGGTGTAACCAATTTCTTCAGCTGCATGCATTGAAGATCTGACCAAGTAACCCTCAACTCTACTGAGAAAACTTTTTTATTGGCTGGTGTAGATAGAATAAATATGTATTTCTTGTTTTTGTGTAGGTGTTCTACTTGTAAATTAGTAGTATGTACACCCCTTTCCATTAGACTTATCAATCTTTTAATCCATTACTATCCATAAGTAAGGATACTGCTGTTTATTACTATTTAGAATCCTCCTACCTGCAGATCGTAGTTGACTGAAACTTGTGAATGTGAAGTGCTGCTCCAGTGCACAATTAGCTAGAAAATCTGCTAATTGGTTTCCCTCTCTGTAAATATGTTGTATCTGCACTTTTTTTGTTGCTAGAAGCTGTCATATGTGATTGATTTTATCTGTTATTTGCCATGGCATTTCCCATTCCTTGGTTAGAAGTTTTTGCATGAGCAATGAATCTATTTGAATGATGACCTTCTTCTACTCTGTATTATTGCAATGTATTGCTTCTGGTAGAATAGACATTGCCTCTGCCTCTATAGAATTAGTGTCTTCTATAACTGCCCCTACTGCATGTAATAGATCTCCATTTCTATCCCTTACACAGAATGCCCATGAACTTCTTCTTGGGTTCCTTTTAGAAACCCCATTAGTATTATACTTGACCCAATCCTGTGATGGTGCTTCCCATAAAACTGGTTTAGCTGATATTTTAGGCTTCAATTGGCTGAATTTCTTTAAAATGTCTGGTCATTCATTTAGAAACTCCAATGTTGGCTTTCTGACTTTAAGCAATATTCTGAGATGCCTAGTCACATTAAATATCAACCTCTCCAGTGTTATTCCTTTACCATCATGTTTCAGAGAATTTATTCTCCTCTATAACTCCTACATAATAAGTCCTGGAATTCCTCTATTGTATACTTTCTCCCTTGCCTTGATTGGTGCTTCCCACCAAGCATAAATTTTATTCCTTAGGCTCATTCCTTGAATATTTATCCTTGCAAAAGAAGAAAAGTAGGACCAAGTCCTGTTATCTATATGAGACCTCAACAACATATGAGACATAGTCTCTTGTTATGTCTCATGTGTTAGGATTTGACCTCTCTATATTCTCTATATGAAAAAACATATTTTGAATAGCAACCCTTTTATCCACAGCTATTTGTAGAATTCAATATTATTTTCTCTGTGCCTCACAAACTGCCAAGCTAATTTCACACTAAATTTTCCTTTTGTATCTATGATCCATACTGCTTTGTCACCTTGACTTGACTGATAAGATGGTTTCACCTTTTGCTCTCCATAATATCATCAATAAATAAATCTTCTAGTACAACCTCATTCCATTGTTCATTCGCCACTATATCTTTGACTTGCTTGTAGCTGTCATCCTATTCTCTGTTGTCCTGCATTACTGAGTATAAATCCCCTATCTACTCAAATGGTCATACCATATTTGATCATCCCCTTCTTTGATCCTTCAAAATATAAGATAATCTGTGAGGTCCTTCACTTGTAATATTTTCTTCCAAACTTGGGAACACCCTCCTGTTCTCCACATAATTTTCTTTGGATGATATTTCCTGTAGTATTTATCATCATATACTCACTCCACATATTTTTACTGGTCCTAAAATTCCACCATAATTTGCAAAATAATGCTATGCAGACATCTTGCAACAATCTAAAACCCAATCCCACTTCCTTTATTGGCAAACATAGTTTGGACCAAGAAACCCAGTGTCTACCCTTACCACCCACACTACTACTCCAGAAAATTTTTGCCAAGATTTTCTAAATTGCATATATTACATTCTTTGGTGGATTCATCACTGACAAACAATGAATGGGAATACTCTGCAAAACATGATTGATTAAAATAGCCCTTCCCCCACAAGGCAAAAGTTTACCTTTCCAAGATTGTATTTTGTTACTTATTCTGTTCATTAACTTCTGATAAACCTTCTTCTTCCTCATATAGAAAATAAGACATCCTAAGTAGTTAAATGGAAAATTCTTCCTTAGTATTCCTGTAGCAACTTCAGCCATAACCACTACTCCATTAGACACCCTATCATGCATATACAAAGCACTTTTCTCTTTGTTTATGTTTTAACCTAAAGCCTTCTCATACTTGTCCAATGTTGATGTAAATAACTGCAATGTGTGCAACTCAACATTACACATAATAATTATATCATCTGCAAATGCAAGATGATTGATTTTTGGACTTCCTCTAAGCAGACCAAATAACTTAAAATCCTTTCTTTTTATCAACTCCTTCAAACTTCTAGATAAAGCTTCATCTTAACTAATAAATAAAGTTGGTGATAATGTATCTCCTTGTTTAAGACCCCCTGAGGACTTAAAACAACCCTTAGGCTGCCTATTTATTAAAATAGAATACCAATTATTAGACAATAATCTGAAAATCATGTCAATAATTTCTTCACAGAAACCAATATTTATTAACACTTTAATAAAAAATAACCCCTCAACTCTATCATATACATTCATTATATCCAACTTTATTACCAGATTAGGAATTTTACCCCTTTTTCTAATTTCTAAAACTATCTTTTGAGCTACTAATATATTCTCAGCTATGCTCCTCCCCTGAACAAAGCCTGCCTGTTCTTGAGATACAATATCTGGTAACAACCTCTTTATCCTTTCATGAATGATTCTTTAAGAAAAAATCTTATTCACAAAATTGCTAAGAGATATAGGTCTTAAATATGAGAATGTATTTACTACTAACTTTTTTGATAACAATACCAAATTAGTATGAGTGATAAATCTAGGTAGTTCATACCCACAAAAAAAAGCTATTATCATTTGATAATATATTCCAACCATCCTGAAAAAAGCACCTATCATACCATCAGGACCAGCTGCACTGTCTCTATTTAGACCCATGACTGCCATTTTTACTTCCTTAATGATTTGAATGCTTTTCAACTTCTCATTTTGATCCTCAGTTACTACCCTTGGCAATCCATCCAGCATAGAGAAATCATCTGCATCTTTCTATTTTTGAAACTGATTCTGATAAAATAGAGTTGCAGTCTCTGCAATGTCATCTTGATTATCAAAGCAGTCTCCTTCCTCATTCTGAATCCTTTGAATCTTGAGCCTTGATCTTTTTCCTGTTACCACAGCATGAAAGAACTTAGTATTTCTTTCACCATCGTTGAACCATTCAAAGCATGCCTTCTGCCTCCAAAAATCTTCTTCTCTTTTTAATTGCACAACTAAATTAGCTTGGTATTTAAGGAGATTAGTTTTGTTCACCCCTGTAGGATCCTCCTCAAATTGCTTTTCTCTCACCTTTATAACTTCTTCAAGTGTAGCAATCTCTTGAAAAATATTTTCAAAAGTTTATTTACTCCACTGAGTCAAAGCTTCTTTAGTTTTCTTCAACTTTTGATGAAAAATGCTGAAAGTGTTCCCCTCTATATCAATAGTCCAGTTTTGTTTGATTACCTCTATACAAGACTCTTCTTTCAGTCAAAAGTTAATAAACCTAAATGGTTTTACCAACTTCTCTTCGATTGTACTGCATTACACCAATAAAAGTGCATGATCCGAGCCACTTCTTACCAAATTCTCCACCTCACTAATTGGAAATAATCCATTCCATTTGTCATTGGAAAGAACTCTATCCAATCTTTTAAAGATGCACTCACCATCAGTTCTTCCGTTCCACCAAGTGAACTTACTACCCTTGAACACTGCTTCTACTAAATTACATTTGTTAATGCACTAATTGAAGTCATCTATTTCTTCTAAAGTAACTGAATGGCCTCCTAATTTCTCCTTATCACTTTTTATGACATTAAAATCACCACCCACCAACCATGGCTCCTGCATGTTACCTGTTATTTCTTCCAGAGCTTCCCACAATCTTAACCTCTCATTCTGATTGCATTTTGCATACACTAAGGTCACTATCACTGATACTCTAGCTTGCTAATTCTCCACCATAATAGTAATTTGTTGTTCTTCATCAGTAATACACTGTAAGTCATATCTGAGTCTTTAAAGGCCCGAATCTTTCCTGAAGTATTTGATATTGCATGCTGCATCACAATTCTTCTTCAATAATCCTCTATGCTATGACTTTCCTGAAAAGGCTCCATTAGACCAATAAAACCAAAATGTTATCTCCTGTGCATTGTTAATAATCTTGTAAATGCTTTCTGTGTATCCACAGATCTGATGTTCCAAACTAAAGCATTTATTTGGAAATAGATTTAGTGTTATTGCTCCTTATCCTTAGTGAATTTGCCACTACAGTAGCATTTATAGCATTTGTATTCCTTTATTTCTTTTTGTATTTTCCCTGCTTAGTTTTAATAGACTCCACCTGTTTTGGAGATAAATCTCCTGCAATTGCTGCATTATCAATATTATCCCCTAAATCTTCATCATCCATATCTTTCTGTTGTTTATTTACATTGTCCATCATATTTCCTGCTTCAATTTCTAATGGCACAATATCCTCCAAAATTATTAGATGCTTTCCATCTCCCTTTTCCTCCAAAACCATAAGCTCATTTACCTCATTCTGCTGCTCAGCTAAATCCTGCATGTGCTGCTTCTGGTCCTCCTCCTGTTCTTTGTTGTATTCACTAACTTCTTTTACCTACTACTAATCTTCTTTGCTACTATCATCTTCCTGATTTTGATCAGTGGTTCCCCCATATTGATAATTTGTTCTACTGCTTCCTCTATTACTTTTTCTCCAAAAGTTGTAGTGGCCCAATCCTTTGTACTTTTCTTTGATTGAGTTTGTGTCAATTCTACCTCACCTTGTTCCAAGACATAAAAAACATTTAAAGTCTTAATTTTATCCTTCTTATCAACCTCTCCTACTTCTGTTCCTTCTTTCATTTCTTCTGCATTGACCTTATTATCCTTTTCCTCATTCATTTTTTCTGCCTTTTACTTTTGCTCGTGCTCAAACAATTCTGGGTGAATATTCCAATAAGACTCCTTCTCATGTCCCTTTAAACAACACTCTTTATAATATTTGGTCTAATAGTCATACTAAATATGTATCCACTTTGACTTTACTTCCCCTTTGATATCATTGTCCTCATTAATCTTGACCTTGTGTGGTAATTTATCTACCAAATCCACTTTTATCTTAAATTATGCATAAATTGCTCTTGTATGATTTTTAGTATGCATATCAAGTGATAAGGGCTTACCTACTGCTGAGGCAATTGAGAAAATAGCCTCTTTCGCAAAGAAGATAGGAGGTATATTAGGTAATGTGATCCATGCCATCCCAATAGTGGTTTAAATATCAGGATCGAACTACGGATCCCACTTAAAGGTTCTCATCTGTCATAACCTGCCTTTAGCCTAGATTTAGTATGCAATGGTTGATAACATCTTCACATAATCTTCTAGCTGATTCAACCTTATCAATATATGCCTTGCATTAAATACTCCTATTGTGCAATCACCTTTGATCCCACACTGATTTGAAATCACCTTTCTTAATTCAATCACATCTGGTTTCCCATAGGAGAATTTACCCACAATTGCAAATTGTAAATTCTCCTGAATTATCATATTTTTTTACTTCTAAAGCTTTCTATGTTATGCTAGGTTCTCCATGCATCATTACCACTGTCTTAGGATTAATCCTAATATTCTCATGCACGTGAACTTTAGGTTTTAATAAATCAGCATATTTTGGAGTATTTTCTTTTTATTTAACTTCACCTTGGGTGATCTATGCTATGATTCCTCATATGGGTTATTCCCACCATATATAGTAGCCATATTGATAAAAAAATTGCTCAAATTTAATGAATTTGCATGTACCACCACCTTTAGGGGTTTTCTTTAACCTCCTTTCTGAGAGGGGGTATTAGAGTCTAATCTCTAATTTTATCTTGTTCCCTATCCTGACATGATATATATATATATAGGTACTGCATTGGTTACATGCATTGGTTGATTGGTTTTAATAATGGCATTACTTTATCTTTATCCTTGAGTTATATGCTAGCGCTCATCCACTAACCGTCTTAAGATATTGTATCCCCACGTGATGTAGGGTCTTTTGATACTATCACATCTCCTGCTCAGTGACTTGGATTCAGGGATAACTTTTGTTGACTTGAAGTTGTGAGCTTCCTTACTTCGAAAGGCTCTATTTCTTGCTTTAAGTTTTCTTTTATCTTTATTGGTTAGACATGTATATTGGTTTTGGCTATGGTCTGGGGCATATCCCGATCGGATATTCTCGGATTATTTTAGTGGCTTTGTATGGACAAACTGTGGACTTGTGTATGTTATGGAATGGAATGATTATGTTATGGTTGTTGGTTTAGTTTGGATGGTTTGACTTGGTTGGGTTTGTCTCAGATATAGATATATCCTAAAGTCATTACATTTTGAATTAGTCTATCTCGTTATATGTTCAAATTTTATCCCAATCAGGGAATATGATTGTTTGTTGGATTCGGTATTAGGGGTTGTCTCCGATTCTTGTTGAACTTGAGATGCCCATTACGACAAGGCTCTGGTTTGGGTCGTGTCAAGTTGGTACCAGATCCCTAGGTTCATGGCCAATTTGGATTGCACAAAGCCGTGTGGAGTAGAGTCTCTTTTAGAGGTGTATAACGCACCACACTCATAAGGGAGAGGCTACAAAGCATTTAGGAATGTTTCTTTTTCTTGTGTTCTATTTTCAATCTTAGAGTCTAAGGTCCTGAATTCTCCTCTAATTCCTGTTTGTTCGCTTTTGAGATCATGCCTCCTCAATGATTTAATGCTCACAAAAAGTCCTCTGTCCTAACTAAGCACAATATTGATAGGACCCATTCTAATTATAGGGTCTAGACTCGGTCTAGGGGTCCAGTTCCTGATTGTCCTCCAGGAGTTTCTCCGATTCCCTCTAGTCATCCTTGAGCTCCTCAGGTTGATGTAACGAATGCTGAGTTTCATCAATCTATCCATATATTGGCATAGTTGGTAGTTTTTCAGTTAGAGTGAGGTGTTCCTGTTACTTTATCTTTTGAGGATATGAGGGTAATCCAGTTCATGAGGTTGAAACCTCCGATCTTTATTGGTGTTAAGTTAGAGGAGGATCTTTAGGGTTTTCTGGATGAAATGGAAATGATTTTTTGAGTTATGCATTCCATGAATACGAAGGGCATGGAGTTTAACACCTACCAGCTGAAGGATATAACATACCAATGGTATAAGGAATGGGATCAGTCAAGGGGTGACAATGCCGAGTTATCTTTGGGGAAGTATTTTTCTAATACTTTTATGGACCACTTCTTTCCTCAAGAGTTAAGGGAAGAGAAAGCAAAAGAGTTTGTTAATCTAAAGTAGGGTAAGATGCTAGTTAAGGAATATGCCTTGAAATTTCATCAGTTGTCTAGGTATGCTGCAAAATTGGTATCTAATATAAGGGCCTGAATGAGAAAAATTACTTTTGGGTTGTCCCGTGAGTTGATCTTAGAGAGTAAGGCTGCCTTTTTGAACAAGGACATGGACATATCTAGGTTTACTGTGTTAATATAGCAAGTGGAGGAAAAAAAAAGAAAGAAGGCTAAGTTTAGTGAGAGGTAGAGGGAAAAATTTAGGCCTTATGAGAAAAATGGTAAAGATGGTGGTAAGTAGCCAAATAAGAAGTGGGGGAGTTCTATTTATTTCTCCATGTCTAGTTCTCCCTACCCAAAGCCATTGCGAGATCGTCGGTCTCAGCATGATGGTGGGTTCTGGGCACAGGGTGCCCATTCTCAGGCTAGTGGGGCTTAGTAGGCTCTATACCACCCCCTTTGTAGATTTTTTGGGTGGTCGCACCATGGGTTCTATGAGGAAGGGAAAAATATATATTTTATTAAGGTTATATTGGTCATATGCAGCGTGACTATTGTTCTTGAATGGTTTCGGGGGCTAACAAGGTTCCTATTGCCTATTTATCTATTCTTACACCAAAAAGTAATTTATGCATCTGTTTTTGCTTCTAGTACCGACAATGGATGGAATCGCTTATATGCTCTTACATATCATCAAGATTCTAAGGTATCTCCCAATGTTTTTACTGATATGTTAAAATCTTCTCCCGTAATGTGTACTATTTACTTGATCCAGGTTCCACTCTTTCTAATGTGACACCATTTATGGCTGTGCATTTTGGATTCGGTCTTGAGTTTATCTCTAACCATTTTTCTATATCTAACCTAGTGGGTTACTTTATGATTGCTAAAAGAGTCTATAAGGAGGGTGTGGTATCTATTAGGGGTGGAGAAAGTCTTATGGATTTGATAGAGTTAGATATGGTTGACTTTGATGTCATATTGGGGATGGATTGGTTGCATTCATGCTATGCTTCTTTAGATTATCGAACCCATAAGGTAATGTTTAAATTCCCTAATGAGCTGATCATTGTATGGGAAGAGGGTTCTTTAGTGCCTAAGGAAAGGTTCCTCTTATTCCTTAGAGCCCGAAAGTTGATTTCCAAAGGGTGTTTGTATCATTTTGTTTGGGTTAATGATTCTAACTCAGAAGGTCCTTCCCTGGAATCCGTTCCTATAGTTAATGAGTTTCCTGAGGTTTTCCCTAATGATCTTCTTAGTGTTCCTCCAGCTAGGGAAATTGATTTTTGGATTAATCTTATTTTGGACACTCGTCCTATCTCTATCCCTCTTTATAGAATGGCTCCGACTGAGTTGAAGGATCTTAAGAAGTAATTGAAGGATCTCTTAGATAAAGGTTTTATCCGTCCTAGTGTGTCTCCTTGGGGAACTTTTGTGTTGTTTGTGCATAAGAAGGATGAATGTGTATTGATTACCGTCAGCTGAATAAGTTGATTGTAAAGAATAAGTATCTTCTTCCCAAGACCGATGACTTGTTTGATCAGCTTCAAGGTGCAAAGTATTTCTCTAAGATTGATCTTAGGTCGGGCTATCATCAATTTAAGATTAGCAAAGTGGATATCCCTACGGCTGCCTTCAGGACCTGGTATGGTCACTATGAGTTCCTATGTTATGTACTTTGGGTTGACCAATGCTCCGACAGTGTTTATAGATTTTATGAATAGGATCTTCCATTAGTTTTTGGATTTATTCGTCATTTTATTCATAGATGACATTCCGGTATACTTTAAGAATGAGAAGGATCATGTTGATCACCTTTGTGTTGTGATGCAGATCTTGAAGTATCAACGTTTGTATCTGAAGTTCTCAAAGTGTGAGTTTTGGTTGAAGGATGTGACTTTTATTGGTCATGTTATCTCTAGTGAAGAGATCATGGTGGATTCACAAAAGGTTACAGTGGTCAAGAAGTGGCCTAGACAACGACTCTAATTAATATTCGAATCTTCTTGGGTTTAGCCGATTACTATAGGATATTCGTGGATAAATTTTTAACTATAGCCTCCCCATTGACGAGATTGATCCAAGAGAAGGTGAAGTTCTTGTGGTCTAATACTTGTGAGGGAAGTTTTGAGAAGTTGAAGAATATGTTGACTTTAGTTTAATTTTGGCCCCGCCCGAGGGTAATAATGGCTTCGTAGTGTATTGTGATGCTCTACGTGTTGGGCTTGATTTTACATTGATGCAACATAGTAAAGTGGTGGACTATGCTTCTAGGCAGTTGAAAGTTCATGAGAAGAACTACACTATTCATGATTTGGAGTTATTAGTAGTGGTATGTGGATTGAAGATTTGGTGTCACTATCTCTATGGGGTTAATGTTGACATATTTTCTGATCATAAGAGCTTACAATATGTATTTACATAGAATGAGTTAAATCTCAGTCAAATAAGGTGGCTTTAGTTGCTAAAGGACTACGATCTGAGTCTCCATTACCATCCAGGTAAAGCTAATATAGTTACTGATGCTCTCAATAGGTTATCCATGGGGAGTCTAGCTCATATGGATGAGGATGGTGGTGTGCTTGTGCATCAGGTATTACAGTCGTTTCTTGTTATTGAGATAAAGAAAAATCAGATGTTGGATTTTAAATTGATGAAGATTAAGATGAATGTGGGTTAGGAAAAGGTTGTTGACTTTACGATTGGTGGTGATGGTATCTTGAGGTACCGAGGCAGGTTATATGCCCCCAATGTCGATGGATTGAGGGAAAGGATTTTGGCCAAAGCTCATGGATCATGTTATGCTATTTATCTTGTTTCTACGAAGATATATCATGATATTAAGGAGTTCTATTGGTGGAATAATATGAAGTGAGATGTGGCTAAATATGTGGCTAAGTGCATGGTATGTCAACAAGTGAAAGTTGAGCACATGAGACCTGGAGGTTTGCACCAAGAGATTGAGTTGCTCAAATGGAAGCGGGAGGTAATTAATATAGATTTTGTTACTGCTCTTCCTCGATCTTAGAATCATTGTGATTCAATTTGGGTCATTATGGAGAGGATGACCAAGTATGCTCACTTCTTTCCTGTGAGGACTAGTTATCCGGTTGAGGATTATGCCAAGTTGTATCTTATGAAGATCGTAAGGTCGCATGGTGCTTAGGTTTCAATCATTTCAGATTGTGGTATTCTATTTTCATCTCATTTTTGGCGATCGTTTCAAGAAGGTTTGGGAACTAAGGTGTGCCTTAGTGCCTTTTTCCAACCATAGTCGGATAGACAAGAAGAGAGGATCATTTAGACATTAGAAGATATTCATTGTACTTGTGTGATTGACTATGGTAGTAGTTGGGTTGACTATTTTCCTTTTATAAAGTTTTCTTATAATAATAGTTATCACTCTAGAATTAGTATGGCTCCTTTTAAGGCATTGTATGGTAGGAGATGTCGTTCTCCTAATGGGTGGTATTAGGTTATTGAGGGTAAGTTATTTAGCCCTGATTTGGTTAACCAAGCCTTGGATAAGGTGAAGGTAATTCTTGATAGGTTGAAAACCGCTCAAAGTCACCAAAAGTCCTATGCAGATGTGAGGCATAAGTAGTTAGAGTTTAAGGTTTGTGAATGTCTGTTCTTGAAGGTGTCTCCCATGAAAGAAGTGATGCGGTTTGGTAAGAAGGGGAAGATCAGTCCTCGATATGTTAATCCGTATTTGGTTTTTAAGAGGGTTGGAAATATTGACTATGAGTTGGAGTTACCTTCTAGTTTGAGCTCCATTCATCCGGTTTTCGATATCTCTATGTTGAGGAAGTATGTAGGTGATCATTCATCGGTTATTTCTTTGGAAGGGTTAGGTATTTTGGATTCCTTATCTTATGAGGTAGTCTCGATTGAGATCTTAGATTATCAAGTTCCTTGGTTGCGGACGAAGAATATGGATTCATTAAAGGTTCTTTGGAGGAACCATAAGGTTGAAGAAGCTATTAGGAAGGCGAAGAAGACATGAAGTTCAAGTATCTGCATTTGTTCTTTGTTCTGGAAATTCATGCTTAAGGTATGTTTTGATCTTATCATCTTTATTTTCTGACTTTGTTAAAGGAAATGGTGATTCCTTAATGTTTTCATTTTCTAACTTTGTTAAAGGAAGTTTGATGGGTAATAATGTGTTAACTTATGCTTGAGATTGCCTTTACCTATCATTCGAGGATGAATGATCCTAGTGGGGGAGAACTGAGACACCTTGAGTTTTGACCCTTAGAATTTTCCTGAGTTTATGAACTCTCTTTGAACAATACGACTCAAGCATACAAGTCGCATGTTGTGCTAATGACTTAGGATCCCAAGTCGTATGATAAATAGTATGTTCTAGGTCATTTTCTATCCAAGGTATGAAAAGACTCGATATGAGTCGTATGGATATGGTCGAGAGAATAGGGACAATCATATGTTAAATAGTGTGCATTAATGATCATGTACTGCCTAGGGCACGACTATAGGGTACCAGTCATCTAATGTTGATACAAGTTAGGTCATGAAGTCATATGTTGGATAAAATTGTAGTCCAACTTTCTACCTAGGGTACGAATGGAGGGTACCACTCGTATGATGTGGGTACGAGTGAGGGGTCCAAACCATACCCACCTACATTATTTTAATACCTTTTAAGCGGAGGGTAATCTAGATATTTTCCACCCCAAACCCTTAAGACCACACGTCCTAAAATGATTTTTGGCCTCTCATTACTCACTTTAGAAATCAAAACACTCTCAAAACTCTCTCTAAAGGCTCTTAAGAAGATTAGGATAAGGTTTCTTCAAGGTTTTCATCTAGAGGCTTAAAGACCAAAGTCTCTCCGTTAATCTTCATGAATAAGGAATGTGACTCTTTTTTCATTATTAGTTTATGAAAATCATGTGTTTAAAGCTTTATTTATGAGTCATTAATTGTGGATTTGAAAACCAATGTTGAGGGTTATGTTACATATTGTTGAGATTGTTTACTTTAGGTTTAAATTGTGAATACACTTGTTTTAATGATGGTTTTCACATATGATGCTTGTTAATCGTGGTTTAACAATTGGGTCATGGTTAACCCTAAACTTGATGGTTTTTACTTTGGTTTTGGTCTTGGAAATGGTATGCCCTCAATGTGTTTGTGAAATTGTCAAAGAGAACAAACTAGTCACATGTTGCATTGAGTTTTGAACTAAGGCATTGGCCTAAAGATTGTGAATCATTGGTAATGGTTTTGTGAAGTCCTTGTTGGATATATATTGATTTGAATTGTAACCTTGGTTATTTAATTGGCTTAATGGGTTTGATTCCCAACACATTGAATTCAATTAAAATCTATGTTAGACAATGGGTTCGAGTCCCAAATGACCAATTGGTTAATAATGGTAATGGCATATGGTTGCTTGAAAGTTGTTTTGGTATGACATAAGAAAGGTATGCCTTGGTAAGTAATTGGTTTAATGGTTGTTTTTGTGCAATGGATGTTTTAATTAGGCTTTAAAGAGGGACATGTAGTCGGGCTATGATAGTAGAGTCCGAAGGACTAACACTTAAAACCGTGCTAGCTGGTGTGGGTGTCTTTATAATCGAGTGGTTTGAGTCCCTCGAATGAATATATGAATGGGAGATTCGTGTCCCCCTTAATACATGTATTGGTTCTTAAGTCACTGTGATTATACTGGGAGGTTCGAGTCCCCCATATAGGCATATATAGTTATGGATATTCTCTGGTTGGTACGGCTACACGTACTGGGGATCTTCCATCTAGGGGAGAGATGGACCCATATAGACCGTGGGTGCCTGTGTATATGATGGTTATGCTACACAACCTAGGTTAGTGTTTTGGAAGTTCATTCAAATCTTGTTCCCTATCCCAACATAATATATACGTATACGTCCGTATTGCATTGGTTACATGCATTGGTTGATTGGTTTGAATAATGGAATTACTTATCTTTATCCTTGAGTGACGTGCTAGCTCTTCAACTGCTAACCTTCTTCAAATGTTGTATCCCCACATAATACAGGGACTAGTCATACTATCACACCTCATGCTCATTGACTTAGATTCGGGGACAACTTATGTTGGCTTAAGTGATGAGCTTTCTTACTTCGGAAGATTCATTTCTTGTTTTGAGTTTTCTTTTGTCTTTACTGGTTAGACTTGGATATTGGTTTTGGCTATGGTCAGGGGCTCTTCCCGATCGGATTGTTGGGTTTTTTTAGAGGCTTTGTATGGACAAACTGTGGACTTGGGTATGTTGTGGAATGGATTGATTATGTTATGGTTCTTTGTTTGCTTTGGATGGTTTGACTTGGTTGGGTTGATCTTGAATATAGACGTATCCCAAAGTAATTACATTTTGAATTTCTCTATCATTACATTTTGAATTACTCTATATTGTTATATGTTCGGAATTTATCCATCTCAGGGTATATGTTTGTTGGTTGGATTGAATATGTTTGGAATTCATCAATCTCAAGATTCTGAATTTGTTCTTCCAATAGGAGTAGTGCTTTCCATTGAAAGATGGAGATCTTATGGAGAAGTGATCGTCTTGAAGGAGAACAACTGGAATTTGATAGTTTGCCATTGGATCTTTACTCATGTGCGGTTAAGCGATACTGTTGGTGACCGGCTCTAATACTACCAATTGAAAGTCTAGAGGGGGTGGGGTAAATTGCAATTATTTGAGTAGACTGGTCAAATTAGACAGTCGACTTTCCTACACACAAGTATACTTAAACAGAACAGAGCTATAATTAATGATGCATATAGATAAATAAGTTGATAAAGTAACAACACAATAATTTATCTTGGTTCGGAACACCAATATGGTTCATACTTCCAGTCCCCTTGGGTTTCAAGAGATTCCTTTCAATTCTTCAAAGTAGTATCAGAATACAGAATTGAAAAATATGTTCTGAAGCTTACTTAGATATATCTTGTGACACAACTTCAAATGTAACAACTAAGTTGACTTGATCTTTCTTTTGTGACTATTGTAAACAAAGACTACAAAATTCTTATCAAGACTAAGATTGAGACACACTCAGATCTTTGGTGAAGTTGTTTGTCATCTGCGATTTATAGTCATGGATTTTATATCATTCAGCTGCCTCTGCTTCTTTTCTTCATAAGGAAACCCAAGGATTTCTTCTCAATCAAGGATTTAAATTGATTACTTGATTGAGGGATTTGTAACATATGGTATGTCCATATCAGATATGTCCATATGTGGTGAAACCATTATTTCTCATAGGCATACATGTGTCTATATAAGATATGTCCATATAGAGGGTGTGATCTTCTTTTTTTTTTCCTTGCCATGAGAGATGTTCAATCATCTTTGATTACCTTGTCCAGCGATATGTACAATAAGATCATTGATTGATGTGGTTCAATATTCAACATCGTCTTCTCGAATAAATACTCCTTGCCTTGTGCACAATTAACACGACCTGCCCTGGGGCCTTGTCATAATAGGCGTTCCAAGTCTGACTGGGATCGGAGACCACCCCTGTTACCCAACTCTACTTCCAGCTGCCTGCCCTGAGTAAGTTGAATTCCGAGCATGTAACAAAATATTGTAACAACTCACATAAAGACTCTGGGATTAGATCACAACCTTGACCGACCCAATCGATTCCAACCATCCCATACCACTAATTCAACCTTACCAAACCATACCAAAACAAAGGCCATAAACCAGGACACAACCATTGATGTTCCAAAGCAAGATATAACCAATCCAAAAATGAAATATGATGGAACAGTGAAAAATTATGTACGATGATTCCATCCTCCCAGGTCATTTCAATGCCAAGGACGACACCAATACCTATACCACCCATTCCAACCCATAGAAGTACCATAAAGCCTCTCACCAAAAGAGTAATTAAATCTAATTTAGACATGCCCCCAACCATAGCCAAAATCCATATCCAAAATAAAATCAAAGTTTCTAGAAATATCCATAACATAAAATGATGCCTTCCGAAAGGATGAAAGCCCACCACTTCAGTCCAAATGCTATCTCTGAATCAATCACTATGTAGGAGTAGTAGAACAAACGGTTCTGGCATCGCATAGGTATACAACCTCCAGTACACGGGGTTAGTGAGTGACCGCTAGCATGATCTCAAGGTAAGGATAAAATAATGCCATTTATAAAACCAAGTAAAAACATCCATATGCACACAACCATACATACACACACATATATATATATATGTATATATATATATGTATATGTATGTATGTATATATATATAAATATGTATATATATATATAACCATGTTGGGAAAAAGGGACCGGGTTTAGCACCTTTTTAAAACCTTTACCTGCATTGTGTAGCTTCGCCGTCCTAAACCACCCACGAGCTATTTGGGTTCAGCTCCCCCTACTGAAAGGGCCCCAATACATGTAGCCACATGACCAGGGAAGTATCCCATGGGATAACTAGGACATCCCCAAAATAAAGTGTGATATCATTCACCTGGTCACAAAAACCAACCTCATTGTGGCAAATATGAGTTCCAATTTTGGTCCCCCGAGACCTTCACCTTCCACGACTTAGTTACACCTCCCACCATTATCTTCCAATTAAAACCAATTTCTAAAATACCAAACCATTATCCATTTATTAACCAAGGCCATTGATACTTATATCGTCATACCAACCCTTACTTGCAAGTATCATCCATAGCCAACCATTTATAGGTTTAAGGGGACTTTTAAGTGCCCTTCTATTTACCATATTAAACCACTTGGGAGACTTCCATGTTCCCAAAAAGCATAAACCAATTAGCCTTTCCAAACCATTTAAGCCATGCATAATTCCTTTACCAAGTTTAAAACACGCAAGAGTTCTATTAAAAGAAGTCAATGCAATAAACATATCTTTCTAAGTATTTTGTCAAACAGATTGGGGGCATAATTGACCAAAACCAATTCCAATTACCATTAAACCATTACCATGCAATTCAATTATACAAAACCACCATTAATGTATATAAAAGCACAAATTAAACCATGGGAAGCCATAACCAACCATTTAACATCAAAACCTCCAAATCATATTTGAAAGATAAAATTATGTACTATCAAAACCTTGCAAACATTTATATAAACCATGCCTTTAAGTACAATTAATGATAAGGGAAGAGAATATTCCTCAAACCAAGATGATGATTGAAAGAAATTATAAAGATAATCCCTAAATTGATCCTTTAGTTAAAACCCTAGCTCTCCTTGCCCAAAAGCTCTTGAGAGAATTATGGAGTGTTTAGGAAGAGTATCTACGTATTAATGAATAGAATAATAGGGTAAATAACCTCCTAATTAGGTTAGAAGTCATGGGAACCTATTAGGATAAGTAGGAAACTATCTATAATACCCTTACTTAAGTTGCACAAAAATCCCATAACAGGGATAAGACTGATCCACACAAGTCATACCCTCCGATATGATCGGTATCCACCTCTCATATCCTGAATCTCCATCCTTGGACCAAAAAATATCTAGTATATGACTCATCAATCCAATTTGTAACCACAACATACAATCCGTATCCAAGACCCGTATCCCTGACAGAATAAAATACTTGGAGGATTGAACACTGTCTACCATACGAGTCCCTGGTATGACTCGTACCCTGGATTATGGATTATGGTGAGCCACTTGTACTAAGATCCAAACTAAGTTAACAAGTCTAAGATTAATTTAAGGAACCAAAAGTAAGACC
Source organism: Capsicum pubescens (assembly GCA_030864215.1). Lineage (NCBI taxonomy): Eukaryota > Viridiplantae > Streptophyta > Magnoliopsida > Solanales > Solanaceae > Capsicum > Capsicum pubescens. The sequence continues at coordinate 115,760,422 of CM061546.1, forward strand.
CCACAAAATCCTAATCTCAACTCAGTCTTTTAAGCTTGCTAAGGGGCCCCAAACTTAGAAAATTTTAGCTAAGTATTCAGACATAGTATTATTTTGGCCTTCGTAAGTCAGAAACTCTATTTCACAACTCTTATGACCTTAAAGTATCAATATTTAGGTTGAATCATGATCAAGAATGTCAGTAGGTGTTCCCAGACGAGTTTAAGACTTTTCGAACCTCGTTTAGACCATGTTCGAGTGACAAAAATAGTGAGTCGATGTGATATCGATGCGTCGCGTTGTCCCTCATATTGATAGATAATTTTTCCCTCAGCTCAGTGCAAATTTGAGTGAATCGATGTGGACTCGATGCGGTACGTTGGCCATCACATCGATGCCAATGATGTGGTGCATCATCTGTGCATCAACAGTTTGGTTTTCAGTCATTAAAAGCCGCATCCTCAGGGGTATTAAGGTTTTTTTCCAATGCCTATCAGCCCCAAAACACGAGATTAAGCCTCTTTAGAGGATAAATCCATTTACTATTCTCAAACTTCTCAAGAACAAAAACCCTAGGTAATCTAAATTCAAAAGCCAAGGCTCAGGATTTCACCATTGTACTTCAAGAATTTAGCAACCAAGGTATGTGAAGTGTTCATCCAAGGATTCCTTCCACCCTTGGAGTCCAATAAACTCTTTTAAACTTCAAGTAGCTTGACTTCAAGCTTTCCATGATTTGAAATAAAGTGTATTCATGATTATTTCTATAATTGGGTTTATAATTCATGATTTATTACAAGATTTATGTAGAATTATTTGATATGTGTGATTTATCATGTGAATTCATGTTGAAACCACAAAATTGTGAATTTGGAAATTGAATCATGATGCTCACATGTTGTTTAGTATTATGTGCATATACTATGCCATCCAAGTGTTTGATGAATTGCTCATGTGAATGTAATAATAAGATTATATCATGCTAGTATGTATATTATTTCAAGCCATGCAAGTGTTTGATAAAATGCCTCTATAGATGCATTATGAACAGGTGTACATTTTTATGCTATGCAAGATAATGCGAAGCTTTAATTTTCATGCTTTCGAGTCCTGGGGGTATTTATACCTAACAATTTAGCTATTTACCTAAATCCAGTGTCAATTATAGAATAATCTCAGTCATGTCACGATCAGTAGTACTCTCAATCAGTTACAGGGCTCAGGAGAACTCAGTAGACTCAGTATTAGTCCCGTCTAGTTCAGTATTTAATTTAAACCTCAGTAAACTCAGTCAGCTAATAGAATTCAGTAGTATTTCATCAGTTAACTGAACTCAGTAAAATAAGTAATAGTTCAATCAAGCCTAGTAAGAACTAGGAAATTAGTTCAGTCTCTATTCAGTTGGGAGTAGGATTCAGCACTAAGCGAACCCAGGGATGTGGGCATTCCTACCAGTAAAGGGTTTGACCCTTAGTAGCAATCCCTGCATTATAGAACTACATAGCCAGTGTAGGTTGAGATATCTTCCTACCAGATTAGGGTTGATACATCATACATGAGTTTTCCTGCCAGCGAGGGTTGACGAAAGAGCTTTCTGTCAGAGAGGGTTAACTTACAACTTGTGTTTACCCATGGCACAGTACTGACACTCTTCCAACTGGGGTTACAGGTAGGACCCCAATTTTTTTAGAAAGGGGAATGTTGGTTAAATAATTACCTCCCACAATTTCAGTCTCAGACTCAGTCTCAGTATAGAACTCAGTTTAGTTGTACAGATTCAGTACTGTTAGACACAGTCACTCAGTTTAGTACGAAGCTCAGTTTAGTTCCACAGAATCAAGACTGTCAGATACTGTCACTCAGTTATCAGCTACACAGTATAAGTAAACTCAGATATCAGTAAATCATAAATTCAAAACTCAATATCCAGTATTGTCACTATCTCAGTTACAATATAGGTATTCATGCATATACTCTCATTCAGTTATATTCATGTCATTCAGTCAGTATTGTTCATGCATATGAACCCATGCATTTCAGCCTACCTCACGTAGCATACCAGTATATTTAAATTACTGACGTATACCTTTCTCTTGTGCTATGATTTCTTATATCATAGGTTCAGATGCATGGTCTCCTGACCACCCTTAACAAATCAGATCTTCATTAGTCAGAGATAATGGTGTGTCCTTATAGTTTTAGGACATGATTATTTTCTTTAATATTTTGGTTTATCAGTACATTTTTTAGTAGTTGGAGTTAGATGGGGGCTTGTCCCATCAACTCCATTATTAAGACAGTAGAGGCTTTTCAGACTAGAGTATTTTTAGACAGATGTTTTAGTTTTTGTATTGTTATACCATATTCAGTGTTATTTCAGTATTGAATCTTATGGAAAGTTTCCACCTAAATTCTGCATATTTGTAGTATTACTATTCATATATTACAACAGGTTCCAATCATGGATTAGATTGTGGTAATTCGAGACTATGAGCATCGTGTAGTATCCGGGGTACAAACTTGGGGCGTTAAAAACATGGTATCAAAGCCTAAGGTTCAACAGATTCCTAGGAAGTCTGAAAGCCACATCTAGTAAGGTCTTGTGCATGGGTATGTATCACTCCATACTTATGGACAGGAGGCTACAAGATGTTTTAGGAAAAGTTTCCCTTCTTTTAGTACTCATATCATGCGAGTAGGCATGAGCTCTAGTTAAACTCTCTATCTAATCCAAGTTTCTCTTCCATTTATAGAATATTCTTCCAAAGAGGACTAAGGGAAAAGGAATGGGAGACCATCCAGGACCCCAGCCTGTCTAGCTAGATCCTCTGGATGAAGATATCTCACATGCTGAGTTCAGAGCAATTTTCACCACCCTAGCTCATTCTGTGGCAACCCAAAATAAATGTCCAGCTGTTGTTCCAATCAACCCAGTGTCCAATACTGTTGCTTCTAGGATTTGGGATTTCACCTGAATGAACCCTCCATCTTTTACTAGGTCTAAGTCAGATGAGGACCCTCAGGAATTTCTTGATTAGGTGTAGAAAGTTATAGATATTATGGGAGTGACTGCTGTTAAGAAAGATGAGTTGGTTGCATATCAGTTACAACATGTGGCACGCTCATGGTTTAAACAGTGGAAAGCAGAAAAGGCCATAAATGCAGGGCCCATAGAATGGGAGGAGTTTGCTGTTGCTTTTCTGGATAGGTTCTTCCCACTAGAGTTGAGGGAAGCAAAAATTTTGGAGTTTATAAATCTAAAGTAGGGAAACCTGACTGTATAAGAGTATTCTCTCAAGTTTACTTAGTTAGCCAGATATGCCTCGCATTTAGTAGCAGATGGAAGATCTTAGATGAGTAAGTTTGTGTCTAGGGTGTCTAGCGGTGTGGTCAAGGAATGTAGGACCGGAATATTGATTAAGGAGATGGACATATCCAGGCTCATGTTCCACTCTCAATAGATAGAGGAGGTAAAGAATAAAGAGAAGGAGAGGGAAAACAAGAGAGCGAGAATAGGTAGTTTCAACTTCGCTCAACCTAAGTTAGAGGGTGGGAATCGTTCTCAGTTCTGCCTGAAATCCTTAGTTCCAACTCCGTGCTCAGCCAGTTCTCCTGTGCCAAAATTCAGAGATGACAACAGAGATAGGGCGTTAGGCCCTATACCCTAGGGTAGTGTTAGTAGTGCCTGGAAAAATCCCTTTTGTCAGAAGTGTGGCAGAAACCACCTGGGTATCTGCAGAGCTAGCAATGATGTATGTTTCAGATATGGTAAGCCAGGCCATAGGGTCAGACAGTGTCCTCAGGTAGGTTTGCAGAGTCAGCATAACCATCCCCAGCTCAGTTCGGTTGCCTTAATCAGTAGGGTGCCACATCTAGTGCCACCAGTGGGCAGCATCCAAACAGACTCTACGCACTTCAGTCCCAACAGGATTAGCAAAGTTCTCCTGATGTGGTCACTAGTATGTTGCAAGTTTATCATTTACATGTTTATGCTTTGCTATATCCAAGAGTTTCCTTGTCCTTTGTTATTCCTTATATTGATGTTGACTTCGAATTCAGTCCCAAAATCATAGCAGATCCTTTCTCAGTCTCTACCCCAGTGGGTAAATCTATCATAGCCCAGCAGGTATGCAGGAACTGTTTGGTTATGGTATCTCATAAAGTCACTTTAGCAGACTTAGTCAAATTAGAGATGACCAATTTTGATATCATTCTCAGCATGGATTTTCTTCATTCCTTCTATGCCTCAGTTGACTGCAGAAACAAAATTGTCCAGTTTTAATTTTCAAATAAGCCCATCCTAGAGTGGAGAGGTAGTACTTTAGAACTTAGGGGTCAGCTTATTTCTTACCTAAGGTCAAGAGAAATGATATCTAAGGGATGTGTCTAGCATCTTGTTTGAGTACAAGACTCTAGTTAAGAAACCCCTAATCTTGAATTAGTGTCAGTAGAATGTGAATTCCCAGACGTGTTTCTTGAAGATCTCCCCAGAGTTACTCTCGAAAGGGAAATTGATTTCAGAATTGATCTTCTTCTAGATACTCAGCCCATATCTATTCCGCCATACAAAATGGAACCTGCAAAACTCAGAGAATTAAAAGAATAGTTGAAGGATTTCCTAGATAAGGGATTTATCAGACCCAGTATGTCTCCATGAGGTGCACCAATTTTATTTGTGCATAAGAAATATGGTTCTCTCAGAATGAGTATTAACTATCGTCAGCTAAATAAAGTCACGATTAAGAACAAGTATCTACTTCCCAGAATCGATGAATTATTTGACCAACTTCAGGGTGCCAGTTACTTCTCCAAGATAGACCCTATCATCATCTCAGAGTCAGTGACTGTGACATCCCAAAAATAGCCTTAAGAACTCGGTATGGTCACTTTGAATTCTTAGTCATGTCCTTTGGTCTTACCAATTCCCGTACAGCCTTGATGGACTTGATGAACTGTGTGTTTAAGAAGTACCTGAACATGCGTCATAGTCTTCATAGATGACATTCTTGTTTACTTCCGCAGTGAGCATGATCATGCAGACCATATCAAAATAGTACTACAGACTCTAAGAAATCATCAGCTATTAGCCAAATTCTTAAAGTGCAAATTTTGGCTAAGGTCAGTAGTTTTCCTTGGCCATATCATTTCTAGTGATGGCATTAGAGTTGGTCTCCATAAGACCAAAGCAGTGAGAAACTAGCCTAGAACCATCTCTCTAATAGATATCATGATTTTCTTAGGCTTGGCTTGCTATTACCGATGGTTTGTTGAGGGATTTTCATTTATTTCATCCCTATGTCCAGATTGACTCAGAAGAAAGTCAAATTCCAGTGGTCAGATTCTTGCGAAAAAAGTTTTTAGGATATGAAGACTCGACTTACTACAGCTCCAGTTTTGACGCTACCAGATGCTTCAGATGGGTTTGTGGTATATTGTGATGCCTCCAAAGTCAGTTTGGGTTGTGTTTTGATGCAGAGAGGTAAGGTCATAGCCTACGCCTCTAGAAAGCTTAAGCCTCATGAAAAGAACTATCCTACTCATGATCTTGAGTTAGCAACAATAGTATTTGCCTTAAATATTTAGAGGCACTATTTGTATGGGGTGCACGTTGATGTGTTCACTGACCATAAGAGCCTACAGTATGTGTTATCTTAGAAAGATATAAACCTCCATCAAAGAAGGTGGTTGGAGTTATTGAAAGACTACGACACGAGCATCCTATATCATCCAGTAAAGCCAATGTAGTGGCTTATGCTCTCAGTTAAATATCTATGGGTAGTGTTGCTCATGTGGAGGATGGTAAGAAGAAGTTAGTTCAGGAAGTTCATCATCTTTCCTGACTAGGTGTTCACTTAGTTGATTCAGCAGAAGGTAGTGTATGGGTGCAGACTAGTTCAGAATCATCCCTGGTTTCCGAGGTAAAGGAAAAGTAGTATAGGGATCCAGTCTGGTAAAGTTGAAGGAATCAACCAGAGATTAGAAAGTAGAGGTCTTCTCCCAAGGGTGAGATGGTGTTTTGCATTGTCAAAATCAGCCATGTGTGCCAGGAGTGGATGACTTGAGACAACAAGTTCTCGACGAAGTGTATGGTGTGCACTACTCTATTCATCTAGGGGACACTAAGATGTACCGTGATTTGCGGGAGATCTATTAGTGGAGTGGGATGTAGAGAGACATTACAGAGTTTGTGGCTAAGTGCTCAACATGTCATCAGGTTAAGATCGAGCATCAGAAGCAAAGTGGGTCCATGCAGGAGTTCAGGATTCCCACTAGGAAATGGGAAGAAGTAAACATGGACTTTGTGATGAGTTTGCCTCATACTCGTCGCTAGCATGATTCAGTTTGGGTCATTGAAGATAGGATGACCAAATCCTCTCATTTCCTACCACTCCATACCTCTTATTAAGCCGAGGATTACACCAAACTCTATATCAGGAAGTTGGTCAGATTACACGGTGTTCCATTTTCTACTATATCAGATAGAGGTATCCAGTTCACCTCTCATTTTTGGAAGGCATTCCAAAAGGGTCTTGGTACCCGAGTTCACCTCAATACAACCTTTCATCCTCAGACAGATGGTCAAGTAGAAAGGACCGACCATTCATACTTTAGAAGATATACAGCGAGCGTGTGCGATAGACTTTAAATGTAGTTGGTATGACCACTTGCCTTTGATTGAATTCGCATATAACAACTTCTATCATTCCAACATTCAGATGGCTCCGTTTAAGGCTCTTTATAGGAGGAGGTATAGATCTCCCATTGGTTGGTTTGAAGTAGGTGAGGCTGTAGTAGTAGGGCTTGACTTGGTATTAGATACCTTAGAGAAAGTTTAGTAGAATAGTGATACAAGAATAAACTACTAAAAACGAAATTAAGGACTCAAGACTCAAAAATCAGCAACCACAAGACAAAGAAAACAACATAATAAGAAAGGGGATGAAGAAGAGATGTATAAAAGTAAAGATAGGTAATGAGACCCTTACTATCACCAATGATTAGCAAAAGAAAGTGTATCAAACCTTCAAACATAACTCATCAATGGTAGTTCAAACCTCACTCTTAGGTGGACCAAAGGAATTCACACTCCTCAATCACACCTTTTTTGCCAATTGATCAACACAAGTGAAATCCATCAAATGTATTAATCTCTCAAGTTTGGATGTCTTTTCAAAGACCTACACTAAGATGGATTTTCCAATCCCTACACTAAGGAAAGAAACTACACTAAGAGTAATACTCAATTCAATTCATCAAAGTCTAATGAAAAATGGAAGCTAAGGGTCTATTTATACTATTACAAGACAATGTCTAAAATACCCTTAATGAAGGGCGCTCCTTTTGAGTGTAGAAAGGGAGTCTCAAAAGACCATAATATCCCTAAGTTGAGGAAGCTTTATAGTGTATTCAAGGATTCGTTGGAGTGTATTAAAATCTCTTCTTCACGTTTTACCAAATACACGTTGAAGGCATCATACTCTCATAAGCTCTTATTTGCATGAACAAGGACTGAAAAGGCTCCAAAAGGGTCTTTAATCCGAAGCTTGAACCTTTTATAATGCCTTGTACTCTTTTTTTCTCTTTATGATTGTATCATCCTCTCCATATTGAAAGGAATTTGTCCTCAAATTCACATCTAGAAACACCAAGGAGAGAAGAAAATAAGCACACAATCTTCATGGTAGGAGGGTTAGCATTAGTACCACAAATGATATAACCATGCCAAGGGGGTACACTCTTGGAATATAGCTAATAATCCTTTGTTATGATCATGAAACACTTACTATAAGAATCATAAAGGACTTGGCTAAGATAGACATCAAGGAAGGAGGAGTGCAACTTGAGACCATCACATATATCAACAAGCCAAGGTTGTTCACATTTGAAATATATCCATGGGTCCTTTGTGTGTGACATGAAGAGATTAGAATGAATGGAACAAAGGAGGTGGTTTTGGAAAATATCAAGAGATAAGGAAAATACAATGGTCTTAATGGCTTCACTATACCCAAAAGGTAAGACTACCTTTGGCTTAGGAACCATAAGATACATTTGTTTCATTACCTCTACAAAGGATCTCATCAAATATGGTGCCACTATTGATCCTAAGGTGCAACTCACCCACATATAATCATCACTCAGACAAGGAAACCAGCCACCAAACTTACTATCTCTACATAATACCAATTCAAAATTAACAAGGTTATCATCAAAGGTAAAGAGGTAGTATAGGAAGGAATCAAGTGTGAAAACATCATGCCGAGGGGGTACACTTTTAAAATACAACCATCAATCCTTTGTTTTAACAATGAAAAACTTTTTATGATCAGTACAAAGGATAAGGCTAAGGTCATTATCAAGGAAAAATGAAGACGCACCAAGACAATCCCTTCCCCACCCTACAAGTGCACCGGGATCACATGGATGAAGTAGCCAAGGATATAAGACAGGGTTACTCATTCCTTTTACTAGGGAATAATACTCACAATCAACAAAAGAATTTGATTTTAAGGGAAGATTAACATTCAACAATGAGGATCTACGACCTAGAAGACTTTCCTCAATAAGATGCATTCTATCCTTCACATCCTCACTAGTTGTTGGTAACTTACATACCAATGTAGACTCACCTTGGTTTTTGAAAGGGTCAAATAATGTGTGAATACTCTTGTCACTTGGTAATGGAACCTTATTCAAGTTATAAATGCTAGCACTAGATGGATACAAATCAGTCTTACGAAAAGAATTGATTTTGTCATCTAAAGGATCAACTAGTGCTTGCATACTCACAAAAAGAGTTTGGTCCTTATACAACTTTACAACACCAAGAGTATCACAAAATTGAAATTCACACACTTCTTCACTAATAAAATATAAAACTATACCACTTTGGCCACTACTAGCCACATCACAACGATTCAAGTTTCTAGAGGTGTAGAAGATAGCTTTATTACCTTGTAGATCATGGGAAGTGTGTTCTTAACTTGGTTTTGCATCATGGAAGCCCTCATGCTCCACATTACAAGGGAATATGTCAATGTTTCCCTTTGGACTCACTTCTTCATCACTTATCCCAAAATTAGGATTCAGAACACTAAGCATTTGACGTATATCTTCAACGAAGCTATCCCAATGGGCATTGATGCAATCAAACGTGGCATCCAAATTATGGTAGCCATGGTAACTAAAATAAATAAAAAAACTACAAAATAAACAAGAAAGTTAGTTCAAATATCCTCACCAACTTTCTCACTCTCGGATCTCACCTCACACTTGGTCTCACAAGTGTTGAATACTTGGCAATACTTGGAAAGTGAATTGAGTGGTGACTATGCCTTGGCCCGGAGTAAATTTTTGTTTGATATGACTCAAATAAAATGATGTATGGAATTGAAAAAACAAACTGCTACAAATTCAAAAATGAGAAAAGCACACAAAAATCGAAGACGCGAAACAAATAGACTCTAATCTAATTGCCAAACTAGTAGGTACTTACTAGTTGTTAATTAGGGATAGAACAAACAAAATTAAAACTAGAAACAACAATTAGAAACTAAGAAAATTTAATTTTAGAGATGAATTTGGTTGATCACAAGTGATGACGTGGCACTACGTGGTTGGTTGTCACTTTTCCAAATTTTCAATTTCCCAAATCTTTGTTTCGGACAAACACTTTTTTAGGTATGAAAGGATTTCGGTTTTAGAGGGAAAGATGGAGGTTTTGAAGCCTTTTTGGATCTTCAAATGAATTCAAAATGAGTTTGCCCCCCCCAGTACATTCAAGTGTACTTGCTTGTCTCCCTGTGCCCCCTTCCTTTTTGGAAGACTTGGATATTCTTGGAATATGCTTTTGGACTAACAACTTTTTCACTATATTTATTCCCTTTTTTGGATCAAAAAACACCCTTGAATATTCTTCTTCACTAAGATATGAAGATGATGGATGAACAATATGAATATTCCAGTGTTGACCAAGTTTGACCAACAAGCAAATGGACTCCAAATCTGATTTTTTTTGTAGATCTAGGTACCTTATGCCAAAACAAACTCAAACCACTAAAAATCAGCCACAACACACGTCTAAATAGAAAGGGTAATTTTCAGATCTAGCTTAAGAGCTTCAAAACTCCATAGCCATGGTGGATCTTAGCTCAAACTCAACCAATCTTTACTCTAAAAGTAGATCTAGACTCCTTATGTGCTAGAGAGAAAGGATCTAGAACTAGAAACCTTCGAAACACAATAAAAACTTGTAGATCTAACTTGAAAATTTTGGATATACAACAAACACACAAGACAACACCTTTTTTTTTGGTATTTTTGGATTTTTGACTCTTTGCATCGTTTCCACCCCAAACTATACCCAAAAAGTCGAAGCCACACCTAAACTATACTAGTGACCTATTACACACCTAAAATATAAAAAAGTGAAACTATTTACACCCTGTCAGGCTACCACCACTAGCATGTGGTGTAGTGTTTTACACGCGCTGCCACGTCAGCACCACGTCAGTAAAAAGTATCACTTTTTTTATAGTTAAGGTGTGTAATAGGTCACTTTTATAGTTTAGGTGTGGATTCAACTTTTTGACTATAGTTTGGGGTTGAAATGATGCCTTTTCCCTTAATGTTTTTAGCCGTTTACTTTTGTTATTTAATAGGCTGGACGCGCCTAAAATAAGTGTAACCAACGCGCCTTAGAATGGGGGTCGCGGGGAGGTAATAATATCACTTTTATATAGTTAAGGTGTGTAATAGGTCACTTATATAATTTAGGTGTGACTTAGACTTTTCTTGTATAGTATGGGGTGAAAATGATGCCTTTTCCCATTTTCTAAATAAGAACACTAAAACCAAGATTTAGGGATGTTGGAACAACCCTAACCAAGGCTTTGATACCAAATGATACAGTAATAAACTACTAAAAATGAAATTAAGGACTCAAAACTCAAAAAACAGAAACCACAAGACAAAGAAAACAACACAATAAGAAAGGGGATGAAAAAGAGATGCATAAAAGTAAAGATAGGTAATGAGACCCTTACTATCACCAATGATTAGCAAAAGAAAGTGTATCAAAACTTTAAAAACACCTCATAAATGGTAGTTCAAACCTCACTCTTAGGTGGATCAAAGGAATTCACACTCCTCAATCACACCTTTCTTGCCAATTGATCAACACAAGTGAAATCCATCGAATGTATTAATCTCTCAAGTTTGGATGTCTTTTCCAAGACCTACTAAGATAGATTTTACGAGACATACACTAAGGAAATAAACTACACTAAGAGTAATACTCAATTCAATTCATCAAATTCTAATGAAAAATGGAAGCTAAGGGTCTATTTATACTATTACAAGACAATGTCTAAAATACCCTTAATGAAGGGTGCTCCTTTTGAGTGTAGAAATGGAATCTAAAAAGACCATAATATCCCTAAGTTGAGGACGCATTATAGTGTATTCAAGGCTTCCTTGGAGTGTATTAAAAGCTCTTCTTCATGTTTTAGAAAATAAACACCCTTGGTTGAAGACATCAAGCTCTCATAAGCTCCCATTTGTATGAACAAGGATTGAAAAGGCTCCAAAAGGGTATTTAATCCGAAGCTTGAACCTTTAATAATGCCTTGTACTCTTTTTTGCTCTTTATTCTTGTATCAATCAGGGAAAGGCTTAAGACAACTCAGATCCGACAGAAATCATACGCAGATATGCACAGAAAGGATCTCAAGTTCGAGATTGGTGATTTTGTGTATTTGATAACCTCTACTATGAAAAGAGTGAAGAGGTTTGGAAAGAAGGGGAAACTCAGTCCCTGATATGTCGATCCTTATCAAATTCTTAGCCGTTTCAGAAAGGCAGCTTACGATATTGAGTTGCTTTCAAACTTAGCTTCTGTGCATCCAGTATTCCATGTATCCTTGCTTAAAAAATATAGAGGTAACCCAGCAGTCGTAGTCCTGATAGAGGGTATAGATATCCAAAAAATCCTCTCTTATGAAGATATCGCAGTTAAAATCCTTGATTATCAGATTCGCAGACTGAGGAACAAAGAAATCCCTCTAGTCAAAGTACTTTGGCGGAATTAGTCTGTGGAGAGAGCAAATTGGGAAACAGAAGTAGACATGCGGACCAAGTATCCTTACCTCTTCTCTAAAAACTCATACTCAGCCCAAGGTAATAGTTTTCCTTTGAATTTACTCAGTCTCATGTTCAAATATAGCTACCAGGTTGGTATCAATTAACGTTGCATTCTCAGTCATGCATTCACGAATCAGGTCAGTCATGTACTTATGCATCAGACATGCATGTCCAGTATATAAGCTCAACTTATCAGTAATCCCAGTCATGCATTCATGAATCATGTTCAACTATATACTCATGCATCAGATATGCATGTTCAGTATGATAATTCAGTATATTGGTAATTTCAGTCATGAAATCATATTTCAGTTGTGCATGTCCAGTGTCTAAATATAGTCTATCAGTATTCTCAATTTAATCAGTCTCATTCGAGGACGAATGTTACCAAGGGGAAAATATCGTAAGAATCCAAAAAATGCTAAGCTCAACTCAGTCTTTTAAGCTTGTTAAAGGGTCCCAGACTTAGAAAATTCTAGCTAAGTATTCAGACTTAGTATTATTTTGGCCTTGGTAAGTTGGTAACTTTATTTCACAACTCTTATGACCTTAAAGTATCAATATTTAGGTTGAGTCATGATCAAGAATGTTAGTAGGTGTTCTTGGACAAGTTTTAGATTTTTTGGACCTCGTTTAGACCATGTTCAAGTGACCAAAATAGTGAGTCAACGCGATCTCGATGCGTCACATCATCCCTCATATCGACAGATAATTTTTCCCTCAGCTCAGTGAAAATTCTAGTGAACCAATGTGAACTCAATGCGGTGCGTCGGCCATCGCATCGATGCCAATGACGTGGTGCATCGGTCTGTGCATTGACAGTTCAATTTTTAGTCATTAAAAACCGCATTTTTAGGGGTATTAAGATTATTTTCCCACACCTATCAACCCCAAAACACGAGATTAAGCCCCTTTAGAGGCTAAATCCATTCACTATTCTCAAACTTCTCAAGAATAGAAACCCTGGGTGATCTAAATTCAAAAGCCAAGACTCAAGAAACCAAGGTATGTGAAGAGTTCATCCAAGGGTTCCTTCCACCTTTGGAGTCCAAGAAACTCTTTTAAACTTCAAGTAGCTTGATTTCATGCTTTCCATGATTTGAAATAAAAGTGTATTCATGATTGTTACTATAATTGGGTTTCTAATTCATGATTTATTACAAAATTGATGTATATTTATTTGATAGGTGTGATTTATCATGTGAATTCATGTTGAAACCCATGGAATTATGAATTTAGAAATTAAATCATGATGCTCACATATTGTTTAGTATTATGTGCATATACTATGCCATCCAAGGGTTTGATGAATTGCTCATGTGTATATTATAATAAAATTATATCATGTTAGTATGTATACTATTTCATGACATGCAAATGTTTGATAAAATGCCTCTATAGATGCATCGTGAACATGTGTGCATTTTTATGCTATTCAAGATCATGTAAAGCTTTACTTTTCAAGATAACGAGTCCAGGGGTATTTATACCCGACAATTTAGCTGTTTACCTAGAGCCAGTGTCAGTTACTAAATAATATCTGTTATGTCATGGTCAGTAGTACGCTCATTCAGTTACAAGACTCAAAATAACTCAATAGACTCAGTATTAGTCCCGTCTTGTTCAGTATTCAGTTCTGACCTCAATAAACTAAGTCAGCTAATAGAATTCAGTAGTATTCCATCAGTCAACTGAACTCAGTAAAATTTGTAATAGTTCAGTCAAGCCTAGTATGAACTAGTAAATTAGTTCAGTGTCTATTCATTTGGGAGTAGGATTCAACACCGAGCAAACCCTGGGATGGGGGCATTCCTACCAACAGAGGGTTTGACTCTTAGTAGCAATCCCTACGTTAAAGAACTACGTAGCCAGCGTAGGTTGAGATATCTTCCTTCCAGATTAGGGTTGATACATCTCACATGAGTTTTACTACCAGAAAGGATTGACGAAATAGCTTCCTGTCAGAGAGGGTTAACTCATAGCTTGTATTTACCCATAGCAAGGTTCTAGACCCTAATTTATTCAGAAAAGGGAATTTCATTTAGATGATTACCTCCCATAGTTTTAGTCTCAGACTCAGTCTCAGTATAGAACTCAATTCAATTCTACAGATTCAGTACTATCAGAAATAGTCACTTAGTTCAGTATGAAACTCAGTTTAGTTCCACAGAATCAAGACTATCAGATATAGTTACTCAGTTATCAACTATATAGTATCAGTGAACTCAGATATCAGTAAATTAGTAATTCAGAACTCAGTATCTAGTGATGTTACGATCTCAGTTATAGTACATGTGTTCATGTATGTACTCTCATTTAGTTATATTCATGTCATTCAGTCAGTATTGTTCATGCATATGAACCATTCATTTTAGCCTACCTCACTTAGCATACCAATACATTCAAACCATGTATTTCAGCCTACCGCACTTAGCATACCAGTACATTCAAAGTACTGATGCATACCTTTCTCTTACGCTATGATATCTTATATCATAGGTTCTGACACACGATCTCCCGAGCACCCTTAGCAGATCAGATCTTCAATAGTCAGAGTTAGTGGTGAGTCCTCATAGTTCAAGGATATGATTATTTTCTTCAATAGTTTAGTTAATCAGTATAGTTTTTAGTAGTTGGAGTTAGTTGGGGGCTTGTCCCATCAACTCCATGATTCAGACAGTAGAGGCTTTTCAGACTAGAGTATTTTCAGACAGATGTTTCAGTTTTGGCATTGTTATACTGTATTTAGTTTTATTTTAGTATTGAACCTTATGTAAAGTTTCCGCCTAATTTTCACATATTTGTAGTATTACTATTTACATATTGTAGAAGGTACTAGTCATGGATTAGCTTGTGGTCCTTCGGGATTAAGAGCTCCGTGTAGTGTTCGGGGTACAGACTTTGGGCATTACAAAAAATGATCCATAACAACCAATTCGACTCGTACCCCTAAGTAATATCCATTCTAGTAATCAAAATACATCCCACCAACCAATACTGGTTAGTATACGACGGGACCATACCATTCGTACCCCAACATACGACTTGTACCTATGAGTCGTATTGGTTACATAGATCAGACTTCCAAGAAATTTTCTAGGGTCCAGAAACTAGGGTGTTTCAACGATATTCTTCCATCCTTAGAGATCTTCTGTATCCTTATGCAAGATATTCTTCCATCCTTAGAGATCTTCTATATCCTGCAAATGTTAATTATTAGTTTGTCATTATTAAAACATATTACGGTTATATAGGAAGCTAACAATCTCCCCCTTTTGGATAATGACAAATATTAAACATCAGTTGATTTTCCTATTATAGTAGTCGACTAGCTCCACCAGTCTTGCTGACTTAATGCCTCTGGCAGTTGATTTGCTCCCCCTTAGTTGCAACCTCAGTTGCCGACTTGCTCCTTCTTTGTTGTAGCCTCGTCTGATGTCTTTCTCTCTCTTTTGACATAACCAAAAAGACCAAAATAGAGCAAACAAAAATGATACGCATAATAAATGCACAAAATAAATAGGGAACACATGGGATTATTATGGAAAGAATAAAACACAAACAAAAAATTGTTAGGACAAGTTATGAATATAATCATACAACCCCAAAATAGAGAAAGGGACAGACCCCTTTTGTATAAAAGTCAAGAGTTTGATCGCTTGGCCAAGATGTAGGTTAAGTATTGGGCATGTTAGTGCACAACCAGTCATATAATTTTCCAACACTTTTGGTAAATATGGAAAATGAGTTCTGGACAGGGATTACGAGCTTATTGAAGGAGGAGAATGTCTCTAATTTGATGGTTTCAACATGTGCAAACATTTGGTTTAACAACTTCACCCCTTCCTATTTGAAATAATCGAGAGATAGTCGCACCTTGCCAATTTTGATACTGGTTTCTTTGCTCAGCTGTAGCAGCTTGGCAATAAACTCCTGGAGACTCACTATACCTTCCTTAATAGCCGTAAGCCTGTCTTTAAGCTCTTTAATCTCCTAAGCATAAAAAAACACAGAGTTAGACCTAGATTTGCTTACCTTGGGTATATTCGTCCGGGATTTGGAGGTTTCCTTTTTGCACCATTCATTTTCAAGAAGAACATATCTCATGCTTGCAAATATCTTGGAATCATATGTGGCAGAGACTTCTACCATTAGATAAGCAGAGAGATCAATACCATAGTAAAAAAGTATTCTAGTGATATGTAGTCCATAAGGCAAGATGACGGAGGCGTGAGAGTCGGAGGTACTTTCTAACATATATTCGCGAATCGAGTTATCCTAATTGATTTTGTACCTTTTAATCAAGCATTTTATAATGAACACATCTTAGTGTATTACATGAATGGGAGAAACTTTCCGAGGGGTTAAAGTGTTGGAAATGACTTGAGCCAAAATTCTGTGTTTAAAACTGAGGGATAGGGGACAAAATGAGGAACTATTCACGTCGGGGTCTAATACAACATTCTTGGCTTCTTCAAAACCGACTTCAATTTTTTCCATCCAAGTTCCATTCATGAAAGGAATGACTCCAGAGAACTTAGTGTCATAAACTTTCTCAAATAAAAAATCATTGAGAGTTATGTGAGTTCCTAGTACCAAGGTTTCAAATTCGTCACTGTCTTGGGACAGACTAAGGTTTTCTTAGAACATGAGAACATGATCTTCCCACACTTCCAAACAACATAAACGAAAAATCATTGGAAGATCCTAGGCTTTAAAAAAACACTTACATTGCAATAGGACTCCTTTAATTGAGAGAGATTGATAATCCGTCCGAGTACAATAGAGTAACTTTTGAAGGTGATAAACTTCTCCCTTTAAGCGCAAGTCCAGAACTTATGCACGTTCTCCTGGGAAAGAGAGACCAGAGGAGAGGGTTGGCATTTCTTAGAGGAGGAATTAGGGCTTATGGTGGATTATTTTTTAGAGACAGTTGATTGAAGATAGTAAAAAGAGGTTTTATAAGAGGATTCAGAAATAAGGATTGGGTCGAGGTTGTAGGAGAAATAGAACGAAGAGGGTTTGAGAGGTTGGACATAGAGCGGTTCTAGTCATGGAAGGAAGAGATCGAGGTAAAGGGGTATAAAAAGAGAGAGAGCAAAGATGAAGAGGTGGGAGTTGAAGCGGGGTGCAGTGAACTAAGGTGACGATAGAGACGAAGACACAGAAGAGTGTTAGGAAGTTAAAAAAGTTAAAAGATGGTAATAATGAGGGAAGAGAAAAAGGTGGTGTGAAAATGGGATGGATTAGAAAGGAATAGATTGGAGTCAGAGGGTTTGAAATATGGACAAAAATTATCCATGAGATTTTTACACCAAAATAAAAGGTTTTAAACATTTAAAGATCATTAATGAATAATATATCGAGTTTTTCTTAAAAAACAAAATCTCTCTTCAAGTAATGGTTTTGAAGATATGTTAGCAAGCTGATTTTTAGAATCAACAAATTGTAAACATAAATCTCCATTTTCTACCTGATCACGAATAAACTGATGTTTAATGTCTATGTTCTTGGCTCTAGAATAATGCACCATATATTTTGATAAACTAATAACACTTGTATTATCACACATGATAGGCACAAACTCAAAAGATAAATTAAAATCAATTAATTGTTGCATGATCCATCAGATTTGAGTACCATAATGACACGACCTGAACCAGGGCTTAGTCGTGTCGGGTAGTTCTAGTTCATTCAGGACCGAAGACTACCCCTAATACCAAATCATAACCATCCTGCAACCTATGTCAGATGAATTCTTAACATATAACAAGATAAGATAATAACAAATCAAAGATATTAATAAAATCCATAACCATAACAAACCAAACATCCAACAAAATATCCAAACAGTGTCAACCCAAAAACGAATATGAATACCAAGTCTGATGCCAATACCGACATCGCCCATGCCTATAGTAGTCACACAAAGCCTCTAACTAAAAACAAGGAACATCCAGTCGGGAAATGCCCCTGACCATAGCCAAAACTAAAGTCCAAGAAACAAAAACAAAGTAAAGAAGTCCATAACATGAAATAGAGTCTTCCAGAGTATGAAATCTCACCACTAAGAAGTTCAGAACATTCATATTTCTAACATATTTATCAATAAGAGTGATGTCTATTTTTTCTTGTTTGATGGAGTAACTTTCAGCTTTGGAGGAGACTCCAAATACTTTATCACATAATTGACTGATATTGAGCAGGTTGTATTTGAGTCCTCCTATGATATATACTTTAACAAGTTTGCATAAGGAGTTGAGCTTTACTAATCTGACTACAATGATGTCACCTTTGGCGTTGTCACAAAATTTGCCTGATCTTTCTTCTATTTTCTTTAGAGAACAAAAATTTTCATTTTTTTGGTCTTAATATGTTTGGAATATCTGCTATTGATAACCCTCATTTCTTTTCTATAGCTTTTGCGGATGTGTTCCTACAAATTAAGAAAATCAATTTTGTTTAGGTACCCAAGTGGACCTGGGTCCTTGAAGGTTAGAGGTACTTCTTTTAGGTCTCCAAACCCATAAATTTAGACCTTTGTCTATAGCTATGTGATTTGTGCCTTTTATTTGCACTGGTATATCAGACTGGTCCTTGAAAAGATAAAGAGGTTTTGGTTGATTCAAACGAATTTGATGAGGAACTTGAATTTGTTTTAAAAGAATTTGATCTTACAAAACTGACTTGGTGATTTTCTAATTCTATTTAGTTGAATTTTAAAATCATCAAGTTCTTAAAGTAAGTCAGTTTCAATTTGACATACTTTAAGTTTAACTTACCAGTTCCTTTATTCCTCTGCAGGTTTTTATTTCAATCTAGCTTTCCAATTTTTATTTCTTGATAAAGTTTATTGTATTCATCAAGAAAATTTTGAAGTTCATCAGTAATCATATCAGGACTGGATTCAAGAATGTTGCAGTTATGAAAATTGTAGGGTCTTACCTCACTTGATTCACCTTTTGCCATAAAGCACACACTGGTTGCTTCTGTTTCTTCTCCATTTTCATCTTCATCACTACACGTCCTAAATTTTTATTTTTTCTAGATGATATTCTTCTGAATTCTAGAAAATTTTGTTTAATATGAACTGGCTTTCCACAGTAATAACAGTGATTTTCATTCCTTGTGAATTCATTATTTTTGACTCCTTGGGTCTCTGTTATTTTTGTTCCAAGATCTACCTTACTTCTTGATTTATAAGAGTTTTTCCTTCACTGTTGGACTCTTCCAGGAATTTTTCTTCTATAGTTGTTACAGCATTGAAGGCCACTAGTTTCTTCCTTTCTTCCTTGTTGTACCTGTTGATCTAATTTTGCTCATGGGCAATGAGATTACCTTGTAATTCATTGTATGTTATATTATGGAGGTCCCTATTTTCTAGAATGCCTTCTTTGGTTTTCTATACTATGGAGAGGCTTTAACAAGCTTCTGGACTTTTAGGCTGTGTAGATAGATCATCCCTAATGATGTCAGCTCACATATAATTTTACTGAATCTGTCAAACATTGATTCCACGCTTTCATTTTCTTCTATTTTGAAAAGCTCACACTCATTGACCATATCACTAACTTTTTCCTTTTTGACTTTGGTGGTTCCTTCATAGGTTACTTAAAATTTTTCCCATATTTCTTTTGTTGTTTTATAGTTTGATATCCTATCGTATTATTCTCCACTCACTGTACAAAGGAGTAAACTTATAGCTCTTGCATTAGTTTGAATTACCTCTTGTTGTTCTTTGGTGACTTTGAAGTTTTCCAGGTCCTCCAAATTAGTACTACTTGATTCCTTGTCCATTTGTTTTTCTTTGAGTCATGGAAGGGCTTTGGCCCATTCTTAATGACAAGACATACTTAAAAGTTATTTGTTTGAACAAAGATTCTGAATCTATTATTCCAATAGGAGTAGTGTTATCCATTGAAGTATTGTCGTCTTATGGAGGAGTGACCATCTTGAAGAAGATCTCCTGGAATTTGATAGTTTGCCATTGGATCTTTACTCATATGCAGTTAAGCAATACTATTGGTGAGACCCACTCTGATACTAATTAAAAGTTAAGAGAGGGTGGGTGAATTGAAATTTCTTGAGTCGACTGGTCAAGTTAGACAACCGACTTTCCTGCACAGAAGTATACTTAAACATAACAGAGTTAAAATCACTGATGCAGATAGATAAATAAGTAGGTAAAGTAATGGCACAATATTTTATCCGAGTTCAAAACACCAATGTGCTGCCTACTTCCAGTCCCCTTGGGTTTCAAGAGATTTTTTTGAATTCTTCAAAGTAGTACCGAAATAAAGAAGTGAAAACCAAGTTTTAAAGCTTATTTTGTATTCAGATCTTGTGACACAACTTCAACTATAACAACTAAGTTGACTCGATCTTTCTTTTTTAACTACTGTAAAGAAAGAGTACAAAATTCTTATCAAGACTAAGATGGAGACACTTTTTGATCTTTCGTGAAGTTGCGTGTCTTCTTCAGTCTTTTGTCTTGGATTTTATGTCCTTTAGTTGCCTCTGCTTCTTTTATTCATAAGGAAACCCAAGGGATTTCTTCTCAATCAAGGATCTAAATTGATTCCTTGATTGAGTGATTTGCACCATATGGTATGTCCATATCAGATATGTCCATACATGGTGCATCCTTCCTTTTTCACAGCCATACATGTACATATCAGATATGTTCATGTAGAGGGTGTGATCTTCTTTCCTTTTAACTTGCCGTGTGAGATGCTCAATCATCTCCGATTGCCTCGTCATGAGATATGTCTAGTAAGATCCTTGATTGATGTCGATCCATATTCAGTGCCGGCTTCTCGGATGGATACTCCTTTCCTTGTGCACGATATTCTTCCATCCTTAGAGATATGCTATATCCTTGTGCAAGAAATTCTTCCATCCCCAGAGATCATCTGTATCCTGCAAATTGTTAATTATTAGTTTGTCATTATTAAAACATATTACGTTGTTATGGGAAGCTAACAAATATTTCTCTGATTGATTCTTTTGAATTATTCTTTTCCTTTGATTTGGTTCTGATTTTCTTATAAGCAACAATATCCATTTCTCTTAAGATCACGAGAAGTTCCATACACTTCCTAGACTACTCTATAGTCTTCTTCCTCTCATACCCACTAATAGGTACACATTCCCTCTATTTATTGTTGTTCTGTTTAGGTTGCCGATGGTTTTTTGTATTTCCTATTGTTAATATTATAATAGTTGGGTATTGTCCTATCGACTCGATCTCAATTATATGTGTAGCTCTCTGTATTTGAAGTTCATGACTTACTCATACATGTTTAGCTCTGAATGCTTTATGCCTTCTTTATGAAAGTACATAGGTTAGTTACCTATCTTTTTCTCTTACTGAGCCTATTTGATCCTTCTTGAATTTATGAGACCCTGTATTTATTCACCACTATGCGGTCAATTTGATGCAACATTGTTCAGTACACTTGAGTTATTTTAAATTTGGTGTGGACTCCAATTTAGACCCAGATTAGTTTAAACTTGCTTTTTTACTTAAAACCTGAAGCTATATCTATTCCTACCCTACATGTCAATGCATTCAGAATGGATAAAATTGCGTAGTCAGGCTATTTCTATTTTCTTGGCTTTGCGACTTTTGTCTTGTGGATCTACAAGACATTATCAGTAAATATATTAACCTTTTTGCAGTTGGTGAGCCACTAAAGAAGACTCCCGGTTTTCTTCTCCTTTCATCATCTTCAACATTAATGACCGTCTAATGAATTGATCTAGAACTAAATAAAGGGTGAACAATTTCCATAGATTTTAAACAATTACATGCATATTCTAATTTTGATATACAACCATTTGCATTCCAATTGTTCTAACAATTCTGCCAGATAAATTGAAGTCAATTTGGTGAATCATTGAAACATGTTTGAAATTATAGCAAGAATAAACTGTAAATGTTTATTTGATAGTTTTTAGTTACTATCTTTTCTTAAATTAAGTCATGATATAGGATATATCATAATAGCTTTATCCAAGCTCGCTACCATCTGAATCTTGGAGCTGCTTTCGATCATACCATTTGTTAACAGGAAAGCATTACCTCATGAAGACTAGGATATTTGAAGCATGCTAAATTTCAACAAATATAAAGTTGTGGTTTTTATAATATGATATGGCTGAACTGATATACATCGAAGGCTTTTCTTAGAGTTTCTAGCAAATGTATTAAGAAAAACAAATTTCATGATTTCCACCAACCGTGTTTGAAAATGTGGTTCAACAATTCGTCTCATTAAAAATATCACAAAATATGGCATTATCACTTCAAATAAGTGCATTTTCCAATCCATAAGTCCGAATCTTGTGGATTCCTTTAATAGAAATATGTATTATTTTTAAATTTTAATGGAAGTACTATGCCCAGACAACTCTAACAATTTGATATTGACATTAACATTTGATTGAAAAGTAAAATTTGTTGTCTTCCTCTTTAAGTTGGTGTAATTTGTTGCTGTAAATTTTGTGCATGTACTTGATCCTCTAGCTGAAGCAGATGAATAGAGGGGTTGCAGAATGGTGGACTCCAATAATTCCTTCTTTTTTCTATAGGAAGGTTTGTGCCTCCAATTTGAACGTACAACGAATCATCTTAGCAACTCCATTTTGAATTTTTTTTTGTAGAAATTCTATAGTTACAATATTTAATTTTTGTTTCGAAAGAATTGCAGCCAATGGTGATGTAATGTGTTAGTAGATACTTGAGAGTATTTGGCATCAGAAGTCTAGAATAAACTGTAATAGTTCGGCTAATTTTCTTCATCGGAGATATCTACGTCTCCACAATCTTAAATTTTTTGTGCTCATGTGAAATACATTTCTGGGAAATGGGAAAGCAAATTGTATGCTACTGCCTAAGTCACTATTCATGCCTCTATAAGCTAATAGTTTATTCATTTAAATTAGTAAAAAAGCAATAACTTTTGTTATATTTGATTTGACACCAACTATAAGAAGTTTCCATGACACTTTGAATGTAGCTGTTTTTTTTGTGGTTGAACGTAGCAATAGTAACTGTAGGCTTGCAACTGTATGGGAGTTTCAGTCAGCTATTTAACTTTATATTCCGATTTCAGAGATGTTTAGATGGATTGATCCAGAAGTTCTTTAGGTCTCTCATACTTATATGTATTACTTAACCATAATAAAATAATATGGTTTAAGTATAATTTTGTAACTATTCAACTGAATGTTGTACTCTGTATGCTTCAACAAAATGAAATGCACTATAATGCTATAAGTGTTGGGCCCGTGGTTGCCCGGGCAATTCACATCTAGTTTATTTATAGGTGCTGTATATGGGACATATGAGGCTTTTAGGTACAAGGTAAAGTTTTACACTGTGGCAGTACAGATTAGATAACTTGCTCATTGTTATATGATCTCAATGGATTTACTATTTAGCAGCAGATTGGAAACTATAAATGATCTAGTGTGGAAGTCTTGGCTCAAAACAATTTTTCATAAAGATTCAGTGATGAACGAACCCTTTCAAGTTAACTTTTTATTTTGCTTGAATCGTAATATCATCAAGTATAAAATCAATTTGATCTTTTCTCTCTCTTATACAGAGATTGTCGAAGGCAGAAGTCATTATTGTTGCTAGTGAAGTGATCTGCAATGATATTTCAAGAAGCAACCTTCATATATCTTAATTTTATTAATGTTTATCATGTCTCAGATTGTAATGGCCTAAATAGTATGTCTCCATTTCTAACGATCTAGACCATCATTTTGATGAAACACCTCGATATTAGTACAGGGTGTGGGTATTATCGGGATTTCATTAGGAAAATTAAGTGAGGCCACGAGTATTAAATTTATGGACTTAAAATAGTTGGGGCCGGGCTGATGTCAGTCCATAATAGTAGTGTGGTTAAAGTGGCCCACATATCACTATATGTGGTTGAAGCAGAACAAAATACCCACTTAAGCGAGTTTTATTGCTTTTATCCAC
The DNA here is from genome assembly GCA_030864215.1 of Capsicum pubescens. NCBI lineage: Eukaryota > Viridiplantae > Streptophyta > Magnoliopsida > Solanales > Solanaceae > Capsicum > Capsicum pubescens. The sequence goes on from CM061546.1 coordinate 115,784,540, forward strand.
TCTGGTTATATTAATGATGTGAGAGGTTTCAAAAACCCAAAGGGCTGCCGACCATGCCTTAGAACCATGGAGAAGAGTAGAAAGAGGTGTGTATGGGTGTAAATGCATGGATTTTCAATGATTAATGTGTCCATAATTGTGGCAAGATCGGACTCCACGTTCGTTCACTCTTCATACAGCTGGTTGACACCAGGTAAAATAAGGTTAATTACGTAGCTTAGATTCGGGTTAGAGAGCATGCATGTAACATAGATGGATGAGAGATTTCATATCTAGGCCTTTGGGCACAGAGTTTGGATGGTAAAAATTTGTTAAAGTTTGAGTAATATACAATTAATGGTTGCTTATATACATAATCATGTTATACTATTCTTATGTTTTATGGTTGACTCTATGTAATAGGCTCATACTGGAGGTAGGAAAAAGTTTGGATTGCATGTTTTTAGTTAAACCTTAAGGGAATGAAAAATACCATGTAATATGTGGCGATATTTTGAACGACCTGAGGTGGTAATCTTTATTGTAGTTTTTGAAACGTAGCATTGTGGATGTGTCATGGTTAAGGACCTAGCCGGTAATGTAGGGGATGGTATTCTAGTTTAATCTAGTTTATGTTATATGTTCATGTTAACTATTCTATAATGTGATTTTTTAATTGAACGTTGTTTGGTGTGATCAATTCAAATGATTTTACGGTTGTTATATGATAATAACTTTGATTATTTGTTAAATATAGAATGTTCTCACGTGATTTTTGCGAAACAAGGTTGGCAAGCACTTGTGTATGGGGTTTAGTACATGGATGGAACTGTCCCTTGCAGGTCATGTGTAGAGAGTGGATGCATTACCCATGGCGTGTATGTACGAGTTTGATCGTTCCATGAGTGAAGTGGGAAATATACTTATATGCTTGATATATATATTATATTTGCGTGATTCGATACTTGTCATATGTTGGATATGGTTAGAGACATGTTTGTTGTCACAACCCAAACTAGTGCCTGACCATGACAGGTATCTCAAGTTCACCATGGACTAGAGACCACCCCATAAACCTAATCTCAAGAGCAAAATAATAATAATAATAACAATGCGGAAGCCAATGAAACGGTGATAAAAGTTGAATATATAAATCTCTATAAATGCTAAGTATCAATCAATAACCAACCAACCCACAATTGTATATGAAAACCTCTAAACCAGAATAACATCTAAGTCGGGACATGCCCCCCACTATGACCAAAAAGAATCCAAAAGTATTGATTAAATGAAGAAAGAATAATGAAATAATAAGGCCTTCCGAAGGATGGAGGCTCACCACTTCTTAGCAACTCAACGAACGTGCTAGTCCACCTAATGCTGCACAGGAGAAACAGAAGTGTCTTCGTACCCTACATCATAAAACTATGTAGCTCCCTAGGACGTTCAGTGGGATAAACACTATCATGTAACTCAGGGAAAGTGAGAAAATAATGCCATGTTTGAAATCAGTCAACACCACATACACACATTCATATATAAATATATAATATGCCAAGATGAGGTAAGAGTCATGAATATGAGAATTTAAAATCATTAATCCTGAACTACATAGATCGATCCGTCCTAAAGGAACCCATGAGATATATGGGTTCAACTCCCCTTACAGAAAGGGCTCCAGTTCTTGTTAGCCGCACAAACTGAGGAATAATTCGAGGAAAAACTAAAACCTACATGGGTGATAGCTGTCCCAAATATATATATATATATATATATATATGTATGTATATATATATATATCAAGTGTACATCAAGAACAACATCATATAGACCCCCAACGCCGGTAAACATGATTTTCAGTGTTTGCCCCCTTCCCCTCCGCGACTTACTCCTTAACGGTGAGTTACACAACCTTCTTTAAGCTCAAATTAAAATAATTTACACATAATTCCAACCTTTAACCCGAGAGTCATTCATTAAGGTATTTATCACTTGGTATCATCACACCAATATGCTTGCAAGCTAAATTAAACATGCCAAACTAATCTACAAAACCAAATTGAACTCCCAAGTTCTATTAAAATCCAAACCATGGCCACCAAGGCCATCCAAATCCATGTAGGTGTCCAATTATCCATTAGTTTAATGTGTTGAGCTCAAAAGCAAGTTAAACCCTGAAATTCTCCATAATAAAGATCAAATTCACAGGGTGGGTTGAGGTTTATGTAATCCTAAAAAAATTCATCCAATAGGGGAAATCCATGTCTCAAATTCCAATCATTTAAATAATGTACCAATTCAGTCTCAAAAACATCAATTTAAAGCATGAACACTCAATTCAAAATATGGGACAAGTAATTCAATTAGTAATAACCGAAACACCTCAACCCAATTTAAAAACCAAAGACTTAATCACATGAATATCCATTCAATTTATCCCACAATATAATATTAAGGTTTAGGGAATAGAAATATGCCTGAAACACACAAGAATTTGATGTCAATTTGAAGTTTAGATCCCGACATAGTGATTTCTTGAAAAACCCTTAAGCTTTTTTTGATTAGGTGTTAGAGAAGAGAATAAGAGTGTTTGATTTTTTTAACTGTAAGGGAAAAGATGAATTTTATGTTTATAAGTCATGGAAAGGGTGAAAAGATGAAAAGCCCCTCAATCTTAAGTGAAAAAGAAATTAAACTGGGCGAAATTTACACCTTGGCATTTATGCCTTGGCGTGGCACGCTGTTATCGCGGAGGTTATCGACCATGCCACGCCAAAATCGGGGAGGCTAACTTCTGTAGCACAGTGATATCACGGAGGCACACTGCCTCGGAGTTCTAAGATAGCTTTGAACCATTTTCAAAATCTACAGAAATCTTCCATAACACCCTTTTAACACCCCTAGACACAATCCAAGTCAGAAATTGATATTACGCATGCGGGAAAGTCAAATTTAAAATGACCAAAATTTTTTAGAGTCGACATTATTCCTCCCTTAGGATAATTTATTCCAAAATAATGAGTTAGGACACTTTTAGCACGAGGATAGCAAGAATACACCAGAATCAATTGACAAACTCAGAAAGTAATTAGAGGAAAAGAAACTCATACCTTAAGCACTGTCATCCAACTCGGGGAACAAGAATTGGTATTTGGCTTTCATATCTTCCTCAGCTTCCCATGTATCCTCTTCTACCCTTTGGTTTGGCCAAAGAACTTTTACCGAAGCTACATCCTTAGTCCTCAGCTTACAAACTTGTCTATCTATTATTTCCACCAGGACTTCCTCATAAGACAAGGAATCCGTCACACCAATATCCTCAATAGGCACTATCAAGGAAAGATCACCCATACACCTTTTTAGCATGGACACATGAAACACGGGATGAATATAACCCAAACTCGCGGGCAAATCTAACTTACACGCGACATTCCCAATCCTTCTCAAAATTTGATGTGGACTAATGTATCAGGGAATGAGCTTCCCTTTCTTCCCAAACCTCATGCCTCATTTCTTAGGAGATACTTTCAAGAATACCCAATCATTTACTTCAAACTCCAATTCTGTTTGCCTCACATCTGCATAAGGCTTTTACAGTCTCTGAGTAGTCTTAAGTCTTTCTCTAATCACCTTCACCTTCTCTATGGCTTGGTGAACCAAGTCAGGACTAAAAAACCTAGTATCACCAACCTCAAACCACCCAATAGGAGACCTACAACTCCTACCATAAGTAGCCTCAAAAGGAGCCATCTGAATGCTCGAATGATAACCATTTTTGTAAGCAAACTCAATGATAGGTAAATGATCAATCCAATCACATATGCCCTTAGCATATCATCCAAAGCCTGAATAGTATGCTCCACTTGTCCATCCGTTTGAGGGTAGAAAATGGTGCTGAGGTTCACCTGTGTACCCAAACCTTTTTGGTATGAATGCTAAAAGTGAGAAAAAATTTGCATACCTTGGTTTGAAATGATGGACACTAGCGCACCATGCAACTTCATAATATCCTGAATGAATAACTTTGTATAATTCTCTCTTGATTAGTTAGTCCTCAAAGGAAAAAAGTAAGCGGACTTATTCATCTTATCCACAATGACCCATATGGAATCATACTGATTCTGAGACCGTGGAAGACCCTTAATGAAATCCATATTGATCATATCCCACTTCCATATAGGTAACTCTATCTCTTATGATATGCCACGAGGTCTCAAGTGTTCAACCTTAACTTGCTGACAAACCATACACAACTACAAACTTTGCTACATCCCTTTTCATATTGTTCCACTAATAGTTATCCTTTAAGTCATCGTACATCTTAGTAGAGCGTGGATAAATTGTATACCAGGACTCATGAGCCTTAGTCAAAATCTCTCTCACAGACCATCAATATTAGGAATACACAACCTACCTTGATACCTCAAAATACCATCTCCCCCAATCTCGAATGCCATAACTTTTTGCTAAACCACATCATCCTTAATCTGCATAAGCATGGGATCCAAAGCCTGCTTTTCCTTTACCTCAGCACTAATAGATGACTTAACCACTTCCTGAATAATAACTCCCCCATCCTCACAGTCAAAAAGACAAACTCCCATGTTAGCCAACCTATGAATGTCCTTCACTAGTCATCTTTTATCCTCATCAACATGGGATAAGCTCCCTATAGACAACCTGTTAAGAGCATCAACAACTACATTAGCTTTACGTGGATGGTATTAAAGACTCATGTAGTAATCCTTAAACAATTCGAGCCACCACCTCTGCCTTAGATTCAACTCCTTTTGAGTAAACAAATATTGTAGGTTCTTATGATCAGAATAGATACATGTACCCCATACAAATAATGAAGCCAAATTTTTAAAGAAAAAAATACAGTCGCTAACTCTAGATCATGAGTTGGATGATTTCTATCATGAACTTTAAGCTGCCTGGAAAAATAGGACACAACCTTACCATGTTGCATCAAAACATAATACAGTCCCATACGGAACACATAAAAAAAATAACAAAACCATTAGTACCCTCGGGTAGGGTCAAAACTAACACTAAAGTCAGCTTATCCTTCAACATATCAAAGCTACCCTCACAAATATCTGACCATAAGAACTAGAACTTTTTCTGAGTCAACCTTGTGAATGGAGTAGCAATAGAAGAGAGACTTTCCATAAACCTCCAATAATACCATGCCAAACATAAAAAACTCCTAATATCAGTTGGAGTCGTGGGTCTAGTTATTTCTTAACCGCTTTAACCTTCTGTCGATCCACCATAATCCCCTCATTAGATACAACATGACTTAGAAAAGTCACAACATTCATCCAAAACTCATACTTAGAAAATTTAGCATACAACTTTTGATCCATAAGATTCTGCAGCCCAATTCGGAGGTGATTGGCATGATCCTCCTCACTCTTAGAATAATCTACGATGTTATCAATGAAGACTATCACACATAGGTCTAGAAACTACCTAAATACCCAGTTCATAAGATCCATAAATGCAGTCAGTGCATTAGTCAACCCAAAAGATATAACCAAAAACTCATAGTAACCATACTGGGTTTAGAAAGCAGTTTTAGGAATATCAACCTCCCTAATTTTCAACCTATGATAGGCCGAATTAAGATCAATCTTAGAAAAACATCTAGCACCCTGAAGTTGATAAAAAAGGTCATTAATCCTAGGAAGGGAGTACTTGTTCTTTATTGTCACCTTATTCAGGTAATGATAATTTATACATATCCAAAAAGACCCTTCTCTCTTTTGAACGAAAAACACCAAGGCACCCCATGGAGAAACACTAGGATGAATGAACTCTTTAGCAAGGTCTTTTAGTTGCTTCTTTAGCTCCTTTAATTTAGCCGAAGCCATACTGTAAGGAGGAATGGAAATAGGATGAGTATCCGGTAGAAGGTCAATCCCACAATTTATTTCCCTATAAGGAGGAATTCCAAAAATATCATCAGGAAACACATCAGGATATTCATTAACCACAGGGACAGATTGTAAAAAAGTACTTTCAGAACTAGAATCCTTAACTCGAACTAGGTGATATAGACACCCTTTTGAAATTAATTTTTGAGCTCTAAGATATGAAATAAACCTCTCTTTAGGTACAAAGAAACTTCTCTCCCATTTAATTACCAATTCATTAGGGAATTGGAAACTGACCTTTTGGGTCCTACAATCTAGGAAAACATAGCACGAATGAAGCCAATCATCCCCAATATAAGATCGAAATCCACCACATCAAACTCTATCAAATGCACCAACGTCTCCCTATGGAAGATGGACACCACAAAACTCCTATAGATTTTTCTAAAAACTATAGAGTCACCACTGGAATAGACATAAAAAAGGGGTTAAAAAATATTTTGAGGACCAAAACTAAAATGTACGACCATATAAGAGGTCACATAAGAAAGAGTAGACCACAATCAAATAAACAATACACATCACGAGAGAAAATTTATAACATAATAGTAATAACATTTGAAGATGCCTTGGATTACAGGAGAGGAGAAAGTGCATAGAGATAAATCTGGCCAATGCTGATACTAGAAGCAGCGCCCTTTGGCATAAGAGCTGAAGATACGAAAACCAGAACTTTATTAGCACCTGTGGAAACCTTGGCTGAAGGACAATCTCATTGCATATGACAAAGATAACAACAATTATAACACTAATTCCTCTCCTTCTCATAATAACCATGATAAAGCTGTCCACAAAAATGCTAAAGAGGATAAGGTGGGTTGACTGAGCTCCACTAGCCTAAGACTTGGCACTCTATGCCTTAGGAACTCTTATATACTAAAAATAACAATTGCCGAAGGCTTATGATAATGATCAATGGAAGACAAATACAAATTTACCCAATTCTTCTTCTTGGTCCACTGCCTACCATCTTTACCACTATTCTGCTGACCCCAACCTTACTCTAAATATCTAAACTTCTTACACTGCCTCTCTCTAATATTTGCTTGTGTCTTATTTTCATCCTCAACATGCTTCATATAAACCACAAGTTTGGAGATTTCCATACTATTGTTCAATATTGCATCCTTTCACTCTAATACCAAGTCACGAGACACCCGAAAGAAAATTTCCTCATCTTGAATTTTATGTTAGCCACTAACTTCAGAGCATAACTAGAGAACCATTAAAACTTTAGGGCATACTCTTTCACAATCATCTTTCTTTACTTTAGATTAACAAACTTCTCAGCCTTAGCTTCATTTAGCTCCTGAGGAAAGAAATAATCAAGAAAGGCACCCAAAAAACTATTTAATAATGTCGACTTTACATTATCACCCCTCAACTTCTCCTACTCCTCGTACAACTGATAAGCTATATCTTTTAACTGATATACATCAAATTCTACACCTTCAAATTTAGTAGCTTGCATCACTCTAAATTTTTTTATCCATATCACCCACAAAACCCCGAGGATCCTCCTCAACCATAAAACCTATAAAGGTTGGGGTATTCAAACTCATGAAATAGCCAACCGAAGTGACCTTAGACAAAGGATTAATAGAACCAACACGATCAGACTAATGAGAATGAGATCTCACCAACTGAGTAAGCAAATGAATAAACCAGTAGAACTATGCATTAGAGATATCCCTCTGTGGTAGATGATCATAAGAATTACCATCCTAAGAAGCTCGAGAAGGACTAGTGGGTATAGGTAGAACTCTACATGGAGAAACACAATCAGGAAAAGAGTCCTTATACCAGGTCTGTACTATATACACAGGGAGAGTCCTCTCTACTTTGTCCTCATGTAGGATAGAGTTCACAGTAGAGTTTTTATGATTGTCAGATTTTTGGGGAGGCATGATCTGAAATAGGAGGAAACCAGGAGTTGGCGAAGTTTTACTAGACTCAATAGCTCGATATAGAACACAAGAAAGGGAAACATTCATAAATTCCTTGTAGCCTCATCCTTATAAATGTGGCACGCTACACACCCATAAGAAGGATTTTACTTAGCAAATCTTTGTAGATACCCAACAATCTAAATAGTTCTCTGATACCAAGCTTGTCATGACCTAAACCAAGGATTGACCGTGACGGGTATCTCAAGTCAACCATTGACTAGAGATCACCCCCTTAACATAACCTCAAGAGAAAAATAATAAGAATATCAATAGAAAATTTAATGAAATAGTAATAAAAGATGAATAGATAACTCTATAAAAACAAAGAGTCAATCAATAAACCACCAAGCCATATCTATTTACAATACTCTCTAATCAAGAAAAATATCTAAGTTGGGGCATACCCCTGACTATGACTAAAAGGAATCCAAAAGTACTAAGTAAATGAAGAAAGAATAATGAAATAATAAGGCCTTTCAAAGGATGGAGGATCATCACTTCACTGAAACTCAATGAATATGCTAATCCACCTAATGCTGTACAAAAGTAATAGAAGTGTATTCAGACCCTACATCATAAAATAATGTAGCGTCCTAGGATGTTCAGTGGGATAAACATTGGCTTGTAACTCAGGAAAAGTGAGAAAATAATGCCATGTCTGAAATTAATCAAAACTATATGCACACATTCATATATATATATATATATATATATAAGATGTTGGGATAATGTAAGGGTTATAAACATAAGAGGTTAAAATCATTAATCCACTATGTAGATCGATTTGTCCTAAAGGTACCCATGGACTATATGGGTGCAACTCCCCTTGCTGAAAGGGCCAGTGCATGTTAGCCATACAAATCGAGGAATAATTTGAGGAAAAACTAAATCCACCATGGTCAATAGCCTTCCCAAATATATATATATATATATATATATATATATATATATATATATATATATATATATTTATGTATGTATGTATGTATGTATTTATTTATATAAAGTATGTGTCAAGCACACTGTTATATTAACCCCCAATGTCGGAAAATATATTTTCCAGTGTTCGACTCCGGAACTTATACCTTTACGGTGATATACACAACCCCTAAGCCTAAATTTAAAGAGTTTAGACATAATTCCAACCATTAACTCAAGAGTTATTCATTAAGTAATTTACCACATGGTATCATCACACTAGTATGCTTCCAAGCTAAATTAAACATGCCTAACCAATCCACACAACCAAATTGGACTCTCAAATTTCATTAAAATCAAAACCATGGCCACCAACACCATCCAAATCCATTTATATATCCAATCATCCACTAATTCAATTCATTGGGTTAAAAAACAAGTTAAACCATGTAATTTTCCATAATAAAGATCAAATTCACAAAGTGGATTGAGGTTCATGCAAACCCAAGCCAAAATTTATCCAATTTGGGGAAACCCATGTCCACCATTTTGAAAATTTAAATAATGTATCTATTAAATCACAAAAATATCAATTTAAAGCATGAATAATCATTTCAAAACATGGGACAAGTAATTCAATCATTAACAACCAAAATCCCTCAACCGAATTTCAAAAACCACAACTTAAATTATATAAAATTCATTTAATTTGTACCACAATGTAAAATTAAAGTTTAGGGAAAGGAAATATGCCTGAAACACACAAGAATTTGATGTCATTTTGAAGTTTGCAGCCCAGAGTAGTGATTTCTTAAAAAGCCCTTAAGCTTTGATCCTTTTAACTAAAGGGAAAAAGGTCAATTTTATGTTTATAAGTTATAAAAAGGATGAAAAGACCAAAATACCCTCACTCCTAAGCGAGAAAAAAACTGGATAAAATTTACACCTTGGCATGGAACGCCGTTATCGCAGAGGTTATCCTCCCTACCACGCCAATATCATGGAGTCTACCCTCCTTGGAACGGTGTATTATGGGAGCACACTGCCTCAAAGTTCTAAAATAGTCTCGAACTCCTATTGAAAATTCCAAAAATTACCCAAAACACCCTTTTAATTTCCCTAAACATAATTCAAGTCAAAAATCTATATTACACATGCGAAAAGGTCAAAAATAAAATGATCAAAATTTTTAGGTATTTTATTTGTTGGCTTAAATATTATTAGAGTTAGGGTTAATGATTTGGTTATGATTTGACTTAGTAATTGTTTACATATCTTGACTTGGTTTCTTGAACATGACTTGGTGATATTTTGTTGACTTGATGATTTTGATCATAATTTCTTATTTGTTAACTTTTTATGCTAAGTATATGTTGGATTAGTATTGACTATGCTACGTATTTTATTAGTTAAGTTTATCCATTTATGAATTAGCCCTTATTTCTTATTATGGATGAGTTATTATATTACCTAGGATGGCGATTGTCCACATGGAAAAAATGATGATTGAGGAGTTTTATGTCAGCAGGATAAGTAGAAGGTCAGATGCCAATTATGGGTAAAATTTAAGCTAATCTTCTGGGAGCCAAGTAGATAGGTCATATGTCTGAGTGTCCTTTCACTACTGCTAGGTGATGTTTACGTAGGTCTAGGGATTTTCCTTATGTTATTTATGTTACAGGGTTATGTTGACTCTTAGTGTAAACACAGGTAAACACCCTGTTTCTGGACCTTAGAAAATTTCCTAGATCTCTGGTCTATGGACCCAATATGACTCATAGGTATGATTCATATATTAGGGTATGGATGATGTTATGGTCCAGTCATATGCTGACCAATGTTGGTTGGTGGGATAGATTTTGGTCACTAGAACGGGTATGACTTGGTGGTACGAGTCATATGGCTAGATATAGATTGGTTGGTTCCTTCACTTAACCTTAAACTTGGAAACTAAAGTTGGATCTGAGTATGATTGTCTCACCAGGATCCATAAGATAGGGAACAAGTCATACCCAGGACTCGTATAGTGGACAATGTTCAAACATTCTGATTTAATCTTTCCAGGGATACGAGTGAAGGGTACGGATCGTATTCAGTCAATATGACTTGTATGGGATGAGTCGTACACTTTATAGTATTGGGTATAAGGGTTAAGTATTAGTATACGAGTAGTGGGTACCAGTCATATAGAAGGGTACGACTCGTGAGGGTCAGTCGTACCCCTGTGATGGGTTTTTTTGTGCAACTTAAGTGGGGGTATTCTGGATATTTATCCACTTATACTAATAAGGTACCATGACTTATAACTCTCTTGAGAGGCTATTTACCCTATTATTCTATTAATTAACACTTTGAAAATCTTCCTAAACACTATATAATTATCTTAAAAGCTTTTGGGTAAGAAAACTAGGGTTTCAACTAGAGGACTAATTTGGGGATCTTGTTGGTGGTTTCACTCCATCTACTTTGTCAATTAAGGCATGTTCTCTTCTCTCATTATTAGTTTCAATTAAGGTCATGGTTTATACAATGTTTTTATGATTTCATTGTTGTGTGATTTTAGGTTTTTAACAATGATTTAGGGGTTTTTGTTTATAAATGTTTGGTTATGGTTTTCCCATATTTTAATGATTCTTTTATATAAATTAATGGTGGTTTTGGATAATTGGTTGCATGGAAATGGTTCTTTGGCAATGAACTTTGGTTTTGGAAATACTAAGCGCCCAATGTATTTGATAAAATGATTTTAACAATGTTTTTACAATAATATTTATTTTTTAATGAAACTTATGCATGGTTTAAACTTGGTAATGAAACCCTAAATGGTATGAGTATTTTAAATAGTTTTAAATAGTTTGGAAAAGCCTTAGTGGCCATTTTTTTATTTAATTAAAAATCATGAAGGGTAAATGGAATCCCTTAAACCTATATATAATTGGCTATGGATAAAACTTGCAAGTTATTATTAGTATGACGATACCTCTATTAATGGCCTTTGTTAATAAATGGTTAATGGATTGGTTGGTTGCATAGTAATGGTTTTAATTGGGCAATAATGGTGGGGTATGTTGAAAAGCCATGGAAAATAAAGGTCCCGAGAGGACCAAAAATGGAAACTCATATTTGTCGATATGAGGTTTGGTCTTGGTGACCGTGTGCATGATGTCATACTTTATATTCGGAGGATATAGTAGTAATCCCAGGTTTTTATTCCCTGGTCGTATGGCTTCACGCACTGGTGTCTTTTCAGCAGGGGAAGCTGAACCCATATAGCCTGTGGGTGGTTTAGAATGGCAAAGCTATACAGCCTAAGTAAAGGTTTTAATGGCATGCTAAACCTGATTCACTTTCCCGGTATGGATATATATATATATGTATGGTTATTTGCATATGAATGGTTTTACTTGATTTTATAAATGACATTATTTTATCCTTATCCTGAGTACATGCTAGCAATCACTTGTAATCCATCTTTGGGCGGCTGTATACCCATGCTATGCAGGAATCGACCATTCTACTCCTTCTACATATTGATTGACTTAGGGAAAACTGTTGAATTGAAGTGGTGAGCTTCCATCTTTTTGAAAGTCTCAATTTCATTTTATAGATATTTTTAGACATTCTAATTTATTTTTGGATATTGGTTTTGGCTATGGTTGGGGGCATGTCCCAACTAGATATTCTTACTCTTTTTGTTTGAGGATTTGTGGTATTCCTATGGGTTGGAATAGGTGGGATTTATATTGGTGTCAGCCTTAATATTGGCATTGGAATTGGGGCTGACATCATTGGACATAATTTCTCACTATTTTATCATATTTTATTTTAGGATTAATCATATTATGTTTTGGAACTTATTTGGTTACGACCTAGTTTATGGCCTTTGTTTTGGTATAGGTTTGGTTTTGTATGGTTGGACGATTTGGTGTGACGGGATCACTTGATAGCTTTTATCTAGGAATAGACCTATCCCAAAGCCAGTCCTTGTCTAGTTATGCTATCTTGTCATATGCTTTGTATTTAGCCTACTTAAGGTATGCTAATGGTGGTTGGTTTGCGAAATAGGGGGTGGTCCCAAGTCCTAGTTGGACTTAGGATACCCATTACGATAAGCCCCCCGGTCGAATCATGTCAAGTTGGTATCAGAGCTTTAGGTTCATAGTTAATTGTGAGTCCACAAAGCCATGTCGAGTAGAGTCACTTTTAGGGGTGTGTAGCGCACCACACTCATAGGACAGAGGTTACAAGGCATTTAGGAATATTTTAGTTTCTTGGTATTCTATTTTTAAGCTTGGAGTCTAAGTCCTGTAATTCTTCTCTAATCCTTTGTTGTTTACTTTTTAGATCATGCCTTAATGATCTGGAACACAAGAAAACTCTTTAGTCTCATCTGGGGGTAATGTTGATGGGGTAAGTCCTATGTTTGGAGTTTGTCTTTGATCTCAGGGTCCTATCCCTGATAGTTTTGGAGTTCCTCCAGTTTATACTAGTCCTCCCCAGGGTAAGGTATGAAATACAGAATTTTGCCAGTCTATTATACTATTACTAAATTAGTTGCTCCTCATGCTGAGAGGGATATGTCTGGTGGGTTGTCTACTGAGGCCACAAGGGTTGGTCAATTTATGAAACTGAATCCTCATACATTTACTGGTGTAAGGGTGGGGGAGGTTCCACAGGGTTTCTTAGATGAAATGGCAAAGATATTTAGGGTGATGCAGGCTACTAATGTGGAAGGTGTAAACTTTATAGCATATCATCTCAAGGATGTTACGTACCAATGGTACGAAGAGTGGGATAGGGATAGAGGAGTAGAGGAGTCATCCTTATGGGATGCTTTCTCTAGTGTTTTTACGGATCATTTCTTTCCTCAAGAGAAAAGATAAAAGAGTTTATAAATCTTAAGTAAGGGAGAATGTCTATCAAGGAATATGCTTTGAAGTTTCATCAGCTGTCAAGGTATGCTCCTGATTTGGTGTCTGACATGAGTGTGAGGATGAGAAAGTTCTCTTCATGGTTGAATTGGGATTTTATCTTTTAAAGAAAGACTGCCTTGCTGATTAAAGATATGGATATTTCTAGGTTGACTAATCATAGGCAGTAGGTAGATGATAAAAAGGGAAAACAAACAGAGTTCAGAGATTGGCAGGGTAAAAGGAGAAGGTTTTTTGATCAGGGAGGTCCTCAGTCTCGGGGTGGTTGGGATGGTGCCAAATAGCAAAAAAAGAAATGAGGGAGTTGTCGATCCTTCTATACTACTAGTGCTCCTTACCCAAAGCAGTTGGGTGATAGGCGTCATCAGGGTGGTGATAAATTCTCATAACAAGATGCCCAATCTCAAGAGAGCGGGGGTCAGTATATTTCTTCATGCCTTTGTTTTCAGTTCTATGCTCGTCCTTATTAGGATTATTGTGATGAAGGGAGGGAAAAATACTTCAAGTGTGTCCAGGCAGGCCAACGACTCAGGGATTGTCTGGTTAATAAGGTTGCTACAGAAGTAAATAAGGTACTAGTGGCTTCATTTTTTGGTCCTGCACCTGGTGGTTCTATATCAACTTCTGTTACTACTCCTGGTTCTAGTGTTGGCTGGTACAAGTTGTATTCTTTGGCATCCTACCAGGAATCTAAGACATCGCTTGATGTCTTTACTGGTATATTTCAACTCTTTTTTCGTGATGTGTATTGTCTTCTTGATCCAGGGTCCACTCTTTCTTATTTGACCTTATTTATGGGTGTATGTATTGGTTTTGATCCTGAGGTTATTTTGGATCCTTTTTTTGTTTCTACCCCAGTAGGTGACTCAGCTATTTCTAAGAGAGTCTATAGGGTATGTGTGTATCTATTGATGGAAGGAAGACTTTGGTGGATTTGGTTGAACTTAGTAAGGTTAATTTTGATGTTATTCTGGGGATGGATGGGATTACATTCTTACTATGAGTCCTTGGATTGTCGTACCTATAAGGTTGTCTTTAGATTCCTCAGAGAACCGATTATAAAGTGGAAGGGTGGTTCTCTAGCTCCTAGGGAAAGGTTTATTTTTTTATCTTAGAGCTCGAAGGTTAATCTCTAAAGGTTGTCTTTATTATTTGGTATGGGTTAAAGATTATAACTCGGAAGGTCTTTCTTTTCATTCAGTCTCGGTGGTAAATGAGTTTCTTGAGGTCTTTCCAGAAAATCTTCCTAGTGCTCCTCTGGATAGGGAAATAAAGTTTGGTAGTGATTTGGTTTCGTACATTTGTCCAATATCTATTCCTCCTTATAGAATGGCTCCGACTGAGTTGAGAGAACTCAAGGAGCAACTTAAGGATCTCTCTGATAAGGGGTTTATTCGACCTAGTATATCCTCGTGGGGTGTACCAATGTTGTTCAAGTACAAAAAGGATGGTTCCTTTTGGATGTGTATTGACTATAGGCAGTTGTATAAGGTAACGGTCAAGAACAAGTATACTCTTCCAATGATAGATGATCTGTTTGATCAGTTGCTAGGTGCCAATTTTTTTTCTAAGATAGATCTTTAGTTTAGGTATCATCAGCTAAATATTAGGGAGGTTGATATCCCTAAGATGACTTTTCATACTCGGTATAGGCACTTTGAATTTTTGGTGATGTTATTTTGATTGACTAATGCCCCTACGACATTCATGGACTTGATGAATAGGGTTTCCAAAAATAGTTGGATCTCTTCATCTTTGTATTTATTAATGACATTATGGTTTATTGTAAAAGTGAGATGGATCAAGCTAATCACCTCCATATGGTATTTCAGACCTTGAAGGGACAATAGTTGTATGCCAAGTTCTCTAAGTAGAAGTTTTGATTTAACACTGTGACTTTTCTTGGTCATATTATTTCTAGCGAGGGAATTATGGTGGATCTGCAAAAAGTAGTTGTGTTAAGAGGTGGCCTAGACCCACGACTCCAATTGACATTCAGAGTTTCTTGGGCTTGGATGGGTATTATAGGTGGTTTGTGGAATGCTCTTAATCGATAGCTGCTCCTTTGACAAAGTTGACTCAGAAGAAGGTTATGTTTTCTTAGTCGGATGCTTGTGAGAGGTGTTTTGAGAAGTTGAAAGATGAGTTAACTTCGACTCCAATTCTGACTTTGTCGGAAGATAATGATGGGTTCGTGGTTTATTGCGATGCATCTTAGGTAGGTCTTAGTTGTGTGTTGATACAACATGGGAAGGGATTGCCTATGCTTCCAGGGAGTTGAAGGTACATCAGCGGAACTATCCTACTCATGATTTGGAGCTATTGGCGATTGTGGTTTATTTGAAAATATGGTGATATTATTTATATGGTGTACATGTAGACATCTTTTCTAATCATAAGAGACTAAAGTATCTATTCAGTCAGAAGGAGCTCAATCTCAGGCAGAGGAGATTGTTGGAGCTTCTTAAGGACTATGATATGAGTCTTCACTATCACTCAAGTAAGGCTAACATGGTTGCTGATGCACTTAGAAGGTTTTCCATAGAGAGTTTGGCTCATGTGGAGAAAGTTAAGTAGGAATTGGTGAAGGATATTCACCGCTTAACTAATATTAGAGTTTGCCTCTTGGACTCCAAAGATGGAGGTGTAATAGTACAAGAGGTGGTTTGGTTATCTCTTGGTCCCGAGATCAAGGAGAAACAAGTGCTGGATCCTGTCTTGATGAAGATTAAGGGTGATGTTGATGAGCAAAAAGTGTTGGTGTTTGAGATTAGTGGTGATGGTACTTTATGGTACCTAAGAAGGTTGTGTGTTCCTGATGTCGTGATTTATGGCAAAGGATTTTTGCTGAGGTGTATGAGTTATGCTATTTTTTTCATCCCAGTTTTATGAAGATGTATCATGATCTCAAAGAGATGTATTGGTGGAATAGTATAAAGAGGGACATGGCTGATTTTGTGGCCAAGAGCTTGGTGTACCAACAAGTTAAGGTTGAGCACATGAGACCTGGTGGGATATATCAAGAGATTGTTTTTCCTGAATGGAAATAGGAGGTAATCAATATGGATTCCTCGGTCTCAGAATTAATATGATTCAATCTGGATCATCGTGGATAGGATGATGAAGTCTACTCATTTCTTGCCACTAAGGACTACCTTTTCAGCAGAGGATTATACAAAGCTATATCTTCAAGAGAGTATGAAGCTTCATGGGGTACCTATTTTAATTATTTCTTATCGTGGCACACAGTTTACATCTAATTTCTGGTAATCTTTTTCAGAAAAGATTGTGTACTAAGGTGAGTTTGAGTACTGCGTTTCTTTCTCAAATGGATGGATAAGCAGAGAGAACTATTTAACATTAGAGGATATGCTTTGGGCTTATGTGATTGATTTTGGTGGTAGTTAGGTTGAGCATGTACCTTTGGTAGAGTTTGCTTACAACAATAGTTATCATTCTAGTTTTAGTATGGCTCCTTTTGAGGCATTATATGGTAGGAGGTATAGATCTTCTATTGGTTGGTTTGAGTTTTGAGAGGCTGATATGTTTGGTCTCGACTTGGTTTTCTAGGCTTGGAGAAGGTAAAGGTGATTTGAGATAGGCTTAAGGATGGTTAAAGTGGCCAAAATTCCTATGCAGATGGTAGGTGTAGAGACTTGGGGTTTGAGGTTGGGGATAAGGTGTTTCTCAAGGTATCTCCCATAAAGGGATTAGTACGGTTTGGTAAGAAGAGAAAGCTCAGTCCCTGGTATATTAGTCCTTACAAGATTCTGTTGATGGTTGGTAACGTTGCTTACAAGTTGGAGTTACCTTCTAGCTTGAGTTTGGGTCATCCGATATTTCATGTATCTATATTGAGGAAGTATCTTGGTGATCCTTCTTTGATTGTGCCATTAGAGGGGTTAAGTATCTCGAACACTCTGTCTTATGAATAGGACTTGGTTGAGATCTTAGATAGGTAGGTTCGTTGGTTATGGACCAAGGATATGGCTTCGGTTAAGGTTAGGTTGTGAAACCATAAGGTGGAAGAAGCTACATGGGAAGCGGAGGAGGACATGACTCCAAGTATCCACATCTATTTTCTGCTCTTAGAATTCATGTGGAAGGTATGTGTCTCCAACACATCTTTATTCTTTGATCTTGTTAAAGGAAAGATTAATGTATTTGTCTCTATGTTTTCAAAATTTCTTAAGGATTAGAAATATATTCAATAATGCAAATGATTCTTGCGTGTGTTTACCCCTACTTTGTCTATCATTCGGGGATGTTTGTTCCTAGTGGAGGAGACTGAAACACCCTGGTTTCTGGATATTAGAAAATTTCCTGGAATTCTGGTCTCTAGACCCAATATGACTCATGGGTACGAGCAGTATGTTGGGGTACGGATATTATGGTCCAGTTGTATGCTAACCAGTGTTCGTTGGTGGGATGGATTTTGGCCATTAGAACAGGTTCGACTTAGTGGTATGAAACGTATAGTTGGATATGGATCGTTTGGTTCCTTAACTTAACCTTAAACTTGGTAACTTTAGTTGTATCTGAGTACGAGTGGATCACCAGGAGCTGTAAGCTAGGGTACGAGTCATACCCAGGACTCATATGGTGGACAGTGTTCAAACATTTTGTGATTCAATCTTGATAGGGATAAGGGTGAAGGGTATGGATCGTATACTGTCAATACAACTTGGGTAGGATGATTCGTTCACTGGACAGTGTTAGGTCCAAGGGTTAAGGCTTAGGATACTAGTGGTGGGTATCACTCGTATCGGTGGGTATGACTCGCGAGGGTCAGTCATACCTCTATGACGAGATTTTTTTGCAACTTAAGTAGGGGTATTATGGATATTTCCCCACTTATCCTTATAAGGTCCCACGACTTCTAACTCTCTTGTGAGGCTGTTTACCCTATTATTCTATTGAAACACTTAGAAACTTTTCCTTAACATTCTATAATTCTCTCAAAAGCTTTTGGCAAGAAAGCTAGGAGAACTAATTTGGGGATCTTGTTGGTGGTTTCTCTCCTTCTACTTTGTCAATTAAGTCATGTTCTCTTCCCTTATTTTCAGTTTGAATTAAAGGCATGGTTTTATGATTTCATTGTTGTATGATTTTGGGTTTTTAACTATGATTTAGGGGTTTTTGGTAATAAATGATTGGTTATGGTTTTGCCATGTTTTAATGATGCTTTTATATGCATTAATGGTGGTTTTTGATAATTGGTTTAATGGGAAAAGTTCGTTGGTAATGGACTTTGGTTTTGGAAATACTATGCCCCCAATGTGTTTGATAAAATGCTTTAAACAATGTTTTCACTATACTATTGGTTTTTCAATGGAACTTATGCATGGTTTAAACTAGGTAATGGAACCCTTAATGGTATGAATAGTTTAAATGGTTTTAAATTGATTGGAAAGGCCTTGGTGGGCATGGTTTTGGTATATTGGAAATCATGAAGGGTACATGGAATCCCTTAAACCTACATTTGGTTGGTTATGGACAAAACTTGCAAGTTATTGTTGGTGTGATGATACCACTATTAATGGCCTTTGTTAATAAATGGTTTATAGATTGGTTGGTTGCATGGAAATGGTTTTAATTGGGCAATAATGGCGGGGTGTGTAGCAAAGCCATGGAAGGTGGAGGTCCCTAGGGGACCCCCCAAAACTGGAAACTCATATTTTTCTATGTGAGGTTTGGTCTTGGTGACTGTGTCCATGATGTGACGCTTTATATTTTGGGGATGTACTAGTCATCCCAGGTTTTTCTTTCCTGGTCGTGCGGCTTCACGCACTAGGGCCCTTTCAGCAGGGGGAGCTGAACTCATATATATATATACGTATGTTTGTGTGCTTATGGATATTTTTTCTTGATTTTATAAATGGCATTATTTTAAACTTATCCTAAGTTCATGCTAGCGATCATTCACTAATTTTAAACTGTATACCCACGCTATGCAGGAACCAACCATTTTACTCCTCTTACATATTGATTGACTTAGGGATAACTTTTTTATTGAAGTGATGAGCTTCCATCTTTTTAGAAGGCTCTATTTCATGTTATGGATATTTTTAGACATTATGATTTCTTTTTGGATATTGGTTTTGGCTATGGTTAGGGGTATGTCCCAATCAGATATTCTTACTCTTTTGGTTAGAGGTTTTGTCGTACTACTATGGGTTGGAATAGGTGGGATCGCTATTATTGTCGGCCTTAATATTGATATTAGAATTGGGGTTGTCACCATTGGACATAATTTCTCACCGTTACATCATATTTTATTTTGGGATTAATCATATTATTTTTTGGAACTTATTTGTTTACAACACGTTTTATGGCCCTTGTTTTGGTATGGGTTTGCTTTGGCATGGTTGGATGATTTGGTGTGACGGGATGACTTGATAGGGTTAGTTTAGGATTAGACATATCCTAAAGTCAGTCCTTGTCTAGTTATGCTATCTTGTTAAATGTTCGATATTCAGCCGACTCAAGGTATGCTAATGGTTGTTAGGTTAGGTAACAGGAGGTGGTCTCTAGTCCTGGTTGGACTTGGGATGTCCATTACGATAAGGCCCTTGGACGGGTCGTGTCAACAAGTTTGGTGGACTAGGATGGAAGAAAACCTTTGGAGGGTTGGGTACTGAGTTTAACAACATTGATGTTTTCTTTGGAATATCTATGTTATATTTGTGTAGTCTGATTTGGGCAACTAATAAGGCTTACAAATATGTGTGGTGTGTACTGATGATTCTCTTACTATTCTCTGTTGGGGTATTTTTTTTAGGGATCAGTGTTGGTTCTTGACTGTTGAGGTAGTGCTCCCTCAACAACTCTAACTTTATTCACTCATGGTGGAAGCTATGTCTAGTTTCACTTCTCCTTTAATATCTCTTGTACTTGTTTAGACTCGGCCCTAAGATAGTTTATATTTTTCGTTTGTAATAAGGGTTTGTCATTTTGAATTAATAAATACTTTTGCATGTTGAGTTTAATGGATAGTAAGGGGTTATCTATATAGATGGATTAGAGTCGGTGTCCTTACTATTCGGTAGTTTGGGTCGTGACAATTTGGTCTTAGAGACCAGGTCATCGATATTTTTGTACAAGGGTCAATGTTGAGTAGAGTTTCATGTATTGGTATATTGACATCAACATCTAATACTTGGGAAACTATGGGGCATTCTAGGAATGGTTCCACTCTTTTCTTTCCTCTTGTGTGGTTGTGTGTTTGATGTATAAGCTGAGTCTACTTGGTAGCTATTCATTTCAATTGGTATCTCCACTATGCAAGTGGATGTCACTTGACTTTGTTTGGAAGGATACAAACAAACAAATTGAAACTGGGAAAGTTTTAATTGGTATTTGGCCATGAGGTTTAAGTAACTCATATGAGATGACATACTCATGGTATTCCTGGGTGCAACTAGAAGTTCTTAATGAGGTATGAGCAAATGAAAATTGACTTTAACTTTCCCCAAGTGTATATGATGTAATGGTAGTTGGTTAATTTTCTTGAAACAATATTATGTGATTGATATTAGTTGCCATGTTATGTGTGGTGTTAGGTAAGAAATTGTCTATGATTTCACTATTGGTTGATGTTAATAGAAGGATCAAACAAGAGCTTAAGGCTAGGGGAGTTGGATACTTAGGTGAAATCATACATGATTGGATAATTGTAAAACAATGCAAGTTTCTGGAGTCTGACTTCATTGGTTGTTGAGAATCGGGAATCTGTATTTAGCCTATTCAATACACAAAAAATTTGTGTGTTGTTTGTTGCTGACAATGCAAAATTGCATGCCATGAAAAACAAGGATTGAATTCACGATAGCGATGATAGTTTTAAAAAGAATGTCTCTCGTAGTTCGGTATTCTTGAAACTTTACGTGTAATAAAGTGGTGTTAGTGTCCTATTGTAAGGCGACTGAACTCATTTCTTGGGAATAAATATAGTTTGAGCATTCCTGATTTGCATTCCGAGCATTAAAGGGCTAGGGGAGGAGACATAACAAAATTAGAAAGATCAAAGAAGCCACTGTCCTGGCGCCATAGCGGGACAAAGTACGACTATAGCACATCACTATAGCGGGAGGAAAGCCTCTCATGATACGAGTTATGAGTCATGATGAGACCTACCTTATCTCACTAGTAGCTAAGCCAAACCGTCTCGGAGCTATAAGCAATGAGCTAACTTAGTGGAAAATGGTCTAAAAGAAGGAAATCAACAATTAAAAGTCTATAATATCAATAAGACAGTGATAATAGTCCAATATATAGATAAACGATCAACAATTTTCCAACTACCTAGTAGTGTCGATACAAAATCTACTACAAATGGAACATAAATACTAAAATAGTCAAATACAATCTATCTCGGGAATAAAAGACTAGACATAGAATATAGAAGGAAAAGCGGTAACTCCGACTCTAAGAGCTCACCCAATCACTGAAATCAACTCAGCGTGAATGGCATGTTAGCGGCGGCTATTGGTACTTGGATCTCCAAAATTGTATAGAAGTGTAGTATGAATACCAAAACTATGGGAACTTAGTAAGTATCATCGACCGATTGAGCTAAATCATGATACAAAAAAATAAGCTAAGTCAAGGTAATAGAGAAGACCTGAAATTATGCTCCAACATTGTTATGCATAAATAAATGAATAAATTTGGAATAATAACATAAAGACCACACAATTATAACTACTAAATTGGAACCTATAAGTCAATAAGTGTGGAAAAGTAAATAACCCAATGCGGTCCCCCATAAGACTGGAGGGTACAATCAAGGAAAATAAGTAACCGATGATCCATAACTTTATCGAATATCAGCTATAACACTCAAACCCTACTTACCGTATCATATCATACCCAACTCTCAATGTCAAACTCAAGTTGGGACTCATATGATCATCATCATAACATCCTAAATAGTATCAACATAGTAACATTATTATCAGACTTATATTGGAACTCATATTATCAATACCATATGAATTGCCAGACTTGAATCGGATCTCATATTATCAATACCATATCCATTGTCGGACTTGAACCAGAACTAATATCAATAAATAGTATCAATGAAACATACAAATAAACCATATCAATATAAAATACCAATAAATCATAACTATATACCACATCAATAAACCATCGGGTTTTATCTAGAATTACTACCAAATTAGCACAATCATTTAGTATTCAATCTTCCTAGAGTCCAAGATAATAATTAATAAGGGTATAACATGGGTATATAAGTATATAAAAGCTAAAACAAGTATTAGCCAAAGGTGGGCCAAAAGGCCCCACTTCTAATCCCTAAAGTCCATTCTCAAGAAAATTCTACCCCAAACTAGGCTAAGGTATCTAAATTTATTTTGGATGTTAAATAAGCCATAATTACTCTAAGATAGAAATTCTTCCTAAACATGAGTAACTAAGTAAATTCCATCTAAAACGTGAGAAACTAATTACATTTCACCTAAAAAATAAACAACTAGGTCAATTCCACCTGAGCATGGGTAGTTAGGCTAATTCAACCTACAACATGAGCAACTAGGTCGATTCCACCTAGATTACAATTTCAAGATAGCGTAAATTGTCCAAATAAGACTAATTGTACAAATCATGTTGCGAATACCTAAATCCCATCCCATATCTAGAAAAATATCATAAATATTCTATAAATTAGCTCAATCTATGAAAAAGGTAAACCTAGCCTGCTTGAAAGGCGAAGAAAAGCCCAAATAATTAACTTAATCGGCCATTTACCCTTTCAAAAAGCATCTTCAAGATGACATGCTATCAAACTAACAATCTACTCATCAAAATGAGAACAATGATACCCTTATTGCACTGCAGTTCTTCGTGTCTAAAATTATGTCAAAATCTCGTGTGGGGCCTATTTGCAGAATCACACATTCAAAACCAACACAATGTCCCTCTATGCCATAGGAATAGTTATCCTAAAAAATAGGTGAATTCCGAGCTCTAATATTGTTACAATCAATCCACCAATGATTAGTGGGATTGGGGAAATCATGAGAAATCAACCATGGAGTTTGATGAAACGTACCAGTATTTAGGATAAGAAACACGTTAATAGAGCCTACGAACATTCCAAAATCATTCACTAATGATTCTCCAAAGTTTTTACATTCTTTAAGGTTCTACACTCTTGAGAATGGGTGAAAATAATGGAGAAAATAAGGTTAAGTACGATTTTTATAACCTTCCCAGGTATTCGAGTACCGCTTAAGCGGAAACTTGGTCGCTTTAGTGATACTGGTTTTCCCTGCACATTAGCGACCATCACTTAATAGCTAAAGGAATCACTTTTGTGATACTTACTAGGCTTAGCTAGGTCGCTTAAACAACTGAAATGTGGCTTAAGCGACCCATGTGGTACTTAAGTGATGCACCAACTCCAACTAAGACTTGAAATTTTTTCAAGTCTTTGCCAATCCCTTGGGATACATTTGAAAGACCATATTTGCAAATGAAGTATGCTAACCTATAAAATTCAAAGTTATAAACCTAATAACATAGTCAAAATTTTCATTCGATGGAGTTTGTGGGTCCCACACCCATGTACCATTTTTCATAACTTTTGACTAATAGATCAAAATGAGTCCAGAAGCCTCGGGACCCAAACCAAGGCTCCACCAAGCCTAAATTAATGTTGCAGAGATGTTGGGACTATTAGAATTGGCATACGAGGTCGTTTTATTGAAGTTCTTTTTAGGTAGCCAATTTGAATTGGTGATGACTTCAAAATTGGGAATTGGCTCTAAAATTTAAATGAACTGCCCAATAACTGAATTGTTAGTTCAAAAAAATCATAAATGACTTGGGGTAGCTATAGGAAAGCTCTAAAAAATAAAAATGAGAAAAAACACAAAAAATGACCTAGAGGGTAACTATAATATCCACTACTAAAAGAATTTTCATCCGTAAAAGTAAAGGATTAGGATGTACCTAAACCCTCAAACAGGTGAGGATACTGGGTATATATCTTGCTCTCGATCTCCCAAGTAGCCTCATCTACTAGAAGATGCTACCACTGAAGCTTAACTACTGGAATATCTGTAGTGTACAATAGATATACATCACAGGCCAAGTGTGCACAAGCTCCTCCCAGAAGATCAACCGCTCATCCAACTAGACTGAGTCCCATCTAAGATCATGAGGTGGATCAGGAATATATCACCGCAACATAGAAACATAGAAAATTGAATGAAAAACAACAAAATTTAGAGGTAAGGCTACCTAATAAGATAACTCACCAACTATGCAAAGAATCTCAAAGGGTCTAATATGTCTGGGGCTGAGCTTTCCTTTCCTGCCGAACCTCATCACACCCTTCATGGGAGATACTTAGAGGCATACCTAGTCACTAACTCCAAATCTCAAGGTAGAAAGTTCTTGATCTGCATACCTTCTGCCTACTTTGAGATGGCCTCAATCTATCCTGAATCACCCTGACTCAATACAACAACTCCTGAAGCAAATTAGTACCACAGGGTTTAATCTCGAATGTCTCAAACCATCCAATCAGAGAATGAAATATACTATCATACAAAGCCTCAAAAGGTGCCATCTCAACGCTCTAATAGTAGCTATTATTTTATGCGAACTATGCCAAAGCTACGTGTTACTCCCACTTACCTCCAAAATCCATAACACAGACTCAGAGTATATCCCCGAGAACCTGAATAGTCTGTTTTGACTGCCCATTGGTATGAGTATAGAAGGTTGTACAAAGATCCACCCGAGTATCTAACTCCCATTGAAAAACTCTCCAAAATCTAAAAGTGAACACCAAACCCAAGTCTGAAATGATAGATATAGACACACTATTCAATTAGACTATCTTATGAACATAGAAATGAGCTAACGCCTCGGTGTTGAAGGACATCTGAATAGGAATGAAACATGGAGACTAGGTCAATCGATCCATAATGACCAAAATACCATCGGAACTATGGCAAGTACGAGCCAAACCACTAATAAAATTCATGGTAATCCGCTCCCATTTCCACTCGAGAATGGTCAACCTTAGAATCAAGCCACCAGGTCTCTGATGCTCGGCCTTCACCTACTGACAACATAGGAAATGATCTACAAAGTTCTCAATATTTCTCTTCATACCACTCCACAATTAATGCTAACTAAAATCTCTATACATCTTTATTATACCTGGGTGAATAGAGTATCTAGAGTTGTGAACCTTACAAAAATTTGACTGAATAAAGTCATCAACCCTCAGAAGACAAATGTAGCTATCAAACATCAACATGCACTCAATATATATGGTAGTCCTCTTGGACTCACCACCTAATACCTGATAATGTTTTAAGTAAATTCTCATATCCTCGAACTGATGACTCTTAATCTGCTCAAATAGAGAGGACCTCACCTCAACACTAGTAAATATCCTCCTAGGGTCTGAAATATTGAGTCGCACCATCAAGTTGGCTAAAGACTAATCATCCTATGTAAACGGACTCTAAGAAACCAAAATAAAAGCCAAGCCACCCATATTAACCAACTTTCGACTGAAGGCATCTCCTACCATATTCCTCTTGCCTTCATGATACAAGATAGAGATAGCACAATCTTTAAGAAACTCCATCTATCTATACTACGTAGAATTAAGCTCTCTCTGGGTCCTAAGAAGCTGAAAACTATGATGATATGTGAGATCTCACAATGCATAACATAAACATAATATCTCTAAATATTAAGAGCTAAAACTACCGCCGCATACTCCAAATCATGAGTGGGATTGTTGCACTTATGCACCTTCATCTACCTCAGCACATAAGCAATAACTCAATCTTTCACCCTGCTGTATCATCACATAATCTAAATAGATACCAAAAGCATCACAAAACATGGTGAATACCCCACCCTCAACAAGAAGAGCCAAGATATAAGATAAAGTGAGAAATCCCTTGAACTTTCCAAGGCTCAACTCACACTCCTCAGACCGTTTAAATAGAACCTCCTTTTAAGTCAATCTAGTCATTGGTGCTGCAATGGTACAAAAACACTCAATAAATTATCAATAATAACCAACCAAAATAATGAAGCTATGAACCTCAGTCAAAGATGTAGGTCACGCCTAATCACGAATAGCCTCAATCTTTGCAGGCTCTACTGCAATCCCATCCTTAAATACCATATGCCTAAGAAATGCCACTGACTTATGCCAAAACTATTCTTTAGAGAATTTGAACAAAAAACCTATTATCTCTTAAAGTCTAAAGCATAATCCTCCAATGTATCATATGCTCCTCTCCACTCCTCGAATAGATAAGGATGTCATTGATGAACATGGTCACAAAAGAATCCAAATTAGGCCTGAATATGTGGTTCATCAAATCTATAAATATGGCTGGGGTCTTAGTAAACCCAAAATATATCATTAGAAACTCATAATGACCATACCAGGTCCTACAGGCTATCTTTGGGATATCCTCAGTATGAATCCTCAACTTATGGTAACTTGACCTCAAGTCAATCTTAGAAAACACCACTACACCCTGAAGTTAGTTAAACAAATCATCACTATGACACATAGGATTCCCGTTATTTACCATTACCTTATGAAACCCTTATGTTTATAATCAATACACATACGTATGGAACCATCCTTCTTCTTAACAATCAACACAAGTGCTTCCTAAAAAGACATTTTTAGTCTAATAAAACCCTTAGCAAGAAGATCCTGAAGTTGAGAATTTAGCTCCTTAAGCTCTGCAAGAGCCATATGGTAAGGTACCATAGAAATAGGTTGGGTGCCCAACTTAAGCTCAATAATAAACTCAATATCATGCTTAGGAGGAAGACTAGGTAGATTGAAATAAAAAGTATAAGGAAACTCATGAATTATAGGAACAAAGTCTAGTGATGAACACTCCACACTAAAATCATAAACATAAGCAGGATATGATAGGCAACCCATTGTAACAATCCTCCTAACATAAACTTAAGAAATAATCCCCATCGGCTCATGGCTAATATCCCTTGCCATAAAACTATGAGTATGTTGGGCCTGACTAAGGTAATCATCTCGGCAAAATAATCCATGACTACATGATAGTAGGATAACAAGTTTATGATCAAAATTACATCAAAATCACCATATCTAACACAATTAGATCAACCTGAGTATCAAGCTCTCGAACAGTCACAACACATGATCTATAAACCCAATCTACTACTAAAGAATCACCCATGGGAGTAGATATACATAATGGCACAGATAATGAATCCCAAGATAACTCTAACCATGGGGCATAATAAGAAAACATATTAAAATAAATAGCTCCTGGATCAAATAAAGCAAAAGCCAACTGATGGCATACTAAGATCGTACCCGTGATAACAAAATCCAAAGACTCAACCTTGGTTCTAGTTGGTATGATATAAAACTAACCATTCCCTCTACTTGGATGGGCTCCTAACCAATCACCTATCCTACTTTCTTGAGAACCTCTATGAGAACCTTAGGACCACCCTTATGACCATGCATACCACCTCTAGCTGGGGATGTACCTCCTTAATAGGAGGAACACTCTGAGCTGAAGGAATAACACTAGATAACTGGGGCAATCTCTCGAGAAATGAGCAAAATCCTTACAACCATAACGTTCCCCAAGTATTGTAACAAAAATAAAAGATCCAACTAACCCAAAATAACCACCATGACTAGGATAACCAAAAGGTGAACCCTTCAAAGATTAACCATTATCATGGCCAGGACGAGCATTAAAACTAGACTGGTCTTCATCAGTAATCTTAAGTATGACCTGAATAAGCCTAATATATTGACATTGATGCTTATACAGCTATCGCAGAGGGTACCTACCCTGAGACCACAACCTCTAAACCGTGAGCCACTATGGATCCCACTAAAACTACCCTAATAACATAACCTCTTATCGCTTCCCCTCTGGGCCTAGCAATGCATCTCCCTCATAACATGAAAATGATTAGAAACATTAGCAAAAGACTGACTCATAAAAACCAAACTCTTTATAGAAATACAAAGAGGAATCCTCCATCCCCAAATAAAGCAACAGACCCTCTCATACTCAGAGTCAGAATAGATATAGCATATCTAACCAACTCATGAAATTAATCCTCATAATCTATATCAATCATGGATCCCTTCTTCAACCTAGAGAACTAATCTCTCAAATGATCCCTAAGGCTTCGAGGCATATACCTCTCCAAGAAGATCTTGAAGAATTAAGTTTATGTCGGTGACAGAGATCAAGTTGTCCTGGAATTAAGATGACCTCTCCACCAATGTCGAACTACCAATTCCAATTGAAAATTACTGTAATCCATACCACGAAACTCAACTAGGCCCAAATTTTAGAGTCTATCCTCATAACACTACAAAAAAATAACATTTAACAACAAAATAATTTTTGTCACCGAGTAACGATGGATCAACAATGAAATATTAATTTTTGTCGCAAACATTGTAAGTGCCTTTTTAATATATGATATAACAACGGATCTACGATGAATTTATTTTTTTATTTCTAAATATTGGCACGGAAATTTGGTTGTAATGGATTTAGCAATGGAATTTTTAGTAATGGATTAAGCAATGAAATTGAGTCTATGTGTCATCATTTAATTAATTGGTAGTAACGGATTTAGCAATGGAAGTTTTCATCACTAACCATTATAAATTTTTTATTTATTATTAGCGATGGAAAAATTTGTCACAACATTTTAAAATTTTTAGTAACTTATATTTATAAGGTTTCCTCTAATTATATGAACTTTTCTTTCTCTCTCTAAATTTGTGGCTCTCACTTCAATATACAAAAATCCTTCAATCAGTAAAAAAAATATGCAAATCAGTTACATTATTTTTATTTTGGATATCGAATCAGGTAAGACAAATGTTCAATCTCTCTAAAATATCTTGAATTTGGACTATTTGAAAAAACTATTCTATCTCTCTTTTTGTTTGGACAGTTTTAAGAATCTCAATAATGAAATATCATTAATTTGATGTATAGGTGGAGAGGAATGATGCAGAGAATCAACCAACGCCGAAAAGACATAGTTTTTTTGTTGTTGTGAAGGTGAATTCCAAAAATTTGATAATCCTTCCTTGGGAAATTGCTAAAAAGACTAGTTATTTACCTTTGTTGGTAAATTTATAGCTGAATTATAGTTTGTTCTTGATTAAGGCAATGTCGTTGTAGTTGTTGTTATCGTCTTTGTTCCAAAAGGGGAAAAATTATTTTTTGTTGTATGCTAGTTTATGAATTCATATTGAAGAGGGGGAGGTTGCTGAGGATGTATTTGGAGCCCCAAGAGATACAAATAAAGAAGATGCAGGTATGGAGGCAAGTCTAAGGGAGGTACCTGTCAGCCAGAATAAGAGAAAGCCATCTAATTGGCTTCAGAG
The DNA here is from genome assembly GCA_030864215.1 of Capsicum pubescens. NCBI lineage: Eukaryota > Viridiplantae > Streptophyta > Magnoliopsida > Solanales > Solanaceae > Capsicum > Capsicum pubescens. Next base: position 115,814,706 of record CM061546.1, read on the forward strand.
AGATAGCTATAAAAGGCCATCCAAAATGGTAAACATACATGGATGCCTTTAGTGGCCCATATCTACTTCTTGTTAGTACTTATTCTATTTATAAAGATAATGGTGTGTTTCTGCACCTTGGAGACAATGATATACTAAAAGATGAATTATAGTATGGATTATAGTGTGTGAATTAGTAGCTACTTTTTGTTTGGCAGTAATTAAATAAAAGTTGTATATTCTTGATCAGGTTCTAGTTACCATTCTACGAGGTCCGCTGTTAGATGAAGTTTATGAAAATATTAATTCATGGATATATGAGGTTGTTACATTAATCAATATGGATGTGATCCCATTTACTGTCTAGGGGCATTCAGTTGCAATATTTCCTTACAGTATGAAAATTAACTTTGTTTTCGACTTGCCTTATTTATCTCTTTGGATATTCTACTTGATAAACATTAAAATTCTCAGGTCAAGTGAACAATATTTTACTCTCGCGATAGATAAACAATTTGAGAACAATCTTAATTATGTTTCTCACACAGATTTAACATTTAAATGAGCAGATAACTAGAGTGTACAAGGAGAAGGAGTATGTTAAAGTTAAGCTCACTGTAAGTTAAATCTCGTTGTTGCATCACCTGTATTTTCCCACTTAGTGGTGGAGATAAGATATCCAAATTGTTTGAAAATGGAAAACATTCAAAGCTCCAGTAGTTAAGCAGTCTTGAATTTGGGTTGTCCCCATACCTATTGACAATGGAATTGGGAAAGAGCTGGTGACTTATATTTAAACTGACATAAAAAGAAATAAAACATTTTACGACGACTCTAATATACGTGATTTCCTCAAAAGGGTGGGTTGAATTTTCTCCCTTTAACATAATAGTCATTAGAAAATGACATATTTTGTTCCATTTATATCTGTAGATTTGGGATTACAGAGTTGCTTGATATTTTTAAGTAAACCAACCTGCTGCTGGAAATTATTATCCTGTATCTTAGTAGACTTTAAAAATGTTCCTTTTCCTGTAAAAAGTTTATCTATGATAGCATTTATTTATGATATTAGAGTATCATGACAATATTTGAATCTACTATTTTTTTGATCCAGTGTTTGAGCTAAACTCGCCTTTCAAAATTTTTTAAAAATATTTGTGCCAAACTATTTTCAAATCTAAAGTGGTTCAGATATTCCTTCATCCTTCCTTTGGTGAGGGGTGGAGGTGCTTGTTATTTTGGTCCTTCCATATGTTTTACTATGTTATTTTTTACAAGGCTACTAGGGATTTTTTCACCTACAAGTGGTAGTGAATTTCTTGTATGCTCATGTATTTCCTTATTTTGTACAAGAGTTTTCCTTTAGAAAACTTGACAACTATTTCCGTAAAGTAGCTTGTTTATTAGATACCTTGTGTAGAATACCTACTGGGAATGTTAATTATGTTACTTTGGTAAATCCTTTACAGATTAATCTTGGACTTTTCCTGAAAGACAACAACAACGCGTTCTCAATTTTAGTTGATAGATCTGTAGGTGTAGGTGGATCCAGCCTAGTTGATGACCAATTGGAGCTAATGCTTCACCGGTTCGGTCTCCTTATTTTTTAAACTGCGTTTATCCCTTTTACTGTTACAATTTTTTTTTGTTAACTCATTACTATTTAAAGTTATAAATAGCAAATCTTAAGGTAAACGATTTATACGTTCGTTTTGTAGGAGGTTACTCCATGATGATGGAAGAGGTGTTGCTGAAGCATTAAATGAAATAGTTTGTGCTCTTGTAAAATGCATGGGGTTGACGGTAAGCACTGTCCACCATCAGAAAATACTCCAATTTGATTGTGTCTTTAATTATGGTTATAGTTGTTGCTTAATATGGTGGATGCAAATTTTTCATCATTTTCTTATTGCAAGTTCTTAGCGTAAACCTATAAAGAGCTAGGGAATAAAGCCTAATAAATCAAGGAGTGGTATTAACATTCCTGTACTAGCATAAAAATCTAGTAAACTTTCACAAACATCTTCTTAATATCTAGTACATTTCTTATTTTTGTGTAGGAGAGTAAGTGAAAATACACAAATGTACTGGAATATTGTGGATTTAAAATTTAGATTTTTGTATGTTATTTCTTTAGTTTCATAATCTCAACGTGTGATCTCTCTCTCTCTCTCTCTCTATATATATATATATATATAAATCAATTTCAGATACAGTACCATTACTATATTATTTTTACTTTCCATCATTCCTTAGTGTGGCTACCCATTCTAAATTATTCTACTTTTTTTCTAATAAATAAAGTTTGCTCTGTGCTTTTGTCCTATAGACCCGACTTTCACCTTTAATTTAATCTTGTTGCATAGATAGGTAGTGTTTGGAATACTATCTTATCTTTCTCCATAACCTCCTTGTTTGAAACTCTTGTGTAAACAATAGTTAGTTTTTATGGTATGTTAAATATAATGTAAAGCCAACTCATTAATCATGTTAAATATTTCCCCAGGTTATAGTCAAGTACTATATCTAGATTGATTCTCTTAGAGAGGGAGAGAAGTGGTGGCAGTCATTTGGACAGGAGATATATTCTCCATTGCTTTTAACTTTTACTGAGTAGGTTATGGAAATTCCAACACACTTTTCAAGACCAATGCAGCATCCCACATAATTTCATGTGATGTTTCATAATTACAGGATGGAGATAAATTTATAAAATTCCAAGTTCCAATATTTACATGGATAAATCCATCTTACAGTCTGCCTGATAATGTTGCAATAATTACCCTTCAAGTATTTATTGTCAATTTGAATGTGTTGTAACATTCTTATATGTTGTATACCCATTTACTTTTTCCTTTGGTAAATCTAGGAGCTTGAAGATCACATTGTCCTTCTTAGATTGGCTCATTTATATGAGCTTTATGATTTCCTTGTTGTGACGATTCTTATACTTGTTTAAGTTTGAGTTCACTCTTTCATTTCTCTTTTACTTAGACATTCTCTTACAAAATAATAATGCGATTATTTGGAGTCTTAATTGCTCCAAGTCCAAGTGTTCCGAGATGATAAACAATTATGTTTTAACTAGGTTGATGAGGATAAGAATCTATCCACCAAGGAAAGTATAAAATTGAAGAGATTGTTCTCAAAGAGAAAGGTAAAATGCCATGTATCCATCTGTAGCACAGTTCTTGTCTGTAATTAGGAAAACAAGTTTCAATTGAATCTACCAACGTTCCTTAAAAAAAATTATTCCAGAAAAACAAGATTAAAGAGATGAGTTTATCTGCCAACCAAGAAAGAGAAGAAATGGAAAAGAAGAGATTGAAGTGGAAAATAGAGGCTCCTAGTGATTCGCAAGATATTCTAAGAGAGGGACCTATTGATCCTATAAAGTTGGTGGTGGAGTTTTCCACAATGGAAATCCACACTTTTGTTATCAACCTCAGCTAGAGATCGTCCGCTGTAGAAGGGTAAGAAACTTAAGTTGTTTGATTGTGTTCGCTACGTGAAAACATTGTATTCGTGGATTTATTGTTGGAGGTTTTGCATTGTTTGTTGTTGGAAGTCAAACATGTCTCTATGCTAGCAGTGCCCTTAAATAGTCCAGTCCAAATTGGCAAGACATCAGAAGGGAAAAAACTTTGTGCCTGTAATGCCTCCATATCATAAGTACCATCTTCGGTTTCATTACCGACAACAAATTTGGATGATTTTGTGAAGCAATTGATTTTAATACTTACTACTCACTTTCTTCCAGTAGTTATTGAGTGTGTTGGTGGTATTTGAGTACAAGAAGGGGTCGTGCTTGATCCTCCTCCTACTAATGTTGATGACGTTGATTCGTAGCTTCATAGTATTTGTAGGCCTTAATCATTACATTGTTTTTTGATAGACTATTTTGTGTGGAAGTACAAAATAGTTGTGTAGTAAGAAATACTAATTTTGAGGGATGTGGGTTTGACATTAGTTTATTTTGACAAAATACTTGAACTTGTGGATGTTTGGACATAATTATTATGCATTTTGCTATCTATATGAATGTTGGTTATTTTAATTATTCAATAATTTATGCGTTTCAATAATTTTCTTGCATAATTATTAGCGACAAAAAATTAGTGACTAACTTTTGTCGTTGCTACTGATAAACTTTAGCAATGGATAAATTTGGTTGCTAAAGATGGTTGCTCAGTCGACCAAACTATGTTGCAACAGATCAGTGACAAAATGTTTTGACGTAAAAATTTTGCCACGACAAAAATAAATTTTGGAAATAGAAACAATATAGCAACGCAATATTCCATCGGTAACATCAACAACCGATAAACTTCATCGCTAAGAGGTCATAAGTTTTGCAAAAAAAATCTTTTTTCCGTCACTAAGAGGCTAGCAACGAGCAATATAGAGACAAACACAAATTCATCACTATTCCATCGCTATTTCTATTTAGCAATGGATTTACATAGAATAGCAACCAAATATGACAATCGCTAAATGCTATTTTTTTGTAGTGAAAAGCAATCAAGAACTCATACGCATCCTCACTTGATGAGAGAAAACACTTAGGCAGAGAAAATCTCAAGAATCTACCCAACATCTTATTCTCTTTAATAGACATATCAAGCAGGGAAACTACCAGCTGAGCAACTACCGATGTAGGAGGGGCAGCAACTTAAAATCCACAACTACAGGTTGTGTCCTTGCCTCAACACCACTCTGATTCATAAACTGTTCACCATCATACGGTGCATCACCAACCAATTCCAAAAATTAAACCAAAGCATCCCTTAGTACTAAAGAAACGATAAACCCTGGTGGATCCTGGGTTGGTCCTTGGCCCACTTCTAGCTAGGACAAATGAATCTTTGGCTCGAGAGAAAGAATAGGGTCTGGTGAACGACCCCTATCATGACCCATAGCTGGGGACACATACTTTGTCTGTCCAAGATCTCTAGGTCATCTACGTACAATGAAAAGATCCCTAGGATTTGTCTCGAGACCCTTGTCTTGTATAGTAGTAACACGTGTCCTAGCTATCTATGAAAGAGTGAAATCAAAGGAATTCTATAGAAACCAATTCAGACTCTTAGCACGAAATGAGAGAAAGAAGTGAATAACTCCTACGAATTTCCTATAGCTTTCTAAAGATAAAAAAATATGTTATCATTCATATCCATGGGACTCTACTAGATACTATCTCTTGTACCAATAATACTAGTGAACCTGGCTCTGATACCAATTTTTTGAAAACTAATTTATGAGTCATGATGCAACTTACCTTATCCCATCAGTAGGTAAGCCAGACCATAGCCCAGAGCAATAAGCAATCGGCTAACTAGGAGGAAAATAGCCTTAAAAAATTCAATAGTTAAATGATTATAATAAAAATAAGACAATTTTAATAGTCTAATAGATGTATAAAAGATCAACAATCATCCCATGACCTAGTAGTGTCGGTACAAGAGCTACTACAAATGGAACATAAATACTAAAATAGTCAAATATAAACTATCTTAGGAACGAAAGACTATAAATATAATATAGAAGGAAAAAGAGAAACTCCGACTCCAAGAGCTCACCCAATCTCCAAAATTAATTCAGCACGAACGTTATATTAGTGTTGGCTACTAGTACTTAAATCTACACCAAAAAAGTATCGAAGTGCAGTATGAGTAGCAAAACCATGGGTACTCAGTAGGCATCATTGACCTACTAAGCTAAATCATAATATGAATACGATAAGATACAAGATAAAATAAGCTAAGTCAGGGTAATTGGGCAAACCTGGAATTAAGCTCCTAGATGTGCATAAATAAATAAATAAATCTGAAATAGTAACATAAAGACCACATAAGTATAACTACTAAATTGACTGCCATAAGCCAATAAGTGCAGAAAATTAAATAATCCAATACGGGCCTCCATAAGCCCATAGGGTACAATCAAGGAAAATAAGTAATCGAAGATATGTAAATTTACTAAATCTAAGCTATAACAATCAAACCATCCATAAGATATCTTATCATACCCAATTATTAATGACTGACTCGAACCAAGACTCATATCATTATCATCATAACATTATTAATATGTCAACATCATGTCATCTTTGTCAAACATATATCGCAACTCATATTATCAATACCATATCAATTACCGGAATTTAACCAGAACTTATATAAATAAATTATATCAATGAACCATACCGATAAACCATATCAATAAACCATACCTATATACCATATCTTCAAACCATTGGGTTTACCCAGAATTAGCACCAATTCCCAAATACCAAACTAGTATAATCATTAAGTATTCAATTTCCTCATAGCCCCAAATAATCATTAATGAGGATATAGTATAGGTATATAAAACTATAAAATCTAACACAAGTCTTGGCCTAAGGTTGGCCGGAAGCCCTCACTTCTAATCCCCAATATTCATTTTTAGGCAAATTCTACCCTAGGTTAAGGTATCTAAATTCATTTTTAGATGTTAAATAAGCCATAATTAGCCCTAAGATAGAAATTCTTCCTAAACATGAGTAACTAAGTCAATTCCATTTAAAATGTGATAAACTATGTCAATTCTACCTAATACATAAACAAGGTCAATTCCACCTAATCATTGGCAATTAGGTAAATTCTACCTAGAAAATAGGCAACTAGGTCAATTCCACCTAGATTATATTTCAACATAGCCTAAATAGTCTAAATAAGACTATTTGTACCAATCATGCTTCCAATACCTAAATCCCATTCCATATCTAGAATAACATCATAAATATTCTAATTAATTAGCTCAATCTAAGAAGAAGGTAAACCTAGCCTACCTGGAAGCCAAAGAAAGGCTAAAAAAATCTTCTAAACCGATGATTTCCCTTTCGATAAGCTTCAACAAAATGGCACGCTATCAAAAGCATAATTTATTTATCAAAACAAGTATAATGATACACATATTGGACTATTGTGGTTTGGGTCCAAAACAATGTAAAAATCTTATGTGGGGCCCATTTGAAAATCACACTTTTGAAACTAGCACAACGTCTCTCTATGCTTAAGAAACTTTTACCCTAAAAAATAGGCGAATTCTGATCTCCAATAATGTTACAATCAACCCATTAATGATTAAGGGATTTTGGGGGAAATCATGAGAAATCAACCATGGAATTTGATGTAACTTACCATGAATCAGAGAAGAAATGTGTCAATTGAGCCTACGAACACTCTAAATTCACCTACTAATGATTGTCCTATGTTTCTACACCCTTTAGTGTTCTACACACTTGATAATGGGTGAAATAAATGGAGAAAATTAGGCTAAGTGAGGTTTTTTATACCCTTCCCTAGTATCTAGATACCATTTAAGCAAACATAGGTCGCTTATGAGATCATCACTTATGTGACCTAGTGTCGCTTTAGCGGTACTGGTCTCCCCTGCACATTATTTCTTAAGAGACCTTTGGCCGCTTAAGCGACCTTTTGATGCTTAAGTGACTATTTCTTAAATTGGAAAGGCATTAATTAAGCAATACCCACTGGGCTTAGCCATGTTTCTTAAGAAAATGACATGGTTCTTAAGCGACATTCGCTTAAGTGACACATAGGACACTTAAGAAATTCCCTAACACAAGCTGACATGGAATTTTTTCAATTCTCTGCCAACCCTCAAGATTCATTCAAAATCTATTTTTTTTCAAAACTATGCTACCCTATCAAATATGATATTTTGCACTCAATGGATCAGTTAAAATTTCCATCTAAGGTTATTTTAATGAAAAGTGGGTACCACACTAATGTACCATTTTTATTAATTTTTGGACGCTAGCACAAAATGAGTTCAAAATCCTCGAGACCCAAACCAAGGGTCCACTTATCCTAAAATCAATGTTTCATAGATTTGTTAGTATAAGACTTGGCATAAAAGGTTGTTTGTCTGAATTTTTTGCTTGATAGCCAATTTAAACCGTTGAAGACTTCAAAATTTGGAACTTGCTCTAAAAACCAAATAAATTGCCCAGTGATCGAATTGTCAGTTCCAGAAAGTTATAAATGACATATGGTAGACATAAGAAAGATCTAAATGATGAAAATGAGTGGAAGAACAAAAAATGACCTAGAGGGTCCCTACTATGCTGCTATAGTAGGACATGCAAAGCAGTACCTATGCCCTATTTTTCCTCTATTTTTGACCATTATGTTTTCCTTGTTTATGAGGCATTTTAGAGTATGGTGCATTCCATAAATATAAAAATTTCTTAAATACCATACAAATAGGTTATATTTATTAACTATGGATAGGAAAATAATGGCATCCATGTGTGGGAAAATATTAGAAAGAAAAATATAGTGTCCATTACATACACCCAATAGGGGCAACCTAAATTAATTATCATAAATAGAGGAAAGAAATAGTACCTAGATGGACACCTTGTTAGTCACAACCTGTTGGGGAAGGGTTATCTCCTTCTTCATTTACTCAGGAAGGAAAACTCTCTCAGATCCTCTGGATTCAGCTCGGGAAACTTCTGGTTGGGTACCACACATACGAACATGAACTTCATCATCTTCCACATTTGGGAGAATAAGCAATACCAGGAGTACCTCTTCCTCTTATCCTTATTGAGGTATTGTTAAATCACTACTATATCCTAGAAAGTATTAAGGGATACGAAATTGGAAGGGCTCTGTTCCATGGACCTCCTAACAGTGGACAAATCTCCTACCGGGTTCTAGTGTTGGAGGATTAGAGGGAGATCCATCATCATCATCATCATCATCATTATTATCATTGTCTACCTCAAGTTCCTCCTCTATGGCTCTGCTACACTCTTCCCCAACTATCTTCCTCTATTTCCTTTTCGGGACAAGGGCACTCTTACTAAAAGAGGGTAAAAAGGGATGTCTATCTCCTACACTACATCATTAGGATTAACCAATACCCTCTTCCTCCTACACAACTCAAATACTAGCTGGGGAGAAAAGTACCCCTTTTAGTGCCTCGATAGAAGTTTTTTAATTTCATGATAATCTAGCCTCCTACATTCAGTCATATTGCTCGAATGGTATAGGTAACCAACAATGCCTGAGGGCTGGTCATATCAATTGTGTTGTTTTATTAAAGAATTCACTGGGTCTCCAGCATCAGCTAAAAAATAGGTACTGATGATGCCATCACTTAAATGCCAGTAGACCATTACCTGAACTCCTCTGAGACTAAGTGTCCTGCAGTCATACTCTGTCCATCTCTCGAACCTTAGCAATGTAGTCGTCATTAGAGATATAAGTCTCCCTAAACACCTCATTAATAGTGTGAGAGTTAATAAAGAGGCCACTCTAAAGATACAGATAGTGGGTCTGGGGGAATTCTTGAGCATGATAGGGAGTATGTGATATGCCCAAATTACAACTCTTCTAAAAGAGTGTAAGAGGTCGTTGTCAAATATATAACCTAACTAAGGTTGTGGTCGAATCCCATAGGTAATAAAGTGTTAACTAAGTCTTATGAGTATTAATAGACTTTTAGTCATAAGATTTTGATTATAAAAGGGGTTTGTTGAAAATATCATCTCATTAATTGTAATTTATCAATAACCAATGCTTCTATAGTAACGTGTACCAAGGGTTTCAATACTAAGGGTTGTGGTTTTTATAAATTCATGCATCACAATTATAATTACAAGGAAACTTGCATAATTATTCCCATATGATTGTGTTTCAACCTTCAAAGATGGATTCACTTTAATTCTTGAAAATTAAAGAGATATATTAGTTTAGCAAACAATTCCCTAAGAGATTGATCCGGTTAAGGAATCAATCATGAAATTAGAGGGTAAATACTCTAATTATCTTGTGACCATTATCTTTTACCTACATTGACTTCTTTGTTCAAGTAAGTCATGTTTATGGCCACACTCCTCAAGTTTGCAACTAAGAGGAATCAAAAATCTAAAGAAAAGGTTACACAATTGAATATGTTTTCTGAATTCATCAATTCCACAACCCTAATATTGAATTACACCAAGGCTCCCATAACCCTAGTTATGGGATCTGTAGACACACATAATTAAGGAAAATATGAACAAGATATGTTTCATCAATAATTCAGAATTAACTTACAAATCGAAAGATGTTTCTCAAATCCAAATTTACAAGAAGATAATAGTGTAAACTTTTTGCTCTCAACTTGTTTCTTAGACTTTTTACATTACAGTTTCAGCCAAATGTCTAAACATACCTATTATAACCCTAAGCTGGGTATTTATTTGATACCAGAAAGTTGGTATTCAAAATTCAATTTTAGGATGCTGCATCATCACCGATAATTCGTTTGATAGACCATTGAACTTGCGATGGTTCATCGGTCAAGTCATCAGTGGTTATTCAATTTCATGTTGTTTTGATACTAAGGTCGATAGTTAGTGTGACAACCTATCAGCGACTTGAAACTTCATTCTACCTTATGTGCCTAGTAATTTAGATTTCCTTAGTTCTGCTTAGCCTACATGGTCAAAGTAGCGGCCCATCATGGGTTTGATGGTCAGTTGCTTAGACGGTCGCCCATCTTCCAGATATTTTGATTTCTACCCAAAAGGTGACGGCCAGCCTGACGGTCCATCACAGTTCTAACAGTCCATCAGTTGTCCCATTGTGGCCATCCAACATTTATTTTACAAGTTATTTTTTCTTTTAAGATTTTTTCCTAAGAACAAGTAAAATAAGTATCAAATACACAAATAGTTGCTAGAAAATAAACAATTCTCTCTCGTAAGAGGTGAAAAATGTTACATCAAATGCCAAAACAACAACACCCTCAACTATGACAATTGCTTGTTCTTAAGATACTCAATGCCACACCATATATGCTTTAATAAAATAAAGGATATAGCATCCGTTGGAACCAACACAAGTTAACCAATTAATGTATACACTACTCTTGTACTCCGAATTCAAAGGAATCCATGCTTGGCATTACACCCTAATTAGATAACATGTATACACTTTAGACATGACATCTAAAAACCAGTAATAATAGGTATAGTTCTCTTGCCCTCACTTTCAAAGAAGTTCGATGCACACTTAATTGTTTTAATTATTGACTAACAATCAAACCTCTCACTCTTATAACAAATTTCAAACAAAGTATACACAAAACTATAAGCTTGCCTTTATCATTTTGTAATGTTTATAGCCGATTAGCAAGTATCACTATAGGACATTCTAAGGATTGTAATGAGGCTCTGGGTATGGGTGATATGTATTTTTGGAATAGTGACTTCACCTTACTTGCCATTGCTGCTACTATCATACTTTACTTTCTACCCAATGATGCATCTTCCTTGTCCTAAAGCCCTCCTTTTTGCAATGATCTTGATTATCTCTTTTATAAAAGGTTAACCATCTAAACCAACCACCCTCAACTTATGATGATACCATGAGTAGAGGTACACAATATCCAAAAGGAATAAGGCCTAAGGAGATGGAATCTTACAATCCAAACTCTTATAAAAACTATCTTTCAGTCGTTAACTCTCTATAGTAGCCACCCTCAACATAGGTAATTTTATTAAGTACACAATGTCCAAGGATGGACCAGGACTAAAATAGGGTTTGAAAAAGAAAAAGAAAGGTAGGCTATAAGGCTGAATGAAAGATTAAAAGATAAAAAAGGGACTCAAAAGAAACTATGAATCTATATTTTGGGTAAGGCTTTTAAGGCTATGTGGAGTTTATTGAAAAACAATAAGATATCCTATACTATTTAATCAACTATCACCTTACAAAAATAAACTAGGAAAGTTCTAGATATATACACAGAGTAAGAAATACAGGAAAACCTCACACACACCAAACCAATGTATTGGTTGATCCTTTGTCCATTCACTTTGAATACATTTCCATCTCTTTTTCCCAATTCAACCACACCATATGGAAAGCTGTGTTATTTTGAATGGTACTGACCACTTTGACTTCAATTTCCCAGGAAATAGCTTAAATCACGAGTTAAAGAGAAACACCCAATCACCCACTTGAAAGTTTTTTTTTTCAATCCTTTGATCATGGTACCACATCATCCTATCCATATAAAGATTAGTTGGTTCATAAGCTTGGAAGTGAAACTCATCTATCTTATTTAGTTGATCAAGCCTCAAGTAAGCTGTTTCTTTCCAACTCAAGTTTAACTTCTTTAATGTCCACAACACATTCTATTCAAACTCTACTAGCAAATGACAAGCTTTGCCAAAGACTAGTTAGTAGGGAGATATTCCAATAGGTGTCTTGAAAGCTATATGATACACCAAAAGTGCATAATCAATTTTTCTAGACCAATCACTTTTATTTGCATTAACGGTCTTATCCAAGATAAACATGATCTCCCTATTTGACACTTCCACTCGTCCACTACTTTTTGGGTGATAAGCTGTGGATACTTTATGTTGTTTCACCCCATATGTAGCTAAAGCAACCCAGAATATCTTATTGCAAGAGTGTGACCCTCTATTACTTATAATAGTTCTTGGAACACCAAAGCAAGAGAAAATATTCTTTCTCAAGAATGCAACCTCTCTTACCTTCATTGTCTACTAGAGCTATAGCTTCTACTCACTTGGACACATGGTCCAAAACAACAAAGATATAGTTGAGACCATAAGATTTAAAAAAGCATCTAATAAAATATATGCCCCATACATTAAACAACTCCACCTCCAATATCTTAGTCATTGGTAGATCATGATATGTAGAGATGGACCTTTGTCATTTCATTGATCACAAGCCTTCACGAATTCATAAGAATCCATGTGAATTGAGGGCCAATAATAACCACTTTGTAAGATCTTTCTGGCAGTCCGATCACCTGCATGATGTCCTTCAATTACGGAGGAGTGACACACCCTAAAAATGATTAATATTTCCACCTTCAGTAATCCTCTTTTGATAATCTTATCAGCATAACATCTAAATAAATAAGACTTATCACTGAAATACTTGATCACTTGATGTTGATACTTTTTCTTTTGATGCAAACTAAGGTTATATGGAATTATACCACTGCCAACAAAATTTGCAAAATCTTCATACCAAGGAACCAAATTAAGAGAAGCAGTAAGAACGTTCTCAATCGAAAGGAATAATCTATTTCCACTTCTTTCGAGCTCTTTCCTTCACTCTCAAACTGAGATATATAGTTTGCGACTTGATTTTCACATCTTTTCCTGTTCAAAGTCAAAATCTTGAAGCAACAACACCCATCTTATGAGCCTCAATTTGGCATCTTTCTTTGCTATTAAATATCTCAGAACTGCTTGGTGTCAGTGTGTACTACAACCTTGGTTCCCAATAAGTACACCTAAAAATTTTCAAACGTATAAACCACAACTAAGAGCTCTTGCTCCGTAATGATGTAATTCTTTTGCACTCTATTTAATTACTTAGTAGAATAATATATGGGGTGAAAATGATTTTCCTTTTTTTTCTACGAACAGCTCAGAGTGCAACCCAACTTGCATCACACATCACTTAAAATGGTTTGAACCAATCTGGGGAAATAATGATATGGGCAACAACTAATTTTAAAGGTAGTGGAAAGACTATAAGAAATTATCATCAAACACAAACTTGGTTTACTTTTCCAACAATATACAAAGTGTATTTTCAATTTGGAAAACTCCTTTATAAACATCTAATAAAAACCTACATGTCCAATGAAACTTCGCACCCCTTTCTCTAAAATATGAAGGGGTAATTTCCCAATGACTTCAGTGCTCGATCAACCTCAATTCCTTTTATGAAATTTTATTCCCCAATACTATTCCCTCCTTCACCATGAAGTGGAGTTTTCCAAAATAAGGACAAGATTGAACTCTTTGCAATGTTGTAATGCATTACCTAGATTCACCAAGAAACTATCAAATGAATCACCAACCACAGAAAAATCATCCATAAATACTTCCAAAGTGTCTTCTACCATGCCTAAGAAGATGAACATCATACATCTTTGGAAAGTGGATTGTACATTACACAACCCGAACGACATTCTCTTAAATGAAAATGTTCCATACGGACAAGTGAATGTAATTTTGTTTTCATCCTCAAGTACAATCGATATTTTATTGTAGCCTAAGTAACCATCAGGAATGAAATACCAACCCCTTCCTGCAACCGGTCTAGCACTTAGTCCATGAAGGTCATTGAAAAATAATCCTTCAAAGTCCATGCATTTAGTTTCTTGTAGTTTATACACACCCTTCAACCAGTCATAGGCCTAATTGGAATTGGCTCATCCTTCTCATTGGCTACAAACATTATATCTTCTTTCTTAGGAACATACTGAACTAGGCTTACCCATTTACTATCATAAATTAGATAATCAACTCTAGCATCTAAACCACTTTATTATCTCTTTCTCCACCACTTCTTGCATTGGTGGATTTAGCCTGGGCTAATGCTCAATAGTAGGAGTGCTTTCTTCTTATAACTGGATTTTATGAGTACAGATCCCTGGTGAAATTCCTATGATGTCGGCAATTGTCCACCCAATGGCCCTCTTGTAGAACCTCAATACCAAAATAACAGACTCAACTTGATGCTCCACCAAATCAGCTGTAATGTTTATCAGTAAAGTATTACCATCACCTAGAAATACTTATTGAATATGGCCCGATAATTCTTTGAACTCCAACACTGGTGGTTCTTCAATAGAAGGCTTTTTTATATTGGTAAATTTTTAAATCCAAATCCATCTTCTTAGGAGCATATGTGTATGACCTCATTCTTGTTAATGCACATACAATTTCATTGTATTCATCAATTCCTTCACTATCGAAATTCATTAATACTGCAACTATGGTTTCCACAACAAACCTTTCTACATGGTATTATTAGATCAACTTCATCAATGACATCAATAATAAAGACTACACTTATCTACCTCAGTTGCTTTATAGATTGTCAGACATCAAAACTAACCTCTTCATCATTGAGCCTAGATTTTATATTATTCTGCTCCATATAAAATAATACTCTCTCAATTTATAAAAATGGCCTACCCAAGATTATGGGGACTACAAAATCTACTTTTTAATCAACGATTACATAGTCAGCGAGGAATATGAAGTTGGCCACCTTCACAAGCACATCATACAAAATACCTATCGACCTCTTCACCGATTAGTCTGCCATCCATAATTACATAGCCGTCAGCTTAGGAATCCCTAAAACTAATTGCTTAAAGATCACTAAAGGCATGAGGTTGATGCTTGACCTAAAATCGCAAAGCATTTTAGCAAAAATAAATGCTCAAATTGTACATGGGATAGTTAATGCTCCTAGATCATCTTTCGTCTACACTAGTGATCTTGTAACAATGGCACTACAATGATGAAGGTTGTCCATAGAATCATAGCCGACTATTCTTTTCTTCATCACAATGTCTTTTATGAATTTAGTATATCCCAACTTCTATTCTAATGCCTCAACTAAAGGCACATTTACTAACAACTGCTTCACCATAGCCATAAATATGCTAAACTTACCCTCGTGTGCTTTCTTCTTCAATCTATGTGGAAATAGTGGTAGTGGATTTGGAATTTTTGTTTGGGAAGCCTCTACCTCCTTTTTTTTGCTATAATCTATATCATGAACTTGTTTTGACATAGAAGGTTGTTCACCTTTTACACTCTTCTTTTCTAAATCTCCCAGTTTTTTTGACTCAAATAATGACTCATCATTCATCACATCCTCCAACTCTACATCATCTACATGAGAAGGTTCTCCCAAATATGAGATCGGTAACATCTTACCACTCCTAGTGGTGACAGCCATACACGAACCATTATTTATTGGGTTATAAACTTTGTCACCCAATTACATCCCACTTTTTCTTTAATTCAATATTGCTGATAATTGGCTCATCACTACTCTAGATGCTTACCAAATATAGAGAGAGAATGTTAACTAACTGACTCATGGTCGACAAGTCGCTCTCTATCTCCCTAAATCTGACATCAGTTGACTCCACCACTTTTAACAACTTGTCTATCATGGACTCTATAAACATCTTCCCAAAATCATTTTCTGCATTATCCCAGCTCCCAGATGCTACCTATAATCCGTTTCTATCATTCTTGTTCTTATAGCTTCCTTGGTCACAATCTTTATAACCAGCCTTATCATAATAATTATCCCATTAATAGTTTTGACCTTTGTTTTCTTAGCCACAAGCCCACAAACCCCCTAGTTATTTAAATAATTTTCCTCCTCCTGAGAATTAGATTTAGCTCTCCTACTATGTGACCCCATAGCTTTGACCTTTTCTACCCTTCCTGAGAGTAAATGATTTATGAGAAAATTTATTTGTGTTTTCATATGAGCCATATCTTGTTCACGTTCCTCTTCTCTTCAGCGTTGCTCCATTGACATCCCACTAGGGTAAGTATTGCTTGATACCTTAGAATCCATGGTATGCAATGATCTACTTATCTTTGTTATGTTCTCCAATATCTCTGCAGCCTCAGCAAAAGTGCAATCCACGAAGGCTTCTCGTGAAACATTGTACATGGTTGGGTTTGTATTTAAGTTTAATGACTTATAGAATGTCTCCATTAAATGTTCATTAGTTATCTTCTATTTAGGAAATTGTGTTAGTTTTTTCTTAAGCCTCATCCATGTTTTATGAAGAGCCTCATTAGGAAGTTGCCTAAGGTTACTGATCTCATCCCTCAACTTTAACATCCTGGAAGGTGAAAAAGAACCTTTCTAGGAAAGCTCCATTCAGTTGCCTCTAGTTTGTTATAGAATTTGGTGCTTGATCGTTCATCCATAGAGTTTCCTCACCAGATAGAGACAAAAAAATAACCTCATACAAATGACATTTTGTCCCACTCTAAGATTGTCAAATGACTTGCAAATGTTGATGAAGTTCACTAAATAAATATTAGTATCATCCCCAAGTAATCCACCAAATAGCCCCTTTAAGTTGAGCAGTTGGATCATCGTGCTTGTGATATAAAATTTTACCTAGGAACTAATGGTAGTGGAATGATGGCTCCTGTAGTGCCAACTCCTTTCAAGTCAACCTCATTATCATCATCTAGATCAAGCTACACTGCAAGCTATTGGTACACTCTATCTTTTGCTTGTTGATTTCAATTTGCTGGTCAACATTTTTTGCATATCATCTATTTATAAGATCAACCAATTCAGCATCACCCAAGTCCTAATTATTTATATTAGGAACACACCCGGGTATGTCAGCATTTGTTGGTTAACCTATACATTAGAGAAAACAACCAGACTTGCAGCCTCTTGTTGGTCAACCATGTTCATTCTAAAAGTTCTTTAACGTTTTGGATTAAAAGGTAATAATGTATCTCTTGGACTTCAGGTTAATGGTATGTACAATAACTAGTCTATAAGTACCAAAAACAACAAATATAAGTAAAATTAGGAAACTTGACTACAATAAATTAATGCACATAAACTTAATTGACAACAGTATTCCCAGATAATGGTGCCAAAACTTGATATGCCTAAATTACATCTTTTCTACAAGAGTGTAAGTGGTCTTTGTTAAATATATTAACCAACCATGGTTGGTGTTGAATTCCACAAGGAATAAGTTGTTAACTAAGTCATATGACTATTAATAGACTTTTAGTCATAAGCTTCCGGTAGTAAAGGGGGTTTGATTTTAAAAATATCACCTAAATAATTGTAATGTATTAATGACTAATGCTTCTATGTATCATACAAACAAATGAAAAGTAAGAAACTAGCAGTACGATCACCAAGGTGTTTCAATACTAAGGGTTGTGGTTTTTATAAATTCATCTATAAAAATTATAATTATAAAGAAACTTGCATAATTATCCCCATCAAATTGTTTTTCAACCTTCAAAGATAGATTCACTTCATTTCTTTCAAACTTAAAGTTATAGATTAGTCCAGTAAATAATTCCCCAAGAGATTGATCCGATTAAGAAATCAATCATAAAAATAGTGGGTAAAGACTCTAATTATCTTGTGACCATTCTCTTTTCCAAACTTTGACTTCTTTTTTCAAGCAAGTTATGTTTATGGGCATACTCCTCAAGTGTGCAACCAAGAGGCATCATAAAACTAAAGAGAAGGTCATGTAATAGAATATATTTTCATGAATTCATCAATCCGACAACCTTAATATTGAATTACACCAAGGATCCAATAACCCTAGTTATGGGACCTTTAGCCATACATAATTAAGGAGAATATGAACAATATATATTTTATAAATAATTCAAAGTTAACTTACAAATTGAAAAATATTTCTCAAATCCCAATTTACAAGAAGATAATAGTGTAAACACTTTGCTCTCAACTTGTTTCTCAGACTTTTTATGTTACAATTTCAGCAAAATGTCAAAACATACCTATTATAACTCAAAAAATAGGTATTTATAGGCTCCCAGAAAGTTGAGGTTCAAAATTCAAATTCAGGATGCCGCAACATCACCGACTGTTCACCTGACGAACCGTTGGACTTATGACGTTTCATCGGTTAGGCCATTGGTGGTTATCGAGTTTCATACTATTTTGTTTCTAATATTTGCAGTTAGTGTGATGGACTACTGAATACCTGACAGTCTATTTTACCTTCTATCCTTGGTCACTCTAATTATTTTAGTTCTCCTTAACTTGCAATGGTCAGAGCGGTGGTCTGTAGTAGATTCGACGGTCAATCTCTTAGACCAATGCCCATCTTCCAAATATTTGATTTCTTCCCTTAAAGGTGACAACTAGGATGAAAGTCTTATCACAAGTCTGGCAGTCTACTGATTAGCACATTGTGTCCATGCAACATTTATTTTCCAAGTTATTCTTTCTTCTAAGCTTTTTCCCTGAGAACAAGTAAAACGAGCATCAAATATGCTAATTTCTAGAAAACAAACAATTCTCTCTCATAAGAGGTGCAAATTGTATAGTCAAATGTTGTAATATAAGTATGACATCGAACTCTCTTACCCAAGTGGTAACTCTATCCAGGGAGATACCACCTATGGGACCTAACCAAATTCATGTTTCCAATTGTAGAATTTTGACACCTTCTCCTCCAACCTCCTCATGTATAAGCCTCTCTCAAAGCAAAGCCTCATCCTTTGATACTCCCAGAACCATTCCTAACTATATTTGTTGGGAAATCTATCATAGGCAGGGGCATTCTCTTGGTTTTTAGTCATTATAGATGTTAACCTGCAAAAATTTACAAGGGGACCTGTTAGAATTCAGGAACCATCAAGAAAGGATGAACTAGAAAAATTTAAACCTTTTTGGTGTTTAGCTGGGAGGCCAGTGCATGTAGCCTCCTGCTGTAGCAGTGTGCATGATGCTAATGTATTACTTTCTCTACTATAGTGGTGCCTTTATAGAGATGAAGGTTGCTATATCCCCAACAATCAAAAGGTGTAAAAAGGGCACCCCTTGACTTAAACTCACCCATTTTCAGTTTTGAACTCGAATCTATGTTATAAAAGCACCCTAGAAGTATATTTCACCAAAATTTGGGCATGACTTCTCCTAAATCATTCCCAAATCATTAATTCAATACCAAAAGGACATTTCACATTCTTCTTAGTTTAAGTTCACTTTAACCTATAACACTTTGAGTTTCCTAAGCATTGTGAATGTAAGATAAGCAATAATGCTTCAATTTGATCAAAACAAGCCCCAAAAATAAAAAAAATGGAAACCTAAATCAACCCCCCATTTGAATAAAATTCTAGTCTCATGCATTCTAATTCACCAGCAATGAAGTAACAAAGACTAGGGAAGTCAAATATTTCCTTTTCTCAATGATGAAATCAGAGTGATCGGAGGAGGATGAGAGTATTTTTTTAGTGTGATAAGAGAAATAGAAAATGAATCCATTTTTTCTCTTTTACAATATTATAGGACATTATAACGGTCAGTGCCACTATAACAATGCTGCTATGGTGGGTTAGATTTCGTTATAGTGGGGTCCCACCCTAGTATTCCACAACATAAGTTTTTTTGAGTTTCAAACTTTTAAACACCCCAATCTATCATTTTCGTTTTGACGAGTGATAATGTCCAAACAACACCTCCTCATAGATGATTATATAGTTTCTATCAAAATATAGTAATCCAACTAAGGTTGGGGTCGAATCTCAAGGGAACATGTGGAATTATGGATCTCAACAGTTGTAGTCCGCAGGAAAAATAAGAAAAGTAAATGGTGGTTTTTGTTTAGTAATCTCGAGCAAGTAACTATACTAAATTCTATTGTAATAGGTCGTAGGTGAACTATACGATTGTGTTCCCCAAGACTTCTTAATTTCGTAGGCTTATTGTGCTATGTTGAACCAACCCAATACTTTGCATGCAGAATTGATAAGTTATGTACCTTCTACAATCTTTTGAATGAGTAAAAGGATCTCACCCTTTACATTTTGAATATCTAGATGTTACCATACTAACCCTTAGTTTTATCCCAGTTAACTATTACCTTTTGAGTCTCTAGTTAGTAGATAAAATCTAACAATCTTACTATGATAGAACCTAGAAGCACGGATCAACTGTTAAACTCCAAATTAATGTTGTCTTTATCTTTTCCTAGTCACTACTCCTCTTTTGGAGTAAGAAGTAATATCTAGGTGGGATCCTAACCTATGAAACCATTAAGAAAACTATTATAACAAAGATAAAGCAATGCATGCATAGGTATCGATTTAGAACAATGAAAGAACTTCCTCTACTTTCCTAATGCGCTAGGGTTTCCACAACCATAGCTATTAGTTTTGGCCAATCATTCTTTTAATGAAATTAATAACATTCATAATCAAAAGCATAGATGAAATCACAATAATAAGAAGTAATAAAACACACAATTGTAACTGAATTAATGAACCAAAGTCAATACAAGAGAATCCCAAGATCAAAATTGGATATTAGAATCAAAATATGTTTGTGAGTATTAAAAGTGTCTAACTCCTACTAAAATCACATAAAGGGTATTTATAGTACATGAGGACACCCTAAAACCAAAGCCCAAATGAAATAGATAAAAACAGGGTCGATGGCCACATGTGGTTTGTACCTGCGCTCTGTCATTGGGCAC
Source organism: Capsicum pubescens (assembly GCA_030864215.1). NCBI lineage: Eukaryota > Viridiplantae > Streptophyta > Magnoliopsida > Solanales > Solanaceae > Capsicum > Capsicum pubescens. The sequence goes on from CM061546.1 coordinate 115,835,799, forward strand.
AAGTTGTACCTGCGGTCCTGACCCTAGGCACAGATATAGAGCACGGGTTGTGGATAAAAAAATCCTACAAGTTCAGCTCTCAGGATTTTGGACTTTTGGCACTTTCTTTACCTACTTGCAGTCCGTAGGTTTACTTAGTAAGTGTTGGGAGTTATCTTTTCAGTTCTTCTTCGATTGTCAAACATGCTTTGACCAAGATCAAGCTGTAAACTATCCCGAACATCCATAATTACTCCATAAATAGACAAAATACCTTTTTCACCTTTTTTTACAAACATATCAACCAAAACATGATTTCTTGCAAAACATACCCAAAATGCATCATATCTATCAAATTAGCTCAAAAACCTATATATTTTCCTCGTTTTAAGCATCGAAAGTGCTATATTTCTATAGCACATCAACACCCTCAACTTAGAATATTTGCATGTCCTTAGGAAACAAAACATATAAAAAAAATGATGTTTAACTAGGAGAATCTATGCTATTCAAGGCAGTCAATCAACACTTAAATCTCAGAACACAACACCCCTTCTAATCTTATATATCAAAACCAACTGTGTATGAACAAGAAGAACGACTATGTGACACAATAAAATAAAGGTATGAAAATTACATTAGCAATAGAAAACCACTCATATATACAAGTTACACTACCCGAAACAAGCAAATAGAAAGCAATATAACTCAAGTGCCCTCACAGCAAGGATGTCCCACTCACTCATATGAAATAATGCATGTCAATGTAGGAACGGTAAAGATACACTTGTACTCAGAATAGAAGTTCCAAATAATACATGTCAAATACCATAGGCTTTCCCTTATATTCCTTATCTTAGCATTTAGATAGTCAAGTTAGGATCACTATAGGACTTTTCTCGGCTTGTAATGTAGGATTAGGGCTGGTAAGGTATATATAGACATATAAAGTGACTAGGATTTATTGTCATTACACTAACCTTGGGGTCTCACTTACTAGCCAATTTTCTTTTATTACACCGTTATTTCTCTTTTTTATTCTTTATTGCACATTCAGGTTGGGTATGGTATTTTGTTCTGAGGTCGAATATGGGGATAAAGAAGAAGTAGTTGGTGTCCCCTAACCTTGTGTACTAGAGTTTGGAGCCTCCCTCTTCTCCCTAATCTCCACATCAATACTAACACCAACATCACCATGATCTGCCTCATCAGTCTCTGTGGAAACTGTTGGGCCCTTAGTCTAGGTTCATGGTGATTCTCCCTACCCTATCAATATCCTAAAAAAACCTAGATTCCAGATCCATCATAGTCCTAGTCTGCATAATAGCCGTCATAAGTACCCTCTTGTCTACACCTGGTATCTCAAGCACACTAGCCTTATCACACAACCTCTAAATTATGTAAAGGAATGTCAGATTAGTCAACTCTCCAAAGTCTCTATCATGTAACTTATACCTGAGGATGGTATCAAAATCAACAACATAACCAACCATCATACAAATAACTAGTGGAACTCCCTCCCACGTCAACTTATTTTCCAAAGTAGAGGGTATCAATTAGTATATAATCAGTTACAACAAAAAACTTTGCCTCAAATGTTAATAGGCCTTTCTTGATCATTGAATACCCCTAAATCCATGGGGTTGCATCACACAAAGGTGAAATATATCTAGATATACACCTAGCCATCTCAACCCTTACTCGTTAGTGATCAGCCTCTTATATGATATTTTAATTATGTGTGACCCTCTGTCTGTGGTCTTGTTCAGGTGTAGATACAAGAGTAATCTAATCTAGGCTGAAGTTAACTCTGCAAAAAATCTCTATTAATATGTTAACTTTGAGCCCTCTAACTAGTGTTTGCTCAAGATGTGGCTACTAGAAAATCTCACAAGACCTGGATGTCTGTGCATAGGAAAGAATCTGATAGGTCTATAGGATACATCAAATTCCCATACGATATTCGAGTTGTATAAACCAAGTGGCCTAGTCATCCACTCCAGCTGATATCTATCAAATACTATCCGCAAATATGGTACTAGATCCAACCCCAATAGGCCAAACTGGTGCCTTTATAAATGTATCTTGTATGCATACCTGGCTCCTAGATATGACTGTTAATATTAAATATCTCCCGTATCCCTTCCACACACCACCTCAGATGTCCCTCCTCACGAGGTACATTTGAGGCATGCGCGGGAGTGGGACTTTTTCCCTATTATACTGACTTATCGTAGGTAGCCTGCTCTATACCCTCCTCAAACTAGGGTATATCTGTCTAGTGTACATGTGTAGTGGTACCTTCCTCAAACTAAGGCACCGCTGATGGCTCCTCCTTCTCTATCTCTTCAGATAAATCCTAGGACCCCTCACAGACTGGGGGTGTTGAGCAACAACCTGTTGAGTAGACTCTAACTCTGTCTGCTTGTTCTCATTATTATCATTAGGTGGAAGAGTGTATAGTGGTGAATCCTAGATAGCTTCATCTTTGGCTGGGCTACAGCTGACTAAAAAGCCTGTCGAGTCTGTTCTCTCGTGACTCTACGTGTAACCTAAAGAACAGTATCTCTATATCACTGTCTCGAGTACTCCTCCACAGAACCATTAGGCTCAAGAGACTCTGCCCGTCTCCTCGAAGTACCAACCTTCGTCTTCTTCACAACCTTAGGTGACATATCTACCTGAAAAACCAATTGGTAGTTTCCATCAAAAGTGAGGGGTAACAAAAGTTGAAGAAAAAATTAAAAATTCAAATAGTTTGAATTTTTCCTCAATTTTCACACCCCTATAACCGAGTTGAAATCCCAACAATTCCAATATGAACACACCTATCATAAATCATATCTTTCAAAGAAAACAAACATGCTCAACTAGTGGTATTACTTTTATTCATTCAAGTTCAAATTCTGGTTGTGGCCTAACTTTAGATTTTTGTTTAAAACAAGGCCCTACATTAAGATTTTAGGCTACTTCAAGTCTTCTACATACAAGCATGATAGATTTTATATATTTTGCAATGTAATACATATATCAACTTGTTTAAACAATAGATAAATCAATATATAACCATTAGGCATAACAAAGTTACCTCTTTTATGAAGAACCAGAAGTGAATAATAAAGAAGCCAAGAAAACCAAAGTTGAAACTTGTTTTTGGTGTGTTGGAACAAACTAGTACCTCAAATAAGTGTCAATTTAGCCTTTACTTAAGTGTGGGGTTAGTTTGTGTTTTAAGAGGGAAGTTTGAATTCAAAGAGAAAAGTGAAGTTTTGGTGATTTGAATGAATTAGAATAAGGTTAAGGTTATTTAAATATTGGTAGGGGATGTTTTAGGTCATATATAAGTATTGGTTGGACAAAATTTAAATTAAAAATTAGGCCCACAAACAGCCTTCCCGTGACAACTACCTGCGGCCTGCACCTGCGATCAGGCTGTGGGCATAGGTGCTATCTATGGCTAGCAGGTGTTAGGTGCATGTGTTGGGCCCAAAATTTTGGCCCACTTTCCTATAGTGTGGACTTGGAATTCCAATATTTTTTCATCTACTTATAGTCCTATGACCTAATTTTGAGGTTCGAAAAGTAAAATTAGATGCCAAAGTCCACAACCTTACAGCTTATTTTATCCTCAAAATTTCAACTTTTTGGCTTATTACTCAACTTACCGTGTGGAAATTGTGACCTTGATGGGCTGATCGTATTTTCCCCTTACCCGCAAATGAATATTACAATATTTTACCATATTTCAGGTAAGGCCAAGAGTAAAAAACCTACAAAAAGTAAAACAACAAAAATGTTAACAATGACAATAGTGGATTGCCTCCCACTCAACACTTGGTTTAATTTCGCAGCACAATGTGGCTATGTTGGTTACTTAGACTTCACCAACAATCTCATGGGTTTCCTCCCATGTAGTGCTTCATTTAACATTGTGGCACGATGCGAGTATCTTGACTATGCAAAATTTATCAAGATACCCACAGGAATATCCTCTAGGGTCATCAATAAAATCAATCACTGACACTACCCTCATGTCGGTGGCGGCTTCATTGAATTTATGATGTTAAATATAGACTCCTCACCATTGTCTTTGAATTTTAGCTCACTTTTCTCCATGTCAAATATAGCACTGCCTGTGGCAATAAATAGTCTTCCAGTAAAATGGGTATTTTGGTGTCAATCTCACAGTCTAGGATGACAAAGTCTACCAAAAAGATTAAGTTATCCACCCTCATGATCACATCAAAAGATATTCCTTTATGCTTCTTCACTGTGTGCTCAGCCATCAATAGCCGCATTGAAGTTGGTTCCAGAGGGTTCAAGTCCAATTACTTGAATATAGCTAGCGATATCAAATTTATTTTGTCTCCTAAATCACATAAGGCTTTGGCAAATTGGGATGACCCAATAGTGCATAGTATCCCAAATGCACCGGGATCACCATTTTCTGTGCCAAATACCTATTTTGACTGCACTGCATAGTTCATACCATAAACATCCTCAAATGTTTCTCCTTTATTCCTTGTGACCAACTGTTTCATAAACCTGGCATATCCAGGCATCAACTCCAATGCTTCAAGAAGAGTTATGTTCAAGCTCAATACTTTCAACATATTAATGAATTGCTTGAACTTTCCTTCCTCTTTCTTTTACTTCAATCTCTATGGAAAAAGTGGGGGTGGTCTCGAAATCTATCTGATTTGTGGCTCAATTACCGAACTCTTACCTTTGTCTTCAACTGTTTTACCTTTATTATCTATTACCTTTTCTGACTTAATAGAAGATGTCTTATTATCATCAGCTTCTGCAGCAGGTCGTGGGGGATCCATACTAGTGATATAACTCATTGGGGTATAGCAAGTATGTGATGATCATTCTTCAGATTTTATATCATGTTGCTCGGAAGGGTACCTGGCTACCTCTAGTTCAAAGTTGTTGACATCTGCCCGAACTAGTGATCCAAATGCTTGATAGAAGTGGCATATGACACAATCTTTTGGGCCATTCCTGAAATGTCAACCTTAATCTCCTTAAGGATGATCTCTTGATTTTTTTGAACCTTCAACAGCTTAGCCAATATCTCTTCCATTTGGGATTTTGCATCTTATTTGCTAGGTGGAATATACCTATCTCCTTTCTCTCCACAGTCATCCTTTTTCCTCTAGTCACCATCTCATTCTTTGCTACACTCTCTGTATCTGGTATAGCAATTCTGACCCTGGTTCCCTTGCCCTTGGTCCTGGAAACCCACCAAGTGTTAATCAAGATAATTTACTTCGTTCTCTAATTCTAACTCATAAGCTACGGAAGTTGACCCCTGTGCTGCTGCTACATTTAGTTTCTCAAAAGTTGCTACTGCAAGCTACTTTGTTAGTACCCTAAGATAGGTTCTTAGCAACACAATCTCTCTTACTACTATGTTATCAGCTATTTTCTGGTCACAGGAGGCACCAATAGCATAAGTGCTAGAACACCTCTCAGCCTCCCAAGTTTTCCACCCTCGATTAGGGGAATAACCTCAGTTTGAATACTTCCCAATTCACCCCTAGATTTGTATACGAATAGCAAATCCTAAGAAAATTGGCAAAGTGCAAGTTTCCATAATCTGTAGGCAGACCTGCAAAAACACACTTCAGATTTAAGAGGTGGATCATTGTGCTCGTAATGTCTAACTTGATGCCTGGGGTTTAAACATGATAAACTATGGATCCAGTCTCTGTCGGCTCAACATATCCCAAATCTTCTTCATCATCTATATATGGATGCACATACTGATATGTTGTGATTACTTGAACAAAGGCACCTCTAGCTCTATTCTGTTTTTTACCGAGTATTGCTCGGTGGTCTACTTCTTGTCTCTGCTCAACCAGCTCTGCCTCCCAAGCTACCTGCTGAGCTTCTTCCATTGCCCTTATCTCGTCTTTAGCTATAGATAATAGCTTACTAGTCTATTTATCAACAATATCATGTACTCCTTTAGGAGGAGAGGGAGGAACAACATCATGAACCCCTTCAGGAGGTTCATCACTTCTCTTCTTTGACATCCTACTAGGTGTTTGTAGGATCCTCTCTGGATTTGAATTCAATAGGAGTAAAGGATTGAATCTAATTCATCTACTAGGAATACAATAATGTATTCCCAACTAAGAACAAAAACAAAATGAAAAACCAAAACATTGTAAAATTTCAAATCATAACTCAGCACGGTGTTCCCCGACAATGGTGCCAAAATTTTGATGACGTCCAAACAACACCTACTTTTAAATAATGATAATATTTCTGTCAAAATATAGTAGCCCAACTAATGTTGGGGTCGACTCCCAAAGGAACACATAAAATTATGGATCTCAATAGTTGTAGTCCACAGGCAGAACAAGAAAATTAATGGGGGTTTTTTGTGTAGTAATATCGAGATAGTAACTATACTAAATTTGATTGTAATTAGTCGTAGGTGAACACTATGAATGTGTTCCCATGGCTTCTCAACTCCATAGTCTTATCTTTCTTTGTTGAACCAACCCAATACTTTGAATACAAAATTGATAAGTTATGTACCTTCTGCAGTCCTTTAGACAAGCAGAAGGATTTTATCCTTTAACTTTTGAGTCTTTGGATGTCGCCTTACTAACCACTATCTTAATCCCAATTAACTATTACATTTGGAATCTCTAGTTATTAGATAAAATCTAACTATCGTAATAAGATAGAACCAACAAGTATGGATCGACAGTTAAACTCTAAATTACTACTATCATTATCTTTTCCTAGTAACTACCCCTCTTTTGGAGTAAGCAACAATATCTAAGCGGGATCCTAACGTATGCACCCGCTAAGAAAACTATTACAATAAAGATAAAGAGATGCATGCATGGGTATCAGTTCAGAACAACGAAAGCACCTCCCCTTCTTCATCAATCTGCCAGGGTTACCACAACCCTATCTATGTGTTTTATCCACTCATGCTTGTGAAGAAATCAATAACATTCACAATCAAAGGCATAGATGAAATCACAATAATAAGAAGTAATAAAACTGATAATCGTAACTAAATTAATGAACCAATGTCAATACAAGGAAATCCCAAGATCAAAATTGGAACTTGGAATCAAAAGATGTTTATGAGTATCAAAAGTTCATAACACCTACTAAAAATACATAAAAGGTATTTATGGTACATGAGGAAATCGTAAAACAAAAGCTCAAAATAAATAAGATAAAATAGGGTCGGTGGCCATATGTGGTCTGTACCTATGTTTTGTCACTGGTCACAGGTAGTACCTACAGTCCTGACCTTGGGAACAGGTACAGGGCGCAGGTTACGGATAAAAAAATCTTGCAAGTTTAGCTCTTGAGATTTTGGACTTCTATTACTTGATTTGCCTACTTTTGGTCCACACGTTGACTTAGTAAGTGTCGAGAGTCATCTTTTCAGCTTTTCTTTGATTCTTGAATATTCTTTGATACCGATCAAGCCAAAAAGTGTCCCAAACATCCATAATTGCTCCAAAAAAGCAACACCTTTTTTCATCTTTTTCATTAACTTATTATCCAAAAAATGATTTCCTGTAAAATATACCCAAAACATATCATAAACCTTAGAAACCTACATATTTTTCTCATTTTAAGTGTAGAAAGTGCTATGTTTCTATAGCACATCAACGAGTTCTTAGGGAACTTATCCTTTAGTAGGACAAAATTCCTTGTCTCGCATTGTGCCCTTAAGAGCATGAAAGATTTCTTTCAGTTAGATAAATGGTTGGATATCAATGTTAGGAGTGGGTAATCAAGACCTAGATGGATGTATTTCTATAAATTGATCAGTTATTTTGATTTCTAGATTTATATCAAGGCATCGATAATTATTTACATACACTTTTGTAGGGAGGGTGCTATGTTAAAAAATCTAGATATAAGATATTTATTTTTGATCATTCCCAGATGAATGGTGGGTATATCGATATCTATTATTACACCCTAAACTATCATTAAGAGAAAAAAACCTCGATATTAATGCGAGGTAAGATATTATTGAGAATTCATAAGAAAAATTATCTAGGGCCATGGGTATCAAATTTTTGAGACTTACAGAAAGTTGAGTTTGGACTAACATCAGCCCACTATTATGGTGCACATGTTGCTATAGCAGGGTGATGTAACCATAATAACCATGCCTTAAAACCACAGAAAAGATGAGAAAGAGGTGGGAATGGCTATAGATCTATAGATGTTTAAAGATTAATGTATATATGATCAAGAAAAGGTCGAAATCCTCATACATTCTCTCTTCTTATGCTGGTGGATACCAAGTTAGCTAAGGTTAATTAAGTAGTTTTGTCGCAGGTTGGAGAGCATCAATATAACATAGATGGATGGGAGCTTTCATGTTTTAGGTATGGAGTGTGTATGGCTAAAATTAATTAAAGTTCAGGTTGTATACAATTAAGGGCTGCTTATATGCATTATCATGTTATTCTATGCTTATGATTTATTATAGATGGCTCTCTTTTATAGATTCATATTGGAGGTAGGAAAAAGTATGGAATGCAAGTTATTAGTTAAACCTTAAGGGAAGGCAAAATAACGTATAAGGTGGAGGCGAGCTTTTGAATGACCTAGGGCTATAATTTATATTGTTGTTTTTGAAACATAGCATTATGGATATTTCATGGTTAGGGCCTTAATTAGTAGTGTATGGGATGATATTGTAGTTTAAACCAATTTGTGTTATATGTGCATACTAACTACTTTGAAGTATGGTTTGTTAGTTCATCTTCTTTGGCGTTATCAATGTAAATAATTTTATGGTTGTTATATGATTAAGAATTACCTTATTTTTTAAATATGGAATGTTCAGTTTTTAGAATATTGTCATAGGCTTTTGGTGAACAAGGTTGGAAGTCACTTGTGTCTGGGTTTAGTACATTGGTGTAATTTTTCCTTACAGGTCATCACTAGATGGTGGATGCATTATCCGTTTTGTGTATGAACAAGGGTTAGGTGAGTTTGACGGTTCTATGAGTGAACCTGAGAATATATTTAGATGCTATAAATATTGGATTTGTGCGATCCAATACATCTAATATGTTGGATATGGTTAGAGCCATTGTTTGTTAACTTAAATACTATTAGAGTCAGGGTTGGTAATTTTGATATGGTTTGAGTTAGTAATCATTTACATGTCTTGACTTGGTTGCCTGAACATGAATTGGTGATATTTCTTTGTTATACTAAGTATATGTTTGTTGAGTATTAGATATACTATGATAGTATAATAGTTAATTGTGAGCCATTTACGACTTAACACTTATCTCTTATTTTGATTGACTAATTATATTACCTTGGGAGGTAAGTGTCCATATGGAGTTAGCGATAATTAAGGAGATTTATGTTAATGGGACAGGTAGAAGGACGGATGTCAGTTATGGGTAGAATCTGAGCTAACATTTGGGAAGCCTGGTGGACAGGTCATATGTCTGGGTAAGCTTTCTCCAAGTATGATAGGTGATTTGTTAGTTTCTTGACCTAGGTCTAGGGCTTTACCTTATGTTATTTTTCTTGAAGGGGTTTTGTTGACTCTTAGTGTAGGGCCAGACTGGTGATTTTGGATGGAAGGGAACCTTTCAAGGGTTGGGTAGTGAGTTTAACTACATGTATATTTCCTATTGAATATGGACATTATATATGTGTAATTCGATTGTGGTCAACCGATGAGGCTTACCGGTATGTGTGGTTTGTACAGATACTACTCTTGTTATACCCTTTCTAGTTATAGTCTTTTGCACGGATCAATGTTGGTTTCTTGACCATTGTAGTAGTGTTCCTCAATATCTCCTATTTTCCGCACTCGTGGTGGAAGCTGGGTCTTGCTTTACCTATTTTTTAGTAGCTCTTGTACCTGTTTAGACTAGGTCCTAGGATGGTTTCTATTTTCCATTTTCCCTTTCTTTAAAATAGTTGGAATACATATTTGTTATTTCCCATTAATAAAGACTTTCGTATGTTATACTGAATGGGTGGTAAGGGGTTCTTCTATCTAGGTGGATTACAGTAGTTGCCCTCACAATACAACAGTTTGGGTCGTGCCACCATTATACATGATGATGGGCAAACTTTACTTAATATTTATTTTCTTTTAAAGAGTATGTACTGAGATTTCATCTCAATGTCATTTGAATTGTTTTAAATGAGTATTGGTGTGTGATTTTTTTTTTTTTACTTTTTTAGTGTGTTATATTTTTAAGTTGTATTTTTGTCATTATAAAATAAACTATTCTTAGTTATGATGTTTTATGAATAATTGCTCATTTTCTATAAATCAATGGCAAACTAGTTAAAGATAATTGAATTTTTTTTTGTTAGGATTAGTAGTGACAAAATATTTTGTCCTTAAAGTCTTAAGTTTTCACGACTAATATATTATACATTTTAAGGTGATCATTGATGTCATAAAAGTATAACATTTGGTGACGAGAATACTTTGTACCTAAATAGCTTATTCATTGCCTGCAAATTAACTTTATTGGTAAAGGACGTATTTTTAGTGACATTGTGTTCTTTTTAAGCTACAAAATTGTAAAAAAGAAAATATGTCACTAAAAATTATATATTTTGGGATGAATAGAGAATTCATATGTAAAAAATAATTTCTAGTTATGAAATAATGTTTGCTCAATGACGAAAGATATATATGATTTCATAAAAATGATATCGTCCCAAATTAAATTAAATAACTATTGACGTATCAATTTCGTCAGCATTCATAATCTCTTTAGTGACAAAAACATATTTTATCTAAAAAATATTATAGTTTTGATGATGGACAAGTTTGTCATAAATACTATACATTTGAGGACAAAAACTCTTTTTTGTAGTTAATTCAAATTATTTAGCGAAGAAACACTAACTCGTCTTTGTTAACATTTAGTGACACATGATTTAGAGATGAAGGTGTGAAAAATTAGTTTTCATCAAAATAGTTTTTTGTGATGAAATATAAGTCTTAAGTGACAAAATCAATCGTTATTAATAATTGAATTTGTTGTAGTAAGCTTATTCATATTTCTATTTTTCGGTTGGCCGATGAACCAAATAGTACACTGTTATTTTTGTGTACTGATACTTCACCTGCTTTTTTTATTGAGTACAGAGAATATTTCACGAACTATTTCAAGATCTTAGTTGTGATTTAGATATTATTCGTACTCATGGATAAGCGGCATCTTCCAGGCTGCCATGAGTTCTTTTGGTTTTCTAGTCCATTATTCCAGTCTTAGACATTACTCTTGTTTTTGGGGTTTTACCCTTTGGTCACAATTATTAGTATTTTGGTACAATGACTTTCAGATTCTAGGATATTAGTATAAGACCTGGTGGTTGATGAACAACTCAAGAAACTTCTCCATAAAAAGTGCTTGGGAGTTGATGAGTCAAAAGGGAGAAATACGAGAGGACCTTAAGATCATATGGGAGAAAAAAACTACCTTTGTAGGTATCCTTTTTCATTTGGATATTGTGCAAAAATAGGATTCCTATTGGGGAGATCTTAATGAGATTCAAAGAGGCTGAAGATGTTTATTGTTACTATTGTGAATAAAGCAATGCTGAGACCTTTGAACATCTATCCATGAACTGTCCTATGTCAAGGAAGATTTGGAGGTTATTTTCAAATGAAAAAGGGATATAGGGTAAATTTTTCCAACAAAAAGAGACTCTTACCAAACAGTGGAACTTTGAAGGTCCTACTAAATGAAGCCTTTGTTCAGGGCTATGCCAGCCTTCATATTGAGGGAATTTAGAAGAGGAGAAATATAAAAAAGCATGGAGGTAGAATATCATATAATAGTATGGTATTAGAGGTGAATCGAAACATTCATAACCTATCAAAGTACCAATATCCTTTTTAATGTTTATTACTACCTCCTGGCCTTTAACTATAAGATTTTTTTTAAAGAATATATACCTATCATTGAATGCAAAATTGTATACTGGAACCCTATTGAGGTTGGGGTTTATAAATGCTATTAAGATGGTTCTTCTAAATGGAATCTATGACAATGCTCTGATTCCTTTTGTATTATGGATAGTAATGGGGATCTTAATTTTGTTGAACCAACAAAAATAGAAAAAGGGACTAGTTTAATGGATGAAATAGTAGCTTTAAGAACGAGATTAGAATGTTGCATATTCCAATATCAACTGTTGGCTGTTTTGGAGATGGGCTCTTTGATCTTGATTGATGTACTAGATGGGATTTGGGAAATCCCCCAGGACATTGTGATGAAAGTAAAGAAAAGCAGGAACTTAAAGGCTGGGATGAATATATATATTCAGGGAAGACAACATGCTCGTTGATTATTTTACTAAGAAAATTTTGTTTTTTGTAGGGGCACACAAAATCACATATACATCTATGTAAGAAATTCCTTCAAAAAGAAGGATAATTATAAAACCAGAGAAATGCAAAGTTCCTAGTATAAAAATTAGAGGATGCCAACATTTTAATTTCAGAACTAATTGAAGGCATCAACAATATGTCAAGTTGAAGTACATAAGCAAAGCTCAAATTATCTAGAAAATATATAGTATCTTTAAAAACAACATTTCCATCTAAATGACTACAAATCAAATAAATAGGGCGAAGATTTCAATGAACCTATTGTCTTTGGTTAGTCTAGTAGAGGTATTGCTTCTACGAAGCTCAACCTGCTAAGTGAACACGAACTTCACTTTGTTGGATTCTCAGTCAAGATTTAGGACATTGTTAATGAGAAAAGGTATAACCTTACTGATGGTTGATCGGAGACATGTAACTGAGTCGAAGAAATATGCATTGATGAGTAGGTCGTGACACTTGTGAGGTTTTGAAGTATCTAAAATGAAATCTTATCAAACTCTTATTTTCTATATTTTGTATCAATGATCTGAGGGGCTAATCTTCTTCTTCCAAACTTGGAGCTCATTAATCAAAGGTTAAACATGGAGACGTTGGATCAAGAATAGAAGATGAGCTCCATTGGTAGATGAAAAACTTCTACACTCTTCAACTACATTCCCTTTTCTTTTCATTTGATTTTTGTCTTAGTTTCTTGAATAGACTTGTCAATTTTTTTTCATCTTTTTTTTTTTCAAGAAAAGGCCATTCTAATCTCAATTTTCTTATTTTGATAACTTTCTTGGGATTTTAATTGTACATAGTCCGTTTTTCTTTATCAATGAATGGATAGCTTTAGCTGCTTTTAAGATAAAAAGATGTTCGTATATTCTTAAGTTTAATATTTAATATTTTGAGACTAACTAATAAATCTATAATCTCAAAGTGAATGGACCAAAGGAACTGTGGGTAAGAATAAATAGTATAGGGGGTAAAATCTTCTCTTTAGTAATATAAAATATAAAATTGTAGCTAAAATAGAAATATACATTGATCTCTGTACTCGGTTGAAAAATGGAAAGTTAAATGAATGCATTCGAATTATATTCTAGAATCCCCACTAAATGATGTAGTTGCGAGGCTAGTTTAGATAGACAATTAGGGGTACCATAATCATAATTCAACCTCGAAGACCAACAACTAGATAAACAAATAAGTTAATAAAGTCGAGTACTCTACATTTGATTGTTAGTGAGCTTGTAACACGAGATTGATTTATTCATTAATTGTGTAAAATCTACTCTTCTTTAGTTAATTTTCCAATAGTTAATTTCCTTTTATTTGTTTAATTTTTAGTTTAGTTAATTCTTAAATATTTCTGTACAATTTACCTCTTGAATAAATAATCAATATTAATCTAATTTATTGAATAGTTAATCGATAAGTCCTCGTGGATTTTTGTAAAGACCTTATTGGATGTGAGTGACACCCACCCCGTTCCCCGATAAGAGAACCAATAACCTTGAAAGCATTAACCAAACTTAGAGAAAATGAAGAATATTTCCCATTAATAGTTTAAGGATCATCCAGTCTAATAACTTAAGAAAAATGGAGAAATAATTAATAACCAAAAAACACCCCTAGAATCGAATGTCGGTGTACCAAAGCATACTAAGAATGTCAAGAACGGGACGCAACCCTAAAAATTAAAGAATAATTCATAAGTCCAAACACAAGACAATTTCATTAAAAAAATATCTATTGTAGTAAAGTAGTGAGTATTCCCGCCTGTCACGTGGGAGACCCGAGTTCGATCCCCGGCAACAGCCCCATTTTTGATAACACTCAATTTACACATCAATTTTAGTGCAAGGAGGTCATCATCAATATAATCACACAACTCTAGAGTCGGGGTTGAATTCACGAGGAATAATGTGAGTGACAATCAAGTTAATTTGAAATAATAGATACAAGTTAAATTCAAACCAATGGTACAAAAAGATAAAAATGGGGGAGACAAATGTCTACACTAATGTTTCTTTTTGGGTTATTCTAGAATAAATGTGGGGCCATGAATAATTAGAGTTTTAAAAATTATGCAAAGATCTTGGGATTATGTGTTACTAAGGGAATGACTTGTGGGTGTTTGTAATCAACATCAATCTAGTAGATCAAATATGGGTAGGTTTGGATATAGATTTTGACGTTAGTCTTTCAACAAAACACCAAACTTTTACCCATTGATTCTTTTAAATACCTAACAGGTGTGTTTAGCATTTGGTAACCAAACCTCAATTTAGGCATCTCTATTTCTAGGATAATACCCATGGTATAGTTAACTTTAAAATCACCCTTATTTCTAAGATAGTGAAAATTTAGCAAACTACATATATAATTATCTATCATTGCTTTGGTCTCCATATTCCTATTTCAAGGATGATGTGAATTCCTAAAGTTCACCCAAAACCCTTCTTTTGAAGATGACCTTGAGCTTTCTAGAGTTTGGAGCTTTCAATAATCAAATCCATGTGGGTATTTAGGGATTTCAACCACAAATCCCAACCAAGTTAGTATATCAATGATAAAACCCAAAAGTATGAACTACCAAATAGAGGCTAAAAATAACAACCCATTCACACTTTAACCCCTATTCACACATAACCCCCAGAGGGAGATCTAGCTACAAATAAGATAAATAAGCATAAATATACCCATATTTTCCATTGAAATTATTGGTTGAAGATTAAGTGAATGTTACTTTAAACTTTGCACTCCCATAAATCAATAATGGAAGTGAGCTATTCCTCTACTTAGAAGGTCTCTAATGTATTCTTCACCCAAAATTTATACAATATTTTCTTCTCCAAATATGGAGGCTATGAACTCAAGATCTAAACCTAAAAATTGGGGAAGATAGAATATGATGGATAATTCAAGGGTATGATACTTTTTATCAAAATTGGGATCATCCATGTGCATTTCCAGATTTTACCATAGGCTAAACTCTTCCGCTGAGCCGCGATCGCACCAGCTTGATCGTGACCGCAGTTGATTGACCCTGCTTGACTATTGCGATCACGGTTAGAAGACCGTAATCATGGTAACTGAGGCCCTTCTTCTCCAGTATTCATCTAGACTTTCTTGCTCCCCTTTTGATCATTTTAAGCTCCAATCCACATCTTTCTATCTACTCAACTCTTGCCTGCAAAGAGTGGATATTCATGCATTTAATCATAATTATGTCTCATTTATTCATTCAAAATAAGGTAATGTGTACAAATATTTGGTGCAAATGGGTGGTAAAATCACCACTCATCAACCCCTAAAATCAGGATCACACGCTAGAGTAACATATGAGGTCTTACAGGAGCCACTAAAATATGTGCTACACTCAACAAAAGTAAGAGCAGGTGTAGTATCAGAACATAAGAACAAAAATGTACTGGTAAGGTCATTTGTCCAACCCAAGATGAGAATGTGAACACATAATAAAATAATAGTACAACAAATTAATCCATGCTTATTCTAGATACACCTAACACAATAAGTATCGATTAAGAAGTTAAGGATTACAAACAACAAGTCAAAATATTTATGATTATGTTAAGTTTAATAAATTCAAGTCAAAATAAGTCAAGACAAGTTTAAGAAATTATCAAACAAATATTGCCTTTCCTTGGTCCACTCATGAAATAATCAAACTCATTAAAATCTCATACATAAATGGTATAGGTATTATAACTACCCTCAAGTCATGACCAATAGGGGACAATATTTGTTCATATACCAAAACCCTAGTCATAAGTGTCTGCTAACCTTATTCCACTAATAAGTTGAGAGAATATTCAAATATCAAAATACTCTTCATATAAAAATAAAGTAAGTCAAATCATATAACAAGAAAATTTAATGAATTATCCACACAAAACAACGTCCACTAAAAAGTCATATAAGAAGTAGTTAACATGCACATATAGAAAAAATTAGATTTAGAACTCCTAGGTGTTTAGGAGTCTAAATAAAGCCAAACAAGCCCACGTGACCCCACAATTAAGCACAAAACACTTTGGAAAGGTTTTAAGGCATTGGGAGAGGTTTGGAACACAAAAATCACTGGACATCAAGAGGGGACCATCGCATGATGGTCCTGCATCATGAGGGACCTTGTGAGGGGCTAATTCCTTACATGCATAATGCGACCCATTCTATGAGGATCCTACCTTGTATTTGGGCTCACACCGTAAGGCTTGCTCCCTGTGTTGGGGCTCATGCTTTGACCCCCCTTCCGTTCATCGATAGAACAATGCTTTAAATGTTATTTTGGGGAATTTGGGTCATTTCACACCTATAAAATCATTATTGTTTCACCCTAGCATTTCTAAGTTCATAAATATGATAGAAATCATTCAAAAATGGTCAGTCTACTTCTCTAAAACAACTAGGAGCAAAGGGCTAGGGTTTCAAGCTTAAAGCTCAATTGTCAAATGTTCATTAAGGGAATTATCCATACAAAGGCATGTAGAAAACTTTTTATCTTAATTTTTCTTATGTTGCATCAATTTACTTGACATTGGCGTGTTTTTTAATAGTTTATTTAAACTAGGGTTGAGTAGATTTAGTTGTGAAAACTTTAAGTTAGTTTTCTCTTGTTTCAATGATTTTCTATGTGCAGATAATGGGATTTTGAAAATTAAATGTGTCGCATAAAATGGTTGAATTGGTGATATAACTTCACTATGTTTATGGGTTTTTGCATGATAAGGATATTGACCTCAACCCCATTCAAAACTTGGTTTTAAAATAAAAATTTTATAATTTTTATTCTATTGATTAAATAATGTAAGAAATAAAATCATAAAAGGTTTAATGACTCTTTAAAACTCTTGGGACCTGTGGTTACAGATTTTAAAATGAAATTTTGAGTAAAAAAACGTTTAAATGGAAACAGTATGGCATATTATGAATGGATTAAAAATCTTGGCATGATGATTCCAATATAGGAATACCTAAATGACAGAGTCCATGGTAAACGGCTAATAAAATATTTTATTTAGGCTTAAATAGGAATTAAGTAGCTTCACCAACAAGGCGGACGTCCTCATGACTAATGCCAAAAACCTTTGTTTTTCTAATATACGAATGTCATACCTTTATCATACAATGAATTTTGTCCTAAATATAAGTATAATATGGAGGCTTTATACTACTGTTGACTTTAGCCTATCCTTAGTTCTTGCAGCAAACTTGAACCGAGGCCCTGGCAACTGGGGGTACCATACCTTACTTTATTATTATAATGATTGATGGATATATTTCATGACTGTTTTCTTAATGGTCATGTATTTATGTTTCTTTTCCCCTGCCCTTTACTTATTATTATAATGATTGATCGGTTATGATTGGTTTTACAATAAATATTTTATCCCTTTCCTTAGTCTGCCTGCCAGCACTCATCGTACTGACCATCTCCGAATGCTACATTATTTCATTATGTAGGTTTGAGGCCTTTTCTCATAATTCTATGAAACACTAGGGTTTTCGCCTCTTCTCTTAGACAGTTGTGAGAAGTGGTGAGCCCTCCATCATTTGAAAGGCACTGTTATTATTTAGTCACATTTCCATATTAGTATTTTTGGTTTTCATGGCATATTCGAGGTCATATGCTCACTCACATAGTGTTCTTAAGGTTAGAGACCTTGTAGCATATATTGGGTAACAATTTTTGGATTTTGCTTTTAATTTATGGATTTTGTTTTAATGGTTTATAAAATATTGCATTCTATGTTTTGGTTTCCACAATTCCTTATTATGTTATGATTATAATGTAAGACTAAGGGATCAACTCATACCTTTGTGCAATGGTTTAGGTTGTAAAAACTCGGTATTAGAGCAATGTTCAGGGTACTTGGGTATCTACAAAGTCTTATCAAGTAGAGTCCCTTTTTAGGTGTATTGCATGCCACACTATTAAGAGGGATGCTATGAGGAATTTAGGAATGTTTCCCTTCCTTTGGGTTCTATTTCTTTCTAGAAGGTCTAGTTACAATGGATTCTTCTAACTTTTGACTTTCCCAGATTTCCGATCATGCCTCCATAAAGATCTAATGGATACAAAAATTTATCTAGAGCCTCCATCCCAACTAGGGCCAATAATGAGAAGGTTCTCTATACTCTTAGGATACAAATGCAGTATGGGGCCCATCTTTTACATTTTGTTGCACCTTTGGGAGTTTCATCGGCCCCAACTAGTCTT
Organism: Capsicum pubescens; assembly: GCA_030864215.1. Classification (NCBI taxonomy): domain Eukaryota; kingdom Viridiplantae; phylum Streptophyta; class Magnoliopsida; order Solanales; family Solanaceae; genus Capsicum; species Capsicum pubescens. The sequence continues at coordinate 115,854,401 of CM061546.1, forward strand.
CCCCAAGCACTTAGGACTGGTACTATCCATACCCAACCTCATCAAGGAGATATATCTAACACTGAGTTTAGATAGACCATCCTTATGCATGCTCCAATCATATCATCTTAGTCCCAACGATTACAAAATATTGGTCTTGGTAATGCTTTTTCAGATGCTACTCGGGTTGGCTATTTTATGCAGCTAAAAACCTATATTAATGGGGTCCAGAGTTGAAGAGGACCATCAAGATTTTCTTGTAGAAATGGAGAAGATTTTTAGGCTGATTCCTACTAGTGATACTAAGGGGGTAAAGTTTGCGGCCTATCATATTAATGGGGTGGAAGATCAGTGGTATGATGAATGGAAGGATATTAGCTGTTAGGACACCAAACCGACTATTTAGAAGGAATTTTTGGATGTCGTTCTCAATAATTTCTTCCACCAGGAACTAAGAGAGGCCAAGGGTTAATAATTTTTGAATTTGTAATAGAGAAATATAAGTGTGAAAGAGGATGATATGATGTTCACTCAATTATCTCAATATGCTCCTGAGTTTGTATGTAATCTGAAGTCCAGGATGAGGAAGTTTACTTCTGGCCTTTCTCGCGACCTGGTGTTAGAGTTTAAGGGTGCTATATTGAACAGTGACATGGACATATCCAAGATAGTGGTTTATATGCAACAAGTAGAGGATGAGAAAAAAATAGGTAAAGTCCAAGGAGATGTACAGTAAATAGACTAAGTATGCAGTTCTGGAAGCGAATCAATTGAACAGTTGAAAAGAGGGTAGGCAATGGTTCAATAAGAAATCTTAGAGTAACTCTCATCCATTAACTAGTGCTCCAGCCCCTAATACTTTGAGTTATTATCAATTCAAGCTTTGCAATAGACCTAGGGTATGCGGTGCCCAGTCTTAGGCTAGTGTAGCATAGTCATCCCTATCGTTCCCTCCTTATTGTGCTTGTGGGAAGCCCCATAATGGTTATTTTCATGTGGGAAGGAACTTATGCTTTAATTATGGCCAGTTAGGTCATATGAAGCGAGACTTCCCCTCAACTAAGGGTGAACTTGGGGTTAATAAGACCTCAGTTACCACTTTTTAGCTCCTGTTGTGAAGGGTGCTAATTCAGGAATGGGAGATGGTCGTAATCACTTATATGCCATATCTACTTTTTAGGATTCCTAGGAATCTCCAAATGTTGTCACGAGTATGTTAAAACTTTTCTCTAATGATATTTTTGTATTAATTGATTCTTGTTCCACCCTATCCAGTGTGACACCTTATGTGGATGTACACTTTAGTTTCAATCCTGAAAATATTTCTAACCCCTTCTCTATTTCTACCCCAATGAGTGATTCCATTATTTCTAGGAAAGTCTATAGGGGTTGTATTGTATCTATCTTTCACCATGAGATGGTAGTGGATTTGATTGAGCATGATATGGTGGATTTTGATATAATCTTGGGAATAGACCAACTTTACTTATTCTATGCTTCCTTAGACTATAGAAACTAATGGTCATATTTTATTTTCCTAATGAATTATAGAATGGGAGGAGAGCTCAGTAGCATCAAAAGGGAAATTTATTTCGTATCTTAGAGCCCAGAAATTGATATCTAGGGGGTTTCTGTATCACATTATCTGAGTCAAAGATTCTAACTCTAAAAGAACCTCCTTACAATCTATTTCTATGGTTAATGAGTTTCTCAAAGTCTTTTGCGATGACCTTCTAGGAGTTCCTTCTTACAGGGAGATAGACTTTGGGATTGATCTTTTATATGACACTAATCCCATATTTATTCAACCATATAGAATGGCTCCATTATAGCTAAACGAGTTAAAGGAATAGATGAAGAAACTCCTTGATAAGGGTTTTATCCGTCCTAGTATTTCTCCTTGGGGTGCTCCTTCTTTTTTTCTGTGAAAAAAGATGGGCCCAATTGTTTGTGTATGGACTACCGCCAACTGAATAAAGTCACCATGAAAAATAAGAACCCTACTCTTAGCATCGATAATCTCTTTAATCAACTTTAGGGTTCTAGATATTTCTCTAAAATAGAACTCCATTTGGATTACCATCAGTTAAAAATTAGGGAAACGGATATTCCCAAGACTGCCTTTTGTACCCGTTATGGATATTATAAATTCTTGGTCATATCCTTTGGATTAGCTAATGCTCTTAATGCTTTTATGGATCTTATCAATAAGGTGATTAAGCAATTCCTAAATGGTTTATCAAAGTCTTTATCGATGATATATTGGTGTACCCAAAAATTAAGAAGGATCATGTCAATCACCTTCAAATTGTACTACAGATCCTTAAGGATCAAGAGTTGTATGCCAAATTTTCTAAATGAGAATATTGGTTAAGTGTTGTGACTTTTAATGGGCATGTTATTTTTAGTGAATTGATTAAAGTGGATCCACAAAAGATTGAGGCGATGAAGAAATGACCTAGGATCACGACTCCATCTAATAGTAGGAGCTTCTTAGGTCTGGTAGGTGATTACAATAGATTTGTGTATAGCTTCTCATCTATTGTTGCTACTCTTATGAGATTGACTCAGAAGAAGGTAAAGTTTTTATGGTCTGATTCTTGTGAGAGCAATTTTTTGAAACTGAAGGTTCGTTTGACTACTGCCCATGTCTAGACACTTCCTAAAGGTACTAAGGGGTTTATTGTGTATTGTGATATGTACCGAGTAGGACTTAGGTGTGTAATTATACTGGATAAGAAATTTGCAACTTATGATTCTAGACAAATTAAAGTGCACTAGAGAAATTACCCAACTCATGATTATGAATTAGAGATTGTAGTTGTTGTATTGAAAATTTGGCGTCATAACTTATATGTAGTGCATATGGACATCTACTCAGACCGCAAGAGTTTGTAGTATGTGTTTACCTGTAAAGAATTGAACCTTAGGTGGAGGAAGTGGTTTTAATTTATAAACAATTGTGACATAAGTCTGCATTACCACCCAAGTAAGGCTAATATTGTTGTCGATACTCTTAGCAGTTTGTACATACGGAGCTTGTCTCATGTTTAAGAGTAGAAGAGAGGTTTAGTGAAGTTCATTCACTGACTAGCTAACTTAGAAGTCTAACTTTTGGACTCAGAGTATGGGGGAATGGTTGTTTAGGAAGTGGCTAAGTCATCCCTGGGGGACAAAGTTAAAGAGAAGTAGATACATGATCCCATAATTATACAAATCAATAATAATGCGGGTCAACGAAATAACTTTCAAAAGTAGGGGTGATAGTGTTCTATGGTATTAAGAAAGATTTCGTGTTCCGAATATAGACGGGCTGACTGAGAGGATTTTTAACGAGGCTCATATGTCTAGGTATAGTGTTCATCCCAATTCAACAAAGATATAATATGATTCGATAAAGATGTATTGGAGGAATAACATGAAGAGTTATGTAGAAAATTTTGGTGCCAAGTGTATAAATTGTCAACAACTTAAGGTTGAGCATTTGAGATCGGGTGGTACCTCCCAATAGATAGATTTAACAATTTGGAATTGGGAAATGATTAACATGGATTTCGTTACAAGTATTCCATTGTACCAAAACTAGTATGATTCCATTTAGGTCATTGTTGATAGGATGATGAAGTTCTTTCACTTATTGACCTTGAGGACTAATTACTAATGAGAGGATTACGAAAAGTTGTTCAATCAAAAAATAGTTAGTTTTAATGGGACCCAATGTCTATTATATCTGATCGAGGTACATAGTTTTCTTCTCAGTTTTGGCAATATTCTTAGAAACGGTTGGCTATTTAGGTGAAGCTTAGTATCACTTTCCACCCTCAAATAGATGGAAAAATAGAGCGTACTATTTAGACACTAGTAGATAAGCGAAGGGCATGCGTGATTGACTATAAAGGAAGTTGGGTTGATCATTTGTCGCTTATTATGTTCACTTATAATCCACAATCCAAATGGCTCTTTTTGAGGCCTTTTATAGTAGGAGATGTTGATCACCAATTAGATGGAATGAAGTGGGTGAGACTAGATTGTTTGGACCTGACTTTCTGTATTATGCAATGGAGAAAGTCAAGGTTACTCAAAAATTAAACTGCTTAAAGTTGCCTAAAATCTTATGCCGATGTGAGGCAGAGAGAGCTAGAGTTTGAGGTTGACGATTGCATATTCCTATATGTTTCTCCTATGAAGGGAGTTATGAGGTTTGGGAGAAAGGGGAAGCTCAGTCCCCACTACATTGCTCCACATAAGATTCTAAAGAGAATAGGAAATATTTCTTATGAATTGGACTTAGCAGGGAGCTTTGAATTGGTTTATCCTGTGTTTCACGTATCCATGCCCAAGAAATATGTGGGTGAACCATTATTGGTGGTTCCCATAGGGAACTTTGGTGTGAGGGATTCCTTATATTATGAAGAAGTTACTATCAAAATTTTAGAATGGCAGGTTCAAAAGTTGAGAGCCAAGGAGATAACTTTGGTAAAAGTCCTTTGGAGTAATAAAAAAGTAACGGAAACTCTTTGGGAATCGGAGAAGGACATTATGGATATAAATGCCTTCATATTTACATTTTTGTAAAAAGTTTCTTTTAGTACGATTCATATTCTTTTTTCTAATCCATTTGATTTCATACTTTAAGTCCCTATATGTTTCTTCATTGCATCATACTAAGAGTGCCCTATGTTCTCATTCAGAGATGAATGATTCTAAGAGGGGATAATGTAACACCCTGGGTGTTAAAAAAGTCCAAATAAAGCTAAAAATGAGTTCATGTGACCCCTATATTGAGAACAAAACACTTTAGGAAGTGTTCAGATGCGTTGTGGGAGGTTTGGGATGCGAAAGATTACTGAGTGTCACAAACGGACAATTTCATGATGGCCTGTATTATGAGGGACCCCGTGAGCCTTGCCTGCATAGTGGGATCTTCTCCTTGAGGGGGTATCCTTACATCGGGCAACACGGTGCAAGGCTTGCTCTCTGTATTGGGGCTCACACCATAACCCACCTCCCCTTAGTTAACGAGTCAACATTTTAAATATTATTTTGGGGGGAGGGGTGTATTGGCTAATTTTATGCCTATTAAATCATTACCTTTTCACTCTATACATTTCTCAGTCCCCAAGTATGATATAAATCATTCAAAAAGGTCATTCTACTTCTTTAAAATAACTAGGAGCAAAGGGATAGGATTTAAACCTTAGAGCGCAATTGTCTTACATCCATATGGGAATTAATCATCAAAAGTCATGTTGAACAATACTTATATTAATTATTGTTATACTACATCAAATTACTTGATATTTTTGTGATGTTAAATAGTTGGTTTGAACTATGGTTGAGGAGATTTAGTTGTGAAAGCTTTAAATTGGTTTTATTTTGTTTTAGTAGATTTTCTATGTGTGAATGATGGGATTTTGAAATTAAAATGCTTCACATAAAAATAGTGGAATTGGTGATATAGTTTCATAATATTTTTAAATCAGAACTTCGTAATGTTTATTCGGTTGGTTAAATGATGTATGGCCAAATTGTTAAAGGTGTAATGTTTCTTCAAAACCCTTGGGGGTTATTGTTATGGATTTTAAAATGGACTTTGGAGTTAAAAAATATTTTAATTGAAATGGAATGGTATACTATGAACGACTTACAAATCTTGGTATGACAATACCAATATGGGAATGGTTAATGACAGACTCCATGGTTAATGGTTTATAATGTTTTACTTGGGTTTAAATAGTAATTGTGTAGCTTTACTGACCCGGCATACATCCTCATGAACAATGCTTGAAACCTATGTTTTGAGGACATAGGGATGTCGTACGTTAATCAGACGACGAACGGTGTCCTTAATATAAGGATAATAAAGAGGCTTTATACTATTGTTGACTTTAGCCTATCCTTAGTTCTTGCAGCAAACTTGAACTAAAGCCCCACCGGTTGGGGGGTACAAGACCCATATAGCCCATGGGTTTTTGGAGGTCATTGAAAAGATACATAGTTCAAGACAAAGTTTTTAATGGCCATGTCTTTATGTTACTTATCTCCCGCCCTTTACTTTATTATTATAATGATTGATGGATATGTAGTATGATTTGATTTACAATGAATGTCTTATCCCTTTCCCTAGGTTGCATGCTTCTTCTCATCGTACTAACTATCCCTGGACGCTACATCATTTCATGATGTAGGTTTGAAGGCCTTTTCCTATGATTTTGTATAGCACTAGGTTGTTCGTATCCTCTCCTGGACAGCTGGTGAGAATTGGTAAGCCCTCTATCATTCGAAAGGGATTGTTATTTTTAAGGCACATTTCCATTCTAGTAGTTTTTGTTTTCATGGGCATGGTTGGATTCATGTCAAAACACAAACCAGGACCTAGTCCTGCTGGGTATCTCAAGTTCATCTAGGACTAGAGACCACCCCCATTAGCCTAGCCAACCAGAACATAATATAACTAGCAGAGAATAAGTTCAAAACATATAACAAGATAGAGATGAGTTCCGAAGATATAACAAGATAAAGATGAGTTCCGAAGATATAACAAGATAGATAAATCAATAACAAGAGGGATCTAAGAATCCACAACACAGTCCAACCCACAGATGTTTTCTACAAAAGCCTCTAAACCAATCTGAATATCAAACTAAGCCGGGACATGCCCCCAACCATGACAGTGAAAATAAGAATAATAATGTTAATGTGAACTATTCAATTCTAATATATGGAAAATAATTGATGGAATGACTAAGATTTCTAGATGAAGGATGCTTACCACTTCACCTCTAATCGAACAATAAGCCCAGACACCTAACACTGCACAAGTCAACAAAGAACCCCCAGGACGCTACATCATGAAATAATGTGTCATCTGGGGACGATTAACGGGGTGAACGCTAGCATGTAACTTAGTGTAGGGATGAGATAATGCCATTTTCAAAACAAATCCAAGACTAATGTACATGTTCACATACATGCATACATATATTCGTAGAATAATGTTGGGATAGGGTATTGAGTTTAGCATGAATTTTAAGATCATTAATCTGGACTGTGTAGCTCTGTACGTCGAATAAACACCAATAGTTTATATGGGACCATCTCCCCCACTAGAAGGGCCCATTGCATGTTAGTTGTACGAATCGTAAATATCCTAAAAGGAATGGGAATTTCCTAACCCTACACCATTCCAGGATGCATATATGTACATATCAAGTGTGAACTATGCACACGATCATCATGACCTCCATGCCGACAAACATGGTTTTTAGTATTGGTCCCCTTGGGACCTCTAACTTTACAATAAGCTACACAACTCCCATTTAAGCCCACTTAAGACATTTGCACACATAACCCATCTGCTAAACAAAGGAATCATCCATCAAGGCATATTTTATTAGGATCGTCATACAACCTACACTTGAATGCTTATTTAGTTATGCCATTTCAATTATCCATCAACCCTGGGGGAATGCCACGACCCCCATTCCATTTTTAAACCAAAACATTGCCATCAAGGCCTTTCAAAACCATTTATGTTCCATTAACCAATTATGCAATTCATAGTTTAGATAAGTAGGCAAAATCAAATTTTGAAGTTAATTATGCAAGTGGGTTGCGGTTAATACAAATTCCAAATCAAGTTTCATAAAATTTTAGGGAATGCCTTAACCCCCTTCCAAAACCAATTCCATAAAATTGTTTGAATGCCACAACCCCCGTCCCAATTTCTATACCCATGTACATATTTAGATCAAAACCATGAAATAAACATGATCAACCATTCCAAAACCCTGAGAAAACCAACAAAGTAACATTTATTCAAAACCCTGAACCCATCATTTAAACCTACCATTTAAATCCACATAAATCATAATAAAAACATGGATTTTTACACAAACTAAGTTATGGAAGAGATACATGTTTGAGAACACCGAGAAACTGTAGTTTTGCTTTTAATTAGGGAATTTGATAGAGAATAGTAGTGTATTTGATATCTATTTTTATGATAATGAGACCCTAAAGGTGTTTAATGGTTGTGGGTTATAATTGGGGATGAGAGGAAATGACCAATGTGCCCAATTTAAAATACATAAATACTGTCGCCAATCATTACGGGTCACGTCACGACTGGATACGAGTCTTTGCCTGGACTCATAGTTTGGACAGTGATTTAGGGCAACCTTAGTGATAGGGTCACGAGTCCTACACCACCACTCATGAAAAAACCTGATGAATTATAGGGTCCTAGTCGTCATAGTAGAAACAATGGGCCATCACACTGGTGGGGCCAAAAGTCTCACCTTATGACTCGATATGTCTCGCCACGACTCATAAGGTCAATATCGTACACAAGAAAGAAACTTTGGCCAACTTGCTATTCAGGATACGATTGGGACCATATGACTCGTGAGGAGTCTTCACGAGTTGTCACATAAATCATACCCTTGACAATGAGCCTAAAACACAAAAATTTTCAAAATCTAAAATTTGTGGTGTTATATACCCCGTTCCTCCCCCCAGGATCGTTCGTCCATGAATGAGGAGTCAAGGCACCTATTAGCACGATTATAAGACAAAATGCAACCCCAAAATAATGATCCAATAACCAAAAAGGAAAAGGAATAGGAAAAATACATACCTTAAGCACAATTATCCACCTCGGGGAACAAGAACGAATACTTGGACTTCATGTCCTCTTCAGCCTCCCAAGTAGCTTCTTCCACCTTTTTGTTCCTCCAAAGGACATTCATCGAAGGCATATCCTTAGTCCTCCAATGAAGAACTTGATTATCCAAAATCTCAATTGTAACTTCATCATAAGACAAGGAATCCAAAATACCAACACTCATAGTATTGATACATGGAAGGATTGTCCACAAACTTCTTCAACATCGATACATGGAAAACCGGATGTATAGAACCCAGACTCGAAGGAAATTCCAATTCATAAGTGATATTTCAAACTCTCCTCAAGATCAAGTATGGACCCACATAGAAGGAACTAGCTTCCCTTTCTTCAAGAATCTCATCACTCCCTTCATGGGAGATACCTTCAAGAGAACCCAATTGCTACCAAGAACTCCAACTCTGTCTGCCTCATCTATGCATAGGTTTTTTGGCATCTCTGAGCAGTCTTAAGCCTATCCTTGATCACCTTCACCTCCTCCATGGCTTGGTCAACCTAGTCCAGATCGAATAATCTAGTTTCAAAAACCTCAAACCACCCAATAGGATATCTATACCTACTACCACAAAAGGCCTCAAAATGAGCCATCCCAATACTAGAGTGATAACTATTATTGTAATTGAACTCGATGAGAGGAAAATGATCCACACAACTACCTCCAAAATAAATCACACATACCCTTAGCATATCATCCAAAGTTGAAATAGTCCTTTCCGATTGTCTATCCATTTAAGGGTGGAATGTGGTGATAAGGTTCACCCATGTACCCAAGCCTTTCTAAAACAAACGCCGAAAGTGAGAAGAGAACTGCATACCTCATGACAAAATAATGGAAACTGGGGCACCATACAATTTGACAATCTCCTAAATACACAACTTAGCATAATCCTTTCCATAGTATGTAGTCCTCACGATAAAAAAGTGAGAAAACTTAGTTATCCTATCCACGATGACCCAAATTGAATCATGCTAATTTCGAGACCGCAGAAGACAAGTAATAAAATCCAGGTTGATCATCTCCTACTTCCACATAGGTAAATCTATCACATGAGACATACTACATGGCCTCAAGTGCTTAACTTTAACTTGCTGGCAAACGATACACTTAGCCAAAAAATTTACCAGATCATTCTTCATGTAATTCCACTAATAGATCTCCTTCAAGTCATGATACATATTTGTTTAACATGGATGAACTATATATCTCGACTCATGAGCCCCAGTTAAAATCCTTTCTCGCAACCCATCAACATCAAGAACACACAATCTACCATGGTACCTCAAGATACCTTTACCATGATTCTCAAAAGCCATAACCTTTCATCAACCTTAATCTGCATAAGAATTGGATCCAAATTTTCTTCTCTTTCTCCTTAGCACTAAGAGATGATTTAACCTCTTATTGAACAATCACCCCTCTATCTTCATAGTCCAAAAGATAAAATCCTATGTTAGCCAACCAGTGAATATATCATTCACCAACCCTATTTTCTCTATATCTACGTAAGATAAGCTCCCCATGAAAAACCTGCTAAGAGCATCAACAACTATATTAGCTTTATGTTGATGATAATGAATACTCATATTATAGTCCTTAAGCAATTCGATCCTTTGCCTTTGCCTGAGATTCAATTCCTTTTAAGTGAACACATACTACCTGCTCTTATGATCTGAATAAATATCAATATGCACCTCATAAAAATTATAGGGTCAAATCTTCAGCTAAAACACCACAACCGCCAACTCTTGATCATGGATGAGATAATTCCTTTCATGGACCTTTATCTTCCTAGAAGCATAAGTCACAATCTTACCAGACCTTCATCTGCCTAGAAGCATAAGTCACAATCTTACCATGTTGTAAAAAGACACAGCCTAGTCCCATAGGAGACGCATCACAGTAAATAACAAAACCATCAATTTCCTTGGGCAGGGTCAAAACTGGACCAGAAGTCAACTATTTTTCAACTTCTCTAAACTATCTTAGAAGCATCAGACCACAAAAAAATCACCTTTTTTGAGACAACTTAGTCAATATAAGAGAGGATCTCCACAAACCTCCTATAGTACCCGACTAATCCCCAAATTAATTATAGTGAAGAAACCCTAGCCTTTTTTTAGACAAGAGCCCTCAAAGAGATTTAAGAGTGTTTAAAGTGTTTTTGATTGAGAATAATAGGTAAATAAAATCCCAATAGTGTTTTATGTCATGGGGTTAAAAGAGGTTAAGAGGTAAAATTTCCAAAATACCCTTAGATTTAAAGATGAAAAATGAACGCAGGTCGGTACAGTTTGGGCACCTCACTCATACCTCATCATACGAGTAGTTCCCCTTACTCATACACAGATAGTACTTCAAGGGCTTGATAGTGTTAATCATATGATTTGCCCTACTCTTCTCGTACCCTCCCAATACGACTCGTATGGAGTCTAGTCGTACCTTGGACAGTGAATGACTAACCACACACTGATTATCATATGACTTGGATAATAAGTCTTATCAATATTATACAACTAGTAATCTTGAGTCATATGATGAACATAGAGTTCAAAACCCAGGAAATTTCAAAGGGTCAAACTCAAGGTGTTTCAATTCACTACCACTTGGATCATTCATCCCTGAATGATTGAACAAGGCTATACAAGCATGATTTAAACCCCCCAAACCCTTCTACTTTTACCTTTAACTAAGTTTTAAAACAAAAGTATGATGAAGAATACATACATTCCACACGAATTTTTGAAAAAGAAAAAAAGAATAGATACTTGGACTTCATGTCCTTTTTTTCTTACTAAGTAGCCTCATGAACCTTTTGGTTCCTCCATATTACCTTGAACGAAGCAATATCCTTGGTCCCCAACCGACAAGCCTGACGGTCTAAGATTTCAACTGGGACTTCGTCATAAAACAATGAATCTGAAATACCAATATCCTTGACAAAAAAGATATATGATGGATCACCCATCCACTTTCTCAACATAGAAACATGGAATACCGGATGGATGGAGATAAAACTATAAGGTAACTCCAACTTTTACGCAACATTGCCAACCCTTCTCAAAACTGAGTATGAAGCAACATACTAAGGACTAAGTTTTCTCTTCTAACCAAACTACAACACTCCCTTCGTGGGAGATACCTTAAAGAAATCCCTATCCCCAACCTCAAACACAAAGTCTCTTTACCACACGTCCGCATAGGAATTTGGGTGACTTTCGGAAGCCTTAAGCTTATCTAGAATCACGTTCACCTTCTACATAGCTTGGTGAAACAAATCTGGGCCAAACATCTCCACCTTACAAACCTCAAACCACCCAATAGGATATCAACTCCTCGTACTACACAAGTCTTCAAACGGAGCCGTCTTAATTCTAGAGTGGTAGCTATTATTTTAAGGAAACTCTATAAGAGGCAAATGTTCAACACAACTACCACAATAGTCAATCACGTAAGCACGAAACATATTCTCTAATGGATGAATAGTTATCTTCACTTGCCCATCAAACCGTGGGTGAAAAATAGTACTCAGACTAACCTTAGTTCCTGAACATTTCTGAAATAACCGCCAAATGTGCAATGAAAACTGCGTACTACGACCAAAGATGATAGAAATAGGTACCCCATGCAACTTCACAATCTCTTGGAGGTACAACTTTGCATAATCCTCATCCGAGAAGTTAGTCCTTACTGGCAATGAGTGCGTAGACTTTGTCATCCTATCCATGATGACCCAAACCAAATCAAATTGATTTCGAGTCCAAGAAAGATCGGTAACAAAATCCATATTGATCACTTCCCACTTCTATTCGGGCAACTTAATTTCTAGATACAATTCCCTAGGCCTCATATGTTCAACTTTTACTTGTTGACATATCATGCATTTATCCACAAAGTTGGCTACTTCCTTCTTCATATTATTCCTCCAGTATATCTCCTTAAGGAGATGATACATTTTTGTCCAACTGGATGAATAACATAGAGCGACTTATGTGCCTCATCCAAGATCTTTTATCGCAACCCATCGACGTTGGGAACGCATAATATCCCTTGGTACCGCAAAGTACCATCACCACTAATATCAAAGGTCATCACCTTCTGCTTACCAATATCACTCTTGATCCTTATCATCACAAGATCTAACGCTTCCTTCTCCTTAATTTTAGCACTAAAAAATAACTGTGCCATTTTTTAAACTAACACACCATCATTCTCAAAGACTAGCAAATGAACCCCAAGGTTCGTCAAACAGTTAATATCCTTAACCAATAACCACTTCTCCTTATCCATATGAGATAGACTCCCTATGGACAACCTGCTAAGAGAATCAACAACCACATTAGCTTTACCTTAATGGTAGTGAGGACTTATGTCATAATCTTTGAATAGATCAAGCCATCTCCTATACCTGAGGTTAATCTCTTTCTGAGTAAACACATACTGCAGGCTTTTATGATCACAAAAGATATCCACATACACCCCATACAAACAGTGAAGCCAGATTTTCTATGTGAACACCACATCTAGAAATTCCAAATCATGAGTTGGATAATTCCAATCATGTAACTTCAACTCCCTAAAGGCATGAGATATAACCTCACTATGGTGCATTAGAACACAACCAAGCCCCACACGGTATTTATCCCAGTAGACCACAAAACCATTAGTTCATGTAGGCAAAGTCAAAATCAGAGTCGAAATTATCCTATCCTTCAACTTTTCAAATCTACCCTCACAAGAATTAAACCACATAAACTTTACCTTTTTCTGAGTCAACATAGTCAATGGGGTAGATATAGAAGAAAAACTCTTAACAAACCTCCTATAGTAGATATCTAAACCCAAGAAACTTCGAATTTTGGTTGGAGTCGTGGGTGTAGGCCACTTCTTAAACACTATAACTTTTTGCAGATCTACTATGATCCTTTTACTATAAATAATATAACCCAAAAAAGTGACAATGTTAAACCAGAACTCACATTTAGAAAATTTGCCATATAATTGTTATTCTTTCAAAGTCTACAACACCACACGAAGGTGATGGTCATGATCCACCTCACTCTTAGAGTACACCAGAATATCATCTATGAACACAATAATGAACAAGTTCAAAAACTAATGAAAGAACTTATTCATCAAATCCATAAATGTCGTTTTGGCATTCATTAACCCAAAAGAGATAACCAGAAACTCAAAATGCCCATACACCTACCTAATCTTAAGTTTTTAATACCCGGATCGAAGATTAATTTTAGAAAAAAAATTAGCACCTTGCAACTGATCAAACAAATCATTTATCCTCGAAAGATGGTACCTATTCTTTACAGTTACCTTATTTAACTACATATAATCAATACATATTTGAAGGTAACCATCCTTATTATGCACAAATAACACTGGTGCACCCTACGGGGACACACTAAGATGGATTGAACCCTTATCCAAAAGATTCTTTAATTGCTCTTTAAGCTCCTTCAACTCAGCCAGAGCCTTTCTATATGGAGGAATAGAAATTGGAAGAGTGTTCGAAATAAGATAAATCCCAAACTCATCTCCCTATCAGGTGGAATGCCAGGAATTCCCAAAGGCCCTCTGTGTTAGAATCTTTAACTCAGACTAGATGATAGAGACACCCTTAGAGATTAATCTTCAAGTTCTAAGATATGATATAAACTTCCCAATAGAAGCTAGGGAACCACCCTACTACTCAAAACCTAGCTCATTAAAAACTTTAAAGACAACCTTATGGGTTTGACAATCTAGAGATGCATAGCATGAGTACAACCAATCCATACCAGCAATGACATCAAAATCCACCATACCTAACTTAAACAGATCTTCCACAGTTTCTTTACTACTAACAGATACCACACACCTTCTATAGACTCTTTTAGCAATCATAGAGTCACCTATCGGGGTAGAAATAGAAAAAAGGTTTGAAACACACTTTAAACCAAAACCACTATTCACAGCCACAAATGGGGTCACAAAAGATAAGGTGGACCCTAGATCAAGTAAACAGTACACATCATGAGAAAAGAGTTTCGACATACCAATCATGACATCAGGAGATGCCTTAGACTCCTAGCGAGTAGTGAGAGCATAAATACAATTTTGAAAAGTGTAGGAGCCAGATGGTGCACCCTTTGGTGCTGGAGCTGAAGAGGAGGCAATAGGAACCTTGTTTGCCCCCAAAGAAACCTTACCAATGGGACAGTTTCTAAGCATATGCCTAGGATGGCCATAGTAGAAGGACTTGTCCCTTCCCTCATCACAGAAACCCTAATGCAATCTACCATAAAATATGCAGAAGGATATAATGGAGCAGACTGAGCACTACTAGCCTGAGATTAGGCACCTTGTTCCCTGAAGTTGTCGCCATTATAGAAATGCTTATCACTCGATGACTTTGGGTAGGAAGCACTAGCCGTCGAGTAAGATCCAGAATTTCCCCACTTCATCTTAGGATACTTATCACCATCCCTACCACTTTGCTATTCACCACCACCCTGCCTAGATAATCTAAACTTCTTGCCATGCCTCTCCCCTAAATCAACCTACTTTTTCTTCTTTTTCTCTACCTATTGCAAGATATAAAAAACCAGGAGATATCCATGTCCTTTATTATCTAGGTTGCTTTACTTTCAAGGATCAACTCATGAGACAATCCTAAAGAAAACTTCCTCATCCTCTCCCTCATAACAGAAACCAACACTAGAGCATACCGTATTAACTGGCAAAAATTCAAGGCTTACTCTTTGACTCATTAGCTATTAAACATAACACAAGAAAGAGAAACATTCCTAAATCCCTTATAGCCTTCTCCTTATGAGTGTGGCATAATACACACCCTTTAAAGAAACTCTGCTCGACACGACTTTAGGGACTCCCAAGTGACTATGAACCTAGGGCTTTGATTCTAATTTGACATGAACTAAATTAGGGTGCATTCGTTTTAGGTGCGGCAAGTCCAATCGGGACTGGAGACCACCCCCAATACCTAACCATAACCTCTATTTAACCTATGTTAGATAAATTTTTGAACGTATAAAAAGATAGAACAGTTAATACAATCAAATATCCAACTGGTGTTATCCCCAATACAAATACCAATTCCAAGGATGACACCAATACCGACACCTCCTGGCCCAAGGTAGTCACACAAAGTCACTTTCTAAAAGTAAAAACATATTCAGTTGGGACATGCCCCCGACCATAGAAAAAACCAATGTCCAAGATGTAACTAAAGTATGTAGAGAAATCCATAACATGAAATTGTCTTTCGGAGTATGAAGCTCACCACTTTAATTTGGTACAAGCTATCCCTGAATTTAGTCAATAAAGGAAGAGTAGTATTGAAAGTTCCTACATCGCGTGGGATACAACACCCGAAGATGGGTTAGCTAGTGAACACTATCATGCACTCAGGAATAAGGGTAAAATAATGCCAATCTTTAAAACCAAGTAAATAACCACATGCAATCACATACATATATACATATATAGCATGCTAGGAAAGGGCATCGGGTTTAGCATACATTTATAACTTTAACCTGGGTATTCATAGCTTAACTGTCCTAAATCCATCCACGAGCTATATGGGTCCAGTGTTACCCCCTAAAGGAGGACCAATGTGTGTAGTTGCACAAACTGGAGATATCATAGGGGTAGGGATTCCTATGTACAGTTTACCCTCCATTATACATATATACAAGTATAACATAAGGGATTCCCATATACACTACAAGTATATGGTAACCATGACCAACCCTCATGTTGGCGAACATGAGTTTCTAGTGTCCATCCATTGGACTTACACCTTCACAATTTGCTATCACAACCCACAATTATTGCCCAATTAAAACCAGTACCACATAACCAACCACCAATTCTGGAAGTTAATAACCAAGTCTTTATGTAGTGATATTGTCATACCGACTATAGCTTGCAAGCAATGTCATTAGCCAACACTTAGGGGATTCCCATGTACCTCATCAATTCCCTTACTAAAATTACTTAGGGGATTCCCGTGTAGCCCATAAGGTTTTCAAAAACCAAAGACATGGCCACCAAGGCCTTTCCAATCCTTTTAAAACAATTTAAAACAATTTAAGTTTCATTACCATATTATACAATGAAAAGGTTTCAATAAAGGTCAAACTATGTGGAAAAATCATTCCCAATAACATTTTATCAAACAATGTTGAGGGTGTATAGTTTCCAAAACCAAAACAAAGTACCAATTGATTATTACCATGCAACAACATGTTCAAACCATATTTATAACATTAAAACCATAAGAAAAACATGGGAAAATATTATCCAACAAAGAACAACCAAAACCCTAAACATATATTTCAAAACCCAAAACAATATCACAATTATGCCATAAAAATCATCCATTAAAACATGACTTTAGTTTAACTAACAATGAGGGTGAAGTAACAATCCGTAGATACCAAAGAGTACGGAGAGAAATAACCATTGTAAGCCCCGAATTAATTATATTGAAAAAACCCTAGACTTTTTTAAACCAAGAGCCTTGAAAGAGATTTGAGAGTGTTTAAAGTGTTTTTGAGTGAAAATAATAGTTTAAATGATGTACCAATAGTGTTTTAAGTCCTGCGGTCAAAAGGGGTTAAGGGGGGAAATGTCCAAAATACCCTCATCTTGAAAGTTGAAAAATGAATGTAGGTGGGTACAGTTTGGGCACCTCAGTTGTACCCCATCATACGAGTAGTACCCCTAAATCGTACCCTAGATAGTACCATAAGGGATTGACATTGTTAATCATACTATTTTCTCTATTCTTCTCGCACCCCCTCATACGACTTAATGGAGTCTAGTAATACCTTTGACAGTGAATGACCTACCATACACTGATTATCATACAATTTGGGCTACTATGTCATACCCACATCATACGACTAGTAATCTTGAGTTGAATGATGGCCAGAGAGTTCAAAGCCCAGGAAATTTCTAAGAGTCAAACTCAGGGTTTTTCAGAAACATTGAAAAAGTGCCTCGTAGCCCCTCCCTTATAAGTGTGGTGTGCTACACACTCATAAAAGTGACTTTACTTTACACGACTTTTTGGAAACCCAATGATCATGAACCTAGGCTCTGATACCAAGATTTTCAATACCAAAACCAGGGCCTAGTTGTGATGGGTATCTCAAGTCAACCAGGGAACAAAAACCACCCCCATTAGCCTAGTCAACTAGTACATAATATAACTAGCAGCGAATGAGTTTTGAACATATAACAAGATAGAGATGAGTTTCTAACATATAAAAATATAGATAAATATATAACAAAAGGGATCTATGAATCCACAACACAATACAACCCACACATATTGTCTACAAAAGCCTCTAAACCAATTCAAAAATCAAAATAGGTCACGACATACCCCCGACCATGACAGTGACAATGAAAAAGATAATGTTAATGTGAAATCTTCAATTCTAAAATATGGAAAGTAACTAATGGAATGACTAAGTTTTCTAGAGTATGGAAGCTAACAATTTCACCACAAACCAAATGACGAGCCCGAATACCTAACACTGCATAAGTCAACAAAAAACCCTTAGACCCTACATCATGAAAGGATGTAGCATTTTGAGACGGTTAGCAGGGTGAGCTCTAGCATATAAATTGAGGTAGGGATAAGATAATGCTATTTCCAAATTAAATATGAAACCAATGTAGATGTTCATATAAATGTATACATATATATAAAATGATTCTGGGATATGGTACTAGGTTTAGCATAAAGTTTAAAATTATTAACCAGGATTGAGTATATTTGTACAACCTATTAACAACAATGGTCTATATGGGTAAAGCTCTCTAAATCAGAAAGGCCTAGTGCATGTTAGGCGTATGAACTAGAGATATCCAAGAAAGTCTAGGGAATGCCCCACCCCATGCTATTCCAGGATACATGCATGTATAGATCAAATGTGACTGTGCACAAAATCATCATGAACCCCATGACGACAAATGTGGTTTCCAGTATTGGTACCTTGAGACCTCTACCTTCACGGTGAGCTACACTACCCCCTTTAAGCCCAATTAAGGCATTTGTCTATATAACTTATTTGTTAAACCGAAGAATGATCAATCAATGAAAATTTTGTTGGTATCATCATACCAACTATGCTTGCAAGCTTATTTTGTTATGCCATTTAAATTATCCATCAAACCCAGGGGAATGCCATGACCCCCATTCTATTTTAAAACAAAAACATGGCCATCAAGGCCTTTCAAAACTGTTTATGTTCCATTAACCAATTATGCAATGAAATAATTTAGATAAGTGGGCAAAATTATATTTTAAAGTGTTATGCAAGTTGGTTGAGGTTAATACCAACTCCAAATAGAGTTTCATAAAAATTTAGGGAATGCCTCAACCCTCTTCCATAACCAATTCCATATAATTGGGGTAATGCCACGACCCAATCCCAATTTCCATACCAATGCACATATTTAGTTCAAAACCATGAAATAAAATATGAACAACCATTCCAAAACCATGGGAAAACTAACCAAGTAATATTCATTCGAAAACCTCAACCCATCATTCAAACCCATAAGTTAAATACACATAAATCATAATAAACACATGCCTTTTTACCTAAACTGAGTTAGGGAAGAGAAAAATGCTAGAGAACACCAAGAATTTGAGGAAGAACCTACATATTGAGCCCCTAGGTAACCAACCCTTAAAACCATTGATTTTAAAATTTTAGAGAGAATAGTCGTGTATTTGATATGTATTTTTATGATAATGAGACTCAAAAGGTGTTTTATGGTCGTGGGTTATAATTAGGGATGAGAGAAAATGACCAAAGTGCCCCCAATTAAAATACAGAAAAACTATCGCCAATTATTATGAGTCATGTCATCACTCATGATGATTGAATATGAGTCATTGCCTAGACTCGTAGTCTAGGAAGTGAATCAGGGCAACTATACTGATAGGGACACAAGTTCCACACCACCACTCATGAACAAACCCAGCAACTCATAGGGTCCTAGTCGTCATCATAACAAAAATAATTGACCATCATATTGGTAGGACCACAAGACTAATTTTATGTCATGACCTGAGTCTATCCCATAGTCGCAACAACGGTGCTTACGGTCATAAGTGAACATAAGCTAGCCCATGATCTTGTACCTGCTGTGAGCACTGGAAAAAATAATAATACATCACATATGTGGATGGTAAGCTGATAAGTTAATGTAAAACTAAATATTGAAATATGAATCAAAACATGTCATAAATATTTGATAACAACTTGTAACACTGGAATGACCAACTAACTATTTAACTAATTTTCTAAAAGCCTTTAATCATCATGAAGAGTTTATGGGACAAACCCTCAACTAACTCTGATTGACTGAACATAAAAAAATGTTGAAATAACTAAAATAAATGTATCATATCCTTGATGGATGAGGACTCACCACTACTATTGTTGAGTGACACTGAGCTATCTAAGATCAGTCGGTAAACTGAGTGTCCGAACCTATGTTATACGACAATTTAGCACAAAATAAAAGTATGAAGTTAGTAATTTAAATGTACCAGCATATGAGATAAGAACTAGATGAAATGTATGAGGTAACTGATCATGAAGGCATGAACATGTAATAGTCCGAGAATGCAAGACCAAGCATAAATGTGTTTAAAAAATAAATCTGAAATCTAAAAAACTAAAATTTGTACAACTGAATAACTTAAAAACTATACACTTGGTCAAGCAAACCTAACTGATATATACTAAAATACTGACTATAAATGTGGGAGGTATTATATAACTAACATGTCCCAATCTGAGCTAATTGGGGTCCAACTTGTAACCCCATTTGGAATGGTGTCAGTACCGTGCCATGGGTACTAATACTGGATATGTGGATCTACTGAACTAGTATCTCGAAGGACTAAGGAGTCACCCTCTAATGGAAGATGCTCTCATGAGATATGTTTTAACCCTCAACTGGCAGGAAGACATCTCAAACCTATGCTGGCTACATAGTTCTGGGACTCAGGGACTGTGAATAAAGGTCACACCCTTTACTTATAGGTGATCCCCTATCCCTGGGTTCGCTAAATGGTAAATCCTACTCCTAACTAAACTAACACTGATACTAAACTGAACTAAACTCAACTAAACATAAAAAATGACATTGCTCATCATGATCTTAGTAACTGAATAAATGGTGACATTCATCGCTTAACTGAAATCATTACTGGAAAGGTCTGACATATAAGTAAACACATAGGTACCAGGTGTTCAAAACCTTCCAACACTGAATATCCATAGAACATAATATTAAATCTTAAAAACTGTAGTAGGAAGTCATGGTTCAAAACCTAACATATGTGAGAATCATAAACATGAATAATGGAAACATCTTAAAATAGGGAAATCAACTTAATACATGACTAAAATCATAACTTGCTAATATAACATGACATTCACTTGAATATAGCATGGTAGGTTTAATCTTAAAGCATAAGATAACCTAACTTCTCACGGAATTGTTCTTGGACATGAATAAAGTCAAACTACTAAGGACAACACATGGGCTCAATCTATTCTTAGCATATAAAACTCATAAAAGAGAAAAATACATAATTTAATCGAAGAAAAGGTTCTTGGTCTCTATGGGTGAAAGGGAACCATGGATGAACATCCCACGTTCCTTAACAACTTAATTCTTCAAGATTCCTTTGATGGGAAGCTCAAACTCTTGATTTCTTGAGAATGAAGCTTGAATTCTTTCTTGGGGATGAAGGAGGGTTTTTTTCTTGGGAGAAATTTGTGAGAAAAGGGAAAATAATACTCTTTGGAATCCCCAAATTTATGTTATGGATGTATTAGGTAAAGGGAAATGACTTAAATACCCTTAATATTACAAAGAATAAAAGTTGGAAAAAATGGGAGAGGGCGGCGGGGAATCTGGAGCAGTGGATTAGACCGGGTGGAACTTTCCTTAGAGCGATGGATAGAAAGGGTCAATGCTCGGTGGACTGGAGGGGGTGATGCTCGATTATCCCGGTGGTGCTACTGGTTTGGTTTTCCAAACATTCCCCTACGCTAATCCAAAAATTCCAAAACTAACCCGATAAGTACTTGAACAACCACGATCATTAATCAACTCAAAAATCTATATCCCGAGGTCGGAAAGGTTAAAATAAAATCATCAAAGCTTAGGGTTCTTGAAAATGACTAAGTCCTCAACACATAGTGAAAATTCCAAGTCTTGGACCCTTTTAACATGCAACTATGAGATGAATTAAGCTTAGGATCTTATGGGGTATTACATTATCTCCCTCTTGGGAACATTCATCCTCGATTAAAACTGGTTTAACTAAGAATACTAAGGAAACTGAGATCATATACTGATCTTGCATGACTTAGGACAAGTGTATCTAACTAAGTCTGAATAATGATACATGAACTGAACTGATTTCATGCATTATGGGTATATAATTGTAACTGAAAACAAAATTGAACCAATCTATAGAAAATCATTACCTCGAGCTGAATTTGAGTTCGTGGAGAAAAGATGAGAGGTTTTGGTTTGCATATCTACTTTTTCTTCCCAAGTAGCTCCCTCAACAGACTGGTTCTACTATAAAACTTTAACCAAGGGAACTTCTTTGTTCCTTAGTATTCTACGAATCTAACGATCAAGAATCTCAAATAGAAATTTTTCGTAGGAAAGTCTATCCTAAACATCCATACTTTCAAAAGGGAAAACAATAGCTAAATCACCAATAAATTTTCTTAACAAAGAGATATGGAAATTGGATACACTGATGCCAAATTTGCATGTAACTCAAGCTCATAGGCCACCTTTTGAAAATGATTCAAGATTATGTAAAGACCAACATAGCAGGGACTTAGTTTCCCTTTCTTGCAAAACCTCTGTACTCCCTTCATGGGCAAAATTTTCAAATTGACCAAATTACCAAACTCAAACTTAAGATCTCTTCTCCTAACATCTGCATAAGATTTTTAATGTCTATGGGTTGTCTTCAGTCTCTCCTAATACATTTGTCTTAAATACTAAAGGCTGAATACAAAAGATAGAGGGAAAATGGATGACTCAAACTCCATTAGCCCACCCTATCTTTGAAAGTCAATCACCGCACAATCAATAGTCAACGGTGATAGTTATTACTCGTATTTGCACTAAAAAAGGTACAAATGTGTTGTACGAGTATAAAAACAATGTGTACTCAGTAGGCATCATAGGATGACTGAGATAAGTAAGGATATAAAGATGATATAATGCAAGATAATCCTAAGTAAGTCAAGATACATAATCAGCTCTGAATCATCTCCATCACACTGTACATAATAAATAATAAACTAAAATAATATTATAACATATTGAATCAACCCATAACAATATATTCGTACATATGAAATAGGTAATTCAAAACTATAATGCATCACAGGGCATACACACAAGCAAGCATAAGTAACAAGCTGGCTCCCGTACTCCAACTGGTGCATAAAGTAACTAAATCATCACCACATCCAATACTATGGGGGATTACACCCAAGAGATAATAATAATAAGGGATTTAACTAACAACATATCCAAATCACATCATTATTCAATCGCTCTTCATATTTATCATCAATTGGTCATTTTACGACACATTCATTGGGTACCAACATCGACCTTATAACCATATTCCATACAATTACTATCATTATCTACTTATCATCAGTACCCATTAGCCACTACTTATTAGCTAAGAAAGAGTAATTAACTAGTCTATTAGATTCCTAAACATCACATAATTTAGTCATCTATTAGGAATCTATTCACCGCATACCTTTTTAATAGACAACACTCCTTAATTAACCATTATTTATAACTAACATTACTCACTAAGTGAATCCTTATTTTTCAACTAGTTTCCCTCTTACCAACTAGTCTTTATTAATCAATTAAATAATAACCATCACTAATCCTTAGTTATAATTAATTATTAACTACACCACTTTACATGTATTTAACACTGGTGGTCTATATTCGGCATTATAATGTCCCATTTAGATTACACACATAGAGATATATATGTAAATTTAACTATAAAATTTCCATACTTAGAGCTAGCTAGACTTGATCGGGTAGATGAAAATGTAGGAACATAAAATAATCATCTTCGGCCTTTTTGTGTATATCATCATCATTATAATATCCTATAGCCTTGTTGGCTATTAATATAAATATCACAATCTGCTTCAGCCTTTTAGGTAATCAATATCACCATAATAATATCCTTCATCCTTGATCAGCATCAATATCATCACAATATGCAATTTTTTCGCTAAAGTAAATGATAAGTCCCACGAGGGCTAAAGTAAATGAAACACCCTGGGTTTTGGAACCATAGAAAATTTCCTAGATTTTTAGTTTCTAGTTAAGATAAGACTAAAGGGGTACATATTTTATGCTGAGGTAAGGATGGTATGGCTTGGTCGTACACTAACTAGTATAGGTTGGTGGGTAGGATTAGTTTCTAGAATAGGTACGAGTTGGTGGTACGAGTCATATGGTTTGGGTTTTTCTTTCACTCAATCTAAGACTTAGTAACTTAACTCGAATCTGGGTATGAGTGGCTTACCATGAGCCATAAGATAGGGTTGAGTCATACCATTGACTCATATAGTAGGTAGTGTTCAAACTTTCTTTGGTTCTATTCTACCAAGGTTACAGTTTGGGGGCACTAATTGTATAGTTTTGGTATGACTTGGTTTAGGTAAGTCATATGTTAGATAGTGTTGCATCTATGAGGCCTTGGTTATAAGTGGTGGATACCACTCATATTAGGAGGTATGACTGATATGGGTGAGTCATACAATCTGATGAGACTTTTAAGTAATTTAAGTTGGGGGTAATCTGGATATTTCCCTACTTAACCTCTTAAAGCCCGATGACTTATATAACACTTACCTTTTGTTCTAATCTTACACACATAGAAACTCTCTCTAAGGCTCTTGGGTAAGGAAATACTAGGTTTTCATCGAGAGGATCAATTTGGGGCTTGTACGAGTAATTTCTCTCTACCATCTTTATAAATCTAAGGCATGTACTCCTCCCTCATTGTTATCTCCAACTAAAGGAATGATTTAAACAATGTTTTCATGGCATGATTATTGTATGGTGTTGGGGGGTTTCAAATATATGTTGGGGGTTTTGGTATTAATCTTTGGTAATGGTTTTCCCATATTTTAAATATGTCTTTACATGCTTTAATGGTGGTTTTGAAAATTTGTTTTATGGGATGGTTAATTACTAATTGGAATTAGTTTGGGAAACATTATGCCCCAGAATATTTGACAAAATGCCTATGATAATAATTTTACTATATTGTTGGACTTTTAATGGAACTATTGCTTTGTATGGTTTGGTAATTCAACCCTTATTGATATAAATGGTTTGAAATGGTTAAAGGGTAAGGTTTAGTGGTCATGGTTATGTTTAATTAAACTTCCTTGTAGGGTACAATGGAATCCCACAAGTAAACCAGTTAATAAATAACTTATGGGGCACATGGGATCCCCCCAAGTAAACCTAATAATGGAACACATATGGGGTACACGGGATTCCCCCAAGTTAAATTGATAATGTAATCTATGAGTACATAGGAATCCCTTTTCATAAGAAAATTGGCTTAGGATATTTATTGCAAGCTATAGTCAGTATGACGATACCACTACTCTCAGCCTTGGTTAATAATAATGGAATAATTGTTTTGTTGGTTGAAAATGGTTTTAATTAGGATATAATGGCATGGTGTGATAGCTAATCGTGATGGTGCGAGTCAAATGGACAGACACTGGAAACTCATGTCTGCCTACATGAGGGTTGGTCATATTGACCATTTATGATTCCATGTGCTACATGGGAATCCTCTAAGTACACTGTACATATGTATCATGGAGAGCGAAGGGTTCTTGGGAATTACCTACTCTTATAGTATCTTTGGTTCATACGGCTACACGCATCAGGGTCTATTTAGGGGGTGATACTGGACCCATATAGCCCATGGGTGGTTTTAGGATGGTTAAGCTACACATACCTAGGTTAATGGTTTCAAAGGCATGCTAAACTCGACTCTTTTTCCCAGCATAGTTATTTATATATGTGTGTATGTTGGTTTTATGCATATGGTTGGTTTCCTTTATTTTATTGTATGGTATTTTTTATCCTATCCCAAGTTCATGCTAGCGTTCAGCCGCTAACCCATTTTTAAATGGCTATATCCCCATGCGATGTAGGAACCAGTTGTTCTACTCCTTCTGTTGAGTGATTAGATTTGGGATCACCTACTGGATTTAAGTGGTGAGCTTCCATATTATAGAAGGCTCCATTACATATCATGGATGTCTTTCCATACTTGGTTTATGTTATGGATATTGGTTTTTTCTATGATTTGGGGCATGTACCAGCCGAATATTATTTTTTTTGGTTAGAGGCTTGTGTGACTACTATGGCTTGCATTGTGCGGGATCGTTATTGGTTTTAGACTTAGCATTGACATTGGTATTTGGGATGATACCTTTGGACTGAATTTATGATTATTCCATCCTCTTTTATTTTAGATTATATATTTATATTGGAATTCATTTAGTTCACAATTTTGTTTAATAATGGTTATTTGTTAGAAAATGGATGGTTGAACTTGTTTAGGTTGGTCACAGTTGTAGATCTATCCTATAGTCTTACGTTATTCTTACACAATATCTTGTTATACATCTGGGATTTATCCAACTCAAAGTATGTCTATTAGAAGGTTGGGTTGAGTAAGAAGGATTATCCCTGGGCCTAGATGGACTTAGGATACCCATTATGACAAGGCTTTGGTTTGGGTCATGTCAAGAAGGTATCAAAACTTTAGGTTCATGATGAATTGGGAGTCCACAAGCCGTGTTGTGTAGAGTCTCTTTTAGGGGTGTGTACCGTGCCACACTTATAAGGGAAAGGATACAAGGCATTTAGGAATGACTCATTTTCTTTGTATATTATTCTCAAGCTTGTAGTCTAAATCGTGGAATCTTCTCTAATCCTTATTTATTTGCTATTCAGATCGTGCCTAGATGATGTGAGATACAAGGTAACTCTACTGTCCTAATTGGGGACAATGTTTAAAGGACACACACTACTTAGGGTATCCATACTAGTTTTAGTGGTCTCGTCCCTTCTATTTTTAGAGTTCTTCCTGTTGCTACTATTCCTCCTAGGGATAAGGTAACTAATGCAAAATTTCATCATTTGATTAAAATTTTTTGCTTAGTTGGTTGCTGATCAAATTGAATAGGATGCATATAGTGTTTTATTGGTTGAGGCCATATGGTTTGTCCATTTTATCAAGATGAATAATTCTACTTTTACTGGTGAGATGGTTGAGGAGGATCCTTAGGGTTTATTGGATGAAATGGAGAAAATTTTTAGGGTAATACAGGCCACAAATATGGAAGGGGTGAATTTTTCTACTTTTCAGTTTAAGGATATGGCGTACCAATGGTACAAGGAGTGGGATAGGGTGAGAGGTTATATTGGGGAATCTTCTTTATGGGAGACTTTCCCTAATGCTTTTCTGGATAGCTTCTTTCCTCAATAGTTGGGGAAAGTAAAAGTGGAGAAACTTGTCATTCTTAGATAAGGGAAAATGTTGGCCAAGGAATATGCCTTGAAGTTCCATCAACTATCAAGGCATGCTTTGGAATTAGTGTCTGATATGATAGCAAGGATGAGAAAGTTCACTTTTATACTTTCTTGGGATTTGATCCTTGAAGTAAAGACTGCATTGCTGATCACGGATATAAATATTTGTAGGTTGGTGGTTCATATGAAATAGGTAGAGGAAGAAAAGAGAAAACAGGCTGAATTTAGGGAAAGATAGGGTAAGAAGTTTAGGTTATCTAAATAGAGTGGTGATCAATATCAAGTTGGTTGGGATGACGGTAAGTGTCCAAAAAAGAAGAAAGAGAGTTCTAATTCCTTCTCTACATCTAGTTCTCCTTACTCGAAGAAGTTAGGTGATAGGCGTTATCAGGGTGGCAATAATTTCCGAGCATAGGGTTCCTAATATAAGGCGAATGAGGCATAGTTAGCTTCATTATGTCCTTCTTGTCAGTTCTGTGGTAGGTTGTATTGGGAATTCTATGATGAAATGCGGTCAAGTTTTTAAAATATGGTCAACCAGGCCATATTCTTAGAAATTATCCGGTTGGTAAGGGTGCTTCGAGAGCGAGAAAGGATCCAGTTGCTTCATCTTCTGGTCTTGCACCAAAGGGTGTTGGTTTTTTATTTAATTCTGCTTCTAGTCCCATCACAGGTTGGAATAGATTATATTCTCTTGCTACTCAGCAGGAATATGAGGTATCACCAGATATTATTATTGGTATGTTCCAACTCTTTTCTCTTAATGTGTATTGTTTGCTTGATCTGGGGTCCACAATCTCTTATGTGACCCTATTTGTTGCTATGTATTTTGGTTATGACCCCGAGTTTATTTTGAATCACTGTTCTAGTTCTACCCCGGTAGGTGACTTTGTGGTTTCTAAAAGACTCTATAAGGGAGTGTGGTATCTATTGGTAGTAGGCAAACTTTGGTGGATTTTCTTTACCCGGATATGGTAGATTTCAATGTTATTTTGGGGATGGATTGGTTACACTATTTTTATGCATCCTTAGATTATCGTACCTATAAGGTTGTCTTTAGGTTCCCTGGTGAACAAGTTATTTAGTGGGAGGGTGGTTCCCTTGATCCCAGGGAGAGGTTTATTTCTTATATTAGATCTTAGAAATTAATCTCCAAAGGGTTTCTCTATCCACTGGTCTGGGTTAAAGATTCTAACTCGGAAGGTCCTTCTTGAAATTTGGTGTCGGTGGAAAATTAGTTTCCTATGGTCTTTCCGGATGATCTTCCTAGTGTTTCTTCGGATATAGATATTGAGTTTTGCATTGATTAGGTTTTGGGCACTCGTTCGATATCTATTCCACCTTATAGAATGGCTCAGACTGAGTTGAGGGAACTCAAAGAGAAAATTATGGATCTTTTGGATAAGGTTTTCTTCCATCCTAGTGTATCCCTGAAGGGTGAACCAGTGTTATTTGTGATTAAGAAGGATGGTTCCCTTCGGATATGCATTGACTATAGATAATTGAATAAGGTAACCATTAAGAACTAGTATCTTCTTCCAAGGATAGATGACTTATTTGATCTGTTGCAAAGTGCCAAATTCTTTTCTAATATAAGTATTCAATCTATGTATCATCAACTTAAGATTAAGGAGGATGATATCCCTAAGATGGATTTCTGTACTCAGTATGGGCACTTTGAATTCTTAGTTATGCCATTTTGTTTGACTAATGGTCCAACGATATCTATGGACTTGATGAATGGGGTTTTCAAGAAGTTTCTAGATATTTTATGTTATTGTGTTCATTGATAACATTCTGGTGTATTCAAAAAGTAAGGTGGATCATGCTATCACCATCGTGTGGAGTAGCAGACCTTGAAAGAGCAGTAGTTATATGCAAAATTCTCTAAGTGTGAGTTTTGGTTGAATGGTGTGACTTTTCATGGTCATATGATTTCTAGTGAGGGGATCATGGTGGGTCTATAAAATGTGACCATTGGTTAAAAGGTGGCCTAGATCCATGATTCCAACCAATATTCGGAGGTTCTTGGGTTTGACTGAGTATTATAGACGGTTCATGAAAAGTTTCTCGATGATAACTGCCCCATTAACTAATTTGACTTAAAAGAAGGTAAAGTTTTATTATTCGAATTCTTATGAAGGGAGTTTTGAGAAGCTGAAGGAGTAGAAAACTTCGGCTCCAATTTTGATATTGCCTGAAGGTAATGAGGGGTTTATGGTTTATTTTGATACGTCTCAAGTGGGACTTGGTTGCATTTTGATGCAGTATGGGAAGGTGATTGGCTATGTTTCCAGGCAGTTGAAGGTACATGAGAATAATTATATAACTCATGATTTGGAGCTTTTAGTGATGGTTTTCTCTTTAATAATATGGAAGAATTATTTGTATAGAGTGCACCTAGAAATCATTTCTGATCATAAGAGTCTACAATAAGTGTTCACTCAGAAGGAGCTAAATCTCAAGTAGAGGATATGTATGGAGCTTCTCAAGGACTATGATATGAGTTTTCACTACCACCAGCATAAAGCTAATGTAGTTATTGATGCTCTTGGCAGGTTATCCATATGGAGTTTGGCTCATATGGATAAAGAGAAGTGGGAATTGCTGAAGGATATTCAATACTTGGATAATCTTAGAGTTCGTCTCTTGGACTCAAATAATAATGGTGTGATGGTACAAGAAGTGGTTCGATTATCTCTTTGTGTAGAGATCAAGGAAAAGCAAATGCTAGATCCCATCATTATCAAAATTAAGAGTGAGGTAGGTTTACAAAGGGTGATAATGTTTGAGATCAGCAGTTATGGTACCTTAAGGTACAAAGAGAAGTTATGTGTTCCTGACATCGATGGTTTGTGACAAAAGATTTTGGCTGAGGAGCATGAATCAAGAAATGTTGTTTATCTCGGTTTGAAAAAAATATATCATGATCTCAAGGAGATGTATTTGTATAGTGGTATAAAGAGGGATGTGGCTGGTTTTGTGGCTTAGTATATGGTTTGCCAACAAGTTAAAGGTTAGCACGTGAGGCATGTAGGGTTGTAGTAGGAAATTGAATTTCCAATGGGGAAATATGAGATACTCAATACATATTTTGTTATCGATCTTCCTCGATGTCAAAATCAATTTGATTCGATTTGGGTAATCATGGATAGGATGAAAAATTCCACTTATTTCTTACTAGTACAGTGTAATTATTCGACTGAGTACTATTTGAGGTTGAATCTTCAGGATATTTTAAAGTTAAATGAGGTACCTATTTTTATTATCTCTGATCGTGGTACACAATATTCATCTTACTTTTTACGGTTATTTTAGAAGGGGTTGGGTACTAAGGTTAGTCGAAGTACTGCTTTTCTCCCAGACATTAATGGGTAAGAGAAGAGGACTATTCTTACATTGGAGGACATGCTTCATGCGTGTATGATTTATTATAGCGACAATTGGATTAAGCATCTACCTTTGGTAGAGTTTGCGTACAATAATAGCTATCATTCTAGCATTATGATGGCCCCTTTTTAGGCATTATATTGTAGAAGGTGTAGATCTCCAATTAGGTGGTTTGAACCTGGTGTTGCGGATTTGTTTTGTTCGAATTTTGTGTACCACACTTTGGAAAAGGTGAAGGTGATTCAAGATAGTCTTGAGGCTACCCAAGGTTGCCAAAAGTCTTGTATAAATGTAAGGTGTAGGGATTTAGAGCATGAGGTTGGGGATAAGGTGGTCCTAATGGTATCTCCCATGAAGGGAGTGATACAGTTTCGTAAAAAGAGGAAGCTCAGTCCTTGGTATGTTGGTCCTTATTTGGTTTTGCGGAGGGTTGGTAACGTGGCGTATGAATTGGAGTTGCCTTCTACCTTGAGCTCTATTTATCCGATATTTCATGTCTCTATGTTGAAAAAGTCTCTTGGTGATCCTTCTTTGGTGGTTCATTTGGAAGGACTGGATATCTCAGTTTTTCTATCTTATGAAGAGGTCCCAATTGAGATATTGGATCAGTAGGTTCGTTGTTACGGACCAAGGATATGGTCTCGATTAAGGTTCTTTGGCAGAACCATAAGGTAGAAGAGGCTACATGGAAAGCGGAAGCGAACAAGAAGTCCAAATATTTGTATTTGTTTTCTGATCTCGATATTCATGCGAAAGGTATATTCTTGATCAGATATTTATTTTCTAACTTAGTAAAGGGTTAGAATAGATCCTTGCATCTTTGTTTTCTAACTTGGTTAAAGGTTGGATTGATATTTTATAATGCAAATGAATTATTCTTGTGTTTGAACTACTTTGTCCATCATTCGGGGATGAATGATCCTAGTGTGGGAGACTGAAACACCCTGGGTTTTGGAACCTTAAAATATTTCCTGGATATCAAGTTTCTGGTCAAGATACGACTAAGGGGTACATGTCGTATGTTGGGGTATGGCTGGTAAGGTTTGGTTGTAAAATAACCAGTGTTGGTTGGTGGGTTGGTTTGTTTTTGTGAATGGGTATGACTTGGTTGTATGAGTTATATGATTGGATTGTGTCATATGGTTTGGGTTTTTCCTTTACTTAATTTGAGACTTCATAACTTAACTTTAATTTGAGTACAAGTGGCTCACCATGAGTTGTAATATAGGGCATGAGTCATACCATTGAATCGTATGGTAGGCAGTGTTCAGACTTTCTTTGGTTATATTCACCAGGGATACATTTTAGGGGCACTAATCGTATGGTTTGGTACGACTTAGTTTAGGTAAGTCGTATGTTGGAAAGTATTGGGTCCAAGGGGGGCCTTAGGTATGAGTGGTGGGTACCATTGGTATTAGAAGGTACGACTGGTATGGGTAAATCATAACACTTGATGGGACTTTTAAGTAGTTTATGTTGGGTAATCTTTACATTTCCCAACTTAACCTCTTAAGGCCCCACAACTTATATCACACTTTGGAGGTTATTTACCCTATTATTATAATCTTAAACACTTATAAACTCTCTCTAATACTATCTAAGGATCTTGGATGAAGAAAGGCTAGGGTTTTATTTAGAGGATCAATTTGCAGCTTGTACAAGTAATTTCTCTCCATCATCTTCATAAATATAAAGCATGTATTCCTCTCTCAATGTTTGTTCCTTCTAAAGGCATGATTTGTAAAATGTTTTCATGGCACCATTATTGTATTGTTTTGGGGGTTTAAAATATATGTTGGGGGTTTTGGTATTAAATGTTTGGTTATGGTATTCCTATTTTTTAAATATGTTTTTACATGCTTTAATGGTGGTTTTGACAATTGGTTGCATAGTTATGGTTAATTGGTAATTGGAATTGGTCTTGGAAACATTATGCCCCCAACATTTTTGATAAAATGCCTATGATAATGCTTTTACTGTATTATTGGACTTGTAAAGGAAGTATTGCATGGTATGATTTAGTAATGGAACCCTAAATGGTATAAATGGTATAAATGATTTGGAATAGTTAAAAGTTATGGTTTAGTGGTCATGATTATGGTTAATTAAACTTCCTTGTGGGGTATAAGGGAATCCCCCAAGTAAACATGTTAATAAGCAACTTGTGTGGTACATGGGATTCCTACAAGAAATCCAAATAATGGAACATTTGTGGGGTACACAAGATTTCCCCAAGTTAACTTGATAATGTAATCTATGGGTACATGGGAATCCCTTTACATAACAAGGTTGGATAAGGACATTGCTTACAAGCTATAGTAGATATGATGATACCACTACTTATAGACTTGGTTAATAATAATGGAATAATGGTTTGGTTGGTTTCAAATGGTTTTAATTGGGAAAGAATGGAGAGAGGTGTTAGCTAATTTTGATGTTGCATGTCCAATGGATGTACACTGGAAACTCATGTTTGCTGACATGAGGGTTGGTCATAGTGACCATTTATGATACTATGAGGTATATGGGAATCCTCTAAGTACACTATACATATGTACCATGGAGAGCAAAGGGTACTTACGAATCCACTGCTCTTATGATTTCTCCGGTTCATGCGGCTACACGAATTGGGGCTCGATCAGGGGTTACACTGGACAAATATAGACCTTGGGTGTTTTTAGGATAGTTAAGCTACACATTCCCAGGTTAATGGTTTCAAAGTCATACTAAACTCGACTCCCTTTCCAAGTATGGTTATATATATATATGGGGGTGGGTGGGTGGGTGGGTTGTATGCATATGGTTGGCTTACTTGATTG
This sequence comes from Capsicum pubescens, assembly GCA_030864215.1. Taxonomy (NCBI): domain Eukaryota; kingdom Viridiplantae; phylum Streptophyta; class Magnoliopsida; order Solanales; family Solanaceae; genus Capsicum; species Capsicum pubescens. The sequence continues at coordinate 115,887,981 of CM061546.1, forward strand.
TACTGGATAGCATTATTTAATCCTTATCCGAAGTTCATGCTAGCGTTCAACCTATAACCCATCTTTAGGTGGTTGTATCACTATGTGATGCAGGAACCGGCCGTTCTACTCCTCCTACTTAGCGATCATATTCACAATAAGATATTAGATTAAAGTAGTAATCTTCCATATTCCCGAAGGCTCCATTTTATATCATGTATGTCTTTACATACTTGGTTTATTTTATGGATATTGTTTTTGGATATGGTTGGGGGCATGTCCCAACCAAATATTGTTTTGTTTTGGTTACAAGCTTTTGTGACTACTATGGGTTGGCATTGGTGTAAACCTTAGCATTGGAATTGTTATTAGAGTTTATACCTTTGGACTGCATTTATGATTTTTCCATCCTTTTTAAATTATATATTTATATTGGAATTCATTTGGTTCACAGTTTGGTTCAATAATGATTATTGGTTTGATAATGGATGGTTGGATTTGTTTGGGTTGGTCACGACCTATCTCGAGTCTCAGGTTATACGTACACTCTATCTTGTTATACGTTGGAGATTTATCTAACTCAGGGTATGCATATTAGAAGGTTGTGTTGGGTATTGGGGGTAGTCCTCGGTCCTGGATGGACTTGGGATACCTACTACAACAAGGCCCCGGTTCGGGTCCTGTCAGTAAATGACAAGGCCCATGAGGGCTAAAGTAAATGAACATAAAGGAGAAGTAATAAATATCATACCTCCAATATATATATATATATATAACAAAAGTATTACAAATATCTTCGATTTTCAAGCATAATTAGCAACATAACTTCCCATGTAGTCAATAAGCATGCCTTCTAGAATCATTAGTATCATGACTCACAATATTAGAAACATGAGTGTTTTATAGAATGGTCACTAGTTTTTTTTACTAAATTAGATTAAAAAATGAGTAATAGCATAACCAAAAGCCCAAAACAATAGATTAATCAATGGCCCACATGATAACATAGACATAGATCTGGTTTTGGAAAGGCCTTAGCGGCCATGGATTTGGTTTTTAAAATGAAAAATGGGGAGTCAACTTGGTTTATTACTTTTGTATGGAAAATGGAATAGACTTACAAGCTATAAAATTTTGTATGATGATACCAAAAGTAAATGCCTAATTAAAATACTCTTTAGTAAATGGGTGGGAATGTGTAAATTATTTAAATTGGGCTCAAAATGGATTGTGTAGCTATCAATCGAAGGTGGAGGTCTCGGGGGGACCGATACTGGACTCTCACATTAGTCGAAGTGACGGATCGTCATACTCACCGTATGCGTATGTCAAACTATAAATATATGTGTATCAAGGATAAAGAAAGGTAAGGATTCCCTAACTTTCTACAATACCTCTGGTCGTGCAGCTAACACGTACTAGGGACCTTTCAGTATGGTGAGCTAAACCCATATAGCCTATTTGTAATACCCCGAGTCAGTACCCCTGATGCTACACGGTGCTCATAATCCTGAAGGACTACAAACTAATCCATGACTGGTACCTGCTACATTAACTGAATGATAATACTGTAATATGCAGAAATTAGGGGGAAAACATACCATAAGGATCAATACCGAATAAAACTGAATACAGTATAACAATACAAAAACTGAAACATCTGTTAGAAAATACTCTAGTCTGAAAAGCCTCTAAACTGTCTGAAATGTAGAGTTGATAGGAAAAGTCCCTAATGAACTCCGGCTGCAGAAATAAAATTGAAACGCTGAAATAATAATCATGTCCTCAAACTATGAGGACTCACCACTAACTCTGACTGCTGAAAATCTGTAACTGGTAGAGATAATCGGGAGCCCGTGTGACTGAACCTATGATATAAGACATCATAGCGCAAAAGAAAAGTATGTGTAAGTACTTTGAAAGTATGGGTATGCTAAGTGAGGTAGGTTGAAATGCATGGGTTCATATGGATGAACAATACTGACTGAATGACATGAATATAGTTGAATGGGAGTACATGCATGAATACGTATATTGTAACTGATATGGTAATAACAATGGGTACTCCGTTTTAACACTGATTAACTGATATAAGTATACTGATACTGAATTACTGATAACTAAATGACTATATCTGAGAGTCTTGATTCTGTGGAACTATACTGAGTTTCGTAATGAATGGAGTGACCGTATCTGACAGTCCTAAATCTATATAACTAAACTGAGTTTTGTACTAAGACTGAATTTGAAACTGAGAATGTGGGAGGTAATCATCTAGCTGACATGCCCCTTTCTAAATATATTAGGGTCCAACCTGCAACCCTAGTTAGAAGGGTTCCAATACCGTACCACGAGTAAAGTCATGTTGTAAGTTAACCTTCTTTGACAGGAAGCTTTTTCGTCAACCCTCACAGGCAGGAAAACTCAAATGAGATGTACCAACCCTCATAATATCTAGTAGAAAGATATCTCAGCCTACACTAAATATGTTGTTCTGTAACATAGGGATTGCTATTTAGGGTAAAACCCTCTGTTGGCAGGAATGCCCCTATCCCTGGGTCAACTCGGTGTGAATCCTACTCCTAACTGAGTAGACACTGAACTGATTCCTAGTTCATACTAGGCTTGATTGAACTGTTAATTATTATATTGTCAAACTGAACTGGACTGAGTTCAATGAGCTTCGTTGACTAATGGAATACTAATGAATTCTATTAACTGGCTGAATTTACTAAGGCTTGAACTGAATACTGAACTGGACTGGACTGATACTGAGTCTATTGAATTTTTCATGAGTTCTATAACTAACTCAGAGTACTACTGGTCGTGACATGACTGATACTATCCTAAGACTGACACTGGCTCTAGGTAATCAGCTAAATTTTTAGGTATTAAATACCCCCAAGACTCGATAGCATAAATTATAAGACATGGCACAATCTTGAAACATGATAAATAACTACTTGATCATAATTCATTCATTGGGAAATTCTAGCAAACACTTGCTTGGCATGAACTTGAATACATGCTATCATGATATAATTTCTTTATTTAATTCTCATGAACAACTCATCAAATATTTGGAAGGCATTGTATATGCACATAGTACTAATCAACACATGAGCATCACAATTTCAAGGTTTAACATGAATTCACATGATACTACATACATGATAGTTGTTTTTAAATGAATCTTGCACTTAATCATGGAATAGAAATCCAATCAACATTATAATCTTGAATACACTTGCATCCAAATCATGGAAAGTATGAAATCATTCTACTTGAAGTTTAAAAGATCTTCTTGGACTCCAAGGGTGGAAGGAACCCTTAGATGAACACCTGACAAACCTTGGTTACTATATTCTTGATGATTAATAGTGGAATCTTGAGCCTTGAATTTGAAATTTAATCATACGTAGGGTTTTTTTTCTTGAGAAATTTGTGATATAATGAGTGTATGTTGCAAATATAAGGCTAAATTTTACGTTTTACGGGGCTAAAGAATGTGGGAAAAGACCCAAATACCCCTAAGGACCTAACTTTTTAATGAACAAAAACTGAACTGTCCATGCGCGGATCAATGCACTGCGTCATTGGCATCAATGCGATGTACAAGGTGATGCATCGAGTCCATGTTAGTTCACTGGAATTTGCACTTAGCTGAGTGAAAAATTATCTATCGACGCGACGCATCAATATTGCATTGACTCACTATTTTTGTCACTTGAACATAGTCTAAACGAGGTCCGAAAAATCCAAAACTCATCCGGGAACACCTACCGACATTCCTGATCATGAATCAATCTAAATATCGATACTTTAAGATCATAAGTGTCGTGAAATAGAGTTTCCAACTTACGAATCCCAAAATAATACTAAGTTTGAATGCTTACCTGGAATTTTCTAAGTTTGGGACCCTTAACAAACTTTTAGGGACTGAGTTAAACTTAGAATTTTGCGAGGTCTTACAATATCTCCCCCTTGGGAACATTAATCCTCGAATAAGACTGATTAAACTAAAAATATTGATAAATTGGATTTAGACACTGGATAGGCAAAACTGAAGTATGATTTCATGATTGAAATTACTAATATACTGAATAATCATACTGAACATGCATATCTGATGCATGAGTACATAGTTGAACATGATTCATGAATGCATGATTGGGATTACTGATAAGCTGAGTTTATATACTTAACATGCATATCTGATGCATGAGTACATGACTTAATCGATTCGTGAATGCATGACTGAGTATGCAACGTTAATTGATACTATGTTGGTAGCTATATCTGAACATAAGACTGGGTAAATTCAAAGGAAAACTATTACATTAGGTTGAGTGTGATTTTGTGGAGAAGAGGTGAGGATACTTGGTCATGTCTACTTTTTCTTCCCAAGTAGCTCCCTCAACGGACTGATTCCGCCAAAGAACTTTGACTAGAGGGACTTCTTTGTTCCTCAGTCTGGGAATCTGAAAATCAAAGATTTCAATTGGGATCTCTTCATAAGAGAGGTTGTTCTGAATATCTATGCTCTCTATAGGGAATACAACTGTGGGGTCACCTATGCACTTCTTTAACAAGGGGACGTGAAACATTGAATGCACTGAATCTAGTCTGAAGGAAACTCAAGATCATAAGCTACCTTTCCAAAATGGTTGAGAATTTGGTAAGGACTGACATATCGAGGACTAAGCTTCCCCTTCTTGCCAAACCACTTCACTCCTTTCATAGGAGATATTTTCAAGAATACAAAATCACTGATCTCTAACTCGAGATCATTTACTGAATGCATATGAATAGGAACATGTGAACATAACTGAGCCTAAAATGTGATACAGGAGCTAAATATCATGAACGGAATTGAGCCCCTGAATAAAAGGCTTATAGATGAGATTTGAACTTGAGGGTCCACCTATGAGTACCCACTACTCCAAAATAAATTTGCTACGTGAAGAGAAAGTGTAAGGTTTAGGTCATGAAAGCTCGGGGAGTATAGTGAATCTCCCCCTTGGGATATTTTGTCCCCTAAAAAATGCTAACTTGGTTGAGATACTGAGGAAAAAACTGAGATAATGTACGGGCACCTACAAACTGAATCGTGACTGCATATTGGGGATTTAAAATTAAGTCATGGAAACTGAACTGAGCTAAACTCGCAACCAATTGGTTGCTCGATCTTGAAATAGTTACATTCATGTGACTTCGGATAGTGCGACTAAATCGAAAGATGGGAAACCCAACCATATGGACATTGTTCACCGAACTGCTAAAATGAATTGATGGTTTTGCGGACTAACTTATGCTAAAAACTTATATTCAACTTGAGGCTTTCTCTGACACTTTTTCTATAGAGTTTTAGTGTATTTAGGGATCAAGGAGTTTTGGCATGGCTGAATAAGCAATTGAATAAGAAAATCACATCCTAGCTAAAATTCTGTAATATGAGTTAGGGCCTACGAAACATCATCTAAGATGAAGTGACTAAACCTTATGCACTGCAAATATAAAATTTAAATCTTAGACTTATCCCTTGAATACTCTCTCTACTATACACTCCAACTTAGTACAACACAAAACCTGAGACTACTAAAAATATTCACATGGGTGTTGAGCACGAGTGCATAAACTTACTAACTTATCTGATTATCTGAATGGCTGATAGCTGAATACTTGGTCATATAATATTAACTGTACATAGTCTAAATAACTTGACTAGAACTATAGAGTATCATGTAGAAGAGGTAAAGACTGATTGGGTAATATGAGATAACTGAGCATGAATTTGTGAAAGTTGTATTATTCGAGAAGGCAAAACCAAACATGTAACATGACCCTAAAATAGTCTATAAATTGAAGTACTAAAATACTTATAGTTAAATAATTGATAACTGTATGCTATGGTCAAGAAAATCTGAAACTGAACTGCGTTACTGATCTGACTATTGGAATGGGACTGACTGAGACTGTACTGGAACTGAATACTGGGTGGTTCTGATAACTCTACCTACTGAGGTCTGATCTGGTCCGAATTCTCCCACTATGTTCAAGCCAACTCAAATCTCTGAAATGTATTTAGCCCCTAACACATCAACATGACATTCAAGCTTATCTTCATAACTACAGCCTCGTGTAACACTAGCATACAATAATATTTCCCTAACATGAAACATTTACTCTCTCCCTTCTAAGTAACAGCTCATCACTATATCATTTCATAAGGAGAGTCCACTGAAGGGTTAAAACATGAGGACCTGATGTATTCATGAATACAATACAAAACTTGACACTTAACTGAGGTCTGAGGAATAGAATATCAACACCATGGATTTATCAAAATATCAAAACTGAGGATATACATGATGAAATTAGAATTTAGCGAATTGCTAGGATTGTAGCATTGGTCGTGGGAACTGACCATACTATATAGCATGACATGGGTACCTGAGTTATGAGCTTCATTACTTGAGTCTGGAGTTTCTGTATATATGGAACGTGATTTGTAATACAGAGTGAACTGGAACTCCTTATACTAGGAACTGTAAGCGTGAATGATTACTAACGTGAATGAGTATGGGATATGATCATAGAGATGGCATGTAAGACATGAATAGATATCATGATAACTGATGGGTCTCGAGAGTCTGGAATATAATTTTGAGATGATTCACGTGATCATTCTCACTACGGGAATAGATAAGAATGTCATCTATGAAGACTATGAGGAACATGTCCATGTACTGCTTGAAGACACAGTTCATCATATCCATGGAAGTTGCTGGGGCATTGGTAAGATAAAATGACATGATTAAGAATTTGAAGTGAAAATATTGAGTTCTGAAGGCTATTTTCGAGATATCACATTCTCTGACTCTGAGATGAAGATACCCTGATCTAAGGTCTATCATTGAGAAGTAACTGCACCCTGAAGTTGGCCAAACAAGTCATTGATTCTGGGAAGTGGATACTTGTTCTTGATCGTGACTTTATTTAGCTGACAGTAATCAATGCACATTTTGAAAGAACCGTCTTTTTTATGAATGAATAACACTAGGGCACCCCACGGGGACACACTATGTCTGATTAATCCCTTATATAGGAGATCCTTTCACTCTTCTTTTAATTCTCTAAGATTGTAGGTGCCATTTTGTATGGAGGGATAGTTATAGGCTGAGAATCTGGAAAAAGGTCTATTTCGAAGTCGATTTCCCTTTCGGGAGAAACTTTGAGGAGATCTTCGGGAAACACATCCAGGAATTCACATGCTACTAACACTGATTCAAGATTAGGGGGTTCTTAACTAGAGTCCTGGACTCGAATGAGATGGTAGACACATCCCTTTGATATCATTTTTCTTGCCCGAAGGTACAAAACAAGATGACCCTTAGGTGCTGAAGCACTACCCCTCAACTCAAGGAAGGGTTCATTCAGAAACTAAAACTAAAAAATTTGCTTTTTGCAGTAAACTAATGAATAGAAGGAATGAAGCCAATCCATACCGAGAATGACATCAAAATTGGTCATCTCTAATTCGACTAACTCTGTTGAAGTGACTTTTTGAAATATCACAATTGGATAGTTCCTGTATTCTCGCTGGATTATGATAGATTTACCCACTAGGGTAGAGACTAATTTAAGGCTATGCTATTATTTTGGGATGGACTCCAAAGTCAATAGCTATATAAGGAGTAACAAAGGACAGAGAAACTCCTGAGTCTAGCAAAGCATAAATATTTAAATAATAAATTTGTAACGTACCAATGACCACTTCAGGAGAACTCTTCTTTCCTGTCGGTATTGAAATGTGTAGAGTAAGTTTAGGCGTTTCCTACTGGTGTCACTGGATGCGGCACCCTACTGATTCGTATGACCGGACAGAGTTGGGGGACAGTTATGCTGACTCTGAGAACATACCTAAGGACATTGTCTGACCCTGTGGCCTGGCTTGCCACATCTGAAACACACATCACTGCCAGATCTGCAGATACTCTGGTGGTTACTGCCATATTTTAGACAAAGACGATTGGTTCGGCCTCTCTTTTGCCTAAACGGGATGACTTTCTTATTCTTTCTACCCTTTTATCTACACCTCTCTTTCTTAATTTGCGAAGCTTGAGCCATAAGCATAGATAAGATATCATCCAGATGATTGTTCTGAGAAACTATTGAATGAGCTAAGGTGGTGAAAATAACTCTAAACTCAGCGTGAGAAACATGCTCATTCAGAAAATCTGCCTGAATGTGTGTGTGGGGGAGGCTGATTGGTTTTTGTTACTTCTTTTGTTAGCTTCCCTGGAAGACATCTTCTAAAAGGATAAGAAAGAGATGAATTAGGCTGAGATTTTAACTTGATCTCATGCTCACTCGCACAACATGAATACTGAAAAAAGGGAAACTTTTCCTAAAACATCTAATAGCATCTTGTCCATAAGTGTGGTGCGCTACACCTCTATGCACAAAACTCTACTAGTACAACTTTCAAACTTCCTTGGACTATGTTGAATCTTAGGCTCTGATACAAAGTTTGTAACTCCCTGAGTCTGTAACCCAAATGCTACACGATGCTCATAATCTCGAAGGACCACAAGCTAACCCATGACTGGTACCAACTGCATTAACTGAATGATAATACTGTAATATGTGGAAATTAGGTGGAAAACATTCCATAAGGTTCAATACTGAAATAAAACTGAATATGGTATAACAATACCAGAACTGAAACATCTATTTGAAAATACTCTAGTCTGAAAATAGCCTCTAAACAATATAAAATGTATATTTGATGAGACAAGTCCCCAATTAACTCTGGCTTCTAAAATAAAACTAAAATACTGAAATAATAATCATGTCCTCAAACTATGAGGACTCACCACTAACTCTGACTACTGAAAATCTATAACTGCTAGGGATGATTGAGAGCCTATACGTCTGAACCTATGATATAAGACATCATAGCGCAAGAAAAAAGTATATGTTAGTACTTTTAATGTACTAGTATGCTAAGGTAGTATAAAATGCATGGTTTCATATGTATGAACAATACTGACTGAATGACATGAATATAACTGAATGGGTGTAAATGCATGAATATGTATACTGTAACTGAGATCGTGATAACAATAAATACTGATTAACTGATATTTGATTATACTGATACTAAATTACTGATAACTGAATGATTGTATCTGAGAGTCTTGATTCTATGGAGCTATACTGAGTTTCGTACTAAATGGAGTGACTGTGTCTGACAGTCCTAAATCTATAGAACTAAACTGAGTTTTATACTCAGACTGAATCTAGAACTGAGACTGAGGGAGGTAATCATATAGCTGACATGCCCTTTTCTAAATAAATTGGTATCCAACCTGTATCCCTAGTTGGAAGGGTGTCAATATCATTCCATGGGTAAAGACAATCTATGAGTTAACCCTCTCTGATAGGAAGCTCTTTCGTTAACCCTCGCTGGCAAGAAAACTCGAAGGAGATATATTAACTCTCATAATATCTAGCAGGAAGATATCTCAACCTACGCTTGCTACATTGTTATGTAATGCAAGGATTACTACAAAGGGTGAAACCCTCTGCTGGTAGGAATGCCCCCATCCCTAGGTTAACTCGGTATTGAATCCTACTCTAAACTGAATAGACACTGAACTGATTTTTAGCTTATATTAGTCTTGACTGAACTGTTACTAATTATACTGTCTAACTGAACTAGACTGATTTCACTGAGTTCTATTGACTGATGGAATACTACTGAATTCTATTAACTGGCTGAATTTACTGAGGCCTAAACTGGAATTGACTGATACGGAGTCTACTGGATATTTCCTGAGTTCAGTAACTGTCTGAGAGTACTACTGATATTGACATAACTGATACAATCCTAAAACTGACCATGGATCTAGGTAATCAGCTAAATTATTGGGTATTAAATACCCCAGGACTCAGTAAAATAAATTATAAGACATGGAACAATCTTGAATATGATAAATAACTACTTGATCATCATTCATTCATTGGGACATTTTAGCAAACACTTTCATGACATGAACTTGAATACATGCTATCATGATATAATTTCATTATTTAATTCTCATGAATAACTCATCAAACCCTTGGAAGGCATTGTACATGCACATAGAACTAATCAACACACAAGCATCACAATTTCAAGGCATTAACATGAATTCATATGATACTACATGTATGATAGTTTTTTCTACATGAATCTTGCACTTAGTCGTGGAATAGAAATCCAATCAACATTATAATTATGAATACACTTGAATACAAATCATGGAAAATATGAAATCAAGCTACTTGAAGTTTAAAAGAGCTTCTTGGACTCCAAGGGTGGAAGGAACCTTTGGATGAACACCTGACATACCTTGGTTGCCAAATTCTTAAAGATTAATGGTGGAATCTTGAGCCTTGAATTTGAAATTCAGTCACCTAGGGTTTTTGTCCTTGAGCAATTTATGAAATAATGAGTGTATGTTGCAAATAGAAGACAAAATTTCGTGTTTTGGGGGGTTGAAGGATGTGGAAAAAGACCCAAATACCCCTAATGATGTAGCTTTTTAATGACTAAAAACTGAACAGTCAATGCACAGATTGATGTGCTACGTCATTGGCATCGATGCGATGGCCAATGCACCGTATTGAGTCCACGTCGGTTCACTGGAATTTTCACTGAGCTGAGGGAAAAATTATATATCGATGCAATGGACGATGTGATGCATCGATATCTTGTCGACTGACTATTTTGGTCACTTGAACATGGTCTAAACTAGGTGTAAAAAATCCAAAACGCATCCAAGAAAAGCTATTGGCATTCCTAATCATGAATCAATATAAAGATCGATACTTTAAGGTCATAAAAGTTGTGAAATAGAGTTGCCAACTTACGAAGGACAAAATAATTCTAAGTTTGAATACTTAGCTAGAATTTTTTAAGTCTTGAACCCCTTAACAAGCTTTTAGAGACTGAGTTAATCTTAGGATTTTGTGGGGTCTTACACCGTGGGTGTAGGTAAAGGACGATCAAGAAACACAATATAGGTTATATTTTTATTCTCATACTAAGCCATGTTCCCTTTCTCGGCATGTGGTATATATATGTGTATGCATTGCTTATGGGGTTGTGCACTGGTTTTAATGGCTTATGTATTATCAATTATGAAATTATTTTGTCTTGTATCACTTAGTTAAATGCTAGAACTCAAACCTCTAACCATCTTCCAATGATGTGTCCCCATGAGATCTAGAAACTAGACATACTTATCTCTTCCTATGTAGTGATTAGATGTTCTTGGGATAGCTCAGGTGTAAGAATGAAGTGGTGATATTCCATCCTTCAGAAGACCTCATTTCATGCTTTGGATTTCCTTAGGTTTAATTTTTTGTTTGGACTTATTTTTTTCTATTACAGGGGCATGTCCCGACCAAACTATCATTGTTTCTGTTAGAGGCATTGTTGGATATTAATATGGGCATGGTTATTTTAGTTGGTTTTTGGTGTTGATCCTTTATTTATTCTTTAAAATTTCCTCTCATATTTTGTTTTATATTTGTATTCATCCACATCTAGGTGTACTTGGTTATATTGAATTAGGCTAAGTGGTGGTCACCTATCCTCGGTGGACTTGAGATGCTCGTTATGGCTAGTCCCTAGTTTGAGTTGTGACAAAGTTGGTATCAGAGAGGTTTGGGGACTAAAGTGAGCCTTAGTATAACTTTTCACCCACAAATGGATGGACAAGTGAAAAGTACTATTTTGACTTTTGAGGATATCCTTTGATCTTGTGTAATTGACTTTGGTGGAAGTTGGGTTGACTATTTGCCTCTAGTTGAATTTCCGTTCAATAATAACTATCATTATAACATTGGGATGGCTCCGTTTGAGGATTTTTATGGTAATAAGTGTAGGTTCCCTATTGGTTGGTTTGAAGTTTGTAACTCAAGGTTATTCGGTCCTTGTTTTGTTCATAAAGCTATGAAGAAGGTGAAGGTGATTTGGAATAGGCTTAATACTTCCCAAAGTCTCCAAAAATCCTATGCGTTTGAGAGACGAAGGATGTTGAAGTTTGATGTGGGTGATTGGGTGTTCTTGAACATTTGTCCTATGAAGGGAGTCATGCAATTTGGTAAGAATGGGAAGCCCAATCACCTTTATATTGACCCTAATTTTATTTTGAAGTGAGAGGAAAATGTTGCATATAAGTTAGAATTTCCTGTAAGCTTGGTTTCCATTCACCATATGTTTTATGTGTCCATGTTGATGAAATGCGTGGGTAATAATTCCTTGGTGGTGCCTATGGGAATGTTCGTATCTCGGATTCCCTATCATACAAGGAAGTCCTTGTGGAGATCTTGGATAAACAAGTTCTTAGGTTGTGGACTAAAGATGTAACATCAGTAAAGGTCCTTTAGAGGAAACATAAGGTGGAAGAAGCAATTTGGGAAGCGGAGGAAGATATGAGGGCTAAGTACCCATTCTCATTTCATGTGTCGGGCAAAGGAGCTTAAGGTATGTGTTTCCTTTTCCCTTGATACTATTTGAGTTTATCATTTGATTCTAGTGTAATATTATTTTTCATGGGCAAAAAGTGTCCTAGCTTCTTTTTCAAGGACGAATGATCCTAAGTGGGGGCTAATGTAACACCCTTAAATTTTGAGCATATTTATTTTTGGCCTCCCCATGTTCAAAATATCAATTTTTGACTTAAATTGAACTTAGATATGTTAAAGGGATGTCCTAAAAGAGTTTTAGAAGTTTTGGATAGGGTTTATGGTGGTTTTGGGTCACGATTGCAGTAAGCATCCGCGATATCGACATGCCACAGAGGCTAGTTTCTGCAATAGCCTTCATGACACCGAGGCTGGTCTTCGCGTTAAGGTCTATGTTATGGAGGATAACCTGTGCAATAATGTTTGTACCACGGACCTATATAAAAATCTAGCTATTTTTTCTATTTTAACTGGGACAAGGGGTAATTAGGTCCTTTTCCTTATAAATGACATTTAAGCACTATATGAGCCAATTCTCATTAGTTTACATGATACCAAGGGCTATTACCTTACTTCAAAAAGATCCTCTCTCAAATTACCCCTTTCAAGTCAAGGCTAGAGTTCCAAGGAGGTGGTCATCTAGTGTTCTAAGGGTATTTTCTTCTTCAAAATTCAAGGTAATTAAGGCATGCACCTCTTTTCCTATACTTGTATTTTATTAATGGCATGAAAATTGGTTTATTGTTCATGATTTTTATGTTGGGTTTTGAACTATGGGTTGGGGTTTTTAATTTATTTGGTTTAAATTTTTTCCCATGATTATTTTTGAATTTTTATACATTGAATTGATGATTTACAAACTCTTTGGGTGGATAGGGATGGTGAATGTATTTAGGGGTACAATAGATTCCCAAAATAAATTGTTTAACTATTGAAATTGATAATAACCTTGACCCACTTGCATAATTGTCTTTGGAATATGATTTATCACTTTGTTTGGCTATTCTTTTGAAACTGTGAATTGCATAAATGGTAAATGAAACATGAATTGAATTTGTTTGGTTTTCAAATGGAACTATGGAGTCAACTTGGTTTAATGGTTTTGTATGGAAAATGAATAAACTTTCTAGCTCTAAATTTTGTATGAGGATACCAACGGTTAATTCCTATTTAAATTACTCCTTGGTAAATTAGTAGGAATGTGTAAATTATTTTAATTGGGCTCAAAGGGGGGTTGTGTAGCTAACCGTGAAAGTTGGAGGTCCCAGTGGGACTGATACTGGAAACTCACATTTGCCATCATGAGTCTTGGTCTTAGTGACCCCGTGCATATGTCACACTATATATATATTTTTGTCAAGGCTGGCAAAGGTTATGGATTCCCTGGCTTTCTATGATACCTCTGGTCACACGGCTAATACACATTAAGGCCCTTTCAGCAGGGGGAGCTGAACCTATTTAGCATATGGTTGTAGGTAATGGACGGTCAAGCTATTTAGTCTATGTTAAGGTTTTACTCTCATGCTAAACCTTGTTCCCTTTCTCGACATATGATGTGTGTGTGTATATCTATATATATGTATGCATTGGTTATGGTGTTATGCACTGGTTTAAATGCCTTTTTATACTACGAATTTATGCATTATTTTATATTGTATTTACGAGTTACGTGCTAGCTCTCCAACCGCTAACCTTCTTTAGATGTTGTTTCCCCATGCGATGGAGGGACTGGCGATACTTCTATTTCTCCTACACAATGATTAAATGTTCGTGGGACAACTCAGGTGTCATACTAAAGTGTTGAGCTTTAATCATTTAGATGACCCCATTTCATGCTTTGGATTTCCTTATGTTTGACTTTTTGGTTGGACTTGTTTTAGGCTATGGTCGGGGGCACATCCTAACCAAAATATCCTTGTATCTGCTGGAGGATTTGTTGGTCATTACTGTGGGCATGGGATTGTGATTGGTTTTCTGTATTGATCCTTTATAGATTATTTAATCTTTCCTGTCATATTTTACTTTATGTTGGTATTCATCCACATCTAGGTGCACATAGTTATATTGATTAGGCTAAGAGGGTGTTCACTGGTCCTTGGTGGACTTGAGATGCACATCACGTCCTGGCCCGCGTTCAGGTCGTGATAGTTAAGAACCCCCTTATAATTTCCCAAATACGCTCTAAGTCCAACTTCTACCCAGGACTAGACCAAGGTATCTAAATCAATTCTTAGATGCATAGAAAGCCACCAATAGTCCTAAGGTAAGGGTCTTCCCCAAAAATTACACCTATTTCAATCGTAGTATCTAAGCCTTTTCAATTAATGTAACCACTAGGGTCAACTAACCAACATCATTAGTGATAAGGACACTCGCATCGAACTAGAGTAACTAAGGCATCCTCGTGGAAACCATGAGGCAAAGTCAAATTTCCCCGAGGTTCAATCCCTAAAGTCAAGCATTTCAATCTATGAGTTCTTGTAACCTAAAAGATGCAACTAATCCCAAGGCTTACCATTTATTAATCTAGTACCTAAAACCCCTCCCAAATCTAACAAGATATCATAATTATACTACTATATGTATTTTTGATGATGAGAAGTACACTACAAGGGAACAGGTCCCTGGATGTTCATGGTACAGTACAACTGGAACGCGTGTCTGCACAGTTTTGTCCTCTTGGGTAAAAAACATTCAGGTGCTGATTGTATTGAATAGGACACTTGGTCAAATGATATTTCATTACTAATCATCACTTAGCTATAGAAGGAAAAAGAGGCATCTAAATCAAATGGTTTTTGGCAAATAAAAAGAGTCAAGAAAAGCAACAAAAATCCCATTTCAACACTGCTAAAGTTCTTAGATTTTTATGTGTGCTTAAATAGAAATTGTTCTTGAGTAAGTTATGATTTGTAAAAAAATTACTCGTGTTACAAGAGTAATGCAATTTTTTCTTTGAGTAAAGTGTGCTTATGTAGAGTTGCCTATGTTTTTATACCGATTAGAGTTAATAAGTGTAGAGGGTCCTTAGTAGAGAATAAGCTCATAGTAGAGTTATTACAAGAGAAAGAAACATAAAGTTAGGTTCTTTGAAGGCTGTAATCAAGAGTTTGATTATATTTGATTTTTTAGGGCAAGCCGTGGTTTTTCCCTTCCTTGAGCAAGGGGGGTTTCCATGTTAAAATCTTATGTTTTTACTCTTCCTGCACTGCCTTTAATTTTCTAGCACCTCATAGTTTCTTTATTGTTCTATCACTTGTGATTGACATTGAGTGACTTGGTCCCTCCAAGTGTGGTACAACACCCATGGGTTCGAATAATTGGTATCTGAGAAGGTTCACTCTAAAAGGTTCATACCTATAGTGATCTGGTCATCATGTTTGCTATAATTTAACTAGGGGTAGAAAGAAAGGAAGAAAAAAGAGAGAGATTCTAGGCTTTGAAGGATTTATAGTCTAACCTAGGTGAAAAAGAAACTGATGTTGCACTTTTAGCAACAAGGATTATTAATGCTATAAAAAGAGGAGGTCATCTTAGCAAGAGAAATGGTAAAATTTAAAGTTATCCCAAAGGTGGTAGCTCTGAATCATTCATGAGAAACCACCAAATACAAAATAATGATAAAAATTCTGAATAATCAAGAAGAAAGGATCCATTTAGGCGTATAATAAAGAAGGTTTTGATTGTATGGGAAGACTCCTCAAATAATTTGAGAAAGACAAAGAGTATGGAGATGGGTTTATGTTGAAACACAGTGAGAAGAAAATAATATCAGGTTCCTATTTTTCTCTAATGGCCACCACTAAAGAAAAATAAGAAAATGTGGTAGAAAAGAGGATGTCACACCAAAAATGGATTTATATATAGTTTTTGGTCAAGACACATGACTTGGAGGGTTGATTGTTTTCTCTCCCTCAAGGAACTTCAAGGAGGAGGTGTGCCTTTTTGAAAGGCAAAAAAAGGTATATGAAAGGTGTTGGAAAGATTGAGAAATCACCTCATCATGCAATAAAAGGTGTGTATTATGTGAATGACCTTAAGTATAGTCTTCTAAGTGTATCTTAAATCTGTGAAGAAGTAAATAAAGTAAAATTCTAATCTAATGGATGTACTGTATCAACCATGAAATCTGGAAGAACTGTTTTAAAAGCAAAAAGAATCAAGAACATTCATGTAGCTGATACAATGTGTTTGGATGATGGGGAATAAACTTGTTTAAGATCACAAAAAGAAGATGACAATTTATGGAATAGAAAACTAGGACATGTAAGATCCTCTTTAATAAAAAAATTGATTTCAAGGGACCTGGTCCGTGGCTTGCCAAAGTTGAAGTTTCAAGACAACAAAGTTGATGATGCTTGTGATCAATGTAAACTGACCAGATATTCCTTCAAATTAAAGAAACAAGTAAGTACTTCAAGACCTATTGAAATTCTACTTATGGATTTACGTAGACCTATTAAAATTCAAAAATAGAGAAGGGAAGAAATATGAGCTGGTTATTGTAGATTACTACTCCAGATTCACATGGAATATGTTTATAAGAACTAAGAATGAAACATATGGTGTTCTTGTGGATTTTACCGAAAAATCCAAGTCAACCTAAATAGAAAAATTACTGAATTTAGGTCTAACCATGGTTTTGAATTTGAGAATTCTCAAGTGGATTAATTATGTGTTGAGCGTGGAATAAGTCCCAACTTTTCTACTCCAAGAACACCATAAAAATAGAGTTGTTGAAAGGAAAAATAGAACATTTATATAGATTTATAGGACTATGCTAATTAATAGTGGACTCCTAAAGAGTTTCAGGGCTAAAGCAGTAAATACTGCTTGTTAGGTGACTAACAAGTTCATGAATAGATCATTTCTGAATAGGACTCCATATGAGTTGGTATTCAATTAAAAGCCTAAGCTAGACTATTTCAGACCATTTGGATGCAAATGCTTTGTGCTAATCAATGGGAAGAGAGAATTGGTAAAAGTTAATTCCAAAAGTGATGAAGTAGTGTTTGTAGTCTACTCTTAAACAAGAAAGGCTTAGAGTGTCTTAAATAAAAGAACTATTTGTGTTGAAGAAAGTACTTATGTGATCTTTGATGAGTTTGGAAATCAAATAAACCAAGGTGATGGTGAAGATTTAGAAGTTGAAAAACTTTTTCCTGTTCAAAGGGATAGTTCTGCTAAAGATGATAATAAAGGATAAATGATGCAAATGAGAATTTTGAAATAGATGGCGATCTGGAAACTCTGGAACAAATCCTATCCCTAGTGAAAGAATAACTATAGGAAGCTAGTTAAAGTTCACATGGACCTAGACCTAGTGGTATCAATCTTAGAAGGCAAAATTGGAGACACAAGTCCTCTCATCCCCTTGAGAATCTGACTGGACCCTTGCAAACAAGAGTCTAAATAAGAGCTAAATTGGAATGTTATGGCATTTTTAGCCTTTTTATCACAAATTAAGCCCGAGAATGTAAAAGAGCCTCTGAAAGATGCTAATTGGATTAATGTAACGCAAAAGAACTTCATTAATTGTAGAAAAGCAAGGTCTGGCATCTGTTCCCATGTCATGATGACAGAACAATTATTTGAACCAAATGGGTGTACCAAAATAAGCAAGGTGAAAATGGGACTATCAAAAGGAAAAAGGCAAGGCTGGTTGTTCAAAGTTATAACCCATAATAGGGAAGGGAATATGATAGGACCTTTACCCCACTAGCAATAATAGAGGAAATCAAATGCCTTGTGGCATTTGGTGCATACATGAGATTTAAACTATTTCAAATGGATGTCAAAATTGTCTTCCTGAATGGAAACCTGAAAGAAGAATTCTATGTCAAACATCCTCCAAGTTTTGAAGATGAAAATTTTCCTCAATATGTACTTAAATTAGATACGGCTCTTTATTGTTTGAAGAAAGTACCAAGGGCTTTGTAAGAGAGACTCTCAAAGTTTCTCCTGTAAAATGGCTTCAAAAGAGAGAAAATGGATAACACTCTAGTCTTAAAGACCAGAGGTAGATTCCTATTAATTGTCAAGATATATATTGATGACATAATCTTTGGAGTCACGTCTAAATCCCTATGTAATAATTTTATAAGATAATGGGGAGTGAATTTGAGATGAGTATACTAGGTTAATTGAGATTCTTCCAAGGCCTTCAGATCAAGAAAACTTCTCAAGGGACAATGATTTGTTAAGAGAAGTAGAACAAGGAAATACTGAAGAAGTATAATATAGGAGATTCCAAGGAAATTAATACTCTAATTGAAAATATCTCAAAAATGGAAAGTTTTGATTTAGGTCCTTCAGTGAATGAGACAATGTATAGAGGGAGCATTGGATCCTTGCTATGTCTCACTACAAGTAGTACTAACTTTATATTCATTGTAGGAATGTGTGTTAGATTTCAAGCATGCCCAAAGGAGTCCCATTTTAAAGTTGTAAAAAGAATTCCTAGGTATCTGAAAGGGATAAAGAACCTGGTCCTATTCTATCCATCAGGAGACATCTTTGACTTGGTAGGCTATGTTGATGTTGACTATGCTGGATATTTGGTAGATAGAAAAAGTGATCCAAGAATGGCATATTTTCTTGGCTCATCCTTAATCTCTAGATGATCTAAGAAAGAAAACTCAATTGGTTTATCTACTATTGAGACTGAATATGTTGTTGCTGCTTTTTGTTGTGCACAACTACTATGGTTCAAGTGATAATTAAAAGATTTTGGTATTTTGTCAGTCACTATACAACTAATGTGTAACAACATAAGTGAAGTAAACATGGCCAAGAATCTAGTGCAACATAAGAGAACTAAGTACATTGATGGGAGGAATCACTTTCTAAGAGAAAATGTTGAGAAGGGGAAATCTACATGAAGTTCTGCAAGACTGAGGATTAGATAATAGATATATTTAATAAGGTACTTCACATGGAACAATTTGTGAAGAACATGATGATGTTAGGCCCTGATGAAAATGACCAACCTACTATGTGAATCAGTAGTTCTCCATAAAATTATCAATGATCAGGAGATAGGTATCCTTTGTAAAGTATTTATTTATCAGTCTAGCTCAGTAATATATCATTGCAGATATACACCAAAAGGATTAGGTTTGAAACAAAATAGATGAAGTATGTACAAATTGAGAAATCACTCAAAGAAAAAAAGGGACCTATTCTCATCTCTCAAGTTAGTATCATAAATATGCATGTTTTTATTCTTATTCCATTATGAATGGCCACATCCACTTTTTCTATGCTAAAAAACTTGTCTTAGGAAAAATTGAAATCAAATTCATATTTGGAATAAATCTATGGACCTTTCCCAACTCAACTATCCTAATTATCCAAAGACCAATCATTTCTTCACTTACCCTTCCAATGAAGATTTATCTCTTAAAATACTTTATCCCTTTGACAGTGTGAAAGAAAGTTTTTATTGTCCATAAAATAAAATAACCGCCTGAAAACAAAATACTCCTAAGCCAATTCTGGAAACCATATTAAAAGGCACTAGTTTTCTAAATCCTGGTCCCAAGAAGAAGAGAATCTCTAATGATAAATATAGTAGGGCTTGTAAAAGAATAAAAAAAAAGGAAAATGCTAGAATATAAAGAAAATTGGTGAGTGCAGGAGAAAAAGAAGAAAATGCAAAACATAAGATTAAAAAAATAAGAAACTCAAGGTGAATGGTACAATTGTAACAAATGAGGCTTCTGAGCTTGAATTGTTACACTATCCTAAAATGACCTTTGTTCTCCTTCTCTCCAAATACTCCATCATTTTCTCTAACTTTTTGGTTTTTCTACGGGACATGGAATATAATTCTTGCAGTACAATGATACATAGTCTGTTGTATGTGAATGAGTTCTTGTTTTTTTCCCCTTTATCTGTTTCTACCCTAAAAATGTTACTCCTGTTAGTGTTGCCCCAATGGCCATGATTTAACTAACTTGTGCTCATAATTATTCTTGGTTTAATATTTTCACTTTTTAATGATGACAAAAAAGTGAATGCTGATTTTATGTTGTAGGGAATAGGTGTGATGTGTGATGTGCATGGACCAGGAACCACCAGGCACCATGTAATAAGCTAAAAAGAAAGTGTGGTCAAATATGGCAAGATTATAGGGGAAGTAAGTGATGTGCTGAATAGATGAATAAAGGAAGTCATATTGATGGGGGGAAGTATAAAAATGTACTAAATGAAGGTGCATGATGACAGGGGGAACAAATTAGAGTTTTTGCTGCAAATAAAAATAAGAGACCAGATCTATGTGTTTTATGATGATTGAAGCATGATGATATGGGAAATATTCATCTTCAGAGTGGTAATCGTACTTATTAAATGTGATATATGTGCACAAAGATGATATGTTTGTTTGCTATTACCCAAAAGGGGGGAAATTGCTATATGTAGTTTTGATAATGACCATCTCACTATAAGGAAACAGGTTCCTAGATGTTCATGGTACAATATAGATGCCATGCGTGTTTGTATAGTTTTTTCCTCTTGTATGACAAACTTGTAGGAGTTTCTTGTACTGAATAGGACACCTGGTCTAATAATATTTCATCCTTAATCATCACTCAACGATAATAGGACAAAGAGGCTTCTTCATCAAATGGTTCTTAGAAAATAAAAAGAGTGAAGAGAGGCAGGAACAACCTAATTTCAACACTACACAAGTTCTTAGTTGTTTATGTGTGCTTAATTAGAAATTGTTATTCAGTGAGTTCTGAGTTGTAAATGAATTACTCGTGCTGTAAGAGTAATGAAATTTTCTATTTTAGTAGAGAGTGCTTAGGTAGATTTGCCTATGTTTTGATACTAATTAGAGTTAATCTGTGCAGAGGGTCCTTGGTAGTGTTGCCAAAATGAGCTTATCGTAGAGTTATTACAAATGAAAGTGACCTAGAATTAGGTTAATTGAAGGTTGTAACCAATAGTTGGATTATAGTAAATTTTGGAGTGCTTGTGAGGTGAAGCCATGGTTTTTCATTTACTTTAGAAAGGGGGGTTTCCACTTTAAAATCTTATATTTTACTTTTGCTGCACTGCCTTTAATTTTTTAGCACCACATAGTTGTCTTATTATTCTATCTCTCATGATTGACTTTGAGGGACTTGGTCACTCCTTGTGTGGTGTAATCCCCATGGGTTCCAACATATACTATAACATAGTTCAATCTAACAAGGAATAAGCCTAACTAACCTCAAACCCAAATAAAGTACACGAACTACAAAACCTTCACATTTTCCTTTTGAGAAGCTTTTTTAAGGTGCAAAGCGGTAAAAAAGACAACCTACACATTATAATGATATCATTGATACCCATATTGAAACATTGTGCTTAGGGTCCAAAAATGACACCAAAAACCCTAAGTGGGTCCCACTTACAGAAAACACGCTTTCGAGGTCAGCCAAATATTCATACACCATCCAGGAATCATAACCCTTAAGAAATATGTGAAAACCAAGCTTATTTGGGGTGAAATCCAGACTCCAAGGTATTTGGAATTTTGGTCAATAATTCATGAATGAAATGGAAAGATTCATACCTCAAATCTGTTATTAATGAATAAACCATTGTAGGGATTCTTGGTCTCAAAAAAGAGTGAAAATTTCCCAAAATACAGTAAGAAGGCCTTTAAATACCCTTCCCAGGAAAAGAGATATCACTATCACCGTTCCTAGACCATGTTCATGCTATGGTGATTTCGACACCCCTAGGTGTGATCCCGACATCTTCACCTTGCACCAAGTATCAGCTGAAACTTTGATAAAACTCCAACTTTCGACCAATTCTTTGGGATTCATTTGGAATTAAATATAATCATATAAACTATGTAACGTTAGTATTTTTGGTGTTTTGGACATGTTGGAGATCCCAGATTATCCATCTGAGGTCATTTTGACCAAATATGGGTCCGACACCTAAATTTTAATTTTTTCAACTTTTCAACCAATAGGTCAAAATGATCTCGGGTGCATTGGGACCCTAGATAAAGGTCTACCAAACCAAAAATAAATATTTTAGAGTTGTTGGCATTGTAGTAATTTGCATTCAAGACTATTTTACTAAAGTTTTTCCCAGGGGCCATAACTAGTAAAGACCTCAAAAAAGGGAATCGATCCTAAAAAACAAATAAACTTCTGGGTAACCAAGCTATTAGTTCCAGCAAGTCATAAATGACTTAGGGAAGCTATGAAAAAACTCTAATGGAAAACTTAAGAAAAAATATGGAAAATTATCTAAAAGGTCATTACAACTAAGTCATTTATAACTTGCCCGTCTATCAGTTCGATTATGTAACACCCTATAAAAGTCGTGCATGGATTAGCCTTTAATAGAGTGCCCTTAGACTTAAAAACTTGAAAATTTTTCTAAGTGTAATGAGGACTTAGAGTCATTTTAGCTGGCAATCTTCGGGATACAACTTTTCAACCTTCCTGACATCCGCTTTTAGATTTTCAAGTTGCGTTATGATCGGGAAATCTCATAGTACATCTCGGATAAGTTTCGGAATTTTTCGGAACGCATAAGGCTGCGTTTGGATTTAAAAACAGTAGCAAAACGCATAGACTATTGCCCAGTTTTCAGCATTTCAGGGTCCATTTCAAACGATCATAACTCCCTGTATATAATGAAATGTGTGAGCTATAATATATCAAACGAAAGCTCTACGAGTCCTATTTCAATTTCAGTTGGTTTCATCCAATTTGAGTATATGAGTAAAAATTTATAATCTATTTACTCCAGTCTACCAAACTGTCAACTGAGGGAAAAATTTGACCTTAATTGTTCCTTAGGGGTATTTTGGTAATCCTCCACCCCTATATATACCACCAACACGGGATTTAATCCCTCAAACACCATAATACACATAATTTTCCCAAAATTGCTCAAGAACTCTCCCTAGGGTTTCAACATTAAAACCCAAGCAACTCAAGATTCAACCGCGGGTTCGTGAAACAAATTACAGATTTGGAATCCTCTCGACGTAGGCTTCGATAGACACCCAAAATTCATGGAGAACAAGGTACGCGGGGTTTTCCTAAATTATAATGGGCATAGAAAAAACATGTTTTAGAATGGGGTTTTAAATTATGTATATATATTTATGTATAAGATGTTTTAACATCATTGTTTTGGTCTTTTGACCATCTCCAAAGCGATTTGACAGTTTATATACATATATGAATGAATGTGTTTTAATTTTGAATACATGAACTTGCTAAAGACATTTGAACACCAGGTGTTTGATGATATTTCTGCATGAATTGAACTTTAAGTTTCGGAATGTGAAATCCTTTACATCAGTTACATGTTTTGGTGGTCTAAACTATGTTTTGAATGAAAGCTCTTGCTTAATATATTATGGCTCAGAAAAATCATGACTTGCAAGTCTTGGTATGACGATACCAACTCAGACTAATGCCATATCAGTTCAGACTAACAGACATTTCAGACTTTCATGATTTTAGACATTCAGAATGTTGCATGTACAAAAAAGGTTAAAAATAGGCATACAGAGATGTTAGGTGGTTCCCCTAAGAGGTCTTGAGTTCAAGCGGCTCATTTCCTAAAACCTTGATTTGCCGACCCGGGTATACTATTATGCGCTGACTTAAATATTCTGTGGCGTATCAGACTCAGACACTCCAACCCTTGCAGCACACTTGGGTTGGGGGCTTCCCCACCGAGTCAATGGCGGATTCCATACAGCCCGTGGAATATCATACTTGTAGGGTAATACCACCTAACTCAGAAGTAAAACACACATCATGATTTGAAATGAACAAACAGGTTACATGTTTTCAGAAAGTGCCCATGTATTTTTCAGAAACAGTTTTATACATGATGTCTTGATGAAAAATTGCTTTCACTTAATATGTATATATATATATATATATGTATGTTCCATTATACTATTTTTTTGGATTGCTTCGCGTGCCAGTACTTTTGTGCTGACCCCCCTCCTTCCAGGTTCTGAGGCACAGTCTAGGGGTCCAGCTACTTAGTAAACATTCTCGGATTTGCAGACTTGATCTCACAGTGGTGAGCCTTCTATTATTCGGAAGGCCTAATTATGTCAGACATTATCTTATTTATTATGTTTTTGGTTTACTGGGGGCCTTGTCCCAGTTTCTTTTTAGACAGATGTTTATGTTCTTAGTAGAGATTTCACAGACTGATGTCAGATAGTATTATTTAGAAATGTTGCAGAACTTGACCATGTTTTCCGTACTCAGTTTCAATTCCGCATTTTATTATGATTATGAATGTTGTGCATGATAACTAGATAGAGAATGGGTGTTCCGGGCCTTCATGGTTCGGGATGCTCGTCACGGCTAGGGCCTAGGCTCGGGTCGTGACAGATTATTGAGAAGTTCATTTTATTTTTAGAGCCAATTCCCTATTTAAAAGTCTTTGTTGGTTCCAAATGACCACTAGGTAAGAACATGAATAAAAGAATCTTGTACGCAAATTCTGACCATGCCAGTAGCTTAAAAATATCAATTTTAGGCTAGGTAGATTTTTGGTTTGGGTCTCGAGGCATCATGGAAAATTTCAACCTATTGGTCAAAAAATTAATAAATTAGAAATATGGGTGTGGGACTAACACTAGGTCAAAATGACCTCGAATATAAAATTTGAGTGTTCAGTTATGTCCAGAACATCAAATCTAGTGTTGTTATGTAGTTCGTTTGTATATATGAGATTCTAAATGAATCATGATCCCCCAATCAAGACCATTCTTGGACTTGCAATATTCGGTGAAACAATTAAACTAGTTCCACCACAATTGCTCCACTTTAGGCCATGATCGTGACACAGTGTATAGAGAAAATAATATGATCATAGAGGCCAGGGTGTGATCACACTTCCTATGTGCAGCCACCAGATATGGCGATTGCACACCTACAAGTCATGATAGCGACTACCAAAACCTTGGAGTCGATATAAATTGAGCTTTTCTCCACTATTTTGGGAATTTTACATCTTTTCCCTTGAGAACTAAACACTAAAATAGTGTGAAAGATTAAAATAGAATCTTGTGGGTTCTTGGGAAGCTATATTAACATCCACTTCATGATTCTCCTATGGATTTAAGGTAAGAATTCACCCGCTCCATAGTGAAATTTCTTGATTAATTGCTCAAAACCTCAAAAC
Source organism: Capsicum pubescens (assembly GCA_030864215.1). NCBI lineage: Eukaryota > Viridiplantae > Streptophyta > Magnoliopsida > Solanales > Solanaceae > Capsicum > Capsicum pubescens. The sequence goes on from CM061546.1 coordinate 115,913,664, forward strand.
CTTTTGGGCTTGATTTTACCCCCAATTTAGATTGGTTTTCACTCATTTTTTAGGGTAATCATTCCTTGATTTTGTATGAATGTTGGGTTTATTTCAAAAAGGCAATTTTCATAAATAGAACCCAAGTGGGACTTTGAGGTAATTTTTGAACACAAAGAACAATAGTGCAATATGTGTGTTGATATATATATATTTAATAGTAGAATGTGTTTTTGATACCCTGGAATCTTTAAGAGGCTTCTCAAAAAGGTAAAAATAAGGTTTAGTGATTCGTTGAGCTTTCTTCTGTGTTGAGGTAAGCTAGGTTTATCCCTTGTTTGATTGAGCTATGTCATAGCATTGTTATGATATTGTGTTAGATTTGGGATGGGTTTAGTTGTTGGATTTATGAAATTGAAGAATTGGGTTTAAATGGATCCTATAGGCTAAATTGAAACCATAGTGTTGAATTACTTAGCTTATTGCCTTTTACCGTAGTGCATAAGTCCTCATTACTCATGTTTAGAAAGAGAAAGCCTTAGTTTACTCTAAATTAAGTAATATTCTCTATTTAATTATGCTTAGGGTATATTTGGCCTTAGTTTCTTACTCTAATGAAGGTTGTCTTAGTTTTATTAGACTTTGTTATAATGATTGAGTAGAACATTTACCTTAGGACTAATTGTGGCTTGTTATACATCTATGAGTGGATATAGATAACTTAGCCTATTTTGGGGTAGAATTGGACATAGAATGTATTATGTGGATTTAGTAATGGGCTTTTGAGCAACTTTAAGCCATGATTGATATAGTACTCTAGAAAATCTCTTGCGCTTATAATGCCAAGAGAATGCCCTTTTTAGGAAATATTGAGGAACAATGGTACTTGTTGGTCATGATGAATAATGTTATATGTATGTATATGTGGATTGCCATCTAATCTATTTAATCCTAATCCATATTCAATCAACCCAAATATGATCTGATCCGTCCATTTTCCACCCCTAGTTAGGCTTATGATGAGGCAATGATTATGCTATTATCCGGGTTACTGATTAGGCTACTGAATGTACTAGGGAATGATCCCTTGACTATGATATTCTTGGAGCCATAAATTATCTTTTGGACTATGTTATGAATAGGCTATACATTATCCCATGGACTAGCTATTGATAAACTATTTTTTATTCTAATGATAGGCCATTGCATAGGTTATTAATGAGTCTTTTCTCGTGATATTGTTTATGATTATAGTAATGCTAAGAAATTATGCTTGAAAACATTCATAATGATGATATTAGAAATTTTTCTGTGAATTATATCACAAGTCATGCTTGTTGATTATATTTGAAAGGTACGACATTAATTATGATTAAAATCTTAATACTTTAATATATGATTGCTTATGCTATTTATTTTTCCACAGATTAGGATTATATATATATATATATTGACACTCGGTAAGGTCGAAAGATATTATTATGTTATATTGATACCCGTTATGGCCGAAGAATATTATGATGATGCCCAACAAGGCCATAGGATATTATGATTATATGATGATAACCGACTAGGCCTTAGGATGTTATTATTATATGATTATACCCGACAAGGATAGAGGACACTATGATTATATTGATACCCGTCAATCCCAAAGGACACTATAAGGACATTAATACCAGCAATGCCAGAAGACACTATGATTATATTGATACACGTCAAGGCCCAAAGATACTGTAAAGATTTATTGATAATCGGCAAGGCCAAAGGATGATTATGATGATGCATTGATACCTGTTAAGTATAGGGGATGATTATATTGATGTCCCTATGTGTACATCTATCGGTTCGAGTCCGCCTAGCATTATGTAAGACAATTATATGTTTATATATACTTAAATGTAATTTGGGTATGTTGTTGATATTATTGATGTCGTTTATAGCTTGTAAGTGCTAAATGTTTATAAAGAGGTATAGTTAATGATTTGTAATAATTGAGGATTAGTGATAATTGATTACTAGCATTGAATATTTATTAAGTGGTTGATAATGTCTTATTGACAATCAAGGATTAGTTTGTAATTGTGGATTAGATAATAAATTATGTTACATGAGAAATGATGGTTACCTAATAAATAGTGATTAGTGGCTACGTGGTAATAGTTGTTGAATGATGATTAGGGGTTATATGATGACTAGTAGTCAAATAGATTAGTTAATAAGAGATGATTAACCAGTAAATAATAACTAGAGTATACAACTACTAAGTTTGTTAAATGATGATAATATTATGGAATGTGACAACAATGCGTAATGTTAGGGAATTGTGAAATATTATAAAATGACCGGTAGATGATAATTGTGGAATAGTGGTTAAATAACTATGAAAGTCAGTTTTAATGTTTGTTGATTGCTCCATTATTCTCTTGAGTGTACTCTCAAGTTGTATGGGAGGATATGTTGAGTTCTTTACTTTTCTTCACCAATTGGAGTGTGGGAGCCAATTATGTAGTTTGTGGTTGCTTGTATTAATGTTTTATGATACATTATTATTTTTAATGGTTTACTTATTATGCACGGTGATATTTTCATGTGTTGATTCCTTATGTTATATTGTTATTCAAGTTTAATTACTTATTAGGTACAGTGATGTTGGAGATGATTCAGGTTCATTTCTTTACCTTGACTTAGTTATTTTATCTTGCATTTTATCATACATACGTCATGATTTAGCTTAGTAGGTCGATGATGACTACTGAGTACGCGTTGTTTTGGTACTCATACTACACTTCTGTACCTTTTTGGTGCAAATTCAAGTACTAGTTATCATCGTTGCCTGTTGTTTGTGTAGTGATTGATTTCTGTATATATGGTGAGCCCATTTCCCTGATTTTTTATTTTCTATATTTTGTTTTAAGATAGATATATTAACCATCTTAGGGTTTTATGGAGTATCCCAACGTCTCCTTCTAGCTCTGGAATTTTAATGTCTTCCGATCGACATAGCTCCTAACTCTTTTCCTTTTATTTCACCAAATACATTGTTATCAAATATTATTTTTTGATCTGTTCCTTCTTCATTTAAATATTCTTCTTTTGTTAATATTTTTATATCTTCTTCAGTCATTTAATTCATCTAATTCACTATCTATTTCATTATCTGTTTCATTCTCTGAAATTTCATATATACTGTCTTCACTTTCTAATTCGTAATCTATGTAATCTATTTGCATATATTCTGTATTTTCTATTTTTATTTCTGATATTTGTTTATTTTTTGGGTTTTTAGGTAATTTACAATCTCTAGCTAAGTGTCCTAACTTTCCACAATTATAACAAGTACATTCTTTTATAGATTTTTTCTTTCTATATGGTCTCTTGTTTTTATAATTTTTTACATAATATCTTTTTCTTGGTTTTTTGTATTTATATTTTGATTTTTTGTATTTCTTATATTTCTTATGCCTTTTTCTTTTCTTATAATATCTTTCTTCGCATCCAAATTGAGGTGCTATTTTATTTTTGCAACATGCTAAATTTCTTATTAATGTTTTTTCCATTTTTACTTCTTCTCTGTATTTTTCACATAAGTTTCTATACCATTGTTGTAAAAATTTTATTCTTGCTCCTAAAGTATCTACTATTTTTGTTTCATCCCAACTTTTTATTATTTTTGAACTAAATGGTTCAGGTAATTTATTAAAATATAATTTTCTTATTTCTTTACTTTCTTCTATATTATATGCTCCTTTATAATAATATTCTTTAAATGCGCAAGTATATTCATCTATGTAACACATATTACATATTGCTAATTTTAACATCAAATTTCTATTTATGTCTTTCTCTTCATTTTGTTCTTCTTCTGTTGTTGTCATGCTACTAAATTCGTCTTTTATAGCTGTTTCATATTTTTTTAATAATTCTATAGGTGTTAATTTCATTATTCCTTCTGTGGGTTTGTCAGTTCTTAATATTTTTTTACTATTTTCAGTTAGATTTAAAAACCATAATTTTACTGTTCCTATTAATGTTCTTTCTATATATTCTGGTGCATCCGTTACACTTATATTATTATCTAATAATTGCTTTGTCATATATCCTATCCATAATTGTATTGTTTTTTCTGTATCTATTACACAATCTAAGTCTAGAAAGTTATAATTTTTATTAACTATTTGTTTTGGTGTCCATTTGTCATATTCATTCTTTAGATTATATCTTTTAAACTTATTTTTATAATATGTAGGTTTTCTTATTTCTGATGTACTGGGTATTATATTTTGATCTCCTTTTTTATCAAGAGTATTTATTTCTGTGTTGATGTTTTCTAAATTTTCTTCATTAATTACTTCTTGTTTTTCATTGATTTCTAAATTTTTTGTATTTGTTAATATTTCTGTATATGTTTCACTATCTTCTGAATCATAATTGTCTGTTTCTTCAACATCTATATTATTTATTTCTAATTCCTTATTTTTTATTTCTTTATTGTTTATTTCTAATTTTTCTTTAAATTGATTTATCTCGTTTAATAATTTTTGTTCTTTATCTTTTTCTTCTTTTTCTTTCTGTCTTTTTTCATACAGATCTTTTAACATTTGTAATTCTTTTTCTAATTCAGCAATCCTACTATTTTTAGTTTCTTCTATTTTTCGTATTTCTTCTGTAGTTTGTTGTTTTATTTTTTCTATTTCCTTTTTTCTATCTATTTCTTCGTTTTCTCTTTCTATTCTAACCATAGCTGTCAATTTATCTTCTAATTTTAATTCTTCTTTTTCTAACATTAAATATAAATGTTCGCCTATTTTTTTATATCTTCTTCCTAAATTAGAAAATACTATTCTTATTTTTAATCCTTCGTGATTTTCATATATTTTTTTGTCTATTATAAATTCTTCTTTATTCATTTTATTGTAAATAGTTCATGTTGATATATATATTCTAAACTATCTATTTGTGATTCTAAATTTGATATTTCATCCTTTTGTGCATTTATTGAGTTTTTACTAACTCCGGCAAATATATTATAATTTAATCTTTTTGTTCTTATTTTTAATTCTTTACGTTTTTCAAATATAGTCTGTTTTAGTTCTTTGTATTTTTGTATTTTATTCATTCAAACAATATTTATAGTATTTTGGTGGATATCTAAATCTAATTTTATCATAATTAGGTGGTATATGTCTCATTCTTCTAGATTTTAAATGGATTATTAATTTTGCTTCAATACTAGATATTAAGGTAATTAGGTAAGCTAATCTTTGTGGGTTTTCTTTTGTTTTATTTATTCTTATATATTCTGAGTAATTACTAATTAAAGATTCTTTAATTTTTCTAAAAGCTTCTCTGTTTTTAAATGGTCTTCTCATAATTAATTAATTAATTGTAATTTTTTCATAATAAACTCTAAATTCAAACATATATATTACTTCTGTATTTTTTAAATAACTGCGCTTTGATACCATTTGTAGGGGGGTGCGGATTAGGTGCGTAGATTCAACTAGATAATAAATACGTAGTAGGGGGGTGCGGATTAGGTGCGTAGATTCAACTAGATAATAAATACGTAGGTATTTATTTTTATAATAAATATTATTTATTGGAATAATATTCATTTTTATCTTCTTGATTTAAGATGTTTTATTAATTCATATTCTAAATTAGATATTGTCGTGATTAGATTATCTAGTGTTTTAGGATCCTCGTTAGTAATATGTAATTTTTTATATTCTTGGTATAGACTATATAGTTGAGTTTCTATTTCTTTTAATGATTTATTCTTCTCGTAAGATTTATCCATTAATTTATTTTATCCTATTGAAATTTTAGCAATTTCTGTGTAGTATTTTATTCTAACTTTGCTATATTCAATGCGTAGGTTTATATTTTTTATCTGACTAGTTAGTATTTGTTGTTCATGTATAACTAATTTTCCATCTGTATTAAATAATTTTTCGTATGTATTAAATAAATTATTACTTGTACTTTCCTTTTCTAAGGTTAAATTTATTTTAAGTAATTTTTCTTCTAGTTGTTTTTTCTCTATTTCAAGTTGATTTCTGTAATTAACTTCTTCATATATCCAATTTTGCCTTTCTCTAATTTTCTTTATATATTCTAACATCCACAGTCTTGATCTGAATAATATCCTTCTGGGTAAATGTCTTCGTATATCTGTTCCAACGCATTTATTGTTTCAATTTCGTAGTTTATTACTTCTTCTAATATTATTTTCTTAATATCTTTAATTTCTATGTCTTTAAGTATATATAAGATTAAAACTTTAAGGTAGTCTAAATGGTCTATTTTCTAAAATTGATATTTTATATCTTTATTTTCCATGTATTTGTCTATATTTTTCATCTGTTTTTCTAGTAGTTGTATGTTTCTCATATCTTTTTCTAAAAATTCTATGTAATTTATCATCCTAAGTATTTGTAAGAGTAGTTAGGTATGTGTGGTATATAATTTACTCTAGTCATGTAATATTTACCAAATGCTTTTTCTAATATAATTTTTCTTATATCTACTACAGTTATATCTTTAAGTGCATATAAAATAAGTATTTTAAATTTATCTACCATCACATCAGATAAATAATTATTCATTTTCATAAAATTGCTTTTTTCAAAATATTCCCTTCAACCATGTACCTAACAAAATATAGTCATATTAGATTACTATATACTAGATTATTCTTAAATAACATGTTCTTCGATCACTATTAGCATGGTAATCTGGATACTTTTCCCTTAAACAACGCCTCTACTCTGGTTACTCCCCACCACGGCTTCTTGCCTTATTGGTTTCACCTTTAGGATGGCATAGTTCTTAGGGATCTTTCTCCGTTTCCGCTTTGCTAATAAACTTCTTAACATATTATTCCTCGAATAATTCTACTATAAAGTAACTAACATGAATTTATTTTATCATATCATGATTGTTGGGAATTATGAATTTAGCTATTCATAATCATAAATAAATATACCTGTTCTGGTAGGTTTGATATTTCTGTGCTTTGTTCCTCCATAGATTTTTCCATTGATATATACCTGTTTTTTAATTAACTAAGCAAAAATATTTATTGTGGACTTTGAGAGAATGTTTGCTTCAACGCATGAAGGCTTGCTTTGCAATGCCTTCTGCTTTCTCTATTTATAGAATGAAAAATGTACAAAAGTTTTTACATCCGTATTCAATAAAATATTAAAAAACTAAAAAGCTAAAAAAAAACTAAAAAGACTTAAAAGTCTTTCTTTTCACCTAACCTATAAGACTTTGAATCTACTTTACATTAACTTCTCAATAAATGCTACTAACTAATGTTACTAACTAATGTTAACTTTTACGTAACAACTTTGTACAAATAAGTCTTCCGTCTATTTTGTCATATCTGCTGTATCTCCATTATTGCTCTGATCTTATCTTTCCAGCTGTCGTCCTTATCTTCTCATTCTAACTGCACTGATGGGACATCATTATCTCCTCCATTACATTTTGAACATCTGTGGTCTGGATATTTGTGTCCAATAGTCTTGCAGTATCTGGTCAATAATTCTTCTGAAATAAATTTTTCTTTAATAGCTCTGGCGATAGGTTCTGTCTCTGGTTTAAGCAACGTGATAATCCATTGCCTAATAGTTTCCATATCTGTTTCTCGTAACTCTTTTGAATTCGAATATATTAATACATGGTCTCTTGAATAGTAGTTCCATATGGGATTTTGTTTGCAATATGTATTTGCTAGCTCTTGTAAAATTGTAGATAATCCGATAATCCTCTTGTTTGCATAAAAAATTGGTATCTCGATTCTGGGTATCTCTGGTTGTGAAATAATATCTTGTGGTATAATCATATCTCGTGTCATTCCTATCTTTACAACTTGTATAGGTTTTTTAACTTCATCAAATAATATCTCTGCCGGTGCCGCGTAAATTTTTATAAAGAACAAGGTACCTTTGGTTATTCTTTTAAAAATGATAAATGCTTCATATATTTCTGGTATAGTGGATATCTCAGTTCCGTCCGTGGTATATACAGTACTAAGTAGTCCATATTCGTAGCAAGTTTTAACTATATTTGGTTTGGTTTTAGGTAAGGCAATTAGTTTATTATATCCGGTCAATTTCTGGGTTATATAGTTTGTATCTGGTTCTTGGACATTTGTAGCTTTGGGGTTGCTATTTAAAAAGGTTTGTATATTGTAGATATTTTCTATGTATTTTTGGGATGTGTAGTTATAAACTTTTTTATCTTGGTTCAGACTATCTCGGTATGTGGTAATTTGTGGGGGTATAAACATGGGATTTTTTGGTGTATTTGGGTTATATGGTTTTTCAAATATTTTATTCATATTCATGTTCTGGTATCTTGGTCGACTAGCTCCTTTGCTTGTACCTGCGGAAGTAGATAGATAAACGTTATGGGTTTTATGGAGTATCCCAACGTCTCCTTCTAGCTCTGGAATTTTAATGTCTTCCGATCGACATAGCTCTGCACACTGCTGAGTTAGCTGATTTGTAGCTATAGACTTCAGTTTACCTTCATTAGTCTTTAGCTTTTCTATCTCATTACCCATACTGTCCACTTTTATTGAAAGCGTAGCTAGGGTGTTGAGTATCTTTTCTAGAGTATCTTCTTCTATAATATCAGTCTGTGTAGCTTTGTCTTGATATGTAATCTGCAATAACATTTTTGTTAGTACTGATTACTTCTATTGTAAATGTAAAATTTAATATATTCAATACTAGTCTCCGAATTTTTTTTGTTGTAACTGAATTTTGTATTTTCTTTGTTAGCCACCAGCGTACTTGTGTATTATCTGTTCGCACAATAAATTTGTTATATACAATATATGGCTCAAATGCTAACAAACATTTATATAATGAACATAATTCTTTTCTATTTATTTCCCATTTTATTTCTGTCTCATTAAACGTACCTGAGTAATATCTACAATGGTGTTCTATTTTTTCTGCTTCATATTTATATTTGAGTACTCCTCCGTAACTATATTCACTGGCATCTGCTTCTACTATGTATATAAATTTTCTATTTTCATCAGGAAATTGTAATTTTGGTAATTCTTTACAAAGTATTTTTATTTTTTGAACTTGTTTTTTATCTTCTTCATTATAGTTATATTCTATATCCTTTTTTAATTTTTTCTGTAGTGGTTTTAAGTTTTCTGCTAATTTTGGAATATATTCTCTTACTTGGTTTACTAATCCTAAAAATGATTGTAATTTTTTTTTCGTATCTAATTCCTCTTTCGAATTTACTATTTTTTGTACTATATGTTGTTGCATTTTTACTCCACTCTTATCTATTTGTATTCCTAAAAATTCTATTTGATTTTTCATAATTTCAGCTTTCTTTTTACTTAAACTTATTCCCGAATTTTCTATTATATTCGTAAATTGTTCTAATAATTTTAAATGTTCTTCTTTGGTCTTTGTATATAATAGTATATCGTCTATATATACTATACAATTAGGTAGTTGTTTAAAATAACTATCCATAAAATGTTGATATCTACCTGGTGCATTTTTATATCCAAATGGTAGTACATTCCATTCATAAAATCCTTGTGGTACTCACACATTCATCAACTTTAATTTACATTCACTCTCCCACTAACTTTTCAATTCTTTTCTCTTTGTTATTTAGCTTTATCAACCATCTCGTTTTTTCTTTCATTCACTTCATTCAAATTCTCTCTACTTAAAAAGTTATCTTTGTTTATCCTTAGAAAATTTATACAAAGTTTTAAGTGGTTGTGAAGGTGAATTGCAAGTCCAGACATGTTTCTTGGCCTTACATTTATTGGTTTACGGTATTAGTTGTTGAAATAGAAATAGTGAGGGAATTTTCCTTAATATTTTTTAATATGAGTGAAGAAAAATAAGGTTTGTTATACAATGGGGGAGCTGGCGTTGGGTTAAAATTTGAGTAACCATGTTATAACATGTATTTTGATGGAAGCTCAAGTAAAAATTGAGATACCACCAAGTTAAAAATATAGGCCCACCAAGTGCTCGATAAAATGACCTAAAGAATCTTAATGCATTGAACGGAGTTACCAATGCACCATCACCTTTTCAACAGACTATCGCTGGGATCGTCGACCCAAAAATGCCATAGATTAAAAACTGGTTAGCAACAATGGGAATGGTGATGGATCACCGTAGCTGTGATAGACCATCACTGCAATCATTGGGAAAGCATTGGAGAGTGATGTATTCAGGAAATTAGCAATGGTTAACTTGATATTCTGCCACCTTAGTAATGAACCATTGGGGTCGCTGTTGCATTTTCATTAGTGAACTACATTAATGGTGATGACTGGGGTAATGAGTTGGTGGTAGGGTGACAACCTTAAACACACCCGTTAACCTTAGGAAAAATTCGAATTGTCATGTTAAAACTAACAGTTGAGTGTTTTTTATCTTATGAACTAGGTTTTATGACTCAGAAGCTGCCTTCAAGAAGAGGTGGAGGTTGATCTAGACCAACACGAGAGACTACCTCTTCAAGACTACACAAAGAACCAGAAGGTAAAACTGAGGCCTAAGCCTACCACACTCGATAAAGAAAGAAGAAACACCAACAAACTTCCTTGTCTGATAAGGAGAATGATTCATCAAGTGTGGGGGATAGCAATGAAAGTAATAGAAAATATAATGGCAGTTCAAGATCATGCCTAGATGGTGATGGAGAAAAAGGGGTTTATACTGATCCTTTCAAAGATCAAGAATAGGAAGAAGGTGATGTAATTCGAAGTAAGGATATAAAGGTTTAGGAGAAAACTAGATGGAAAGATGAAGGATCAAAGAAGAATTTATATAATTGACTCTAACCGACACAAAGAAGAAGTATGAAGACACCCATTAAAGAAGAGCATTATATTGTCACCAAAGACGTTCATGAGTATCCAGAAATAGAGAGGAGGTTTAATGAGTATAAATTGGCATGTTTAAAAAAGCCTCCTGGATCATACAATCCAAATCTGGTTCATGAGTTTTTCGTTAATTATTGGGCAATATTATAGAAGGATTTCCCAAAAGGATCAAAGGTAGAATATATGCGAATGAGCAGAGTTACAGTAGATATATCTGATGATACTACCAATGAAATTCTTTTTAGTCAGTTGTACACTACACCTCTACACACTAAAGTTTGTACATCATATCTCCACAACAAAAAAACCAGCAGCCATAACTAGCTCGTATCTTGACAGATGATGATAATCCATTATGGATGCAAAATATTGAATGGATAGATTAATCGTCTTTAAGATTTAAAGAAATATTTTGGTGGGATACAAGGTTAATGCTAATACTGATAGGAGGTGATGCAAATCAAGATCCTCAGAGATTCATGCTAGTTTGGGAGTTTAATAGAAGGCCTGAAAATTTATTTTTGGCAGATAATTAGTTATGAGATATTTGTACAGGCAAGTAAGACTTCGAGAGTATTGCTATTTCCATGCCTTATCATTTATCTTTCCAGGAGTATTGTAACGCCCGAAATCTAGTACCCAGAATTCTATATGGTGCTCATGACCCTGAAGGACCTCAAGCTAACCCATTACTGATATCTATACCTATATACTTCATAAAATACTTTATAATGCATAAACATGAACTGAAAGGCCATAAGGTTCAATACGGAACATGATCTGAATGATATAACATATGTGTGGGGTAATAGAATACCCAAAATAAAACTAAACATACTGAAGTCTGAAACATAATAGTTTAGAAAGCCTCTAACTGACTGAACTGTCTGAGTAAGGAGTTGATGGGACATGCTCCCAACTAACTCCAACTAATAAACTTATTAATGAGATAATAGGGAAATAATCATGTCCTCGAAAGATGAGGACTTATTTATAACTCTGTCTGTGGATATCTGGAATCTACTGTTGCTCTAGAGCTCGTGTCTCTGAACCTATGGTATAATACACCATAGCGCAAATACGTCAGTTCTTTGAATGTACTAGTATACATGTGAGGTAGGCTGAATGCATGGGGTTCATATGCTTAAACAATAATAATAACTAACTAACTATCATGAGCATAAGAATACATGCATTACGCATAACAACTGACACTAATACTGTAATAACATGATTACTGAATCTGAATATAACTGATAGCATGAGTGGCTGTATCTGACTGTCCTAAATCTGATAGAACTATCTGAGTTTCGTACTGTATCTGAGTTGATTGTATCTGACAGTCCTAAAATCTGAAGAACTATCTAAGTTCTATTACTCAGACTGATTGACTATATCTGACAGTCCTGATTCTGCAATATGAAACTGTGGGAACTAGTTATCTAACTGATATGAAACTAACCGACATGCCCCTGATACGCCATTATGGCTGAGTTAGGGTCTAATATGTAGCCCCAATTGGAAGGGTATCAATACTGCGCCACCGGTAAGGACAAGATGTGGGCAACCCTCATCTGATAGTGTCCCCTATACGGGAATGGTGGGGCCCTTATCTGACAATGCTTATCAACCTTATCAACCCTCATCAGACAGTGTTGATGTCTCAACCTATGCTGGCTACATAGTTCTCGAATGCAAGGATGATTCTAAGAATCACACCCTCATCTAATAGTGTGTGTTCCCATCTGAATAGACTCTGAACATGATTTACTGAACTGAATATGGGCTGAGTTACTAAATTCTGTTGACTGATGGAATACTACTGATATCTGACAACTGACTGAGTTAATGAGATCATGGATATTTCCTGAGTCATAAGACTGTCTGAAGTCTAAGGATCACATCTTGACTGAAAGTATCGTGAAAACATGACATGGCTCTAGGCACACAACTAATGTTTCGGGTACGAGTTCCCCCAGGACTCAATGGAAGGAAACTGACCAAACATAACTTACTTTAACATATAACTAATATTATAATCCATAATACATTTATAGAAGTATTTCATCAAAACATCTAATAGGCATAAGTTGTACATACATGGGGATTTCATGGTATCATGCTAGTTAGGCACTTTTCCTTCATCTAGGCATTTAATCAAACATATTGTAGGCATGGTATATGTAAACATCATTGTACAATAATTAAACATCATGGTTCAATTATAATTTTATCATTCAAGGATTTAGTCATAGGTTTGCATGAATCTATATCTATAATAATTTAACCCACATAGAATTTATCGCCTAACATGGAGTAGAATTTAATTTCTCATTATCCACATGATCAAAAGTAGCCCAATCATGAAATTCATAAGAAAATCCATAAACTTGAATTTAGAAAAGGGATTCTTGGGCTTCATGGATGAAAGGAGTCCATGAATGAACACTATGCATACCTTAGTTCATGATTTCATGAAGATTGACGGTGAAACATTCTTTAAATTGGATCTTCTATAAAAACCCTAGCTTGTTCTTGAGAGAAACTTAAGAGAAGCTAGTATATTTTGGGTGAAAAGTGGCTGAATCACATGTTAAAGGGATTAAATAGGGGTGGGAAGTTGACCCTTTTAACCCTGGACACATCATTTATTTTCAGTGAAAATCTCCTGAATTGGACCCTTGGTGTGATGCGGCGCTATCACACTGTGTCACTGGATTTTGACAATTAGGAAATTGAGGGATGGCGCGATGCGGGGCCATCACGTTGCCACTTACTTTATGACCTGGAACTTTGGCACGACGTATGGGAAATATCCCTGAGACTCTGGAAAATTGACAATTCTTAATTTGGGCCTTGGCGCAACGCACAATAATCGCAGACCCCTACTGGAATTTTCCAAATGCCATTTCCTCTTGTGGAACGGTGCTCCACTGACTAATATGGCGTTGTTTTACGATGGGAACTTAAAATAGTCATAACTTTTGACCCAGTTATCGGATTTGGGCGAATCTTATATCGATGGAAAGCTTATAGAATTTTACAAATGAAAAAAGTGTAATTCTTCAAAATTCCTCATGGAATAACCATCATTCAATTTAGAATCTAATACTAGACATTTTTTAGATGAAATTAGCTAGGAAAAAGTATAGGGTATTGCAATATCTCCCCCTTGAGAACATTCATCCTCAAATGAGACTGACTGAGAAGGGAGAAAAGAAAACTTACATACATACTGAACATGAATAATTGGAAGATGATCTCATGAAAGACATGACTGACAAGATAAACATATAATACTGAACATGCATATCTGATGCATGTGTAACTGATTCATAAATGCATGACTGGGTGTTCTGAAGAACTAAGTTTCTCATAATGAGAATGCATGTATGATGCATAATTACATAACTGAACTGATACATGAGTGGATGAATGAATATGCAATGGTACTTGATACCAAGTTTATATTGGGAACATGAGCATGAAATTGCATACCATGTTTGTGATGAACACTAAACATGAAACTGAGTAAGCTTAAGGAGAACTGCTACCTTGAGCTTGATCTGAGTTGGAGAAGAAGGGGTCAGGATACTTGGTACGCATGTCTATCTATGCTTCCCAAGTAGATCCCTCGACGGACTAATTTCACCAAAGAACCTTAACTAGAGGTACTTCTTTGTTTCTCAATCTACGAGTCTGATAGTCTAAGATTTTGGCTGAAATCTCTTCATAAGAGAGAGTGTTCTGAACATCAATTCTCTAAATAGGGACTACAACTGATGGGTCACATATTCACTTCTTGAGAAAAGGGATATGAAAGACTGGATGAACTGAGGCTAGATCTAAAGGAAATTCAAGCTTACAGGCAACCTTGTCAACGCCACTGGGAATCTTGAAGGGACCAACATATCGGGAACTGAGCTTTCCCTTTCTGCCGAATATCTTCACTCCCTTCATGAGAGATATCTTTAGAAAGACATGATCACCAATATCAAACTCAAGATCTTTTCTACGAACATCTGCATAAGACTTCTATCGGCTCTGAGCAACCCGGTGTCTTTCTCTAATCAACTGGACTTTTTCTAAGGCATCGAATACTAAGTCAGGCCCTATAACTGAGGCCTCACTAACTTCGAACCAACCAATTTGAGATCTACATCTCCTATCATAGAGATCTTTAAATGGATCCATCTGAATACTGGAATGATAGCTGTTGTTGTATGCAAACTCAATCAAAGATAAGTGGTCATCCCAACTTCCCTTGAAATCCATTGCATACGCCCTTAGCATATCTTATAACGTTTGAATGGTCCTTTCTGCTTGACTATCTATCTGAGGATAAAAGGTTGTACTAATATTAACTTGGGTACCAAGATCCTTTTGGAATGCTTTCCAAAAATGAGAGGTGAATGAGGTACCTCTATCTGAGATAATAGAAAATAGAACACCGTGCAATCTGAATAACTCCTTAATGTAGAGTTTGGCGTAATACTCAGCTAAATAAGAGGTATGAACTGGAAGGAAATAAGCTGATTTGTTCATTCTGCCTTTAATGACCTAGACTGAATCATGCTAATGAGGAGTTCGAGGAAAGCCTATCACGAAGTCTATGTTCACAACTTCCCACTTCTATGTAGAAATACTGAGCTCCTATATGGACCCATTAGGCTTATGATGCTCTATCTTAACCTGCTGACATGTAGAGCACTTAGCCACAAACTCTCTAATGTCTCTCTTCATCCCACTCCAACAATAGATTTCCCATAAGTCGCGACATATCTTTGTGGCCCCTGGATGAATAGAGTAGCACGCACCATACGCTTCTACAAGAATTTACTGCCTTAAGTCATCTACACCTAGAACACAGAGATGACCCTAACAACGCAGGACACCATCTCCCCCTTGCGAGAAAACCTCTACTTTGTGATCCTGGACTGAATCTTTCAACTTGACAAGGCTGGGATCTCTATCTTGCTTTTCTTTCACCTCGAAAACTAGAGATGATTCTGAACTACTCTGAACCCATATATCACCCTCTTCTGTATCGACTAAGCAAACACCTAGTCTGGAAAGCTGATGGACTTCCTAAGCTAACTTCTTCTTACTGTCCTCAACATGAGAAACACTACCCATGGATAGTCTACTGAGAGCTGATGATAGGCGAATTTACGCACCTATATCAATATATTTTGCCCATATTTTAGCCTAGTTTTGAGAACAAATTATATATTTCATGCACTTTTAGTCCTTTTTCCTGTAAATGAGCTAACGAACATGATTAGTAAAGTTTCAGGTATAAATGATGCATAATTCAGCATTTTATGGCTTACTTGACGCTAAAGAAAGCTCACGAAGGAAGGGAAGGGAGTTTTCACGCCTAAGGACCAAAACTGCTGCATGGAAAATCTGTCCCGGGCTAAAACAGCATTTCTGAAGACTTTGGGGGACCAAAACTGCTGCATGGAAAATCTGTCCCGGGCTAAAACAGCAATTCTGAAGACTTTGGGGACTTACAGACACAAAGCTGGATTTTGACAATGATACATTAACCTAGTACAATTAGGTTATGTATTTCATTATTTTATTTGGATTATGATAATGTTACCTTAACCTAGTACATTTGGGTTAAGGATTTCATTAGTCTACTAGGATTTGGTTATTTATTTCATTAGCTTAGTAGGATTAGGATATGGGTATTATAAATACCCTATCATGCTAGAGATTTTAGAGAACAAGGAGGGAGGAAGGAGGGAGAACACAATACTTCCTTCCATCCCTCTCATCTTCTCTCATCTTCTCTCATCTTCTACTCCTCTCTTATTCTACACTACAAACAATTCTACAACTCTTCTACTCTTTCCATCAATTCTATTTTCGTCTATTCTTATATTCTTAAATTCTGCAACAAGAGAAACGTTACTCTACAAGAAATCACACCTAACGCCTACCACTCTTGTGCTACACGAAATTGATCATTATTGTGGTATAATAACAATGTCAATTGTGGTTTTCTTCGCATTCATGGGTAACTAAACCTCTCTGTTGGGGTTATGGAAGCCGTATGAGATACTATCTATTGCTGTGAGTTTGTGAGTTCGAGGCACGTATATTGCTTATATCATTATTCTCTTCATCTTAATCTACATTCTTTGCGGTTGCAAACGCAAGAATACGCCAGTCTAACATTTAACTTGTTCGAGAGAAAAGTTATTTGGCTGGAAAAGAGATAATGTCAAGGTAGTAGGACACCCTTTCCTATTAAAAAGCTAGTGCCGTAACTGGACTAACCTCTTGGAGAATTCGTACCGTTAGATACGCTTTAAGCTCGAGAGAGTTAAAGTGAAATAGTCCTTGTTTAGGTCGAAAGACGCTTGGATTTACCATCGAATACAATTCTCTATAAGCAGTTGCATGTCAGAATTCTACACGCTCATAGCCAATAGAGACGTATACCTCAGAAGGTGGACATAACCCCAACTTCTCAATTCTCATTGTTTACAACTTACGTAACAATCTTTCTCTTTTGCTTTGCTATTTTCAGCTTTTATTTAATTGTTTTGGTGACACATTACAATCCCCCCTTTTTACGAGACTTGCACTAAAAGTCTAGCAATCTTTACTTACTTGTTGACCAAGCTATTCCCTGTGGGATCGATACCCAACCCAGTTGGGTTCTATATTTGCTAACGACCACTTTACACTCCTACGAGAGCTGTAGATTGAGCGTTATCAAAAAATTGGCGCCGTTGCCGGGGAATACAAGTGTCAATTAAGTTCGTGAAAATTACTAGACCCTTTGGTCAAAGATTCTCGTACTTTTACTTTTAGTTTTTGTTTTTGTCTACTGCAGGTTTTTATTTTAGTGCATGCCCCATACTCGAAGTTCTGGTCAACCGTTATTACCAAGCAATCCTGAACCACAACGCATTGGTAGAATGGAAGCACAAGCTGAAATCGCAAGGATGGCTGCTCAACAGGAACAAGCAAGATTGGCTGCCCTTTCCGCAACCCAGGTTCAACAGCAGAACATTGATAACCCTACACGAGCACCAAATCCTGACGATGAGGATTTAGGTGATGACGAGTTACTAAACCCTAGGCGTGATGCTGAAATCATAACACCTGCCAATAGAAGAGGTCGACAAGCTCAGTATAGATATGATCACCAACCTATGCAGCCAGCTTTCGACGATGATGATGATGATCTTGATGGTGCCGGAGCCACTGGAGCTATAATTCCACCACCATTAGCGCCCGGAGCCAAGTTCAACATCACAAGCACCATGATTCAGTTATTGCAACTCAAGGGATTGTTTGGTGGACTAGCAGGCGATGATCCGAATATGCATCTCATCAACTTTATTTCTACATGCAAGTCTTTTGACAATCCTGGTGTTGGTCAGAATGCAATTCGATTACGTCTATTTCCATTGTCTCTATCTGGGGAGGCAACACTATGGTTGAATGGGCTGACTCCTGATTCTATTACAAATTGGAGGCAATTGAGAGACGCTTTCCTAGAAAGATTCTTTCCGCCATCCAAAAGAGCACAATTGAGAGATGAAATCAGCAACTTTCGTCAGCTTTCCACTGAAGCTCTTCATGAAACATGGGAGAGGTTTAAGACAAAGCTAGCGAGATGTCCAAACCATCATATGACTAACGTTCACCTAATGGAGATACTATACAGAGCCTTGAATTCAATAACTAAACCAGTGGTGGATAACGCAGCTGGAGGATCTTTTATGGACCTCACCTTTGGTCAAGCAAGCAATATGTTAGATCGCATGACGAAACAAAGTAGAGCTTGGCATACCAGGGATTCTGAGGTAGCAAGCTCCACTTTATCTATTGGCATGACCACAGAGCAGAGGCGTAGACAAGAAGAACGTGATCAAGATATGACGCACATGAAAACACAAATGGATCTTCTTACAAAGCATTTATTATCAGGGAAGACCGAAAAAGTGAAAGTTGTGGCGCTAAAAGGAAGAGACGAATCTGATTCGGAAGAGGAGGCCAACTACTTGAACAATCAGGGGGGTTTCCGTGGGAATACCCAAGGAAACCAAGGTCGGAACTATTATGATAATTCTGGAAACAAGGACCAAGGTAGTTGGAGAAAAAACAATGAAAAGAGTGGTGTATATGTTCCCCCTGGAAGACGTGACACCACCACATCTAGTTCTGGATGTATGGAAGACATGATGGCTAAATTACTGAAAGGAGTGGAAGCAAATAGCGCGGGAGTAACGGAGGTAATAAATGATTTGTCCTCTATGAAGCAATTAGTTGATTCACATTCCACTTCAATCAAGAAAATAGAGCGGCAATTGAGCCAACTTTCAGCAGCACTCAATCAAAGAAAGGCTGGCACTTTACCTAGCGACACCGTGCAAAACCCAAGGAATGATGGGTCATGCATGGCCATTACGACCAGAAGTGGTAAGGTGCTGGAAACTTCAGAAAAAGGCAAGCAAGTGGCTGACGAAGAGGCGAAAATTGATGATAAGGCAAAAGGGGAAGATGCCGCAGCAGCCGATCCTAATGTCCTTAACGTCACTCCTCACGACGTGCAGCCTGGAAAAGCTGAAAAACGGAAGCAAGAGGAGAAGAAAGCCGTGGAGAGAACAATGCCATACCCACCACCACCTTTTCCCCAAAGATTGAAGAAGGTGGCGGATGATACAAAGTTCAGCAAATTCATGACCATGTTGAAGCAGCTGACCATTAATGTTCCGTTGGTAGAGGCGCTAGAAAAAATGCCTGGGTACGCTAAATTCATGAAGGACCTGTTGACAAAGAAGAGGGCAATAAGCTATGAGCCGGCAGATAATATTCATCATTGCAGTGCAATTGCCACAAGGTCCTTAGTACAGAAGAAGGCAGACCCTGGTGCCTTCACTATTCCTTGCACGGTTGGATCTATGAATTTTGCTAAGGCATTGTGCGATCTGGGTGCTAGCATCAATTTGATGCCACTATCCGTCTATAAGAAGTTGGGGCTAGGAGATCCAACACCAACCAATATGAGGCTCGTGATGGCTGATAGGACGGTAAAACGACCTGTGGGTATCTTGAATGATGTGTTGGTGAAGGTATCTTCATTTATCTTTCCTGCAGACTTCGTTATTCTGGATTGTGAAGTGGATTCTGACGTTCCCATAATCTTGGGACGCCCCTTCCTCGCAACTGGAAGTGTGCTTATTGACATGAAAGATAATGAGCTTTTGTTTCGAATTAATGACGAAGTGGTCCGCTTTGATATATGCAAAGCCATGAAGCAGCCCAGCGATATGAATGAGTTATCTATAGCTGATGTTCATCATGAGGATATGAAAGCATTATCTATAGAGAAACAGCCTACTGTTGAGCCATTGTCTGCTGCGCCACTGAAAGTTGAGCATGAGGATAATGAAGATTATGAAGAACTTATGGGTGCTCTAACAGAAATAGAGTCTTATACTCCTAAGCAACCGGATTGTGATCCCAAGAATCAACCAACATGGAATCAACCAACAACGAAGACTCCCATTGACGAGACACCAATGCTAGAATCGCAAGAGCTCCCTGATTATCTAAGGTATGTGTTCTTGGAAAGTAGAAATATACTTCCGGAGAGTGCAAATGATTTAAGTGAACAGCACGTAGAAGCTCTCATCTCTACTCTGAAGAGATACATGAGAGCTATGGGTTGGACTATTGATGATATAATTGGTACCCCTCCTACAAGTAAGCCTCATTATCGTCTGAATCCATTCAGAAAACGATCCACCATCTATCTCGACGAAGTCTGAGTACTCGAGGTAACCATGTCGTGCCACGACAATAAATAAGGCGCTAGATGGGAGGCAACCCATCGTTTATCATTTTTCATTTATCGTTTATCATTTTCTTTCATTCTAGTACTTGATTTGTTTTTAATTAATAAAAATCCAAAAATAAGAGTCGTGCCATGACCAAAACTAAGGCGCTTGGTGGGAGGCAACCCATCGTACTAATCGTTTTTATTGTTTTGAGCAAATATAGGTGCAAAAGGTATTCAACGAAGAGATTGACGATTTGGACGCATTGTATGGTAAAGTTGGTAAGTTAGGAATGGTGATGCATAAGGCTATGGATTGAGCATTTCTCACGCCAAAATAGGCATCGAGGAAGGCTAGGCCTTGGTAAAACTAGGCCACGAACGATGCACAACCTATCCTATAGCCTAAGATCTCGAAATCCAGTGTGCTATACACTATGCGCCACCTATTCCTAGGTATGCTTTTGACTATGCGCCGCCTATGCTATGGCATTTGGTCTCAGTATCTCATATGCCATAGACTATGCGGCGCATATGTCTACAAATGCCATAGACTATGCGGCGCATATGTCCCATTATGCCATAGACAATGCGCCGCATATATCATATCTATGCCAAGCATTATGCGCCGCATATGTGGGATTTTTGTCTCCAAAACCGATTGTAAATGGGTCATAACCCGACCCATTCTCTTCCTATATAAAGGGGACTTAGTTTTATAACACAACACATTGCAAAGTGACCTAAAGGTGCCGCATATTCATCCAAATCCTCTCAAAATTTTCTTTTTTGCTCTTCCAATTCACAAAACCACCTCCAAAAGCTTCAAGCAAGTAAGTACTCTCTTATTCTTCATTTATTTCTCGTAAGTACTACGTTTCTATGTCTATTATAAATTGCTACATATTGAAAGATTGTTGGTGAAGTTTATGTGTTTGAAATGTTAATGCAAAATCATGTGAGTGAACGTATACGTTAGAATCATCTTGACTTGTTTCCGACTTGAATTTGGTTTTAATAGCATTGTCATACTATTTGCGGAATTGCTATAGTCTTGAACATTGTTTAAAATTGCTACTTGGATACTTACATGTTAGGCTATCCCGTTCATCGGGATAAGACTTATAGTGCCTGCCGACATAGGAGGTTGTGATTGTTGAAAGTAACTATATTATGTGGTAACCCCTATGTAGTAGTGTTGTTATATCTAACATGAAAGTAATGCAATGGCTGCAAGTAGTGATACATCACTGATTTTCTTGCCGGAATACAACTCCTAAAACGTATGTCGACGAAATCTGAGTAATCGACCACTTTTACTTCACTGATTTGTGTCAACAAAACTAAGTGTGGGGTGGTACCCCTACTGCTTGTGCATAGATTGTATCCATTGATATTGTGCTACCACTAACACTATTTCTAGTCTCAGGTACAATGGCACCTAAAGCGAGACAAGGCAAGGAGAAGGCTACCACCTCCCAAAAGGGCAAAAAGAGAAGTCGCAAGGACCAAGGAGAACCCTCCTCGCTGCAAATACCTCGACTCACGCTTGGAATTAAGTGGGATACTTATGAGGAACTTCTGAGGATGACGACTCTGATGATGATTCCAATGCAAGGGGTATGACCCCAGACATAGAGGATAAGTCCGACCAACCAGGTTCCTCGTATTTATTTTCCACTGAGGACAGTGTCCCGACTAAGTGTGGGGTGGTGGTATTGCATGCTATACTTCTCTATTCGCATCTATGTTTGTTTTCTTTTGTTTCATTTTTGTTTCGTTTTGTTTTTTTTAGTAGTTAAATTTTTTTTTAGCTTCGCATGAAATTATTTTGATAGGCAGCATGAGATTATAACAAGAGTATGTGCTAAAATTGTGACTATTGAGACATTTAGGCTCTAGTTGTGACTCAATATGTGATATTGTGTGATTCAATTCCTTCACTTGTTGGGTCGAGAGTCTATATTACTTCCAATCAAGTCGACCATGTGCCTTGTGTGTGTGAGATAATAGTATATTCTATGTATGTGGCTGATGCTAGAACTTGCCTGGTATGTATGCAAAGCGAAAATAAGGAGTGTAAGTTTAGGATATGATTTAGGCATTTCTTTGGCAACCTATACATGTTTACCTTCAGTTTTACCTACCCATGGACATCATCCTAGTTAACCCTTTTGAGCCTTTAGCCTATTTCTTTGACAACCTTGCATGTAAGCCTAATCCATTTCTTTCAAGACCGTAATTTGATCCCAAAAACCTTAAGTGCTTTAAAGTGAAAAAGTCATGTGACAACATAAAAGGAAATTGGGTGAGTATGATGCTATAAATTGTAATGGTGCTTGAATGTGTTATGAAAAAGAAAGTGCTATCATAAGAGGTATGTTGTGAAAAGAAAAAGGAAAAGAAAGCTGAAAAGCGAGTTGTGCTTAAAATTGAAAAACAAAAGAGGAGAACAAGGGTGGTATAACAAAAGAAAGAAGAAAGGTTGAAAGAAAAAAGTGTCAATGATACAAAGTGATGTATTAAAGCGCTTAGGAACTTAGTCACTATTCCTGGCCAAAATAGTCTTACCCGTCCCTTAGCCTACATTACAACCATCAAAAGACCTACTTGATCCTAATCTTAACATTCCAACATTTAGTAGAGTATTACATTAAGGGCAAGCCTATGCTCATCAGTCGCTACATATGAATTCTTTGTGAGAGTGAGAGCAAGGACATTTTGATACCCATGTTTGAAAAATATGCTATATTTGTGAGTGATTATGGGTACTATATTGTGAGACACACATGGTTGATGAGTTTTGGATAGTTGTATCTGATTCCATGCACCTTAACGTTTGCATGCGAGTTGATCACCATCACGAGTCTATGCTAGAGGTTAAACTGTTTCTACTTATAATCGAAAAGATACTCTTTGTTGATAATTGTTGTGCTTGTCTTGATGAATATTTTATGTTGTTGCTGTAAAACCCTAAGTTGACGTTTAGAAGGACATGATAGTTTGTTCGAGGACGAACAAAGATCTAAGTGTGGGGTGTTGATGATAGGCGAATTTACGCACCTATATCAATATATTTTGCCCATATTTTAGCCTAGTTTTGAGAACAAATTATATATTTCATGCACTTTTAGTCCTTTTTCCTGTAAATGAGCTAACGAACATGATTAGTAAAGTTTCAGGTATAAATGATGCATAATTCAGCATTTTATGGCTTACTTGACGCTAAAGAAAGCTCACGAAGGAAGGGAAGGGAGTTTTCACGCCTAAGGACCAAAACTGCTGCATGGAAAATCTGTCCCGGGCTAAAACAGCATTTCTGAAGACTTTGGGGGACCAAAACTGCTGCATGGAAAATCTGTCCCGGGCTAAAACAGCAATTCTGAAGACTTTGGGGACTTACAGACACAAAGCTGGATTTTGACAATGATACATTAACCTAGTACAATTAGGTTATGTATTTCATTATTTTATTTGGATTATGATAATGTTACCTTAACCTAGTACATTTGGGTTAAGGATTTCATTAGTCTACTAGGATTTGGTTATTTATTTCATTAGCTTAGTAGGATTAGGATATGGGTATTATAAATACCCTATCATGCTAGAGATTTTAGAGAACAAGGAGGGAGGAAGGAGGGAGAACACAATACTTCCTTCCATCCCTCTCATCTTCTCTCATCTTCTCTCATCTTCTACTCCTCTCTTATTCTACACTACAAACAATTCTACAACTCTTCTACTCTTTCCATCAATTCTATTTTCGTCTATTCTTATATTCTTAAATTCTGCAACAAGAGAAACGTTACTCTACAAGAAATCACACCTAACGCCTACCACTCTTGTGCTACACGAAATTGATCATTATTGTGGTATAATAACAATGTCAATTGTGGTTTTCTTCGCATTCATGGGTAACTAAACCTCTATGTTGGGGTTATGGAAGCCGTATGAGATACTATCTATTGCTGTGAGTTTGTGAGTTCGAGGCACGTATATTGCTTATATCATTATTCTCTTCATCTTAATCTACATTCTTTGCGGTTGCAAACGCAAGAATACGCCAGTCTAACATTTAACTTGTTCGAGAGAAAAGTTATTTGGCTGGAAAAGAGATAATGTCAAGGTAGTAGGACACCCTTTCCTATTAAAAAGCTAGTGCCGTAACTGGACTAACCTCTTGGAGAATTCGTACCGTTAGATACGCTTTAAGCTCGAGAGAGTTAAAGTGAAATAGTCCTTGTTTAGGTCGAAAGACGCTTGGATTTACCATCGAATACAATTCTCTATAAGCAGTTGCATGTCAGAATTCTACACGCTCATAGCCAATAGAGACGTATACCTCAGAAGGTGGACATAACCCCAACTTCTCAATTCTCATTGTTTACAACTTACGTAACAATCTTTCTCTTTTGCTTTGCTATTTTCAGCTTTTATTTAATTGTTTTGGTGACACATTACAATCCCCCATTTTTACGAGACTTGCACTAAAAGTCTAGCAATCTTTACTTACTTGTTGACCAAGCTATTCCCTGTGGGATCGATACCCAACCCAGTTGGGTTCTATATTTGCTAACGACCGCTTTACACTCCTACGAGAGCTGTAGATTGAGCATTATCAAGAGCATCGACCACTACATTGGCCTTGCACGGATGATAAAGGAAACTCATGTCATAATCTTTCAAGAGCTCTAACCACCTTCTCTGACAAAGATTGAGATATTTTTGAGAAAAGACATAATGAAGACTTTTATGATCAGTGAACACATCTACATGAACATCATATGGATAATGCCTCCAAATCTTCAAGGCAAAGACTACGGCTGCTAACTCAAGATCATGAGTAGGATAATTCCTCTCATGGGGCTTAAGCTGTCTAGAGACGTAGGCTATGACCTTACCATGCTACATGAGGACACAACCCAAACCTACTCTGGATGCATCACAATACACTATGAAACCATCTGGACCATCTAGAAGAGCTAATACTAGATCTGAGGTGAGTCGAGTCTCCAACTCATGAAAACTCTTCTTGCAAGGATCTGACCACTGAAACTTGACTTGCTTATGAGTTAATCTGGACATAGGGGATTAAATAGAAGAAAATCCCTCAACTAACTGTCAGTAATAGCGGGCCAAACCCAAGAAACTCCTGATATCTGATTGAGAGACAGGGCGAGGAGAGTTTCTTACTGCTTCGGTCTTTTGAGGATCCATTCTAATGCCATCACCGAAAATTATATGCCTAAGGAATTCAACTGACCTTATCCAAAATTCGCACTTACTTAATTTGGCGAATAGATGATGATCTCTGAGAGTCTGAAGTACTGTTCTGAGATGATCTTCATGATCACGCTCACTGCGGGAATAGACCAGAATATCATCTATGAAGATTATGATGAACATGTCCAAGTACTACTTGAACGCACAGTTCATCAAGTTCATAAAAGCTGTTGGGGCATTTGTAAGACCAAAGGACATAACTAAGAATTCGAAATGACCATACCAAGTACGGAAAGCTATTTTTGGAATGTCACATTCTCTAACTCTGAGCTGATGATATCCAGATCTGAGGTCTATCTTAGAGAAATAACAGGCACCCTAAAATTGATCAATCAAGTCATCGATTTTGGGAAGAGGATATTTATTCTTAACTTTGACCTTATTGAGTTGACGGTAGTCTACACATATCCTACGAGAATCATTTTTCTTGCGCCTGAATAATACTGGAGCACCCCACGGGGAAATGCTGGGCCTGATGAATCCCTTATCTAAGAGATCTTTCAATTGTTCTTTTAGTTCTCTAAGTTCTGCTGGTTCCATAATGTATTGAGGAATAGATATAAGCTGAGTATCTGGAAGAAGATCAATGCCGAAGTCTATTTCCCTTTCGGGAGGAATTCCTAAAAGATCTTCGGGAAAGACATCTGAATATTCACCTACAACTAGAACTGATTCAAGGTTTGGAGTCTTGGAACTAGTGTCCTTAACTCGAACAAGATGATAGACACATCATTTAGATATCATTTTCCATAACCAAACGTAGAAAACAAGTTGACCTTTAAACACTGAAGTACTACCCTTCCACTCAAGGATGGATTCATTTAGAAACTGAAACTAGACTATTCTATTTATGCAGTTGACTGTGGTATAGCAAGAATGAAGCTAGTCTATGCTGAGAATGACATCAAAATCTGTCATCTCTAATTCGATTAAGTTTGTTGAAGTGACTTTCTGAAATATCGTAACCAGGTAGTTCCTGTATACCCGTCGGGCTATGATGGTTTTACCCACTGGGGTAGAGACTAAAAAGAGCTCTTCTAGGATTTTGGGATTGATTTATAAATTACCTTCTATATAGGGAGTAACAAAACACAAAGAATCTCCAGGATCTAGCAAAGCGTAAATATGCACATGAAAGATTTGTAATGTACCATTAACTTTATCAGTAGAATTTTCCTGATCCTATCAGGACTGAAGAACATAAAGACGATTTAGGCATTTCTCAATAGTGGCACTGGTTGTAGCACCCTGCTGATTCGGGCAACCAGACTGAGCTGAAGAGCAGAGATGACTCTGATAACCTGACTGAGGGCAGTCTTTGACTCGATGGCCTATCTTGCCACACCGAAACAGACATTACTACCAACTCTGCAAGCACCCTTTTGGTTCTTACCACAATTCTGACAAAGGGGATTAGTTCAGGCATTGCTAACACGCGCTCTATCTTCGTTACCCTTCCTGAACTTAGAAACTGGAGCACTGGCTGAAGAAGTGGCTAGAACTGATGACTTAGGATGAAACTGGGAACAATTTCTTCCTTTTGATTTAGGCTAAGCGATGTTAAAATTACCTATCTTCTCTCTCTTATTCTTCTTCTCCGACAACTTAATCTTCTGCTCCTCCATCTGCTGGGCATGAGTCATAAGCCTGGCTAAAGTCATGTCATAGTTCAGCATAACAGATCTGTACTCATTTACCATGCTATCATTTACCCGTAAAGGAAACTTACTCATCTTGGCTCTACTTTCTGCAACCACATGAGGTGCATATATGGCTAATTAAGTAAACTTAAGAGAATACTCTTGCACCGTCATATTACCCTACCTGAGGTTGATGAATTCTAGCATCTTAGCCTCTCTAAGCTCTTAGGGAAAGAATCTATCTAAGAATGTTTTGACAAACTCCTGCCACTCTATAGGACCTGCATCATCTGACCTCTCTGAGTTCCACTATTTGAATCAACTATGAGCCACATCCTACAACTGATATGCAGCTAGCTCAGCACTCTCAACAGTAGTCACCCTCATGATTTCTCTCACCTTCTAAAACCAATCAATGAATTCCTGAGGGTCCTCATCTACTTTAGACCCAAGGAAGGACGGAGGATTCATTCGAGTGAAGTCTCGAATCCTAGATGTGGCTGAATTGGCCACTGGGTTAGCCGGAATAACTGTTGGCCGATCATTCTTAGCGGCGAATGATTGAACAAGAGTTGTGAATGTGGCCCTGAACTCCGCATGAGAAACATGATCGCCCAAACGATCTTCAAGCTGAGAGGCTGACTAATTTTCGTTTCTTCTTTTAGGAGGTATTTTCTATTGATGAAAGGGAGAAACTAATCAGACTGAGATATTGACTTGAGATTATGCTCACAAGCAAGACATGAATACTGAAGGAAGGGAAACTATTCCAAAAACATCTTATAGCCTCCTGTACATATATGTGGCGCACAACATACCCATGTATAAGACTCTACTAGATGCGGCTTTGAGACTTCCTAGGACTCTATTGAACCTGGCTCTGATAACAAGTTTGTAACACCAAAAATATGGTACCCGGAATGCTACATGTTGCTCATGACCACGAAGGACCACAAGCTAACCCATGACTGATATCTGTACCTGTATACTGTATAAAATACTTTATAATGTGGAAAGATGAACTGAAAGTCCATAAGGTTCAATAATGAACATGATCTGAATGATATAACATTTGTGTGGGGTAATAGAATACCCAAAACAAAACTGAACATACTGAAGTCTAAAACATGATAGTCTAGAAAGCCTCTAACTGACTGAACTATCTGAGTAGGAGTTGATAGGACATATCCCCAAATAACTCCAACTAATAAACTGATTAATGATATTATAGGGAAATAATCATGTCCTCAAAATATGAGGACTCACTTCTAACTCTGTCTATGGATATCTGGAATATACTGTTGCTTTAGAGCTCATGTATCTAAATCTATAGTATAAGACACCATAGCGCAAATGTGTCAGTACTTTGAATATACTGGTATGCATGTGAGGTAGGCTGAATGCATGGGGTTCATATGGATGAACAATAATAATAACTGACTAACTATCATGAGCATGAGAATACATACATGAGACATAACAACTGACACTAATACTGTGATAACATGATTACTGAATCTGAATATAACTGATAGCGTGAGTGAATATATCTGACCATCTTAAATCTGATGGAACTATCTGCGTTTCTTACTGTATCTGAGTTGATTGTATCTGACAGTTCTAAAATTTGAAGAACTATCTGAGTTCTATTACTGAGACTGATTCACTATATCTGACAATCCTGATTCTGTAACTTGAAACTGTGGGAAGTAGTTATCTACCCGACATGCCCCTGATATACCATTATGGTAGAATTGGGGTCCAATCTGCAACCCAAATTGGAAGGGTGGTAATACCGTGCCACCGATAAGGACAAGCTGTGGGAGACCCTCATCTAATAGTATCCCCTATATGAGAATGGTGAGGCCCTTATCTGACAGTTCTTATCCACCTCATTAACCCTCATCAGACACTGTTGATGTCTCAACCTATGCTGGCTATAAATTTCTGGAATGCAAGGATGACTTCTAAGAATCACACCCTCATCTGATAGTGTGTGTGCCCATCCTTGGGTTCACTCAGTTCTAATTCCAACTCCCATTTGAATATACTCTGAACATGATTTACTGAACTCAACTTAGGCTGAGTTACTAAATTCCGTTGACTGATGGAATACTACTGATATCTGACAACTGCCTGAGTTCATGAGATCATGGAGGTTTCCTGAGATACAAGACTATCTGATGTCTAAGGATCATAGCTTGAATGAGAGTATCGTGAAAACATGGCATGGCTGTACGCACACAACTAATGTTTCGTCTACGAGTACCCCCAGGACTCGATAGAAGGAAACTAACCAAGCATAACTTACTTGAACATATAACTAACATCATAATACATAATAGATTTATAGAAGCATTTCATCAAAACATGTGATAGGCATAACTTGTACGTACGTGGGGATTTCATGGAATCATACTAGTTAGGCACTTTTCCTTCATCTAGGCATTTAATCAAACATATTGTAGGCATGGTACATGTAAACATCATTGTACAATAATTAAACATCATGGTTCAATTCTAATTTTATCATTCAATGGTTTAGTCATAGGTTTGCATGAATGTATATCTATTATAATTTAACCCACATTGAAATTATCACCCAACATGGAGTATAATTTAATTTCTCATTATCCACATGAATAAGAGTAGCCCAATCATGAAATTCATAAGAAAATCCATAAACTTGAATTTAGAAAAGGGATTCTTGGGCTTCATGGATGAAAGGAGTCATGAATGAACAATATGCATACCTTAGTTCGTGATTTCCTGAAGATTGACGGTGAAACTTTATTGAAATTTGATCTTCTATGAAAACCCTAGCGTGTTCTTGAAAGAAACTTGAGGGAAACTAGTATATTTTAGGTGAAAAGTGGCTGGATCACGTGTTAAGGGGCTTAAATAGGGGTGGGAAATTGACTCTTTTAACCTTGGACGCGTCATTTATTTTCAGTGAAAATTTCCTGAATTGGACCCTTGGCGCGACGTGGTGCTATCATGCCATGTCACTGGATTTTGACAATTAGAAAATTGAGGGATGGCACGATGTGGGGCCATCGCGTTGCCACTTTATTTATGACCTAGAACTTTGGCGTGATGCGGGGGAAATCGCGTTGACACACTGGAAAATGGACAATTTTGAATTTGGGCCGTAGGCGATGCGCCTTAATCGCGGACCCCTATTGGAATTTTCCAAATGCCATTTACTCTTGTGGCACCGCGCGCCACTGACTAATATGGCACTATTTTACGATGGGAACTTGAAATAGTAGTAACTTCTGATCTAGTTATCGAATTTGGGAGAATCTTATATCGATGGTAAGCTTATTGAATTTCCCACATGACAAAAAGTGAAAATCCTGAAAATTCCTCATGGAATAACCATCATTCAATTTAGAAGCTAATACTAGACATTCTTGAGATGAAATTTGCTAGGAAAAAAGATGGGGTATTACAAGTATACAATAAAATTCGGGATATGAGGAGACAGGAAACTAAAATGACAAAGCATGACACAATGTTTGAGATGAGAGGGAATAATCCACCAGCATTTAGGATACCATCCCAAACTGCACTAAAGACATTAGGTGCACCGTCAATTAAGTTATTTCTTTTAGATCCTATTTTTCCATATGGAATATCTACTACTTCTGGATCTATGCTTACACCTCCAACTACTAACACTAAAGACAATACATACATGCCACCTAGTTATTCCAAGTACGGGCTAACCCATGAAAATTTTGAAACAGTGGTTTAAGCGCAAAGGATGTTCAAACGATAATTGAATGTACAGTTCAAAGAGTTTAAACTATTTATGGACAGAGTGACAGCTGATCTTTGAAGCCTTATGAAAATTTGCATGCATGTATATGTGATATAATGGAGTAGGTTATTAATAGGTTACGAGAGATATCCATTCCAAACATATTCAGGTTCACTGCTGATCTAAAATAGGCACAAGCAAGCATTGCAGAATTAAAATAACAACCGGTCCTGAGCTTCTTTGATCCAGCCTCCATGGAGATTTATGATAAGGGGTAAGATATTATAGATTTCATATGCAGACCACTAAAAGATAAAGGTAATATTGTAGATGAATGTGGAGAGAAAATTCCATCTAGAAAGAGAAGTCACCAAGGTGAGACACCTGATGAAAGGGTATTGTGGAAACAATGAGAAGATTAAGAAAAAATAGGGAAGAAAGAATAAAATATGTTAAAGATGAAGATTTTTATGTGTCCACAAGTGCAGATCAAGGAAGTAGGCATATGCCATCTACATTACCTATATCTACTCCAGTTATTGAGGAGGTAGCTGATTTAAGAACCCCAGCCACCGCTAGGGTCACTACTATTATTACGGAGGCCCAAGAGGCCTCTCATGTATTGACATACTCATAAACCTATGGGTTTAGGACAATGCATATTTTTAGTAGTGGTGGGGTGCTTGTGTGAAGTCTGTAACCACAGGGGTTATTGTGGCATGTGTTCTTTTCCCTTGTATTCTATCTAGGAGAACTATCATGTTGAGGATTTTTACTTTATTCTTTTTTTCCTTGTTACCATGTGGTGATGTCCATGCTATACCTCCTCCCAGAAGATGATACAGTGCTGTCAAACATATTAAACAAACAATCATTGGGGTTTAATACCAAGGGAATATGTGGAATCATTGTTCTTTACTAATGTAATCAACGGGCAGAACTAGAAAAGTAAATGGGGGGTTTTGAGTAACAATATCAAATAAGTGGCGAGTATCAACATCGATTGTAATCAGTCTTGAGTGAACAATAGGGTTGGCCTATCAACTTTGTATTCTTATCATGAGTCGTTGAACCATTCGATTAACATACATGCAAAATCGATATGTTATGTATCTTTTACCATCTTTTGGATGAACAGAAGAATGTCACCCTTTTCCTGTTGAGTCTCAAGATGTCGCCTTAGTAACCCTTATCTTGTTCCTAATTAACTATTACCTTTTGATTATTTAGTTATTGGATAGAATATAACCATCTTACTAAGATAATATCTAGAAGCATGGATCAACATTTAAACACCAAATTTCTATTTTCATTATCTTTTTATAGTCACTTCTCCACTTTTGGAGTAAGTAGCAATAATCTAGGCGGGATACAAATGTGTGCACCCGTTGATAAAACGATTATATTGTAGATAAATCAATTCATGCATTGGTATCATGTTAGAACAACAATAGAACTTCCTCTACTTCATTAATTTGATAGGGTTTCCACATCCCTAGCTATGGGTTTTTAGCCGCTCATGATTGTGAAGTAATCAACAACATTCATGATTGGGAGCATAGATGAAATCACAATAATATGAAGTAGAATACCCAAAACTGTAACTGAATTAATCAACTGAAGTTAATACAAGAGAAGTCCAAGATCAAAATTGAATCTTGTAATCAAAATATATTTGTAAATATAAAAAGTACATAACTTCTAGTAAAAACATATAAGGGGTATTCATAGTACATGAGGAAATAAAAAATCAAAGCTCAAATGAAATAGGAGAAATAAGAGTCAGTGGCTACTTATGTTCCCTACATGCGCACTGACCTTGGGCATAGGTAGTACTTGCTTCCTGCAAGGTGGGTGCAAGTAGTGATCGAAAGTTCCAGGGCCAAAAAAATTATTGTAGGTTAGCTCTCAAGATTTTGGACTTCTAACACATGCTTTGCCCACATGCGATTCACATGTACTACTTGCGGTCAACATGTTGACTTAGCAAGTACCGAGAGTTATCTTTTCAGCTTTTCTTCAATTCCTGCACAAGGTTTGATCACAAAAAGCTGGAAAGTGTCCCAAAAATCCATAATTTCTCCAATAAATAGCCAAAAACACTTTTTTCATGTTTTTCACGAACTTAGAATCCAAAACATGATTTCCTGCAAAGCATACTCAAAACACAACATATCTAACAAAACAACCTTAGAAACTTTCATATTTTCATAATTTTAACAATGAAAGTGCTATATTTTTAAGCACATCAACACCCTCAACTTAGAATGTTTACATGTCCTCGGGAAACAAAACACAGGAAAACTAAAACAATGCTTAACTAGGCAAATCTAAGCTATTCAAGGCAGTCAATCAGAACTTTAAGCTCAAAACCCAACACCTCCTCCATTCTCACTTTTTAAAATCAACTATGTATGAACATGAACCATAACAATGTGACACAATGGGATCAAGATATGGTATTACATTATCAATATAAAACCACGCATATGTTCAAGTTACACTACCCGAAATAAGAAAATAACTAGATATATGACTCAAGTTCCTTCATAACAAAGAAGTCCCAACTCACTCATATGAAATAATGCATGTTAATACAAGAATAGTTAAGAGACACTTACACTCAGGAGAGAAGTTCCAATCAATGTGAATCAAATACCATAGGCTTGCCCTTATTTTATTTACCTTAGTTATCAAACAATCAACTTAGGAACACTATTCGACTTTTCTCAGCTTGTAATGTAGGCTTGGGTCTTGCATGGTACATATCGACATATCAAGTGACTAAGCCTTATTAGCATTACACTAACTGTGGGGTCTCACTTATTAGCCAATTTTCTTTTATTCCCCCTTATTTTATTCTTTATTGTACATTCAGGTTGGGTGTGGTATTTTATTCTTTATTCATTAATTTTTTCTCAATTTTTCTTTTCTTTCTTTTTACTACCACACCCAACCCCACTAGTTTTTTCACTTATTTTACCTTTCTACATACCCACTTTACACTACATACCCCTATTATAGC
This sequence comes from Capsicum pubescens, assembly GCA_030864215.1. Classification (NCBI taxonomy): domain Eukaryota; kingdom Viridiplantae; phylum Streptophyta; class Magnoliopsida; order Solanales; family Solanaceae; genus Capsicum; species Capsicum pubescens. The sequence continues at coordinate 115,948,068 of CM061546.1, forward strand.
TACCCTTAAATAGACATTTGCCTGAGTTAAGGTGCACAATGTCCAAGGTGGACCAGGGCCAAAATAGGCTTATTTAATATAAATAATAAGGTTAATAGGGTAAAACAAAGAAAAATATGCTATAAGGCTAAAAAATAGCATCAAGGGATACTATTTCACATAGGGAAGGTCATTTAGGCTAAGAGTAGACTAGAATAAAAAACAATATGTGATCCTTTCCTAACTGACTATCCTACAACCTAGGCAAGGCTAACTGAGCAAGTTCTAGATTTACAAAAAAAGGAAATTAAGTAGCATCTCACATACACATGACACAGAGTTAATATTACCAACCACTACCTATTTAGCTCATGCAATCATAAGAAAATAATTATCATATCCCAAAACTGAATGCCATAACAAGATCCACAATATTCACATATATATACATTCACACAATTCTATAACACATATTTTGGAAGGTATCATTTTTCTCAAAAATCCATAAAAAAACTTGATAACCGCTCTAAATACTTATAAATCTACTAATTACACAAAAATGCAAGACAATACAAAACAAAACAAAATACGACATAAATTATCCTAGACATGACGATTCTACAATCAAACCGTGGCCAACAGGAAATGAAGCATGACAGCGAAAACCCACAGCGGCTATGGTACATACCACCACCAACTAAAATCTACAAACTATCCTTAATACGCAAAAATAATACAAAACAAAAGAAAGTAAGAACATACCTTGGACGCACTAAGTGTCCGTGTTATGAGCATCCCCAGATAGGGCCATATCATTTGGCGGAGGCGGTGGTGGGTGTGGTGTACTACTAGAGAATGCACCCACGGCTAAAGAATGCACCCACGGCTATCTCTTTATGCCTCTGCCTATCAATAACTACAGTCTCTATCGAATCATGTCTAGCCCTTTTAATGGCCTGGTCATATGGTATTTTAAGATGTAAGCCTCCTATGTGACCTCTCTTGGCCCTAAATACCGAGACCTCCTAGTATTCCGCCACGAAAAAATCAAACTATCTAGGTATATGCGGAGGTAATATCAAGACAACTAGGGGTATAATGATGGAGTGGTTGGTACATGAATATTTGTGACAGAGAATACCTCTACTCATAATATATTTAAATCATCCCTCATCTAGGCTAGATCCAACGCATCTTTATTTGTAAATCGTGTTGTAACGTGTATCTCAAACTCATCAAGGCATGCTTGTAATTCAACACTTAGCTCAAATAGTGCAACTCTCTTTGTGGCCTCCCATCTAGCCTATGCTAACTCAAATCTAGTCTAAACCACAAATATCATCTGCCTGTATAGGGTAGTCATCTCGGTCTCAACAACCCTCAACCAAACATCAGTAGGCCGTTGACTGTTTACTAAGCTCTATAAGAAATCTTGATATATAGTAATCATACCTGTAGTCGGAGTTGTAGTTGATGGGTGAGTAGGATCAGAAGATTCGCCAACCAGCTCTGAGGTCAAAGCTGGGGCTGATAAAGAATGGCTAGTGTCCCCTCACCCTGAGTACAAGAATTTTGAGATTCTCTTTTCTCTCCTATTTCTATATGAACACTAGAACCCACATCATCTATTTGTGGATCACTAGGCTCTGTTGAATCTGAAGGGCCCTCAGTCTAGACCTGAGGTACTGTGGCAGACTCTCTAGATATCCTAGGAAGGTCGGGGTGAACCATATCCTTAATACTCATTATCTTTATAGTAACCATTACATGTACCCATTCATGTACTCCATGTATATTAGTACACCATCCTCGTCCCATAGTATTTGAATCATTCAAGGGAATGGAAAATTAGTCATCTCACTAAATGCTCTGTCATGGATCTCATATTAGAGGATGGCTACAAAATCAGTAGCATAATCGGCCATCATACTAGCAACCAGAGCTTCTCCATCTAAGTCAACAAATTATATGAAGCTATGGGGAGAAGTTGATACTAAATGAGGAACCACAAAAACATGGCCTCAAAGGTCAATGTACCCTTCTTTATCACACCATGACCCTCAGTCTATGGGATAGAATCACAAGAAGGCGAAATACAACTAGCTATCGACCTAGATCTTTTATTTCTCTCTCGTTTATGATTAGACTCCCGTATAATATTTTGATCATATGTGACTCTCAATCTGTAATCACACTCAGTTATAGATATGAGATTGATATAATTTGAACAAAAAATGACTTGGCAAATAGTATCTACAGACAGATCAACTATGACTCTCTCACAAATGTATGATTAAGTTAGGGCTACTCTATATGAATCATTAGTCCTGGATATCTGAGTATAGGAACAACTACTTGTAATGCCCCAATTCTGGAGAACCGATATGCCACACGATGCTTATGATCCCAAAGGACCACAAACTAACCCTTTTCTGATATTTGTACCTATTCACTGCATAATATAATAAAATACATGCAAAAACTGGCTAACACTTGTCGTAAGGTTCAAACATCTAGAAATATACAATACCTTAAACCACACACTAATACATCTGTCTGAAAAGGCTCTACACTGCCTGAACTGTGGAGTTGAAGGGACAATTCACCAACTAACTCCGTCTACTAAAATCAAATATTGTAATAACAACATCCTCGGACGATGAGGACTCACTGCTGCACCCACTGCTTTTATACAAGTTACTTCTAAGATGCTCCAAGTTTCACTCCTCTGAACCTATGGTGCCCTAAAATAAAAGAATACCATAGCGCGAATGCGTCAGTACTAAGATGTACTGAGTATGCAAACAGGGAAGGCTAAATGCAAGGGCTTATGCATGAACATTTAATCAACTGAATAATCATGAGAATAACGAACGAGTACACATATATGAATGCACAGTTCACAACCACTATAACAATTATAACGACTCTAGATACCACAACTCGGATACCACTATACTGTCCTCGGAACTCACTACTGTACTGGGGTACTGCATTACTGAATCATAGGATACCAACACTGATCAATCGAATACACTTACACCCCTGACTCCTGAAGATTTATACTGACACAAAAACCGTGGGAAGTAGTTACATAACTCACCATGACTCCTCATAAGCAACTGAATATGTGGGGGTGTATGCAATAATTTGAATAATATCTTTGATTTCGTAAAACATGCGTCCGGAAAATGAAGACTCACATGGCTTGAATTTTATTATCCATACTTCTTATAATATTATAGATAGGAAAACATAAGTAAAATACCATAAATCATCATAAAATCATCAATATTCATCATAAATTCTCATGACTCATCATAGACAACCAAACTCATCAACTCAAGACTCGGAGCGACTCGATAGTTCAATAAACATACTCATATGGACAGGGGAGTTTCCTATAACTGACAACCCCACGTGAGACGCGTGGAATACCAACGATTTCCCTCCTAGGGAGAGCACTCCCATTGGCGGGAGTGTTGTACTCTTGCTAGGGAGTACAACCTTAAAGCTTTCATAATCACAATTCGGCTCTCTGGCCAATAATATCATCATCAACATGCCTATGGTGGCACATAGGTTTGGGGAAATACATAATTTCCCTCTTGGTGCTAAGTAATACTCCCCGACTAGCTCAGAACGTATTAGGAAATCCACCACAACATCACAAGGGTCAATTATAAAGACCAAATCAAATCTCTTTCTCATTTATCAAATCATATCAATTTGTGGATTCCTAACTCAACAAATTTTAGCTCAAAATATTTTTATTTTCCTCAACATCAACATGGTATCAATAACAAAAACATTTCGTCTCTGCGAGCTTAAAATCAATATAAATCATCCCGACTCTGCGGATGCAAATCAATATTCTCAAACGACCATTCTTTCATTTCAATATTCAAATCATGACAATATCTTTTGAAAAGCATTTAAGATCTTCAAATCATAGTAAGATTTTGAATGTCGTAATGTAACTCAAATCATGGCTCTTATATCAAGAATCCTCAAAAAAAAAATTCATAGAAGTGGTATGCAATTTATGGCGTAAAATCTCAATTCAAGAAAACAAGATAATAAGGTTATTATGTATACTAATATTGGACGATTCAAAGTTCCATAAATCATATCTTGAAAACACTTGAAATATCAACTCATGGTAGAAAGATGAAATTCACCATATCAAATCATAACTTGGGAATAATAAAGTAATCATGTACATCAAAACATAAACAATTTATATTTTCATAACCTCATAATTCGTCATTAAAACATCTTGGGTATTTACCCACTTTACAAAATCATGAAATTCCAATGATAAAATCAATTCTTTGGGCACAAGAATTAAAAGATATTCTTTTCAAAACCCCACATACTAAGTTCTCACGGAATTCATTTTAAGTTCTCAAATCATTGGAAATTCATCGATCATAGCACGACTAAGATTATCGCGGATTTGACTCAGCTCTAGACCAGCAGACTATTTCGGGCATACGTACCTCCAATAATCAATAACAAAAGTAATACATAGTATACAACAACGCATACTCACATGCCCACAGGCCATCATGCACCATGCATTGATTAACACGTCACACCAATCATTTGAAGATCATATTCTTATACAAGTATTGGGATCTCATGCCATTACATCGTAGATCATTCAACAAGGATACATATGGTTAAGGAGGAATACAACATAAGATAGTTCATCAAATTGGGATACACACAAATAACATACATTCAACACATCATGGTTCACTTCTCAAGGTTCTTTCCTTTAAGATCTTGATATATGCAATTCGACCTATAATTAGACATTTCACACTTAGCGTGGCCTAATGGACTTATCATTTCCCTTAAGCATCATAGTAAACACGTAGCATGCAAGTATGGTATGAACTTATCACTTCGATCACAAGGGGTCATACGATCCATTCTTCTTCAACTAGGCATTTCTACAATTACCTTGCATGCACCATTTAGGGCATAGGTCAGTATGAACAATTACATGTACTACAACACCATCATTCATCTTAATTCCACCAACTAAATCCCTCGTCCGCACTTACAACCATATCATAATCCTTCCACACAACATCCCCAATTTTAGACAATAACATGGAGTTCATGTTGAACGTATACATAGAAAGTAGTCTAGTCATTTAGAACTTATTATATCCTAAGAACGTAAGTTTATAGCCTCTTAGACAATTCCACAAACACCTTACATGCACTTTTAGAAATTGGTGAATTCGTCAAGTTGTCATGTTTTCCGCCACCCCATATATCTCATCCAACACACATAATCATCGCATGCATGTATCAACCAACATACACCATCACCACACATATATATATATCAACCAACATGCATAATCTTTATATATATATATATCAAGTAACATACATAATCCTCATATATATCTCAACCATCAAATATCAATCAACATATATATATATACATCATCAAAGTCTAGAAAAAAAAATGTATATATATATACATAACTTGAACTTCCAAAAAGGGATTCGTAGACTCTATGGACGAAAGAAGTCCATAGATAAACATTTGTATACCTTAGACTCCATAGCCTAAAGAGATTAACGGAAGAAATTCTTGAATCAAAGCCTCCAATTAATTTCCCCCAATTCAAAACCCTAACCCTAACTTGATTTATATATATATATATACATATAAGAGAAATAAGAGGAAAATAATACAAGTTCTCAGCTGAATGGGGTATTTGTAGAGGTTTAAAAGAGTGGTGATAGACCAAAATGCCCCTAAGAAACAAATAAAACCCGAATCTGTCCATGGAGGACTGTTTTGATAGGCTGAAGTAGATCGACCATAAAGTTTTACTCCAATATCGAAATTGAATGAAACCAATTTCATTAGAAAGAGGACTCTCAGATATTTCCATTGATATATATTATCTCACCCAGGTCATTATGTACAAGGAGTTATGGTAATTTGAAGTTGACCCAAAAATTCACTTTTGATAGGCTGGACTAGATTGACCAAAATTTTTTGCTCCGATAGAAAAATTGGATGAAACCAAGGTCATTGGAAAGATGATTCGCAGAGATTTCCGTTGATATATATTAGATCACCTAGATCATTATGTAAAAGGAGTTATGACCATTTAAATTGGGAGCAAAAATACGCCTGGCCTCAGTACTTTTTCCTGCAAGTTTTATTGTTCATCACTATTCACCGTTCAATCGGAATGTTCGTAACTCATCTCTCAGGTGTCCGTTTTGGATGATCCACATATTTTTGGAAAGCTTATTCGATGATCTTAGCAACAGTTGTTCTAACTCTAGGAAATTCCACACGAAAAATTATAAATCGTTCTAAAAGATACGACTCAATACGTTTACGCACAAAATTTTGACAAAAAATTTTCTGGGGTATTACATCATCTCCGCCTTGGAAACATTCATCCTCGAATGAGAAGGCCAAATCAAGAACACTAATCGACTGGGTTTATTCAAGACAACAACACATCTCAAAACATAACCACACGACTGAAGCAACCAATACTCTGCGTACTTTCACTAGTCATGCACATCTATCACATAAAACATTCAACAACCCACTCATGGGTAAATTTTCACAACACATATGCATCTCAGATGCACAGAATCAAAACCCAACTAATCTTTTTAATACATATTCAAACATGCCCACAATTTGAGTTCCTTTCTATTGAACGTGCATATTAAATATGAATATACCTAATATACCAAATTCTCGAAAGAATAACTAGAAATGCAACGAACGATGAGGTTAACATCATAGAAAGAGCATGGACATGCAATTATTATAACATTATGGGGTATATCCCCCTTGGGACCCAAGGTCCCTCTAGACATATTTCACTGAAATAAGAATGGGTCAGGAACTATTTCCCTTTACTGCTTTTCCATACCTACTGGCACCACTACCAGATTCTGAGGGCCTGACTTGTCAGTTTCTCTATCATTCTCCTCTCAACATAAAGTCATCGTCAGACACTTTTGAACACTTGGCTAAACCCTAAAATGAACTACAACCAATGTACTCTAGAGTCTGAGGCACAATGGTGCACAAAATGATAACTTAATTCATCCAGAAAGACTACACCTGAAAACATAAATTCAATACCAATGCTACTTCATGGAATACAATTCTTATCTTTCCTTAGTCTCTACAATCCTCATCATATACATACATTCTTTTCAACACCTACTTGTGTCACTAAACACATTATCTGCTTCGATTTCTTCATAGTCTACTAATACCACATTCACATCTTAATACTTAGTTTGGAGTCCACAAACTTACATTTTTCAAAGATTCAAGCTTAGCTTCTAAAACATAACATGAATATCCACAAATCTTTAATAAACATACTATTCTCATTCTAGCCTTCAAATATCACATCTCTTAAACTTATACTTCTCCACACCATGAGAATCACAGCTATATCTCTATCAATCAACACATATAATTCCCAACTTCCACACTTAGATTCTTACATATATAATTTCAAGCCTATTCATTCACCATATAAACAGCTAACCCCATAAGGCATACTCTGCTCACTTTAGAGACACTATCCCGAAACTATCTGCGGGGACTGTCAGAGAAAGTTCTATCTGAAAGACTTTGACTTCACTACTTCTGTTACGTTAAGAGTAGGGTAAATCTGACATAAGTAGATCATTAAAAGAGTCTACATAACTCTCTTGGAAAATCTTGCAATAGCACGATCCGGATCATGACAGAACAAAAACTCTTCTAAACATCCCATAGCAACCCGTACATGAATGTGGCGCGCAACACACTCTTGTACAAGACTCTACTAGATGCGGCTTTTCAGACTCCCTAGGACACTGTTGAACCTTAGCCTCTGATACCAAGTTTGTAACACCCCAATTCCCGAGAACCAGAACGCCACATGGTGCTTATGATCCCGAAGGACCACAAGCTAACCCTTTTTCTAATATTTGTACCTGTTCACTACATAATATAATAAAATACATGCAAAAACTGGCTAACACTTGCCGTAAGGTTCAAACATCTAGAAATATACAATACCTTAAACCACACACTAATACATCTGTCTAAAAAGCCTCTACACTGCCTGAACTGTGGAGTTGAAGGGACAATTCTCCAACTAACTTCGTCTACTAAAATCAAATACTGTAATAATAACATCCTCGGATGATGAGGACTCACTGCTGCACCCACTGCTTCTATACAAGTTACTTCTAAGATGCTCCAAGTTTCACTCCTCTGAACCTATGGTGCCCTAAAATAAAAGAATACCATAGAGCGAATGCGTCAGTACTAAGATGTACTGAGTATGCAAACAGGGAAGGCTAAATGCAAGGGCTTATGTATGAACATTTAATCAACTGAATAATCATGAGAATAACGAACGAGTACACATATATGAATGCACAGTTCACAACCACTAAAACAAATATAACGACTCCAGATACCACAGCTCGGATACAACTTTACTGTCCTTAGAACTCACTACTGTACTGGGGTACTACATTACTGAATCATAGGATAGTTACACTGATCAATCAAATACACTCATACCCCTGACTCCTGAAGATTTATACTGACATAGAAATCATGGGAAGTAGTTACATAACTCACCATGAATCCTCATAAGCAACTGAATATGTTGGGGTGCACGCAATAATTTGAATAATATCTTTTGATTTCGTAAAACATGCGTACGGAAAATGAAGACTCACATGGCTTGAATTTCATTATCCATACTTCTCATAATATTATAGATAGGAAAACATAAGTAAAATCCCATAAATCATCATAAAATCATCAATATTCATCATAAATTCTCATGACTCATCATATACAACAAAACTCATCAACTCAAGACTCGGAGTGACTCAATAGTTCAAGAAACAAACTCTTATAGATAGGGGAGTTTCCTATAACCGACAACCACACGTGAGCCGCGTGGAATATGAACATTTTCCCTCTTAGGGAGAGCACTCCCATCGGCGGGAGTGTTAGACTCTTGCCAGGGAGTACAACCTTAAAGCTTTCAATATCACAATTCGGCTCTCTAGCCAACAATATCATTATCAACAACCCTACGGAGGCACATAGGTTTGGGAAAATACCAAATTTCCCTCTCGGTGCTAAATAATACTCCCCGACTAGCTCAGAACGCGTTAGGAAATCCACCACAATATCACAAGGGTCTATCATAAAGGCCAAATCAAATCTCTTTCTCATTTATCAAATCATATCAATTTGTGGATTCCTAACTTAACACATTTTAGCTTAAAATATTTTAATTTTCCTCAACATCAACATGGTATTAATAACAAAAGCATTTCGTCTCTGTGAGCTTAAAATTAATATAAATCATCTCGACTCTGCGGATGCAAATCAATATTCTCAAATGACCATTTTTTCATTTCAATATTCAAATCATGACAATATCTTTTGAAAAGCATTTAAGATCTTCAAATCATAGTAAGATTTTGTATGTCCTATTGTAACTCAAATCATGGCTCTTATATCAAGAATCCTCAAAAAAAAAATCATAGAAGTGTTATGCAAGTTATGGCATAAAATCTCAATTCAAGAAAATAAGATAATAAGGTTATTATGTATACCAATATTGGACGATTCAAAGTTCCATAAATAATATCTTGAAAACACTTGAAATATCAACTCATGGTAGAAAGATGAAATTCACCATATCAAATCATAACTTGGGATTAATAAAGTAATCATGTACATCAAAACTTAAACAATTTATATTTTCATAACCTCATAATTCATCATTAAAACATCTTGGGTATTTACCCACTTTACAAAATCATGAAATTCCAATAATAAAATCAATTCTTTGGGCACAAGAATGAAAAGATATTCTTGTTCAAAATCCCACATACTAAGTTCTCACGGAATTCAGTTTAAGTTCTCAAATCATCAAAAATTCATCAATCGTAACACGACTAAGATTATCGCAGAACTGACTCAGCTCTAGACCAGCATACTATTTCGAGCATACGTACCCCTAGCAATCAATAACATAAGTAATACGTAGTATAAAACAACGCATACTCATATGCCCACAGGACATCATGCACCATGCATTGATTAACACCTCACACAAATCATTTGAAGATCATATTCATATACAAGTTTTGGGATCTCATGCCATTACATCGTAGATCATTCAACAAGGATGCATATGGTTAAGGAATAATACAACATAACATAGTTCATCCAATCGGGATACACAGAGATAACATATATTCAACAGATCATGGTTCACTTCTCAAGGTTCTTTCCTTGAAGATCTTGATATATGCAATTCGACCTATAATTAGATATTTCACACTTAGAGTGGCCTATTGGCCTTATCATTTACCTTAAGCATCATAGTAAACACGTAGCATGCAAGTATGGTATGAACTCATCACTTCGATCACAAGGGGTCATACGATCTATTCTTCTTCAACTGGCCATTTCTACAATTACCTTGCATGCACCATTTAGGGCATAGGTCAGTATGAACAATTACAAGTGCAACAACACGATCATTCATCTTAATTCCACCAACTAAATCCCTCATCCCGACTTACAACCATATCATAAGCCTTCCACACAACATTTCCAATTTTAGACAATAACATGGAGTTCATATTGAACGTATACATAGAAAGTAGTCTAGTCATTTAGAACTTATTATATCCTAAGAACGTAAATTTATAGCCTCTTAGACAATTCCACAAACACCTTACATGCACTTTTAGGAATTGGTGAATTCGACAAGTTCTCATGTTTTCCGCCACCCCATATATCTCATCCAACACACATTATCATCTCATGCATGTATCAACCAACATACACCATCACCACACACATATATATATCAACCAACATGCATAATCATCATATATATATATCAAGTAACATACATAATCCTCATATATATCTCAACTATCAAATATCAATCAACATATATATACATACATCATCAATGTCTAGAAAATATATATATATATACATAACTTGAACTTTCAAAAAGGGATTCATGGATTCTATGGACAAAAGGAGTCCATAGATAAACACTTTCATACCTTAGACTCCGTAGCCAGAAGAGATTGACGGAAGGAATTCTTGAATCAAAGCCTCCAATTAATTTCCCCCAATTCAAAACCCTAACCCTAACTTGATATATATATATATATATATATTAGATATAAGAGAAATGAGAGGAAAATAATACTAGTTCTGATCTGAATGGGGCATTTATAGAGGTTTAAAAGAGTGGTGAAAGACCAAAATGCCCCTAAGAAACAAATAAAACCCGAATCTTTCCATGGGGGACTGTTTTTATAGGCTGAAATAGATCGACCATAAAGTTTTACTCCAATATCCAAATTGAATGAAAGCAATTTCATTAGAAACAGTATTCTCAGATATTTCCGTTGATATATAGTATCTCACCAAGATCATTATGTACAAGGAGTTATGGTCATTTGAAGTTGACCCAAAAATTCTCTTTTGATAGGCTGAACTAGATTGACCATAACTTTTTGCTCCAATAGACAAACTAGATGAAACCAAGTTCATTGGAAAGAGGACTCGCAGATATTTCCGTTGACATATAGTAGATCACCCAGATCATTATGTACAAGGATTTATGATCGTTTAAAGTTGGAGCAAAAATACGCCTGGCCTTAGTACTTTTTCCTACACGTTTTACTGTTCATCACTATTCACCGTTCGATCAAAATATTCGTAACTCATCGCTCGGGTGTCCGTTTTGGATAATCCACATATAGTTGGAAAGATTATTCGATTCTCTTCCCAACGGTGGTTCTAACTCTAGGAAATTACACACGAAAAATTATAAATCGTTCTAAAAGATACGACCCAATACATTTACGCACAAAATTTTGATGAAAAATTTTCTGGGGTATTAAACTACTATAGCTAGGTATGATGAATAAAACTTATGTACCCAAGTTGGGATATAAGAGCCTAGCTGGGATATAAGAGACGAGTGTTCTCAACATCTACTTTAACTGGTAACAGTCAAAGACAGCCCACAACTGTGGTACTCTGCTATGTCCAGATAGATCAATTCGATATTCCTCATAAATAAGCCTCTTGGGTCATTCTACCTACAAAATATTATTGCCCCTATCAAATATCTCCTGAATCCTCGCTTCACATCACATCAAAGTTTCCATATCAAAAGGTGCCTCCGAGGCATGTGTAGGTGCGGGACTTTGCCCATGTGGTGCAGGTGTTTCATAAAAAGCTAGATCTATACCCTCATCAGAATAGGGTATCTTTGACTACTATAAACATGTGATGGTACTTTCCTCTGACTGGGGCACCGCTGATAACACCTCATGCTCTATATTCTATAATGAATCCTTGGACCCTTCCTCTAACTAGGGTCCTGAGATGTACTTTATGGAGTATACTTAGAATCTGTATCGTCCTACTCATCATCATTATCTGGTGGAGGAGTGTGTAAGGCTGCATCTATGCTGAATTCATCTTTTGTTGGGATTCAACTTCCTGAGCAGCCAAGCATATCAGTCTTTTAAAACCTGTATGTTACCTTAACTATCGTGTCTCTACATTATTGTATCAAGTACTCCTCTACTGAACCACTAGGCTCACAAGACTCTATCCTTATCTATGAGGTGTTGGCCTTCTACTTTTTAGTATCTTTTGGTGGAATGGGTACCTAAAAAACTAATCGTTTGTTTCCAACATAAGTGAGAGATTCCAAAAGTTGAAAAACTTCAAATTTGAAAAGTTTGAATTTTTCATAAACTTTCCCATTCCTATAACCTGTTGTAAATCCCATCAAGTACAATGTGCACACATTTATAAATAATAATGATTTTCAATGCAAACTAACATCCTCAACTTATGGTATTACTCCATTCATTCACGTTCAACATCCGGTTAGGGCCTAACTTTAGAGTTTAATTAAAAACAAGGCCCGACATTATGATTTTAGACTAATTCAAGAATCCTACATACAAGCATGGTAGAATCTATATATTTTTCATGGGAATACACATATAAACTTGTTTATACAATAAATCAAATAATACATAACCATTAGGATCTGATAAGGTTACCTTTTTTATGATGAACCGGAAGTGAATAATGAAGAACTCAAGAAAAATCAAAGTTGGAACTTGTTTTTAGTGTGTTGGGACAAGTGTGTATCTCAAAAAGGTGTCAATTTAGAGTTTACTTAAGTATAGGGGTTAGTTTATGTTATAAGAGAGAAGTTTGAATTCAAAGAGAAAAATGAAGCTTTTAGGATTTGAATGAGTTAGAATGAGGCTAGGGATGTTTAATTATATATGGGGGTTGTTATAGGTCTTATATAAGTGTTGGAGGGACCAAAATTTTAATTAAAATTAGGACCAACTCATCACCTAGTCATGGCAACTACTTGCTCCTGCCATATGCTGCCAGGCATGGGGCGCAAGTACCACATGCGACCAGCATATGCAGGGCCAAAAATTTTGGCCCACTTTATTGCAATAAAGACTTGAATTTTTGATATTTTCCCCACTACTTATGATCCTGTAACCTAAGATTATGCTCCCATGAGTATGATTAAGTGCCAAAGTCCACAAATTTCCATTATTCATCTTCAAAGTATGAACTTCTAAATTTATTGCTCAACTTACCTAGCTCTTGTGAGACTCACGACCATGATGGGTTGAGCATACTATCCCCTTAGATTAAAATTGAAGAATCTATCAAGTTTACCGTATTTTTCGAGCAAGTGCATAAGACAAAAAACTACAAAATAAAAACAATAAAATAGTTTGTTGCCCCCCTCTTAGCACTTGATTTAACATCACAACACAATGTGACTTTGTTGGTTTCTTAAACTTCACCAACAAGACCATGGGTTGCCTCCCATGCAACACTTGATTTAACATCGCGGCACGATGTAGGTATCTTGATTTCTTAGAATTTATCAAGATAACCATAGGAGTACTCTATAGGGTCATTAATATAATCAATCACCGACACAAACCTTATGTTAGCTTGCTTATTCATTGATTTTCAAATATTAAATGTGACCTACTCACCATTGACTCTAAATTTTAACTCTCCTTTCTGAATGTCCACCATCGTTATACCTATGGCCATAAATGGTCTCCAATATAATTGGCATCTCAATGTCAATATCATAGTCCATAATGACAAAGTCTATCGGAAAGATAATATAATCCACTCTCACAATAACATCAAATAAAATACCAACAGGTTTCTTTACTGTTTGGTCGACTATTAATAGCCATATTGAAGTCGGTTCTGGATGGTTTAAGCAAAATTTCTTGAATATGGCCAGCAACATTAGATTTATAATGTCTCTTAAGTCATATAAGGATCTAGCAAATTAAGATGATCCAATAGATCATGGTATAATGAATTCTCTGGGGTGACCCTTTTTTCTGAGCCAAAGACCTTGTAGTGAAAACACTACAATGGTGCAAGTGAAACACCCTAGATTTTGTCCCTTAAAAATTTCTTGAGCTTTTATCTCACTTTTCTTGTAAAGATCAACCATACGGGTAGTATGTTGTAAGTACGGGTCTAGGGGATCTAGTGGTATATTAGTTTATGTGATGCTGGTCAAGTTTTGTACTTTGTATAAGAAGACTCCATACGAATTGTAAGTTCAAGTGATGAGAGGTAGGGTCTAAATAGTATATTGTCAAGTGTATATCCTTTGATGTTCTCCCTAGGGTTCTATTGGAATGATACTAGTACTATGGTGATGATACGAGTTAGGAAATACAGTCGTATGTTAGACAAAATATGTTTTCCAACTCTCAGATCAAGTCACAATTTGAGGGTACCCCTCATATGAAGTGGTTACGAGTTAAGGTGTCCAATCATACCCACCTACTAAATTTTTAAAGTTTAAGATGGGGGTATTATAGATATTTCCCCTCTTAACTCCTTTTGACCTACAACATAAAACACCCTTTGGGACTTCATTAACCTATCATTATCAATCAAACACTCTCTAAAGTCTCTCAAAATCTCTCCCAACTCTTTGTTTAAGTAAGAGGTTGGGTTTTTCTAAGGAAATCAATTAGGGGCTTTCAGAAGTTAATCTCTCTTTATTATTTGGTTTTTAAGCCATATTAATCCTACCTCATTTTTAGTTCAACTAAAAACATGTTTTAATGAATGGTTTTCATAGTATTATTATGGTATTGTTTCAGTTTTAAAGTAGATGTTGTGTGTTTTGGTTGTTCTTTGTTGGATAATGCTTTACATATTTTACTTATGGTGTTTCCTATTATAATTATGATTTGAACCCGTGGTTGTATGGGAATGGTTAATTGATATTTGATTTTGCATTTGGAAACTATATGCCCTCAATATGATTGTTAAAATGCCAATGTGAATGATTTTGTCACATAGTTTGACTATTCTTGAAACCTTCTCATTACATAACATGGTTATGGAACTTAAATTGGTTTGGTTGGTTTAGAATGGTTTGAAAAGTCCTTGGTGACCATGGTCTTGATTTAACTAGAAATTTTGGAGTCAAAGTTTAATGGCTTTTGTATGGCATAAACGGATAGACTTGCAAGCGCTAATTTTTGTATGATGATACCAATGTTTAATACCTAATTAAATAGACTCCTTGGTAAATGGTTGGGTATGTATAAATGGTTTTAATATGGTATTAAAGGAGGTCGTATTAGAAAATCCATGGAAGGTGAAGCTCCCAAGGGGACCAAAACTAGAAACTCATGTTTGCCGATGTGAGGTTTGGTCTTGGTGACCATGTTCATGATGTCATACCTATATATTAGGATATATAATAGTCATCTCAAGTTCTTTTTTTCAGTTCATAGGGCTAACACGCACCGAGGCCCTTTCAGCAGGAGAAGCTGAACCCATATAGCCCATGGATAGTTTTCGGAAGACAAAGCAACATAACCCAGGTTAAAGGAATTAAATGCATGCTAAAACCAATTCCTTTTCCTAGTATGTATGTTATTATATGTGGTTATATACTTTGGTTTTGAATTATGGTATTATCTTATCCTTATTCCTGAGTAAATGCTAGTATTCATTCTGCTAACCCTATTTAAGCATTGTATCCCCATACGATACAAGAAACAACCATACTACCATTCCTCTTGCTTAGTGACTTGGATTCGGGGACAACTTTAAGTTAGATTAACATGCTGAGCTTTCATACTCTGTAATACTCCATTTCATGTGAAAGACTTCTTTGAATTATTTTTGTTTCTTTTATTTTTGTTTTGGATATGGTCAGGGGCATATCCCAATTAGATATTAATTAATTCTTGTTAGAGTCTTTAGTAAAACTACTATGGGTTAAGCTGTATCAGTATTGGTGTCAACCTTGGTATTGGTATTGAGATTAGGGTTGGCACCGTTTGGATAATTGGTATAGGTTTTTGGATTATGATTTTAGACTTTATTTAATGTCCCTAAAATATTATTTCTTTATATGTTATATGTTCAGAATTTATCCAACACATAGAGTATGACAGCTATGGTTTAGTATTGGAGGTGGTCTCCGGTCCTGGTTAGGCTTGAGATGCCCAACACGATTAGACCCTGGTTTAGGTCATGTCAAATTGGCATCTGAACCCTAGGTTCATGGTCAATTGGGTGTCCAACAAAGCCACGAGGAGTAGAGTCTCTTTTAAGGGTGTGTAGCACACCACATTCTTAAGTATGAGTCTATAAGGAATTTAGGAATGTTTTTCTTTATTGTGTTATATTTTAAAGTTGTAAAGTCTAAGGTCCTGAATTCTCCTCTAGTTCCCATTTGTTTTATTTCTAAAAAATGCCTCCTCGAATAGCTGAAGCTCACCGAAACTCCTCTATCCTACCTAAGGATGTTATTGATGGGACCCATCCTACACATAAGGTCCAAACCTGGTCTAGGGGTCCTATTTTTTATTTACCTCCTGGAGTTCCATCAGTTCCCTGTAGTCCATCTCGAGCCCCTCAGTTTTATGTGACAAATGTTGAGTTTTTCCAACATACCCATATGTTTTCTCAGTTAGTAGCTTCTCAAGATGAGCAAGGTACTTCTGTTACTTCATCTTCTAAGTCCAAAAGGGTTGGACAGTTCATGTGGTTGAATCCTCCAACCTTTGCTAGTATTAAGGTAGAGAAGGAACCTCATGGTTTTCTAGATGACATGGAAAAGATTTTTTATTTTATGCACGCCATCAATGTAGAAGGCATGGAGTTTGCCGCCTACCAGGTAAAATATATGGAGTACACTTGGTACGAGGAATGGGATCATTCACAATGCTGAGTTAGACATATGGGAGGATTTTTCTAATGCTTTCTTGGATAACTTATTTCCTTAATAGTTAAGGGAAGCCAAGGAAGAAAATTTTGTTAATTTGAAGTAAGGCAAGGTATCAGTCAAAGAGTATGCCTTGAAGTTTCACCAGTTATCTCAGTATACTCTATATTTTGTATCTAGCATGAGGGCTATAATGAGAAAGTTTGCTTCCAAATTATCCACATACTTGATTTTATGGAGTAAGACTGCCTGGTTGAACAATGGCATAGATATGTCTAGGTTGGTTATATACATACACCGGGTAGAGGAAGAGGAAGAGGAAGAGAAAAAAAATAGGCTAAGATAAAAAAGATACAAAGCAAGAAGTTTAGATTTTTTGAGCAAGGTGGTGGCTAACATCAGATAGACTGGGATGGTGGGAAGTGGCCCAAGAAGAAGTGGGATAGTTATGGGTCTTACACAATGGCTAGTACCCCTACCCAAAGTCATTAGGTGAAAGAAATTTACATGGTGGAGACAACTATAGGACACTGGGTTCCCAATATCAGGTAAATGAGGCCCTGTCAGCTCCATTATATCTTCCCTACAGATTTTATCGGTTGCATCGGGGATACTTTGATGAAGAAAAGGATAAATACTTCAACTATGGTTAGCCAGGGCACATCGTAAGAAGTTGTCCAGTGGTCATGGTTGTTTCGAGGGGAAATAAAGTTCTTGTTGACTTTCTTCAGTCAGGCACCCAAGGGTGTGCCATCAAGTTCTGAAATTGGTTGGAACCATCTTTATGCTCTCACTAACTGACAGGAGTCCTAGGCATCACCTAATATCGTGACAGGTATGTTGAAACTCTTTTCCATTAAAGTGTACTTTTTTACTTGATTTGGGGTCCACTCTCTCTTATATGACCCCATTTGTGGCTGTGTATTTTAGTTTTGGTTCCGTGTATATTTTGGACCCTTTTTCTATTTCTATCCTACTAGGTGACTCTGTGATTGTCTAGAAGAGTCTATAGGGAGTGTATGGTATCTATTGGTAATAAAGAAACTGTGGTAGATTTTTTAAATTAGAAATGGTGGAATTTGATTTCATATTAAGGATGGATTAGTTACAGTTATGCTACGCATCTCAAGAATGTCACACCCATAAGGTTGTCTTTAAATTTCCTATTAAGCTGGTAATTGAATGGGAGAAAAGTTCCTTAGATCCTATGGGGAGGTTCATATCGTATCATAGAGTTCAGATATTAATCCCCAAGGGGTGTCTCTATCGTCAGGTCTGGATTAAAGATTCTTACTTGAAGGGTCATTCATTATATTCTATCTCGGTGGTGAATGCATTTTTTGAGCTCTTTTCTGATGACCTTCTTGGTGTCCCTATTGATAGGGAGATTGGGTTTTGAATTGATCTTGTTCCGGACACTCATCAAAGTTTTATTCCCCCTTATAAAATATCTCTTGCTTAGTTTAATTAGCTTAAGGAGCAAAGAAAGTATCTTTTAGACAAAAGTTTCAGCCATCCTAATGTGTCCCCATAGGGTGCACCAGTAATAATCGTGCTTAATAAGGATGGTTCCCTTCTGATGTGTATTGATTACCGATAGTTGAATAAGGTGGTAGTAAATAATAAGTATCCCCTTCAAAGTATAGATGATTTATTTGATCAGTTGCAGGGTGTTAAGTTTTTCTCCAAGATTTATCTTCGATCCTGGTAGCATTAGTTAAAGATTATGGAGGTGGATATACCTAAGACTTCCTTTCATACCCGGTATAGGCATTTTGAGTTTTTCGTTATGTCTTTTGGGTTGACCAATGTCCTGGAGACATTCAAGGATTTGATGAATACGGTCTTCTATTAGTTTTGGGACTTGTTTATCATTGTATTCATAGATGATATTTTGGTGTACTCTAAGAGTGAGGTGGATCATGCTTATCACCTTCTAGTTGTGTTGCAAGCCCTAAGAGAGCTGTAGTCGTATGCCATGTTTTCAAAATGTTAATTCTTATTAAACTCTATCATTTTTTTGGGTCATGCTATTTCTAGTGAAGGGATCATGGTAGATCCGTAAAATGTTGCAGCGGTTATGAAGTGGCCTAGTGAAACACCCTAGACATTGACCCTTGCAAAATTTCTTGAGTTTTTGGCATTTGGACAAGGTATGACATATGTATATATGTCGTATGCTAGGGTACGACTATGAATCTTTTCTCATATTCTATGCAGTATGTCTTGGGTTGGATTTTATCCAAGATACGACTAAGAATCTTACTAGTTATATGGTAGGATTCAAGGTATGATGCCAAGTAATATGATGGTCAAAGTTTGGTCTAGTTGAGTCTTTTCAAGGTACAGTTTTGGTCTTGGTAAAGGTATGCCCTCAATATGTTTGATAAAATGCCTATGAGAATATTTTTACAACATTATTGGACTTTTATTGAAACTATTTCATGGTATGATTTGGTAATGAAACTCTAAATTTGTTCAGATGTTTTTGAATGGTACAAATGGTTTAAATGGTTTAAAATAGTTTTGAATGATAGGAATGGTTTGGAATTGTTAAATAGTAAGGCCTTAGAGGCTACAAAAAATTTTTGTATGAAAACTTTGTGGGGTACATGGGAATCCCCCAAGTGAATGAAATTATGAAATTGGTTTGAATGATGTATGACATGTGGGGTACATAGGAATCCCCAAAGAAAAGCTTATTAATGAAATACTGGTAGGGTACACGGGAATCCCCAAGTAAGCCTAATAATGAAATACTTGTGGGCTAGACGAAAATCCCCCAAGTAAGCCTAATAATGATGTACTTGTGGGGTACATAGTAATCCACCAAGGGAACTTAATAATGTAAACTATAGGGTTCTTGTGAATCCCCTTAGGTTGGCTAAAGACATTGTTTGTAAGATATAGTTAGTATGATGATACCAATTATAATATCCTCATTAATAATAATAAAATTGGTGGCTTGGTTGTGGGGAAATAGTTTTAATGGGGCATTAAGGGATGGGTGTGATAGCTTACCGTAAAAGTGGGATTCCAATGGACGAACACTGGAAAATCATCTTTATGCACATGAGGATTGGTCATGGTAACCATCTATGATACTTAGGGGGTCCACGGGAATACCCTAAGTACACTTATACATAACTATCATAGAGACCGAAGGGTACTCGGGAATCCCCTACTCCTATGGTACCTCTGATTTATGTGGCTACACGCATTAAGGCCAATTCATAGGGTTACACTGGATACATATAAATAATGGGTGAATTATGATGGTTAAGCTACACATAACCAGGTTAATGATTTTATAGGCATGCTAAACCCTGTTACCTTTCTTGGCATGTATTATATATACATATATATGTATGGTTATGAATGCATATGGTAGGTTTACTGGTTTAAATGTTTGGAATAATTTTACCTTTATAAAGAGTGGATGCTAGAGTTCAACCGCTCATGCATCTTCGGGTAGCTATATAACCACGTGATGCAGGAACTGGCCATTCTACTACTCCTTCTCTTTGATCAGATTCAGGGATAGTTAGTGTTGGATTGAAGTGGTGAGCTTCCATAGTTTTGAAGTCATCTATTTAATATCATGGATCTCTTTATATATTTTTGTCTTTCAATAGACTTTGGTTTTTGGCTATGGTCGGTGATAACACTCACCTATACCTTGAAATTTGGTAAAGGATGGTCGTTGTCAATAACTCACCTTTCGCTGAGGTCAAATCCACAATGAGTGAAATTAGAATTTTATTCTTATGGGTATTAACACTTACTAAGAAAATACTCGAAGCCAAATAAAGTAAAAAACATGATTTAAAATAGGGGGGTTGGTTTTGGGAGAGTGTTTGCCAATAGCAACTCAATTCGACAAACTACACAACAATGGTAATTCAACTTTGATATGGGAAGAATCTTGGGACTATGTCTACCTAAGGGAAAATTAGGCATGGGTATACGAAGGTTTGGTGTACATGATAGTTGTTAACAATATGGTAGGCTATGTCTAGGATCCTTGAGGCTAGTTTGTCAACAAAACCTTAAGAATTTCATTTATTAAACCATTTGGACACCTAGCAAGTGTGTGGATTATATTCCTCTATAACATTAATTTGGTATCCCTACTTCTAGGATGATACCCAATGTATAGCAAACCACATAATCACCCTTATGGCTAAGATAGTAAAAATTAGCAAACTACACCGATTAATCATCTATTATGGCCTTGGTTCCCACATCCCATTTTCAAGGATGATGTGGGTTAACCCTCTTTCATGGATGGTTTGAGATTTCAAGAGTTTAGGGCTATCACCCATAAACCTATTTTGAGTATTTGGGGATTTTACCCTTAAATCCCAACAAATTTAATCAAGCAATAGTAGACCCCATAACCAACAAACTAGCATATACACAAATACATCATAACCACAACTATTTGTACCTTAGTTCAACATAATACCAAGACAATGAAATAAAGCTACTCATGTAGAAAGGATAAAAAAGTATACTATAAGGGTTGTCAAAGCATCCATACTTCAAAAATACTAAACTAAAAGTCTAAAAATCAAATAACAAATCTTGCCCAATTAAGGTTTTCAATTTAAAATTCAGAATATTGCAAGAGTGTAGAATACACAAAATAGAAAAGGTTTTTACGCTTTGAAGTGATTTGGGGTCGACTGTTGAAAATTACAAAAATACCCCTAGGTCTAATCCCGTGTTTTTGCGATCGTACAAAATTTACTGCGATCGCGACTAGCATGACCATGAGTATATCCACGCGATCGCGATTCCTGACTATCTTCACTGGCTGCAACCGCAACCCTCAGACCGTGATCGCAATCACTTAGCCTCGCTCTGTACACTGTCCTTCAGTTGTGCACTTTTCTTCTCCTATTTGATCCTTTTTAGCTCAATTCCACATCTTTCTATTTCATCATTTGTGTGCCTACAAATTGTAGAAATTAATGCATTTAATCACAATGTTGTCTCATTTATGTATTAAAATCATATTAGTACGCACGAATGTTAAGTGTAGATGAGAGGTAAGTTCACCACTCATCAGTCGGGGGCATGTACCGACTAGATACTCTTTGGTTTAGTTTAGATGCTTTGTATGGAAAACTATGGACTTAGGTATGGAATGGTCATGATATATTTATATATACATTAGATTATTATCTTTTGTTTTGTTGGTTTTATCGGATGGATTTACATTTTTAGGGTTTGTCTAGTAAGTAGACCTATCCCAAAGTTAATATATCTTCTAATTATCTATCTTCTAATATGCGATAATTCATCTGACTCAGGGTATATGGTGGTTGGTTGGATTGGGCAGCGGGGGAGGTCTCCGCTCCAGATCGGACTTGAGATGCCCATTACAACAAGGCCCCAATTTAGGTCGAGCCAAGCTAGAATCAAAGCATAGCTTTTGGTGTCATGGGGTTTCCACAAAGTCATGTCAAGTAGAGACTTTCTTATCGGCGTGTTGTGCACCAAACTGATAATCAGGAGGCTACGAGACATTTAGGAATGTTTAACTTTTTTGTTGTTCTATGTTCGGGCTATAGAGTCTATGATCTTGAATTCGCCCCTAAAACTTCTTTGGCTCACCTTTTAGATCATGTCCTCTCAATGATCTAAACTTCATGGAAACTCATCTGTCCCACTTGAGGATTACATGGATGGATATCATTCAACTCATGAGGCACAAACCTTGTCAAGGGTTGCAGTTTCTAGTTTTCCCCGTAGAGTTCCATCATTCTCCACTGACCATACTCCGGATGGTCGTAATCATACCCAATTACCTCAAGAAGATATTACCAATGTTGAGTTTCAACACTTTATTCATTTACTGGCCTAGATAGTGACATATTTGTCATGCCAATCTTGTTCTAGTAGTGTGAGAAAAAATTATGCAAGGTAGAGAAAGAGGCAGATGAAGAAGTCTCAACATTCATACCGAGTAAGGGGTCATAAAATTTATAGTAGAGGTGGTGGAAAGTTGTTTAAGTAAGGGAATCCTGGGAGTTACCATGTGTTTTTTAGTGTCCCTTATTCTCAGTCCTCTAGTGAGTAACATTTTTGGGCTGGTAGAGTTCAGTCAACTCCAAACTATTCACCCTATTGATTTTGCAATTAATTGCACTTTAGTTATTGCTACGAAGGAATGAACTAGTTTTATCATGATGGTCAGTTGGGTTATATGAAATGGGAGTTCTCCTTAAGGATTTACACTAGGAAAAATAGGATACCTGTCGCCACTTTTCTAACTCCTGAACCAAGGGGCCTACTTTTGGTTTCTGCTTTGGTCGGTACCGTCATAATGCTCTCTTTCTTCATTAGGATTTTGAGGCATCTTATGATGCTGACTGTTATGTTTAAAACTATTTTACTATTGTATGTGTGGTTTACTTGGTCTGAGGTCTCCTCTCTTTTGTGGCCCCATTTATGATTGTATATATTGGTTATGATCCCGAGGTTATTTCAAATCCTTTTTATTTCTACCCTGCTAAGTGACTTTGTGATTTCTAAAAGAGTCTATAGGGTGTGTGTGGTATCTGTTGGTATTAAGCAATCATTGGTCAATTTGTTTGACTTGAATATAATGGATTCAAATGTTATTCTGGGGAAGGATGGGTTGCACTCTTTCTATGCATCATTAAACAATCAAACCCATAAGGTTGTCTTTAGGCTCCCTGGTGAGTTAATCATGGGATGGGAGGATTGTTCCCGTGCTATTAAGGAAAAGGTTATATCATACCTTAGAGTTTGGAGATTCATCTCTAAATAGGCGTCTCTATTAGAATTCAGTCTGGGTTAAAGATTCAAACTCAGAGAGTCCTTCTTTCCATTTGGTTTTGGTGTGAATGAGTCTTCCTGAGGTTCTTTTTGGTGACCCTCATGGTGTCTTGCTAATGGGAAGATTGAGTGGTTGATTGGTCTTGTTTCAAACACTTGTCTAATTTATTTTCCTTCTTTTTATGGAATGGTTCCAATTTAGTTGAAGGAGCAATTTAGGGATCTCTTAAATAAAGGTTTCATCTATCCTAATGGTTCTCCATGGGGTATTCCTTTTCTTGTATGCATAAGGGGGATGGTTTTCCTAGGAATGCAAAGGTTTCCGGTTGGTGACTAAGGAAATTAGGGAGTCCTCCTTGTGGGGTGGACCAGTGATACACATATTTTATATGGGGTACGTGGTTAGTAGTGCATGGTGGTTCATAGACACTGAGTGTGAATCTTAGATATTGATTTTGAGGAAGAGAGTATGTTATCTCTTGGATAACAACACAGGAATTATGTAGGTAGATTGGTAGGTTGGATGAGGTTTTTTGCATAGGAAAACCAAGTATCCCCAATGATCATCCTTGGTGATACCCATTAAAGAAGAGTGTTGTGATCATAGGTGAAATAAGTTGAAGGTTAAGGGTTGATCTTTAATTTTCATTTAGCGGTAGACTTCCAGAGAAGTACAGGGTTGATCTTTTCTCTCATTCTAGTGGTTCTCTTCTATCATGATCAAGAGAGTACTCTATTTGTGTGGAATGCATTCTAGTAACGCTTATGCTTAAATTTCACATTCATCATTCGCCTTGTTCCCTGAAATGAATGTTGACCTTACATTGCATTACCTTTGATGTACATAAAATTATGTTTCTTTCGGTGTACAATTGAAAGGACTCCTACTATGGTGTGTTGTGTCGGGATTGTTCTTCGTTCATGAGCTAGGTGGTTCTTTTGAAATTCGTTGTGCCTATTGTGCCGTTTCTCTTTTTGGGGGTCTCGCTTGGGTGGCATGGATAATTCATGTACTTTAGTTCCTTAATGACCCTTCTTATGTTAGAGTAGTAGTGGTTGTAGAAGTGTGGTGATATTTCAAAATAGAGTAAATATAGAAGTCCTTAAGTGGGGAAGAGTCAGGGTGACTACTAGATCTAAGGTTTTTTAGGGTGAGGTAAGGTTGTTGTCATGAGGAATATTTAGAAGAGGAGTAGGTGGTGAAAAATCCTTTTGATAGATGATAGAGGTTTCTAAACTTATGGAAGGATAGATCATACCGGGGGTATAGAAAAGGTAAGCTTGAATGTTGTGGTTGCTAGATGTACTAATCATTATGTTAGGTACTTGAGAATTTTTTTGTGGCATAATGCTTTCTTGTAGTAATGGCAGGGGAGTAGTGTTTTGGGTTGATGTAAGGAGTAAATCCCGCTAGCTTAAGTTGATCTCCTTTTATCTTTGGATAGGCTTGAACATGGAAGTAGGGTATGGTTAGACTTTGGCTCTCATGGGAATGTGTCTCTAGGGAATTATAAGTTTAATTGGACTTGCCTTCTAGCAAGGGTTCCATTCATCAAGTATTCCATGTGTATCTATTGAGTTAAGGGTTGAATGGTCCTTCGTTGGTGTAATGCCCTGAATCTGGTACCCGAAATGCTACACGGTGCTCATGACCCCGAAGGTTTGTACCTGAACACTGCATAATATACTGTATAAATGCATAAATAAAGGTTCTAAGGCTGTATGTTCAAATCTGTAACATAACTGTAAAAACTAACATATTGATGGGGAATAAAAAAGCCAAAACAACTGAAATAAACTATTTGAACATACAGTAGTCTGAAAAGCCTCTAACTGATTGTATTGACTAAATAAGGAGTTGATGGGACATGTCCCCAGCTAACTACAACTACTAAAATAAATTAATTATTGAGATAGTAAAGTAATGGTCATGTCCTTAAAGGATGAGAACTCACTGCTAACTCTGACTGCGGAGACTGGAATTCTACTGATGATCTGGAGCTCGTGCTTCTGAACCTATGGTATAAAACACCATAGCGCAAATGCGTCAGTACGTTTGAATGTACTAGTATACATGTGAGGTAGGTTGAATGCAAAAAGGTTCACATGCATGAACTATACTAACTGACTGCATAACATGAACATGAGAATACATGCATGACTACATACTAACTATAACTGAGTTCGTGATAACATGATTACTGAGTTTGAGTACTAATAACATAAGTTTCTGAGATCTATATTACTGAAATAGCTGATACTGAGCAACTGTATCTGACAGTCTAGGTTCTGGTGGAACTTGCTGAGTTTCATACTATTCTGAGTTGACTGTATTTGACAGTCCTAAATCTTGTTGAACAATTTGAGTTCTATCGCTGAGAGTGAATGAATGTATCTGATAGTCCTGATTCTGTACTAAAACTATTGGAAGTAGTTATCTAGCCGACATGCCCTTAATACGCCATTATGGCTGAGTTGGGGTCCAATCTGTAACCCTAATTGGAAGGGTGTCAATACTGCTCTACTGGTAAGGACAATCTGCGAGTAATCCTCATATAACAGGCAACTCTAGTGAGAAAGGTGGGAACCCTTATATAACAGGTTAATCCACCTTATCTTCCCTTATATAACAGGCTATGATGTCTCAACCTACGCTGGCTACATAGTTCTGGAACGCAAGGATTGATTCTAAGAATCACACCCTTATATAACAGGTCGGTTCCTATCCTTGGTTCGCTCGATGCTAAATTCTACTCCCATCTGAATAGACACTGAAGATGATTAACTAAACTGACTGGACTGAGTTAACTAAGTTCCATTGATTGACAGAATACCACAGAGATTACTGAATTTCTAAGGTTTCTGATATTACTGAGTTTTCCTGAGTCACATGACTGACTAAATTTCTATGAACATGGCTTGACTAAGAGTATCTTGAAAACTCCACACTGATTCTAGGCATACAGCTAAATTTTTGGGTACAAGTACCCCCAAAACTCGATAGAAGGAAACTGACAAAGCATAACTTTCTTGGATACATGACCAGCATCACAATCCATAATACAATAAGTTGGAAATTTCTTGAAATGGAAGTTCCAAAGCCCCACAATGGCCACACATATATCCATAACTCATTGACTAACACATTTAATCAAACACCTGGCATGCATAAACGTGTACAAAAAGGGATTCATATTTCAAAGTAAGTTTCTAACATTCTTGGGACAATTTAATGTTAGGTAAAAGTACGAGGTATTACAATATCTCTTTCTTGAGAAAATTCATCCTCGAATGTGACTGAGTGAGAGGGGAGAATATAAACTGACGTACATACTGAAAATGAACAAGACTGATAACTGAATATATCATAGTGATCATGCATATATGATGCATGTTTAACTGATTCATGAATGCATGATTGAGTGTTCTGATGAACTAAGGTTCTCACAATAAGAATGCATATCTGATGCAAGATTATATAACAGAACAGGTGCATGAATGCATGACTGAATATGCAATAGCATTTAATACCAAGTTTGTGATAAAATTCTCAACATGAAATAGATACTAAGTTTGTCACTGAAATATGAACATGAAACTAAAAATCTTAAGGAGAACTGTTACCTTAAGCTTGATCTTAGTTGGCGAAGAAGAGATGAGGATACTTGGTTCTCATATCTTCTTCTATTTCCCAAGTACCTTCCTCGATGGACTGATTTTTCCAAAGAACTTTGACTAAAAGGACTACTTTGTTCCTCAGTCTACGAGTCTGGTAGTCAAGAATTTTGACTGGAATCTCTTCATAGGAGAGGCTGTTCTGAACATCTATGCTTTGAATAGGGACTACAACTGCTGGGTCACCTATGCACTTCTTGAGAAAAGAGACATGGAAAAATGGATGAACTGAGGGTAGATCTGAAGGTAATTCGAGCTCATAAGCTACCTTGCCGAAGAGACTGAGAATTTTGAAGGGACAGACATATCGGGGACTAAGCTTTCCCTTCTTTCCGAATCTATTCACTCCCTTCATGGGAGAGATCTTTAGATACTCATAGTCACCAACCTCGAACTCAAGGTCTTTTCTATGCATATATGCATAAGTCTTGTATCGGCTCTGATCAGCCTGGAGTCTTTCTCTGATCAACTGGACTTTCTGTAAAGCTTCAAACACTAAGTTAGGCCCTATAACTGAGGTCTCACTAACTTCGAACCAACCGATTAGAGATCTGCATATCCTACCATAGAAAGCTTCAAATGGAGCCATCCGAATACTGGAATGATAGATGTTATTGTGTGCAACCTCAATCAAAGGAAAATGGTCATCCTAACTACCCTTGAGATCAATTGCACACGCCCTTAGCATATATTCTAAAGTATGAATGAACCTTTCTGATTGACCATCTGTATGAGGATGAAAGGCTGTACTTAGATGAACTTAGGTACCAAAACCCTTTTGTAACACTTTCTAAAAATAAAAGGTGAACTAGGTACCTCTGTCTGAGATAATAGTTAATGGAACACCGTGCAATCTAACTAACTCTTTGATGTAGAGTTTGGCGTAATCCTTAGCTGAATAAGAGGTATGGACTGGAAGGAAATGAGCTGATTTGGTCATTCTGTCTATAATAACCCAAACTAAATCATGCTGCCAACGAGTACGAGGAAAACCCATCACGAAGTATATGTTAACTTATTCCCACTTCCAAGTAAGAATACCAAACTCCTACATAGAGCCACTAGGTTTCTGATGCTCAATCTTAACCTGCTGACAAGTAGAGCACTTAGCCATAAACTCTGCAATATCTCTCTTCATCCCAATCCACAAATAGAGTTCCCGTAAGTCACTGTACATCTTTGTGGCCCCTGGATGAATAGAGTAGCACATACCATGCGCTTCTGCAAGAATTCGCTGCCTTAAGTCATCTACACCTGGAACACATAGACGACCCTGTCAATGCAGAACACAATCTCCCCCGTGGGAGAAAACCTCTACTTTTTGATCCTTGACTGATACCTTTCACTTGATAAGGTTGGGATCTATATCTTGCTTTTGTTTTACCTTAGAAACTAGAGATGATTCAGAACTACTCTGAAACCATATGTCACCCTCATCAGAATCGACTAAGAGAATGACTTGTCTGGCAAAATGATGGATTTCCTAAGCTAACTTCTTCTTACTGTCCTTAACATGAGCAACACTACCCATAGATAGTACACTGAGAGTGTCGGCCACAACGTTGGCCTTGCCCAGATGATAAAGGACACTTATGTCATAATCTTTCAAGAGCTCTAACCACCTTCTCTGATGAAGATAGAGATATTTCTATGAAAAGACATACTAAAGGCTCTTGTGATCTGTGAACACATCCACATGAACACTGTATAGATAATGCCTCCAAATTTTCAAGGAAAATACTGCAGCTGCTAACTCAAGATCATGTGTAGGATAATTCTTCTCATGGGGTTTAAGCTGTCGATAGACGTAGGCTATGACCTTACCATGCTGTATAAGGATATAACCCAAACCTACTCTGAATGCATCACAATACACTATGAACTCCTCTGGACCATCTAGAAGAGCTCAGACTGGAGCTGAGGTGAGTCGAGTCTTCACCTCCTGAAAACTCTTCTCGTCAGAATCTGACCACTGAAACTTGACTTTTTTCTAATTCAATCTGGACATAGGGGATGTAATAAAAGAAAATACCTCAACAAACCATCTGTAATAGCCAGCCAAACCCAAGGAACTCGTGATATCTGATGGAGATACAGGCTTAGGATAGTTTCTTACCACTTTGGTCTTTTGAGGATCAACCCTAATGCCATCACCAGAAAAGATATGACCAACGAATGCTACCAACCTTATCCAAAACTCTCACTTACTGAATTTGGCAAACATCTGATGATTTCTTAGGGTCTTAAGTATGATTCTGAGATGGTCTTTATGATTACGCTCACTGTAGGAATAGACCAGACTATCTTTTATGAAGACTATGACTAACATGTCCAAATACTGCTTGAAAAACCGGTTCATCAAGTCCATGAAAGTTGTTGGGGCATTGGTAAGACCAAAGGACATAACTAGGAATTTGAAGTGACCATACCGAGTACGAAAGGCTATTTTTGGAATGTCACATTCTCTAACTCTGAGCTGATGATAGCCTGATCTGAGGTATATCTTAGAGAAATATTTGGTACCCTAAAGTTGGTCATACAAGTCATTTATTATGGGAAGTGGATACTTGTTGTTAACCGTGTGTTTATTAAGCTGATAGTAATCAATGCACATTCTGAGGGAACCATCTTTCTTGCGCACGAATAAGACAGGTGCACCCCACGGGGACACGCTGGGTCTGATGAATTCCTTATCTAAGAGATCCTTCAATATCTCTTTCAATTCTTTGAGTTCCGTTGGTGCCATTCTGTATGGAAAAATAGATATAGGTTTAGTATCTGGAAGAAGATCAATGCCGAAGTCTATTTCCCTTTGGGGAGGAATTCATGGAAGATCTTTAGGAAAGACATCTAAATATTCATTTTCGACTGGGACTGATTCGATACTGGGAGTTTCAGAACTAGTATTCTTAACTCAAACAAGATAATAGACACACCCTTTAGATGTCATTTTCCTTGCCCGAAAGTAGGAAACAAGTTGACCTCTGCACGCTAAAGTACTACCCTTCCACTATAGGACAAGTTCATTTGAAAATTAAAACTGGACAATTTTATTTTTGTAGTCGACTGTGGCATAGTAGGTATAAAGCCAATCCATGCTGAGAATGACATCAAAATCAATCATCTCTAATTTGACTAAGTCTATCAAAGTGACTTTTTGGAATATCATAACCGGATAGTTCCTGTATACCCACCAGGCAATGATTGTTTTACCAAATGGGGTAGAGACTGAAAAGGGCTCTTTTAGAATTTTGAGACTGGTTCTGAAATCAACTACTATATAGAGAGTGAGAAAAGACAAAGAATCTCCTGGATCAACTAAAGCATAAACATGTACATGAAAGATCTGTAACGTACCAGTAACTATATCAAGAGAATTATCCTGATCTTTTCGATACATGAGAGCATAAATTCGATTTGGGCATTGCCCACTAGTAGCATTGGAGGTGGCACCCTTCGGGTTTGGGCGATCGAACTGAGTTGAGGAACATTTTTGCTGACTTTGAGGACCTGTCTGAGGACAGTCTATGACTCTCTGGCCTGGCTTGCCACATCCGAAACAAATACCACTGCCAGCTCTGCAAATACCCTGATGGTACTTTCCATAAGTCTAGCAAAGAGGATAGGTACGGGCACTACTAACAATCCCCTAAGACTTAGAGCCCGGTGCCCTATCTGTGTTACCATCTCTGAATATAGGACCTGGAGCGCCTACTGAAAAAAGAGATGGAACTACTGACTTAGGATGAAACTAATAACGATTTCCTCCTTCAGACTTGGGTTGAGCAATGTTGAAACTACCTATCCTTTCTCTCTTATTCTACTTCTCCCTCATCATAATCTTTTGTTCTATCTACTGAGTATGAGTCATAATCCTGGATATGTTCATGCCACTATTCAATATCGTGGACCTGTACTCATTGACCACACTATCATTTACCCTAGAGGAAAACTTACTCATCTTAGCCCTGCTATCTACAACCACATGAGGAGCATATCTGGCTAATTTAGTAAACTTAAGAGAATACTCTTTCACTATCGTGTTGCCCTACCTGAGGTTGAAAAATTCTAATACTTTAGCTTCTCTCAGCTCTAGGGGAAAGAATCTATCTAAGAATGCAGTAGCAAACTCCTCTTACTCAATAGGACCTGTATCTATAACCCTCTTTAACTTTCACTATTTGTACCAAGTGTGAGTAACAGCGTGCAACTGATATGCATTTAGCTCCGCACTCTCACTAGAATTAACACCCATGATATCCTTAAACTTCTGAACTTGATCAAGAAATTCATGAGGGTCCTCATCTAACTTAGACCTGAGAAAGGATGGAGAATTTATTCATGTGAAGTCCCAAAACCTGGCTGTAGCTGAATTGGCCGCTGGTTGGGCTGGAATAACAGCTGGTCGTTCATTCTGAGCATTGACTGACTGAGTAAGAGTTGTGAATGCATCTCTGAACTCTGCATAAGAGACATGTTCTCCCAAAGGTTCTTCAAGCTAAAGGGCTGACTGATTCCCATTTCTTCTTTTAGGAGTCATGTTTGGTAGAAGAAATGGAGAACTAGATTAGACTGAGAGATTAGCTTGAGGTTATGCTCACTGGCATGACATGAATACTGAAAGAAGGGAAACTGTTCCTCAAACATCTTATAGCCTCTTGCACAAAAATGTGGCACGCATTACACCCACGCCCAAGACTCTACAAGATGTGGCTTTCAGACTTCCTAGGAAAGTATTGAACCTTAGGCTCTGATACCATGTTTGGTATACCCCGAATCTAGTACCCGGAAAACTACATGGTGCTCATGACCTCAAGCACCACAAGCTAACCCATGACTGATAGTTGTACCTAAACACTGTATAGTATGCTGTATAAATATGGAAATAAAGGTTATAAGTCTGTAAGGTTCAAATCTGTAACATAACTGACAAAACAAACATATGGATTGGGTATGAAATACCCAAACCAACTAAAATTAACTATCAAAACATACTGTAGTATGAAAATCCTCTAACTGATTGTACTGATTGAATAAGGAGTTGATGGAACATGTCCCCAACTAAATCTAACTACTGAAATAAATTAATTGATGAGACAATAAAGTAATGGTCATATCCTTGAAGGATGAGGACTCACTGCTAACTCTGACTGCGGAGACTGGAATGCTACAGATACTTTAGAGCTCGTGCTTTTGAACCTATGGTATAAAACACCATAGCGCAAATTCATCAATACATTTGAATGTACTGGTATACATGTGAGGTAGGCTGAATGTAAAAAGGTTCACATGAATGAACTATACTAACTAATTGCATAACATGAACGTGAGAATACATGGATGACTACATAATAACTATAACTGAGTTTGTGATAACATGATTACTAAGTATGAGTACTGGTTACATGAGATATTGATATCTGTATAAATGAAATAACTAATACTGAGCGACTATATCTAACAGTCTAGGTTCTGGTAGAACTAGTTGAGTTCCGTACTATTCAGAGTTGACTCTATCTAACAGTCCTGAATCTTGTAGAACTATCTGAGTTCTATGATTTAGACTGAATGACTGTATCTGATGGTCCTAATTTTATAATGAAACTAAGGGAAGCATTTATCTTATAGACATGCCCCTAATACGCCATTAAGGATGAGTTGGGGTCCAGTCTGTAACCACAATTAGAAGAGTGTGAATGCCGCGCCACTGGTAAGGACAATCTATGAGTAACCCTTATATAACATGTAACTCTATTGAGAATGGTGGGAACCCTCATATAACAAGTTAAGTCACCTCAAATGCCCTCATATAATAGGTTATAATGTCTCAACCTATGCTGGCTATATAGTTATGGAATGCAAGGATTGCTTCTAAGAATCTCACCCTCATATAATAGGTGGGTTCCCATCCTTGGGTTCGTTCGGTGCTAATTTATAGTCCTATATTAATAGACACTGAACATGATTAACTGAACAGACTAGACTGAGTTTACTGAGTTCCGTTGACTGATGGAATGCTACTGAGATTACTGAATTTCTGAGGTTTTTGAGATTACTGAGTTTACTGAGTTTTTCTGAGTCACATGACTGACTGAATTTCTATGAACATGGCTTGACTGAGATTATCTTGAAAATACGACACTGATTCTAGGAACACAACTAAATTTTCAGGTACAGGTACACCCAGGACTTGATAGAAGAAAATTGACAAAACATGACTTTCTTGAATACGTGACCTACATCACAATCCATAATATAATAAGTTGGAGATTTCATGAAGTGGAAGTTCTAAAGCACCACAATGGCCACACATATATCCATAAGTCATTGACTAAGATATTTCATCAAACACCTGGCATAAATAAACTTATACATAAATGGGAATTTCATATTATCATACTAGTATGTCAATTATCCTTTATATAGGCTTTTAATCGATCACATGGGGAGTATGCTTTGGTTATACAATCATCAACACATCTAATAATCATGGACACAATAATCAACGTGTAAATTATAGGGTTTATCATGATTATTATGCAAATCACCAAATCCTAGGGTCAATCATTGGAATATGTCATTTAAAACATGAATCAAAAGCCCACAACATCATGAACATGAATATCAATTCTATTTAATTTATGAACATTTATAAATACACAAATCTTGGATTTTGAAAATATATTCTTGAGCTTCACGAGTGGAAGGGACTCATGAATCAACAGATGACATACCTGGATGGATGATTTCTTGAAGATTAATGGAGGAAAACTTAAATCCTTGAATTGAAATTAAACACCTAGGATTTCTTGTTCTTGGGGATTGATCTTTGAGAGGAATCCCTAATTTGATGTTGTGAATGAATAATGAACTTATGAACCTTGGTCTGATATAATTAGGGGTTAAAATGGGTGGAAAAGACCCAAATACCCTTTAAAAATGAATTAAAATTCATTGAACGGGACCTGTAATGGCTCATGCAATGGTCCTTCGCTGGCTCGAGGCTCCTTCATTTTGACCGTCGTACACGGACCAAAAAAAAACTCACTGCCTCATAGCGACAGCTTGGGCGACGGTCCGTCGCAAGTTCGACGGTCCATCAAGTTGTCCGTCATACCTTATCCTTAAGTTTGACTCACTGCCTTGGCTATGGAGGTCTAGGCGATGGTCAACCTCTAGGTGACGGTTCATCGCTAGGTCGATGGTCCGTCAACCTGGCCGTCGCACCGGGCTGATTCTGACAGCTATGAGTAAAATGTCCATAATGTTTTACTCCGATACCGGATTTGGATGAAATTGGTATAATTGGAAAGCTAATTCAATTTACCACATGATAAAAAGTAAAAATATTAAAAATTCCACATGTACAAAAATAGATTTATATTTTCAAGTAACTTTTTAACATTCTTGGGATGATTAGGTAGAAGTACGGGGTATTACAATTTGTTGGATCCTTTAGGTTTTATTGGATCCCAAGCTCTTTGTTCTTTAAGGAGGTCCCAATAAGGATCTTGGGTTTTCAATTTTGCCGGGTACGAACAAAAGGGGTGGCTTTGATGAAGGTTTTATGGTTAAACCAAGAGTCCGAGAAAGCCATTTGGGATCCGAAGGAGGACATGTAGTCTAAGAATCCATCTTTGTTCTTCATTCTAGAAACTCATGCGTAAGGTATGTGTTCTTTATCACATCTTATTGGTTAAAGAAAGGGTGGATTTACTTTGGTCTTTGTTCTCTAACTTAGATAAAGAACTGAATGAAGGTGTCGAGGTGTAAATCGTTTAGGAGTATGTCCTGATCTTCTAATCTTGAGTTATGTCTTGATATATTATTTTGGTTGGAGCAAAGTTTGATGTGTGTTAATGTGTTATCTCATGGATTTTCTAGCCCTTACTTTTCATTCGAGGTTGAATGATCCTGAGTGGGGGATAATGAAATACTCTAAACTTTGGCCCTTGTAAAATTGCTTAAGTTTTGAGCATTCTGGGCAAAGTATGACTCATGCATACAATTTATATGCTATTGTATGACTATGGACCCTCTCTTATATGTAAGGTAGTATGTCATAGGTTGGTTTCTGTCCAATATATGGCTAAGAATGATTCTAGTCATATTCTAGGATACAATGTGTATGATTCCAAGTCGCATGATGGCTAAAGTTTGGTCTAGTTTAATTTTTCAATGGTATGGTTTATGGGTACTTCTTATACCAAGGTGAAAGAGTTATCCCTAGGTGGTTGTATGATGGTTACTATAGTGGATCAAGGTGGGGTCTAGGGTATGAGTTAGGGTACCACCTATATATTAGGGTACAGATAAGGAGGGGTGGTCGTACCCTCCTGGGAGATTGTTTTCATCTTTTAAGCTAAGGGGTAGTCTGGATATTCCTATCCCTAAACCCTTGTGTATTTACATTATATATCCTGTTATGGCATCTCATAACACTTATTTAAAGATCAAAACTCTCAAAATACTCTGTTTAAGCACTTTCTTGAAGATTGAAGGCTAGGGTTTCTACAAGTGTTCTTAAAAGGGCACAAAAGTCAAGTTTTCTTTCCTGAATCTTCTTGGATAAAGCATGTTACATCTCCCATATTGTTTGTTCCAACTAAAGGAATGTTTTAATGTGTTTAAAACATTGATCTTTAATCATATATTATGGTTTTGAAAACAAATGTTGAAGCTTTTGATGAATATTGATGAGTATTCCTTACTCTTGCTTAAAACTATGTTTTCATGTGTTTTTGGTTATGGTTTGCACTTGTGTGTTCTTGTTGGTTTTGTTTTAATAAATGAGTCATGGATATCCCTAAACTTGATGGTTTATGCTTCGTTTTGGTCTTGGTAAAGGTATGCCCTCAACATGTTTGATAAAATGCCTATGAGAATATTTTTACTATATTGTTGGACTTTCATTGAAACTATTGCAAGGTATGATTTTGTAATGGAACCCTAAATTTGTTTAGATTGTTTTGAATGGTATAAATAGTTTAAATATTTTTGAATGGCTTAAAATAGATTTGAATGATAGGAATGGTTTGGAATGGTTAAATGGTAAGACCTTAGTGGCTATGAAGTTGTTTTGTATAAAAACCTTGTGGGGTAAATAGGAATTCCCTAAGTGAATGAAATGATGAAATTGGTTTGAGTGATGAACAACATGTGGGGTACATGGGGATCCCGCAAGCAAAGTTTAATAATGAAATACTTGTGGGATACATGGGAATCCCACATGTAAGACTAATAATGAAATACATGTGGGGTACAAGGAAATCCCCCATGTAAGCCTAATAATGATGTACTTATGGGATACATGGAAATCCCCCAAGAGAACATAATTATGTAACCTATGGGGAACATGGGAATCCCCTAAGTTTGCTAAAGAAATTGCTTGCAAGCTATAGTCAGTATGATGATACAATTATAATAGCCTAGATTAACAATAATTAAATTTGTGGTTTAGTTATGCGGAAATGGTATTATTTGGGCATTAATGGTGGGGTGTGATAGTAAATCAGGAAGGTGGGAGTCCAACGGATGAACACTAGAAACTCGTGTTTGCCGACACGAGAAATTGTCATGGCAACCATCTATGTTACTTACGGGGTACACGGGAATCCCCATGTACACTTGTACATATGTGTCTTAGAGAGAGAAGGGTACTTGAGATTCCCCTATTCTATGATATATCCTATTTGTGGAACTACACACACTGGGGCCCATTCAGGGGTTACCACATACGCAGGTTAATGATTTTAAAGGCATACTAACCCTTGTTCCCTTTCCCAGAATGGCATATATAGATATATACATAAATATTTATGGTTGTGAATGCATATGGTTGGTTTACTAGTTTTAAAGATTGGTATTATTTTACCATTATCATGAGTGTGTGTTAGCGTTCACCCGCTATCCCATCTTCAGGCGGCTGTATTGCCACGCGATGCAGGAACCGGCCGTACTACTCCACCTGCTCATTGATCAAATTTGGGGATAGTTTGTGTTGGATTTAAATGGTAAGCTTCCATAGTATGCAAGTCATCTATTTTATGTCATAGATCTCTTTTTATACTTTTATATTTTCATAGACTTTGGTTTTTGGCTATGGTTGGTGTTAACTCTTACCTATACCATTCAATTTGTTATAGAATGGTCTTTGTCAATATCTCAACTTTCGTTGTAGTCTAATCCACAAGGAGTGATTTTAGAATTCTAATCTAATGGGTCTTAACATTTACTAAGAAAACACACGAAGTTCAAATAAAGTAAAAAACATGATTTAAAATTGGGGGGGTTGGTTGGTTTTGGGAGAGTGTTTGTCAATATCA
This sequence comes from Capsicum pubescens, assembly GCA_030864215.1. NCBI lineage: Eukaryota > Viridiplantae > Streptophyta > Magnoliopsida > Solanales > Solanaceae > Capsicum > Capsicum pubescens. The sequence goes on from CM061546.1 coordinate 115,986,226, forward strand.
ATTCAATCCCACAAACTACACAAAATTGTAATTTAACTTCGATATGGGAAGAATATTTGAATTATGTCCACCTAATGGTAAATTAAGCATGGGTATACAAAGGTTTGATGTACATATTAGTTGTTAATAATATGGTATGCTAGTTCTAGGATCCTTGAGCCTAGTTTGTCAATAAAACCTCAAGAATTTCACTTATTGAACCTTTCGGACACCTAACAAGTGTTTTAATTATATTTGCCTATTACATAAGTTAGTTATCCCAATTTCTAGGATGATACCTAAGGTATAGTAAACCTTATAATCACCCTTATGTCTAAGATAGTGAAAATTAGCAAACTTCACCCATTAATCATCTACTACTTCCTCGGTTCCCACAACCCTTTTTTTAAGGATAATGTGGGTTCCGAAAGTTCACCTAAACACCTCTTTTAAGGATGGTTTGAGCTTTCTAGAGTTTAGGGTTTTCACCCATAAACCCATTTTGAGTATTTGGGGCTTTCACCCATAAATCCCAACCAATTTAATCAAGCAATAGTAGAACCAATCACCAACTAACTAGCATATACACAAATACATCATAACCCATTCTTCAAAAATACTAAATTAAAAGTCTCCAAATCAAATTACAATTCTTGCCCAATTTAGGGTTTCAATATCAGATTCAAAATGTTGCAAGAGTCTAGAACGCAAAAAATAGAAAAGGTTTTTTAGGATTTTAAGGGATTTGGTGTTGGCTGTTGAAAATAACAAAATTGCCCCTCGGACTAATCCCGCATTGCCACTATTGCGGCTACCATGACCATGGGTATATCTATGAAATTGCGTTTGCTGATCATTTTGACTGGTTTCGATCGCAGACTTCAAACCACAGTCGTGATAACTTAGCCTTATTCTGTACATGTTCCTTCAGTTTTGCTCTTTTCTTCTCCTCTTTGTTCCTTTTAAGCTCAATTCCATATCTTTCTATCTCATCACATGTATGCCTGCAAATTGTGAAAGGTAGTGTATTAAATCATGATGTTTTCTCATTTATGTATTCAAATCAGAGTAGTGTGCACGAATGTTAGGTGCAGATGAGCAGTAAGTTCACCACTCATCATTCAGGGGAATGTCCAAACTATATACTCTTTGTTTTAGTTTAAAGGCTTTGTATGGACAACTATAGGCATAGGTATGGAATGGTCATGATATATTTATATATATATTGGATTATTATTATTGGTTTTGTTGGTTGGTTATTATATAGATTGACTTGGATGGGTTGGTTTGGTAAGTAGACCTATCCCAAAGTCAGTAATCTTCTAATTAGCTATATTATTATATGTTCGAATTCATCTGACTCAGGGTATATGGTGGTTCGTTTGATTGGGTATCGGGGGTGGTCTCTAGTCCTAGTTGAACTTAAGATGCCCATTACTACAAGTTCCGGATTCAGATCATTTCAAGTTGGTATCAGAACCTAGGTTGTGGTGTCATGGAGTGTCCACAAAGTTGTGTGGAGTAGAGACTTTATTACGGGTGTGTTATACACAACGCTTATAATTAGGAGCCTACGAGGCACTGTATGTTCAACTTTTTTATTGTTCGATGTTTGGGCTATAGAGTCTATGATCTTGAACTCGTCCCTAAATCTTCTTTGATTCATGTTTCAGATCATGTACTCACAATGATCTAAAGTTCATGGAAACTCACCTGTCCCACTTAAGGATGACGAGGATGGATCTCGTCCAACTCATGTGCTATAAACCAGGACAAGGGTTGTAGTTTCTAGTTTTCCCAATGGAGTCCCACCGGTCTTCAGTAACCATATTTTGAAAGGTGGCACTCTTGCCTAATTACCTCAAGGAGATATTACAAATGCTGAGTTTCTATGATATATTCATTTGCTGGGAAAGATAGTGACATATCTGTCATGCTAATTTGGTTTTAATGGTAAGAGAAAGAATAGGGCATGTTTTAGAAAGAGGCAGAGCAAGAAGTCTAAATGTTTAGATCGAGAGAAGGGTCAAAAAATTTATGGTAGATGTGGTGGACAGTGGTTTGAGAAAAGTAATTCGGGGAGTTCCCATATGGTTTTTATGGTCCGTTATCCTCAGTCTTCTAGATATTATTATTTTTGGGATGATGGAGTTTAGTTAGACCCACTTTGTTCTCCCTTCTAGTTTTGCGGGCGATTGTACCATGATTATTTCTATGAAGGAAAGAACTGGTATTTTCATTTTGGTCAGTTGGGTCATATGCAACGAGTATGTCCCTTAAGGATTCACAATAAGGCAAATAGGATATTGTTTGCCACTTCTCTAACTCCTGCACCAAGTGGTCCTACTTATGGTTTCAACCCTAGTCGGGACAGTCTCAATGCTCTCACAATTCCATAGGAATCTGAGGCATATTTCGATACTGACAATGGTATGTTGAAAAATCTTTTACCATAGTATATGTGGTTTACTTGGTCTGGGGTCCCCTCTCTATTGTGGCCTCATTTATTGTTGTTCATTTTGGTTTTGATCCTAAGGTTATTTCAGATCTTTTTTCTCTTTGTACCCTAATATGATGTTTGTTCTCTGCATTTGGTTTATTTATGTTCTCTAAAGAGAAATTTGATATGCGAGATGGACAAAGTAGGCTTCATCTAATGCCTACTCTTGTCTTGAGAAGAATGTTTATAGTCTTTTTACCTGTCTTTCTACTAAAAATAGCGTAGGAATATGTCCCTTCCTAGTTAATTTTTTAGATCAATCCCTACTTTGGTTGTCTGCTTTCATTCTTATCTTACATATGCATTTTTTATGCAATTGCATAAGCCCTATTTTCGACTAATGCAATAATCCTTCACTCACATCAGATTTACCTGTCCCACCCTCGCTTCATCTTGTACTAGATTTTTCCAATAATTCCCCCTGAAAGCAAGAACACACTATATGCCTTTATAGTAAAAGGAAGGCTGAAAAAAAAGAGCTCCTTTCTTTTGTAGCTTTGCCGGGAGGAATGAAAATCCTATCCTTTACAAAGGACTATATACAATAAAAACACTTTGGCTAGAATCCCAAGTTGCCTCCTCTTTTCTCTGAAACCGATTGCATCAACTTTTGTAGCAACTCACCTCAGTCTAAGTAGAGCTAACATAAAAACATTGGCAATCCTGTGTATTCAATCTAGTGCTCTTACTTTCCCCAAAAAGAAGTATGATGGATTATTGTAATTGTGCATCGGCTATCGTGCACTAAATAAGATAACTATGAAGAAGAAATACCCTATTCCCTTTATTGCTACTTGTTTAATAGATAGAGGTGTGTGCTATTTGTTAGTAGTAAGCAAACAATGGAGGGTTTGCTTGACTCGAATATGGTTGTTTCGAATGTTATTGTGGGGATGGGTAGGTTTCACTCGTTCTATGTATTATGAAACTATCAAACCTATAAGGTTTTCTTTAGGCTCCTAGTTAAGTTGGTTATGGGATGGGAGGATGGTTCCCTATCTATTAAGGGAAAGGTTATATCATAACTTAATGTTCAGAGATTAATCTCCAAATGGGTGTCTCTATTAGCATTTGGCCTGGTTTAAAGATTCTAACTAAGAGGATCCTTGTTTGCATTCGATTTTGGTAGTGAATGAGTTTTCCTGAGGTTATTCTTGGTGAACCTTATGGTGTCTTTCTAATGGGGAGATTGAGTAGAGGATTGGTCTTATTTTGGACACTTGTCTAATTTTTATTCTTTCTTTATGGAAAGGTTCCAGTTTAGTTGAAGGTGCTATTTAGGGATCTCTTAAATAAAGGTTTTATCCATCCTAATGGTTCTCCATGGGGTGTTATTATTCTTGTATGCATAAGGGGATAGTTTCCCTAGGAATTTATATGTGGCCAGTTGGTCACTAAGGAAATTAAGGTGTCCTCCTTGTGGGGTGGACCGGGTATGTACATATTTTATTTGAAGTACTTAGTTTGTAGTGCATTATGGTTGATAGACACTAAGTGTAAATCTTAGATGTTGATTTTGATAAAGAGAGTATGTTATCTCATGGATAGCAGTGCAGGAACTATGGAGGTAGATTTGTAGGTTGGATAAGGTTTTAGGTATAGGAGAACCAAGCATCCCTACTAAACATCCTTAGTGATGCCGATTAGAGTGGAGTGTTGTGCTCATAGGATGAATAAGTTGAAGGTTAAGAGTTGATCTTAAATTTTCTTTTAGTAGTAGACTTCAAGGGAAGGACGAGGTGGATTTACTCTCATTCTAATGGTTGTCTTCTATCACGGTCAAGAGAGTACTCTATTTGTGTTACACGTATTCTGGTAGTGCCTGTAATTAAAGTTCGCATTCAGCATTTGCCTGGTTCCCTAAATATGGATTTTGAACATAGATTGTATTACGTGTGATGTATATACAGTTTTTTTCTTTCGGTGTCTAATCCTAAGGACTCCTACTATGGTGTGTTGTGTCGGGATAGTTCTTAATTCAAGACCTAGGTGGTTGTTATGAAATACCATGTGCCTATGTTGTCGTGTCTCTTATTGGGATTCTAGCTTGGGTGGCATGTATAATTCTTGTATTTTAGTTCCTTAATTACCCTTCTTATGTTAGGATTGTTGTGGCTGTGTAGGTATGGTGATGTTTCAAAATGATGGAGAAGTAGAAGTTCCTAAGTGGGGCAGAGTCAGGGTGACTACTAAAGCTAAGGTTTTTGAGGGTGAGGTAAGGTTGTTGTCATGAGGAATGGTTAGAAGAGGAGTAGGTGGTAAAACATCCTTGTGATAGATGATAGAGGTTGCTAAACCTTTGGAAGGATAGGTTATACTGTGGGTATAGAAAAGGTAGGCTTCAATGTTGTGGTTAATAGATCTACTAATCATTTTGTTCGGTACTTGAGAATTTTGATGGGTCATGATGCTTGGTTGTAGTAATCCAAGGGGAGTAGTGTTTTGGGTAGATGTAAGGTGTAGAGCCTGGTGGCCTAAGTTAATCTCCTTTTAGCTTTTTATAGGCTTGAAGTTTAAAGTAGTGTATGGTTAGACTCAGGATTTCTGGGAATGTGTCTCTGCGGAATTGTAAGTTTAATTGTACTTTACTTCTGGTATGGGTTCCATTCATCTGGTATTCCATGTGTTTGTGTTGTGGCAAGGCTTGGATGATCCTTTGTTTGTTGGATCCTCGGAGTTTTATTGTTATCTCAAACTCTTTCTTCTTAAGGAGGTCTCGATAAGGATCTTGGGTTGTCAAATTCACCGGGTACGAACAAAAGTTGTCGCTTTGGTGAAGGTTCTATGGTTGAACCAAAAGTCTAAAGAAGCCATTTGGGTTACTGAGGGGGACATGGAGTCCAAGTATTCGTGACCTCAAGAAACTCCTATTCAGTAACTGTATACATTTTCTGCACGGAGTTGAGTGCTTTGTTGGCATAATAGATGGGATAAAGTATCTACTTTCCTCTTTTTCCTAGGAGAGCTCCTAGGGCCACACCCCTGGTGTCACACATCACGTTAAATGGAATAGGCCAAACTGGCGGCACAATGATCGGAGCAAAAATCAACCTCTCTTTTAGGCACTCAAAGGCCTTGAGAAAGCATCATCAAACACAAACATCCCCTCCTTCTCTAATAATTTTCACAATGGATTTGCATTTATAGAACAGTCCTTGATAAACCACCTATATAACCCTTCATGACCTAAGAATCTTTGAATACCTTTTAGATAAACTGGTGGATCCAATTTCACAATCACCTAAATTTTATCCCTGTCGATCTCTATTCCCTTATGCAACATCTTTTTCCCCAGAACTATCCCATCTTGTACCATGAAGTGACACTTCTCCCATTTAACACAAATTTGTACTCCTCATATCTCTAGAGAGAATTAGCCAAGTGAGCCACACAGTTATTAAATGAGTCACCCATAACCGTGAAGTTATTCGTAAATACCTATATATTATCCTCCACCATATCAGAAAATATAGATATCACGCAATTCAGAAAGGTGGGGAAGTACGAAAGGCATCCTTTTGAATGCTAACGTAACATATAGACATGCCAAAGGGGTTTTATCGTAGACTTTAGGGTAAAAAAAAATTAACTATACCCCTAATAACCATTAAAAAAATAATACCATCCTCTACCTTCAAGGCAGTCTAGTATCTTATCCATGAATTGCATAGGAGAGTTATCCTTTTGCTTCTAAGGTTTTATCTTTCAATAATCCATACAAACTCTCCATCCTTTAACAAGTCTCATGGACACCACCTTGTCATTCTCGTTAGGTACTTAAGTGATACAACCCTAGTTGGGAACAAACTAAATTGGTCTAACTCGGTTGCTATCGGTATTTCGGTAAACCACACCTGCACTAACTACCTAATGATTTTCTTCTTCACCAACTCTTACATGGGTAGATTTAGATAATATTGATGCTTAATGATATACACACAATCTCATTCAAGTTAAATCTTATCAGTGAAAATTTTACATAAAATCTCGATAATAATCGCAATAGTCAAACCAATAGCCCATTTAAACCTCCGCACAACATAATACAAGGGCAAAACCTATGTATCCTCTAAATTACTATAATGATAAGTTGTAAGGCATTTTTATCCCCAAAAATATATATTGCAAATAAGAGGGGAGGGCCTTAAATTCCAAGACTGGTGACTCCTTAATAGATAGCTGAGCTAGTGGAGTTACTATATTCTTAAAACGAAGATCCAACTTGTTTGGTGCGTAATAATAAGAAACTTTTACAACAAGAACGCTCACAATCACATCGTACTCATTAATATCGTCACTATCAACCTTCATATTCACTGTTGTTAATGCCTCTACACTAAGTCTCACCTCAATGTATGGAATCAATGCACCTTCATCTACACATTCTATCACAGACACCTTCATGATTAGTATTTCTAATGTCTCTAAACTATGTCTCTCCTCAACGGTGCAATCAATGCATCTTAATCTACACTGTCTATCGCAGACACCACTAGCATATCTTTTGGCTACCTCATTGACTGATATATATTGAAAATAGCCTGTTCATTATTGAGCTTGATTTTTATCTGTCCCATCTCTATGACAACAAATGCCTTGCATGTTGCTAGGAAGGGCCTTCCTAAAATAATAGATACCTAAAACTTCTCCTCACAGTTGCGAATTACAAAATCACCTAGGAATAGAAAAGAATCTACCTTCACCAACAGATCCCACAATATATCTACTGGATTTTTCATAGTACATCAACCATTTATAGTCTTATAGACATCGTCTTCCATTACACCAACCCCAATTATTTGTACATAACTAGCGGCATCTGATTAATATTAGGTGCCATGTCTCATAATGCTCATGCATAATTCTGGGATCTAGTAGTGCAAAGAAGAGTGAAAGATACGGGATCCTCTTTCTTCTCAACGAAAGATTGAGAAGAAATAGTACTATAGTGGTGTATATTATAAGCGAGATCAAACTCACCGACCGCTACATAGTCACTAAATCCTTTATGAACTTTGCATAACCGGGCATCTTCTCCAAAGCCTCAAGTGCTCCACCTTCACTTGTTAACACACCATGTACTTAGCCACAAAATTATCCATATCCCTTTTTATTTTTTTCCACTAATACATCTCCTTAAGGTCATGATACATCTTTATCGAACCATGATCGCGAATCATGAGCTTCAGCCATAATCACACCTCCTAGACCATCCACATCGGGAATACATAACCTTATTTGGTTACTCATGATACCATCACCCCAATATCGAAAGTAATTGACTTCTTCCTACCCATATCATCTTTTATTTACATAAAGTTAGGGTCCACCACCTGCTTCTCTTTTGCCTCAGCACCAAGAGATGGCTTTGCCATCTCTTGTACAAACACATCCTCATCCTGAGAATCTAAGAAATGGATTCCAAGATTAGACAAATGGTGAATATACCAAACCAAGTCATGATTCTCCTCATATACATGGGATAGACTCCCATAGATAACCTACTAAGAGCATTAACAGCCACGTAATACTTGCCTTGGTGATAGTGTAGACTAGTGTCATAGTCCTTGAGCAACTCAAGTCATATCCTTTGCTTGAAATTCAACTAATTCTAGGTGAATAGATATTGCAAGCTCTTATAATCAGAATACATATAACGCATGGAACCTATATAGATAATGTCGACAATTTTTTAATGCGAACACCGCAACCAATAAATCTAAATCATGAGTCAAATAATTCCTCTCATAAACTTTAAACTGCATATAAGCATACTCTACCACCTTACCATGATGCATTAATACACAATAAAGTCTCACATGGGATGCATAAGAATAATCAATGAAGCCATCACTATGCTCGAACAGGGCGTAAAATTCAATTTATCTTTTAGCTTCTCATATCTCACCTCACAAGCTTTGGACCATAGAAACATAACCTTTTTCTAAGTCAATTTTTTCAAAGGTAAAGCAATCTATGAAAAACATTCCACGAACCTCCTATAATAACTAGCTAAACCTAAGAAGATCTAAATATCAGTTGGAGTAGTGGGTCTAATCCACTTCTTAACCACCGCTACTTTGTGTGGATCCACCATGATCCATTCACTAGATATAACATGACCTTGAAAAGTAACAATATTCAATCAAAATTCACACTTTGAAAACTTAGCATACAGTTGCTGGTCTTCTTGGGTCTGCAATACAACACTGAGATGATTGACATGATCCACCTCAATTTTAAAATAAACCAAAATATCATCTATAAAAACAAACACGAACATGTCTAAAAACTAACATAATATCCAATTCATGAGATCTATAAATGCCGTCAAGCCAAAGTTCAACCCAAAATACATTACCTACACTCAAAATGTCCATACTAGGAATGGAAGGTAGTCTATGGAATATCCGCCTCCCTAATCCCTAATGTATTATAACCGGAGCAAAGGTCCATCTTATAAAATACTTAGCACCTTAAAGTTGGCCGTACAAATCATGATTCATAAAAAAGGGTACTTATTCTTCACCGCGACTTTATTTAACTGGTGGTATGCAATGAACATCCGAAGAGAACCATCCTTCTTACACATGAACAAAATAAGTGCACCCCACGGAGACATACTTGGACAGATAAAACCATTGTCAAGAAGATCCTTCATTTATTCCTTAAGTTCCTTCAACTTAGCCGAAGCCATTCCATAAGGAGGGACAAAGATAGGATGAGTGTTTGGAAGAAGGTCAATCCCTAACTCAATTTCACTATCTGCAGGAATACTCGAAAGATCATCAGGAAAGTACTTAGGAGATTCACTAATCATGGGAATAGATTGTAATGAAGGACCGTTAGAGTTAGAATCTTTAACCCTGACAAGATGATAAAAACACCCCTTGGATATTAATTTATAAGCTCCTAGATATGATACGAACCTTTCCTTAGGTATTAAGAAATTCCCTTCCCACTCAATAACCTGCTCAATAGGGAATTTTGAACTTACCTTATAAGTTCGACAGTCGAAAAGAGGAATAGCAAGAATTCAGCCTATCCATCCCAAAAATGACATACAAATCTAGCATGTCTAATTCAAAAAGATCAAAAAAAAGTTCCCTACCATCAACAGTTATAAAATAACCCCTATAGACCTTTTTATCAACAATTGAGTTACCCACCGAGGTAATAATAAAAAGAGGTCCAAAATAAACTAGGGACCAAAATGAAAATACATACCCACAAATTGGGTCATATAAGAAAAAGTAGACCCTGGGTCAAATAAATAGTACAAATCACGAGAGAAAAGTTTTAACATACCAGTGATGACATCAGGAGATTCCAAAAACTCCTAACAGGTAGTAAGATCATACAGGCAATTTCGACCAGTGTTGGTAATAGAAGTTGCACCCTTTCGAGCAGAAGTTGATGACGTGACAACTGAAATCGTGTTAGCCCTTATAAAAACCTAGCCCATAGGGAAATCCTTCAGTATATGTCCCGGCTGGCTAAATTTGAAACACTAGTTCCTTCCCTTTTCACAGAAACCATAATGCAATCGACTACAAAGTCTGTAAGAAGGGATACACTGTATGTGACTGGGCCCCATTGGCCTGATATTAGGTACCCTATTCCATAAAACCTTTATTACACTAAAAATGACAATCTCTGAATGACTTTATATAAGGTGAACTAGCCATTAAATAGGAGCCAAAATTTCCCTACTTCTTCTTAGACACTTCCCACCATCCCTACCACTCTATTGTTGACCCTTACAATATTTTAAATACCAAAACTTCTTACTATACCTCTCCCCCACCTCTGCTTGCTTCTCTTTTTCATTCTCAACCTATTGAATATACACCACTAGTCAAGAGATATACATATCCTTGTTCAACAAAGTAGCCTTACTCTCCAAAATCAATTTACGAGACAAATTAAAAGCAAATTTCCTCATTCTAGCCCTCATGCTACACAATATCTTAAGGGAATATCACGACAATTGGTGGAATTTCAAGGAATATTCCTTTACCATAATCCTCCCTTGCTTTAAATTCCAAAACTCTTCAGCTTTTATCTCCCTCAACTCCTGAGGAAAGAAGTAATCAAGAAAGGCACTAGAGATATCATCCTACAAAGTAGACTCAGCATTATCGCCCCTGAGTCACTCCCACTCTTCATAACATTGGTGCGCTACAACTTTGAACTAATGAGCAGTGTATTCCATACCCTCAACCACAGTGGTATGCATACCCAAAAGATCTTCTCCATCTTATTTATAGAACTTAGAGGATTATTCTTAACTATAGTACCAGTTAATATTGGAGGGCCTAGCCTCATAAACTAGAAAATTTGAATGTCCTCAAATGAACTTCCACCAATACCAGTAGAAATCATTTTGACACGACTGAGATGTCACCAACTGGGTCAATAGATGAACGGATTTGCAAAACACAACATTAGTAATATTTCCCTGAGGTGATTGAGTATGAATGCACCATCTGGAGGAGGATCACTGGAGAGGGGTAGAACACTATGGGAATAATCAAAAACAGTGACCCTAGACTGAGTATGTACTCCATTGGTGGGATGAGATCTTCCCACATTATCCTCATACTGGGCAGGTGAGTTTCCAAGAGCTTAAGATAGTCTAGGAGGCATGATCTGAATGACGAAAATATAGAAGTTAGAGGAATCCAAGACATTAGACTCTATAGCCCAAAAGTAAGATAACGAGAAAGGGGAACATTTCTAAATCCCTCGTATCCCCCCCTTATAAGTACATTTCTCTATTCCATTCCTGTAAATCCTCAGACCATTCAAGAAATTTCAAAAATAATATACGCCTGAGATTTTTGGTTATTATCAATGAAGGTAATACAACGTATTTTCACACAATTGATTGAGTTATTAACAAGTAACCTCTTATTATTTGCGCAAAAAAATGTTATCCCAGGCTTCTGCTATCGCTATCCATGTTTTTTGCTTTTTGGCAATCTCCTTTTTTTGTCCTTTTTTTTTCTCTACTCTTTTGTTTAGTATGGCATGCTACACACCCATAAAAGATACTCTACTTGACATGGCTTGCTGGATAACCAATTAACCAAGAACCTAAGCTATGATACCAACATTGCCATGCCATAAACTAGGGCCTATCAAAGACAGGCATCTCAACTAATTATCTATCTGTAGTATAATTATTACAAGTACAAAATAAGTTCAATAGATGGGACATCTATTGCATCACAATCTATTACAATAGATTTTTTGATACGACCAAAACCAGGGCCTTGTCGTAATAGGCATCCCAAGTCCAACCAGGACCAGGGACTACCCCCCGTTACCTAACCCAACCTCAAAATATGCATACCCTGAGTTAAATAAGTTCTAAATGTACAACAAGATATCATTTATTTTAATACCAGACACGGGGATAGGTCAATAACCACCACAAACCTAAACGAGTCCAATTATCTAATACTAACCAATAACTATGACAAAACCAATATAAGAAAAAGTTCTTGTCTATTACATAACATAAAAGAATGGAACAATCATAAATTCAGTCCAAAGGTATCAGCCCCAATTCCAATGCCAATACTAAAGCTGACACCAATACCGACCCCGCACGTTCCATCACATAGTAGTTACACAAAGCTTCATACCAAAAGAAAAATAGTATCTAGTTGGGACATTCCCCTAACCATAGCCAAATCCAATATCCATAAAATAACAAAAGTATGTAAAAACACCCATGACATGAATGAAGCCTTCTATTAGATGGAAGCTCACCACTTCTATCCAATGGATCTAATCCCAAATTTGATCACTATGCAGGAAGGTTAAAATGGACTATTTTGCATCACATGGGTTATATATGCCCTAAGATGGGTTAGCAGATAAACGCTAGCATAAACTCAGGATAATGAGAAAATAATGCCATCAAGTAAAACCAAGAAAACCAACCATATACATACAACCATCCATATATATATAACCATGCCGTGAAAGGGAGACGGGTTTCGCATAACTTAAAAAACCATTAACATGGGTCCAATCTAATCCCCTGAAAGGGCCCCTAATGTATATACCCACATGAACCGAAGATGCCATAAAAGTATGGGATTCTAGAGTGCCCTTCACTTTCCATGATACACATGTATAGTGTACTTAGAGGATTTCCATATACCTCATACTTTCATATATGATCGTTGTGACCAATCTCATATTGAAAAATATGAGTTTCCAGTGTTCGTCCATTGGACTCGCACCTTCACAATTAGCTATCACACTCCGCCGTCATTTTATAATTAATTTCATTACCATCTAACCATACCATTATCCATTATTATTAGGCAAGGAAATGCATAGTGGTATTGTCATACCGACTATAGCTTGCAACCAATATCCTTAGCCAACCTTTTTATGTAAAGGGATTCACTTGTATCCATAGATTACCTTTTCAAGTAAACTTGGGGAAATCCCGTGTACCCCACAAGTGTTCCATTATAAAGTTTGCTTGGGGGAGTCCCGTGTACGCTACAAGTTGTTCATTTGCATGTTTACTAGGGGGATTCCCATGTACCCCACAAGTATGTTTAATTAAATGTTAACATGACCACCAAAGATTACAATTTAAGCATTCCAAGCCATTTAAACCACTTATTCCATTTAGGGTTCCATTACCAAACCATAACATTCAATAGTTCCATTAAAAGTCCAATAATATAGTAAAAGCATTACCAATGGAATTTTATCAAACATGTTTGGGGCATAGTATTTTCAAAACCAATTTCAATTACCAATTAAACATTCCCATGAAACCAATTGTAATGCCTCGAGACTACCCCTGGACGTCACACGGTGCTTAGGTCCATAAGTGATCCCAAACTAACTCTTTCATTGGCATACCTCATGAGCAACAAAATAAAATACATAAAACCTGAAGTAATAAGTAGAAGAAGAAAATGGTTAGGTGAACATCTTCAATACAAAAATATTAAAACGATTACAACTCTGGTTATACAAAATAAAACTGAAATCAAATACATCAACTATACTGACTATCTATGAAACCTCTACTAATATTGACTATAGGTTGCAGGGACATAGCCTCTAGCTATCCTGAATTAATACGATTGAATAAAGAAAACAAGATGCAACTCAAACTATGATTTACTCAAGCTCTCGAATGAAAAGAACTAATCACCTACTGACTGGAAATCTTACACTGTTTAATTATAATATGTTGGTTGCAACTGGTACCTACATTATGAGATAATGTAGCACATAAACGTATATGTGGATTAGTATTTTTGGAATGTACTGAGCATGTGGGCGTGAATACAGAAGTAAAACAATAACTCAATATACACATAAATTTGTAAAGAATGCATGCTAAGTATAAATGACTCACCTTAGTCTTGAATAAAGAAAAGTTGTGAAATCATAAACATGAGTACTAAAGCATAATGATAAACTTTGTGAGCCATACCACCTAGTTCTAAAATATGTACTTTTACTCTTTCTATTGGGAGGTTCTTTTAATAAACATATACTATGTGAGCTATCATGGTGTCCAACGTCTTATCCACCGTGGGGAAAAGCTCACATTGGGGAGAGTTGTCCTACCCTTGCTATCAAAAGAGGACCTAATCTAAAGTGATCATTATCTGTAACTTTATCCATAATAGTAACAAGCTAAACTTACATCTGTAACTGATGCATGATGCATGAACTGAGTTGATTTTGTAATTTTCATGAGTGCAAATATTTTACCTAATGTAATGGCCTTACTCGTAAAACTTTGGGTAGTAAGAATAAATGGAAAGTTGGAAATTTATAGGATCTTATCTGCTTGATTGCTAAAATGGATCACAGGCTCTATGAACTAGACCATATGGACTGCCCATACTATAATGTAATATTTCTTTAAGACTCTTATAAGAAATTCTAATAATATTATGGAGCAAAGAATTTTGGGCATGATCTGAACAAGACATCTGACTAAGGAATCACTACATTGATACGACTCTATAGCATGAAACATAGACATATTAATCATAAGCTAGGATAGAATTACTAGGCATTAGGTAATGGAACTTCTTACTTTCAAGCTTAGCAACATTTCTCAAATACTCCCTCAACTATACTATTCCCCCTTAAATAAAATATTCATTTGATTCAACTTATAATTCTCTCGTGTGCATTGATAAATCCATTTACTAAAGTCTAAACTGAACTAAATTCTTTCACCATGAACAAGCCTAACTCAAAATCATAAGGTACAACACGCTACACCATCATACTAGTCTAAATAACATGATTCATCCTTCTATGTCTCTTCAGGACCCCACACCCTAACCATAACATGCCTTACCACTTCAATGATTAACTCTAAACTCTTACAATGAATTCACTAGTGCATTTTGCATTCATCTACTTACATCTAAACATGTCATTCAAGCCTATAATTATAAACACATATGAACTTCAAGGCAAACACTAATAAAAGCATAATTATCATATCCTATAAACCTCTATCAATAACAACATTATTGCACTATTCTTTAGAATACATACCCAGAATTCTCTACTAACTATGACATATACCATAGATTTTCCTTAATATTCCTTCATTCTTTAGCCTTTGATAGAAAAAACATAAATAATCATGATTAATTAGGGTTATCAACTCTCTCTATCTAAACCACTTCTTATCCATTATCTTTACCACTATCATAACTTAAGAAGAGGTCACCGAAGGGCTAATGCATAAGTACCCGAAGTACAAAAGAATACAATACATTATTTTGACACTTAACTGAGGCTTGAGAATTAGAATATCAAAGGAATGGATTCATTAAAGAGATCTAAACTGAGGACGTACATGATATGATGTGAATTTCATTTGTATAATTAGTTTTGAGAACTGATCATACTCTGAAACATGAGTTCATACTTATCATAAGCTATTCAAAATAAAACTAGAGTTTCATAGATTTAGAAGGGATGACCCGAATAACAATGTGAAATTGTTAGTTACTTACTAGAATATTAGAATGGATTTGAATATACATGAAGTGTATAAGCATTGGTATTTGTCATGGATCTATCATGGAAGACATAAATTTGTTGTGATAATGACTGAAATCCAAGGAACACTCTAGATTAAGAAGCGATCACTATCTTATCATAACTCTTATTGTCATGTATCACAATCTAATTCTCGAAACTTGATTTTGTTCTTCACTCTACTATCTCCCCCTAAGATCAAAGATGGCATTTTAAGCTTATGGGTCTACTCCATATTCTTAAGACTAAACCATAATTTCTTTACTCTAATGGTCTACACATGAATTCTCACTCACATGTATAAACTATATCTAGACAATACTAACTTTATTCTTGGACACTCTCCTAATACATACCACCCTTACCTCCCTTTAGTTTCAATAATCATCATTATAGACTTACATTCTATTAACTCGACAAACATACCAGCCTTACTAAACACTTAATCTATCTCACTAACTCTAAGAATACAAAAAGGATCAGAATCATCTATCCATAGATCCATAACATAGACATCAAGTTGACCATATACTATATGACTAGTCTTATTCACACTTAGAAACTCACGAAATTATCTAAGCACACATGAAACTTAATAATCTTAGAAACTAATTCAATCCCCATATAACCTTGGGTGCACCTCTATATCATACCTACAACATCATACTTAATTACGAATAAATGAACTTAAAATCTCATATAAACTGTTCAAGCCTACTAGATCACTTCTATATAGCTAGCATCACCAACCAAGCAATCATTATTTCCACCTTGATGATCCTCTACTATTCAAACTTAGTGTCTAGTGCTAGGCATGATTAACAACACAACCTCACATACTATTCTTGCTTGAAAGCTATAATATAAATACCAAGAAACACTAGTCCACTAGAACCTTATAATAATAATGATCAATCATAATCCTATAATATACCAGATTAAAATCCGTTAACACATCCTCCTTCTACACGTTATGACATTTACCAATCTATACACCTAGATTATTTTCATAGCTCTATAAGTTTCAAATAAACTCCTTTTTGCAACCTCAAGGGAAGCCTAAATTAAACATACTCAATAACCAAATACTTTCATTAATAACCTATACCTTTCTAACATAATAAATACCATCAATAACTCTTTATTCAACTTTAAGCGGGCAATAATTCACCTTAACTAATAACTCCTTATCTACCTTTCACCAAGGAACCTATATCACCTTCATTACCCCTAAACTAATAAACAAATACATATCACCTCACTACTAACTGGAGAGTACACATAAGTTCATCTATATACATTTAATCAATATCCATCATCACCGTTCTTGTAACTAGACTTCTGTATCCATACTTCAAACTATAAAAAGATTCTAATACTTACGAATTATTACACTCCAGGTCATAATATCCCTCGAATGTGAACTTTATTTAACAATCTAGGTTTATACTATATCTTCTCATGAGCACTACCTATATTAAAGGGTTAACGAGAAAATATGAATACGTATATTATTCTATCTTAACTGAATAACTCATAAGGATGAGGAAAAAACTTTCAACTTGAGGAACTTATAACACACTAGCAAGCTTCTCTCAAGCCCATTTGTGTGACTTCTTCAGTTACTGATAGTAAATCTGAGACAATCATCTTGGGAGAAATTGAAATCTAGTACTCGGGTTATCTTGAAAGGATATAGATGAAGAATTATAGAGTTACACATGAACCATCAGAAGTTTCTAAGAGAACAACTTTTGCTACACGATCTAGAGTATGAAAGAAAGGAAACTCTTCTTAAATTCCTTGTTGACTCTCAAAAAAAAGTACAGACATCATCATACTGTTCTGCAAAATTCTACTAGACATGACTTCATAGACACCCTAGTACACTTGAACACTGGCCTCTGATATCAAGTTTGTAATGTCCTGAGACTACCCCTTGAATGTTTTTTTTGTTTAATTTGTTGTTTTATTAGTAAAAAATTGTAAAGATGGAACAACCCATCCAATATGTTCTAAAAGATTACAAAAACTAAATATAAAAGGCTGGTCCAAAACAACGACCCAACCCATTAAAACAAACAAATAAAAGGGGGAGTAGGGTTTCAGAATTGATCTTAGAACTAATATCCACTTCAAATCACCTATTACATCATGTTCCCTTTTGTAAATACTCAGTCCAATCTTCTTCAGGTATAGGTACTTAATATTGTGCCTTGGATGTGACGATTTGAAGCTATTTCCAACTTGCTTGAGTAAGTAGCCTTCTTCATTTCTCTGTTTGATGCCCTCACCTTCAATTAGATACTGACTATATTCTTTACTTCCTAAAAACTTAGTTGAGATATCCAGTTTATGGATGTTTCAAGTATATTTCGGTGATAACATATTAGGTCTAGTGCACTAATACTTGTAACTTCTTCCAAGTATGTTATGTCCCTCTATGAGCTTAGTGCTTACCCTGTAACTTTCTTTCACTCTTTGTATCATGCTTGAGCTGTAGGTATAGCTGAGATGGAGATTTTAGGATGCTCGGGCCTACTGATAGTTTGATAGATTTAAGTACCTTAGTTGCTTGATATACATTTGACCATGAGACCCCCAATCTGATAAGATTCTTTTTTGTTGGCTGGTGTAGATATGCTAAGTAAAATTTTCACTTTGTTGTTTAACTTATCTGTTTGTACATATAGTGCGTGTGAAACTTGTTGTAGCCCTTCCATTCCCCTTACCCTTTGTTGGTACTACTCTCAAATATAGGCATTGCTGCTTGTCACTATTAAGAATCTTCTTGCCTAAGTTTGGTAACTAAGTGAATGATGTAAATGTGAAATTACCTTGTTGAATTTCTAGGTTCGATAAGTAATGAGCCAATTGATTGCCCTCTCTGAATACATGTTGTATGATTACCTGCTTGCATTCCAATAATTGTTTTATATGCTCTACAATGTCTATTATTCTCTACGGAACTTCCCAATTCTTGTTTATGAAATTCTGCATGGCTAGTGAATCCGTCGGAATAATTACCCTTTCTTGAACTGTTTAATTACAATGAGTGGATTCATATAGTATTTCCTTTGCTTATGCTTCCATGTTGTCTGTGTCTTGTATGATTGATCCTTCTACATGTAATAAATCACCTTATTCATCCCTCAAACAAAATTCCCAAGAGCTTATTACTGGGTTCCGTTTGGATACTTCATCTTTATTATACGTGCACCAACTTTGTTCTGGAAATTCCCATAGTATTAGCTTAATTTTGATTTTAGATTTCAACTGACTTAGCTACTGTAAGATTAATGGCCATTCAGTAGGAAAATACAATCTTGGCTTTCTAACTTTCAGCAACATTGTCAAATTCCTAGTGACATTATATATCAGTATGTGACATGTCACCATTCTACCTTAGTGTTTCATTGTGTTCCTTCTTATCCATGACTCTCATAAGATAATTGCTGGTATTGCTCTAAAATACATCTTCTCCATCTAATTCACCTGAGCTTCCCACCAAGATTATATTGTTTCTCTTAGGCTTTGTCCTTGAATATTGATTTCTATAAAAGAAGAAAAATAGGACCATGTCCTGTTAGCAGCATAAGAACTTTGTAGCATATGAGATATGGTCTCTTGTGCTGGGTGATGACAATACCAACATTTCGAAGGACCATGTATACCCCATCTTCTTACTATATCATCCACTGCAATTCTTCCTTTCCACATCCTCCACATGAAAAAAATCATCTTAAATGGCATCTCTTTTATCCATAACTACCTATAGAATTCAGTAGGCTCTTCTCTTTGTCTCATATACTCATTTGTTATTTTTATTGTAAAGCTTCCTCTTGGTTCCACACTCTATATTGATTTACTATTTAGTGTCTTTTGCTGGCATGGTATTACATTTTGTATCACATGCTCAAATATTTCTTGAGGCAACACTTGCTTCATTAATTCTTTATTCCAACTCCCTCCAAGCATCAAATCATTCACACTTTGCAGGTTAGATTCCCTATGTTTACTGTCTTACAGAATCAAATAGAAATCTCCTAGATCACTCCAATTGTCAATCCATAAATAAGTATTCCCTCCTCTAATCTTCCAAATAAAATGATGATCAATTAGTTCCCTAACCTGTAACATCTTTTTCCACACTTGAGAACCTCCTTCCACTTTCCACCAAACTCTTTTAGGATGATACCTTTTGCAAGACTTGTTAAACATTTATTCACTCTAAAGTGTCTTCTTAGTTATGAAGTTCCACCATAGTTTGCAAAAGAGATTTTTGGCGACATCTTCTAATCTCCTGAATCCTATTCCCCTTCTGCCTCAAGTTGACACATGGTAGACCATGATACCCAATGTCTTCCTCTTCCCCCTATTGTACTACTTTAGAAAAATTTAGCAAATATTTTTTGAATAGTCACAATCTTAGGAGGATTCATAATAGATAGTTAGTGTATGGAAATACTTTGAAGTACATGTTTAATCAGAACTTCCCTACCTCTAAATAACAACATCTTTCCTTTTCATTCCTATAACTTGTTAGTAATTCTATTCATAATCTGCTGGTAGTACAACTTATTCATCCTTATGTAGAACACTGGACATCCCAAGTATGTGAAGGGGAAGTTCTGCACCAAAATTCTAGTTGCTACCTCTGCTACGACGACTGGTCCATGTAAGACACTCCCATGAAATTATAATGCATTTTTCTCCTTGTTGTATTTATGCCCAGAGACTTTCTCATACTTCTCCAATGTTTGTGTGACCAATTTAAATGTAACCACTTTATGCCTTACATCGTATAATCATATTATCTGTAAATGCAAAATGATTAAGCTTTGGACTTCCTCTAGGCATGCCAAAAGACTTGAATTCTTTTTTGACCAATAGTTATTTCAAGCTTCTTGATAATAGCTCTACTGCTATAATGAACAATGTAGGTGATAATTGGTCTCCTTGCTTGAGCCCCCTGAATGATTTGAAAAACCTTTAGGTTGTCCATTGAGGAGAATTGAGCACTAGTTATTAGCCAGCAACCTAAACACCATGCCAATTAATTGTTAAAAGAAACCAATCTTTCTCAGGTCTTTAGTGAGAAATAGAAACTCAACCATATCATATTCCTTCATCATACCTAGTTTTATCATTATCTTAGTATGGTTTGCCCTTTTCCTTATTTCTGAGACTATTTCTTATACCACTAGAATATTTTTATCTATACTCCTACCTTGAAATAAACCATCATATTGGTTTTCCAATGAAATTCCTTTTGCATTTTGGATTCTCTAAATTCTTTACCTAGTGCTTCTATCTTTCACTACTGCATCAAAAAATCTAGTGTTCCTTTCTCCAACTTTGAACCATTGAAAGCCAGATTTTTATTTCCAAAAATCTTCCTCTCTTCCCAGTTGCAATGTTAATTCTGCATGTGCTTCTGACAGCTTAGTTCTATTAGTTCTTGAATGCCATTCTTTAAGTTACTGCTCCCTGACTATTATCACCTCCTCCAATGTGGCAATCTCTTGGAAAATATTTCCAAAAGTTTGTTTGCTCTACTTAGTGAAAGTTGATTTAGTATTCTTTTGCTTTTTCTAAAACTTCACAAAAGATTTTCCTTCAAAATCAGTACTCCAGTTTTGAGTAATAACTTCCACGCATGATTATTATTTGTGCCTAAAATTCAAGAACCTAAAATGTTTAATCAACTATTCACCTATATTTCTAAAGCATAGCAACATTGGAGCATGGTATAATCCACTCCTCACGATATGTTCTACTTCCATGATAAGAAAGAATTCCTTTATGCTATCATTTACCAATACTCTATCCAACCTCTTGAATATACAATCCTCATCAATTATTCCATTCCACCATGTATACTTGGTTTCTTTGAAGGTATTTTTCTCAAACATGCATGTATTTATATAGTGATTACATTCATGATGTTCTTCAATCGTGACTGGTATACCCCTTAGCTTCTCTTCCTCTTCCCTGATGACATTAAAATCTCCCCTACCATACAAGGGTCTTGAATTAAGCTATCCAAATCTCCCAATGATTCCCATAGCTCTAATCTCTCATTTTGAGTGCACTTAGCATATACAAGAGTGACAAAAATAGCTGAATATGTAAGCTGAATTTCCACTTTAAGAGTAAGTTGTTGTTCTCTATCTCTAATGATGATGTACTCCATCATTGCATCCATATATTCCCAGATCTTTCCTAACCTATTATCCATGACATATTGCATACCTTATCTTCCTTTGTATTTTCTATGTGATGACCATCCTGAAATGGTTCCATCAAACCTCTAAAACCAAAGTGATATCTTTTCTGCATTGTGATATGGCTTGTAAATGCTTTTTGTGGGTTCACTGATCTGATATTCCAAATTAAAGCATTCATTATGAGGATGTTTTTTGTAACCTGACTCCTTTTCTGCAATGAACTTTCCTCATTTTTTTACTTTTCTTTTTCTATTTTTTGCCATGCTTTACACTTAAAGCCTGAATTTGCACTGGAGATAGATTCCCAATAATAGAGATCTTATTAATGTTATCCCCTAAATCTTTACCATCCATATATTTTTTGTTTTTATTCACCACCTTTATCATGCTTCCTGATTCCATTGTTAGTGGTTCAACCCCTTCCATTATCTTCTCTTAGTTTTCATCCTTGTTATGAACTACCAACATTAAATCTTTGTTGGTTTCCTACTCATCATTATTTATCTTATCAAGCTCTTGTGACTGTTGTACATCTTTAACCTTTCATTTCTCTACTGTCTCTTCTACTGGTTTCTCCTTTTTTGTGTTGGTACTATCCACTTGCGTCGGTTCCATATTATTATTGCTTATTGGTTGTCCTTCTGCTATGTTTTGTTCCACCTTTCCAAAGGTCTCATTAACCCACTCTTTTGTACTTTGCTTTTTCTGCTTGATAGTTGATGTGTCTTATACCTCTCCATTCTATTAATTTAAAGCATCAAAAGAATTTGAGATCTCTATTTCCTCTCCCTTATCCTCCATTTCTCCTAAAATATGCCCATATTTGTCCACTTTGTATTTTTTATTCTTTGTAACCATTGATTTTTGTTTCTTGTTGCATCTTTCTGCATTTGCTCATTCTGAACTACCTCTGCTTCTACACATTCTTTCGTTTCCTTCTACCCTTGTATCTTATCATTTATCTCCTAATAAAAATAGCAACAATTCTTTTCATCATGAACCTGTAAGCAACACTCCTTATAGTATTTCTGCTTGTAATTGTATTGTATATTAATCCACATGGATTTAATTTCCCTACTTATATCATCCTCTTTACTAACTCTCTATCTCTGTGGTAGTTTAGCAACAAGATCCACTTCTATTTAAATTCTAGCACAACTAGGTCTTGTATGATTTTGAGTATCCATATCCACCATCAATAGTCTTCTTGAAATCTCAAACTCATTCTAGGTATAAAATTATAAAATAAAACTTATGAGCATGATCTTCTTGAAATCTCAATACTTAAACATTGGTCTTAAAAACCATGCTTTAAACTCATGGAAATTCATAACAAAACTTCATGCTAAATATAAATCTTGAAATACTCGTCAAAATCAAGTCAAGATAGTGCAATCTCATTCATAATATAAATTTCATAAATTAAATCATAAATATAAGGACTTCTTGATATACTTAAATCTTTAAATCTCATGAAAATCACATGCTTAAGGAACATAGAAACTTTTGTATGAACCCTACATCAAAACAAGTAAATAGAATCTTAAAATAATGCAATTTGGGAACAAGGGTGAAAAGATACCCTTGTTCATAATCCCACATACCTTAATTGGTTTTGTCTGAAATTGAAAGCTTGACTTGGAAGCCTTTGGAATGTTCTTTAATTCTTCCTTGAACTTCTTTGATTAGAGAACTTATATTCTTACTAATCTTGAAGAAGGAGTCATGAAGTTCTTTGTGTTCTTGAGCGGAGGTTAGGGTTTTCTTGGAGAGAAAAAGTGAATTATGGGGCAACTAATGCTCCTTGGGGACTTTAATTATTTGTTTTGGATGGATTTGGGTGAGGAAAAATGACCCAATTACCCTTAAATATGCGAAATCAAAAGCTGGAAAATAAGGGATCGTGCTATAGAGCATGTACCGCAGGCTCTAGAGAACCAGAATGCAGCATGCGCCGAGGGATCTAGAACATTGAAATAGAGCGTGTGTCGCATGCTCTATCATGGGTTGCT
The DNA here is from genome assembly GCA_030864215.1 of Capsicum pubescens. Taxonomy (NCBI): domain Eukaryota; kingdom Viridiplantae; phylum Streptophyta; class Magnoliopsida; order Solanales; family Solanaceae; genus Capsicum; species Capsicum pubescens. The sequence goes on from CM061546.1 coordinate 116,010,009, forward strand.
ACTATTTTGGACTTACAAATATGCCCTTATACTCATCTGAAAATTCTAAAACTTACCCGAGACGTACCATTGACAGTCCCGATCTTGAATCAACTTTAAAATCAACGTTCTAAGGCCAGGAAGGTTGAAAATAAAATCATCCAAGTTTAGGAGATTTAGAAATGACTATGTCCCAACACTTAGTGAAATATTATATGTCTTGGACCCATATAACATGCAATAGTGAGATGAATTGGGCTAGGATCTTATGGGGTCTTACACCAATTATCCAAACCACCATTAAAGCATGTAAAAACATAATTAAAATATGGGAAATTCATAACCAAGCATTTAATACCGAAACCCCAACATATATTTGAAAACCCCAAAACCATACAATAATCATGCCATGAAAACATGTCTTAAGTTAGGACAAAAACTGAGGGAGAAGTAAATGCCTTATATTACAAAGATGATGGAGAGAAATCACTTGTACATGCCCCAAATTGATCCTCTAGATGAAACCCATGTCTTCTATTACCCAAGAGCCTTAATGAGAATTATAGAGAGTTTCGAAGTGTTTAAGATTAGAATAATAAGGTAAATGATGTCCCAATAGTGATATAAGTTGTAGGGCCTTAAGTGGTTAAGTGGGGAAATGTCTAGATTAACCCTAACATAAACTTCTTAAAATTCCCGTCATATGGTACGACTCCCCCATACAAGTCGTACCCTTCCATACTAGTAGTACCCGTCACTCATACCCTAGGACTCCCTCTTGGACCAAACACTATCTAACATATGACTTACCTAACCCAAATCGTACCCAACCATACGATTAGTACCACTAAATCGTATCTCTAAAAGAACAGAACCAAAAGGAGTTCTTAACATTACCTACCATACAAGTCAATGGTATGACTCATACCCTAAGTTAAATTACTAAGTCCTATATTAAGTGAAGGATAAAAACAAACCATACGACCCTTCACAAACCATACGACTAATACCCACCAAGTCGTACCCATTCTAGAAACCAATCCAAACAACCAACCTACACTAGTTAGCATACGACCAAGAGAATACCAATCGTACCCCATCATACGACTGCTGCTCACAAATTGTATGATGTCTAGAATCTAGAAATCTAAGAAATTTTCTAAGGGTCCAAACCCAGGGTATTTAATTATCCATCTACTGCATATTCTTTTCTTTTATTATACATATTTATGTGGAAAAAATTATTTTAGTATGTTGATTAATTTATTTATCAGATGCATGAGAGACATGTCATATACTCTGAGTATTATGATATAAATAATGGAATCGTACATCTAAACTTCGGTAATAACATTTTATTGAGATATAATAAGTTTACTGAGAAAGAGACAAGCAGAGGTGGAAACCCACTTGACCAATTACTTATTGAATTCAAATGGGATGATGATAATCTCAATTACTATAGAGGTAAAAGACTCTATGCAGTGCTCTACCCTAGACAGATGCTCGACAAGTGTTGATTGTGATGAACCTGGACAAAATACACTTTGTGACTCTTGATATAATCATTGAGGAGGTAGTCATTAATGTTTATTATGGAAATATTCCTATCTTGGAAGAAGGGAATTTTTTGTTTCTAATGGTATTTTTTCTAAAGATGTTGAAGGAAAGTGGCATGTTTGATCGCTTTTCATTGAAATTACCCAATAAAAGATTTGATTTTAATGGGAGAATATCAATTTTTTTTAATAAATGAATCGGGTAATGCGAGTGTGTCATATTTACTTACCTTCAAAGAGTATTTGATAACTAGGACCAATTGGACAACTCTGAACACTTTAACGTATGATAATTCTATTAAAATGATACAAGATGTATTGGCTACTGGTATAGTATGCAAGAGTTTAGAGTCCTAGTCAAACAAACTGTAATTTGTGATGAATTTTATTCCTATGTAATTATGGGTTTTGACAACATAACAGTTTTTATGTTTCATGTTTTTGTTGAATTATTTTATGTAATTTGTGATGGCATGTATTTATTTTTTGATAAGATTTTATTTTAATTGATGACCAATTATATTATCATGCATTATATTTCATAGTTATATATTAAAAATGTTAAATTATAGCTAAAAATGAATTACCGAGTTTTAATATTGCAACATATACATTATTTGTTGAAAAATATAACTCAGGTATTGTAAATAATCAAACATATATAGACATATATTGCAACAAATGTCTAACTTATTTCAATAGATGACCTATTTATTTGAAATTATCAAACATATTATGCATTTGTTGCAACAAATGACTAACATGTTTCAACAAATGATACATCTATTGAAAATTGTCAAATAGATATAGACATTTGTGGAAAAAGATGACTAACCTATTGCAACAAATGACTGATCTATTGAAAATTATCAAATAGGTATAGACATCTATTGCAATAGATGAGTAACCTATTGAAACAGGTTAGTCAACTATTGCAATCGATGACTCATCTTTTAGAACTTATCAAATATATATAGACATCTATTGAAATAGGTTATACACTTAGTGATTAAGTAATTACTATATAATTCATTAAGACTGAAATTGAAAGGTAATTATAGTTACATCAATTTATTTATTACTAATTATGATTTAATATGAAAAAATTCACATCAAATTATTTAATTAATCACTCTATTTAGGGTGAATACACTTAGTTGATCCTGTAATTACTATGTATTTACTTGATATTGCAATTGAACTTATAAATTGAAAGGTAATTATAGTTAAATTAAATTATTTAATACTAATCAAGATATAATATCAAGAATTTCACAATAAATTAGTCAATTGACCAATTTATTTAGGGAAAATGTACTTAGTTGATCATGTAATCTCTATGTAATTCATTAAGATTGCAATTAAACTTATACATTCAAAAATAATTATAGTTAAATTAGTTTTTATTACTAATAATGATCTAATATGAAGCATTTCACATCAAATTTGTTAATTGATCACTCCATTTAGAGCAATTACACTTAGTTGATCACGTAATTACTATTTATTCATTGAGATTGAAATTGAACTTATAAATTAAAAGATAATTTTATTTAAATCAATTTATTTATTATTAGTCATGATTTAATATGAAGCATTTCACATCAAAATGGTCAACTGATTACTCTATTTAGGGTGAATACACTGAGTTGATCATGTAATTAATATGTAATTCGTTGATATTGCAACAAAATTTATAAATTGAAAAATAATTATAGTTAAATAATTTGTTAATTAATAATCAATATTTAATATGAAGAATTTCATATCAAATTAGTCAATTGATCACTCTATTTAGGGAGAATACACTTAGTTGATTAGGTAATTACTAACTAATTCATTGATATTGCAATTAAACTTATAGACTGATTGGTAATTATAGTTAAATAAATTTGTGTACTACTAATCATGATTTGATATGAAGTATTTCACCTTAAATTAGTCAAATGATCTCTATATTTAGGACGAATAGACTTTGTTGATCATGTAAGTACTATCTAATTCATTGAGATAGTAATTCAACTTATAAATTGAAAGATAATTATAGTTAAATTAATTAATTTATTATTAATAATTATTTAATATGAAATATTTTGCATCAAATTAGTCAATTGATCACTCTATTTAACGTGATTAGACATATTTGATCATGTAATTACTACATAATTCATTTAGATTCTAATTGAACTCATAATTTAAAAGTAGTTATAGTGAAATAATTTTTATTGATAATCATGATTTAATATGAAGCATTTTGTATTAAATTAGTCAATTGATCACTATATTTTGGGTGAATACACTTAGTTGATCGTGTAATTATTAAGTAATTCATTGAGATTGCGATTGAAATAATAAATTTAAAGGTAATTATAGTAAAGTTAATTTTTTAACAACTAATAATGATTTAACATGAAGCATTGCATATCAAATTAGTCAATTGATCACATTATTTAGGGAGAATACACTTAGTTGATCTGTAATTACTATGTAATTTATTGAGATTGTAATTCAACTCATAAATTGAAAGGTAATTATAGTTAAATAAATTTTTCTATTACTAATAAAGATTTGTTATGAAAAAATTCTCATCAAATTAGTCAATTGATCACTCTATTTAGGGTTAATACACTTAGTTGGTCAAATAATTACTATAAAAGTTATTGAGATTGTAATTCAACTTATAAATTGAAAGGTAATTATAGTTAAATCAATTTTTATATATTAATAATGATTTAATATGAAATATTTCACTTCAAATTAGTACAAAATATATAGATATCTATTGAAATAGATAACTAGCCTATTTCAACAAATGACCTATATGTTGGAAATTATCAAACAGATATAGGCATCTGTTGCAACTAATGTGTAATTGTAACGCCCCGAATCTGGTACCCGGAATGCTACACGGTGCTCATGACACCAAAGGACCATAAGCCCATGACTAATATTTATACCTGTATACTTTATAATACACGATATAATGCGGAAACATGAACTAAAAGGATATAAGGTTCAAAACTGAGACATAATATCTAATAAAATATAACATCTAGGTGGGATATGAAATACCCAAAACTAAGTGAAATAAACTATCTACACATACTATAGTCTTAAAAGCATCTAAAACATAATTGTCTGAATAAGGAGTTATGGGACATGTACCCAACTAACACCAACTAATAAATTAATTAATGAGATAATAAAGAAATTGTCATGTACTCGAAAGATGAGGACTCACTGCTAAATTTGACTACTGAGACTGGAATGCTACTGATGCTCTGGAGCTCGTGTCTCTGAACCTATGGTAGAATACACCATAGCGAAAATGCGTCAATACTCTGAATGTACTGGTATTGTATGTGAGGTAGGATGAATGCATGGGTTTCATATGCATGAACAATACTGACTAATTGACTAATATAAATGTGCGAATGCATGCATGAATACATAGTAACTATAACTGAGATTGTGATAACATGAATTTACTGATAACTTACATGACTTGTAACTATGTTCTGATGACTGATATAATTGATAACATGAGTGACTGTATCTGACAGTATTGAATTTGATGGAACTAGCTGAGTTCCATACTGTATCTGAGTTGACTGTATCTGACAGTCCTAAATTTTGTTGAACTATCTGAGTTTTTTTACTGATATTGATACTTAAACTATGGGAAGTATTTATCGAACTGACATGCCCCTAAAATGCCATTATGTTGAGTTGGGGTCCAATCTGTAACCCCAATTGGAAGGGTGTCAATACCACACCACTGGTAAGCACAATCTGTGAGTAACCCTTATATAATAGGTAACTCTAGTGACAATAGTGAGAACCCTTATATAATAGGTTAAGACACCTCATCAACCCTCATATAGAAGGCAATAATGTCTCAACCTATGCTGTCTATATAGTTATGGAACACAATGATTGCTTATAAGAATCACTCCCTTACATAACAGGTGAGTTTCCATCCTTGGGTTCACTCGATGCTAATTTATACTCCCATCTGAATAGACACTGAACATGATTAACTGAACTGACTGGACTGAGTTAACTAAGTTCCATTGACTAACAGAATATTACTGAGGTCTGATAACTGACTGAGATTTACTGAAGTTATTGAGTTTTCCTAAGTCAAGAAACTGACTGAATTCTACTGAACATAACTTGGCTGAGAGTATCTTGACAACATGACATAGGATCTAGGAACACAACTAATTGTCGGGTACAAGTACCCCCCGGACTCGATGGAAAGAAACTGACAAAGCATGACTTTCTTGATGGGAATCAAGTTTAAAAGATAGTGCAAGCAGTGTGCGTTTTCAAGTTATCCCTGCATATAAGTATGAGTATCCATATATAGATGATGAGGAAGATATGGGATGTGTTGAGCCAACAGAGAATGACGCCACCGTATCTCCTACTTTGACCCAGGCATTAAATTTGACATCATGAATGCCATGATCAAACTTCTAAATCCAAAAGGTGAGTTTGAAGGATTTCTTACCAATGATACAATTTTGCATGTTGCTAATGTAGGGCTTTGTTTTAGGTTAGAATTCTAAGTTTGTTCCCTAACCAGATGTTGTACTTGAATTAATGAAAGTAATGTCATGAGTTGAACTTTTTTATTTTCTATAAATGTCATAATTTCTTATTAGTGTTTGTACATTGGACTTGTTGGGAGTTTCAAATAGGTTCTAATATTTGGGTTTTCAAGAATACATAGTACCAAAAGAATCTAGTACTTAAGGAGATAGGTAAAGTATCCTAAGCTTAGAGGTTCGGTAGAGGGGTATCTGAAATTGCATCATGTTGATGCTGTATTTATAGTGACACGAACATTAAGACAGACTCACCAGACTGCTTAGTCAGCCATAGCCTGGCTGAGGATGAAGGCCATAAGGCTGTCACTACTGTATACTCCTTCACATAATGATGATGATGGGGAGGAGAGGAAGAAGAGTCTAAGACTAATCCACATGTCGATACTCAGGACCCCAGTCTGATAAGGGGTCCAAAGATTCTTATGAAGAGGTTGAGTAGGACCAGACATTAATGGTACCCTAGTATAAGGAGGGTACAACACAAGATTCCCATGATGCACAGCCAGAGCAGATACCTGCACTCTCTCTAGATGCACCTCCCGAGGAGGGACATCTGAGGTGGTGTGTGACTGGGATGCATGAGATATATGATATTAATAATCATATTTATGATCTAGGCAGGCCTACCCGATATATCTAGGAGGAGTTCTGTATTGACTTATCGAGGCTATAGCAGTTACAACCATTTTAGGCACCATTTGGTAGGTATCATCTCAGGTGGATGATTACGGATATGGTGTGAGAGTTTTACGCATCTTGTAGAGCCACTGTAGTCCTCACCATATGCCATTATCCAGGCCTGATCATATTTACATAACAACCACAACTTAATCACATACTAGTTAAAGGGGTTAGAGTTGATACTAGATAGGAGACTGTCCGCAGAGTCATATTTGGCTCGGATTATATTACACCTACCTCTAAAGGAGAGTGTGACCATAGACTAAGGATCATATAAGATTGTCATATTATGTACGATGCTAACCATATAACTGGGAGGGTTGAGATAGATAAGTGGATAGCCGGTTACATTTCACCACTAGGTGATGAGGCCCCATGGATTGAGGGGACAACTGTGATAAAAAAAGGGGTCTCTTAACATTAGAGGCCATATTTTGGTGGTTATTGATTAATTATCATCTGCTTCCCACTAGTCTGAGGAGCTGACAGTTTTTGCAGAGCATGATAAGGTATATATAGATGATGTGGGTATTGGTACAAATATAAAGATAGGGGAGTAAAAAGATGCTTTGGATTTGAGTACTCAAAGCGAGGGGACACGAGCTACTTCTATTTCAACACTAACTTCAACCTCAGAGCTAGTTAGTGTATCTGTAGAGCCTGCTCGCGTATCCACTACAACTTCTGCTATAGGTATGATTACTATATCTAGTGAGTTTTTATAGAGCCTAGTATAGAGCTAGAGAGATGCAGCTACTCAGTTGAAGGTTATCAAGATCAAGATAACTACACTCTTTGGGCAGTTAAGATCAGGGGTCAGGATGAGATTTGAGGAGGCCAAGGTTAGATAGGAGGCTTTTTAGAAAGCCACACATTCAAATCTGTATGTTGAGTTTGAGACGTAGATTAATGAGCTAGAGATATAGGTTACATATCGATATATAGAGACAGGTGTGCCAGATTTAATTCAGATAAGAGAGTATTTTGTTATTCTATGAGTAGAGGTGTGCTATCTTGCTGAGAGCCATGTCATAGCTACTCCCTCTATGATACCCCATGTAGTCCAGATATCACCTCCGTGTTTATCGTGGGACTTTGACTTCTTTACAGAAGATGATGAGGAGGTCCAAGTAGTTGGGACCAAGAGATGTCACTTGCATGATTTGCTGGATTCCAATATGATAGAGAAAGAGGCCCTTAAAAAGGCCAAACATGATTCTTCAGAGACTGTATTCGTAGATAAGCAGAGGCGTGACATTATAGAAGCTTGTGTATCATCTTATTATGCACCACCACTGCCTCCGCCATCTTTCAAGCCCCTATCTAAAGAGGATCCTGACTCGGGCACTTAGTGCATCCCAAGTATGTTCTCACTCCCCTTTTGTTTATTCTGTTTAAGCGCATTAAAGACTGTGCATAATTGTTAGTTGGGGGCATGTTATGCCGCCATGAGTTTTTGTTACCATGCTTCTTTTTACTGTAGGTTATGGTATGGTTGTAAAACTTGTATATCTAGGATAATTATCTTTTGTATTATATTTTGTTCGTATTGTGTTGTTTTGGTGTAATTAGGAGATTCTGAGTTTTTATGATAGTAGTAACATTTTCACTAATTTTTTTATAACCCTCCAAAAATTTTGCGATTTTGAACTATGTTGATATACATATATATGAACTTTGTTGATCTTGTTAAGGCATTAGTATTAGGGACATGATAAACATTTGCTAATAATTGCATGAAGTGAATAGGTTGTAGTTGGTAAGATGACTCTGTGCTATGTGAGTGTGAGATTCTACCTAGTTCCCAGTGTATGTTAAATTTAGAACTTTCCTTGCTAGTCTTGCCTCGGTTGAAGGATAGTTGGTTAGTAAAGGATCATAGGCCATTTTTGAATTTAGTCCACTTTTAGCCTAAATGACCTTCCATGTCCAAATTGTATCCCTTAATCCCTGTTTTGAGCCTTATAGCCTATTTTTCTTGTTAACCCTTTTATATTCCCATTTATATTTCAATGAACCTTTTTTTTCCCTGGTCCTTCTTTAATATTATGTACCTCAACATAGGTAAAAAAAATTAAGTTAAGGGTGGCTATCATGGGGTGCATAGTGTAAAATAGGTATAAAGAAGGGTAAAATAAGGAAAAAGTTAGTAGGGATGGGTGTGGATAAAAAATTTATGAAAAATTGAAAAAGAAAAAAAAAAGACCACACTCAACTTGAATGTGCAATAATATCTTAAAAGGGAGAAATAAGGGTGGAATAAAAAAAAATTGGCTAGTAAGTGAGGACCTAAAGTTAGTGTAGTGAAAAAGAGGCTTTGTCATGTTAAAAATTCATACCTATCATACCAGCCACCAAGCCTACATTGCAAGACGATAATAGTCCTATAGTTATCCTGACTTAACTATTTGAATGCCAAGGTAAAGAAAATAAGGGGAATCCTATGGTATTTGACATACATTGACTGGAACTTCTGTATTGAGTGTCAGTGTCTCTTGACTATTCCTGCATTGACATGCATGATTTCATATGAGTAAGTGGGATATTCTTATTTTGAGGGAAGTTGAGTAATGTTGCTAGCTATCTGATTGTTTTAGGTAGTTTAATTTGTACATATGAGTAGTTTTCTATTGCTAATGTAGTTGCCATACCTTGATTCCTTTGTGTCACATTGTTGTGCTTCATGTTCATACACGGTTGGTTTTGAAAAGAGTTATAAGAGGAGATGTTATGATTTTAACTAAATATGATGTCTTACTACCTTGAATATCTTAGATTTTCTTAATTAAGCGTCTTTTTTTATTTATTGTGTTTTTATTGTCAGAAGACATACAAACATTCTAATTTGAGGGGGTTGATGTTCTATAAAAATACAGCACTTTCAACGATTCAAATAAGGAAAATATGCAAGTTTCTGAGGGCTTTTTGTTTGATTTGATCTATTTTGGGTATGTTTCACAGGAAACCACGATTTGGATGATAAGTTTGTAAAAATGGTGAATAAAAGTGTTTTGGTTACTTTTAGAGTGATTATGGATTGTTAGGATGTTTTCCATCTTGATCGTGATCAACGCATGTTCGAGAGCCGAAGAAGAGCTGAAAGCCAGACTTTCAGCACCTACCATGTTAACATGTGGCAGCAAGAAAGACATATGGACCACATGTAAACAAAGCAGGTTCTAAAAAGTCAAAATCCTGAGAGCTGAAAATTGCAGTATTTTTGCTCCTACTACATGCACCTTGTGCCTGTGTCGTAGGTAGTACCTATGCCCTACTAGATCACATATGCAGAAAGTAGGTGGAAACCGACACAATTTTCTCTTATACTATAAATACATTTTAATGTACTTTTTAGTCAGAGATATATTATATATATGAGAGGCAACACTTTTAACACACAAAACATAGTTTGATTTCAAGATTCATCTTTGATCTTCGGATTCTGTTGTATTGACTTTTATTGATTATTTAGTTTATGGTTGTGGGTTTTATTTCGTCTTATCATTGTGAATTCATCATTTCTTTCCAAGATGATTGCTATTGATTTCTTCACAATCATAAGAAGATAAAACCCATATCTAGGGTTGTGGAAGCCCCAACAAATTAACGAAGTGGGCGAAGTACAATTATTTACAGGAAACCAATACCTATGGCATGCATTTCTTTATCTTTGATATGATTGATTTATTAATGTTTGTAAAAATTACGATCACGCATAGATATTGCTAGTTGCTCTAACAAAGCGTTAGTAACTAGGAAAAGATAAAAAGAATAGTAATTTAGGGAGTTAATAGTTGATCCGTTGCAGCACAATGGTATATGTGAATCACTATTATCCTTCATCAAATTACTAGAGACTCAAATGGTGATATTTAACTGGGACCAGGATAAGGGATAGTAATGCGACACCCTAAGACTCAATAGGTAAAGGGATAAATCTTTCTGCCCGTCCAAAAAACTATAAGAGGTACATAAATTATCGATTCTGCATGTAAGGTATTATGTTAGTTCAACAATGGACATAGAACTATGGTGTCGAGATTCTAGGGGGAACACAATCCTAGTGTTTAATCAAGACTGATTTTCAACTAATTTAATATTATTCTGTATTTGAGATGACTACACACAAATACCTCTATTTACTTTCCTATTTTGTCCTTAGACTATAACCACTGAGATCTATCAAATCCCGTGTTCCCTTGGTATTTGACCCCAACCTAAGTTAGGTTACTTTATATTTGATAACTATAGTATCATCATCTAAATGGAGGTGTTTCTTGGACGTCATCACCATGCTAAGAAATTATGCTAGAAATCATACTAGAAAACATTCCTAATAATGATATTAGTAACTATACCAATACTTATGTTAGGAATTATACTTATTGATTATATTTGAAATTATGCTATTAGTTATGCTTTAATTCATAATGTTTGATTATATGATTACTCATGTTGTTGATATTGCCACCAACTATGATGATATTGATACCCGATAAGGTCGGAGAACATTACAATGATATATTGACACCCGGCAATGCTAGAGGATATTATGATGACATTGATACAAAGCAAGGCTAGAGGAAAGAATGATGATCTTAATACACAGTAAGGCCAAAATATACAATGATAATATTAATACCTGACAAGGCCGGAGGACATTATGAGGATATTGATACCCGACAAGGACAAAGTATACAATGATGATACTAATACCTGGAAAAGCTAGAGGATGTTGTGATAAAATATTAATACCCAGCATGGCCGAATGATGATTATAATGATGCATTGATACTCGGCAAGGCCAAAGGAGAGTTGTGTTGATGTGCTTATGTGTACCTCTACTGATTCGTGTTCGGCTAGCTTTTTCTATGGAAATTATATGCATATATATATATACACTTATGTCTAATAAGTGTCATGTTAATATTAGGGATGTTGGTTGTAGCCTGAAGGTGATAAATATTTATAAAGTGATATAGTTGATGATTAGTTCTAAATAAGGATTAGTGGTGGATATTTATTTAAGTGTCTACTAATGACTAATCAATAAATAAGGTTTAGCTGATAATGATGATTAGTAACAAGTGATGATTAATAAATGATTCTAGTGATAATTGATGGTTATCTAACAAATAATAATTAGTGTCTATGTGGTAATTAGTTGTTGAATTATTATTAAAGGTAATATGATGACGAGTAGTCAAATCGATTAGTGATAAGAGATGGTTAGCTAGTAAATGGTGACTAATGTTTATTGATACAAAGATTGTTAAATGGTGATATTATGGTATTTGAGTAAATTGTCTAATGTTGGGGAATTATGAAATATTGGTAAAAGATCGGTTGATGATAATTGTGGAATGATTGTTAAATGATGATGAAATTTATCTATAATGGTGGTTGATTGATTTATTCTTCTCCTGAGTGTACTCTTCACTCGTTTGGGATACTGTGATAAGTTCTTTACTTTTATGCACCAATTGGTAAATGGGAGCCAATTTTGTAGTTATGTTTGCGTGTGATGATGGTTTATGATGCATTATTATAAAGAATTGCTTATGTGTGTTTGCATGGAAATATTGGCATGTGTTAAATCCTTAGGTTATAATCTTATTTCAGTTTTGTTACTTTTTATGTACGATGATGTTGGAGATGAGTTAAGTTCCCTTCTATAACTTGACTTCGTTTGTGTTATCTTGAATTTTATCACACTTATATCATGATTTAGCTCAATCGGACAATGACGCCTAGTGATTACCCGTTGTTTTGGTAATCATACTATAATTTTGTATCTTTTGGTTCAGATATGAGTACAAGTTATCATTGTTTATCATTGTTCATCCTGTGATTGATCTCTAAAGATAGGGTGGGCTCTTGGAGTTTGAGTCGCCTATTTCCCTCTATTTTTATTTTTAATCTTTAGTTTTGAGACAGATGTTTCGGCTATTCTAGACTTTTTTGTTGTATTTATAGAATTAGATGCTCTAGTACTGGATCAACGAAGTTGTGGGATTGGTATCTTATATTGACTATTTTATTTATCTAGAACCCTTTGCTTTTTTATCAATTGAGTTCTTGAAATTTTGCCAATGTTGGGCATTTTCTTCTGTTTTAACCTATTAATGGCTTGGCTTACCTACTGGCTGGATTTAGTAGGTTCCATCATGACTCATAAATCAGATCGTGACAAATTGGTATTAGAGCCTAGATATAAATGATATTGTTGGTTCAAGAGAAAGTTTCTAGCAGAGTCCTGTGAATTAGAATGATGACATCTGTTTCCTATCTTTGGGAGAGTATGGCATATTCTTCAGATTTTTTCACTACATTCAATCATATCATGCTAAAAGATTGAGATAGTTTGTGGAAGTATTCCCTTGACTTTACTCTTTCATACATGGCCATGACATATGTTCCCCCTACACAAGAAAAGGGTCCCGAGATCGAGACTAGGGATCCTTCTTTTTTTTAATGACCTAGGGGTCATGGAAAACTGTGTGATATATCCCCTGCTAGTGTCCAGGATAGGCCGCCTTTCCTAGGTCCTATTTTCTCCCTTGATGCATAGATTACTTCACCCCATCCAGAGGTGGGCCAGGTACCAACCCAGGATCCACCAAGGTTTATTTTTTCTGTAGAGATCAAAGATGTATTGGTTTATCTTTTGGGCTAGTTGGTGGAGAATCGTCTTATGGTGCACAGTCTACAGATTAGAGTGGTTTGGAGGTGGTGGTGAAACCTATAGTTTCGGCTCACAGAGTTGAGATTTCTCCTAAACCGATGGTTGCTCAGCTAGTAGTTTCTCAACCAGTGGTTTCCCACCTTCTATGTTTTCTAAGGAGCAAAAGATATTGGGTAGAATCTTGATGTTAGATTCTCCTAGGATTCTTTAGTGCTCCAAGCGAGGATGCATCTATGTTTCTGATTTCTTGTGATGTTAGGCCCTATAATTTGGGCCTTGTTGAGAGTCGCGGAGTGGATTACACCATATTTCAATTTTATTTAGGTGAGTGACATTAGTAGAGAGGTTATAAGAATTCAAGTCAGCTGGATATTATCCTTTATCATAGACTCAGTTCTCTTATATATTCTTAGAGAAGTACATGTCTTAAAACATTAAAGATCATTTGAAAGATTATTTATCTAGATTGGAGTAGGGCTCCATGACAGTTGCGGAGTATGAGGATCATTTTCATGATTTAGCTAGTCATGCAACTTTTATTATGGAAATTATGTATGAGAGAGTTAATTGATATTTTAGAGGGTTAAGAATTCCCATTCATATGGCTACTCAAAGTTTAGTTACTGCGGGTAGGTCTTTTTTAGAGGTGTTGGATCATGCTAGGGTGATAGAGGAGATGTATCATAAGGGTTGTGAGGGCCATGATAAGAGGAATAGGTTTTAGGGTTTTTTCAATGGGAGCCGTTATAGTTCCCGACACATAGATGGCAGTTCTCAAAATAGGTATCCTTCATATCTATCCTATCAGTCTTAGAGTATCCTTAGTTAGCATGTTCATATAGCACTTCAAATTACTGACAGAAGTCAGTCTAGTGCTAGTAATTTCCCTGGTAAGGGAAGTGGTTACTCTTTATGAGGTTCATCTTTTGGTTATTCTAGTAGTGGTGGTTACTCCAGGTTAGATAGATATGTTGGTCTAGATCAACTCATTTTTCCTATTTTACTTTTAAACTTTCTGGTCACTATTCACGGGATTGCCTTAGTCGTAGGGCAATTGTTGTTTTAGCTTAGGGTGATTACTCTCTTATAGAAGTTCATCACTTTGCTAGAGATTGTTCTCACGGTCACAGGGGTACTTTCCAGGGTACTCAAGAAGGTTCTTAGGTAGGTAGAATAGGAGGTCAGTTAGGTGCCCAGTCGGTGGCGAGTGTAGTCAGTTGTTTGGACTACCTGCTTGACATGAGGATGACACTTCAGATGTTATTGATATAGGTATGATTTTTGTGTGCCGCCAGTCGGCCCTCTCTTTATTTGATTCAGGATCTACTTATTCTTATAATTTCTTATTATGCACCATAATTGGAGTTGTCTTGTGACTTATTTCCCGTGACATTGCACGTATCTGCTCCTGTGGATGATTCTTTAGTAGTCAATTGAGTTTTCAGATCATGTGTTGTTATTGATAATTATGTTAATACTTATGACAACTTTAATATTATGGATATTATTGATTTTGATGTGATTTTGGGCATTGACTGTTATCCCCCTATCATGCTATTATTGATTATTTTGCCAAGACAATTACTTTAGCCATGCTCAGCGTACCCACAATCGTATGGTAGGGAGTTGTTAGCTGCGAGCTGATGGGGATAATTTTTATGTGTTCTAAGAGACTTATTTTTAGGAGTTGTGAGTCTTATCTAGCTTATATTTGTGATACTAATATGGAGAGTCTGTCGCTTGACTTTGTTCCTGTTGTTTGAGAGTTTCCTGATGTGTTCTCTTCCGACCTACCTTGTATTCTACCTATTCATTAAATTGAGTTTTCTATTTAACTCGAACATAGAGTTGACCTATTTCTATGGAACCTCACTGTATGGATCCTGTCGTGCTAAAGGAGATGAACTTTTTGATTTAGGATATTCTAGGTAAGTGTTTTATTAGACTGAGTGTGTCCACTTGGGAGCTCCTATGTTGTTTGTGAAGAAGAAAGATTGGTCCATGCATATGTGTATTCATTATGGGCTGCTTAATAAGTTGATAATGAAGAAACGTTATCCTATGCCTCACATTGATGATTTCTTTCACTAGATTTAGGGTGCGATAGTGTTTTCTATGAATGATTTGAGATCTAGTTACCATCAGTTGAGGATTCGGGCTGAGGATATATTAAAGACAACCTTTAGGACCTATTATGGTTATTATGAGTTCTTAGTGATGTCATTTGGCTTCACTAATGCCCCAACCATATTTATGGATATGATGGACTGAGTATTCAAGACCTTATTTAGATTCATTTGTCATTGTGTTCATCAACAACATCCTTGTGTATTCAAAGAGTAGAGAGGAGCATGCACAATATTTGATGATTGTGCTCCAGATTTTAAGAGATCATGTGCTTATTTCTAATCTATCAAAGTGTGAGTTTTTGCTTAAGTCAGTGATATTCGTTGGACATGTGGTGTCTAAGGTTGGTATTATGGTAGTTCCATCTAAGATTTAGGCGATTCGTGATTGGGTTAGACCTATATCTTCGATTGAGGTTCATAGATCATTGGTTTGGCAAATTATTGTAGATACTTCATCAAGGGTTTTGCTTCTATTTCAACCTCTATTACTATATTGACTTAGAAGTAGGTTTCTTTATAATGTTTTGAGGAGTATGAGTCGAGTTTCGGAAAGTTCAAACATTTCCTTACATCATCTCCTATTTTAGCTCTTTTTATTGAGGGTGAGGGATTCACTGCATTTTGTGATGCTTCTGATGTTGGTCTTAGTTGTGTATTTATTCAAAAGGGTCGTGTTTTTGTTTATAATTCTAGACAGCATAAGGTGCACTAGCGCAACTACCCACTCATGATTTAGAGTTGGTGGCGGTAGTTTTCACGCTTAATATTTGGAAGCACTATCTTTATGATGTGCATTGTTAGATTTTCACCGATCATCATAGTCTTCAGCATCTTAAGAACCAAATGGAGCTTAATACAATACATCTTAGATATATGGAGTTGCTTAAGGATTATGATATTTTCATCTTGTATGATTCGAGCAAGGAAAATATGGTAGCAGATGCCTTGAGACAGAAGGAAGTGAATATGGGTATGTTGGCTTGCATTTCAATTTCTCAAAGGCCGTTAGCACAGGACATTCAGTCCATAGACAACTTGATGGTTCGCCTTGATATTTCAGACCTTAGGAGGATTTTTTCTAGTGTTAAGGCGAGGTCTTCACTATTTGAGTAGATTCCATATTGTCAGTTTGAAGATAATAAACATCATTTCATTCATGATCAAGTGTTGAGTAGTGCATTCAAGGGGAACACCATAGATTCTGAGGGTGCCGTGAGATTTAATGAATGCATTTGTGTTCAATAGATCAATTACTTGATTTTACACGAGGCTCATATTTATAGATATTCCATTCACCCTGGCATAACCAAGTTGTATAGAGATTTGAGAGAGCACTATTAGTGTAGTGCTTTAAAGAGATATGTGGCAGACTTTTTAGCTCATTTCCTATGTTGTTAGAAGGTAAAGGCCGAGAATTATCAACTAGGTGGTTTGACTCAAAGATTGCCAATTCCTGAGTGGAAATAGGAGCAGATTGTCGTGGTTTTTGTTAGAGGGTTTCCATGTACTTTCTATGGTTCTTATGGTATTTGGGTCATGTTAAATCATTTAACCAAGTTAGCGCACTTTGTTTCTATTCAGATATCCTTCTATGTTGAGAAATTGGCCCATATTTATGTTCAGGAGATAGTCTTTTTGCATGGTGTACCTATTTTTTTATTTTAGATCATGGTTCTGTGTTCACTTTAATATTTTGGAGAGCTTTTTAGGAGGAGTTGGGTACTCATATGTATCTTAGTACAACTTCTCATTCGAAGATAGATAGTCAGTCGTAGCGGACTATTCAAATTCTTAAGGATATGCTAAAAGCATGTGTCATGGATTTTGTTATGGATTTTGGAGGCCAGTGGAGCAGCACTTTGCCTCGACAGAGTTCGCCTAGAATAACAGATATCATTCGAGTATTAAAATAGCACATTTTGAGGCTCTATATTTTAGGAGATTTCATTCTCCGGTTGGATAATTTGAGAATTTCTATGTTAGGACACATGGTACTGATTTACTTTAGGATTCATTGGATAGAGTCAAGGTGATTTTGGATAGGTTTAGAGCAGGTCAGAGTATGCAGAAGACCTATGCACTGTAGGCTTCGTTCCTTGAGATTTGGAGTTGGTGATCATGTATTCCTCCATGCATTGCCCATTAAGGGTGTGATAAGGTTTGGAAGGAAGTGCAAGCTCAGTCCTAGATTATAATACCCCATACTTTTTCCTATCTTGAAATTGTCCCAAGAATGTTAGAAGTTTTCTTTGATAGATGAATCCACTTTTGTAGATGTGGTATTTTTATGATTTTCACTTTTTTATCACTTGGGAAATTGAATAAGCATTCCAACTATACCAATTTCATCCAAATCCCGTATCGGAGTAAAAATTATGGACGTTTTACTCAGAGTTGCCAGAATCGCCCAGGTACAACGACCATGTTGATCGACCATCGACCTAGCGATGGACCGTCACCTTGACCGTTGCAGCCGAGAAAGTGAGGCAACCTTCTGTATAAGGTACGACGGACAGGTTGATGGACCGTCAAACTTGCGATAGACCGTCACCCAAGCTATCACTACTTAGGTAACGAGTCCCTATCCTAGTCCTCCTACGACGGTTGAAACAACGGACCATCGATCCAGCGATAGACTATCGCATGAGCCATCACAGGTTCCATTCAGTTATTTTTAAGTCATTTTTATAGGGTCTTGTTGGTATTTTACCACCTGTTTATATACCTAGTAATATCCAACCAAGGCTCCTAAATTCATTATTCATCTACAATATTAAAATTTGGGTTTTCTCCTAAGAGAAAAATACAAATCTTCTTCAAGAACTAAGAGATTCCAATCCTTGAAGAATCTCATTACCAGGTATGCATAGTGTTCATTCATGGACTTCTTTCGTCCATGAAGCCCAAGAATTTTTTTTCAAAGTTCAAGTATCTACATCTGTATGAATTCCATGTTGGGTTTGTTTTGTTTATGTCGATAATGACCGATTGAATTCTATTCCATGTTTTAAGGATAAAATCTTAAGGGGAAACTTATTTTTATAGGTGTATCCTCATGTGAATCCATGATTAAACCCTTAAGTGGTGAAATTAGAGATGAACCATAATTTTTAATAGTTATATAATGTTATCTATATGTACTATGCCTACCATGCGTTTGATTAAATGCCTATATGAAGAAAGAATTCCCAACTAGTATGAAATTATGAAATCCCCATGTAAGTACAAGTTTATGCGTATCACATGTTCGATGAAATTCTTCAATACGTGATTTATGGATTATGATGTTAATTATGTGTTCAAGAAAGTCATGTTTTGCCAGTTTCTTTCCATCGAGTTCTGGGGGTACTTTTACCTGAAATATTCGTTGTGTGTCTAGTGCTATGCCATGTTTTCACGATATTCTCAGTCAATCCACGTTAAGTAGAAGTCATTCATTCATATAACTTAGGAAATATCAGTACTCTCAGTAAACTCATGAACTTACTCAGTTATCAGATATCAGTAGTATTCCATCAGTCACGAAATTCAGTAAACCCAGTCGATGTATAGTTCAGTTAATCATGTTCAGAGTCTAATCATATGGGAGTAGAAATTAGCACCGAGTGAACCCAAGGACTGGGACACACATTGTCAGATTAGGATGTGATTCTTAGAAGTCATCCTTGCGTTCTAGAACTATGTAGCCAGCATTGGTTAAGACATCAACACTGTTCGATGAGGGTTGATGAGGTGGATAAACACTGTCAGATGAGGGTCCCACCGTTCTCTTTTACAAGGCACTATCAAATAAGGGTTACCCGCAACTTGTCTCTACCAGTGGCGCGGTATTGACACCCTTCTAATCAGGGCACAGATTGGACCCCAACTTAGCTATTATAGTGTATTTGGGTCATGTCGGTTAGATAACTATCTCTTATATTTTCAGTATTAGTATCAGTAAAAGAACACAAATAGTTCTTTAGATCTCAGGACTATCAGATATAGTATAGAACCCAACTAGTTCCATCAGATTCAGGACTATCAGATATAGTCATAATGTTATCAGTTACATCAGTCATGATAGCTATCAGTAGATTCATGTTATCACGATCTAAGTCATAGTTACTATGTATTCAGGCATGTATTCTCACGTTCATATTAGTCAGTTAGCCAGTACTATTCCTGCATATTAACCCCATGCAATCAGCTTACCTTACATGCATACCAGTATATTCAAAGTACTGACGCATTTGCGCAATGTTGTCTTATACCATAGGTTCAGAGACACGAGCTCCAGAGCATCAGTAGATTATAGTCTCAGCAGTCAGAGCTAGAAGTGAGTCCTCATATTTCGAGGACATGATCATGATTTTACTATCTCATTAATTAGTTTATTACTTGGAGTTATTTGGGGACATATCCCATCAACTTCTTATTCAGACAACTCAGTCAGTTAGAGCTTTTTCAGACTTTCATGTTCAGTCAATTTGTTTCAGTCATTTTGGGTATTTATACCCCACCCAGATGTTATATATTTTGTTAGATATTATATCTCAATTTTAAACCTTATAGCCTTTCAGTTCATGTCTCTGCATTATAAAGTATTTTATGCAGTATACAGTTACAAATATCAGTCATGGGTTAGCTTATGGTCCTTTAGGGTCATGAGCACCGTGTAGCATTCTGGGTACCAAATTTGGGGCGTTACATAGATATATTGGACCTTTTTCAATTCGTTGCGCAATTGGTGAGGTAGATTATGAGTTAGCTCTACCTAAAAATTTTACTACTGTTCATCCGGTTTTCCATGTTTCTATGTTGCAGTGATACATTCTAAATTTGTCTAAATTTCTTAGATGGGACTTAGTCCAGTTGTATGAACGTTTGACCTTTGTAGAAAAGTTGGTGCTAATTTTTTATAGTGATGTGAGGCAGTTGTGTACTTGGGAAATTTTGGTAGTTAAGGTTCAGTAGAGGTATTGCCCAGTGAAGGAAGCCACTTGGGAGATCTAGAGAGAGATATAGATCCAGTATCTTCACCTATTCGAGACTTCAGGTACATCCTAATCTTTAACTTTCTGGGATGAAATTTTCTTTAGTAGTGGATATTACAATGACCCCCTAGGTCATTTTCCATATTTCCGCTTATTTTTGTCATTAGAGATTTTCCATAGCTACCCCAAGTCATTTATGACTTTCTAGGACTGATATTTCGGTTACAGAATAGTTTATTTGGTTTTTAGAACAAATTGCCTATTTTAAAGTCATTGTTGGTTCCAAATAGCCACCAGAAAATAACTCTAGTAAAACAATCTTGTATGCAAATTCCGACTATGCCAATTTCTGTAGAATATTGAATTTAGGTTAGGCATACCTTTTGTTCAGGTCCTGAGGCACCCGATCTCATTTCGTCCTATTGATTAGAAAGTTAAGAAAATGAAATAACGGTGTGGGACCCATATTTGATCAAAATAGCCTTGGATGGAAATTTCAAGTGCGTCATCATATCTGAAACATCAAATTTGGTATGGTTAAATAGTTCATTTATATATACAATATTTCAAACAAATCCCAAGCACTCGATTGAGTCCTATCTTAGACTTTGTATATCTATACATCAGGTTTTTTTGTCCACCAAGATCGTACCACTTTGGGATGCGATCATTACTCCCTGTGCAGAGAAGAAATTCTGATAGCATAGGAAAGGTTGCAATCACAACTGATCTATACAAGCCATAGGTAGTGAAATCACACACCTGTAGGTCGCGATAGTGACTACCAAGGCCTTGGATTGGGTATAATTTGAGCCCCTTTCAATAATTTTTTGCTTTTTTCATCTTCCCCTTTTAGAGCTCAATCCTAAAATAGTCTGAGAGTTTAAAATTGAAGCTTGTGGTTGCTTGGGAAGCTATTTTAACATCCATTTATTGATTCTCCAATGGAGTTAAGGTAAGAATCCTCTAAATTCATGATTTAATTTCTTGATTAATTTCTCAAAACCCTACAATCTTTAGGGCTTGATTTGAGACTCAAACTAGCTTGGTTTTCACCCATTTATGAGGGTAATGATTCCTTGAGCTTGATATTATGTTTGATTGGTTTCAGAAGTGTTATTTCCATAAGTGGGGACCCAAATAGGGTTTTTAAGGTAATTTTTGGACTCGAAGCACAATTGTGAAATATGGTTATCAATATTCTCATATTGATGAGTATAATGTGTTTTTGATTTCTTGGAATTTTTAGGAGACTTCTCGTAAGGGAAAAAAAGGCTTTGTAATTCATTGAGCTTTCATCGGTGTCGTTGTTGGCTCCATTTATCCCTTGTTAGATTGATCTATGTCATAGTATTATTATGATATCGTATTGAATTTTGGATGGGTTTTAGGTGTTGGATTGATAATATGAAAGAATTGTGCTTAGTTGGTCATATAGGCTAATTCGAAATCATAGAGTTGAACTACTTTGCTTGTTGCCTTGGAACATAGTACATAAGACTTCATTACTCATGGTTAGCATGCGAATTCCTTAGTTTTCTCTCTCTTAAGTAAAATGACCTAGTTAATCATGCTTAAGGTAAGTTAGACTTACTTTCTTACACTAATGAAGGTTCCCTTAGTCCCATTGGACTTAGTTAAATTGCTTGAGTTGAATTTCAACCTTAGGGATAATTTTTCTTTTTCAATACATCTAAGAGTGGATTTAGATGCTTTAGCCTAGTCCGGGGTAGAAATTGACTTTGAAAGTATTTCAGAGATTTAGAAATGGGCTCTTTCACCCGGCTAAAGTAATGATTGATGATAGTTTTCTTGAAACCCTTTATATGGCTGTTAAATGCCGAGAGAATGCCCTTTTTAGGGAATATTGAAGAACCTTGGTACTTGTTGGCCATGATGAATTACGTTAGACGTAATACCTAAACGATTATACCACATGTATGATTTATTAGTTAGGTTTATGATGAGCCATTGATTATACTATTGTTGTGACTATTGATTGGGCTATCGAATATATTATGGAATGAGCCCTTGACTATGATATTTCCTAAACCATGCATTATGTTATTGACTATGATATGAACATGCTATGGATTATGCCATGGATTAGCTATTGCTCAAGCTATTGATAAAATATCTTTTATGCTAATGATAGGCCATGGAATACGCTAGTCATGAGATATTTCTAATGTTATTTCTTATGAATATTATTATTCTAAGAAATTATGCTATAAATCATGGTATGAAGCATTCCTAATGATAATATTAACAATTATGCCATGAATTCTGCTAGAAGCCTTTCTTATTGGGTATGTGAGAAATTATGATATTAGTTATGCTTGAAATCATGATTTTTGATTAAATGAACACTTATTCTATTGATTTTTCCACTGACTATGATGATTTTAATACTCGGCAAGGCCAGAGGATATTGTGATGATATATTTTTATCCGTGAGGCCGGAGGATATTATGATGATATTGGTGACCGGTAAGATCGGATGACACTATGATGATATTGATACCCGATAATACCTAAGGTAAATATGATGATATTGATACACAATAATTTACCCTAATATTTTATTCATTAACACTTAAAAAGTATTCCAAAATATCTCACAATTCTCTCAAGAGATTTTGGGGCAAGAAGCCTAGGGTTTCATCTTACGGGTTTCTTTGGGGCTTGTCTTGGTTATTTTTTAAATCAATTCTTCATTATAAGTCATTATTCTTTTCCCTCGTTGTAATTTCAACTAACAACATGGTTTATATTATTTATTTCATGGTTTTACTATTTTATGATAATGGTTTTCAACTATTATTAGGGGTTTTGATATTGAACGGTTTGTTATGGTTTCCTGTTGTTTTAATTATGCATTTATATGCCATTATGGTGGTTTTGGATAATTGGATTGCATGGTAATGACTTAATGGTCTTTGGAATTGGTTTTTGGTTCTATTATGCCCCCAAGGTATTTTATAAAATACTTATAAAGATATGTTAATTCTATTGACTTCTTTTAATGGAACTCTGCTTGTTCTAAATCGGACAAAGGATTTATGCATGGCTTAAATGGTTTGAAAAAGCCAAAGGCTAAATATTTATACTTGTGAAGAACATAGAAGTTTCCCAAGTGGATTTAATTTGGTATATGGAATGGCACCTAAGGTCTCCTTAACCTAAATAGTTTGTCTATGGATATTGCTTGTAAGTAAGGGGTGGTATGATGATACCACCAATATTTTCCTTAGTTAATAATTGGTAAATAGATTGTTTGGATATGGTATTAATTGGGCATTAATGGCGGGGTATGTCACTAGGCCATAGAAGGTGGCGGTCCTAGGGGGACCACAACCAAAAACTCATCTTTGCTGATATGAGTGTTCTTGATGACTATATGATTGTGTCATCTTTTATATTAAGGGATGTACCGGTAATCCAATTGGATATTTCCTTGTCGTACGGCTACACGCACTGGGGCCCTTTTAGCAGGGGGAGTTGAACCCATATGGCTCGTTGGTGGTTAGGACAATAAAGCTACACAACCCAATTAAAGGTTTTAAGTGCATACTAAACCTAGTCCCCTCTCTCGGCACTTATATTTGTTTGTTTGTATGCATCATAGATGGTTCTACTTGGTTTTCTGATTGGCATTATTTTGTTCTTATCTTGAGATTCATGCTAGCGGTTACTATCTAACCCTATCTACTGGCGGTCGTATACCTATGCTATGTATGAACCGACCATTCTACTACTTTTATTTAGCATGCAGATTCGATATCAGTATTTGGACTGAAGTGGTGATCTTCCATCCTTTCGGATGGCATGATTTTATGTTATGGATTTCTATAGGCACTTTTCTTTTATTTTAAATATTTTTTTTCCATGCTTGGGGGCATGTCCCAACTAGATTTGTTTACCCTTTTGGATAGAGGATTTATGGTACTTTTGGGGGTTGGTATTGGTGATAATTTGTTGCTAGATGAGTCTATAATAAGTATCCTATTACTGTCCTTCATAAGATCATACAAGTATACCTAATAGAGTTAGATATGGTAGATTTCGATGTTATACTAGTCATGGACTGGTTGTATTCGTGTTATGCATCAATAGATTATCGCACTCATGTGGTGAATTACAAATTTCATGATAAGGAAGTTTTTCAATGGAAAGGTAGTTTTATGTCTTCGAAAGGTCATTTCATAACTTTTCTAATGGCCAGAAAGTTTATATCAAAAGGGTGCATCTATAATTTAGTTCGAGTAAAAAATACTATGTTCGAGGCTCTAAAAATTTAATCAGTCCATGTAGTCAATGAGTTTATTGAGGTTCTCCCTAATGATTTGCCAGGGTTACCTCCAGATAGACAAATAGAATTCGGTATTGAACTTTTTCCTGATACACAACCCATCTCTATACCTCTTTATTTATGACTTTGGATGAGCTTAAAGAGTTAAAAAAAACTTAAAGACCTCTTAGATAAAAGTTTAATAAGACCTAGTGTCTCTATATGGGGGTGCTCCAGTCCTTTTCATGCGCAAGAAATGAAGTTCTCTTTGAATGTGCATCGACCAACGCCAGTGGAACAAATTCACAATTAAGAACAAATATCCTTTTCCCAGAATTGATGACTTATTCGACCAACTTTAAGGTGATATTTATTTTCTCTAAGATAGACCTTAGATACGTCTATTATCAACTTAGATTCAGTGAATGTGACATTCTGAAGATTGTCTTCAGAATTTGATATGTTCACTCTCAAATTTTAGTTATGTCCTTTGTACTAATGAATGCCGTTGTCGCATTCAAGAACTTAATGAACAGGGTGTTCAAAACATACTTGGGCATGTTTTTTCATTAACGACATCCTTGTTTATTCCCGTAGTGAAAATGATTATGCATACATAGGAGGGTTATGTTGCATACCCTTAGAGATTATCAGTTATTCGCTAAGTTTAGTAAGTGCGAATTTTGGTTGATATCATTAGCTTTCCTTTATCACATCATTTTTGGTGATGATATTTGAGTTGATCCTCAAAAGATTGAAGTAGTGATAAACTGGCCTAGACCCATCTCTATATCAAACTTCACGAATTTCTTAGGCTTGGCTAGCTATTACCGACGATTTATTATATGGTTTTATTCTATTGCTTCCCACATATCTAGGCTAACCCATAAGAAGGTCAAATTTCAGTAGTCTGATTCCTACGAGAACAGTTTTCAGGAGTTGGAGACTTAACACACTTCTGCTCCAATCATGACTTTGCCAAATGGCCTAGATAGGTTCATAATATATTGTTATGCTTTTAGTGTTTTTCTAGATTGTGTTTTGATGGAGACAGGTAAGGTCATAGCCTATGCCTCTACATATCTTAAACCCCATGAAAATTATCATCAGACCCATGATCTTGAGTTGGCAACTGTTGTCTTTGCCTTAAAAATTTGGAGGCATTATCTTTATGGAGTTTATGTTGATGTTTTTACAAATCACAAGACTTTACAGTATGTATTCACGTAGAAAGGCCTAAATCTTCATTAGAAAAGATGGCTTGAGTTGTCGAACAACTATGATATAAGTATGTTGTACCATCATAGCAAGGCCAATATAGTGACAGAATCCCTTAAAATATTGTCTACATGTAGTGTTGCCCATGTTGAGGATGATAAGAAAGAGTTAGTCCCTGAGGTTCATCAGTTTTCTAGGTTAGGAGTTCAGTTAGTTTATCTGGCCAAAGGTAGTACATGGGTTCATAATTGTGAGGAATCTTCATTAATTGCTGAAGTAAGAAAAAAAAGGATAGAGACCCTAATTTTGTTAAATTGATGGAGGTTGTTAGAGATTAAAATGTGTAAGTTTTCTCTCAGGGTGAGATGGTGTGCTCCGTTTTCAAGGCAGTTAATTTGTTTCATGCATTCATGTTTGACAATGAATATTGCAAAAAGTACATGGTGCACTGTAATCTATCCACCCAAGAACTACTAAGATGTAACGTGATTTGGGAGAAATCTATTGGAGGAGTGGTATGTAGAAACACTTTACAAAGTTTGTGTCTAGGTATGAGAATTATCAGCAGGTTAAGGTTGAGCACCAAAGACCTAGTGGTACGCTTCAGTAGTTTAGTATCCCCACTTAAAGTGAGAGGTGGTGAATATGGATTTTTTGGCATAGTTTCCTCGTATGCATCGTAAGCATGATTCGATTTGGGTCATTATTGATATAATGACCAAGTCATACCATTTCTTGCCAATTCATACTTCTTACTCAGCTGAAGATTTTTTCCAGGCTTTATCTTAGAGAGTTGGTTAAATTGCAAGGGATTCCATTATCTATTATTTCTTATAGAGGTACTCAGTTTACCTCTAACTTTTCAAAGGACTTTTAGAAGGGTATTGTTACCCAAGTTCATCTTAACATAACTTTTCATCTTCAAATGGATGGTCAAGCAGAGATGACCTTTCAGACTTTAGAGGACATGTTTAGGGCATATGTTATTAAATTTAAAGGTATTTGGGATGACCACTTTCTATGATTGAGTCTACTTACAACAATAGTATCACTTTAGTAGTCAAATGTCTCCTTTTGAGGATTTCTATGGGAGAAGATATAGATCACCTATTGGTTGGTTTAAAGTCGGTAAGTCTTCCTTGATAGGGATAGATCTGGTGATTGAGGCAATGGAGAAAGTTTAGTTAATTTGAGAGAGGCTAAAGATATCCCAAAGTCGTCAAAAATCTTAGGCAAATGTGAGGAGAATGGATCTTGAGTTTAAGGTTGGTGACTTAGTTTATTTGAAACTTTCGCCTGTGAATGGAGTAAGAAGATTCAGCAAGAAAGGGAGGATTAGTCCCCACTATGTTTTTCCCTACTGAATTTTTAGACATTTTTGGAAGGTAGCTTATGACTTAGAGTTGCCTATAGATTTTGTATCAGTACACCCGGTGTTCCATATTTCTTTGTTAAAGAAATGTGTTGGCGATTTAGTTTCTATTGTACCTTTAGAGAGTGTGGATGTTAATGATAGACTTTTCTATGAAGAACTCATAGTTGAGATCCTTGATAGTCAGATTCATAGGCCAAGGAATAAAAAAGTTTCTTTGGTTATGGTTCTATGGAGAAATATCCTGTTGGGGGACGTACTTGGGAAAAAGAAGCGGATATGCGAGCCTAACATCCTCACCTTTTATCCACAAATTTAGACTAATCTTGAGGTAATGAATTTCCTTAGGTTGACTCTTTTTGTTCTATATTTCAACTACACAACTATTCTAATATCACAACATGCACTCTTGAAACTAGTTCGGCCCATGTAGCATGTAGCATGTTTCAGACCCAGTTATTTGATTGTGTTTCAGCTTATTAGTATTCAGTATAAACACTCAGTCTCTATAATATATTAGCTTTACTAGTCCCATTTGAGGATGAATTATCCCAAGGGGGAGATATTGTATTACCCCATAAGATTTTAAGCTTGATTCAACCATTATTTTCATGCTTAAAGGGGGGACAAGGCCTTAAATATTAGCAAAGTGTTGAGGACTTAGTAATTTCAAGACACCAAACAATACGGATTTTATTTTGACCATCCTGACATTAAGACGTTGGTTTTTGAGTTGAAACATGTATAGGATTTTTAAAGGTATATCTCGGGAGAGTTTTGAGATTATCGGATGATATTAGGGGCATGTTTGGGTAGTGAAGGAATAGATCCCTTGCGATAGACCCGTGATACACTAGTCATCCCCCTGTGATGGTGTCCACGACACGGGATGGCTCCTTCGGATAAGGTATGCAGTGCATTAGCCACTCCCCCGGAGTGGGGTCGATGACGCGCTAGTATTGTACGTCTAGCTTCTTTGTTAATAAGATCAAGGGGCGATTTGGTCTTTTTTCCAAACCTATGTCAACCATAACGCGACTGGGGATATTTATAGGGGAATTATTTGCCCCTTTCCTTCAAAAATACTCACTAGAAACCCTCCTCTTTTCCAAGAACTAAATCCCCAAGAATTAAAGAGTTCAAACAATCTTCAAAAAGCTAGATATTTAGGTAAGGGGGGCTTATGAAAAAGGACATTCTTCCATCCTTTTGCCCAAAATATATTTAAAAGTTTATGTTATATGATTTGAAATTAAGGTTTATACCCAAGTTATCTGGTTTTGAGTTTATGAAATTATTATGTGATTGAAGTATTAAAGTGCAAACTTTTTCTCATCCAATTATGTTTTGACTTAAATACTTTCTATAATGATTGGAATACCATGAGTTTGATTTGAAACATTGATTAAAGATTTGCAATTGATTTTTAAAAATGATATTGTATTACAAGTTATATGAAAAAAAGTATGAGATTTAAGTGTTAAGTTTAGGCACTAAGTTTAAAAGAAAAATTTGATCTTTTGATATATTGATAAGGCTTAATGTCCTCAATTATTTACTGTTCTTTTGATTTAAAGCAAATAAAAGCATAATTGGTTTCTAGTATACTAATCCTTACGCTATTTTATGGTGGATTTATTAAGTATGAGCATATAAGTAGCATTGGAGTAGTATTTAACATTGAGAAGGGAATGCGGATGAGAATACCCTTAATTTCTAGAAACTATAAGCCAACGTAGGTTAAGCTTTTATAATGTGGAGGAAGTTAAGTATATTCATCACTAAGAATAAGGTTTTATTCTGATTGCAAGGGTCGAACAACTCTCTCCAGCGTGGGTAAGACATTGGACTCTAAGGCAGCTCACATGGTATATGTTAGTTATAAGAACCTCCATATAAAAGAAGAATAATATGTTAAGCTCTTAGAAACTACGTGCCATGGATCACAAAGTTTACTCTTATGCTTCTTTATTTATTATTATGATCCTGTAGTTTTCGGTTTTATTCATATCAAAGGTGAGTAATTTAAACTTAGCGTGAATCATTCACATTTTATTTTGATATTCAGTTATCATTTTTTCTTAATCAGACCACATACTCAGTTAATTCCATAGGTAATGACCCACGTATAAGTCTATGTGTTACATTGAGGTACAATGTAGGTTCTGGTCCTTATTTCTAGTAGCACGATTGATTACAATCACCACCAACAACAACCCGACTTTTGGTGAGTCATCATTGTCCGAGGACCAGTTTATCAGACTTTTGATATTGATGAAGTGTTTTAGTTATTTTATTTCTATTTTTGTTCAGGTCAGCTGGGGCATGTCCCAGTGGCTCTCTATTCAGAAGTAGAGGCTTGTTGGAATTATTATGTTTTAAGTTAAAAAGGGTTTGTTTTAAAGATTTCCAAGTTATAAACTTTCATTTAAGTTATAATTTCAGTCATCGTCAGATTTTACTAGATTACTTTTCTCATGAATTCTAAGTTAATCAGGTTGAAACGGTTAGCTTGGGACTACTCGTAGTCTTGAGCACCATGTGACGCCCAGGGGGAGTACTTCTGGGGAATTACACCCAAGAAACCATATGTTCAAACCACCATTAAAACATGAAAACCATAAGATAAAACATGGGGAAACCATAACAAAACAATTTATGACCAAACCCCCAACATATAATTCATACCTAAAACCATACCATAATTAAGCCAAGAAAACCATACATTAAATCATGCCTTTAGATATTTTAATAGTGAAAGAGGAGTAACATGCCTTATATTACGAAGAAGATGTAGAGAAACCACCCTTGTAAGCCCCAAATTGATCTTATTGAAGAAACTCTATCCTTTCTTGAACCAAGAGCCTTAAGGGCATTTGAGAGTGTTTAAAAGAGTCTGATTGATTGAAAAATGGTTAACGAAACCCCAAAAAAGATGCTTTATGTCATGGGGTTATGATAGGTTAAGAGGGGAAATATAAAGATTACCGCCAACTTAAACTATAAAAAATTCCCACCGGAAGGTACGACCAGACCCTCTTTAATTGTACCTTGTCATACGAGTGGTACCCACCAAATGTACACTAGGTATCCCTTGGACCCCAACATTGTCAAACATACGACCACCAAGGCCAACTCATATCCAAGCTTATGACACACACCCTCGCCCTATACCCTAGGCAGACTAGACTCTTCTAGGTTAGACTTAGGGAATTATACAGTTTGGCATCATACCACTAGTACCCTAAGATATGACTAGTACAATCAATTCATACCTTTGACAGAAACCACCCAAATCACACTAATCAACACACGAGTTGAGGACCCTAAACCATAACTTATAATATAATAAGTACCCCTAGTCATATGATGTCTAGAGAGCTGAAAACTCCAGAAATTTATAAGGACCAAAACCCAGGGTGTTTTAATTTTCCCCTACTTGGATCGTTCATCCTCAAATGATGGATGATGAGTGGTGATTTTTCCACTTATTTGTATTCACCATTTTTACACACTTCTATAATTTGAATGTGATAGTGAGACATTTGTGGATAAATGCACTAATTCCCATATTTTACAGGTATACAAGTTCTGAGAAGAAAATAAGTAATAATGAACTAAAAAAGGATCCAAAAAGGGAGGAGAAGTGCAAAGTTGTAAAACTTGTCCTAACTATGCCTCAGGTACTGCGATCGCAGAGTGGCAACCACGATCACAGTAATTTAATAAGTCTGCAGACTATGATTGCTTGAAGAATTCAGCAATCTCGAATCCACGATTGCGGCAGATCCACATGCGAACATGGGATAGCAGGATTTTCAGCCAGGGGCAATGTTGAAAAAGCACATAGCTAACACCAAATTCCCATTTAAAGGTTTAAAACACTCATTTTTGGGAGAATCATAATTCTACAACCCTACCTCCTATACTTAGTTTGGGGATTTTGTAATTTCTTGGAGCTTGGATCTTAAGTTTACACTAATTTTAGAAAAAAATAAATTTAAGGAGCTCTAAACTGTAGATTTGGCTTTCTCGATTGAAGTTTCATTTTAGTCTCAAGTATGGTTTCTCCTCTCTTAATTTTCTTATGAATAACTTTGACGAACATCTTAGTATTTTTGTTTTCATTATCCTTATAATGTGCTAGATTTACCTCTTGGGATTATGCTTGATTCGGGTGCATTTATGTGTGGGTTGTGATTCATTTTGTATATGCTAATCTGTAAGTGTTATGTTCTACTATTGATTGAGTAAATTGATTGGGATTTATGTGTGAAAGATATAAATACCCAAAATGGGGTTGTGGGTGAAAACGTCAAGTTCTTGAAAGCTTAAACCATCCTTAAAAGAGGGATTTGGATGAACTTTAGGAAAACTCATCATCCCTGTAAGAGGGATGTGGGAACCAAGGAAATATTGGATAATTATTGGTCTTATTTTACTAATTTTCACTGTCTTAGACATAAGGGTGATTATGAGGTTGATTATCCCTTGGGTACAATCTTAGAAATAGGGGTTCCTAATTGAGGTATTGGGTGGCTGTAATTGACAGACTCGTTAGGTACTCGAAAGAGTGAATGAGTGACATCTTTGAGGTTTTGTTGAAAAACTAGCCTCAAAGACTTTAAACATGGCCTACCACAACATCAACGATTAGAATTAGCATTCAATCATCACGTACCAATGATTAACTTACCTTTAGGTTAGCGTAATCCCAAGATCCATGCCTAATTAATTACACTCTAATTATTCTTAGTATCGAACTAGTCCCTTAGAAACCCAAGAATTACTTTTACATTAGAAAACATTGAAAACCCCCAAAACATCGTGTACCATAGGGTTGAACATAGCAAGAAACTTTTATTTCAAACTTACTCAATCGCCACTCATATTTTTCCTCGCGGATTCGACCCTGAATTTTAGTTGGGTTAATTAATTGATAATGACTAACTTTCACTTAAATTGGCGTATAAGTTGAGAGTTATAAAAAATGGCCTGTTGTCGGGGAACAATTTGGCTTATTGAGTTAGTTTTGAATTTTATCCTTCTTGCTTTGATTCAAACTTGTATATATTTGTTTGTGATTTTGTTATGTTTCTTGTCTAATATAGGTTTTTATTTTTATTTGTTTGTCACTATTACATTATGGAATGAATGTGAGTTCAGTGGTTGGAGATCCTATCGTGACAATCCATAACCATATTTTAATGGACCTCACTTTTGGCAAGATTGTAGATATGCTCCATGTAGAGAGATGGGTGCACCATATGGATCTTGTAAAGAGTATGGTTTTTCTCAATATGGTTGTAGATATGGACATTGGAGTGATTTTTTCAAATGCCCCTTACCCCTATTATGCTAACCCAAGTGCTAGTTCTCTTTATGATTTTGATAGGTCTTATGATCAAGAAAATAAAGAACAAAGCATCGGAAATAATAGTGTTGAAGCAACGCTTCAAATTATCTTGGATAAGGTGACATCAATGGGGGATAATATATATAACATGCATCAATCCATGGAGGTATGTAATGAGGAAAGAAAGAGGATAAAAGAGATGGGCACGGAGGTCAATCATGCAAGTACTACGACCATTCCTACTCCTCTAAATTAGCTTTATGATGAAGAATCCTCAGTCATTTCCTAACCAACAGAACCAAACACAAGAGAGGATTCTAAGATTGAGGAAATGGTGCTAAAGTTAATAAAAAATATCGAGTGAATTCCTTACGAAGACTCTAGTCCATTTTGGGGTGAAGATGACCAATGAAATGCAACTCTAAAATTAAGGAAAAGGCCCCATTCTATCAACTTTTCAACATTATGATTGGTGGATTTGATGAATGTCAATCCACTAAAGCAAGTGATGAATATTGCAGAGAAGGAGCAATTTCCTTATATTTTGGAGTTTGACCTTCCAAATGGGCATGCTAAAGCCCTAATTTTGAGGGCCAAGAAGCTTAACGACTGATGTCCAAGTAGTGGCCTCCTAATGGTCTCACCATTGCCTAATGAACTCATATGAAATATTGATATAAAATTTAGAATATGGTTCAAGTCTTTAAAGTGGCGCAATCTAGCATGAATCACTGTGCCATTACTTTTTCCCCATGAGACTCAAAGAATGAATGACCAAAACAGGGGAGAAAAGTTTAAATCCTCTAAGTGGAGACACAAATAAGGATTAAGAAGGCGTCGTGCTGCGATGGTAAACCAATATCTTTATGGGAGGAAACCCATCTTTTCCATGTTTATGATATTTATTTTTAAGTAGGTCACAAATTTTAATGCTTTATAGGTTCTTAAGGAAGGTTGGAAGCCAAAAAAAAGGGAAAACAAAGTTTGGAGAGTAGCAGCCATGCTAAAAAATAAATCAAAATAGAGGAGAAAATGGCCTCAATTACCATGATTATGGATTGATGACCGTATCTGCGTTAACACAATTGCACCAATCAGGTCGCGATCACACCTTTGTGCCAAGTTTTCAACATAGTTATCAATGCGGTTTTAGGGAGTCCTTTAGACCTTTCCTCTTTTTTTATGTTGCGTAGTGAGGTCACTAAAAGTCTTTTTATGTTGGGTGTGTGTGGCCCTACCCTTGTCTGAGTACAGATTTTCTTGCAATACTTGAACTTAGTTGATGCGATGCATGGAAATTTTGTGAAGTGGATTGTTTTCATTTTTATATCTTTAATTCTTTCAAAAATAAGGTAGGACGATACTTTCCCAATGATTAGATTGAGTGATGTCATTTTTAAGGGAAAACATCATGACTGGGTTTTGAGTCGTGGATGTATGGGAAGTCTGAGTATCCGTAGCGCCGGAACTACAAATACAAGGAAAATTTAAGTACCTGTGGAATTTTAATTTTGGGATTGCACTCATACCATTGACAGAATTTGAGTAGCCATATTGTTGGTTTGCGCATATGATGCCTAAATGTGAGACCAAGGCTTGGGTTGTTGCCATGATTAGTAAAATATACGTAGTACAGATGCAAAGCAAACACCCCCCCTCCATAAAAAATTGTTCAAAAATAGAGTGCATGGACAAGAACAACCCTGTAATAATTCTTTTTCTCTTTTTGTGACTCAAAACTTTTTGACTTGTGAAAATTGGTAGATACTCCATTTTTGTCTCTAGCGGGAGAGGCAATTGAGCCTCTTTGACAGATTTGCATGCCATGTTTTGTGAGATAATTTGATTGAATCTCATGTATACTTGTACCATCTAGACTTGCCTTATTAGTCTATCAAAGCTAATTTTTATTGTATTTGGTTGGTGAAATGATCTTAGGACATCTTCATTACTATTGGAAGACAACTTTAGCCTAAAAAGCCTACCTATGCATAAATGCCCTCCCTAGTCACCCACTTTGAGGCTTTTGCCCTTTCTTTTGCAAACACATTACAAGTCGTGAGCTTTTCAACATTAATCTATCTTTTGAACCATACCATCCTCAAACTTATAAATGGAACTTGAGGCTAAAGTACTATGTTGGGGGTGGTTAAGGTTGAAGGAAGAAAGATTGAGCCACAAAGTGTTAGTGAATGCCGATGTTCTTAAGCACTGAAACAAATGAATAAGAAAAACAAATGGTATAACAAATGAAGGAATTGCATGAAATTTACAATAAAAATAAATGAAATAAAATGGGTGAAACAAGGAAGCAATAGTAAGCATTTGTAAAGAATGAAACAAAAGAAATATAGCCCATAGTCATAGAATTGATCAAATAGTGTGAGGAAGAAGTCCAAGGAGGGAATAACCATATTGTTCCTAAATAATATCCTACCTTAACCATAACCTAAATTTCAAGATCAAAAATCCCTTTGAGATCTCCAACCAAGTGCATATATTCTAGTGACGATTTAAATTACGAGAAAGCCTATGTCATGGTACTTGTTAACATCGAGAGTTCTTGAGAGAGAGAGAGTTTCAGACTTGAATTCCTTATTGTATATTTGATAATCTGGTGTGTGGAATTTTCTTTCTTGTGAGGAGGCAAGTAAACAAGTTGAGGTGGGTAATTTTGTAATCTTCTGAGAAAAGAGGAAAAATGGAGTATCGTTTGGTAGAGGCCAAAAAATGAGTCACTTCTTGAGTATTTGTTTTTATTTCATTTTTTCTCTTTGAAGTTTTTTGCATCCTTAGATATTGCATTTATATGTTGAGGGGTGTAATGAGAATGGATTGGACCATGTGCAAAGATCTATTTGTGGTAATGACTAAGCATAAGGTCAATGCTATCATTAGGTCATCTAATTTTGCCATAAATATGGATTGTCTTATGGTAAGAGGTATTGTTTCTTGAAGACAAGCAAAGTTTTAAGTTGGGGGTTTTGATAAGTGGTGAGTTTGCCACTCATTTGCATTAAACATTTGTGCACACTACTATGATTTGAATGTGAGAGTGAGACATATTTATGGATAAATTCACTAATTCCAATATTTTGGAATTTTGTAGGTATTTAAGTGATGAGAAGAAAAGAAGAAATAATGAGCTAGAAAAGGATCAAAAATGGGAAGACTAGTGACAAAGCTAGAAAACCTATGTTGATTGGGCCTCCGGTACGGTGATTGCGGACTGGCCACCGTGATCGCGGTAAGTCAAAAAGTCAGCAGACTGCGATCGCTTGCAAAATTCAGATACTGCGAAGTGGCGATCGCGGAATATCAGGATTTTTAGCTAGGGGAAAAGTTGTAAAAGCACATCGCCGACCCTAAATTCCCATTTAAAAAGCTCAAAACCCTCCTTTTTGGGAGAATCATCATCATACAACCCTACCCCTATCCTTAGTTTAGGGTTTTTGTAATTTCTTGTAGCTTGGAGCCTAAATTAACACTAATTTGGGGAAAGATTAAATTAGATGAGCTATAAAGTGTAGATTTGGCTTCTTATATTGAAGATTCATTTGGGTATAAAGTGTGGTTTGTCCTCTCTTTATTTTCTTATGAATAACTTTAATGGACATCATAGTATATTGGTATTCATTATCCTTATGATGTGCTAGATTTACCTCTTGGGATTATGCTTGATTAGGGTGCATTTATGTGTGGTTTGTGATTCATTTGTATATATCTAATGTGTTGGTGTTGGGTTCTAGTATTGTTTGAGTAAATTGATTGGGTTTTATAGGTGAAAGCTCTTAATACACAAAATGGATTTGTGAGTGAAAACCTCAAGCTCTTGAAACCTAAACCATCCTTGAAAGAGGGGTTTGGGTTAATTTTAAGATTCCTCATCATCCTTGAAAGAGCGATGTCGGAACCAAGGCAATAGTGGAGAATTATTGGGATTAGTTTTCTAATTTTCACTATCTTAGACAGAAGGGTGATTATGAGGTTGACTATCCCTTGGGTACCATTTTAGAAATAGGGTTGCCTAATTGAGGTATTCGGTGGCTTTGACTAACACACTCGTTAGGTACTCGAAAGGGTAAATGAGTGACATCTTTGAGGTTTTGTTGAAGAATGGGCCTTAAGGACTTTTAGCCTAGCCCACCATATCATCAACGATTAGAATTTGCTTCGAATCATCAAGTACCTATGCTTAACTTGACCCTAGGTTAGCGTAATCCCAATATCCATTCCTAATTAATTACACTCAAATTATTTTTAGTCTTGAATTAGTTCCTTGAAGACCAAGAATTACTTTCACATTTAAAAACATTGAAAACCCCTAAAACGTCTTGTACCATAAGTTTGAACTTAGCAAGCAATTTTTTTTTGA
Organism: Capsicum pubescens; assembly: GCA_030864215.1. Classification (NCBI taxonomy): domain Eukaryota; kingdom Viridiplantae; phylum Streptophyta; class Magnoliopsida; order Solanales; family Solanaceae; genus Capsicum; species Capsicum pubescens. The sequence goes on from CM061546.1 coordinate 116,047,246, forward strand.
ACATACTCAATCCCCACTCACATTATTCCACCTAGATTAGACCCCAACTCCTAGTTGGGAAAATATATTGACAACGACCATCTTGTAGTTAAATTGATGTAATAGTTGAGCGTTATCAATGTACAAGGAAGTACTAGCACGATTTAACCCTCGAACGTCTCTACACTTACATTTAAGACAAAACAAAATACCAAGCAATCGATCCTTTCTTTATCAAAGCTTGAAAACAAAGACATTATGAAGAACACATACCTTAAGCATGAATATATGGATTTGAAAAGAAATGCAATACTTTGAATTCATGTCCTCTTCCGCGTCCCAAGTAGCCTGTTCCACCTTGTTGTTCCTCCATAGAACCATTACCGAAGGTATATCCTTGGTCCGAAATAGACAAACCTAACGATCCAAGATCTTGACCAGCATCGTCCCATAGGATAGAGAATCTAAAATACCAATATCCTTGATAGACACCACTTTAGATGAATCTTCAACACACTACCTCAACATAGATACATGGAAAATCGGATGAATGGATCTCAAACTAGAAGGAAACTCCAATTCATATGCAACATTACCAACCCTTCTCAAAATCACATAAGGACCAACATACCGGGGACTGAGCTTTCCTTTCTTCCCAAACCGTATCACTCCCTTGATTGGGGACACCTTTAGGAAAACCCTATCCCTAACCACAAACTCCAAGTCCCTACGTCTTACATCTGTATAGGACTTTTGGTGACTTTGGACAGCCATAAGTCTATCCCGAATCACCTTCACCTTCCCCATTGCTTGATAAACCAAATCTGGGTCAAACATATCTGCCTCACCAACCTTAAACCACCATATAGGAGATATACACCTCCTACCATACAATGCCTCAAAAGGGGCCATCTAAATACTAGAATGGTAACTATTGTTGTATGCAAACTCTACAATATCCAGATGTTCAACCCAACTACAAGCATAGTCAATCACGCATGAAAAGAGCATATCCTCCAACATCTGAATAGTCCTCTCTACTTTCCCATCCATCTGCGGGTGAAAAGCAGTACATAGGCTAACCCTAGTCCCCAACCCTTTATGAAATGACATGTAAAAGTGAGATGAAAATTGAATACCATGGTCATAAAAGATAGAAACAGGTACCCCATGCAACTTCACAATCTTTTTTATAGGTTCAACCTCGCATTATCCTCCGCTAAAAAGTTTGTCCTCAGTGACAAAAAGTGAGCCAACTTTGTCATCCTATCAACGATGACCTAAATAGAATTGAATTATTTCCAAGATCGAGAAAGACCAATAACAAAATCCATGTTAATCGATTCCCATTTCCATCCAGTCAACTCAATTTCCTAATACAACTCTCCAGGCCTCATGTGCTCAACTTTCACTTATTGAAACACTAAAGACTTTTCCACAAAATTAGCCACAACCCTCTTCATGACATTCTAGCAATACATATCCTTGAGATCATGATACAATTTTGACTAACCGGGAAGAACAACGTAGCGCGATTCATGCACCTCTACAATTATCATCTTATGCAAACCATCTACATCAACAACACAAAACCTGCATTAGTATCGCAGGTTACCATCACCACTAATCTCGAAAGCGATAAGCTTTTGCCTGCCTATATCACCATTAATCCTCATGAAGACATGATTTAACACTTGTTTCTCCTTGATCTCTACACCAAGAGAGAATTGCACCACATCATGTACCAACACACCACCGTCCTCAAAGTCTAAGAGACGAATTCCAAGGTTAGCGAAGGGGTTAATTTTCTTTACCAACTCCCGCTCTTTCTTTACCACATGCGCTATACTCTCTATGGACATTTTGCTAAGAGCATCTAGAACCATATTAGCTTTACCTCGATAGTAGTGAAGACTCATGTCATAGTCCTTGATAAGCTCAAGCCATGTCCTCTACCTGAGATTAAGATATTGTCGATTGAACACATACTATAGAATCATATGATCCGAGAAGATGTCCACATGAACTCCATACAAATAGTGCCACAAGATTTTCAATGAAAACACCATAGCCAATAGTTTCAAATCATGAGTAGGATAGTTTCTCTGATGCACTTTTAGCTGCCTTGAAGCATAGGTTATCACCTTACCATGCTACATCCAAATGCAACAAAGTCCAACACGAGATGCATCAAAATAGACCACAAACCCATTTGTGCCTTCAGGCAATGTCAAAATTGAAGCCAAAGTTAGCTTATCCTTTAACTTCTCGAAACTACCCTCACGAGAATTCGACAAAGAGAACTTTACCTTTTTCTAAGTCAACTTAATCAACGAGGCGTCTATGGTCGAGAAACCCTCCACAAACCTCCTATAGTAACGAGAAAACCTAAGAAGCTCCAAATGTCGGTTGGGGTCGTGGTTCTAGATCCACTATGATCCCCTCGCTAGAAATGAAATAACCCCTTAAAGTGGCAATGTTCAACCAGAATTCACATTTTAAGAATTTTCCATACAACTGTTGCTCCTTCAAAGTCTGCAGCACAATATGGAGGATATTGGGATTATCCACCTTTCTATTAGAATAAACCAGGATGTCATCTATGAACACAGTGATAAAAAGATCCAGAAACTGATAAAAAAAACCTTTTCATCAAATCCATGAATGCCACAGGGGCATTGGTCAACTCGAAAGACATCACCAAGAACTCAAAGTTCCTAAACTAAGTATGGAAAATTTTCATAGGGATATCTACCTCCCTAATCTTAAGCTGATGATACCTAGATCTAAATTAATATTAGAAAAGAATTTGGCACCTTGTAACTGATCAAACAAGTCATCTATCCCTGGAAGAGGATACTTGTTTTTAATTGTCAGCTTATAAACTGACGATATTTAATACACATCCAAAGGGAACCATTATTTTCCGCACAAATAACATCGGTACACCGCCCAGGATATACTTGGATAGATGAAACCCTTATCTAAAATATCCTTAAGTTTCTCCATAAGTTTTTTCAATTCAGTTGGATCCATTCTATAAGAGGGAATAAAAATTAGGCAAGTGTCCAATACTAGATCAATCCCAATCTCAATCTCCCTATCAAGAGAAACATCGGGAAGGTCATCAGGGAATACCTTATGGAACTTATTCACCATCAGAACTGAATGCAGAGAATGACCATTTGAGTTAGAAACTTTAACTTAGACTAGATGATATAGAAACCCCTGGAAATTAATCTTTGAGCTCTAGGATATGATATGAACTTCCCCTTAGGATCTAGGGAACCACCCTCTCATTCAATAACCGACTCACCGGGGAAGCTAAAGACAACCTTACGGGTTCGACATTCAAATAATACATAGCATGAGTGGAACTAGTCCATCCCCAGAATGACATCAAAATCCACCATATATATTCATACAAGTCCACCAAATTCTTATTGCTACCAACAAATACCACACACCCTGTATAGTATCTTTTAGCAACCACATAGTCACCTACCAGGGTAGAAATAGAAAAAGGTTCAAAAATAACCTTGGGATAAAAATCAAAATACACAGCCACAAATGGTGTAACAAAAGAGAGAGTGGACCCTAGATCCAGTAAAAAATACACATCATGGGCTAAAAGTTTCAACATACCATTCATGATGTCAGGCACTGCCTCGTACTCCGGTTGGGTAGTGAGTACATATAAACGATTCCAACCTATGTCGAAACTAGATGATACAACTTTTTGTGCCAGAGCTAATGATGAAACAACTGGAACTTTACTTTCCCCTAAAGCAAACTTACTAATCAGACAGTTTCTAAGCATATGGCCTAGATGGCCATATTTGAAGCACCTGTCACTTCCTTCATCACAAAATCTCCAATGTAACCGACCACCGAACCTATAAGGAGGACATGATAATGCCGACTAAGCCCTACTAGCCTAAAATTGGGGAACTTGTTCCCTTAAGTTGTCTCCATCCTATTGATGCCAGTCACCAACCGTCTTTGGGTAAGGTGCACTAGCTGTGGAGAAAGAACCAGGACTCCCCCACATCTTCTTTAGCCATTTACTACCTTGCTATTGGTCACCACCCTGCTTAAAGAACCTTAACTTCTTACCCTGTTTTTCTCTTATCCCAGTTGTGTTTTTTTTCCTCCTCCACCTATTCCATATGAACAACAAACCTAGAGATATCCATGTCCTTGATCAGCAAAGAAGTCTTGCTTTTAAGCATAAACTCATGAGATAGTCCTAAGGTGAATTTTCTCATCTTTGCCTTCATATTCGACACCTTTTTCGAAGCATGCCAATAGAACTGGTGAAACTTTTAGGCATACTCATTGATTTTCATCTTTCCCTATTTCAGATTATCAAATTCCTCCGATTTCGCTTCCCTCAAGTCTTAAGGAAAAAAGTTGTCCAGAAATGCATTAGATAAAGTCTCCCACAAGATGACTGCTCAACATCACCCTTTTCCCTATCCCATTCTTCGTACCATTGGTACGCTACATCCTTTAGTTAGTAGGAAGCAAAATCCACCACATCCATATTTGCGGCATGCATAACATGAAAGATCTTTTCCATCTCATAGAAAAAACCCTAAGGATCCTCCTCCACCTTAATACTAGTAAAAGTTGGAGAACTCAATCTCATGAACTGGCCAACCCTTGTGGCCTTAGAAGATAGAGTAGCAGGAACACCATGCTAAGACGTAGAAGCTACCAACTGAGCAATCATACGAATCAATTGACAAAACTCAAAAGTTTTTACATTATCCTAAGGAGGAGTAGAGGGAACTGGTGGTACTCCAAAAATATCAGGGACTAGACCCCTAGACTGTGTATGGATCCTATAATTAGAGAGTGTCCCATCAACATTATCCCCAATTAGGATAGAGGAGTTTTTGTGAGCTTCAGATTATCGAGGCAAGATCTGAAAGACAAGAAAATAAAAATTAGAATAATCCAAGACCTTAGACTCTATAGCTCGAATTCACATTCTTAAATGCCTTGTAGCCTCTCCCTTATGAATGTGGTATGCTACACACCCTTAAAAGAGATTCTACTCGACACAGCTTTGTGGACTTCTAAGAGACTATGAACCTGGCTCTTATACCAACTTAACACAACCCAAACCAGGGCCATATAACCAATCCCTATGTCGACAAACATGATTTTTCATTATCTGTCTATTAGACTAACACCTTCATAGTTAGCTATCATCCCTAGCCATTATTGACCAATTAAAACCATTACCACACAACCAAATCACCAACTTCATTTATTATTAACCAAGGTTATAAGAAGTGATATCTTCATACCGACTATAGCATGCAAAAAATATCCTTATACAACTTTTTTAAAGAAAAAAGATTCACATATACCCATAGGTTCCATTATCATTAAGTTTTCTTGGGGGATTCCCATTTACCATACAAGTAGTTCATTATTATGCTAATTTGGTGGATTCTCATGTACCCTGCAAGGCACTCAATTAACCATAGCCATGACCACCAAGACCTTACCCTTTAACCATTTAAAACCATCCAAACCAAATTAGGGCTCCATTACCACTTTATACAATGAAAAGATTTTAATAAAAGATTAAAAATGTAACAAAAGCATTCACATAGGCATTTTATCAAACATGATGAGGGCATATAGTTTCCAAAAACAAAATCATGTACCAATTATCTATTCCCATGAAACCACATGTTCAAACCACTATTACAACATGCAAACCATAAGTAAACACATGAGAAAACCATAACCAAACTATTTATGACCAAAACCCCAACATATAATTTATACTCAAAATCATACCATAATTATTGTATTAAAACCATACATTAAATCATACATTTCGTTGAACTAACAATGAGTGAAGAGTAATATACCCTATATTACAAAGAAGATGGAGAGAAACCACCCTTGTAAGCCCTAAATTTATCTATTGAAGAAACCCTAGCCTTTCTTTACCAAAGAACCTTGAGAGAATTTGAGAGTGTTTATGAGAGTTTGATTGATTGCAACTTGGTTAACGAAGCCCTAAAATAGTGCTTTATATCATTGGTTTATGAGAGTTTAAGAGGGGAAATGTCCAGATCACCCCAACTTAAACTGTATAAAATTTCCACAAGAAGGTACAACCATTCCCACGCCAATCGTACCCTATCATATGAGTGGTACCCACCACTCGTATACTACGTATACCTTGGACCCCAATACTATCTAACATATGACCACCAAGTCCAACTCATATCCAAGCTTATGATTAGTAGTCTAGAAGTATACCTTAGGCAGAATAAACTCATTTGTATTATACTTAGGGAATCATTCAGTTTGGCATCATACCAATAGTACCCTAACATACGATTAGTATTATCCATTTGTACCTTGGGAAAAAATCCAACCAAATCAGACTTCTAAACAGAAAAGTAGAGGACCCTAAACCATTCCTTATCATATGATATGTACCCTTAATCGTATGATGTCCAGAGAGTTCACAACTTAGGAAATTTATTGAGGCAAGAACCTAGGGTGTTTCAATGTCTCATCTATTGTAACAACTAGGTAATCTATTACATCATATAAATTACCTATTTGATGGAGTTTCTATAACATAAACCCGACAAGTAGGTAATCTATTTCAATAGATGAGTTATCTTTCACAATAGATGAGTTATCTATTTGTAATACTTTAAAATTAGTGGAAATAATACAACAACTATTGTATTCACATACAATAGTTGTTGGATATGCTAGTTAAAATTATTGAAAAAGCAGATACCAAATGAGAAATTAAGAATAAATTCATTAATTTTACTTACCAAAATAACCTATAAGTAATTCCTACTGATATACAATAAAAATTTGATCCAAAAATTTGGTCTAATAGTTGTAGTAGTGGAAGTAGCAGCGACAACAACAAAAACAACAATAATATAACGACAAGAAGCAACAAATGATGAAGATAAAGAAGAAGAAGAGAAGAAAAGCAGCAGCAACAACAACACGTATAGCAACAACAATGGAATAAACAAAAGAAAGACAGATAGAAGGTAGAAGAAGAAGCATCAAATTTCTCTCTCCGTTTTTAGTGAATAAGTCATGGTTATTTTAATGATAAAATTATCAAACAATCATGGCCAAATAGGATCCCATTCTGACATTAAGTGAACTTATGACCTATTTAATGGTCCTTAAGTGGATTTTATTCCCTATAACAAGCATCTTCCTTCATAGGAATTGACTGGGGATCCAATAAGGCTGTAGTATAGCTAAAATTACAATCCCGTAAATTAGGTATTTGGTCCATATACCATGTATACAACCTGTAAATTAGTTTTTCTAGAATTTATAAAATCACGATTCCACTTTCTCATATTCTGGTCCACTACAATAGCCCAAGAACCCTGTTTCACCTTTCTAAGAATAGAAAAGTTCCCCCATGATTTTCTAAGTAAACCCTATGTGCTTTACTCTATGATTATGGATTCTAACTTGGTTCTTTTATAGGAATCATATGATTTTTCAAGAAATACCTTCGCTAAGTATCAAGATTGAAAAACACAGACCATCCTTCATGTTTAGTATTTTTAGGGTATGTAAGACTATCCTTTACTTATGAAAAAACCTTTTTTATTCCCCATGATTTATTTTTCCATGAATCGTGATTATGAATGCCTGATATGACAATTTTATGATTAGGACAAAACCCTCATGTTTGATCTCTTCTTTTCCTTGAAACTTTAAGAATATCCATGATATAGTTTTTCCTCAATTATGTCTCTCTCCCATGAATTTCATATAATCCTCCTCCATGAACCCAAGAATGAATAAAAATGGAAAGGGAGATCTTTCTTGAAAACCAAACCTTTATGATTTATGATTTTATGACATGAAATCTCTTGACTATGGATTATAAATAGATGACATATTTTTCATCACTTCAAGTTATGACAACTGAATTGTAATAACTACAAACATGAGCCTTGCGTTAAACTATGAACATGAGCCTTGACCTAAGCTATGACCACATGATCTTAAAGGAGATAAAGGATTAATATATAAGACATAGTTCTAAATGAAAAATGCTCGAAACTACATTTACCGACATAGGTTAACATCATACCTATTTGATTCATATGATATTCATACATGTCTTTACCCAATAAGGTGTGAGATGGCTTAATTGATTAGATATAAATCAGGATCCATGTGCTTAGATGGTGGTGTATGTCAGTTATACCATTTAACTCACATAATTATTTAAAAGAGTATGAAGTATTTACCCCTGAACAATGTAGTTTACTTATTTCTATTTCCTTATTTGTCAAGATCATTACTCTATTGGCTATTCATGTTTTTAGCCGGTGTATATGTGTCATGTTTCATTCTATGATTTTACATATTGTGATATGTAATACGCACTCATGTACCTTAGACTTAGCATTGTATTTTTTTATTAATGCTGACTCATGTATGTAGACACATAATTAAGCATAATTCTAAAGTTTTCACAACTTGCATTTGGTGCATCCCTACTTTGGTTTCTCTTTGCTTAGTCTTTATTTTTAGTATTTATTAGAATTATCATTTTAAGGTAAACTAAAGTTCTTGTACCAGTGGTTTATACAGAGTATAGTAGTTAGTATTAAATCACTTAGAGGTTTTGTAAATACACATATAGTAAGATATGTTTCATTTTAAGGTTTTGACCTCTGCGCCATGTTTCACAAATTTTCGATCCTACATTTATGAAAAATATTTCCTTATAAGATAGGTTTCTTGAATGTTTCCATAATGTAGTGCTTATATATAGTGTATTCTCATGTTCCATGACATGTCATTGGTATGCCCAGGCTATCAATAACATCCGGGCCGCCCAAGGTCTAGGTTCTAGATGTAAAAGTTTAGAATTCTACATTATTAAACTTTAATAGTATAATCTAAAGAAAATGAAATTTATATTGTGCTTGGATTAAATCATTAGATATGTATCAAATTTTTAGGATCAATGTATAAAGAATCCACTTATTTTAACCTGTATGATTAAGTTATACCCTTTTTAGTGAAATTAGTCATTATTGGTATTGGTGCGAAGCAGGTGCAATAAAGGACCGTACCAGTGGACCAACAAGTGCAGATTTCTTGTCTGCTGATGTAAAGTTTTTTTGTTAGTGGCAAGCATTTGATTTGATAAAGTGGTTATAGGAGCAGAAATCACTAGTTTAAGTCGCAAACCGTATTTATTTGATATTTTTGATATTTTGGGAGCTAGGAAGCTCCGATTAAGGCAATTGTTTAAGTTTTTTTTTATGATATAGACATTGGGTATATGGATCTACCTTTATATTGCTCATTTACCAAGAATATCCATTACGTTTTGCATGATTTTGATTCATAAACTTGAGATTTTAAATCCCAAAGTTAAGAAATCAAAAAGTTTTTTGGTTTCATGATGAATTTCTGATGGGTTTCACTGATTTTTGGATCTTACGTTTTGGGAAGTAAGAACATGAAAATTGGAGATATTCAATATATAGTTCATAAAATATATTTTAATAATTTAGAGGTTGATTTAAGCTCAATTTTAAATAAAATTTCATATTTGAGTTTCTTATGCTATGAGTTACGTAAGTTGTACTTAAAATTCTAGTTTTTTCCCTGTGTGCTCAGGGATGACTTTTTGATCTAGAATTTAAATATAACAATATAGATATCTATGATTTTATTTTTATGTAGAATACATATTTAATTAGATTGGTCTTATTTGGAGACTCTACAAAAGAATAAAAATGTTATTGGTTCTTACCGTTTTCATTTAAGGTAAATCGACACTTTCTTTAATTCTATTTCTAAGAGTTTATGTAATAGTTCTTGTTATTTGGAGTAATGGGGAGATGACGGTCCTATATATGTAAGATGAAGGGAATTTATGTCGGTATCGATGTTTCATAAAGGATTAAAATAATTAATTAACTTGATTGAACCATCTTCCCTTATTTTTGATAAATAGATCATAGTATGAAAAGTGGAATAACGATTTTATCAGATATGATGGTTTTTGATAATCATTATAATTCACATTATAAGAGTGATTGTAGTATATTGGGAAATATTGATATTTAATCTTATAGGCAATACTTTTTGAGTTAACTATGCCATATGTGCTTGGCGTAGGATATTTGTGCTCCTTTTATCAGTATAACTCATGCATACTCACTCTAATTTAAATCATGGCATTTTTAAACAGATATTTATGGAAAGATCATTAGAAAATGACTTACATGCCTAATGGACAAAGTGTTCTAGGTGGATTTTAGTGATTTTTTGCTTGATATGACTTGCATGCCCGATGAAAAATTATTTTGAACGGATTTTACCTGTATGGTCCATAAGATAGAGCTTTGAGTGGACAGCAATAAATTTAATTTGCATTCCTGGTGGAAAAGTATTCTTGGTGGATAGATAGAAATAAGGTTCCAAGTGAATTCTTGATTTGTGGACCCATTGGGAAACTATTTTTGATAGAGATAAAGACCTCCCAAGTCTCCCATGGGTCCTAACTAGCTATACAAGGAATTATGTGTGTATTATAGTATGCATTTCATCCTATGCATTTATATTATCTTTTATATTTAATTTGTACTGATATTATAGTGAATATTGATTGAGTGGTTTGTTACTGTTGTTCTGATTTGAGAAGGACTTTGTATAGTGTTGTATCTATACATTCCTGATTTGGTAGGCGTTCAAGGATATAATTGATATTAATATTTTATGTGGTTCTTAATATCATTTTGAATTAAGGTCAGTTAATGATACTGCTGAGTACATATTGCATGGTACTCACTTTTTGTTTATTTTTGTGCGTTATGTGCGGATATTAATCCACTTTTTACGAGATGTTGAGTTGGAGTTTTTTCTATAAGTTTCATTTATAAAAAAATAAAGGTAGAAATTGATTGACCCAGTACCTACCGAATCTCCTCTATTTTGTTACTATTGAATTTCCTTATTTCGAGATACTTTAGACTCCTTTTGTATTGATTCTATCATTAGAGGTTTGTACATGTGACTTTGATATTTTAAGAGAGTTTGTTGCTTTTGTACTTCTATATGTTGTTGGTTATGTTATTCCATTTTAAATTTATCATTATTTACTTCTTCCACTTATTGACTTGATTATTAGCATTTGACTATTGGGTTGGCTTATCAATGATGTGGGGTGAGATACGTGTCATTACTACTTGAGATTTGGGTCATGACAAGTTGGTATCTGATGTACCTTAGTTTTATGACACTTTTGATTCTTAAAATAAAGTAAATATGTTAGTTCAAAGGGACATTTTCTTGGTTATGATGTGTTTTTGAGCCATTTACATATGAAACATGTCTTGAGGATTAAATTTCAAAAAATAGGATTCAGGTGCATAAATTGAGTATTCCAACAATCGGTGGAGCTAATAATGACTATCGCATGCACCCGTTGGATGAATAATAGAAGGTGATATATGAATAACGATAGAGGAAAGATCCCAAAATCATTGAAGGAAAAAATGATCTCATTCTGAAGATTGTGGGAACGTGTTCCTAAAAAGAAAAAAACTCATAGTTGAAACAACGACTAGAAATAGTGGTCGTTCCTTTGAAGAAATAGTTCATCCTAACCATAATCCCCACAACTATTGGAGAATCATCCAGAAACAACCATCTAGTAATAAGCACGGGAGTGATCATTGGATCACACCATGATCGTCCTATCTTTCGTCCGAGGAACCAACATTACAATCCCACAATGTTTGGATAAAATTTGTCTATCTATATAAATACTTTCCTTAGATTTTCTTTGAAAGATAATTTTTTTTTTCTAATTTTAAATTACACACTTATTCCTGAAAGTTAAAAACATTAACTTCTATGTTTTTAATTCAAAGATGCGATTTTTGGTTTTTTCATCTAATTCTTCATAAGCACGTGATTGTGTTTCTTTCTGAATTATTCTTGTGTTAATATAATCATGATTATTTAAAAATCACAAGTAGGATTATGGGAACCATGATGGATTAATAAAGTAGAGTTCGTAGTAAAAAGTCATTCTCAAATGGTGCTTGGTCATGTATTGTTGTTTCTTTTGGTTTGATTGCTTTCTAATGGTGCACAATTTTAGATCTAACCGTATCTTTATTCTCAATGAAAATAGGGTAATGGGAAAAGAAAATGAGCAATAGATACTTGGAGATATCAACCTTCAATTAATAGCTTGAGCCTATAATCCAGGAAAGCTAATCTAGTTTCCAAGATAGGGGTTAGTAGTGCAAAACTCAGGAGACAAGAAAGTGTGCTTGAGGATAGTCATCTAATAGGAGTGTAAGTTTCATAGGTGAACATAAATTGTCAATTCTTCAAGCCAAAAACTATGAGATATCACTAGTATGAAGAACCTACAGACTTATGAAGTTAAGGTGAACACATTTCTAGTGCCTCTCACATATTAATTTCAAACTAAACAAAATTGAGAATTTTTACTATTTTGACATAATAATTCCAGAACTCCTATTTACTGGAAATTACTTACAAATTGATTAGATGAACACTTTGATAGAGATTTTGGCCAACTCCTTATGGGCTTAACCCTAACCTAGTTGGGTTCTATATTTGGTACAATGATTGTTTTATACTACTGCTGGTGGTATTATTTGGGAGACTTTAAATTTTGGCATCATTATCGAGGGATATGTTTATGGATTTGATGTCATGACCCAAACCAAAGCTTGTCCGGGATGGATATCTCAAGCCCACCATAGACCAGAGACTACCCTCATCGCCTAACCTCATGAGTACAAAATAATAACGATAACAATGCAGAAGCTAATAAACAGTAATAACAAGATGGATAAATAACACAATGAATCTAAGAGTAAAAAAAATACCCAATTATCCCACATCTATCCACAATAGCCTCTAACACCGAAATACTAACCAGTACGGGACATTCCCTTGACCATGACCAAAGAATCCAAAAGTACTAAGTCAAAATAAAAGAATATAAAATATATAAGGCCTTTTGAAGGATAGAGGCTTACCATTTCATAGTAGCTCGACAGACAGGCTAATCTATGTAACACTATACAGGGTTAAAAAAAGTATCTTCATCCCCTACATTATGAAACAATGTAGCATCCTAGGACGGTCAGTGGGATAAGTACTGACATACAACAAGGGGGAATGTGACAAAATAAATTCCATGAACGAAATAAGTCAAAACCACCTGCACGTATTCATATATACATATATAAGATGAAAAGATAGAGAAAAAGATTTAAGCATGAGATTTTTAAATCATTACCTGGACTATGTAGCTCTATCCATGCTAAGGGCACCCACATACTCTATGGGTTCAGCTTCCCCTATTGAAAGGGTCCAGTACTTGTTAGCCGCACGAATGAGGAAAATTCAATGAAGGACTAAAGACACTGATGCTCCAACCATTCCATATATATATATATAATGTGTGAACTATGCACACGATAAAAAAAACCCATGCCGCAAACATGGTTTCCAATATCGGTTCCTTTGGGACCTCCACCTTTCATGGTGAGCTACACAACCCCCTTTAAGCCCAAATTAAAATAATTTACACACATTCCCATACATCAATAAATGGGTCTTCTAATTAGGCATTTACCATTGGTATTGTCATACCAAATAAAGTTAATCTTGAAAGACAATTTCATTATGTCATTCCTAAAGTAATTAGCCAAATTGACTCCAAGTTTTCCAATTTAAAATCAATCTATTGCTACCAAGGCCTTTCATAACCAAATAATGTTTCATTAACCTTTTATTCAATGCAAGGTTTCAAAAGAGAAGTAGATTATGTATTTGTCAATGTTTCAAAAACAATATCACATGTTGGATTGAGGTTAATGCCAATTCCAAACCATTAAGGCATAAAATTTTGGGAAACCCATGTTCCCATTCCAATTCCCACAACCATGCATTTACTTAGTTCCAAATAACGAGAATAAAGCATAAAAAACCAATTCAAAACCACGAAAACTCAATTCGTGTAACAACATTACAAATCCCTCAACACGTATTCAAAATCCAACAATTGAACACTATAGGCAGTTAGTAAACACATGTTTTGGTATAAAATTAAATTAGGGAAGAGATACATCAATGAAAATACAAGAGTTTGAAAGCAAATTTTGATATTTGGAGCTAGGATTATCAATGCATATTGAATCCCTTAAATGTTCTTGGGTTTTGTATTTGAGAGTGAAATAGTATAATTTAATCTTTGAAAAATAATTTAAATAGGACTATTTTATGTTTAAAAGTCTTATAAAGGGTAAAAATACCAAAATCCCCTCACCCTAACTGAAAAAACAAAACTGCACAAAAAATTTACCTTGGCATAGCATGCCAATATCGTTGATGTTATCCTCTGAGACATGCCAATATTGCAGTGATTAACCTCCATGACATAGTGATAAAATAGAGGCTCAATGCCTGGAATTTCCACAATTTCCCCAAACCCTTTCTAAAAAATCCAAAACTTTCCCAAATTACCCCTTAGCATACATAAAAATAATTCAAGTAAGAAAAACAAAAATTCTGCATTCGGAAAGGTAAAAAATAAGGTGATGGAAATTTTAACGGTCTTACATTATACACCCCTTAGGATCATTCATCCACGAATGATGATTTATGACATTTTTTTTCAAGGGAATAGAAAGAATACACCAGAATCAAATGATAAATCCAAAAGGTAATAGGTGAAAAATGAAACCCATACCTTAGGCACTTTAGTCCAACATATCTCGAAAGAATGGATACTTGGCCTTCTTATTTTCCTCTGTTTCCAATGTAGCCTCTTCTACAGTTTGATTTCTCCAAAGAACCATTATCGAAGCTTTATCCTTGGTCCTTAATAGACTACATATATAATTATTAAATACATCTGGGTTATTCTGTAATTAGTTATTCTTCAGTTCTCTATATATACAGCTGTAACCCCTTCAATATTTAAGAGATCAATTATTATTAAATATGTATCATGGTATCAAAGCTAGGGTTTCTTCTTCCGCCCAAACCCTAATCTCTCCTCTTTTCCGACGTGTGTGCGCCGCCGCCACCGTCTACACCACGCCGCACGGCCTCCCTCCTCCGCCGTAGGTCGGCGCCATGGACAAGGTTATTGATCATCTGTCAAAATTACCGTCTGGAGTAAAATTACTGCTCAGGAATCTCCACAATCTCATCCCCGAAAAATTATCTGACAACAACTACCCGGCCTGGGCACTTAACGTCCGCACCGCCCTCGCAGCCAACTTGCTGCTCGGATGGATTGACGGTGCGGAGAAGCCGCAGCCCGAGACAGCCGAGAAGGACGGCGTCAAGCTCCCAAATCCCGACTACCTTCCGTGGATGATCGTAGACACTCAGATCCGAGCCTGTCTTCTCGCAGTTATTAGCCCCTCTGTGCACAAACACGCCCGGGGTTTTCTCACATCGGCTTCACTTTGGGACGCACTAGCCACAAGGTACAACTCTGTGTCCACGGCTCATATTTTTCAGTTGCGTAACAAATTGCATACTCTTCGGAAGGGAACGAAGACGATGACTCAATACCTTGATGATGTGGCCTCTATTCCGTCTGACCTAGATGCTGTGAACGAGATTATTCCTGAACGAGACGTGGTGAATGCAGTGATACGTGGTCTTCCGGCTGGCTATTCCTCTCTCAAACAGCATATTCGCCTCTCGCCTGTCGAAATCACTCTGAATCAACTGTCTGGATGGCTTAATGCAGAAGAATTGAATCTAGACATGGAACACAAATTACTGCTCGGAGAAGCCAGTTCCACCCCTGGCGTCACGGCTCTTTACTCGGCTGGCAGCGGAGGCTCGTCCAGGGGTCGCGGTGACGATCGCCGTAACCAAGGGCGAGGCAGCGGCGGCGGTGACCGTCGAAACACCGGGCAGCAAGGCAGAGGCGGGCCTCCACCGAGGGACGGCTTCCAGTCAGGCCGCGGACAGGGACGAGGAAACCAGCGGATGCCCACACGAGATCTTCCGACGTGCCAAATTTGTGCTAAACGGGGCCATTCTGCGGCTAATTGCTGGTATCGTTATGATGACTCGCAGAATGTAAATAGCCAGTCCGGAGGATCAAGGGCGATGCATGCGTCCACAAACGCTCAATCTGGCGATTGGTATCTAGACACAGGTGCTAACACCCATGTGACGTCGGATTATTCACAACTTCAAGCTCCCCATCCGTATCATGGCTCAGAAACTATTACAGTAGGCAATGGTCAATCCCTTCCCATCACAAACACCGGCTCTGGGTATGTCTATACCCCAAATGGTAAATTTCATCTCTCAACCCTTCACCACGTCCCTTCCCTCACATCCAATCTTTTATCTGTTTATCGCTTTACTAAAGAAAATAACTGCACCCTCATTTTTAATGACACCAATTTCCAGATAGTGGACAATACCACGAACCGGGTGCGGTACACGGGCCGCTGTGAGCATGGGCTATACACTCTTCCATCCAGGTCTCCGTCTGTTGTGAGTCAAGCCATTCTCTCGTCAACCTGGCATCGCCGGCTTGGGCACCCATCATCCGCCATCACCAAATCCATTTTATCTTCCTTAGGTTTTAATTTTTTAGAAAAATTACATTGCGAGTCCTGTTCAGTGTCTAAATCTTGTCGTTTACCTTTTTCACTGTCTGAACACAAGGCCACTGCGCCATTTCAATTAATTCATTCTGATGTTTGGGGTCCAACCTCAGTTCCTTCTGTTCAAGGTTTTCGTTATTATATCTGTTTTGTTGATGATTACAGTAAATTCACTTGGCTTTATCCTCTGAAATTTAAATCCGAAGCTTATACTATTTTTGTAAACTTTGACCGAATGGTTCAAAATCAATTTAATGCCAAAATCAAAATTTTTCGATCCTGTATCTCAGAAAACATATGTTTCCCGTCATGTTCGTTTTGTGGAGGAACAATTTCCTTACACAAGTCTTTCCTCTACTCCATACTCCCCCAATCCACTTGGCGTTGTGCCATTATTTCCGTCCTTTTCTCACGCTCATGCTCCGGCTCACTCGGCACCTAACCCGGTACCCCACTACACCACTACCCACCCGAAACCCCAAACCTCCCACCCGAACACCCAGCCGACTGCCACACAACCCACCACTTCCCTACATCATACTCCTAACACACATACAGCCACCCCATCCACCGCTGCACATCCCAGCTCCCACGGCAGCCCCACCCAACCCCCGCCCACACATCATACAACTCCACCACCCCTTCCTAATCACCCTCCACTCAACACTCATCCTATGACAACCCGAGCCAAGGCCGGTACCTTCAAACCCAAAGCCTACCACACTCAAATACCCTTTGATGCACATCCCACAACTGAGCCTACTACCTACAACCAAGCCTCCAAAAATAGTTTCTGGTGCCAAGCTATGGATGAGGAATTTCAGGCTCTGAATGAACAACGTACATGGGATTTGGTACCTCTGCCTAGTAACCGAAAGTCTATTGGGTGCAAATGGGTGTTTCATTCAGTATCAAAGCTAGGGTTTCTTCTTCCGCCCAAACCCTAATCTCTCCTCTTTTCCGACGTGTGTGCGCCGCCGCCACCGTCTACACCACGCCGCACGGCCTACCTCCTCCGCCGTAGGTCGGCGCCATGGACAAGGTTATTGATCCTCTGTCAAAATTACCGTCTGGAGTAAAATTACTGCTCAGGAATCTCCACAATCTCATCCCCGAAAAATTATCTGACAACAACTACCCGGCCTGGGCACTTAACGTCCGCACCGCCCTCGCAGCCAACTTGCTGCTCGGATGGATTGACGGTGCGGAGAAGCCGCAGCCCGAGACAGCCGAGAAGGACGGCGTCAAGCTCCCAAATCCCGACTACCTTCCGTGGATGATCGTAGACACTCAGATCCGAGCCTGTCTTCTCGCAGTTATTAGCCCCTCTGTGCACAAACACGCCCGGGGTTTTCTCACATCGGCTTCACTTTGGGACGCACTAGCCACAAGGTACAACTCTGTGTCCACGGCTCATATTTTTCAGTTGCGTAACAAATTGCATACTCTTCGGAAGGGAACGAAGACGATGACTCAATACCTTGATGATGTGGCCTCTATTCTGTCTGACCTAGATGCTGTGAACGAGATTATTCCTGAACGAGACGTGGTGAATGCCGTGATACGTGGTCTTCCGGCTGGCTATTCCTCTCTCAAACAGCATATTCGCCTCTCGCCTGTCGAAATCACTCTGAATCAACTGTCTGGATGGCTTAATGCGGAAGAATTGAATCTAGACATGGAACACAAATTACTGCTCGGAGAAGCCAGTTCCACCCCTGGCGTCACGGCTCTTTACTCGGCTGGCAGTGGAGGCTCGGCCAGGGGTCGTGGTGACGATCGCCGTAACCAAGGGCGAGGCAGCGGCGGCGGTGACCGTCGAAACACCGGGCAGCAAGGCAGAGGCGGGCCTCCACCGAGGCACGACTTCCAGTCAGGCCGCGGACAGGGACGAGGAAACCAGCGGATGCCCACACGAGATCTTCCGACGTGCCAAATTTGTGCTAAACGGGGCCATTCTGCGGCTAATTGCTGGTATCGTTATGATGACTTGCAGAATGTAAATAGCCAGTCCGGAGGATCAAGGGCGATGCATGCGTCCACAAACGCTCAATCTGGCGATTGGTATCTAGACACAGGTGCTAACACCCATGTGACGTCGGATTATTCACACCTTCAAGCTCCTCATCCGTATCATGGCTCAGAAACTATTACAGTAGGCAATGGTCAATCCCTTCCCATCACAAACACCGGCTCTGGGTATGTCTATACCCCAAATGGTAAATTTCATCTCTCAACCCTTCACCACGTCCCTTCCCTCACATCCAATCTTTTATCTGTTTATCGCTTTACTAAAGAAAATAACTGCACCCTCATTTTTAATGACACCAATTTCCAGATAGTGGACAATACCACGAACCGGGTGCGGTACACGGGCCGCTGTGAGCATGGGCTATACACTCTTCCATCCAGGTCTCCGTCTGTTGTGAGTCAAGCCATTCTCTCGTCAACCTGGCATCGCCGGCTTGGGCACCCATCATCCGCCATCACCAAATCCATTTTATCTTCCTTAGGTTTTAATTTTTCAGAAAAATTACATTGCGAGTCCTGTTCAGTGTCTAAATCTTGTCGTTTACCTTTTTCACTGTCTGAACACAAGGCCACTGCGCCATTTCAATTAATTCATTCTGATGTTTGGGGTCCAACCTCAGTTCCTTCTGTTCAAGGTTTTCGTTATTATATCTGTTTTGTTGATGATTACAGTAAATTCACTTGGCTTTATCCTCTGAAATTTAAATCCGAAGCTTATACTATTTTTGTAAACTTTGACCGAATGGTTCAAAATCAATTTAATGCCAAAATCAAAATTTTTCGAAGTGACAATGGCAAAGAATTTGTCAACAATGCATTTGGTGTTTTTCTTCAAAATCTAGGGGCTCTTCATCACACTTCATGTCCATATACCCCTGAACAAAATGGCGTTGCTGAGCGCAAACACCGTCACCTAATAGAAACAGTTGTTGCGCTCCTCCATGATTCCACCTTAGCTGTTTCCTTTTGGGTTGATGCCCTTGCTACTGCCAACTACCTCATAAATCGCATGCCCACTCACACTCTCTCCAACTCCACTCCATATGCCCGTCTCTACAATCATCCACCCGACTATATCCATCTCCGCCCGTTTGGGTGTCTAGTTTATCCCTGGTTGCGTCCGCACACTCAACATAAACTTCAACCTCGGTCCACCCCTTGTGTCTTTCTAGGCTATCATCCCACTATCAAAGGTTACAAATGTTTCGATCCTGTATCTCAGAAAACATATGTTTCCCGTCATGTTCGTTTTGTGGAGGAACAATTTCCTTACACAAGTCTTTCCTCTACTCCATACTCCCCCAATCCACTTGGCGTTGTGCCATTATTTCCGTCCTTTTCTCACGCTCATGCTCCGGCTCACTCGGCACCTAACCCGGTACCCCACTACACCACTACCCACCCGAAACCCCAAACCTCCCACCCGAACACCCAGCCGACTGCCACACAACCCACCACTTCCCTACATCATACTCCTAACACACATACAGCCACCCCATCCACCGCTGCACATCCCAGCTCCCACGGCAGCCCCACCCAACCCCCGCCCACACATCATACAACTCCACCACCCCTTCCTAATCACCCTCCACTCAACACTCATCCTATGACAACCCGAGCCAAGGCCGGTACCTTCAAACCCAAAGCCTACCACACTCAAATACCCTTTGATGCACATCCCACAACTGAGCCTACTACCTACAACCAAGCCTCCAAAAATAGTTTCTGGTGCCAAGCTATGGATGAGGAATTTCAGGCTCTGAATGAACAACGTACATGGGATTTGGTACCTCTACCTAGTCACCGAAAGTCTATTGGGTGCAAATGGGTGTTTCGCATCAAACGAAATTCAGATGGATCTCTTTCTCGCTATAAAGCATGTCTGGTTGCAAAAGGGTATCATCAGGAGTATGGTGTGGATTATAAGGAGACCTTCAGCCCTGTTGTTAAGCAACAGACTATTCGTCTGGTCTTGTCTCTTGCTCTTCACTATGATTGGCCGCTTCATCAGCTAGACGTCAGCAATGCCTTTCTTCATGGTCATCTTGAGGAAGAAATCTATATGGTTCAGCCACCGGGATATGTTAATCCCAACCGTCCTCACTATGTTTGCAAGCTTCGCAAATCACTGTATGGCCTGAAACAGGCCCCTCGTGCCTGGTACACACGTCTCTCTACTTTTCTGCAGGGTCTTGGTTTTCGCACCTACCATCATGACAACAGCCTCTTCACCCTTCACTGTTCTCGAGGGACAGTCATCATTCTTATCTATGTGGATGATATTGTTATTACAGGCAGCTCGTCATCACTCATCACTGAAATTACTGAAGCTATGCATCGTGACTTCAAACTTAAGGACCTCGGTCCTCTAGAGTTCTTTCTTGGCCTCGAACTCATCCGCAAATCGGGAACCATATTGATGCATCAGACAAAATATACCCTTGAACTTCTAAATCGGGCTGGAATGACAGACTGCAAACCCGCGGTCACTCCCATGGCAGTCCGCCAATCCTCAGGGCCGAATACTCCCTTTGCCGATCCTACACTATATCGGAGCCTCGTCGGTGGACTTCATTATCTTGCTGTTACTCGTCCGGACATCCAATATGCAGTCAATCGAGTCTCCCAATCAATGCATGCTCCCACAGAACAACACTTTCAGGCCTTGAAACGCATTCTGCGCTATCTTCAAGGTACTCTTCACTGTGGAATTTTATTTCAAAAGGGCTCGTTTGATATATCTGTTTTTTCTGATTCGGATTGGGCTAACGACAAAGATGATCGAAAGTCCACTACTGGATATATTGTTATGATGGGACCGAATCTGATTTCCTGGTGCACCAAGAAGCAAATGCGAGTGTCCCGTTCCTCCACAGAAGCAGAATATCGTGCCATGGCTGCGGGTGTTGCTGAAGCCATGTGGTTACGATACCTTACGGATGCACTTGGCATTCCCCCGACGAAACCACAGATTTATTGTGACAATCAGTCCACTATTTGTGTTACCAAAAATCCAGTCCTTCATGATCGTATGAAGCATGTTGGGTCTGACTGTCACTTTGTTCGCGATGAGGTACTTGCAGGAGCGATGGCCACGCACTATGTCCCATCTACTGACCAGCTTGCTGATATTCTCACCAAGCCTCTTCCGTTACAGCCTTTTCAGTCTCTCTGCTCCAAGCTGCCCCTCGTTACCGCTGATCAGCTTGCGGGGGGATAATAGACTACATATATAATTATTAAATACATCTGGGTTATTCTGTAATTAGTTATTCTTCAGTTCTCTATATATACAGCTGTAACCCCTTCAATATTAATAAGATCAATTATTATTAAATCTGTATCATGGAAATCTGTATCAGTCCTCAACCTATAAAATTTTCTATTTGATATTTCTACTCGGACTTCCTCATAAGACAAGGAATTTGTAACACCAACATCCTCAATAGGCACTATCAAGGAAAGATCACCCACACATTTTTTCATCATGGACACATGAAATATGGGATGAATAAAACCTTTTGGTACCCTTGGCAGTTTCATCTCACAGTGAAGGACCAAATCCCTTAAAGTCAATTATAGTCAAAATATAGCAAAGCAACCAAGAATTAAAAAATAGTGCAGGAAGAGTAAAAATGCAAAGATTTTTATATGGAAACCCAGGAAGGGAAAATTGATGGCTTGCCATCACAAGGACTAAAAGAATCCACTATAATCAACCTCCTGATTACAGTATAGATTTTAGCATACCTCTAGGATCCTTTCGCTTATAACAACTATATTATAAGCTCATCTTAGTAAATTTACCAAGGACACTCACTACTGATTAACTCTGATCAGTCTCACACTTAGGTAACTCTACCTAAGAACCTCTCAAAACAAACAAAAATACTAATCTTATAATATGAGTAGTTTATTTACAAATCAGCACTAAAGAATATTCACTAACTCTTTAGGCATAGTACAAAGTTATGAACATGAGCCATGCTTGAGCAATCATTAAATTAAGTTTTTGTGGCTTTTTTTCTCTCTATTTTTGTAAAACCTATTTGATGAAGAGGTGTCTCTTTCCTTTTATATATGAATGATTATTAAGGCTAAAAAATCACTGGACTAGTTTTCCTAATCAGTAAAAAATAAAACCTGTAAGTTTGTTACACAAGAGGACAAAACATTGCAGACAACGCGTGCCAGCTGTACTATATCTTACAAATTCAGGGACCTAGTCCCTTGCAGTTAGTTACTCATCATCAAACCTACATATAGAAATTTTCCCCATTTTAGATGTTGTCAAACCAACCATTCATGTTTGAGCATCAGTGCACATTCATCATATTTAATTAGTGTGATTACCACCAGAAGATGAATGTTTCCTATATCATTATGCTTCCTTCATCATGCAACATAGGGACATGGTACATTGTTGACAGTTGCAGAAAAAATTACTAAGCACATTTACTTAAACCTGCCATTGTGCCTTATCATTTTCAACCTCAACACATAACTTTCTTCTCCCTACCAAGGTGTTTTCCCTTTTTATCAGCATTCAACGCATCACTGGTACCTGGTCCCTACTAAATAAACTCTATATTTCCTCTTTTGGTATCATTGAAAAGTAAGAACAGTAAACCAGGAGTTTATTAAGAACAAATTGGTTAACTCATGGACACTAGGGGAAACACTAAAATGAAGAACAACTTTGCAATTTAAAGAGAACAAATGTAACACACAAAGCAAAGATTCATTCATAAGTAGGATAAGTATCTTTGCAGTGCATAAAATAAATGTTTTTGAAAAAAAACCATAGGAATGAAGATGGATTAAGAAGTGAAAGACTAGGAAAATGATTTTTAAAGAGTAGGGTCAGGTTGTTGTTAAGATGCATTATCTCTGCATTTGACCTAAGGACCTCATCAGTTAAGATTAACACCCTTTTCTTTAGTTCAACATTCTAAGTTCTAAGAAGTTCTTTGTCATATAGGATTTCTTCAGAAAAATGCTATATTGTTTCGTGAAGCTTTCTGAATTTTTCATCCAGGGCTGATAAATTCCCTTTTAAGTATTTTATTTCTTTGTCGAGCTCCCTTTGGTAAATGCTACCTGTTTTGACTATTTTAATCTTGACTAGTGAATTCATGTCAAGCATTTGAACCACAAATCCTTGGGTTCCAGAATCACAGACAATGCCATTATGATTAAGTACTTTGTTCAGCCAAAATCCAAAAGGCATTACATGTTTTCCACCCTTACCAAGAACCACTTTATGAATGTGTTCTATCATCAATGCAGGTAGATTAATAAATTCAAAGCTACTAAGGCATTCTATCATATATAAGTCAGTGGCTGAGGAATTTCTCTTTTGTAACCTAGGCAGAATGACCTTGTTCACAAAGTAAGAAATCAATTGAAACTCACTCTTGAATGAGTTCCTATACAGTGTTTCTAGCAATTACACTTACACCTTAGATGCATTTTGTACGAATTCAACTGAAGGAAACTTCTTGGAAATAGTTCTCACCCCATTTATAGGAACTTCCAAAATCTTTCCCAGTGTTTGTTTATTTGGCTTTATTTCCTTTCCTTGGGCCTATGCAGTAAGAATCATCCCATCTTCTAATAATTTTAAAGTGAAATAGAATTCCCTAAATACCTCATCAAAAATAGTGAGAATCGTTCTTTCCATGAGATACATCCAACCTTGATATTTAACCAGCTCAACAAGTTCCACCATACCAGGTTATTTTAGCATATTTGAATAAAAAATCCTTCCAGTTAGCTCTTTTTGATTCGTCAAGAACCTATTTATACCTTCTTTGGATACAACCTTACATTTCTTCCTATTGTTTCTACGACTGCAAATGATCATGAATTCCCTTTAAACTACATTCATCTTCTTGCTTTCCTCTTCTTGGGACCAGGTCCCTCAAGAGTTAGCTGCTTCGCGGTAAAATTTCCAGATTATTTTTCAGAGATTCTTGGTGTTTTACTAATATTACTATTCTTATGATCTAAAATGCTCTTTCATGGTATTTTTAACAATAAAATAAGGTTTTCATCCACCTAGGTTGAATCCATCACAACATTATCAGAACAGTTTTGAAGATTCATGGAAGATTCTTTATTAACAAGTTGAGTGATAATTGAGTTAAGCTTTGGAAGAGTAGGAGAAGAAGGATGTTTTTCAGGATCGTTTAGGAAGGAATTTTTCACTATTCTAAGCATAAAATACTTTGAAGGAAATAAAAATTAATTATCTGCAGCCATCAAAAAGGTCCTTTTCATAGAGAGTCTATTTGGGATTTGGATTTTTCTTTTTGATAAGAGAAGGACTGGATGCATCAAGATTTGAAGAATAATGAACACAAGGAAGGATGTTCTTGGGGAACATGATATGATCAATTTTAGATATTTAGGTGACTCACCTTACCTTTTAGAATAGGACAACCTTTTTCTGACACAAGGATAGGGAGGAATTGGTTTTTTCTTAATAAAAAGATAAAAGTTTCACATACATGATATAACATGAGATATGGGGCCAGGTCTTTCTCTAGTCTAAGAAAATCTTCAACTTTGTTCTTGTCACATTTGTCCACCTCCAATGTTTCTCCCATAGGTGCATACCTGCAAGGGTATGGTACTAAGTTAGACCAACATGCACCAAATTTACCAAGGATACCTTCTTCCTGAACATTGTCAAATTTTAGAAAGGAAGATGATTTATCCAGTAAGTTTGGTTGATTTGATAAATCCCAGCTTCAGATGATAGATCCATTATACCATATGATACCACGACTTGTTCATAAAAAAGGTCCGAGGACTAGCTCCTAGATTTGGCAATCTTTAAATGTCTAGAGTTCCTTTTGCAATGTTTTGAATTTTCTAGCTTTATTCATATCTTTGTTCTTATCCTTTTGATAAGAATGCTAATCACATAAGACACTTTCACCTTGAAGAGGTGAAAGTGTCTTAGGAAAGTCAATACAATCTGACAATCCATTCATAGCCGTAAGAAATTACATTATAAGAATATTTTAATATTCGCAACCTTTTCTCCTTCATATACTTACAATAATTTGTTAAACTTGGGAACCCATTTGAGTTTGAGTTCCCAGTAGTAGTACAGATGTATGATTAAATACTTCTTTGTCCATCAAGGTACTGTGAGCTTCTTCATGTTTTTCAAATGTCTTAAGACTTTGGGATAGGTGCTCCCGTGGTGGAGATATCTAATATTTGTCATTCTTGCTCTGACCCTGCTTTGATAGTTTTCTTTTAGGTGTTTATGTCTTCATCAGTGAGTGCATAGAGTCTTGTTGACCTTTTTCTTAACATCAGGAGCAATCATACCTTGAGACCCATGTACTTTGTTTCCTTCTTGATAACAAAACCCTTTCAATTATTAGCACTTTTACTAATTAGGTTAGAAAACATCTTAGAAGATGTAGTCCATTATAGGGATTTCTTATGTTCTTCACTCAGATGGACTAGGTCCCTTACTAACTCTTTATTTTTCTGAAGCGCATCCATGAGAAGATTTTGGGAATCCTCCAATTTTTCTTCAAGATTAACCTAAAACTTTGAGTTTTCTTTCATCCTTTTATACTCAGAAACATCTAGTTTCTCCATTTTACTTACAAAACTTAAATTGTTAAGTTTTAGCTTTGCAACCTGTTGTTTAAAATCTTATATCTTGTGAGTCAATGCTATAAACTAAAGCTCCTGATCATCTATTTTTTCTTCGACAACATGATTTATTTCTTTGTCACATACATCATCTCTTTTCTCTAGTTGACTCGCTAAATTCAGATTTTCAGATTATAACTTAGTAACCTGCTCTTCAGTTTCAGATATTTGGAGAGCTAGAGCAACTAATTCAAGCTCTTAACTTTCCACATTTTCTTCTAGAGGAAGTTTTTCTTAGTAATTTCACACATAGAGTCAATCAACATATTTGCAAGCATTTTTATCTTTCTAGAAGAATAGATGTCCAAGTTTTCTTTAGGGTTAGAAAGTGTTACCTAATTTTCTTCATCATCTTCAGTGTTTGCCATAATACAAAACAAGGAATCATAGATAACTGGACTATCTTCTACTACTAGCATAGAAAGATCTCTAGTCTTTTCATCTTCACTTGAATTAATTGAAGATTCTCCCTATGTTGCCAGAGCTTGCTTTACAGCATACACAACTGCTATCTTCCTTCTTGAATTTTTAAGGACATGGTCCCTGTTCTTTTCCTTTACAACTTCAGTCTTGAGTTACCCCTGGTAATCCATCTTGTGCAATGGACAGTCCTTAATGAAATGCTTAGTACTTTAATATTTATGACATACCTCAGTACTACTTTCTTTATTGTTGTTGTTTCCATTTCTTTGAATCTAATAACTCATCTTCATGTCTCTAACAAACCTATTTGCCGAATAGGAAAAATCAAAGTCTTCATCATCAATTGGATCATATTCAGAAGTTTTTAATGCTAGGGATTTTTCTCTTTTTGTTTCATTCTTCTACAGCCCTTGCAACTTCTTGAGCTGATGGGGTTTTAAATTTCCAATCAGTTTATCCATGCTGAGGGTTTTAGGTTTCTAGATTCAGTTATGGAATATACTTTTCTATGCTAGGACTAAGGAAGCACACCAAGAATTTTTATCACTTTCTTATACAATAGTATCACTTCTCCAGGCAGTGAAGCTCATTAGTGATGAAAGTTAATCTTGTATGCATTTCTAGAATTATTTCTCCTTCTTTCATGGTGATGGTTTTATACTGAGTAGTCAACATGTCTACTTTTGAATCCTTCACATTAGTAGTACCTTCATGTCCAGTCCTTAAGAAATACAAGACCTTGCTAGCATTTTCATATCCAGAGATCATATTATATTCATCAGGCCATATTCCACAAACTAGCAATTTCTTAGCCTTGTAGGTTTTCTCAACCTTTCTTCTATCTTCATCATCCTATTCTCTCCTGCATTTTAGTACCATTATTGTTATTTCTCCTTATTTGACTTCTTTAAATAGAACATGAGGACCATCAATAATTATGTCCATAAGTTTACTATCTTCAACCATAATGAAGTCAAAAATCCAGGTTTTCCACCACCCATAATAAGTCCTATTAAATCGTAGCGGTTTAGTGGTAGATTTTCCTTCTTCTATATTAAGTGGAGTAGCCATGCTAGACAAGACACTCTAGGTGTGAACCTTTTAGAGTGAATCCTCCTTGATAAAAATTGTTGGAATACTTGGGTGTTACACCACACAGTGAAAGACCTGGTCCCTTAAAGTTAATCAAAGGCAAAATATAGTAAAGTAACGAGGAATTAAAAGACAGTGAAGGAACAGTAAAAACACATAGATTTTAATGTGGAAACCTAGGAAGGGAAAAAACCATAGCTTGCCCTCACAAGCACCAAGGAAATCCACTACAATAAACCTCCTTATTAAAGTAACAATTTCATCCTACCTCTAGACTGTTTTCGCTTATAGAAAATCTACCAAAAGATCATCTTGGTAACTCTACTAAGGAACCTTTCTACTAATTAACTCTAATCAGTCTCACACATAGGTAACTCTACCTAAGCACCTCTCTCAACAAACAAAAATACTACTCTTATGACATGATTAGTTTATTTACAAATCAACAGTCGGGAATATTCAATCACTTCTTAAGCATACTACAAAGTTAAGAACATGTGAAATGCTTGAGAAATCTTGAAATTGAGTTTTTGTTGCCTCTTTTTTCTCTCCCTAATTTTTCAAAAATTGTTCGATGAAAAAGCGTCTCTCTTGTTTTATACCTGAGTGATGATCAGGGCTAAAAGATCATTGAACCGACTATCCTAATCAGTAAAAAATAGCACCTGCAACCTTTTTACAGAAGAGGATAAAACTATGTAGACAACGCATGCCAGTTGTACTGTATCTTGCACATCCTGGGACTTGGTCCCTTCTAGTTAGTTTCTCATCATCAAAACTACATATAGCATAACCCAAACTCACTAGAAAATCCAACTCATATACGTTCCCAGTTTTACTTAAAATCTTAAATAGACCAACGTAATGATGAGTGTGTTTCCCCTTCAACCAAAATCTCATGACTACTCTCATATGAGATCCTTTCAAGAACACCCAATCGTTTACTTCAAACTTCAACTCTCTTCGTCTCACATCCGGATATGGCTTTTGATGGCTTTGAGCAGTTTTAGGTCATTATCTAATCACCTTGACCTTCTTCATGGCTTGGTAAACCAAGTCAGGACAAAACAACCTAGTCTTACCAACGTTAAACCATCTAATAGAAGAGATACACCTCCTACCATAAAGAGCCCCAAAAGCAGCAATCTGAATACTTGAATGATAATTATTGTTATACCCAAACTCAATGAGAGGAAAGTAATTAACCCAACTACCCTTAAAATCAATCACACAGGTCCTTAAAATATCTTTTAATGTTTAATAGTATGATCTGCTTCCCGATCTGTCTGAGGGTAGAAAGCGATGTTAAGGTTCACTTGTGTACCCAAGCCTTTCTAAAATAAACGCTAGTAGTGAGATGAAAACTACGTACCTCTATCTAAAATAATGCAGACTGGTGCACCATGAAACTGTATAAAATCATGGCCAAATTTTCTCCGGTGTAGTTCGACCTCACCGTCCAAAAGTGAGCAAACTTAGTCATCCTATTTACAATGACCCAAATCGAATCATACTAATTCTGAGATCGTGAAAGAACTATAATAAAATCAACATTAATAATTTCCCACTTCCATATGGGCAACTCAATCTCTTGAGATATTCCACCAAGCCTCAAGTGCTCAACCATAATTTGATGACAAACCATACGCTTGGCAACAAAATTTTCCACATACCTCTTCACATCTTAGATGAACCTAGATGAGTTATATACTTAAACTCATGAGCCTCAATCAAAATCCTTTCCCACAGCCTATAAACATTAGGAATACATAACCTAATTTGGTACCTCAGAATATCATATTCCCCAATCTTAAAATCCATAGCCTTTTACTGACCTATATCATCCTTAATCTGTATAAGAATGGGATCCATAGCATGTTTTTCCTTCACCTTAGCACCGAGAGATTATTCACCACTTCCTGAAAAATAACTCTCTCATCCTTAGAGTCCAAAAGAAAAACTCCCAAGTTTGCCAATTTGTGAATGTCCTTTACTAATCCTCTCTTCTCCTTATACATATGTGATAAGATCCCATAGACAACCTGCTAAGAACATTAACAACAATATTGTCTTTACCTGGATGGTAGTGAAGACTTATGTCGTAATCCTTAATCAATTCAAGCCACCACCTTTGTATAGGATATAGTTCCCTCTTAGTGAACACATACTGCAAGCTCTTATAATCCAAATAGATATCCACATGCATAACATACAGATAATGGTGAAAAATCTTTAAAGAAAAAAAACACAGCTTCTAATTCTAGATCATAGGTCGGATAGATCCTCTCTTGAACCTGAAGTTTCCTAGAAGCATAGTCCACAAACTTACCACGTTGCATAAATTGCAACCTAGTCCCATGCAGGATGCATCACAATAAACAACAAAACCATCAGTACCCTTGGGTCGGGTCAAAACAGTCATAGAGGTCAACTTATCCTTCAACTTCTCAAAAATACACTCACAAGGATCAGACCATAAAAACATAAGCTTTTTCTAAGTCAACCTACCCAACAGAGTAGAAATAGATGAGAAACATTCAACAAATTCCTATAATACCCAACAAAACCTATGAAGATCCTTATGTCGGTCGGAGTCATGGGTCTAGGCAATTTTTTCACCACCTCAACTTTCTATGGATCAACCTTAATCCCTACACTAGAAACAACATATCCAAGAAAAGTCATAGCATTCATCCAAAACTCAGACTTAAAAATTTTTGCATACAACTTCGGATCCTTAAGAGTCGGCAACATAATTTTAAGGTGATTGATATGATCTTGCTCACTCTTTAACTACACCAAGATGTCACCAATGAAAACTATCACAAACAATTCAAGAAACTGCCTGAAATCCTAATTCATAAGATCCGTAAATATAGCAAAATCTTTAATCAATCCAAATGACATAACCAAAAACTCATAGTGACCATATCGAGTTTAGAAAGAAGTCTTAGGAATATCAGCCTCCCTAATAATCAAATGATGATAAAACAAATGAATATCAATCATAGAGAAACATCTAGCTACCTAAAGTTAGTCAAAGAGCTCATCAATCCTAGGAAGAGTATGCATATTATTCACTATCACCTAATTTAATTGATGGTAATTTATGCATATTTGAATAGACCCTTATTTCTTTAGCACGAAAATTAAAGGAGAATCCTAGGGAGAAAAACTAGGACGAATGAGTCATTTATCAAGAACAACTTTTAATTGCTCTTTTAGCTCTTTTAATTTAGTTGGAGCAATTCTATAAGGAGGAATGGAAATAGGACGAGTATCCGACGGAAGATTAATCCCAAAATATATATCCCTATAAGCAGAAATCCCAAGAAGATCATTGGGAAATACTTTAGGAAATTCATAACCATAGGGACAAATTGTAAATAAGGGCTTTCAGAGTTAGAATCCTTAACCTGAACTAGGTGATATAAAAACCATGTTGAAATCAACTTCTCATATCTAATATAAAAGATAAACCTCATTTTGTGTACTAAGGAACTTTCTTCCCATTCTAATACCGGTTCATTTGGAAATTTGAAGCTAACCTTTTGTGTCCTACAATCTAGGGAAATATACAATGAATAAAGCCAATCTATCCTAAAGATTACATCAAAATCCACTATATCCAACTCTATTAAATCTACTAATGTCTCCCTATGAAAGACACCGCACAACCCCTGTAGATTTTTCTAGAACCTACTGAATTATTCACCAAACTAGACACAAAAAAGGGGTCAAAAATACTTTTAAGAGCAAAACAAAAATGCACGGTAACATAATGGGTCATATAAAAAGGGTAGGCCTTAAGTTATGCAAATAATACACATCACGAGAGAAGAGTTGTAACATTCGAGTAACAATATTTGTAAACGCCTTAGATTTTGGGCAAGTAGGAAATGTGTTGAGTCGATTTTGGCCAGTGCCGGTACCAATAGTAGTTCCCTTTAATGTTGGAGCCAAAGATACGGTGATTGAAAATTTATTACCTATAGTAGAAACCCTGACCGATGGATAATCTCTCTATATGTGACCCAACTAACCACAATTATAATACTAATTTCTCCTCTTCACGATAAACACAATAATTCTACCCGCAAAATCTGCAAAAAGGATATAGTAGGTGATGTTCTAGCTTTTGACAGAACATTTTACATCTTTTCTAGGGATAATTGTATGTTTTCAAGAAACTGATATTGTATTTAATACTGGATTTTAGTATTTTCAGGTCAAAGAGTTAACTGTAGAAGAAACTTGGACAAGAAGCAAAAAAAGGACACTGACGGTTAAACTTATAGACCGTCAGATATTTGACGGACCGTCAGAGTTAAATAGAAAGGAAAAATTGAGTGATACCTACAATGGTCCAAGTGACGGTCTACCAGATCTCTAACGGACCGCCAACTTTGTTGTCAGGCTTAAACAGAGAACAAACTTTCGAAGGATCAAGCGACGGTCCGCGCGATATACTGCCAGGACAGTGATGGTTCCCCAACCTTACCATCACTACTTAACCCAAAACTATCCATTTGGGACCTTCATTTATGGTCCATGTCATGATATCAGTGGTCTATGGAAAATCAAGTCACCTTTTGATCAAACTAGAGCACTAGGCTTTGTGGGTTCCTAAATGACTAAATATGAACTGGAAAGAAGAAACTGAGTTAAGGTTGGGATAATTAAATGATATGGATGAATTTCAACTCAGAGCTTACGAACGAGCTGATTTGTATAAAGAAATAATGAAGAATTATCATGACCGAATAATATAGAAGAGATATTTTCAAACTGGTGATTTGGTGTTATTGTTCAACTCTAGAGTTAGGCTCTTTCCGGGCAAATTGAAATCAAGATGGTCTAGGCCTTTCAAGGTATGTCAAGTTTTTCCATTAGCTGTGGTGGAACTTGAAGGTAAAGATGGAAGTCTATACAAAGTTAATGAGCAAAGTGTCAAGACCTATGTTGGTCCAATCGATGATGCAAAGCTATTTTCCACTGTGTATCTCGATAAATTATGAGAAATCTAGATAACCAAGTTATGCCGTAAAAATAAATCAGGCTCTAGTTGAAGGCAACCCACAAAGTTTTGTTGTATCCATAGTTAGAGTTTATTTGTTATTTTTCTGTAATTTGATGTGTTGATAAAGTCTGTAGGATTAAAAATGAAGAAAGATGGGATTTTCTCAAGTTGAAAGAGGGTGACGGGAAGGCTGACGGACTGTCAATGGAACCATCACAACTCTAGAAAAAAATGGAGATTCTCGATAAGGCTTGACAGCCAAGTAGACAGATCATCAATCTATCGATGGACCATTATGGCCTCCATCAACCTTAATCTCAAAGACAAAGATTCTAGAATGGACTGACGGACTTCTCGATGGACCGTCGTACCAACTGTCGCAGTGAAGTATGATTGATAAGTTTTTTGTAAGCCCTGATTCTCAACCCAACGGACCGTCAGAGTCCTGACGGACCGTCAGGTCAACTGGCAGGATAACCCTAGCTGATGGGTCTGGTCAGTTTAAGTTAAAGTCTTATTTAATTATCCCTATCTGACCCAAACGGTTTTATAAAGATGAAAACAAGTGGTTTCATACATTGCAACACTTTCAAATCCTAAAACTATTTAACTTCTTCAACATTCAAAGTACCTAGTGTTAGTTATCTCCACTTAGGATTCTCCCTCTTCCTTTTCTCTTCTATTTAAACAATCCCATACCTCCTTTCTTCACATCAGAAAACAAGTTATCAATCTCTGATAAAGGCTTTGATTTTATTTTATTTCAAGTTTACAAGTTGGAATAGTCAAGTTTACTACAACATCATGGTATGATCACAACCATATTCTTCTTTTAGAATTGCTAAACTTTTGTTATGGAAGTTGTTGGTTGATTGAAAGGAATTCCATATTATTCCTGATTTGTGTCAATTTAATTCTAAGTCGAACTCTTGTGTGCATTATTTTGGGTGAAGTGTGAGTAACCCATAAATTAGAAGTAGAAAAAATTGGTGTTTAAATACAAAATTAAGGCCAAAATCATACACATAATGAGTGACAGCACACTAGGTGTTCGGCAAAATGTCAAGGTAAAGTTTGAGGGTAAAAAGTAATATTGACGGTCACCTTGATGGATCGTCGGCAGCTCGATGGAACGTTGAGAAGACCATCGCAATGACATTGCATTTGAAGTTTACTAGTTAAGCTACGACGGAGAACTTGGCAGACCATCAGTAACCTGATGGACCATCGAGTCAACCATTGCAAGGTTCTAAGATACAGGATATACTGGTTAAGGCCTAATGGTAAGTTCGACAGACCTTCATAGTCCTGATAGACCACCAGACCTTCTGTCAAACACAAATTTTACTTTTTTGACTGGTTTAAATTATAAACTGATTTTGTGTTCCTTTCTCAAGAAATATGGCATGAAAGATACCCCTAACCAGAGATGGTGGTAGAGAACAAAGGGGAAGAGGAAAGCAGACAAGGAGTGAGGAGGCACCTACATTCAATACTCAATAATGAGATAGGTCACTCCACATACTTTCCCAATCTGAAGAGGAGAGTAGGAGCAAAACTAGTATCACTAGTTCGAGCCCCAATAAGAAAAGGGTTGACACATTTAACCCCAACCCCAGTAAACTGGCCCTATTTAGAGGAAAATCGATGAGGTGAATGTAGTCAAGAAAAAAGATACTCAAATGAGGGAGGAACTTAGATGTCAAATTTAAGGGGTAAAGGATAAGTTCCTTGATGGACTTGAATCGATGGCAAGTAGGCCAAAGTCTTCAGGATTTTAGACTTGCCTAATAAATAATTAGTTCCAGTTAGAGGAGCTAACATTGATATATAGGCTCGAATAATCAACAGGATGTTGTTTGGGCCCAACTATGAAGCATCAGTTGCAGTTCTAGATCTTGAGTATCAATTGACCTCTGCATCCACTCAAAGGACTTGGTTGTCTGGTCTACTTATTAACGATGGAAACTCCTCCTGGGCAACCAATCCATGAGAGTGTTTTGTTAAATCCTCTCTTAGATTTTGGGATAAATTCTTGTGGGCCATTGATTGATTAAGGTTGATGCCGACAAGGGGTAATGCCAATTTGGATAGTCATAGGGTTATGCTGGTTTCTAGTCTAATTGTAGGGATGAAGATTGATTTTGACCAAATTTTTGCTGATGAAATATTTGTGAGGGATCACAAGGTGGAAATCCCACTACCATTCCCGTGTTTGATCACGGAGTTATGCAGGATGGCCAATATGCCTTTGATTCGAGGAGTTGACAATGAAGTTTGAGCTACACATATATAGGACATTAAGAAATTGAAGGATGAATCAATGTTTGAGATGCATGTTAACAAAACTTCGGCCTACAAGACACAGTCAACACCAGCCCCCGATACTTCCGGAATTACCACAGGTATATTATTTCCTATCACTACTTATGTGCCTCCTGACTATGTGCCTC
Organism: Capsicum pubescens; assembly: GCA_030864215.1. Classification (NCBI taxonomy): domain Eukaryota; kingdom Viridiplantae; phylum Streptophyta; class Magnoliopsida; order Solanales; family Solanaceae; genus Capsicum; species Capsicum pubescens. The sequence goes on from CM061546.1 coordinate 116,082,627, forward strand.
CTAGTACATCTGTAGGGTTAGAATCTATGCCGCCAATGGGTAGGACTACAAACTCTGCATCTGTCCCACCCCAGTATTCTGATTACAGATTAACACGGGAAAATTTTGCCAAGTCTATTAATCTACAAACAAAGTTCCATAAGTAGCTAGATACATGGGCTTCGTAGTTCAAGCCCTTTGTTAAACATACTGTACCTAAAGCAATATGTTTATTTTAAAATATTTAGACTAGGATGGACCATATGGAGGAACGTATCAACAAAAGGATGGATGCAATTTCTATTCCAGATTTGGCAAAGTTCATGGAAAAATTCAAACAAGCACAGGTGGACATAGCAGAGCTGAAATGCCAACTGACCCAACAACCTTCTTTTAACCCTTCTCTGGTGATAAGTGATTTAGATGAAGATATATTGTTGATTCGATGGGGATGCCTCTGAAGGACACAGATAATCAAGTCGATGAAAATGTTGATAAGAAAGTTACTAAAAGAAGAAGGAGAGAAATAATGAAACCAAAAGAGAGAGAAGAGCAAAACATAAGGAAAAATGTGACAAGATTAAAGGTTGATGAAGAGAGGAGACAGAAGAAGCTTGCAGATAAAGCTACAGGAGTTTCCACCAGTTTTGCCCTAGCTAGGGGGCCCATTTTAGACCCAGTTCATGCTGACATAGCTTTGATTTTAGAGGAAGATATTTTGAGTACCCCTATCACCATAGGGGTCAATGTCGCTCTAGGTGAGGCCCGTGAAGCCTCACCATATTTGACTAATGCCTTATCTGAATAAGAGGCTCTACAAGTATTTCCCTCCGCTGTACTTTATTTATATGCATTGAGGACAATACATTTATTTTATGTGGGGGTGGGTGTACTTGTATCACGGGCGTTTTTGTTTTCTGTGTTCTTTTTTCTTCTGTGTGATGTCGAGTAGAACCGGCATGTCTAGGATTACATTTTATTTAATTAGGTTGTGATGTAAATATCTATTTTTTGTTGAATATTTATAAAATGTCTTTTATTTTAGCACACCTTTTTGTACACATGGATGATAAATGACTGTGGCATAAGACTGAGAACATGTTTGCATAACTATTTTCTCTTGTTGTTAAGCATATGTTGAACACTCATTGGTGATTCTATAGTTGGCAATAGGATGTAAAGTGTTCATGAATATGTGATGTAAATCCCATGGCAGAATAAGTGTAACTCATGTGCCTGTATGTGCGAGCATTTGTTTTAGTTCTTGCATAGTTATATGCCTAGAACTTGCCCAGTTCATTGATATTATTTTGTGGTTGATTCAATAAGAGATGAAAGCAGGTATCATTGTACTTTCAGTCCACTTAGCCGATATAACTAACCCACCAAAAAGATTTTTTTTCATTTTTGAACCCTTTTTGAGGTTATGTTAGTTTTTCTTCATTCCCAATAACTCTAATTAACTCTCTTTAGGTTGTTAACACCTAACTTTGGCCTTGGTACTATATTGGACAATGTGAACCTTAACTTAGGCAAAACACTAAAGTTGAGGGTGGCTATTGTCAAGACGTTACCCTTTTAATGAAAGAGTGGTTTAAATCTAAAATGGAGCATTCAACCCTAATCTATTTAAGATATTGTGCACCTCAACTGACTGTACCAACATAAGTTGATGGTGGATGATGCTTATATTGTAAAAAAAGGCTTATGTCAAAGTATGAATGAATGACAGAGATTGTAAGTGAGCTGGAACAACAGTAGTCTTGGTGAGTAGAATTCTAGGGCAAATAGAGTTAAGTCTGAACGTGGAGTCACTTTTCCCAAAAAATTATCCTCACTTATCCTTAAAACCTCATTACAAGTCTGAAAAAGAACTATTTGTTCTTTGTGAATTAACCATAATGGAGTATTAGATGATAAGGGCAAGCTTATGGGTGTATATGCTATTTTTGTAACTTCTTTGATGAGTGTGATAGTCTTGATTTTCATCCATAAGATTTAATGAGTGGTGGACTTCATTGGCTGTGAGGGAAACTTGAGTTACACCTAGTTTTTCTTATATCTGTAGGATATTATATCCATACTTGTGTGTGTGAGCTGGATTATAGACAATGCCGATTGTAGATCCTGATGTGTTGAGCTCTTATGAGTGAGATGGCAAGAGAATGGTTTTGTGAAATCTAGTTTAGCAGTAGATTGTTTGTCATTGTATTGTTCATTTATGTAGTTTGGTGCTGAGTATCTTAAGGACAAACAATTGTCTTATGTTGAGGGTGTTGATGTTCCGGCTTTTGATGGAACTTTTAACATTTTTTTTTAGGGATAATGGTACTTTTTCAAGAAACTGATGTTGTATTTAATACTGGATTTTAGTGTTTTTTCAGGTCAAAGAGTTAGCTGTAGAAGAAACATGGAAAAGTAGCAGAAAAAGGCCACTGACGGTCAAAATGGGGGACCGTCAGATATACGACGGACCATCAGGGTGACCGTTAAAGTGAAAAAAAAAGGAAAAATTGAGTGATCCCTGCAACGGTTAAAGTGACGATCCGCTAGATCTCTGACGGACTACCAACTTGGCCGTCAGTCTTAAATAGAGAATGGGATTTCATAGGATCAAGAAACGGTCCATGTGACGGACCAATGGGACAACGATGGTCTGGCAACCTTACCGTCACCACGTAACCAGAAAGTAGATATTTGGGACCTTCAATGATGGTTCATGTGACGGACCGTAAGGCTTCCGAAAGGACATCAACGTGGATGTCAACTTTGACGCGGCTTTAAGGAATTCAAATTTTAAATCTTCTATCCGTGGGAACATATAAATACCTAGTTTAGGTTTTATTTAGGTATATTTTATCATTTTTTCCATCTAGAAATCTTATTGTACGTATTATTCTCTATGATTCAAGCTAGAATTGTGGATCTAGTTATCTTTATTAAGACTCTCATTGAATATTCAAGAACAATTATTGTAACCTTTGTATCTTTGAATGCATTTATGAAGAACACATTGATTTCCTCTTCTTATCTTGAGATGTATAGATAAACTCCCATAACTAGTGTTATCGGAGGATTGATATGAATAATTGATTGAGGTTGTAAAAATGCTTCATTTCCATTTTTAATTGAGATTGTATAAACCCTTATTCACATTAATAACCTTTCTTGGTTGCAAACTTGAAGGGTGATCCCAAGAATATTACTTGTTTGAGAAGAAAACTATATGTTGGGAAAAGAAGGAGTTTACATTAAGTCTAAAGGCCTTAACCTTTGGGTTATGAGTTGATTATTTAACAAGGATTGACTCACATGAGAGATTAGTTGAATAAATTCATATGTTGTTTGAGTTCGGAAGAATTAAAGGGTAAACTACCTATTGAGGTTGATAAACAAATAGGTAAACTTTAGAATTCAATAACTCGTGCAATTTAAATTGTAAATTGGGAATTTAAGAGAATACACAATCCCATCTGTTTGAACAACTTAGTGGACATAACACTAATTTCTTCGCTCTTATTGAATTAGTATTTTAAATAAAACTCGCTAGCTAGAACGCTACTTGTTACAACCATTTAAATATTTTTAACAATTCAAAACCCCCATTTATTAAAGAACCTTCGATCAACAGTTTGTTAAAAAACATAACACTTAATTTGCACAGTATTCCCTGTAGGATTCGACCCCAACCTAGTTGTGTTGTATATTTGACAGCGACAACTTACACTTTCTATCGTGAGTTTTAATTTGGGCTTATCAGTGGGGCTAATTTAGCTCCACTAGCTGGAGATTGAGCATCTTATGCCATATCACTACCGCTAGCCTGAGAACGATGATCACCCATAGGCTTAGGATAAGGAGAACTAGCCGACGAATAAGAATTTCAACATTTCTTTTTCTTTGTCCACATACTGCTATCTCTTCCTCTATTATGCTAACCCACACCCTACTCTGAATACATGAACTTATTATTCTACCTCTCTCCAATCTTTACCTATTTCTACTTTTCATCCTCTACCTATTGTATATAAACCACAAACTGGGAGATATCCATATCATTGTTCAACATTCCAGCGTTAAACTCGAATACCAAGTCTTGGGACAACCCAAAAGCAAACTTCCTCATTTTAGATCTCTAATTAGACACCAACTCGGGAGCATAATGTGATAACTGCTGAAATTTCAAGGCATAATCTTTCACACTTATCTTCCCTTGCTTTAGATTTATAGACACCTTATCCTTAAGTTCCCACATCTCATATGGAAAGAAGTGATCAAGAAAGGCACCCAAAAATCATCCCATAATGTCGGTTCTCCATCATCACCCCTAAATTTCTCCCACTCCTCCTACCATTGATAAGTTATATGTTTTAGCTAATAAGCAAAAAATTTTACACCTCGGAATCAGTAGAATACATTATTCTGAAAATATTGTCCATCTCAGAGCCTATAAAGGTTAGGGGATTTAGCCTCATGAACTGGCCAACCTGAGTGACCTCAGATGGAGGAGCATAAAAACTAACACGATCCTACGAATGAGACTAACATGTCACCAACTGAGGATACAACTAAATATAATGGTGAAACTCCACATTTGAGATTTCCCCCTAAGGTAGCTGATTGTAAGGGTCGCAAGTTTAAGAAGCTCGAGAAGGACTAGTAAGGACAGGTGGAACTCTACTTGGAGAAGCACAATCAGGAGCAGGGACCCTAGACCGGTTCTGCACTTTATACACTGGGCGAGTCGCTCCCCATTGTCCTCAGGTGGGATAGATTTCCCAATAGAGTTTCTACAAACATCATATCTTCAGGGAGGCATGATCTAAAATGTAAGGAATCTGGGAGTTAGAGAAATTTCATAACACTGGAATCTATAACACAAAAATAGAACACAAGAAAGGGAAATATTCCAAAATACCTTGTAGCCTCCTACTTATAAGTGTGGCATGCTACTCAGACATAAAAAGAACTCTACTCAGCATGGTTTTATGGAAACCTAATGACTCTAAACCTTACTTTGATACCAAGTTTATCATGACCCAAACCAGGGTCTGATCGTGACGGGTATCTCAAGCCTACTATGGAATATAGACCACCCTATCTCCTAACCTCATGAGTATAAAATAATAATGATAATAATAAGGAATCTAATAAATAGTAATAAGAAGATTGATAAATGATTCAAGGAAGCTAAGAGTCAAAACAATAACCAACCCATATCTATACATAATAGCCTACAAAACCAAAATACCAAATAGGTCAGGACATGCCCCCAACAATGTCAAAAGAATCCAAAAGTATGGTGTGAAAATAGAAGAATATGGGAATGATAAAACCTTTCGAAGGATGGAGGCTCCCTACTTCAAAGCAGCTCGACAAATGTGTTAATCTACCTAACATTGTACAGGGTTCAAAAAGTGTCCTCGGACACTACATTGTGAAATAATATAAAATCCTAGAACTGTTAGTGGATAAACACTGTCATGCATCTTATAGGAAAGTGGTAAAATAAATTACATGTTCGAAATTAGTCAAAACCACATGCAAACATTCATATATACATATATAAGTTGATGGGACAAGGAATAGTGTTTAAGCATGAGATTTAAAATTCATTATTCTACAGTGTGTAGCTCGTCTTTCCTAAAGGTACCCATAGGATATATGGGTTCAACACTCCTACTGAAAGAGTCCCAGCGCATTTTACCTGCATGAACCAGGATAATATGAGGATAGGCCAAACCCATAGAGGTTCTAACAATTCCAAATATATATATATATGTATATATAAATATAATGTGTGAACTTTGCACATGATCATAAAGATCTCTACGGCGGCAAACGTGATTTCCAGTATCCGTCCACCAGGACCTCCAACTTTCAGGTCAAGCTACACAACCTCTTTTAAGCCCAAATTAAAACTATTTACACACATTCCCATCTATTAACCAAGGAGTCTTCTAATTAGGAATTTACCATTGGCAACATCATACCAAATAAAGTTACGGTGCAAGCTAATTCCATTACGCCATTCCGAAACCAATAAGATAAATTGACTGCAAAGTTTCAAATTTAAAATCAATGCATGGACACCAAGGACTTTCAAAACTAATTTATGCTCCATTAACCTTTTATGCAATGAAACATTTCAAAAGTGAAGTAGATTATGTATATGTCCATGTTTCAAAATTTATTTTACAAGTTGGGTTGACATTAGTGCCAATTCCAAACCATTAAGCCATAAAATTTAGGGAAACCCATGTTACCATTCCAATTCCCATACTCATGCATTTATTTAGTTCAAAATCACGAGAATGGAGCATAAAAAACCAATTCAAAATCATGTAAACTCAAATCATGTAACAACCAATCAAAATCCATCAACCCATATTCAAAATCAAAAAATTAAACCACATGAACAATATTAAACACATGCTTTTATTCAAAATTAATTTAGGTAAGAGACACATGCCTAAATCAGACAAGCATTTGAAAGCAAATTTTGAAGTTTGGAGCCCAGATGAGGAATGCACAGTGAAAACCTTTAATGTTCTTCGATTTTGTGTTGGAGAGTGAAATAGAAGGATTTGATCTTTTAAAACTAAAGATAATGTGAATATTTTTTGTTAAAAAGTCATACAAGGGGTAAAAAGACCAAAAGCCACACACCCGAAGTGAAAAAATGAAAATTGCATGAAATATTGACTTTGGCGTGCAATATCATGGAGGTTATCCTTCATGCCACACTAATATCACGGAGGGTAACCTCTGTGACACAATGATAACGCAGAGGCTCACTACCTCGAACTTCAAAAATTTTCCCAAACTCTTTCCAAAAACGGTAAAACTCTCCCAAATTACCCTTTTAGCATCCCTAAATGCAATTGTAAAAAATCAATATTCCGCATGTAAGAAGGTCAAAAATAAAATGATTGAAATTTTAAGAGTCTTATAGTTAATTTATTGTGTTTATCTAACTATCGATCGTTATTTCCTAATTTTATTTTTATGTTATTTCAAGGGCACACAATGGTGCATGCCCAACACTTGGAGTCAAGATAATCCTATGATTCCACTTGATCTTGCAATTAAAAGGACTCTAAGTTCTAGAAGAAAAATAATTAATTAAGGATTTCATAATGAATGAGTTCTAAAACCAAGAGTTCATAATCAAGGTGTTCAGGAGACTATGGAGGAAACGACTGCATGTATTCTCGTTGAAGAAAATTAAAGACAAGAAGCTGCCAGAGAGGAAGTACTAGAAGAAAGGGCTAGACATGTATAACAGGTCGTTTGGACACACATAAGGAGCAAGCAAGGCAAAGAAGGAATGGGCAACATCAAGCTGTCCAACAATATGTTCCTCAATTTGATGATGTTGATGTTGACATAGATTATTCTTGAACATGGATAATGTTTTTGTGAAAGTATATCAGTAATGAGAAATAAAGAACTTGTTTAACTAATTGAAGGGATGAGCAGATTGACGAGCCTTCACTTCAAGTTACTAATTTGAATAGTTGAGAGGTTACATTCTATATAAAGGTGATGATGGGATCTAATGAGCCATCATCGATGTGATGAGTCATCAACTCCAGTCGTCACTTGGTGAGTTGAAATGAGTCAATCTAGTTAAAGATGATTAGCTTGCTGATGTGTTGTTAGCCATATGACAAGTTACACACCATCTCAACACTTGGTGGAGCAATAAGTGTAAAATTAATTTTAGTTGATGTGCTCACTAATGAGATGCCATCTTGAGGAAGAGATATTACAACTAATCTCGGGACCAGGTAAATATTTCTTGTTTATTTATTTAGCCAAACCCACTTTACCTATCTAATCATCTTTCAACCCATAAATATTACCCACTAAAATTCAACCCAACCAACTTTATCCAATCCAAACCCTAAACACAATTTTGCCCATCCAATTAAAAGGGGAAAGGTATAAAAACCTTATTTTTTGAGACCATAACTACCTCTTAATTTCCAACTCTTATGTTCCTCTTAATTTCAACAATTCACTGACCTACCTTCAAACCTGCATAGATACTGTGAACGACAAGGAGCTTGAAATTAATTTTATTCTCTTGTATTATTCAACCGTACATCTGCACCAAGGTGTGATCAATTCTTTAATTTTCCATCATTCTATAGCAGCATGAGTTTACCCGAACAAGAGAAGGGAAACATATTCTTTCATTGAATGTCATTTTTTTTTAAAAGGATATGATTACCGACAAAATTCATAGTTGTAAAGTTTTAGTAACCCATTTGTCCGCTTGTCAATCATGAATACTCTATTATACCATGAGATTCACACCTCTTTATTAACCCTATAACTTTGATAGTACAATAGAGTGTGGATTATTATAAAAAGGCTACTCATTCATATGTAGTATGTTATCTATTTTAGTTGACAATATTATTGACAAGCAATCAACACATGTCATCAAGAATTATAAAAATTGGTGATTAAAATTGTTGTCAATGAGGACTGACGATCCACCACCTCATGCCGTCTGCTAAAAAGTATGTAGGAAACATTCTGCTTGTTGCCTACAATGAGGATTAAAGAATTGTCACACTTGTGAATAACCATCACCTCTACTCATCACTAATGTTTTGAAAACTACAAAGCCTAGCAATGAATTTTTATGGAAAGTCATATTTGTCACGAGCCATCTCCTCATATCATCAAGCATGTGTATAAGCTATAAAATTGTAATTCTTTTGTTGTCTTTGTTTATCATTTGTTTGCCAATGTTAACAACTCTCTTCAACAGGTACAAATGCCTCCCAAGTTCTAACCTACTTTGTGAAGCATCTAAGAGATCAAGAAAGGCCACCTCAACACGCAAATTTATTAATGTCTAAGGGCATGCAAAATGTACAACAACCACAGGGTACAAACAACAAAGTATGAGACAATAAAATGTAGCTCCCTAGTCTGATGAGAGAGCTAATTCAGTAGAAAGTGAATCTAATTCATAAAACATGAGCTCAGGTTTAGTTGACTAATACCACTAGAAATCTAAAAAAAGGCCCTAAACAAGTTTGAGGTGATGTAATTAAAAGAAAAAACCCGAGTCTTAAAAAACAATGTTCGATGGCACGTGAGATGGGTAGACAAGTTTTATCAAGATCGTCTCTCTTCAACCAAGAGGTGCCATACTAAGAAACCATTGGATGAGGAGGTGAAGATAATTATTTTGGGGATAAGGAATTTTCCTGAGATTAAGTGATGTCTCAACCACTACAAATTAAGATGGTCTAGAAAAGACCCTAAGAAGTATTACATAACTATAGTATGAGAATGTTACACTAATTATGCAACAACTTTGGAGAATACGTTCAGGAAAAATGCAAAAGTAACTTGATAACGCAAAGAATGCACTATTGAATATGTGACCTGGATGTTGCCAATATATTTTATTCAATAAGGATTCAGGGTCAAGTCCAAAGAAAATAATGTGAGTGACGATTGATTAAGTACAAAATAAAAGTAACTCGCTAAAATTTGTACCTATGATACAAGTATTTTCAGGTTTTTTTATAATTAAAGTGCAAAATAGATAAAAAAAAATTTAAAATATGAACAAGAGATCAGTGGATATCACAACGATGGGAACAAGGAATATGACTCAAGGATCAATTCTATCAATGATCCATCATATTCAACTAACTACTCACAATTTAATCGCATATCTTGTAAATTATCCTTGGATTCGAAATCACCCACTAATTTCTTTTGAGCATTGAGAGTTTAGTCCTTGCTAATTCTTTAAAGCCAAGCTTTGAAATGTGAATCAGAAAACCAACTTGAGGCTATACTAGAATTTGAGTATGTCTCACAACAAATTCCATAAAATGGGTCATACGTCCCAAATTTCACTAAACTAATTTTTACCAACCTGGATCAGCTCTTTCATGAATTAATCTAGGTAGATAGGAAATGCCTACTCCAATCTCCTTTTTCGTGCTCAACTAGAGTAGAAATAGTAGAACACGAGATTATTTTAGATAAACAAAACCCATTTCCGAATCAAGATTAATCAACCAATAGTAAACATAAGATAGAATTAAAATCAAATTCAATACACAAGTATTACATTATCTCTGACTACAAATACTCAACCATTAAATGTAACTACACCTAGATATTCTATACAAAGAAAGAAAAAGAAGAAAGGTTTGACAAACTAATGATAAAAATCTTTAATCTTTAATTCCAAGGGTTTTGGGTCAAGGAACCTAGCCTCCAAAGTTGTAAGCTATATGACAAAGTTGTATTACAATGGAACGAGATTAAGTATTTGATGAATTGGGATTTAATTGTCTTTTTCTAAATCTACGCCTGAAGCCTAACACATTCTTTATCTCATTTGCGGATAATATGCCGCGTTCGTGATGAACAAGTACAATGGTAGTTTCTTTTTATCACATTTTATACCCATTTTGCCTTGAATTCACTTCTTTTCATTAAGAATCCTTGTAAGTCCAAAATCCCTTAAATTAACATTATTCAAAGGATAATTAACCTCATTTTATAGATTACAGCAACAACAACAATAACAAACCAATATATTCCCACATCGTGGGGTCCAGGGAGGGTAAAGTGTACGCAGTCCATACCACTACATCTAAAGAAGTAGAGAGGCTATTTCCGATAGGCCCCCGGTTCAAGTCAAAGGATAGTATATATAGAGAAAAAAATGCATGGAACATGATGAAATAACATAGGTATAATATCCACAAAAAATACTGAACACTGCCAAACTAGGACACCAAAGCCCTTCTACCTACTGCCTACGACTCAACCACACACCTTAGCCCTCAATCCAAATATTTTTTCTCTATACCTTCCTATCCTGGCTCATGTCCTGAGTCAGCTATAACTGCTCCATGTCATGTTTAATCACTTTCCTCTAGTATTTCTTTAGTCTACCCCTACCCCGCTTGAAATCATCCAAGGCCAACCTCTCACACCTACGAACTGAGGCATCCGTGCATCTCCTCAACACATGGCCAAACCATCTCAACCTTACTTTCTGCAATTTATCCTCCACCAACACCACTCCCACCTCCTCTCGAATACTCTTATTCCTAACCTTGTCAGCCCTTGTAAAACCACACATCCAACGCAACAACCTCATTTTTGCCATCTTCAACTTTTAGATATGAGAATTCTTAACCGACCAACACTTTGCTCCATATAACATAGTCGGTCGGACTGCAACTCTATAGAATCTCATTTTCATCTTGGGGGGCACCTTCTCATTGCATAAAATTCCCGAAGCGAGCCTCCATTTCATCCAACCTGCCCCAATACGGTGAGAGACATCCTCATCTATCTCTCTATTACCCTGAATCGTTAACCCAAGATACTTAAAACTATCCATCTTGCAAACCGCCTGGGAATCCAACTTCACTACCACCTCCCCCTCTTGCCTCGAGTCATTGAACTTGTACTCTAAGTGCTCCGTCTTAGTCCTACTTAACCAAAAACCTTTAGACTCTAGGGTTTGTCGCCAAAATTCTAGCTTATCATTAACACTTTGTCGCGACTCATCAATCAAAACTACATCATCCACAAAAAGTATACACCAAGGTACCTTGCCTTGTATGCTCCTCGTCAACACATCCATCAACACAGAAAAAAATAGACTAAGATTCGATCCTTGGTCCAACACTGTCAAGACCGAAAAATGCTCGAAATCTCTTCCTACTGTCCTTACCTGAGTCTTTACCCCCTCATACATGTACTTAATCGCTCTGATGTATGCCACAGGGAGACCTCTCGCCTCTAAGAATCTCCACAGAACCTCCCTAAGGACCTTGTCATAAACCTTTTCCAAGTCAATAAACACCAAGTAAAGATCCCTATTCCCCTCTCTATACTTCTCTACAAGTCTTCGCACTAGGTGAATTTCCTCAGTCGTGGAGTGACCAGGCATAAAACTAAATTGATTCTTCGAAATAGACACAAACTTCCTTAACCTCCATTCCACCACCCTCTCCCTAATTTTCATGGTGTGACTCAACAACTTAATACATCGATAATTTTTGCAACTCTGGATGTCACACTTGTTCTTATATAAAGGGATCATCGTGCTCCATCTCCACACCTCACGCATCTTAGTAGACTTGAAAATGATGTTAAACAAGTTGGTCAGCCACCTCAACCCTGCCCCATAAGAAATCTTCCAAAAATCTACCAAAATATCGTCGGGCCCTATCGAGCCTCATTTTATAAATTAATGACAAAAAATTATAAGATAAGAGATAAAAATAAGTGACAAAATCGCCACTCATCAACACCCCAAACTAAAAAACTTTGCTTGTCATTAAGTAAAAAGAAAAACAAAACTCAATAAGGCTATCAATTTATGCTCAACACTTAAATCATCATTTTCACTTCACTCAATCACAAAAAACTATGACTTTGGTTGGTGCTAAATATTAGTCAACAACCATGTGAGTTTCTAGCCAAACAACTCCATCAAATTCAAACACACTTTCAAGAGAACAATGGAATTTCAAGAATGATCAAGTAAAAACATCCAATTCTGAAGAAGTGAATTTCAATAAATATAGTCAATCAAACATGCTCCTTTTGCCTTATTTTTGGATACTATCAACTTACCAATCTATCATAGTTTAAATGCCCTCACAAGAAAGGAAGTCCGAAAAAATACACAAAATTTGCAACATTTATACTAGGGAAATATGCAAAAACAATCACACTCAACAAAGAACTTTTAATGAAAACAAGTATCATACCATAAACATGCCCAAATTTTTGATCGATACTAACTTAAAAAAACTTTGTTAGAGATCTCAAAAGACTTTTTTTTCTACATTTTAATATAGGTTTGGGTAAAGGTAGGACAAAAAATTAGGATAAAAGTGTTTACACCCTCCTTGAACTCAAGAAAACACCATAAAACTCAAACTTTGATCATTTTCCACTTCATTTTCATACATACAAGTACCTATCTCTTTTTCAGTCTAGTTCATGCACATGCTGGAAACTTTATCATTTTCTTTTCTTTTTGCATTTTCTTTCCTTTTATCCTTTTTTCTTTCTTTTATTTTTCCCTATTTTAATTCAATCATTAATTAGATTTTAAGTCACTCACTTATAAGACCACAATACATGATCACTTCTTCCAAGTTCCACAACTCCTCAACTTAGGCCTTTTGCTGCAATTTGATAATTTAAAGTTCAAAGAGGGTAGGGTTCAAGAGAGGAAAATTTTTAAAAAGGTTCAAGGCTTATAATGTAGTTGTCAAAGAAAGGTTATTAGGCGTAAATGGTGGAAACAAGTGAAAACATTCATGCGCGGTTAGACTTTTAATGATAAAGTGGTTTCTAAAAGTCACACAGAAGGCCTAACACCATTTTACCAACCAAACACAACTAAGACTAGATTTGAAACACCAACAAGGAAAGTTCAAGATAACACATAAAAGCACAAGAATTATTCAATAAACGATCAACATGCATGATATGCAAACTATTCTAAAAGGATCAATTTCACTTCCTAAACATGAACAAAAATAGTCATTTTCCATAGTCCCACCACCTAATGAGTATGAAGTTACAAAAAGAGTCAAAGTGCTGTCAGAAACCTCATTCACATCCATGCAGGTATTTTCACAAAAAGATTTGGAGGGGTACTATTATTTAAACATTTTGCAATGCAAGATTGCACCTATTAGTACTACAGCTACCATAACATCTCATTTCAACTCTAATAAGGGCACTAATGCCATGGCTACTCAAACTCACAAAATGAAATGGGCTACTCAAACTCACAAAATGAAATGGGCTACTCAGACTTCACCATTATCAACATTCATAACCCCAACTCACAATGGCTATGGTTACTCAGACTTCCCCAACCTAAATGACACAAACACCCACAAATAATGATTTTTCCTTACGAATATCATCACTCAATCTATCATAAGGCAGAAATCACCCAAAAACAACTAAACAAAAAACTAAAAGAATCTACTAAAATAAAACTACAACAAACTACTAAAAGATAAACTACGAGAAAGTAACTTAAAAACAAAAACAAAAGAACTACCTAATCTAAAAAGACAAAATTAGCTAAAGCCCGACAATGGCACACAACATCAATAACCACCAAAATCAAGCCCTAAAAGGTCATACAATATAGCATAAAAAAATCAATTGAAACTCCTAGACTTGACCATTAAGAAACAACTTTATTTTTGTGTCTCTGAGTTGGGTACGACTAGAGACTTGAGTCGTACACTCGGTCATGACACATACCCACTTTTCCCTCCCCTTTCATACCTTGATCCCATGAGGGTATCATACTGTTTACTATATGTCATAACCTCCTCTTGATCGTACTTACTGCATACAAGTCATATTAAACTTAACTGTATAAAGTTGGGGCTTATTTTGGAGTGGACTATTTTGTATACTGTTTGTGTATACAACTAGGAGGTGAGTTGTACCCTTTGGTTATGACTCAAAAGTGATCACTCGTACACAAAATAGTATGGTTGTCCAAGTATAAGACTAGGATCTAAATCATAACCTAGGGTACGATTGGTAAGGGAATCGTATGGGGGAGTTGTACCCCTGTACGAAGTCATTTCTCAGCTTTTAACTAAGGACCTTTTAATCATTTCCCTTGCCTAAAATACTAAACCCTCTTACAATATAAGGAATTTTAGACTCCTAAGTCTTCATTTTTCATGGCTCAAACATTCTAAACTCTCTAAGAATCTTATTAAAGCAAGATTAGAGGCTAAGGTTTGGAGGGAGCTCATCTACTGGCAAGAAGGAGCCAAGAATTTTGGTATGTCATCTTGTTTAAGGAATGTATCTCGTACCCTCATTAAATATCTCTAAACCCATGTATTTCACACTTGGATTAGTAAGTTCACATGGTGGTTTTGAAATCAAATGAAACAGGTTTTGTTGCCTAATGATGTATAATGTTTAATCTTACTTAGACTTATGTTTATAAGTGATATTGATGATTAATTAAATATGTGAGTACTTTTAAAATATGTATTAACATGAGGGTCTTCAGTAACGCCAATCTTGATAATATATAACACGAAGATGTCCTTGTTGAAGTTATTCACCAAAGTTGTTTGACAAAATATCTAACTGAGTTGCCTTGTCATATATTGTTGATATATTGAACTAGGGAAATGTAATAAATGAACATGGATGAATGATAAATGATGTGTTAAATGAATATCTAGTGAAGGTATTATGGTAGATCCTGAAATGATAGCTATGGTTAAAAAGTGTCCTACACCTATCACTCCAACTGATATTCGAAGCTTTTTGGGTCTAGCCAGTTATTAGAGAAGGGTTGTGGAGAGTTTTTCTATGATAGCTTCTCTGTTGACCAAGTTGACCTAAAATAAGGTCAAGTTATTGTGGTCCAATTCATGTGAGGGTAGTTTTGAGAAGTTGAAAGATAAATTAACCTCGGGTTTTGTTTTGACCTTGCCCGAGGGTGGTGATGGTTTTATGGTGTATTGTAATGCTTGTTGGTCCAGTCTTGGTTGTATCTTAATGCAACATGGTAGAGCAGTGGCCTATGCTTTTAGGAAATTTAATGTTCATGAGAAGAACTACCTCACCCTTGACTTAGAGTTATTAGTTGTGTTTTTTCTTTGAAGATTTTGCAACATTATCTTTATGTTGTTCATGTCGACATTTCTTTTATCATAAGAGCCTTCAATATTTGTTTACTCAAAAGTAGTTGAATCTATGACAAAGAAGATGGCTTGAGGTTTTGAAATACTATGATAGGAGTCTTTATTACAAACCTGGTAAGTCGAATATAGTCACAGATGCTCTCAGTAGATTTCCTATGGGAAGTGTTACCCATGTTTATGAGGATAAGTGGGAATCAGTGAGAGATATTCACTATTTGGAAAATCAAAGAGTTTGACTTGCAGACTCTGATGATGGTGTTGGGGTTGTGTATCTGATATCTCAATAGTCTTTTATTGTTGAGATAAAAGATAAGCAAATATTGGACCCCGACTTGATGAAGATCAAGGGTAATGTGGGTCAACCCAAAGTTGCTGGCATTGTGATTGGCTGTAATACTATCTTGAGGTACGGAGATATGCTATGTGTTCCTAACTTTGATGGATTAAGGGAAAGGGTCATGGCCGAGGATCATGGATCCCGATATGCTATTCACTACAAGAAAAAGGTCTATTTAAGATCAATATTCAGGGATGAGTCAATAATTTTGTCGCTAAGAGTATACTTATAAGAATAAGATTAAATTTTGGTCCATAATATTATATTTTATTACGAAGGTACAAATTACAGTCCCTCAATCTTTTTTAACTGGTCCCAAATTTTAATTAGGAGCTTTAAGCGGGATAAACTAATGCCAAAATAAAATATTAAATTTTAAAAACTAAATTTATTTAACTAAATTTAATATGCACCAAAATTTTAATAATTAATTAATTTATGATAATTAAAAAGTAATTCTAAGAACTCTTGCCTTTAGCATACATATACAGTATTGTACATCATTGTTGTTTTCAATCTAGTCGCAAATTCACCCTAGATCTCCATCAATTTATGCATCAATTTTGTAGTGAGGGAGCAAATTTTCCAATTACTTCTTCAATTCCAAGGGTCATTGCAGCTAATAATTTGCCCTAATCTCTATTTTATCCCTATCACGAATTAGTGGTATGTTTTTTGTTCTGTCTAGTTACTCTTTTCTTACAAAATCTTCAAAATTATTTTTATTTCTTTGTTGTTCGAGCTACTCATATTCTGTTATTTTTTTATTTGTACAACTCAGTAATTCAGTATGAAATTTGTCAATTTGTGGTTGGTCAGTTATTATCTCTCTATTATCTAGCTACTAGGAATAGCAATGGGGCGTAGCGGGTATGAAGTGGGGCGTAGAGGGTATGAAGTGGGGATTGTTTACTGCTATAGGGGGTAGGGCAGGGAAGTCTCAAAGTAAGTCGGGGCTGGGTGGGGTGTGGTAGAGCCTTAGCATTTTAAAACTGTGGTGATGTGGTGATGGAATCACTGATATTGTTGGAAAAAGGTTTGTGTCAGAAAAGTTTGGTTGGTAGCCTCTTCATGTTTGTTTTTGGTTTCCTGGTATCCATTGGCCTGCTCTATAACTTCTCAGCCTTGGGATATTTTAATTTTTATTGGGTTTCAATGGTAGAAAAAGAAGTTGTGGTAATATTTGTAGCAACTATGGCGAAGTCTAACCCTATTAATGGAATAGTACATGATAACATATTTATTCCTTTAGTAAGAATAGATGTAGAATAATTAGCTTTTGCTTAGTAGAATGTTCTCATCTCCCGACAGTGTGTTTCATGTTATTTTTTTATTAATAAAATTGCTAGTGTAAGGTGGTGATTCCTAATTTATCTTCTTGTGGTTATCTTGTATTTATCCTCAAGTTTTTCAGTGATGCCTAAATATGTTAACTAAAGAAAATAACACAAATTCATTTAAAAATAAAATGTGACGTGCAATGTGCATTTAGTTTTCATTATGTTTCTGTGTTTTGATTATTTTCTTTTTCGGGCTGCTTTGAACTGTTTTCCTTGTACTTCAATTTGCATCCAGATTTACTTTATATTTCTTTCCCTAGATCTTACTCTAGACTTGGACCTTGGTGACTCTCTTTCTTGCTTTGTTCTTTTCGTTAATTCATCAACTGGAGCTGCAGGAACAACAACAATGATCTTATCACATTCTTAATGATTAATTTATTTAGGGGTTACACTTTTATTGATGTTTAATTTCTATTGTATAGCTTATTCAGGTAAGGAGTATTTGGTACTAATGTCACCTCACTAGTTTTTAGCATTAGAGAATGGATAAACACAAATCTCCAAATCCAACATTTCACAATTTTGCACCCTATGATGCTAAGTGCCCAAGTCTCTTAAGCATGTGGTGGTAGGCATATGTAAAACCAGTAGTATAGTGATACAACTCAGGTTATGGAATAACTCCTGCATCATAACCTCACAATATTGATCACATGAAAGAAAATTTCCAGTCAACTACTTTAGGAGCCAAGCCTTCTAGTTTATACAAGGCATGAGTCTTCACTCCAAAGCAGAGGACATCGACACTAGCATATTCTATCATGTTTGATACCTCTTGCTAATACAGATTATTAAAATCTCAATTACAAGAAGAGGACATCAATGAGGAGATCTTTGAATTTTAAAAAAAATTATTGGGACCTTTTTTCCAATCATTTACCTATGATCCAACCTGTTGTTATGAAAGAGGGATATATAATAAGATAAACCTCTGCAGTGGCTAGTAATGCTTGAGCAAATAATTTATATTTTTGATTTTTGATATGTCAAAAGCTGCAAGAGCAATAAAATTTCTTAAGAAGAAAGAAATATTAAAGAAAGAAAAAAAAGTTGCAGCTTTGGATGCTGGAGATGACCGGAAGAGTGACGATTTGGATAATGAGTCTCCTGTGAGAAGCTTATCGGCAATGTCTTTTATTATTGTACATGTTACGTATTGTTTAAACCTTGATTTTGACCTAATATTTCCTTCCCTTTCTTGTATGCTTTCCTAATTTTTAAGGAACAAGTACACCGGGAGCCTCCGCTACCAGATCTATGAAAAGATGAGGAACACTTGTGTGTTATTGTAGATGTTTGTATTTCTCGCTTCCCATGTCATCTCATTCTTTTATTTTTAACTACTTTTTCTCCTTACTTTCTTTATTTCTTGGGTTGTTCTCTTATTCCTTCTTTTCTTTAATCAGCATGTATGTTTCATGTCATTGTTACTCTTGTTCCATTTTCACACATTAATGCACGGCTTGAGTTTAATTCTTTTTGACACAATACATGCTTACAATTTTCTATCAGTATAGATAAAGTCATTTAGTCTAAGTAGAGGGATGAGATGTCTCCTTTGACATGTGTATTTTAATATGACAACATATACGGGAAATTTCAATGCTAAATAGATCTCCAATACACTTCTGATTCTTTGCTTTCCCTTTTAACAAGTGCTTGTAACTCTTTCAGACTACAAATTTTGATTTTAAAGTTCATTTTTTACAGCTCTGCAAGTCTTTAATATCCCTGAAATGCTATTGGGGTGCACTAGAGATCATTAATCTCTGTCTAAAACTAGCATCCAACACATTGTCCGTTGAGAAAAAAAGGGGAGTTGTAAGCTCTAGGAGCTGGTAAGTTTCCGCTTGTAGTGTTTGTACTCTCTCCATTTTCATTCATTTACACAAACTACCTTTAGACATATGATGACAGGTTGAGATATACTTGGTTAGGTAACATTGTGAAGTAAAAGGCAGAGATGTATGTTTGTTTAAACGTTCCTTTTTGTCTAGTAGAATTAGTATATAACTTTGTTGATCCCATACATTGGTTTAATTGTGCACGTTCCATTGTCTGTCAGCATCCTTATAGATTTGCAGCATGGAATTGATAATACAAAGTAATATTAAGGGATCGGTAGAAATTTTATCAGTATTCTGAACACTCTTCTGCATTTGTGCTTGGCACTAGTAGGAACGGTTTTTGTTTCCCCTATTCTATAATAGGTGCTCGACTGAATAGACTGCATAATAGAGGAAATTATCTGTTTGTAAATATTTTTTTGCACTAATTAATTTACCGAACTCCCGTTAGTCAAGATTGAGAGAATATGGATGATAAGTTTCTTGTGCCTAAAGAATGTTGGAAATATTTCGTACTGTGCATCCAAATGATTTAAATTATTACATAGACCATTGAAGTAACAAGGACTATTTCTGTGTGTGAGAATTTTTTAGCTAAGTTGTCAGCAAGCACTGGCATGTATTGGTTCTTAGGATTTATATATCCTAAATGTACAATAGAAAATTCTTGGAGGGACATGAGATCCATTTATCTTTTTGGAATCCACCACCTGCCCATTAGTATTTTGAGAATACCATTAACGTAATCTATTTTTAATCGCTAAAATATAAAGACAATCACATTAAGGCGATGAATATCTATTTGATTCATTCTCCTTGTTTAATGTGCTTCCTTCAATAGAATGATATTATTTTGTATTATTTGAATTCACTTTGGCATCTTTAACTGCCTAGCTTATAGGAAATTCAAATTATCATATCCTATACTCTAACAAATAAAAAGTATAATGATGTATTCACACCTAACAAAAATAACATACCCAGTGTAATACCATAACTGGAGTATGAGAATAGTAAGATGTACATAGACCAAGACCTGGTTGTATTAGTCTTTGTGCTATTGTATCATTTCCACCACCTTGCTTTTCCTGTAGCTTTCTGGGAATTGTAAAGACTATCAAAAGACAATTGATTTATGCTCCTTACAATTTTGTTTAAAGCTTTCAATTGACGTCTGTCCTTCAACATCATATTTATAGTTATTATCAATTTAATTGACATAAATAATAGTAGTATTTTATATAATTTTGGATTCTCGTTGACTTCTTTAGATCTTCTAATATTTTTGTGTATTCAAATCATTAGTTCCTATACTCTTAACAAAGTAAAATATACTATTATTTTTTGACTTTCTAAAATCAATATTTGTGCTGGCTAAAGTAGGTGGTTCATTTTGTGATGGAGGGACTATCTTACATATTTAATGTAGATTTAGTTCACAGATTTGAACTTTTAATGTAAATACAGTTCTCAAATTTGAACTTACACAATTAATATTACTATTAGAGACTTCAGTTGGTTTTTTATCAGCCTAGAAGTCTGGTAATCTTTGAATTGTTTCCTGCAAGTTGTAGTTTTATAACTAAAACAAAACATCTCTGTAATCTTGTCATATTTTATTGAATGTTATATTCTTTATTTAGATTGTTAATGTATATAAACTACAACATTATGGATCAAATTTTACAATCTCAAAAAATAATTATTCATGCAATCAGTGTACTTGTAACTAAGCTGTGATACACGAAAAATATATTTGTAGGAGAGTGTCAGCAGAAAATAGTTATTTAAGATTTGATAGGACAGTGAATCTTGTCCAGAATAAATTGTGAAGCCTTTAGAGATACAAAAGAAAAACCTTTATAATTGAAAAATCAAAAGGAGAACACCTCATGGCTTCCATTTTATCTACTTCTCAATCTCTCTTATATGAATAGGTTCATCTTATTCATAGTCTGGTAACGACAAGAATACGTCACATAAACTGACATAACATGAGAGCTTAGTTCAACTAGAAAGAGTATTTATGTTAAATTAATTTATTATTTCTCAGTGTTCAACTTGATTCTCTTACCTAACCCTTTAGTAGCTCTGCATAATGTTAGCAACTCCTAAAATTTTAAAGGAACAGTTTGTCTGTGCAATTTGAAAAGTTTACTGAACAAATTATCAGATTCAACAACATTTCCAATATGGACTACTGGTACTTGCACATCTTTCTCACCACCTGTAACCATATCACATGGAACATGATGTTTGACCTTATTTTTCATTCTTGTATGATCTGTACATGCACTGACCACATAAGTAGATGGACCTACAACACTATCTACCATAACTTACACCTCTTTTAATTGTCCCAAATCCTTCTCTTTGGAAGTATTTATCAAACCACATACCATATGATTTGGATTGATAAGATGGAGGTTAACACCCTACTTAACACCACCATATTCTCACATAAAACCAGCCATACCATCAGTATATTAATACACAAAACCCATCATATAACCATCGGGATCACAGGGTTTGGGAGAAAGAATACCTGTGGTTCTCAAATCCATCTAGTTGTGTTCAACTTTATTTGCATTCAGATGTACCACTTTTCCGACTTCTTTTTGTTGTTTCAGAGCACACACATCTGCATTTCGAAAAACTTAGGGACCTTTGATTTATATGTTTTTTGCTGGTATTGTTGTTGTTGTTTTTGTTGTTGCTGGTTGTTTTTGTATTTTCTTCTCCTTTAAGTCTATGACTAGTCATTTACCTTTCCTTTCCCATTTTCTTTCTCTGACTTTATTTTTTTTCTTATTGATGTCGAATAGATGTAGCCTTAAGAGAACTCTATTCATCTTTAAGTTGTGACAATAAAGTGCTACTAAAGTTTGTGTATACTCTTGAATGTGCTCTTTTGTTAACTGCTAAAGTATTTGATTATGCTTAGTGTGAAGATATAATGTACATATTGGGCGATACTTGTTACATGCTATGTGTGGTGAGGTGCCTTCTAAACCACATGCCACAAAGTTTATCTTTAGTGAAGAGTTATAAGTCTTACTATTTGATGAATTCAAATATATTTGACAAGATTTAGAACTCAAGAGTAATATATGATCTCTATCTGTAGTCTTATATTCAATTTTTACAGTTCGGATTCACTTGGAAAAGTTATCCTTCTCATCTTTGGTTGTGTATTTGTTTGTAATTTTACCCCTCTTCCCTAGAATTTAGAGTGAAACTATTAGAGTTTTACTTGTGTTCATGGATGTTATCTTGTCCTCAGAATAGTTATAGTATGATGAAACTATAAAAGTTCTTTGTTGTAATATACTTTGAGCAAATGGTTATTTCTTAATCTCCTAGAGCTTTCTCTGCACTTGAGTGTTTGAAAATTGAAGTTGATACTTTGATATATTAACTTACATGATTTATGTCGAGCATATAAGGTGAAGCGATGTACTAAATTTCTTCTATACTGTTGCAGGAGTTACTTGATTAAGGTGAAAGAGTAGGAACTGAAAGTCGAGGACATAATTATTTTTTAGCCCTGTGATGGAAGCTGGAAATTTGAACTGAAAGTTAATGACTTAATTACACAGTATAAATAGGAGTTACTTGATTATTTTTTTGCTATGTATTCAAAACTAATTTTTCTGGTCTCTAATTATATATATCATATTTTTGTATCGAGATTCTCGATAGCAATTTTGTATTTATTTGATGAAATTTATTATTTTGACATTTGGCTCATTTATGGTCAATTAGAGACTCGAAATATTGCTCGTCTTTAAATGTTTATCTAGGATGATATATTTCTCGTCGTTCATGGTTAAGCTACGATTAGAATGTGGCTCATCCATAAAGGTTGATCTAGGAAAATAATTTTATTCATTCCTAAAGGATAACTATGACTATGTAGTTAGTCAATTTGGTACGAGAAATACCATTGCGAAAAGATAATTATGATGAGGTAGTTAGTCTATTTGAGACAAGATATACCATCGCTTAAAGGTAATTATGATGTTGTAGTTAGTCTATTTAAGACAAGAAATACTGTCGCTAAAAGATAATTATGATGAGGTAGTTAGTCTATTTGGGAAGAGATTGTTCATCGCAAAAGAATAATTAATTCTAGGTAGTTATTCGATTGGGACAAGATACACCGACTCTAAAAGGCAATTACGACTAGCTTTTTTGCCACTGCAAAAGGTTTTTAAGAACCGGTTTATAAGTCTCGTCGCTAATGTCCTTTAGCGGCAGAGCCTATTAGGATGGGACGCGATTGGATATTTTGGGTCCTAAAAGATCAATTGGGACAAGATTTGGAATTTTTACGACCATATTTCCCTTTCTTATTGGCTGATTTTCTTGTAGTGATTTATCCCGGTTCCTCTAAGATGTATCACAACCTTAGCAAGTTCTATTGGTGGAATAATATATAGTGTGATGTTGCTAAGTATGTGGCAAAGTGTATGATGTGTCAACAAGTGAATGTTGAGCACATGAGGCCTGGTGGTTTATACCAAGAGATTCTCTGGCACGAGTTAAGTGGTAGGCAATTAATATGGATTTTATTACCGATCTACCTAAATCCTGAAATCAATCTGATTTCATTTGGTTCATCATTGATCGAATTACCAAGTCAACCCATTTCTTGCCCGTGAGAACTAATAGCTCAACAGAAGATTATGCTAAGTTGTATCTTGCGGAGATTATGAAGGTCTACGGTGCTTCGACATCTATTATCTCGGATCGTGGTCCTCCATTTTTATCCCACTTTTTGATGTCTTTCAAAGAAAATTTAGTAACTAAGGTGTGACTTGGTACCCGCTTTTCATCCACAAACTAATGGACAAATGGAGAGAAACATCCAAACATTGGAGGATATGTTGTGGGCTTGTGTTGTCAATTATGGTGGTAATTGGTATGACCGTTTGCCTTTTAGTGTGTTCGCTTATAAGAATATTTACCACCCTAGTATTGGCATGGCTCCTTTTGAGGCATTGTATCGTAGGAGGTATCGATCTTCTATTCGGTGGTACGAACTTGGCAAGGGTTAGTTTTTTGTCCCCGATTTAGTTCATCAACCCTTAGAGAAGATTAAAGTGATTTGTGATAGATTAAAAACCTCTCAAAGTCATCAAAAGTTATATGCAGATGTGAGGCATATGGACTTAGAATTTAATGTGGATGATTAGGTATTCTTTGAAGTATCTCCCATGGAAAGAGTAATGTAGTTTGGCATGAAGGGAAAGCTTAGTCCCTGGTATGTTGGTCCTTACTTGACTCTGTAGAGGGTTGGCAATGTTGCCTATGAGTTAGAGTTGACTTCTAGTATACACTCCATTCACCCAGTTTTCTATGTCTCTATGTTGCGAAAATCTGTGGGTAAGCCTTCCCTTGTTGTCCCATCAAAAGATCCTGGTATCGTAGAATTTTTTCTTATGAAGAAAACTGGTGAGGATCTTGAATCAACGAATTTTCCAGTTATGAATGAAAAAAGTGGTTTTGGTAAAGGTTCTATAGAGGAACCAAATGTCCAAGGAAGCTACTTTTGAGGTGGAAGAGGACATAAAGTCCAAGTACCCACACTTATTTCCCGTTATGGAAGCTTGTGTTGAAGGTATATATTAAAACTCCCTGCTTGATTTGTGTCTTTGATAGACAATGAGTTTAATTCCTCAATGTTTGAGATTTTTTTTTGTGCCTTGGGTTAAAATCCCCATATTTAAATTGGTTATGTGTTTAGTTAGGCCATGGTTCAAGTCCCTTATGCTTTGAAACTATGTGTGTCTTATTATGGAGGGTTAAAGTCACCAATGCTTTGAGTTGCTTAATGTGTTTGAAAGTTGATGGGTTGAAATCCCTAAGTTATGAAATGAGTAAGTGTTTTATAAGTAGTGGATTTGAGCCACAATACCAATGAGATAAAATAATTGATTAATGGTGATCATGATATATGTTATGTTGTATCCTTGTTCTGTGCTTGTTTATAACTATTTTAAGGGTCAGATTGATACCTATTGATGTGTTAAATTATTTTTGATCTTTCATATCCCCTTATTCTAGGATGAATGATCCATGTGGGGAAGAATTGAAATGCCTAGACTTGAACTATTGAGAAAAAACTTCATTTTTATGTCTATGAGTTAGGTATGACTAGTGACTTAAGTCGTACCTTTGGTCATGACTCATAATTACTTTTCCCTCCCCTTTCGTACCTTGATAAGTCCATGGGGATATCATGTTGTTTCCTATATGATATGGCCTCCCATTGATCATACCCAATTCATACGAATCGTATGCAGTTCAACCGTAAAAAATGAGGACTTATTTTTGATTGGACTATTTTGTATACGACTAGGGGGTGAGTCAGAACCTTTTTTTATTACTCAAAGGTTGTCACTCATACCCACAAAAGTATGGTTGGACTACGATGTGAGTTAGGGTACTACTTTTACCCTAGGCTATGACTGCTAAGGGAACTGTACATAGGGGTCATACCCCTGCACAAAGTCATTTCTCATCTTTTAACTAAGGGCCTTTTTGTCATTTCCCTTGCCTAAAACCCTAAACCCTCTAACTATATAAGGCATTGTATCCTCCCAAGTCTTCTTTTTTCAAGGATCAAGAATTTAAAACACTCTAAAATTATTCTTGAAGCAAGATTAGAGGCTAGGGTTTTGAGGGAGCTCATCTAGTGGAAGGAATGAGCCAAGATTATTGGGGTGTCATCTTGTTTAAGGCATGTATCTCTTCCCCTCTTTAAATATCTCTAAACTTATATATTTCACACGTGGATTAGTAAGTGTACATGGTGGTTTTGAAATCAAATAAAAAGGGTTTCTGAATCTATCTTAGACTTATATTTATATGTGATATTGATGATGAATTATGTGTGTGGGTGGTAGTTGTATTTGGATTAAAATAGAGATCTTGAGTAACCCTAATCTTGATAATATATAGCATGGAAATGGACTTGTTCAAGGTATGCACCTAAGGCTTTTATGAAAATATTTAAGTGAGTTGTCTAGTCATATGTTGTTTATGTATTGAAATAGGGCAATGTATCAAATCAAAATGGATGAATGAAAAATGATGTGTTAAAGTAATTATGAATCATGTGTGATAAAATTGATAACCTTGGTTGTTGGCTAGTGAAAGGGTAAAGTCCCTAGATACAATTATAAACTTAAATTGTGGGTTGAATCCAATTGTGGTGAGAATATGGCACTGAATTGTTGTAAGGGTTTTCATAACCATTTCTTTCTTTTTAGGTATAATTAAGTTAAGGTATTGGCCTATTATGATGGTTGATCAATGAAGGCTCCTGTAAGGACCATGCGGTCATGTATTGTATTGAATTGGGTAAAATGGTTAAAGTCCTTAATTATTGTATTGAATGTATGTTGTTTCATGTGCAAAGGGTTTATGTCCCAAATTTCAACTAATGATAGTTGTGATGGCTTGAGGTCAAAGTTTTTTGCCTTATGTTACAGTTTGAGGCTGAAGTCCCTTACCTTATGAATGGCTTGAGGTTGAAGTCCCTTTCACAATGATATTTCTCAAGGTTAAAGTCCCTTTTTAATGAGATATATTAAGGTTAGAGAACCTCCTCGAATAGAACAGCTTCAGGTTAGAGTCCTTGCCTAGTATGTGAGAATGAGGTCAAACTCCGATGCCCAATTAGATGTGTATACATATGGTTGAAGTCCTGTGTCAAATTGGATGTGTGTATGGCTAGAGCCTCTCATTTTAATGATTGTGTATACAATTAAAGTCCCTATCTAATGATTGAGTAATCATGGTTGAAGTCCCTTGTCTATCTCCATATGAATATGGTTAAAGTCCTATGCATAATGTGAATTATTGAACCTACAAGTGTGGAGGGTCGAAGTCCCCCGCTTCATGTATAATGAATGACTTCTTGAGAATGATGATGAGCTTTGATATCTTTATTAGCATATGATATATCTATATATATGGGTTAGTGTATGAATGAGATGAAATGTGATATATTATTTTGATATTGATTGATAATGATATTTTATCACTTATACTTGAGTTACATATTAGCGTTCCAACCGCTAACCATCTTCGGATGCTATGTTCTCATGCAATAAAGGGGTCGGAGCATTTTCTTCTCTTTCTGCACAGTGTTTAGTAGATCGAAGTTGTTCGTACATTGACTTTATGTAGTGATCTTCCATACTCTGGAAGATCTTTATCTCTTGGTCTCTTAAGATTAGACTTATATGCAATTAGACTTGGTTTGGCTATTATTGCGGCCTTATCATGACATACACATTGATTGACTTCATTTTATATAAAGGTATTGTGAACAACTGTGAACGTGAGTGCGAGTTAGTTATCATGAATTTAATTTTGACTTATGATATTAATTCGGCAAATCTTACTTGTGAGTTGGAGTCCCTTCGACTCCTATGGTAGGATGAGATGTTTGGGTTGCGTTATTGGGGAGACCTTCTGTTCATATGATTTGGGGTACCCATATGATATGACCCTTGTTTTGGGTCGTGTCATCAATAGTCTGATGAGGGAACACAATATCTATATAAGAATAGAAATCCTAATAAGGGAACCAATGTCTCAAAATAGAACAAATAATGACTAAATAAGTCAAGAGCAACAAGGTTATAAATCACACATTAACTAGGGTACCACACTTTCATATGAAAATAGTACAATATACTCATAACATGATATCGAAATAATATAGTAAAAAGGTCACTAAAATAACTGAGGGGATCCCTACAACATGTTAATCCAAAATAGAGGTGGAGAAAAAATGTAGTTGAGGATCACCATCTGAAGGGCTCGATCCACAAAACAAACTCTGCATGCTCATCATCTTATTTAGGAACTTTGTCTTCTTTTTTGTCAAGGTTCTTGAACTTTCTTTGGAACTTTTTAATCTTCCCTGGTATGTGAATCATCTACTCCAACTTGGTGCTAATGGATCTCCTATCTCGATAATATTCACAAGGTAAGATGGAGAACCAGTACCATTATGTAGTATATTATCAGTGGTGCTAGCTCTATGTGGGCCAGTAGGAAAGCCAACTATCAACTGCAAGACATGTGCGCTAATATCATGAATCTAGCTCAATAAGTGGATCATTAGGTTAAGGTAAGTTTAGGGTGGACATGGGGGATCCTATGTCTCTTTAGCAATAATTGAGCCTATGGTTCCAGAAACCCTATGAATTGGATGAAAAATCGATCTTTTTCTTTTTTCTCCGGTCATTTTTCCCTCACTTCCTTAATGGATATATCAGTTCTGTTGGTCCTCTCTCCTCATCAATAGGGCACTTTACCATCCCCCCAGAATCATAGAATAATTGAGTATCAATAATGGAAACCATAAGTTTCTAGCTCACAAAAAAGCTACCTCCTGAATTAGATGGCCAATGTGTTGCCTAAAATTTATATCCATTCAGTCCATAATCATTATAATCATCAATGCTCTATCCAAAGTAATATCTGTGTCAGAGGGAGAGGGTATGAATATTACGTCCAAGTGCTCATACAAATGTACATGGCGCCAAGAAATAAAATAGCCTTTGAAATCCATGTATTGACCCTATAAGGACTTTGTGATTAAAACAATTCAATTCAAGGGTTACTAATTATATTAAATAAGTTTTTCTAATACCCCATAAAAGTCTTAGCTCATTTCAGCTTTCAGTTGCATATTTAAGGGGTCCAAGACTTGCAAATTTCACTAAGTGTTGGGACTTAGTCATTTCCAAGACCCCTAAACTTCGATGATCTTATTTTTGACCTTCCCGACCTTAGTACATTGATTTTTGAGTTGATTCATGATCGTGATAGTTAAATGTATGTCTCGGGTAAGTTTAGAAATTTTGGGATGAGCATAAGGGCATGTTTGGATAACCAAGGCAGTAGAACCACCGGGATTAGCCTGCGACGTACCCCCCAATGCACCACTCCAAAGCCCACGCGGCCTACTCCAGTCCGATGCTCCACACTCCGTGTCGCCCCTCACTTTTTTGTCCATCTTTTGTTCCTCATCATTTAAGGCATTTGGGTCATTTCTCCATCACCCAAATCATCCATAACACAAATTTTAGGTTCCCAAAGAGCATTATTTTCTCTTTTTATCACAAATTCTCTTAAAAAAACACCCCTTTTCTAAAGAACAAACCCTCCTTCACAAGCAATCAAGGAATGTAAGCCCCAAAGCTCAAGAAATTCCCAAGAATCTTCATGAATTCATCCAGTGAGGTATGTGTGATGTTCATCCGTAGGTTCCTTTCACTCATGGAGTTCAAGAATTTATTTTTTAAAATTATGATTCTTAAATATTCAAGTTGAACTAATTCCATGAATTTCTAGTTAATTCAATTACAAATTATGGCTACAAGTATTTTCAAGTAGAATGAATCGTATCATGTTTAAGTATTGGAATTTCCATGTCATGTTCATTTGATTTCAGGATGAATCCTCAAGTTACAAGTTTACCCATAAAATCCTATTGTTTCCTCATGTTTAAGATATACTCATGTTTAAGAGTGTGATTTGTACAAGTTTTGATGAGATGTCATGATTGGGTCTTTGAATCATAATCACATATTACTATATTTCAAGTTTGATATCGCATACTCATGTTCATTCAGTCTTGGTGGGTTATGAACACTCAATACCTAGGTGTTTTACATGATTTTTTCTTTTCAAGTACTCAGGCAGTTAATCCATGACTCTTATCAGTATACTTACATGTTTATGATCATGTTGAACACTATCAGTTATGTAGTAATGTTTTTCTTATTTAGTCCATTACAATTTTGGTGTATGTTCAGTTGGGGGTAGGATCTAGCACCGAGCGAACAAAGGGATGAGCGCTCACCTGACACTATAGGGTGTGACCCTTAGTAACAATCCCCTAGCTACATAACTATGTATCGAGCATAGGTTAGATATGTCTACCTTCCAGTTGAGGGTTGACTAAGTGTCTACCATCCAGTTGAGGGTGACATATATCTCTTTAGAGAACCTACCAATTGAGGGTTACTCCTTAGTCCTTTGGGACACCATCTTAGTGGATGAACACATCCAGTGTTGTTACTTATGACATGGTACTGACACCCTTCTAAATGGTGTTATAGGTTGGACCCCGATTAGCTAAGATTAGGGCATATTGGTTAGAGGATACCTCCCACAGTCTAAGTATAATATTAAATATAGTTTCAGTTCAGGTTTGCCTAACCAAAGTATACAAATTCTAAGTTATTCAGTTATTAGATTTCATTCTTTCACTTTACAGATTATTTTAGATATATTTATGCTTGGTCGTGCATTCTTAGAGGTTATAATTTACAAGAATTCATTTTCAGTAATCTCATTCTATTCAGTTATTCTTTATTTCAGATACGCTATACCCCATGTATATCATCCTTCCATCATCTCATATACCAGTACATTCAAAGTACTGACCGCATACTCTTCTTTGAGCTATGATGTCTTATATCATATGTTCGGGCATATAGTTTCCCGACCGCAGTTAGACAACTCAGAGTAATCCATCAACCATAGTGGTGAGTCTTCATCCATCAAGGACATATTATGTTTATTCAAATAGTTTAGTATTTTATCATATTTAGTCTATCAGAATTAGTTGAGGGTCTATCCCATCAACTCCTCTCTCAATTTAGAGGCTTTCAGACATTTAGACCATCAGTTAGAAAGTCTATTAGTTACTTTTATTTTATATCAGATGTTTCAGACTTATGATTGATTTGGTATTTCAACATTTAGATTAATATTTTCCATGTCAGATTATCTTCTGAACATGTGTTATGTTCATGCTTATTTAATTCTCAAAGCAAGTATCATTTAAGTGATTAGTTTTTCACCCTCGTGGTTGTAAGCTCTATTTTCACTACTAGGGGTAGCCTCAAGTCGAGAAAAAACATGATATCAGAACCTAGTTTTTAAAGAATCTTAGGGAGTCTAAAAGTCATGTTAAGTAGAGTCTTGTGCATGGGTGTGATGCGCGCCAAAATTATGGAAAAAAGGCTGCAAGATGTTTATGGAAAAGTTTCCCTTTTTTCAGTATTCATGTACTGAGAAAGAGAATGAAATCTACTTAAACTCTTTTTCTAACTCATCCTTCATTCTGTTTACAAACAATGCCTCCAAAAAGAAACAACGAAAGAAGGAACGGGAATCAGCTACGCTACTGCTTGTTCAAGAACATCTCCTGAAGAACATGTCCCTCACTCTGAGTTCAGAGTTACTTTTACTACCTTATCTCATTCATTAGATGCTCAAAACAATCAACAGGCTATTTCTCCAGCCAATACAGTAGCAAATAAAACTATAGCTAGGATTTGGGACTTTACCCGAATGATTCCTCTTTTGTTTTTGAGATCCAAGATTGAGGAGGATCTGTAGGAGTATCTTGAAATGGTCTAGAAAGTGATTGATATTATGGGTGTCACTTTGAGTAAGAGTGTATATTTAGATGCATATCAGTTGTAGGATGTAGCTCATATATGGTATAAGCAATAGAAGGAGGATAGAGCTGCTGAGGCAGGGCCAGAATGAGTAGTTTTAACTTTTCTCAGCCAAGGTCAGAGGGTGGTAACCATTCTCAGTTCTGTCAGAAGTCTTCAGCCGCAACCCCATTTTCAGCAAGTACGCTAGTTCCAAATCTTAGTCAAGATTATCGAGGTAGAGCGCCAGGGTCCAAGTGCTAGGATAGTGTGAGCAGTGTTCGTACTAATCTATTTTGTAGGAATTATGGCAGTAATAATCATGGTATGTGTAGAGTTGATAGTGATGTGTCTTTTTTATATGGTAATCCTGGGTATAGAGTAAGAGATTTCTAAAAGGTCGGTGAGCAGGGTCAGTATAATCATCCTCCAATTCCATCTAGTCGCCCGACTCAGCAGGGTGCCACTTCTAATATAACCAGTGGGCAACATCAAAATATGTTGTATGCCATCCAGACTCATCAGGATCATGAGAGTTCTCCTGATGTGGTTACTGGTACAGTACAAGTCTTTCATTACCATGTTTATTCTCTATTATATCCTGAAGCTTCACACTCCTTAGTAACTTCTTATATAGAAGTCAATTTTGGTATCTGTCTCAAATCTTTCGAAGAGCCTTTCTCAGTGTCTACTCCAGTAGGTAGCTCCATTATATCAAGGAAGGTATAAAGGAACTATCCAGTTACAGTGTTATAGAGTGTTACCTCAGTGGATCTTGTGGTGTTAGAGATGACTGATTTTGATGTCATTCTTGACATGGATTGTCTTCACTTAGGTTCTGCCTTAGTTGATTGTAAAAGTAGAGTCATTCAGTTTCAGTTTCCTCATGAACCATCATTGAAAGGAGGGGTAGTACCTTTGTTCTTAGGGTCAAATCTTTTCATATCTTAAGGCAAGAAAAATGATTTCTAAGGTGTGTTTTTATCATGTTGTTCGAGTCAAAGACTCTTGTTCTTAGAATCCAAATATTGAGTCAATTTTAGTAGTAATGCAATTTCAAGATGTCTTCCCTGATAACCCTCTCAGAGTTCTTCCCATAAGGGAATGTAACTTTGGAATAGATTTCCTTCCATATATCCAGCCTATATTCCACTCTACAATATGTCTCTAATTGAGCTTAAGGAGTAGAAAGAGCAGTTGAAAGATCTCATAAAAAAGGGTTTCATCAGGCCCAGTGTTTCCCCATGGGGTTCCCTAGTCTTTTTAGTGAATAAGAAAGATAGTTCTCTTAGAATGTGTATTGATTATCGTCAGTTAAAAAAAGTCATAATAAAGAATAAATATCAATTCCCTAGAATTGGTAACTTGTTCGTCCAACTTTAGGGTACCCGTTATTACTCTAAGATAGACCTCAGATTCGGTTATCATCGGCTTAGAGTTAGAGAATGTGTCATTCTGAAGATAACCTTTAGAACTCGTTATGGTCAGTTTGACTTCTTATTTATGTCCTTTGAACTAATGAATGAACATGTAGCTGTCATGGACTAATGAACATAGTTTTCAAGAAGTACTTGGACATGTTCGTGATATTGTTCATTCACAATATTCTTGTCTATTCTTGTAGTGAGAATGATTATGCAGACACCATGAGAATTATGTTAAAGACTCTTAGAGCTCATCAGTTGTTTGCCAAATTCATTAAGTGTGAATTTTGTCTAAGATCAGTAGCTTTGCTTGGCCATATTAATTTCAGTGATGGCATTAGAGTCGACCCTCAAAAGATCAAAGAAGTAAGAAACTGGCCTAGACCCATATGTCGATCAGATATCAGGAGTTTCTTTGGCTTGGCTGGCTATTATGAATGGTTTATTAAAGGCTTTATTCTATTAAATTACCCATGACTTGATTGACTCAGAAGAAAGTCAAATTCTAGTGGTCATATTCTTAAAGAATAGTTTTCTGTATTTGAAGACTCCTCTTACTTCAGCCCCAGTTTTGACTTTGCTAGATGGTTCAGATAGATTTGTTGTTTACTGTGATGCTTTAAGAGTTGGTCCTAGTTTTTTGTTGATGCAGACAAGTAAGATCATAGCCTATGCCTCTAGATATATTAAGCCCCATGAAATAATTATCCTACCCATGATCTTGAGTTGGAAGTTGTTGTGTTTTCTTTCTAGATATAAAGACATTAAATTTAGGGAGTTCATGTTGATATGTTCACGGATCATAAAATCTTCCAGTATTTGTTCTGGTAGAAAGATTTGAATCTTCGTCAGAGAACATGACTTGAGTTATTAAAAGATAATGATATGAGTGTGTTATATCATCTAGGCAAGGCCAATATAGTGGAAGTTGAACTTAGCGGGTTGTCTATAGGTAGTGTTGCTCATGTTGATAAGGATAAGAAGAAGTTAGTCAGCAAGGTTCATCAACTTTCTAGATTAGAAGTATAATTAGTTGATTTATTAGAAGTTAGTGTATGGGTTCAGAATGGTTCAGAATCTTCCTTGGTTGGTGAAGTAAAAGAAGATCAAGATAGAGATGCTAGTTTGGTTATGTTGAAGGAGGCAGTTAGATATCAAGAGGTTGAGATTTTCTCCCAAGGGGGAGATGATGTGCTTCACCTTTAGGGTAGATTATGTGTCTCGTGTGTTGATGACTTGAGACAGCTAATACTTGCAGAAGCTCATGGTGCACAATACTCTATCATTCCAAGAGCCACTAAGATATACCATGAATTTCAAGAAATTTATTGGTGTAGTGGTATGAAGAGGGATATTATAGAGTTTATAGATAAGTTTTCTAATTGTATGTAGTTTAAGGTTGAACACCAGAGGTCTAGTGGCACTTTGTAGGAGCTCAGTATTCCCACTTAGAAGTGGGAGGGGGTGAACAAGGATTTTGTGATAGGGTTGCCTCGCACTCGTCGTCAGCGTGATTCGATATGGGTCATTATAAATAGAATGACCAAATCTTCTCATTTCCAACCAGTTCATACTGTTTACTCAGCTGAGGATTATGTCGGGCTTTATCTTAGGACGTTGGTTAGATTGCATAGGATTCCATTGTCTATCATTTCATATAGAGGTACTCAATTTATCTCTCACTTTTTGAAGGCTTTTTAGAAAGCTCTTGGTACCCAAGCTCATCTCAGTACAACTTTTCATCTTCGAATACATTGTCTGGCAGAGTGGACCATTCAAAACTTAAAGGACATGTTGAGAGCTTTTGTTATTATCTTTAAAGGTAGTTGGTATGACTACTTACCTTTGATGGAGTTTATCTATAACAACAACTATCACTCTAGTATTCAGATAGCTTCATTTAAAGGCTCCTTATGAAAGAAGATGTAGATCTCCTATTAGTTTGTTTGAGGTAGGTGAAGCTGCTTTGATAGGGCCAGATTCATTATTTAAGGCCATGGAAAATGTTTAGTTAATTAGGGAAAGGCTGTAGACTACCCAGAGCCATAAGAAATCTTACGCTAATGTGAGGAGAAAAGATCTAAAGATTGAGGTTGGTGATTTGGTTTATTTAAAAATATCACCCATGAAAGGAATGATGAGATTTGGAAAGAAGGGGAATCTTAGTCCTCAATATTTTGGCCCATTTATAATCTTGAGTCGTTTGGGAATGGTGGTTAATGAGCTTGAATTACCTAGAGATTTAGCATCAGTGCATTCAGTGTTTCATGTTTCCCTGTTGAAGAAGTGTATTGGTGATTCAGTTGTTGATGTTCCATTAGAAATCCTAGATATCAGGAAAACCTTTCTTACGAAGAAGTCCTAGTTAAGTTCCTTGATCATCGGGTTCGTAGACTAAGGAAAAAAAAGTTACCTTGGCAAAAGTTTTTTGGCAAAATTAGTCCATTGAGAGAGACACTTGGGAAGCAGAAGTAGATATAAGAACCATGTACCCTCACCTTTTCTCCATGAACATAGATTCAGCTTGAGGTAATTATGTACTTCAGATTGACTCTATTCAATTCTCAGTTTCAACTAAGTAATCCATTTCATGACATTGGATACATTCAGTTCAGTTCATGTATCGTGTTTTAGACTCAGTTATATAATTATGTTTCTAGTCATGCATATTAAGTATATGATCTGAGTTACTTCAGTACTCTTAGATAAACCAGTTCATTCGAGGACAATATTCCTTAGGGGGAGATATTATAATACCCTGTAAAAAGTCTTAGCTTATTTCAGCTCTCAATTGCGTGTTTAAGGGGTCCAAGACTTAAAAATTTATTTATGTGTTTGTACTTAGTTATTTCCAAGACCCTAAACTTCAATGATTATATTTTTTACCTTCCCGACCTCGAGACATCTATTTTTGAGTTGATTCCTGATCGGGGTAGTTAACAGTATGTCTTGGGTGAGTTTAAAAAATTTCAGACGATCATAAGGGCATGATTGGAGAACCAAGGTTATAGCACCATCGGGATTAGCCGGTGCCACACCCCCCAGTGCACCACTCCAGATCCTACACCGTTCCCCCTAGTGTACCACTCTAGAGCCCATACCACCCGCTCCAGTACGGTGCTGCAGAGCGCGTGTTACCCACTCTTCTTTTTGTCCATATTTTGTTCCTCATTATATAAGGGCATTTAGGTCATTTCACCATTACCCAAATCGTCCGTAACACGAAATTTTGCTTCCCAAAGTGCATTATTTCCTCTTTTAATCAAAAATTCTCTCAAAAGAAGTATCCCTTTCTTAAAGAACAAACCCTAACTCTTTCATAAGCAATCAAGTAATTCAAAACTCC
Source organism: Capsicum pubescens (assembly GCA_030864215.1). Lineage (NCBI taxonomy): Eukaryota > Viridiplantae > Streptophyta > Magnoliopsida > Solanales > Solanaceae > Capsicum > Capsicum pubescens. The sequence goes on from CM061546.1 coordinate 116,119,110, forward strand.
AAACTTAAAGAAATTTCCAAGAATCATCACAAATTAATCCATCGAGGTATGATTGATGTTCATCCATGGATTCATTTCAACCATGGCATCCTAAAACCCTTTTTGGTTTCATAAATTATGAGTTTTAAATGTTCAAGCTGAGCTAATTCCATGAATATCTTGTTAATTCAATTACAAGTTATGTTTATAAGTATTTTCAAGTTGAATGAGCCTTATCATGTTTGTGTATGAAATTTTCAAGTCATGTTCAATTAGTTTTAGGATGAATCCTTAAGTTAGGAGTTTAGCCGTAAAATCCCACTGTTTCCTCATGTTTAAGATATACTTATGCTTAAGTGTATGATTTTCACATATTTTGATATTCCATGTTTGGGTCTTTGTATCGGAATCACGTATTACTATATTTCAAGTTTATATGGCATACTCATGTTCATTCAGTGTTGGTGGGTTAAGAACACCTAATACCTATGTGTTTTACATGAATTCAGTTTTTCAAGTACTCACACAATTAATACATGACTCTTATCAGTATACTTACATGTTTATGATCACGATGAGCACTATCAGTTATGTAATAATATTTAGTCTAGTTTAGTCCTTTCCAGTGCTAGTGTCACTTCAGTTCGAGTAGGATTTCACACCAAGAGAATTCACGGATGAGGTATCACCTGACACGACATGGTGGGACCCTTAGTAGCTATCCCCTAGTTACATAACTACGTAGCGAGCGTAGGTTTGAGATGTGCACCTGCCAGTTTAAGGATGACTACTTGTCTACCTGCTAGTTGAGGGTGACATATATCTCTTTAGAGCTCCTGCTAGTTAAGGGTGACTCCTTAGTCCTTCCGGACGCCACCTTAGTGGATCCACATATCAAGTGTTATTACTCATGGCATGGTATTGGCACCCTTCATACTGGGGTTATAAGTTAGTCCCCGATTATCTCAGATTATGGAAATTCGGTTATATAATATCTCCCATAGTCTCGGTAAATTATTCAATATAGTTTCAATTTAGGTTTACCTGACCAAAGCATACAGATTCTCAGCTATTAATTTATTAGATTTAAGTTTTTCAATTTATAGATTATTTTAGATATATGCTTATGCTTGGTCTTCCATTCTAAGATGTTATAGTTTTCATGCATTCATGTTCAGTTATCTCATGCTATGCAGTTAGTCCTTATTTCATATGCACCGTACCCCACGTATATAAGATTTTCCTCACATCATATACTAGTACATTCAAAGTACTAACCGCATACTCTTCTTTGCACTATGATTTCTTATATCATAGGTTTTAGAAAACAGTTTCCTAATTGCAGTTAGACACTTCAGTGTAATCCAACAGCTATAGTGGTGAGTCCTTATCCATCGAGGATATATTCTCTTTAATTAATTATTTTATTATTTAATCTTATTCAGTTAGTCAGATATAGTTGATGGTCTATCCCATCAACTCCTCAGTAGGTTTAGAGGCTTTCAGACATTCAGATAAACAATTAGACAGTCAGTAAGTTACTTTTAGTTTTTTCATTAGAAGTTTCATACTTATGATTGGTTCAGTATTTCAGCATTTATATTTATGTTTTCCTTCTGAGTTTATCATCTGCACAGGTGCTATGTTCATATTATTTTAGTGCTCACAATAGGTATCAGTTCATGGGTTAGCTTGTGACCCTCATGGTCGTAGGCATCGTTGTTGCGATTAGGGGTAGCCTCGGGTCATGATAGTAAGAGAATGACCAATTAAGAGTCTAATTGTTATAATTATAACTATGTAACATCAAATGAAAATGGTACAAACTTTGGATTGTAATCATTAGAGGTAAAGATTGCAAGTTTAAGACATACTACATATTTATGTATAACTAAGGTTTCTAGTCGGTGTTTGTGTTTATAATGATTGTTGATCTTCACGGTTGTTATTATACCTTACGAATGGTCATCCTGTAATTCATCTACCCAAATTAATCACACAACTACATAATTTAGCTGAGATGTGAGTCCTTACCTTTGTTTTATTAAACTATCTTCTCATTTCATTAACTAGTGGGTCATTTAGGTATAACCATATCCTAAATATAAATCATACTTTAACAATTAGGTTCTACTGATTAAAGAGATCTGCACACCTTATATTCTTCATTTCATCCTTCAACTCTGGTCAATTCATTTTGGGACTTATATTTATCCTAAAGTTCATGACCCTTTAGAATAGTATAACTAGAATGTAAGAAGAATTACATACATGATAAACATATAAACCAACTTTAAAACATAGTTAAACAATCATTTTGTTAGGCTCAACCCTAGAATAAGGGTGTTTATCGACTCATAGTTTTACAAAGAATCACCATCAATGAGATCATAATGAAAAACCACAAGAAAGTAATGTCTGAGAACAAAAGAGTTTGATCCCCTTGCTTGCTTTCCTTCTCTCCAATTCTTGTAATTCTCCAAAGGGATGTTCTAATTATGACTAAATTCTGATTTTATAGTGTTTCGTCCATACTTGAGTTCCCTAACACAAATTATATTGATTGACATTATTGCCCCTCACTTAGGAGGATTAGAAACATGTTTTTGACATCTTGGAGGTTGCCCTGTACTGCAGGGATTCAAACTCGTGTTTGAGGTCTCAGATAACACCCAAACCAATGAAAAACTAGGTAGGGGTTTCATTTTACCCCTGGAATGATTTGAGATGTGCAGCACAAGTGGTAGCCTAAGATGCCTAATTTTGCTCATTTTGACTCCGATTTCACCGTGTACTGGATCCTTATTTCCCAGTTTTTAGGACATGTTTGAAAGATTCATTTAGCTTCAAAAATAAATTCAATGGTATCCTAAAAAATAAAACAACAATATTTTTTTCATAGAACACAATAGTGTTCAACAAAGCACTATAGAATCAATCATAGCTCAAGCTAGCGCAACTAGATTCCTCGTCTAAACTCTATTTGATCTTTTTGATTCTTAACTTATTTCAGTTGAAAATTAAACACTCAAAACATGTTATTCCACACATGAATATACAATTACACCCTTAATAACTCATTAATCTCACCAAGAAGTCCTCTAAACTAAGGTAAATGTGCATCGTTAATGACACTTAGGAGAGTAAATACACCTAAGATCAATAAGTCTTGCACATATGATATATAGTCATTTATTGAATTCAACTATGAAGCCATACGAGTCAACCACTTTTTCAAGGTCAACCAATAAAAACATACCCTATCATTTAATTTGTCAACCAACCATTAGTTACCTTCCGCTACCTCTCTGTGTTTATAAGCCTTGTTATCCGCATTATGAAGTCCACACGCTCTGTTCTAAAGTTGACTTGAACGCTCCTAACGGTAGTCATCAAGGTCTACCCAATGTTACTAATTAAAGCATTAGCATATAATTCCATGAAAACCTTGTGGTTGGGAACAATTTGCTCATTGATAAAGTGAATACACCTATTCTCCACCAACTTTCTAATGAAAGCCGACATCTTATTCTTAACTTTTTCCATATGGATGCCTTTTATTTGAAAATTGTTCTCAATAGGATTTCATCATATTTCTGCACTCAAGATGTGGACAAAAACCTTTCTCAATCAAAATATTAACCTTCTTCAATTTCTAGAGTAATATTGTGCATATTTTTAATTCCATCAGTGTCCATTTTAAGCTAACAATACCTACAAAAGAAGCCAAAATGTTAAAAGTTTTGGGGACATTTAAAAAAATGTATTAGGAAGACTTTAAGCAAAAGAAATAGGTGAAAAAGGTCCCTAGTTAAGCTATGTAAAGCATTTATTATTAGGTCTTCTAGAATTTAGCCTTTATGTTTTGTTCCTATTTACTGTGTTTGTGAAGTTCTTAGAAACCACCCATCGCGTTCATAGTCTAACGACTGTTTTTGCGAAGGTATAACAACTTGTTTATTGAGTTTTCATTCAGGAGGCCGTGATTGCGAAGGCCTAGAATTTCATCGGAAAAATTGTGTTCAATGCATACGCAGTCAAAAGACCATGTTCGCAAAGAACATCTACATATTCTTGACTAGAATAATCAGAGACATTTTGTTGAATACATGTGGGGGACATCCATTTATCATATTTTTCTTAGCATCATCCATGTCAATCAACTCTAAACTTTAAAAACAATGAAGCCTTTCACTCTTATATCACAATATAATCCAAAAACACACATTAACAACATAAATCACCAATTTCTAAATTCAAATTAATCCCTAAACTACACATGCTCTTATGACCTTTTCCAACACAATTAAAGAGAAAAAAGGAATAGAAATGAACAAAACTCAAGATGTTAAAGTTGATAATACTATGGAATTGTAAAATCAAGGATCTATGAACTGTTTTAGGTGAATGAATTTTGAAGACTTAGTTATTTTGATCTCAAATGGTTCTATTTTCAGATTTTCAAACTATTAAATTTACCTAGAACCAATTAAGCTAGCCGCGTTTACGGCTGGTCTGGTGCATTTTTAGAGGGTTATTTGATTTAAGCCTCAGTTCATAGCGGGATAGACACATTCGCAAAATATAATGGTCCCGCATTCATGATGAATGAATGCAATGCTAGATCTAGGAAATTTTTGTTAAAAAAAGTAATGGATCATGCCATTTTGGCAATGCACCATATGATAATCTAGGCCATGACTTGTTCTATTCAATTTGGTGATTTCCATCAATTTTGACGAGCCAGACACTCCAAAATAGTGTCCTGAGCCTCATTTTCAAGGTAGCACAAACCCAAACTCCATTCCAATCAACTTTTAGCATCCAAACCTATTCAAATTACTTTAAAATTTTGCGGATTATTCAAAAAGAATTCCAAAGCGTATGTAAAAATTAGAGTTTCAAAAGTGGATAAAATTTTTGAGAAAGATGGGGCGCCTCCCACCAAGTGCTTTATTTAATGTCGTGGCATGACAAGAAACCATAAAATTTAAGTCTCCATTTTGAAGATTAAAATCTTTGGCCAATTTTAAATCCACATCTCTATAAGGCACATAGGGTAGATGTGAGAAGAAACTAGATGTGACGATCCAAAAACTAAGGGTCATGATGACACTTGTCTTGGCAAGCCTTGATAAGTAAGCCTATCTCACAAACTGATACAAATAGGGAAAATAATAACAATATCCCAAAGTAAGGCTTGTAGAATGAAATCAAACCACAAAGTATAGTAGAAGAAGAAAAAAAATACCAAAGAAACCATATCATAATCCCAAAATCTAGTGTCACAGTGTAAGAACTAACTAATACAACTTGAGTTTGAAATACATAAGATATCCTAGGTCATAATGTAAGAACTAACTAGTAAAAATTTAGTCCAAAATATGTAAGATATCCAAGATAGGAACAACTAAACTAACTAGGACAACTTGAGTTCAAAATACGTAAGATATACAAGACAGGAACAACTTTGTCTCTGAATGCAAAGTAAAGACATAGTATAAATAATAAATGTAGTAGTAGACTCCAAAAGCAAGAATCCAACCGCTACATCAAAACTCTCCAAAGTATCGCCTGAATCAACCACCGAGAGGCACACTCGAACCTAGATCTGCACTAAAAAGGCGCAGTAGGGGTGAGTATGGTCAACTTTTACTCAGTAGGTGTTATAGGTTGACTGAGCAATGTAAAAAATAAAGCATACAAAAATCACATTAAGGGAACATCACCTGCAATTAGAAAATGTCCCACGAAGGTAGCCCATACCCTCTCCACTAACACTTTTATAATATTCGTATACATCATAGAAAATATGAGAAAGAAAAAAAGAAAAGTAGATATGTATCACACATATTATTATGGAGGAAAAATACACATAAAAAGGTATCACATCAAGGAAAATGACATATCACAGAAATGTACAAAGTAAATACAAGTGTAATGGAGATAATGATAGTAATGATAATGATGATGTTGCCCAAGGTTGTCGCACAACTTTTGTATACATCTATAGAGCTAAAGATTACCAATGTAGGACCCATGGGGGTTCATCAAACAATATATTGCAAATATCCAATACAAATATCCATAACTCCTCACCGGCACATCCTCCGGTAGAGGTTTTTAAATATGTCAAATTTTTATTAGAAAAAGCCAGTGTTTATAGTATTTCCAGTACATTCATGGTGGTAACAATGTTTCATGAATGTATATGATATGAGGATGTAATGCTCACAACGAACTAGAATGAGTATTTTCATATCGAACCAATATACCTACAAAGTGAGCCAATAATCCACTAGATTATTCCAACCATCCATGAATACCAACATAAACTATATACCAAGTGAGTAGATCACAATTAAATACACCATTTATATCACATTAGTCTTTTTCATTATATAAGACAGGATTAATTTCACATATTCACATTCAACAATATCATATAGGACCCCACACAATCACACATAGAATTAATATTCCAAAACCACCAAATACAACAATATATAGGCCCCCATAAGAGAAAAAATGATAATTATAGTCATGTTTATGATTAGTTCTCACACCCTTAACATGCTTTTGTATCTTTATTAACAACTCAAGCCAGTCTAAATAAAGTTAAGCCATAACTTACCTTGAATGGGGAAAAACTAATCCAGAACCTTTGATTCGAAGCCTTACACCAGATGAACAGACTCGGATCAACTAAAACATAGAAATATAAAATATACGCATCAAAAGATAGCCAACAATACCCATGTTGCCTATTTTTATGTCAGTGTCAAAATAGACTCCCAAAATGTTTTTGTTTTTTAAATAAAGGCAAAATCATAATTTCATTCCAAAAATATGCTCCCCATATTTTTAGGAGTCTATAGATTAAAACCCAAGATAAATTGAGTTAAAAACAAGGTCCAAATTGAAGAGAAACCACTTTAAAGCTTTACCGATAAAAGACTCCAAAATCCATTTTAAAATTTAGAATCAAAGTTTTTTTATAGATGAAATTGAGAGAAAGGTGATAATTATACATAAGAAACTCACTTAAGTGAAAACAGGGTTTAAATCGAAGGAGCTCAATTGTTAGGCCTTCAAGGCCAAAATCACCAATTTTCACTTTTTAATCTACATAAACATAAGAATTAAATGATAAAAATTAATGGAAAAGGTTGAAATAGGTGTTTAAGAGCCTACCAAATCATAAAATTGGAAGACATTTCTCAAATTCACAAAACCCTAAGCTCCAGCTCTACAAAATGGTGAAAATGTCAAAAACAGTGTATATATAGTCCAGGCATCACATATGCGAACCTGTATCGCGTACACATTATCTAGCTTGATGAAAGGTATAATTATGGAAACCTAGTCCTCGTGTACACGTGACTAACGATTGATTCCGAGATATCACATATGCAATACTCATGCCTGATTTGATGAGTCACGTATACGACCAGCAACTCGCGATTGTGATGGCACCAATACCAGCTAAAGACTTGGAGAATTCCAAATCTCTGCGAACTCATTGGGACTCATCTGAAACCCTATGAATGCAAATGAAGTATGTTACCCTATTAAAATAGATGCTCCCGACACAACGACAATATCAGATTTTAAAGAAAAAATATCTATTTCACAATGTTGACCACCAAAACCCAATTTCACAACTTTTTAAATCGAGGGCCGAAATGAGATTTAAAAAACATAAAACCATACCAACCATGCTATCAACATAAAATCGATGTTCCGGATCTATTGGCACAATTCATTTTACCATATGATGAACAAATCAATAAATGTTGACCAAAGTCAACTTTAAGGCTTTTCACGTAACCAAAAACCACAAAAGCATAAAAAACACACAAAAATTCATTAGCAACTGCTCTAATCATACCCACTCCCCAAAAATAAAACAAAGTAACCACAAGGAGAGATAAAATGGTCAAATTACATAATAATGAATATGTCACAAAAATCATCATAAATTAGGTCGTTAGATATTCCACCATTAAAAATCTAGTCCGTCCTTGAATTAAAGGCAAGAGGAAATACATGAATAAATAAAAGTTGGGAATAAGAACTACGCGTATTTGACCAGACCTTCCAAGTAGCCTAATCTATAGGTCGATACTTCCACTGGACTTTAAACCCTGGAATAACTATAGAATGCAATTGCCTGACCTTTCTAGCCAAGATGGAGATAGCCTTCTCAACAAAAGACAACCTCTCGTCTAACAAAACTGAATCCCAACAAATAACATTAGACTCATCCGGAATATAACAACGAAGAATGGAAATATGAAAAACATGATGAACAATCAATAAAGCTGGGGGAAAAGCCGACTCTTAAGCCATATCACCACCAATCTGAAGAATCTCAAATGGCTCAATATACTTGGGGCTAAGCGTACTCCTCTCCCTAAACCTCATCACACTCTTCAAGGGAAAAACACGTAGGTAAATACGATCAGCAACACTAAATATCAAGACACGGAATCTTTGATCTACATAGCACTTCTACATACTCTAAGTTGCTCGAAGTCTATCCAGAATAATCTGAATATATCTAAAGACTCAAGAAGCAAGTCCATACCTTGAGGTCTAACCTCAAAAACCTAAAGACAACAAATAGGAGAGCGACAATTCCTATGATACATTGCCTTAAAATGAGCCATATAAATACCTGAATGATAGTTTTTATGATAAGAAAACTCTTCCAAGGCCGAAAGCTACTCCCACTAACCACCAAAGTCTATAACATAAGCATGGAGCATATCCTCCAATACCTGAATAGTCCACTCTGATCGACCATTAGTTTGGGGGTAAAATACTGTACTAAGATTAACTCGAGTACCCAACTCATCCTGGAAAGACTTCAAAAAGGGAGATGTGAACACTGAGCATCGGTTTGAGATGACAAACACTGCCACACCATAGAGACTCACAATCTCACATATGTAGATACAGGCCAATCTCTCAACACTGAAAGAGACATGAACTTGAATGAAGTGTGCAGATTTGGTTAATTGATCCACGATGTCCCAAATGCTATCAGTGTCATGCAAAGTACATGGAAAACTAGTCATGAAGTCCATTACAACCTGTTCCCATTTCCACTCGAGAATGGGTAACCCTCTAGAACAATCTACTAGGCCTCAAATATTCGACCTTCACCTACTAGCAAAATAAAATAAGCTAGAAAATCCATTATATTTACCTCATACCACCCCACCAGTAATGTTTCATCCAATTATGATACATCTTAGTCACTCCAGAATAGTTGGAATACCTGGAACAATAAGACTCCTCCAAAAAAAAATCTAATCTAATCACCCACTCTCAGCACACAAACCTATCCTCTTATCCTCAAAACATAATCTAAATCAAGCGAGATTTCCTTAGCCTGATGAATGAACACCATCTCTCAAATCAATCTCAAACTGGCATCATTAAATTAAAGAGCCAAATCTGCTACATCAAAGAAAACCAAGTATACAAAAATTCTAAGACACACCTAGGTGTTGAAATATTAAGTCTAATCATCTGGTTAGTTAAAGACTTAACTTCTAACCCAAAGGCCTCTCATGGGTCAAAATATGCGCCAAGCTACCCATGCTAGTCGAGTTTCATGTTAAGCCATCTGCAACCACATTAGCCTTGCTTTGATGGTAAGAAATATTCAAGTCATAATCCTTAAGCAAATTAAGTTAATAGCACTTCCTCATATTAAGATCTCAATGGGTGAAGAAATACTGAAGTCTATGATGATCTGACATAATCTCTCAATGGACTCCATATAAGTAGTGCCTTCACGCATCAAAGCAAATACAACTGTACCCAACTCTAAATCATAGGTATGGTAGAACTTCTCATAGGCTTAAACAAATGAGTAGCATATGCAATCATGTTACCTTTATGCATCAACACACCACCAAATCCAATACCTAAAGCATCCCAAAAGAATGTAAAACCCATGCCCTCTTTGGGCAAAGTCAATATAAGAGATGATGTCAACAAATCCCTAAGATTTTGGAAGCTCACCTCACAAGCAAAAGACCAGTAAAAGGAAACCTTATCCTGATTCAACTTGGTCAATGGACCTTTAATAAATAAAAAACCCTTAAGAAAATATCATTAGTAACCTGCTAAGACCATAAAACTAAGAGTCTTAATAGGTGAAGTAGGTCGAGCTAAATCATAAATCGTTGCAATCTTGGCTGGATCAACCATAATGCCATCCTTAGTCACTACATGACTCTAGAAATAGATGGACTCAAATAAAAACTCACATTTAGAGAAGTTAGCATACAATTTCTCATCTTTTAATCTCTGAAGAACAATCCACAAATGCTCCTCATAATCGTCCTTACTCCTGGAATAAACCAAAATATCATCTATAAATACAATAATAAAAGAGTCGAGAACTGATTAAAATACATGGTTCATCAGCTCTATGAATGCGGTTAGGGATTTTGTCAGCCCAAATAACATGACCAAAAATCATGATGACTGTACCAAGTCCAAAAAGTTATCTTCAGAATATCTGAACCTCTAATCATCAACTGGTGATACCGGAATCTCAAATCAAATTTTAAAAACACAAAAGCACACTAAAGCTGCTCAAATAAATCATTAACATAGAGGAGTGATCTTGGTTGTATTTATACGCCTAAGAACCATAATTTCTCCATATATTATCTAAGTTTAGAGAACAAAGTGCCTAGTTTCTTATATTTTTACTCTACTTCTATGTAATTGAGCTAACCGATGTGATTAGCATGATTTCAGGTATTAATGAGGTAGATGGAGACATTATGGGACTATGGAATACAGATGGTATATGACACAAGAGAGAGTAGCAATCTGGACCAAATTTGGTGCGTAGTAACTATGTCCAAGACTAGTTTGTCATTTATAATTAGTTCAGGGACTTAGAACGCAATTATGAGAGAAAAGATTATTAAAAGGCTTAATAATGAATTTTTATTCATTATTCATTATTTTTGTGTTATTCTGAGAGAGGAGAAAGACGGCTTATCTTGAGGAGAGAGAGAGAAACATTTTTCTCTCTTGTTTTCACTATTCGCACACCAAGATCGTCTTCTAGTTTTTGGTATGATGAATATATTTATGATGCTTTTCATTTTATTCATGAGTAGCTAAGTTTAATTGTTAGGATTATTGAAACCTTGAAATATACTATTTATTTCTATGGGTTTTGAATTCATTATGTGTAGATACACTTATATTATACTCTCTTCGGTATGATTGAATTCTCATGGTTGCAAACATAGGGAATGTGCCCTTAAAACATAACTTGTTCGACAAAAAAATTTATGTTGGGAAAAGAGAGTAGTGACAAGAGAATAGGGTTTTTAACCTCTATTTTATTCGTTAATGCCTTAATAGGATTAACATCTTGGAGATTTCACATAAGTATAAACAACACTTTTGATTCGAGAGAACTAAAGTGAATTATTCCTTGATGGTCGAGAAACACTAGGATTATGTTATTAAATACAATACGTTTCTCTGTAAGCACGATACATGTATGAATTCGTAAAACCCATAGTTAGAAAGTATTGAAAACTACAAGGTGGGCATAACCCTGGCTTGCTATTTCTCTGAATTTGAATACTACTACATATATTTTATCTTGTTAAACTGAAATGATTAATTTGCAAACTGGATCAAATCCCCTCTATTTATTTTATGGAAACGAACAATTGAAAGTCACCTAATCTGCATAAAACTTAGTTAGCACCATATTCCCTGTGGGATTCGACCCCAACCTAGTTGGGTTATATATTTAATAACGACCGCTTACTCTGTCGTAAGAGAGGTGTAATTTGGGCATATCAAATTGTGACTCTTGTTGTGATTGTTGGTTTTATTTGAATTCATATAATTGTTGGGTCGAGAATATATAATGCTCCTAATTGAGTTGACCATATCCCATGAGTGTGTAACACTGTTGTATATCCCTTATTGCAACTGATGTTAGAACTTTCCCGGTGTGTGTTCAAAGCGAAATAAAGATTGTTAGTTTAGGAGATGATTTAGGCAATTCTTTGATAGACATTGTCCATACCTTGTTTTGACCTACCTTTGTACATTATCTTAGTTAGGCCCGCTGATCCTTTAGCTTTTCTTTTGTTAGCTTCATATGTAGCCTATTCCGTTCTTTAATAAACCGTAATTTGATCAAAAAAATCCTAAGCGCTTTAATGTAAAATCAATTTAAGTTAGGAGTTTGACAATTAGAGGAAAAAGGTGAAATTGATGCCCCAAAGTCTAGTTATTGGTGTGTGAAATTGATGTGATTGGGAGTAGAGAAAATTGTTGAAAAATTTTCAAATTTTATCCCGGACATTTTACAATGAACCTGTTTTGGCCCTGCGCACCTCAACTAAAGAAAATCGCTTAAGTTGAGGATGGCTATTATAGGGGTGCGTAGCATGAAAAGGGTGCAAAAAAATATTTGAAAGGGTTGCATACTCCCACCATAGTGTTATTAATTAAGCTTAACGAGTTGGAGTGAAAAGAAAATCTGTGAAGATAGCAAAATTGGAAATTGGTTGTTAGAGATTGGTCTTAATTTCATAATGTAGTGTATTAATGCACTTAGGGAAGATAGTCACTATTTCTGGACAAAATAGTTTCTACCCATCCTTTAGCCTGCATTACAACCCGTAAAAAACCTATTTGATCCTTATCTTAGTATTCTGATATTAGTGGAGTATTACACTAAGGGAAAGCATATGGTCATCAGTTGTTATTTGAGAATTCTTTGTGAGAGTGAGAGAAACTTGATTCTTGTACCCATTTTGTTAGAAATTGCATGATTGTGAGTGATTATGGGTAACTCTCTTCTTGTTAGGGCACATTGTTAATGAAGGTTAGGTAATTTATATGATTTCTTAACTTAAACGATATGCATGAAATTGTCAACTTTATAAATTAATGGATAATTTATATTAAGTGTGGTGTGGTGATCTTGGATGTATTTATACGCCTAAGTACCATAATTTATCCATATTTTAGCTAAGTTTAGAGAACAAAGTGCCTAGTTTCGTATGTTTTTACTCTACTTCTATGTAATTGAGCTAACCGATGTTATTAGCATGATTTCAGGTATTAATGAGGTAGATGAAGACATTATGGGACTATGAAATACGGATGGCATATGACACAAGAGAGAGTAGCAATCTGGACCAATTGTGGCGCCTAGAAACTATGTCCAAGACTAGTTTATCATTTATAATTAGTTCAGGGACTTAGAAGGAAATTATGAGAGAAAAGATTATTAAAAGTCTTAATGCTGAATTTTTATTCATTATTCATTATTTCTGTATTATTCTGAGAGAGGAGAAAGGCGACTTAGCTAGAGGAGAGAGAGAGAGAAACATTTTTCTCTCTTGTTTTCACTATTCGCACACCAAGATCGTCTTCTAGTCTTTGGTATGATGAATATATTTATGATGCTTTTAATTTTATTCATGAGTAGCTAAGTTTAATTTTTAGGGTTATGGAAACCTTGTAGTATACTATTTATTTCTATGGGTTTTGAATTCATTATGTGTAGATGCACTTATATTATACTCTCTTCGGTATGATTGAATTCTCATGGTTGTAAACATAGGGAATGTGCCATTAAAACATAACTTGTTCGACAGAAAAGTTTATGTCGGGAAAAGAGAGTAGTGACAAGAGAATAAGGTTTCTAACCTCTATTTTATCCATTAATTCCTTAATAGGATTAACAACTTGGAGATTTCACATAAGTATAAACAACACTTTTGATTCGAGAGAACTAAATTGAATTAGTCCTTAGTGGTTGAGAAATACTAGGATTATGATATTAAATACAATACGTTTTTCTGTAAGCATGATACATGTATGAATTTGTAAAGCCCATAGTTAGAAAGTATTAAAAACTACAAGGTGGACATAACCCTAGCTTGCTATTTATCTGAATTTGAATACTACTATACATATTTCATCTTGTTAAACTAAAACCATTAATTTACGAACTGAATCAAATCCCCCCTATTTATTTTACGGAAACGAACGACTAAAAGTCAACTAATCTTCATAAAACTTAATTAGCACCATATTCCCTGTGAGATTCGACCCCAACCTAGATGGGTTATATATTTGACAACGACCGCTTACTCTCTCATAAGAGAGGTGTAATTTATGCATATCAGGGAGAGGGTACTTATTATCTACTTGCACCTTGTTCAGCTATTGATAATAAATATACATACACATATATATATCCTTTTATATACAAATAAGACAAGTGCATCCTAAGCAACTCTTACAATTGATCCTTTAATTTCTTCAATTTTGATGGGTCTATCCTTTAAAGAGTAATAGAAATTGGATTAGTGTCTAGCTCAACATTAATAGCAAAGTCAATATCATGATCTGGAGGCATATCAATAAAATTCGTAGTGAAGACATCCATGAACTCGTGAACCACACTAACAGAATCCAAAGTAGGAGGTAAAAAACAATAGTCCCATAAATATGAGACAAATGAGATAAACATCCCCTAAACAAAACAACGAGCCTGGACCTAACATATAAATCTCTTGGCACCCAAATAAAACACACCCTTCTAATCTATCTTTTGCATACATGACAAAGCTAATGTCACAGTCTTATCATAACAATCTAGGACACCATCGTATGGAGCCAACTAATCTATGCCCAAGATGATATCAAAATATACCATATCCAATACAATCAGGTCTACCCAAGTTTAATGCCCTGAAAAAGTCGCAATGTATAATTGGTACACTCGATCCACCACTAAAGAGTCTCTTACAGGGGTAGATACTATAATACTCACATTAAGAGTATCACAAACTAAATCAAAACCCAAATCAATGTGTACAAACATAAAGAAAAAGGTCGATCATGGATTAAATAATATAGATATAGCTCTGAAACAAATAGGGATGATAACTATGATGGCAACAATGGAGGACTCTACATCTAGGCTAGCTTGTATAGCATAGCACTGACCACAACCACAAACTGGTTGAGTGGACCCACTACCTCTACCTGACATACCTCTAGTAGAACCTCTAACTATCATAGTTGAAAGAGAAGTATCTCTAAACATACAATGAGGACAATCCTTAGCCAAATAGACAGTTTCATCACACATATAGTAACCTCTATGGCCAGACATAGTAGGAGGTGGTACGACTGGATACCATCTAGAATTGCTAAACTAAATGACCTATTACCAGAACTCTTCAAGGTTTTTTATACTGTTCTACAATGATACCTATAAAAACCTCTAAAATCTCTTTCTTGAGAAGTATAGCCTTTGAACTTGCTTAGATGGTGCACCCTCTTGGTGCCTACCCGAGATACTCCATGAATACTCTCAATCATCTAATAATGATCCACTATAATCTGAAAGGTTTCCCTAAATGCTACTATCTGAGATGTAGCTACCTAAATAGAAAAATCTAACCCCTTCATAAACTTCTAAATCATCTTAAATTCAATGATAATGCCGGTGTAAGAATATCTAGACATGGAATATGTAATGAACCTTTAGGTCATTATCCAATTCTTGCTTATTTTACCGATACAACTTCTCCATAGATGACCCAAGTCATTAATGTCTTTTCAGAATCAATAGATCAGTTACTTGGTAGTTCGTTTGGATCTTTGGACCACTTTCTCTATTTGAAGTCTTTATTGGTCCTAATTAACAACTAAGAAAAAACTTTAGAAATTGACCTTAAATGCAAAATCCAACTTTTCCAATGCATCTGAAACATCAAAAACTTTGTGATTACATATATTATTTATTAAAATGGACCCTAGACATATCTCGTGGCATTGGCCAAAGTTCAAAACCAAGTTCTAAGCTTCAGTCATTCCTTTAATAGACTGATATGTCACACCTATGGAGGATAGAGTGGAACCATAGTTCCATAACCGTGGATAAGAGGGGGGAATGACCGCGCTACCTAAGGGTTAAGCATGCCTATTTAAGGGTTGTCTTACCTAAAATTTATGAAATTTTGTGCCTCCCCCTTGAGCTGTAACCCTAATAGAGTGAAAAAGCTTTCAAGTGAGTCTTGTGGGTTGATGAAGAGATTAAATAACTTGTGTAATTGAATGTTGCTACACCTCTAAGGTATGATTCCTTCTAGTTGATATTAAATTGTTGATTTCTAGACCAAAACCCTTAAGTCCTTGAGACATAAATTGAACACCATATGTGATTGATTTACTCAAGTTTCTTGAGGTCTATAACTCCCTAATGATATGTGAGTAATGGGTCGGTCTCGAAAAATCATTTTTAGAATGTAGAACCCACTTAGGGGTTTGGTGTCATTTTTAAACCCATGGCACAATGGTTCCATAATGGTTATTGTTATTTTTATTGGAATACTTAGATTATATTTTTGATAGCTTTGCTCTTGGGAGAAGAAATGTCAAGAAAAGGAAAGGCAAAGCTTGTTGGTTCGTGAGTTTCTTAGACTCAAGGTAGATTTGGCTTACTTGTAGTTAGATGGAGCTTTATTGGAGTATAATTGTTGATATATTATGAGATTGGTCGGGATTTAGATGATATATTGTTGAATGGTGATATTTGTGATTAGTTAATTCTAATAGGTTATTGAAATTACTAAGTGTGATTCTTGACCCTTAGCCTAGAACCTTGGATAGTTCTACTAGTAGTTTTGTGAATAGTAGGAGAAAACTTTAGTTGCTCTAATAGTTGAGAATGATGTTTCTTCCTAACCTTAGGGGTATGTTTGCCTAGATATTGCTTATTTAGGAAATGACCTTAGTGTTTGGATTGACTTAGAAAGAATACTTGAAGAAGATTTCCCCTGTAGGCTTAGTAAGGAATGATAAGACCTTATGGTTTAATTTAGATAGCTTAGCCTAAATACCGGTAAATGTTAGTATTATGATATTGAACTTTAGCATGCTTGGGATTTAGTAGTGGGACTTAACCCACCTTAAGCTTGAACTATGAAATCCTTTTGAGACTTAGATTCTTGATTAACGTCTAAATCATGTTATTGAGATTATTATAGTAAAACCCAATTTTCAATTTTTTATGTGGTCGATGGTTTGATAATATGTATACTTTATTGATTATCTTGTTGTCATGATATACATAGCCTTGGAAAGTCATGTGAATTTAACTAATGGTTATGCTATCACTTGACTTATCGATTAGTTCACCAAGTGAACCTCTAATAATGGTACCACTCTTGCTATGAACCGACTGTAATAATTAAGCTAATGCTTATGTTAATAATTTTCCTTTGTGGGTTAGTATTGTGAAATGCGGGTACATAAGAGGCGACTAGAAATCATGCAGCAAACTTATAATTGACTTGATAATGAACATGATAACCCTTGAAAGGTTGTGATTACATATATCGTTGAGATATTCATGCTCATGCATCTACTTATATTATGTAGTCATGACCAATTGTAAATAATTATGATATGTGTTACCTTGCATCACTTATTCTATATTATTGTGGCTTTTACATATTCATTGATTTGACTACATATGTATGTGAATTTTTATTGTCTTGGGAGATATAATTATGTTATGATGATGCCCGTTAAATCCCGCGGATATAATGATATTATGATGATGACCATTGAATCCAGAGGATATAATGATGTTATGATGATGCTCGGTGAATCCATAGGATATGATGATGTTATTACGATGCTCGGTGAATCTAGAGGTTATAATGATTTTAAAATGATACCCATTGAATCTAGAAGATACAATAATTCAATGATGATGCCCATTGAATCCAGAGGACATAATAATGTTATGATGATGCCCGGTGAATCCGGAGGATATAATGATGATACGATGATGTCCGATGAATTCAGAGGATATAATGATGTTTTGATGATGCTGGTGAATCTGGAAGAGGTAATGATGTTTTGATGATGTTATTGGGGTGAATATATATGAATACATGGTTATATGTGAGGTTATGCCATGTGTGGATAAACTCATTTTACTTGGGACATTATGTCTTCCTTGGAAAATTATTACCCATTTTTTTCATTATTCACTAGTTAAGAGGTGTGATATGTATTAATTCTAATTAGTAATTAGAAGTGGATTATGCCGAGTATTGGGTTAAGGTTAATTGATATGTGTAATCTTGTGTAGAACCATGGGCTCACCTAGTAAATCTAATTGACTTGGATAAATGGTCATGTTATGGAATTTCGCCCAGTAAAGTGGCTTATGTGATAACTTGGTGTCCTTAATAAAAGACTATGACTTGTGGGAAAGAATCCTAGTATACTAGTTGGTAGACCATACTTATTTAAAATATGGAAACTAGTCCTTAAGGTTGTAACATACCTAATGATATTGGTCTTAGTATTGTATGATGAATAGTTAAGTTGACATCCAATGTGTGATATTGTGGTGGCTTAATTGAGGATTTATATAATGAGAACGCTAATGTGAGAATGACCATGTAATGGGTGAATAAATAATAGCATTGGTAACTTGTAGCTTTTACCTTAAGTGATGGCTTGTAACTATAAGACTTGTAATCTAGAGGCTTATGGAAACGAAGGTTAACTAGTATAGACTATTCTTGGAGTTTATTAATGAGTTGGAGAATAAGTAACTATATAACTAGGTTATGTCGATATTGGTTTCGTTGTGATTAAATAGCGGTATTTATGATGATTGTGGACCTCGAAAATGAGCCATGGAGTATTGTGTTACCCATGGCTGCTCTTAGTTCTTGTTTAGTATTGCCTTAATGTATTGTTGGTTGATCTTTTGGTGTACTCTCCGGTGGTATGGGATGCCATTATGACATCTTGGTTGTGTTTTTTCCGTGTATTTCCCGATGGGGTGGGAGGTTATGGTATGTTCTTCTTCTTTATATTCTAATCAAGGTTGTTGTTGATTATGGTAAATTAATGGTTGTTATTTTATATATATATGGCTTTACGCTTTAAAAAATATTACTCATTTTTATGGCAGATATGGTATGTATTGATATGATACCTTTTGCGATTACCCTAGTAAATTAGTTATTCTATACAGTGGTATCGAAGAAGATTCAGGTTCGATTTTTTACCTTGACTTCAAGTTATTGTCTTTATATTATATTTTGTCTCAGTCGCCCGATGATGCCTACTGAGTATCCGTGTTTTTGTACTCATACTACACTTCTATACCTTTTTGGTGCAAACCAAGGTTCTAGTTGTTGTGGTTGAGTCGAATCATTCCACGTTGACTATTTGGAGATAGGGTGAGCTCTAGGAGATAGAGTTGACCTCTTTCCCCTCTAGATTTTTCCGTCTTTTGTTTTCGATACAAATGTGTAAGACTATTTAAGACATTTTAAGCTTTGAGTTGTAAATTCCTATTATCGAATCTAGATGCTCTTGTACTAATACTATGAGGTCATGGGATTGGTATTTGATTATCGGTTATATTTAGTTGTGGAATGTCATTGTTTATATTGTGTTCTATTATAGGGTCCATATTGGAAATTTCTACCAAGGTAACCCATTGAATTAGCTCCGAGTTACGGTATCGGCTTACCTACCGGTGGGATGTGGTTAGTGCCAGCATGACTCAGAAATTAGGTTGTGACAACATAAAAGTGTGCCTCATACTCCGCAACAATTATGGATCCTTAATATCGGTGATCAAACTCATCCCTCATTTGATCCCTCAGATTGTAAGGAAGGAACATTGCCAGAAATCCCTCAGCAAAATGATCCCAATTCATCATGGGATAATCAAGAGGTCTAGAACCAACAAGTGACCTCCATAAATCTCTAGTGGCATCCCTCAACTGATCAGTAGTATGCAACACACTATGATACATTAGCGAACCCAGGTTATGCAACTTCACTCGATAGTCAATCAAGAATTCTTAGGCATCCTCGCCTACAACACTCTAAATCTAGGTGGACACAATTTAGTGAACCTCTCAAACCTCTTCTGATACTCAAAAGACATTACTGTACTCGTAATAAGATAAGGCATGGTGAGTTTGGCAGGCTGAGATCCCACCTGAGAAGGCAACATAGATTAAGGATGATCTCCCGACTTTAAAATACCATACTCATATACAGGTGTTAAAAAGGGATAACACCCAGAGTTTGTGGAGTACCAAACATAAGTGTAGGTACTACTAGAGAATCCACACTCGGGGTTGGAGGAACACCATAAGCAAAATCTAGTACAGACTACAGTCTAATTGTTGGAGCTAGGGGAACACTCAACATACTCAACAAAGCACCCTCCAATTTGGTCGATAAGAAAATCAACAACCCTCCAAGACTGAGTAGAAGAACTCAGTGGAACCAAAGTAGGATCCACAACCCCAACATGCTCAACCAGAGTATCAGGGGAGAATCCCCTAGAACTACCTTTAAACGGGGAAGATCCACGTGCACATCCACTATCTTGAGCCCATCCACAACTCTTCCTCTATACACTCACTTTTTGAATGAAGTCTAAACATCTCTAACCTCATAAGATCTAGACATCACAATCAGCATAGATTAGAATAAAATGTGACTTAGAACACAAGGTATGTAGGAAATCTGGATTATAAGTAAAAAATAAGGGAAATTTCCTGAAGACATCTTATAGCCTCTGGAAGATAAATTTTAACATCTATGTACCAATATGCAAGATTCTATTAGACACCTTATTCTTACACTATTGAGAAAAAATGAACGTTGATGCTTTGATATAAATTTGTCATACCTCAAAAACTAAGGTTCATGATGGAACTTGTCGCTGGAAGCCTTGACAAGTAAGTCTATCACATAAATTGATACAAATACGGAAAATAATAACTATAACCCAAAGTAAGGCTTGTAGAATAAAACCAAACCACACAATATAGTAGAAGCAGAAAAATAAAACCAAGGATATCATACAATACTCCCAAAACCTGGTATCACGGTGTAAGAACTAAGTAGTAAAACTCAAGATCTAAAAGATAGGAACAACTCTATTTTAAATGCAAAGTAAAGACATAAGCTAAATAAGAAAGGTAGTAGTAGACACCAAAACCAAGAATCCGACCTCTACCTTGAATAGCTCAAAAGTATTGCCTGAATAAACCACCGAGAGGCGCCCTTGAACCTTTATCTTGACCAAAAGATCACAGTAGGGTTGAGTACGGTCCATTTGTACATACTGGGTATCATAGGCCGATTTACAAAGTAGAAAATAATGCATACAAAATACACACTAGGGACATGTCACCTATAATTTGAAAATGTCCACAATAGTAGCCCATACAATCTCCACTAACAGTTCTACAATATTAAGTTACAGCATTGCAAATACGAAAAAGAATAACAAGTAGACTGGTATCACATGTACGATTTCAAAGAAAAAATACACTCAAATAGGTATCACATCAAGGAAAATAACACATCACAAATATGTATAAAGTAAATACAAATGCAATAGAGATAATGATAGTAATTTATAATGATGATGTTGATAATGCCCGAGGTTGTTGTATGTAATGCCCTAAAATTTCATCCCGAGATGCCACACGATACTTAGGGCTACACGTAGCCCTAACCTAACCCTCAGAGTCAGACACTGCCTCAAGGAATTCAATTCGACAATAGTCATGCACAACGAAGAGATGTACCACATCGGGTTCAAGAGAAATACTGGAGAATACTATTCTGTACAACTAAAATATATTGAATGTCTGTACATACCCACCCACTAGTCTGACAAAGCCTCTATACATCAAAATCAGGGAGCGATTTGGACAAACCCCTAACTGACTCGGACAGTACTGAAAGCTATAACAATAACACGATATCACTAAAAATATAGACATGGTCCTCGAACCATGAGGACTCACCTCTGACAGAATGTAGTTGAGGAACTCGAGTATCACTAACGCGGTTGTGGCTGAGTACCTGAACCTACATTACGAGAAAATGTAGCCTATAGGAAGATATGTGGGTCAGCACTTTGGAAGGTACTGAGTATGTAGGGGTGCATGCAACAATGTAAATATCATTATCAATTTCATGAAATTATGCATATGTACAATGATGGCTCACTTGGCTTGAGTTAGATTGAAACATAATTTTCATTATCTCATAGTAAATAAATCATATGATAAAAACCTCATAAATCATCATAAACAACTCAACTTTTCAACTCAAGACTCGGCGTTACTTGGTAATTCAAGAAACTTAACTCTTATGGACATGAGAGGTTCTTATAACCGACATAATCCATGTGAGCTACATCAATTCCAATGTTTTCCACCCTAATGATATAACCCCACATTGACGGGAGCGATATACTCTTGCCAAGGAGTACAACCTAAATTTATTGATCACAATCTCATACTCGGCCTCTGGCCAACAATTATCAATATCAAACCAACGGTGGCACGTAGTTTCAGGGGAAATACCACATTTCCCACTCGGTGCTAAATACTACTCCCAGACACAAGCTCAAAATGCGTTAGGAAATCCACCACAAACATTACAAGGGTCTATCATGAAGAACTAATCAAATCTCTTTCATATTTATCAAATCATAATCAATTTGTGGATTCCAAACTCGACTCAAATAAAATCAAATCAATCTTTCTCAATATCAAAATGTATCAATTTATTAAATCATGGCAACATCAATAACTTTGAAAAAATATCAAGACTCATTGTAAAAACTCAATCGCATGAATCAATATACTCAATAATTCAATTTGTCATAAGGAAGCTTAAAGCTTGACACATATTTGTAAAGCACTTGAAATATCAACTCATGGTAGAAATATGAAATTCACAATATTAAATATTGAGTCATAACTTGGGAATAGTAAAATAATCATGTATAATAAAGCTTGAACTATTTATATTTTCATAATCTCATGATGAAGTAATTTGGGTATAAACCCACTTGCACAATCATATAAATCCATGATAGAAATCAAAGCTTTGAGCACAAGAATGAAAGGATTGCTCTTGTTCAAAACCCCCCCACATACCTTAATCTTTGAAATTGGAAGAATTCTAGTGCTTGAGACTCTACCCGCAATTGTAATAAATGGTTCTTGAAGCACACACTATGAGGAACTTGATTCTTGAAGAAATCTTGAAGATTTATGGATGATTGTTTGAAGATTAAATTTTCTTGATTGAAACCCTAATATATATTCTGAAGAAAATTTGATGAGATAATGAAGAAACTAGGGTTTGGATGGAGATTCTCATATTTATATAGGCCTGCAAAAGATGGGAAAAGACGAAAATATCCTTGCAAAAACGTCCCTTAATTGCTGAAAAAAATAGCAGACGACATTCGTGACAAGCCGTCAAACTTGTGACAAGTCGTCACAAAATGTCCTAAAAAAATATTGGATTTTGTGACTTTCTACTTATGGTGACAATATTTTGTGACAAGCCATCAGGTTTATGACAAGTCGTCACAAAATTTCGTCACGAAATTTCCAGACTGACACGCTGGAGTAAAATGGGCATAACTCTTTGCTCCGATACCCGATATGGGTGAAATTGGTACCGTTGGAAAGCTAATTCAATTATCTATCTGTTGTTGGATTATGAGCTTAAAAATTCTTAGGGTAAAAAGATATATGCTCGTTTGAAATTGGCTATGCCAAAATCCTTCTCAAGAATTCAATCGGTAAGGGATGTTTTGATTCACCTAATCACTAGGACATCTTTGAGGCCTAGATACACATCACTCTTGATCAGAAAACAACCAACGAACTATAATTTATTTCTCATGAGCTTGAGTCATGGTTGCACTATTGGTTAGAGTCTCGGGGTATTACATTGTACAACCTCCATATACAGCTATAAGGCTAAAGATTTCGGATCTAGGACCCATGGGTCTTCGTCAACTCGTATACAATCAAAATCCATAGCTCTTTTCCACCACATCCTTTGCTAATAGGGTTTTAAAATGTCACATTTTTGTCAGAAAAATATGTTTACTTTAATTCCATGGTGCTACCAATGTTTCATAAATGTATATGTTATAAGGATGTAATGCTAAAAACTAACCAGAATGAGTATTTCCATATCCATCCAATATACCAACCAAGTGAATAAATAATCTACTTAATATTTCCAACCATACGTGAATATCAACATAAACCATAAGCCAAGTGATTTGATTACTATTGAACACACAATTGATACCACATTAGGCTTTTTCATTATACAAGAAACAAATAATTTTACATATTCATAGTCAACAATATCTTATCGGACCCCGCACGATAAAAAATAACAATTAATATTTCAAAACCACCAAATACAATAATATATAGGAACCCACATGGGCATAACATGATAATTATTGCCATTTTAATGATTAGACCATACCCTTAACATGCATTTGAAT
Organism: Capsicum pubescens; assembly: GCA_030864215.1. Lineage (NCBI taxonomy): Eukaryota > Viridiplantae > Streptophyta > Magnoliopsida > Solanales > Solanaceae > Capsicum > Capsicum pubescens. Next base: position 116,143,522 of record CM061546.1, read on the forward strand.
CTATGTTAACTACCCAAACAACTGTGAAGAAAGTTAAGCCATAACCTACCTCAAATGCTGAAAAACAATCTGAAACTTTAAATTAGAAGCCTTAAACCACAAAAATGGACTTGAAATCAATTAAAAACATGGAAATGTAGAATCTAAGTGTCAAAAAAGATCCAAGGATACCCATATGTCCTATTTTAAAGTCTGGGTCAAACCTGACCCCTGAAATGGGTTTTTGAAAAAGAATGGTAAAATCATAATTAAATTTGAAAAAACATGTTCCCCATATTTTTAGGAGTCTGCAGCTAAAAACCCAAGCAAAAATAAATTAAAAATCAGGTCCAGATCAAAGAAAATCCATTTTAAAGATTTACTAGTAAAAGTCTCCAAATTCCATTTTAAAATTAATAACCGATATTGTCTTGAAGATAAAATTGACACAAAGGTGATAATTATTAGATTTGAAACTCACTCAAATAAAAACTAGTGGATAATGGGGTTTAAATCAGAGTTTAATTTTTTGGCCTTCCGAGCCAAAAACCATAATTTTAACATTTTAATCCGCATTAACACAAGAGTTAAACGATAAAAATTGATGAAAATGGTTGAAATAGGTGTTTAAGAGCTTACTCAAGCTTAAAAGTGGAAGAAAATGCTCAAAATCATGAAACCCTAAGATCTAAGTCTCAAAATAGTGAAAAATAGCGATAAAAAGGTATATTTATAGTCCAGGCATCGCATACGCAACCAGGTGTCGTGTAAGTGGTACCTGGCCAAATGGCAGGTATTTCCATCGTGACCTGGTCCTCCTATACGTAGGACTCACAATTATGGATGAGATGTCGTGTATGCGAAACTCGAACAAAATTTTCTTAGTTACATGTACACCAATTAATTCATGGTTGTGATGGAACGAGAACCAACTAAAAACTTGGAGAATACCAAGTCTCCATGGACACCTTCGGACTCATCCAAAACCTTGTGAATGCAAATGAATTATGCTACCCTATAAAATTCAATGCTTTGAACTCAATGGCGATTATAGATTATTGAAAAATATCATTTTGACAAAGTTGAACCCCAAAACCCAATTTTACAACTTTTCGAGTCGATGGTCGAAATGAGATTTAAAAGAAATAAAACTCTACCAACCTAAAATTGACGTTATGGTTCTGCTGGGGTAGTTTGTTTTACCATAAAATGGACAAATCACTAAATATTAACCAAAGTCAACAATAAGGCTTTTCAAGATAAAACCAAAAATTCGCACAAAACAAACCGAAATGCATTAGGAACTATGCAATTCATCCCTACTCCCCAGAAATACCACAAAGAAACCATAGGGCTGGGTAAAATGGTTAAATAAAAAAAATATTTCACTCGAATCATAAAAAATGAGGTTGTTACATTATCCATCACTAAAAATCTAGTTCGTCCTCGAACGAAAGGCAATGCGAAATACCTGAATCAAGAAAAAACTTGGATAAGAACTATGTATATCTGACTTGGCCTCCAAGTAGCCTCTTCTACAAGTCAATTCTTCTAGTAGACTTTAACCACTAGAATAACTCTAGAATGCAACCGCATGACCTCTTTAGTCTAGATAGAGATACGCTCCTTACCAAAAAACAACCTCTCATCTCGCAGAACTAAATCCCAATATATAACATGAGACTCATCTAGAATGTAATGGTGAAGCATGGAACCATGAAAAGCTTGATAAACAACTAATAAAGTTGGGGGCAAAGCCAACTCATAAGCCATATCACCAATAGTTTGAGGAATCAATAATGGCTCAATATAACTGGGGAAAAGCTTGCCGCTCTTCCCAAACCTCAGCACACCCTTTATGTGCGAAACTAAAAAAAAACACAATCACTAACACTAAAACTCAAGGCACAAAGTCTATAATTTGTATAGCACTTCTGCAAACTCTGAGCCTCTCGAAGTCTAGCCTAAATGATCCAAACTCTATCCAAAGACTGACGAAGAAAGTCCATACCACAAGGTATAACTTATAAACCTCAAACCAATCAACTAGAAAGTTATAGCGTAAACCATACAAGGCCTCAAATAGAGCTATACCAATACTGGAATGATAGCTGTTATTATAAGAAAACTCTGTCAAAGCGAGATTCTTCTCCCACTGACCATAATAGTCTATCACACAAGCGCAACACATACTATTACCTAAATAGTATGCTTTGACTGTCCATGAGTCAGAGGGAAAAAATTTGTGCTAAGAAAACCCGAGTACCCAACTCATCCTCAAAAGTCTTGCAAAAGTTAGATGTGAATACTAAACCTAGGTCTAAGATTATACACACTTGAAAAACATGTAGGTGCCCTATCTCACAAATATATATACAGGCCATCCTCTTAGAATTAAAAAAGAGCTGAACCAAAATAAAGTGAGGAAATTTGGCCAATCGATCCACGATAACTGAAACACTATAAAACCATGCAAAGTACGAGGCAAACTAGTCCTGAAGTCCATAACAATCCATTCCCATTTCTACACGCTAATAGTTAACCTCTAGAGCAATCTACTAGGTCTCAAATGCTTGGCCTACACTTGCTAGCAACATAGGCAACGAGCTACAAAATCTGTTACATCTCTCCTTATACAAAACAACTAGTAATGTTGCCTCAAATGATGATATATCTTAGTCACTCTCGGATGGATGGAATACCTGGAACAATGAGCCTCCACCAAAATCAATCTAATCTAATCACCCCACTATCGACACACAAACACGACCTCTAATTCTCAAAACACCATCTTAATCAAGCGAGGATTCCTTAGCCTCACAACTCAACACCATATACCTAATCAATCTTAAACTTGAATCATCAAACTGGTGAGCCCAAATCTTCTCCATCAAAGAAGAATTTCATGATGCGACCCCCCGGCCAAACTGTGACAGATATCTCAAACCAACCATAGGTCGAAGACCACACCATATCCTGTGCAATCCAAACACAATCCAACTAATAATAAAACGGAAGACAACTAGAGAATAAAAATAAACTAGTTAATGTAACAAAAGAATAAGGTCTAAGAGTCAACAACACCATCCAACCGACACATGTCAATAAAAGCCTCTAAACTAACTGGAATATCAAACTAGGTTGAGCATGCCCCCGACCCTGATAGTGACAAAGACAATGATTATGTTAATATCAAATTTTCAATTCTAAAATAAGGTAAGAAATCGAATGAATGATTAAGCTTTCCAAAGGAGGAAAGCTCACCACTTCACCGTGAACAAACCGATGAATTGGAATCAACCTAACACTAGACAAAGGTAAAAGAGTTATCATCAGACCCTATATTATGAATCAATGTAGTGTTCTTGGATAGTTAGCGGGGTGAGCACTAGCATGTAACTTAGGAAAGATATAAAATAATGCCATTTCAAAATCAAGTCCAAACTTAAAGTAAATATTCACTTTCATGCATACATATATATATATAAGAATTTGGGATAGGGAAAAAGGTTTAAGAATAAGATTTTAAACCATTAACCTTTACTGTGTAGCTCTAATCTTACTTAGGGAATCTATGGGCTCTATGAGTCCGACTCTCCCAATTGGAAGAGCCCCAATGTATGTTAGCCGCTCGAACTGTAGAAATCCAAGGAAGGGCCAGGGAATCCACAACCACAACCATTCAAAAATCTATATAAAGAGTGTGAACTATACACATGAACTCCAAGGCCCCCACACCGGCAAACATGGTTTCCATTATTGGTCATTCAGGGACCTGCACCTTTCACGATGAGCTACACAACTCCGTTTAACCCAAAATTAAAACATTTTCACATAACCCAACAATTTAACCAAGGTGTCTTCCATTAAGGCATTAACTGATTAGTATCGTCATACTAATTAATTATGCTTGCAAGCCAATTCCATTATGCCAAGACAAACCAATTATCCATTAGACTTCAAAGTTCTAATTTAAAATCAATCTATGGCCACCAAGGCCCTTAAAAACCTTTATATTCCATTAGACTTTTTATGTAATGCAATAGTTTCAAAAGTGGTTAAATTATGCATATAGCTTTATTTTAAAGACAATTTCGAAAGGTGGGTTGATGTTATTACCAAATAAAATACCAAAATCCATATGTTTGGGGAATCCACGACCCCTATTCTATTTACAATGCCCATGCACCCAGAGTTCCAAAATCCATCAATAAAGCATAAACAATTGCATGAAAACAATGGAAATATCAGTTAATCAATAACTATCCAAAACCCTCAACCGAAATTCCAAAACCAAATATTAAAATCACATGAAGATCAAACCATTGCATTCTATGATAAAATACAAATTTAGGGAAGAGATACATGTTTGAAAACACCAAAAGTTGGAGAATAAACCACACTTTGAGCCATAGATGACCAACTAATAGAAACCCTATTTTTGTTCTTAACTTGGGAATTTAAGAGAGAAGAGAGTGTTTATGTTTTGTTTAATGGTTGAAAAGAGGTCAAAGGGAATGTTTTATAAAGTGTAATTGTAGTTGGGTAAGAGAAAATGACCACCATGCCCATAATGAAATCATACAGTAATTATAACTCATAATTACTATGGGTCACTTAATGATGTGTGATCACTGGTCATGAGTCATCACCAAGACTCTTAGGCTTAGAAAAAACTCAAGGCCACCTTACTTGTTGGTCACAAGCCCCACTCTATGACTCATGCACCCTATGACTCATGGAGTCTAGTCATTACCAGGACCACAACCTTGGTCCATCTTACTGCTATGGTCAGGAGTCCCTCACCATGAATCGTGACATTACCTCATAACTTGTATGATACTAATTGTTAGCATGATAGAAACTTATGGAAACCTTACTGGTTAGACAATGGTTAGCTCTATATGACTCATGATAAGTTTTCATAACTCATCGGTTGAGTCTTAGCATGAAAATAATCAAACTTATAGAGAAAAATTCAGAGCCCAAAAGCTAGGATATTACATTACCCCCTAGGATCATTCATCCCTGAATGAATAGTTAATTCACCCTTTCGCATGAATGCAAGGAAAAAAGCAACCAAAAAACCATGAAACACCGAAAAAGTTATTAGAATAAGATAAACGCATACTTTACGCATGATTATCCAACCCGAAGAGAAAAAATAGATACTTGGCCTTCATATCCTCTTCCACTTCATAAGTAGCTTTCTCAACCTTTTGGTTCCTCCAAAGAACCTTTACCAAAGAGACATCCTTAGTCCTTAATCAATGAACTTTCCTATCTGAGATCTCAACTGGGGGTTCCTCAGAAGACAAGGATTTTGAAATACCAATGCTATCAGTAGGAACACTTAAAGAAGGATCACCCACACACTTCTTCAAAATCTACACATGGAAAATATGATGAATGGAACTAAAACTTGCAGGCAACTATAATTCATAAGAAATACTCCCCACCCTTCCCAAAATTTCATACAGACCCACATATTGGAGTGCTGAGGCTTCCCTTCTTTTCAAACCTTATCACTTCCTTCATTGGATAAACTTTCAAAAAACCCAATCACCCACATCAAACACTAACTCCCTTTGCATCACATTCGCATAAGATTTTTTGGTGATTTTGCATAGTCTTAAGTCTCTCCATAAACATCTTCACCTGTACCATGGCTTGGTGAACATAGTAAGCACATAACAACCTTGTTTCACCAACCACAAACTACCCTATAGGATACCTACATCTCCAACCATAAAGGACCTAAAAATGAACCATTCCAATACTTGAGTGGCAAGTGTTATTATATTCGTACTCAATTATAGGTAAGTAATCCATCCAACTTCCCTTAAAGTCAAACACACAAGCCCTTAGCATATCCTCCAATGTCAGAATAGTCTATTCTGCTTGTCCATCCAGTTGAGAGAGAAAAGTGGTGCTAAGGTACACCTTAGTTCCCAAACCATTCCGAAATGAATGACAAAAGTGAAAAGAGAATTATGTACCTCAATTTGAAATAATGGACACTAACAGTCCATGTAATTTAACTATCTCCTCCATAAACAACTTAGAATAATCCTCTCTAGAGTAAGTAGTCTTAACAGGAAAGAAGTGAGCATACTTAGTTATCCTGTCAACAATAACCCAAATCAAATTATACTAACGGCGAGATAGCGAAAGACCTATAACAAAATCCAAATTTATCATCTCCTACTTGCACCGTGAAAAACTAATCTCTTGAGATATGCCACCAGACCTCAAGTGCCTAACCTTCACTTGCTGACAAACCATGCACTTATCCACGAAGTTAGACATATCTCTCTTCTTATTATTCCACCAATAGATCTCTTTCAAATTAGGATACATCATTGTCAAAGCTAGATAAACTGTATACCTCTACTCATGAACCTTTGTCAAAATCCTCTCTATAAACCCATCAATTCCAGGAACACACAACCTACCCTGATACCTTAAAATACCATCACCACCAATCTCAAAGGACATTACCTTTTGCTAACCCATATTATTCTTAATCTGCATAAGGATGGGATCTAAAGTATGTTTCACCTTCACCTGAGAAACAAGAGATGATTTAACCACTATTTTCACTATTAACTCTCCCTTCTTAGAGTCTAAAAGATTAACTCCCAAGTTGCCCAACTATTGAATATCCTTCACCAATCCTCTTTTATCCCCGTCAACATGAGATAAGCTCCTTATGGAACACCTGTTAAAAACAATTACAACTATATTAACTTTACTTGGATGTTAGTGAAGATTTATATCATAGTTCTTTAGCAACTCAATCCACTGCCTCTTTTAAAGATCCATCTCATTCTGAGTAAACACATACTGCAAACTCTTATGATATGAATAGATGTCTTCATACACCTCATACAAATAATGGTGCCAAATATTCAAATCAAAAACCATAACCGGCGACTCTAAATCATGAGTTGGATAATTCCACTAATGAACTTGAAGCTACCTAGAAGCATAGGCTACAACGTTAACATGCTACATCAAGACACAGGCCAGTCCTATGTGGGACACATCATAATACACCACAAATCCATCTGTTCCCTTTAGCTGGTCAGCACTGGCAAAGGAGTGAACTCATCCTTCAACTTCTTGAAGATAATCTCACATGCATCGGACCACAGGAATTTCACCTTTTCCTTAGTCAAATTCTATAACAGAGAGCAGTGATCAACAAGAAGCTCACTACAAACCTTTTATAATTACCAGCCAAGACCAAGAATCTCCAAATATCGATTGTATTCGTGGATCTAGGCTACTTTTTAACCGCCTCATCTTTTTATGGATCCACCTTGACCCCCTTAGTAGAAACAACATGCCCAAGGAAAGTCATTGTATCTAGCCAAAACATATATTTAGAAAATTTAGTATAAATCTTTTGATCCTTAAGAGTCTACAACATAATTTGGAGGTGATTTGCATGATACAACCTACTCTTAGAATTCACAAAAATATCATCTATGTAGATAATAAAAATAGGTTAAAAAACTACCTGAAAACCAATTCATACGATCCATAAAGAAGTCGTAGCATTATTTAATCAACATGACATAACCAAAACCTTATAGTGACCATATCGAGTTAGAAAAATATTTTTGGGAATATTACCCTCCCTAATTTTCAACTTAAGATAGCTCGAATAGAGATAAATCTTAGAAAAACATCTAGCACCCTAAAAGGGATACTTATTCTTCTCTGTCACCTTATTCAAATTCCAATAATCGATACAGATCTAAATAGACCCATCTTTCTTATGCATGAAAAGTATCAAATCACTCATCCGAGAAATACTAGGATGGATAAAAACCTTATCTAAAAGATCCTTTAACTTCCATGTAAGCTCCTTTAACTCAGTCGAAGTCTTTTTATGTGGACGAATAGAGAAAAAATGGTTATCTGATAAAAGATCAATTCCAAAATATATTTCTCTATCAGGAGGAATACTAGAAGATCATCGAAAAATACTTTAGGAAATTCGTTAAACACGGGGAGAGATTGTAAAAAGGGTATCTCAGAACTAGAATCTTTAGCTTGCACGAAATGATAAAGACATCCCTTAGAAATCAACTTCTGAGATCTAAGTTAGAAATAAACCTTCCTTTTTTTCACTAAGGGGTTCCCCTCCTATTCGATTTATAGTTCATTAGGGAATTGTAAATTGACCTTTTAAGTTTTATATTCCAAAGATGCATAAAACGAATGAAGTTAATCCATCCCCAAGATCACATCAAAATCTACCATATCAAGCTCTACTAAATTCAGCAAAGTCTCCTAATGAAATATAGAAAACAAACGACCTCTATGGATCTTTCTAGCGATAATAGAATCATGCACCGGAGTAGACATAGAGAAGGGGTTAAAATTACTTTCGAGACAAAAACCAAACTGTACAACAACATATGGGGTTATATAATAAAGGGTAGAACCTGAATCAATCAAACAATAGACATCACGAGAGAAGAGTTATAGTGTAAAAGTGCCAATTTTAGGAGATAACTCAAATTCCTAAAGGGTGGCAAGAGCATAAAGACGATTTTAGCAAGTGTGGGTACTAGAAGTAAAATATTTTAGTGCAGAAGTCGGGGAAGTTGTGATCGAAACTTTACTAACCCCATTCGCTACCTTAGACACACAGGGAAATCCCATTGCATATGACCAAGCTAACTACAGTTAAAACACCAATGTCTCCCTTCATTACAAAAATCACGGTGAAGTTGTCAAAAAAATCTATAAGGGGGATAAGGTGGGCCTAACCGAGCTCTGCTAGCTTGAGACTGGGCACCCTATTCCTTAGGACTACTACTAGTCTAAAATCGACATTCACCAGACTGCTTTGGATAAGGATCACTAGCCAAAGAATATGAACCAGAATTTTCCAAAAGTCTTCTTCTTGACCCACTGTCTACAATCCATTCCACTATTCAACTAACGCTTGCTCTGCTTTGAATATCTAACCTTTTTGTTCTGCATTTCTCTCATCTCTGTCTGCTTCTTTTTCTTATCCTCAAATTACTGCATATAAACCATAAGCTTGGAGGTATTCATGTCATTGTTCAACATCATAGCCTTACACAATAATACAAAGTCAGAAGACAACTGATGAAATTTCAAAGCATACTCCTTCACTCTTATCTTACCCAGCTTCAGATTCACAAACTCCTCTACCATCACTTCCTTTAACTACTGAGCAAAGAAATGATCAAGGAAGGCACCAGAGAACTTATCCCATATAGCTTGCTCAGCATCATAACCTTTCAACTGCTCCCACTCTTCATACCATTGATATGCCATATCTTTCAACTGATATGCAGCAAACTGCAGACCCTTAGAATCTAAAGCATGCACCACCCCTAAGATCATCTCCATTTCATCAATAAACATTTAGGGATCCGCCTCATCCTTAAATCCAGTAAAGGTTGGGGTATTCAACCTCATAAATTTCCCAACTCGAGTAACCTCAGAACAACTCACAATAACACTAACAATACTAGACTAGCGATACTGAGATATCACCAACTGATTAAGTAGATTAATAGAATGAAAAAACTTCGCATTAGAGATGTCTCCTTTATGTGACTAAGCATAAGTTTCACTAACTTAAGAAGGACTAGAGGGTATCAGTGGAATACCAGATGAAGAGGCACAATCGGGAGCAGGAACCTTAGACCGGGTCTGCACGACATATATAGGGTGAATCCCCTCCACATTGCCGTCAGGTGGGGGGTAGTGATGCCAATAGAGTTTCTACGAACATCATATCTTTAAGGAGGAATGATCTAAAAAGCAAGAAATCTAGGACTTAGAGAAATTCAAAGACCCTAGACTCTATGCTCAAAATATAACACAAGAAAGAGAAATATTTCTAAATACCTTATAGCCTCCCCCTTATAAGTGTGGTTCACTACACCCCAATAAAAAGGACTCCATTCAACATGGACTTATGGACACCCAACAATCCTGAATATAATCTATGATACCATGATTATTACAATGCGACCCTCGGGCCTAGCCATAGTGGGTACGTCAAACCCACCACAGGCCGGAGACTACCTCCATAGCCGGTATAATCCAAACCTAATACAAATAATAACAAAGTAGAAGAAAACTTTAGAATAAAGATAAAAAAGTCAATGTACCTCAAGAAAAAGTTATAAGAGTGAAGAAAACCATCCAACCCACATATGTCCACAAAATACTATAAACTAATCCGAATATCTAACTAGGTCAGGACATGCCCCTGACCATTACAGTGACGATGACAATTATAATGTTAATGTAAACACTTCAATTCTTAAATATGGAAATAAACCAATGGAATGACTAAGTATTATGGAGAAGGAAATCTCACCACATAACAACGAACCAGTCGACAAATCAGTATCAACCTAATGCTATACTGGGGTAAAAGAGGTGTCTTCAAACCTTACATTATGATACACTATAGCATCCTAAGATTATTAACAGGGTTTGCGCTAATATGTAGCTTAAGATAAAGATAAAATAATGCAATTTCAAAACCAAATCCTAACACATTGTACATGTTCACATATATGCATACATACATACATATGTACACACACACACATATATATATAAGATGCTAGGATAGGGAATAAAGTTTAAGCATGAGCTTTAAAATCATTAACCTAGATTAAGTATCTCTAATCTTTCTAAGGAAACCAATGAGCTATATGGGCCTGACTCCACCCATTGGAAGGGCCTAGTGTGTGTTAGCTACAACAACTAGAGAAATACAAGGAAGGCACAGGGAATCCATGAACCCAACAATTTCAAAATATATATAGAGAGAGTGTGAACATTATACACGACCACTAATTCCCCTAAGACGGCAAATGTGGTTTCCTGTATTGGTCCTTCTGAGATCTCTACCTTTCACGGCGAGCTACACAACCCACTTTATGCCCAAGTTAAAGTATTTTCACGTAACCCATTCATTTAACAAAGAAGTCATCCATTATTGCATTTATCAAATGGTATCGCCATACTAATTAATTATTCTTGAAAGCCAAATTCATTTTGCCAAACTAAACCAATTTTTCGTAAGACTAGAAATTTCTAATTTATAATCAAGCCATGGCCACCAAGGCCCTTTAAAACAATTTCTATTCCGTTAGCCTTTTATGCAATGCTATAGTTTCAAAAGTTGTTTAATTATGCATATAGCCATGTTTCAAAACCAATTTCATAAGGTTGGTTGAGGTTATTACTAATTCCAATAAACAAATCTATAAGTTTGGGGGAATCGATGACCCTCATTCCATTAACCTTGCCCATGCAGCTAATTAGTTCAAAAGTCTATCAATAAAGCACAAATAAATGCATGTAAGCCATGGAAATATCATTTAATCAATAACCATCCAAAACCCTCAACCCAAGTTCAAAAATCAAACATTAAAACCACATGAATATCAAAACAGCTCATGCCATGATAAAATACTAGTTTAGGTAAGAGATATATGCCTGAAAACACAAGAATTTGGAGAAGAAACCCAACTTTGAGCTCTAGATGATCAACTCTTAGAAACCCTAGTTTTTTCTTTACTTTGGAATTTGCGGGAGAAAAGAGTGTTTATGTTATGTTTAATGCATGAAAATAGGGTTAAGGGAATGTTTTATGTCATGGAATAGTAGTGGGATAAGAGAAAAATACCACTATGCCCTTAATAAAATCGTGTAGGATTTATAACTCTCAGTCGCTACGGGTCATGTAACGACTCATAATCACTAGTCACGAGTCTTCCCCAAGACTCATATCTTGGGTAGAAACTCAAGGTGTCCTTACTGGTTTGGTAACGATCCCTACCCAATGAATCGTAACCTAAACCTATGACTCATGGAGTCTAGTTGCTACCCAGAAAACAACCTTGGGCTATCTTACTGCTAATGTCATGAGTCCCTCACCATGACACGTGACATTACCTTATGTCTCGTATGATCCTAGTTGTGACCATGAAAAAAACTAGTGAAATCTTACTTGTTATACCATGATCAGGTCTATACACCTCGTGTTGAGTCTTTATGAATCATACCTGAGACATACCCTTAGTAGTAAACACATTTACGGAGAAAAATTAAAAGTCTAAAACCTGGGGTATTACAAAGACCTAGCCTCCAGGAATGCCCAAACACACGGTGTCGAAATATCAAGCCTAACCATCTAGTTAGTTAATGAATGAACCTCTAAAGAAAAAGGCCTCTCTTGGGTCAAAAGATGCACCAAGCTACCCATGTTTGTTAACTTTTATTTTAAGGCATCCACAACCACATTAGCTTTGCCCAGATGATAGAGAATAGTCAAGTTACAATCCTTAAGCAACCCAAGCCAATGGAGCTTCCTCATATTAATATCTCACTGGGTGAAGAAATACTTAAGGCTTCGATGATCCGACAAAATCTTATAATGGTCTCCATTCAAGTACTTCCTCCACAACTTCAAGGAATAAACAATCGTGCAAAACTCCAAATCATGGATAGGGTTGTTCTTCACATAGGACTTCAACTAACGAGATGTATACACAATCATAATACCTTCCTAAATTAACATAACACCTAACCCAATACCTGAAGTATCATAAAAGACAGTAAAACCCACACCCTTCTTGGGAAAATTTAATATAGGAGTTGATGTTAACGAATCCTTAAGCTTTTGAAAGCCCACCTCACAAGCATCTGACCACTGTAAAGAAACCTTCTTCTGAGTCAACTTGGTCAGTGAAGATCCTATAGATTAAAAACCCTCAACAAAATGGCGATAGTAACCTGCTAAGCCCACAAAACTATGAATCTTAATAGACGAAGTAGGTTTTGTCCATCACGAGCCACTACAAGCTGGGCTTGATCAAATATAATACTTTCATTTGTCACCGCATAACCCATGAAAGAGACAGACTCTGACCAAAACTCACAGTTAGATAACCTAGCATATAGCTTCTTATCTCTCTATCTCTGAAGCACAATCTGCAAATCCTTCTCATGATTAGCCTCACTCTTTGAATAAACTAAGATATCATCTATAAATACTATAACAAAGGAGTCGAGATACAATCAAAATACCTGGTTCATAAACTCCATGAATGCGGATAGGAAGTTAGTCAACTCAAAGGACATGACCAATAAATCATAATGATCATACCAAGTCCGAAAATCTATTTTCGGAATATCTGAAGCACTAATCATCAACTGGTGATACACGAATCTCAAATCAATCATCGAAAACACTAAAGCACACTAAAGCTTCTCTAATAAATCATCAATATGAGGAATAGGATACTTATTCTTCATCATCACCTTATTCAACTACAAAAAATCAATACACATATGTATAGACCCATTGTTTTTCATCATAACCAAGATAGGAACACCCTAAACTGATACACAGGGTAGGATAAATCTGTTATCTAACAACTCCTGCAACTAATCCTTTAATTCCTTCAACTCAAATGGGGACATCCTGTAAGGAGGAATAGAAATATGCTTGGTACTTGACTCAACATTAATAGAAAAGTCACTATCACGATCCCAATGCATACCATGAAAATTCATGGGAATGATATCCATAAACTCGTGAACCACATTAACAAAATCAAAAGAAAGAGGTGAAGCAACACTAGTATCGTGAATATGAGCCAAATAAGTTAAACATCCCCTCTCAACCAAGTGACAAGCCTGAACATATGATATAACCCTCTTGGGACCTAAATAATGCACACCCTTTTAAGCTAACCTTGGCACACTCTGCAAAGGTAAAGTTACGATCTTAGCATAAAGTCTAGGACAACATTATAAGGATCCAACCAGTCCATACAAAGATGACACTGAAATCTACCATATCCAATACAATTAGATCTACTTTGTTTCATACCAAACAAAAATCACAACTAATGATCGATACACCCAATTCACCACTAAAGAGTCTCTTACGGGGTAGATACACATATAGGCACCTCAAAAAGCTTAGAAAATGAATCAAAACCCTACACAAAGTATGAAGACACATAGAAAAAAGTGCATCCCAGATTAAATAATACAGATAAAATTCTGAAAAAATAAGGATGATATATGTGATGACAATATCGAAGGCCTATACCTCTATCCAGGAAAGTATAGCATAGCCCTGACTACGACCACCAACTGGTTGAGTGGCCCTGCGATTACCACCATAGGCTCCATTACCTCTTCCTTACATACATTTAGTATAACCCCTACCTCTCAGAGCTGAATTTGAGTAGCTCTAAACACTCTATGAGGAAAGTCCATAACTAAATGGCTAGTTTCATCATATATAACAATGTCTATAGCTTGACTCAGTAGGAGAAGGTATGAATGGACTGAAGGAGACACTAGAAACTGCTAAACCAGAAAGCCCACAACCCGAACTCTGAAAGGCTGTCTTCACTGGTCTAGAAGTGTGACCTTTGAACTTTACCATACAACACTCCCACTTGGCACCTCCCTAATATCCTAATAGAATTTACTCAGTCTTCTTTGCATTATCAACTATGCTTTAAAATTATGGTCTAAACACTGCCATCGGAGATGTAGTTAGTTGAAGAAAATATTCAACCCTTTCACAAACTTTTGAATCTTCTCAGATTCAGTAGAAATTCTAACATATGAATATCTAGACAAATTATGAAGGCATGAATCATACTCTGCAATAGTTATGGAGCCCTACTCCTGATGGTCAAACTTATCCCTCATACTATGAAGCATGAACCTCTCCAAAAATGCCTTAGAAAATTGATCCCAAATCATCTCAGGAGAATTGAGACATCTACGACCAACAAGTGACATCCACCAATCTCTAGCGGTATCAGTCAACTAATCAATATTATAAGCAACCCCATGCAACTCGAGCAAACCCAAGTAAACCATCCTCTCATGGCATTCAATCAAGAACTCATAGGAATCTTCGCCTACAACACCACTGAACCTAGAAGGACCAAAATAAGTGAACCTTTCAAACCTCTTCAGATCCTCATAAGACATAACTAGTCTCGGAATAAGATGATTCATGCTGAATCTAGAAGGTTGAGATGCCATATGAGAAGGCAACATAAATGATGGTTGAACTTCTAACCTTAAAATACCATAATCAAATGCAGATGGTAAATGAGGGGTAACTCTCAGAGGCTGTGGCGTACAAAAAGCTGACGTAGGTATTACAAAAGGGATCCATAGTCAGGGATGGAGAAATACCATAAGCATACTCTGGAAAAGACAAAGGTACAATACTTGGAGCTGGGGGTACACTCGACATAATTAATGGAGCACACTCTAAATGGGTCAATAAGAAAATCAAAAACCCCTCTAAGACCGGGTAGAAGAACTTGGTGGAATCAAAGTAAGACCCAAACCTCCAACATGATCCACCTAAGGGTCAGGAAAGAGTCCCTTAGCACTATCCCTAGATAGGGTAGATACACGTGTTCGTCTACTACCTCAATCCCCTTAAAAACATTCAACTCACTCTCTGGACTAGGCTCGCTCCTCAGATGAAGGCTCAGCATATCTAATCTCACGAGATCTTGTTATAACTATCTACTCAGAAATGAGTAAAATATGACTTAAAACACAAGGTTTGAAGAAAATTAACACAATAAGAAAAAAAATAAGGGAAATTTCCTAAACACAATTAATAGGCTCTTAAAGATAGATATGTATGTCTACATATCAATTCGTGAAACTCTATTAGACACCTCATTTATACTTTATTGAGACCGAATGATCCTAGCTACTTTGATACAAAATTTTCATGACCCAAAAACTAAGGGTCATAATGGCACTTGTCGCAGCAAGCCAACATGAAAATTGAGACCCTTATGATATCATACCATAATTTCAAAAACAGGTGTCATAGTATAAGAACTAACTAGTACAACTTGAGATGAAAATAGATAAGATATAAAAATAAGAACAACTCTGTCTCGGAATCCAAAGTAAAAACATAGTTTAAATAGGAAAGGTAGTAGTAGAATCTTGAAGTAAGAATCCAACCGCTACCTCAAATATCTCTTAAGTATTGCCTTATTAACTTGCTAAAGGATCACTCGGACTTAGATCTTCAACGAAAGGGCATAGTGGAGGTGATCATGGATCACTTGTACTCAATAGATATCATAGGCCGACTGAGAAAAGTAGAAACTAAAATCATACAAAATACACACTAACAATACACCTGTAATAAAAAAAAATTCCCAGAATGATAGCCGACATCGTCTCCACTAACGGTTCAATGATTTTAAATACATCATAGAAAAATGAGAAAGAAAGACAAGTAGACAGGTATAACACACACAATAATGATGGAAAAATACACATAAATCAATATCACATCAATGAAAATAACATATCAAAGATATGTACAAAGTAAATACAAATACAATTTAGATGATGATAGTAATGATAATGACGATGATGACCGAGGTTGTCGTACAACCTTCTTATACACTTATGGAGCTAAAGCTTCCCGACGTGGGACTCGTGTAGGGTTCTTCAACCTATAAACAACTAATATCCATAACTCCTCTAATCTTTTGGTAGAGGATTTTAATGATGTAACATTTCTGTTAGAAAAAGTAGTGTTTCTAGTATTTCCAGTATTTCCATGGTGGTTCAAATGTTTCATGAGCACATATGATATGATGATGTAATGCTCACAACAACAAGAATGAGTATTTCTATATCCAACCAATATACCAACCAATGAGCTAATAATACACTCAATGTTTCCAATAATCCATAAATGCCAACATAAACCATATGCCAAAAGAGTAGATCACCATTAAACACACCATTGATACAATTAATTTTATGTATTCACAGTCAACAATATCATATAGGACCCCACCCGGACATAAATAGCAATTAATATTCCAAAACCACCAGATACAACAATGTTAGCGCTCTACACGGGAACAACACGATAATTATCATTTTTTCATGATTAGTTCCTACACTCTTAACGTGATTTTGCATCTATATTAACAACAATCATGACCTGATTTATGAAACATGATGGAAACTACTAAGTCCCACCAGCTGGCAAGTTGAATCATAACCCAAAGCTAAATGTAATTGGTTAACTTGGGGAAAATACGACAAAAGGGCACAACAGGAAACCCGACATAGGAAATAAGAAAGGTAATAAAAATAGTTTAAAGGTAGTCACTACAAGACAGTACAAGAGAGACAATAAATACAAGCCAAGTATCTAGAATTGTTAATACTATTTGTCTTCTAACTAAAGACTAAATATAAGTAAGAAAGAAGGAAAAAAGCGACTCTGAGTCCAAGAGCTCACCCTATTTTTGGATATCAATACAACATGAATGTCCATCAATGACAATAACTAGTACTCGGATCTGCACCAAAAATATGCAAAAGTATAGTATGAGTACCAAAACCATGGGTACTAGTAGGTATCATCGACTGACTGATCTAAGTCAAGATATAAATATGATAAAATGAAAGATAAAATAACTATGTCATTGTATAGACAAACCTTAAGTAATTCCAATATAATTGTGTATAAATATGTAAATAAACAAGAATAATAGCATAACATAACATAAAGCATCAATACATGAAATCATAACTGCAAAATTACCTCTCATATGCAAATTGGTATGAAAAAGTAAATAATAAATGACAAGCCCCCATAATCCTTGAAGGTACACACAGGATAGTATAGCCTACTACATTATTTACAAGTTTTAAATTTACCACTAGAGTCCACTCATATTATGCTACATTAGCCATTTTCTCATTTCCAGACATAGCCAAATTGCTATTTTATATCTCACATCCTTATATCATCATATCATAGTAAGTACATCATCATAGAATAATATGAATATCGGGACTTGAACTAATAATATAATCGTTAGACAAACTTCAATCGGAAACTTAATAATTAACCAGACTTGGATCGGTAAATATATCATTAAATTCATAAACATTCTCCAGACTCGAACCGAGTAAATATCAATAATGTCATATCCATCTTTTGAAAACAAACTTATAATTAAAAATATATCAACATAATAAATAGTATCATTAATAACTTAATCAATAGTCGTCAACCCTCACATTAACCAACATATTTATCAAGTATTAAAGTTTCTCAATATCACCTCAATAAGCCTTTCCAAGAGTCTATCAAGCATATAGAGGTCTAGAAAAGATAACATGCATCTTAGTCTAAGGTGGGTTAAGGTCTCACTTCTAATTCTTGAATTTTCATTTTAGAAAAATTCTACCCGACCTAGCCGTAAGGTATATAAATCAACTTTTAGATGTTAAAGGAGCCTCAATTATCCCTAAGCTAGGAAATTCACCTAAAATATGTCCAACTAGGTCAATTACACCTAATTTACAGTTTTTGAATACCCTAAACGATCCAACAAACCCAAGGATTGAAATTAATCATACCAATAACATAAAAACACCCTAAATCTAATATAATATCATAGAAGTACTATGAACTAACACAATCTAACAAGGGATAAAACCTAGCATATCTTGATGTCGAAAAAAGCTCAAAAGATTCATTAAATCACTACTTTTTTCTTCGGAGAAGATTTCGCAAAATGCCAAGCTATTAAAATCACATTCTACTCATCAATATGAGAATAATGATATCCATATTGGACTAATGTGCTTTGGGTCCAAAAAACACCCAAAATCCCATATGGATCCCATTTACAAAAAAAAATCATGTTTTCAAACCATCCTATCAGTTCCTCGTTCACAAGGAGTCATTACCTCTAAAATGGGTGATATCCGAGTTAATTTGGAACTAAAATCAAGCCTCCAAGGTTTTGAGATTTTTGTACAAGAAATGGAAAATTCTACAATAAAAAGGGTGATCTCTTACCACAATTCAAAGGGGAATCACAAAAATAAATGTTAGCCAAGCTCCCAAATTAGCCACAAGCCTCAATTCCCAGCTATATATATATTTGGGGTTTTAGTCTCAAGATATTAGATGAAGGAATAGCAAAAAGGGGTTAAAATGGGGTATTTACACGTTTTCCACATTCTTGGGTGTTGCTATCGTGACCCAATCCTCATGATTACCATACACGGAATCAGGGGTAGACGTCACGTTCATGATATTCCCCCATCGCAATTGAGGATCAGGTCGACTGCCCATGTTATTGGATTCACAACTTAAAGTGTCATGACCACGACAATTGTTATTTCTGGTAGATCGATATCGCAATCTATTGTATGTGATCGCGGCTACACCAGTTATATTTTTCCAAGTCTCCGACAACCCCTCGGGATTTATTCGGAATATCATATAAGCAAATGGACTATGTAGCAATACAAAATTTGATGTTCAAAAATCAATGGCGCAGCTGAAATTTCCATCCAAGATTGTTTTAAAAAAAGTGGGTCCCACACCTAACATATATTTTCTTAACTTTCTGACCAATAGGTCAAAATGAGCTCAGTTTTCTTAACACCCGAACCAAAGGTCCACCTAGACTTAAATCGGTGTTCTGGTGCTATTAGAGTAGTCAGAAATTTCATTCAAGGTCGTTTGTCTAATGTTTTTTCCTAGAGTCCATTTGGAACTAGAGAAGACTTCAAAATAGGGAATTGGGTCTAAAAACTAAATGAACTACTCCATAATTGTATAGTTCATCCCAGGAAGTTATAAATGACTTATGGTGGCTAAAGGAAATCTCTAATATTAAAATTAAGTGGTAACATGATAAATGACCTGAAGGGTCATTACAACTACCCAGTCCAGTCTGAAGAAAGTTAAGTGATAACCTACCTCAAATGCTGAAAAATTGGTCCAAAACCTTCAATCCGATACATTACACCTCTAAAACGGGCTCAGAGTCAACTAAAAACATGGAAATATAGAATCTAAGCATCAAAAGAGAGCAATCAATACTCATGTTACCTATTTTCATGTTGGGGTCAAAACAGATCCCCGTAATATGTTTTTGAAAAAGGTAAAAATCGTAATATTAGTTTAAAAACAAGTTCCCATTATTTTTAGAAGTCTACAGCTGAATATCTAAGTAAAATGTGTTAAAACGAAGTCTATATCATAGAAAAACTACTTTAAATATTTACCGATAAAAGTCTCCAAAATCCATTTTACAATCGAGAATCGAAGTTATTTTGAAGACAATATTGATAGAAAGGTGATAATTATAAGATTAGAAACTTATTCAAGTGGAAAAAAGTTGAAAATGGGATTTAAATCGAAGCAAAAAAAATTTTAGGCCTTCCGAGCAAAGATCCCTACTTTTCACTGTTTTAATATGCGTTAACACAAGAATTAAATTATAAAATTGATGGAAAAGGTTGAAATAATTGTTGAGGAGCTTACCCAAGCTTAAAACACAAAGAAATTTCTCAAATTCATGAAATCGTAAGATCTAAATCTAAAAAATGGCAAAAAAAAGGTATATATAGTCCAGGCATCAAATACGCGACGAGGTGTCGCATACGTGGTACCTGGTCTAATTGAAGGTATCACTATCGTGACCTAGTCCTCTTGTGTGTGGTACTCGCGATCACGATCGAGATGTTGCATTTAGAACACTCACGCATGATCTGCTGAGTCGTGTACGCAACCAACAACTCGTGGTTGCATTTGCACCAAACCAGCTGAAGACTTGGAGTCTCCATAGACCCCTCGGACTCATTTGGAACCCCATGAATGCCAAAAAAATATGATTCCTCTGGAATCAATAACGATATCAAATTTTTGAAAAAACATGTTTTTAACAAAGTTGACCCCCAAAACTCAATTTCACAAGTTTTTGAACCGAGGGACAAAACGAGATTTAAAATCTATAAAGCCATATCGACAATGTTACCAACCTAAAATCAACGTTTCATAGAGGCTAGCGTAGTCCGTTTCGTCATTCAAAGTAAAGATCAATAAATGTTGACCAATGTCAACTAAAAGGAATTTCAAGCCACAAAACCACAAACTCTCACAAAACACACCAAAATGCATTGGAATGAGGGACATCAATTGTTCAACTTTGTATTTTTATTTTTTTGACCTTCAAGTGAGGGACACCATCTTTCCTTTTGGGATGACAAACTCTAAAATATAGGGACTTTGTCCCTCATATCCAAAATTTTCCATTTGTCCCGCAATTTCAATTTTTACATCTTTCATGCATAATGTCAAAAAATGGTTGGAATGAGGTCGCCACTCTATTTTCGAATTTGATTTTTTCTTGACATTCTCACCCCAGAATGAACTAGAATATTCACAAAGGATTTGCTTAACCCTTTTTGCAACACTAGTATCACTTCTTTAATTTCGGCATCCTTCAATCTTTTTGGCTCTGTTGGTTGACAAATCATTAAGAATTCTTCAATATCAATTTCAACAATATCTTCATTGGAAACCATTTCATTATAGCTATTCATGATCATTTGGCATGAAACATCACATGCCTTAATTTTCACATTCGACTCAGTCTCCATTTCTTTGTAGCCATTTTAATTTGAACCCACATATTAAATTGCACAATATGCAATTTGAGATATTCATCCATATTAGCAACATTCTATCAAATTGATTCTCATTGATTTCAAATGATTAATCTTGATTGAATAGCCACTGTTGGCCTATAATTTCCTCCTCATTAGGTTTGCCTTCATTTTGAGGGTTTTCGTCATGGTCATCACACTTTTTTGGCTTAACCCCACTGCTTGAACTCCCATATTTAACAACTTCAATTTGAGAATCATACATACCTACGATAATTGAGATATTGATATTTTTACAAGGCTTTTTTTTCCTTTTAAAACTCATTTCAAAATGTCACCATGGATTGATATTAGAGATGCATATTCTTACCCATTGTAGTCATCTAGTCTTGAATAGTTTAAAGTATTTCTTCCACACATTTATGCCCAACATATTTCACTTTCTTTTCTACATCATAAGACCTATTAAAATCATAATAAGAAATAACATTTTCATTACCATAACTAGGGGAGCAACACAATAATAAGGACAATCTCACTAATGTCCATTGTCACGACCCGATTCTTAAGTCGTGATGGCACCGACTAAACCCACCAGTATATAAGTTAACACTGTAAAATGGATCTAAGGCAATGGGTTACATCGGTAAAAACGTCCAACATTGACCAAATATAGAAACACAAATATAAGCAACAATGTTCCACATGAAAGACAGCCAATATAAGAATACCACTCTCATGACTAGGTAATATTAGTACAAGAGAATCTAAGTTCGACAATAGGAATTACAACTCAAAGTCTAAATAGTCTTATACATTTATCTCAAATACAAAAGTCGAAAATAATAATAGGAGAAAAAAGGGAGACTTGAACTCCAAGAGCTCACCCTATCTTCTTAAGATCAACACAACACGACCTCAACTAAGCGGTGCTAACTAGTACTCGGGTCTACATAAAAAAAATACAGAAGTGTAGTATGAGTACCAAAACAATGGGTACTCAGTAGGCATAATCGGCTGACTGAGATTAATTATGATATAAAGCAAGAAAATACATTTAAGTCGAGGGAATGTAGAATAGAACCTGAATCGTCTTCATCATTACTGTATATAAATAACTACTCAACTAGAATAATAATATGATATCTCATATCAATACAAACCAAAATCGTCCTTTATAAAATGAACAATCAATCTGGAAGTATAAAGAAACGTATATACAATTTTAACTGCAAAAACACCAAGTTCAAAATGCATATAACCATTAAAACATAAAGTAAAAGAACTTACCACAATGTCCTATACTATCGGAAAGTACACCCAAAAGATCATAAAGTAAATAACTCATCATGGTGACCCATACCACCGGAGAGTGAATTAATAGATAAATTCATCAACTTATCAAGACACACACACACACACAAATATATATATGACAAACTTACTTTTAACTACGGTTTCCACATTTCCATTAATGGCCGTTTTCCAAGATCCATAATCATCATCAATTACTGCAAATACACACTATGGAACAAATGTAATCATAACCATATATATATAGTTATTTAGACCTCTAACTCATTTGTAAACTCTATCTAGTCTATATTTAATTAACCACCATTTATTATTAAGCTACTAGTTCACTAATCATCATAAGGCCTCTAATCATTAGTCTAACCGAAGTTTTATATAATCCTCCTTCATGGAATACCAACTAATTATTATCTACCATGTATCCATCATCCACCTTTAGTCAAGGTGCACCACTAAACCAGAATCACCATTTAACTAACTCATTCATATTTATTATATGCATTCTAGTCATCTTATAGTGAGAAGCTACGTAACACTATCACACTTATCTATCTATTAATCAATGACATTTTCTAGGTAGCATAATAATTATCTAAGTCCTTGTTAATCAACAGACAACATTACAAGCTAGATATCAATATAACAAATCAATAACAATGTTAAGTCTATTTTCATCATTAGCCATGTTACAACCATAATTACTAGTTACCACATTTTAAATAAAAAAGGTCCACCAACTAGTATTCTCAGCTTCTCTCCACCAAGCAATCTAACCACATCGTAAAGACAACTAGTTATCACCTAACCCATTTTACTAGGCAAAGTTCCATAATTTATCCACTTATTCAAGACAATATATCCACTAGGTGAATCCTTAATTATACACTTGATTATACCCACCAAATAGTCTTAACTCAACGTTCGGCATATTCTACTCCTATTCACAAATTAGGATTAACAAAAGCCACGCCACTTAACAAGTGATTAATGGTAAAGAAGTATAGACAACTTCCTAAGGAAAACATCATATCCTTAATACACATACGAGCATAATCATACAATTTCATAAACACACATATATATATCTATCTATATATGCTTAACATACATAGCATCACCATAACATCTATATATCCTTCGGTCTTGACGATTAACAACACATCATCAACATATCGTCCAGCATTGTCGGGCATCAACATATCATCAATATATCCTCCTACCTTGTTGGCATCAACATATCATTAATATATCCTCCGTCTTTACCGAGCATCAACATATCCTACTGATTTATCGGGCATCAATATATCCTTAATATATAATTCGGCCTTTCCCAATATCAACATATCTTCAACATTTATGATCAAATCAATATTAATCAGAACATCAATATATACATGCATATATATAGGTGTAGATGAATCTTTGGCAGTTATAATCCCCACAAGTGATTGAATGCAAGAGAAGAAAAGAAAGACATATCGTAGTATCTAACCATTCATTATCAATACCTAATAATAGCAGGTGCGTGAACAAGTATATCCATATGGTGTGAATACTCCATACATTATCGAGCTTAACATGATTATTAGCATTGTAAATTAAAAGTCATGATTATATTTACTATAATCTCTTTTATTAGATATGTTTCACAATACTAGTACAAAGGGGTTGTTTGGCACATACACAAGTTTAATCACAAGGCTTGAGCCTAATATGAGTAATAATATAATCCAAGCCTCATATATTGAACTAGTTAATAAATGAAGAGATAGCATAATCATGGATTCAATTAACACTACTATCAATTGCTATCCAAATAGTGGTAATTAGATAATTAATCAAGTATGCACACTATACCGAAGACAAACATCATAAATACACCATTTATCAGGTTTAGAAATCATATTATCAATCATATTCTAGGAATTAAAAATATCTACGTCGATATAGAGGTTACATAGTTCAAGCTTAAGGAGGGTCAAGTTTCGCTTCTAATAATCCCTAAATTCTCTTCTATAAGTCTAACTTCTACAAGAAATTAGGGTAAGTTCTCTAAATCATGCCTTAAAAGCTTACCAATCCACAGTAGTTCTATGGGACAAAATTTCTTCAAGGATTCCTCCTAAGTCACCCCAAGTACCTAAACTCATTCCACAACTAAGCACATCTAGGTCAACAGACCTTTAAGGTGAGTGAACAAGGTCACTCATATCTAACTAAAGCAACTAGAGCTTTCTCATGCTATTCATGATGTAACAAGTCCAACTAACTAAGGTTCTAGGCTATGGATCAAATGTCATAGTTAACATGTTCAATAACCTAAGTGTATCAGATAATGATAAGCATTACCATTTACTAATTAAATATCTAAGGAACCATCAAATCTTATCAGGATATGATAATTATACTACAATAAAGCTAAATCTAACACAAGTAAGCATAATCTACCTCAAATCCAAATATTACTGACGACCCAAAATCTTTGCTTTCCATTTCCTCAAAACTTCTTCCATGAGCTAAGTTATCAATAACATAATCTATGCATTATTACGAGAATAACAATACCCATAATGCACAATTATGCTTCGGGTTAAAAATTAGACCAAGAACCCCCAAGTAGGTCCCACATATGGGAAACAGGATTCCAAGACTAAACCATTGTTCAAATACCATTAGGGATTTATAAACCTTAAAAAGTTTGTAAAAAACAACTATATTTTAAGATAAAATCAAGCCTCAAGCCATTAGGGGTTTTGGGTCTTAAAACAAAGAAATCAACAACAAGATTAAAGGAATCTTACCATAGATTTGATGTTAATCGTGAGCGTAAAAGCTCTTCACGATCCCAATCAACACCTAACACAAACTTTAAAGACTACTTTGTCTATAAGAGTTTAAAAGGCTTAACACAACAAAGAAATGGCCAAATTTTTGCCAAATGAGCATTTAAATACACCTTTCCCAGGCTTCAGGAGCAGCGATTGTGCACCTTCTCTAGACCATGATTGCAACCCTCTCAATTTCACAACTCCTTAAATGATCGCAGTACCTTAGGAACTAGACGATGGATGAAACTTGGAATGTGATTCAAAATTTTGCCAATGCCTAAGGATGTGTCTGGAGTACAATACAAGCAAATGAGATATGCAAACATATATAATTTAACATTCCAAATGCATTGGTGAAGTCATATTTTCCATTAGATATTGTTTTATTAAAGTTTTTTATAGGTTACCATTTAGAACAAATGAAGACTTCCAAGTGGTGAAATAGTTCTAAACACCAAATGAACCACCAGAAAACTGAACTATCAAATCCAGCAAGTCATAAATGACTTGGGGAGCTTTGGGAATACTCTAACATTGATAAAAATAGTGTAACACCCTTATTCCTGAGAACCAAAATGCCACACGGTGCTTATGATCCCGAAGGACCACAAACTAACCCTTTTTCTGATATCTGTACCTGTTCACTGCATAATATAATAAAATACATGCGAAAACTGGCTAACACTTGCCATAAGGTTCAAACATATAGAAATATGCAATACCTTAAAACACACACTAATAAATCTGTTTGAAAAACCTCTACACTGCCTGAACTGTGGAGTTGAAGGGACAATCCCCCAACTAACTCCATCTACTAATATCAAATACTGTAATAACAACATCATCGGATGATAAGGACTTACTGCTGCACCCACTACTGCTATACAAGTGACTTCTAAGATGCTCCAAGTTTCACTCCTCTGAACCTATGGTGCCCCAAAATAAAAGAACACCATAGCGCGAATGCGTTAGTACTAAGATGTACTGAGTATGCATGCATGGAAGGCTAAATGCAAGGGCTTATGCATGAATATTTAATCAACAGAATAATCATGAGAATAACGAACGAGTACACTTATATGAATGCACAATTCACAACCACAATAAAAATTATAACGACTCCAGATACCACAGCTCGGATACCACTTTACTGTCCTCGAAACTCACTACTGTACTAGGGTACTGCATTACGGAATCACAGGATACCAATACTGATCAATCGAATACACTCACACCCCTGACTCCTGAAGATTTATACTGACACAGAAACTGTGGGAAGTAGTTACATAACTCACCATGACTCCTCATAAGCAACTGAATATGTAGGGGTGCACGCAATAATTTGAATAATATCTTTGATTTCGTAAAACATGCGTACAGAAAATAAAGACTCACATGGTTTGAATTTCATTATCCATACTTCTCATAATATTATAGAGAGGAAAACATATGTAAAATCCCATAAATCATCATAAATTCATCATAAATTCTCATGACTCATCATAGACAACCAAACTCATCAACTTAAGACTCGGAGAGAATCGATAGTTCAAGAAACATACTCTTATGGCCAGGGGAGTTTCCTATAACCGACAACCCCATGTGAGCCACGTGGAATACCAACATTTTCCCTCCTAGGGAGAGCACTCCCATTGGCGGAAGTGTTGTACTCTTGCCAGGGAGTACAACCTTAAAGCTTTCATAATCACAATTCGGCTCTCGGGCCAACAATATCATCATCAACAACCCTACGGTGGCACATAGGTTTGGGGAAATACAAAATTTCCATCTCGGTGCTAAGTAATACTCCCCGACTAGCTTAGAACGCGTTAGAAAATCCACCACAACATCACAAGGGTCTATCATAAAGATCAAATCAAATTCCTTTCTCATTTATCAAATCATATCAATTTGTGGATTCCTAACTCAACACATTTTAGCTCAAAATATTTTAATTTTCCTCAACATCAACATGATATCAATAACAAAAGCATTTCGTCTCTGCGAGCTTAAAATCAATATAAATCATCCCGACTCTGCAGATGCAAATCAATATTCTCAAATGATCATTCTTTCATTTCAGTATTCAAATAATAACTTGGGAATAATAAAGTAATCATGTACATCAAAGCTTAACAATTTATAATTTCATAACCTCATAATTCGTCATTAAAACACCTTGGGTATTTACCCACTTTACAAAATCATGAAATTCCAATGATAAAATCAATTCTTTGGGCACAAGAATGAAAAGATATTCTTGTTCAAAACCCCATATACTAAGTTCTCACGGAATACATTTTAAGTTCTCAAATCATCGGAAATTCATCGATCTTAGAACGACTAAGATTATTGTGGAACTTACTCAGCTCTAGACCAGCAGACTATTTCGGGCATACGTACCCCCAACAACCAATAATATAAGTAATACGTAGTATACAAAAATGCATACTCACATGCCCACAGGCCATCATGTACCATGCATTCATTAATACCTTACACCAATCATTTGAAGATCATATTCATATACAAATATTGGGATCTCATGCCATTACATCGTAGATCATTCAACAAGGATGCATATGGTTAAGGAAGAATACAACATAACATAGTTCATCCAATCGGGATACACACAAATAACACACATTCAACACATCATGGTTCTCTTCTCAAGGTTTTTTTCCTTTAAAATCTTGATATATGCAATTCGACCCATAATTAGACCTTTCACACTTAGCATGGCCTAATGGCCTTATCACTTTCCTTAAGAATCATAGTAAACACGTAGCATGCAAGTATGGTATGAACTCATCACTTCGATCACAAGGGGTCATACGATCCACTCTTCTTCAACTAGGCATTTCTACAATTACCTTGCATGCACCATTTAGGGCATAGGTCAGTATGAACAATTATATGTGCTACAAAACCATTATTCATCTTAATTCCACCAACTAAATCCCTCGTCCACACTTACAACCATATCATAAGCCTTCCACACAACATCCCCAATTTTAGACAATAACATGGAGTTCATGTTAAACGTATACATAGAAAGTATTCTAGTTATTTAGAACTTCTATATCCTAAGAACGTAAATTTATAGCCTCTTAGACAATTCCACAAACACCTTACATGCACTTTTAGGCATTGGTGAATTCATCAAGTTCTCATGTTTTCCACCACCCCATATATCTCATCCAACACACATAATCATCGCATGCATGTATCAACCAACATACACCATCACCACACATATATATATATCAACCAACATGCATAATCATCATATATATATATATCAAGTAACATACAAAATCCTCATATATATCTCAACCATCAAATATCAATCAACATATGTATATATACATCATCAAAGTCTAGAAAATATATATATATATATATACATAACTTGAACTTTCAAAAAGGGATTCGTGGACTCTATGGACGAAAGGAGTCCATAGATAAACACTTGCATACCTTAGACTCCGTAGCCGGAAGAGATTGACGGAAGGAATTCTTGAATCAAAGCCTCCAATTAATTTTCCCCAATTCAAAACCCTAACCCTAACTTAATATATATATATATATACATATAAGAGAAATGAGAGGAAAATAATACAAGTTCTCACATGAATGGGGTATTTATAGAGGTTTAAAAGAGTGGTGAAAGATCGAAATGCCCCTAAGAAATAAATAAAACCCGAATCTGTCCATGGGGGACTGTTTTGATAGGCTGAAGTAGATTGACCATAATGTTTTACACCAATATCCAAATTGAATGAAACCTATTTCATTAGAAAGAGGACTCTCAGAACTTTTTGTTGATACATACTAGCTTACCCAGATCATTATGTACAAGGAGTTATGGTTGTTTGAAGTTGACCCACAAATTCGCTTTGATAGGCTGAACTAGATTGACCATAACTTTTTGCTCCGATAGACAAATTGGATAAAACCAAGTTCATTGGAAAGATGACTCGCAGATATTTCCGTTGATATATAGTAGATCACTCAGATCATTATGTACTAGTAGTTATGTTTGTTTAAAGTTGGAGAAAAAATACGCCTGGCCTCAGTACTTTTTCCTACACGTTTTACTGTTCATCACTATTCACCATTCGATCGGAATGTTTGTAACTCATCACTCGGGTGTCCGTTTTAGATGATCCATATATCGTTGGAAGGATTATTCGATTCTCTTCGCTACGGTGGTTCTAACTCTAGGAAATTCCACACTAAAAATTATAAATCGTTCTAAAAGATAGGACCCAATAAGTTTATGCACAAAATTTGGACAAAAAATTTTCCGGGGTATTACAAATAGGAACACAGAAAATAACCTGAAGGGTCATTAGAATATCCACTACTAAAGAACTTTCATCCCTGAAATTTAAAGATGAAGAAAAATACCTGAAGTCTCAAACAAATGAGGATACTGGGTCCGCATCTCAGTCTCGATATCTCAAGTAGGCTCCTCAACTGGGCGGTGCTTCTACTGAACATTAACAATAAGAATCTCTCTAGTGCACAACTGCTTAACATCACTAGACAAAATAAGCATGGGATCCTCAATAAAGGCCAAATAATCATCTAAATGGACTATTTCCTACCTAAGAACATGGGACAGATTAGGAATATACTTTCAAAACATCGGTACATATAAAACTGGATGAACAACAAAAAATCTAGCGGCACTGCTAACTTATACGCCACCTCGCCAACTACGCGAAGAATGTCAAAAGGAAAAATATAATGAGGGTTAATCTTAACCTTCCTTCTAAATATCATCACACCTCTCTTAGGTAAAATATAAAGGAACGCACAGTCACTGACTACAAATCTCAAGGCTCTAAGTATACTTATCGACATAGGCCTTCTACCTACTATGGCCTTCTCTCAGCCTACCCAGATCACCCTAACTCTATCCAACAAGTCCTAAGGATAATATGTACTACGAGGTCTCACCTTGGAAGTATTGAACCATCTTACCAAGAAATGACATCTCCTACCATATAAATCCTAAGAGGGAAAATTAGAGCAGGTGGCATTCTAAGAGATAGTAAAGGTAAGATAATTTTTGTTTTTACGACACCTCATGGAGTTGGCTCCAATAACTAAACGGAAGTTCAGGCATCTCTAATAGGCATTACTTGGTGTATATAGCATAGTTATAGTAGAGAGATGCTAGAAGTTGATTTTAAACTTCTTGTTTAGTGGCTGAAATATGATAGTACACCACCTTGGAGCATATGCAGGTACATTGAGGATTTACAGGATCTCATTAGTTTATTTGATTTCTTCAGATTGGTTCACATATATAGGGAGGCAAACTTTGTAGTGGATATTCTATCTAAGCATAGTCATGATATGGATTCTACTCAGTATTATTATAGCTTTCATCACCTTTCTCAGGCAACTAGAGGATGTTTTAAACTTGATAAAATGGGTATGTCCACCTTAAGAAGGAGGAAGCTAAAACGAATCAAGAAACTACCCTAGATGGATTTGGAGGAGCTTGCACTTGTCATCACTTGTTTTTATTTTTATTTCATCTATTCATTTTCATCTATGTTATTCTCTCTAGTTTTTAGTTTTTGAGAAATGGTTTAGTTTTGTTTTGATTTCATTCTTACTTTGTAAGCGGAGAGACTCCTATATTTATGCTTTCCTAGATTATATTGTACTGAGAGGAGTCCTCTCTTCTAGATTCTTAGATCTAGGTTTCAATTCTAGTATCAGGGATGAGTCGACTGACCTTAGTAGGCTAGTTGACTTTGAACCAACATAGGATTGAAGGTAATGTCTATGCCCCCTTTTTGTATTTTTTTAAATTTTATTTATGATAAGGATTGGAGTGTGCGACTCAACCCCTGACCGCCATAGGAGGTGAGAGCCCCGGGTAAGGTTCGTTTCATAAAAAAGAATAGGATGTCAAAAACTCAAATGCATCCTCTCCAGGAGCACCAGAAAACCTAGATCAAGCCAACCTCAATAACCCACCAAAAATCTTTAGCTACTCCACAAACATTGAATTTTGGGTCATAGTTGGTTGAGGGACTGTCTACTAGACAACTGTCGGCATAGGGTGAACCTCAACTATAGGAGCTGTAACTGTAGGCTGCATTCCTGCCCCAGTATTTTGTGAACCATTAACAATACCCAATAGCTTAACCAAACCATATCTAATCAAAGAAGAGGGAATAAAACCTAGTGAACCTGGGCTGGTCCCTGGCCTTTTTACTAACTGTGGCAGAGAAATCTAAGGCTCAAGTGCAGGAATGAGGATTGGGGAAGGTAAATCATAATCCCTAACCGAGGACACATCTCGAGGCTCTCCACGAAAAGGAAAAAGATCCCTAGGCTGGGTCTCAGGACCATCATAGCGCATAGTTGTAGCATGTTTCCTGCGCATCTGCAAAAAAGTAGTGTCAAGAAAACATCCTACAAACAAACTCAGACTCGTAGAATTATATGAGTAAAATAATTAAAGGACTGCTAAGAATGTCCCATAGCCTCCCAAAGATTGGAAAAAAATGTTAACATTCCCATCTGCGGGACTCTATTAGACACTTGTTCTTATACCAATAATACCGGTGAAATCTAGGCTCTGATACCAATTTTTCACAACCCGATCCTTAAGTCGTGATGATACCTACTAAACCCACTATTAGGCAAGCCAACATCGGAACATGGAGCTAAAAGAAAGGATTACTTTAGTAGAGTGATCCAATATGGACCAAATATACAAACACAGATATAAAAAATAGTATTACACATAAAAGAAGACAACCAATATACAAATACCAATCCCATGACATGGTAATATCAGTACAAGAATATCTAATTTCGATAATAGGAAGTACATCTCAATGTATTAATAGTCTCATACATTAGTCCCAAATACTAAAGACTGAATAAAGATATGAAGGAAAAGGGTGACTTGAACTCTAAGATCTCACCATGTCTTCGGAAGATCAACACATCACAATCTCAACACAGCAGCGGTAACTAGTACTCGAGTCCACACCCAAAAAGTATAGAAGTGTAGTATGAGTACCAAAACAAAGGATACTGAGTAGGCATTATCGACTGACTAAGCTAAATTATGATATAAAGTAAGAAAATATATCTAAGTCAAGGTACATAATCGAAACTCAATCTCTTCATCATCACTCTAAATAATAACTACTCAACTAGAACAATAATATGACATCTCACATCAATACATACCAAAGCCGTCATATATAAAATGACCAATCGATTCTGAATCATAAAACAGCGTATATACATTTTCATTATCATAATTACCAAGTTTAAAATACATATAACCATTAAAGCGTAAACTAAAAGAACTTACCACGGCGTCCCATACCACTGGGAAGTACACCCAAAACAACATAATATAAAGAACTTTTCACCACATCCTATACCATCGAAGAGTGTATAAATAGATAATTTTATCAAAGTATCAAGACACACACACACACATATATATAACAAACTCACTTTTACCCACAGTCTCTAAATTTCCATTAACGGTCATTTGCCAATATTCATAATCATCACCACTTACCGCAAATCGACACAACCAAACCAATGTAATCATAACCATAGTTATATAGTTATTCAGACCTCTAACTCATTAGTAAACTCTATCTAGTTTATATTTAACTAACCACTATTTATTATTAAGCTACTAGTTTGCTAATCATCATAAGGCCTCTAATCATTAGTCTAACTAAATCTTTATAAAATCCTCCTTCATGGAATAGAAACTAATTATTATATACCAAGTAGCCATCATCCACCTCTAGTCAAGGTGTACAACTAAACTATAATCTCTATTTAACCAACTCATTATTAGTTATCATAAGTATATTTGTCATTATATAGCAAGAATCTACATATCACCAACACACTTATTTATCTATTAACCAACGCCTTTTTCTAGGTAGCACCATAATTATCAAAGTCCTTGTTAAGCAACCAACGACATTACATACTAGTCATTAATATAGCTAATCATCAACAATGCTAAGTTTATTATCATTGTTGGCCATGTTATAACCATAATTACTAGTTACCACATTTTAACTCAAAAAGGTCCACCAACTTGTATTCTAATCTTCTAGCTATCAAGCAATCTAACCATATTATATAGACAACTAGTTATCACATAGCTCATTTTACTAGGCGAAGTTCCATAATTTAACCACCTATTCAAGGAAATATATCAACTAGGTGAATCCCTAATTCTATATATAATTATACCCACCAATTATTCTTAACTCAATATTTGGCATATTCTACTTCTATTCACAAATTAGGATTAACTAGAGCAAAGCCACTTAACAAATAATTAATGGTAAAGAATTGTAGACAAATTCCTAAGAAAAACACCATATCCTTAATACACATACGGGCATAAAAATACAAGTTCATAGCCATACATATACATATCTATCTATAGATGCCTACAATACATAGCATCACGATAACATCAATATATCCTCTGGCCTTTCCATGCATCAACACATCATCAACAAATCCTCAGGCCTTGCCATACATAACCATATCATCAATATATTTTCCAACCTTGTCGGGAATCAACATATCATCCATATATCCTCTATCCTTGACGGGCATCAATATGACCTCAATATATCATCTGTCCTTACCAAGAAGCAACATATCCTCTATATATCCTCTGACCTTACCGGTTATTTATGAGAGGTAACTTTACCACTCACTCATACTTAATATTGATGCACATTACCATGTTTTAATGAATAAATAAGACCTAATTTTAATTAAATACACTAATATTCACATTGTACATGCACATAGTTGATGAGATGGAATGATGCAGAGTGGAGCTAAAACTGATCAAAGGGAAGCAAGAAAGTGCAACTGAAGACTTAGAGTAGAAAGTGGCCTCACTTACTGTAGTCGCGGTCAGATGATCGTAATCGTAAAAGTCAATTAAAGTCAATTAACCATGGTCGTGGAAGATAATTGCAATCGTGGCAGACATGGTCACAGTAGCCACGGTAGCGGACAGGCCTATATGATCCCAGCATGGCAGAAAATTATCGCCCAAGTGTAGAATTTTCAATGTGCGTGGTTGATCCCAAATTTGACAGAAAGACTCAAACCCTAATAATTTAGGATAATCCATTTTCTCTAATAGTTAAGTTTGGTTCTTAAGTTCATATTCTCTATACTTGGAGAAGAAAATATTGTATAAATTTTGGGTGAAGAATACATTGGAGCTTCCATTAGAGATTTGTGTGAGTTAAAAGTATGAAGTAACATTCACTTAGTATTTAATAAATCATTTCAATAGAGATCATGGGCATATCTTTGCTTATTTATCTTATGTGTATATATATATCTCCCTCTTGGGGTTATGTATGAATAGGGATTATGTTCTATTTAGTTGTTCATGTTGATGGGTTTTATTATTTCTTGACCAATTTGGCTAGGATTCATGGATAAAATCCCCAAATAGCCATATGGGTTGGATGGGTGATGTAATACCCTGTATTTCCCTAGCCGAGATTAACCCTCAGTACATGGGTTATCCTAAATAAAAAAATTTAAATTCTTAGTAATTTTCAGATTTGAGTCTGCTATTGCATAGGAAATTCGATTAACTTTCCAATGATATAAAATTTGCCTAAATCCGACAATAGGGTAAGAAGTTATGGTGATTTTAAGTTTCAGTCATTAAATATCGTCATTCAGGCCAGTAGCACATCACGGAGTGTGTTAAAATAGCTGTTGTCAATTTCTAGTATTTCTCTGTGATATTGGTGTGTCATGCCATAGACCCAATTCATAATTTTCAATTTCCATTGTGCCAACGCAATTTCACCGCATCGCGATGTACTTCCATTTCTCAAACAAAGTGGCAGTGCGATACCACCGCATACCGGTACCATGTAATTTCCCAAATATTATTTTTCCAGTTGGTTGGCGTGATAGTGGCACGTCGCGCTAGGGTCCAGATCGGGAAAATTTCATTAAAAATTAAAGTTACGCCCAGGATTAAAACAATCTTTTTCCATGATTTTATTCCACCCAGATTTGGGGTTTAAGCCCTAAAAACGTGTAAAACCCTTCATTATTCACTTTTCCCCAAAATCAAATGATACTTCCCCCTCAAGAAAGCATACCCTATATCTCAAAAATCAAGGTCAATCTCAAGAATTTCTCCAAGAAATAATCGAATTAAGGTATGTTAGATGTTCATCCATGGATCCTTACCTTCCACGGAGCCTAAGAATCCTTTTTCAAAATACAAGTTTGGATTTCATGAATTCAATGTTTGAATTTGATTGTATCCATGTTCATGATGTTGTTTCAGTTTGAATCCATGATTTAGATTACAAGATCAAAGAGTTGATTCTAGTATGTGTTGAATTACACGATATTCATGATAAACCATTCAATTTGCACTTTGATTGTGGTAACCATGTTAACCCTAAGTATGTATGATTTAATGAACCAAGTATGCTTCCCATGTGTTTGATAAATTGTCTATGAGAAAGAAATAATGCCATTATAGCATGCTAATATGTATTCCCCATTCGTGTACAAGTTAATCCATTACAAGAGTTTGATGGAATGTCTATATGAATGAATTATGACCAAGTGAATATTGTTATGTTATTCAAGATTAAACTTTTCATTACTTTTCATGCTATCGAGTCCTGGGGGTATTTAATATCAGACAACTTAGCTGTTTATTTAGAGCCAATGTCAATTACAAAATAATATCAATCATGTCATAATCAGTAGTACTCTCAGTCCATTACAAAACTCAATAGAATTCAGTCAGCTACAAAACATAGGAAAACTCAGTAATCTCAGTATATTCAGTCTGGTTCATTTCAGTATACTCAGTCCAATGTCTGTCAGTTAGGAGTAGGATTCAGCACCGAGTGAACCCAAGAATGGGGGCTCACTAATTGATCCTTAGAATCAATCCTTTCGTTTAAGAACTACGTAGACAATGTAGGTTGAGACATTAAACCTTCCAGTTGACGGTTAATGAAGTACTCTACCTGCCAGTAAAGGGAACTACCGTTCTCATTTAGGGAACTTACTAGTAAAGGGTTACTCTTCATCATGTCTTTACCCATGGCACGAAACTGACACCCTTCTAGTTGGGGTTATAGATTGGACCCATCCTAGTTATCTCATCTTATTTGGGGCATGTCGGTTAGATGATTACCTCCCACAGTTTCAATTTTAGTCTGAGTCTAAAAAATAGAACTCAGTTCACATCTACATAACTAGGACTGTCAGATACAGTCACTCAGTTATTAGTAATTTAGATTATTAGTGATCTCATATTATCATTATATTTAATTATCAGTTATCTGATTCAGTAAAGTATGCACAGTATGTTGAGTATTTATAGATCCTCCATGTATGCTAATCCAGATCTTGCATACCATTTAGTTAGTTATTGTTCATGCATATGAACCTATGCATTCAGCCTTACCTCATTTATCATACCAGTACATTCCCACATACTAATCACACACCTATTTCTAGCACTATGATGTTTCATATCATAGGTTTTGATGCTCAGGTTTCTGACCGCGCTTAGCCAGATTCATCTAGCAGTAGAAGATTTAGCAGTGTGTCCTCATCTATTGAGGATATGCTTTCATTTAAGTACTCCAGCTTAGCAATTTTAGTAGAAGGATTTATTTGGGGGATCATCCCATCAACTCTACTTTCAGAAAGTTATAGTTAAAGGATTTTTCAAACTAGATTATCAGATAGTATTCAATTTTACAGATGTTATATTTGATCAATCTTTTAGATGTTTTGAACCTTATGGCATTTCAGCCTATTATTCTGCAATTATTTTAGCATTATTGTTCAGTGGTCACATTAGATATCACTCATGGGTTAGCTTCTGGTCCTTCGGGGTTGCAAGCACCGTGTAATGACTAGAGGTAGTCTCAATCGTTACAAACATGGTATCAAAGCCTAGTATTCAATAGTTTCTTAGGAAGTCTAAAAAGCTGCATCGCATAGAGTTTTGTGCATAGGCTTATAGCGCGCCACACATATGCACAGGAGGCTATGAGAGGTTTTAGGACAAAGTTTTCCTTCTTTCATGTCTCAAATTATTCTATAGAAAAGTCCTCTAAGAAAGTTATACAGATTCTCAACTTGCACTATTCTTGCTAGCCCTGCCTTGTTTTTAAAGTTACATAAACAATCAAGATCGATTAATCCTTATAGATAGACATTTTTCATGTAGTTCCTTACAAAAAATTATGGGATTTTATGCAGTCTTGAAATTATCCCATCAGCTCCCTTATGAGTAAGGAAGATTTCAATCATGATTCATGAAAAATCCTGCATTTAGCCAAACTCAGTTGTTCTTTTAGATCCCTCCTCATAATCTTATTATTGAATATGAACTAGAGTTAAAAGCAAGTACCCAGAGGTTTAGCAGAAGTAAAATGGGGATATTATTATCTTAATTTAAGCAGATTATATTTTATGGGGCTAGTAGTATGAAAGAAAAGTTAGTAGGCTTGAAACAGTGTATGCAAGAATTTAAGTTTGTTGATTTGAAATATATGTTGTGGATGTGATACTTGAAAGCTATGATGAATGTAGTACATCTATTAAAGATTTTCGGATATCCATTTTATGTGTTAAAATCTAAGTTTTAATTTTTAAAGATTGAGGTAGTAGACGGAAGAATGAGAACTCTAAGATTTGTCGGTGTTGATGTTTCTATATGATGATTGTTGGGGTTATAGAAAGCTAAGAATTGTGTATCAGAAGAAAGTACTAGCAGTAGGCCTTTCGTTTTCAGGTGTAGTCCTTCAGGATGAGTTCAGTTTTTATGAGTATTATTGTACTCAGAATGTA
This sequence comes from Capsicum pubescens, assembly GCA_030864215.1. Lineage (NCBI taxonomy): Eukaryota > Viridiplantae > Streptophyta > Magnoliopsida > Solanales > Solanaceae > Capsicum > Capsicum pubescens. Next base: position 116,182,089 of record CM061546.1, read on the forward strand.
GAAGTAAAGTGGTGACAGTTTAGTTTTGAGTTTATTAAGTGATCCATAGATTTAGAAGATGACTTTAAGCTAAGGGGAAGATTGTAGTACAGTACATGGTAGAAGAACAAACTTTCTTATAGTTCCTAGTATAAGTAGTTCCAGTTTACTCCGTAGTACGAATCAGATTCCATAAGTTTAGAAATTCAAAACTCAGGTCATGTAGTTCATGATGCACGTATTCATGTTTCCCAGTACGCTCCTTAGTCCTCAGTATTATGTCGAAGTTATTCACTCGTCCTTCAGTTATATAGTGTCTCATACATCATAATAGTCTTTATTAAACCTACTCAATCCCATATTTAGTACCATTATAAATTTGTTATCAATTACCATCTCATATTATTCTCGTATCAGTCAAATATTTCATGAATTAGTTTTAGCCATGTACTCATCCATCAGATATGCATGTTCAATTTATAACTCAGCTTATCAGTAATTTTAGTCATGTATCTCATGCATCAGATATGCATGTTTAGGATGTAAGTTAAGTCTATCAGACCAGTCACGTAGTCATGCTTTATTTGTGCATGTCTAGTTCAGTATGTAAACTCAGTCTGTTCGTAATCTCTAATATTAACTAGCCATATTAGAGGATGAATGTTCCCAAGGGGGAGATATTATAATACCCCATATTTCCCTAGCCTAGAATAACCCTCAGTACACGAGTGTAATCCCTTGAATCAATCCTTGCATTCCAGAACTACGTATGCAACATAGTTTGAGACATCAAACCATCCAGTTGAGGGTTGATGAGGTGCTCTACTTGCCAGTAAAGGGTACCACCATTCTCATTTTGGAAACCTGCCAGTAAACGGTTACTCTTCAACTTGTCTTTACTCGTGGAACGGTACTGACACCCTTCCAATTGGGATTACAGATTAAACCCCATCTCAGTTATCTCATCTTATTTGGGGAATGTCGGTTAGATGATTACCTCCCACAATTTTAGTTTTTGTCTCAGTCTTCAGAATAAAACATAGTTTAGTTCTACAGAATTAGGATTGTCTAATACAGTAACTCAGTTATCAGTAAATCAAATTATCAAGGATCTTAGATTATCAATTTATTTAGTTATCAGTATCATATTCAGTTCCAGTATACTCAGTTAAAATATGCACAATATGTTCATTAGTTATAGATCCTCCATGTATGCTAATCCACCTCTTGCATATCATTAAGTTAGTTATTGTTCATGCCTATGAACCCATGCATTTAGCCTTACCTTAGTTATCATACCCGTACATTCCCAAGTACTGATCGTATACCCTTTTTTTGTGCTATGATGTTTTATATCATAAGTTCAAACGCTCAGGTTCTTGACTACGCTTAGCTAGAGTTAGCCAGCAATAGCAGATTTAGCAGTGAGTTCTCATCTATCGATGATATGCTTTTATTTCAGTAATTCAACTTAACAGTATATTTGTAGATGGAGTTTGTTGGGGGATTGTCCCATCAACTCCACTTTCAGATAGTTTCAATTAGAGGTTTTTTCAGTCAAGATTTTCAGACAGTATTCAGTTTTACAGATGTTATATTGTATCTATATTTTAGATGTTTTGAAACTTATGGGATTTAATCCTATTATTCCATAATTATTTCAGTATTATCGTTCAGTGCACACATCAGATATCATTCATAGGTTAGCTTGTGGTCCTTCAGAGTTGTAAGCACCGTGTAACGACTATGGGGTAGTCTCGGTTCATTATAGGTGAAATCTCCAAACTCTAGAAATCTCAAAGCCATCTTCGAAATAAGGGTTTTGAGTGAACTTTAGGAATATCATCCTTGAAAGAGGTATGGTGAGACCAAAGTAATGGTAGACAATTATATGTATAGTTTTCTACTCTATCACTAACTTAGACTTAAGGGTGGTTGTGAATTTAACTATACCATGGGTATTATCAAAAAAATAAGGATGCCTATATTGAGATTTTTTTACGAATTGTTGAACACACTTAATAGGTATTCAAAAGAATCAATGGGTGAAAGTTTGGTGTATTAGTGAAAGACTAGCATCAAAACCTATAACCAAACCTTCCTAAATTTGACCTACTAATAATGAATTTTACTATTAGTAGCCACATTTCACTTCCCTTAGTAATGCATAATCCCAAGATCCATGCCTAATTAATAAAACTCTAATTATTCATACCCCCAAATTTATATTAGAAAAAGACAAAAAGAAACATTAGTGTTGATACTTATGTCCCCCATTTTCATCTTAATGTAATATTGGTTTGAATTTAAAAAGTTTCCATTATTTCGAATTAATATGATTGACATTCTCATTGTTCCTCGTGGATTTTACCCAGAATCTAAAGTTGGGTAAATATATGAACTATGACTACCTTGCGCTTAAATTAACATATAAGTGGAGCGTTATAATAAATTGTGCCATTGCTTGGGAATAATTGGCGTATTATGTTAGTTTGAAATTTTAGCTTACTTGCTTGAATTTAAGCTTGTAAATATTTTTTGTGATTTTTTTTGTTTCTATTTTACTTTGCTTTTCTCTATGACATCTTTTGAAAAATAATATTTTGGTGGTTGGAAGTCCTATCTTGATGATCCATGTCCATATTGTGATGGACCTAACTTCAGGAGAGATTATTACTATGCTTCCCTGAGAGAGATTGAATTATCCTTTCAATATTATTGGGAAAATGGTTGTTCTTTGTATGGTAGTCGAGATGGACATTGGAGTGATTACCCAAATGTCCCCTCGCCCTATTATACTAAATGACTTGCTAGATCTTCTAATAATTTTGATAGGTCTTATGATGAGGAGAAGGCAGAGCAACATACCGGGTCTGCTAGTCTAACAAATTCTTTATACTATTTTGGATTGGGTAACTACAATATGGGAGAATATGCAAGACATGCATCAATCCCATGAGGCATTTGGAAGGAAAAATGTCAAGATGGAGGAAATGGGCAAGGAAACAAACTTTGAAAATACAACTACCATGCCCACATCCTAAGAGGAGGTTGATCAAGATGAGAAACCAAGATATGATGATGGGACTGGTAGCAAAGAATCCTAGGTGATGTTCCAATCTACTGAATCAAATTAAGGAGAAGAAGCTAGGATAAAAGATATGGTACTAGAGTCAAAAGAAGAATCAAAACTAATATCTTATGATGAATCTAGTTCATTTTAGGGTAAAGGTGCTATTACGAATGCAACTTACAAATTAGGGGAGAGACCTAACTCAAACTACTTTTCAACGTTATGCTTAGAGGGTGTAATGAGAATCCATCTGTTTGGGCAAATGATGTATTTTGGGGAAGAGGCATATCATCCATATATTTTGGAATTTGACATTTCAGAAGGCCACATAGACCCCCAACAATTAAAGGCCAAGTAACTTTATTTCCGATGTAGAAATAGTGGCCTATTGATGTACTCACCTTTACCCAAGGGTCCAAAAGTTTTAAATGATAATGGGTAAAAGGTTCAAGTCTTCAAAATGGAGAGATCAAAGCTTCTTCATCATTTCCTCACATCTTCCAAGTTTTACCTTGGAAAATTTAAATCTTCTATCCCTCTTCCACTCATTACACATTGAACGAAAGCTGGGACAGAGATTCAAATATTCTAAGTAGAAACACAAAAGGTAGTGGAGGAGGTGTATTTCCATGATGTTAAACTAAGATATTGATGGGAGGAACCCCATCACTCCATAAACAGTGGCTCGTATCCTTTTATTTATGCATGATAGAGTAGATTTTTTTTGTTTTTGTGCATGCATAATCCATGTAAAGGTAGAACTAGGAGTAATATTGACTGAACGTGATAACAGAAATGTTTGAAATTGGCAAGTTTGTATTGAGTAGGAAGTGCAGAAGACCCAATTTTGGGTCTTAGTTACTGTGACTGTGGTCTATGCCACCGTAATCACGGAGGCCGCGTGACCGCAATCTCATAACAAGGACCGTTATCGCAGTCCAACAAAATTAAAAGACCATCTGAATATAATTTTCCCACGCACATGTTTTTCAAAATCCTCTCAGATGCTCTCAAATTTTTGGCTTTTTGTTACATACCCAAGTGTCTTCTAAACCCCTTGCATCCCCTAATTTGGTAACTTGTCTCAACATCCTTGATTTTGATGCAATTGCATGCCTAGAACTTTTTGTTTAGGAAAGGATTGAAATAATATTTTCATTGGAAAATGCTTGTTTATGTATGAATATTGTGTTTATTAGATGTTTTAGTTGATGTACACGCCTATGGGGATGTCTTGAGTACCCAGATTTAGGCCTTAACTTGTTGAATCTTTCGTCTACATCATGTGTTCATTTTATTGCCCCTATGAATTTCTTGTTAAAATCTTTGAGTTTAGGGTTATAATCAAAATATGTAGGCTCAACTTCCTTAGTCATGATGTTTATATGCCTTGTAGAACACAAATCTGAGGATAAAATTGTGTGTTTGACTAATGTGCGGTACTGTCAAATATGGTCTCAGATACTGTGACCGCAATTGTGGCACTACGGTCGCAGTCACTGCTCTGTGATCACCATACCAGAGGGCAGTGTCTTAAGGAATCAAAATTTCTACACATTATTTCTTCCCCCAAAATCTTCTATAACATTGCCACGTGAGATTATCTACTAGATCTAACAAGTTTTCTTATGATAATGCTAATGATGGATTGAGTTGCATTGTTTACAGCTTCTAAGCTTTAAAAATCAAAGATTTTTAGAACTCTAGATTCATGGCTGCATAATTTGGGAACCTCTATTATGTGGACATTCCAAGGATTAAGTTACTCCCTGAAAAGGGTATCAACTTAGACAAAGTTGAGGAAAAGTTTCCAATATTTCATGTCAGACTCACTCAGACCGGGTGGATGTTCTTTTCCCTAGAACCCTGTGTTGATAATGAGCATTGGGTACATGAATTCTATTCTAACCTAAGAATAGTTTCTTTCACAAAACCAGTGATGATGATTCGGAAAAATCATGTTAACTTCAGAACAGAGTAAATCAATGAGGTTTATGGGCTCCCAAATGCTTACAAGGAATAGTTTCATACATAGGGATGCGAGCTACGGATCTTGATGGCGAATATTTTATGTCCTGGAAAAGAGGTTCCGTGGGCCACTACCAATAGATACATTTTGATGAATGATTTCATAGCTGAGGTCAGGCTTTGGAAGAACATTATTTGCAATAGGGTATCGCCATACACTCATATGACCATTGTCATAGACAAGCGAACTCGAATGGTGTCTTGTATTCTATATGTCATCACCTTGATTTTGGGAAATATTGTGCACTCAGATGGAGGCACTTTAGTAATCATGAAGGTACACATAATCTCCTTTCTTTTCTTATCAAAGAGCTATGCAGGAGCACACATATTGAGGAATATGCTACAGTTACCGGGGTGCTCATAGGCCCCCATATCTTCCCTCTTCAGTTCAGGGGTGAGGGTGCCTATGGTTAGAGTAAGAAATGGAAGGTGGACTCAATAAAGTAGAACCAGGAGGACACAGATTCTTGTAGACCCTCATTACTTACCACCTTCGATAACATCTCTAGCCAAATGCAGGTGGTAAGGGAGCTTTTGTCCAGACTACCACAGGGATCGGGAGAGTCCTTCACTTCTTACTTCTCATGCATAGCCCAGTTAGATTATGAGAAATACTTAGAGAAGAAGAAGAAACAGAGAGCAATAATCACTAGATTGGAGAGAGCTTTTTCAACTTTAGTTGTATCATATGGGGACCTCAAGGAGTCATATGAGAAGATATTGAAGAGAGAGAAGTAATGTGATAGATTCTTTAAGAAGCTATAGAAGGTGAGAAATGGCATCTTAAAGGTGCTCAAACCCAATTATCATATACCTTCACCAAGGTTTGATAGTGAGGATGAGGCCCATGTTAATTGGTTTGCTGATGATGATGTTGGTGATGGTGCAGAGTCAGCGGGAAATAGCATATCTTGATGTAGATTCAGGGAGACCCCTCATACTCTTTCTTTATTTCACATTCAGTGTGGACACTGCATTAATTCTAATTGAGGGTGCCCCTAGATTTGTACTGTTTTGGTACGTTGTTGGATATTTTTATACTATTTTTTTTAAGATGCTATACTTGGGCACTCTAATGGTGCCCATATTTTCGTGTATTATAATGGTTTTTAGTTTAAATTTTATGGTTACTCTAGTTTTATTTTGATTTCAGTGATGAATGAGAAGTTTTTCCCTATGATAGATTGAGTGGTGACATTCTTAAGGGTACAACATCAAGTTTGTGTTTTGAGACATAGATGTAGGGAATATCTGAGTTAAATTGGGAATGTAAATTGTAAATTTGGTCTTATTATCCACCATTAGCGAAGTCTGAGTAGAAATATGGTTGGTTTTAGAATTTTGAGCAAAAATAAGAGACTAAGGCTTTGGTTGTAGCCCTAGTTTAGCAAATTATACAGGGTTCTACTACAAAATGAATAACCCCCCTGCATTTAATTTTTTCTAAAATCAAGGTCATGGATATGAGCAACTTCGTAACAAAAGTTCTTCTCTTTTTGCGACTCCACAAGTTCTTGACTTATAAATAATGATAAATACTCTAATTTTTCACTCAAGGGAAGGGCAATTGAGCCTTCTTAGCATGTTTTTGCATGTCGTGTGTGGTGAGATTTTTGTATTCATCTGTTGTATACATGTGTTATCTAGAACTTCCCCCTTAGTCTCTCAAGGCTATTTTTTATTGTATATAGTTGGAGAAATGATGTTAGGCCATCTTTTGGTATTGGAAGCCCACTCTAGCCTAAAAAGCCTACCTGTGCATAAATGTAAACCCTAGTTATCTACTTTGAGCCTTTGGACCTTTCTTTGGCAAACACCTAAAAATCTGTGAATCATTCTTTTTATCCCTTTTTTGAATAGTACCCTCTTTGAACTCAAAATTGTAACTTAAGGATAAAAGCCTAAGTTGGGGTTTGTGACGATTGATGGAAGTATGTTTGGGGCCACAAAATCATAGTTATATCCCTAAGTGCCTAAGAATTGTAAAAACTGAATAGAAAAAGAGAGGTTCCAACAAAGGATTTAATTGCAAGAAAGTATCAAGAAAATGAAATGAAAGAAAATGGGTGAGTAAAGGTAGCAAAAACTAGACATAAGAAAAGAATGAAAACTAAGAGAAGTGGCCAATAGTCAAAAGGATAGAGTAAATAGTGTGATGTAGATGTCCAAGGAATGGTGTAGTCATTCTGTACCAAATGATATACAACCAAACCCAAACCTACGTTACAAGCTTAAAAAGTCTTTTGAAATCTCCAACTATTTTACTTTCTTTGCAGTGGTGATTGAATATAGGGCCAAGCCTATGGTATGATACTTGTTAACAAAGATATTTATTTTATGAGGGAAAAAACATTTTCAATTAAAATAACTTGTTGCATATTTGGTAGCATAGTTTGTGGAAATCTCTTTATTGTGAGGTTGGCATGTGAAAAATTTGAGGTGGGTGATTTGGTTACCTATTGAGAAATTAGTCAAATAGGGTTTATCTTAGTTGTCGTCAAAAGGGAATCACTCCTAGAGTCTTGATTTTTGCTGGTTGGTTGTTCTTTTGAGTCTTGTACATCCTTGGATATTACATATTATGAAAGAAGGGGTGTAGTGAAAATAGCATAGCCCATGTACATTGAGCTACTTATGGTAGTGTCTAAGCTTGAAGTCATTGTAATTTGTAAGGCATGAAGTTTGGGCATAGATAATTATTGTCTCATGGTAAGAGGTAGTGTTTCTTGAGGAAAAGGAAAGCTTTTAGTTGGGGTATTTATGAGGGATGATTTTACCACTCATTTGTACTCAATATTCATGCACATTACCATGTTTATAATGAATAAATTAGACATAATTTTGATTGAATGCACTAATATCCACAATTTGCAGGCACATAGTTTATGAGATGAAATGATATGGATTGGCGCTGAAAATGATCAAAAGGAAGCAAGAAAGTACAGCTGAAGACATAGAGCAGAAACTGGCATCAGTTACTACGGTCATGGTCAAATGACCACAATCACGAAAGTTAAGTAAAGTCAATTAACTACGTTCGCGGCCAAGCCTTGCGATAACGACATGGTGGAAAAATGCAACCCAAGGGAAGAATAGTAAATGCACGTGGCTAATCCCAAATTTGACAATAAAAACTCAAAACCTATAATTTTAGGATAATCCATATTTCCCAATAGGCAGGTTTTGTTCTTGAGTTCATAGCCTCCATACTTGGATAAGAAAATATTGTATAAATTTTGGGTGAAGAATACACTGGAGTAGCCCCTAATTGGAGCAATAGCTCACTTCCATTAGAGATTTATGGGAGTCCAAAGTTTGAATTAACATTCTCTTAGTCTTTAATAAATCATTTCAATGGAGATAATGGGTATATCTTTTCTTATTTATCTTATGTATAGATAGATCTCCCTCTTGGGCTTATGTAAGAATAAGGATTAAAGTGTGTGTGGTATGTTATTGGTAGCTTCTATTTAGTAGTTCATATTGATGGGTTTAATCATTGCTTGACCTTTTTGGTTGGGATTTGTGGGTGAAATCCCCAAATACCCTTATGGGTTTTATGGTTGAATGCTCTAAACTCTAGAAATCTCAAAGCCATCATCCTTAAAAAGGGATGTGGTGACAAAAGCAATGGTAAACAATTATATCTGTAGTTTGCTAATCTATCACTCTCATAGACATAAGGGTGGTTGTGAAGTTAACTATACAATTGGTATTATACTAGAAATTGGGATGCCAAAATTGAGATTTGGTTAACAATTGTTGAACACACTCATTAAGCATTCGAAGTAATCAATGGGTAAAAGTTTGGTGATTTGTATACAGACTAGCATCAAAACCTATAACTAGACCTACCCATATTTGACCTACTTAGAATGAAGTTAACTATTAGTATACACGTGTCACATCCCTTTGTAATACATAATCCCAAGATCCGAGCCAAATTGACAAAACTCTAATTATTGATAGCCACAAATTTAAGCTAAAAAACCCCAAAAAGAAACATAGTGGTGATACTTGTCTCCCCAATTTTTTTCTTTGTGAAATACTGGTTTGAATTTAATAAGTATCCACTATTTTGAATTAACTTGATTTCCAGTTATATTGTTCCTTGTGGATTCAACCCCGACAACAAAGTTGGGTAAATATATTGATTACGACTGCCTTGCACTTAAATTAATGTGTAAGTTGTGCGTTATCATGCATCAAGATATACTCAATATATCCTCTGGCCTTGCCGAGCATCAACATATAATAAACATTTACCATAACATCAATATTCATCATAACATCAATATATACATAGATATATATAGGTATAGTTGAATCTTATGCTAGTTCAAGACCAACAAATGATAGAATGCAAGAGAAGCAACGAAAGATATATCATAGTATCTCACCATTCATTATTAGTACCTTATAATAGAAAGTACATGAACAAGTTATCAATATGGTGTGACTACTCAATACATTATCGGGCTTAACATAATTATTTGTATGGTTAATTACAAGTCATGATTATATTTTATAGAATCTCTTTCATTAGATATGATTCACAATACTAAAAGAAAGGGGTTCATTGGAATAAATGTAAGTTTAATCACTAGGCTTAGGCAATAGCATAATCCAACGCTCATATAGTGAACTAGTCAATAAATCAAGTGATAGGGTAGTCATGGATTCAATTTATACAACTATCCATTGCAATCCAAATAGTGATAATAAGATAATCCATAAAGTATGCACACTATTCCCTAGATCAACATCATTAATACACCATTTACCGGGTTTAGAAATCATATTACCAAGCACATTTTTGGCATTCAACACTTATCTAGGTTGCTACAGAAGTTACATAGTTCAAGCTTTAGGTGGGTCAAGTTTTGCTTCATATAATCCCCAAATTCTCTTCTACAAGTGTAACTACTGCCCAGAATTAGGCTAAGTTAACTAAATCATACACTAAGGGTTTATCGATCCACAATAGTTCTATGGGACAAGTCTTCTTCAAGGATACCTCCTAAGTCTCCCTATCTAAAAACACTTGTAGAACAAGGTCACTCTCATCTAAATAGAGCAACTAGAGCATGCTATTCATGAGGTAAAAAGTCAAACTAACCAAGGTTCTAGGATATGAGTCAAATGTCATACTTAACAAGTTCAATAGCCTAAGTGTATCAACTAATCCAAAGCATTACCATATACTAATTCAACATCTAAGGCCCCGCCCAATCTTATTAAGATATCAGAATTATACTACGATAAAGCTCAATGTAACACAAGTAACCGTAACTTACCTCAAATAAAAAATAAGCTCACAATCCAACAATCTTTTCCCTTTCCTCAAAACTTCTTCCAGGAGCCAAGTTACCAACATCATAATCTATGCATTATCACAATAATAAAAACAACCATATTGCACCATTATTCTTTAGGTAAAAAATGACACCAAAAAACCCAACTGGGCCCCACATATGGAAAATAAGTTTCCAAGACCAACCCATTGTTCAAATACCATTAGAGAGTTATAAATGCCAAGAAATTTATGCAAAACAACCATATTTGGGCTAAAATCAAGTGTCAATCCATTAGGAGTTTTGGGTCTTAAAATAAAAAATCAACAACTTGACGAAGGAATCTTACCTTAGATTTAATGTTAATCACAAAAACACAAGCTCTTCAAGATGCCAATCAAAATCCAACACATACGCCAAAGAGTAGTCATTCTATTAGGGTATTAGAGGCTAAAAACAATGAAGAAATGGCCAAATTTCAGCAAAAAGAAAATTTTAGTACACCTTGCCCAGTCCTCAAGAGTAGAGATCGCGCACCTCTGTTAGACCACGATCGTGAACATCGCGATCGCACCGCTCCTCAAGTGATCGCAGTACCTCAAGCATTAGACCATGACTGAAATTGGATTTTCAATCTGATATTGTTCTATTAAAGTTTTCACTCGGTGGCCATTTGGAACCAACATAGACTTCCAAGCGGCTAAATAGTTCTAACAACCTAACGAACCACCAGATAATTGAACTATCAATTCCAGCAAGTCATAAATGACTTGGGGCTGCTATGGGAAAGATCTAATGGAGAAAGTAAATTGGTACACGAAAAAGGACCTGAAGGGTTATCACATCCATCCTGACGACCACACAAGTAACTATTATACTCCTTATAGGATATAGATGGTGCACATACCTTTCTTTCTGGAGGACTTCTACAATCTTTCAAAAAGTGAGGTCCCCCCACAATAATGAAATGGGTCACTAATATAAGTTTGCAACCAACTAACTCATTTTTATTCCATGATGACATAGTAACAAATATAACAATTACAAATATATACCTAACAGAAGATTGAAAAGAAAATCGTGGACACATATTCACATGTCCAAAATAAACCAAGTAAGATAAAACTCCAAACAAACTCAATAGGCTAAATTAATCTTGGATAACGACACGATATTTGATAATGATAATGCTTATATAACCTTATTAAATAGGTGTATCAGCTGATGGTAATATATTTTACCTAACAAGGAGTCGAGTTTGAATCTACCACAAATAATGTGAGTGATGATTGAATAAGTATCCAAACCTAAGTTACAAGTATTTTAGGGGTTTTCCGTAATAAAAGTGGAACATGGATTCAACAAATTTAAAATATAAACAAGTGATCAATGTCTTACACAATGATGGGAAACAATAAATATGACACGGGGAATCAATTTTGTTAATAATTCATCATATTTAATTAACTACTCACAATTTAATCATAGATCTAGTAAATTAGCCTTGGATTCAAAATCACCCCCTAATTCTTTTTGACCAATAAGGGTTTCGTTCTTGATTGTTCCATCAAACTAAACTTAGAAGCATGAATCACAAACAAACTTTAGGCTATGATAGGATTTAAGTATGTCATACAACAAATTCCAAAAGATGGGTCATAAATCCTAAATCATGCTAAACTAATGTTTTCCAACCTCGATCAACTCTTTCAAGAACTAATCAAGGTACATCGGCAATAACCACTCCAATCTCCTCTTTTGAGATCAACTTGTGTTGAAATGGTTGAACACTAGATTAATTTAGTTACAAAAAATCCATTTCAAAATCAAGAGTAATTAATCAATATAAAAGAATAAGATAGAATTAAAACCAAAATTCAACCCACAAATATTGTAATATGTCTAACTACAACTACTCAAGTATCAAATGTAACCATACCCAAATATTCTAATCAAAGCAAGGAAAATAAGAAAGATTTGAGAGATTAATAATAAAAACATTCCAATCTTTAATTCCAAGGGAGTTTGTTTAAGAACCCTAGCCTCAAAAGTTATAAACTATGACAAAACTATCTTGTAAAGAATTGGGATTGAGTATTTAATGAATTCAAATTGAAATTGTAGTGTTCCAGATTTGTCCATGATGCCTGATATATTTTTTCATTGCGGTCGCGGGTAATATGTCACATTCACGAGTAATACATAATGTTCATGATTTTCTTAGAATATTAACTCCTATGTTTACAATTAATTTGTTACATTCAAGAAGATCTGTTGAATTTGACCTGTGTGTTTGCAGTTGGATCCCTGCATTCATAAAGAAAAATTGCACTGGCAGTTCCATTTTTTCTCATTTTAGTTCTGTTTTACCTCAATTCACTTATTTTCATAAAAAATCCTTGTAATTCAAAAATATCTAAGATTAAAACTATTCAAAAAATAAATAACCTTATCTTATAAAACAACACAAAATTATAAGAAAAGAGATACAAATGGTTGACAAAATTTACACTCATCATAACTGAGCATCCAAATATGAAAAAATTCTAGTTTGAGCTGTGTCAGTGAACATCTCAGATCAGACTATCAATCAGTTCTTGCACAGGAAGGATCTTGTGACTCCAACTAGAACACTAGATTTTTACCGCAAGGTGAATGACCACGCAAATTAGTGACCGTGGCTATCAAAGGTTTTGATTGAAGGAGATCTTAAACTGTTGATGAACCATAATTCCAAAATCAATAATAATTCCTTATCCTTCGAAACAAAATTCTTGTAGGGAGTAGTGAGGTTCAAGTAGATACCTATTATAGGAGACAACAATTTAGGTGAGAATTAGGGTGTTTTAGTAGCGAGTTTGATGTCTGGGTTTAAGATAAACTTTGGGAGATCATAGTAGTTTAGATCAGATTAAGGGATATAAAGCCTAACAATTTATACCTATTCCCATGCCTTATTTTAAGGCTTGGTAAGGAGGCTCATGTTCTGGTGATAATGAGTATTAATTTCAAAACAACTGCAACCAAAATTTATAATTTTAAAAGATCAAACGATAAGGGTAAGCCTTTTGTATGACTAATAAAGAACATGAATTTAAGGGTTAATACTCAGAATACATAGTCCCCCACTATGACAATAGAGTCCTTAGGCTCCGCCTCAGGAATGTAGTTCTCTATATTTGTAGATCCACCTACTACCTCAACTGCATACATTATACCTATAGCTAATACCATAGATACTACAATGTCCAGAAATGGGTTAAGTAAGGACTAAAGTTTCACAAGTAGGTGAAGTATTTTCCAATTTTTTTTTAACCATTTGTGAATTAGGCTATAAAGGATGAATTACGACCTTAATAAAACCTACATGACTGCATTATTAATATAAAATGCTGAGTAAATAAGCGACTGAAGTTTATGACTATGCTAGATTTTGCTATCTTCTAAAATAAACTAGAGACAAACTAATCTAACATTGCAGAACTACAGAAAAGACCCACCTTGGTATTCCAAATAGTAGAAGTTAAGGAGTCAGACGGGGAATATGAACTTTTATATAATTTGAAAGAATATTCTATCAAAACCAAGGGTAAATGTCTGATGAAAAAAGTGATAATGAAGATCTATAGAAGGTTGAGTAAAGGAGGTGAAAGCAAGAGAAAAAAAGGTATGAAAAAATGAATGATGTAAAAAAATGGAAAATAAACCATAAGAAGAATTATTGAGATCTCAAATCGTGAGGGCCTCCTTTATTGGTCTACCAAGTTCATCTATTGTTGCTGAGTTGAATGTGAAGTCTTCTACCTCCACCAAAGGCTAATTTGAGTATGTTAGTCATTCCTGGTGCACTACTAATGATGTTGCGGTTGATACAACAACTCTTTCCATATCCTATGACACAAGCACCTAGGGTACCCCAAGAATATTCTCCCTCTAGTTACTTATCATTTATTCATAATGTATTAGAGATAATGTATAGATTTTTAATAGGTTGGGAGTTACCTATTTCCAAATAATAGTTCTCTTGTCATATTTCGTTTCCCTTGAATGTTATCAAGTAGAACTGGTAAGCTTAGGTTATTTTATAATATGTTTTGTATTGTATAAAATGAAAGAAGATAGGTAATGGATAAAAGTCACTTGTTTTAAGAATTTTAAAGAACGGGAACCATAAAAAATTTTGAGAGTATGTATGGTTGTGTTTTATTTAATTAACTCTTGTGGATCTTTATTTTTTATTAGTGGTATATTAATTTAGTGATGTTATCTTAAACCTATGTATGAATCTAACAACCAATTGTAATTGTCCTATTTCGTACCAAGAGTGTGTGAACCTATTTTGCATCTTTAATACTTTGTGCATGCATCTAAAACCTTTTCAATACATTCGATCAAGTATAATTTAGGTTGTTAGGAAATGATCACATTCTTTATTTAAATCTAGTATACTTAGCCTAAAAAGACCAACAACTAATGTAAATGAAACCTTATGATCCATGTTTTGAGATGATTTAACCTTCTTTATTTATCTTTAAACTTTTATTTTTGCCTTGGCCTTACATGGACATTATGAACCTTAATTTAAGAAAAGTACCTAGTTGAGGGTGGTTACTGTAGAGGCAATGACAAGTGAAATTGGGTATACAATGATTGGGTGTTAATGAACAAAAATTAATAGGTGTAATCTTGCAAAAGAAAAATAATGACAAAGAAAAGGAATGAAAATGAATAAGAAATTATTGAAGAATAAAAATAGGAAGTGAAGTCGAAAGAGTTGCAACACTAATAAATGAAAACATTTGGTAGAAAAAGGCGAATAAGGGTGAAATAATTAGGTGCAAGTGTAATTTAAAGTCTGTAGATATCAAGGAAGTCCAGGTCACTAATTTCCCAAATGTATCCTACCTACACCCAACCCTTCATTATATGCAAACAAAGATCCTATAGTTATCTTGGTCGACCTTATAAAAACCATAGTAGAATGGTTAAGGAAAGTCTATGTCATTGTTCGTACATTGTTTGAAATTCATTGTGAGTGAGAGAGATTTAATTTTTAGTACATAATAAGTTTGACATATTTTTAGTGGGACTACTTTGTGGTGAGGTCATGTAAATCATACTATTGATTGCTAGCTGTTAGGTTGATTACTGTGTGTATGCAATATTGCCAATTTGTATTGTGATGCCAATCATAGATCCTTGAAAATTATTGATAAATAGTCCATGCACGGTGAGTTTTACTAGAATGATGTGTTTGACTTTGATGATGTGACTGCTATGTTGTTCTTCAGATTCGTATTGTTTGCATAATTTGGTATTTTTTAGTTGCTTGAGGTCAAGCAAATGTTCAAAGTTCTGAGTGTTGATGTGCCGGCATTTTGACACCACATTTAATGCTTTCAACTATGAATAGGGTCAAGTCTTAAGAAAATTTTGTTTGTTTGAATCATGTTTTACTTTTTTATGCATAAACATGTAACAAGTAGTAAAATAGGGGAAACAGGGCTAAAATATTAAGTGACAGCCCAAAGTGCTGAGAACTAAACTATGTGATATGTCATTATTTATCTCAGCAAACAGAAGTAGAATGTGGAGTCGACCAAAATCAAGTGATGACCTAAGTTGATAAGCTGTCAACTTAATGATGAGCCATGACTAGAGGTCATAACCCTTAATCAGTATCCAGGTCATTAATAAATTAAGTGATGTCCTCGGTGACGAGTCGCTTCTCAAGATTTTTAGTGCTGGTTGGCAAGCTCCAAATTTTATTTCAAATAGAAATATCATTATACCATAAATAGCTACTCCTAGTTTTTCTGAGGTATCTTATGTTACATAGTTTCAAGCACACAAAGTTTTGAATTTCTCTTATTTTGTTAGCAATATTGTTTACTTTTGAAAGATAATTGAAGATCAAATTCATGTTCTGCAAGCATAATTATCCATATATCATTTCTTCATCTTTAATTTCTATTACAATTA
Organism: Capsicum pubescens; assembly: GCA_030864215.1. Taxonomy (NCBI): domain Eukaryota; kingdom Viridiplantae; phylum Streptophyta; class Magnoliopsida; order Solanales; family Solanaceae; genus Capsicum; species Capsicum pubescens. The sequence continues at coordinate 116,198,448 of CM061546.1, forward strand.
TGAATAGCTAAACTCACCCAACTTGGTTTTTGGGATCCATGGAGAAATTATAAATTCATGGTTGATTCTTGTTGGGATTCGTATGATATTTAAATTTGTATTGCTAATTGTTCTGTTCTAATAGATTTATAATGGATGTACACGTTGAAACATGACTTAGGTTTAATTTTCTTGGAATAAGAGAATAAAACTAAGAACAATAGTTATCAACAAGGATTCAAAGTTTTTAACCTTTGCCTAATGGTTAATGTTATACCAAGATTTACCAACTCAAAGTTTCAATTGATTTCATATAGTTTTCTCTATAAGTATAAAATAATTAAAGTGGCAGTCATCCAATTAAGGTTGAGAAATATTTGGGTGTATATGAGAAATCTATTAAGTAACATTGTTTGCTATTACGAGACTATTATGTAGTATTTGACCTGTAATTTCTATGATAGTCTTAGTGAACACTAGCCTAGTTTAATTTCCCTATTGCTTCACACTTATTAATATTTGACCATTGTAACTTTCTAAAAAAAGATTAGTGATTCCAAAAACTACTTTATAAACCCCCCAATGTTACAAAACTATAAACTAATAGTCAATTAAATCTGATACGACTTAGTGTTTACTATATTCTCAGTGGAATTCAATTCTTACATTTTATGGGTTATATATTTGACAATGATCACTTATAATTCCTAAGGAAGGTTTAGTTTAGGCAAATCAATATTGTCTTGGAAGAATTTTTCGAGTCATCAAGAATTCAAAAGGCTGAACCTAAAAAATATTTACAAAACTCAATATTTTTCTTGCTTATGGCTCCCTACTTATCCAGATACAAAAGACAATTTTTTTTGCATAATTAGTAATAGTATCGATGAGGTCTGACATCCACACATTATGTTCCTTAATACTATTTTTTTATATATCACAAGGCATATATTCGTACTCATATAGATCATATCCTGATTTTGTCAATTTTAATATTCAATGAAAAACTTTCACTATTTTAAAAATCTTTTATCGTTTAATTACTTAATTGCTTATTTAAATATTATTGTCTATGTTGATTTGATTTTGATGTCATAAGAATAATCTAAAACATGATATTATCATTTCAAGATCAAAATGAATAAATCAAGGTAGATAATAATGGATTTGAAATGTATATTAAAGAGCCAAATGGGTTTGTCAAGAATGTAGAATGTGCAAAATTAAAGTGTTATGCAAAGATAGTGGTAACGCATAGAAAATGGGTAATTTAAATGGTTCATTCTCAAAGGGTTAGAGTTCTCAGAGGTATTCTGCATGCCCTATTTAGTCAATTTCATCAATGCCAGCTACCCTTCTCCAGATTCTTATGGGTATCTTACATTATTTTCTTTATCTTAGTGACCCACCTTGGACTAGAATTGCTATAAGTTCATTGAGTTTGGTCATATTTAAAGAAAGTATCCTAAATATTGATAGGCTAGTCTATCAAACTAAGGGTAGACTCCCCAAGATCAAGCTCCAATAAGTTGGGAAGGCAGTTTTTTTATTAAAGGCTATCTTAGAGTAGGCATTGTTGCTATATAGAGGGTTGAGGTGAAAACCAACGTAATAGAGATTGTTGGCATGCTGACAGAGGTGGTTCATAGATTGTGTTTGGGCTTATTTATATGTTTTTATAGTACACCCAAGGCTGAGATATTGGATGTGATGATCTTATATATTATTCTTGTCTATGATTGAATGGATATAGTTTTTTTAGTATTTATTCTACATTATGTTGTGTGTCTTCTTTTATTATAGTGTTGAACATTTTCATGATTGAAAAACTAGGTCATGATGGCACTTGTTGATGTTCCATGATTTAATGGCACTTTTTATGCATAAAAAATGGAAATTGTACAGGAACTTAGGTATTCCTATTGGATATGATGTGTTTTTTAATTGATTTTGTAGGAAAATAGGGTTCAAAAGAAATACTGAGAAAAAGAGATGAAGAGGTTTTTATATGGTGTCCCACGAGTCAACCTACAACTTGTGGGTAGCACCTACAGATCATGAGTAGGATCATGACTTGAAATCTGAAGATGGTATGCTGAGTCTGACTTCTACGAGTCCACCTACTACTAGTGAATGCAAACCATGACTCATGGGTTGTAGTTGTGAGTTGAGATTCTTAAAGATTGTTTTTTTCTCTAATTCTCATGACTTTAAGGGATGAATCATTGGTTAGACACATGACCCAACCCACGAGTCGTGAGTTGATGCCCACCCTGCTTTCCTACACTGTCTAGGATAGGTTTTGTTGTGTATCTATAAATACCTCTTAGATATTTTATTATTACATTACGCACTCTATATTATTGTTACATTGTTTTGAGTTCTGAGATACATTATTGATCTTGGAATTATTGCTCTTGGTTTTTTGGGTTATAATTGAATATATATTTTGGGGTTTTCATCTTATTTTTTCATAAATTCATCATTGTGCTTTCATCAATGAAATATGGTATTTTCCTTACAGCCTTGAGAATATGAAACACAAAACTAGGGTTGTGGGAACCATGATCAATTAATGAATTAGGTTAAGTCAAAAGTTGTTCTAAATCGGTGTTCTTGCATGTATTGGTGTTTCCATCAGTTTGATTACTATCTTGATGGGTGCACACTTTAGGAACCCGCTTGTATTTTGTACTTGCGAGAGAGAGAGGTAGAGACTACGAAAAAGGAATATCAATAGTAATTTAAATTTATCAAATGTAATCTAATTAACTTGTGTAATAACTCAGATAGTTAATCTGTGGTCATAAAACAAGGGTTAGTAATTCAATGCTCTGAGATTGAGATACGATGAGTGAAATTCACCTAACCCAAGATGGATAGATGGTTAGGTGATACATAAATTGTTAGATTTTCCATGCAAGGAATCAAGATAGTATGAAAAAAACAAATATTCTATGGAGTTATGAAGTCAAGGGGAACACAATCCTAGTGATCATCTCATATTGATTACAACCCTAATTACCTAACAATTTTTATTGTTACTCTTATTATTAGAAGACCCCTTTTTTTATTTACGCAATTTTAAATCACATAAGCATGCTCTTGATAGATTTTTGGCCTATTCCTCATGGTTTCGACCATAACCTTATTGGCTTCTATATTTGATACAAAGACCGCTTTATACTTCCTTAGATATGTAGTTTAGGTGACATCAAACTTTGGCGTAGTTTCCAGGGAACATGGTTACAAATTGATTGATATTTGCTGAAGTTTTTGGTTTCATTTTTTAATTTTTATCTTTCTACTATTTCTAGGGAATGCAACGATGTATGCTTAGTACTTAGAGTCCAGGCAATCCCTTGATTCCACTTGATCCCGAGCTTGAATGAACCTTAAGATAGAATTGTATGTCATGAACAAATTTATAAGTCATGATGGCATCTAAAAAACCATGCCAGTAGGTATGTAGAATCGTAGCCTGAAGCTCTCTGCAATGGAATAATATGGTGAATAATCCCCAAAAAGGGGAAAATAGAAAATTCAATTCACATATAAGCATGGAAAAAGAGATAGTCTAAAGGTAGTCAAAAAATAGAAAAAAAATCCCACAATCTTGTAGAGTCAGTACAAGAGCTACTATAAATGCACCATATGTTCTAGAATAGACAATACAATTTTTCTTGGACAAAAGACTAGACATAGGTAAATAGAAGGAATTGGGGAAACTCTGACTCCAAAAGTTCACCATATCTCCAAAATCTAACACAACATAATCCTTGAATCAAAGGCGGCAACTAGTACGACAATCTGCAAAAAAATTATATTGAAGTATAGTATGATTACCATAACCATAATCATGGCTACTCAGTAGGCATTATCATCTGACTAAGATAAATATTGATATAAATATGATAAAATGCAAGATAACATAACTTAGTCAAGAAAAGGGGCAAACATGTACATAACTACAACATCGCTGAACATAATTAAAGAAATAAACCAGAACAATAATATAGATCATAAGTAATTATTCTAAAGGATTGGCCCTCATAAGACAATAAGTATGGAAAATAAATAACCCAATGCAGTCGTGGTATCGTCCAAACCTAAACCTCCGATTGAAGATAAAACAGTCAAGGTAAACTATAGTAACCCAACTCAGGTTGGGGTCAAACCCACATGGAATATAGGAACTATTTGTCAAACTTGATGAAATCAATGGGCTTTATAGTAAAGTAAATGGGGGAATTGTAGTTGTAAACTATAAAAAGTAACAAGCTGTGGAACGCTTTGGGTTTAATCAATTTTAGATGAACACTGTGACTGTGTTCTCCGTGGCTTATCTACTACATAGGTTTGTTATTCTTTATTAAACCAACTCAATATCTTGCATGGATAAATGATAAATTTATGTATCACCAATAGTCTTATGGATTCTGTAACTCCCCAATTTTCTAAACCGGAATGCTACACTATGCTCATAACCCCGAAGGACCACAAGCTAACCCATGACTGATATTTGTACCTGTAACTGCATAATATATATATAAAATGCGGAAACATGAACAAAGAGGGCATAAGGTTCAATCTTGAATAATAAAATATCTAAAATAAGGTGGTATCCCAGTGCCAAAACAAAACTGAAAATACTAAAGTCTAAATATGAAAACTCTATAATTGTCTGAAAGCCTCTAAACTATTTGAATAAGGAGTTAAAGGAACATGTCTCCAACTAACTCCCTAAACTAAAAATGAACTGAAATACTTGAATAATAAATGTAACGATCATGTCCTCGAAAGATAAGGACTCACTTTTTACTGAACAACTACAGATGATCTGGAATATACACCTCAGAACCTATTGTGTAACATAAAAAGAAAGAACCATAGTAAAAATGCATCAATACAACTAAAGTATTGAGTATACGTGGGGGTAGGCTAAATGCATGGGGTTTATATGCATGAACATGCTGACTAATATGAATGTGAGAATACATACATATATACATACATACGTAACTGCTACTGAACTCATAGAGATACTGACTATTGAGTCTAAATACAGACAACATGACCTTACTGATACTGAGATACTGAATGACTGAGTTTACTAATATTGATATGTAATTCACTAATAAGTGAGGAACTGATACTATATTACTGAATACTGAGAGACTGATACTATATTATTGATAAAGGAATGATTATTTCTGATAGTTCTAATTATGAAGAACTTATTTGATGGACCGTATATAACAGTCCTGAAACTGAGCTCATGATAACATGACTACTGATTATGAATACTGATGACATGTATTTACTGATAACATATCATGAATGATAACTGAATTCTGATAACTGATATATCTGATAACATGAGTTCTGATAACTGATACCATGAATGACTGTATCTAACAGTCCTAATTTTGGGGAAAACAATCTGAGTTCTAAACTGTATCTAAACATCTAAGTCTGAGATCAGTCCTAGCTAACGAGTGATCTCTGAAACTGATAATGAGAAAACTCATCTGAATGTGAGATTGAGATCAAGCCTGTCTGTCGGGTGACCTCTAGATCTAATAATAAGCATCTAAATATGGGAACAAGCCTATCTAACGAGTTGATCCAGGAATCAATGGAACTATCTGAGTTACAAACTGTATCTGAACATCTAAGTCATAGATCAGTCCTAGCTAACGAGTGATCTCTGAAACTGATAATGAGAATACTCGACTGAATCTGAGATTGAGATCAAGCATATTTGTTGGGTGACCTCTAGATATAATAATAAGCATCTGAATATGGGACCAAGACTATCTGACAGGATGATCCAAGAATCAATGAAACTATCTGAGTTCCTTACTGAGATCAATGATTGTATCTGATAGTCCTGATAACTGATTTCTATTCTGAAGACTGATACTGAAACTGTAACTATAACTGTGACTGTGACTATGACTGTGGGAGGTAGTAACCTAATCGACATGCCCCGATACTAAACTGGTGGGGTCTAATCTTAACCCTAATTGGAAGGGTGTCAATAACGTGCCACGAGTAGAGACCTCTGCTATGGTCAAGCCTCTCTGACGGGTGACCCTGAACAGAAAATCAAGCCTAAGGCAATATAATAGTCAAGTATAGCCTTAATATGATGGGTGACTCCTGTCCTGCATTTGCTACGCAGTTCTGGAGTACAGGGATTGCTGCTAATGGTTCTACCTCTCTGACGGGGAAACCTCCATCCCCATACTCGTTCGGTGCTAGTTCTAATTCCTAACTGAAAGACACTGAACAGATTAACTGAGTTGAACTGAATAACTGAACTAAATTGATTCTGAGTTTACTGAGTTCCTTGGACTAACGGAACACTACTAACATCTGATATCTAGATAAGTCATGAGATTGCCGATCTTACTGAGTACTGAGTTTTCAGGATATTTCTGAGTCTTTCCTGAGTCACATGACTAACTGCAATCTATGGAACATAGCTTGACTGAGGATGTCTTGAAACATGACACTAGCTCTAGGAACACAGCTATAGTTTTCAGGTACAAGTACCCCCAGGACTCGATGGAAGGAAACTGACACACATGACTGACTTGATCATAAGAGTACAGTCCATAATTCACAATATCATAAGTAAGTATTTCATAATAAGAATGATTCTCAACAAACTATGACATGATCGGGAATGCACACAAAATGTACATACTTTCATGGCTTCAATAACGTGGTCATTCCATATCACAAAAATATCATGAGCATCTCATACAACATCTTCAATTCAAGACAATAGCATGGGGATCACGTTGAACATAAACTTAGAACATGGAATAGTCATTTAGGACGTATTATGTCATAAAAGCATGATTTCTATTCCCTTAGGTATTTTCACAAACACCTTACATGCACCTCTTAGGCATAGGTGGATTCATCAAGATTACAAATATTTAACCACCAATTTCACATATTTATACATTAAATACCACCATATACTCACATAAAACATACAAAGATCTCATCTTAGGCATCATCAAACTCCAACCATATGAACATAAACCACCAACAACATAAACCTCATAATACATAGTTTAGAAGATGGTTCTTGAGCTTCATGGATGAAAGGAGTCCATGAATCAACTCACGCATACCTTAGAAGGAAGATTCTTGATGATTGATGGAGGAATTTCCTTGAAATCGAATCTTCAAGATTAATTATGCAACCCTAGTTGTTTTTCTCTTTTAGTGCTCCTGTATGATGAGCTTTGAGATGTTAATAGGGTTGTAATATGTTTAGAAGTTATATATTTCGTAGGGTTAAGTTTAGGGACGTGTAAGGAGTGTTAAAAGACTTAATTACCCTTAGAATAACTCAAAACAGAGTGTTTTTGGCACTTGGAACTAACTTAGGTGGTGCCCAAGTAATTGCACAAGTAAGGTTGGGCGGCACCTAACCAATCGCCTCAGTTTGGTTGGGCGGCGCCTAACCAATCGCCTATCCTTACTATCTCTCACGAAAATGGGCATAACTTTTCGCTCGGGTATTTGATTAAGGCAAAATTGGTATTGTTGGAAAGCTAATTCAATTATCTATAATTTGGTGGGTCTAAATCATCTAAAATACCACATTAACATCGAGTTATACTCATTCAAATATGAAACCTACAAAATCGAACACTAAAACTTGATAGATTCAAAAACTCTTAGCTTGTATTACCTTAAGTGACTCATATCAACATGCTTAATGCATCGTAAACTATCCTATCACTAGGATATTCATTGTAAGTCATGCACTAAAATGTTACTCACAGGTTAGGAGGTTACATACGTAGGAAAAATTGTTCGTCTCCTAGTTTAGAGACATGCGGGGTATTTCAGACTCGCTGGTGAATTTCACTCTTTACCTTTTCAGTCTCAATGTGCCATCTTAGTAACCCTTATCCTAGATCCCAGATTAACTATCAGTTTTTGAGTATCTAGTTTATTAGATAAAGATAATTATCCTAAGTAGATAAAGATTATTAGCTTATATCGACAATTAACTCCAAATTACTGTTGTGATGTTTTTGTCCTACTCTCTACCTCCCATGTAAAGCAAGAAGTAAATATAGGTAGTATATTAATGTTTGCAACCACTTAGAATCTATTAAACTGAAGATATTCACATTACATACAAAAATATCGGTTTGAGACAATGTTGCACTTCACCTACAGTGTTAATCCGTGAGGGTTCCCACAACCCTAGCTAAGGGATTTAGCCATTCATCATTGTGAAACAATCAATGGAATTCATAATTCAAAGAATTCAATTAATATCACAATAATTTATGATAAAAAACAAAAGTCTCAGATTAATAATGCAACCAAAAACAAGAATAAGGCAATCCCAAGATCAAAATCAAATCTCAGAATCAAATATATGTTTTTAAGTAATAATAATATGTAAAATAACTAAAAAACATCAATAGGGTATTTATTGAATAGAAGGAAATCCTAGGAAACCAATCCTAAACAAAAGAGTAAAATTAAAGTTGGTGGCCACCTATGCAACCACCTACGAGGAGTAGGTGGTCCCACCATAGGTGCCAGTGCCTAATATCATGGAAGACTCTCTGAACTTCAGTATCTCTGACACCTATTAGGTGTAGGTACTACCTACGGCCCATAAGTAGTCCTCTATTATTGAAAGGCCAAAATCTTCAGCTTCTGAATATCTAAAATTCAACTTTCTGGAACATATTCTAACACCTACTCCAGGTTAGTGGTATTTATGTAGGTACCCATATTTTACCAAAATCTTTAATTCTCACATCTATTCTCCTTTTCATCTGTCGAAAACCTTATTTTCTTCAAAGCAGAATAGAAAACACATCGTATCTACCAAAAATACTTAACTTGTATATCTTCATCGTTTTAAGCATCATAAGTGCTATGAAATACTAGCACATCAACCGTCTCAACATAGAATGTTTGCATGTTCTCAGGCAACATAACATAGCAAACAAAAACATTATTCTTAATAGGAGAAACCTAAGATAGATACGACTATCAATCATCAACTTTAAGCTCAGGAATATTAACCCCTCCAATTTTAAAACTTCAAAACCAACTGTTTGTATCAATGATGAAAAATAATGTGAAACAAGGGAATCAATATATGTCATTACATTAGCAACAAACAACCATACATATTCACAACTAACACTACCCATACAAGTAAGCAGCTAGCAACACTACCCATGCGCTCTCACATCAATGAAGTCCCAGTCACTTATGTCAAAATCACTCATGTCAATGCAGGGACGATAAGGAGATACTCACACTCAAAAGGAAGTTCCAATAAATGTGAATTAAACACCATAGGCTCGCTCTTATTTCCTTTACCTTAGCTTTTAGATAGTCGGGTTAGATCATTATAGGACTTTTACTCAACTCATAATGTAGGCTTGGTGGATGCTATGTACTTATGGGTATTTTTTATGACTAAGACTTCTTGTCACTACACTTACTTTTAGGGTCCACTACTCAACAAATTTTTTTATTCCACCCTTATTTCTACCCTTTTACTCTTTTATTGAACATTCATGTTGGGTGTGGTGTCTTTTATTCTATTTTTTTTCTCTTTTTCAAAATTTTCTTTTGTTTTGCTTTTTTCTACCACACCCATCCCTACTTTCTTTTCTATTATTTACCCATCTTCATACCTATTTCACATTAGGCACCACTATGATAGCCATCCTCAACTTAGGCGATTTGCCTGAGTTGAGGTGCATAATTGTAAAACCCCGTAAAAATCCTAAGTCAAATTCATCTCCTTAAGGCTTGATAAGGAAATCACACACTTATAAGAATTTTTGCTAAGTTTTGAAAACACTTAGTTTTATTTTATACCTCCGAACTTCAGGAATTTATTTGACGACCTTCCCGACCTTCATTTTTGGATTTTCAAGTTGCGTTGTGATGCGGAAAGGTTGTAGTATACCCCGGGTAATTTTCAGAATTTTTGGAGTATAAGGGAACTTTTAGGTGCCCAAAATAGTAGCTACGGGCGATAAGGCCAGCGTGGGCTGGCAACTCCACTGCTTGCAATGTTTTCAGCATTTCAGGGTCAACTTCAAACGATCATAAATTCATGAATATTTTTAACTGGGAGAAATGCTATATATAAATCAAAATATCTTTGAGTTCTATTTCCAATGAAATTGGTTTCATTCAATTTGAACATCTGAGGAAAGAGTTATGATCAATTTCTTTCAGCCTATCAGCCTGAAAACAACAGAGGACGGCTGCGTCTATCTCTCTTTCTCCAAGGGTATTTTAGTCTTTCCCACCTCTATATGTACACACAAAAACACAAGAATCAGTCATAATTTAGGAACATATGCTTGTTTTCTCTCAAAATTCATCAAGAACAAGTATAGGGTTTTCATAGGAGTTTCAAGATTCAAGCCAATTTCACCGTTAACTTTCACGGATAATCAATCTAAGGTATGCATAGTGTTCATTAATGGATTCTTTTCATCCATGGAGCTCAAGAATCAAGTTTTAAGTTATGTATCATGAATATTTTGTTGTGGGATGTTTATAATAATGTTGTTGATGTTAAATTGAGTTTTAATTCCATGAGTTATTTCAAGAATCATGAAAACTAATTTATTTGTGGTATTATTCATATGAGATTTATGTTGAGTTCTTGGGATTTTCAAGCTGGATGTTATACCCATAATATTGATATATGTTAATTGATGAATGAAATATCCATGTTTCCCATGTGTGTTGAATCATGACTATCATATGTTGAAAACCTTGAGATGTGAATTGGTGGTTATGGTCATGAATTGGAAGCATGTTATATATGCCTAAGTATAAAATCATGCCTTTCATGTGTTTGTGAAAATGTTCAAGTGAATGAATTGTGCCTTGTAATCCATTGGTGATCTAAATAATGAATTCATGTTAATACTACATGATCTAAATGATTTCCATGTTGATGCTATGTCTTGCAAGTGTTTGACAAATGTTTCATGAAAATTAAGTAATGAAACTACATTATGTTAGCATGTATACAAGTTCATGTCATGCAAGTGAAATTAAAATTGTGAAATTATGATATGTTAGGATACATTCCTATTCATGTACAAGATTATGATTATCAAGTGCTTTCATGAAATCCCCAACTTATGGTATTATGAATTGTGGACTTTAGTCCTATGATCAAGAATTTTCATGATGTGTCAATTTCCTTCCATCGAATCCTGGGGGTACTTGTACACGAAAAATATAGCTGGGTGCCTAGAGCCATGTCATGTTTTCATGATACTCTCAGTCAAGCCATGTTTAGTAGACTTCAGTCGGTCTCATGACTCAGGAAAACTCATGTAAAGGAAGTATCGGTTCAGTTTAACTTAGTACTCAGTAATCTATGTAATCTCGATAATATTCCGTCAGTCTATGGAATTCAGTAAATCTCAGTATCAGTACAGTTTAGTTCAGTATTCAGTTCAGACATCAGTAAACTCAGTAGCATTTAGTCAGTTAACAGAATTCAGTAGTGTTCTACTAGTCATCGGAACTCAATAAACTCAGTCCATATTCAGTTCAGTTAAAAAGAACAATCAATTACAGTTCAGTTAATTCTAGTATAAACTAGGAAATCAGTTCAGTATAATCAGTTTAGTGTCATTCAGTTGGGAGTAGGATTCAGCACCGAGAGAACCCAAGGATGGGAACTCACCTACTAGTAGAGGGTGTGATTCTTAGAAGCAGTTCTTGCGTTCTAGAACTTTGTAGCCAACATAGGTTGAGTCATCAATACCTGTCAGTTGATGGTAGATGAGGTGGAATAATCTTTCAAATGAGGGTTCCCACCATCCTTATTAGAGTACCTTCCAGATGAGGGTCCCTCACAGTTTGTCCTTACCAGTGGCGCGATATTGACACCCTTCCAATCAGGGCAGAGATCGGACCCCAGCTTAGCTATTTTAGCATATTTGGGGCATGTCGGTTTGATAACTACTTCCCACTATTTCAGTATCAGTCTAAGTAGAAGAACTCAGATAGTTCTTTAGGATATTAGGAATGTTAGATACAGTACGGAACTCAGCTAGTTCCATCAGATTCAGGACTGCCAGATATAGTCATTCATGCTATCAGTTATCAAAACACATATTATCAGATATATTAGTTATCAGAATTCAGTTATTAGTCATGATATGTTATCAGTAAATATATGTCATCAGTATTCATACTCAGTAGTTATGTTATCACGAACTCAATTTTAGGAGTGTTATATACGGTCAATCAGATCAGTTCTTCATAATCAAAACTATTAGAAACAATCATTTTCTTTATCAGTAATATAACATCAGTTCCTCTTTATTCAGTAAACTCAGATGTCAGTAAATCAGTACATAGAATTTAGTATCCAGTACTAGTATAGTTTCAGTTACAGTTATTATGTATTCATGGATGTATTATCACGTTCATGTTAGCCAGTATTGTTCATACATATGAACCCCATGCATTCAGCCTACCTCACTTGCATACCAGTACATTCAAAGTAATGACGCATACTTTTCTCGCGCTATGGTTTCTTATACCATAGGTTTGGACGCACGGGATCCCGAGCTCCCTTAGCAATTTCAGAGTAAGCCAGCAGCAATAATTAACAGTGAGTCCTCATCCTTCAAGTACAATTATGTTATTATTCATATCACTATTTCAGTTTTCAGTTTATTTCAATAGACGGAGTTAGTTGGGAACATGTCCCCTCAACTTCTTATTCTGTTCAGTTTAGAGGTTTTCAGACTACAGCATGTCAGACAATTATTTCAGATTTATGTTGGTATTGTTATACCATTTTTACATATTATTTTATCAGATGTTTATTCATATTTGAACCTTATGGTTATTTAGTGCTCAGGTACAGATATAAGTCATGGGTTAGCTTGTGGTTCTTTTGGGTCATGGGCACCGTGTAGCATTTCTGTTCAGAAAATTGGGGCTTTAAAAACTTGGTATCAGAGCCTAAAGTTCAACAGTGTCCTAGGAAGTCTTAAAGCTGCATCAAGTAGAGTCTTGTACAAGGGCGTGTTGTGTACCACAATTATGTGTAGGAGGCTATGAGATGTTTTAGGAACATTTTCCCTTCTTTCATGTCTCAAGATTGTGCTCTATCAAGTTTCTCTAAGGAACCCATGTAGATTCATATTATTTACCCCTCATGTTCACTTTACCTTACTTTCAAGGTAACAGAAACAGTGAAGTTCAAAGTCCTAAAGATAGGGCTTTCTCATGCAATCCCTCGAGACAGTTGTGGGATTTTCCACATGCTCAGACAATATCCCCTCAGTTCAGTCATGTTCCAAAGTTGTACTGATTTCATTTATGATCATGAGAACTCATTAGTTAACTCAAATCCAATTTTTGATATGCCATTAGATCCCTTCTCAGAATCCTATGACAGTATAGACCTAGAATTTTAAGCATGGACCCAAGAGTTTAGTAGTAAATGAGTTGAGATAGTATTATATAGTCTGATTAGTTTATGTATTCATTAGGATAGTTATACCAAGGTAAATCAGGAGGTTGAACAGTAAGGAAAGACGATTCCCAACCCATTCTCTTCTCCGTACAAAGATTTGTACTTCAGCTATCATGAAATCCACTCAGGTCTTATATATCAACTCTAAGGTCGCGAACCACGATCTTGCACTTTTCCATAAATCATGTACAGTTTCAGTTCCCAGTATAAAGGATCTCAGTTTACCCCACAATATGAATCAATTCCATGAACACGACTTATGTTCACACGTTTTCCATAGAATTGTGTGCGCTTTCAGTTCCTAGCATAGGGAGTCAGATCTAAATCACTCAGTGTCACGAATCATGTCTCACGAATACAAATATTCGAAACTTAGGTCATTCAGCTCATAACTGATGTATACGTATCATGCTTTACAGTATACTCATCTTTCATGACTCATGTTATGCCCCTATAGATCAGATAAATTCAGACTATGTCATGTATATCCTCAGTTCATACCTTTTTGGTAAATTCATGTTGTTGATATTCTATTCCTCAGGTTTCAGTCATGTGTCAAGTTCATTTTGTATCGATTCATGCTTTAAGTCCTCCTGATTTAACCCTTCAGTCAGCTCTCTTTATGAAAACAATGTAGTGATGAGCGATTGCTTAGATAGGAGAGAGAAAATGTTTCATGTTAAGAGAAGATTATTGCATGCTTATTTTATACAAGGGTGTAGCATTAATGATAGGCTTGAATGTAACTATTCCAAGATAGAGTATCCTAATAGTTTAGAGTATAACCCAGTTCATGTATCATGCCTCAGTTCCAGATATCAGATAATTATGTCACAATTCAGTTCCTACATTCCTTGTGCATCGCCTTAGTTTTCCTCAATATTTCATCAAAGGCAGTCCAACATTCTTCAAGGGACATAGTATTCTAAGGGGGAGATACACTCTAATCCCTCAAATTGTTATGACATAAACATTCCGGTCTCTCTTCACTTCATGAATCCAGCGTAGAGGAAGGGTTACTTATAAGATGGCCTTCTAACTCCAAATCTCAGTCGTAAGCCATGTACTTAATGGCTCAGTTTAGTTGACGATACTCTGTCCATGTCATGCATTACAGACTCAGTTCATATCATGATATTCAGATCATGTATCGCGTTCCAGACTCAGTTATGTCCTCATTTTTTCGCTCATGCATATTGAGTAATTAATCTCAGACTCATCGATATTTTAAGTTCAATGTAACAGTCTTCCTTAAACTTACTCGTTCTCATGTTCAGATTTCAGTACCAAACTTGGTATTTAGTTTCATGCCCAATTTTTAGTTAAACTTGGCATCTTTTACTATTGTATATTCAGTGGCATGTTCACGAGCCAGTTCAGTCATATAATCAGGCATTAGATATGCATGGATTCAGCTTATCAGTTATGCACCAGATATGTATTATCATTTTGAGAAACTCAGTACATCAGAATAATTAGTCCTTCATTCAAAAATCAGTTACACATACATCATATATGTATGTTTAGTTTGATACAAATTCAGCTTATCAGTCATGTAAGTCATGAAATCATCATTCAGTCATTCATGTTAAGTATATGCCTCAGTTAGTTTGTTCTCACCTTCTTAGTAAGTCTCATTCGAGGAAGAATATTCCCAAGGGGGAGATATTGTAAGACCCCGTAAAAATCCTAAGTTAAATTCATCTTCTTAAGGCTTGATAAGGAAATCCAACACTTACAAGAATTTTAGCTAACTGTTGAAAACACTTAGTTTCATTTTATACCTCCGAACTTCGGGAATTTATTTGACGACTTTCCCGACCTCCGTGTTTGAATTTTCAAGTTGCGTTGCGATGGGGAAAGGTCGCAGTATACCCCGGGTGAGTTTCGGAATTTTTGTATTTGCGTAAGGGCACTTTTGGGTGCCCAAAACAGTAGCTACGGGCGATAAGGCCCGCGTTGCCTGGCAACTCCACTGCTTGCCCAGTTTTCAGAATTTCAGGGTCAACTTCAAACGATCATAACTTATTAAATATTTTGAACTGGGAGATATGCTATATATCAATCGAAATATATTTGAGTCCTCTTTCCATTGAAATTAGTTTCATTCAATTTGAATATCTGAATAAAGAGTTATGATCAATTTACTTCAGCCTATCAGCCTGAAAATAACAAAGGACAACTGCGTCTTTGCTTCTTACTCCAGGGGTATTTTAGTCTTTCCCACCTCTATATATATACGCAAAAACACGAGAATCAGTCATAATTTAGGAACATATGCTTGTTTTCTCTCAAAATTCATCATGAACAAGTATAGGGTTTTCTTAGTAGTTTCAAGATTGAAGCCAATTTCACCGTTAACTTTCACGGATAATCAATCTAAGGTATGCATAGTGTTCATTAATGGATTCTTTTCATCCATGGAGCTCAAGAATCAAGTTTTAAGTTATGTATCATGAATATTTTGTTGTGGGATATTTATAATCACGTCGTTGATGTTAAATTGAGTTTTAATTCCATGAGTTATTTCAAGAATCATGAAAACTAATTTATTTGTGGTATTATTCATATGAGATTTATGTTGAGTTCTTGGGATTTGCAAGTTGGATGTTACACCCATAATATTGATATATGTTAATTGATGAATGAAATATACATGTTTCCCATGTGTGTTGAATCATGACCATCATATGTTGAAAACCTTGAGATGTGAATTGGTGGTTATGGTCATGAATTGGAAGCATGTTATATATTCCTAAGTATAAAATCATGCCTTTCATGTGTTTGTGAAAATGTTCAAGTGAATGAATTGTGCCTTGTGCTCCATAGGTGATCTAAATAATGAATTCATGTTAATACTACATGATCTAAATGATTTCCATGTTAATGCTATGTCTTCCAAGTGTTTGACAAATGGTTCATGAAAGTTAAGTAATGAAACTACATTATGTTAGCATGTATACAAGTTCATGTCATGCAAGTGAAATTAAAATTGTGAAATTATGATATGTTAGGATTCATTCCTATTCATGTACAAGATTATGATTCTCAAGTGCTTTCATGAAATCCCCAACTTATGGTATTATGAATTGCGGACTTTAGTCCTATGATTAAGAATTTTCATCATGTGTCAGTTTCCTTCCATCGAGTCCTTGGGGTACTTGTACCCAAAAAATATAGCTGGGTGCCTAGAGCCATGTCATGTTTTCACAATACTCTCAGTCAAGCCATGTTCAGTAGACTTCAGTCAGTCTCATGACTCAGGAAAACTCATGTATAGGCAGTATCAGTTCTGTATTAATCAGTACTCAGTAATCTACGTAATATCGGTAATATTTTGTCAGTCTATGGAATTCAGTAAATCTCAGTATCAGTACAGTTTAGTTCAATATTCAGTTCGGACATCAGTAAACTCAGTAGCATTTAGTCAGTTAACAGAATTTAGTAGTGTTCCGCTAGTCAACGGAACTCAATAAACTCAGTCCATGTTCAGTTCTATTAAAAAGAACAATCAGTAACAGTTCAGTTAATTCTAGTATAAACTAGGAAATTAGTTTAGTATAATCTGCTCAGTGTCATTCAGTTGGGAGTAGGATTCAGCACTGAGCAAACCCAAGGATGGGAACTCACCTGCCAGTAGAGGGTGTGATTCTTAGAAGCAGTCCTTGTATTCCATAACTATGTAGCCATCTTAGGTTGAGACATCAATACCTATCAGTTGAGGGTAGATGTGATGGATTAACCTATCAGATGAGGGTTCCCACCATTCTTATTAGAGTACCTGCCAGATGAGGGTCACTCACCGTTTGTCCTTACCAGTGGCGCGATATTGACACCCTTCCAATCATGGTAGAGATTGGACCCCAGCTTAGCTATTATAACATATTTGGGGCATGCCGGTTAGATAACTACTTCCCACAATTTTAGTATCAGTCTCAGTAAAAGTACTCTGATAGTTCTTTAAGATATCAGGACTGTCAGATACAGTCAACTCAGATACAGTACGGAACTCAGCTAGTTCCATCAGATTCAGTACTGTCAGATACAGTCATTAATGCTATCAGTTATCAGAACTTATGTTATCAGATATATCAGTTATCAGAATTCAGTTATCAATCATGATATGTTATCAGTAAATACATATCATCAGTATTTATATTCAGTAGTCATTTTATCACGAACTCAGTTTCAGGATTGTTATATAAGGTCAATCAGATCAGTTCTTCATAATAAAAACTATCAAAAATAATCATTTTCTCTAGCAGTAATATAACATCAGTTCCTCTTTATTCAGTAAACTCAGATGTCAGTAAATCAGTACACAAAATTCAGTATCCAGTACTAGTATAGTTTCAGTTACAGTTATTATATATTCATGCATGTATTCTAACGTTTATGTTAGTCAGTATTGTTCATACATATGAACCCCATGCATTCAGCCTACCTCACTTGCATACCAATACGTTCAAAGTACTGATGCACACTTTTCTCGCGCTATGGTGTCTTATACCATAGGTTTGGATGCACGGGATCCAGAGCTCCCTTAGCAATTACAGAGTCAACCAGCAGCAGTAATTAACAGTGAGTCCTCATCCTTCAAGGACAATTATGTTGTTATTCATATCACTATTTCAGTTTTTAGTTTTTTTTAGTAGACAGAGTTAGTTGGGAATATGTCCCCTCAACTCCTTATTTGGTTCAGTTTAGAAGTTTTCAGACTACAGCATGTCAGACAATAATTTCAGATTTATTTTGGAATTCTTATACCATTTTTAGATATTATTTTATCAGATGTTTATTTAGATTTGAACCTTATGGTTATTCAGTGCTCAGGTATAGATATAAGTCATGGATTAGCTTGTGGTCCTTCGGGGTCATGGGCACCGTGTAGCATTTCGGTTCAGAAAATTGGGGGGTTACAATAATGTCCATGGAGGACAAGGGCCAAAACAGGTTCAGTTTAACACAAATAGGAAGGTGAAAGGTGAAACAAGAAAAATAGGCTATACATGCTCAAAATAGGGATCAAGGGCTAGCTATCCCCTTTATGAAGGTCTTTTAGGTTAAAAGTAGACTTACTTCAAGAATGGCCTATGATAGTTTCCTAACTGACTACCTACAACCTAGGAATGACTAACCAAGTATGTTTTGGATTCAACCTAAAAAGGGAACAAAGTAGTATCTCACACACACAACATAGTGCTTCATCACAAGTTACTACCTGTCTAGTGCATGAAATTGTTATCTATGATTATTATATCCCTAATTCTATTTCCATAATAGGATTCACAATGGTCATATATATATACACATATCATACAGTTAAAAAAAAACCTTTTTGGAGGGGTATCATTTTTCTTAAAAATAAAAATAAATACATCAACTTCCTTAGATACCCAAGAATCTCCTAATTACACCAAAACACAATGTATTAGGAAACAAAACATAATACAACAAAGATTACCATTGACATGCCAGTTCTACAACCACACAAGAGCCGATGTTGGATATGGTATACCTTACTCCCAAATAAAATAATACACATTATCCCCAATATGTGTAAATAATATAAAGAAGGGTAATAATGACATACTTGGGATGCATTAGGCGTTCGTGTCTGGCGAAGGTGCAAAATAACAAAATACCTTAGTTGCCTCCTAAGAAACACCTAATTTATAATTGTGTCACGACACACTTGCTTTGGTTACAACGACTAAGCTAAGGTCCACATGAACTCATAATTTTACCACTTCAGGGTTTCTATATAGTGCTTTACCCACTACCCATTCACCTTGAATAGGGCTTTACCACCACGTTTTATCTCTACAACATCATGCGGAAACACTCATAACACAGTTAATGCTCTATGCCATCTAGACTTTAACTTTCTAAGGAACAAAAAAAGTCTTAAATTATATAATAAGACCAAATCACAGTATTCAAACACTTTTTTCTCAATTTATTTGTCATGATACAACTTCCTTTAACATAGATCTCATAAGCACTGACTCAGAAATGATCCCACTCATCAACCTAACTTAATCACAACTTAGATGAATCATGCCACTCAAAATTCTTCTTTTTTAATGCCCATAATGCCTTATGCTTAAGCTCGACCCACAAGTGGCATGTTATAAGTCATCAGTTTGACAACTTACTAGCATTTTTTAAGCCTAAACTATCATGATTTTCATTAATTTGTTGTTATCTTCTTACTTAATGCTCATTTATGTAAGTAAAAGTGAAATGAGAAGATGAGCAAGGAAACTTGATAAAAATGAGATAAGGAGAAGGTAAAAGGGAAGAAATGTGAGAAAAAAAACAAAATCTAAAATTGCAGGCCCAAGAGTTGACCCTCAATTACCACGATCGCAGCCTGAGTGTTTAGATTACGATCAGTCCATAAGTCAAGAGAAATGCAATCGCGATATGACTATTTCAATTGCAGTGTCGCGATCGTGGTCCAAAGAGTGAGATCGCGGTAGAGCAAAAATATTTTAAGGGCATTATTGTAATATTTGAAAAATATGGAATTAGGGCTTAAATAGGGGGTTTTAATTCATTTTTTCAAACCATCTATTATCTATCTTCAATATTACACATTACCTATCCTTTGTTTAGAGTTTTTAAATTTTTGGAGCTTGGAGTCTAAATTTGTACTAATTTGAGATAAGATTTAATTAGAGGAACTCCAAAGTGTGAATTTGGCATCTTCCATTGAAGATTAATTGGAGCTTAAAGTGTGGCTTGACCTATAGTTAATTTATTAATTAATAATTTTGATGGAAGTTTGGTTTATTTGTATTTATTATGTCTATGATTTACTAAATCTACCTTGTAGGGTTATGTTTGAGTAGGTTGCAAGTATGTGGGTTGTGTTGTCTTTGTATAGATTTTAGTTTGTTGATGATGGGTTATAGTATTGCTTGGTTAAATTGATTGGGATTTATGGGTGAAATCCCCAAACACTCAAATGGGTTTGATGGGTGAAAATCCCAAACTCTTGAAAGTTCAAACAATCTTTGAAAAAGAGGTTTGGGCGTACTTTAAAAAACCATATCATGCTTAAAAGAAGGATGTGAAAATCAAGGTAATAGTAGACAATTAATAGGTGTAGTTTGCTAATTTTTTGATATTTTATACATAAGGGTGATTATGATGTTGACTATCACTTGGGTACCGCCATCGTAGAAATAGGGTGGCCCAAATGAGGTAGTGGGTGGATTTAATTGACACACTAATTAGGTACTCGAAAGAGTCAATGAGTGACATCTTTGTGGTTTTATTGAAAAACTAACCTCAAGGACTTTCAACCTAGCCAACCATATTATAAATGATTAGAGTTTGCACCGAATCTTCATGAATCCATGCATGACTTTATCCTAGGAAAGAATAACTCCAAGATCTGTTCTTAATTATTTATGCTGTAATTATTCTTCATCTCAAATTAGACCCTTAGAAACCCAAGGATTGTTTATCCGTTTGAGAGGATTGAAAACCCCCCAAACCATTTTGTATCATAGGTTTGAACTTAGCAAGCAACTTTTATTTTGAATTTAGTCAATCGCCACTCACATTGTTCCTCGTGGATTGGACCCCGACTCTTAGTTGGGAAAATATATTGACAACAACAACCTTGCACTTAAATTAACATGTAAGTTGAGCGTTATAAAAAATAGTGTCGTTGCCGCAGAATAATTTGGTATATCGAGTTTGTTTGGAATTTTAGCCTACTTGCTTTAATTCAAACATATAAATACTTATTTGTAAGTTTCTTTGTTTATTGTGTTAGGTAGATTTTATTATTTTTTGTTTATTTCATACTATGGCATCAAAGAATGAATGTGGGTTTAGTGGTTGGAAAACATATCTTGATAATCCATGTACATATTTTAGTTCACCTCACTTTTGGCATGAATGTAGATATTCTCCCTAGAAAGAGATGAGTGCACCATGTTGATCCTATAGGGAGTATAGATGTGATGTATGTGGTTGTCCAGATGGACAGTGGAGTGATTGTCTAAATGCCCCCTTCCCCCATTATGCTAACTCAATTTTTAGTTCTTTTTTCGCTTTAGATAGGTCTTATGAAAAAGAATGAGAAAAAGAAAGCACTAAGAATATTAGTATTGAAGCAATGCTTTAACATATCTTGGAATGGGTGGAATCAATGAAGGGTAATATGAATGTCATACATCAATACATGGCAGAATTTGGAATGAGGAGTGAAAAGAAAGAAGTGGGTGAAGACGTAAATCCTTCAAGCACCATGAACAAACCCACTCTTCATCATGGGGTTGAGGAAGTATAGGTGTCAATCCACATGGTCTATGGTGAGCTTGACATTGAAGAAACCTTGATGATTTCTCAACTAACCAAACCAAGAAAAGAAAAAGATGTTGAAGATGAAGAAATAGTATTAATGTCTAACGAAGAAATAAAGCACAATCCTTGTGAATACTCTAGTCCATTTTAGGGTAGGGATGCAATTTTAGAATTAAGGGGAAGCCCTCACTCAATACACTTTTTTAAAATTGTGCTTGGCGGATGTGATGAAAGTCTACCTACCCAAGCAAATGATGCATTTTCAGGATAAGGAGCAAAATCCTTGTATTTTGGAGTTTGTCATTCCTAAAGGGTAAAATGAAGTCCCCTATTTGAAGGTTAATAAAGGCAAAATTTAATGTGCAACAAGTTGATTTTTGATATTCTCGTTGATGAATAATGAGCCTATTTGTAAATTTGATGTGTAGTTGGGTAAGAGATTTAAGTTGTCAAAGTGGCAAGATAAAGAAAGTGTCGTTGTGTCCTTACCTTTGCCCTATGTGCCTTGAAAATGTTTTGATCAAAAGTTGGGCCGAAGTATTAAATCCTCCAAGTGGAGAAATAAATAATAGCCAAAATATGTCATGCCGCATGTTTAACTAAGGCGCTTCTTGGGAGGAAACCCAAAGAATTTTTCTTAATGTTTTCTATTTTTTTATTTATTAAATTTTCATCTTGCTTTTGGGTGTTTGTAGGTGATAGCATAAGTTTGAATGGGTACCTCAAGAATGAAACCACAGATAAGTATATAGGAGTTTAATTTTTATCACTTTTCTCTCTTTAAAAAGATCATAATGTATGCTCCTTAGTTAAATCTATTTTGAAGTATGAATAGTTATCCCATTCAATAATTTATTTTGGTTTAAATTTATTTTATTTGAGTTTAATTTGGTGGAATGTGGTTGTTAGGGTGATGATTTTTGAATGTTTGCCTCGCTTTACATGCCCAATTGCAAAATCTTGCTTCCATACATAAGTGACACCATGTGTTTGATAAAACACCCGCTTGTTGTTTGTTTGCTAAATTTACTGGTGGGTGATTTGATTGGGTGAGTATTATTATAAATGGTATGATTGGTGATTAATTGGTGCATTTAAATTCACTTGTGTTATTCTATCTTTCAAGTTCTTACTTTCCATGCACACCACATGTTTATTAAAATGTCAATAAGAGAGAAATGCCTTATATGCTTGTAATGGTTAAGGTGAACTTTCTTGGGGCATTATGTTATCATTTTTGGAGCATAGCTTTGAGTCTAAATGGTCTTGAATGTGGGATAACCGGTGGTCTTTGATTGAAAATGTTGAGGAATGTTGATCCCATGGTGAGAGAGACATAAATGCCTTCCTTGCCCTATGATAGATTGGGGTACTATATTCTTAAGTGTATAGGGACGTTTATATTTCTATTGGTGTTATGAGTATTTTATGATCTAAATGGGTGATATGTGAAGTGGTGAGGAAAAAATCCTATGTGGTGTAATGATAATGTTGCCTTACATTCACCCATGTTTTTCTTTAATTGTTTAGGAAGAGGCAAAAGTTCAAAAATACTTTAAAAATATTATTGGCAAGAAATAAAATGATTTTGATAGAAAAAAATATCATTTTCATTTTGAAAAATGGCAACTGATGGTTTTGAGGTTTCTTTTAAGTGAGACCATTAAATAAATTTTTTGTCTCTCTCTTTAAAAGGATGAGTCCTCAACTCGGAGTAACTTATTAAGCTCAAATTGCTCAAATTGGTTTGGAGACTAACTTTTTTCTTTATAAGTATGATGCCATGTATGGTGAGATTTTTGAAATAATTCTTGTACATTTGTGTAGTCTAGAACTTTCCCCGAGTGTGTTCAAAGAAAAATTCTAGACAAACTTGGTTTGGAGAATGACCCGAGGCCATTCTTGACTATCACATAGCAAAATTTCAACCATAATATTTTTTTTCCTAGTTAACCCCTTTGAGACTTTTTGCGAGTTTTTCTTTCTTTTTGAAGTAATAACCTTGCTAAAGCTCCTAAACCTTTTTAAAATTTTCTTTTTGGCACTTAACCTCCTTTGATGAATTAAATAATTCAAAGTAATGGAATGTAGGAAAAAGAGTAAATTTGGGGAGGGGGGATTAATGTGATGTGCTAAGATGACCCATGAAAGGTGTATATAAGGTGGTAAAATCATGTGCTTAAGGGACAAGAGACATACTTGATGGTAAAGTTATTTAGCCTAGCCCATATAATGTGATGAGAATGAGGCAAATGAGGAGGCTAAGAAAAGATTAAAGTTAGAAAGTTTCTTGAAAAAGCCAAAGAAATGAGGAAAGAAAATGGTGGATTTGAATTTTTTAGTAATTGCTAATCAAAAAGGTTGAAAAAATGGGAAATGATTTGAAGTAGAATAAGGTGGAGAGTTTAAAAATATATTTTTTTTTCGTGGGGGGGGGGGGGGGGTAGAAAGGGTTTAGAAATTGCAATGAAGGAGGTATTTTAGTCATTTGATCCATGGATATTACTTCCCTCATCTTAAACCATCATCTTTACCCACAAGACCTTGGTAATTGCAAACTAGGTATGTCTACATTAGTGCCAAAAAATGCAACGGGAAAGCCTATTGTTCTACTCATTGTAGTTGAATTTCTTTGCGAGAGTGAGTGTGAATTTTTTCATTATTTGAGTTTCTTTAGAATTTTCAATGTCTTTTGTATGTGTAAAGCTAACTCTTTCTTGTTAGTGGCATCGATACTTTGGAGTACAGGGTGACATCTTATGTTCAATTTGGGTAAATAGGTGAAGTAAGTTGCATTGTGAATAGTGGAAAATCTTTTGAAGATTTTTTGTTTCCTCTTAAGATGATTTGTTTATTTGGAAGATTCATTTGAAACAAACTTACATCCTTTCTTCCTAATATGTGCTTATTGAAAAATTTTGGTTCTCTTATTTCCATGACAAGTTTGGAAAGTCATTGTAGAACTTCGTTAGCTTTGTCTATTAGTATAGTTTTCTTTCTGGTGGAATTGAGTTCAACACCCTATCTTGTTGAATTGTTCTTAGTTTCTTGAGGACAAGAAATAGTTTAAGTTTGGGGGGGTTGATAAGTCGTCAATTTGACAACTTACTAGCATTTTTTAAGCCTAAACTATCATTGTTGTTCATTGATATGTTGATACTTTCTTACTTAAAGTTCATTTGTGTAGGTAAAAGTGAAATTACATGATGAGCAAGGAAACTTTATAAAAATGAGCTAAGGAGAAGGTTAAAGATAAGAAATGTAAGCAAAAAGAAAAAAAGCTGAAATTGAAGTCCCATGAGTCGACCCTCAGTTACGTGATCGCGACCCGAGAGGTGCGATCGCGATCAGTCCACAAGTCAAGAAGAATGCGATCGCGATATGACTATCACAATCGCGGTGTCACAATTGCGGTCCAAAGAGGGCGATCATGGTAGAGCGAAAACGTTTCAAGGGCATTTATGTCATATTTGAAAAATATGGATTTGGGGATTAAATAGGGGTTTTAGTAAATTTTTCACACCATATTTTTTCTATCTTCCATCTTACATATTACCTATCCTTAGTTTAGGGTTTTTCAATTTCTTGGGGCCTGGAGCCTAAATTTGTACCAATTTGAGTTAAGATTTAATAAGAGAAACTCCAAATAGTGGATTTGGTATCTTACATTGAAGATTCATTGGAGCTTAAAGTGTGGTTTTCTCTATCTTTAATTTATTTAATGAATAACTTTGATGGAAGTTTTGGTTTAATTGTATTTATTATGTCTATGATTTGCCAAATCTACCTCTTGGGGTTGTGTTTGAGTAGGGTGCAAGTGTGTGGGTTGTGATGTCTTTGTATATATTTTAGTTTGGTGATGATGGGTTATAGTATTGCTTGGTTAAATTGATTGGCATTTGTGGGTGAAAGCCCCAAACACTCAAATGAGTTTGTTAGGTGAAAAGAAACTCTTGAAAGCTCAAACCAACATTATAAGAGGGGTTTGGGTGAACTTTCAGAACACATATCATCCTTGAAAGAGGAATGTGGGAACCAAGGCAATATTAGACAATTAATGGGTGTAGTTTTTTATGTTTTCAGTATCTTAGACATAAGCGCAATTATGAGATTGCCTATCCCTTAGGTACCATCCTAGAAATAGGGGGGCCCAATTGAGGTGGTGGGTGTCTTTAGTTGACACACACATTACGTACTTGAAAGAGTCAATGAGTAACATCTTTGAGGTTTTGTTGAAAGACTAACCTCAAGGACTTTCAGCCTAGTATACCACATCATCACCAATTAGATTTTGAATCGAATCTTCATGAATCCATGAATGACTTACACCTAGGAAAGCATAATCCCGAGATCCGTTGTTAATTATTTACGCTTTAATTATTCTTAGTCTTAAATTAGTCCCTTAGAAGACCATGGATTTTTTTATCTATTTGAAATGATTGAAAATATCCCAAACCATTTTGTATCATAGGTTTTAACTTAGCAAGCAACTTTTATTTCAAATTTACTCAATCGCCACTCACATTGTTCCTCGTGGATTTGATCCCCATCTTAGTTGGGTAAATATATTAACAACGACCAATTTTCACTTAAATTAATGTGTAGGTTGAGTTTTATCAGCCTATCTAGTCCTATACGAGATTTTATGGAGAGTCACCTATGGGGGTCTTGAAATCTATTCGTTAGGATCATAAATAATCATCTAACCTTCTTGACCAGTTAGTATTGCTGATATTTATGATCTTCGCCAATATGGACTTTCTCTCTTTATTGGAGACGTCCACCTGTCTATTTGTCAGAGGATGATAAGGTGAAGCTACCTTATGATTTACATCATATTTGTCAAGAAAGTCCTTATACAGACAGTTGCAAAAGTGAGATCAACTATCACTCATAATTGCACGTGCAGTGCCAAACAGAGTAAAAAATATTTTTCTTAAAAAAAGTGATGGCACTTCTTTCTTCATTGTTTGGAAGTGCAACTGCCTCCACCCATTTCGAAACATAGTCCACCACCACTAGAATATACTTCATGCCATAGGATCTCACGAATGGACCAATGAAATCAATCCCCAATACATCAAATATTTTTTCCATGAAATATTTTCTTGATGCTGACACAGGGCACAAGCTTGGGAAAAATTATATGGATCCTTATATATAGTGGTCCAATAATACCCATAGTACAAGATTTTATGGGTTGTGTGGATACCATTATGATTACCCCCAACAAGTGATGAATGACAAGCTTCCAGAATGCTCATAAACTGTACCTCTGTGACATACCTCAAAATAACACCCTCCGCATAAATCTGGAAAAAATATGCTTATCCCCATAAGAACTTCCTCACCTCATGCATAAATATTTTGTGATGCTATAAAAATATCTCTTTTGTAATAATATTACTTGCCAAATAGTTGGAAAAATAAGCAAACTAGGGGATTAAGTCTTGAGATACTGTTAGACCCGCTCATCTAGAAAAGTATCATGTCAATATCATCCGATAATTTCTGCATTGCCTCTTCCCCAAGGCGAGATAAGAGATTCACAACCTAGTTCTCCATGCCCTTCCAATCTTTTACCTTAATGCCAAGCCAAATTCTTAGAGTGTGAGGACTTAACATATCAATATCTACTTGGCTTCCTTTTTCAACATAAGATACCTTAATTTTGTATAACCTGTATGGACTATGAATTTTCTCCCATCAAGTAAGATTGGAACATTTTGAAGAAAACACCACCACAAATAATTCTTGATCAGTATCTATATAGTTCTTCTATGTGGGGTTTAATTCCTTACTGGAATAATAGATCGGATGAAGGATCTACACTTATTTTTGGCCTAGGAAAGCACTCAAGCCCACTTCACTAGCATCAAACATAACCTCAAATAATGAAGACCAATCAAGGGATATAATAATAGGGGATGACACCAAACACTCCTTCAGGAACTCAAAGGGATTTAGACATGTATCATGAAAATACAAACTTCACCACTTCCTCCAAATGTTTGCATAACAGATTAGTAATCTTTGTGAAGTCATTGATGAATCTCTTGTAAAAATCAGCATGCCCTAGTAAACATCAAATACCTATCACTGAGAATGGTGGTGCTAATTGTTCAATTACCTCAATCTTCAATTTATCAACCTCAATTCCCTATTTAGAGATCTTGTTCCCGATAACAATACCTTCATTTACCATAAATGGCACTTTTCCCAATTCAATACAGAATTACACCCTTCATTCTTTGCAGTGCGTTAGCTAGATGGGACAAACACTCATAATAGGAGTCCCAAACAATTGGAAAATCATCCATGAATACCTCAACCATGTCCTCCACCATGTCAGAAAATATAGACATCATGCATCGCTGAAAGATGGAGGAGGCATTACATAATCAGAATGGAACTCTCTTGAATGCAAAAGTCCCATAGAGGAAGATAAAAGTTGTGTTTTCTTAGTCCTTGGGAGAAATATTAATCTGATTGTATCCTGAGTACCTATTAAGAGAACATTTCCAACCCGTCCCTACTAGTACATCGAGCATCTAATCCACAAATAACTTAGGGAAATGGTACTTTTGGGTCAAAGTATTAAGCTTTCTATAATCCATGTAAATTCTCCAACCCGTGACTGGTCTCATAGGCAAAAGTTCATTCTTCTCTTTGGGAACTACTATTATTCTACCCTTCTTTGGCACACATTTAATCGATCTAACCCACTTGCTAGCTGTAATAGGATAAACCACTCCTAAATCTAACCACTTGATGATTTCTTTCTTCACAGCCTCCTGTATAGAAGGATTCAATCAATGCTGATAGTCAATGCTAGGAATACAATCCAGTTCAAGATATATCTTATATGTTCAAATACTGGGTGGAATCCCCACAATATCATCTATTGTCCATCCAATGGCGCTCTTGAACCTCCGCAACCCTGATAACAATGTGTCGATCTAATGTTCTAGCAAATCTACTATAATAATAATCAATAAGGTATTGTTGAACCCCAAGAATGCATACCGCAAGTGAGATAGGAGGGCCTTAAATTCCAAGACTTGTGGCTCCTCAATAGATGATCGAGCAAGAGGGGTGCTTCTATTCTTCAAATAATGATCCATCTTTTTCAAAGAATAATTATAAGTATCCCTCCCACGTAATTCTTTAACCATATCTTCATATTCATCAATGCCATCAGTGTTAAAATTCATAATGACTACTTCTAACGCCTCAACCCCAAGCCTATCTTTAATGGGAATAGTCTGTCCATCATCATCATCATCAAAAGTATCTATCACAGACACTAACTACATATCATCTTGATGTTGCATTGACTGACAAACATAAAGATCACTTGTTGATACTTTAGTCTAAACTTTATCTGTTGTAACTCCATATCAATAAATGCTCTACTCGAAGCGAGGAAGGGTCGATTTAAGATAATAAGGGCTTCACAGTAAAGAATTACAAAGTCTGGTTGAAATATAAAGGATGCTACCTTTACCAATATATCGCACAGAATACCAATCGGCCTAATTATAGTTTTGTCAACCTTTAATAATCTCATAGACGTTGCTTTAGGAGCCCCCAACCCCAAATGCTTGTATACTACTAGTGGTATTAGATTTATATTGGCTCCCTAGTAACACAAAGTTCAATTTAAGATGAATGGCCCAATAGCACATACAATAGTAAGAGCTTCAGGGTCCTTCTACTTCTTCACCAGACATCGCAAAGTGATTACACTACAGTAGTGCAACCCACCAAAATAACCAAAACTAATAGCTCTCTTATTCATCACTAATTCCTTCTTAAACTTTGTGTATCCAAACAGCTACTCAAGATCCTTAAGAAGAGGGATGTTGAAGTTCAAGTTTTTAGCATGGAAATGAACTTCTTAAACTTTTGTTCTTCGTTCTTCTATTTTAACCTTTGAGGAAAATGTGGGGGAGGTCATGGAATTCACTTTATTATACGCCCATCGACCTTTCTGTGACCTTTGTTCTTCTCTACATCATTATCAACACCAATAGCCTTTTTTTATTGAGCTTTAGGTGTCTCATCAACCACAACACTATTATTCTTCGACTCATGAATGGTACACAAAAGGGGATCAATAGTTTCCTAACCACTCTGAGTGGTAGTGGCTTTAAAATGATCATCATTCATAGGATTATGAACAGTATTTCTTAGAAAGGTGCTCGACTTCTTCTATATAAAAGTTGCAAACATTTGCTATAATTTTTTTATCATAGTAGCATGGTACTCTACTTTCAGGGTCAATCTTGAATTGTATACCTTAATCTCCTTAATGAAATTTTCCTAATTTTCCTGACCCTTGACCAGTTTAGAAAAAATCGCCTCCATCCTCAGCTCAGTGTCATGACTACATAGTCGAATATACACACATCACATCTCCTTGTAGTTATCCTTGCATCAACTGTCACTGTCCGTCTTTCTTCTCTTATACTTATATCAATCCCTGTAATAGTTTCAACTTTGGTTTCCTTTCTCTTTTGCTCAAAAAAATGCCAACTCTCTATCTAGGTGCTTTGCCTATACATCTACATAAGAATTATAATAACTATTGTACTTACATTATGAGCCAACTATAGTCCCCTACGTAGAATTAATTATCGTGAAATACTTTTTCAACAACCCAACCTCCATCCTTAGCTAAGCAACTTTTTGTGCCACTGTGTCATCAACAACTTAGTGCTCACTGGAAGCACCAATAGCATAAGTGTCAGTGCCTTTCTCTAATTCTTTAGTATGCCATCCTCGATTTATGAGAGATATCAGATCTAATATATCTGAAGTTATCCCCCAGCATTTATGTATGAATGTTCCACCAGTAATAGTGTCTTCTACAACTCTTGAACTAGTGTTAAGGTTTCGATAAAAAATATCAAACAAGCTCTACCCCAAAATCTTATGGTTAGTCACCATCATCAACTTATTTTTAATCAAACCATGCCTCATACATCGACTCGGAGTGTAATTGCATCCTTTAATCTAAGCATTCTAGATAGTTGAAAGAAAGATCAAAAATCTAATTTCACAACTCATTACCAGTAGTGATTGATCCTTGATGAACTTCCCCTAACCATAATGTTGTTTCATCGGTCAAAGAAAATAGATCCAATCTAAGTCGCAGTGTTTTTTGATTTACCCTAGATATACTATATGAAGTGTAAATCCCAATCACGTTTGTATGGTGCATGTTTTCCTTATTTATCGACAAGACAACAATCACATCTTTTAGATTAAAGAGCTGGATCATAGAACTAACATTGTCGAACATCACACCTAGTAAAAAGACATGAGGAATGATAGCTCATATTTTTATAGGCTCAACATATCCCAAGTTGTCCTCTGGATCATAATAAGGTGGCAAGTACTATTAGGCTAGATGTACTTAAGCTCTACCACCTCTAACACTGTATTGATTTTCATCGAGTGTTGCTCGACGATCAACTCCTGGTTTCTATCTTGACAGCTCTACCTCTTAAGTTACCTACGAGCTTCTGCTTTCCTCCTCTGTAAATCAACTACTTCTACTAATAAATTCTTAATTCTTAGATCAATAATGTCTTAAATATCTCCTGAAGGAGTGGAAGTAAAAACATTTGGGTTATCCCAAACCACTTTAGGCTCTACTTCTCGTATGTGTTCAATCATCCTACCAGTCGGCTGTAGGATTCTCTCTAGTTTAGTACTTAGTGGGAGTGAGGGATTGCCTCTAATCCTTGGGTTAGGCATACAATGGCGTACACCCAACTAAAATTAGAAGATAAAAACCCAAAAACTTCTACAACTTTGATCAACAATCATATATTATTCCTCGATAATGGTGCCAAAATTTTGATATTGCCAAATATTACACCAAAAATTAAAAATAAAGCAGTCCATGAAAAATACAGTAACCCAACTCAATTTGGGATCTAACCCACAGGGAGTACATGAATTATCTTTCAAACTTGATAAAATCAACGGGAAGTGCAGGAAAGTAAATGAGAGGAATTGTTGTAGTAAACTATGAAAAGTAACATATTATGGAATGCGTTGGTTGTAATAAATCTAAAGCGAACGCAAGGACTATGTTCTCCCAGGCTTTTCAACACTGTAGGTTTAGCGGGCTCTGTTGAACCAACCCAATATCTTGCATGCAGAATCTAATAAGTTATGTATCACCAATTGTTTTGTGGACTCGCTGGTAAATTTCATTTTTTACCTTTTTAGTATTACAATGTCGCTTTACTAACCCTTATTATAGATCCTAGATTAACTATTAACTTTTGATTCTCTATTTAAATAGATTAAGATTATTATCTTAAGTATATGAAAATGATTAGTTTATATTGATAATTAACTCCAAATTACTATTGTGATCTTCTTTTCGTACTCTCTACCTCACTTGTAAAGCAAGTAGTGAATATATGTGGGTTCCCAATGTTTTCAACCGCTAAGACGTCTATTAAATTAAAGATGATCATAATATATGCAAGAATATTTGTTTGAGACAACATTCCAAATCCCCTACTATGTTAATTTCTCCAGGGTTCCCACAACCCTAGTATATGGATTTAGCCATTTATCATTGTGAAAAAACAAATGTAATTCATAATTGAAACCATTCAGTCAATTTAACAATAATTTATGGTGAAAACCCAAAGTCTCAGATTAATAATTTAACCAAAAACAAGAACAAAGCAATCCCAAATATCAAAGTTGAATCTCATAATCAAACATATAATTGTAAGTAATAAGAGTGCGTAACCTAACTAACAAATGTCAAAAGAGTATTTCCAGAGTAAAAGGAAGCTATAGAAAACCAATTCTAAACAAAAAAGGAAAATCAAAGTTGGTGGCCACCTATGGGGCATAGGTCTCACTTGCGGGGCGTAGGTGGTCCCACCATAGGTGCCGGTTCCCAACTCTACTGGAAAACTCTCTGAACTTCAGTGCATATGAAACCTATGGGGCATAGGTACTACATACGACTGATAGGTAGTCTTGTGACAAACCAAAATCATCAGCTTCTGAATCTCTGAACTTCAACTTTCTGGCACATACTTGACACCTACTCTATGTAGGAAGTACCTATAGGTATCCCAAAATATTCATTTTTAATATTTTTTCTCCTTTTCATCTCCAAAACCTGGTTTCCTACAAAACACAACACAAAATACATCATATCTAACAAAAAGAACTAAGTAACTTGCATATTTTTATCATTTTTAGCATCAAAAGTGTTATGGAACCAAAAAACTTCAAGGCATTTATTAGCCTAGAGGATACAATCAAGTAAAGGATAAATCAAAACACTATAATTACACATTTTCCATGATATAACTAGAATCTATCAAAGTTATGCCACATTCTAAACAATTTCCCATTTTTGGACATGAACCGATACCCAAATATCAATATCACACTCCATTCCCGGACTTGAAATGGTATCATATAGTCAATATAATAAGTAATAACTAGAATCAAACCGCTATTTATTTATATACATCATAAATAATAGTTAGACTGAAATCAATAATTATATACTTCAATTTTATAATAACTACCTGAACTTGAACGGGTAAATGTATCGACAATATCATAATCAATATCCGAATTGGACCGGTATAAATATAATCCATATCATAATCATTATCTGAAATCAAACTGTTATGTATATCATCTATAAAGAAATCAAAGTCATCAACATCAGGTTTTACCGTATTTAGCATCGACTCCCAATATTATCCCATCATGACCTTTTAGTCTCTAGCCTTATCAAGCCTCATTTTAAGAATTTCAAGATATATCACGGTCTTATAATGGTCAAACAAACCATCTCGAGTCTTGGCCTAATGCGGGCCAAAAGGGCCCACTTCTAATCCCCAAAATTTATTTTAAGGCAATTCTCCCCCGGACTAGACAAAGGTATGTAAATTCATTTTTAGATGTTAAGAAAGTCTCAACTAGCCCTAAGATAGACATCCTACTAAGGATCTAAGTCTCTAAATCAAATACACCTAAATTACGGCTTCTAGATACCTTAAGAGGTCCAACTAACTCAAATATTGCAATTTCTTCACCAACGCCTAAAACCCATACCAAATCAAACAAATGATCATAAACATACTATGACTTAGCTCAATCTACGAAGAAGGAAAACCTAGCCTACCTGGCCTCCAAAGAAACCTCGAAGAATCCATTAAATCACTTACTTTCCCTTCTGAGAAGCATTTGCAAGGTTCCCCGCTATCAAGACCTCAATTTATTCAGCATTACAAGAGCAATTATACCCATATTGTATCATAGTTCTTCGGTTAAAAAATCACTCAAAATATTATGCGGGTTCCCTACGGAAATTGCATTTCTGAGCCAACCTAACATTCCCTTATGCTCAAGGAGTAATTACATAAAAATGGGCGATATCCAAACTACATTAATGCTAAACTCAAGTCACCAAGTTTTAGGGATTTTAGAGAAAAAAGGGAGAAATCAACTATGAATATGAAGAAATCTTACAACAATTTCAAAGGAAAATCGTGTATTAATCGTTATCCAAGATCCCCAAATAACCCACTAACTCTAATCGTAGGCTTTTTAAATATTTAGTGTTTAACTCTCTTGAAAATGGATGAAGAAAGGTGAAAACTTGAAAAAAGGTGGATACTTATATCCTTCCCAGGTGCTCGGGAGTCGCTATCGCAACCTGACCCTCACGATAGCCGTATTTACCACCTTCCAAGGTTGTTACCATCGCAGTACTCATAAGGTAGCTGCCAAATTTCTATCGTGGTCTGTGATTGGCGATCGTAAGATCATTAGCACCAGCTAAGACTTAGAGATTTCAATGTCTCCGTCAACCACTCGGGATATATCCAAAATGTCATATACATAAATACACTATGCTAACCTACCAAATTCTATATTCCGGGTTAAATGGCACTTTCAAAATTTCCATCCGAGGTCATTTGTATAAAAAGTAGTTCCCACACCTATTTCCATTTTCTTAACTTCCTATCTAATAGGACCAAATGAGCTCAAGTGACTCGGGACTTAAACTAAAGGTCCTCCTAGCCTAAAATCAATATTTTAAAGCATTTTGAATAATCAGAATTGGCATATGAGATCATTTGACTAAAGTTTTCACTGAGTAGCTTTTGATCCAGCAAAGACTTCAATATAGGGAATTGTCTCTAAAAACAAAACAAACTACCCATTAACCAAAGTATCAGTCCCAGAAAGTCATAAATGATCTGCGGAACCGATAGGAAAGATCTAATTACTAAAATAAGCAGAAAAATGAAAAATAACCTTAAGGGACATTACAATATCAACTCCTAAAAGTACTTTTGTCCGTCAAAGTCAAGGATTAAGATATACCTAAAGCCTCAAACAGGTCTGGATACCGAGTCCGCACCGTGCTCTCAATTTCCCAAGTAGCATCCTCTACTGGACGATGCCTCTACTTAACCTTGACCTTAGGAATCTCTTTAGTGCACAACTGCCTAACATCACTAGCAAAAATCAGCACAAGTTCCTTAACGAAGGTGAATCGCTCATTAAACTTGAATGTGTCCCATCAAAGAACTTAAGATGGGTCAGGATCACCATAACATGGAAACATGGTAAATTGGATGACAAAAACAAAATCTTGGAGTAAAGATAAGTCATAAGACATACCACCAATAGTGCAAAGAATCTGAAATGGTCCAATATATCTAGGGATGAGCTTTCCCTTCCTCTCGAACCTCATCAAACATTTCATAGGCGATACACAGAGGAATACCCGATCACCAACACCAAATCTCAAGGCATGAATCCTACGATTTACATAAGCCTTCTACCTTCTCTAAGCTACTCTCAACTTGTCCTCAATTAACCTGACTCTACCCTGCAACTCCTGAAGCAAGTTAGTACTACAAAGTCTAATATCAGAAGTCTCAAACCATCAAACTAAGGAACAACATTACCTACAGTATAAAACCTCAAAAGGCACCATCTTAATACTCGAATGATAACTATTATTATAAAAAACCGCTACCAAGGCTAAGTGCTTCTCCCACTGACCTTAAAAATCCATAACACAAGCTCGGAGAATATCCTTAAACACTTGAATTATCTACTCTGACTATTCATCGGTCTACGGATAAAAGGTTGTACTATGATCTACCTAAGTGCCAAAATCCTCCTAATAATATCTCCAAAAGATAGTAGTGAACACGAAATCTTCATCAAAAATAATAAATATAGGCAAACCATGCAACCAAACTATCTCACACACATAGATACGGGATAACCTCTTGGCACTGAAGGACATCTGAATTGGAATAACATATGACGACTTTGTCAATTGATCCATAATGAACCAAATACCATTGGAACCACGGGATGCATGGGGTAAGCCGCTAATGAAGTCCAAGGTAATCTGCTCCTATTTCCACTCGAGAATGGGAAATCTTTGATTCAATCTACTAAGTCATTGATGCTAGGCCTCCACCATCTGACAACATACATAATGAGATACAAAATCTACCATATCTTTTTTCATGCCATTCTACCGATAATTTTGTCTCAAATCTCGATACATCTTAGTTGTACTAGGATAAATAGAATACCTAGAACTGTCAGCCTGGTACAAAATCAAATAAATCAAGTCATCAATCCTCAAAACACAAATGCAACTATCAAATCTCAAAACACTCTCAAAATCTATGGTAGCCCTCTTGGATTCACTAGTTACCACCTAATCATGGATGATGCAAAGTCTATTATCTTGAAAGTGATGATCCCAAATCTTCACAAATAGTAAGGACCTAGACTCAGCACTAGCAAGAATCCTCCTAGGGTATGAAACATTAAGTCACACCGTCAAGTTTGATAGAGATTGAATTTTCCATGCCAACGGCCTCTGAGAAATTAAAATATAAGTAAAGCTACCAATATTGACTTCCTGCGGACTCAAGGCATCAGCTACCACATTTGCCTTTCCCAGATGATATGAGATAGAGATATCATGATCCCTAAGAAACTCCATCCATCTATGATACCTAGCATTAAGCATCCTCTAGGTCATAAGATGTTAAAAACTATGATGATCGGTGAAAATCTGACATTGTACACCTTAAATATAGTGCCTCTAAATCTTAAAGGCAAAACTACCATAACCAACTCAGAATCATAAGTGGGATAGTTGTGCTCATCCACCTTAAGTTATCTCGAATTATAAGTGATAACATAAATCTATTGCATAAACACAAAACCTAATTCAACACTAGAAGCATTACAATACACGGTAAATATCATACCTCAACAAGAAGAGAAAAAATAAGAGCCGATGAAAGGAACTCCTTGAGCTTACCATAGCTTGACTCACACTCCTTGAAATGTCAGAAAAGAACCTCCTTTCGAGTCATTTTTGTCATAGATGCTGAAATAGTAGAAAAATCCTTGACAAATCATATATAATAACAAGCCAAACCAATAAAGTTATGAACCTCGGTTGTAGATGTAGTCCTTTCCCAATCACGAATAACCTCAATCTTTATCAAGTTTAATATAATCCTATACTTAGACACCATATGCCCAGGGAAAGTCACCGACATAAGAAAAAACTCACACTTGGAGAACATGGTAAAGAGCATATGATCTCTAAAAGTTTGGAGCATAATCCTCAAATGTTTTGTGTGCTCCTATCTACTCCTTGAATAAACAAGGATTTCATCTATGAACACAATCACAAAGGAATCTAAATATGTCCTTAACTCTCGAATCTTCAAATCCATGAATGCATCTAGGGAATTAGTACACCAAAAAGACATCACTAGGAAATCATAATGAACATTCTGGGTCCTAAAGCCTTTTTTTGGTATATCCTCAGCCTGAATCCTCAATTGACGGTAAACATATCTTAAATCAATATTAGAAAAGAGCACTGCATAATGAAGTTTGTCAGATAAGTAATCAATGCTAGCCATAGGATAAAGGTTCTTCACTGTCACCTTACGAAGTTGCCTATAATCAATACACATCTATATAGATCCATCTTTCTTCTTCACAAATAACACAAGAGCTCCCTAAGGAGACCCACTAGGTCTAATGAAAACCACAATAAGGAGATCCTAAAGCTAAGAATTTACCTCCTTAAACTTGGAAGGATCCATACAGTAAGATGCAAAAAAAATAGGTCGGGTGTTAGGCATAAAATCAATAACAAACTTAATCTTATTGGCATGAGGTATGTTAGGAAAATTGATAGGGAAAACATTAGGAAACTCATGGACTACAAGAATAGAGTCAAGGGGTTGACTCTCTACACTAATATCATGAATATAAGCGAGATATGACTTGCAACCCTTAAAAATAAGTCTCCTAGCACAAATATAATATTCCTCATTGGCTCATAGCTAACAACATCCCACTACACGATTAATGGTATGTCAGGCATGGCTAGGGTAACTAACTTGGAAAAATAATCCATGACCACATGATTGTGGGATAACTATTCAATGCCCACAATCACATTAAAATCCACCATATCGAATATAATAATATCAGCATAAGTATTAATATCCCTAATAGTCATAACACATAATCTAAAAACTCAATCCACTACTAAAGAATCACTCATAGGAGTAGATACATATTAAGACAAAAATAACAAATCCCAAGAAAACTATAAACACATGGCATAATAAGAAGGCATATAAGTAAAAGTGGATCATGGATCAAATAAAACAAGGTCCAACTGATGGCACACCAGAATCGTATCTTAATAATAATATCTGAAGGCTCAACCCTAGGTCTAGAAGGTACTACATACAACTGACCATGCTCACCACCTGGTTGGGATCCTATAACACCCCGAATCTGGTAATTGGAATGCTACACGATGCTCTTGACCCTGAAGGACCACAAGCTAACCCATGATTGATATCTGTAACTATGCACTGAATAATACATTATAAATATGCAAAATATAAGTTGTACGAACATAAGGTTCAAAACTGAATTAATATTGAATATAATACAATATCTGTAGAGGGGTATAAAAATACCCAAAACTGAAATAAACTATCTGAAACTTGTTGTAGTCTGAAATGCTCTAAATTATCTGACAAATTATGGAGTTGATGGGACATGTCCCCAACTAATTTCAAACTACTAAAATAATAAAGTTATAAAATAATAATGATATACTCGAATGATGAGGAATAACTGCTAGGCTGGCTACTGAATGTCTGATCTACTAAGGATGTTGAGAGCTCCTTCTTCTAAACCTATAGTATAAAATACCATAGAGAAATTGCATTAGTACGTTGAATGTATTGGTATGCAAGTGAGGTAAGCTAAATGCCAGGGTTCATAAGCATGGACAATAATAACTGACTGTATAACATGAATGTAATAATACATGCATGAATACGTAATTGTAACTGAGATTATGATAACATTGACTCGTGAATTCTAATAATGTTGATTTACTGATATCTGAGTACTGATACTGGGATACTGAATGACTGAGTCTATTGAGTAATAAGGAACTGATGTCATATTACTGATAAAGGGATGACTGTTTCTGACAATTTTGATTATGAAAAACTAGTCTGATTGACTGTATCTGACAGTCCTAAAACTGAATACTCATAACATAGTTTTTTAATAATTAATATACTATTAACTCAGTTCCTCAAAACATGATTACTGAGTCTGAATACTGATAACATGAGTGACTAGATCAGACGGTCCAGATAATGATGGAACTAGCTGGGTTCTGCACTGTACTTATTTTACTATATCTAACAGTCGTTGATTTCTATAGAACTGAATAGAGTTATATTACTGAAAATAGATCGAAAACTGAGACTATGGGAGGTAATTATATAACCGATATGCCCCGAAATTGAACTGGTAGGGTCCAACTTTTAACCCCAGATGGAAGGGAGTCAGTACTGTGCCACGAGTAAAGACAAGCTGTGAGTATACCCTCTTTGATAGGGAGCTCTTCTGTCAACCCCTCCTAGTAGGAAACTCAAATGAGATGTATAAATCCTTAAACATGTATGGTTCATCTCAACCTACGCTAGCTACATAGTTTTGGAATGCAAGGATTGCTTCAAAAGATCACACCCTCCACTTAATAACAGGTGAGTCCCTATCCTTGGGTTCACTCGATGCTGAATCCTACTCCTAACTGAATAGACACTGAACTAAACTAATACTAATGGTATTGTTTAGCTGAGCTAAACTGAGTTGTCTAAGTTTCATTGTCCAATGGAATACTAGTGAGATCTGAGGACTGACGAATAGTACTGAATTTACATAGATTTTTAGGAATACTGAGTTACCAAGATTACTGAGTACTGATGTTACTAAGACCACTGAGGTCACTGAGATTAATGAGTAGTACTAAACTGATAGTGAATTTACTGAGTTTTCCTGAGTCATGAGACTGACTAAATTCTAAGGATCATGGCTTGACTGAGAGTATCATGAAAATATTTCACTGGCTCTACGCACATAACTAAATTATCGGGTACAAGTACCCCCAGAACTCGATAGCATAAAACTGATAGGACATGAAACTTCTTGAACACATGACCAATATCAAAAATTTATAATACATTAATTGGGGGATTTCATTAAGCACATGGATATCATAGTATTGTACATGAATGGAATTGCATATAAACATGTCATACTTTGATCAACCTAATCTCTTATAAATTCCCTCAACCATTCATAATGGACACAATATAATAGAAGTCATTCTTAGTCATAGGGTAAAGCATACACTTATCACTTGGGTCACAATTAAGCTATAATGCATAATTTCTATTCTCTTAGGCATTGTATCAAACAACTAGGATGCATGACTTAGGCAATAAACATGACCATTAAATTAATACAACAAAACTCCATATTTCAACTTAATTTCATAGGTGTTAGACCACATTCTAACATAGGCTCATGAACAACACATAAAGATTCCAACTTGGGAATCATACAACCTTAATCACATGAGCATTATCAACCCACAGAAAAATATTCACAATATAAGATTTAAAACTTGATTCTTAGGATTCATGGATGAAAGGAATCCATTAATGAACACTCTGCATACCTTAGTTCTTGATTCTATGATGATTAATGGTGAGATTCTTGAATTTGAGTCTTTGATTTGAAAACCCTAGCTTGTTCTTGAGAGAAACTTGAGAGAAATAATATATTTTCAGTGAATTATGGCTGAAGCACGTGTTATTTGGGATATATAGGGGTGTGAAATTGACCCTTTTAACCCTTGGACGCGTATTTTAATTCTGTGAAAAATTCTCGACCGAGACCCCTGGTGCGATACGACATTATTGTGCCATGTCATTGGAATTTGACAACTCTAAATTTGAGTCTTAGAACGACGTTCCATAATCATGGAAGCTCACTTTATTTTAACTATTTGCATCTTGGCTAGCTATGCGATGCGTTGATGGTTCAGGTAGCACACTGTCTTACTAAAATGGCCCTAACTCTTCGCTCGGGTGTCGAATTTGGGTGAATTTGGTATCGATGGAAAGCTGAACATTTGAAACATGTATTTAATATTTATGGGATGATTTGAAGCTAGGTAAGAGTATGGGGTATTACAATATCTCCCCCGTGGGAACATTCATCCTCAAATGAGATTGATTTAGATGGGAGAAATGATAAGCTGAAGTATATACTAAACATGAACAGCTGAAACATGACTACCTGGCTAATCACGTATATCTGATGCATGAATACATGAATGAACTGACTAATGAACATGCTACTAAATATGTAAGGTTAACGATACCAAGTTTGAAATAAAAATTGAGCATGGAAATAAATACGACATTTATAACTGAAACTTGAACATAAAACTGGATAAGCTTAAGAAAAACTATTACCTTGGGCTTAGTCTAAGATTAATTACTAAATATGCATGAGCAGAAACTTGAGAACAAAACTAGGTCTTGCACGTGATACTTGGGATGAATTTCTTGATCTGAATTCAGTACCTTGAATATGTGGAATACGACCTAGATTGGAGCTAGAGGGTCAACCTATGGGTACCCAGTAGTCCAAATTGGATTCGTTACGAGAAGAGAGAAGAATATTTACTTCATGAAAGTTTCAGGAAATTATAGTGTATCTCCCCATTAGGACACTAGGTCCCTAGAAGAATACTGACTTGATTACGATATTGAGGAAAACTGGAATGATGTACAGGGCACAGACGAACTGAATCGTGACTGAATATCTAGGATATGAAACTAAGGCATGATACATGCACCAAGTTGAACACACAACTACCTAGTTGGTCCATCTTAGAATGATCACATTCATGAGATTCTGAATAGTGCAATTAGGTGGAAAGATAGGGAAACCACACCATCTAAACTTGTCTATTCTAATTGCTAAACTAAATTATTAGCTTTATGGACTAACTCATACTGAAAACTTATACTCGATTGGAGCATTTCTATAATACTCTTTCTTTAGACTTCTAATGACTGTAGAGAGAAAACAAATCTTGGTATGGTTGGAGTAGGACATCTGAATGAGAGATCACTACATTGTTGGTGTTTTTGTATTAGGAGGAAATGCCCATGAAACATCATCTAAGATAAAGTGACCAAACTTTATACACTACAACTGAGACTGCTGAAAAGGTTAACATGGTGTTGAGCATGATTTCTTAAATATACTAATTTATATTATTAACTGAATGACTTATAGATGAATGCTGGTAAATAAGACTGAACTATACTTAGTCTGAATGACTAGCTTGAGGCTATAGAGTATTATCCAAAGGAGGTAAGGACTTACTAAGTGACATAAGGTGACTGGGCATAGATTTATGAAAACTGTATTACTTGAAATTGTGAGACCAAGCGTATGACATGATTCAAAAACATCCCATAACTGAGGTAGTGAAATACTAATGATTGATTTACTGATAGATGTATACTATGGTCGGGTAATCACCTTCCCTTATTTATTTCCTACACATACTGGTATTGCTACTAGAACCTGAAGGCCTGGATTTCTGAGATATCATAACCGGAAAATTACTACATGCATGTCGGGTTGTGTTAGACCAACTCACTGGGGTAGATACTAGAAAAGGTCCTCTTAGAATTTGGTATGACCGTAAAGTTGACTTATATGCAAGGAGTTACAAAAGAAAAAGAAGCTCCTAAATCTGAAGACGTGAGAACATATAAATGAAGGATCTGTAACATACTAGTGGCTTTATCAGGAGGACTTTCCTGATCCTGTCAGAACTGAAGTGTATAGAGTCTATTTGGGCATTGCCCACTGATAGCGCCGAAATTGACACCCTGCTGATTCGGGCGACCGGACTAAGCTGAAGGACAATTTTGTTGACTTTGAGGACTGAGTTTATGATAGTCTCGGACATTATAACCTCACTTGCCTCATTCAAAACACTCATTACTTCTGGCGCTACACACACCCTTATGATTCTTATCACACTCTTCAAAAAGTGGATGAGTAAAAACCTTACTATCACTACCCTGGTCCTTAGAGCCTGGCGCCTCATCTCTGTGGTCCTTTTTGAGCTTTGGTGTTGCTTCACTAGGTGCAGATGGAACTGGGGATGGAAACTTATATCTATACAGAAACCGCTAACACCTCGCAACCCTAGTCGAGAAAAACTATAACTACCAGTTTTGTACTTCTTATTTTCCCTCTCCGTCTTCTTAAGTTTCTACTCCTCAATCTGTTGAGTATGGACCATAAGCCTAGATATGTCTATATTCTTAATCAACATCACAGGTTTGCACTTCTTAACCACTCTACGTGGTATCCCATACACAAACTTACTCATTTTGGATCTATTGTCTGATACTACATAGGGAGAATACCTAGCTAACTGAGTAAACTTGAGGGAATATTTTTTTACTCTCATTCTACCTTGTCTAAGGTTGATGAACTCTAATACTTTGGATTATTTCTTCTATAGGGGAAAGAATCTATCTAATAAGGTTGTAGAAAACTCTTCCCACTATATAGGATCTACATCTATACCCCTTTCTACCATTCACTGCTTGAACCACGTATGGGTTGCATCTTGTAGCTGATAAGCAGATAACACTACACTCTCACTGGAATTCACGTCCATGATGTCTGTGACTTTCTGAACCTTGTTGAAGAATTCCTCTAGATACTCTTCGGACTTAAAACTTAAGAATACGAGAGGATTTATTTGGGTGAAGTCCTGAATCCTAGTTGTAGATGAATTGTCCACTTGGTTGGCAAGAACAGCAGCCGGCCGTTCATTTTGAGTTGTGACTGAATTGGCTAGAGTAGTGAATGCAGTCCTGAATTCTTCATGAGAGACATGCTCATCTAGAGGATCTGCCTGAATGGGTTGTGGTGCTAACTGATTTCCTATTCTCCTTTTGTTAGTCCCTTTGGGAGGAATATTCTATAAATGAAAGGGAGAATGGATTAGACTGAGCAAAAATTTTGACCTTAAGCTAACTGGAAAGACATAAATACTGAAAGAAGGGAAACTATTCCTCAATCATCCCATAGCCTTTGCACATAAGTGTGGTGCACAACACTCCCATGTACAAGACTCTACTAGATGCGGCTTTTCAGACTTCCTAGGATACTTTTGAACCTTTACCTATGGTACCAAGTTTGTAACGCCCCAAATTTGGTACCTGGAACCCTACATAGGGCTCATGACCCTGAAGGACCACAAGCTAAACCATGACTGATATCTGTATCTGAGCACTGAAAAATAAATTGTAAATATGTAGAATATAAGTTGTAAGGCCATAAGGTTAAAAATTAAACTAATACGGAATATAATAGAATGTCTGTAGTGGTGTATAACAATACCCAAAACTAAAATAAATAGTCTAAAACATGTTGTAGTCTGAAATACTCTAAACTGTTTGACAAACTGTGGAGTTGATGAGACATGTCCCCAACTAACTACGAACTACTGAAATAATAAAGTAATAAAATAATTATGCTATCCTCGAATGATAAGGACTCACTACTAGTCTGGCTGCTGAACTTCTGA
The DNA here is from genome assembly GCA_030864215.1 of Capsicum pubescens. NCBI lineage: Eukaryota > Viridiplantae > Streptophyta > Magnoliopsida > Solanales > Solanaceae > Capsicum > Capsicum pubescens. The sequence continues at coordinate 116,243,390 of CM061546.1, forward strand.
TTTACTAGGGATGCTCAGGAGCTCGTACTTCTAAACCTATGGTATAAAATAGCATAGTTCAAATGTGTCAGTACGTTGAATATACTAGTATGCAAGTGAGGTAGGATAAATGCAAGGATTCATATGCATGGACAATAATAATTGACAGTATAACATGAACGTGAGAATACATGCATGAATACATAACTGTAACTAAGATTGTGAAAATGCAGACTCATGAATACTGATAACGTGGATTTACTGATATCTGAGTACTAATACTGGGATACTGAATTATTGAGTCTATTGATTACTGAGGAACTGATGTCATATTACTAATAAAGGGATGACTATTTGTGACAGTTATGATTATGAAGAATTGGTCTGATTAACTATATCTATCAGTCCTGAAACTAAAAATCGATAACATGGGTTTTCTTATAATTAATATACTATTAACTGAGTTTGTGATAACTTGATTAGTAAGTTTCAATACTGATAACATGAGTGACTGTATCTGACATTCCTGACACTAATGGAACTAGCTGAGTTCCACACTATACTAATTTGACTATATCTGACAGTCCTAGATTTTTGTAGAACTGAACTGAGTTCTATTACAATAAAATGTAAGTCCCCATCCTTGGGTTCACTCGGTGATGAATCCTACTGCAAACTGAAAAGACACTGAACTAAATAACTATACTAAATTGATACTAATGGTATTGTTTAGTGGAGCGAAACTGAGTTCACTGAGTTTTGTTGTCCGACGAAATGATACTGAGATTTGAGGACTGATGAAGAGTACTAAAGTTACTTAGATTTCTAGGAATATTGATGTTACTGAGATTACTGAGTACTGATGTTACAGAGACCACTAAGGTCACTGATATTCTTGAGTAGGACTAGAATGATAATGAATTTACTGAGTTTTCCTGAGTCATGAGACTGATTGAATTCTAAGGATCATAGATTGACTGAGAGTATCGTGAAAACATAACACTGGCTCTAGGCACACAACTAAATTGTTGGGTAAAAGTAACCTAGGACTCGATAGCATGAAACTGATAGGACATGACACTTCTTGAACATATGACCAATATCAACAATTCAAAATACATTAATCTCGGTATTTCATGAAGCACATGGTTTCCATAGTCTTGTACATGAATGGAATTGCATATAAACATGTCATACTTTCATCAACCTAATCTCATGGACATTCCCTCAATCATTCAAAATGCACACGATATCATGGAAGTCATTCTTAGTCATTGGGTAAAGAATACACTTATCAATTTGGTCACAATTAAGCTATAATGTATAATTTTTATTCTCTTAGGCATTTTATCAAACGCCTAGGATGCATGACTTAGGGACTAGGCATGACCATCAAATTAATCAAACAAAACTCGATATTTCAACTCAAGTTCACATGTTTCAGACCACATACTAGCATAGGTTCATGAACAACACATAAAGATTTAAATTTGGGAATTATACAACCATAATCATTTGAACATAATCAACCCACAAAAAAATATTCACAACACTAGATTTAAAATTTGATTCTTGGGATTCATGAATGAAAGGAATCCTTGAATGAACTCTGTTCATAACTTAGTTCTTAATTCTACGAAGATTGACGAAAATATTCTTAAAAAACCCAATTGAAAACCTAGTTTGTTCTTGAGAGAAACTTGAGAGAAATAATATATTTTGGATGAATTATAGATGAATCACGTGTTATTGGGTATATATGGTGGTGAAAAATTGACCCTTTTAACCTTTGGACGCGTATTTTAATTCTGGGAAAATTTCCCAAATTGAACCCCTAACGAAACGTGGCGTTGTCGCGCCGTGTCACTGGAATTTAATAACTCTGAATTTTACCCTTGGCAATACATAGAATAATTGAGGAGGCTCACTGGATTTTGATGATTTCCAGTTTTGCTGGCTCCGCAAAATGTTGATGGCTCAGGTAGAACACGTCATACTAAAATGGCTCTAACTCTTCGTCCGGGTGTCGGATTTGGAAGAATTTGGTATCGATGGAAAGCTTATTCAACTTCCTAAATGATTAAAAGTAAAAATATTTAAAATACCACATTTATAAAAGTGCATTTATCTTTGAAACAAGTTTTTAATAATTTTAGGATGATTTTAAGCCAAGTAGTAGTACGGGGTATTACAGCTCCTGAATGATCTCCTACCCTACCTGCCTGAGAACCTATATGAGCACCCTAAGGCCCATACTTATAACCATACATAATACCTATAGCTGAGGGATAAACTACTCTAATAGGGGGAAAACTCTAAGCTGTAGAAACAATCGCCCTAAGACTAGAAAAATTATGTGAGAAATAACAAAAAGCTCCATAACCAAAGCATGTCATATGAGCTATACATGAACTACAAGATCTAGTGGATAAAGAATAACCACCATGACTAGAATAACCAAAAGATTAGTCCCTTGACGAGGAACTACTAAACTTACTTAGGGGATCACTAGTACAAGACTGACCTCCATCGATAGTCTAGAGTGCTGCCTTAATGAGTCTAATGTCCTATATTTAGTGTAAAATTAATTGAGTTAATGTGTTTGAAATTCAAGTAGGAAAAAGGTGAAAGTTAAGCCCAAAGTAATAGTTAATTATGTGTACAATTGATGTGTTGTGGTGGGGATTAGAGAAATACATGCTAAAGAAATTCCTATTTTTAGTCCAGTTGTGTTACAATGAACCTGTTTTGTCCCTGGTCGTCCTTGGACAGTGTGTACCTCAACTAAGGCAAATTTCTTAAGTTGATGTTGGCTATCATAGGGGTGGGTAATGTAAAGTAGGTATGAAGAATGCTAAAAATGGAATCATGAAGTAATTGATAGTGCTCTCCACCATATTGTATGTGAATAAGCTTAATGAGATAGGGGAAAAAAGATAGGGGTAGAAAAAAATGGTGGAAAGTTTTTCTTAGAAGGGAATTGAATAAAAAGTATAATGTATTAAAGCGCTTAGGGAAGATAGTCACTATTCTTGGAAAAAATAGTTCATACTCATTCTTAGCCTACCTTACAATCCTTGATGACCTATTTGATCCTAAGCTACTTCATTCTGATATTATTGGAGTACTACACTAAGGGAAATCTTATTGTTCATCTAGTGTAACTTGTCAATTTTTTGTGAGTGTTAGCATAATTTGATTCTTATATCCATTTTGTTATAAATTGCATTTATGTGAGTGATTATAAGTAACTCTCTTGTTGTAAGGGAAAATGTTAGATGAATGTGGGCGATTTATATGATGTCTTTGATTGAGAAATATGCATGAGTTTTCCAACTTAAAAAGTCAAATCTTAAGTCTTTGATGTTTTAGAGTAGTACTCTTGAACTTTCAATATTGTATGTAACATGCTTAGTGTAGAAACTTGCATTTTGTATAGTCATTGTAGTACTAGCTTTAGTGTCCTACTTGTAGTAGAAGTGTGGAGTCAGCTGAGCTTATTATGCTTAGAGTAATGAGTTGTTCGAGGACAAAAAAGGTTTTAAGTGTGGGGTGGTGATTTGAGGTGGATTTATGCACCTCAGTATTGTTATCCTTGCTTATTTAGCCTTATTTTTAGGACAACTTGTGTGCTTAATATGTTAATGATGATATAATTGATCATATAAGTGTTTAATTAATTGATTACAATGTTTAAGGCGTCTTTTAATCATGTTTCTACTTGATTTGGTCACTTAATGTTTAAATGAGAAAACTAGTGTTACTAGCTTGAGCAAAGTGTTGTTCTAGTTGATCGCGGCGGATTCTGAAGTGTGTAATGAGTTTCTAATGTCATTAATGTGTAATTAATTGTACAAAAACATTGTTATATTGTTCAAAGTTCAATTGAATCAATACAAGAGTCAACACTACGCTAAATATTAATAGGACGAAAAAGATTAATAGGACGAAACAAGTTCTTAGCTTTAGTTTCAAGTTCACCATTGTGGATTGTTTGTTGTTTTGAGCTCTAATCTGTTGTGTTTTATTCTTTAGAATGCTTGGTGAGTAAATTGTGATGATATATGGATGATTAAAAATATGGAATAAAGTGGAAACAACACCATAATAGTTGGGATGGATGACAAATGCACAAGAAAAAGTTTAGATGTCAATTTGGATGTTCCAGTGAGCCCTTGCAATAGAGGGGCTTCACGACCCATATTCCATTGGAATGGGCAGTGCGTCATGACCCATATTACATGGGACTGAGTGGCGTATTGTGACCCTTATTCCCTTGGAATGGGTATCCCATCGCGGACCTTGTTGCACCATCGACAAAAATCTCATCCTATAAATAGGACACTTAAAGCATACTGTAGAACAACCTGGGACATCTTCGAGGATTGGAGTGGGGCTGGAAAACTCTTCAATTAGGGTTTCTATTTCATTACAATAGTTTATTTATGGATTTTATCATGTATTCATCTATGTTAATTATGGTTATGTCCATGAGAGGCTAAAAGCCCCTTTTTGGGGTTAAGGACAAGAACATGATTACTATTGCTTTGAATGGATTTAGTTTTTATTACTTATCATATTTGGTTGTTATTTATCCTTTTTATAAGTATTGTAAGGAGTATCTAACCTTAGAATACATATATTGTCGTCTTGTAAGCCCAAGATGAGGAATAAGAGGGTAGAACATGGGGGTAAATAGAGTAATGTTCTTATTGTTTTGTAAAATAAGCAATTTTAATTAGTGCCTAGGATAGTGATATAACTAGAAGAATTATTTGTTTCACTACGGGATGAAATATAAATTCCTTTAGATTAGTTCTCACATCCTCGCTCAACAATGTAGTTGTAGGGATAACCTATATAGGTGATTAGAGGCTCGAGAGACCATGATCATAAAATCAACCCCATGAATCAACAACCATGATAGGTAATCTAACCAATGAAGTTCAATAGCATAGTATGATTTTTCATAGTTCCTTAACCCCGCGTTTCATTCTCATTGATTGTCTAATCTATTTATTTTTTCACATAGTTTACTTCACTTTAGTTTTCAAATTCCAAACTCGTTAGATTTCATTTGCACTGCTCTAATCTTAAAAATTAACTAGAATTGCATAGTTTATTAACACTAGTCCTTGTGGGAATGATACTTTGATTCTATAGGGACACTTTATTATTTGGTGAGACCACATACACATGCATGTGCGCTTGGGAGAAACACTATGCCAACAAAGCATAAAATACTGCACTGAATAATTACATGGTGACTGAATAGGAATATCTTATGGTGGTGTTTTCCTTTGAAAATTCTGGTCCTTCTTGATTTTTACCTATATCATTGTCCCTAATTATAATACTTATCTTAGGTACCTAATAGGGAAAAAGATGCTAAGGCTAGGATGATTTGATGAGTACTACTGCTATAAGAATTTTATTTTGAGGTTATGGACCAAAAGGGCATTTAAAATTAGGTTGCAGACCTTCTGTCCTGCCTAGAGAAGAAGAAAATGCTTAAACTAAGGATGAGCTTGAGATTGATGATACTTTTCTAGATGAGAATTTCTTAGCAGCAGCGGAAGACTTAATCCCTTTGTTTGCTAACTTTTTCAATTATCTTGCAACCAACCTCAATCTAGAAAATATGTCTTTCCAGCAGAGAAAATGATTTATGAATGAGGTACGAAAGTTATTTTAGTATGAGCCATACTTATTTTGACTGTGCTAATGGTATGATTGGGAGGTGCAATCATGAGGTTGAGATGATGAGTATTTTGCAGGCCTATCATTCCTCTCTAGTTGGGGATCACCATGGAGGTACTTGCAGTTCCCACTAAATTTTACAATATTGAAACTATTTGCCGACTATCTACAAGGATGCACATGATTATGTGAGGTCCTATGATCAATGAAAAAGGCAATGCAATATCTCATAGAAGCATGACCTCTCTATGACACCCATTTTTAAGACTAAGCTATTTGATGTATGGGGTATTGACTTTATGGGCCTATTTCTGAGTTTTCAAGGGATGAAGTACATCTTGGTGGGAGTATACTACGTGTCCAAGTGGGTGAAAGTAATTTTTCTTCCTAACTATGATGGTCGGAGTATCACATCACTTGTGGAGGAGAATATTTTCTCTCTATTTTTTACACCATGAGCTACCATAAGTGAAGGTAGGTCTTATTTTTTGCACTTTTTTATTTAAGGGACTACTTGAGAAATATTTTGTGAAGCTTAAGGTGGAAACACCTTACCATACATAGTCAAATAGGAAAGTTGAGGTCTCCAATCGGGAGATAAATCATATTGCAATGAAGAGGGACAATGCTAATATGACTGAGAAAGTTAGACAATGCACTTTGGGCCTAGCAGATAGCTTACAAGTCCCCCATTGGCATATCTCTTTATCATCTTGTCTATAGAAAGCATGACACTTGCTGGTTGGACTTGAGAATAAGTAACTATGGGTGTTGAAGAACCTAAACTTTGAGTCGAGTGATGGAAAAACTTAAGATTGGAAATAATAAATGAGATGGATGATTTTCGTCTCCATGCCTATGCGAGTTCTACCTTGTATATGGAGAAACTAAAATTGTTCCATGATAGGAGATTTGAGAGGATGGAATTGAAAAATGAAACATGCAGACAACTCTAGGTATGTTTACTCATGCTTGTAGTCTATGGGTCATGAGTACAAATCATGAATCATGGGTTATACTCGTGAGAATCAGAAGGGAATTTCTTTCCTCTAAACTTGAAACACGATTTCTACTATAGACCGTGAGTCCAACCTAAAGATCTTGAGTTGAGTTATGGGAATCATAAATCCCAGCAGGTCTCTGAATCTGACTCATGAATCTATTCCACAATTCATGAGTCCAACACAGGATTCGTGAGTTGGGACTTGGGTCACTACTTGGCCCAATAATTCCAAATTTCAAATTTTGTTTAAAAATCATTGATCTTATGCGACCCGACCTATATCATCAATTGAATTTGAATAAAACCTCAAAAGAAGATCCAAACCTAAACAAAAAACTCCTACTCCAATTAAAACACTTAAACTCTTCCCTTAAATTAAATAACTTTTATGCACATTCCACTCAAAACCCTTCTTAGTCCCTCTGTTTTTGCATGTAATAAGACCCCAAGATGTCAAAATGATCGTTCTTTATTTTATTTGATCTTTATATGTGAGGTAATTTTTCTCAAGTTTCAAATTCATTGATAATCTAATATTATACAAGGAGACTTGAGATAACACTTAGACAACTAAGACTCTTTTGACACTCAAAATTCCTTGAATTTTTTGAAAGATGAAAGGGTGTAATTGAACTGAGTTGCATTGCTTTGAACTAATTTTGTTAGAATAAACTGCATAGGTGATATATTGTACAAATTTGGAGTTGGAATTTTTGATTAAAAGTTGTTCACCCATAGTTTTGAACCCATAAGACCAACCCACAACCCATGAATTATACTCACAAGTCATGGATTGGACTTGTGGGAATCATACTTGAGGATCAGCACCTCAGACTCAGGATCTAATATGAATGAGGGTAAGTCATGACTAATTAATTAAACCCACAAGTTGATGGTTGAACTCTTAGATTGAGTTCTCAATTCACGAGTCCAACATACAAAGTTTTGTGTTCAAGCCACAAATCTTGACCTGGACTTGTTGGTTGGACCTACAGTTGACTTAGTTTATTTGTCTGCTCTAATTAATGTGATTTGATTACTGATAATTAACCATACAGGTACCATAGAACCAAAAGAAATACCAAATAAGGGTATGCAGCCCAGACTGAGAGATGAGTCTTTTGAGTAGAGTAGATTTGTAAAGGAGTACTCCATTGATAGTACACCTTTGTTCAACACTAGATTTGGCACAATATGAGAGAGATACCACAACCAGGGTTGTCATTCAATCAGTCTCTCAACCAAGTTCCTATCCAACACTACCATTAGTATCTCAATCCAGGACACAAACCCCACCAACTCCTATTGCCCAAGACAAACCGTAAATGAAGGTAGCACGATGGTCACTACCATACTTCCCTTCCACTTCCTAGTATGATGATGGAGTGAAAAAATATAATTTAGGTGATAGTGAGAAGGAGTTAGTTGTTCCCTAATTTAACAAGAGAGTGGAGTCTGAGTACGGTAGCAGAGATAGAGAGATAGGTCTCCACAGTCTGATAAAGGAGTAGAGTCTTCAAAGAGTGCTAAGGATGCCACTACATTAGACCCATTCATTCTAGTAGAGGATTCCACACATATCTATTGTCCCACCAACCATATCTATTTAGAGGTGGTTTATATAGGACATAAAATACTTTTATGACCTTGATATTAATATTAATGATTAGGCCAGGCCTCGATGAAGCATAGTTGGGGAGCCTAGCATTGGCTCACAGCTTTGATAGAGATTCTAGACACAAATGCCACATTTGATAGATATAAGCTTAAATGGATGGGTGAGCCTTTTGAATCATATATCTTAGAGGTAGTGTGTGAGTCGTATACTTGCAATGCTATATCCATCGATTTGATCACACCAGCGTGGAAGAGAGCTCAAGACTAAGCTCCACTAGCCCATACACTAGTCGAGTTTCTTTTAGGTTTATCTATCAGAGAAGATGATATGTAGATTTCTTTTTAGGCCAAAGTTTGAGAGGTCGAAGACTAAAACTAAGTTTTACTATGTGAATAGGATAGTAAAGAGTAGGAGGACAATAAAGGATCCCGACCAGCGAGAGCAAATGAGAGATTTATTGAGATTCGTTCCTTATTAGATTACTGAGCTTGGTGTTGAGGCCTCTTGGGTCATGGGCAAGGAAAATATAAAGAGGTCCTCCATACACTTCACAGGGAAGTTTTTGTGTTCCGTAGTAAAGAATCAGTTGAGTCCTACAATTGCAGATAAGACACTTACATAGAATCGGGAAGTATTCGTATCCATCATCATTGCTATAATGACATAGATTTTTCCCTATGGATCAAATATAAGATTCATGAGAGATCTATTCAAGAGATAACTAGTATTCCTTTCCATTACTTTATCCAAAGACTATATGGTGAAGTGGAAGTATCGTTATTACAAAAGATTGATCATCGCATTGTTGTTACTTGAATGACTAGTGTAGGGTTGATTCATGATGTCTCTAACCCAGTTGCACTAAAGAAGCCATAACTTTCTACCTTTTATAGAGTGGCCTTCTTTGAGGGTCTTTTAGATTTAATTGAGAAGGTTGATAGGACAAAAATGATCATTGATCTTGAGATAAAAACCATATAGTAGAGAGTTTAGCTACTGTGGGAGGTGATATAGCTACAAAAACTTCAGCTCTAACTTCTACTTCTATAGTTTCCCTTCGGCCACCAACTTCAGATATGGTGGTAGTATCATAAGAGTTATTAAAGCAGTTAGTGTATAGGCAACATGAGTTAGTATATCTCATAACATACATTGACACTTAGTTAGTCAAGTTAATTGGTCAGATCCTACCTTGGATTCAGACTACTTTGAAGGCATCAGAGGCACGAGTTAAGTTTATCATGATGGCTACTATAGTGCAATTTATTAGAGTGTTGTATGTATGGATCAATAGTTGGATATTCGGATGGAATAAGGACTCCATGAGGCTCAGGTTATTAATTTATCAAGCCTATATGTGAAGGTGTCCATGATGAGATTGGAGGTCCATACTTTAGCTGAGAGCTATGATCTTATTATTCCTTTGATTATACCCTATATTCTATAGCCAATACTGTAATGAACATTAAGGTCATTTTTCATATTAATGCTTATCTTAACTATTTAATCTTCTCCATAGCTTCCCCAAGTTATTTATGACTTGTTAGGACCGACGGTTCGATTATCGGGCAGTTCATGTGATTTTTAGAGCCAATTCCCTATTTTAAAGTCTTCTCTGGTTCTAACTAGCTATTGTGACAAAACTACAATGAAATAATCTTGTGTAAATTCCAACATGCCAGCAGATCTGGAATATCGATTATAGTATGGGTTGACCTTTGGTTTGGGTCCTAATGCACCCGAGCTCCTATTGGTTGAAAAGTTGAAAATTGGAAAGAATTGGTATGGGACCTATATTTGGTCGCAACACCCTAAGATTGAAAATCTTCCTTTGCTATCACATTAGGAACTTCAATTTTAGTCTAGGGAGATGTTTGGTTTAGTTCCCAAGGCTCCCAGACATATTTTGGGCTATTGAGCAGATTTTATGAAAAGTGATTAAACTATAGGTTTTGGCCCCACTTATTATCTAAGTGATCTCCGATGAAATTCTTGATGATTCCAATGGATTTAAAATGTCGTTTACACTCAAAATTAACCATTGGATCCTGTTCTTTGGATTTTCCATGAGTTTCGAGGGTAAAAAGCTTATTTTTGAGTTTGTCGTCATCTGGTGCAACCACGATTGAGCCCAAGAGTGTAGTGATTACGGGTAGCTCAATTTCATCTTCTATAACCATTATAATGGTATATTTTTAGTTTTAGGGGTTATATGAAGTCCCTAAGACATGTTCGGGGCATTTCCCCTTTACCATTTAGACCTAGAAACCCCAAAATGAGTGTAATAACTCAAAATTGGTCATGAGGGTAACTTGGGATCTTAATTATCATCTTGTATTGTGATTATATTCAATATTAAGGTAAGAATTTATGAATTTATGCTTGAATTTCTTAGTTTTGACCCAAAACCCCAATTTAGCTTAGGGCTTAATTTTAGCCAAAAGTATGCTTAGGTTTCACCCATTCTTTGAGGGTTGTGACTCCTTATTCATGTGTGAACATTGGGTTGGTCTTGAAAACTAATTTTTCTGTATGTGAGACCCACTTGGAGTTTTGATGTAGTTTTTGGACCCGAATTACGATAGTGAAATATGGATTTCATTAGACTCGTATTAATATGTAGATTATGGTTTTGATAGTGTGGGATTGTAAAGTGAAGACGAGAATATGGTGCATGAAGTGAGATTTTGTGGTTTGGCCTTGAGGAAGGATTCTATCTGTTTTTCATTATTAATGATGTGTGATATATATTGCATGTGAATATAGATGTTAGGCTTGATTCTGAGTAGGATAACTTGACCTTGATAGTTGATGTTTTAGGGAATAGATAAGGGTTTAGGACCCGTAAGATTGCATGTTTATAACCCTTTTGTATCCTATTTCCTTCCCACTTCAATTTAGATTAGTTATAGTACGTATATGATAAAATTCTGCTTTTGGAATATGGTTTTAGATTTTGAAGCATGATTTGTATATTTAGCCTTATTGGACCGGTGTGGTTGTCTTAAAATTATAAGTTGGGTAGACTTGACTTGAGTACCCTAGTTTTTAGTAAAAGTGGCTATCTTAGGCTTGAATATTACTTTCTTGACATCTAGAATATGAGCTAGATACCTTATCCTAGTTTTGGGGAAAAATATGCCTAATTATTGAAAATATGGGTTATAAGAGGGATCGTTCAGCCCACTTAGGCTTAATATTGTGTTAAGTCTTATTGTATTAGTATGGATGTTAGACATAGATGAGGCTAGTAAACCTTAGAATAACGTTACTTCATAACTTGGTAACTTGTATTGATGTTCCCGAATTGTGGCTTTTGAGTTATGGTTATGGTACTGCCTGAGTAAGTGAGATTGGGAATTTAGAGATAATATTCCTCCTAGATACATTATGTGGCATTTAGAGATTCTATTTTCTTTTAGACTTTATGATTGACCTATAGAGATGCTATTTTCTCTTATACTTGATGATTGTCCTATAGAGTTTCTATATCCTTTAGTCATAATTGTTGGACCTATATAGATGATATTCGTCTTTGATATGTAAATTATCCTAGATAAGTGATATTCTTGGTAGTCATGATGTATGACCTATTGATATAAAATATACCATAGGCAATTACATGTCTTTATATATTATGCCTCCTAGATGTGAGACGCCTCTTGTTTGAGAGATGATTAAATTTTTATCTATATTATGTCTCATATGTGTGAGATACCTTATGTGTGAGATATGATTAAATGCTTATTGATATTATGCCTCCTATATGTGAGATAATTGGAGGTATGCTACGACTTATAACTATTATTATTGATATGATTCCCAGATATATGTAGGGGCCTAAGGCCATGATTATGTTGTTATGATTATTTCAGATAAATTATTAAGCCAAGGGTTGTGTTATGATATTGATTCAATAGACGAGAAGTGTTTAGCATTATAAATGATATGATTATAGTTTATGAATATGAATATGTATATGTTTGTATACACATCTCTTCAGTATGGGACAGAGGAAGCTACGGTATAATGCTTACTATTTCACTAATTGAATACTGGTAATGGCTGTCCTAGTTTGGGTACATTTATAATTATTATATTGGTAATTGATGAGATTCTAGTTGAAATACGATCTTATGACTGTTCTTCCTAATTAAGGGTTATGCTAACTGGTAGCCAGATGTCTTTTACATGTCTATGATATTTGATGGCTAGAAATCTAATGTACTAGTTAATGAACCTTGCTTAGTTTAAATATGGTAACGTGCGATGATTGATACGTGGCTGATAATGATGTTGAATAGTTGATAAATGTGGATTAGTTTGTAAGCGATGGTTAGTTAGTGAAAGATATTAGTTAAAAAAGAATGGTTAGATGAGAAATGGTAAGTTGTTGACTATTAATGATTAACGAATATGGTATGATTAACTGATAATAATGAATGGTGGATAAATGATGATTTTTATCTAGTGATGAACCTTGACTAGATGTTAGATGTTGGCTATTTAATAAATAATTGTTAGTTGCTATCCCGTGAGTAAGGATAATATTTAGGCTATTGACTAGAGGTTATGTGATGACTAGTGAACTACTGATTATATTATAATAAATGTTGGTTAACTAATAATGAGTAGTTGGGAAGTATTGACTAGATAGATATTCTATTGTGATATGTCTATATTTATGAGCATTTTAGTGTATCTTATTCAGTTATGGTAATTGTGGTGATATTGATACTCGACAAGGCCTGAGAATACTATTGTGATGCTATTAATCCCTGGCAAGGCTGGAGGATACTATTGTGAAGATATTCATACTTGGCAAGGCTAGAGGATATATTTGTGATGATATTGATACCCGACAAGGACGGAGGATACTATTGTAATTATATTGATACTTGGCAATGCCGAAGGATACTATTGGTATTATATTGAAATCCGACAAGTCTAAAGGATACTGTTGAGATAGTGTTGATACCCGACAAGATTAGTGGATATATTGATTATGGTACTGATGAGGATGGTTATGATTAGTTATGATATTGATTGTATACTTTGAATTCATTCCTACATGGGCATCACCTATCACTAGTATGAACCTATATTTATTATCCAGTATGGGATGGTTGTATATACATGGGAAAATAATATACCTTGTGTTGTTGTATGTTGATTGAACCTTCCGAGCCTAGGGTGGTGGTGGTACGCATATGTTCAACTAAGTATTTGGTTGTGCAGAGTAGATGGTTATTCGTGTTGTTATTGTTATTGTTATTATCATTGTTATGATTATTATTATTGGTAGCTTAAGATAGATTGATCATTGATCCAAAATCAGGATTTAAGGTACGTCTTCGGCCTCCCCTATCTTAGGATTGCATTATTATGCACAATTATTTCTTATCTAGCCTTGTAGATTAGGAATATAAATTATGATAGTATTTAAATCTTGATAGTATATTAATGAGGTCTTAAAATAAGAATATGATTATATACGTTATGCTTTGAGATGACTTCATGTTCTCTTATATATATATATATAGCTATATGAAGCTATGATGCTACCACATATCCTATCCTTCGTTGTTCACATTGTATAGTCATATTTTTGCCTTGCATAGTACTATATATCCTTCTTTCTCTCTTTATTTATATATTGACTTGGAATATATGGTATAGCATTGGCATATATTAAAGGTAGATGGAATAGGATAATTCACCCTGATACTTCCTTAGTCTTATTATGTTAGACTCTTGGACATGAACATGATAGTTGTTCCTTCTTATCTTATTGACTTGTCGTATGATTGTTGGAGTCTTGGGTGTAGTTTCCATTCTATTTATATGTTGTATACATATTATTTATCTTTGGAGCTTAGTTGGCAGTAGCTTACTGAGTACGATTTGTTTGTTACTCATACTACACTTTTGTAGCCTACAGATAATAGTTAGGGTTATCACCATTAATGTGTTTATTGTGCACACCAGCCTTGGTTTAGAGACTTAGAGTCAGTTCATGCCATTTTGAGTATTACTTATCTCTCTTTTATGTATTAGACTAGTCTCTAAGTTTTATTTGGAGATAAGTTGTATGGGTCTATTTATCATGATTTATCAGTTTAGTACTCTTTTTATATTAGAAACTTTGTACTGGTACTACTAAGTTTTTGGATTCTTCTATATATTAATCTTTATTTCACATATTCTGCATTTTTTTCCTTATATGATTGAGTAGTCTATTACTAGCCGCTCCAGACTACGGGTTGGCTTGTGTACTGGTGGATTATGGTAAGCGCCATCATCACCTGAGATATTGGGTCAAGAAAAATGGGTATTAGAGCCAAGTTTCATTTGTGTGTTAGTACAAGATGTAAGTATTAGTAGAGTCTTGTGGATGATGCAGAGACGTCCGTAACCTATCTTCGAGAATCTAAAATGATATTTTAGGAAGTTCACTCCATGACTCCTTATTATGTTTCTGCATTTGTATGAACCCTAAATACATTCTTTGACTTTATTCTATCCCCAAAGGACGATGCAATATTGTCGATAGATGCGGATAAGACTCCAACACGCATTTGTAGAATTTCAGCGCATCATCAAATTAAGGAATCAAAGATAGATATCAAAGATCTCCAGTAGCAGCAAAAAAGGATTTGGAAAGAGTCCTCATCAGACTTGCAGAGTGTGGTATGTTTGTTTGAGCAATAGTGATCATTCTAGATTATGGGGGTTGTATCTCAAAGTATTTTAGGATCTTTGTTTGGCTGTGTTGTGATAAGAGACCAGTTCAGAGAATGCCCCTGGTATGAGGTAGGTGATTAGATAGAGTTAGCCTGTATTCCCTGCCAGCCTAGTGTTCCAAATACAGGTGGTGATTTTGGATGTTTGGACATAATTTTACAAATTTCTCTTAGCATCAGTTGGCCATCCATTTGGGATCTATTTTATGTTTTCTCTATATTGATGCTTCAAGAATTGTTAAAGCCATAGAGATACCAACTACTAGTCTAGAGTGTGTCCCTGACATGAGATTCAAGTCATTTAGCCTAGTTAGATCAACTTGTGATGTTGTGACATCTTTAGTTAGAGATAGTGCGCTTGGCACCTCAGTCGATGATTCAGTCGGTTAGTCTGATTTAGACCCATTTAGATTTATTTTCCCTATGCCCATCAGACATGTGACTACGAATGTCCCCATGATTGGCGTGGTTTTACTTCTCACATTTATATCTTATTATATGTATTAGGGTTTCCATACCCATTGAGGGTTATATGCCTTGATGAATTTTTATCGATCCTTATATGCCTTATTTTTAAATTCATGGTTATGTTACTACTCCGTGGTTTATTTCTTTTAGTAGTGGACGGAGTACATCTATATTGATATTTTCCCCTATGGGAGTGGTTTTGGTTTGAGTCCCATTTATCTTGGCCATTAGCCCTATTATGGCCATTGAGTAGTACATGAAATTGATATTCATTTTGGTACTATCTATTCAGTATGTTGATATTGATATTGTTGTTACTATTGCTACCACTATGTGAGGTTATTGATATTACTTGATATTATTACTCGATCATTATTACATGATTAATTTGATTCTCGCTGGGTAGCTGTATAGACTAGTGTTATCTAGTTAGACTTTTATTTTCTTGTGATATTATTTGGTGGGTTGAGTAAATATAGCCCGATTTGATGATTTCTATCCCCTAGCACGGTGAGGTTGACTATGTTCTCTCTTTGTTAGCTATATTAGATTGATTGTGAGGATGTGTTGTGGTATCGAAGGTAACTAACTTTCCATGGTCTTTGTGTATTTTAAGTCAACAATTTAGTTATATTGACCATTTTTGAGTTTGAGATTCTTAGACTTGCCTCCTGTGTTATGATATCTTTTGTTTTGGGTATCCTTTCTTGTATAACTCATTTATCAGATAGACAAGTTTGTGTTTTGTTCTTTGTTTATGGTTATTTCATAGTTCGATAGAGATTTTGATGTTGATGTTGAGATGTCATGGTTTTATCTCGTAGGTACGTTGGGTTCGTTCCCTCGTGATGGATTATCTTATTGTTAGTGTGGAGATTTGATACTCCTTTGTCATTGTGAGATGTTTTTTTCTAGTGGAGTTTGAAAGTTAGAGGTAGGTGGCCTTTCCTGTGATCGCTTTTTAAGTTGGCAAATTAAAAAATCGTTATCTCAAGTTGTTGGTACTCTGGTGGTGGTCTCAACTTAAACCTTGGTTTTGAGATTTCTATTTCTTCTGTGATGATGTTATTCTTGGGTAGATTGTGGTAATCCCTATTTCAATATTTGTTCTGCCTAGTGAGGCTTGCTGTAGTGATTATCCTTGATGATATGAGCCTGTGCCTATTTCATTGCCTCGATGGAGTATTGCATTGGTTAGTTCCCATCTTAAGTTGCATTTCTCCAAGTAGCTAATGTTTTTTCTTTCACTGGTGTGGTTTTTATCCTTGAGAATTATTTAGTATATTTTGATAGTTCATGCCCCCCAGTGGATATCGAGTGGGTTATATGCATTTTCAGCCAGTGATTTTTTCCTTGGCTTGACTCTTATTTTGCCGATATATATCATTCCCTCCAGTTGATATAGAGTTGGTTGCTTATGTTATCAGTCAGTGGTTATTCCTGCGCTAATATTGCTCTCTAGATATGTCTCAATTGTGGCTTGGTATAATTTATTTCGAATATGTTAGATTTTGGATACTATAGTCGATTTGTCATAGTTGACATTGATATAGGCTTATTGGCCCAAGTTTTCAATTTTTAATCCTTGGAATGGCGATTGGGAAGTATGATAGATTTAGAGTATTAATTCCTACACGTTTTTAGTTTTGAGTTAGATATTTGAGATTGAGTGGTTCAGCCTTGGTATTGAGATTTCAGCTTGGTGTTATAGAGCCTGCATGCACTTTTGTTGTAGACTTGTCCTTATTCAGATTTCATTCATAGGATGGCTGAGCCTACTGCGTGGTTCCCTATTTAGTCTTCTGGACTTCAATTGGATTATATTGATAAGTGTTCAGATGATAGCCCATGGGCCCCATATTGGTTATTTCATTTTTTACCTCAACTTTTAGTTTTCTTTTTAAATTTTGATGATTTGCTCAGGGAAAATAATATTCTCAAGTTCGATTCAGTATGTCTTCATTATCGATGGATGACACGTACTTGAGTGGAATATTCAGTGTTAAGTAGTTATACCTTGGGTTTTTAGATTTTAGTTTGATTTTCATTCAAATTGGTTGGAGTGTTGGCATGGATTGTATTCCGTGATTATCTCATTTTGTATGCCCAAATAATGTCTTATGAGTTTATTCTCATGATTGCCTTATGTACTTTCCGCGGACCAACTTTAGTTCTTTGAGTTCTCCATGATGAAATGTGTAGATGAGACTACAATGATTTTTCTCCTAGCTTTGAGTAGATAGTAGGTGCAAAAATTCAAAGAAAGGTTATTTTTGGATTTGGAGTCGATTTTATGACTCATGTTTTGCTTGGATGAGCATTTTTTTATTTATGTTGATATAGGTATGGTATTAGCATGATGTGATTTAAATGTGCATGCATCAACCTTTTTAGTTTAGTAGGAGGCCAGTTAGGGGTTAAGTTGAGTTGGCTATTTTGGAAGTAGAATGAGAGTGTTGAACTAAAAAGGGGTACCTATGGCAAAATCCCTTACAAGTGTTTTCTCTCTGCTGTGGTTATCTGGGAAGTCATGTTAGTTGCCTACTGGCCCAGTAAATCATCCTTTTGAGGTTTTGAGATTCTTTTTGTCTGTTGACTTTCGGGGACAAAAGTCCTTTTAGTAATGGATATTGTAAGTACCTTTCAGGTTATTTTCCATATTTATGCTTATCTTAACCGTTTGAGCTTCTCCATAGCTTTCCCAAGTTATATATGACTTGCTGGACCAACAATTTGGTTACATGGTAGTTAGTTTGATTTTTAGAGCCAATTCCCAATTTTGAATTCTTCGCGGGTTACAAATGGCATGCAGGTAAAAACATCAGTTAAATGATCTTTGATACAAATTTTGATTTCACCATCAGATCCCAAATATCAATTTTAGTCTGGGTAGACCTTTGGTTTGGGTCTTAATGCACTCGAGCTTATTTTGACCTATTGGTAGGAAAGTTAAAAATTACAAATAATAGAGGTTGGACCCACATTTTGTCAAAACGACCTAGGATTGAAATTTGACTTCTCCATCATGTTTGGAACGTTGAATTTAGGCTAGGGAGACCCTTGGTTCAGGTCCCAAGGCTCTCGGACATATTTTGTGCTATTGAGCAGATTTTTTGAAAAATGATCAAACTATGGGTGTGGGTCTCACTTTTTTACTTAAATGATCATCAATGAAATTTTTTATTATTCCAATGGATTCGCAATATGGTTTACACTCAAAATTCACTATTGGATCATGTTCTTTGGATTTTAGATATGTTCTGAGGGTCAAAAACTTATTTTTGAGTTTGTTGTCATCTGGTGAAACCACAATTTAGGACAAGAGTGTAGAAATGAGGGTAGCACGAAAGCGGCCCATATGACCGTGATATCGGCATCTATTTAGCTATAGGGGCTATATAAAGGCCCCAAGATGCGTTTGGGGAATTTCCCCTTCACTATTTAGACCTCCAAAATGAGTGTAATAACTTAAAATTGGTCATGGGGGTGACTTGGGAGCTTAATTATCATCTTTTATCGTCATTATATTCAAGATTAAGGTAATAATTTCTTGAATTTCTTAGTTTGGACCTAAAACCCCAATTTATCTTAGGTCTTGATTTTAGCCCAAAGTATGCTTAGTTTTCACCCATTCTATTAGGGTTATGATTCCTTATTCATGTATGAACATTGGGTTGATCTCCTAAACTCATTTTCCGTATGTTGGACCCACTTGGTGTTTTGATGTTTTTTTGGAACCAAAGAATAATTGTGCAATATGGGTATCATTAGAATCATATTTATTAGTAGATGATGGTTTTGATAGTGTAATGGCATTTTGGTGATTGTAAAATGAAGTCGAGTATGCAGTTGATGAAGTGATGTTTTACGATTTTTCCTTGAGGTATTTTCTTCATAGATGATGTGTGATATATGTTTCATGTTAATATGGATGTTAGGCTTGATTATAAGTAGGATAACTTGGCCTTGATTGTTTATGTTTTGGGGAATAGATTAGGGTTTTGGACCCATAAGATGGCATGTTTATAACCTTTTTGTATCCTATTGCCTTCCTGTTTTAGTTTAGATTAGTTATGGCATGGGTATGATATAATGCTACGTTCGGAATATGGTTTTAGCATTTGAATCTTGATTTGTATACTTAGCCTTATTGGGCTAGTATGGTAGTCTTGAAATCGTAAGTTAGGTAGAGTTGACTTAAGTACCCTTATTTCTAGTCAAAGTTACTATCTTATGCTGGTATATGACTTACTTGACATCTAGAAGATGAACTAGATAACTTAGCCTTGTTTGGGGCATAGTATTCCTAATTTTGGAAAATGTGGGCTAGAAGTGGGATTGTTAGGCCCACTTAGGCCTAAGTTTGTGTTAAATCTTGTGGTCTTAGTATGGATGTTAGACATAGAAGAAACTAGTAAACCTTAGAATAACATTACTTCATAACTTGGTAACTTTTATTGATGTTCCCGGATTATGGCTTTTGAGTTTTGGTTATTGTACTCTTTGTGGAAGTGGTATTGGGCATTTAGAGATAATATTCCTCCTAGATATGTTATGTGGACTTTAGAGATGCTATTTCCTCTTAGACTTGATGATTGGCCTATAGAGATACTATTTCATTGTAGACTTGATGATTGTCCTATAGTGTTGTTATTTCCTTTGGTCATGATTGTTGTACCTATATAGACGATGTTCCTCTTGGATATGTAAATTTTCCTAGAGAAGTGATATTCTTCATAGTCATGATCTATGACCTATTGATATATGATATCCCATAGTCGATTATATGTCTCTATATATTATGCATCTAGATGTGAGATGCCTCGTGTATGGGAGATGATTACATGTCTATCTATATTATGCCTCCTATATCTAAGATTGCTCTTATGTCAGAGATGATTACATACTTATTAATATTGTGCCTCCTATATGTGAGATGATTAGAGGTAAGCTACAACTTATAAATATGATTATCGCTATGAGTCCAAAATATGTGTATGGGCCTAACATCATGATTATGATGTTGTGATTATCCCAGATAAATTAATGGCCAAGGGTCATGTTATGATTTTGATTCAATAGCCGAGAAGTGTTTATCATTTTAGATGATGTGATTAGAGTTTATGAATATGAATATGTATAGGTTTGTATACACATATCTTCGTTAAGAGACGGAGGAAGATGTGGTATGATGCTTACTATTTCATTGATTGAAGACTGGTGATGACATGCATAGTTTTGGTACATTCATGATCATTATATTGGTAATTGATGTGATTCTAGTTGAGGTATGATCTTATGACTATTCTTCCTGATTAAGGGTAAAGCTAAGTGGCAGCTAGATGTCTTTTAGGTAGATATAGTACTTAATGTCTAGAAATCTAATGTACTAGTTAATGAACCTTGCTTAGTTGAGATATGGTAACTAGCGATGATTAATACGTGGATAATAATGATGTTGAATAGTTGATAAAAGAGGATTAGTTGGTAAATAAGGGTAAGTTAATGAAGGATGTTAGTTAGTAAAGAATGGTTAGATAATAAATGGTATAGTGTTATCTATTAATGATTAACAGACATAGTATGATTTGTTTATAATAATTAATGGTGGATAAATGTCGGTTTTGGTCTAGTGATGAACCTTGACTAGATATTAGATGTTGGCTATTTAATAAATAATGGTTTGTTGGTATCCCATGAGTAAGGATAATGTTTAGGCTAATAACTAGAGGTTATGTGATGACTAGTGCATTAGTGATTATATTATTATAAGTGTTGGTTAACAAATAATGAGAAGTTGAGAAGTATTAACTAGATATATATTCTATGGTGATATGCCTATGTTTATTAGTATTTTAGTGTATCTTATTCGGTTATGGTAATTGTGATGATATTGATACCCAACAAGGCTGGAGGTTAATATTATTATGTTGTTGGTACCTTGTAAGGCCGGAGGATACTATTTTGATGCTATTAGTACCCTATAAGGCCGGAGTATACTATTGTGATGATATTGATACCCGGAAAGGCTAGCGGATACTATTGTGATGATATTGATACCCCGCAAGACGTGAGATGATGTTGATACCCGGTAAGGCCACGTGATATATTTATGATATGTTGAGATCCGAAAAAGCTTGAGGTTGACTATGTTGATGATGGTCCTAGTTAGGACAGTTATGATAAGTCATGATGTTGATTGTATACTTTGTATTCATTCCTTCATGTGCATCCCCAATCTCCAGTATGCACCTATATTTATCAGTTGGTATGGGAGGGTTTCATATATATGGGTGAGGAATATGTGTTTTGTTGTTAAATGTTGATTGATCCTTTCGAGCCTGGGTTAGTGGGGGTACGCATAGGCTCGACTAGGTATTTGATTTTCCAAAGTAGCCGGTTCTTCGCACTGTTATTACTATTGTTATTATCATTGTTATGATTATTATTATGGCTTGCTTATGATAGATAGTTCATTGATCTGGTATAAAGATTTGAGGTATGTCTTCGGCCTCTCATCTCTTATGATTACATTTTTATGCATGACTATTTCATGTCTAGCCATGTGGATTAGGAAACCCAAGTATGATAGTATTTAAATCTTGATAGTATTGTAATAAGGTCTTAAAATAAGAATATAATGATATAGGTTAAGCTTTGAGATGACCTCATGTTTGTATATATAAATATCAAGCTATATGAAGCTATGATACTACTACATATCCCATCCATCATTGTTCATAATGTATAGTCGTATCTTCGCCTTGTATATAACTATATCTTTCTTTCTCTCTTTATTTGTATATTGACCTGGGATTTACAGGATTGCATTGATGTATATTGAATGTAGCTAGAATAGGATAGTTCACCCTGTTACTTCCTTAGTCTTATTACGTTAGACTCTTGGACATGAATAAGATAGTTGTTCCTTATTATCTTATTGAATTGTCATATGATTTGTGGACTCTTCGGTGTAGTTTCCATTTTTTTAATATGTTGTATATATCTTCATTATCTTTGGATCTCAGTTGGTAGTAGCCTACTGAGTACCATTTATTTGGTACTCGTACTTCACTTTTGCAGCCTACAGTTCTTAGTACGGGTTATCGTTGTTAATATGTTTTTATGCGGAGCTGCGCTGGTTCAGAGACTTTCAGTGAGCTCCTGACATTTTGAGTATTACTTATCTCTCTCTTATGTATTAGACTAGTCTCTAAGTTGTATTCAGAGATAAGTTTTATTAGTGTATTTTTCTTGATATTTCACTTTTGTACTCTTTTTATATTAGAAGCTCTTGTACTAATCCCACCACGTTTTGGGATTCTTCTATATATTGATCTTTATTTCATATATTCCGCATTTCTTTCCTTATATTATTGAGTAGTCCGTTACTAGTCATTCCGAACTAAGGGTTGGCCTTCCTACTGAAGTGTTATGGTAGGAGCCATCATGACCTGAGAAGTTGGGTCGTGACAACTACCTACACCACCATCACTAATTTTTGATTTTTTTGCTAATAAGGTTGAGGCCAAGATTATTTGGTCCAAGAGAGAATAGGATCCTATCGAGCAAAGTTATATCTCGGACAAGTTTGAGCGGAACCATACAGAAGGCAACAAAAGATTCTGGTATTCATTGATGAGAGTGAGAGATCCCAATGCGAGTTGGGTTCCACCTCTAGTCAAGAAACTCCACCACCTCCTAGTTCTACGCCCGATGTGTCTCCTAATACCCCAACTAGGTGCAAGGTTTCATCTTATGCCTAGAGCATCTTAGGTATGTCCATACACCTATATGTTATTTATCTTCTTAGTGTGCAATCGGAGCAATGCATTACCTTTTAGTTGGGGGTGGGGGTGTACCAACAACCCAGGGATTTTTTTGTCGTGTCTCTTTTCCCAAGTGTATGCTATTATAGTAGAGCTGACATGTTTAGGTAATTTTATTGTATTCATGATATGTGTTATGTTTTGTTTTGTTTGAGTAGGAGAAAAATAAGAAATCTTTGTATAGTAAAATCTGAAAAATTTTATGTTTTATAAAATGATACCCCTCCTAAACTATTTTGTAAACTGTGCGATGAGAAATCATGTTATGACCATTATTGAATCTTGTTATGGCATTAGTATTAAGACCAAATAATCATAGCATAGCATTGCATCAACCGAATAGGTAGTAGTTGATAATATAATCTTGTTCCATGTGTGTGTAAGGTATTTACTAAGTTTAATTTGTGTGTGTAATCCAACAATTGCCCGGTTGGTATTACCTAGGTTGTAGGTTAGTTTGTTGGGACATGATCATAGACTATATTTGAATATGTCCACTAGTAGCTGAAAAGACCAACCAAATAAGAATAAATATTTGAATATGAGCCTAAAGTCACCTATTTTTTGGTTTAACCTTTTGACCTTCCAATTTTAATTACAATGAACCTATTTTTGCTCAAGTCCCTCCTTGGATATTGTGTACCTCAACTCAGACAAATCGTCTAAGTTGAGGATGGCTATCATAGGGGTGTGCGTAGTTGAAGACGGTTATGAAAAAGATATAGAAATAAGTGAAAAAGTTAGGGTTTTGTTTGGTAGTAGAAGTGTGAAAAAAAGTAAAACAGAAAAAGAGAAGAGAAAGTTAAATAATAAATATAAAGAATTAAGAAAACCACACAAAATCTGAACATTAATAAAGAATAAAAGGGGAGAGTAAAAGTAGCGTGGTGAAGTAGTGAAGCCAAAAATGTAAGAGTTGTGTCAAGGAGGGTGAGTCACTATTTCCTTTATATACCATACCCACCCCAAAGAGAATGTTACAAGACGAGAAAATTCCTATAGTGATCCTAGTTCAAGTGTCTCATACCTAATGCATAGAAATTAAAGGAAAGCCTATGGTATTTCATGTACAATATTTGAACTTCTTTATGAGTGTAAATTTTTTTATGTAGTTCCTTTATTGATATGCATTAAGATACTATGAGAGTTGGGGCTTCCTTGTTGTAAATATACATGGGTAGTATTATGAACTATTTATTTGGTCAGGTAATGACAATTGCATACATGGTTATTTGTTTGTTGCTAATCTTATGCGATCACTTTATTCCTTTCGTGTTATGCTATTGTGATTTATGTATGCACACGCTGGTTTTGATAGTTGTCCTAAGAAATGGGTTGATAGTTGGAAATAAATTTAAATGACTGTTGTAGATTCCTTAGGTTTCTTTTTGTTAAGCATCATATTTTCTTATTATGTATTAGTTACCTAAGTATATTTAAATGTTCTAAATTAAGGGTGTTGATGTGTCATAGTTTCATGGAACTTTGATGATTAATACATAAAAATTTTCAGGAACTTAGGTATTCTTGTTGGATATGATGTGTGTTTGTGTTAATTTCGTATAAAATATAGTTTGGACAAAGACTGGGTAAAGGGGATGAAGTATTAATATAATGGTGATCGTCGAGTCAACCCACAACTAGTGGGTAGGACCTATATATAATGAATAGGATCGTGACTTAAAATTTAAAGATGGTTTGGTGAGTTTGACTTTTATTAGTCCACTTACGACTAGTGGATTCAACCCATAGCTTGTGTGTTACAGTCTGAGTTGAGATTCTGAAAGATTGATTTTTCCTCTGATTCTCACAACTTGAAGGCATGACTCATAGGTCAGACCCATTACCCAACCCACATGTCGTGAGTTGATGCCAACCATGCATTCCCACACTGTCTAGGATAGTTTCATATTGTTTATCAATAAATTCCCCTTGGATGTTTTGTTATTAGATTATACACTCTATATAATTTTTATATTGTTTTGAGTTCTAAAATACATTACTGATCATGGAATTATTTTTCTTGATTCTTATTGTTATAATTTTATTGAGATTTCATGTTTTCATCTTATTTTCTTTGTAAGTTAATCATTAAGCTTTTATTTATGAAATCAATATTCGTTCTTAAAATCATGAGTAACTAAACCCTGTAACTAGGGTTGTGGGAACCATGACAAATTAACATATCAAGATAAGTATAATGTTATTCTAAATCAATGTTCTTGAATATATTAGTGGTTGGTTCTTTCGATTTGATTGCTTTCTTGACGCGTGCACACATTAGGAACTCACCTATTTCTTTACTTACTTGTGAGAGAGGTTGAGATTTGGCAAGGGAATATCAATAATAATTTGAAACTATCAACCTTCATCTAATTAACTTGAGTCCTAACATGGATTGTTAATGTAAGATCATAAAACAAGGGTTAGAAATTCGATGCTTTGAGACAAAGAGGAGATAAGATAAATTCTCCCAAACCAAGGTTGAGAGATAGTTAGGTGATACATAACATGTAAAATTTATCATGGAAGGCATCGAGATAATCTAACGAGCATGACAAGTCAGTGGATTTATAAGGTCATGGGGAACCCAATTCTAGTGCTCATCTTATATTGATTACAACCCTAATAAACCAACATTCGTTACTGTTACTCTTATTGATAGAAGACCCCTCTTTTAATTTATGCAATTTCTAATCACATTATCAAGCTGTTGATAGATTTTTGGCCTATCCCTCGTGGGTTCAACCCAAACATTGGTGGGTTTAATATTCGAGTCAGTTACCACTTCATAATTCCTTGAATGCTTAATTTGGGTGAGATCAAATTTTGGTGTAATTGTAGATAAATACGATTACAAATTAATTGATAGAGTTTGTTGAAATTGTTAGTTTTGTTTGTTTATTCATTGTTTTTTCCACACACACTTGTGTATTCCCAGTACTCAAAGTCTAGGCAATCCTATGATTCCATTAGATCCTGAGCTTAATTAAACCTTATGATAGAATCATAAGATGGATAGAGAAGAAACTTATGATGAAGGATCCCTGATGTGGCACCTCAGATTCTTGAGTTTTAGACCTTCCGAGAGTAGAGTAATGAATTAAGAAAGAATCTAAAATTTGTGTCAACACTGTTGGTGGTAATGATCCAAGTAATTAGTAATGATGTCACGTAATGAGTCATTGATAGTGCTTATTGTATGATCAGTGAGGTCGCCCATGTGTTCTTCTTTAATCACGAGTGGTTTTCATGAGCCACAATGATGGGTAATGACTTTCGTTGAGCGACTCGTGGTCATAACAGTGAAGGATGGGATTTATGATGCTCAAGTCACTAGTCCAGGAAATGACTCGTGATCAGTTAGCATGAGTTATTAGCTAAGTTGTGATGACTAGCTCTTATTTTTCATACCTATGTTAAATGGTGTCTTTCGGTCTTTTCCTCCCTTTCCACTTTACCCATGACTTAAAAACACTCTATCGACCCCTTTAGAATAAGTTATCAAATAAAAAACACTAATTTCACCTTTTTAACTCTCAAGGCAAGAGAATACTAGGTATTTACAAGGGATTCAATATTCAAGCTCCAAACATCGAATTGTTTTTAATTTCTTGTGTATTTTAGGCATGTATCTCATTCTCCCGCTTTTATTTTACATTTTGGTATTTATTTACTAATTATCTATGTGGTTTAAATTGATGGGTACGAAATTGGGTTGAGGGGTTTTTATTAGTATTACCTGAATTACATTTCCCATGTTTTAAATTGATGATTTATATTTTATGTTATGAATATTGGGATAAATAGGTCATTGTTATGGGAATTTGAATAGGGAACATAGGTTTCCCTAAATTGATGACTTTTGTGCTTGGTAATGGCATTAACCTTAACCCATTTTTAAAATTTTGTTTTTGAACATGGATAATTGCATAATTCAACTTATTTATGAACCCATTGTATTGCAATAATGGATAATTAGTTAAAACTAATTTTAAAGGCCATTGGTGGGAATGGGTCAATTTTAAAATGGAATTTGGGAGTGATTTGGTTACATGGATTGGTTTGGCATGCTTCGATGATCTTGCAAGGATAATTTTTATGAAGATACCAAGTGGTAAATGCCTTAATGAATGACTCCTGGGTTAATGGTTTGGTTTGTTTGAAAACTATGTTAATTTCGGCTTAAATGGAACTGTGTAGCTCACCATAAAGGTGTAGTCCCATGTGGACTAACACTGGAAACCATATTATCGAACGTAGGGGTTTGTATGACTGTGTGCTTGGTTCACACATTAAATTTTGGAATGTTTAGAGCCTTGGTGTCTGTAGACCTTTCTTCGGATTCCTTTGTTCGTGTGTCTAACACACACTAGTCCCTTTAAGCTAGGGGAACTTAACCTATATAGCTTGTAGGTGCCTTTATGATGGATCGAGCTACATAGTTTAGGTTAATAGTTTAAACTATCATGTTCACGACCTTTCTCCCCATATTGAAATCTCTTATATATGAATGTGCGTATGTGGTTTTTGGATTTTTTATGGCATTGGCATTATTTTATCACTTTTCTTGAGTTACATGACAGTGTTTATCCCACTGACCGTCCATGGATCCTACATCATTGCATGATGTTTGGTCCAAAGGGTTTTATATTCATCTTGTTAGATGACTGGGTATTCCTATTAGATGACTCCATTCATTTGAAAGGCCCTGTCATTTTACTGGATTCTTTATTCACTTAGTATCTCTTTTTGGATACTTTTGTTATAGTCGGGGGCATGTCCAGACTAAGATGATATTTTGGTGGTAGAGTATTTTGTTTACAAGTGTGAGTTGGATGTTAGTTTTGAATCATAGAGTTTATATTTGATTATCTATCCTTCTTATTACTATTTTGTTAGCTTGAACTGTATTCTTTATTCATGTTAAGTGTTTTAGGATAAGAGTGTGGTCTCTGACTCGCGGTGAACTAAACATTCCCGTCAAGACTAGGCCTTGGTTCGAGTCGTGATAGCTGCCCGAAGGGATTCATAACGACCCAAAAGCATTAAATCAGCCACCTCGACATGAGGTTTATAAAACAGCAAAGCAAGTGACTACTCGCTAAATGGAAAAATAAAAAGCTAGGCTACTAGCCACCCATTGATAAACTATAGAGAAATGGGTAACATATGAGGAGAAAAAACATCGAGCCACACTTAATAGAGATAGAATTAGAAGAAACAGAGGTTAATAACCAGTTCAACAGTATTTGACAGTCTATGATAATTCAGAGGAAGATTTGGTGTACATGGAGCCAGTTGAAACAGGTGCAATTATTTCTCTAGAATTTCTCCAAAGAGAAAAATTTTATATTACAAGAGCAATGATCTAGTTGTTTAACTTGAAGAGAGTATCTGCTCATTTTCCTACTGCTGATGCAAATATTCTCCTTATAAACTTTGTGGGTATTTCCACTATGTATAATTTTCCTGGGGTGAGTCAGGAAGCTATAAGACTCTAGTTGTTCCTATTCTCTCTTATAAGAGAAAGAACTTTATGGTTAGGTAAGTTGCCTTAAGGATATACTACCCCATAGAAAGAGTTAAGGGAACAGTTCTTTGAGTAATTTCCCTTCCCCCCTAGAATGATGTAGTTGAAATATAAGATCTATAATTTTAGGCAGTTGCATACAGAGGCTTTATGTAATACATGGTTAAGGTTCAAGAATAAGCTGCAAACTTTTCCAAATAATAGAATCATAGGGCGAAACATGCTTGAGATTTTCTATAGAGATTTTAATACCAATACAATGGTTGTGAATGATACTATTATCAAAGGAGAATTTGTAAGTCTTTTTTGGGAACAAATGGTGGAAATCTTAGACTGAATTACTAAAACCAATCTAGGGTGACCTACTCGAAAGGTTAATGGATCATCTAGATCGTATGCTATTAGATCTTCCAGTGAGCAGTAGACATTAGAGAAAATTGTGGCTTAAGAGGTAGAACAAATGAGAACTGACATTAGCCTACATATGAAGTAATTTGCAGCTATCAGAGTACAGAAAGTTAATGTAGTTGGTTTATGAGGTAAGCCTTCTAGACATGAAGAGTTTGATTCTGAAAAAAATAGTATATTTGAATAGAGAGATGGCAGGTTTCTAAGCCAAAAGACAAGGGTCTAATGAAGACACTTGAAATTTTAGGTTAGGAAATCAAGGTCGGAACTACTATATAGATAGGAAAATAGATAGGACTAGAGAACGTGATGGTGACTAGAGGAGGAAACATAACTACAAGGAAAAAGGTGGCCTTTATGTTACACTGCGGAAGCGTGAATCTAAGTTTGGAAGTTAGAGAATAGAGGCATTATATACAAAGCTTATGAAGGGGTCAAAAAGCTAAGAGAGTTACCTTAAGGTAATTAAGGCAGATATTTTGTGGTTTAGCCAGAAGGTAGAATCGCATGCAACTACTATTAAGTAGCTTGACTAGATGTTTGGGCAGAGGTTTTCCCCATTGAATCAACATCAATCGGGTATTCCTCCTAGAAAAAATATTAAGAATTCAGAAACTAACAGTAACTAACTAACAATCATCACTCAAAGTGGTTAGGCTATAATTGATCCACCTATGCCTGGGATTGATTACATAGGGAATGACCTTGAAAAAACTAATGATGCAGTTGGAGATGAAAGAGAAAAGTCAGGGACAATGGTGAGGCAACACAAAAATGGAGATTTGAATAGAAAAGAGATGACAATGATACAGTAAAGGGAAAGTAGGTCACACAAATATTGAATCCCTTTCCCCAATTTCCTCTTTTTTTACAAAGTTTATAGAATAAAGACATAGAATGAAAGTATCGAATGTTTATGTAAATGTTGAAAGATTTATCTGTTAATATCCCTCTGATGGAAACTCTAGAGTTGATTCTTGGTTATTGGAATTTCATGAAGTTGGTGACTAAGAAGAGGACAGTGAGTTTTGAGCTTGTTGATAATATACAACACTATAGTGTTATTACGTATCAATCTTTTGTCTAAAATAAGGAAGTCCCAGGAACACTCACCATACCTTTTCTACTTTTTACATGATTTATGTAACCTAGAACTAGCATTAATTTCATTTTATTAGTCGTATACAAGCAGTTAGGGTTGGTGGCGTGTAAGTCGACCTCTATGAGGCTATTAATGGCAGATCATACTAGGAAAAAAGAAACCAGTATATTATGTGATGTATTGGTAAAGATGCCTTTTCTTATATTCCTAGATAATTTTATGATTCTCAATTATGAGGTCTATTTTGACGTCTCTACCATCTTGGGAAGTCCTTCCTTATCCACGGGAAATGCATTAATTGGCATAGAGATAGGAAGAAAAAATTTTAGGATTAACAATAAGCAGATCACAATCAATGTGTGTCAGTTGATGAAGCAGCCAATGGATATTGGGGTGATATTTATGATAGCTATCATATGTGAACATGTGTTTGTTTCACCAATTTAAGAGAGGCTTATTATGGAGGCACACACTATTATGATCATAATTTCGATATTGATGTATATCATCATATGGTGAGTGCACTTGTCAACGGAGTTTCATATAATTAGCTCCAAAGAAGCTGAACCTTGATCGAAAAAATAGAGCAACCACTCCAATGAGACAATCTATTAAGGAGCCCCCAATCTTTGAACTGATGGCCCTACCATCTCATTTGGAATTATACACTGTTGGGGACAAAAATACCTTACTGATTATTATTATTGTAGACTTAATTAGAGTTATAGGTTGAGGCTTTAATGTCAAATGTTTAAAGGTTTTAAAGGGCTATTGGTTGGACTATAGTTGACATCATAGGAATTCCACCCAAAATTTGCATTCACGAGATTCAACTTGAACTAAAATGTGTGCTTATCAATGAGCAATCGATTAAATCCACATACTAAATAGGTGGTGAATAAGGAGATCATTAAGTGGTTAAATGCATGTATAGTTTACCCTATTGTCGGTTGCAAATGGGTTAGCCTAGTTAGTGTGCGCAAAAGAAAGGCGGTATTACTATAGTTCCCAATGATAAAAATGAGTTAGTTGCCATGATAACGGTCTCGGGAAGATGAGTTTGCATGGATTCACAGAAGCTGCACACTTGGACCTAGAAGGACCACTTTCTTATGATATTCATCGACAAAATATTATACCATCTTGTAGATAAAGAATGGTATTGTTTTCTTGATAGTTATTTGGGGTACAATCATATTTCTATTGTGGACAAAGTACCTATGGGAAATTTATATTAAAGAGTATGACCATCGATCTTTGTAATACTCCCGCAACCTTTCAGTGTTTCATGATGTCTATTTAGTCTAGTATGTTGGAGAATACTATTGATATCTTCATAGATGATTTCTCTATTTTGGTTGATTAATTTTATAATAGTTTGGATCACTTTGCCAATGCACTTCAAAGTTCATAAGAGTGAAACCCCGATGCTAAATTGAGAGAAGTATCATACATGGTTTGGGGATAGTTCTAGGACACAAAATTTCAAAAAATGGGTTAGAGGTCGGAAAGCCTAAAACTAAGGTGATTGAAAGATTTCCCCCAACGATTTCTGTTAAGGGAATTAAGAGTTCTTGGTTATGCTGGTTATTATAGGAGATTCATTGGGGACTTCTAAAAAATTACAAATTCATTCTGAAAGTTGTTGGAGAAAAAGGTGAAGTTTTTTTTTATATAACACCCTAGGTTTAACCAGTAGTAAATTTCTTTGAATTCTGATCGATAGACCTAATATGACTCATGGATATGAGATATATATTGGAGTATGGATGATAAGGTCATATCGTATGCTAATCATTATTGGTTGGTGGGATGGATTTTTGTTACTGAAATGGCTACTACTTAGTGTACGAGTTGTATTGGTGGTTATAGATCATTTTATTCCTTAACTTAATCTTAGACTTGGTTACTTAGGTTGGATCTTAGTAAAGTGGCTCACGATGAGTCGTAAGCCAGATTACGAGTTGTACCCAGGATTCGTATAGTGGAAAGTGTCAAAATATTTCTGTGGATTAATTTTACAGAGGTACGGATGAAGGGTACGGATCATATGATTCGGACACAACCTGGTTGGATGAGTGATATCCTTGAAAGTGTTGTATCTAAATAGTTAAAGCCAGGATAGGAGTGGAGGGTCCGACTCGTGAGGCTTAGTTATACCCCTGTGATGGGATTTTTTGCAACTTAAGTGGGTGTATTCTTGATATTTACCCACTTATACTACTAAGTTCCCATGACTTATAACCTACTTGGGAGGTTATTTACCATATTATTCCATTCATTAATACTTAGAAACTCTTCTAAACATTCTATAATTCTATCAAAAGCTTTTAGGTAAGGGAAGCTAGGGTTTAAACTAGAGGATAATTTTAGGGCTTGTGTTGGTGATTTCTTTCTATTATCCTCTTAGTTTAAGGCATGTTGTCTTCCCTCATTGATAATTCTAACTAGAAGAATGGTTTTATGAATGTTTTCATGACTACATTGATTTCGTAATTTTGGTTTTCATATATGAATTAGGGGTTTTGATATTAAATGGTTGGTCATGGTTTTCCATGGTTTTAATTATGCTTTATGTGCATTAATGGTGGTTTTCGATAATTGGATTGAATCGGAATTTTTAATGGTAATTGGAATTGGTTTTGGTTATATTATTCCCCCAATGTGTTTGACAAAATGCCTATAATAATGTTTTTATTGCATTGAGTACTTTTAATGGAACTCTTACGTTTGGTAAAGGAATTATACATTGTTTAAATGGCTTGAAAAGGTAAATGTCTAAATGGTTATTCTTGTAGGGTATGTGGAATGGCCCAAGTGGTTTAATATAGTAAATAGAAGGGCACTTGGAACTCTCCTTAAACCTATATGTGTTTGGCTATGGATTGTACTTGTAAGTATGGTCGGTATGGCGATAAAACACTAAATGTCCTTGGTTAATAAATGGTTAATGGATTTGTTGTTTTCTTAGTAATGGTTTTAATAGGGTAATAATGACGGGATGTTTAGCAAAGTTGTGGAAGGAGGAAGTCTCGAGGTGACCAAAACTAGAAACTCATATTTGCCAATGTGAGGTTCGTATTGGTGACCGTGTTCATGATTTCACACTATATTTATGGGGATGTACTTTTCATCCCTTGTCGTTCTGCTTCACATACTGCGCCCTTTCAAATGGGGGAGCTAAGCCCATATAGCCCGTGGGAGGCTTAGGACGGGAAATCTAAACAGCCCTGGTAAACATTTTAATGGCATGCTAAACCTGGTCTCTTTCCCCGAAATGGTTATATATATGTGTGTGTATGGTTGTGTGTAGATGGATGGTTTTACTTTTCATTATACATTGCATTATTTTATCCTTATCTTGAGATCATGCTAGGGTTCACTTGCTAACTAATCTACTAGAGGTTGTATACCTATACTATGTAGGAACCTATAAATCTACTCTTCCTACATAGTGATTGACTTGGGGATTAATATTTGGACAAAAGTGGTGAGATTCCATCCTTTTCAAAGGCTCCATTGCATGTTATTGATATTTTTAGATAATTTTATTTTATTTTGGATATTGTTTTTTTCCATGGTTGGGGACATGCCACAACCAAATTGTATTACTCTTTTAGTTAGAGGGTTCGAATAGGCAGGATCGGTATGGGTGTTATCCTTTGCATTGGCATTGGTACTGGGGGTTACACCCTTGGATGATATTATCAGTTGTTCCATCATATTTTATTTTTGTATTAATTATATAATGTTTTGTAACATATTTTTTATGGCCTGGTTTATAGCCTTTGGTATAGTTTGGTACGATTTGTCGGTTGGTGTGGTATGGTTGGACTCGACTAGGTTATTCACGGTTGTGATCCTATACCAAAGCCTTTATTTTAGTTATTTCACTATCTTGTAATATGTTTAAACTTCAGCAACCTCAGGCCAAGTAGCTGGAGGTTGTATTGGGTAATGGTGGTGGTCTATGATCTTGGTTGGACTTTGGAGTCCTATTATAGCAAGGCGCCGGGGCTGGTTGTGTCAAATTGGTATCAGAACCTAGGTTCATAGTTGGATTGGAGTCCACAAATTCATGTCGAGTAGAGTCGCATGGTTTGTAGCACACCGCACTCATAAGGAGGAGGCTATAAGGTATTTAGGGATTTTTCACTTTCCTGCTATTCAATTTTCAAGCTTGGAGTCTCAGTCTTGGAATCTTCTCTAATCCTTGTTTGGTCTTATTTTAGATCATGCCCCGTAGATCTAGAACACAAGAAAAATCTTCTATCATATCTAGGGGTAATGCTGAAGGGGTGCATCCTACTTGTGGGGTTCATCTTTGATCTCATGATCCTATCTCTCATAGTTCTGTAGTTCCACTAGTTGTTACTAGTCCTACTCAAGTCAAGATGACTAATATGTAATTTCGTCAGTATGTTCATGTTATTGCTCTTATTGTTGCTACTCAGGATGAGCGAGGTGAAACTGGTGCTTTATCTGCTAAGGCCACAAGTGTTGGCCAATTTATGATGATAGGTCCTCTCATTTTTTATGGAGTAAAGGTGGAGGAGGATCCATAGGAATTTTTGGATAAAATGGAAAGGTATTTTAAGTAATGTAAACTACCAATGTGGAGAGGGAAAGCTTTGCAATTTATCATCTCAAAGATGTTAGATATTAGTGGTATGAAGAATAGGACAGAGATAGGGGTTAGTTGAAACAGTCGGTCTTATGGGATACTTTTTCTAAGGCCTTCTTTGATAAGTTTTTTCCCAAAGAGTTGAGAGAGAAAAAATGGAGGAGTTTGTGAACCTCAAGCAGTAGAGGATGTCTATCAAGGAATATGCATTTAAGTTTCACCAATTTTTAAGGTAGGCTCCTGATTTAGTGGTTGACATGCAGGCAAAAATGAGGAATTTTTCTTATGGGTTGTATCAAGATTTGATTTTTGAGAGCAAGACTGGCTTATTGATTAAAGATATGGACATCTCTAGGTTAACTGTTTATATCCAGTAGCTAGAGGATGAGAAGAGAAAGCATATGAAGTTCTGAGATAGAAAGGGTAAGAGGAGTAGGTTTTTTTACCAGAGAGGTGCTCCATCTTAGTGTAGTCGGGATGGTGAAAAATGGCAGAAAAAGTAGTAGGGGAGTTCTGGTTCCTTCTCTCCTACTAGTACTCCTTACTAGTTAGGTAATAGGTGTGATTAAGGTGATAATGATTTCCAGGTGTAGGGTGCCCAATCTTAGGAAAGTGGAAGTAGTTAGTTTCTTCATGCCCTTTTTGTCGGTTCTTCGGTCCTCCTCATCTGGGTTATCTTGATAAAGAAAGGGACAAATGCTTCAAATATTGATAGATAGGCCATTGACTCAGGTATTATAAGGTTAATAAGGTTGCGATGGGGGAGAATAAGATTCATGTGGCTTCATCTTCTGCTCCTACACCTGGTAATGTTGTATCTACTTCTATTACTTCTCCTGGTTCAAGTATTGGTCGAAATAGGTTATATGTTTTGTCATCCCGACAAGAATCTGAGGCTTCACCTGATGTCATTTATGGTTTTTTACATCTTTTCACTCGTGATGTATTTTGTTTGCTTGATCCGGGGTCATTTGTCCTATGTGACTCCTTAAGTGGATGTATGTTTTAGTTTTTATCCAGAATTTATTTTGGATTCTTTTTCATTTTCAACGCTGGTAGGTGACTCAAATAATAATAAGAGAATCTATAGAGGTTATATGGTATGTATTGGTGGAAAGAAGACCTTGGTGGACCTGTTAGAGTTGGGATGGTGGATTTTGATGTTATTCTAGGGATAGATTGATTACACTCTTGTTACACGTCCTTGGATTGTTGGACCCTTAGGGTTACATTTAGGTTCGCTAATGAACCCATTATAGAATGGCAGGGTGGTTCTTTAGCTCCTAGGGGAGATTTATTTCCTATCTTAGAGCTTAGAGGTCAATCTCCAAAGTTTATCTTTATCACATGGTCCAAGTTAAGGATTCTAACTTAAAAGGTCCTTCTTTCCATTCAATTCTAGTGGTTAATGAATATCTAGAGGTTTTCGCGAATGATCTTTTATATGTTCTTCTGAATAGGTAAATTGAATTAGGTATTGATCTAATTCAAAATCCAATTTCTTTTTCTCTATATAGAATCGCTCTGACTGAGATGATGGAACTAAAGGAGCAACTTAAGTATCTTTTGGATAATGGGTTTATTCATCCTAGTTTATTTTTTGGGGTGCACCAGTGTTGTTTGTGCACAACAAGGATGTATCCCTTTAGATATGCATTGACTATAGGCAGTTGAAAAAGGTAACAATCAAGAAAAAGTATCCTTTTCCAAGGATAGATAATTTGTTCGACCAGTTGCAAGGTGCCAAGTTAGTTTCTAAGATAGATCTTTGGTCTAGGTACCATCGTCTAAAGATTAGGGAGCTGGATATCCCTAAGATGTCTTTTCGTACTCGATATGGGCACTTTGAGTTTTTGGTAATGTCATTTAGGTTGACTAATGCTCCATCGACATTTATGGATCTAATGAACAAGGTTTTTCATCAGTAATAGTATTTCTTCTTTATTTTGTTTATTGATGACATTTTTGTTTAGACGAAAAGTGAAATGGTTTATGCTAATCACCTCTGTGTGGTGTTTCATACCATAAAGGAACAACAGTTGTATGCCAAGTTCTCTAAATGTGAGTTTTGGTTGAATGCTGTAACTTTCTTGGGTCATATTATTTCTAGTGAAGGGATCATAGTGGATCAACCAAAGGTTATTTTAGTGAAGAGGTAGCCTAGACCCATGACTCCTTCTGACATTTTGGGCTTCTTGGGTTTAGCTGAGTATTGTAGGCGGTGTGTAGAAAATTTTTCAACAATAGCTTCTCCTTTGACTAAGCTTACTCAGGAAAAGGTAAAGTTTTCTTAGTCAGATGCTTGTGAGGGGAGTTTCGATAAGTAGAAGGATAAGCTAGCTTCGGCTCCAATTCTCACTTTGCGTAAGGCAATGAAGGGTTTGTGTTTTATTGTGATGCATCTCAGGTAGATCTTTATTGTGTTTTGATACAACATGTGAATGTGATTGCCTATGCTTCCAAGAAATTAAAAGTTCATGAGAGGAACTATCTATGCATAATTTGGAGTTGTTGGCGGTTATGTTTTCTTTGAAATTCTTGTAGCATTATTTTTATGGTGTTCACATGGATATTTTTTTTGATCATAAAAGTCTATAGTATGTGTTCACTCAGAAGAAGCTTAATCTCAGGAAGAGAAGATAGCTTGAGCTTTTCAAGGACTATGATACGAGTCTTCACAGCTATCCAGGTAAGGCTAACATAGTTATTGATACTATTAGGAGGTTATCCATGGGGATTTTGGCTTATGTGGAGGAAGGAATGCAGGAATTGGTGAAGGATATTCACCGTTTGTCTAGTCTTGGCGTTCTTCTCTTGGACTCCAAGAATGGTGGTGTGATTGTGTAAGAATTGGTTTGATTATTTCTTGGTGAGGAAATTAAAGATAATCAAGTGCTAGACCCTATCTTAATAATAATACAAAGTGAGACTAGTAGGCAAAAGGTAATGGTGTTTGGGATCAGTGGTGATGGTACTTTACGATACCAAGAGAGGTTGTATATTCCTGATTTCAACGGGTTGCAATAAACAATTTTGGCTGAGGCGCATGTTGGTCATCCCGTACTGACTAAGATGTTTCTTGATCTCAAGTAGATCTATTAGTAGAATGGCATAAAGAGCTACGTGTCTGATTTTGTGGCATGGTGTGACTACAGGTTAAGGTTGTGCACATAAATCCAGAAGGGTTGTATTAAGAAATTGATTTGCCCAATTGGAAATGGGAAGTAATCAATATGGACTTCGTTAACGGTATTCCTCAGTCTCGGAATCAATATGATTTAGTTTGGGTCATCATAGATGGGATGACTAAGTTTGTGCACGTTTTGCCAGTGCGGACTACCTTCTCTACGGAGGATTATGAAAAGTTGTATCTTCAAGAGATTGTAAAGCTGCATGGGATGCCTATTTTAATTATTTCTGATCGTAGAACACAGTTTACATCTCACTTATTGCGATCTTACCATAAAGGATTGGGGACTAAGGAAAGTCTGAGTACTACTTTCAACCCGTAGATAGATGGACAAAAAGTGAGAACTATTTAGACATTGGATGATATGCTTTGGGCTTGTGTGATTGATTATGGTGGCAATTGGGTTGAGCATCTACATTTTGTGGAGTTTGCTTACAACAGTAGTTATCATTCTAGTATTGATATGGCCCCTTTTGAGGCATTATACAGTAGGAGGTGTAGATATCCTATTGGTTGGTTTGAGCTTGGTGAGGCGGAGATATTTTTTCCCGACATGGTTTACCAGGATATGGAGTAGGTGAAAGTGATTCGGGATAGGCTTATGGCTACCCAAAGTTGACAAAAATCCTATGCAGCTATTAGGCATAGAGACTTAGAGTTTAAGGTTGGGGATAATGTTTTCCTCAAGGTATCTCCCATGAAGGGAGTAATGTGGTTTGGAAAGAACGGGAAGCTCATTCCCCAGTATGTTGGTCCGTAGAAGATTTTTTGGAAATTTTGTAATGTTTCTTATAAGCAGCAGTTGCCTTCTAGCTTGATCTTAGTTAATCTGGTCTTTCATGTTTCCATGTTGAAGTAGTGCATTGGTGATCCATCTTCGGTGTCTTCTTTGGAAGGATTGGGTCTCATGAATTCTCTATCATAAGAGGATATCCTGGTTGAGATCTTTGATAGGTATGTTTGTTAGTTGTGGACCAAGGATGTGGCTGCGGTTAAGGTTCAGTGGCGGAACCATAAGGTGGAAAAAGCTACATGGAAAACGAAGGAGGACATGAAGTCTAAGTATCTGCATCTATTTTCTTCTCTTG
Organism: Capsicum pubescens; assembly: GCA_030864215.1. Taxonomy (NCBI): domain Eukaryota; kingdom Viridiplantae; phylum Streptophyta; class Magnoliopsida; order Solanales; family Solanaceae; genus Capsicum; species Capsicum pubescens. The sequence continues at coordinate 116,282,675 of CM061546.1, forward strand.
GTATTTGTGCTGAAGGTATCTGTCTTCAACACATCTTTATGTTCTGAGTTAGTTAAATGAAATACTAATATCTTTGCCTCTTGGTTTTCAAACTTTGTTAAGGATTAGGAATATAATTGATAATGCAAATGACTCATAAAAGGGGTTACCCCTACTTTGTCCGTTATTCGGGGAAAAATATTCCTAGTGGGGGAGACTATAACACCCTGGGTTTTAACCCTTAGAAAGTTTCCTAGAATTATAGTCTCTCAACAAAATATGACTCATGGGTTGTATGTTGGGGTACAGATTGTAAGATCCAGTCGCATGCTTACAAGTGTTGGTTGGTGAGATGGATCTTGGTTACTGGAATGGATACGATTTAGGGGTATGATTTGTGTTAGTGTTTAGGATCGTTTCATTTCTTAACTTAATCTTAGATAATCTTACTTAGGTTTGAACTTAGTATGAGTGTCTCACCATGAGTTGTAAACTATAGTATGAGTGTCTGTTGATTGTGGATTAAAGTGGTGCATTTGATAAAGGTTCTATAGAGGAACAAAAAGGTTGAGTAAGCTACTTAGGAATCTAAAGCGGACATAAAGTCCAAATACCTATTCGTTTTCCCCGTTCTGGATAATCGTGCTTAAGGTATATGTTAATCTTAACATCTTTGTTAAAGGAAATTGTGTTCTTCTTGATATTTTTGTGTTCTATCTTTGATAGAAGTAAGTGTGGTTGTATGTTGTGTTAAATTGTGATAAGCTATGCCTCATCTCATTATTCAAGGATGAATGATCATAAATATGGGAGAATGAAGCACCCCGAATTTTTAGTGAAACACCCTAAACTTGGACTCTTACAAAAATTTCCTAAGTTTGAGACTCTAGGAAAGGTACGACTCATGGGTACTAGTCGTACCCTAGGATATGTGTTGGGTACCTTTTCTCGTATATTGGTCAGTAAGTTTTCGTTATGTTCAGTCCAAGATACCAGTAGGCCTCATACGAGTCATATAATAGGGTAAGAGTGGTATCTTGAAAATTGTAAGAAGACGTAAGGTTAGTCTAGTGGATTCAATTTTATCCAAGGTATAGTTTAGGGTACCATTTGTACCTTTGGGTACGAGCTTGGCAACTTTGTCATATGATGACCAGTGTGGAGGTCCTTCATGAGGTCTAAGATATGACTTAGGGTGCCACTATACTCTAGGGTAGGGTTAAGATGGGAGAGTCATACCCTTCTAGGAGTTCATTTTCATCTTTTAAGCTGAGGGCTTTTCACACATTTCCCATCCTGGAAATTATGTCCCCAGATTATATAACTCATTGTAGCCTCCCTTAACCCTCACTGGAAGATCAAAACACACCATACACTCTCAAACACACTCTTCAAGAATGAAGGCTAGGGTTACTACGAGTATTCTTCAAAGTCCTCAAGACTCAATTTTTCTTCTGTTAATCTTCTTGTATAAGGCATGTACTCCTCCTTCATTGTTAGTTCAAACGAAAAGCATGATTTAATATGTTTTAAACATTGATTTTGAATCATAAATGGTGTTTTTGAAATCCAATTTTGAGGGTTTTGATGCATATTGTTGAGTATTGTTTACTCTTTAGTTAAATAATGATTTAACATGTTTTGGGTGATGGTTTGCATATGTGGGTGCTTGTTGATTGATGTTTCATACACGGGTTATGCGTAAACCTAATCATAGTTGTTTTATCTTGGTTTTGGTTTTATTAAATATATGCCCAGAAGGTGTTTGTGAAAATGTATAAAGTTAATTACAAGTCACATGTTAATGTTGTTTTGAACTAAGGCAATGGCTTAATGAGTATGAATGGTTTGTAAATGGTTTTGTAAAGGACTTGCTCGCCATGAAATGTTTAAAACGGAAACCTTGGTGGTTTAATTAATTTCCCTAATCCTTGATGGTTTAATTGATTAAAATGGTTTTGAGTCCTTAAACCTTGGGTTAAATGATTTTCCTTATTGGACGAAGGGCTAGGGACCCTAAAATCATATAAATGATTGATTGATAAGGGTAATGACATGTGTATACTTGCAATTTATGTTGGTATGACAATACCAATAAAGTTTCATTGGTAAGAAATTTACTAAGTTGTTGGTTGTGTGTCAATGGTTTTAATTTGGACTTTAAAGAAGGATATTTAGCCAAGTCGTGAAAGGCAGAGGTCCCGAAGAGAAAAAATCTTAAAAATCATGATTTTCCTGTGTGAGGTTGGACAAGGTGACCGAGTGCTTAATGTCACGCTTATACTCTTGGAAATGTACTAGTCATATTATATTCACTCTTTATTGTGTGGTAAACACGTACTGGGGAAATATCATCAGGTGGCACTAACCCTATATAGCCTATCGGTGAATTCTAAACGGCAGGGCTACACATATAGGTTAATGAATCAAAGTTCATGCTAAACCTGATTCTCTTTCTCAGCATGGATCATATATATATATAAATGTGTGCATTATTTTATCCTTATCCTGAGTACATGCTAGCGTTCACCCGCTAACCCGTCTTCGGGCTGCTATATCCCCACACGATTCAAGAACCTGCTATACTACTCTTCCTGCTCATTGATCAGATCCAAGAACAATTGGTGTTAGATTGAAGTGGTGAGCTTCTATAGTCATGAAGTCATCCATTTCATGTCATGGATTATTTTACATATTATTGTGTTCTCTTAGACTTTGGTATTTTCCTATAGTAGTAGGCATGACCCAACTAAATACTCTTTGGTTTAGTTTAGAGGCTTTGACTCGACCACTGTGGACTTGGGTATTGAATGGTTATGATTTATATATTATGTATATTAGATTATTGGTTGTTGTTAGGTAGGTTGGTTATTAGATGGATTGAGTTTGTTGGGTTGGTCTAGTAAGTAGACCTATTAGAAAGTCATTATATCTTCTAATGGTCTATTTTGTTATATGTTCATAATTTATCCAACTCAGGGTATATGTTAGTTGGTTGGATTGGGTTTCAGGGGTGGTCTCTGATCTAAGTTGGACTTCTGATGCCCATTATGACAAGGCCTCAGTTCGAATTTGTTAAGTTGGTATCATATCCTAGGTTTTGGTGTCGTTGGGTATCCACAAAGCCGTGTCAAGTATAGTCTTGATTATGGGTATGTTATACACCACACTTATAATCAGGAGGCTACATGGAATCTAAGAATGTTTCACTTTCTTATTGTTATATTTTTGGGCTATGGAGTCTAAGGTCTTGAACTCTTCCCTAAACTTTTTTTGGTTCACTTTTAAACTCATACCCTCTCAACAATCTAAGGTTCTAGGAAACTTACCTGTCCTACTCAAGGAAAACATTAATGGATCTAGAATAACTCATAGGGCACAGACCCAATCAAGGGTTGCAGATTCTAAATATCCCCCTAGAGTTCCCCTGGTCTCTGTAGACCCTAGTTCGAAAGGTGGCACACATGCTCAATTAACCTAAAAGAGATGTTATCAATGTCAATTTTTGACACTCTATTGATCTGTTGTTTCAGATAGTTACAACTCTGCCATACTAGTACGGTCCTATTGGTATGGGGGATAATAAGACAATGCTGAGAAGTGATGATAGGCGTATTTACACGCCTAAAGCACCATAATTTACCTATATTTTATCTAAGTTTTGAGAACAAAATATATAATTCAAGAACTTTTAGTCCTTTTTCCTGTAAGTGAGCTAACAAACGTGATTAGCAAGTTTTCAGGTATAAACGATGAAGATTCCAGCACTTTATGGATAACTTGATGCCCAAGGAAGCTTCACGAAAGAAGGAAAGCAGCGTTTGGACGCCTATGAACTGAAAGTGATGCATGGATAACTTGTCCCGGGCAAAAACAGTATTTCTAAAGACTTTGGGGATCAGCAGTAACTTAGTAGGATTAGGATAAGGATGCAGTAACCTAGTAGGATTAGGATAAGTACGCAGTAGCCTAGTAGGAATAGGATATGGGTGTTATAAAAACCCTATGTTGCTGAAGTTTTTATTATTATCTCTCTCCATTCATACAATTCATTCAACTCACTCATTCTCTTTCAATTAATTCTTCTTCCCTTATCTTCATCTATTCGACTTTTTAATTTTCATGACAAGAGAACCGCTATTTGCAAGGAATTCACTCCACAAGCACTACCAAAGCATACTTCACGTTAGACTCTTATTTTGGTATAATGATAATGTCTATTGTGATTTCCGTTGCACTCATGAATAGCTAAACTTCTCTGTTAGGGTTATGGAAGCCTTATGAGATACTATCTATTTCTATGAGTTTGTAAATTCTCGACACGTATGCTGCTTATATCATTACTCTCTTCATCTTAATTTAAATTCTTGTGGTTGCAAACATATAGAATACGCCAGTATAGCATTAACTTGTTCAAAAGAAAAGTTACATGTCTGGAAAAGAGAGAATGTCAAGGAAATAGGTCTACTAAACCCTGTTTAAAAGTTAGTTCCGTAACTGGATTAACCTCTTGGAGAATTCGTACCATTAGATACGCTTTAAGCTCGAAAGAGTTAAAGTGAAATAATCCTTGATGGTCGAAAGACGCCTGGATTTACCATAGAATACGAATCTCTATAAGCACATGCATGTCTGAATTCCGCATAACTCATAGCCAATAGATACGTAGAACTCATAAGGTGGACATAACCCTAACTCTCAATTCTTATTGATTAAAACCTACCAAGTATTCCGTTTTTACTCTACTATTTTGTTTACATTATTTGCATGCACAAAATCCCCCCTTTATTCCATAGAATTTTCGACCAACAGTCTAATAATAGTTGCAATACTTAGTGACCAAGTATTCCCTGTGGGATTTGACACCCAACCCAGTTGGGTTCTATATTTGACAACGACCGCTTACACTCTTACGAGAGCTGTAGTTTGAGCGTTATCAAATTTTGGCGCCGTTGCCGGGGAATACGGTTGTCAACTAAGTTTGTGATAGTTACTAGACCCTTTGGTCAAAAGTTCTCAGATTTTACTTTTATCTATTGTTTTTGTTCTATTCAGGTTCTATTGGCAGTGTGGATGCACAACGTGACATTAACAGAAGGGCGGCTCAACAAGAGCAGGCTAGACTAGCTGCACTGGCAGCTGCTCAAGTGCATCAACAGAATATTGATAACCCAGGTCGGGCAACAAATCCTGATGATGAGTACCTGGGTGATGAGGAGCTACTAAATCCTAGGCGTACTGATGAGGTGGCGGCACCTATGCATAGGAGAGATCGTCAAGCTAGAATGAGACCTGACCGCTGAGCTGTGCAGGCTCCTTTTGATGATGATGATGACGATCTGGATGGAGCTGGTGCTACAGGAGCTATTATTTCTCCGCCCTTGGCACCTGGAGAAATGTTCAATATCACTAGCACCATGATTAAGCTATTACAGCTCAAAGGTTTATTTGGTGGACTCGCAAGCGATGATTCGAATATGCACCTGATCAACTTCATCTCTACATGCAAGTCATTCGACAATCCAGGAGTTGGACAGAATTTAATTTGGCTGCGCTTATTTCCATTGTCTCTATCTGGGGAGGCAACTCTATGGTTGAATGGGCTGACTCCTGATTCTATCACCAATTGGAGGCAACTGAAAGACGCTTTCCTAAAAGATTCTTTCCGCCATCCAAGAGAGCACAGTTGAGAGATCAGATCAGCAACTTCCGACAGCTTCCAACTGAAGCTCTCCACGAAACATGGGAGAGATTCAAGAAGAAGCTTATGCGGTGCCGAAACCATCATATGACCAATGCCAACTTGATGGAGATATTATACAGGGCTTTGAACTCAGTGACTAAGCCAGTGGTGGATAATGCGGCTGGAGGATCATTCATGGACCTTAATTTTATTGAGGCAAGTGATATGCTAGATCGTATGACAAAGCAGAGCAGAGCTTGGCATACCAGGGATTCAGAGGTAGCAAGCTCTACTATATCTATTGGCATGACTTCAGAGCAGAGGTGAAGACAAGAGGAATGTGACCAAGATATGGCCCACATGAAAACGCAGATAGATCTTCTTACCAAGCACTTATTATCAGGGAAGACCGAAAAGGTTAAGGCCGTTGTATCACAGGGAAGAGATGAATCCGACTATGAGGAAGAAGCAAACTACTTGAATAATCAGGTGGGTTTCCGAGGCAATGCCCAAGAAAACCAAGGTCGGATCTATTATGATAAATCTGGATACAAGGACCGCGATCAAGGTAGTTGCCAAAACAATACCGACAGGAGTGGTTTGTATGTTCCTCCTGGAAGACATGACGCCACTGCATCTGGTTCTAGAAATATGTCCATGGAAGATATGATGGCTAAGCTGCTGAAAGGAGTAGAGGCAACCAGCACAGGAGTAACTGAGGTAATAAATGATCTGTCCTCAATGAAGCAATTGGTTGACTCGCATTCCACTTCAATAAAACAGCTGGAGCAACAATTGAGTCAATTATCTGCGGCATTCAACCAAAGAAAGGCTGGAACACTACCCAGCGATACGGTGCAAACCCCAAGGAACAACGGATCATGCATGGCTATTACTACCCGGGGTGGTAAAGTGTTGGAAAATCCATCCAAAGGCAAGCAGGTAGTTGATGATAAAGCAGAGAATGTTGATGAAGCAGAGTTTGAAGATGCCGTAGAAGCTGAAGTGAGTGCTCATGATGTTACACCTAGACGTCACCAGCCTGAAAAGAGTGATAATCGGAAGCAAGATAAAAAGGAAGTTGTGGAGAAAACGATTCCTCTTCCACCATCACCTTTTCCTCAGAGACTAAAGAAGAAGGCTGATGACACCAGGTTCAGTAAATTCATGACCATGTTGAAGCAGCTAACTATCAATGTTCCGTTGGTGGAGGCACTGCAACAGATACCTGGGTATGCTAAATTCATCAAGGATCTTTTGACAAAGAAGAGGGAAGCAAGTTATGAGTTGACGGATACTGTTCATCATTGTAGTGCAATCTCTATCAGATCACTAGTTCAGAAGAAGGATGACCCCGATGCTTTCACTATCCCTTGCACGATTGGATCGTTGGATTTTTCCAAGGCATTGTGCGATCTGGGTTCTAGCATCAATTTGATGCCACTATCCGTCTACAGGAAGTTGGGGTTAGGTGACCCTACACCAACAAATATGCAGCTTGTGATAGCAGATAGGTCGGTAAAATGACCTGTGGGTATCTTGAATGATATGTTGGTAAAGGTTTCTACCTTCATCTTTCCTGCAGACTTTGTCATTTTGGATTGCGAGGTGGATTCTGAAGTTCCCATAATCTTGGGATGCCCTTTCCTCACCACTGGAAGCGTGCTTATTAACATGAGAGATAATGAGCTTTTATTTCGAATGAATGACGAAGTGATTCGTTTTGATTTGTGCAAATCGATGAAGCAGCCAAGAGATATGGATGTGTTCTCTATAGATGATGTTCATTATGAAGATAAGAAATCATTATCTGTAGAGAAAAAACTTACTGTTGAGCCATTGTCTGCTGCGCTGATGAATGTTGAGCATGAGGACGATGAAGATTATAAAGAAACTATGTGTGCTCTAACAGAAATATGGTCCTATTCTCATACTCCTAAGCAACCGGACCTTGATCTTAAGAATCAACCGTCACCAACAGCGAAGACTTCCATTGAAGAGCCCCAGTGCTAGAATCGAAAGAGCTCCCCAATTATCTAAGGTATGCTTTCTTGGGAAGTGGAAATACACTTCCGGTGAGTGTGGCGGTTGATTTAAGTGAACAGCACATAGAGGCTCTCATCTCTGCTCTGAAGAGATACAAGAGAGCTATGGGTTGGACTATTGATAATATAATTGGTATCCCTCCTGGGATATGTATGCACAAGAGTCATATCGAAGAAGATTGCATGCCTACAAGTAAGTGATGATAGGCGAATTTACACGCCTATATCAATATATTTTTCCCATATTTATGGCTTACTTGACGCAAAAGAAAGCTCACGGAGGAAAGGAAGGGAGTTTACACGCCTAAGGACCAAAACTGCTGCACGGAAAATCTGTCCCGGGCTAAAGCAGCATTTCTGAAGACTTTGGGGATCTGCAGTAACTTAGTTGGATTTGGACAATGATACATTAACCTAGTACAATTGGGTTATGTATTTCATTAGTTTATTTGGATTATAATATTGTTACATTAACCTAGTACAATTGGGTTAAGTATTACATTAGCCTAGTAGGATTTGGTTAGATATTTTATTTATCTAGTAGGATTAGGATATGGGTATTATAAATACCCTATCATGCTAGAGATTTTATTACTTCTCATCTTACAATTCAATTCTATTACTCTACAACTCTTCTAATCTTTCCATTAATTCTATTTTTCTTCTTTTACTCTTCCATTCTTAAATTCCACAATAAGAGAATCGTTACTTTGCCTAGGAATTCACGCCTCACGCCTACCACCTAAGCTACACGAAATTACTCAATCTTATGGTATAACAACAATGTCAATCGTGATCTCCTTCGCATTCATGGGTAACTAAACTTCTCTGTTGGGGTTATGGAAGCCGTATGAGATACTATCTATTGTTGTGAGTTTGTGAGTTTGAGGTACGTATATTGCTTATATCATTATTCTCTTCATCTTAATCTACATTATTTGCGGTTGCAAACGCATGAATACGCCAGTCTAACATTTAACTTGTTCGAGAGAAAAGTTATTTGTCTAGAAAAGAGATAATGTCAAGGTAGTAGGACACTCTTTCCTATTAAAAAGATGGTGCCGTAACTGGACTAACCTCTTGGAGAATTCATACCGTTAGATACGCTTTAAGCTCGAGAGATTTAAAGTGAAATAGTCCTTGTTTAGCTCGAGAGACGCTTGGATTTACCATCGACTACAATCCTCTATAAGCAATTGCATGTCAGAATTCTACACACTCATAGCCAATAGAGACGTATACCTCAGAAGGTGGACATAACCCCAACGCTTCAATTCTCATTGTTTACAACCAACGTAACAATCTCTCTTTTTTTACTTTATTATTTTCAGCTTTTGTTTACATTACTTGCAAAACAAGAATCCCCCCTTCTTACGAGACTTGCACCAAAAGTTTAGTAATTTTACTTACTTGTTGGCCAAGCTATTCCCTGTGGGATAGACACCCAACCCAGGTTGGGTTCTATATTTGCTAACGACCTCTTTACACTCAAACGAGAGCTGTAGATTGAGCGTTATCAAAAATTGGCGCCGTTACCGGGGAATACAAGTGTCAATTAAGTTCGTGAAAATTACTAGACCCTTTGGTCAAAGATTCTCGTACTTTTACTTTTAGTTTTTGTTTTTGTCTACTGCAGGTTTTTATTTTAGTGCATGCCCCATACTCGAAGTTCTGGTCAACCGTTATTACCAATCAATCCTGAACCACAACGCATTGGTACAATGGAAGCACAAGATGAAATTGCAAGGATGGCTGCTCAACAAGAACAAGCAAGATTGGCTGCCCTTGCCGCAGCCCAGGTTCAACAGCAGAACATTGATAACCCTGCACGAGCACCAAATCCTGATGATGAGGATTTAGGTGATGACGAGTTACTAAACCCTAGGCGTGATGCTGAAATCGTAACACCTGCCAACAGAAGAGGTCGACAAGCTCGGTATAGACATGATCACCAACCTATGCATCCAGCCTTCGATGATGATGATGATAATCTTGATGGTGCCGGAGCCACTGGAGCTATAATTCCACCACCATTAGCGCCCGGAGCCAAGTTCAACATCACAAGCACCATGATTCAGTTATTGCAACTCAAGGGATTGTTTGGTGGACTAGCAGGCGATGATCCGAATATGCATCTCATCAACTTTATTTCTACATGCAAGTCTTTTGATAATCCTGGTGTTGGTCAGAATGCAATTCGATTACGTCTATTTCCATTGTCTCTGTCTGCGGAGGCAACACTATGGTTGAATGGGCTGACTCCTGATTCAATTACAAATTTGAGGCAATTGAGAGACACTTTCCTAGAAAGATTCTTTCCGCCTTCCAAAAGGGCACAATTGAGAGATGAAATCAGCAACTTTCGTCAGCTTCCCACTGAAGCTCTTCATGAAACATGGGAGAGGTTCAAGACAAAGCTAGCGAGATGCCCAAACCATCACATGACTAATGTTCACCTCATGGAGATATTGTATAGAGCCTTGAATTCAATAACTAAGCCAGTGGTGGATAACGCAGCTGGAGGATCTTTTATGGACCTCACCTTTGGTCAAGCAAGCAATATGCTAGATCGCATGACGAAACAAAGTAGAGCTTGGCATACCAGGGATTCTGAGGTAGCAAGCCCCACTTTATCTATAGGCATGACTGCAGACCAAAGAAGAAGACAAGAAGAACGTGATCAAGATTTAGCGCACATGAAAACGCAAGTGGATCTTCTGACAAAGAATTTATTATCAGGGAAGACCGAAAAAGTGAAAGCTGTGGCGCTAAAAGGAAGAGACGAATCTGATTCGGAAGAAGAGGCCAACTACTTGAACAATCAGGGGGGTTTCCGTGGGAATACCCAAGGAAACCATGGTCGGAACTATTATGATAAATCTGGAAGCAAAGACCAAGGTAGTTGGAATAAAAAAAATGAAAAGAGTGGTTTGTACGTTCCCCCTGGTAGACGTGATACCACCACATCTAATTCTGGAAGTATGGAAGACATGATGGCTAAATTATTGAAAGGAGTGGAAGCAACGAGCGCGGGAGTTACTAAGGTAATTAATGATTTTTCCTCCATGAAAAAACTAGTTGATTCTCATTCCACTTCAATCAAGCAAATAGAGCAGCAACTGAGCCAACTTTTAGCAGCACTCAATCAAAGAAAGGCTGGCACTTTACCTAGCGATACTGTGCAAAATCCAAGGAATGATGGGTCATTCATGGCCATCACTACCAGAAGTGGTAAGGTGCTGGAACCTTCAGAAAAAGGCAAGCAAGTGGTTGACGAAGTTGCGGACATGGATGATAACGTAAAAGGAGAAGATGCCGCAACAACCAGTCCTGTCGTCAAGGATGTCACGCCCAGTGACGTGCAGCCTAAAAAAATGGAAAAACAGAAGCAAGAGGAGAAGAAATCCATGGAGAGAACACTTCCATACCCACCACCACCTTTTCCCCAAAGATTGAAGAAGGTGGCGGATGACACTAAGTTCAGCAAATTTATGCCTATGTTGAAGCAGCTGACCATTAATGTTCCATTGGTAGAGGCACTTGAACAAATGCCTGGGTATGCGAAGTTTATGAAAGATCTTTTGACTAAGAAGAGGGCAGCAAGTTATGAGCTGAAGGATGATGTGCATCATTGTAGTGCAATTGCTACCCGATCGATAGTTCAGAAGAAGGCCGACCCCGGAGCTTTCACTATTCCTTGCACCGTCGGATCTTTGAACTTTGCCAAAGCATTATGTGACTTAGGAGCCAGCATCAACTTGATGCCATTATCGATCTATAAGAAGTTGGGGTTAGGAGATCCTACACCAACTAATATGAGGCTTGTTATGGCGGATAGGTCGGTAAAACGACCGGTTGGTATTCTATGCGATGTCTTGGTAAAGGTTTCTTCATTTATCTTTCCAGCAGACTTTGTCATCTTGGATTGTGAAGCAGATTCAGAGGTTCCCATAATATTGGGACGCCCTTTCCTTACTAAAGGAACTGTGCTCATTGATTTTAGAGCTAATGAACTTTCATTCCGAATAAATGACGAAGTGGTTCGATTTGATGTTTGCAAATCAATGAAGCAACCCAAAGATCTGAGTGTATTTTCTGTGGCTGATGTTGTCTTTGATGATGAGAAAGAACGACTTGAAGAAGAGCAAATTCTTGATGATCCTTTGGAGGTTTTGCTCATGAAAGGAGAGAATGAGGATGCTGAAATTTCTGAAGAAGCTATTTGTGCTCTATCGGGATTAGGGACATATCGCTATACTCCCAAGAAGCTGGATATTTATCTCAAGAATCGACCCACACCACCAGCCAAGCCATCTATTGAAGAACCACCCACACTAGAATTGAAGGAGCTGCCAAGTCATTTGAAGTACGCATTCTTAGGAAGCAGAAACACACTTCCAGTCATAGTGGCAGCCGATTTGGGTGAGCAACAAGTTGCAGCTCTTATTGCGATCTTACGCAAGTATATTAGATCCATTGGATGGACCATTGCGGATATTATTGGTATTCCACCTGGGATTTGCACACATAAAATTCAGCTTCAAGAAAAGTGCACACCCACCATTGAACATCAAGGGCGTTTAAACTCACCTATGCAAGTGGTGAAGAAGGAGATTATCAAGTTGTTAGATGCAGGAGTTGTATATCCTATCTCTGATAGTACATGGGTAAGTCCTGTACAATGTGTTCCCAAGAAAGGAGGAATGACGGCGGGTCGCGATTGCAAAGAATGAGCTTATTCCACTCAGGCCCGTTACTGGATGGAGAGTATGCATGGACTAACACAAGCTGAATTCTTGGACACTCAAGGATCACTTCCCCATGCCATTTATGGACCAAATGCTAGATCGATTAGCGGGGAAATGATGGTTTTTCTTCTTGGATGGTTATTCAGGTTATAATCAGATTTGTATTGCTCCCGAAGACCAAGAGAAGACAACGTTTACATGCCCATATGGTACGTTTGCCTTCAAACGCATGCCATTCGGGTTGTGTAATGCACCAGCCACCTTTCAATGTTGTATGATGTCTATTTTCTCTGATATGGTTGAATACACTTTGGAGGTATTTATGGACGACTTTTCAGTTGTCGGTGAGTCTTTTAAAGCATGTTTGGCAAACTTGAGCATGGCATTGCAAAGATGTGTAGAGTTCAACCTTGTGCTGAATTGGGAGAAGTGCCACTTCATGGTAAAAGAAGGAATCGTTCTTGGGCACAAGATCTCTGAAAGAGGAATAGAGGTTGATCGAGCAAAAATAGAGGTAATTGAGAAGCTACCACCTCCAATTTCGGTGAAGGGAGTTCGTAGTTTTCTTGTCCATGCTGGTTTCTATCGTAGATTCATCAAAGACTTTTCCAAAATTTCTAGTCCATTGTGCAAACTATTGGAGAAAGATGTGAAGTTTGACTTTAATGATGATAGCTTAAAGGAATTCGAATGCCTTAAAGGAAAACTCATTGAAGCCCCTATCATGGTAGCACCAGATTGGACGCTCCCGTTTGAGGTCATGTGCGATGCTAGTGGTGTAGCCGTTGGTGCTATTCTTGGACAAAGAAAGGAGAAATTATTTCATCCTATCTACTATGCGAGTAAGGTCCTAAATTAAGCCCAAAGGAACTACACTGTTACTGAACAAGAGCTCCTAGCGGTTGTGTATGCGTTTGAGAAGTTTCGTACCTATCTATTGGGTACTAAGGTGATCGTCCATACAGACCATGCAGCTCTTAGGTATCTAATGACGAAAAAGGATGCAAAACCAAGGTTGATTCGATGTGTATTGCTGCTGCAAGAGTTTGATTTCGAAGTCAAAGATAGAAGAGGTTGCGAGAACCAAGTGGCTGATCACCTATCTAGACTTGAGAATGAACATGTGGCGCAACCTGAAATTCAGATTGATGATGCATTCCCTGACGAGGAGATATTAGCGACAAAAATGGAGAAATTACCATTGTATGCCGACTTGGCAAATTTCATAGTGAGTAATGTGCTACCTGCCAATTTATCTTACCACCAAAGGAGGAAGTTTATGCATGACGTTCAGCACTACTATTGGGATGAAAATTATTTGTTTCGAAGATGCGCGGATGGGATCATTCGACGATGTATATCCCATGAAGAAGTGCCTACTATATTGGAAGCATGCCACACTTCGCAAGTTGGAGGACATCATGCAGGCAATTGAACGGAAAGAAAAGTATTGCAAAGTGGTTATTATTGGCCTTTGATATTCAGAGATGCATACGACTATGTGAGAAGGTGTGACCAATGCCAACGTCAAGGTGCTATTTCAAAACACCATGAAATGCCCATGTCCAAAATTCTGGAGGTAGAACTCTTTGATGTGTGGGGTATTGATTTCAAGGGTCCATTAGTGAATTCGTTTGGAATGAAGTACATCTTGGTTGCTGTGGATTATGTTTCGAAATGGGTTGAAGCTGTAGCATTGGCCGACAACGAAGGAAAGCGTGTTGTAGCGTTCTTAAAGAAGAATATCTTCTCTCGCTTTGGAGTACCTCGTACTATCATAAGTAATGGAGGATATCACTTTTGCAACAAGCTATTCAAATCTGTATTGGCCAAGTATGGTGTCAAGCAACCCAAGGTAGCTACGCCTTATCATCCCCAAACTAGTGGACAAGTAGAGGTTTCTAATCACGAGATTAAGCAAATCCTTGCAAAGACGGTTAATGCAAATAGGAAGGATTGGTCTCGAAAGCTAGATGATGCACTATGGGCATATAGGACTGCATTCTAGACACCCATTGGCATGTCTCCTTATCAACTAGTTTATGGGAAGGCTTTTCATCTACCCATCGAGCTTGAATACAAGGCATTACGGGCATTGAAGCACTTGAATCTGAATTGGGATGATGTGAAGAATCTGAGGTTGGAGCAGCTGAACGAATTAGATGAGTTCCGTCTCCATGCATATGAAAGATCGGATTTATACAAGGAGCAGATGAAGAAGTATCATGATCAGCGGATTGTTAGACGAAACTTCCAAAAGGGTGATATGGTACCACTCTTCAACTCCAGATTTAAGCTCTTCTCAGGTAAGTTAAAATCTAAGTGGTCTGGTCCATTTAAAGTTATCCAAGTCTACTCGTCTGGAGTAGTTGAATTGGAAGGCAATAAGGGTATTGTCTTCAAAGTGAATGGCCAACGTGTTAAGCCTTATATCGGTCCTCTTGACTCGATGAATGACATGGCCATCACTTATCTCGACGAAGTCTAAGTACTCGAGATTACTATGTCGAGCCACGACAATAAATAAGGCGCTAGATGGGAGGCAACCCATCGTTTTATCGTTTTATCGTTTTATCATTTCTTCTAGTACTTGTTTTGATTTTGATAAATGAAAAATCCAAAAATAAGAGTCGTGCCACGACCAAAACTAAGGCACTTGGTGGGAGGAAACCCATCGTACTAATCGTTTTCATTTTTTTGAGCGAATATAGGTGAAAGAAGTAGTCAACGAGGAGATTGCTTTCAATTGACGATTTGGACGCATTGTATGGTAAAGTTGGTAAGTTAGGAAGTGTGATGCATAAGGCTATGGATTGAGCCTTTCTCACGCCAAAATAGGCTTCGAGGAAGGCTAGTCCTTGGTAAAACTAGGCCACGAACGATGCACAACCTATCCTATAGCCTAAGGTCTCGGAATCTAGTGTGCTATACACTATGCGCCGCCTATTCCTAGGTATGCTTTTGACTATGCGCCGCCTATGCTATGGCATTTGGTCTCAATATCTCATATGCCATAGACTATGCGGCGCATATGTCTACAAATGCCATAGACTATGTGGCGCATATGTCCCATTATGCCATAGACAATGCGCCGCATATGTCATTGATATGCCGAGTATTATGCGCCGTATATGTAGGATTTTTATCTCCAAAACCGATTGTAAATGGGTCATAACCCGACCCATACTCTTCCTATATAAAGGGGACTTAGTTTTATAACACAACCACAATAGAAAATACCCTAAAGGCGCCGCATACTCTTCCAAATCTTCTCAAAATTTTCTTCTTTTGCTCTTCCAATTCACGAAACCATCTCCACAAGTTTCAAGCAAGTAATTACTCTCTTATTCTTCATTTATTTCTCGTAAGTACTACGTTTCTATGGCTATTATGAATTGCTAAATTATATAAGATTGTTGGTGATGTTCATGTGTTAGGATTGTTGTTGCAAAATCATGTGAGTGAACATATACGTAGGAAAATCTTGACTTGTTTCCGACTTGAATTTGGTTTCAATAGCATTGTTATGATATCTGCGGAATTGCTATGGCTATGAATATTGCTTATGATTGTTGTTTGGATACTTACATGTTAGACTATCCCGGCCATCGGGATAAGACTTATAGTGCCTACCGACTTAGGAGGTTATGATTGTTGTAAGAATAACGATTCCATGTGGTAACCCCTATGTAGAAGTGTTTCTATATCTACCATGAAAGTAGTCCAATGGCTGCAAGTAAGTGATGCATTGCTGATTTTCTTGTCGGAATACAATCCTAAAACGTATCTCGACGAAATCTGAGTAAATCGACTACTTTCACCTCACTGATTTGTGTTAACAAAACTAAGTGTGGGGTGGTACCCCTAATGCTTGCTTATAGATTGTATCAAGTGAGACTATGCTGCAACTAACACTATTTCTAGTCTCAGGTACAATGGCACCTAAAGCGAGGCAAGGCAAGGAGAAGGAGACCACTTCCCAAAAGGGCAAGAAGAGAAGTCGAAAAGACCAAGGAGAATCATCCTCAGCACAACAACCCCGCAGAATGTTTGGAATAAAATGGGTTCTTGAGGAGGAAGCCAAAGAATGGTACAGGAACAACAAAGAAAGAAGATATGTTCACGTCGACCTGATCAAGAAGGACACCTTAGCGAAGAAGGAGCCGCGTATGTTGGCGAAAATCATGGCATTGAAGCTGGATTTCATCTTACGCGATATGGGAGAATGTAATCTTGATTTGAAAAGAGAGTTTTACGCCAACTGGTCGCCGAAAACAACAGGCAACGAAGTCAAAATTCGGGGCCAAGTCTTACAGCTCAACGCGGACTGGATAAACTCTTTTCTTGGCTTACCTTCGGTCGACCCAGCACCATTCAAAGAGTTGTACAGCAGTCCTCCTTATAGAGCAATTAGACACACACTTTGTGGAAGTAGATCGATGGCAAGGTGGGGCTGACATAAAGACACAGGACGACACAACACCTTCCCCTATGCTTCACTGAATAGGGAAGCAAGAATCTGGATGCGTATTATCAACTCATGCCTTATTCCTGGGACTCAATACACCAAGATATCAAGAGATAGAGTGTGTTTGGTCTATGCTTTGATGATGAATGTCCCTATCAACTTTGGGGCAATCATTCGCTCTTCCATGAGGAAGGCCAGACTCCACAAAAGGTCCCACTTCACATTTGGAAATCTGTTGACAACAATCTTGCGGAAGGAGGATATCGAAGAGGAACTAGCTGACCACAAACTCCCACATAACCCAAAGAAGGTTGACCTTACTAAGGTCAAAGATGCTGAAACAACTCATGGTGTCAACCTTACTAATGCGGAAAGACATGCTCGTGATGAGAGTTTCTTCCGTCATCTTTATGGCATGACACGATTTACTATGATGAGTGGTGGACGTGTTCCAACTTCTGCAGAACTCCAACAGCTGGACCATGACTATCCCATGAACATGCATGCACGGGAGATGTGTGGAGTGGGCGTATACTTTGAGGAACCTCTAGATGATGATGTGCCGACTGATGATGATCAACGCTTGCCAGACTCTGACGAGGAGGAGAACTCTGACGACGACTCTTATGATGATTCCGACGAAGGGGGTATGACCCCCGACAATGAGGAAGAGTCCGACTAACCAGGTTCCTCGTATTTATTTTCCACTGAGGGAAGTGTCCCATTTAAGTGTGGGGTGGCGGTATCGTATGCTATACTTCTCTACCGCATCTATGTTTGTTTATTTTATTGTTTTTTTGTTGTTTTTTTTTCGTGTTTTAGTTTTTTGTTTTTGTTGTTTTTTTTCTAGATTCGCATGAAATTATTTTGATAGGCAGCATGAGATTATAACAAGAGTATGTGCTACAATTGTGACTATTGAGACGTTTAGGCTCTAGTTGTGACTCATTATGTGATATTGTGTGGTTCAATTCCTTCACTTGTTGGGTCGAGAGTCTATATTACTTCCAAGCAAGTCGACCATGTGCCTTGTGTGTGTGAGATAATCGTATATTCTATGATTGTGGCTGATGCTAGAACTTGCCTGGTATGTATGCAAAGCGAAAATAAGGAGTGTAAGTTTAGGATATGATTTAGGCATTTCTTTGGCAACCCATATTTGTTTACCTTCAGTTTTACCTACCCATGGACATCATCCTAGTTAAACCCTTTTGAGCCTTTAACCTATTTCTTTGACAACCTTGTATGTAATCCTAATCCATTTTTTTCAAGACCATAATTTGATCCAAATTCCTAAGTGCTTTAAAGTGAAAAATTCATGTGACAAAATAAGAGGAAATTGGGTGAGTATGATGCTTTAGAATGCATTGGTGCTTGAATGAGTTATGAAAAAGAAAGTGCTATCATAAGAGGTATGTTATCAAAAGAAAAAGGAAAGGAAAACTAAAAAGTTAGTTATGTTTGAAATTGAAAAAACAAAAGAGGAGAAAAAGAGTGGTAGAATAAAAGAAAGTAGAAAGGTTGTTTGACAGAAAAGTGTTAATGATACAAAGTGATGTATTAAAGCGCTTAGGAACTTAGTCACTATTCCTGGCCAAAATAGTCCTACCCGTCCCTTAGCCTACATTACAACCATCAAAAGACCTACTTGATCCTAAGCTTAGCATTCTGACATTTAGTAGAGTATTACATTAAGGGAAAGCCTATGGTCATCAGTTGCTTCATATGAATTCTTTGTGAGAGCGAGAGCAAGGATATTTTGATACCCATGTTTGAAAAATATGCTATACTTGTGAGTGATTATGGGTACTATAGTGTGAGACACACATGGTTGATAAGTTTTGGGTAGTTATATATGATTCCTTGTACCTTAACGTTTGCATGCGAGTTGATCACCATCACGAGTCTATGCTAGAGGTTAAATTGTTTCTACCTATAATCGAAAAGCTACTCTTTGTTGATAATTGTTGTGCCTGTCTGGACAAATGTTTTGTGTTGTTGCTGTGAAACCCTAAGTTGATATTTAGAAGGACACGGTATTTCGTTCGAGGACGAACAAAGGTTCAAGTGTGGGGTGTTGATTATTGGCGAATTTACACGCCTATATCAATATATTTTGCCCATATTTTAGCCTAGTTTTGAGAACAAATTATATATTTCATGCACTTTTAGTCCTTTTTCCTGTAAATGAGCTAACGAACATGATTAGTAAAGTTTCAGGTATAAATGATGCAGAATTTAGCATTTTATGGCTTACTTGACGCAAAAGAAAGCTCACGAAGGAAGGGAAGGGAGTTTACACACCTAAGGACCAAAACTGCTGCACGGAAAAGCTGTCCCGGGCTAAAATAGCATTTCTAAAGACTTTGGGGATCTGCAGTAACATAGTTGGATTTGGACAATGATACATTAACCTAGTACAATTGGGTTATGTATTTCATTAGTTTATTTGGATTATGATAATGTTACATTAACCTAGTACAATTGTGTTAAGTATTACATTAGCCTAGTAGGATTTGGTTAGATATTTTATTTATCTAGTAGGATTAGGATATGGGTATTATAAATACCCTATCATGCTAGAGATTTTAT
Source organism: Capsicum pubescens (assembly GCA_030864215.1). Classification (NCBI taxonomy): domain Eukaryota; kingdom Viridiplantae; phylum Streptophyta; class Magnoliopsida; order Solanales; family Solanaceae; genus Capsicum; species Capsicum pubescens. The sequence goes on from CM061546.1 coordinate 116,302,190, forward strand.
TACTTCTCATCTTACAATTCAATTCTATTACTCTACAACTCTTCTAATCTTTCCATTAATTCTATTTTTCTTCTTCTACTTTTCCATTTTTAAATTCCACAACAAGAGAATAGTTACTTTGCCTAGGAATTCACTCCTCACGCCTACCACCTAAGCTACACAAAATTACTCAATCTTGTGGTATAACAACAATGTCAATCGTGATGTCCTTCGCATTCATGGGTAACTAAACTTCTCTGTTGGGGTTATGGAAGCCGTATGAGATACTATCTATTGTTGTGAGTTTGTGAGTTCGAGGCAGGTATATTGCTTATATCATTATTCTCTTCATCTTAATATACATTCTTTGCGGTTGCAAACGCAAGAATACGCCAGTCTAACATTTAACTTGTTCGAGAGAAAAAGTTATTTGTCTAGAAAAGAGATAATGTCAAGGTAGTAGGACACCCTTTCCTATTAAAAAGCTGGTGTCGTAACTGGACTAACCTCTTGGAGAATTCGTACCGTTAGATACTCTTTAAGATCGAGAGAGTTAAAGTAAAATAGTCCTTGTTTAGGCCGAGAGACGCTTGGATTTACCATCGACTACAATCCTCTATAAGCAATTGCATGTCAGAATTCTACACACTCATAGACAATAGAGACGTATACCTCAGAAGGTGGACATAACCCCAACGCTTCAATTCTCATTGTTTACAACCAACGTACCAATCTCTCTCTTTTTACTTTATTATTTTCAGCTTTTGTTTACATTACTTGCAAAACAAGAATCCCCCTTCTTACGAGACTTGCACCAAAAGTTTAGTAATTTTACTTACTTGTTGGCCAAGCTATTCCCTGTGGGATCGACACCCAACACAGGTTGGGTTCTATATATGCTAACGACCGCTTTACACTCAAACGAGAGCTGTAGATTGAGCGTTATCAGTAAGCATCAGCGTCGTCTGAATCCATTCAAAAAACGATGCCCCATTTATCTCGATGATGTCTAAGTAATCGAGATAGCTATGTCGTGCCGCGATAATAAATCAAGCGCTTGGTGGGAGGCAACCCATCATTTTTAATTGTTTTGTTTTCTTAAGATTTTGTCGAGCCACAACCAAAACTAAGGCGCTTGGTAGGAGGCAACCCATCGTTCTAATCGTTTTTGTTATTTTTGAGTTAGTGTAGGTGCAAGTGGTATAAAGGAGGAGATTGGTTTTAAATTTTGATTTGGAAGTATTGAATGTTGAAGGTGGTATGTTAGGAATGAAGAAGCAAAAGGCTATGGGTTAGGCATTGCCTATGAAAATATAGTCAAAGAACAAGGCAAGGCCTATGTAAATCTAGTCCACGAACAAGGAATGGCCTATGCTATGGCCTAAGATCTCGGATTCTAGAGTGCCATAGCATAGGCGCCTCCTATGCTCAACAATGCCATATCATGGGCGCCGCCTATGCAAAGGCATTTTGTCTCTGAATCTAGTATGCCATAGCATAGGCGCCGCCTATGCTTAACAATGCCATAGCATAGGCGCCGCCTATGCCAAGCATAGGCAAAGCATTAGGCGCCGCCTATGGTCACTTTTGGTCTCCAAATCCGATTCCAAATGGGTCAAAACCCGACCCAAGCTTTTCCTATAAATAGAACCTTAATCTTAGAACAAAAATACATTGCAACATCACCCTAGGCGCCGCCTACCTCTCCAAAATCTTTCAAAAAATTTCCTTTTGCTCTTTTACTTTGCAAGAACATCTTCCAAGGAAATCAACCAAGTAAGTACTTCTTTGTTCTTCTTTTATATTCCATAAAGTACTACACTACTACGCCTATAATAAATTGTTAAATCTTGAAGTAGTATTGGTGATTTAAATGTGGTTAATTTGTTGTGATACATCTCGTTAAGTGAAATAATACGTGTGGGTGTTCTTGATTTTGTTCCGACTTGTATTTGATTGTTATACACTATCATACTTTTGCGGAGTCGACATGGTGAAGTTAATTGCATAATCTTCAAAATTGAATGCTTGAATATTTGAATGACTCATTCATCGAGATAAAGATCATGATTGAATACAAGCATAAGATGTTGTGATTATTTCTATGCCATAAGTTGATACGATCTCTATGTAGTAGTCTTGTTTAAAAATTGCATTAATCTAAACATAAAAGTATGATCAAGATTACATGAAATAGAGTTAGAAAGGATAGTTAAGACGACATGAAAGTATGATTGTGCTGAACATATTGTTGGAACATATCGCCCAAATGTATGACGATGAAGTCTGAGTAGTCGACATCACTCACTTAATTAGTCTGTGCCAACAACTTAAGTGTGGGGTGGTGCCATTACTGTTTGTTTATGAATTGAATCTTCTGAGATGAAGCTAACATGAATCTATTAGGATCTCAGGTAGAATGGCCTCAAAAGGACGACAAGAAAAACAAAAAGTATCCACCTCACAGAAAGGTTAGGAAAGTGGAAGAAAAGAGCAAGCTTAATCCTCCTCGCTACAAATACCTCAACGCACTTTTGGATCAAGTGGGGTATAATTTGAGGAAACTCTGTGGATGACGACTCTGATGATGATTCCGACGCAGGGGGAATGACCCCAGACATAGAAGAGGAGTTCGACTAATCAGGTTTTCCGTATTTATTTTCCACTGAGGGCAGTGTGTCCCGTCTAAGTGTGGGGTGCTGGTATTCGTATGCTGTACTTCATTGCCTACATTTATGGTCATATTTTTTTTTGTCGTAGATTTGGATGTATGAAATTGTTCTGATAAGCGGCATGGTGTTATGAAAAGAGTTTGTGCTAGAATCATTACTATTGAGACATTTAGGCTCTAAATGTGACTCATTATGTGATAAGTGTGTGCTTTAATTCCTTCATCTATTGGGTCAAGAGTCTGTACTGCTCCCAATAAAGTCGACCATGTGCCTTATGTGTGTGAGGTGATAGTATATTCTGTGTTTGTGGCTGATGCTAGAACTTGCCTGGTGTGTGTGTAAAGCGAAATAAATAGTATGAGTCTAGGAGATGATTTAGGCATTTCTTTGGCAACCGATACTTGTTTACCTTCGTTTTACCTACCCGTGGACATTATCCTAGTCAACTCCTTTGAGCCTTTAGCCATTTTCTTTGACAACCTCATATGTAGCTTAATCCATTTTTTCAAGACCATAATTTGATCCAAATTCCTAAGTGCTTTAAATTGTAAATTCATGTGACAAAATAAGAGGAAATTGGATGAGTGTGATGCCTTAGAATGTATTGGTGCTTGAATTTATTATGAAAAAGAATTGCTATCATAGAGGTGTGTTATGAAAAGAAAAATGAAAAGAAAACTAAAAAGTTAGTTATGTTTAAAATTGGAAAACAAAAGAGGTGAGAAGGGGTGGTAGATTAAAAGAAAGTAGAAAGGTTGTTTGAAAGAAAGTGTAAATGGCATAATGTGATGTATTAAAGCGCTTAGGGAACTTAGTCACTATTTCTGGCCAAAATAGTCCTACCCGTCCTTTAGCCTACATTACAACCTGTAAAGACCTATTTGATCCTAAGCTTAGCATTCTGATATTAGTAGAGCATTACACTAAGGGCAATCCTATGGTCATCAGTTGCAACATATGAATTCTTTGTGAGAGTGAGAGCAAGGATAATCTTATACCCATGTTCTGAAAAATGCAATATTTGAGAGTTATTATGGGTAATATCTTATGTGAGACACACATGGTTGATGATTTTTGGGTAGTCTTGTATGATTCTTTGTTGCTTAACTTATGGATACGAATTAACCATCATCACGAGTCTATATTAGAGGTTGAATTGTTTCTAGAAGTCATTAGAAAACTACTCTTTGTTAATAATTGTTGTGCCTATTTTGATGGATATTTTGTGCTGTTACTGTGAAACCCTAAGTAGATGTTTATATGTACATGATATATTGTTCGAGGACGAACAAAGCTTTAAGTTTGGGGTGTTGATGATAGGCGTATTTACACACCTAAAGAACCTTAATTTACCCATATTTTAGCTATGTTTTGAGAACAAAATATATAATTCATGCACTTTTAGTCCTTTTTCCTGTAAGTGAGCTAACAAACGTGATTAGAAAGTTTTCAAGTATAAACGATGAAGATTCCAGCACTTTATGGATAACTTGACGCCCAAGGAAGCTTCACGAAAGAAGGAAAACAATGTTCGGACGCCTATGAACTGAAAGTGATGCATGGATAACTTGTCCCGGGCAAAAACAACATTTCTAAAGACTTTGGGGATCAGCAGTAACTTAGTAGGATTATGATAAGGATGCAGTAACCTAGTAGGATTAGGATAAGTACGCAGTAGCCTAGTAGGAATAGGATATAGGTGTTATAAATACCCTATGTTGCTGAAGTTTTTATTATTATCTCTCTTCATTCATACAATTCATTCAACTCACTCATTCTCTTTCAATTAATTCTTCTTCCCTTCTCTTCATCTATTTGACTTTTTAATTTTCATTACAAGAGATACGCTATTTGCAAGGAATTCACGCCACAAGAACTACCAAAGCATACTTCACGTTAGACTCTTATTTTGGTATAATGATAATGTCTATTGTGATTTCCGTTGCACTCATGAATAGCTAAACTTCTCTGTTAGGGTTATGGAAGCCTTATGAGATACTATCTATTGCTATGAGTTTGTGAATTCTCGACACGTATGCTGCTTATATCATTACTCTCTTCATCTTAATTTAAATTCTTGTGGTTGTAAATATATAGAATACGCCAGTATAGCATTAACTTGTTCGAAAGAAAAGTTACATGTCTGGAAAAGAGAGAATGTCAAGGAAATATGTCTACTAAAACCCTGTTTAAAAGTTAGTGCCGTAACTGGATTAACCTCTTGGAGAATTCGTACCATTAGATACGCTTTAAGCTTGAAAGAGTTAAAGTGAAATAATCCTTGATGGTCGAAAGACGCCTGGATTTACCACAGAATACGAATCACTATAAGCACATGAATGTCTGAATTCCGCATAACTCATAGCCAATAGATACGTAGAACTCATAAGGTGGACATAACCCTAACTCTCAATTCTCATTGATTAAAACCTACCATGTATTCCGTTTTTACTCTACTATTTTGTTTACATTATTTGCACGCACAAAATCCCCCCTTTATTCCATAGAATTTTCGACCAACAGTCTAATAATAGTTGCAATACTTAGTGACCAGTATTCCCTGTGGGATTCGACACCCAACCTAATTGGGTTCTATATTTGACTACGACCGCTTACACTCTTACGAGAGCTGTAGTTTGAGCGTTATCAAGAAGCAGGCAAAGTAAGAGGTCTCGGTTTTCTAAATAATATTGGGTTAGGTGGTCTAAGAGGAAGAGTTGGGTTGGTTCTAACTCATGTTCTATGGATAGTTTTCCCTATCCAAATTTTTTCGAAGATGGACATTTTAAGATTAATAATGCTTCTAGGGAACAAAGTTCCCAATCTCAGGCAGTTGGGGCCTATTTTGCATTATTCTATCCTCCTTGTTAGTTTTATGGTCGGTCGTACTATGGTTGTTGCAAGAAAGGGTGGAATTGTTCTTTTAATTATGGTCTATTTGATCATATGCAATGATAGTGACCTATAAGGATTGTCATTTGGGTAAATAGGATATTAGTTTCCACTTCTATTGTTCTTGCACTGAGGTGTGCTACTTCTATTCCCGGTGTTGTTCGGGAGCATCTCAATGCTCTCACTATCCCTTAGGAGTCTGAGGCATATTCCAATGCTGACAGTGGTATGTTGAAAAGTCTTTTCTCATTATGTGTATTTATTACGCAATTCGAGGTCCTCTCTTTCTTCTGTGACCCCACTTATGGTTGTGCATTTTATTTTTGTACCAAAGGTTCTTTTGGACTCTTTTTGTATTTCTACCCTGGTAGCTGAATTGATTTATCATTGCTAAAAGGGTCAATAGGGTGTGTGTGGTATCTATTAATGGTAAAGAAACTCTTGTGTATTTATTTAATTTAGATATGGTGGGTTTCTATGGTGTTCTGGGATAGATTGGTTGTACTCGTATAACACGTCATCAAACTGTCAGACCCATAAGGTTGTCTTATCTTTGGACTACATCGTGATTCAGTTATGGGATGGGAGATCATATCTTTGAGCTCAGAGACTAATGTCTAAAGGGGGTTGTCTCTACTAATTTGTCCATCTTAAAGATTCCAATTTAGAAGTTCCTTCATTGGATTCAGTTTCAGTAGTGAATGAGTTTATTATGTCCCTTCATGGTGACCCTCATGGTGTTCTCCTAATAGGGAGATTGAGTTTGGGATTGGTCTTCTTTCAGACACATGTCCAATTTCTATTCCTTCTTTATAGAATAGTTTCGGCTAAGTTAGAGGATCTTAAAAAATAATTAACGAATCTCTTAGATGAAGGTTTCAACCATCCTAATGATTCTTCGTGGAGTGTTTCCTTTCTTTTATGTATAAGGGGGTGGTTTTGCCATAAAATACATTAGTTGTCGGTTGGTGAATGAGGAATTTAGAGTGTCCTTCTTGTGGAATGGAATATATATGATTTGTTTTTTATTTGGGGTACTTTTTTAGTAGGGTATAGTGTTTGATAGATACTAGGTTTAAACCTGGATATTGTTTTTCTTGTATGAAGGGAGTATGTTAATAAAGGGATAGCAGTACAGGAATTGTAGAGGTAGATTAGTGGGTTGGATGAGGTGTATGGAAGGGGTTAGGTTGATGGATTGGGGAAAATGCAATAGTTAGAAAGTTGTGACTTAGAGGACAAAGGTTCAGGTTGAACCAATGGATTGGGGATTAAGTTGTTGGATGGGTTGGAGCATGATGTTTGTGTGGTTACGTTAGTCTCTAGGTGGCATTAAGATGAATGAGATTCTAGGTGTACGAGAACTAAGTGTCCCTAGTGATCATCTTTGGTGATACCCTTTTGAGCAGAGTGTTGTGCTTATAGGTGTAATAAGATGAAAGTCAAGGGTAAATATTACGTTTTGTTTTACCGGTCGACTCTAAAGGAAGATTGGGGTGAATATTCTGGTTATTCTCTTCTATATTGGTTAAGATAGTATTCTATTAGTTTTGCATGAATTCTAATTGTACTTATGGTTAAGGTTTGCATTCTGCATTTGCCTTGTTACCAAGCTATGAATATTGACTTATGTTATGTTACCCATGATATTTGCAGTTGTGTGTCTTTTGATGTCAAATCCTAAGGACTCCTTCTATAGAGTGTTATGTCCATATGATTCTTCATTCATGACCTAGGTTGTTGCTGTAGAAGTACTTCATGCCTATGGTGTTGTTTTTCTTTTCGTAGGTGTCAGTTTAAGTAGCATGAGTAATTCTTACACATATATGCCCTAATGATCCTTCTTATATTAGGGTGGTAGTGGCCTTGGAGGTGTAGTGATGTTTTGAAGCAGATGAGAAGTAGAAGTCAACAAGTAGGGGAGAGTGTGGGGTGAATCCTAGGGCTAAGGTTTTGGAAGGTGATTTATGGTTCTAGTCATAAGGGATGGTTAGGGAGAAGAAGGTGGTAAAGAATCCTTGTGTAACATGATAGAGGTTCCTAAACATTTTTTAGGATAGATCACACCGCGGGTATTGAAAAGGTAGGTTTGGAAGTTGTGACTGATAGGTATACCAATTATTATGTTGGACACTTAATAAGCTTGGTGAGTCATGATTCTTGACTATAGTGAAGGAAAGGTAGTAGTGTTTTAGGTTGATATAAGGGATAGAGCTCTATGGCCTAATTAAATCTTTCTTCCTTTGAATAGGCTTGAACATGGGAGTAGTGTACAGTTAGACTTGGTCTCTCATAGTGATATGTCTCTGGGGAATTCTATATTTTATTGACTTACCGTCTAGCATCAGTTCTATTCATTATGTATTCCATGTTTTTGTGTTTAGGTAAGGTGTGAGTGGTCCTTTATCAGTTGTCTACTTCTGATGGTATTGGTATCTCAGACTCTTTGTTCCTTAAGAAGGTCCCGGTAAGGATCTTGGGTTTGCAAGTTCACCGATTATGAAGATGAAGGTGTGGCTTCGGTGAAGGTTCTGTGGTGCAACAAAAATTTCAAGAAAGCTATTTGGGATATGTGTGAGGACATAGAGTCCATGTATCTACGTTGGTTCTTCATTTTGAAAATTCGTACATAACGTATGTGTTCTTCTTTATAACTGGGTTAAAGGAAGGGTGGATTTCCTTATGTCTTTGTTTCTAACTTTGTTAAAGGTCGAAATGGAGGTGTTAGGGTGAAAATTGTGCATGGGGTATTTGGTGATCTTCCCATCTTAAATTATGTCTTTGTCTTCTATTTTAGTTAAAGGCAATATTGATGGGTACTAATGGGATAAGTCATGCTTTTTCTTGCCTTTACCCATTATTCGAGGATGAATGATCCTAAATGGGGGAGAATGAAATACCCTAAATAAAACACCAAGATTTTGAACTATGAGAAGAACTTCACCATTTGATGTCTCTAAATTGGGTTTGACTAGGGACTTGAGTCATACCCATGGATACGGGTCATACCCACGTTATCCTCCACCTCTCATACCTTGATAAATCCATGAGCGTAATACACAGTCCACTATATGACATATCCTCCCCTTGGTCGTAACCAATGAAAATATGTCATATACTAATTAATTTTATGGAGTAACGATTCAACTTGAGTGTACTATTTTCTATATGGATGAAGCTTAGAAGTTAGGGGTTTAGTCGTAACCTTTAGTTATAACTCAAGGGTGTCCACTCGTACCTTTAATAGTATAGATGACCTAGGAGGAGCCTAGAAAACGATTAAGGGTACCACTCATCCCCTGGGGTACTATTACATAAGGAGTTGTATGGGGGAGTCGTACACCTGGACAAGTTCATTTTCTAGCTTTTAACTAATGTCCTTATGGTAATTTTCCTTGCATAAAACCCTAAGTCCCTTCACTATATAAGGCATTGTAGCCTCCTAAGCCCTCATTTACAAGACTTAAACACTCCAAAACACTATAAAGGTTCTTGAAACAAGATTGGAGGATAGGGTTTGGAGGTTGATCTTCAAGTGTCAAAGGGTAGTCAAGTTCTTGGTGATCCATCTTTTTTAAGGCATGCATCTCATCCCCTTCTTATATAACTTTAAAATCCATGTATTTCACACTTGAATTAGTAATTGTACTTGGTGGCTTTGAAATATAATGAAAAGGGTTTTGTTGCTAACTGAGGAAGAATGATGATTTCTACTTAGACTTGTGTTTATGCATGTTATTGAAGATGATTTTCATATGTGGATGTTCTTTGTATGTGGTCTAACATATGGTTCGTGAGTAACCCTAATCTTGTTGGTTTCTACCATGAAATTGGCCTTGGTAAAGGCATGAAAACAAGGTTCTTGTGAAAACGTCTAAGTGAGACGTCTAGTTACTTGATGATGATTCTTTGAACTAGGGAAATGGCCCAATATGTATGAACTCTTGATAAATTATATTATGAAGGTGAAATCAGCCATGTATTGTGTAATTGAGGACCTTGATGGTTTGATGATTAAGAAGGGGGATAAAGTCCCTAACATAAAAATTAATGTGAATTATTTGTGGGACTAAATTGTGGTATAGAATTTCTAATGAAAGGTGAATTTCTTCTAAAGGTCATAGGGATCATAGTTTGAATTGTCTGAAGAGTTTAGTTAAGGTATTGGCCTATTGAAATAGTTGAGCAATGAAAGCTCCCATGAGGACCATGTGTTCATGTATGATGTCGAATTTGATAAATATATTAAAGTACTTATGTGTAGAATTGAATGTATATGGATGTCTGGAGAAAGGTTAGAGTCCCAATGTCTACTAATAATAGTCATGATGGTTTGGTGTTAAAGTCACTTTGCTAATAAAATTGCATGTTTTAAAGTCCTTGAATAATGAGATCTCCTAAGGTCAAAGTGCCTCGCCAGATAAATTGGCTTGAGGTTAGATTCCCCTATCTAATATGGCATGAGGTTAGAGTTTGTTTCTAATGTATGAGCATATGGTTAGAGTCCCTTGCTTGAATGAATATATGTGAGTGGGGGAGTTTGAGTCTTTCTTCTCGACTTTTAATCGCTATCCTTACCCAAAGTTTTCGAGTGATTGTCATACTCAGTTTAGTGATAGGTCTCATGCACAGGGTGACCAATTCCAGTGTAGTGGTGTCTAGTCTTCTTCACCTCTCTGTTTTTGGCAGATTATGTGGTTAGAGTTATCATGGTCAGTGTGAAAAGGGGAGAAATAGATGTTTCTATTAAAAACTGCTTATAGAATCTAAAAGTCCTATGTAGATGTGAGGCATAATAATTTATAGTTAAGTGTAGGTGATTGGGTATTCTTGAAAGATTCCACCAAGAAGGGAGTGATATGGTTTGCTAAAAAGGTAAAGCTTACTCCCCAGTATGTTCGTCCCTACTAGATCGGGAAAAGGATTGGTAATGTTTCTTATGAATTTGAGTTGCCTTTAATATGAACTTCATTCACCCAATTTTCCATGTTTCTATGTTGCATAAATGTGTGGGTGATATTTCATTGATTGTTTCTTGGAAAGATGTCAGTATTTTAGACTCTTTGTCATATGAGAAGATCCTGGTGAGGATCTTGGATTGGGAATTACCCTAATTCCGAATAAAAGAGGTGTCTTCAGTTAAGGTTCTATGGAGGAACCAAGAATCTAAGGAAGCTACTTGGGAAGCGTAAGAGTACATGAAGTCCAAGTACCTGCATTTGTTTCCTATTCTAGATACTTGGGATGAAGGTATGTATTGATATCCTTGCTTTGATTTTTGGTCTTTGATAGACAACAAGTTAATGTCCCTAATGTGTTGAGTTGATTGTGTCGTGTTAGACAATGGTTTCAAGTACGTAATGCTTTAAAAATATATGTGTTTTGTTGTGATGAGTTCCCTAGTATCTTTAGTGGACTCATGACTTTGTTAAATGAAGGGTTTGAGTCCCTAATCTTTTAATTGAGTAAATATCCTTGATAAGTTGTGGGTTGAAGTCCCTAAGCCATGTAATGATTATGTTTTTTGATAAGATATGGGTTTGAGTCCTAATGTTGATGAAATTAATGAATTGATGATGAGGATGATGTGTGTTGTGTCCTTGTTGAATGCATGATTTAACATAGTGTAAAGGTTGATTTTATGTGTATTAATATGTTAACTTGTGATTATGTTGCCTTACCTCTCATTCGAGGAAGAATGATCCAAGTGGGGGAGAATTGAAACAACTAAGCTTTGAACAATGAGAACTTCAACATTTGATGTCTCTGAGTTGTGTATGACTAGGTACTTGAGTCGTACCTACGGATACAGGTCGTACCCACCATTCCCTCCCCCTTCCGTAACTTAATCAGTCCATGAGGGTAACATACTATCTATTATATGACATGGCCTTCCCTTGGTCTTAACCAATGCATACTAGTCGTATACTGCTCAATCGTATGCAGTAAAGTTTCAACTTGAGTTGACTATTTTTGATATGGTTAAAGCATACGAGTTAGGGGTTGATTCGTACCCTTTGGTTAGAACTAAAGGGTATCCATACGTTCTCTTAACTGTATAGATGACCTTGGAGGAGCCTAGGGTACAAGTAAGGGTACCTCTCATACATAAGGGTATGTTTACTTAGGGAGTCGTATGGGGGAATTGTACCAGTAGATGGGGTCATTTTCTAACTTTTAAATAAATGCATTGTGGTCATTTACCATGCCTAAAACCCTAATTCCCTTCACTATTGAAGGCATATTAGCCTCTTAAGCCCTCATTTACAAGGCTCAAAAACTCCAAAACACTCTAAAGGTTCTTTAGATAAGATTGGAGGCTAGGGTTTGGAGGGTTATCTTCAAAATGAAAAGAGGAGTCAAGTTCTTGGTGATTCATCTTTTTTAAGGAATGTATATCATTCCATTATAAAATTACATTAAAATCCATGTGTTTCACACCTTAATTAGTAAGCGTACTGGGTGGTTTTGAAATCAAATGAAAAAGGTTTTGTTGCTAAATGATAAAAAATGTTGATTCTTACTTAGACTTGTGTTTATTCATGTTATTGAAGATGATTTGCATATGTGGATTCTTGTTTTATGTGGTATAAAATGTGGTTCAAGAGTAACCATAATATTGATGGTTTCTAACATGAAATTGGCCTTGGTAAATGCATGAACACAATATGCGTGTAAAAATATCTAAGTGAGATGTCTAGTTACATGATGATGATTCTTTGAAATAGCTCAATGGACCAATATTTATTTATTCTTGATAAATGATATTGTGAAGTTTAAATGATCTATGTATTGTTAATTGATGAACTTGATGGTTTTATGATTAAGAAGGAGGTTAAAGTCAATAATATGAAAATTAACGTGAATTATGTGTGAGACTAAATTATGCTATAGAATTGATAATGATATGTTAATGGATTTTAAGAGTCTTCAGAACTATAGTTTGAATTGTATGAGGAGCTGAATTAAGGCATTGGCCTATTGAAATGGTTGATCAATAAAGGCTCCTATGAGGACCATTTGGTCATGTATGAGGTAGAATTACCTAAATGGGTTAAAGTCCTTATGTGTGGAATTGAGTGTGTGTGGATGCATGGACAAAAGGTTAGAGTTCCAATGTCAACTAATGATAGTCGTTATGGATTGAGGTTAAAGTCCCTTTCCTAATGATATTGCTTGTGGTTAAAGTCCCTTGCTTAATAAGATCTCATTAGGTCGAAGTGCCTCTCTAAATAAATTGGCCTTGGGTTATAGTCCCCTATCTAATATGGCATGAGGTTAGAGTCCCTTGATTAATGTGTGAGCATATGATTAGATTCCTTTGCTTGAATGAATGTGTGTAAGTGGTTAGAGTCCCTTACTCAAATGGATACGTGTAAGGTTAGAGTCCCTTACTTGATGATATGCTAATATGGTTAAAGTCCTATGCCTAATAAGTAATGTTTTAACATATAAGTGTAGAAGGTTGTAATCCTCCATTGCATGTATGATGAATGACTTCTTCCAAAGTGTTAATAAGACTTGTCCCTCATTAACATGTGATATGTCTATAATTGTGGATAAGCTGATGACTGTGATTGAATATGATACATTGACTTATTGTTGAATGATGATGTTATTTTATACTTATCGTTGAGTTATATGATAGGGTTCCAACCACTAACAATCTCTGAGCACTATGTCCCAACATGACATAAGGGCCGGAGAATTTTCTTCTCTTCCGACGCAGTGATTAGACGATCGAAGTGGTTTGGGCATTAACTTTGGAGTGGTGAGATCCCTTTCTTCAGAAGACATTCATCCATGGTCATCCTTGGAGTGGGGGCTTGTCCTGACGTATACATTTCTAAACTTTGGTTATAGAGTTATTGTGGATGACTATGGACTTGGGTATATTTGTTAGTGATAAATCTAATAAAGTGTTTAGACATGTTTAATCTATTACGTGTAGTATGGTTTCCACTATCTCATTATATGGTCGGGATTAACCCAACCTTTGTGATTGATATGATAACTGTGATAGGGTATCGAGGCGACCTTTGGTTTATGTTGTCTTAAGGTGCCCATACGACACAGTCCAGTTTTGGGTTGTGTCACTGTGTCAGTAATCCTTGACTCTTAGAAAAGTTTCCTAATTTTGAGACTCTGGGAAAGGTACGACTCATGGGTAATATACGTACCTTAGGATATGATTTGGATACCTCATCTCATATGTTTGTCAGTAAGCTTTGGTAGGGTTCTGTCAAAGATATGAGTAGGCATCATATGAGCTGTATAATAGGTTAAGAGAGGTATCTTTCTAATTGTATGATGACCTAAGGTCAATCTAATGGATTCGATTATGTCTAAGGTACGATTTAGGGTACCATTGATAACTTTGGGCACAAGTTTGACATAGTTTCTGTATGATGACCAGTTTGGCATAGTTTTTGTTTGATGACCAGTAATGACCAGTACGGTTTGGTCTTTCGCTAACTATATAATCATACCTTGTGCACATTTTTTCCTATCTCTGAACATATTTTGGGTAACAAGGGGCTGATATAACTTCAAAATTAGGTTTTTATTATTTAACATTTAGTTCATTCATGTTTTAAGTAGTTAATTACCACCTTGTGATTAGGATTATGACTATGCGTGGCTAAACGCCCCTTTCCAGGGTTCAAGACAAGAACATGAGTACCATTGTTATAAATTGAATTCATTTAACTTTGTTTATCATTATTGGTTGTGTGTTCATCATTGATTTAACAATTTTAAGGATTTGCGACCCTTAGAATATATCCATTGTGTACCATTTTACCTCAGGAGAGGAATTAGGGGATAGACTATGGAGATAAACAAAGTATGGTTTGAATTCCTTTATGAAATAAGGAATTTGAATTAGCGTATAGGACAGGGATGTACTTAGATACCTTACATGATTCACACGTAGGATGATAGCTTAAAGAACTTATATGGATAATTACATCCCCTCTCAACGATGTTGTTTTAATGTTCAACATAGGTAAATGATTAGTGGTCGGGAGACCATGATTGCACAATTAACCCTACGAATCTACAACCAAGGTAATCAAGTTAACGAATGAAGTTAAACAACATAGTATGATTGTTGAAAGTGCTCTAACCCTGGGTTTTCTCCTATTAAATATTTCAAGATCTTTTATTTCTGCATTGTTAACTTTTCTACAATATACAAATTCCAAACTCTTTTTGGATACTATTGCATCGAATTAATCTAAACTGTGAACTGAAATTGAATCATTGCTGAATCAACTCCTTGTGGGATCGATACTTGGCTTATTGAAGGCCACTGTAGTACTTGATAAGACCACATACACTTGTGTATGCGCTTGGGCGTTGTCAGCACTCACAAGAACAATGACTAAAATATCAACAGTGATAATATGCTCCCTTAGCTGAACTGGAACAAACATATCCGGCCAACCCAGAGTAACCACCATGACTAGAATAGCCAAAATACGAACCCCTTGAAGATTGACCACCAACCTAATAAGGTAGATCACTAGAATTAGACTAACCTCCATCAGTAATATGAAGTACTTCTTGAACTGATTGGCTAGACTTACTTTTAGGATGATAGGATAGATGCACCTCGCCATGAGAACTATTATATAACACCCAAATTTTGGTATCTAGATGTTTCTTGTATTTTGCGCTCACTACACAGGTAATGATTCACCTAACTAGTTGTGAAGAATTAGTATGATTCATAAGGCTCGAGTAGTATACAAACCAGTGAGAAATGCATAAGTTTTTTGTTGAAGTCGCGATTGGACCCTTATGAGTGGTAAGGTGAGGTAACGAGTCGTAGGTTGTGACTCGTATCCAAACTATTGAAGGTTGTTTAATAGTTTTCCTAAATAACGAGTCTAAGCCAAGACTCTTAGCCTGTCGTCACGAGTTGTGATGTTACCCGTAACGACTGGACAACAATTTTCTAGTGTTTTCATTAAGGGAACTTTGATCGTTTCCATTCATCCCCAATAATAACCCACGACATAAAAAGCCTTAAGGTACCCGTAACTCTTTATTACTGAATAAAATACACTTCTTTGCTCACTCAAAGTCTCCAATTAAGAACACTTAGGGGTTTTATGTGATTGGGCATTTATGCTTCCAATTTATGGTTCGCTTCAATTTTGTTTTTTCTCAGGCATTTATCTCTTCCCTAAAACATATTTTGATAAATTCACGTGTTATTTGTTACCCATGTGGTCTTAAATGTTTGGTTTTTAAATTTGAGTTGACGGTTTTGTGTGATTGTATTTTAAATGGTTTTCCCATGACTTACATGCATTGGTTATGCTTTATTGATGGATTTTGGAACTCGTTGGGTGAATATTCATGGTGAATGTAATGGGGGTAGTGGATTCCCACAAATTTAGGGATTTTGTTCATGGAATTGGTACTGACCTTAACCCACCTTATGAAATTATCTTTAGAACTTGGATATGTGTATATTGAAACCATAGTTGAAACTATTGTGTTGCATAAAAGGCTAATAGAATACAAATAGCATTTAAAGGACCAATTGGCCAAGATATAAGTCTAAGTTGTGCCTTGGGGGTCATGTATTCCCATAAGTCGGTGAATAATTGGACCTTTAGGGTCATAGATTACCCCAAGTTGATCAATAATTGAATTGGCACAATGATAGTAGCTTGCAAGCATAATTGGTATGATGATACCAGTTGTATATGAATTAATGGATGATTCATTGTTCAATGAATGAAAATATGTAAATGTTTTAAATAAATCTTAAAGGGTTCTACGTAGCTCGCCATAAAGGTGGAGGTCCTAAGAGACCAATACTTGAAACCTATATTTGTTGGCATGGGGGTTGGTATTGATGATCGTGTGCTTGTGTTACACCCTATATATATGTATCATATATTGGTGAATGGTTTTGGATACCCCAACATTCCATTATATCTCAGGTTCATGTGCGTGACACGTACTGGGGCCCTTCCAATAGGAGGAGCCGAACCCATATAGCTTATGGGTGCCTTTATGACAGTTGAAGTTACACATTCTAGTTTAATGTTTTAAATCTTATGCTAAACCTTATTCCCTATCCCAATATTTCATATATATATATATATATGTACACTGCGTGTATGTGTCTTTACTGTGGTTTTGGCCTTAGAATTATTTTATCCGTTAAATGAGTGACATGCTAGCGCTTACCCCACTAACCATCCCCAGACATTGTATCCCCACACAATGTATGATATGAAGTCACTTTTATTTCCTTATGCAGTGGTGGGTAATTTCTGGACAGTTCCTGAGTCATCTTGAAGTAGTCAGCTTCCATTCTCTGGAAGACCTTCATTTCATGGTCTAGTTTCATTTATGTCTTAAAGTTTTTCCATAGGTTTTTTTTGGATATGGTCGGTGGAACGTCCCTACTTAGGTTGATGTTTGGTTTTCTTACAGGATTTTGTGGACAAAGTGTTGCTCGAGTGTGTTGTGGAATCTTAGATCCCTCTTGTTATTGATTTATCTATCTTGTTATATATTCGGTACTCTTTCACTACTAGTTATATTGTGTTTTAGTTGGCTAGGCTAATGGGGTGGTCTTCGGTCCTTGGCTGACTTGAGATAACCATCACCAGTAGGCCCTGGTTTGGGTCGTCACATACAAACTCTTAATTGGGAACTACTATGGCTCCCACTGAAACTTCTCTGATATCTAGGCCACTTATTATTACCTCCTTGGACCTGACAATGCATCTCCTCTATCACTCGAGCGTGATCTAAAACATTAGTAAAATGACTTACTCAGAGTAACCAAACTCTTAGTGGACATATAGAGGGGAAGTCTTAATCCTCTAACAATGCAACAATCTCTCTCATACTCAGTATCCATAATGGAAGTAGAGTTGCTAACCAACTCGTGAAAATGAGCCTTATACTCCGCAACTGTCATGGATACCTGCTCAAATCTAGAGAACTTATCCCTCAAACAATCTCTAAGGTTGCGAGGTATGTAATTGTCCAAGAACATCTCAAAGAACTCACTCCATAACAAAGGAAAAGATCTAGCTACTATATAAAACCTCTCCGCCAATATTGAGAAGCCAAATCCAACAAAAATATTGTGTAATCGACACCACAAGTATAACCTAGGCCTAAACTACCGACCCTATCCCCACAAGCACTCAGAAACTCATACGCATCCTCGCTCGGAGCACTAAAAAATCTATCTCAATAATTTACTTAACATCTTCTTCTCCTGAACAGACATAGAAGGTTAGGCAACCACTGGCTAAACAACTACCGGTTGAGCAACCATTAATGTAGAAGGGACCTCAACTCTGGGAGCCATAGCTATAGGTTGTTCCCCCGCCTTAGTACCACTATGAACTGTAGATTATGCACCATGAGACGGTTCACCACCAACTAAACCAAAAGCATAATTAAAGCATCTATGAGAACTGAAGAAAAAATAAACCTTGGTGGAGCTAGGTTGGTCCCTGGCCCTCTGCTGGCTGGGCCAAAAGAATATGGCTCAGAAGCGGTAATAAGGTTTGTAATTGTCCCCTATACTGGCCCCAGTTGGGGACACATCTCATGTCTATCCACAACCTCTGGGTCATTCAGGAGAAAGAGAAGCATCCCTTGGCTCAGTCTTAGGACCCTCATCTTGTATATTAGTAGCACATTTCCTAGTCATCTGTGAAAGAGTGAAATTAAAGGATTGTTATATTAACCAACTCAGACACTTAGCATGATATGAGAGAAAGAAGTGTAGAACTACTTAGAATGTCTAGTAGCCTCCCAAAGATAGAAAACAGAGATCATCATTCCGATCTATAGGACTCTACTAGACATTTACTCTTGTACCAACAATATCGATGTATCCTATGCTTTTATACCAACTTTTCAAAACCTAATTTATGAGTCATGACTGCACCTATTCTATCCTTCTAGTAGGTAAGCCAAATCGTAACTCAAAGCTAAGCGCAATTGTTTAACTTGGTGGAAAATGCCCAAAATAGGAGAATCTCAACAACACAACTTATAAATAAGCATAATATTTGAAATAGACAAACAAAGTAAATATAGATACCATCCCATAACTAGGTAGAGCCAGTAGAAGAGATTTGAGTAATAATAACACAACCAAAGCCTTAAAATAGTCAACATGATCCTATTTTAAAACTACAGACTAGACATGAAAAATAGAAGGAAATAGGTGACTCCGACTCCAAGAGCTCACTATATCTTTGGGCATCAACACAACACAAAGATCGATCAACGACAACAACCAGTATTCAAATCCATAAAAACAAGGTACAAAAGAATATTATGAGTACAGAAACCATGATTAATCAGTAGGAATCAATGACGATTGAGATAAATCATGATATAATTATGATAAAATGTAATATAACATAACTAAGTCAAAGTAGGAACGAGCCTGAATCATCTCCAACATCGTTGTTCATAAATTGGTGAATAAATCAAAATAATATCATAACATAACGTAAAATATCATAACACAGAATCATAACTATAAAATTGGCTCCTATAGACAATTAGTCCAGAAAAAAAATAACTCATTGCAATCCCCCATAAGCATGGAAGGTGAAATCAAGATAGAATAACCTACCACCGTCATTTATCAAATCACATAATTCAATTAGAATTCATCCAATTCATGACATACTATAATCATCGATTGTCCATACACATCACTTGTCATTTAATCCACACTTATCAACTAATTATTATTTAATTAGAATCCATTTATATCGTACCACCTTATAAATATTTTTTCAATTTTAGACATAGCTAAATTGCTATTTTGAATCTCACACCCTGATATAATTATATCATAATAATTATATCATCATAGCATAATTTATATATCCGGACTCAAATCAGAAAATATAATCAATAGCAGAAGTTGAATCTGTAAATACAATTAGTAGCCAGATTTAAATCAATAAATATATCATCAATAGCCGAACTTGAACTGGTATACATTAATATATCAATGTAATCAATAGTATGTTCATTAGCATAAATAATAGCATAATCAATAAGCGTCAACACTCACATCAACCAACATAACCGTCAAGTGTCCGAATTACTCAATATTACCTCAATAAGCATTTCCAAGAGTCTAACAAACGTATAAAGATCTATATAAACTAACATGTTTCATAGCCTAAGGTAGGTCAAGGTCCAACTTCTAATCCCAGAATTCATTTTTAGGTTAATTCTACCTGAACTAGGCATACGGTATCAAAATCCACCGTTAGATGTTAACAAGCCTCAATTATCCCTAAGATAGGAAATTAACTTAAAATATAAGAAACTATAAGCCTAGATTATGATTTTTGAATAGCCTACATAGTCCAACATACCCAAGCACTACAATGTAATGACCCAATTTTCTGGAACTGGAACGTAACATGGTGCTTATGATCCTGAAGGACCACAAGCTAACTCTCTACTGATATATGTACCTGAACACTGTATAATATATATAATAAATATGGAAACTGGCCATAAGACTCAAAACATCTGAAAATACTCAAAATTGAAAAGAAAAATGAATACTGGTACATCTGCCTGAAAAGCCTCTAAACTGTCTGAGCTATAGAGTGGAAGGGACTTGTACCCAACTAACTTCGTCTATTGAAAATAAACTAAGTATGATACAATAATAAAATTAGGATCATCCTCAACTGAAGAGGACTCACTGATACGTCTACTACTGCTGACTGGGACTAAGCTGCTAAGGGTACTCTTGATCCCGTACCTCAGAACGTATGGTGTCAAATAAAACACCATAGCACAAATGCGTCAGTACGGGAATGTTTCAAGTATGAAGATGAGGTAAGGATAAATGTAAGGTCTTATGAATGAACAATTACTTACCTTAATAATCATAATAGTACAGAATGAGAACACATGCATTAATGCACAAACCATAACAGAAATCATCATGACTCAAGATACTGAAACTCGGATACTGGCTTACTGTTATCCAAACTCACTACTATTGCCTGAGATACTGAACACTAAATCATTTGATACTGTTAACTAAGTACTGGAGTTGAGATCAGTCTTATCTAGCCAGTGATCTCAAAAATTGATGATACTAAAACTGATTAACTGAATTTACTCATATTAATGACTGAATTCTGAGCTTTCCTCTCTCGACTGATTGAATCGGAGCTCAAAACTCTTTAACCGATGATTCCAGAATCTACAATTAATGATAGGAAATGATCATGTCTGAATCTGACAACAATAATACTCAATTGAATTTAAGACTGAGATCAAGCCTATTTGATGGGTGATCTAGGGATCTGATAATAAGATTACTCAACTAAATATAAGACTGAGATCAAGACTATCTTACGGTTGATCTCGGGATATGATAATGAGATTACTCAACTGAACATGAGACTCAGATCAAGCCTATCTGACGGGTGATCTCGGAATCTGATAATGAGATTACTCAAATGAATATGAGACTGAGATCAAGACTATCTGACGGATGATCTCAGGATTTGATATAAGATTACTCAACTGAATATGCAACTTAGATCAAGCCTATCTTATGAGATTACTCAAATGAACATGAGAACGAGATCAAGCCTATTCGACGAGTGATCTCGGTATCTGATAATAAGATTACTCAACTAAATCTGAGACTCAGATCAAGCCTATCTAATGGCTGATCTCGGGATCTGATAATGAGATTACTCAACAGAATATAAGACTTAGATCAATCCTATCTGACGGGTGATCTCAAAATTTAATAATGAGATTACTTAACTAAATATGAGACTGAGATCAACCTTATCTGACAGGTAATCTCAAAAACTGATAATGAGATTTCTCAACTGAATATGAGACTGAGATCAAGCCTATATTATGGTTGATCTCCGGATCTGATAATGATATTACTCAACTGAATATGAGACTGATATCAAGCCTATCTAACAGGTGATCTCGGGATTTTAAAATGAGATTACTAAACTGAATATGAGACTGAGATCAAGCCTATCTGACGGGTGATCTCGATATGTGATAATGAGATTACTCTACTTGATATAAGATTGAGATAAAGCCTATCTGATGGGTGATCTCGAGATCGTATAATGAGATTACTCAACTGAATATAAGACTAAGATCAAGCATATCTGATGGGTGATCTCGGGCTCTGATAATAAAATTACTCAACTGAATATGAGACTATGATAAAGCCTATCGTATGTGTGATCTTGAGATGTGATAATGAGATTACTCAATTGAATATGAGACTTAGATCTAGCCAATTTGAAGTATGATCTCTAGATCTGATACTTTATACCTTTATATAGGACAAAGCCTATCTAATGGGTGATCTCAGGATCTGATATTGAGATTAATCAACTGAATATGAGACTAAGATCAAGCCTATCTAACGGGTGATCTCGGGATCTAATAATGATATTACTAAACTGAATATGAGACTGAGATCAAGCCTATCTGATGGGTGATCTCGAGATGTGATATTGAGATTACTCTAGTGAATATGAGACTGAGATCAAGCCTATCTGATGGGTGATCTCGAGATCTGATAATGAGATTACTCAACTAAATATAAGACTAAGATCAAGCCTATCTTATGGGTGATCTCGGGATCTGATAATAAGATTATTCAACTGAATATGAGACTTTGATAAAGCCTAACTGATGTGTTATCTTAAGATGTGATAATGAGATTACTCAACTGAATATGATACTGAGATCAATCCTATCTAACGCATGATCTCTAGATCTGATACTTTATAACTTTATATGGGACAAAGCCTATCTAACAGGTCATCCATGAATCAATGGAACTATCTCAGTTCCTCACTGAGATAGATGTTTGTTTCTGATCGTCCTGATTTCTAAAGATTGATACTGAAACTGCAACTGTAGGAATTAGTCACTTAACATACATGCCCCAAATATCAACTGGTGGGGTCCAACCTATAACCCTAGATGGAAGGGTGTTATTACCGTGCACAGGTAAAGAGCTCTCTGGTCAAGCGTCTCTAATGGGTAACCCTCGTAAGAAGTCAAGCCTATCTGACAGGTGACCAGCCTTTCCTGATTGGTGACTACTGCATCCTGCACTGGCTACGCCGTTCTAGAGTTTAGGGATTGCTCCTAACAACTCTGCCTCTCTGACTGGGAGCTGCATCCCTTCCATCGCTCGGTGCTAGCTCTTAATCCCAACTGAAAGACTCTGAACTAATTATTAACTGAATACAAACTTAGTTGACTTTAATTTTGATCATGTTTATCAAATGATCTGACTTAGTTAAGCTGAATTCACTTGGTTCCATATCTCACGGAATACTAATGAACCTCGTTATCTGACTGAATGATACTAAGCTCTAGATAGATTACTCAAATACTACTGAGGACTGAACTGAACACTTGAATACTACCAGATCAGAGTTGGGTACAGAATAGAGCCTATATTACTAGTGATACTGAGATTACGTCGATTACTAAAATTTCTTAAGTTTTGTATCTATCTGACAATATAGAGTTCTATAACTAGTTGAGTTCTGAGAATCATGGCTCAACTGGAATTATGGTGAAAACTGACACGGGTTATAGACAACAGATAAATTATCGTGTATAAATACCCCCAGGACTCGATAACATAAAAGTAAAACATAACTATTCTTAAATAATCAATACCATGGACAATCATTCACAATAACAATCACTAAATCATCTCTTGAAGTATTTAGATAGCATAAACATGTAATAACATAGGGGGCGTGCTAATGGATCATACTCCATATATAAGTTGTGGTATGTACCGGAGAACACAAAATTGGGGAAATTCATGCTATTATGTTACAATTCATTGATCAAACACTTAGCATGTATTAAAGTCTTAGCATGCATCAAAGAGAACATAATTGGGGAATTTCATGCCATCATACCATAATTCATTCACTAAGGCTTTTCAATAAACACTTGGCATGCATGGGCTTACATACAATTGGGGATTTCTAGTCATCATACTATAATGGCTCTACTTCATTCACATAAGCATTTTATCAAGCATATGGGGAGAATGTTTTGCTTATACAACAATTTTTACCCTTAATTGACATGAACACACCACTTAACAAGCAACTAGAAGATTGATTATCATGAACATCGCAAGAATACCACATACTAGGGTCAAAGCTTGAAAACCTTGTAAACAAACATGAATCACAACTCAATAATAACATGAACATCAATTTCAAATCACATGAATCATGAAAACTCATAAACATAAAATCTTTGAAATTTAGAAAAGGGTTCTTGAGCTTCTTAGATGAAAGGGACCCAAGAATCAACATCTGCATACCTTAGAGAAACTCTTCCGTGAAAGCCCTTGGAGAGATTCTTGATTTCTTGATTTCTTTTGAAGAAAAGAAAGGGTTTTGATTTTGTAGAAACCCTAGCTCTTGTTCTGGAAGAACATTGAGAGAAAACAATGATATTTTGGGCGAAATAATGCCAAATCCTGTGTAGAGGAGTATATATAGGGGTTGGAAAAAGACTTTTTTTGCCCTTGGAATTAAACTAAAAAATCCCAATTTTACATGTTGGCGTGACACGCCATAATCATTCTAGCTCACTAGAAATTGGACAATAGGAAACTGCTTGATGGCACGGCGCGGTGAAAATCGTGTTGCCACCTTGGTTGCAAACTGGAAAGGCACCACAGCGCGGTGGAATTGCATTGGTGCACATGAAATTGACAATTCTAAAATTAAGTCTTGGGGCGACGTGACATAATAGTGTAGGCTCACTGGATTTTGACGCTTTCCATTTTGGCTGGTCCGCGATGGGCTAAAGTGCCAGGTGTTACACTGTCTCACTAAAATGTCTCTAACTCTTTGCCCGAGTGTCAGATTTGGGGGACTTTGGTATCGAAGGAAAGCTTATTCAATTCTCTACATAACAAAAAGTCAATATTGGGGAAATTACACATGTTTCAAAATAATTCTCACTTGGGAAGACACTTCTCAATCTTTGAAGGCTGGATTTATGCTTCACTTGACACGCTTTAATGCTCAGACTACGAGAGAAATTTGTGGGGTCTTACATACAATCCATCATACCGACACCTAAATCTATCCCAAATTTAACACAGTATCATAAACATACTATAATTAAGCTCAATCTAACAAGGGGTAAATCCTAGCCTACCTCATCACCGAAGAAAGCTAAAAAATCAACGAAATCACCATTTTCTCTTTTGAGAAGCTTTCGCAATATGCTAAGCTATAAAAACCACGTTCTACAAATCACTATGAGAATAACAATATCCATTTTGCACTATTGTGCTTTGGATCCCAAAATCACACAAAATCTAATATTGGTACAATTTATGAAACATCAAATTTCTGAAGCCAGCCCAACATTCCCACATGCCTAAAGAATTATTACCCTAAAAAATGGTTGTAATTTGACCTAATTTCAGGCTAAAATCCATCCCCCAAGGTTTTGGAATTTTAGAACAAGAAATGGAAAATTTTTCCATGAAAGCATGAAACTATACCATCAATTAAAGGAAAATCATAAAAATAGATGTTAGCCAAACTCCTAGATCACCCAGAAGCCTCAATTAAAAGTTCTCCCTTTTTAGGATTATAGTCTCAAGAGAATGGGTGAAGAATGAGAAAAAATTAGCTAAAATGGGGTATTTGTACCATTTCTAGGTTCTCGAGTCTTACAACTGCGACTAGGATGTTGTCAAAAACATATCCCGAGCTGGGGTCAAATTAACTAGGAGCGAATTTCAAATTTTAAGTCCTATGGTTGCTCTAATTACTAAAAGGTTATCATGAATGCTAACAAACCTGACTTGAAAAATAAAATGGGGGAATTAATTTAGGATTTGTTTATAATGGTTTTTTTCTCAACAATGCCCAAATATGACACTTTTGACTTAAAATCATGACTTGAGGATATCTTGGGATTATGTCTACCTAAAAGTAAAATCATGTGGGTTGATGATGGTTTAACATGAAACTTAGTTGTTAACAAAAGGATAGGGTAGGTCAAAGATCATTGTGGTTAATCTTTCAATAAAACCATAATTATTTCTCCCATCAGCTCTTTCGAGCACCTAACAAATGTGCAATTCATAATCACCCAAAACCTCAATCAAGTATCCCTATTAATAGGATGATCTTCTTGACATGATTTACACTCCAATTACACTTATTTCTAAAATTTCAAAAGGTAGTAAACCATATGCTTAATTTTCCACCAGTGCCTTGTTCCTCTATAACCCTCTTTAAAGGTTGTTATAGGTTACCTCATGTTCACCTCCATCCCTCT
The DNA here is from genome assembly GCA_030864215.1 of Capsicum pubescens. Lineage (NCBI taxonomy): Eukaryota > Viridiplantae > Streptophyta > Magnoliopsida > Solanales > Solanaceae > Capsicum > Capsicum pubescens. The sequence goes on from CM061546.1 coordinate 116,328,115, forward strand.
TTCAAGAATGATGAAGGGTTTCTAGAGTTTGGGGTTTTCTCCCGTCAAATACATTTAGAGATTTAGTGATTTCAACCACAAATTCCAATGCATAAATTCAAGTAATGGTTGAATCCATACCTAACAACTAACAATCATGCAAACAAAATAACTCCTACAAACAACTACACTTTAGTTAAACATAATCCCAAGAATAATTAACATAGCTACACATGAACAAAGTAAATAAAATATACCATAAAGATTATCCAAAGCATTCATTCTTCACAAATTAATAAGAAATAAAGCCTCCACAGTTAGTTACATACAATCCCAATTAGGTTTCTTACATCCAATTCAAAATTATATATGAGGTAAGAAATACCCGAAAAAGAAAGGGTTTTTGCCTATATAAGGTTTGGGATTCATTCAAGAGAAATTATAAAACTGCCCTGGGTCATACTCCAGCTTAGATGCAATCGTGTGAGGTTGTCAGCGATCGCAGCCAATGCGATCACAGTTGTGTTACATGATCATATTTTCCAGACCTTTGTGACTGACCGCGACCGTGGCCTTGACCACGGTCCCGGTAATTGAGGTTGAACTACTCCAGGTCTCTCTCGGAACTTCCTTTTCTTAAATTGGTTCCCTCTTTAGCTCCAATCAACATTTTTACACCTTTTTAACTATATACCTATAAAATGTGGACATAAGTTCATTTAAATAATGATGTTGTCTTATTTTTTATACAAAACATGGTTGTGTGCACAAACATTTGATGGAAATGAGTGGTAAAATCACCATTCATCAACACCCCAAACTTAAAACCTTCCTTGTCCTCAAGTAACACCACTCTTTACTATGAAAAAACTTCACATATTTGTCCACACTCGATTACCCAATGATCATGATACCTCCAACTATATTATTACCACAAAAAGTTCCTCACACATGGGAAAAAAGATTTTTAACGATGCCCCTAAACAAAAAATGAGATAATGTTGGATGCAATAGACTTTGAGGATAAACCATGTGAGAATTACTACTCACTCTAGAAATGACTCACTTGTTTAACTTAACCATAATATTCTTCCTTTTATCATATTGTGAAGAAGATGACAAAATCATCCACCTCAACTTGTTCACATGTGTCCTCACAAGAATGAAAAATTCGCACACCTAGTTACCAACACTGCAACAAAGAGTTTAAGTGAAAACACTCTTCTGTCTCAAGAAATTCTCAATGTTAACAAGTACCATGCCATAGGCTTACCCCTATTTTCAATCGCCACTATAATGACAACACTTAGTTTGGAATAACAAAGGACTTTTTGACATTTTAATGTAGGTTTAGGGCAGACTAGGATATAAACTTACAATTATAAGTCTAAACCCTCCTTTAACTTCATATCACACTCTTTTCACTTTTTGCTATTGGACCACTTATTTTCCTTTACGATTGTGCCTACTTTGACTTTTCTTTTTCTTTTTTTAATTATTTTTTTATGAATAAATCATGTCTTTATTTAATTTGTTGGATCTTTTCTTTCTTTTAGTATTTATCTTTATTAGCTTAAGCTTGTAGGCACTTTGTTATGATTTCATGTCCCAACTATACCTTTTTCAATTTCCACCACCCCGAACATAGGATTTTAGCCTAAATTATATTGGTATGTTCAAGGAAGAAAGTTAAAGGCTTGTAATGTGTTTGCCAAAGAAAAGTCCAAAGTCTCAAAGAGGGTGACTAGGCATAAATCCTATGTAATTGTAGGCTTTTTCGGCAAAGGTGGGATTCTAATGTCACAAGGTGCCCTATGATCATTTTGCCAATCAAGAACTATCAAAATTTATCTTTGAAAGACTAATGGGGCAAGTTCTAGATGGTACAAGTACACATGAGATGTAGACAAATAAGCTTACACACATGGAATGCAAATTTCATCAAAGGGGTTCATTTGTTCCTCCACTCAAAAAAAGATGGAGCATTCACTATTCTTTCAAAGTCACTTTTTAGAGTCATAAAAAAGGCAAAGTTTTGTTACAAAGTTGATCACATCCATGCTTATGAATTTTGCAAAACTTTTGAAAGAAGGAGGTTGTTTGTTTTGCATTTTCACCACACATAATTTGCTAATTATGGCAACAACTCAAGTTAATGCTTCAGATTATTGCTCTAATACGGGCGGACCACCCATATGGAAACTCAGACTTCACCACTGGGTATGAATCCGATCCCAATTCATTAATTCCACCGATACTCAGACTTTTCTTGCAGTTATTACTCTGATGCCATAGGTACTCAGACTTTTCTTACATCTATGGATAAAAACCCAACCATGATGCTTTACCTTTAAGAATGTCGTCACTAAACTTATCATATGAAAAAGTTCATCGATTAGAACTAAACTAAAGTATCAAACTAAGAACAAAGTAACTAATCCATGCAAACACGGGCACTATCAGAGTGCCTGAATATTACAACAAAATGAAACGAAGAATCATTCAAAAGAGCAAAAAAGTATGTAGAAATATCAATAATATAAGCCCAGATCAAATGAATAAAGAGACACCCTCAATTGAAAAGGTAGCAGTGTCCCCACTTCGTAAATAATCAAGAGTAAAAGACATAAGGGTGCTCCCTAAAACTGCATCAATAGCTGCTATCACTCTTCGATTATGAATCATTATCATTCTAATCAAGGTCGGAATATTTCTTCATGCAAAAACTTGAACAGGTATGTGTGGAAAATGGGGGGAATCAGTGATTTAAATGGCTAATGTGACTGCGATAGCGCCTAGGTACTGCAATCGCGGTAACTAAGAGAATTGTTGCTCTCTTATTTTCCCCTGTTCATATTTTTTCTCAATTTACACAAATTTCACCCCTCTTAAGTTTTCAATGCAAATTTAGGCACACTTCACCCTTTTCTAGCTTATTCAACGCACTTATTAGTGTCACAAATGTATAAGTTATTCATATCCAAAAACTAATATCTATGTTTTAAACATATAAAAATAGGATACGAGCCACCTCCCATTAACATCTTCAGCATCAACCAGTTTTGTGGTAAGCCTGAATTATTGTATATTCAATTCTCAAGAGGGGTCCGCAAGCCTCCTCCCATTAACCTATTCAGCATCAATCAGTTTTGTGGCAACATATTCCATCTCTTTATTATCCTCTTCTTCTTGACTTTGAGGTAAATCCACCTTTTAAAGAGTTTTGGACATCTTTCCACCCAAGTTCTTTTGCAAGTGTTCTTCCATTATCTTCCAACTTCCAGTAACTATTGTTGACACTTGAGAGGTATTATTACGGTTGGTAATTTTTTCACTAAAGAGATTTCCTCTGGGTTCAACATTTAATCTGGTGAATATTTGCTCAATTTGGGTCTCCAATTTCTTAATAGAGGTGGAGTTAGACACCACGGTTAGAGAGTGTTGGGAGAAGTAAGCTTTTAACTCATGAACCATTTTTCTGTACTTTTTTCTCTATTAAAGATTCTTGCAAAGACATCCCCGGTATTAAATTATTTAAAGTCAATGGAGCATGACACTTTTTCATAATCATGATCATTGTGAGGAACAAAGTGTCAATAATTATGCTCCCACTCTCTCTAAAATCAACCACTATACCAATTTATCCAACCTTTATTTTCACCTTGCCTTTGATAGGACAAGTGAGAACCCCCGAATAGTTTGCAAAATATCGAATCTCATCATCCAATTTCTTAGGTTCTTATTCTTTATCATAGGCTTTTTGTGCTATGACAATTACCATTTTCACTAGTGCACCCATCACATACATGGTTAGGATCTCAAGTTGGGTCAAAATCTTTTCCATAGTCTCCTCTTATTCTTCATCCTTCTTTTTTTGTTCCTTACCAACCGTATATGTTGAGGGATAGCTATTGGGGACACTGATATCTCGAGTATGCCATTCTCGATTGCGTTTAGACATCGCTTTCAATACTTTTATAGTCACTTGGAAGTGCAAATTTAGGAAAGATGTTTTTATCATATTGTTTACCATGGTTTAGTTCAAAGCGTCTAGTGCCTGATAGAATACTCGGAGAAGTATCTTTCTAGGAATCTCGTGGTTTTGGCATTTGTCTAACATTTTGGTAAATCTCTCCCATACTTCATTAATAGTCTCCCCACTCATTTGTCTAAAGTTTATGATCTCATCTCTCATGTGACACATCTTTGAGGAAGGAATCTATTGATCAAGAAAAACCGTTGTAAGCTTGTTCAACAAAGTTATTGAAACCATGGGAAGTTAATGGAGCCACAACACCAACTTTCCCATTAGTAAGAAATTAAAAAGTCCAAGATGAATGAATTCCCAAGTGATATGTGCAAAGTTGAATTGTAAGGCCCCACAAATTTTTCTCGTAATCTGAGCCTTAGAGCGTATCAAGTGAAGCATAAATCCAGCCCTAAAAGGTTGATAAGTGTATTCCCAAGTGAGAAATGATTTGAACCATGTAGGGAATTGAATAATATAACCATCGATTCAAATTTCATCAAAATCTAGCATCAAACGAGGAAATTATGGCTATTTTACTGAAAATAGTCGGAATCGCCCAAGTGCGATGGCCGGGTTGACGGACCGTCGATCTTACGATTGACCGTCGCCCAGACCATAGAAACCAAGGTAGTGCATCCCTTTACTAGTACAATTGGGATGGCTAGGACGACGGACCCTCGAGGCTGTGACGGACCATTGAAGGGACCGTCGCGGTGAGGTAGTGTGACCTCATCCTGGCCAACGTGCGACGGATGGTCTGACGGACCGTATAGTTTGCGACAAAACATCACTTTGACCGTCACCTTGAGGCTGTGTATTCTTTTCTGGGATAATGTGTGACAGACGGTCTGACGGACCGTCAGACTGAGCGACGGACCGTCACAGCCCCATATTCAACATTTTTATGACGTTTTTAAAACGGCTTTTTAGGTATTTTCACACTCTTTTCAACCCCAATTTATATTCGATCAAGGATCAAAACTTTATTTCTCATCTTCAACATAAAAAACTAGGATTTCTACAAAATCAAAGCCCTTTCTTCTTCTATAAGAAAAATCAAGAGAAATCAAGAAATCAAGAATCTCTACAAGAACTTTCAAGAAAGAGTTTCTCTAAGGTATTTAGATGTTGATTCTTGGGTCCCTTTAATCCAAGAATCTCAAGAACCCTTTTCTAAAATTCAAAGATCTTATGTTTTTGGGTTTTCATGATTCATGTGAGTTTAAATTGATGTTCATGCTATTATTAAGTTTTAATTGAGGTTTGTTTGCAAGGTTTTCAATATTTGACCCTAGTATCTGATATTCATGTGATGTTTTGATAGACGATCTTCACGTTGCTTTTTAAGTGATGTGTTCATGTTAATTATGTGAAGAAAATTGTGGAATAAGCAAAGAATGCTCCCCATTTATTTGATAAAATGCTTATGTGAAGGAATTAGAGCCATTATAGCATGTTGACTAGAAATCCCCAATTGTGTGAAAACCCATGCATGTCAACTGTTTGTTGAAAATCCTAAGTAAATGAATTGTGATATGATATATTGAAATTTCCCAATTATGTTCTATTTGATACATGCTATGACTTTAATACATGCCGAGTTTTTGACGTAAGACCTTGTTGAATGAAGTATGTTCTAATAGCATATCCCCCTATGTTATTACATGTTTTGAATTCTTAAATTCTTTAAGTGATGCCTTAGCGATTGTGATGGTGAATAATTGTCCATGTTATTGATTATTCAAGGATCACGATATTTTACTTTTATGTTATCGAGTACAAGGGTATTTATACCTGACAATTTAGCTGCTGTATAGAGCCCATGTAAGTTTTTACTATAATTCCAGTCAGGCAATGATTCTCAGAACTCAGCGAGTTATATAACTCTTTATTCTTAGACAGATACAAAACTTAAAAAATCTGAGTGATCTCTATAATCGTCGTAATCTCTGTATCACTAGTAATCAAGCCTTAGTTATGTACCCAGCTCAGATCTAGTAGTTTTCAATTGTTCAGTTCTGACCTCTGTAGTAATCGAGTACTCTATTGAAAGCCCAGTGTTGTTCAGTTAGATAACAAGATTCAGTAGTATTCCGTCAGATATTGAACCAAGTGAATTCATCTTAACTCAATCAGACAATTCGAGAAACAAGATCAGTATCAGATTCAGCTTAGTTTGTGTTAAGTTAAGAATCAGTTCAGAATCTTTTAGTTGGGAGTAGAAGCTAGCATGGAGAAAGGGTATGGATAGAGCCTCCCTATCAGAGAGGCAGAGTTATTTGGAGCAATCCCTGAACTCCAGAACTATGTAGCCAGCGCAGGATGCAGGAGTCACCTGTTAGGAAAGACTGGTGACCTGTTCGATAGGCTTAACTTTTATATGGTTTAGGCTTGACTTCTTGAGAGGGTCACCCATCAAATAGGCTTGACCAGACATGTATTTACCCGTGGAATGATATTGAAACCCTTCCAGTTGGGGTTACAGGTTGGACCCCACCAGTTGAGATTCAGGGCATGTCGGTTAAGTGACTACTTCCCACAGTTATAGTTTCATTATCAATCATAAGAAATCGTTACTGTAAGATACAGTCATCTATCTCAGTGAGGAACTTAGATATTTTCATTGATTCGTGGACCACCTGTTAGATAGGGTTGGTCTTATATAAAGTTATTCAGTATCATATCTAGAGATCACCCATCAGATAGGCTTGATGTCAGTCTCGGATTCAGTTGAATATTCTTATTATCAGACCTAGAGATCACGCATCAGATAGGTTTGATCTCAGTCTTAGATTCAGTTGAGTAGTCTTGTTATCACATCTAGAGATCACCCGTCAGATAGGCTTGATCTCAGTCTCAGATTTAGTTGAGTATTATTGTTGTCAGATTCAGACATGATCTTTTCTTATTATTGATTGTAGATTCCAAAATCATCCATTAGAGAGGTCTAATCTCTAATATAGTTAGTCGAGAGTAGATAGCTCAAATTTAAGTCAATGATGTGAGAATATTTAGTCAATCAGCTTCAGTATCCTCAGATTTTGAGAAGACTCACAACATAAGACTGATCTCAACTCTAGTACATATTTATCAGTATCAGATGATTTAGTTATTCAGTATCTCAGTATTAGTAGTGAGTTTATATGAAACTAATGCAGTATCCGAGTTTTAGTATTTAGGGTTGTGATAGTTGTAGTTATGGTTTGTCCATTAAAGCGTGTGTTCTCATTCAGTACTTTCATGATTATTCAATTAAGTAATTGTTCATTAATAAGACCTTGTATTTAGCCTTAACTCGTCTTCATACTCTGTATATTCCGTTACTGATGTATTTGCGCTATGGTATTTTATTTAACACTATAGGTTCAGAGGCACGAGATCCAGAGTACCCTTAGCAGCTTAGTCTCAGTTAGCAGCAGTAGACCTAGCAGTGAGTCCTTTTTATTCTAGGATGATCCTTTTATCATTATTGCTTCAGATATTGTTTATTTTTAGTAGACAAAGTTTGTTAAGGAGATTTCCCATTAACTCCATAGCTCAGACAGTTTAGAGGATATTCAGACAGATGTATCAGTATTTAGTTTTAAATTTTGAGTATTTTAAGATATTTTGAACCCTATGGATAGTTTCCGTATTTATTATATATATTATGTAGTTTCCCGATATAGATATCAGTAGCGGGTTAGCTTGAGGTCCGTCGGGATCATGAGCACTGTGTGACGTTCTGGTACCAGAAATTATAAACATGGTATTAGAGCCTAAGTTTTAATAGGGTCCTCGGGAGTCTAAAAAGCTGCATCTAGTAGAGTTTTGTGCATGGGTGTGTTGCGCACCATATTTATGTACAAGAGGCTATAAGATGTTTTTAGGAGCAGTTTCCCTTCTTTCAGTATTCAGGTTGTGTGAGTGAACATGAGCTCGAGTTGATACTCAATCTAATACCTATCTTTCTTCCACTTATAGAGTATGCCTCCTCATAGAGATTATTTCCATAGGGTTTATGACCATCCCCCTCTGCCAGTAGATCCTCAAAATGAGAGTGTGTCACATGCCGAGTTTTAGGTAGCTTTTTAGGTGCTAGGCCAAGCTGTGAGTAATGTCTAGGGTAACTATCAGGTTGTGGCCCCACCTCAGTAAGATGGGGGTTTAGCCTATCCAGAATTAGAGATTTCATGAGAATGAGCCCGCCAGATATTCTTTGGGTCAGTAGCAGATAAGGACTCATAACTTTATCTAGAGGAGGTGGGGAGGATCACCCAGATTATGTATGTTTTTTAGGAAGAGAGTGTAGAGTTAGTGTCCTATAGGTTGATGGATGCTGATGATTGAGTAGTGATATAGAAGACGGGTAGAGGGAAGGATGCAGCTCCCGTGACTTGGCAAGAGTTTCAGGGTGCCTTCTTAGATAAGTATTTCCCACTAGAGATAAGAGAGTCTAAGGTATAAAATTTCATAAACCTAAGGCAAGGCTCCATAACAGTGAAATATTATTGTCTTAAGTTTAACCAGTTTGCTAAGTATGCCCCTGAGTTGATAGCTGACCCTCGAGGGAGTATGAGTAAGTTTGTGACTGGTGTGTCTGGGTTAGTGTTGAAATAGTGTAGAACTGCTATGCTTCACAGAGATATGGACCTTTCTAGGATGATGATGCATTCATAGTAGATTGAGAAAGATAAGATAAAAGAAACAGGGAGAGTGAGTAAGAGAGCCAGGATAGGTAGTCATAGTTTCTCTCATACAGGGTCCCAGGGTGGTAGTCGTTCTCAGCATAGTCAGAGATTTTCAGTCCCTGCTCCATCCTCAGCTAGTATACCCACAACGAAGTTTGGGGATATTAGTTATGATGGGGTGCCAGGATCCAAAGCCCTAAGTAGTGCTAGTGGTGTTCGTACTAATCCGCTTTGTGGAGAGTGTGGCAAGATTCACCTAAGTGTGTGGAGAGACGGTAGTTATGTGTGCTTTGGTTGTGGTAATCCAAGATACAGAATATGAGATTTTATATTGATAGCTCATAGGGGTAGAGAGTTTCATCAACAGGGTGCCCCTTCTGGTGCCAATGTTGGTCAGCGTCAGAACAGACTCTATGCGCTTTAGACCCACCATGATCAGGAAAGGTTTCCTGATATAGATTTGGGTATGTTATGAGTCCTTCATATTTATGATATGCATTGTTAGATCCTTTTCTTCTATTTTGATCTTATATGTCAGCATGAGTCATGCATGAGTTTCAGATCTAAGTCGGTCAATCATAACCTAGTTCGTAGGTGCCCCATGCACCGCCCAAGTATTTCACCAAGGTGTTTGTAGAGGGACATAAAGTCCCAATGGTTAGATACCCCATGATATTGCGATGCTCTCATGTTCTTAGACTCATTCATTTTCATGTTGAAACTCTCCTTATGAAGTTAATATCATTAATCATTGCATAGCCAGTCATGCTTTCGAGAGTCAGTTAAGACACACATTATTGCATTAGACTTGCACGTTCAGTAGAAAGAGTTCAGCTATTCAGTGTGTTTAGTCATGCATTCATGAGATCTGCCCAGTTATGCCTCCATGCATCAGATATGCATGTCCATTATGAGAATTCAGTTTATGAGTAGCTTCAGTCTAGTATTCCATGCATAAGGTAAGCATGTCCAGTATGAGAACTCAGAGTATCAGTGGTTCAAATTGCATAGCGTTACAAATGTTCTTGTTCCTTGAGTAAGTTCAGTTGAACAGTATTATTAGCCTATTATGTGACATTTGAGGATTAATATTTCCAAGGGGGAGATAATGTAAGACCCCATAAATTTCTCTCGTAGTCTGAGCCTTAGATCATGTCAAGTGAAGTATAAACCCGGCCCTAAAAAGTTAAGAAGTGTCTTCCCAAGTGACAAATAATTTGAACCATGTAGAATTTCCCTAATATCGACTTTTTTTCATGTAGATAATTGAATAATATTTCTATCGATACCAATTTTGTCAAAATACGACATCGAACAAGTAAGTTATGTCCGTTTTACTGAAAATAGTCAGAACTACCCAGGTGCGACGGACGGGTTGACGGACTGTTGAGCTTGTGATGGACCGTCGCCCAGCCTATCACAATCAAGGAAGTAAATCCCTTTCCTTGTGCAATTGCGAAGGCCAGGATGATGTACCGTCGAGGCTGCGACGGACCGTCGCTGGGACCGTCGTGCTGAGTTAGTGTGACTTCATTTTGGCCAACTTGCGACGGATGGTCCGACTGACCATCGAGTTTGCGAAGGACCATAACTTCGACCGTCACCATGAAGCTTTTTATTCATTTCCGGACTGATGTGCGATGGATGATCCAACGGACCGTCAGACTGAGTGGCGGATCGTCTTCGACCGTCGTAGCCCCCGATTCAGCATTTTTAAGACGTTTTTAATAGGGCTTTTTGGGTATTTTCCCACTCTTTACATCCCCTATTTATATCTCTTCAAGGCTCAAAACTTCATTTCTCATCTTCAACATCAAAAACTAGATTTTCTACAAAATCAAAACCTTTCCTTCTTCTTCAAGAAAAATCAAGAGAAATAAAGAAATCAAGAATATCTCCAAAAGCTTTCAAGAAAGAGTTTCTCTAAGGTATGTACATGTTGATTCTTGGGTCCCTTTCATCCAAGAATCTCAAGAACCCTTTTCTAAAATTTAAAGATCTTATGTTTGTGAGTTTTCATGATTCCTGTCAGTTCAAATTTATGTTTATCCTATAATTGAGTTTTGATTTAGGTTTGTTTGCAAGGTTTTCAAGCTTTTACCCTAGTATGTGATATTCATGTGATGTTCATAATAGACGCTCTTGAAGTTTCTTGTTAACTGATGTGTTCATGTTAATTAAGTGAATAAAATTGTTGAATAAGCAAAGCATGCTCCCCATATGTTTGATAAAATCCTTATGTCAAAGAATTAGAGCCATTATAGCATGTTGATTAGAAATCCCCAATTGTGTGCAAACCCATGCATGTCAAGTGTTTGTTTAAAAGCCTTAGTGAATGAATTGTGACATGATAGCATGAAATTGCCCAATTATGTGATCTGATACATGCTAAGACTTTAATACATGCCGAGTGTTTTATACAAGACCTTGTTGAATGAAGTAGATCTAATAGCATGTCCTCCTATGTTATTACATGTTTCAGATTCCTAAATGATTGAAGTGATGCCTTAGTGATTGTGATGGTGAATAATTTTACATGGTCTTAATTATTCGAGAATGGTTATGTTTTACTTTTATGTTATCGAGTCCTGGGGTATTTATACACGACAATTTAGCCATTGTTTAGAGTCCGTGTATGTTTTCATGATAATTCCAGTTCAGACATAATTCTTGGAACTCAACTAGTTATAGAACTCTGTATTCTTAGATAGATACAAAACTTAAGAAATCTTAGTAATATCTGTAATCACAGCAATCTCAGTATCACTAGTAATCTATCCTCAGTTCTGTATCCATCTTAGATCTAGTAGTATTCAAGTGTTCAGTTCTGACCTCTATAGTAACTGAGTACTCTATTTAAATATTAATGATGTTCATTAAGATAACGAGATTCAGTAGTATTCCATCAGATAGGGAACAAAGTAAATTCATCTTAACTTAGTCAGACCATTCAAGAAACATGATAAGTATTAGATTCAGCTTAGTTTGTGTTCAGTTAAGAATTAGTTTAGAGTCATTCAGTTGGGAGTAGGAGCTAGTACCGAGCGAGGAAAGGGATGGAACCTCCCCATCAGAGAGGAACAGTTATTAGAAGAAATTCCAGGACTCCAAAACTGCGTAGCAACCTTATGATGCAGCAGTCACCCATCAGATAGGATTGACTATTATATGCCTCAGGGTTGACTTCCTATATGGGTCACCCATCAGATAGGCTTGACAAGCGAGATCTTTACCCATGGCATGGTATTGACACCCTTCCATCTAGGGTTACAAGTTGGACCCCATCAGTTCAGATTCAGGGCATGTCTGCTAAGTGACTACTTCCCACAGTTATAGTTTCAGTATCAATCTTCAGAAATCAGGACTGTAAGATATAGTTATCTATTTCAGTGAGAAAATTAGATAGTTCCATTGATTGATGGACCACCCGTCAGATAGGTTTGGTATCATATAAAGTTATTAAGTATCATATTTAGAGATCACCCGTCAGATAGGCTTGATCTAATCTAAGATTCAGTTGAGTATTCTTGTTATCAAACCTAGAGATAACCCATCAAATAGGATTGATCTCAGTCTTAGATTCATTTGAGTATTCTTGTTATTAGATCTAGAGATCAACCGTCAGATAGGCTTGATCTCAGTCTCATATTCAGTTTAGTATTCTTGTTGTCAGATTCGGACATGATCTTTTTTTATCATTGATAGTAGATTTTGGAATCATCCGTTTAAGAGGTTTGATCTCAGATGCAGCCGGTCGAGAGTAGAAAGATTAAAATTCAGTCAATGACGTGAGTATATTTAGTCAATCAGCTTCAGTATCCTCAGATTCCCAGATCACTCCCTAGATAAGGCTGATCTCAACTCCAGTACATAGTTATCAGTATTAGATGATTAAGTTGTTCAGTATCTTAGTATTAGTAGTGAGTTCAGAGGACAGTAATGCAGTATCCAATTTTTAGTATTAAGAGTCGTGATGGTTGTAGTTATGGTTTGTGCATTCATGCATGTGTTCTCATTCAGTACTCTCATGATTATTCAGTTAAGTAATTGTTCATGCATAAGCCTTTGCATTTACCCTTACCTTGTCTGCATACTCGGTATATTTCCGTACTGACGTATTTGCACTATGGTCTTTTATTTTACACCATAGGTTTAGAGGTACGGGATCCATAGTACCCTTAGCATCTCAGTCGCAGTCTGCAGCAATAGACATAGCAGTGAGTACTCTTTATTCGAGGATGATCCATTTATCATTATTGCATTAGATATTGTTTATTTTCAGTAGACGGAGTTAGTTGGGGACATGTCCCATCAACTCCATAGCTCAGACAGTTTAGAGGTTTTTCAGACAGATGTATCAGTATTCAGTTCTAAATATTGAGTATTTTTAGATGTTTTGATCCTTATGGCCAATTTATGAATTTATTATCTATATTATGCAGTGGCTAGGTACAGATACCAGTAGAGGGTTAGCTTGTGGTCCTTTGGGATCAAGAGCACCGTGTGATGTTCTGATTCTTAAAAATTGGGTCATTTCATGAATGGTGCACACATCAATTCATTGAGTGAAAATATGGGTCCTCATAAGCATGACCCCTGTATAGACCATTCATTTGTAATAAGCATTGCATGATGGTAGATGTGTAGCAGGTCCCATTCCCATGAGTTGATGGGATACGTATTGCACCAGGTTGACCCCCATTATTTGGTTGGCCTTCTCCAGCAAGGGGAACAATCAAATAACTCCACATGGTTAGCGCCTTCACAAATAGTTTCACTTATTCCATGATCACCTCAAAAAAATAAAAAACAACAGCGAAAGTGAACCACACCACCCCAAATATACCAATGTAAAAAGGACACCGCACAAAGAAATTCCATATTTCACTCACCAGTAATGGCAAAATTTCTATAACGCACAAATCACTCCCATGTTTGAGGGATAAGATGGTCACCATCAATAACCCAACTCGAGTTAAGGTCAAATCCATAAGGAGCGAATTACGAATTTTAAGTACTTTGGGTGCTCTAATTACTAAAACTTTATTTGGAATGCTAACAAACACGACATGTAAAGTAAAATAGGGGATTGATTTGGGATTTCTTTATAATGGTTGTTTTGTTAACAACACCCCACTAAGACAATTTTGACTAAAAATAAAGATTTACGGAGATCGTGGGATAATGTCTACCAATAAGTAAAAGCATGTGGGTTAATAATGATTTAATGTGAAACTTATTCGTTAACTAAAGGATAGGCTAGGTCAAAGATCCTTGTTATTAATCTTTCAATAAATCCACAATGATTTCTCCCATCATCTCGTTCGAGCACCTATCAAGTAAGAAATTCGTAATCACCCAAAACCTCAATCAAGTATCCCTATTTTTAGGATGATGCTCTTTACATAATATACACTCCAAGTAAACTTATTTCTAAGATTGAAAAAGGTAGAAAATCTTAGGCTTAATTGTCCACCATTTCCTTGTCCCCCTATAACCATCTTTCAAGGATGTTATGGGTTATGTCATGTTCTCCTTTATCCCTCTTTCAAGGATGATGAAGGGTTTCTATAGTTTGGGGTTTTCTCCCATCAAACCTATTTGGAGATTTAGGGTTTTCACCCATAAATTCCAACTCATAAATTTAAGAAATGGCAGAGCCCATACTCAACAACTAAGAATCATACAAATAAAATAATGGCCAAAGACAATTACACTTTAGTTCAACATAATCCCAAGACTAATTCACTTAAATACTTATGAAGAAAGTAAAGACAAATATACCATAAGGATTATCCAAAGCATTCATTCTTTACAAAATACTAAGAAATCAAGCCTCCACAGTTAGTTACACACTTGCCAAATTAGGGTTTCTTGCTACTAATTCAAAATTGTCTACAAGGTAAGCAATAACCAAAGATGTAAGTGTTTTTTCCTAAATAATGTTTGTTATTCGTACAAGATAAATTACTAAGGTACCTTATGTCATACTTTAGATTATTCGTGATCGCATGAGGTTGTTCGTGATTGCTACCAATGCGACTTTAGTTGTGTTGTTCGATCGCATTTACTTGACCTTTATGATAGACAGCGACTACGGCCTGAGGATCGTGGTCATGGTAACTAAGGTTGAACTACTCCAGGTCTACAACATTTCTCTTATTGCTTCCATTTGATCCCTTTTTAGCTCCAATCTATATTTTTTCACCTTCTCAACTATATACATATAAAATATGGATATTAGTGCATTTAAATCATGATGTTGTCTCAGTTTCTTTTACAAAACATGGTAGTGCGTACAAATGTTTGTTGAAAATGAGTGGTAACATCACCACTCATCATTTCGTGATAGAGTACATTATAGCAAGGTCAGAAGTTGTTATCACAACATTCCCTATTGTAATTACTTCTGGTACACTAGTCAAGGAGTCTCATTCTTCACTTAAAGTTTCATGATTATGGCACTTTCTACCCTATTCAAGGTGTTGAGATCATGTCCAAATCCATCGCGATTACAATGCACTAAAAACATTAGATACATCTTTGAACAAGTCTCTACTAATACTTCGAGGTTCATTCAAAATACCGTATATGCAAATAAACTATGTAACCCCACAGAATTCAACATTCAAAACTCAATGCAATTGTTAAAATTTTCATTCAATGTTGTTTTGATGAAATGTCGGTCCCACACCCAATTTTCATTTTCTTAACATTTCCAACAACTAGGTCAAAATGAGCCCGGGTACATTGTGACCAAAATCAAGAGTCCTCCTAACATAAAATTAATATTACAGAGCTACTAGAATAGTCACAATTTGCATTCGAAATTGTTTGACTAATGTTTTTGTCTGCTGGTCAATTGAAACTAGTAAAGACAAAAAAATAGGGAATCGGCTCTAAAATGCAAATGAACTGCCCGATAACTGAACTTTTAGTTCTAGTAAATCACAAATAACTTAGGAAGATATGGAAAAGCACTAATAGTTAAAATAAAGGGAAATTTGGAAAATGACCTAAAGGGCCATTAAAGGTCCAAAATGAAAAAAATCATTTTTAAATATTATTGGTAAACCCCCTAATTATCCACTTTGTAATCATGATTTAAAGGTGTTTTTGAGGAAAAAATCAATGGAAAATAGTGGGATTATATGTCTAGAAGCTGTCCACAAAAAAATCAATGTTGAAACCCTCAAAAATTCTATTTCCCAAAGCTTGGATGTCAAAAAATAGAGTGAAATCACAGAAATTGAGTATTTATACTGTTTAATTAATAGTACATAGAAAAAATAATCAACCCTTCATTTTACGAGGGTCAGCATGATCGGCCAATCAAATTAACTTTCATGTTTATGGCTAGTGATTTTTATGTGTGAAGGTCCTAGACACATACCCTAGCATTATTGACAGCCCTATCGCATCTGTAAGATGATAACTCAATTGCATTTGTAAATAAAGGCCTTCATCCCAACCTAACTCGATTAATCTTCACAATCATAACCCCATCGTTGATTTTGTGATGAAGGAACAATTCCTTTTCCACATTCATTGTCAAAGGTCTGTATTTGTAAATAAGGTAACTTCATACACCAGATATAAATAATCAACTGATTTTGTATGGTTTTACAAATATACAAATGAACCCTCATGATTTATTTAAAACTGATTAAAATAAAACATATATGCTACTAGTATAGTTTTGACCTTTTGAATTCAATGCAACATTGGATTTAAAAAAAAAAGTTATTTTCACAAAATGAACCTTCAGGACCTTATTTTACTATTTTCCAAACAAAGGATTGAAATGATATATGATAGTACCAAAATCTAACCAAGCCCTCTTTTAACCCAAATTTGACATTTTTGTTTTATTGGCGCAACTTGTTTTGCCATCTGGCACTTTGACCAAAAAAAATAGACCAAAGTCAATTAAATGGCTTATCAACCCTCTAAAAATCATAAACTCGTAGAAATAATCCCTAGTTTCATCGATAACCATACAACCCATCCTTCACCCTAAAAATCAATAAATAGTAACAACGAGGAAGTAAAAAATGGTCAAAATACATAGAAATAGAAAATTCACAAATTTAGGTCATTACAGACATAGTGTATGTTTTACTGGATGTTTATGTTCACATGTCCTCTCTTTTTGGTGAATCTTTGGTTTTTGATAGAGTATATCACTCTTTTCTTATTACTTTTATAGGTTATAGAAGTCGATAGATTTTTTTGATTTTGGACATGGTTTATTTTAATAGTATTTTGGGAATGAGTTGTTCATCTTGTTATCATTCTATTATAGACTGTAATGTAAGATAGTGACTATGGCTATGGTGGGGATTACTAGACTTAAGTGGGAGGGTTATTATATGAAATACCGTAGGTTTAGACCCTTAAAAAATTTCCTATATTTTTAGGTTCTTGAAAACATATTACTGATGGATACCTATCGTATAATAGGGTAAAATTTGTAAGCCTTGGTTTTATTCTACCAGTGTTGGTTGGTGGGATGGATTGGTTTCTAGAATGGGTACGTCTATTGTTGGCACGAGTTGTATGGTTGGATAGGGTCATTTGGTTTGGAATTTTCCTTCAGCTGATATGAGACTTAGTAAAATAACTTGGATCTGAGTCATGTGGCTCACCATGAGACATAAGTTAGGGTACGAGTCGTACCATGGACTCGTATAGTGGAAAGTGTTCAAACCTCTTGTGATTCTACTCTGCTACGGGTATGGGTCAAGGTTACTAGTCGTATGCTTGGGTACAACTTTATTTGGGTTAATTATATATTAGATAGTGTTTGATTTAGTGAGGAGGCCTAGGTTACGAGTTGTGGGTATCACTCATATTAGAGGGTACGACATTATAGTATAGTCTTACCCTATGATGGGATTCATGGGTAGTTTAAGTGGGGACAATCTAGATATTTACCTACTTAACCTATTAGGTCCCCATGACTTCTAAACCACTTGATAGGTTATTTACACTATTATTTAATCATTAAACACTTAGAAAACTCTTCACTATATAATTCTCTCTAAGTATCTTGGGTAAAAGAAGGCTAGTGTTTCACAAAAGTTATCAATTTGGGGCATGATTGGATGATTTCTCGCTATTATCTTCATCATCTAAGGAAATATACTTCTCCCTCATTGTTATTTCAAACTAAAGGCATGATTTAAACAATGTGTTTATGGCATGATTAATTTATGATTTTGGAGTTTTCAAATATATGTTGCGCTTTTATTATTAAATGCTTGGTTATGGTTTTTCCATGTTTTAATTATGTTTGTACATGCTTTAACAGTTTTTTTGACAATTGGTTGTATGTGAATGGTTAAATGGTAATTGGAATTGGTTTTTGAAACACAATGTCCCAAACATGTTTGATATAATGCCTCTGATAACACTTTTACTATATTATAGGATTTTTAATGGAACTATTGCATGGTATGGTTTGGGAATGGAACCCTAAATAGCATAAATGAGGAAATAGTTTAGAATGGTTAAATGAAATGGTTTGGTGGTCGTGGTTATGGTTAATTGAACACCTTATGGGGTACGATCGAATCCCCCAAATAAAATGGTGATAAATAACTTACGGGGTAGATGGGAATCCACCACATAATTATAATAATGGTATACTTTTAGGGTACATAGGATTCCCCCAATTTAACTTGATAAAAAATATATGGATACATGGGAATCCCCTTACATAAAAAGGTTAGCTAAGGACATTGCTTGCAACCTATAGTCGATTTGATGATACCACTATAAATAGGATTGGTTAATAATAATAGAATAATGGTTTGGTTGGTTACAAATGGTTTTAATTGTGTAATAATGATGGGGTGTCATAGCAAATTGTGAAGGTGTGAATCCAATAAACGAATACTGGAAGCTCATGTTTGTCGACATGAGGGGGTTTTCAAAGTGACCATATATGATACTATGAGGTAGATGGGAATCCTCTAAGTACAATGTACATATGTCTCATGGAGAGTGAAGGGTTCTTGGGAATCCCCTACTCTTATGGTATCTCTGGCTCTTGCGGCTACAAATATCGGGGCTGGTTCGGATAGTTACACTGGACTAATATAGCCCATGGGTGGTTCTAGGATGGTTATGATACACATACCTAGGTTATTGGTTTTAAAGGTATGCTAAACCTATTTTTTTGTGGCATAGTTATATATATACGTGTGTATGGTGTGTATGCATATGGCTGGTTTACTTGGTATTACTATATTTTATTATTTTATCCTTATCTTAAGTACTTGCTAGTGTTTACTCGCTAGCCCATCCTCGGGTGACTGTATCCCCATGCAATGCAGGAATCGACCATTCTATTACTTCTTCTTAGTGATCTGATTTTAGGATCGGCTCGAGATTAAAATGGAGAGCTTCCATATTCTGAAAGACTCCATTTCATGTGCATTGATGTTTTTACATACTTTGGATTATTTATGGAAATTGGTTTTGGCTATGGTTAGAGGTATGTCCCAACTGGATATTGGCTTTCTTTTGATTAGAGGATTTTATATAACTATGGGTTGGTATAGGCGGGATTGATATTAGTGTCATCCCTAGTATTGTAATTGTCATTGGGGATGACACTGTTGGACTAAATTTCTCATTATTCCATCCTTTTATATTATGTTAAGTAACTTTGTTTTGTTTTGGCTTATGGTTTTGGTTTGTTTATGGTTACAATTTGCATTTGGGATGATTGGACTCATTTAGGTGGTCATGGTCACAGACCTATGTCTGAGTCTGGATTTGTGCAATTACACTCTATCTTGTTATGTGTTTGAAATTCATTCGACTCAGGGTATATGCTAGTTTGATTGGGTATATAGGGTGTTCCCTGATCCTGGTTGGTCTTGAGATGTCCATTACGATAATTCCCCTTGTAGGGTCGGGTCAAGTTGGTATCACAACCTTTGGTTCATGGTCAATTGGGAGTCCACAAAGTTATGTCTAGTAGAGTCTCTTTTAGGGGTGTGTAGCATGCCACACTCATAAGGGAGAGGTTGCAAGGCATTTGGAAATGTTTCACTTTCTTGGTATTCTATTTTCAAGCTGCAAGGTCTAAGGTTCTTTCTAATCCTAGTTTATTTGCTTTTTAGATCATTCCTCAATCATCTGAGACACAAGGTAACTCTTTTATCCTAACTGGGGACAATGCTGAAGGGAACACATACTACTCAGGTGATCTATACTTGGTCTAGGGGTCCAATCCCTAATATTTTAGGAGTTCCATCGGTTACTACTAGTCCTCCTCAATGAGGTGACTAATTCAGAATTTTGCCAGTTGATTCATATGATTTTTCAATTGGTTTCTACTAAAGATGAGCAGAACTCATCTGGTGTTCCATCTACTGAGGCCATAAGGGTTGGCCAATTTATGAAGCTAAATCCTCTAACTTTTAATAATATGAAGATGAAGGAGGATCCTTAGGGTTTCTTGGATGAAATGGTGAAAAGCTTATAGTGATACCGGCCACAAATATAAAAGGGATAAATTTTATAGCTTGTCAGCTCAAGGATATTACATATCAGTGGTAGGAGGAGTGGGATAGGGATATAGGTGATGTTGAGGAGTTTTCCTTATCAGAGACTTGCTCAAATACTTTACTTGATTGCTTCTTTCCTTAGGGATTCATGGAAGCGAAAGCATAGAATTTTGTTAAACAAATTCAAGGGAAAATATCTCTCAAGGAATATTCCTAGAAGTTCCATCAGTTGTGAAGTTATTTTCCAAATATGGTGTTTTATATGCAGGAAATGATGAGAAAGTTCACTTTTGGACTATCTCAAGAGTTTTTCCTTGAAAGCAAAACTACATTACTGATAGAGGAATTGGATATTTCTTGGTTGATTATTTATATGCAACAGGTGGAGAAAGAAAATAAAAAGCAGGCTGAGTTTGGGAAAGGTAGGGTAAGAAGCTTAGGTCATATGAACAATTTGGTACTCAACAACAAGGTGGTCTAGATGGTAGTAAATGGCCAAAAAAGAAGTAGGGGTGTTTTGGCTCCTTTTCTACAACTAATGCTCCTACCCAAAATAGTCGGGTGAAAGGCGTTAGAAGGGTGGAGATAATTTATGAGCATCGGGTGCCCAATCTTAGGAAAGTGGGCTCAGTTAGTTTTATTATACCCTCCTCGTCAGTTTTATGGTAGGTTGGATAATGGTTTTTGCGACGAGCAAATGGATAGTCATTTCAAAAGTGGTCAGCCAGACCATATGCTTAGAAACTATATGATTAGTAAGGGTGCTTTGGGAGCGGTAAATGCTTTAGTTGCTTCATTTTCTTCTTCTACACCAAAGGGTATTGCTTCTGTGTCTACTTTTACTTCTTCTACCTGCGCAGGTTTGAGTAGGTTATATGTTTTTCTACTCGATAAGAATTTGAGCCATCACCTGATGTCATGACTTGTATGTTACAACTCTTTTCTCATGACGTGTATTGTTTGCTTTATTCGGGTTCCACAATTTTTTATGTGACCTCATTTCTGGTTGTGTATTTTGGCTTTTATCTTGAGGTTATTTCGTATCCTTTTTATATTTCTACCTTGGTAAGTGATTTTGTGATTCATAAAAGTGTCTATAGGGGTTTTGTGGTATCTATTGGTAGTAGGCATACTTTAGCGGATTTATTTAAACTTGATATGGTTAATTTTGATGTTAATCTAGGGATGGATTTGTTACACTCTTGTTATGTGTCCTTAGATTGTCGGGCCTGTAAGGTTGTCTTTAGGTTCCCTGGTGAACCAATTATTGAGTGGGAGGGTGGTTCCCTAGCCCCTGGGGGGAGGTTTATTTATTATCTTAGAGATCAGAGGTTAATCATTAAAGGGTGTCTCTATCACTTGGTCTGGGTTACAAATTCTAACTCAAAATGTCCTTCTTTTTATTTAGTTTTGATTTTGAATGAGTTTCCTGAGGTATATTTGGATGATCTTCCTGGTGTTCCTTCATATTAAGAGATTGAGTTTGGTATTGATTTGGTTTCCAACACTCATCCAATATCTATTCCTCCTTATATAATGGCTCCAGCTGAGTTAAGGGAACTCAAGGAGCAACTTAAGGATCTTTTGGATAAGGTTTTCATCCATCCTAGTGTGTCCCCTTGGGGTGCACCAATTTTATTCGTGCACAAGAAGGATGGTTCCTTTCGAATATGAATTGACTATCGACAATTTAATAAGGTAACGGTCAAGAACGAGTATCCTCTTCTAAGGATGGATGACTTGTTTGATCAGTTGCAAGGTGCCAAATTCTTTTCTAAGATAGAACTTTGGTCTGTGTATTTTCAGCTTAAGATTAGAGAGAAGGATATCCCTAGGATGACTTTTCATACTCTATATAGACGCTTTGAGTTCCTTCTTATGTAATTTAGTTTGACAAATGCCCCGACAACATTTATGGATTTTATGAACAAAGTTTTCAAGTAGTTTCTGTATCTTTTTATAATTGTGTTCATTAATGACATATTATTGTATTCTAAGAGTGAGGTGGATTATGATGATCACCTCTTCATGGTGTTGCAGATCTTGAAAGAGTAGCAGTTGTATGCAAAGTTCACCAAGTGTGAGTTTTGGTTGAATATTATGACTTTCTTGGGTCATATTATTTCTAGCGAGAGTATCTTTGTGGATCCATAAAAGGTGGTTGTGGTTAAAAGGAGGCCTATACCCACAACTCAAACTGATATTTGAATCTTTTTAGGTTTAGCTGGGTATTATAGGCGGTTCATGTAAGGTTTCTCAACTATAGATGCTTTATTGACTTAGTTGACTCAGAAGAAGGAAAAGTTTTCTTGGTAAATATTTGTGAGGGGAGTTTCGAGAAGCTTAAGGATAATCTAACTTCGTCTCTGATTTTGACATTACCTGAAAGTAATGAGGTGTTTGTGGTTTATTATTATGTTTCCCGGGTGGGGCTTGATTGTGTTTTAATGCAGCATTGGAAGGTGATTGCCTATGCTTCTAGGAAGTTAAAGGTGCATGAGAATAATTCTTACTTATGATTTGGAGCTTTTAGCGGCGGTTTTTGGTATGAAAATTTAAAGGCATTATTAATATGTAGTGCACGTGGACATCTTTTCTGATCATAAGAGTCTATAATATGTGTTCACTCAGAAAGAGCTAAATCTCAGGCAAAGTAGATGGTTAGAGCTTTTTAAGGACTATGATATGAGTCTTCACTACCACCGAACTAAAGCTAACGTGGTTGTTGATGCTCTTTGAAGGTTATCCGTAGGGTGTTTGACTAATGTGGAAAAAGAAAAATAGAAATTGGTTAAGGATATTGACCATTTGTCTAATCTTGGGGTTTTTCTTATAGACTCCGAGGATTGTGGAGTGATGGTACAAGAAGTGGTTCGGATGTCTCTTTGTAAAGATATCAAGGAGAAGCAAATGCTAGATTCTATTTTGATAAAAATAAAGAATGATATTAGTGGGGAAAGAGTGATGGTGTTTGAGATCAGTGGTGTGGTAACTTGAGATACCAAGGATGGTTATGTGATCCTAAAGTCGATGGGTTTTAACAAATTATTTTTGTTGAGGATCATGAATCGCGCTATGTTGTTCATCTTGGTTTGATAAAGATATATCATGATGTCAAGTAGATGTATTTGTAGAAGGGTATGAAAGGGATGTCACTGATTTTGTGGCCAAATATATGTGGCCTGGTGGGTTGTAGCAGGAGATTTATTTTTCTAAATGGAAATTGAATTTAATCAATATGGAATTCATTACAGATCTTTCTCAGTCTCGGAACCAATTAGATTCAATTTGGGTCATCATGGATAGGATGATAAAGTTTTCTCACTTCTTTCCAGTGTGGACTAACTTTTTGGCTAAGGATTACGTGAGATTTTATCTTTGGGAGATTGTAAAAATGCATAGGGTACCTATTTCAATTATCTTTGATCATAGTATGCAATTTCATCTCTCTTCTGGCGGTATTTTTAGAAGGGGTTGGGTCTGAAGTTTATTCTGAGTACTACTTTTAATCTGCATATTGATGGTCAAGCAAACAGGACTATTCAGACATTGAAGAACATGCTATGGACATGTATGATTGATTATGGTGGAAATTGGGTTTAGCATCTACCTATGGTAGAGTTTGCTTACAATAATAGATACCATTTTAGTATTGGAATGACCCCTTTTAAGGCATTATTTGTAGGAGGTATAGATCTCTTATTGGGTGGTTCAAGCATGGTGAAGAGGATATGTTTGGACTGTATTTAGTTTATCAGGATATGGAAAAGGTGAAGGTGATTTGGGATAGGTTTATGGTTTCCCAAAGTCATAAAAAATGTATGGGGATGTAAGGCATAGAGACTTAGAGTTCGAGAGTGGGGAAAAGTGTATATATCTGCAATGAAGGGAGTGATGTGGTTCGGTAAAAGAGGGAATCTCAGTCCTTGGTATATTGGTCCTTATGTGGTTTTGCGGAGGGTTGGTAATGTGGCATATGAATTTGAGTTACATTCTAGTTTGAGCTCCATTCATTCAGTATTCCATGTCTCGATGCTCAGGTAGTGTCTTAGTGATCCTTCTTTAGTGGTTCCTTTAGAAGGATTGGGTATCTTAGATTCCATGTCTTATTATAGGTCCCTATTAAGATATTGGATCAGCAGGTTTGTCAGTTACAAACCAAGGAAGTGGCCTCGGTTAAGGTTCTAAGGAGGAACCAGAAGGTGGAAGAGACTACATGGGAAGTGAAAGTAGACATAAAGTCCAAATATTCACATTTGTCTTCTACTTTAGATACTCATGCGAAAGGTTTGTGTTCTTGATCACATCTTTATTTTCTAACTTAGTTAAGGGTTAGATAAATCCTTGGATCTTAATTTTCTAACATGGTTAAAGGTTGGATTGATATTTGATAATGAAATGAATTGTGCTTTTGTTTGACCTACCTACTCCGTCAATCAGAGATGAATATTCCTAGTGGAGGAGACTGAAACACCCTGAATTTTGTACTCTTAGAAATTTTTTTGTATTTCTGGGTTCTACACAACATAAGACTGATGGGTACCAGTCATATAATGGGGTACGAGTAGTGTGCCTTGGGCATATGCTGACCAATATTGATTGGTGAGTTGGATTGGTTTCTAGAATGGGTATGACTTTGGTAGCTATTAGTCATATAGTTGCATACAGATCATTTGGTTTAGATTTTTCCTTCATTTGATCTAAAACTTCGTAAAATAACTTGGATCTGAGTACGAGGGGCTCACCATAAGTCGTAAGCTAGGAAACAAGTCGTACTATGGACTAGGATAGTCGACAATGTTCAAACCTCTTGTGATACTACTCTGCTAGGGGTACGGGTCAAGGATACTAGTTGTATGCTTGTCTACAACTTTGTATGGGTTAATTGTATGTTGTAAAATGTTGGATTTAAGTAGGTGGCCAAGGGTACGAGTGTCGGGTACCACTTATATTGGAGTGTATGACTGTTATGGTATAGTCGTACCCTATAACGGGATTTGTAGGTAGTTTAAAGTGGGAGCAATCTGGACATTTCCCCACTTAATCTATTAAGGACCCATGACTTCTAAGCCCCTTGGGAAGTTATTTACCCTATTATTCTATCATTATACACTTAGAAAACTCTCTTAAACACTCTAAAATTCCCTCCAAGGCTATTGGGTAAAGGAAGGCTAGGGTTTCATGAAAGTGATCAATTTGGGGCTTAATTGGGTGATTTATCTCCACCATCATTATCATCTAAGGCAAGATACTTCTCCTTCAATGATAGTTCCAACTAAAGGTATGACATATACAATGTTTTAATGGCATAATTATTGTATGATTTGAGGGTTTTCAAATATATGTTGCATTTTTTGTATTAAATGCTTTGTTATGGTTTTCCCATGTCATAATTATGGTTTTACATAATTTAATGGTAGTTTGGACAATTGGTTGCATGGGAATGGTTAAATGGTAATTGGAATTTGTTTTGGAAATAATATGTCCCCAACACTTTTTTTTAAATGCCTATGATAACACTTTTACTATATTACTGGACTTTTAATAGAACTATTGCATGGTATGGTTTGGTAATGGAACCCTAAATGGCATAAATTGTTTGAGTGGTTTGGAATGGTTAACTGGAATGGTTTGGTGGTGATGGTTATGGTTAATTAAACTCCTTTTGGAGTACTATGGAATCTCCCAAGTAAACATGTTAATGAGCAACTTCTGCGATACATGGGATTCCCCCAAGTAATTATAATAATGGAATACTTGTGGGGTACATGGTATTCCCCCCATTTAACTTTATAATGTAATCTAATGGTACATAGGAATCCCTATACATAAAAAGGTTGGCTAAGGACATTGCTTGCATTCTATAGTAGGTATGACGATAACACCATTAATAGTCTTGGTTAATAACAATGGAAAAATGGTCTAGTTGGTTCAAAATGGTTTTAATTGGGCAATAATGGAGGGGTGTGATAGCTAACCGTGAATGTGTGAGTCTAATGGACGGATACTGGAAAATCATGTTTACCGACATGAGGGGTTGGTCATAGCGACCATATATTATACTAAGAGATACATGGGAATCCTCTAAGTACACTGTACACTTGTATCATGGAGAGCGAAGGGTACTTGGGAATGCCCTACTATTATGGTATCTATGATTCATGCGGTTACATCCATTGGGGTCTATCGGGGAGTTACTTAGGACCAATATAGCCCATGGATGGTTCTAGGATGGTTAAGCTACATATACCCAGGTTAATGGTTTTAATGACATACTAAACCCATTTTTTTCCATCATGGTTATATATATGTGTGTGTATGGGTTGTATGCATATGGTTTGTTTACTTGGTTTTACTTGAAGGCATTATTTTTCATTTTCCTATCAACTTGATATCATTCATCTACTAACCCATCCTTGGGTAGCTGTTTCCCTACGACATGCAGGAATCAACCATTTTACTCCTCCAACTTAGTGATTGGATTTATGGATCATCTCAATTGGATTGAAGTGGCGAGCTTCCATATACATAAAGGCTCTATTTCATGTTCATGGATGTTTTTACATATTTTGGTTTATTTATGGATATTGGTTTTGGCTATGGTTGGGGGCATGTCCCAACCGAATACTACTTTTCTTTTAGTCAGAGGCTTTTGTGGGACTACTATGGGTTGGTATAGGCATGATCGGTATTGGCGCCAGCCTTAGTATTGGCATTGGTATCACAGCTGATACCATTAGACTAAATTTCTCACTATTCCATCCTTTTGTGTTATGTAAAAGAACTTGGTTTGGTTATTATTTGGTTTTGTCTATTTGTTTTTATTTTGTTATGGTTACTGATTGGGTTTAGGATAGTTGGACTCATTTGGGTGGACACGGTCATAGACCTATCCCAGAGTCTAGATTTGTCAAATTACATGCTCTTTTTTATATGTTCAGAATTCATCAAACTCAGGGTGTATGCTAGGGGGATTGGGTATCAGGTGTGGTCTCTGGTCCTGATTGGACTTGAGATACCCATTACGACAAGGCCTCTAGTCGGTTTGTGTTATTATAGTCCTCCTATGAAGCATATATCTTTCATTGTTCTGAGAGATTTATATGAGGGGGTCTTTGATATTTTTAGCATATCATTAGGAAACTAGTGCAGAGATCCCACTTGTTGAGTTAGTTCCCATGGTGTGTGAGTTTTAGAGGTATTTTTTATGGATTAACATTTTATGCCTCTAGACCACGACATTGATTTTTGCAATGATCTAGAGATATATACAAATCATAATTCTATTTTTCCTTGTATAACTACAACGATTGAGCTGAGAGAGTCAAAGGCTCCAGTACAAGAATTGCTTAGTAAATAGGTTTATCAATCTGAGTGCCGCTTATGGGTTGCTCCAATGTTATTTGGGTAGAAGAAGGATAGAACTTTGCATATGTGTTTAGACTAAAGTCAGTTGAATAAGGTTATAATACATAATAAGTATCCTTGCCCAAATGATTTTTTGGAACAACTTCAAGGTTCATCAATCTTTTCTAATATTTATTTGAGGTCCAAATATCGTCGGTTTAAAAAGGTTATAATCCATAATAAGTATCTTTGCACAAAGGATGTTTTGGACTAGCTGCAAGGTTCATTAATCATTTTTAAGGTTTATTTGAGATCCAAATATTAGCAGAGAAAGATTAGAGTCGATGACAATCCTAAAACTAGATTTTTGACTAGGAATGAGCACTTTGAATTCTTAGTGATATTTTTGAAGATTACTAAGTCCCCGGTTTCTTTCATGGGTTTAATGAATGAATAATTTAAAACATATTTGGATTCATTTGTACTGATGACATCTTAGTTTGTTCTAAGAGTAAAGAAGAGCATGAGTATTAGTTGTGGATTGTGTTGGGTTTGTTAAGGGATAAACAATTATATGGAAAATTCTCTAAAGGTGAGTTTTGGTTGGCTTATATGTCCTTCATGTGATATTTTGCGTCAAATAATGGAGTTATGGTTGATCCATAGATGATTGATGCAGTTAAAAGTTGGGCAAGGCCAACTTAGAGATCAATGTTTGTAGATTTCTGGGTTTTGCTAGCTATTATCACAGGTTTATGTAGGGGATTGCCTCTAGTGTTTATCAACGGATCATTTTAACTCACAAAGATGTACCATTTCTTTTTCCTAACAAATATGAGGAGATCTTCCAAAAGCTTAAGACATTGTTGACTACCACTTCCATTCTTACTTTGCCAGTGGAGTGTATGGATTTTATAATTTATTCACATTGTGGTTTACTTGTTGTTTTGATGTAGGAAAAGTGTGTTATTGCCTATGATTCTAGATAGGTGAAGGTGAATGAGAGTAATTATCCTATGTATAATGTTGCATTGACATGGTAGTGTTTGCAATCAAAATATGGAGGTACTACTTTTGTGGGGATCTTTTTGAGTTGTTCACTGACCATCACAGCTTACAACACATATTCACTAAGAGATATCAAATTTAAGGAAATGCAGATTTTGATGACCCAATTTCATAGCTCATGATGGTTCCTTCTATAACCCTCCTGTAGGCAAGCCAACCCCATAGTCCGGAAAGGTTAGTAACAAACTATCAATATATAAAGAAAAGAATTGTGGACTAGATGAAATAAAGAAGAAATTAAATAATATAATTCCAAAATATGGTGGTACCAGTACAAGAGTTGTTAACAATATTAGAGTACAAAGTGAAGTTCAATTGTATACACTGATATAACTTATGTCTAAATACAACTTAGTGACTAGTCTAATACATAAGAAAGAAATAGGTAATACTCTGAACATCAGGAGCTCACTCTAAGTCTCCGAACCATGGCTGCTCCACACGATGCCCACACATCAACGACGATAACACGTACTATGATCTGTAAGCTACAGAAGTATAGTATGAGTACTAAGATAGTGGGTACTCAGTAGGCATCATCGGCCGACTAAGCAAAATTATGATATAAAGATGATATAATGCAAGATAATCATAACTAAGTCAAGGTACAAAATCGAACTTGAATTGTCTCCATCATCACTATATATAGTAAGAAATCAAAACAAAATAATAGTATAATTTAAGGCAACCACACATGCCAATATTACTATACATAACAAGTGATAAATATTTGTATAACACTATAACATAAGACACCAATTCATACCCATATCACTACACATAAGAATTGGACAATTCTGAAAAATAATGTATCATAAAGCATCACCACAAGCAATCACAAGTAAAAAGTTTTATACCATGCGCCAACTATGGCATAAAGTAAAGAACTCATCACAGCATCCCATACCACTATAGAGTACACCCAACAGAAAATAAAGGAACCTAATCAACAATATATCCATACTCCACCATTGTTCAATCATTATTCCATGTTTACTATTAATTAGAATTTTACCAATTTTCCTTAATTAAAATCAAAATTCATAATTAAACAACATATGACAATCTATTCATATCAATAAAAATACCATTATTTAGACAACTATATCCTCAATATTCCCTAATATCTCTTTATTATCCAGCCAATGCTTATTTACCAATCCAATTACTCATTATTCATTGTATAACCTCTATTTGTTATTTATACACTATTCACCACATAATCACTATTCATAGTTCAACAACTAGTCATTATTCACCAACTACCCAATAACTAGAACATAGACAAAATTCATTACTAAGCCAAATTTATCAACAAGTTGATATTTGCTTCTATCCATCACAAACTCACTAATCGCCATTGATCCAATAACCGCTAGTCACCCATTTATTTACTATTCAATATTGACTACATTCTATTTAGTAACTAGCATCACCAATCCAAAAATCCTATTTTTTCAACTAGTAATCATCATAGACTAAATCATTATTATCAACTAAATATCATAGCAATAAGTCTTTATTTTTGCTAAATATCGTTATAGCTTAATCTACAAAATTACTCGTCATCAATACCACTAGTCCTCATTATTGCTAAGGTTCAACTTTCCATAAGTCATTGTTAACCTGTTAATTTATATTCATCACTAATCATCTTTTCAACCTTAAATCACTAACTATACCACTTTATACCTTGATCACTAGAAAACTATGGTCGGCATATCTTATATAAATATTATACCCAACTACATATGAGCATCAATACATATAGTTGTCATATATAGGGATATCCATACACGAACCAATTGATGTACTCATAGGCATATCAATAATCATCCTTGGGACTTTTCAAGTATATACGTATCATCATAATTATCTTTCAGCCTTTTCGGGTATCATCATATGATAATAATATCCTCCGACCTTGTCAGGAATATAAGTATCATCATAATATATTCTGTCCTTGTCGGGTATCATTGTATTATCATAATATCTTTTGTCCTTGTCGGGCATCATCATATCATCATAGTATCATTTGGTCTTATCGAGCATCATCATATAGTCATAATATCCTTTGACCTTGTCGAGTATCATCATAACATCATAATATCCACATTAATATCTGATAACACCCAAACTACAGTTTCAATCTAAAGATTATGTGATTTCTATCAAATATAGTAACCCAACAAAGGTTGGGGTTGAATAAGGTTATAGTAACTCAACTGCTGTGATTTGATAAAGATAAACTTACAAATCAATTTAAGTGCAAGGCATTCATTGTTAATATATTTACCCAACTAATAGTCGGGGTTGAATCCATGCAGAAAAATATGAGTGACGATTCAGTAACTTTGAAATAAAAGTTTCTTGCTAGGGTCAAACCTATGGTACAAAATAGTTTTGGGGTTTTCAATATTATTGAATTTAAAGGAAATTCTAGGTCATCTAAGAGAGTTATTCTAGACTAAGAATAATTAGGGTATAATAAATTAAAATGGATCTTAGGACTATGTTTTCCCCGGGTCAAGTTAGGCATGGAAACATGATAATTCAATGCAAATTTTAATCGTTGATGATGTAGTAGGCTTTGTCTAAAGTCCTTGAGGCTAGTTCTTTAACAAAACCACAAATATGTCACTCATTCACTCTTTTGAGTACCTAACGAGTGTGTCAATTAAAGCCTTCCAATACCTCAATTAGGCACCCCTATTTCTAGGATGGTACCCTAGAAATAGTCAACCTCATATTCACCCTTCTATCAAAGATGGTTAAAATTAGCAAACTAAGCTCAATAATTGTCTACAATTGCCTTGGATCTCATATCCCTCTTTCAAAGATGATACAGGTCGCAAAAGTTCAACCAAACCCCTTTTTCAATGATAGTTTGAGCTTTCAAGATCATGGGATTTTCATCCATCAAACCCATTTGGGTATTTGGGGCTTTAAGAAATAAATCCCAACCAATTTAATCAATAAATAGTAGAATCCATCATTAATAAACTAGAATCTAAGCAAATACATTATAACCCACATACAATTACACCCTAATCAAACATAATCCTAAGAGGTATATCTAGGACATCAGATGAATAATGAAAACAATAATTCCAAGATACTCATTAAAGTTATTCATAAGATAAATAAAGAGAGGACACACCACATTATAGACTCAAATGAATCGTAAATAGAAAAAGCCAAATCTATACTTTAGAGATCCATTAATAAAATCTCGCCTCAAATTAGTGTAAATTTAAGATCCAAGAAATTACAAAAAACTAAAACTAAGGGTGATAGGTAGGGTTGTGGAATGATGATCCCCTTTCCATCAGGGTTTTAAGCCTTTTACATGAGAATTTAGGATCTGTAGTGAGGATGATTTTTCCCCATGTTGGAAATCCTGCTATACCGTGATTGCATAGGATTAGCTATGATCACTGTGTTGTGATGGCTGAAATATTCATGTGATCGTTGCTCTATGACTTTTTTGACTTACCGCGATCGTGGTACCTGAGGCACAGGCTGCTATTTTCTTGCTTTTACACTTATCTCCTCTTTTCTCTCATTTTTAAGCTCATTTTACTTTTTTTTTCTCGACATTTTTGTACCAACAAAACATAGGAATTAGTACATTCAAATCATAAAATAGTCTCATTTATACCTTTAGAACGTATTGTTGTGTGCTAATTTGGATGTAAATAGATGGTAAATTCACCACTCATCAACACCCTTAACATAAATCTTTTCTTGTCCTCAAGCAACACCACTTCATACTATATAAACCTATGCACTTGTGAGGCCATTTGTGTCACTGAATGATCACAATGATTTAGAACTTGGATTTTACCAACAATATGCACCTATGCATGAGTAAAGTAATTTTCCACTACTCCCCTAATAACTAAACACAATTTTAAAGATTTAATGGACTTTTAAGAGAAATGATGCAATAATTTCCCACTCTCTAGAAATGACTCTCTATCGATAGCACTTTTCTACAATTATTTTTTCTCTTTCTTTGGAAAATGACAATGTCACCCACCTTGATTCATATACATGTATCCCCACAAGAAGGAAATGTGACACACCAATTATTTTATGAAACAACAAGGGATATAAGTGCGACACTCACTCTCACAAAAAATCTCACCACATAAGTGTGTATTATACCATAAGCTTGCCCTTATTTTCCATTGCCACTAATGTGAACATGCTTGGTTGGAGATCCCAAAGGACTTTTCGAGATTGTAATGTAGGTTCGGGGTGAATGGGTAGGATATAATTTAGGAATATTGTGACTACACCCTCATTGAACATATACGCCACTTTAAGTATTTTCAACCAACTTTTTAACCACGGGCCACTTTATTTTCTTGTACAATTCACACATTCCTATAATTTCAATTTCTTTTCCTTACCCATCTCTTTGAAGGCACTTTCTATTCATTTTACTTTTTTGTAATTCATGCCTTTGGTTCTTTTGCCTCTTCCACTCTTTTCTATTTTAGCTTTTGAATTCTTTTCTTGACACGTAGGCATCCGTTTACATTCCTATGGACCAAGGTTACCTTCTATTATTTTCCACTACCCTAACTAAGGCTTTTGGCCTCACATAGCATTTTTAAGTTCAAGGAGGGTCGGGTTCAAAAGAGGGATAATAGTTGAATTGGCTAAGGCTTGTAATGCGGTGTCCAAAGAAAGGTTTGAGGGCTCAAAATGGATGACTAGGGATACAATCTATGAATGGGTAGGAAATATAGTCTAAAGTGGACTCCTATTTTCACAAAGATGGCTTAAGGTCATTTCACAAACCAAGCAATAATCATAATTATCCTTGAAATACCAACCGGGCCAGTTCTATATGATACAAGAAAGCATAGGAGTCAAATAATTATACTCACAACACACATGACATGCAAACTTCTCAAGGTGGTTCAATTGCACTTCCTACTAAATAAAAAGGTAGTATTAACTAAATTTCCCAAGCTAAAAACTTGGAGTAACAAGGAGAGGTAATGCATTGTCAAAAAAAATTTCACATCCATATCAATGATTTTAAATTTTTTTGGATGGAGAGGTGTGTGTGTTTACACCACTCACGATTTGCTATTGTTAGCATCAACATAAATACACCATCTCACATCACGGTTCTTATGGGGGAAAACCATATGGTTACACTGACTTCCCTTGAATTTAAGAGATCGATGCTACAGGTACTCAGACTTTCCCTCACCCCTGATTTAAAATTCCATTATGACGATCTGCCCTTAAGAATGTCGTCTCTCAATCCATCATAGGTAAAGGCTTGTCCACTATAATTGTTAAAAGTAAAAGAGAACTAAAAATGAAAATAATCAATTCAAAAAATTTCAGTGCTTCACGTGAACTAAGATAAAGAATTGAAAATGAATGAATAATACACACAAGGGTAAGGTGATAACGGTCAATCTACAGCTCTCATAGGAGTGTAAAGCGGTCGTTTGTCAAATATAGAACCCAACCTGGGTTGGGTATCGATCCCTCAGGGAATAGCTTGGTCAACAAGTAAGCAACGATTACTAGAATTTTAGTGCAAGTCTCGTAAAAAAGGGGGAATTGTATTGTGAAAGTAATGTAACCAAAATAAGAGAGTAAAGCAGAAAATAGCAAAGTAAAAAGAAAGAATGTTTAGTAGGTTGTGAAATAATTAGAATTGAGGAGTTGGGGTTATGTCCACCTTCTAAGTTATACGTCTCTATTGACTATGAGTATGTTGAATTCAGACATGCATGTGCTTATAGAGAATTGTATTCGATGGTAAATCCAGGCGTCTTTCGACCTATTCGAGGATGATTTCACTTTAACTCTTTCGAGCTTAAAGCGTGTCTAACGGTACGAATTCTCCAAGAGGTTAATCCAGTTACGGCACTAACTTTTTAATAGGGGATGGGACCCTACTACCTTGACATTATCTCTTTTCCAGACAGATAACCTTTCTTTAGAACAAGTTAAATGTTATACTGGAGTATTCTTGCGTTTGCAACCACAAAGAATTTAGATTAAGATGAAGAGAATAATGATATAAGAAACATACGTGTCACGAACTCACAAAATCACAGCAATAGATAGTATCTCATTCGGCTTCCATAACCCCAACACAGAAGTTTAGTTACCCATGAGTGCAAAGGAAATCAAAATTGACATTGTTGTTATACCACAATAAAGATTTCACGTTTGTAATGGTGTGGTAGGCGTTAGGCATGAATCCCTTAGCAAAGTAACGTTTCTCTTGTTGTGGAATTTAAGAATAGATGAATAGAAGAAGAAAAATAGAATTAATGGAAGAATGATTGTTTAGAACTAGAATGTCTTAGAAGTAGAATAGAATAGAATTAAATGTAAGAAGATGTCTTAAAATCTCTAGCAAGATAGGGTATTTATAATACCCATATCTTATTCCTACTAAGCTAATGAAATGCTTAACCAAATCCTACTAAGCTAATGAAATACTTAACCCAATTGTACTAGGTTAATGTATCATTATCCTAATCCTAACAAGCTAATGTAATACTTACCCCAATTGTACTAGGTTAATGTATCATTATCCTAATCCTAATAAGTTACTGCTAGTCCCCAAAGTCTTCAGAAATGTTGTTTTAGCCCGGGACAGAATTTCCATGCACCATCTTTAGTCCTTGGCGTCCAAGATTGGCTTTTCTCCTTACGTGAAGCTTTCTTTGGCGTCAAGTTATCCATGAAATGCTGAATTCTGTATCATTTATACCTGAAACTTTGCTAATCATGTTCGTTAGCTCACTTACAGGAAAATAGACTAAAAGTGCATGAAATATATAATTTGTTCTCAAAACTAGGCTAAAATATGGGCAAAATATAGTGTTATAGGCGTGTAAATTCGCCTATCATCAACAACCCAAACTTAAAGATTTGTTCATCCTC
This sequence comes from Capsicum pubescens, assembly GCA_030864215.1. Lineage (NCBI taxonomy): Eukaryota > Viridiplantae > Streptophyta > Magnoliopsida > Solanales > Solanaceae > Capsicum > Capsicum pubescens. The sequence continues at coordinate 116,363,667 of CM061546.1, forward strand.
GAACAAAATATCATGTCCCACTAAACATCAACTTAGGGTTTCACAGCAACAACATAAAATATTTGTCAAGACAAGCACAACAATTATCAACAAAGAGTAGTTTTCCGATCATTAGTAGAGACCATTTAGCCTCCAACATAGACTCGTGATGGTGGTCAACTCATATTCAAAAGTTAAGGCACAAAGAATCATACACAACTACCCAAAACTCATCAAACATGTGTGTTTCACAATATATTACCCATAGTCACTCACAAGTATAGCATATTTTTCAAACATGGGTATCAAAATATCCTTGCTCTCACTCTCACAAAGAATTCATATGCAGCAACTGATGACCATAGGCTTGCCCTTAGTGTAATGCTCCACTAAATGTCAGAATGCTAAGCTTAGAATCAAATAGGTCTTTTGATGGTTGTAATGTAGGCTAAGGGATGGGTAGGACTATTTTGGCCAGAAATAGTGACTATGTTCCTATGCTATTTAATACATCACATTGTGTCATTAACACTTTTCTTTCTAACAACCTTTCTTTCATTTATTCTACCACCCTTTTTCTCCTCTTTTGTTTTTTCGATTTTAAACATGACTAACTATTCAGTTTTTTCTTCCTTTTTCTTTTCATAACATACCTCTTATGATAGCACTTCTTTTTCATAGCAATTTCAAGCACCAATGCATTCTAAAGCATCATACTCACCCAATTTCCTCTTATTTTGTCACATGACTTTACACATTAAAGCAATTAGGAATTTGGATCATATTATGGCCTTGAAAAAAATGGATTTGGCTTTCATATGACGTTGTCAAAAAAAATAGGCTAAAGGCTCAAACGGGGTTGACTAGGATAATGTCCATGGGTAGGTAAAAAGAAGGTAAATAATCATAGGTTGCCAAAGAAATGCCTAAATCATCTCCTAGACTTGCACTCTTTATTTTCTCTTTACATACATACCAGGCAAGTTCTAGCATCAGCCACAAGCACAGAATATACTATTATCTCACACACACAAGGCACATGGTCGACTTTATTGGGAGTAGTATAGACTCTTGACCCAACAGATGAAGGAATTAAACCAAACAATATCACATAGTGGGTCACAATTAGAGCCTAAACGTCTCAATATTCATGATTTTAGCACAAACTCTTGTCATAATCTCATGCTGCCTATTAGAATAATTTCATGCGAAGCTAAGTTAAAAAAAAATAATTAACTACTGAAAAAAAAATAATTAACTACTAACAAAACAAACAAACATAAATAAATGCAAATGTGGATAGAGAAGTATAGCATGCAAATACCAGCACCCCACACTTAGACGGGACACACTGTCCTCAGTGGAAAATAAGAAGAACCTGGTTAGTCAGACTCATCCTCTATGTCTGGGGTCATACCCCTTTCATCGGAATCATCATCAGAGTCGTCATCCTCAGAAGTTCCTCATAAGTATCCCACTTAATTCCAAGAGTGAGTTGAGGTATTTGCAGCGAGGAGGGTTCTCCTTGCTCTTTTCGACCTCTTTTCTTGCCTTTTTGTGAAGTGGTAGCCTTATTTTTGCCTTGTCTTGCTTTGGGTGACATTGTACCTGAGACTTAAAACAATGTTCATGTTAGCATCATCTCGATGGATACCATCTATAAACAAGCAGTTGTGGCACCACCCCACACTTAGTTTGTTGGTACAGACTAGTGAAGTAAAAGTTGTCGATTACTCAGACTTCATCGACATACGTTTTAGGTGCTCTATTCCAACAATAAAATCAGTGCAGTCATACTTCTTGTAATCTTGGCAATACTTGCATCTGTGAGATATCAAGACTACTACATAGAGATTGAATCAAGGTATAGCATCTAGAAATAATCACAACCTCATATGTCGGTAGGCATCTATAATTCTTATCCCGATGAACAAGTCATTCCAACATGTAAGTATTCAAGTAACAAGATTATGCAATTTTTGTGACCATATCAATTCCGCAAAAGTAAGACAGTGCATCAAATTCAAGTTGGAAATAAGTTACGATCATCCTTACGTATTCATTCACTCACTTGGTTGTATCGTAAAAATTCAATCACTTTCAAATCATCAATACTACTTCAAGATTTAGCAATTCATAATAGACATAGTAACGTAGTACTTACGAAAAATAGATGAAGAACACAAGAGTACTTACGTGATTGAAGCCTTTGGAGATGTTCTTGTGAAGTGAAAGAGCAAAAAGAAAAGTTTTGAGAAGATTTGGTTGCTATGTGCGGCGCCTATGTTAGGTTTTCAATGTGTTTGTGCCTCAAGACTAAGTCTCCTATTTATAGAAAAATATTGGGTCGGGTTTTGACCCATTTAAAATCGGATTTGGAGACATAAAGTGACCATAGGCGGCGCCTTTAGCTTTGCCTATGCTTGGCATAGGCGGCGCCTTTTGCAAAGCATTGTCTATCATAGGCGGCGCCTATGCCATAGCATTTGGTGAGCATAGGAGGCGCCTTTTACTTAGCATATGAGATTCAGAGACAAAAGGCATTAGCATAGGCGGCGCCTATGCTATGGCATACTTGGGCATGGGCGGCGCCTACGCTATGGCACACTAGATTCTGAGATCTTAGGCCATAGTATAGGCTTTGCCTTGTTCGTGGCCTAGTTTTACCTAGGCCTAGCCTTGTTTGATGCCTATATTTTAATGAGCAATGCTCAATCCATAACCTTTTGCTTCCTCATTCATAACTTACCACCTTTAACGTGCAACACGTCCAAATCGAGATTTGAAACCAATCTCCTCATTTTACACCTCTTACACCTACATTTGCTCAAAGACAATAAAAACGATTAGAACGATGGTTTGCCTCCCATCAAGCACCTTAGTTTTGGTCGGGGCACGACTCTTATTTTTGGATTTTTATTTATCAAAAGCAAACACGTAATAGAACGAAAGAAAAATAAAAAATGATAAATGATGGGTTGCCTCCCATCTAGCGCTTGATTTATTGTCGCGGCATGACATAGTTACCTCGAGTACTTAGACTTCATCGAGATAGATGGTGGATCGTTTTCTGAATGGATTCAGACGATAATGAGGCTTACTTGTAGGCATGCAATCTTCTTCGAGATGACCCTTGTGCATGCCTATCCCAGGAGGGATATCAATTATATCATCAATAGTCCAACCCATAGCTCTCATGTATCTCTTCAGAGCAGAGATGAGAGCCTCTACGTGCTGTTTACTTAAATCATCCGTACTCACCGGAAGTATATTTATTCTTTCCAAGAACACATACCTTAGATAATCAAGGAGATCTTTGGATTATAGCATTGGTGGCTCTTTAAGGGAAGTCTTCGCTGTTGGTGACGGTTGATTCTTAAGATCACGGTCCGGTTGCTTAGGAGTATGGGAATAGGACTCTATTTCTGTTAGAGCACATATAGTTTCTTCATAATCTTCATCATCCTTATGCTCAACATTCAACAACACATCAGATAGTGGCTCAACAGTAAGTTGTTTCTCTACAGACAATGCTTTCTTATCCTCATAATGAACATCAGCTACAGAGAACACATTCATATCGCTGGGCTTCTTCATTGCTTTGCATATATCAAAGCGGACCACTTCGTCATTCAACCGAAATAAAAGCTCATTAGCTCTCATATTAATAAGCACACTTCCTGTTACAAGGAAAGGACATCCCAAAATTATGGGAACTTCAGAATCCACCTCGCAATCCAAAATCACAAAGTCTGCAGGAAAAATGAAGGTAGACACCTTCACCAACACATCATTCAAGATACCCACAGGTCATTTTACCGACCTATCTTCCATCATGAGCCGTATATTGGTTAGTGTAGGGTCGCCCAACCCCAACTTTCTATAGACGGATAGTGGCATCAAATTGATGCTAGCTCCCAAATCGTATAATGACTTAGCAAAATTTATAGATCCAACCGTGCAAGGAATAGTGAAAGCACCAGGGTCTGCCTTCTTCTGTACTAAGGACCTTGTGGCAATTGCACTGCAATGATGAATATTATCTGCCGGCTCATAGCTTACTGCCCGCTTCTTTGTTAAAAGGTCCTTCATGAATTTAGCGTATCCGGGCATTCGTTCTAGTGCCTCCACCAACGGAACATTAATGGTCAGCTGTTTTAACATTGCCATCAATTTACTGAACCTTGTATTATCCGCCTGCTTCTTCAATCATTGAGGAAAAGGTGGTGGTGGATAGGGAAGTGTTCTCTCCACAGCTTTCTTCTCCTCTTGCCTTCGTTTTTCAGCCTTTTCAGGCTGCAACATACTCGGTGTACCGTCATGGACGTCGTGGGTGGATTCAACGACAACTTCTTCTTTTGCCTTTTCATCAATGTTTGCTACATCATCGACCACTTGTTTTCCCTTAGATGAAGTTTCCAGTGCCTTACCACTTCGAGTAGTAATAGCCATGCATGATCCCTCATTCCTTGGATTTTGCACAGTGTCGCTAGGTAAAGTGCCAGCCTTTCTTTGATTGAGTGCTGCTAAAAGTTGGCTCAATTGCTGCTCTATTTGCTTGATTGAAGTGGAATGTAAATCAACTAATTGCTTCATAGAGGACAAATCATTTATTACCTCCGTTACTCCCGCGCTAGTTGCTTCCACTCCTTTCAGTAGTTTAGCCATCATGTATTCCATACTTCCAGAACTAGATGTGGTGGCGTCACGTCTTCCAGGGGGAACATACAAACCACTTTTGTCATTTTTGTTCTTCCAACTACCTTGGTCTTTGTTTCCATATTTATCATAATAGTTCCGACCTTGGTTTCCTTGGGTATTACCTCGGAAACCCCCTGATTGTTTAAGTAGTTGGCTTCTTCTTTTGAATCATATTTGTCTCTTCCTTTTGACGTAATGGGTTTGACTTTTTTGGTCTTCCCTGATAATAGATGCTTTGTAAGAAGATCCACTTGTGTCTTCATGTGTGTCATATCTTGATCACGTTCTTCTTCTCTTCTCCTTTGGTCTGCAGTCATGCCTATAGATAAAGTAGGGCTTGCTACCTCAGAATCTCTGGTATGCCAATCTCTACTTTGCTTCGTCATACGATCTAGCATATTGCTTGCCTGACCAAAGGTGAGATCCATAAATGATCCTCCAGCCGCATTATCCACAACTGGTTTAGTTATTGAATTCAAGGCTCTGTAAAGTATCTCTATTAGGTGAACATTAGTCATGTGATGGTTTGGGCACCTCATTAGCTTCTTCTTGAACCTCTCCCATGTTTCATGAAGGGCTTCAGTTGGAAGCTGATGAAAGTTGCTGATTTCATCTCTCATTTGTGCTCTTTTGGATGGCGGAAAAAATCTTTCTAGGAAAGCGTCTCTCAATTGCCTCCAATTTGTAATAGAATCAGGAGTCAACCCATTCAACCATAGAGTTGCCTCCCCATACAGATACAATGGAAATAAGCGTAACCGAATTGCATTCTGACAAACTCCAGGATTGTCAAACGACTTGCATGTAGAAATAAAGTTGATGAGATGCATATTCGGATCATCGCCTGCTAGTCCACCAAATAATCCCTTGAGTTGCAATAACTGAATCATGGTGCTCGTGATGTTGAACTTGGCTCCGGGTGCCAATGGTGGAGAAATAATGGCTCCTGTGGCTCCGGCTCCATCAAGATCATCATCATCATTGTCGAAAACTGGTTGCATAGCTTGGCGTTCAGGCCTAAACCTATCTTGACGATCTCTTCTGTTGGCAGGTGTTGCGATATCAGAGGCATGCCTAGTGTTTAGTAGCTCGTCATCACCTAGATCTTCATCGTCAGGATTTGTTGCTCGCCCAGGGTAATCAATATTCTGTTCATGCACTTGAGCGACGGCTAGCGCAGCTAGTCTCGCCTCTTCCTGTTGAGCATCCATCCTTTCAATTGCGTGTTGTGCCTCCATTCTGCGAATACATTGTGGTTCAGGACTGATAGGTAATAACGGTTAACCAGAACTTCGGGTATGGGGCATGCACTGAATAAAAACCTGCAGTAAACAAATACAAAAACTAAAAGTAAAAGTACAAAAATCTTTGACCAAAGGGTCTAGTAATTATTACAAACTTAATTGACACTTGTATTCCCCGGCAACGGCGCTAATTTTTGATAACGCTCAATCTACAGCTCTCGTAGGAGTGTAAAGCGGTCGTTTGTCAAATATATAACCCAACCTAGGTTGGGTATCGATCCCTCAGGGAATAGCTTGGTCAACAAGTAAGCAACGATTACTAGACTTTTAGTGCAAGTCTCGTAAAAAGGGGGGAATTGTATTGTGATAGTAATGTAACCAAAATAAGAGAGTAAAGCAGAAAATAGAAAAGTAAAAAGAAAGAATGTTTAGTAGGTTGTGAAACAATTAGAATTGAGGAGTTGGGGTTATGTCCACCTTCTGAGTTATACGTCTCTATTGACTATGAGTATGCTGAATTCAGACATGCATGTGCTTATAGAGAATTGTATTCGATGGTAAATCCAAGCTTCTTTCGACCTATTCGAGGATGATTTCACTTTAACTCTTTCAAGCTTAAAGCGTGTCTAACGGTACGAATTCTCCAAGAGGTTAATCCAGTTACGGCACTAACTTTTTAATAGGGGATGGGACCCTACTACCTTGACATTATCTCTTTTCCAGACAGATAACCTTTCTTTCGAACAAGTTAAATGTTATACTGGAGTATTCTTGCGTTTGCAACCACAAAGAATTTAGATTAAGATGAAGAGAATAATGATATAAGAAACATACGTGTCACGAACTCACAAACTCACAGCAATAGATAGTATCTCATTCGGCTTCCATAACCCCAGCAGAGAAGTTTAGTTACCCATGAGTGCGAAGGAAATCACAATTGACATTGTTGTTATACCACAATAAAGATTTCACGTTTGTAATGGTGTGGTAGGCATTAGGCGTGAATCCCTTAGCAAAGTAACGTTTCTCTTGTTGTGGAATTTACGAATAGATGAATAGAAGAAGAAAAATAGAATTAATGAAAGAATGATTGTTTAGAACTAGAATGTCTTAGAAGTAGAATAGAATAGAATTCAATGTAAGAAGATGTCTTAAAATCTCTAGCAAGATAGGGTATTTATAATACCCATATCCTATTCCTACTAAGCTAATGAAATGCTTACCCAAATCCTACTAAGCTAATGAAATACTTAACCCAATTTTACTAGGTTAATGTATTATTATCCTAATCCTAACAAGCTAATGTAATACTTAACCCAATTGTACTAGGTTAATGTATCATTATCCTAATCCTAATAAGTTACTGCTAGTCCCCAAAGTCTTCAGAAATGTTGTTTTAGCCCGGGACAGAATTTCCATGCACCATCTTTAGTCCTTGGCGTCCAAGATTGGCTTTTCTCCTTTCGTGAAGCTTTCTTTGGCGTCAAGTTATCCATGAAATGCTGAATTCTGCATCATTTATACCTGAAACTTTGCTAATCATGTTTGTTAGCTCACTTACAGTAAAATAGACTAAAAGTGCATGAAATATATAATTTGTTCTCAAAACTAGGCTAAAATATGGGCAAAATATAGTGTTATAGGCGTGTAAATTCGCCTATCATCAACAACCCACACTTAAAGCTTTGTTCATCCTCAAACAAAATATCATGTCCCTCTAAACATCAACTTAGGGTTTCACAACAACAATATAAAATAATTGTCAAGACAAGCACAACAATTATCAACAAAGAGTAGTTTTCCGATCATTAGTAGAGACCATTTAGCCTCCAACATAGACTCGTGATGGTGGTCAACTCATATTCAAAAGTTAAGGCACAAAGAATCATACACAACTACCCAAAACTCATCAACCATGTGTGTTTCACAATATATTACCCATAATCGCTCACAAGTATAGCATAGTTTTCAAACATGGGTATCAAAATATCCTTGCTCTCACTCTCACAAAGAATTCATATGCAGCAACTGATGACCATAGGCTTGCCCTTAGTGTAATGCTCCACTAAATGTCAGAATGCTAAGCTTAGAATCAAATAGGTCTTTTGATGGTTGTAATGTAGGCTAAGGGACGGGTAGGACTATTTTGGCCAGAAATAGTGACTATGTTCCTAAGCTCTTTAATACATCACATTGTGTCATTAACACATTTCTTTCTAACAACCTTTCTTTCATTTATTCTACCACCCTTTTTCTCCTTTTTTGTTTTTCGATTTTAAACATGACTAACTATTCAGTCTTTTCTTCCTTTTTCTTTTCATAACATACCTCTTATGATAGCACTTCTTTTTCATAGCAATTTCAAGCACCAATGCATTCTAAAGCATCATACTCACCCAATTTCCTCTTATATTGTCACATGACTTTACACTTTAAAGCACTTAGGAATTTGGATCAAATTATGGTCTTGAAAAAAATGGATTAGGCTTTCATATGAGGTTGTCAAAGAAAATAGGCTAAAGGCTCAAAAGGGGTTGACTAGGATAATGTCCATGGGTAGGTAAAAATAAGGTAAATAATCATAGGTTGCCAAAGAAATGCCTAAATCATCTCCTAGACTTGCACTCTTTATTTTCTCTTTACATACATACCAGGCAAGTTCTAGCATCAGCCCCAAGCACAGAATATACTATTATCTCACACACACAAGGCACATGGTCGACTTTATTGGGAGTAGTATAGACTCTTGACCCAACAGATGAAGGAATTAAACCAAACAATATCACATAGTGGGTCACAATTAGAGCCTAAACGTCTCAATAGTCATGATTTTAGCACAAACTCTTGTCATAATCTCATGCTGCCTATTAGAATAATTTCATGCGAAGCTAAGTTACAAAAAAAAAATTTAACTACTGAAAAAAAACAATTAACTACTAACAAAACAAACAAACATAAATAAATACAAATGTGGATAGAGAAGTATAGCATGCAAATACCAGCACCCCACACTTAGACGGGACACACTGTCCTCAGTGGAAAATAAGAAGAACCTGGTTAGTCGGACTCATCCTCTATGTCTGGGGTCATACCCCTTTCATCGGAATCATCATCAGAGTCGTCATCCTATGAAGTTACTCATAAGTATCCCACTTATTCCAAGAGTAAGTCGAGGTATTTGCAGCGAGGAGGGTTCTCCTTGCTCTTTTCAGCCTCTTTTCTTGCCTTTTTGTGAAGTGGTAGCCTTATCTTTGCCTTGTCTTGCTTTGGGTGACATTGTACCTGAGACTTAAAACAATGTTCATGTTAGCATCATCTCGATGGATACAATCTATAAACAAGCAGTTGTGGCACCACCCCACACTTAGTTTGTTGGTACAGACTAGTGAAGTGAAAGTGGTCGATTACTCAGACTTCATCGACATACATTTTAGGTGCTCTATTCCAACAATAAAATTAGTGCAGTCATACTTCTTGTAATCTTGGCAATACTTGCATCTGTGAGATATCAAGACTACTACATAGAGATTGAATCAAGGTATAGCATCTAGAAATAATCACAACCTCATATGTCGGTAGGCATCTATAATTCTTATCCCGATGAACAAGTCATTCCAACATGTAAGTATTCAAGTGACAAGATTATGCAATTTTTGTGACCATATCAATTCCGCAAAAGTAAGACAGTGCATCAAATTCAAGTTGGAAATAAGTTACGATCATCCTTACGTATTCATTCACTCACTTGGTTGTATCATAAAAATTCAATCACTTTCAAATCATCAATACTACTTCAAGATTTATCAATTCATAATAGACATAGTAACGTAGTACTTACGAAAAATAGATGAAGAACACAAGAGTACTTACGTGATTGAAGCCTTTGGAGATGTTCTTGTGAAGTGAAAGAGCAAAAAGAAAAGTTTTGAGAAGATTAGGTTGCTATGTGCGGCGCCTATGTTAGGTTTTCAATGTGTTTGTGCCTCAAGACTAAGTCTCCTATTTATAGAAAAAGATTGGGTCGGGTTTTGACCCATTTAAAATCGGATTTGGAGATATAAAGTGACCATAGGCGGCGCCTTTAGCTTTGCCTATGCTTGGCATAGGCGGCGCCTTTTGCAAAGCATTATCTATCATAGGCGGCGCATATGCCATAACATTTGGTGAGCATAGGAGGCGCCTTTTACTTAGCATATGAGATTCAGAGACAAAAGGCATTAGCATAGGCGGCGCCTATGCTATGTCATACTTGGGCATGGGCGGCGCCTACGCTATGGCACACTAGATTCTGAGATCTTAGGCCATAGTATAGGCTTTGCCTTGTTCGTGGCCTAGTTTTACCTAGGCCTAGCCTTGTTTGATGCCTATATTTTCATGAGCAATGCTCAATCCATAACCTTTTGCTTCCTCATTCATAACTTACCACTTTTAACATGCAACACGTCCAAATCGAGATTTGAAACCAATCTCCTCATTTTACACCTCTTACACCTACATTTTCTCAAAGACAATAAAAACGATTAGAACGATGGTTTGCCTCCCATCAAGCGCCTTAGTTTTGGTCGGGGCACGACTCTTATTTTTGGATTTTTATTTATCAAAAGCAAACACGTAATAGAACGAAAGAAAAATAAAAAATGATAAATGATGGGTTGCCTCCCATCTAGCGCTTGATTTATTGTCGCGGCATGACATAGTTACCTCGAGTACTTAGACTTCATCGAGATAGATGGTGGATCGTTTTCTGAATGGATTCAGACGATAATGAGGCTTACTTGTAGGCATGCAATCTTCTTCGAGATGACCCTTGTGCATGCCTATCCCAGGAGGGATATCAATTATATCATCAATAGTCCAACCCATAGCTCTCATGTATCTCTTCAGAGCAGAGATGAGAGCCTCTACGTGTTGTTTACTTAAATCATCCGTACTCACCGGAAGTATATTTATTCTTTCCAAGAACACATACCTTAGATAATCAAGGAGATCTTTGGATTATAGCATTGGTGGCTCTTCAAGGGAAGTCTTCGCTGTTGGTGACGGTTGATTCTTAAGATCACGGTCCGGTTGCTTAGGAGTATGGGAATAGGACTCTATTTCTGTTAGAGCACATATAGTTTCTTCATAATCTTCATCATCCTTATGCTCAACATTCAACAACACATCAGATAGTGGCTCAACAGTAAGTTGTTTCTCTACAGACAATGCTTTCTTATCCTCATAATGAACATCAGCTACAGAGAACACATTCATATCGCTGGGCTTCTTCATTGCTTTGCATATATCAAAGCGGACCACTTCGTCATTCAACCGAAATAAAAGCTCATTAGCTCTCATATTAATAAGCACACTTCCTGTTACAAGGAAAGGACATCCCAAAATTATGGGAACTTCAGAATCCACCTCGCAATCCAAAATCACAAAGTCTGCAGGAAAAATGAAGGTAGACACCTTCACCAACACATCATTCAAGATACCCACAGGTCATTTTACCGACCTATCTTCCATCATGAGCCGCATATTGGTTAGTGTAGGGTCGCCCAACCCCAACTTTCTATAGACGGATAGTGGCATCAAATTGATGCTAGCTCCCAAATCGTATAATGCCTTAGCAAAATTTATAGATCCAACCATGCAAGGAATAGTGAAAGCACCAGGGTTTGCCTTCTTCTGTACTAAGGACCTTGTGGCAATTGCACTGCAATGATGAATATTATCTGCCGGCTCATAGCTTACTGCCCGCTTCTTTGTTAAAAGGTCCTTCATGAATTTAGCGTATCCGGGCATTCGTTCTAGTGCCTCCACCAACGGAACATTAATGGTCAGCTGTTTTAACATTGCCATCAATTTACTGAACCTTGTATTATACGCCTGCTTCTTCAATCATTGAGGAAAAGGTGGTGGTGGATAGGGAAGTGTTCTCTCCACAGCTTTCTTCTCCTCTTGCCTTCGTTTTTCAGCCTTTTCAGGCTGCAACACACTCGGTGTACCGTCATGGACGTCGTGGGTGGATTCTACGACAGCTTCTTCTTTTGCCTTTTCATCAATGTCTGCTACATCATCGACCACTTGTTTTCCCTTAGATGAAGTTTCCAGTGCCTTACCACTTCGAGTAGTAATAGCCATGCATGATCCCTCATTCCTTGGATTTTACACAGTGTCGCTAGGTAAAGTGCCAGCCTTTCTTTGATTGAGTGCTGCTGAAAGTTGGCTCAATTGCTGCTCTATTTGCTTGATTGAAGTGGAATGTGAATCAACTAATTGCTTCATAGAGGACAAATCATTTATTACCTCCGTTACTCCCGCGCTAGTTGCTTCCACTCCTTTCAGTAGTTTAGCCATCATGTTTTCCATACTTCCAGAACTAGATGTGGTGGCGTCACGTCTTCCAGGGGGAACATACAAACCACTTTTGTCATTTTTGTTCTTCCAACTACCTTGGTCATTGTTTCCATATTTATCATAATAGTTCCGACCTTGGTTTCCTAGAGTATTACCTCGGAAACCCCCTGATTGTTTAAGTAGTTGGCTTCTTCTTTCGAATCATATTTGTCTCTTCCTTTTGACGCAATGGCTTTGACTTTTTTGGTCTTCCCTGATAATAGATGCTTTGTAAGAAGATCCACTTGTGTCTTCATGTGCGTCATATCTTGATCACGTTCTTCTTCTCTTCTCTTTTGGTCTGCAGTCATGCCTATAGATAAAGTGGGGCTTGCTACCTTAGAATCTCTGGTATGCCAATCTCTACTTTGCTTCGTCATACGATCTAGCATATTGCTTGCCTGACCAAAGGTGAGATCCATAAATGATCCTCCAGCCGCATTATCCACAACTGGTTTAGTTATTGAATTCAAGGCTCTGTAAAGTATCTCTATTAGGTGAACATTAGTCATGTGATGGTTTGGGCACCTCATTAGCTTCTTCTTGAACCTCTCCCATGTTTCATGAAGGGCTTCAGTTGGAAGCTGACGAAAGTTGCTGATTTCATCTCTCATTTGTGCTCTTTTGGATGGCGGAAAAAATCTTTCTAGGAAAGTGTCTCTCAATGCCCTCCAATTTGTAATAGAATCAGGAGTCAACCCATTCAACCATAGAGTTGCCTCCCCATACAGAGACAATGGAAATAAGCGTAACCTTATTGCATTCTGACCAACTCCAGGATTGTCAAACGACTTACATGTAGAAATAAAGTTGATGAGATGCATATTCGGATCATCGCCTGCTAGTCCACCAAATAATCCCTTGAGTTGCAATAACTGAATCATGGTGCTCGTGATGTTGAACTTGGCTCCGGGTGCCAATGGTGGAGAAATAATGGCTCCTGTGGTTCCGGCTCCATCAAGATCATCATCATCATCGTCGAAAACTGGTTGCATCGCTTGGCGTTCAGGCCTAAACCTAGCTTGACTATCTCTTTTGTTGGCAGGTGTTGCGATCTCAGAGGCATGCCTAGTGTTTAGTAGCTCGTCATCACCTAGATCTTCATCGTCAGGATTTGTTGCTCGCCCAGGGTTATCAATATTCTGTTCATGCACTTGAGCGACGGCTAGCGCAGCTAGTCTCGCCTATTCCTGTTGAGCATCCATCCTTTCAATTGCGTGTTGTGCCTCCATTCTTCGAATACATTGTGGTTCAGGACTGATAGGTAATAACGGTTGACGAGAACTTCAGGTATGGGGCATGCACTGAATAAAAACCTGCAGTAAACAAAAACAAAAACTAAAAGTAAAAGTACAAGAATCTTTGACCAAAGGGTCTAGTAATTATTACGAACTTAATTGACACTTGTATTCCCCGGCAACGGCGCCAATTTTTGATAACGCTCAATCTACAGCTCTCGTAGGAGTGTAAAGCGGTCGTTTGTCAAATATAGAACCCAACCTGGGTTGGGTATCGATCCCTCAGGGAATAGCTTGGTCAACAAGTAAGCAACAATTACTAGACTTTTAGTGCAAGTCTCGTAAAAAGGGGGAATTGTATTGTGAAAGTAATGTAACCAAAATAAGAGAGTAAAGCAGAAAATAGCAAAGTAAAAAGAAAGAATGTTTAGTAGGTTGTGAAACAATGAGAATTGAGGAGTTGGGGTTATGTCCACCTTCTGAGTTATACGTCTCTATTGACTATGATTGTGTTGAATTCAGACATGCATGTGCTTATAGAGAATTGTATTCGATGGTAAATCCAGGCGTCTTTCGTCCTATTCGAGGATGATTTCACTTTAACTCTTTCGAGCTTAAAGCGTGTCTAACGGTACAAATTCTCCAAGAGGTTAATCCAGTTACGACACTAACTTTTTAATAGGGGATGGGACCCTACTACCTTGACATTATCTCTTTTCCAGACAGATAACCTTTCTTTCGAACAAGTTAAATGTTATACTGGCGTATTCTTGCGTTTGCAACCACAAAGAATTTAGATTAAGATGAAGAGAATAATGATATAAGCAACATACGTGTCACGAACTCACAAACTCACAACAATAGATAGTATCTCATTCGGCTTCCATAACCCCAACAGAGAAGTTTAGTTACCCATGAGTGCGAAGGAAATCACAATTGACATTGTTGTTATACCACAATAAAGATTTCACGTTTGTAATGGTGTGGTAGGCGTTAGGCGTCAATCCCTTAGCAAAGTAACGTTTCTCTTGTTGTGGAATTTAAGAATAGATGAATAGAAGAAGAAAAATAGAATTAATGGAAGAATGTTTGTTTAGAACTAGAATGTCTTAGAAGTAGAATAGAATAGAATTGAATGTAAGAAGATGTCTTAAAATCTCTAGCAAGATAGGGTATTTATAATACCCATATCCTATTCCTACTAAGCTAATGAAATGCTTAACCAAATCCTACTAAGCTAATGAAATACTTAACCGAATTGTACTAGGTTAATGTATCATTATCCTAATCCTAACAAGCTAATGTAATACTAAACCCAATTGTACTAGGTTAATGTATCATTATCCTAATCCTAATAAGTTACTGCTAGTCCCCAAAGTCTTCAGAAATATTGTTTTAGCCCGGGACAGAATTTCCATGCACCATCTTTAGTCCTTGGCGTCCAAGATTGGCTTTTCTCCTTTCGTGAAGCTTTCTTTGGTGTCACGTTATCCATGAAATGCTGAATTCTGCATCATTTATACCTGAAACTTTGCTAATCATGTTCGTTAGCTCACTTACAGGAAAATGGACTAAAAGTGCATGAAATATATAATTTGTTCTCAAAACTAGGCTAAAATATGGGCAAAATATAGTGCTATAGGCGTGTAAATTCGCCTATCATCATAAGGCCACACTTCTAATTAAAGGACTTGTACTGACCTCACTACATAACACAAAAGCATAAGAAGGGTAAAAGAACTCCCTGTAATTGCAGTGATAACAAATGTGTAGGCTGGATGAGCTATTGTGATCGTGGCACAGGTGGTATGATCATGGAGGAGTGATCGCAATCCTACGACCGCAATCGAGGTACCTAAGGCATTCTGCTCCCCTATTTTTCCCTATTTTTCTGTAGGTCTTCCACACTTCTCAAGCTTGGTTTTCCCCTATTTAGGGCTTCCAACCTGTCCAAATAACCTACAAAACATCAAAAATTTATGACTTATTCCAAAAACATAAAGATGCAAATAATAAAATTATGGGTTGCCTCCCATCAAGAACTTGATTTAACATTGCAGCACAACGCCTCTTTAACCATCATTTATTCCTCCACTTAGAGGATTTTAATTTCCTGCCCAATTTTTTATCATTGCATCTTTGAGGTGCATTGGGAAAATCAAAGGGAATGATGACACATCTTCTATCATGCCACTTCGAAGACTTAAACCGTTTGCCTAATTTTGCATCGAACTTTTGTGTGGTCTCATTGGGCAGCGGGGAGAATATTAGAAGGCTACTAATTGGACATCGATCTTTAAGATTCTTAACCTTTTAGATTGGGGTCTTAACACACCCTTTTTGAAAGACAAACTCCACGACATAAGGAAATAGTTCATTCTCACCCTCATTAAACCTTTGCTTAAGTGGATTAATTGTCATCAACTCCACTGAACTTAATATTGAGAAGTGGTTAGAATGAGGTCATTTTATTAATTACGGAGGTGTATCCGTTTTGGTATCCTGACCTAGAAATGTACTAGAGTCTTTATAAGGATTTTCTTGGCTTATTATTCCAACTCTTTTACCATTTCTTCCTTTTTGGCCTTATTTCTCATGTTTAGTTTGGTTGGTTGGGAAATCACCGAGGGTTCTTCAATATAAAACTCATTTAGAAGAGTGGGCATGGTTCTGATATTTGAATCATTAACTTCCATGCCCATGTCTTCTATCTTCCTAATTTCCTCACAAAATTCCTTGATGGATTAGAGTATAAGAGTTGTTTCCTCGTCCACTGTTGTTATCAACTCCAAGATACGTTCAAGCATTTCTTCAACACCACTATTTCCCATGCTTAATTCTTCTTTTTCTTCATCATAAGACCTATCAAATCCACAAGAATAACTAGCATTTTGGTAAGTGTAACAACGGGAAGGAGCATTTGGACAATCACTCAAACATTATAAATCATCCTCTGTCAATTTCAAATATTTCAAGATACGTTGAAGAATTGCGTCAACACCACTATTTTTTGTGCTTCTTTCCTCCCTTTCTTTATAATAAGACCTATCAAAATCATAAGAAGAACTAGAAACTGGGTTAGCATAACAGGGGTAGGGGCATTTAGGCAATCGCTCCAATGTCCATCTCGACCACCACATAGAGAACAACTATACTACCCTTAGGATTTAGATGGTACACACATATTTCTCTAGAGATCATACCTACAATCTAGCCAAAAGTGGGGTCCACCACAATATGAACATGGATTGTCAATATAGGATTTCCAACCTTCGAACTCAGTTTCATTCCAAGATGCCATAGTAACACATGAACAAAAATAAAGAAAATCTACCTAACACAAGAAATAAAATAAAATAATAAGAAAATTTTTAAAAGTTTGAATCAAAGCAAGTAAGCTAAAGATCCAAACTAACTCAATATGCCAAATTACTCCCTGTCAATGGCGTTATTTTTTATAATGCTCAACTTAAATGTCAATTTAAGTGCAAGGAAGTCGTTCACATTATATTTACCCAACTAAGAGTTGGGATCGAATGCACAGGGAACAATGAGGGTAAATATTGAGTAACTTCAAAATAAAAGTTGCTTAGTAGGGTCAAATCAATGGTACAAAATTTTTTGGGGTGTTTCAATCTTGTTGAATGTAAAGGAAAATCTTGGGTTTCTAAGGGACTAATTTGAGATGAAGAACAATTAGGGTATAATAAATTAAAATGGATCCTGGGACTATGCTTTCCTAGGGGAAAGTTATGCATGGGAACATGATAATTCAAAGTAAATTCTAATAGTTGATAATGTGGTAGGATATGTCTAAAGTCCTTGTGGATAGTTCTACAACAAAACGTCAAGGATGCCACTCATTGACTATTTTGAGTACCTAACGAGTGTGTCAATTAAAGCCACCCAATACCTCAATTAGGCACCCTTATTTCTAGGATGGTACCCAAGAAATAGTAAACCTCATATTCACCCATATGCCAAAGATGGTGAAGAATAGCATACTAAGCTCAATAATTGACTACTATTACCTTGCTTCCCACATTGCACTTTCAAGGATGTTATGGGTTCAAAAAGTTCAACCAAACCCCTCTTTCAAGGATGGATTGAGATTTCAAGAACTTGGGATTTTTATCTATCAAACCAATTTGGGTATTTGGGGCTTTCACCTACAAATCCCAACAAATATAATCTACCCCTAGTAGAACCCATAATCAACAAACTAGAATCTGTACAAATAGATCACAACCGAAATACAATTGCAACCTAATCAAGCATAACCTCAAGAGGTAGATCTAGCACATCATAAGAATAATGAAAACTATTAAACCAAGATGTCCATTAAAGTTATTCATAAGAAAAATAAAAGGAGGAAAAAACACACTTTAGACTCAAATGAATCGTCAATGGACAAAGCCAAATCTACACTTTAGAGTTCCGCTAATCAAATCTAGCCTCAAATTAGTTTAAATTTAAGATACAAGATCCATGAAATTACAAAAAACCTTAACTAAGGATAGAAGGTACGGTTGTGGAATAATGATCCCCTTTACATGAGGGTTTTAAGCCATTTTCATGAGAATTTGGGATCTGTAGTGTGAAGTAATGATTTTTCTCCTAGTTGGAAATCTCGCTATACCGCGATCGCGTAGGATTAACCATGATCACAATACTGTGATCACTGAAATATTCATGTGATCGCTACCCTATGACTTTTTTGACTTTCCGTGATCGTGGTACCTGAGGCCTAGTTTGCACAGTTTTCTAATGTTTGCACTTATCTTCCCTTTTCGCTCCTTTTTCAGATCATTTTTGTTCTTTTCATCTCAGCCTTTCTATACCAGCAAAACATGAGAATTAGTGCATTTAAATGAAAAAATAGTCTTATTTATACGTTTAAAATATATTAGTGTGTGCTAATTTTTATATTAATAGGTGGTAAATTCACCACTTATCATGATTCAACGGGAAAAACTGGCAAAGTAAATGGCTGGATTATATTGTCAATATCAAACAAGTACTCAATAAAAACTTTGGTTATAATCAGTCATCGGTAAAAACTAGGATTGTTTTCCCCTTGGATTCTCAACTCCATAGGATTATGATGATTTATTGAACCAACCTGATACCTTGCATACAGTATATGATAAGTTATGTACCACCAACTGACTTTTAGACTAGCTGACAGAGTTCACCCTTTAACTTTTGGGTCTTAGAATGTACTAACCCTTATCCTACATATAAGTTAAATATTACCTTTTTAATCTCTAATTATTAGATGACATCTAACTATCTTACTTAGATAATACCTAGTAGCGTTGTTCGTTAGTTTAACGTCAAATTAAGATTTTAATTTCTTTTCCTAATCACTACTCATCTTTTCGAACAAGTAGCAATAATATAGGTGGGATCCTACCATTTCATACAACTAAGATAGCTATTAAAGTGAAGATAATTCAATAAATGTATAGGTATCGGTACAGAACAACATAGCACTTCCCCTGCTTCATCAATTCGCCAAGGTTTACACAACCCCAGATAAGGGTTTTTAGCCGCTCATACTTGTGAAGTAATCAACATTGTTCAAATTTGAAAGCATAAGATTTAATTACAATAATCACAACTAAAAACCAAAAACATCAACTGAATTAATCAACCAAATCAATACAAGAGAAATCTAAGATCAAAATCAAATCTCAAAATAAAAATATCTTTGCAAGTATCAAGAGTGTGTAACTTCTACTGAAAACACAAGAAGGGTAATTATAGTACATTAGGACACCCTAAAATCAAAGCTCAAAAGAATAAGGAAAAAAAGAGTTGGTGGACATATACTTGGGTCACATGGGGTCTGCTGGTGGGCGCAAGTACCACATGCTGTCCATATGTAGACCCAGGTAAGTGCCAGAGAAATTTCCTGCACTGTTCATTCTCAGGATGTCATACTTTTTCTACTTACCTTACCTACATGTGGTATGCATATAGACATAGGTAAGTGCCAGAAGTTCTTCTTCAGCTCCTGCACTCTCTGGATCTATAATTTTGTTACTTACGTTAATCAAATACGGACCGCAAGTGCAACATACGATCCACATGTGGACATAGGTAAGTGACAAGCCCTCCAATTCTTGCAACTAAGCTTCTGAACTTCAAGGTTTAGCATATGCTTTCGTCACATACAACTGGTAAGTGCCACAAATGCCTAAAAATGATCAAGTAGCCAAAAACTCCAATTTTCATCTTTTTCTTGAACTTAGCATCCAAAAGCTAGTTTCCTACAAAACATAACTAAAACACATCATATCTAACAAAATAATCTAAGAAACTTCCATATTTTTCTCATTTTAAGCATAAAAAGTGTTATATCTTTATAGTACATCAACACCCTCAACTTAGAACATTTGCATGTCCTCAGGAAACACAACGCAAAAAAATAAAACACGACACTTAACTAGGAGAACTAAGTTATCCAAGACAGTTAATCAACACTTTATGTGCAAATCACAATATCCATTCCTCTCGCAACTTTTCAAAACCAACTGCATATAAACATGAAGCACAACAATGTGACACCATGAGATCAAGGTATGACATTGCATTGCCAACAGACAATTATGCATGTATATATAAGTTACACTACTTAAAATAAGTAAGCGGCTAGCAATATGACTCATGTTCCCTAACAACAATGATGTCACACACACTCATAAATAATAATGCATGTCAGTGTAGGGAAAGTCAAGAGACACTCACACACAAAAGAGAAGTTTCAATCATTGTATGTCAAACACCATAGTCTTTCCCTTATTTTCTTTACCTTAGTATTCAGACAGTAAAGTTAGAATCACAATTGGATTTTTTCATCTTATCTAGGATGGTATGGTACGTATGGATATCAAATGACTAAGACTTTTTGGCATTACACTAAATTTGGGGTCCACTCGTTAACCATATTTCTTTTATTTTACCCTTATTTCTCCCTTATTATTCCTTATTACTCATTCATGTTAGGTGCGGTGTTTTATTTTATTTTATTTTTTCAAAATTTTCATTTGTCCCAACCAAATTTATTAAGGAATAATGGTACCTTCCATAACCCACCAGCAGGCAAGCCAAACTGTAATTCACAATGGCTAGTAATAGTCTACTCAATAATATAAGAAAAAGAATGCAAAAATATGAAATGAAGATCAATACAGAGAAGAATCTCAAAACTTAGTGGTATCAGTACAAGAGGTTCTAATATAAAAAAAGTACAAAAGTGAAATATCAAGAGAAATACACAGTTACAACTTATCTCTGAATATAATTTAGAGACTAGTATAATACATATGAGAGAGATAAGTAATACTTCGAATGTCAGGAGCTCAAGTCTTTAAATCAAGGCTTCTCCGCATGATGCACACACCAACGACGATAACCTGTACTATGATCTACAGGCAGCAGAAGTGTAGTTAAGTAGCAAACAAATGGTACTCAGTAGGCAACTACCAATTGAGATCCAAAGGTACAAAATATATACAAAACATATAAAGATTGAATATATACCTAAGAGTCCATAAATCATATGATAAGTCAATGAGAAAATATGGAGCAACTATCATGTTCATGTCCAAAAGTCTAACATAATAAGACTAAGGAATCATCAGGGTAAACTATCCTATTCTAGCTACATTCAATATATATCAATGTGATACCGTATACCCAGGTCAATATATGAATAAAGATTGAACAAAAGATATATAGTAATATACAAGGCAAAGAAACGACTATAAAATATAAATAACGAAAGAAGGGATATACGGTAGTACCATAGCTTTGTATAAATTGATATATATAGGTATATATATACATATAAACATAAGGTCATCTCAAAGCATAACCTATATCATTCAATTCTCATTTTGAGACCTCATTATAATACTATTAGGATTTAAATACTATCATAGTCGGGCTTTCTAATATATATGGCTAGACATGAAATAATCGTGCATAAAAATACAATCATATGATAGGGGAGGCAAAAGACATATTTCAAATCTCGATACTAGATCAATGACTAATTTGCCATAAACTAGCCATAATAATAATCATAACAATTATAACAACAATATTAATAACAACGTGCATAACCAGCTACTCTAGATAACTAAATACCTAGTCAATCCTATGCATACCCCCACCGCTCCAGGCTCGGAACCTTTAGTCAACCTACAACAACATAAGGAATATTTATCACCCATATATATGAAATATTCTCATATCGTCTAATAAAAATTGGTGCATACTGGTGATAGGCGATGCGCATGCAAGAATGAATTCAAAGTACAAAATAAATATCACAACTCATCATAATTTTCCTCATCAGGACTATCATTATCGTAATCAACCTCCAACCTTGTCGGGTATCAACACATCATCAATATATCTGTAAGACCCCATAAAATTCTCTCATAGAATGAGCCTTAGGGCATGTCAACTAAGGAGTAATTATGGCCCTAGAAGATTAATAAGTGACTTCCCAAGTGAGTATCATGTAAACCATATAGAATTTCCCTAATTTCAACTTTTATCACATGGGAAATTTGATTAGCTTTCTGTCGATATAAGATTCATCCAAATCCTATACCCAGGTAAGAACTTATGGCTA
The DNA here is from genome assembly GCA_030864215.1 of Capsicum pubescens. Classification (NCBI taxonomy): domain Eukaryota; kingdom Viridiplantae; phylum Streptophyta; class Magnoliopsida; order Solanales; family Solanaceae; genus Capsicum; species Capsicum pubescens. The sequence goes on from CM061546.1 coordinate 116,385,860, forward strand.
ATTTAAGTCTTATTCGAAAAACAAAATCATTTTAGTGCTTGCCGCATCGCAGAAAGGATCCATTTAAAAATAGTCAAACTCCAGTGGAACTCTGTGATAGTGGCACATCGTGGAGGACCCCAATATCTCAATAGTCAATTTCCAGTGGCCTAGCGCAATTGTGATGCATCACGCTAAAGTTGCAGGTCCCAACCAGTGGGACATCGCAATGGATCCACGTCGCGGTGACTCCCAGATTCCCATTTGTCAATTTCCAGTGAGCTACCGCAATAATGGCGCGTCGCGGTGGCCCATAAAATTGAGTTCCCAGTTCAATTTTTCCAGATTGGTACAGAAGTTAAAAAGGGCACTTTGGACTTTTTCCAAGCCTCTTAAACCATGAAACCACCAAATTGAAATCATTTACAACAATTCTATGAAGTTTTTCTCAAGTTTTCTCTCAACAAGAACCCTAAGTATCCAAAACCTCTTCCTAGAATCTCAACAATCCACCATAGATTTTCTAAATTGTGTCAAGATTCAATGTTCTCAAATCAATGGTTTCAATAACCCTTATTCAAGAGTATGAATAGAGTTCCAAAAGAGAGAGTGCATCCAAAGCTTCTAATTCAAGGTATATGGGTTTTGAACAAGGGTAATTCTTTAACCCTTGTTCCCAAAGGCTTATTTAAACTACAATTCTCTGCAATTTATATGATTTTACATGAAATTGAATTAGGGTTTTCACCCATTATTATAGATTACGATATTTTGATTCTTCCTATGAATTGAGAGTCTAATGGCATGATTTTCACATATTTTCTTGAGAAATTACAGCTGGGTCTATACCCCATGATTTTAATCCTTGAGAAGTTAATAGTTGAAATGTTTTAAACATTGAAGTATATGAGTATGTTTAGATTTTGAGATAAAATGCTGAAATTTCCAGATTTCTACATGAGTTATGAATCTATATGCTATCTATTATGCTTTTGATGAGTTCTAACTTCAGACTGAATTATGGGTTATTAAACCCAACTTGAGACTTGACATTTTATGAACTTTTGTGCTATAAGCACCCATGATTTTAGTATTCTGAGAATATTGAGAGATGTTTTGACGTAATGGTCATTGAGTTTTGAAATTCACTAGACTACATAAGATTACAGATTTGATTATTGGGTTCTTATTAAACCATGAAATTATTCTAAAGTGGATTTTCATGAGATGAGAGAGATAAACAAAAGGGAGTAGTATTTAACACTGAGTTGAGTAAGTTACCATGGTTTCTTACCTCAAAACTACGTGCCACCGTAGATTGGGCCTAAGTCCAAGATGATTGTTGGGCCTAAGGCCGAGATATTAGGCCTGAGGCTGAGATAAGTGATCACTGAATTGAGGTTATACTCCCTGGCAAAGAGTATGATGCTCCTCCCCAACGTGGGGTCTCTTTATTAGGAGGACAAAATATTGGACTCCATATAGCTCGCATGGTTTATGTCGGTTAAGAGAATCTCCCTTATAACTAAAACTTTCAGCTAAGATATTCTCCTTTAAAACTAAAATACTTTCCCTTGATATGAGTATTTTTCCCTAAAGCTTGAAATGAGATATTTTCCTAACGTGAATGAAATACCTTCATGTATGTTCCAAAGTTATATGATTCTGAATTCCAAGTATTTGAGTTCAAACGAGTTATGAGTTCTTGAGCATTAAAGAAGTTTTACACTCCATGAGACATATGCATGAGTTGAAACTATAGCTTAAAATTACCTTTAGACTTGAGTAATAAGAAAAAGAGAAGAGTACAAATTTCAAAGATAAAAGTATAATGACTCACGAGATTGTGCTACATGTTCCATTTTATATGATCTATGAGCTTTGCATTGTATACTTATTCAAGAGATGTGAGTCATTACTTATTACATTCATGATTTAATTAAAGAGTATTGTTGTTGTTTAATATAAATGCATGCACCCCCACATACTCAGTACATTCTCAAATGTTGATCCACATATACGTTTATGTGCTACATTGTCTTATAATGTAGGTTCGGGTGCTCAGTCCAATCCTTATCAGTGATTTCCGAGTACCTCTCTCTACATTCTTACAGTGGTGAGTCCTCATGGTTAGAGGAGCTATATTCATACATCTCCATATTTTGAGAGACTATGTTGTTATTTCCAGTTCATTTGGAATTAGTTGGGGACCTATCCCAACGGCTCTCTAGTTCATGGATTAGTAGAGGCTTTGTCAGGCTAGTTATCAGATTTTTGTTGTGTTGAGGTTTGTTGTATTGCTTGGTCATTTGGACCAAGAATTATCTCTGTATTTCCTTTCATATGATATGACTCTACTAGTGTTTGAATTATTTCATCTTGAAATGAGTGTTATTATTAGAAATAGGCCCAAAGGGTTAGCTTGGGGCTATTTATAGCCTCAAGCACCGTGTGATGCCCCTGGAGATGATTTCGGGTCGTTACAATTTCCTTTGGCCTTGTTGGGTATCAACATCATCATAACAATATCCTCCGACCCCTTCGGGTATCAATATATCATCAATATAGCCTCTGTCCTTGCCAGGTATTAATACATCATCAATAGTATCCTCCATCCTTATTAAGTATCAATATATACTTCGTCCATTCCAGGTATCAATATTATCACAATAGTATCCTTCGAACTTACCTTGTATCAATATCACCACACTGGTATCCTCCAGCCTTGCCTGGTATCAATATCATAACAATTACCATTAACGAATAAGAAACACTAAAATACTCATAATCACAGACATATCACCATATAGTATCTATCTAGTCAATACTTCCAAACTACTCGTTATTAGCGAACCAACACTTATTATTATATAATAACTAGTTTTCTAGTCATCATATAACCTCTAGTTATTAGCGTAAATGTTATCTTTCACATAATCTATATTCACCTGATAACAACTTACTACTATTTATTTAATAGTCAACATATAACATCTAGTCAAGGTTCATAATTAGAGTAAAACAATTATTTACCCACTATTCATTATTATGAACTAATCATCCTATATCTGTTAATCATTACTAGAATGACATTACTACTTTTCACCTAACAGTCTTTTATTAGTTGACACCATTAATTAAGTAATTATCGTAGCTACCATGTTTCAACTAAGCAAGATTCATTAACTAATACATTAGATTCCTAATCATCAAGTACTATAGTCCCCTAATAGATAACTAGTTACAACATAGATTAACCGTATAACAAGAAGATCACAGTTCATCTAGAATCACATCATTTAAAATAGTAAATAATCATGAACATACCAAATCTATGCATGCCATCACCAGTATTCAATCAGTCGAATAATAAGCATTGTACCACATCTTCCTTCATCCCATACCAGAGAGGCGTGTCTACAAATATATATATATATATTCATATTCATAAACTATAATCATATCATCAAATTTAATTATAATCACGTCTCGTTTATTGAATCAATATCATAACATGACCCTTTGGGCATTAATTTTTCCAGAATAATCACAACATCATAATCACGGCCTTAGGAACATACACATATTTAGGACTAATACAATTAATCATATATGTAAGCCATAGCGTACCTCTAATCATCTCACATATATGAGGCATCTCACATATAGAAGGCATAATATCAATAAGCATATATCATCTCTTCAACAAGAGGCATCTCATATCTAGGAGGCATAATATACATAAATATATAATCTTATATAAGATATCATATATCAATAGGTCATACATCACGACTACGAGGAATATAGATTCTCTAGTCCAATTTACATATCCAAGAGGAACATCATCTCTATAAGTCCAACAATCATTACTAAAGGAAATAACAATTCTATAGGCCAATCAAAAAGTCTAAGAGAAAATAGCATCTCTATAGGTCAATAATCAAGTCTAAGAGGAAATGACATCTTTATAGTCCAATCATTAAGTATAAGGGGAAATAGCATCTGTATAGGGCATATAACGTATCTAGAAGAAATATCATCTGTAAATGCCCAATATCACTTCCACAAGGAGTATCATAATTATAACCCAAAAGCAACAATTCAGAAACATACATACATGTTACCAAGTTATGATGTAACCTTATTCTAAGGTCTACTAGCCTCATCTATAACTAACGTCCGCACTAAGTCCACAATACTTAACACAAGGTTAGGCCTAAATGGGCCAAATGATACCACTTCTACTCCACAAATTCCATAATTAGGCACAATATGACCCAAACTAGTATAAGGAATTTAGTTCATATTATTGATGTCAGGTAACACATATTCAAGCCTAAGATAGCAACTTCGACTAGAAACAAATGGACTCAAGTCAACTGTACCTAACTTATAGTTTTAAGACTACCACACCAGCCCAATAAGGCTAAATATACAAATCATGCTTCAACTATAAAAAACATATTCCAAACAAAGCATTATATCATATCCATGTTATAACTAATCTAAACTAAAGAGGGAAAGCAATAGGATACAACAGGGTTTTAAACATACCATCTTACGGGTCCAAAACCCTCATCTATTCCAAAAGCATCAATAATTAAGGCCAAGTTATCCTAATTATAATCAAGCCTAATATCCATATTCACACGCAAGTTATATCACACATCATCTGTGAAGAAAATTTGATAGAAACCTACCTCAAGGTCAAACTACAAAACCTTACTTCATGCACCACATTCTCTTTTTCACTTTACAATCCTCAAAATGTCATCACACTATTAAAACCATAATATACTCAACAATACGAGTCTAATGATACCCATATTGCACTATTATGATTCGGGTCCAAAAATGACATCAAAACCCCAAATGTATCCCACATATGGAAAAGGAGTTTCCGATACTAACCCAATGTTCACACATGAACAAGGAATCATAACCCTCAAGAAATGGGTAAAAATTAAGCATACTTTGGGTAAAAATAAAGCCCTAAGATAAATTAGGGTTTTGGGTCCAAACAATGAGATTCCATCATGAATTCAAAATATTCTTACCATAATCTTGAAGATAATAGTGATACAAGTTGATAATTATGCTTCCAAGTCACCCCCCATGACAAACTATTAGTTATTACACTTATGTTGGGGTTCCTAGGTCTAAATAGTTTAGGGAAAATGCCCCAAAAGCATATTGGGGCCTTTATATAGCCCCTACAGCTAAAGAGTTTCCGCTATCGTGGTCCTATGGGCTATGATCGCACACTCTTGGGAGCAATTGTTGTTGCACCAGATGACACTAAACCAAAAATATGTTTTTGACCCACGAAACTCATCCAGAATCCAAATAACATGATCCAATAGTAAATTTTGAGTGTACACCACATTTAAAATCCATTAGAATCATTAAAACATTCATTGGAGATCTTTTAGACAATAAGTGGGGCCAAAAACTATACTTTCATTACTTTTCATAAAACCCGTTCAATAGGTCAAAATGAGTCAGGGAGCCTTAGGACCTGAACCAAGGGTCTCCCTAGCATAAAATTAATGATCCAGATGTGATGGAAAAGTCAGATTTTCCATCCAAGGTCATTTCAACTAAATATGGGTCCCACACACATTCATTCCAATTTTTAACTTTCCGACCAATAGGTCGAAATGAGCTCGGTTCATTGGGACCCAAATGAAAGGTCTACCTCAACTAAAATTGATAATTTGTATCTACTTTCGTAGTTTGAATTTGCATCTGATATCGTTTGACTGAAGTTTTTTCTCTGTGGCCATTTATAACCAGCGTAGACTTCTAAACTGAGGATTCACTCTAAGAAATAAATGAACTGCCCAATAACCAAACCATTGGTCCCAGTAAGTCATATATAACTTGGGGAAGCTATGGATAAGATTGTATGGTGAAGATAAGCATAAGTATTGAAAATGATTTGAAGGGTCACTACAATATCCACTACTACAAGGACTTTTGCCCCATAAGTCAACGGATAGAAAAAATCTCAAAAGATCGAAAGGATGTGGTACTAGGTCCATATTCTCCAAGCATGACTTCCTAGATAACATTAAGGGAGTGAAAACACTTGCAAGGGATTTCTCCATTGGTATCCCTTTTTCAACCAACACTCTCATTCTATTTCTAAGATAGCCAACTCAACTTAGCCGCTAACTCATCTCAAACTAAACCAATAAGACTAATGCATGCATATCTTAATCACATCACATTAATACCATCTCTATATCTGCATAAATCAAAAATGTCTAATCCAATCCAAAAGCAAACCAAGACATGAGTCATAAAACCGACTACAAATAAAAAAAATAACGTTCCTTAACCATTATACACATTCTGTCAACTCAACCCAAGATGAAAATCACCTAAGTCTCATCCACACCATCTCATTTATAATGCTCAACTCACTCCGATGTTTTAGGGGTGAGGCGGTCATTGTTAATAACCAAACTTGAGTTTGGGTCAATTCCACCAGAAGCGAATTATAAAGTTTGAGTTTTATAGGTTCTTTAATCACTAGAAAGGTACCCAGAGTGTCAATAAACGTGGCATATTATATAAACTTGGGGGATGTAATTGGAGGTTGGTTTGAAACAAGTTTCGACTACAATACACTATAGTAGTACAATTGATTGGAAATCAATATTTGAGGAGATCTTGGGATTATGTCTACCTAAAAGTAAAGCATGTGGGTTGTTAATTGTTTAACATGAAACTTGGTTGTTAATTAAAGTATAGGTTAGGCCTATAGTCATGATGTCTAGTCTTTTAATAAAATAAAAATTATTTCACCCATTGGATCTTTGGAGAACTAAACAAGTGTACAAATTATAATCACCAAAAACCTCAATCAAGCATCCCTATTTCTATTATGGTGCTCGTGACATATCTTACACTCTAATCAGATTTATTTATAAGATTGCAAAAGGTAGTAAACCATAGGATTAATTGTCCACAATTTCCTTGTCCCCCAATAACCCTCATTCAAGGATGTTAAGGGTTACCATATATTCACCTCCATCCCTCTATCAAGGATGATGAAGGGTTTCAAGAGTTTGGATTTTTCACCCATCAAACCATTTTGCTAGTTTGGGGTTTTCACCCATCAAATTGTAACTCATTAAATCAAGTAATGTTAGAATCCATACTCAACAACTAAAAAATATGCAAATACAAAAACACCACACACTACTAAACATAAATAAAACATAATCTCAAGACTAAAATAGTTAGCTAGTCATGAGATAGGAGGAAAGACTTTTAACACATGTTTCATCAGTGATGCTCATGATAATAGAGGATAAAAATAATTTTCAAGTCCACACTCCAATGTCACTAATTTTCTCTTGGAATAATAAATACAATAACTATAAACAATTAATTTTTAACTCCAACATTCTAGGGTTTTCCTCTCTCTTCTCGCCCCCATTAAAGTGTTTAGAATCCTCAATTTAAGTCTTTGATTCAACTGTTCGGATTGACTACAATGCCCTTTATTCATTTATTCTATTATGCTGCGGTCGTGGATCTTCAACTGTGATCGACAAACCGCAGTCGTGGCTATGGCCGAGTGATCGCGGTATGTTGGCAGATTTGACAGACAATGATTGCATTCTTCTAATCGCAATTCCATTGCCTGAGGCTGGATATGCTCCCTACTTAACTAGCTGCGATCGCGGTGTTCAGACCACGACCATGGTAACTAGGGCCATTTCTTCTCTAAGTCATTAGAAACATTTTCTTGATTTCATCTATCATTTCAATCCCCAATCCATAAATTCCCCTCTCCTCAACTCTATGCTTAGAAGGAGTGGAGATTTAGTGAAAATAATGGCAGTGTCTTGTTGATTTCTTCAAAATAATATAATTTGTATGCATAATGAGTGATAATGTGTGGTAAAATCACCACTCATCAACACCCCCAACTTAAAGCTTATTCTTGTCCTCAAGCAACACTACCTCATAGCATGAGACAATAGACATTATGCCCAAACTTCCTTCCTTAATGCTCACAATGACTCTGAACGTGGTCATCACCACAAGTAGCATCATTGCACACGTGCTTAGCTATTGTTGCTACACCCCTCATCGTAAAACAATGTAATATATAAGGATGCATAAAACTTTAAAGAGCAACCAGACAACAAAAATCAATACTCTAGAAATGCCTTTCTTTTGAATACCAATAAGCTACACCCCATTTTCCTCTATGTTTGGAAGGAGACCAAATTACCCACCTCAACTTGTTTCACGTGCCAAAGCCTCACAAGAAAGAAAATTTCATACACCAAGCTACCAAATACGCAATTAGAAAATTTAAGTGTAAAACCTCTCTGACTCATAAAAAAATTCTCTATTCATCAAGTATCAAACCATAAGCTTTCCCCTATTTTCAATCGCCACTATAAAGAGAGTAAGTGGTTGGAGATCTCAAAGGGCTTTCTAAGTTTGTAACGTAGGATCGGGTTAGAGTAGGATGCCATTTGGGATCAACATGGCTATACCCTTCCTTGAACACTTACATCAAACAATTTGTTTTGCCTTTTTGACTAGGGGACAGTATTCCCTCTTTTCTCCCTTTTTATCATGCCCACTTTTTTCTCCTTCGTTCACCCATTTTCCTTTCTATTTATTTTTCTAGCCATTTTCATGCACTTCATTCCTCTATTTGATCCTTTCTTTTTCTATTGCTTTATTTTAAACACTTAGGCACATTTGAAATTTTACTAACACTTTGTGGCTCCAAACTTCCTCCCATAAACATTCACCACACCCAACTTAGGCTTTTTAGCCTCGAAATTGTAGTTTAAATTCAAGGAGGGTGTGGTTTAAAAGAGAGATAGAAAGAATGGGTCACGGCTTGTTAAGTGTTTGACAAAGAAATATCTAACGGCTCACAGTGGGTAACTAGGGATTACAATCATGCATGGGTAGGGTTTAGGCTAGAGAGGATTCCAGCAACACAAAGTTGTCCTAAGATCATTTCTCCAACTAAATACAATAAAAAATAGCCTTGAAAGACTACAAGGAAGTTCTAGATAACACAAGTATACAAGAGATGAATGCAAATAGCTCGCCTCACATGGCATGCAAACTTCATCAAGGGGCTCAAAGAACCCTACCGTTATAGATATTTTGGAGTATCTATTTCTATTCACACATAAAAAATTTATGAAGCAACAACAAGAGAAAGAGATTTGTTACAACGTTGCTCACGTCCATGTCCTTTATTCTAAAATTTTTGATGGAGGGAATCCTCATTTTGCATTAGCACCACTCAAAACTTGCTAAACTATGGATACAACCAAGGCCTTAGTCTTACATCTCGGCTTAAAATGTGCAAACCAACTATATGGTTACTCAGACTTCGCCAATGGTGTACAATTTGACCCCTATTTAACAATATACAATTCCACATGTACTCAGACTTCCCTTGCATTCTTGACAATTATGTAATGGGTACTCATAATTCCCCTGCACCTATGTTTCACAACCCAAGCTGAATGATTTATCAATAAGAATGTCATCACTCAATCTATCATAGGTCAAAGTTCATCCATAGCTAGAAAAAAATAAGGATCCTCACTACACCCCCAACTCACAAGCCAGAAGTGTCCTCACTGAAGTAAATATATAAAGTAAAAGGGATGAGAAAGGATTTTGAAGAAAGCAGGAAGTGTAGGAATCTGATATCACGATCGTGTCAAAATGTCCAAGCGATCGCGGTCAGCTGACCGCGATCGTGGTAACTGAGACTGTATTCCCCTATTTTTTGCTCAATTTTAGATTTCTTGCATAGATGCCAGTTTACCATTTCTATTTTCCTCTATTTTTGTGTGCACTCTATGTATGTTAAAAGACCAACAAAGCATCAGAACAAACACAAGATAAGTTAAAATGGGTTACCTCCCATCAAGCGCCTAATTTAACATTACGACACGACTTTCCCCTTTCACCACATAACTTCTTTGAATTTAATACACTCCATCTTGGACACCGTGGGGATTCTCTCATTATAATGCCTCTCCCATTTACCATTTACTATGATTTTTTCATTATCTTCCAATTCAATGCCACCATTTGGGTTGACAATAGAAATCATAAATTATCCTGACCACTTTGAGCAGAGCTTCCCTGCTAAGAGTTTTAAATAGTAATTATAGCGGATTACATTCTCTCCAATTTGGAATTCTCACCGTAATGTTCAAGAATCATGCCATTTCTTCATTTTCTTCTTATACAATGCCAAACTCTCATACGCCTTTAGGCAGAATTCCTTCATATCATGGATTACGTCACCCATCCCCAGATGTTTTTCCCTAATTCATATTTAATCCCTTCAAATCCTACAAATCCTTGAGCTCAATCTCGGTGGGTAAATGGCATGCTTTACAAATACCGATTGATAGGGAGACATTCTAATTAGGGTTTTGTAGGCCATTCTATTGGCCAAAAGAGCTTAATCAAGTTCCTTTGTCCTATTTGTGCTACCTATATTTACCATCTTTTTGAGTATGGCCTTGATTTATTAATTGAAAACCTGTACTTGTCCACTCATTTGGGGGTGGTATGGAGTGGAAACCTTGTGGTTAACCCCATACTTGTCAAGAAGAGTACCAAACACCCAATTTCAAAAATGTGAGCTGCCATCAGTAATAATGGCCCTAGGGGTGTTGAACCTTTTGAAAATGTGTTTTTTTTATAAATGAGATGACACACTTACTTTCATTATTTTTGAATGTGATGGCTTCCACCTATTTGGAGATATAATCGACTGCCACCAAAATGTATTTATTCCCAAATGAACTTAAAAAAGGGCTCATGAAATCAATTCCCCATATATCAAAGAGTTTTACCTCTAGGTTAGGCTTAAAGGGCATCTCGTGCTTTCTTGAAATACCCCCATGCAGTTGACATTGACAAGATTTAATCCATTCAATGGAATCCCTATGCATTAAAGGCCAATAAAACCCACATTGGAGAATCATTGCGGTGGTTTGGATTCCTCCATGGTATCTGTCATAAGGCAAAGAGTAACAAGCTTCGAAGATATCATTTATTTTAATATCCATGACACACCACCTAATAACTCCTTTGGGACAGTCCCAAAACAAAAATGGTTCATCCCAAAGATACCATTTTGAATCAAACAAAAATTATTATTTTTAATGGTAGCTCAATCCTTTGGGCAGTACGCTGCTCCCTATATAGTTGGAAAAGTCGGAATACCATTGTGTATAATTCCCATAGATGGAAATGATAAATTCATTGGGGAAACAATCATAAATTTGTATTTCCCCATGCTTTTCATTATTGCCTTTAAGTTGAGAGAGTTGATCAGCGACGTGATTTTTGCACCATTTCTGGTCTTTCACCTCAAAGTTGAACTCTTGTAGTAGCAAAATCCACCTAATTAAATGTGGGTTTTATTATTTATTGTCCATAAGATACGTAAGGGAAGAGTGATCCGTGTGTATTGCTATTCTCGTGCCGAACAAATAGGCCCAAAACTTTTCAAAGGCATATACTGCCCCTAACAATTCTTGCTCAGTGACAGTGTAGTTGCATTGGGAATCATTCAAGGTTTTGCTTGCGTAGTAGATAGGATGGAGTAGCTTGTCCTTGCGTTGCCCTAGAACCGCACCTAATGCAATACTAATTGCGTCGCACATTATCTCGAACAGTAATAACCAATTGGGGCCACTATAATGAGGGATGAAATGAGCAATTCCTTAAGATGTGTGAAACCTTTCAATCATGCCTCATCAAAGTTGTATTAGATTCCTTCTCGAGAATTTTACACATGGGGTGCTCTATATTGGAAAAATCCTTGATGAAACATCGATAGAACCTGATATGGCCAAGGAAACTTTGAACATCTTTTAAGGAAATGAGAGGTGGGATCTTAGAAATTACCTCAAACTTGGATTGATCTACTTGAATGCTCTTTCCCAATATCTTGTGACCTAGTACGATCCCTTCTTTGACCATAAAGTGACACTTCTCCAAATTTAAGAAAAGGTTCATTTCCATGCGCCTTTAAAAAACTTTGTTCAAATATTTAAGGCGTTACTCAAAAGAGTTCCCCACTACCGAGAAGTAGTCCATAAAAACTTTCATAGAGTCCTAAACCATATCCACAAATATTGACAACATTCAATATTGAAAGGTTGCTGGGGAATTACATAACCCAAAGTGAATTCGCTTGAATGCAAACGTACCATATGGACAAGTGAAAGTTGTCTTTTCTTGGTCCTCTGGTTCAATACAAATTTGATTGTACCCTGATTACCTATCAAAGAAACAATACCATCCTCTCCCGGTAAGCCTATCTAGCATCAAATCCTTAGAAGGCATTAGAAAATGGTTCTTCTCAGTCCATGAATTCAATTTTTTCTACTCTATACACAAACTCCATTCGGTGACTGGTCGGACAGGGATATGAATTTTTTTTCATTTTCAACTATTGTGATACCACCGATCTCAAAGCACATTGTATCAGGCTCACTAACCTGCTAATGGATATAGGATATATCACTCCCGTATCGATCCACTTTATAATTTCCTTTTTTACTACCTATTGTATAGGCTGGATTAATATCCTTTGGTGATCCACACTAGGGATGTTATCTTGCTCGAGTTTAGTTTTGTCAGAGCAAATGTCGGGGGCTATTCTGATGATATCAGCTATAATCCAACCAATGGCTCGAATGGATTTCTTCACTTCCAAGTTTAATACATCTAGTTAAGAGGATCATAGGTCATTAACAATAATGATTTTCAAGGTATAATCCTCCCCTAAGAACATGTATTTGATATTAGGTGTCAAGGGCTTCAATTTGATTTTGGGAGGTTCAAGGATAGATGGTTTGACGGGTGGAGTTTCTCAAATTTTTAGATCAAGATCTAATTAAACCAGGTTCTTGGTGTGAAACCGAACCCCGGATGAACATACTAACATCTCATCATACTCCTCCACTTCATCTCTTTCACAATTCCATAGCACCCCAACTAAAGGGTCATTCAATAATCCCACATCAAAATTGTTTGACCCTTCTCCATCATTAACATCAATCACCAATATGTCTTAAAGGTCCATTAGTTGTTTCATGGAAATCATACGTTGAACGATACCTCCTTATCATTCAGACTAAACTTTATTTCCCTTGACTCTACATCTACCAACGCCTTTTTGGTTGCTAAAAATGGCCTTCTAAGGATAATATAAATTTCAACATCCATCGCACAATCCAAAATAACAAATTTGGTTGGGTAGATGAACCGGTCCACTTTTACTAGAACATCATGGAGGACTCTTATGGGCTTTTTGGTGGATCGATCGGCCATGAGCAACTTCATTTGGTGGGGCTTTGGCATACCCAACCCATGTTTTTGAAATATAACATAAGGCATGAGGTTCGTACTTTCTCCAAGATCACATAATGCCTTAGCAAAAGTGAATGTGCCAATGGTGTATGAGATTGTAAAAACACCAGGATCCTTCTTCTTTTTGAAATATGCACTGTCATAATGGCACTACAATGGTGAGTCATCTCTATAGTTTTGTCCTCCAACAACTTTTTTTAGATACCAAATCTTTCATAAATTTAGCATAACCAAATCTTTAATAAATTTAGCATACCCCGGAATATCTTGCAACACCTCAATAAGAGTAATATTAATAGAAAGTGTACTAAATTTATTAAAAAACATGTATAGCTTATCATTCTCTCCCTATTTCAAGGGCCATTTAGGGAAAAGATGATGAATGGGATTTGATGGCCCAGAGACAATTTGACATTCATTAACTATTGGTGTTCCTATCAATAGATCACTTGTCTTTGGCTCTTCACCATTGGATTTTTTTCTCTTCACCTTTGTCTCCTCCCCACTTTGCATTTCTTCACATTTCTTTTCCATGAGATACCTTGATATTTGGTTTACTTTTGCCTCTAGTTGTTGGATGGTGGATAAGTATGATGTAATCATTTGGTGTAGCATCGAACAATCACTTTGAATATAATTCACTACTCTTTTGTCCCTCTCAACTCTACTCAAAATCCCTACCAAAATATCTCTATCGATTTCCTCTTTCTTTTCATAATGTGCCAAGCTTAGATATTTATGGTTCTGACCTTGATTCCTGTCTTGTCCTTGTGGGGCAAGATGGAAACCCTCTGAGCTTCTATGCATCATACCTAACTTTTCACCAATCACCTCCTCTTTCGCGTCTTCACATGGTTCAAAATCTATTGCAATTATCACACTCACATTTTTCATTTTGTCTTCTAACATATGCTCAAGAAGGAGTTTGAGGCATGACATCACTTTGTCTATCTTTGCATCAATCTCTTCCTCTTTATATTTCTTATGACAGTAAACAAAGGATGAGGAGGGATCCCCCATGGCCACTTCAACATCATTTATGTCCCAACCCTTACACCCAATTTTAACTTGGTCGAAGACTTTTTAAACAATCTCATATGATGAGTTGATGAATGATCCACCGTATGCATTATCCAATATAGACTTATTTTGTTGGTCCAATGATATATAGAAGATTTGGAGAAGCATATTCTCCAGCACCTCATGGGTGGGGCATTTCAAAAGTGTTTCCTTGAATCTTCTCCAAGCATGATACCATGTTTCTTCAGGATATTGGCAGAAATGAACAATCTCATGCCTCAACTTCAACTTTCTAGATGGTGGGAAGTATTTACATAAGAATGCCTTCATGAGACTTATCCATGAAGTAATAGATCTGGAGGGCAAAGATATTATACATAGCACTGCCTTCCCCATGATAGACAATGGAAAAAGACTTAACCGGATGGACTCTTGGGATATATGTGCAACTTTGAACTGAGTACAAACTTCGACAAAACCCTTTAAGTGAGCATTTGGGTATTGATGAGCTTCTCCCCAAAAGAGTCCTTTCATGTAGAGAAATTGCATCTTTACACTTGTAACATAAAATACACCATGCTCCTCGGTGGGGGGAATGAGAATGGAACATTCATTATCTCCGGCTCCGAAATAAACCGAGCCCTCATGACTCATGATGATTTGGGAATAATAATGTTTACCTACTAAAAGATCAAAAACAATAAAGAAATTAAATGAAATACACTAGGGGGGCACCCAAGTTAAAATCACACTGCACAAGAAAAATCTACATTTCACTCCCCGACCACGGCACCATTTTGATAACGTTCAACTAACTTCCATGTTTGAGGGTTGAGGCAGTCATTGTCAATAACCCAACCCGAGTTGGTTCGAATCCACAAGAAGCGAATTATAAATTTTGACTCTTATGGTTTCTCTAATCACTAGAAGGGTACCCGGAGTGGAAATAAACAAGACATGTAAAATAAAATGGGGGATATAATTTGTGGTTGGTTTGAAACAAGTTTCAACTACAATACCCCAAAGTAATACTATTGATTTGAAATCAAGATTTGAGGCGTTCTTGGGATTATGTCTACTTAAAAGTAAAGCATGTGGTCTGTTAATGGTTTCACATGAAACTTAGTTGTTAAGTAAAGGATAGGTTAGGCCTATTGTCATTATGGCCAATCTTTCAATAAAACCACAATGATTCACCCATTTGCTCTTGCGAGAACCAAATAAGTATCGAAGTTATAATCACCCAAAACCTCAATCAAGCGGCCCTATTTCAAGGATGATGCTCTTGACATGGCTTACACTCCAATCACACTTATTTCTAAGATTGCAAGAGGTAGTAAACCATAGGCTTAATTGTCCATCATTTCCTTGTCCCCATATAACCGTTATTCAAGGATGTTATTGGTTACCACATATTCACTTTCATCCCTCTGTCAAGGTTGATGAAGGATTTCTAGAGTTTGGGGTTTTCTCCCATCAAACTCATTTGGTGGTTTTGGATTTTCACCTATCAAATTCCGACTCATTAACTTAAGAATTGGTGCAATCCATACTCAACAACTAAAAATATGCTAACACAACAACACCCACACACAATTACAATTTAGTTTAACATAATCCCAAGTCTAAAGAAGTTAACTACTCATGAGATAGGAGAAAAGACTTTTACAATATATTTGATCCATGGTGATCATGATAATACAGGGTAAAAATAATATTCAATTCCAACTCCAATGTCACTAATTTACTTTTGGAATAATAATGACAAAAACTATGAACAATTAATTTTTCCACTCCATAATTCTAGGGTTTTCCTCTCTCTTCTCTCCCTCTTTAGAATGATTAGAATCCTCAATTTAAATTTTCGATTAAACTGTACGGATTGACTACATGGCCCTTTATTTATTTATCCCATTGTGCTGCAGTCGTGGAGCTTCAACTACGATCGCGGCTATGACCGAGTGATCACGGTATATAGAAGATTTGATAGACAACAATTGCGTTCTTCTTATCGCGATCGTGATACCCGAGGGTGGATATGCTCTTTAACTGGTTGCGATTATGGAGATAAGACCACGACCGCGGTAACCAAGGCCATTTCTGTTCTGAGTCATTAGCAGCATTTTCTTGATTCCTTTTATAATTTCAAGCCCTAATACATAGCTTCTCATTTTCTCAACACTATGCCTGCAAGGAGTGGAGATTTAGTGCAAATTACCATAGTTATGTCTTATTGATTTCTTCAAAATATGATAATCTATACGCATAATAAGTGAGAATGAGTGGTAAAATCACCACTCATCACTCATCATAGAGAAATCAAAGAACTGGAGTTGGTCAACTGAAAGTCCATAAGGAAAACATATGAATAAGCTCATAAGGCTCTATCTAGGCATACATATGGAGATAATCAAGGAATGTAATCCATGCCAATGTTGCAACAAGTCCGGATGAAAATCAAAATAAAATTTAGAAATTCAAGGTATAACTACTCATCACTGGATATTCCAATCCACGATGTCCCATCCTCCAAGAGTGAAGACATGCTGAATCCAACTTATAAATACTACTCCCGCTGAGTAAATCATCCATAATTCCCAAAGAAAATTGAACCTTGAGGTCAAAACTGAAGTAACCAATAAGAGGCCCATGGACTATCATCTGAACACTTATCAACTATAATTAAATTGAAGTCTAGAAGATCGAATAGGAAACCATGGAGTAGGCTCAACGAACCTTTAAATGGAATATAAAAGAAAATAATTTCAAAACGAAGGCAACACGACAACTCTACAATACCAAGCTAAAATATCAGTACCAAGGCTAAACTACTCAATCTTATATATCTAAATTAAAACTAAAAACAGGTAGGCATGAATGCTACAAATCAATCAGTCTTCCACATCGCTATTCCAAGGATTCAAAATCCAAAATTGGGCAAACAAGGTTATATCAATGTCAACTATCTCAAGTAGACTCTACTATCTAAAAATTTGACATATTTAAGATAAACCATACAAATTCACAATCGAGAAATATCTAGAAAGTGAAATGACCTATAGAGATAACCACTGATTGATAGCACATGCAACCAACTCTATATAAACTAAAGGGAACGAAACATAGCCGCAAAATAGGAATCATGCCAAAGGAAAAAAATTTGCTAGGTGAGAATGCATATAAGCCACTCCATATCTTCTAGAGGGCATTAACTATCCAAACATACTCAAAACTTCTCAAGGCTAAAAACCGCACCAGTGAAGGCAAAAACTTTAACAACATGAAGAAATGCAACTTTAGCCAAAACTAACCTATCAAATACTTCATATAGGCAAAAAAATAGCCACAAGATTATGTCATCAAAGAGAAATATCAATCTCAAAACAAAATTCAAGTTCGAGACTACCATCAGAGTACCAACAACTTAAGCTAAAGAGTTTCTAATTTTCAAACTTAAGAAGCGATCACAGGAAAGGCCACTTGCCTCTAACTTTCCCATTGCACTAGACATAACTATATGACAATGACAAAGAAGTATCAAATATCCATACTAATAACAAGGAAGTCCAGCAAGAGGGAACTAACCCAAGATACCGATGAGATAAATCCACAACATCTTATTATGAATATTAAATCACTATGAGACGATGAAATAGCCACAAATAAAGAACGAACATCAAAATGGTCCATCTCACAAATGGGTTATATAAGAAGGGATAGCCAAAACAAAATCCTTTAAAAATCAGGAGACAAGTATTAGGATCGCAAACTCAAAAACAGGCAACATAACTTAATTGTCATTTCAAAAACCACAAAGTACCATGGAAGGTCAACTTACCTTCGATACTATAATATATCCTTGAAATCAATCTAATGCAACTAACTAAGAAGGAACACAGTCACCCTTTCCGCGCTAGGGAAAAGAAATCATCAAATCGGGCTATATATACTCAATCCACCAAATAATATCGCATGAAAATAAAAGTCTTACATTAGACTATACAATTACCCAGCGAGAATCTAATTTATTACGCAACAATATCAAGTAATAATATTAAGTAATATCAATAACCTCACACAGTGGTAGTAATAGCAATAGCAATATCAATATCAACATACTGAATAAGAAGTACCAAAATGAACATCAATATCATGTACTACTCAAGGGCCACAATAGGAATAATGTGCCAAGATGGATGGAACTTAATCCCAAAACTACACCCATAGGGTAAAATCTTAGATATAGATTTACTCCATCCACTACTAAAAGAATTAAACAATAGAGTAGATACATAGTCATAAATTTAATAAGAAAGCACATAATGACAGATATCAATTCATCAAGGCATAAAATCATCAATGGATATAAAAACCCCTTTACACATAATAAGAGATAAATACGAGAAATAAAAGCACGTGAATCATGGTAAAATTCACAATCACCTGCCTAACGATTATAGGGAAAATAAATCTGAATGGGTCAAAATCAGACACTGACTAACTGAATCATCAATTAAGGCGCCAAGCACACCATCTCTAATTGAAGTTGTCACAAAATCACAGGATGATCTAACTAAGCTAAATTGCTGGAATCTCATATCAGGGACACACCCTAGACTAATAATCGGTCCCTCCTCATTCATAGCAATTCTTAAAGAATCAACAAGGAGAGAACACAAACTAAGCCCCAATGGGGGGCCATATGACACTAAGAGAAATCGACAAAATTTTGTCCAATCTTTAAAAATCACAGCATGGCTTAGGAACTCTAGGATTGTGGGCAATATAGGCTAACTCTAGTGGATTACCTATTTCATACTAGGGGCATTCTATGAACATGTATCTCATCACTACACAGCCAAACCAAGATCCTAGAATACTTTAAGATACTCCCCTTCATAATCCAGAATAGTCCACGGCCCAAAGAAACATACCACGCTCTACCAGTCTAATAGGGACTATACCCAAATCCTTTTTATCTTTGAATGAAGATTTTCGATCTCCATCTCTGACTTTCTAGTTCAATGATGTGCTGAAATTCTGGAAATGCTTATTAGATTCTTATCCGCATCTGTCAACAATATCACATAATCCTTCGGGGATAGAATATAGTCAAAGAATATGTTCGAAGTTCAGAGAAATCTAGATACACGATAAGGAGTCATGAAGTGAGTTTCTTAAAATGCCATTGTAGCCTCCCAAATGTATGTTACGGATGTCTCCACACTAATTTGCAGGACTCTACTAACACTTAGATTTTGTACCATCAAACCAATGAATCCTAAGCTCTGATACCAATTTGTCACAACCTAATTTTCTTGGGTCATGATGGCGCCTACCATAACCCAGCAATAGGCAAGCCAACTCGTAGTCTAGAACGACTAGTAACAGCCTACTCAATAATATAAGGAAAAGAATGCAGAATATATGAAATACACATCAATACATAGAAGAATCCCAAAACTTGGTGGTATCAATACAAGAGCTTCTAATCTAAAAAGAGTACAAAAGTGAAATATCAAGAGAAATACACTGATACAACTTAGAGACTAGTCTAATACATATGAGAGAGATATGTAATAATCTAAACATTAGGAGTTCACTCTAAGTTTCTGATTGGGCTGCTCTGCACGATGCATGCATCAACAACGATAACTAGTACTATAATCTGCAGGCTGTAGAAGTGTAGTACGAGTACCAAACAAATAGTATTCAGTAGGCAACTGCCAACTGAAATCCCAAGGTAAAAAAAATATATACAACATATAAAAAAATATAAACTACAACAAATAGTCCATTAATCATATGTAAAGTAAATGAGAAAATAAGGAACAACAATCACGTTCATATCTAAGAGTCTCGAATAATAAGACTAAAGAAGCATCAGGGTAATCTATCATATTTCAACTACATTCAATATACATCAATGTTATACTGTATATCTCAGGTAAATATATAAATAAAGAGTGAACAAAAGTTATGTAGTAATATACAAGGCGAAGAAACAACTATACAATATAAATAATGAAAGAAGGGATATACGGTAGTACCATAGATTCATATACCTAGATATCTATAGGTATATATATACATATACACATGAGGTCATCTCCAAGCATAACCTATATCATTATATTCTCATTTTGAGACCTTATTATAATACTATCAGGATTTAAATACTATCATACTTAGGCTTTCTAATCCACAGTGTTGGACATAAAATAATCATGCATAATAAAGCTATCATAAGATAGGAGAGGCTAAAGACATACCTCAAATCCCGATACTGAATAAAAGACCAGTCTATCATAAGCTATCTATAATAATGATCATAATAATTATAACAACAATATCAATAACAACGTGAATAATCGACTAGTTCAGAAAACAAAATAGCTAGCTGAGCCTATACGTACCCCACCACCCCATACTCTGAAGGTTCAATCAATATACAACAACACAAGGCATATTCTTCACCCATATATATGTAACTTTCACATATAGGCAGATAAATATAAGTGCATACTGGTGATAGGCGATGCACATGCAGGAATCAATGCAAAGTACACAATAAGTATCACAACTCATCATAACTGTCCTCATAAAGACTATCATTATTCTAATCAACCTCTGACCTTGCTGGGTACAACACATTATCAATATATCCTTTGGCTTTGCCAGGTATCAACAACACCATAACAATATCTTTCGGCCTTGGAGGGTATCAACATCACCATAACAATATCCTCTAGCCTTGGCGGGTATCAATATATCCTGCAGCCTTGTTTGGTATCAAAACATTATTAATAGTATCCTCTGGCCTTGCCGGGTATTAACATTTCATCAATATATCCTCCAGCCTTGTCGAGTATTAACACATCACAATAGTATCCTTGTCTTTGTCAAGTATCAATATCAATACACTAGTATCCTCCGAACATGCTGGGCATCAATATAATCACAATAGTATCCTCCAGCCTTGCTGGGTATCAAAATTATCACAATAGTTTCCTTCATCCTTTTTGGGTATCAATATCATTACAATTACCATTATCAAATAAGAAATACGAAAATACTCATATTCATAGACAAATCACAATAGAATATCTATCTATTCAATACTTCACAACTACTCGTTATTAGCTATCCAACACTTATTATTATAAAATAACTAGTTCGCTAGTCATCAGATAACCTCTAGTTATTAGCCTAAACATTATCCTTCACATAATCCTTATTCACGGTATAACAACTAGCCACTATTTACTTAATATTCAACATCTAACATCTAGTCAAGGTTCATCATTAGACTAAAACTGTTATTTACCCACCATTCATTATTATCAACTAATCATCATATATCCATTAATCATAAATGGACAACATATTACTACTTTCCACCTAACTATCTTTTATTAACTGACATCATTCATTAATTAGCCATCGTAGCTACCATGTTTCAACTAAGCAAGATTCATTAATTAATACAATAGATTCTAAGCCATCAAGTGTTATAGTCCCCTAATAGATCGTTAGTTACCACATAGCTTAACCTTTTAACAAGAAGAGCATGCATAAGATCACAATTCAGCTATAATAACATCATTTATAATGGTAAATAATCATGAAAGTACCAAATCTATTCATGCCAACAACAACATTTAATCAGTGGAATAATAAGCATTGTACTGCATCTTCCTCCGTCTCATACTAGAGATTGTTGTATACAAACAAATACATATTAATATTCATAAACTGTGATCACATCATCACATATAATGATAAGCATTTCTCGTCTATTGAATAAATATCATAACACGACCCTTGGCTCATTAATTTATCTGGAATAATCACAACATCATAATCTCCGCCTTAGCCACATAAGCATATTTGGGAATCATATCAATAATCATATTTATAAGACATATCATACCTCTAATAATCTTACATATAGGAGGCATCTCACATATTAAAGGCAAGATATCAATAAGTATGTAATCATCTCTCACACAAAAGACATCTCATATCTAGGAGGCATAATATATATATATATACATGTAATCATCTACAGGATATCATATATCAATAGGTCATACATCATGACTATGAGGAATATAGATTATCTATGCCAAAATTCATATCCAAAAGGAACATTGTCTATATAAGTCCAAAAATTATGACTAAAGAAATTAGCAACTCTATTGGCCAATCATCATGTCTAAGAGAAAATAGCATCTCTATAGGTTAATCATTAAGTCTAAGAAGAACTAGCATCTCTCTAGGAAAATCATCTAGTCTAAGATAAAATAGCATCTCTATAGTCCACATTATGTATCTAGTAGAAATATCATCTCTAAATGCCCAATATCACTTCCACAAACAGTATCATAACCATAACTCAAAACCCACAATCTGTAAACATCAATACAAGTTACCAAGTTATGAAGTAACCTTATTTTAAGGTTTACTAGCCTCTTCATTATCTAACATCCGCATTAATTCCACAAGACTTAACACAAGCTTAGGCCTAAGTGAGCCGAACGATCCCAATTCTAATCCACAATTTTCATAATTAGGCACATAATACCCCAAACTAGGCTAAGGCATCTAGATAATCTTATAGATGTCAAGTAACCTATATTCAATCCTAAGATAAAAACTTTGACTAAAAACAAGGGGACTCAAGTCAACTTTACCCAACTTACAATTTCAAGGCTACCACACTAGCCCAATAAGTCTAAATATACAAATAATGCTCTAAATTCTAAAACCACATTCCAAACATAGAATTATATCATATCCATGTTATAACTAATCTAATCTAAAGATGGAAGGTAATAGGATACTAAAGGGTTATAAACATGCCATCTTACAGGTCAAAAACCCTCATCTATTCCCCAAGCATCAATATTTAAGGTCAAGATATCTTACACATAATCAAGCCTAACATCCATATTCACACACAACATATATCACACATCATCTATAAAGAAAAGTAGATAGAAGCTTACCTCAAGGTCAAACTACAAAACCTCATTTTATGCACCACATGTTTGTCTTCACTTTACAATCCTTAAAATGTCATCACACTATCATAACCATAATATACTTGTCAATACGAGTCTAATGATACCCCTATTGCACTATTGTTCTTCAGCTCCAAAAACAACACTAAAATACCAAGTGGATCCCACATATGAAAAATGAGTTTCTGAGAACAACCCAATGTTCACACATGAAAAAATAATCATAACCCTTAAGAAATAGGTTAAAATTAAGCATACTTTGGGGTAAAATCAAGACCTAAGATAAATTGGGGTTTTGGGTCCAAACAATGAAATACAGGCATGAATTCAAGAAACTCTTACCTTAATATTGACGATAATCATGATACAAGATGATAATTAGACTCCCAATTCACCCTCTAAGACAAATTGGGTACCACACTGATATGCTATTATTATTAGTATTATGAATTAAGTACCACAACTATATAATATATGAACCATGGTGCATCCCCTTAAGGTCATAACTAGTATTACATAAATAAAATCCTTTAACATATGTGTAAAAATGAATATTTTGAATTATGGGTTAGCATGATATATCAAGATATTAATGAAAGTAATAGAAATACAAATGCAAGATTGAGGTGGACATGGATCCATGTTGTAATGTTATTATTGAGATTGTAAATTCATAATTGTTTATGAAAGTTGTTGGTGTCTTACATGACTTCCTTGTTGATGTTGCTTAGCCTAATTTGAAATGATTGTTTTGTTGTGCAAATTACTTGCTATGTGTTGAAGAATCTATTTAATTTCTATTAGATTTATGATTTATACTTGTTATTAAGTTGATTTGACTGATGATGTCTACTAGTACATAATGATTTGTATTAATACCATCCTATAATTTTTTTTTGTTGATTACAAATAGTATTTCTAAGATTCAAACACGCCCTCACCTCTAGTAGTACTAGTTTATTCAATCCAAAGGTGAGCTTTTCATATCCAGGCTACCACAGACCTACTTGGATGAATTTGTCTCTCTTTCAAACAATGTTTTGTTACTGTACGTTATTGATTTACTTGGATTTTCTTAGACATTTATTTTTATTAGCGTCCTTGTATAGTGAATTTTGGCCTTGGGGATGTTGTTAGTTTTTTCTGCACTTTTATTTAGTTATGATTTGGGATTCATTATTTTCTTACTTAAATTTTGTTAATGGAATTGGTTTAGTCTGGGTGAGAAGGCTACAATATGGTTCACTTACCGAAGGATTAGTGTGGGTGTTATTAATGACTATTTGGATCATGACATTTCCTTATTGATTTGATTTCTCTAGTGTATCACTGTCTCCTAGAGTCAAAATGGATATTTTATGCTTCCACTGCATCATGGGCTAAAGAGCCCAATTATTTATCGAGTCAGACAAAGCCCTATAAAGGTAGATCATGGCCTGAAGATCACAATAATTTATTGAGTCAGACAAAGCCCCATAAGAGTGATATAAAGGTCCAACCGAAGTTAATAAGGTTAAATAAGCAATGAATAAATGGGTGAAAGCCCAAGAAAGTTGTGCAGAAGTAGCAACAACCTTTAAAAAGCTAAAAGAATTCCTTTGGAAAATGCACAAATAATAGAACAGTAGCACCAAAAGAATTATTGTCCAAACCTATAAGTTAGTTTAGGACAGGTTTATAGGGCCAAAATCAAAGTAGAGTTACGACGGGATAATTTGTACCAAAGGTCTAAAATTTTTTGATAAAGTCAAAGCTTAATGAATGCTTCATATGCCATTTCTTATTTATATATGTATCTAAATGGTACTAAAATTTAATTTAATTCAACTTGGTTTATTCCCGTGACTCTACCTAGCTCATCCACAACTAGTGCTTTCGTAATGATATAGCCAACAGGATTGGCTCGCTATTAATAAATAAAGATCGTTTTGCTATGTTGTACCAGTTGTGATTGCTTAAGATACTAAATGGTCGCTTAAGTGATCATCATATAAGCGACCAGATAGTCTCTTAAGTGACAAAGGGCACCGTCAGCAGGGTGGCTTATGTTATCTCTTAGTCTCTTAAGCAACTGGGATACCTCAGCTTGGCCACTTAAGTGATCCCTTGGTAGCTTAAGTGGCCATCGCTTAAGCAACCATATGATCCCTAAAGCGACTTCCTAAGTTGTTGTTGCACAAGCAAACTTGGAATTTTTTCTAGGTTTTTTGTGGGGTCCTCAAAATTCGTTTGAAACCCTTAGTATGCAAATTAGATTTGCTACTAAACTAAATTTGACGCTTCGGACTGAATGGTGATGTAATACTTTTTTTAAAAATATATTATTTTTATAAATTAACCTTGAAAACCTAATTTGATAATTTTTTCAAACCAAGAATCGAAATGAGATACCAAAGCTATAAAATCACACCAACCATGTTACCGATCGAAAATCGATGCTCTAGATCTACTGGCGCAGTCTATTTTTCCATTTGATGCACAAAATAATAAATATTGATCAAAGCTAACTATAAAGTCTTTTTAATCTTGGTAAACACAAACTCGCACAAGTCACACTAAAATACATTGAATCTCGTGCCAATCATCTCCACACCCCAAAAATACCACAAAGCAACCATAAGAAGGGATAAAATGGTCAAATCACATAAAAATGAATAATTCATAAACAAATCACATCATTACATTAGGTTTTTATAAATAATCTAGTAATTATAATATTTCTCTTAGCTATATATTTCTAGGACTAGTTGTTTAACCTTTTCTTTATCTTTATTAGTTTTAAATAATTCGGTAATATTCTACTATTATATATCATTTTTACAATTAAATAAAAGGAAAACATCCGATCCTAAACTATCCATTTTCCCCACTAACCTAAATCCACGTCCCTCCATCCCCCACACCCCAATCCTTATTTCCATTTTTCTCCACGATCGCGCATACACACCGTGTCAAAAACTACACACCCAAATCCATAACAAAGGACACACGCGCATGCACACACCACACATAATCACACTCCTTATATAAAAATTATTAAGGGAGAAACATAAGGAGGAACAGACAACAATAGATAAAAACAAAACACCTAAAAGAGAGAAACATAGAAAATAGAGGTAGGACCAACTTATTACAAGAAGTAGAAATAGGGGGAAAAATAAAGAAAAGAGTAGGGAGTTGAGTTGTGTTTTCAGTTTCGAGTTTTCGGTGACGACATTTCAATTTCTACTTTTTACTTTATCACACAGGTTCTTACCAAATTTGTTTCAATTTATTTTTCATAAATTTTATTGTGAATCGCAACATGATGAATAGAGTTTTTAAATTGTTTCAAATATTATTTGGTATGCAAAGTTTATTATTTATATAAGGTTTTTTTTCTTTCAATTAACTACTTCGAATAAGTTCCAATCATACTTTATGAATGTTTATTTAATTACATGTTTGAGATGTACACTTAATATATGAAAAATATTTTTTTAGTAAATGACTAGGCCATGCACGTTGTGAAAATACAATTTGGTTGATATTTTTGAAGAAAATACCTTGGTAAGCATTTACAAATAATTTTCTATAGGTTAAAATCGTTTACACCCTCAAATTTTATTGTAAATATCAAACACCTTCCTTAACATTGAATAATAATCATTCTCCCTCCTTTTTCATATTTGATTTTTTTAAATGCCTACTTTAACCTTGTATTTATATCAACATTTGAAGCTTTTTTCTTAATTTTTTTTTAAAAAAAACAATTTTTATTTTTTAATCTATGTAACAAATTTTCTATAAAAGCTAAAAGTTATTTTGTAGATGAAAAACTAAAAGTGAGAAATAATAATTGAGTACATAAGTTAATGACATTCTATAATAAAATAAATGAGCAAAATAATAAAAATTAATTTAATTAAAAATCAAAACTCTAATATCTATTTATACGTGAAAATAATAGGTAATTAAAATTTTATAATTATATTTCAATGTAGGTAATACAAAAATAACTAATAGTCAAGGATCCTTCGAAAAAAACTCTCCACCTCCCAAAAGTTATGGGCTGGGCATATTTTGGTTGAAACCAAAAAAATTTAAAACTAAACCGAAATTTAATTTGGATTTTATTTTTTGGAACTATTTTGGTTTCAAATTTTAGAAATTCGGTTAAATGGTTTGATTTTTTATTTTTTGAAAAAAAAATTGGTTGAATCAAAAAATTGAAATTCTATAAATAATATATATATATATATTATTACATAAATAAAATATTTTTTTTATTATATATATTTTGTATTATAATTGTATAAATATATAATAAGTAACTTGTAACCCAAATAATTCATTTAATATTTTTATTATTGCTGATACAGCGGCATCTCAAGGAGATGAGTGTCGAGGTTCACGGTTGAAGTTTCACTGCCACTGGCTCAATGCAGTTATGTATTATGTTAAATTTATGGTTATTTCATTTCATTTCACTTCAAACATATTGAGTTATTTGTATTTGGAAATGAAAAATAGGTTTGAAAATTCATTTTTCAAAAAAAATTACAAATTTTAAATCTCCAGTCATGACAAAGAAAGACACACTACTTAATCATCAAAATCAAAATTAAAATTTAAAATAACCGAACAGGATTTATAGAAACCGAATCAAACCAAATTTATTTTGATTTGGTTACGATTGTCATTTTTGTTAATTCAAAAATCAAAAAGTGGAACCGATATTTTCACGACCTGAACCAGGGCCTAGCCGTGAAGAGCATCCCAAGTCCACCGAGGATCGAAGACCGCCCCCTAAACCTATTTCAATACAACTAAGAACACCTAGCAGCGGATGAATACCAATATAAGACAAAATGTTATAAGAAATCCAAAAGCAATTTGTATCGGATAAATATCCAAAAACATCCATGATACCCGTGTCCATAGTATCCACAAAGTCTCTAATAAAATCGAGAACAAATAAATTTTCTCAATATATCACCAACCATAGAAAAAACAAATCTAAATTAAAGTCTATGACATGAGAAACCAAAACATGTAATGAAGTCTTCTGAATGATGGAATTTTACTGCTTCAAGGCAACTCACGAACTAACTAAGAACACCTGATCAATGCATAAGAAAGGTTTCTTTACCTTAGGACCATGCATCACATGGGGATACAACATTTGAAGACGGTTAGAGATTGGAGCGTTATCCTGTAACTCAGGTATAAGAGAGTAAAGTAACGCCATAATCCATGATTTGAAAATCAATAAAACCCAATGCACAACATCATATGTAATAAGTGCGTGTGTATATATATATGTCGGGAAAAAGGGAACAAGGAGTAACTTACATTTTTAAATCAATAACATGGAATGTGTAGCTCCACCCACAAACTATATGGTTTCAGCTCCCCCTACTGAAAGGGCCTCGATGCGTGTTAGACGAACATACTGGAGAAAACTTGAGAAGGATAATTCCATCCCTAAAATATAAAGTGTGTCTCATGCACACGTTCAGCATGACCAAACATCAAGTCGGCGAACATGAGTTTCTACTATCGGTCCCCCCCGGAACCTCCATCTTCAAATGACAATTTTCAAATTCCCTAGAACATGAACAATTTTCAAATGCAACATGCATTCTCTTACATCTTAAGAATAACAAAATCTCTAGAATCTGGCTTGAGAAAGCCTTCACCATGAAAATCCTACAATCCAGTGCAACAAAATCCATACCCCATTTGTTATGTCAAAACTAATTATTAAATTCCAGCATCAAATACTATCCAATTTCAAATCACCAACCTCCTCTAAAAATATGACAAAACTTACAAGTAAATTTCTAGGCACCTACCCCTTTCTGTCCAAATTCACAAACATACCAATATTTTCAATAAAATTTCCAGGTACCAACTTCTTTCTATTCAAATTCAAAAATATACCATAAAGTATCACAAATATAGCAATAATTTTCTTCACAAAACATACTAAAATAAAATATCATATCCAGACTATAATAAAAAACATCCTTGAGTATTTACCCCTATAGATGAAAGCTAAACACATCCTTGTGAAAGGTTAAAAGTAGTCAGACTGATACAAATGGTGGACCCAAAGGTTATAAGCATCAATGCAAAATTTATAGATTTGACCAATACTTTGCTTACCATTTAGGAGGAGTTGGGCATACCATGGAAGAGCATTAGTTTAAATAATAGATTTTACAATTTGATCCATTAGAAGGTCATTATTCTTCGAATAGACATTCCAAATATCAACAATAACTTATTTCTAAATTATGAAGCAGTTTCCATACGTATGGGCAAAACAAATAAAGAGTGGTATGCCAAAAAATGTTCTTAGTACAATTAATAAAGAGAATGATCGAGAGATTCCTAGGCCTTTGCCTCATCTATCTCTATTCATGTAAGTGATGGCAAAGAGGAAGGAATCAAAACTTTATTAAAAGTCCACGATATGGTATTTAGAGAATTCTCCACGGCATTAGGAAGTGAAAAGATCGTGCATGGAAGATTAGTGCAAACATCGATATATATCCTACTAATATCTACCTAATCAACCTGATAGTAAAGACAAAATTAAAATTTTAATAATTTTGTGATAGTCCAAAGTTGGTTCTAGATCCACCTTTATGTTCCCCAGTATTATTTTTCTACTTTTCAAAAGACATAGATTCGCACTCATATAGATCTTAGCCCAAGATTGTCAATAATTTTAAATTCAATGAAAAGCCTCTCCTATTTCTGAGATATCATAACCGGACAGTTTCTGTATACCCGTTGGGCTATGATAGATTTACCCACTAGGGTAGAAACTGAGAAGGGCTCTTCTAGAATTTTGGGACTAACACCAAAATCAATTGCTATATATGGAGTAACAAAAGACAAAAAAGCTACAGGATCTAGCAAAGCGTAAACAATCAAATGGAAAACTAGTAATGTACCAACGACCACATCAGGAGAAATTTCCTGATCCTAGTGGGACTGAATAGCATAGAGTCTATTTGTGTGCTGCCCACTGGTGGCACTGAAAGAGGCACCCTACTGATTCAAGAGACCGAACTAAGCTGAAAGACGATTATGATGACTCTGCAAACCCACCTGACGACACAGTCTGACTTTATGGTCTTGCTTGCCACATCCTAAACACACATCACTACCAGCTCTACAGATACCCTAGTGGTTTCTGCCGCACTTCTGGAAAAAGAGATTGGTTCGGGCACTGCTAACATGCCCTAGGGTTTAGGTCCTGATGTCCTATCGCGAATGCCATCTCTCAATTTTGGCACTGGAGCACTGCCTGAGGAAGTATTTGGAACTGAGGATTTTGGGAAGAACTGAGAACAATTCCTACCCTCTGACTTAGGCTGAGCGAAATTGAAACTACCTATTCTCGCCCTCTTTTTATCTCTCTCCTTCTCTTTATTCTTGGCCTACTCTATCTGCTAAGAATGGACTATGAGCCTATCTATGAACATCTCCTTAATAAGCATTGCGGTCCTACACTCCTTGACGATGCTGCTGGACACTCCTGACATGAAATTACTTTTGTTCGCTCTACCATCTGCTACAACATGCGGGGTATATCTAGCTAACTGAGTAAACTTGAGAGAATACTCCTGCAAAGTCATATTTCCCTATTTTCGGTTCATAAACTCCCAAACCATTGCTTTCCTTAACTCTAGCGGGAAGAACCTATCCAGAAAAGCAACTACAAACTTCTCCCATTCTATG
Source organism: Capsicum pubescens (assembly GCA_030864215.1). NCBI lineage: Eukaryota > Viridiplantae > Streptophyta > Magnoliopsida > Solanales > Solanaceae > Capsicum > Capsicum pubescens. The sequence continues at coordinate 116,417,032 of CM061546.1, forward strand.
GGCCTAACATCTGCAACCCTTTCTACCTTCCACTGTTTGAACCATGAGTGAGTCACATCCTATAACTGATATACGCTCAACTCAGATCTCTCAATAGTATTCATCCCCATGATATCAGTAACCTTCTGCACCTGATCAAGAAATTTCTTACGGTCCTAATCTGACTTAGATCGGGTAAACATGAAGGGTTCATTCAGGTGGAGTCCCAAATTCTGGCAGCAATAGTATTGGCAATTAGGTTGGCTAGAACCACAACTGGACGTTCATTCTGGGTTGCCACAGAATAAGCTAGGGTGGTGAAGGATTTTTTGAACTCCGTGTGGGAGACATGTTCCCCCAAAGGATCTAGATAGACGGGCTGAGGGGTTGACTCCTCTCCCATTTCTCTCCCCTGAGTCCTCTTTAGAGGAATATTCTGTAAATGCAAAAGAAACTAGGATTATAAATAGAGTGTATCTTGAGCTCTTGCTTACTTACACAAAATAAATACTGAAAGAAGGCAAACTTTTCCTAAAAGTTCTCATAGCCTCTTGTCCACAAGTGTGGCGCACAATACACCTATGCACAAGACTCTAATATATGCAGCTTTCACACTTCCTAGGACACTATTTAAACTTAGGCTATGATACCAAGTTTGTAACACCCCGATTTTGTACCCCGGACGCTACACAGTGCTCATAATCCCAAAGGACCACAAGCTAACCCATTACTGGTACCTGCTGTATTAACCGAGTAATAAATACTATAATTATGTAAAAATTGGTGGAAATATATTCCATAAGATTCAAATATGAATGTGATATCAAAATACCAAAATTGAATATAAGTATAGAAAAACTAATCAACTATCTGAAAATACTCTAGTCTGAAAAAACCTCAAACTGTCTAAACTTTGGAGTTGATGGGACAAGCCCCCAACCAACTCCATCTACTGAAATTAAAATGAAGTACTGTAAATAACAACTATGTACTCGAACTATTAGGACTCACCACTACTCTGAAAGCTGTGTATCTGAACTACTAAGGATGCTCTATAGCCTGTGCGTCTGAACTTATAATATAAGACATCATAGTACAAAGAAAAACATCTGTTAGTATATTGAATATACTGGTATGCTCAAAAGGTAGGCTGATATGCATGGGTTTATATGCATGCACAATAATAACTTTATAACATGAGTATGAGTGAGTAAGAGTAGATGCATGAATACATAGACTGTAACTGAGATCGTGCTAGTAAAGAGGAATAAATTGGGAGTCTGATAACCAATATATGAGTATACGAATACTGTATTACTGATTATCTTAATGACTATATCTTATATTTCTAAATACTATGGAACCATACTGAGTTCTGTACTAAGCTGAGTGACTATATCTGATAGTCCTAGAACTGTACAACTGAACTGAATTCTATTTGGAGACTGAGACTGGAACTGAGACTGTAGGAGGTAATAATTTAACCGATATTCCACCTCTCTAACTGATTTGGGGTCCAACCTATAACCTCAGTTTGAAGGGTGTCAATATCGTGCCATGGGTAAGGACAAGATGTAAACTAACCCTCTCTGACAGAAAGATCTTTCGTCAACCCTCGTTGACAGGATAACTCGGATGATAAGTATCAACCATCATAATGTCTGGCAGGAAGATACCTCAACCTACGCTGGATAAGTAATTCTGTAACGCAGAGATTGATACTAAGGGTCAAACCCTCTGCACAAAGGACTGCCCTCATTCCTGGGTTAACTCGCTGCTGAATCCTACTCCTAACTGAATAGACACTGAAGTGATTTCTAATTTGTACTAGGCTGGACGGAACGGTTACTGAGATTACTGTTTAGCTGAACTGAACTAAGTTCTTTGAGTTTCTTTGACTTATGGAATACTACTGAATTCGGTTATCTCACTGAGTTTATCGAGGTCTGAACTAGATACTGAATTAGACTAGACTAATATGGATTCTACTGAGTATTCCTAAGTTCTGTAACTGACTGAAAGTACTACTGATCGTGTCATGACTGAGACTATTCTATGACTGACCATAACTCAAGGTAATCATCTGAATTTTTGGGTACAAGTACCCCAGGACTCGATATCATAATAAGATACATGGCATAATATGAAACATGTAAACTATGAGGTTGATCATCATTCATTCATTAGGGCATTTTGAGAAACACTTGTATGATATAACTTGCACATAAGCTAACTTGACATGTTTTCATTCTCTTAATAGTTCACATGAAAAATTTATCAAGCACTTGGTGAGCAGAGTATATCCAAATAATATTGAACAACAAGTGAGCATCATAAGTCATCTCTAATTTCACAAGTCAAGGGTTTATCATGGATTGACATGAATCTACACATATAATGATTAATTTCGCATTATTTATATATATATATATATAGAGAGAGAGAGTCATGACTTAGGAACTTAATTAAAATATCAATATGGATACACTTTAATTCCAACCATGGAAATCATAAAGTTAATGATTGTAAAAAGACCTAAATAACCCCAAGAACGCGACATTTTAATGACTTAAAATTAAGTTACTGACACGCAGGTCAATGGGATGCGTCGATGGCATCGACGTGATAGCCAACGCGTCGCGCCATGTTCCCATCGATTCACTGGAATTGGATGCTGGTAGCTGAGGAAACATGGTAATCAATGCGATAGTCAACGCGGCGCGCCAAGATCGCGTTGATTCAGTGTTTTGGAATTCCAAAGGAGCTTCAAACAAAGTCCAAAAAATCTGAAACTTTTTTGGAAACTCCTACGGACATTCCTGATCATGAATCAACGTAAACATCAACATTTAATGGACATAAAGGTCACGAAAAAATATTTCCAACCTTCATAGGTTAAAATGACACTAAGTTTGAGCACTTAGCTTAAATATTCTGAGTGTGGGACACATTGACAACCCTAAAGGTCTGAATTAAGCTTAGTATTTTGCGGGGTCTAACACTATAAAACTTGTATAGTTAGTTATTCCATGACGAAAGATAAAGTTTCTATTATTTTATGGTCTATGTCTAAGATATGATCTTAGGGACTTATGAGGTGTTACAGTATCGCCCCCCCCTAGAATATTCAGCCTCGAATAAAGAATAATTATGCATAAAAGGGTAGGAAAAGAGATGAAATCCCAACAATGAGTTTATGAGATGAATATCTGATAGTATATATGCAATAACTAAGCATAAACCTAAACTAAATTTCATGAAAACAAGTATACATGAAACCAACATAAAACAACTAATGGGACATAAATTTTATATATTTCTAAAGTGGAACTATTACCTCAGTATTATGTTGAACTAGAAGGAATATGGTAAGGTACTTGGTCAATATATCTATTTTTGCTTCCCAAGAAGCTCCTTTAACTAGCTGATTTCTCAGAAGGACTTTGTGATGTTCAGGATTTTAATGGTACATCTTGCACTTCTTATGGAGGATAATTATTTGTTTTCCAATAACAATTGGTTTATTTGATACATGTTTTATTTGTTCTCATGATATACACTTAGCAGCAAAAATAAATCATAAAAGAAAGATTGTGGAAGATTAGATGGGATAATCGACAGACTGTCAGATACCCGATGGACCATTGAACTGACCTCCTCTCCCAAGCAGAATACTTGAATACTATAAAGATGGGATATGGTCTATGTGACTGACCGTCAGGCCCGCGATGAGTCATTATTACAGTCATCACAGATTAACTAGAATAAGTTAAAGTCTAGAATATAAGGAAGGATGGCATGACGAGATGTAAAGTCTCTGAGAGACCGTCGCACGTCCTATTGACGTCAACCACAGGAAAGGAATGCATTGGAATAAACCAATGGTCTAGCCGATGGACCGTCGCAGTCTTGATGATCTGTCTGGCGATCCTTCAGAGGTGACGTGGAAACCTGAATTTAAATTTCAAATCCAAACTTTATCGTAGTCTATTAATACCTAACTTACGACAAAAATAGGCATCTTTTGACTATTGCCCAAATTGTAATGTAAAATTTTCTGGGAAACAAGTTGAGAGACGAAGTTCACACTATTTTGTCTTAGGAATTTGGAATAGAGATTATCTTTTGTATTTTCAGTTTATTCTAAAAAAATTATGCGATTTAATATGCTTTTCTCTTTTTCAATAATGTGTTTCTAAAACTCCCATAACTAAGGTTATGATAGCCTTAGTTTAATTCAATTTTAGGGGTATGGGATTGATGAATTCCTATTAACAATTGCAATTATATCAACTTCTCTTCAGTTTTATGATTTCTTTTGGTTGCAAACTTGTCACAACCCAATTTCGTTGGTCATTATGGCATCTACTATAACCCACCAGTAGGCAAGCCCCCGTAGTCTTGAACAACTAGTAACAAATTACCCAAATACATATATAAAAGAATGCGGAATTGATAAAATAAGAGAATCAAATACAAGATGAAATCCCAAAACCTAGTGCTATCAGTACAAGAGATTCTTGTATAATAAGAGTAGAAAAGAGGAATAGATCAAAAAAATTACACTGACACAACTTTTCTCTAAATACAATATAGAAACTAGTCTAATACATAAAAGAGAGGTAACTAATTCGCCAAATGTCAAGATCTCACTCTTAGTTTATGAATTATGGATGATCCGCATGATGAATGCATCAACAGTGATAACTCGTATGATGAATGGTACGAGTAGGCAACTGCCAACTGCACTAAAAAACTCGTATGACAGGCTGCAGAAGTGTAGTATGAGTACCAAATTAATGGTACTCAGTAGCCAAATGCCAAATGCACTAAAAAAGATAAAGCTGACAAATATAACATATAAATATAACAAAAACTACACCAAAAGTCGAATAAATATATAACAAGTCAATGAGATAGTAAGAATGGCCTATTCTAGTCATGTCCAGTAGTACAACATATTAAGACTAAGGAAGTATCACGGGTGAATTATTCTATTCTAGTCATATTTATAAATATAAATACTATACCATATATTCAAGGACAATACATGAATAGAGGGCGAAAGAAGGATTTATATCAATATACAAAGCCAGGGAATGAATATACAATATGGACAAATAAAGGAACAGATATATTGTAGTACCATAGTTACATATATATATATACACACACATACATAAAAGATTAATTTGAGATACAACCTAGATCATCGTATCTTTAATTAAATCAACAAACAACAACACAAAGCATAATTATCACCCATATCTATGCAACTATCCCATACCAATTTATAGACATAGGCGCACACTAGTGATAGGCGATATGCATACTAGATTGAAGTTAAAAGTAAACAATCAATACCATAATTTCATCGTCATAGCATCCTCCGACCTTTTTGGGTATCACCACATCATCATAATATCCTCTTACCTTGCAAAACATCATTTCATTATCATAATATCCTTTGTCCTTACCGAATATCATCATATCATCACAATAACCAAATCAATGTTAATAATAGAGAGCGAAACCCACGAGGGCTAAAGTAAAGTACAAACCCCATGAGGGATAAAGTAAAGAACAAGCCTCACGTGGGATAATGTAAATAATCAAGAAAGGAGAAGCAAGGTAGATTATATTTCTATATTCATCACTCATCATCAATACCGCATCATCCATAAGTATATATATAAAGGGTGCACAGACTTAAGCCATGGCTAAAGAAGTGTAAGTCTATAAATCCATTACTTTTGGGACTGAATCATTATAAAGCATAGAAAGGGTCAAAATATCTCAAGATCGGAGTGAATAAAAGTATCAAATCATAGATTAAAATCTATTTTAGTCAATTCTTTAAAACATCATTATTAGCCTATTTCATGTATATAAATTTTCCATTTAGTCAGACAATTATTGTTGTAAAGAAATTTGTTGTTAAGATGAAAAAATTAGGTTCTAACTCTTATTTAGGATGAATAGTCATAAGATCATATTTTCACTAGAATCACATCATTCACTGGTATAATGATCATGAATGTACGAAATTTATACATGACATCACTAGTATTCAAATATTGGAATCATAAACATCATATCCTTCATCCCAAATCAGAGAGATATTTATATAAGCATATATCTATATTCATAACTATAACCGTATCATCTACAAGGATAATTACTTCACTGAAATGCCCTGATTTTCAGAACTAAAACGCTACATGGTACTCATGACGTTGAAGGACCACAAGCTAACCCATGACTGATATCTGTACCTGTAAACTGCATAATATCTAATAAAATATGCGGAAACATGAACTGTAAGGCCATAAGGTTCAATATTGATACATATTTGAAAAACATGGTATACCGATACCAAAAAGGAACATAAATACTAAAGTCTGAACTTCTAATCTGACATCTAGTCCGGAAGCCTCTAACTGAATTGAATAAGGAGTTGAAGGAACATGTCTCCAACTAACTCCATGAACTAAAAAACTAATCTGAAATACTGTAATAAAGTAATAATAATATTGTCCTCGAATGAAGAGGAGCATTGACTGCTGAAATATATAATGCTACTGCTGCTCTGAAACTCATGCCTCTGTACCTATAGCGTCAAATAAAACACCATAGCGCGAATACCTTAGTACGACTGAATGTACTGAGTATACGAGTAAGGTAGGCTAAATGCAAAGGGTTTTATATGCATGAACAATGATGACTGATATGAACGTGAGAATACATAGATACATATGTAACTGCAACTAAACTCATGGTGATACTGACTACTAAGTATGAATACAGACAACATGAGCTTCCTGACACTGAGATACTGAATGACAGAGTTTACTGATATTGATATACTGAATGACTGAGTTTACTGATATTGATATGTAATTCACTAATAAGTGAGGAACTGATACTGTATTACTAAATACTGGGAGACTGATTTTATATTACTAATAAAGGAATATTTGTTTCTGATAGTTCTGATTATGAAGAACTGATTTGATTGACCATATATAAAAGTCCTGAAATTGAGCTCATGATAACATGACTACTGAGTATGAATACTGATGACATGTATTTACTGATAACATATCATGAATGATAACTGAATTTTGATAACTGATATATCTGATAATATGAGTTCTAATAACTGATAGCATAAATGACTATACCTGATAGTCCTGATATCTTGAAGAGCTATCTGAGTTCTTTTACTGAGAATGATACTGAAACTGTGAGAAGTAGTTATCTAACTGATATACCCAAAATACGCTATAATAGATAAGCTGGAGTCCAATCTTTACCCTTATTAGAAGGGTGTCAATACCACGCCACTGGTAAGGACAAGCTGTGAGTGACCCTCATCTGGTAGGTACTCAATGAGAACGATGGAAACCCTAAACTCACAGGTTAAAACACCTCATCAACCCTAATCTGGCAGGTTAAGATGTCTCAACCTATGCTGACTACATAGTTCTAGAACGCAAGGATGACTACTAAGAATCACACCCTGAACTGGCAGGTGAGTTCCCATCCTTGGGTATTCTCGATGCTGAATCCTACTCTCAACTGAATGACACTAAACTGATTATACTGAACTGATTTCCTATTTTTTACTAGAATTAACTAAACTGTTACTGATTATTCTGTTTAACTAAACTGAACATGGACTGAGTTTATTGAGTTCCGATGACTAGCGGAACACTACTAAATTCAGTTAACTGACTAAATACTACTAAGTTCTGTTAGCTGACTGAGTTTACTGATGTTTGAAATGAATACAGAACTAAATTATACTGATACTAAGATTTGCTAAATTCTATAGACTGACAGAATATTACTGAGGTTTCGTATATTACTGAGTACTGAGTAAAACTGAACTGATACTGCCTTTACATGAGTTTTCCTGAGTCATGAGACTGACTGAAGTCTACTAAACATGGCTTGACTGAGAGAATCATGAAAACATAACATGGCTCTAGGAACACAGCTGTATTTTTTGGGTACGAATACCCCCAGGACTCGATAGAAAGAAGCTGACACACATGACATGACTTGATCACAAGATTTGAGTTCACAATTCACAATATTATAAGCAGGGGATAGTATACTTCATGTATTTATTCAATATTTCAAACATTATAGGAAAAGCATGGATATATTTTATGTACATAATTTATGCATCCATTATCATACATGCTTTATACACAACAATAACAACACATAATTTGCATGGAAATTCATATTGGAGTGTATGACTAACATGAACTTGTTAGTTAGATATCATGAAATCATGTAAATATGAAGTTCTAACATACTAGGCATTTTATCGAACACCTTGCATGGATTCTTTAAGGCATAGGTGGATTTCATACTTGTATTCTATCAATCCATCTAAAGATCATGATTTTTAACTAACAACATAACTTTCATGAGATATACAGTCATGATACTATTATATAGCAAAACAAACAATCATCAACATGGGTATGATCATATCACCACAACCTACCAAGATTTTCTATTTTAAAGATTGATTCTTGAACTCCACGAATGAAAGAAATCCATGGATGACCACTACGCATACCTTGGAAGGGAGGTTCTTGATGATTGACAGAGGAATTTTCCTTAAAATTTAATCTTCAAGGTTGATTGTGCAACCCTAGTTGTTTTTCTTCTACGGTGCTCTTGCATAGTGAACTTAAGCTGTTAGTAGGGTTGTAATGTAATTAGGAACTATATATTTTGTAGGGTTAAGTTTAGGGATGTGTAAGGAGTGTTAAAAGACTTAATTACCCTCAAAATAACTCAAAACAGAGTGTTTTTGGCACTTGAAACTGACTTAGGTGGTGCCCAAGTAATCGCACAAGCCAGGTTGGACGGCGCCTAACCAATCACCTAAGTTTGGTTGGGCGGCGCCTAACCAATCGCATACCCTTACTGTCTCTCACAAAAATGGGCATAACTTTTTTCTTAGGTATTGTATTAAGGCAAAATTGGTATTGTTGGAAAGCTAATTCGATTCTATATAATTTGGTGGGTAGAAATATGAAGAAATACCACATTAACATTGATTTATACTCATTCAAATATGAACCTTACGAAATCAAACACTAAAACTTGATGGATTCAAAAACTCTAAGCTAGTATTACCTTAAGTGACTCATATAAACATGCTTAATGCATCATAAGCTCTCTTATCGCTAGGATACTCATTGTAAGTCATGTACTCAAGTATGAATCACAGGATAGGAGATTTCATATGTAGGAAAAATGGTTCGTCTCCTAGCTTAGAAACAAGTGGGGTATTACAATATCTCCCCCTTAGGAACATTCGTCCTCGAATAGAAATTAACTGAGGCGGGAGAGATGATAAGATGAAGTACGTATATGACATACACTACTGAAACATGGGTTCATGACTGACATGACTGAAAGTTGAGAACAACATACTGAACCTGCATATCTGATGCATGGGAAGATGATTCATGAATATAAGACTGGGGATTCTAATAAAGTGAGTTTTCTCAAAATTAAGAATGCATAAATGATGCACAAATGAAAGGATGAATCCATGCATATCTGATGCATGATTATATGAATGGCATGATACGTGAATGTATGACTGAAAGTCCTGATGAGCTGGTCACGCATATCTGATGCGTGAATTCATGACTAAACTTACTCATGAATATACAATGGTAAAGGTATCAAGTTTGAACTGAAAACTGAGCATGGAACTTAATACCAAGTTTAGTAATGACATATGAACATGAGAACGAATAAGTTTAGGGAAAACTGTTACCTTGAACTGAAAATACCAATAAGTTTGAGATTAATTACTCCATATGCATGATCGGAAACATGAGAACATAAATGAGTCTGGGATGTGGTTGATATACTGAATATCATGATCTGAACTTAATCTTGAAAACATGGCATACGACTGAAGTTGGAGTTTGAGGGTTAACTTTTGAGTGCCCCTTTTCCAAACTGGATTCATCAAAAGAAAAGAGAGCAACATATTTATGTCAAGAAAGTTTGGGGGTATGATGTATCTCCCCCTTGGGACACTATGTCCGTCAAAGAATACTGACTTGGATGAGCTACTGAGGGGAATTGAGGCGATGCGCAAGACACCTAGGAACTGAGTGATGACTGAATAGCTAGGATCTGAAACTGAGCCATGATACATGAACTGAGCTAAACACGAGTGCATAAATATACCAACTTAACTGATTAATTGAATAACTGATAGATGAATACTGGATCTGCAAAGCTAAACTATACTTAGTCTAAATAGTTGGGCTGAGATTTTTGAGTTTTATGCATAGGAGATAAGGACTAACTGAGTAGAATGAGATATCTGAGCATGGATTCATGAAGTCTGTATTATTTGCGCATGTGAGACAAAGCGTATGACATGGCTCTGAGGTATTGTATAAACTAGGGTACTGAAACACTGATAACTGAGTACTGACAGCCTGAATGCTATGGTCAAGCATGTCTGGAACTGAACTGAGTTTCAAATCTGGTTACTGAACTGAAGATGACATTATAACTAAGCCTATAGCTAGTATAAAAGTACTGTATTCTGAGGCTAAGTAACTGGTAACTTAAGACATGGTTCTGTAGGACTATCTGAGTCCTTTATTGAATATTGATTTCTGAACTATCATTTTAACTAAGTTTTAGACTGATACTGAAGTACTGAATTCAAGGACTGAACACTAATCACTGAGTGCTGGATATTGAAACTATAATTGAGTTGGAAACTGAGTTTTTGATGGCTACATTCTGGGGACAGACATAAGTCAAGGATCTAAATGTACCGTTACACTTTGTACTTTCCCAACTTCTAAATACAACCCCTTGCTAGATGTTTACTTGAACATTTATCATGACATTCAAGCCTATCTTCACAACTACATCCTCATGCAAAGTAAGCATGCAACAATCTTCTCTTATCTAAACAACTTCTCATCACTACACTGTTCCATAAGGAGAGCTAATTGGAAGAGTAAATCAGAAGAAACTGAAACATAAATAGATACAAACTAAACTTGACACATGACTAAAACTTGAGGAATAAAATATAAATATTTTGGATTTACCAATAAGGTATGAACTGAAGATATACATGACGTAGTCTAAATGTATCTGATCTGTAGGGGCATAGCATAAGTCATGGAATCTAAGTATACTAGAAAGCATGATATGCGTACATAAGTCATGAGCTGCATGACCTGTGTCTATAGTTTCTGTACTCATGGGACATAATTCATAATACTGAGGGACATGGAACTGAACCCCTTATACTGGGAACTGAAGGCGTACATAATCCCAGGGAAAGTGTGTGAAAGTAGATTGTGCTCATGGAACATGATTTGCTCTGCAGAGTAAACTGGGACCCCTTATACTGGGAACGAAAATCATACATGATTTATGGGAAAAAGAAATGCATGAGTTTGGTTCGTGACCATAAAGTTGACATGAAACTCCTGAGTTGATTTTTTTATGATAGTTGAGGTGCAAAAATCTGCACTGAGATGAGGATGGGTCAAGAATTGTCTTCCCTTACTGCTTTCTATACATACTAGCTCTACTACTGGAGTCTGAGGGACTGACTTGGTCACTTGATCTATTATGACATACCTACATTCTGTTCAACAACTGTTTGTCTTACTAAACACATCATCTGATTTTGTTTCCTTATATACTGCTAATATTACATTCACACATTCATGCTTAATTTCAAGTCAATAAACTTAAATTCTTGCTCGCCTGCTAGCAATGTTCAAACTTACTAATTCATGTCAGTACAACTATCCCCATGAATACATAATCTACTCAGACTAGATAATACTATACCAACTCATCTACTACTAAACTCTTGGGTCCATGCTTAAAATTCTAGTTCTATACTATCATAGGATTCTGAGAAGGGATCTAACGGCATATCAAAAATTTGATCTGAGTTTACAAAGGAGTTCTCATGATCTTAAATGAAATTCGTAAAACTTTGGAACATGACTATACTAAGGGGATATTGTCCGAGCATGTGGCAAATTCCATAACTGTCTCCAGGGACTGCATGAGAAAGCCCTATCTTTAGGACTTGAGCTTCACTATTTCTGTTACCTTGAAAGTAAGGTAAGGTTGACATGAGGGGAGATTGATCTAAATCTACATGGGTTCCTTGGAGAAACTTACCATAGCACGATCTTGAGACATGAAAGAAGGGAAACTGTTCCTAAAACATCTCATAGCCTCCTGCACATAAGTGTGGTGCACAACACGCCCATGTACAAGACTCTACTTGATGTATCTTTCATACTTCCTAGGATACTATTGAACCTTAGGCTCTGATACCAATTTTGTAACGCCCTGATTTTTTGAACCGAAATGATACATGGTGCTCATGACCCCGAAGGACCTCAAGCTAACCCATGACTGATATTTGAACCTATAAACCGCATAATATCTCATAAAATATATGGAAACATAAACTGTAAGGCCATAAGGTTCAATACTAATACATATTTGAAAAACATGGTATAATGATACCAAGATACCAAAAAGGAACATAAATACTGAAGTTTGAACATCTAATCTGACATCAAGTTCGAAAGACTCTAACTGAACTAAATAAGGAGTTGAAGGAACATGTCTCCAACTAACTCCATGAATTGAAAAGCTAATCTGAAATACTATAATAAAGTAATAATAATATTGTCCTCAAATGAAAAGGAGCACTGACTGCTGAAATCTGCAATGGTACTGCTGCTCTAAAACTCATGCCTCTATACCTATGGCGTCAAATAAAATACCATAGCGCGAATGCATCAGCACGACTGAATGTACTGAGTATACGAGTGAGGTAGGCTAAATGCAAAGGGTTTTATATGCATGAACAATGCTGATTGATATGAACGTTAGAATACATACATACATACGTAACTGCAACTAAACTCGTGGTGATACTGACTACTAAGTCTTAATACTGACAACATGAGCTTACTAATGCTGAGTTACTGAATGACTGAGTTTACTGATATTGATATACGGAATGACTGAGTTTACTGATATTGATATACTGAATGACTGAGTTTACTGATATTGATATACTGAATGACTGAGTTTACTGATATTGATATGTAATTAACTAATAAATAAGGAACTAATGTTGTATTACTTAATACCGGGAGACTGATACTATATTACTGATAAATGAATGATTGTTTCTGAAAGTCCTGATTATGAAGAACTGATTTGATTCACCGTATATAATAGTCCTGAAACTGAGGTCGTGATAACATGACTACTGAGTATGAATACTGATGACATGTATTTACTGATAACATATCATGAATGATAACTGAATTTTTATAACTGATATATCTGATAACATGAGTTCTGATAACTGATAGCATGAATGACTGTATCTGAAAGTCCTGATATCCTGAATAGCTATCTGAGTTCTTTTACTAAGACTGATACTGAAACTGTGGGAAGTAGATATCTAATTGACATGCTCCAAATACGCTATAATGGTTATGCTAGGGTCCAATCTCAGCCCTGATTGGAAGGGTGTCAATACCACGCCACTGGTAAGGACAAGCTGTGAGTAACCTTAACATGACAGGTACTCAATGAGAACGGTGGGAACCCTAAACTGACAGGTTAAACCACCTCATCAACCCTAATCTGACAGGTTAAAATATCTCAACATCTTATGGCTACATAGTTCTTGAACGCAAGCATGACTACTAAGAATCACACCCTAAACTGGCAGGTGAGTTACCATCCTTGGGTTCGCTCGGTGCTGAATCCTACTCCCAACTGAATGACACTGAACTGATTATACTGAATTGATTTCCTAGTTTGTACTAGAACTAACTGAACTGTTATTGATTGTTCTGTTTAACTGAACTGAACATGGACTGAGTTTATTGTGTTCTGATAACTAGCGGAACACTACTTAATTCTATTAACTGACTAGATGCTACTGAGTTCTGTTAGCTGACTAAGTTTACTGATGTCTGAACTGAATAATGAACTAAATTGTACTTATACTGAGATTTACTGAATTCCATAGACTGACGGAATATTACTAAGGTTTCGTAGATTACTGAGAACTGAGTAAAACTGAACTAATACTGCCTTTACATGAGTTTTCCTGAGTCATGAGACTGACTGAAGTCTACTGAACATGGCTTGACTGAGAGTATCATGAAAACATGAAATGGCTCTAGGCATACAACTATATTTTTTGGGTACGAATACCCCCAGTACTCAATAGGAGGAAACTGACACACATGACATAACTTGATCACAAGATTTGAGTCCAGAATTCACAATATCATAAGCAGGGGATTGTATACTTCATGTATTTATTCAATATTTCAAACATGATAGGAAAAGGATGGATATATTTTGTGTACATAATTTATATCTCCATTGTCATACATTCTTTATACCTCAACAATAACAACACATAATTTTCATGGAAATTCATATTGGGGTGTATGACTAACATGAACTTGTTAGGTAGATATCATGAAATCATTTAAATATGAAGTTCTAACATACTAGGCATTTTATCGAACACCTTGCATGCATTCTTTAAGGCATAGGTGGATTTCATACTTGCATTCTAAAGATCATGTTTTTCAACTAACAACATAACTTTCATGAGATATACAGTCACGATACTATTATTTAGCAAAAAAATAAGCATCAACTTGGGTTTGATCATATCACCACAACCAACCACGCTTTAGTATTTTAAAGATTAATTCTTGAACCCCACGTACGAAAGGAATCCGTGGATGAACACTACGCATACCATCGAAGGGAGGTTTTTGATGATTGACGGAGGAATTTTCCTTGAAATTTGATCTTCAAGTTTGATTGTGAAACCCTAGTTGTTTTTCTCCTATGGTGCTCTTAGATAATGAACTTAAGATGTTAGTAGGGTTGTAATGTAATTAGGATCAATATATTTCATAGGGTTATGTTTAGGGACGTGTAAGAAGTGTTAAAAGACTTAATTACCCTAAAAATAACTCAAAACGGAGTGTTTTTGGCACTTGGAACTGACTTAGGCGGCGCCCAAGTAATCAGACAAGCCAGGTTGGGCGGCGCCTAACCAATCAACTAAGTTTTGTTGGGCGGCGCCTAACCAATCGCATACCCTTACTGTTTCTCACAAAAATAGGCATAACTTTTCGCTCGGGTATTGGATTAAGCCAAAATTGGTATCGTTGGAAAGCTAATTTGAATCTCTATAATTTGGTGGGTAGAAATACGCAGAAATACCACATTAACATAGAGTTATTCTCATTCAAATATGACCCTTACTAAATTGAACACTAAAACTTGATGGATTCAAAAACGCTTAGCTTGTATTACCTTAAGTGACTCATATGAACATGCTTAATGCATCGTAAGCTATCTTATCACTAGGATACTCATTCTAAGTTATGTACTCAAGTATGAATCATAGAATAGGAGATTTCATATATAGGAAAAATTGTTCGTCTCCTAGCTTAGAAATATGCAGGGTATTACATTCATGGATATTCTACTAATATCACAACACAACCTTTGGTCCAATAATGCATCCGATATTATTACAAAATTATAGCCACGACCTTAGGACCATATACATATCCAAAACTCATATCAATAATCATATTTACAAGCCTTAGCATGTCTACAATTATCTCACATATCGAAGGCATCTCATATCTAGGAGACATAATATATTACTAGTCCATAAATCATAACTAAGAGGCACATCAAACCTATAAAGCATCTCATATCTATAGGTTATATATCATGACTATAAAAAATATCATCTCTATTGGACAATTATCACATCTTGGAGGAAATAACATCTCGAAAGGCTCAATATCACATTTAAGAGTGAATAATATCACTAAAGGACAACCATTATATCTAAGAGGAAATAGCATCTCTATAGGCCCAACATCATATCTAAGAGGAAATAGCATCTCTAATGGCCTAGGATCATTTCTAAGAGGAATATCATAGCCATAAGTCATTAGCCATTTTCTGGGGGAAAATACCATGAATATTTGTCAAATCTCAAAGCAACCTCACATTAGGGTTTACTTGTCTCAACTATGCCTAACCTTCATAAATAAGTCCATAAAAGATAACACAAATTTTGGTCTAAGGTGGGCCGGACGATCCCACTTCTAATCCTCAATTTCCATATTTAGGTAGTCTACGCCCCAAACATTTCTAAGGTATCTAGTCAACATATAGATGTCAAGTAATCCCTAACCAAACCTAAGATAGGGAATTCAACTAGAAACATTGGCATTAAAGTCAATATTACCCAAATCACAGTTTCAAGATCACTAGGCTAGCCCAACTAAGGTTAATAACACTAACCTTGATTCCAATACTTAAACCATATCCCAAACCTAGCATCATATCAGCTTTGCTAAACGAAATAGTTTAATCTATGGAGAAGGCGATAGGATTCTAAAAGGTTATAAACATTCCATCATACGGGTCCAAAACCATTATCTAATCCTTAAACATCAATAATCAAGGCTATGATATTCTACTCATAATCAAGTCTAACATTCACATTAACATGCCATTTATAACTCACATCATCTTCGAAGAAGCGTAGGTAGAAGCCTACCTCAAAACAAAACCGTAAAACCTTATATCATTCACCACATATCCATCTTTACTTCACAATCCAAAAAATTCCATCACACTATCAATATAGTAATCTACTCATCAATACGAGTCTAATGACACCCATATTGCACCACTGTTCTTTGGGTATAAAAACGAGACCAAAAATCTTAATTGGGTTCCACTTACGGAAAACAATATTTCCGAGGGAAACCCAATGTTCATACATGAACAAGGAATCATAACCGTCAGGGAATGGGTGAAATTAAGCTATTTTGAGGGTAAAAACCAAGCCCTAAGCTATATTGGGGTTTTGGGTAAAAATTATGAAATTCAAGCATAAATTCGAAGGATTCTTACCTAAAATTCAAAGATATTCACGATAATAGTTGATAATAAAGATCCTAAGTCACCCATAATGATCAAATTTGAGTTATCATAACCATTTAGTTTCTTGGTTCTCAAGGGTGAAGAGAAAATGCCCAAATTCGCAATATTAGGGTGTATTTATAGACCCTCAGGCGAGTAGAAGCCGAGATCACCATAAATGGGTCACGATCACGTAAGGGTGATCACTATAGGGCTCACCGTGATTACGCTATCCTTCGTCATCACATATAAGTGCTGAAACTTAGAATTTTCCATGTTTAGGCCCAAGCCTTGGGATTTGTTCGGAATCCAATTTTTACAAATGAACTATCTAACCAGAATAAGTTTGACATTTTGTAAGCGTTGGCGAAGTGGGATTTTCTATCCGAGGTTTTTTCAACCAAATATGGTTCCCATACCCAAATAACTAATTTTCAAACTTTCCTACCAATAGGTCGAAATAAGCTCGGGTGGATTAGGACCCAAACCAAAGGTCTACCTAGACTAAAATTGATTTTCCAAGACTACTAAAACAGTCGGAATTTGGATCAGAGATTATTTTACTGATCTTTTGCTTAGTGGCCATTTGGAACTAGTGAAGACTTCTAAATTGGGAATTGGTTCTAAAAAACAAATGATCTCCTTAGTAATCAAACTGTTAGTCCTAACAAGTCATAAATGACTTGGGTCATCTTTGGAGAAGCTCAACGACAAAGATAAGCAAGAATATTAGAAATGACTAGAAGGATCGTTACAATATCCATTACTAATAAAAATTTCGTCCACTAAAGTCAACGAATAAAAAGAGCAGAAAAGCTAAAAACTATGAAGTTCTATGTCCACATGCTCCAAGCACGACTTCCTAGATAACCTCCATGAGGAGAGAACACCTTTGTGATTTTTGCCATAAGTATCCCCTTTTCAACTAGCACCCTCACTTCACTTCCAAGTAGCCAAAACTCTACTTCAACCACTAATTGGCCTCCAACTAAACTGAAAAGGCTGATATATGCATATCTGAATCATAACACACTGAAACCATCTCTATACTCACCAAAATCAATAAGGGCTCATCCAGGCCAAAGACAATCCAAGACATGAATCATAACCTTCATTTACCATTTTGCACCTGATATCCACTCTAAATAAGAAATAAAAACACCCAAGTTTGATCCGCACAATCTTATCACAGAGAATTCAATGAATGGAAGTTGATATGCTGAATGGCCATACCTGAAAAATATGAATAGGCCCACAAGGTGCTATTCTGATGATGAGGTCCAAACTATACCTCCTCTCAGAAGATGATATGGTTGCTCTCAAAATATAGTAAATCAATAAAGATTGGGTTCAAATCCCAAAGGAACACTTGGAATTGTGGATCTCAGTAGTTATGGGCAGCAGACAAAACAACAAAAGTAAATGGGGGTTTATGTAGTAATCTCGAGAAAGTAACTATATCAACTTTGATTGTAATCTGTCGTAGGTGAAAACTAGGATTATGTTCCCCCTGGATTCTCAACTCCTTAGGCTTATCATACTTTGTTAAAGAAACCTGATACTTTGCATGCATAATTGATAAGTTATGTACCCTCTGCAATTTTTTGGATGAGCAGAAGGATTTCACCCTTTACCTTTTAAATCTCAGGATTCCGCCTAACTAACCCTAATTTGGATACCAGTAAACTATGACCGTTTGAGTTTCTAGTTATTCGATGAAATCTAACCATCTTTATTTGATAAAACCTAGAAGCGTGGATTGACAATTAAACTCCAGATTACTGTTGTCTTTATCTTTTCCTAGTCATTACTTCTTTTTTGGAGTAAGAAGCAATATTTAGGTAGGATCCTAACTTTGAACTTGTTAAGAAAACTATTAAAATAAATATAAAGCAATTAATACATAGGTATCGATTCAGAATAACAAACACACTTCCCCTACATTGTCAATCCGTCAGGGTTTCCACAACCCTAGCTATAGGTTTTAGCCTCTCATTCTTGTGAAGAAATCAATATCATTAATAATCGAAAGCACAGATGAAATCACAATGATAAGAAGTATAAAACCCATAATCTTAACTAAATTAATCAACTAAATTTAATAAAAAAGCATCTCAAGATCAAAATTGAATCTTGGAATCAAAATATGTTTGTGTGTATCAAAAGTGTGTAACTCCTACTTAAAAACACATAAAGGGTATTTATAGTACATGGGGAAACCCTAAAACCAAAGCTCGAATGAAAAAGGTGAAGTTAGGGTCTGTGGCCATATATGGTCTGTACTTGAAACCTGACCCTGGGTGTAGGTAGTACTTGTTGTCAATAGGGTGAGCGCAGGTGTTGGGCGAAGGTACCGGATGAAAAAATCCTTCAAGTCAGCTATTGAGATTTTGGACTTCTAGTATTTGCTTTGCCTACTTTTGGTTCGTAGGTCCTACGTGTTGTCCACATGTTAACTTAGTAAGTACAAGAGTCATCTTTTCTGCTCTTTTTCAATTCTCTAACATACTTTGATCACGAACAAGATGAAAAGTATCCCAAACATCCATAATTGCTTTAAAAAGAAGCCAAAACACCTTTTTTCACATTTTTCATGAACTTAGCATCCAAAACATGGTTTCTTGCAAAACATACCCAAAATGCATCATATCTTACAAAATAACCTCAAAAACTTCCATATTTTCCTCGTTTTAAACATTGGATGTGCTATAGCACATCATTTGGCACACAAACAAAGATTACTAAGAAATACAATTCATGCCAATGCAAAAACAAGTCAAGGTGGTATTCAAAACTGGAATGCAGAAGGTCAAGGCATAAATAGTCATCACTAAACAATCCGCTCAAGGATATCCGATCAATCGAGAATGAAACCATATTGAATACAACATAAGTATACTACCCACACTGAGTATACCTTCCAAAATTATCAAAGTATACTGAAGACTCAAGGTCAAAATTGAAGAACCAATATAGGGGCCATGGGCTATCATCTGAACACTTATCAACTACAATCCATCCGAAGTCGACAAGATCAAATAGGTAACCATAAAATAGGCTCAGCCAACCTATAAATGAAATCTTAACTGAGTCTATCTAAAAATAAATTTTGCACTGATATCCGCAACTATAAGCTAAAATATCAGCATCAAGTCTAAATCATTCGATCGTCTACTACCCAAACCAAATCTGAAGACGTATGGGCATTATTACTCTGAATCCATAATAACTTCCAAATTATCATCCCAAGGTGTCAAATCCAAAATTGAGACAACAAAATCCAAACAAAGGTAAAACACTCACATCGACCATATTGTCTGAATTAGACATATCTGTACCATACATGTTGAGCCAAAATAAAAACATAGCAGAAGAACGAAAACACTATAAAGGATAAATCACTAGCTGAAAACTCAGGAGATGCACTACATATCCGCTGGAGGACATGAACTATGAAAACATACTCAAGAACTCCCCAAGGCTACAAACAACCCTAGAGAAGGCAAAATCTCTAACAACTTGGAGAAATACAACGTTAGCAAAAACTAATCAATCCAATACCCCATCTCAAGACAGAATAGCTATAGGAACATATTGTCAAGGAGAAACGCTCTATCAAGCCTTATTAGGCCGAACAAACTCTGGAATGGGCAATTCCATAATCCACAATGTCTGATGGGATCTCTGCCAACAAAAATATCATGGCTATCCTAATAACTACTCATGGTCAAAAATACTACCAACGTAGAGCTGATCGGCTTCTAGTAAAGGCAAACTCTATCGGAAGGATCCTCACTCCCATATAAAATACAAATAACACTATACTAATTGCTCGGTCTCTTTCCACAACTTTCATAAGTCTCAATGAAAGTGATATTTATGGTCCTCTCATAATCAACATCTTGAAGGAATGAAGACTCAGCTGCCATGAAGTGCTCCGACGCCAACTAGAGTGTTAATTCTAGTCCCTTTTTATACAACCATGCATTAATGTCCACCTCAGAAGGATATAACATTGAAATATGCCTGGTCTAATTGGGAAATCCAATCTCTTACTCAAAAGTTTGTCAAAAACCCTGACAAACATCAATAAACTCAACTATGGGGAGAACTGCTTGATGAATCAAATATCATCCATGGTTGAGAGTGATCAACACAGTGACTCAAATACCCAATGCTAAACCTCAATGGGTTAAAATAGGCACGTGCTCGACTAGAGACTATGCTAGATCCAATCTTTTTAGGTGATGATAAAGATCTTTAAAATCCATTTTTGACTCTCTAGTCCGACGTTGGGATGAAACTTTTAAAATACATGCTGAAGTCTCATCCGTATCAATTGATAATTTATCCCATCTTGTATCATTAATTAGGGTAAGAATAGAGTCAAAGAATGTATTTAAGGTTTATAAAAGTACAGAAACACATCAAAGAGTCAATAAATAAATTTCCTAAGAATGTCACTATAGATTTCCGAAATAGATTAAGGATGTATCTATACTGATACACATCACTCTAAAAAATACTTTGCTCATATACTAATATAGTGGTGAAGCCTAGGCTCTGCTACCAATTTTCCACATCCAAATTTCATAGGACATGATGGTTTCAATTATAACCCACCAGTAGGCAAGCCAAACACATAGTCTAGAATGGCTAGTAATGGACTACCCAAATATTTATATAAAATAATGTAAAATTGATAAAACTAGAGAATCAAATACAATATGAAATCCTAAAACCTAGTGGTATCAGTACAAGAGCTTCTAATATAATAAGAGTACAAAAGTGGAATAGATGAAATAAATTACACTAATATATCTTATATTTAAATAAAATATCGAGACTAGTATAATAAATAAAAGGGATGTAAGAAATACTACAATTTTCATAAGCTTACTCTCAGTCTCCAAACCATGGCTGCTCCACAAGAAGAATACATCAAGAATGATAACTCATACTATGACATGCATATTGCAAAAGCGTAGTATGAGTACCAACCAAATGTTACTCAATAGATAACTGCCAACTATGCTCTGAATAAAGAAGATATATATAATATATAAACAGAATGAAAACTATACCAAGAGTCCAATAATCATATAAAAACCCAAAGAGATAGTAAAAATAACCTATTTTATTCATGTCCAAGAGTCTAACATAATAAGACTAAGAAAGTATCAAGGGTGAACTATACTATTCCAGTCATATTCATGAATCTCAATACTATACCATATATTCAAGGCTAATATATGAATAGAGGGGAAAAGAAAGATATATATCAATATACAAGGACAAGAAATGAATATACAATATTGAAAAAGGAAGTAAGGGATATAGTGTAGTACAATATCTATATATAGCTATAAATATAAACACATAAATATAAGGTCAATTTGATATACAACCTAGATCATTATATCTTCTGTTAAGGACTCACTATAATCCTATCAGGATTTAGTACTAACATACTTAGGGTTTTTAGTCCATCGTGATTAGGTTTCTAACAATAGGTGCATGGGTAGTTTGAGTACCCATGGAATCAAGGACATAGAATGCAAGGAAAGTATAAGTACCTATAGCATTAATGATCTGGGATTAATTAATATCCATTGTTAAAGTCTGAGTAACCATATGGTGGGTCGCCCGTAGTATGATATGCAATGTGAGATGATAGTTTGGCTGATTTAAATGATTATTAAACTATGTGTGGTGATACAATAGCAATCAACCCTCTTCATCCAAAAATTTTGCAAAATTCAAAGGCATGGATGTGAGAAACATTGTGACAAAATTTTTCACTCTTTATGTCACCCCGAAAGATGACTTTGAAAAAAATAGTGAATACTTCATCTTTTTATTGAGAAAGGAGAGCAATTTAACCCCCTGATAAAATTCTCATTCCATGTGATTTAGGTTAGTTGTCTTCATCTCATGTGTACTTGCACCATCTAGAACTTGCCCCATTAGTCTTTCAAAGCTAAATTTTTTATTGTGTTTGATTGGTAAAATGATCATCGGTCATCTTGTGATTTTGGAAGACCACTTTAGCCTAAAAATCCAACCAATACATAGTAGTTACCCCTAGTAACTGATACGGGCCTAAAGTGCTTATTGATTGCAAGGACTTCTCAAAGGATCAAGCTTAAGAATTGACTAAGTGTTTGAGCATTTTGAAGTCTTGTTCAAGAGAAGAAAAGGATGGAAACTTAGGAATTCAAGAAGTTCTTCAATTGTAGGGCAAGATGGACTTTGCACATTCTAATTTAACATTCAAGAGGTACCTCCTTTAAGCTCTCATTAAGGGAATTCTAGTCTTTTGTTATGTAATAGTATAAATAGACATTTTATCCTTTATTGTTATTAGACTCTGATAAATTGAAATTGAGTATTACTCTTAGTATAGTTTCTTTCCTTAGTGTAGTGCTTGGAAAAGACATATTAGTGTAGGTCTTGGAAAATACATCAAAACTTAAGTGTTTTAACGTAATTGAACGGATTTTAATTTATGTTGAACATTTGGCAAGAAAGGTGTGATTGAGGAGTGTGAGTTCCTTTGGTCCACCTAAGAGTGAGGTTTGAACTAGCATTGTAGAAGTGTGTTTGAAGGTTTGATACACTTTCTTATGATAATAAATAGTGATAGTAAGGGTCTCATTATCTATCCTTTTATTTCTATGCAAATCTTCTTCATCTCCTTTCTTCTTTGTGTGTTTTCCTTTTTAATGTATTTGCTGTTTTTTGTTCCTTGTGTGTCCATTATCGATTTTAGCTTAAGAAAGTGTATCAAGCCTTCAAAAACAAATCACCAATGGTAGTTAAAACCTCACTCATTGGTGGACCAAAGGAACTCACACTCCCCAATCACACCTTTCTTGCCAAATGATCAACATAAATGAAAATCCATTCTATTGCATCAAAACACTCAAGTTTTGATGTCTTTTCCAAGACCTACACTAAGATAGCTTTTCCTAGTCCTACACTAAGGATAGAAACTACACTAAGAGTAATACTCAATTTCAATTCATCAAAGTCTAATGATAATAAAGGCTAAAATGTTTGTTTATACTATTACATAACAAAAGACTAGAATGCCGTTAGTGAGAGCTTAGAGGAGGTTCCTGTTGAGTGTTAAATTGGAGTGTGCAAAGTCCATATTTCCCATCAGTTGAAGTGCATCTTGAGTACCTAAGTTTCCCTCCTTTTATTCTGTTTAACAAGACTTCAAAATTCTCCAACACTTAGTCAATTCCGAAGTTTGGTCCTTTGAGAAGGCCTTGCAATCCATAAGCACTTTACGTTTGTATCATCCTCTCCATCTTGAAAGGAATTTGTCCTCAAATTCGCACCTTGCAAAACCAAAGAGAGGAAAGAAAACAAGCAAACATTCCTCAAGGAATGAGGGTTAACATTAGTACCAGAAGTAATGTTGACAAGCCAAGGCTGCAAATATATGCAATATAACCAAGGATCCTTTGAATCAAATATTAAAAGTTCAATGAAAAATGCATAAAGGATTTGGTTTTAGGATTCACCAAAAGTGATACTTTGTTTGTCATGTAGACCAAGAAACATGTTGGGTGCACCAACATCATCAATTCTATATTTGGCACCAGGGTCAAACGGGAAGAGTGGACATAGACACGGGTCTAGACAATACTCTAATTTCCCATAGGCTTTACCCAAACTACATGACATACTCTCTATAATAGCATACATATTATCAAAAGCAAGTAGAGAGTAGAGAAAGGTATCACTAAAGTCAACTTATACTAAGGTGTCTTCATGTATGTACTCACCACTAGTTTCAACATCATCACCATATGTACTCTTAACAATAAGATCACACATAGTAGAAGAAGAAGTAATTTCCAAGAAATGGACACTTTATACTAATATGGAAGATCCCTTAAGTAGAAATATACCACCACAAAGTTCAAAGGGATTATTGCTTAAGTCTTTACAAAAATAAAACAATTCATCCTCATAATTATCAAATAAAGGTAGGGTGTCATACAAAGGATCACATAGGCAATCCTTTTTCAAAGAAAAAACCTCCTATTGGGTTTCTTAAATATTCAAGAAAATCAAACATTCATCACCCAATTGGTTATTCCTTTCAGAGACTACACATTCCTTACCCTTAAGAGCATTATCATCTTTCAATAAGAGATTTCCATCTTTAGGAGGAATGTTTTCACACCATAGTGGGTTAGTATATAGGCTATAGCCTCGAAAGTAAGCTATACCATCCTTTTTCACCACTAGGATCATTAGGAGTGTCTATGTCATCATCAAAAAAGGCATTATTCCTATAGAGAGCATGATCTAATCCACGGGTAGATTTAGAACACGTGAGTTCTTCACTCTCTAAAAGATCAATATCAAGTTTCAAAGTGGTTTCAAGCACAAGATTGTTCTGATAATAGCTCTCGGGTTCACTCCCATTTTGTTGACCAACATTATAAAATTCTTCAATCGCTTGAGTTCTATTAATTACAACACACATAACCTCAATAGTTTGGAAATTTTTACACACTATTTGATCAATACAAGTTTCACAAGGTGATGTACGTTCATTAAACATAATGGCTTCAACACTAGGTTGACACAAATCAATCCTACAAGAAGATTCAATTCGTTCACCAATAGGATCAACTAGTGTATCCACTCTCACAACATGTAAATCATCAAAAATAGGAAAATAATCAATATACAATGTACTTTTATTCATCACATTGGCTTCAACACTAGGTGGACTTAAATTAATCTTATAAGAAGAGTCAATTTGGTCATCAATAGGATCAACTAGTGTATCCAGACTCACAACATATACATCATCATAAAGAGGAAAATAAATAATAGACTCACAAATAGATAAGCTACCACTTACGCTCAATGGGATACTAGCCATATAATCATCGTTCACATGCACAAAAGTGTAAGAGTTAGCTATTTTACCTTTAATCTCTTGAGAAGATTCTTCTTGTATCCCACCACTATGTTTATCTCCATCTTGAGGATTGAACTCAATTTACTTGGGATATAACTCTTCCTCTTCTTCCACTTTGATAGAGGGAATTCAGTTTTGGGAAGCTTGGATAGGGGAAATCAGATTTGGTTGAAGGAGGATTTGAATTGGTGGCCTCGGATTTGGTGGAGTGTAGGAACTTTGGTTTTGAGGAGTTTGAACTTGTGGAAGTTTTGGAGGACATACTATATCACATATTCTATCAACCATCACTTTCATTCTAATCACACCAATATTCTAAAATGTCTTTTCGGTTTGCACCATGTCTACCTTTCGGCCAAGAGCCTCAATTTCGGCAATAATTGTCCCAAGCATGTAATTATCCAAGATTTGGGTTTGTGAACCTTCAGAATCCATGTTCAAGTGTAACTATAAAGAAGAAAAAAAAAGAAAAGAAGAACCTACAAAATGAGAAAAAAAGTTAGTTCAAAAGCCTCACCACACTCTCACTCGGGTGTCACCTCACACTTGGTCTCACAAGTGTTGAAAACTTGACAATATTTGGTAAGTGATTGAGTGGTGAATATGCTTTGGAGCAGATTTTTTTTTTTTTATATGACTTGAGTAAAACAATGTATGGACTTGAACCAATAAACTAGTGCGAATTTAAAATGGGAAAAGCATACAAAAATTGAAGACACAAAAAAACTGACTCAAAAACTAATTATCAACCTAGTAGGTAGTTAATAGTTTGCTAATTAGTGATAGATTTTACCACACAATAAACTAGAATAAAAAATGAGAAACTAAGAAATCTAGTTTAGAGCATAATTAGGTTGATCAACTAGTGATAATGTGGCACAATGTGGTCGGTTGTCAATTTTTGTAAATATTTCCAATTTCAAACTTGTAGTTTTGGCCAAGTATCCACTAAACAGAGTGTTTGAATGAATTTGGTGAAAAAATGGAGGATTGGAACCTTTTTTCTAGTTCAAATGTATTTGAAATCAATGGTCCCCCCACTTGTACTTTCAATATTCCCTTTGTCTCTTCTTCTTTTGGATGACTTGAATATTCTTGGAATATTCTTTTGTACTAACAACTTTTTTGCTCTCCTTCTTTGTTTTTCTGGATCTAACAGCCTTTTTGAATATTCTTCTTCAACAAGCTATGAAGATGGTGAAGAACAATATGAATATTCAAGAGTTGACCGAAGTTTGACCACAAGGAAAATGAGCTCTAACTTCCATTTTTCTATTGGACCTAGGTTCCTTGGGTCAAGGAAAGATAAAATAATACAAAATCAGTCACAAACATGGCACAAAATGATATGCACCACGAGATACCACCTCAAAAATCTTCAAACAAGGGACAACAATGGTGGATCTAGATCAAATTCAACCAAACCTTGCACAAAACTTAGATCTAGACACTTTAACTACTAGATAACAAGAATATAACAATTGAAACCTTCAAAACATAATAAGAACTTGTAGATCGAACTTGGAAGCTTTTGATTTACAACAAGCAAAGCAAGATCTATCTTTTTTTTGTGATTTTTCTTTGGGTTTTGACTCTTTTTGTAAGGATTTTCATGATAAAGACACTAAAACCAAGACTTAGGGTTGTAGAAACAACCCTAAAAAGGATCTGATACCAATTGATACACTAAAAGATGGCTAAAACCAAAAATGGGCACAGAAGGAACAAAAAACAGCTACTACAATAAAAAGGAAAACACATAAAGAAGAAAGGAGATGAAGAATATTTGCATAGAAATAAAAGGATAGATAATGAGACCCTTACTATCTCTAATGATTAGCATAAGAAAGTGCTTCAGCCTTTCAAACACACCTCGACAATGGTAGTTCAAACCACACTCTTACATGGACCAAAGGAACTCACACTCCTCAATCACACCTTTCTTGCCAAATGTTCAACACAAATGAAAATCCATTCAATTGCATTAAAACACTCAAGTTTTGATGTCTTTTCCAAGACCTACACAAAGATGGATTTTCCAAGCCCTACAATAATGAAAGAAATTGCACTAAGAGTAATACTCAATTTCAATTCATCAAATTCTAATGAGAATAAAGGGTAAAATGTCTATTTATACTATTACATAATAAAAGACTAGAATGCCCTTAATGAGAGATTAGAGGTGGCGTCTCTTGAGTGTTAAAATAGAGTGTGTAAAGTCCATCTTTCCATTTAATTGAGGCACCTCTTGAGTGGCTAAGTCTCCCTCCTTTGCTTCTCTTGAACAAGATTTCAAAATGCTCCAACACTTAGTCAATTCCGAAGCTTGGTCCTTTGAGAAGTCCTAGCAATCCATAAGCACTTTAGGCTTGTATAAAGTCACCCTTTTTAAGACTTTGGACTTTTTTTGGCAAATGTATTACAATCCATGACCCTTTTATTCATCCCCTCTTGAACCCTATCCTCCTTGAACTTAAGAATACAAATTGAGGCTAAAAGCCTATGTTGGGGGTGGTGGGAAGATAAAGAAGTATAGTTGAGCCACTAAGTCATAAGAGGGTTCCTACAAGCTTAAACAAGTAAGCTTTTTTCTTTGAAGAATGAGAAAATCCATTAGATGAATGAAATGCATAGCTTTTATATGCATTCAAAAAGAGTGAAAAAAGAGGTGAAGAGCATATAAGTAAAGAAAAAAGGGAAAAGTAGGCAAATTAGTAAAGGATATAGAAGTGGCCCAAATAGCAATGCATGAAAGAATTGTGATGGTGAAGTTCAAGTAGTGTTTAGCCTTATTTTTCTAAGTTAATGTCCTACTGTACCCTGAACCTACATAACAAGCTCGAAAAAGTCCATTGGTGATTCCCAACTAAGTGAGGTCATTGTAGTGGTGATTGAAAATAGGGGCAAGACTATGGCATGGTACTTGTTAACATGGAGAATTTCTCGACAGAGTGAGTCTTTACACTTAAAATTCCTTGTTGCATGATTGGTAACTAGGTGTGTGAATGTTTTCTTTCTTGTGAGGAGGCGGGTGAACTAGTTGGGGTTGGTCATTTTGTCATCTTCCATACAATAGGATAAATGGAAGTATAGCATGATAGTTTTCAACATGTGAGTCATTTCTAGTTTGTTAGTAGTTTTTATATGATTGCTCCTCAAAGTCTATTGCATCCTTCACTATTTTATTTTATGATGACGGGAGTTGTTAAAAACCTATTTACCCATGTGTGAAAAGCATTTGGTTTTAGAAATCAATTTTAAGCCATCATGATCATTGGGTGATAGAATAAAGGAATACATATGAAATTGTCTCATAATAAGGGGTGGTGTTTCTTGAGGATAAACAAGGTCTTAAGTTGGGGGTGTTGATGAGGGGTGATTCTTCCACTCATTCTCACTAAACATATATGGACATTACCTTATTTTGAATAAATGAATAAGATATATTGGTGATAAAATGCACTAATATCTACTCTTTGTAGCATAGAGTTGAAGATATCAAAAGATGTGTATTGGAAATGAAACTGATAAAAAAGGAGCAAAGAAAAGTGCAGCTGAAGACCTAGACTACATCAGTCTATGTTACTGCGACCGCGGTTCTCCATTCGCGGTCGCGGTAAGTTAAGACCATCAACACAATGTGGTCGCGGAACACAACTATGGTCGCGTGTACGTGGTTGCAGACGGACTTGCGTGATCATGGCTCAGCAGGAATTTGCCTAGGGAAAGATCTGTAAATGCAATTAGATGAATCCCAAACCATATTTAATTAAAAACCCTTTCATCTTTGGGTATTTCTTACCGCATAATTAATTTTGATCGAAGAAAAATATTCCCTACTTAGGAAAAGGTGTAACTATTCTTGGAAACTTAACTTCTTAGTGATTTTGTGAAAATGAATGCTTTTGATAATCCTCATGGTATATTTCTCTTTACTTTCTTCATGAGTAGCTAAGTAATTTTGTCTTGGTATTATGTTGAACTAAAGTGTAATTGTGTGTGGGTAGTGGTCTGTTTGAATGATTGTTAGTTGTTGAGTATGGATTCCACCATTCCTTGAGCTTATTAGTTGGAATTTGATGGGTGAAAACCCTAAATCACTAAATGGGTTTGATGGGTGAAAACCCCAAACTCTAAAAATCCTTTGTTATTCTTGAAAGAAGGACTAAGGTGAACTTAAGGTAACCCACAATATTCTTGAAAGAGGATTATAAAGGAATAAAGTAAAGATAGACAATTAATTATATGGTTTACTATCTTTTGGAATAGAAAAAATAAGTGTGATGGGAATGTAAGCCATGTCAAGAGTATCATCCTTGAAATAGGGATGCTTGATTGAGGTGTTGGATGATTACAAATTGCATGCTTGTTTGGTAATTGGAAGAGCCAAAGGTGAAATTATTGTACTTTTATTGAAAGATTGTCTACAATGACTTTTGACTTCGCCTATCCTTAGATCAATAACTAAAAGTCCTGCCCAACCATCTTTTACAAACATACTTTACGTTTTGGTAGACATGATCCCAAGATCCTCTCTATTCTTAATCTTAAAATTAAAAGTGTTGTATATGTGCTTTGTTAGTTGACAAACCGGCTCCAAACCAAAATTCCCCCATATTATTTTACAAGTCTTATTAATTATAATTCTGGGTAAACGTGCAGTAACTATAACACCCATAAGATTTAAACCCTATAATTCACTCCTTGTGGATTCGATCCCAATTCTAGTTTGGTTGTTTGACAACGACTGCCTCACCCCTTAATTATGGGAGTGAGTTGAGCATTATCAGATCCCACTTCTAATCCTCAATTTCCAAATTTTGGAAATCTACGCCTCAAACTAGGCTAAGGTATCTAGTTCATCTTGTAGATGTCAAGTAAGCTATAACCAAACCCAAGATAGGGACTTCGACTAGAAACATGGGCATTTAAGTCAATTTTCTCCAAATCACTACTTCAAGATCTCTAGGTTTGCCAACTAAGGTTAATCATACTAACCATGATTCCAATACTTAGACCATATCTCAAGCCTAGCATCTTATCATCTTTGCCTAACACAATATTTCAATCTCGGGAGAAGGCAATTCTAAATGGTTATAAACATTCCATCTTACCGGTCTAAAAACCTCATCTAATCCTCAAATATCAATAATCAAGGCTACACTATTTTACTCATAATCAAGCCTAACATTCATATTTACATGCATTATCTTCAAAGAAGTGTAGGTAGAAGCCTACCTCAATGTCAAACAACCAAAACCTAACGTCATTCACCATATGTCCATCTTTACTTCACGATCCCCAAAATGCTATTGCACTATCAAAATAGTAATCTTCTCATCAATACGAGTCTAATGATACCCATATTAAACTATTGTGCTTCGGGTCCAATAATGATACCAAAAACCCTAAGTGGGTCCACTTATTGATAACGTGTTTCCAAGGTTAACCCAATGTTCATACATGAACAAGGAATCATAACTCTAAGGGAAAGAGTGAAACAAGCCATTTTGGGGATAAAACCTATCCCTAAGATATATTGGGGTTTTGGTTCCAAATTATGAAATTCAAGCATTAACTCAAATGATTCTTCACATTAATTTGATGATATTCGTGATAATAGATAATAATGAAGCTCCTAATTCACCCATAATGATCAGTTTTGAGTAATCATACCCATTAAGGGTTCTTGGCTCTCAAGGGTGATGAGAAAATGACCAAATTTAAAACATTAAGGTCTATTTATAAACCCCCTAGGCAAAGAGATTCTGAGATCTCCATAAATATGTCGTGATCATGCAAGGTCCATCACTATAGGTCTCACCGCGATTGCACTATCCTTCGTCATCACAGATGAGAGTTGAAACTTATAATTTTTTAAAGTTTTTTCCAATGCCTCTGGATTTGTTTGGAATCTAATTTTTATAAATGAACTATGTAAGCACACTAAGTTTGACATTTAGGAGGCGTTGGAAAAGTCAAATTTTCCATCTAGGCTTGTTTCAACAAAATGGGGTTCCCACACCCAAGTTATTGATTTACAAACTTTCTAACCAATATTTTGAAATGAGATTGGGTGCATTGGAACCCAAACTAATGGTATACCTAGCCTAAAATTGATATTCTAGAGCTACTGAAATTGTCGAAATTGGTATATGAGATTATTTTGTTGAATTTTTTGCTCGGTGGACTTTTGGAACCAATGAAGACTTCCAAATCGGGAACTAGTTTTAAAAACCCAATGATCTACCTAGTAACTGAATTGTCAGTTCCAGAAAGTGATAAATAACATGGGGCAGTTATACAGAAGCTCAAATAGTGAAAATATATAGAAATATGATAAATAATCAAAAGGGTCATTACGAAACTTGAGTAATATGCCCATAACATAACTTAATTGAACAAAGAAGTTAATGTTATGAAAAGAGAATAGTGAAAAGATTATTAGAGCTTTTAACCTCTAATTTTAATTTTGATGCCTTAATCGAATCAATTTCTTGGTAAATTGATTTATCACTTTATGTTTGAAAGAATTAAAGCGAATCCATAGTTAAAGGTTGAAAAATAATTATTTGGGACTATCTATGCAAACTAATCAATAATTGTAATTAAGAAGATAGAGTTTGGAAAACCCATAACCCTTAGTATAGAAACAACTCAACAAATATAACCCTATTTTCTTAATTCTCATTGATTTATACATTGCACGGAAAGCATTGGTTTTTATAACTCTAAATACATATAAGTGATACTCTCAATTAAAAACCCTTTATCACTGAAAACTTATGATTAACAACATATTAATGAACACACACCTTAGTTATCACCTTATTCACAATTTGATTCAACCCTAACCTTAGTTGTGTTATATATTAGACAACGACCTTTTACACTCTTTTTTAAGATTTTAATTTTGACGTATCAAATTGTTTGCATCTCTGTCAGGGTATAGGGTTGTCAATCAAGTATATATGTATTAATTTCCTCTTTCTCAAGTTTCCTAATTTTTCATTTATTTGTTATTTTATGTATTTGTAGGCTATCGATTATGCATGCCACGAACCCATAGGTCAGGAGAGCAGTTATTACTTTATAATCCCTAACCTCAAAGAACTCTGAGAAGGAACATGGCTAACTAACAAGAGGGTTCAAGACTAGCTTATTTTTCCAAAGCACAGATTAATGAACAGAATGTCAATGCACCTATACATGTTCTAAATATGGATGATGTATCTTGGAGATGATGAGTTAGTTGATCGAATGAATAGGTGATGTACTAAAAATGTTTCATCAATAAATTGAAATCCACAAGCTAGAGGTATAATGCACAATAGCCTGCGGTGTAGTTTGATCCTGATGATAATGATAATTTAGATGGAGCTAGTTACTCAGGAGCAATCATTCCACAATCATTGGTTCCTATTCTGAAATTTATTATCACTAGCATGATGATTCAACTACTAAATTTGAAAGGATTGTTTGGTAGATTACCTGGGGATGATCTAACATGCATTTGGTGAATTTCATCAATATCTTCAAGTCATTAGACTATCCTTGAGTTGGACAAAATGCAATATGTATGAGTCTATTTCCATTATCTATGTATAGGGAGGCTCCTCTATGGCTTAATGCGATGGCAACTGATTTTAGAACAAAATGGAGGAAACTGAAAAGATCTTTCTTATAATGGTTCTTTTCCTCTTCTAGGATATTATAGTTGACGGATAAGATCAACTACTCTAGGAAAGTACCTAATAAGGCTCTTCATAAAACATGGATGAGCTTTAACAAGATGTTGATGTAGTGTCTAAATCATAACCCGACCAATGAATAATTGATGGCGATATTTAGAATGCTCAAAACTCAAATACAAAGCCAACAATGGTCAATTCCAAATGAGGAGCTTTAATAGATTGCACTTTTTCTGAGGCTACAAATATATTGGATAAATTGACAAAGATGAGTAGAGTTTGGCATACCAAAGATTCCTAGATAGAAAGAAATACTTACTCAAGTGGGATGTCGACGGAACAAAACTTAAGAGAAGAGGAATATAATAAAAATATGGTTTATATAAAGACACTGATGGATTTTATCACTAAGCATTTTCGCTCTAGAAATATGGAAAAAGTCAAAGCTAAGGGGTCTTATTGTAGGGTAGTGAATCATATTCTATGGATGAGATGAATTATTTGAATAACTAATGGGTTTCCAGGATGATGGACAAGGAAACAAAGGTCGAAATTATTAGCCTAAGAATTATTTTCCAAATTTGCTAATATACGGTGTATTGCGATTGCACAAAGTGGACTATGATAGTATAATGGTGATTGCAGTAAGGCCTATGGAGATCAACCTTAGGTTATTATAGTCTTAATGATGGCGATAGCAACATGTCTTTACTTGAAGGGGCTATAAATAGACTCCAATGTCGCAATTTTGGGCATTTTCTCTGCATTGTGGCTCAAAAACAACCCCTAACTTAGTACACGATATTTTTTAGGACACTTATAATGCCAACTATTACATATAGACATGTATTTATATCAATCTTAAGATGTAGCACAACATGTTGTAGTACAACAATGCTTAGTTAATAGACTAATACCTTTTCTAGGCAACATTTAACCCTGGAGGATTTAACGAGAAAAAATGCCAGACTTACTGTGGACAGCCTTCTCAAAGATAGTAAACGATATTCGTAATTCATACAACACTTATAGAAGTTATTAGTATATCAAATTACCGTGCAGAATTTCAAACGACAACTCAATCCGATGTTCCATACTCAAGACTTCGCGAAACTGGTAATTTCAGGTATCATATCCCGCGATCGTGGCTGAAACCAAGTGGAAACCTATTGGTAGTATTTGAAGAATGGTGTGGTGATCCAACAGGAATTTCTTTAGTAAGAATATCAAGTAAAGAGCTTGAAAAGGTATGTGTTGTAATCTACTCAACTACGGAGCATAATAATATATAATGGCTTAATCATTATTTGTCTTCTCGATTCTGGAATTATAGAGATAAATTAAAAGATTACAGTATAGATTTGAACATTTTTGACTAGTGTTTTATAGAATGCAAGGCATAGATACCCCACTTTCAACAACTAAATTTCTTTTTAGTTGGTATTGAATAATCTTTGAGAGTTCTTGTTGATTGTGTCCATTGCATTTTTATTTATGATATATTCAGGTTCAAGTGTGTTATTTTGAATTTTCTTATCTGGTTTTTGGTCAAACTGCTGGTAAATTCAAGGGATTGTCATTTCAGTGCTAACTAATTGAAATTATTTATTCATTTTTATAGGTGTCCAAAATCAAAGATATGAAGAAAGAACTGATGAACAAATTGACAGTATTTTGAATTGTTGATTGAGTCTTTAATATCGATCTTTTTTATTTTAAATTTTGTGAAACTTATCGCCACTCAAATTCGATACTATATGGGAAACTAACGATCATTTGACTTTAGCATTTTTATTTTGGGTTTAGATTACTAGTTTGTTGTTTATTTTAATTTGGATTATTATTAATGAAAGATTTTGTTGTGATGTGTGTATATTTATTTCAATTGGTATATTAAATGTTAATCGTATTTGAAGTAGTTGGAATAGGTGGCAAAAATTATTGCAATAGCTAATTATAATAGTCGCAATAGGTAGCAAAAAATATTGCAAAAGACCTAAAAAACAGTTGCAATAGGTGTCAAGGTAGTTAAAAACCATTGCAAAAGATCAATAAGTATTGTAGTAGATATCCATAAATTGTTGCAACATGGCTATTGCAATTCCTTTCGATCGTTGCAATATAGTCTATTGCAACGGTTCTTAACCGTTGCTATAGACGATACAAAACGTCTGAATAGGAGGTTAGGAAAACTGTTGCAATAGGTCTATCTATTGCAACAGTTGTCGTAACCGTCGCAATAACCGTTGCGATAGACCTATCCCAACGCTCACATATGTAATGCTTGCCTAACCGTTGCGATATATCAATGGAAATGATTTTTTATCTATTGCAACGGTATTTTAACAGTTGCCATAAGGCTAATTTATAGTAGTGGATGCTAGGGTTTGAATCTTTTTGTCAAAATTGGGATCAACCACATGCATTTCAAGATTTTCCCTTGTGCTGAATTCTTCCGCTAAGCTGCAATCGTACCAGCTTGGTCACGATCGCGACCATAGTTACACGACCGCAATAGATTTATGCGACCGCAGTTAATTGACTCTGCTTGACTACTGTGATCGCGGTGAGCAGACCATGACCGCGGTACCTTCGGCCCTTTTACTGCACTTTTTTACCCCATTTTTTATCACTTTAAGCTCCAATCCACATCTTTCTATTCCCTCAACTCTATACCTACAAAGAGTGGATATTAGTGCATTTAACCATAATCATGTCTCATTTATTCTTTCAAAATATCATAATATGTACGAATGTTGAGTGAGAATGGGTGGTAAAATCACCACTCATCAACACACCCAACATAAAGTTATTGCTTGTACTCAAGAAACACAACCGCATACCATGAGACACAATTATTTATTCCTAAACTTTATACCTTAAGGCTCACAATGACTTCAACTTAGTTGCAACCACAAGTAGCTCATTGCATACCGGCTAAGCTAATTTCAACTACACTACTCATCATAAGATGCCACATTCAAGGATATTTAGGAATGTAAAGAGCAACCAAGCAACAGTAACAAATAATCTTGAGGTGGCTTCCTCTTGACCACAACTAAGCAATACTCATTTTGCCTCATTGCTCGAAAAGTGACAAAATTACCCACCTTAACTTGTTTCACATGCCAACCTAACAAGAAAAAGAATTTCACACCCCAGGCTACCAAATTTGCAACAAAGAATTTTAAGTCCTAAAAATCTTTCCTTCACAAAAGAAATCAGAATGCAACTAGTGTCATACCATAGGATTACCCTTATTTTCAATCTCCACTTCAAAGAGAGTAAATGGTCGGAGATCTCAAAAGACTTTTTATGCTTGCAATGTAGATTTGGACTAGGGTAGGATATCATTTAGGAAAACATGGATACACTCTTCCTTGACCATCTACATCATACTTTTCAATCCTTCTTTTTGACTATGGGCCACTCTTCATTGTTTTCTCTCTTTTATCATGCCTACTTTTTTGCTTCCTTTGATAACCTATTTCTTTGAACTCTTCTTTCTTGCAATTATCATGCTATTCATTCCTTTATTGGGTCCTTTCTTGTTCTATTTCTTTATTGTCACACTTAGGAACATTCGGCAAATTAATAACAATTAGTGACCTCAAACATTCTTCCATGAATATTTACTACCACCAACTTAGGCTTTGAACCTCAAGTTATATTTCCAAGTTCAAGGAGGGTTCAATTCAAAAGTGGGATAAAAAGAATGGATCACCAGTTGTAATGAGGTTTTCACAGAAAGGTCCAAAGGATAAAAGTGGGTACTAGGTATTATAATTATGCATAGGTAGGATTTTTAGGCTAGAATGGGTTTTAAAATCACAAAGGTGGCCTAACATCATTTCTCCAACCACAGACAATCAAAATTAGTTTTGAAAGACTAACATGACATGTTCTAGATAACATAGGTGTACAAGAGAAGAATAACAAGATCTCACCACAAATGGTATGCAAAATTTATCCAATGGGGATCAAGTGTCCCTCCTATGAGAGACAAGATGGGAGTATCTAATTCTATTCATAAATCTAAATTTATGAAGTCACAAAAAGAGAAAAAGTTTTGTTACAACATTTCTTACATCCATGCCATTTTTTTAATAATTTTTGATGGATGGTGTTGATCATTTTGAATTATCCTCTCCCTCTCACAAAATTTGATATAATATGTCTACAACTAAATCCTTAGTATCATATTTAGGCTTAAAATGGGCGAACTACCCATATGGCTACTCAGACATCTCCAATGGTGTACAAAGTGACCTTAACTTTACAACATATAATGCTATAGGTACTTTGAATTCCCTTGCATTTTGGATATTTATATGACGAGTATTCAGAATTACCCTGCACTATGCCTCAAAACCAAAACACGATGCTTTACCCCTAATAATTTCGTCACTCAATCTATCATAAGGCAAAGTTAGTCATGTATCATCAAAATCAAAATAAAAGTAAAAGAAAAACTAAAACTAAAAACCACATGATATTCCATAAAACGTGGGCACCATCAGAGTGCCCAAAGATATAGCATCTAAAAACCAAATAGATACAAAAAGAATCCAGAGTTTCATCCCAAAATATCATAACTAGAAATATCCAACAACAATCAAAAGAATACGAATCCGGGGGCACCCCCAACTAAAAGAAATATAGTGTCCTAACTACATATGAAATAAAGCAAGAGGAAGAGGGTTCTCCCTTAATCTACATCTGCATCAAGAGTTTCTCTTTTTTGTTGACTCTGCAACCTTATCACTAGTATCATCAACCGACCAATCAGTAGGGGCATTGTCTTCACTATCCAATCTCGGTGAAGGTAGTCGTTTATTAGGTTTGAGAACCTTAAAGATACCCTTTACCCCCTTCCAAAGCTTCTTGATGAATTTATATTTTTTCTTTTATCTCTTTACCAACTTCTATTATGACTCCTTGATGTCCCTATCCGATCCCACTAAGGCAGAGTTGCCTCTCTCCAAACTGCCAACAGTGGACCCCTGCTTCTTCAGCCTTTCACAGTACATGACATAATGTGACTGAGACATATATTAGTGGAGGGTTGTGAATGTCTCTCCTGGTCCCTAAGGAAACTTGGATACTAACTCCCTAACCACCCTCATTTAACCTGAGATGTCATCGAGGGGGTCGGCTGACGAAGGTCTATAAGAATCTTTGTCCTATTGGGTTGATTTTCCCGTGTCTATCTTTCTTTTCTTACTCTGAACTAGGTCACCCTTACCTTTGAATTTAAGTGGGTAGGTGAGGGAGCCTGGACATACCCATATATCCGCAACATACTTTTCCACTTTTGCCCTCTTGACAAGCTCAGTTATAAGGGAAGGGAAAAGAAAGTGTGTACCTCCATGATTTTAGAAATACCTTCACTCTAAAAGAATAATCTCTCTCACATTGAGAGAGATACCAAATAAGATGCAAGCTACCATCCGAGCTCTCAAACCTGTGACAATGGACATTTAGGTGCATGGTGATACTCCGCTATATAAGATGTTCATCCAAGGCCTTTCTTCTACTATGAAGTCCTTCATCAAAATATTTATCTTTATGATGGACCAAGGAACACCTTTTCCAGGACATAAAATGATGGCCAGGCAGGTACCTGGATCATATGATCTTTCCAAGAACGGCCTCATGTCGGCATCTGGGAGCCCATTCACCATATTAACCTGCTCCACTCCGAAGATCACTTGCTTATCCTAAATTTTTATCATAGGGTTTAGGAGGGAAACTGCACTGAAGTTTTATTAGAACTCACGAACCCACTGCTCATTAGTATAGTACGGTATTGGGGTAAATCACATCCACCAGGTTGCAATGAGTCTAGCATGGAATTATGGGATCTTCTCCTCCACCTTGACTAAGCTAATACCCATTTATAGGAATATCTTCATCTTGTAAAAGTCTTGATAGTAGCTGTGATGGAATTGTGCGACCATGAATCGGTTAGCATCGAAATCTCCTATTTTTTAGGCTTAGAACCAGTAAGTAATGCAACTCAGACTAATATTACTATTAACTCACAAAAACATACTAGAACAAATAGGTAAACTTTTGTGGTAGTGTAATGTAAGGTTTTAGGGGTAGCAGAGGATTAGAAAATTTTTTGAAGCATACCAAAATCTCCCTCAGGTATGGAGAGATCATGGAGCATTGATTGCGATCGGTGTGCCGCGATCGCGGTTATCGGGACCGCGATCACTATACTTGAGACTAGGTTTGACAGTTTCTGCACAGTGTTTGAAATGTAATTTTATCCCAATACTTTTCTTAAACAAGGCATGATAACATTATAAATACAAAATTTCAAGCCTTAAGTGCGTGATCACAACCCCAAACTTAATGAAATTGAACATTGAATTCGTAGGGGCATTTTAATCGCACACATGGTGTACACTTTAATTTAAATTGTTCAAGGCTTAATTATTGGGTACTCAAGACTTCCCTAATAGTGTGTACAATAACTACAACAGCTAACCATATCACAATAACAACTAAGCATGAATTTGGTAACAAAAACACTACTTGAGATCTTTTTTATGCATTACGAGTTCAAAGCATGCAACTATATCAAAATCAAGGGAGTAAAGACTATTAACCAAGTTAGATAATGCTACTAGAATGAGATGAAACATAGATATGTAAGTCAATGCCAATAATTATAGAGGATTTTGAATGCAATTGAGACAGAGGTGTGGGAAAATGTGCATTTGGATAGTCATTTAAACTGACTTAACCGCAATCACGGTCCTAGTTATGCGGTCATGGTCATGCGGCCTCCGCGCTCTGGATGGAACACATCCTGTTCACGGTAACTGAGACAAAATAATCAGGTTTCCTGCACTTCTTGTTCAGTCAACTTGCCAATTTCACACGTTCCCTTTTCAAATTCAACAAAAATTCCTCCTAGCAAAAACATTTTTTGGATTATGCATGCATAAAGATATATTAAAAATATAATCTATCATGCATAGATAAAAGGATATGATCCATTTCTTATGGTGTTATGGGTTGCCTCCCATAGATCTCTTAGTTTAACATTCTAGCACGATGTATCCTCCACTTTTGTTTGTCTCTCCACTTAGAAGAGATAAAATTCCATCCCAAGTTTTGCTCAATATGAAATGAGCATCATAGGGATAGAAGATTCATATCTTCAAAAATGAGGCTTGAAAGAGGGGAGGAAATGGAAAAATATCCTCGATCTCACTATTTTAAAGACTTAAACCTTTTACCCAATTTGAAATCAAATTTTTGAGTTGTATCTTTGGGAAAAAGTGGGCATAGAAATAGACCACTCCTTATACATCGAAATTTGTGTTACTTAGCCATTGAGGGATGGGGTTCCATATGCTCTTTTGGAATGCCAAATTCAAAAATATAAGAATTGGACTCCATCTCCCTATGATGCACCAATTGCTCGTAGTGATGCATCCTAAACACATCCTCTAAGCATAATGGTGAAAAGTGGTTGGAATAAGGTCCAACTCCTAATTCTGGGTTAGCCTCCTCCAAAGCATCTTCACCCTAAAATGAATTAGAGTTATCATAAGAGGTTTGCATTGATTCTTCTTTGAACTCTAGCTCCAGTTCTTTTATTTTGTCTTCTTCTACCTCGTATGATTTGGATTGTTGGGAAGTCCCCGAGGAGTATTTTCTACCAAGCCCTTCATCATAACTTTGTTTCTCTTCTCTATAAACCTCCTCCTAGGAAATGGGCATTGTTGTAATATTTGCAAGAATTATGTTCTTACCCAATTCTTTTGCCAAGATATTTACCCATTCGAACACCCCATAGATTGGTTCAAGTCTTGCGCATTTCCTCAGTTATTGTTACCTAATCCAAAATTGTTTGAAGCATTGCTCCAAGACCAATTGGTCCGGTTGTTGCTCCTCCTTCTTCTCTTCATAAGACCTACCAATCTTATATGACTAACTAGCAATTCAGTTAGTATAATAGGGGGAGGGGGATTTAGACAATCATCCCAATGTCCATCTTGACTACAATATTAGGTACAACCATACTCCCTAGAGGATCGAGACGGTGATTCTGTCTCTTCCCGGGGAGCATAGTAACAATATCTAATAAAGTGTGGTCCATCACAATATAGACATAGGTCTTCATTATAGGCATTCCAACTACCAAAATCATATTTTTCGAAAGATGCCATAGCAAAAAGTAAAATATAAAATAAAATCTACCCACCAAGAAAATCACAAACAAATATATACAAGCTTGAATTCCTGAAAGTGACTAAAATTCCAAACTAACTTAATATGCCAAATTGTTCCCCACAACGATGCAATTTTTAAATAACCCTCAACTTACACTTCAATTTAAGTACAAGGTGGTCATCATCAATATATTTACCCAAATTTTTAGTCGGGGGTCGAATCCACAAGGAACAATGTGAGTGGCAATCAAGTTACTTTGAAATAGTAGATACAAGTTAAATCAAAACCAATTTTACAAGAAGGTAAAAAATGAGAGATAGGTATCTACACTAATGTTTCTTTTTGGTGTTTTCTAGTATAAATTTGTGGCTATGAATAGTTAGAGTTTTAAAAGGTATGCATTGATCATGGGATTATGCACTACTAAGGAAGTGATATGTTGGTGTTGGCAATAAAAATCAATTTAGTAAATCAAATATGGGTATGCTTGGTTATAGATTTTGATGCCAGTCTTTGAACAAAACACCAAACTTTCACCCGTTGATTCTGTTGAATACCTAATAGGTGTGTTCAACATTTGATAACCACAATCTCAATCTAGGCATCTCGATTTCTAGGATGATACCCATGGTATAGTCAACCTTACATTTACCCTTATGTCTAAAATATTAAAAATTTAGCAAACTACACAGACAATTGTCTATTAGTGCTTTGGTCTCAACATCCCTCTTTCGAGGATGCTATGGATTCCTAAACTTTACCCAAAACCCTTCTTCTTGAAGGTGGCTTTGTATTTAATAGAGCATGGATCTTTCACTCATCATACCCATGTGGGAATTTGGGGCTTTTTCTGATCAAACCCTAACCAAGTTAGCATAGCAATGATAAAACCCATAAAAATGAACTACTAAATAAAAGATAATAAATAACAAACCACAAATACTTTAATCCCTATTAATACATAACCCCAAGAGGGACATCTTGCTACACATAAGATAAATAAGCTTAGATATACCCATAATCTCCGTTGATGTAATTTATTAAAGCTTAAGTGAATGTTACTTCAAACTTGACATTCCCACAAATCAACAATGGAAGTGAGCTAATCTTCCACATAAAAAGTCGCCAATGTATTCTTCACCCAAAAATTATACAATATTTTCTTCTCCAAAAAATATAGGCTATGAATTCCAGAGCTAAACCTAAAAATTGGGGATGATTGAATTGTGATCTATGATGTTAGGGTTTGAGACTTTTTGTCAAAATTTAGATCAACCACATGCAATTCCAGTTTTTTCCTTGAGTTGAACTATTTCACTAAGCTGCGATCGCACCATCTTGGCTGCAACCATGGTTATGCGACCGCAATAGATT
Organism: Capsicum pubescens; assembly: GCA_030864215.1. Lineage (NCBI taxonomy): Eukaryota > Viridiplantae > Streptophyta > Magnoliopsida > Solanales > Solanaceae > Capsicum > Capsicum pubescens. Next base: position 116,460,289 of record CM061546.1, read on the forward strand.
TATGGCACCATGGTTGATTGACTCTTCTTGACTGATGTGACCGCAACACCTGAGGCCCTTGTTCTCTGGGTCTTCAGTTGTACTTTCATGCCCTCTTTTGATCATTTTAATATCCAATCCACATATTTCTAATCCCTCAAATCTATACCTGCAAAGAGTGGATATTAGTGCATTTAATCATAATTATATCTTGTTTATTCATTCAAAATATCATAATGTATATAAATGTTGAGTACAAATGAGTGGTAAATTAACCACTCATCAGTGAGATATGCGTCAACCCTCAAACTTTAGGTTAACAACTCAAACCTATACTGTCTATGTAGTTATGGAACGTAGGGATTGCTACTAAGAGTCACACCCTCACCTGGCAAGTGAACACCTATCCATGGGATCGCTTGGTGCTAAATCCTATTCCCAACTGATCTTTCACGGATTATTGAACTGATCTAAGTTTGATTGATATGATAAATGACTTAACTAATAATGCTCATATATATCCGAAAGCATTTTAAAAATACTAAGACTAAGTAAATAGCTAAGTTTTGGGTATTCATAACCCCTAGTACTAAATAGAAGTATTAATAAGGACATATATAGAATAGGGATCATTGTTTAGAATTCATCTCTTAGGCATTCCATCAAACACATGAGAGTCATGAGTTAAAGCATGGGATAACAATAGGATACCATGGCTAAATTCATAAATTGGGATTTATCAGGAAATCTATTAAACATGATATGGGAATTTCAATACTCAAACCATGCTATGACTCATCCTTCTTGAAAACACTTGTAACCATAACTTGAGAATATAATATGAAATTCACTTGACATAACATGGGAGATTGAAACTTGAAGTATTTTTTAACCTAACTTTTCATAGAATCATTTATGAACATGAATTGAGTCAAAATACTAAGGAAGCACATGAATTAAATCAATCTTTAACATATAAAACTCCATAATAAGAATAAAAATCCATTCTTTAGATGAAAAGAGGGTTTTTGGGCACCATGGGTGAAAGGGAACGCATGGATGAACTCCCACGAACCTTAATAGATGATTTCTTGAAGATTCTTGGGAATTTCTTGTGGTTTTTGAACTTGGAATCTTGAATTCTTTGTGTTCTTCAGAGAAAACCTTGAAATTTATTCATGGGGGAAAGGGGAGGGTTTTCACGTGGAATTTTTGTGGAAGAATGTTAAATAGTTCCCTTTTTGATGCTATAAATCATCCCTTGGACATTTGTGGTTGAAGGGAAAGGACCAAAGTGCCCCTTGACCTATAAGAAGTTAAAAACAGAGTGGAAATAGACCAGAAGGTATCCCCTTTAGCCCGTGGGAGAAAATCCTACAACACATGCTCCAGTCCGATGGTGTAAGCCCTATGACGTGAGCTTATTACCCACTCTCACTGGCTCTTACAAAAATGGATATAACTTTTACTCGGGTATCGGATTAAGGTAAAATTGGTATCGTTGGAAAGCTGACTCAATAATCTATATTTTGGTGGGTCTGTAGATGAGAAATTCTATGTATAGAACAATTTATACAAGTTTAAAGAAAACCCTTGTAGAATTAAATACCAAACATTGGACGAATCAAAGGCTCCTAGCTCAACTCGCTCAAAGTGATTCCGCTGAACATTTTTCACCTCAAAGGTATTCTTAACACTATAATAATGAACATGACACATGAATTAACATAAAAAATTATGGGATTAATGTTTACACACCTAGTAATAGCGCTTCAAAGTCTAGGGAAAAAACGCAGGGTGTTATACCTTTCAGTGCCTTACAGAAAATTAGTTGCTGATCCTATAATTATTGCTCCAAATTTGTCCAAACCGTTTGAAGTAATGTGCGATGCAAACAGTGTTTCACTTTTGGAAATTTTTGTGCAATAGAAGGAAAATATCTTTCATCCCATTTATTGTGCTAGTAATGCATGGAATGGAGCATAAAATACCTATAAGGTTACCGAGCAGGATATCCTAGTTGTAGTTTATACTGTTATACAATTTTGGGCATACTTATTAGGAACAATGGTGGTGGTGCATACAGATCATGGAGTACTAAGGTACTTAATGGCAAAGAAGGATGCCAAATCAAGGCTAGTAAGATGGGTGTTACTACTTCCGGAGTTTGACTTTGAAGCAGAAGGTAGCAAAGGGTGTAAAATCAAGTGGAAAACCATCTATATCAGTTGGAGAAAAAAGGAAAGAGTTTGAAATAGATAGAAATTGATGACTCTTTTCCTGATAAGCAAGTTCTTGATGCTACTCTTGATCTGGTAACATGGTATGCATACTTTGCAAATTATATAGTTAGTGGCATTATTTCAGATAACCTTAAATTTTATCAAAATAAGAAGTTTCTACATGAGGTAAAAAGGTATTTTCAAGATTAACCTTATTGGTTCAAATATTGTGCTGATAACTTTATTAGGAGATGTATACCAATGGTGGAAACGTTAAATATCTTTTAGGCTTATCATTCTTCCCCAGTGGAGGGACACCATGCAGGTGATTGGACTACCAGAAAGATCTTTCGGGGTGGTTACTATTGGCCCTCAATTCATAAAAATGCTTATGAATTTGTGAGAGCTTGTGATCAATGCCAACAACATGGGTCTATCTTTCGATACCATAGATAACGATGACTAAGATGCTAAAAGTTGAGCTGTTTGATGTATGGGTCATAGATTATATGGGGTCCTTTGTGATTTCTTATAGTCTTAAGTATATCTTGGTAGCTTTAACTATGTGTCCAAATGGGTAAAAGTTCTGGCTTTGACAAATAATGATGTAAGCAAGTGGTTTCATTCTTGATAAAGAACATTTTCTCTCATTTTGGTGTTCCAAGAACCATAATAAGTGATGGATGTTCTCACCTTTGCAATAAGATATTTTGGTTTTCTTTGATTAAGTATGGGGTGAAGCAACACAAGGTATCCACACTTTATCACCCACAAACTAGAGGGCAAGTGAAAGTGTCAAATAGGGAAATCAAGTTTATTCTTGACAAGACCGTTAATGCAAACAAAAGAGATTGGTCAAGAAAACTTGATGATTCTCTTTGCACATTTAAAACTTCTTTCAAGATTTCCTTGGGAATGCCTCTTTCCCAACTAGTCTTTGGTAAAGCTTGTAATTTAATAGTGGATTTAGAACATAAGGCTTTGTAGGCATTCAAGAAGTTGAACTTGAGATGGAAAAAAGTAGTTGATATGAGACTAGATTAATTTGTTAATATAGATGTGTTTCGACTACGAGATTATGAGTGGGATGAACTTTGCAAAGAGTGGATGAAGCGGTACCACAAATAAATAATCAAAAGAAGAGACTTCCAAGTGGTTGATTAGGTGTTGCTCCTAAACTCTAGATTTAACCTTTTCCTAAGAAAGCTGAAATTGTAGTGGTCGATACCATTCAAAATAACTCAAGTCTTTTCATCCAGATTGGTTGAACTAACAAAAAAGATGAAAATGTGTTCAAGGTCAATGGACAAAGTGTCAAACATTAAATTCATCCAATGGATGAGGTACAAGTGCTATCTATGGTTTATCTTGATGAAGTCTTAGTAATAGAGATAACCGAGTCGTGCTACAATGTTATTAGGAACTAATGGGATGTAACCCACAATATATCGTAAAATCATATCGGTCGTTATTTTTTTATTGATTAGAAAGTTTAATTAATGTGTTGAGTGTACATGTGTTATAATTGCAAAAAATTAGAAAAGGAGGATTTTTGATAACCAGCAACGGTCAGGTAGACGCACCATTATCTATGGGATGGATCATTCTGAGTGGGTAAGATTTACACTATATTCCGGTTTTGTAGTGATAAGCACTTGGATAGGACGTCAGTTGAGCAATAGGTCATCGCTTTGATTGTTGCCTATTGAAATTCTAGGCATTATTCTTGTATGTTAAAATGACCTACGGGATGGGTTGTCACCTCTACTCTTTTCCATCGGTCTTATATTTCAACTCAATTGAAATTCAATAGTTAATTAGGTCGGCCCAAGTTAGGTTTTTTGTATTCTTTTAAAATTAGGCCCATGACCCGACACAATTGTATCCATTTATAAAGTTGGAGTAGTTACCCAGGTAGATGTACAATTTTTCCAGCTTTAACTTTTGAAGTTATTAGAACTCCCATATTTATCCACTTTAAATCGCATTCACTCTCCCACTAACTTTTTAGTTCCTTTCTATTTTCTATTTAATTTCATCCATTCATCCTATCTTTCTACCATTCACTTCATTCAAGTTCTCTCTACAAGAAAAGTTATCCTTGTGTTTCTTTGGTTAAGTTTTACCAATTTCAAGTAGTTGTGAAGTCACATTACAAGTCCAGTTATGTTTCTTAGCCTTGATTGTTCATTGAATTATGATTTAGTAGTTGAAAGGATTGAAATAAATGGATTTTTCCTTAAAATTGTTAGTATGATTGTAGAAAAAGAGTGGATATTTTATAATAGTTGAGCTTGCATAGGGTGAAGTCTAAGTAACCTTGTTATAACATGTATTTTGAGGGAATCTCAACTAAAAATTGAGATTTCTACAAAGATAAGAAAATAGACACACCAAGTGTTTGATACAATGCCTCAAAGAAGAAAACTAAATTGGGCTAAGCGATAGACATACCAAAGGACCATCAACATTGTGATGGATATTCAATATACTCGATAAGGGGGAAACTTGAACCAATAAATTATGGAAACCACCAAAGGCCAAATCGATGGATTTTCAATAATGTAATGGACAATTGAGTTCACCATTGTGATATTATTTAATGGAAACGAGGTGGGAGACGACCCGTTGCAGGTGCAATGGTCTATCAACTCGACCACCCCCCTTAGGAAAAATAACAATTGTCTTGTAAAAGTAATGCATATATGTTGTCTATCTCTTACCTCAGGTAGTATGATTCAAAGTTTTCCTTCAAAGAGGGGTATGGAACGAGCTAGACCAACACAAGAGACCATCGCATCAAGAACCAATATGAACTAGAAGGGGAAACTGATCCCTTCACCTACCGCACTCGACAAAGAAAGAAGAGAAATTAACCACCCTTCCAGTATGATGAGATTAGTGAATCATCGAGTATGTGGGCTAACGGTTAAAGTAATGATAGTTCCAGCTCAAGACCTGAGGTTGAAGGAGAAAAAAAGGTCACCACTGATCCTATAATAGTTTCTGAATAGGAAGAGAGTGAAGTAATCTAAAGCAAGAAACCGGAGGTTTAGGGAATCAATTAGATAGAAAGTTGAGGGGTCAAAGAATCACTTCAATAATGGGCTCTAACCAACACAAAGTAAACGTGTGAAGAGGCCCATAACAGAGGAACATCAAATCATCATAATTGTTCTTCATGAGTAGTCGAACCTAGAAAGGAAATTCAATGAATATGAGTTGGGATGTCTAAGAAATCCTCAATGATCAAACTACCTAAATCTAGTTTGTGAATCTTTTAATTATTATTTAGCAATACTGGAGAATTATTTCCAAAAAGGATCAAAGGTAATAGTTATGTAGAATAAGAGAAGAGTACCAGTCAGAGAGAGGACAGTTGATATATCATATCATACTATCAACCGAGTTTTGTTTGGTCAATAGCACGTCGCTCCCACTATCACATTGAATCTTGACCATTGAATAACAATAATAAATGACTAGGAACTATGGATAACTCATATTCTGATAGATGATGGTAATCCATCATGGTTGTAGCACAAATAAAAGATTTAAAAATCATCCTTAATCTTTAGGGCAATGTTTTGGTAGGCCATAGTAAATCTCAGGCTAATGCTGATAAAGAAAGATGCAAATCTTGACTCTCAGAGATCCATTTTAGTAGCAATCTTAATAGAAAGCTTGAAGATTTATTTTGGGTAGATAATTGGCGTTGAGATGTTTTTGCTAACCCATAAGACTTTAAATGCATAACATTCCCATGTCTAATCACTGAGCTTTATAGGCAAGTAAATTTTCCTATCATTAGAGGAGTGGATAGTGAAATTTAGGCTATGAGGATACAAGATATTTAAATGATAAAGGATGACACAAAGTTTGAGATGAGACTTCATAAGCCACCAATATTTGGATCACATTCCGAAGCTACACCAGCAACATCAGATGCACCTTCAGGTTTGCCGTTGTCTTTAGCTAATATTGTTCCACTGGGCATATCTGTAAGTTTGGGATCCATGCCAACACCTCCCAATCTTATCACAATGGATACCACTTTTATGCAAACTAGATACTCAGAGTATAGGCTATCCTAGTAGAAAATTGTAATAATGTTCATAGCATAAAAGAAGTTCAAGCGACAATTGAATGTATGGGCAAAAGAGTTTAAACTATTTGTGGATAAAGTAGTAGCTGAGGGTAAAAGCCTTGTGAATATATACATGCATGGATGGATATTATAGAGAAACGTGAATAATAGGTTGAGAGATCTATCCATTAAAAATGTAGTATGGTTCACTACCGAACTGAAGCAGACAAAAGATGACATTACAGAGTTAAAAAGGCATCCATTCATGAGCATGTTTGATCCTGCCTTTGTGGTGATTGATTAGGATGATGATCTTGTATACCTCATGGGAAAACTGTTTAAAGATAAAGGCAATCCTGTATATAAATATGCTGAGAAAATGTCATCTAGAAAGAGAAGAGACTGAGATGAGATGCGTGAAGAAAAACTAGTGCATAAACAAATAAAAAGATCAAAGAGAGATGAAAAGGAAAGAAAGAAGAGTGCTGAAGATTAAACATCTATTTTTTCAAATGGTTAAGCTCAAAGAAGTGGGCATAGGCCAACTTTACTACCTATTTCTACTGCAGTTACTGAGGAAGTGGCTTATTTGAGCACCCAGTCATAGTTGGGGTCACTACTATAATTACTGAGGCCAAAGAGGCCTCTCATGACTCAATAGATTCACAAGCCTAAGGGCTATTCAAGTATTCTACTCTGTTACACTTTATTTAATATGCATTGTGGACAACACATATTTTTGTAGGGGTGGGTATTTGTAGGTGAAACATATCACCAAGGGGGATTTTTGTTCCCTGTGTTCATTTCTCTCGTGTTTTATCTAGAAGAACCGACATGTTTAGGATTATAATACATTGTTTATTTTTATTATTTTCATGTAATTATATATATACACTATTTAATTGCTTTCATGTGTACATATCATGTGTGCAAAAAAATGATGATTAATGAATAGTTTTTGGATTGTTGGAGTTGTTCCATTTTTAAAAATAAGAAGCACCTTTAAAACTATTCTTTTGTATATACATTTGATGACAAACCATTCTTAATCTATGATTGACATTAGAATCTTTATATTGAGCAAACATGATTATCTTTAGCACAATTCTAAAAATTAGTAGCATACGTTTGGGTTCATTGCTGGTGTGTGTTAGGATTTCTCGCTTTTATTACTTTGGGTATACAACTAGACCTTGTAGGTTAAATTTTGTTAAGTGTTAGTTCATTAAATGGGATAGGATCATAGTTCGTCTTTTATTTATGTCCACCTAGCTTTAAAAGCCTAACCAAAATTATAGATGTGTATTTCATCTTGAGTCCCTTTAGATCCTCATTTTTTTCAGCACCTAAGCTTACCCTTCTTTATTATGAAAACTCTATTTTGGCCCTTGACCCTCCTTGGACATTGTGCTCCCTTATTTATTGTTAAAACTCTATTTTGGCCCTAGTCCCTCCTTGGACATTGTGCACCTTAACTTAAGCTTTCATTTCACTGGCCCTGGTTCCTTAGGATATTGTGTAACCCTACTTATGGCATCAAGATTAGTTGAGGGTGGCTAGTGCAGATCGAATATTCTCAAAAAAGTCTTTGGATAATAGGGATGCAATATGAAGAGAAAATGGATGTTTTATAGTATTAACAAAAGCGAGGAGGGTGAAGTCACTGTTCCAAAAATTTATCGCACCTGTACCTAAACCTTCATTTCAAGCCATAGGAAGTTTTGTAGTGATCCTTGTTAATCAGCTATAGACTTTATGAGTTGATATGGGAAAACCTATGGCTTGGTGTATATTTTGTTTGAAATTTATTGTGAGAGTGAGAGATTTGAATTCCACTCCATCATCAAAATACTTAAGTGTGCTTGGACTTTTTTGAAAGTGAGAGCAAGTTAACTATACCCGTGATTACTAATCTTCGGATATAGTATTTGGTGTATTTACATGTAAACTAACAAAATTTTAATTCCAAGAACGGTTTTCTTTTAGTTAGTAATACAAGAGTAGTGTACATACTAAATGGTTAGTCCTTGATAGTTCCAATAGCTGATCATTCTTCTGTATTCTAGAAACATATGTGGTATTGTATTAAATTTCTTAAGGACCAGTAATTGTCTTAGGCTGAGGGTGTTGATGTTTTGACTTTTCACGGTATATCTTGCACTTTTTAAGAGGGATAATTGTTTGTTTTCTAGCAACTATTAGTGTATTTGATGGTTGTTTTTTTTGTTCTCAGGATACAAACTTAGAAGTAAAGATAAATCACAAAAACAAGATTCTAGAAGGTTAGGACGGGCTAATAGATGAATCATTAGAGACCCGATGGACTATAGCACTTACTGTCGCTTCTAAGTAGAATACTTGGATACTAAAGAGATGTGTGATAGTCCATGCGATTGATCAACGGGCCTGTGATGGGTCATTAGTACGACCACCATACCTTAACCAAAATGATTTAAATTTTAAAGTCTAGGGATGGACGAGTTGATAGGACATCAAGTCTTGGATGGACCATCGCACATCCTATCTTCATCAACTACTGGACAAAAATGAACTGGATATAAATCGATGGTCCATCCAACAAAATATCGTAGTTTTGATGGGTCATCAGGCAAATCGTTGGTGGCGATACAACACCCCAAACTTAAATTTCAAATCTAGGAGTCTATAAATACTCAACGTAGAATTAGAATAGGAATTTTTTGGCTGTTGCCTAAATTTTAAAGTAAAATTGTTTGGGAAACAAGTTAAGAGCTGAGTTTACATTATTTTCTCTTGGGAATTTGGAATTGAGATTCTCTTTTGGATTGTAAGTTTATTTTAAAATATTTATGAAATTTACTTTGTTCATCTCTTCTTCAATGATGTTTGGTTAAAGCCCCTATAATTAGGGTTTTAGGAGCCTTGTTGTAATTCAATGCTAGAGTCATGGTGTTAATGAATTTCTATTAACAATTGCAATTATATCACATTCTTGTCAGTTTTATGATTTTTGTTGGTTTCAAACTTGAGAAATGTTCCCATAAACATAACTGTCTTAAATAAATAAGTTAATGTTGGGAAAAGAGAATGGTAATAAGGTGATTAGATCCTTTAACCTCTAATTTTTTGATTGATGCCTTAACCGTTTCAATTTCTTGGTGAATATTTTGTTGTACTGATTTATCACTTTAAGTTTGAAAGAACTAAAGTGATTCCAACATTTAAGGTTGAAAATAATTAGATGAGGCTATCTATGAAAACTACTCTATAATTGTAGTGAAGAAGGTAGTATTTTGGACAACCTACAACCCTTAGTGTTGAAACACCTCGGCAAATATTACCCTATTTTCTTAATTCTCATTGATTTAACGTTTCAAAGAAAGCATTGGTTTTTATTATACTAAATACATTGAAGTGACACTCTGATAAAAAAACCCTTTATCACAAAAACTTATGATTAACCGTCTATTAATAAGCACACAACTTAGTTAACACCTTATTTGTTGTGGAATTCGAACCCGACCTTAATTGGATTATATATTTGACAACGACTGCTTTCACTTTTTTTGAAGAGTTGTAATTTTGGTGTGTCAATTTCACTAAAGAAACTTCTTTAATTCTGAACATATGAACCCTATGATCAAAAATTATAATTAATACCTCTTTGTAAGAGGATTATCTTTCACGCCTAGACTCTAAAATGGCACAACTAAGGCCTGATCACCAATGTACTTCTTTTAAAAAGACACATAAAAGTCTGAGTGCGCTGATGCTATGTCTTCAGGAAACTCTAACTCATAGGAGACATTACCAATGTCCCTTAGAATTCTGTAAGATAAACATACAAGAGACTAAGCTTCTTGTTCTTTCCAAATCTTGTCAACTCTTTTAAGGGTGAAATTTTCAAATAAACCCAATCATTAAATATAAACTCAACTTCTATTCTTCTCACTACATAAGATTTCTAATGACTTTGGGCTATTTTCATTCTTTTTCTAATTACCTGAACTTTCTCCATAGCCTCATGTACTAAATTAGGCTCTATCAGAGTTTTTTCACCAACCTTAAACCAGCAAAATAAGAGATCTACATCGTTGACCATAAAGCACCTCAAGTTGATCCATTTGAATACTAGATTGAAAGCTATTATTATAAGCATCCTCAAGGAGAGTCAAGTGATCATGCCAATTTACTTAAAAGTCGATCACACAAGCTCTTTGCATATCTTTCAAGGTATGAATGATCCTTTTTGCTTTACTATATGTTTATGGGTTGAAAATGATGTTTAGACGACCTTAGGTTCCAAGATCCTTCTGGAAAGACTTCTAAAACAATAAATTATGGGTTGGTAAAAATACCGAAAAATTGAAATGTAGGATCAAACCAAATTGATTTGTTTTGTTTGTTTATTAATTTTTTGTCTTGGCTTTGGTTTATTATTTATATAAATTCAATCTTTTCATTTGTTTTCTGGTTATAGGGTCTAGGTATTTTTGTTGAACCAAAAGACAAAATTAGTGTAACATTTATGTAAAAAATTATGTTATATATAACACTTCACTTTTTAATAATTAACACCAAGCCAGCAAGCCCAATTTATTCCATTTATCCAAGCCTAAACTACCGAAACTACTAAGCTAATATATTCCATTACAAGTAACCAGTCTCACTCAACTACAATTCAGCGACAACTTATGTACGCTGACATTTGATTTTTCTTCTTCTTCCTGTTTTCTTAGTTGTTATTCTAATTTTTTAATGATTCATATATTGCTTCACGTGTAAGTGTTGTGTGCTTTTTGTTATTTACTAAAAGACATTCTCCTAGAAACAATTCAGTTTGTGTCTTAACTATTAATGGCTACTATTTAGTCGTCCATTTTGAATCAATTATTTTCATGTCCAGTGATGATTCCGATAATTTTCCCGTAACTTTCTAACCAGAAGACCCATAACCCAAAAAACAATCTTGATAAATCAAACTGAATCTAACTGAATTTGAAAAAAAAAATGAACTAGTGTAGTTTAATTTTTGGTACCCCCTCTCCCATAACCAAAAACCAAACTACCAAATTGAAATTTTAAAAAATGAAACCAATAAACTAAAAGCCCACCATTTCTTTGCAGTAAACGGAGTACCTCTATTTTAGATGATAGATAAAGGGACCCCATGAAATGTTACTAACTCTCGAGTGTAAATTCTAGCATGATCCTCTCTTGAGTATGTAGTATGAACTGGCAAGAAATATGTTGACTTAGTCATTTGGTCTACAATAACCAATATCAAATTATGTCATCTGTGAATTGAAGGTAAACCTACAATAAATACTATATTTACATCTTCTTATTTCCAAGTAAAAATGTTAATACCTAAGTTATACCGATTGGTCTTATGTACTCCAGATTAACCTGCTGGAAATTTTTGCACTTAGCTATAAAGTTTATAGTATCCCTCTTCATGAAATTCGACCAATAGGCTTCCTATAAAACATGGTACATCTTGGTGAGACCTAGGTGAATAGAATAACAAGAACTATAAGCATTTATCAACATTCACAATCTCAAATCATCAACAACTAGAACATACATGCGACCCTAATAATGAAATACACCATCTCTCCCTTTGCAGAAAACCTCCACCATCAGATTGTGGACTTCTTCTTTAACTTAAAGAAAATTAGATCACTATGCTTCTTGGCTTTTAGCTCTACCACTAACAAAGATTCTGGATCTTTTTGAATTGTAACACTACCTTAAGATGAATCAATAAGATGAACTCCCAATCGAGGTAGTTCGTAAGCATCATGACCTCACACCTACATCATGAACTCACTCCTTCTTTTCATCCTCTATATGAGAAACTTTACCCATAAAAAGTCTAGTAAAATCATCAACCATTAGGTTAGCCTTACTCAGATAGTAAAAAAAACTCGTGTCTTAATCTTTCCACAACTTTGCCATCTCCTCTAATGGAGATTTATATCTTTTTTACTAAACATATACTGAAGGAGTTTGTTATATGTAAGCATATCAATATGAACTTCATAACTATAGTTCCTCCCAATCTTTAAGGTAAAAAGTACAACTACAAACTCAAGATCATGAGTTAGATAATTATTCTCATAAACTTTGAGCTGTCAATAAGAATAAGCTCTGACATTAAAGAGATGCATCAATACACACCTATTGATAACCATGGAAGTATCACAGTAAATAAAAATCCATATTGACGCTGGTAATAATCAAAACTAGATCTTTAACTCTTGAAAACCCTTCTCACAGGAATCATACTTCTCAAAACTTGACTGTTTTCTAGGTCAATCTTGAAATATGAGATGCAATAGATGAAAAGCCTTCAACAAACCACATGAAGTAACTAGATAAATCTAAGAAACTCATTATGTCTGAAGGAGAAATAGGTATAGGCATGTTCCTAACTACATTGATCTTTTAAGAATGAATCTAAATGCCCTCAATGGAAATGATCTGTACAAGCAATGCCTCTTATGTCAACCAAAATCCGCACTTGGTGAACATGTTGAATAATTGTTGATCATTAAAAGTATATAAAATAATCCTCAGATATTTTTCATGTTCATCCTCACTCTCAAAACAAATGAGGATTCCATCAATGAAATCAATAACTAACATATCCAAATACTATTTGAACACGGTATTTATCGAGTCCATAAAAGATCCAAGAGCATTCATTCGTCCAAAAAACATAAAATCAAAATCACAGTGACCATATTAAGTTTTGAAGGTTGTCTTGAAAATATCACAATGTCTAACTCTCAGTTAATGACAGATAGATCCAAGGTCAATCTACAAAAAGAACCTAGAAACCTAAAGATTGCCAAATAATTCATAAATCCTAGGAATGAGATACATATTCCTGATTGTCACTTTGTTCAACTGACAGTAATCAAGGACATTATGAGAGAACTATCCTTTTTACTGTTATGACCCAAACCCTGGAATATCTATGAAAGGAATATCAATCCCACCTTGGGCTTGAGACAACCCCCTTAGCCTTACATCAAGAGCACAATAAAGATAAATAGTAAAATCCAACAAAAATAATAAATGATATGTGACTACAAAAGTTAATCTAAGAAATCAAAGTAAGGTAATAATGACATCCCAATCAAGTTCAAGAAAGCCTCTAAGACCATAATACAAATTAACTCAGGACATGCCCTCGACTATGATCAAAAGAATCAAAAGATTCTAAGAAAATTAAAAGATCAATGTAATGACAGGGCCTTCCGAAGGATGGAGGCTCACCACTTTACAGTTGATCAAGAAAAGTACCCAACAATCTCGTATTAAATAGGAGAAAGAAAAAAGTACACAGGAACTACATCATGAAATGATGTAGCATTAAGGGTAGTTCAGTGGACCGAGCAAAGGCATGTAACTCAAATGAAAGGAATAAAATAATGCAATTGACCAAAATCTAGTCGTAAACCACATGCACACCATTATACATATATATAGGATGTCAGGATAGGGACAAGGGATATGAAACATGGTCATTTTAAAATTTTATCCTAAAATGTGTAACTCGTACCAACTAAAAGGCACCAACGGGCCATATGGGTCCGACTCCCCAACTGGAAGGGCCTCATTCAATAATAGCCACATGCACTGAGGAAAAGCTAAAGACAATAAGGTAATAGTCATTAAAAATCTAATGTGTATCCTAACACATGGTCATTTAGACCCCAACATCAGCAAATGTGGTTTCCAGTGTCGGTTCCCCAGGGACTACACCTTTCGATGGGCTACATAGTTATCATTATACCAATACCAAAATTAAAAAAATTTAGCACATAAGCCAACTATTAACCAAAGAGTCATTAATTAAGACATTTACTAACTTGGTATCTATCACAGCCCGAACCAAGTCCTAGTTGTGATGAGCATCTAAAGCCCACCATGGGCCGGAGACCACCCCCTTAGCATAACCTCAAGAGCCCAACAATCATAAAAAATAATGTAAAAGCTAATCAAACTAATGATAATAGTAATAGGAATAGATGAATAAAATGATGTTTCAAAGAATTCAAATAACAACACGCCCACACTTTTCCAAGAAAGCATCTAAAACTAAAATATCCATTAAGTCAGGACTTGCCCCTGACTATGACAAAAAAGAATCCAAAAGTACTATGACAATGAAGAAAGAGTAATGAAATAACAAGTACTTCCGAAGAATGAAGGATAACCACTTCAAAACAACCCAACAGACATGATCTACTACCAAATGCTGCACAGGAGCAATATAAAACCCTTCAGACCCTACTCCATGAAATGGTGTAGCGTGCATAGATGGTCAGTGGGATAAATATTTGCATGAACTTAGGGAATACAGATAAAATAATGCATTTACAAAAATCCATTGATAAACCATACACACCCTATTCATTAACAAATATAGGATGATAGAATAGGGATAAGGTCATGAACATGCCAGTTTAAGGATTTAACCTAAACTATATAGCTCGATCCTTCCTAATGGCTCTTATGAGCTATATGAGTGCAAAGGTTTCTAGTGAAAGGGCCCTGGAAACATGTTAGGCTGATTAACTAAGCACGCGATCCTATAAACCTCCACCGCTAGCAATTGTGGTTTTCAGTGTTGGTCCCCCCAGGACTCACACCTTCACAGTTAGCTACACAATTCCTATTAAGCCCAAATTAAAATAATACGTGCATAAACCAATCCATTAACCCACGAGCTATTAATTAAGGCTCTTACACTTGGTATCGGCATACTACTATGATTGCAAACTTATTTATTTATGCCAAACAAATCCAAATAACAAAATTGGATTCCCAAGTTCCATTTAAAATTCAAAACCAAGGCCACCAAGGCCATCCAAAATTATTTTTCATCTATTTATCCTTTAATGCACTGCATTGGGTTCAAAACACGTTAAACCATGCAATTTTCCATATTCAAAATCAAGTGTACAAGGTGGGTCGATATTAATACAATTATATAGCAAAAGTTCCATAAACTTGGGGAAACCCATGTCCCCCATTCAAATCATTTATACCATGCACCAATTTAGTCCCAAAACATTAATTTAAAGCGTTAATAGTCAAATTAGAACATAGGACATGTAATTCAATTAGTAACAACCAATACCTCTCAACCCAATTTCAAAACAAATAATTAAATCACATGAAAATCCATTTAATTAATGCCACAATGAAAAATTAAAGTTAGGCAAAGATTATCATGCCTGAAATTCTCAAGGAATTAAAAAAGAATTGGAGTTAGAGCATGAATGGTGAATCCCTTATAAACCCTTGGAGTTTCTTGGTTTAATTTTCAAAGAGGAAGAGAATAGTCTTTCATCCTTTAAACTGATGGAAAAGGGTGTATATTATGTTTAAAGGTTGTACAAGGGGTACAAAATATCAAATACCCCTCACCTTAAGTGGAAAAACTAAAACTGGATGAATTTGAAATAGTGGCACGGCACGCCAATATCACAGAGGTTAGCCTCTATTCCATGCCAATATTGTGTAGGTTAACCTTTATGACACGGCCTTATCACGATGGCTTACTGCCTTGGCATCCCAAAATAACCCCGAACCCCTTTCAAAAAACCCAAAACTTTACTAAAAAACCCTTCTAATATCCCTAAACATAATTCAAGTAAAAAATCGACATTACGGACATGAGAGGGTAAAAAATAAAATGATTGAAATTTTAATGGGTCTTATTTATCTCCTGTTTGGATCATTAATCCCCGAATAATGAGTTAGGACACTTTTAGCACAAAAATAACAATAATACACCAAAATCATATGACAAACTCAAAAAGTGACAAGAGGAAAATAAAACTCATACATTAACCAATTTCATCCAACCTAGGAAATAAGACCAGATACTTGGCCTACATAACTTCCTTAGTTTCCTGTGTACCTTTTTGTACCTTTTGATTACTCTAAAGAACATTCATCAAGGCTATATCCATAGTCCTCAACCTACAAACTTTCCATTGCAATATTTTAATTGGGACTTCATCATAAGTCAAGGAATCTGTAACACCAACATCCTCAATATTCACTATAGAGGAAGGATCACCCACACACATTTAAAGCATGGACAAATGAAAAAAAGGAAGAATTTCTCATACCTTCCGCACAAATCCCAATAGTAGAAAACAAATGTTGATATTTGGACTTTATGTACTCTTTTGCATCCCATGTTTCTTCTTCCACGTTATAGTTCCGCCAAAGAAATTTAACCAAAGCCACATCCTTTGTCCGTGACCAACAAACCTGCCTAACCAAGACCGCAATCGGGACTTCTTTATAAGATAAAGAATAAATAATCCCCAATCCTTCCAAAGGAACAATTAAAGAATGATTACTATGTACTTCTTGAACATGGAAATATGTATGACCGGTTGAACCAAACTCAAGCTAGAAGGAAACTCCAGCTCATAAGCAATATTACCAACTTTCCACAGAATCTAAACAGGACCCACATACCGGGGACAAAGCTTTTTATTCTTGCCAAACCGCATTACTCCCTTCATGGGAGATACCTTATGGAAAACCTTATCTCCAATATCAAACTCCATGTCTCTACACCTAACATCCGCATAGGACTTTTGGAGACTTTGGGCAGCCTTAAGACTCTCCCGAATCACCTTCTCCTTCTCTATAGCCTGGAAGACCAAATTGGGACCAAACATGTCCGCCTCACCAAGCTCAAACAAACCTATAGGAGATCTACACCTCTTACTATACAATGCCTCAAAAGGGTCATACCAATACAAGAATGATAACTAGTATTGTAAGAAAACTCCACCAAAGGAAGATGCTCAACCAAATTTCCACCATAATCAATCACACAAGACTGAAGCATATCCTCCAATGTCTAAATAGTTCTCTCCGTTTTCCCATCTATTTGTGGATAAAAAGCAATACTCAGACTAACCTTGATCCCCAACACTCCCTGAAAAAATCACCAGAAGTGAGATATAAAGTGCGTGCCAAGATCAGAAATAATTAAAATAGGCACCCCATGCAGCTTTCCAATCTTCTGAAGATACAACTTAGGAAAATCCCTCGCCGATAAGGTAGTTTGCACTGGCAAAATGTGCGCAGACTTATACATCCTATCCTCGATGACCCAAACTGAATCATATTGACTTCGAGATCGAAGAAGACTAGAAATGAAGTCCATATTAATCACTTACCACTTTTGTTCGGGAAAAGAAATTTCTTGATACAACCCTCCTGGCCTCAAGTGCTCAACCTTAACCTATGACAAACCATGTACTTGGCAGCAAAATCAGCAACATCACTCTTCATACCATTCCACCAATAGATCTCCTTGAGATTATGATACATCATAGTCAATCCGAGATGAACAACATATCGTGACTTAGGCACCTCAGCCAAAATCCTTTAGCGCAAACCATCTATATCTGAAACACATAACCTTCCTTGGTACCATAAAGTACCATCACCACTGATCTCAAATACCACTACCTTTTGTCCACCAATGTCACTCTTGATTTTCATCAAGATAGGAACTAACACTTGCTTCTCCAAAATCTCTCCACTAAGAGACGATCGAACCACTTCTGGCACCACTACACCAACATCCTTGGGGTCCAAGAGGTTAACTCCATGATTATCCAAACGGTGAATATCCTTCACCAATTCCTATTTTCCTTTCTCTACATGAGCCGAACTCCCAATGGATAACCTGCTAAGAGCATCAACAACCGTATTTGCCTTACCTGGGAGATATTAAAGACTCATATCATAATCCTTGAGAAGCTCAAGCCATCTCCTCTTCCTAAGATTAAGCTATTTTTAAGAGAACAGATATTGTAGACTTTTAGGATAAAAAAAGATATCCATGTGGATGCCATAAAAATAATGCTGCTATATTTTCATAGCAAGCAGAACCGTCAACAACTCTAAATCATGAGTAGGATAATTCCACTTATGTACTTTCAACTACCTGGTAGCATTGGATATTATCTTCCCATGCTCCATCAACACACAACTAAGCACTACCCTAGATTCATCGCAATAAACTACGAACCCATCATGGCCTTCCAATAAGGTCAAAATTAGAGCAAAGGTTAACTTATCCTTCAACTTCTCAAAACTCCCTTCACTAGCATCTAACGATGAAAACTTAACCTTCTTTTAAGGTAACTTAGTCAAAGGATCATCTATCGATGAAAAGCTTTCCATAAACCGCCTATAATACCCATTTAAAACCAAGAAGCTCCGAATGCCAGATGGAGTCTTACGTTTAGTCCACCTTTTCACTACAACATTTTTCTTTGAATACACCATGATCCCTTCACTAGAAATAATATAACCCATGAAAGTTATAATGCTCAACCAAAACTCGCTCTTGCAAAACTTGGCATACAATTGTTGTTCCTTTAAGGTCTGCAATACCGCACAAAGGTGATTAGCATGATCAACCTCACTCTTCAAATAAACTAGAATGTCATCAACTAACACAATGACAAAGAGATCAAAATACTGGTGAAAAACTTTATTTGTCAGATCCATAAACATCCTTTGACCATTAGTCAACCCAAATGACATCACCAAAAACTCAAAGTGCCCATACCGAGTACGACAAGACATCTTAGAGATATCCACCTCCCTAATCTTTAGCTGATGGTGCCTAGATCAAAGACCTATGTTAGAAAAGAAGATGGCACCTTGCAATTGGTAAAATAGATTATCTATCCTTGGAAGAGGATACTTGTCTTTACCGATACCTTATTTAGTTGCATATAGTCAAAGCACATTTGAAAGAAACCTTCCTTCTTGCACACAAACAACACTAGTGCACCCCAAGGAGAGACACTAGGATAAATAAACCCCTTATACAAAGATCCTTAAGTGGCTCCTTGAGTTCCCTCAAATTAGTTTAAGCCATTCAATACAGAGGAATAAAAATTTGATGAGTGTCTGGAATTGGATCAATACTAAACTCTATTTCCCTATCCGAAGGAACACCAGGAAGATTATCCGAAAAGACCTCTAGAAATTTATTAACCATAGGAAAAGAATGAAAAGATAGACCTTCCGAGTTAGAATCTTTAACCCAAACCACGTGATAAAGACAACCTTTAGTGATAATCCTCTAAACTCTAAGATAAGAAATAAACCTCCCCCTAGGAGCTAAAGAAACACCCTTCCATTTTAAAATAGACTCACTAGGGAACCTAAAGATAACCCTATGGGATTGACAATCCATTGAGATATAATAAAAGTGTAACCAGTTCATCCCTAGAATGAAATCAAAATCCACCATATCTAACTCAGACAAATCCATCAAGGTCTGCTTTCCATAAACAAATACAACACCTCCCTATAGACTATCTTAGTAATACCCGAGTCACCTACTGAGGTTGAAATAGAAAAAAGATCCAAAATAACTTTCATAATGAAACCAAAATATACATCCATATAAGGAGTTACATAAGAGAAATTATACCCCAGATCAAGCAAAGAATATACGTCATAAGAGAAAAGTTGTAACGTACCGGTAACCACATTAGGTGATGCCTTGGATTCCTATCGAGATGACAAAGAATACAACCTGTTCCAACAAACACTAGAACTAGGAGTAGTAATAGAAGAAGATGCAACACCACTAGGTGTTGGAGCAGAAGATGAAGTTGCGGGAATCTTAGTCACCCTCATAGCAACTTTATTAATTGGAAAATCCCTAAGATAATGGCCTGCCTAGCCACATTTAAAGCATTTGCCCGTTCCTTCATCATAATAACCCCAATGGGAAAGAACACAGAACTGACAAAGAGGGCATGTAGAACTTAACTAACATTTTTTTGCCTGCGATTAGGCACCCAGCTCCTAAAAATTACCACCACTATAATGACGCATGTTGCTTGACTAATAAAAAGCACTAGCAGAAGAGTAGGAATAAGAATTCCCCCACTTCTTCTTCTACCATTTTCCACTATCTCTCCCACCCTGAGATTGAGGACCTCCCTGATAAAAAAACCTACTCCTCTTACCCTTATTATCCCCAAACTCTGCCTGTTATCTCTCTTCATAATCTACCTACTGCTTATGAATAGTCAACCTAGAGATGTTCAAATCCTTAATTAGTAAAGTAGTCTTTCTCTCTAAAATGAAATCTCGATCTAACCCAGAAGCAAACTTCCTCACACAAGACTGTATGCCAGCCACTAGATTAGGATCATAGCTTTAAAATTAATGAAATTTAAAGGCCTATTACTTGAAAGATATTCTTCCCTATTTGAGGTTCACAAACTCCTCCATATTTGCTTCCTTATACTCTTGGGGAAAAAGACAATCCAGAAAAGCACTAGAGAAGGAATCCCTCAATTATGAATCTTTAACATCTCCTCTATACGTATTCCACTCTTCATACCACTGATATGTAACCTCTTTGAGCTGATAAGCTGCAATGTTTACCCCCTCCTCATTGGTAGCCTAAATCACCCAAAACATCTTCTCTAATTTTAGGGATCCTCCTCCACCTTTACTCAAAAAAATATAGAAGAACTTATCTTCATAAATTGGCCAACCCTTGTGGCCTCAATAGACAAAGCACTAGACACATCCTTCTCAGCTTGAGCATCAACCAATTTCACAATAGCATGAATACACAAAAAGAATTTTGCATTAGTCACCTTGCTTTAAGAAGGACTAGTAGTAACTGGTGTAACTCCAAAACTAAAAGGGATAGGACCTTAAGATCGAATATGAATCCTAGAAATACGATACACCCCTTCAACATTACCCCCATATGGGATGGAAGAATTTCCTTGTGTTTCCAATCTATGAAGAATGATCTGAAAGATAAACCAACAAGGATTAGAAAAGATTTCGGGACTGAGATTCTAAGATTTAAACTAGAACGCCAATAAAGTGAAACATTTATAAATGTCTTGTAGTCTCTCCCTTATGAGTGTGGCACGCTATAGACCCCTAAAAGAGACTTTACTCAATACGACTTTATGGACTCCCAACTGACCATGAACCTAGGCTCTGATACCAACTTGACACGACCCACCCGGGGGCCTTATTGTAGTGGTCATCCCAAGTCCATACAGGATCAATGACCACCCCCGTTACCTAACCCAACCTTTAGTTGTCTACCCTAAGTTGGCTAAATCCTGAGCATGTAATAAAATAGTATAATATCTCACATTAGGACTCTAGGAATCGATCAAAACTATGACCAACCTAACTGAGTCTACACATCCCATACCAATGATTCGTCCATACCACACCATACCAAACAAAGGCCATAAATCAGGCCATAACTAAATACGTTCCAAATCATAATATAATTAATCCCAAAATTAAATAGGATGGATCAATAAACAATACCATCCAATAATGTCATTCTACGGACTTATTCCAATACCAAGGAAAATGCATATACCAATCCTAACCATTACAACCCATAGAAGTACCACAAAGCCTCTAACAAAAAGAATAATAAATTCCGATTGGGACATGCCCCTTACCATAGCCAAAACCAACATCCAAAATATAACTAATCTGTTAAAAAATATCCATAACATAAAATGGAGCCTTTCGAAGGGATAGAAACTCATGACTTAAGTCCAAATATTATCCCCGAGTTAATCACTATGTAGGAGGAGTAGATTGGTCAGTTTCTGCATAGCTTAGGTATATAGCCACCAATATACGGGGTTAGTGACTAAACGCAATCATGATGTCAGGGTAAGGATAAAATAGTGCCATTTATAAAGCAAAGTAAAATAATACATATCCACACAACCATACACACATATATATAACCATGCTCGAAAAAGGGACTAGGTTTTGTTTGCCTTTAAAACCACTACCTAAGTTGTGTAGCATTATCTTCCTAAACTACCCACAGTCTATATGGGTTCAGATCCCCCTACTGAGAGGGAACCAGTGAGTTTAGCCGCAAGACTAGGGAAGTATCCCATGGGATTATTAGTACATCCTAAAATTAAAGTGTGACATCATGCATACGATCACAAGGACCAACCTCATATCAACAAATATGAGTTTCCAATTTTGGTCCCCCCCAGGGCCTCCACTTTCCACGACTTTTCTACATATCCTGCGATTATTGCCCAATTAAAAATAACTTCCCAATAACCAAGACATTATCCATTTATTAACCAAGGACATTGATATTGGTATAGTCATACCAACCCTTACTTACAAGTATCAACCATAGCCAACCATTTATAGGTTTCAGTGGACTTTCAAGTGCCCTTCCATTTACCATATTAAAACACTTGGGAGTCTTTCATGTTCCTCAAAAGCATAACTAATTAGCCTTTACCCTTTCCAAAATATTTATACCATGCCTAATTCCTTTACTAAGTTTAAAACCTGTTAGAGTTCAATTAAAAGAAGTCAATGCAATAAAAATATCTTTAGCCTTAGCTTTCCTCAACTTACAGAGAAATAATTTCTCAAGAAATTAATAGGGATTGCATCTATATATTATCTATATTTCCACTAGTTGAACCATAAGTGAGACACTTCTTTCAACTAATAAAAGGCTAAGTCAGCACTATGAACTGGTGTAATACCCATGATTTAAGTGATGTTATAAATCTCATCAATAAAGTACTACTAATCCTCATCCACCTTCAAATCATAAAACTCTGGAGATTTTTTCCAAGTAAAGTATTGGACTATCATTACTATTGCTTTCTTCTTTGTCTTTGCAGGTGTAATTACTTGCTGATTCACCTGGTTGGCTATAGATTGAGAAAGAAATTAAAAAGTAACCCTAAAGATAGAATGAGTGACTTTTTTATTTAGGAGATATGCTAGTGCTAGTGAGTCTGGTTGATTCCCGGTCCCATTTCATTAGCTCTTTTATATGGAATATTTTGTAAATACGTAGAAGATAAATTATATGAATAAATAAAGTTTTTACTCCATTATGTGATATGAGCAAGGAAGAAGTTAAGTTTTTCCTTATAAATTTCACAACCTCACCATGAAAAAGAATCTACATAAGTGAGTCCCACTTACACTCATGAAAAAAAATCTGCTTAACATAGCATTCAAATACCATAAGACTCCATAAACTTGAGGCTCTTCTATTGAGTTTGTTATGACCCGAGTCTATACTCTATACATAACATGTTGTTTTGAGATATAAGTGACACACAGCTAACCCATGGCATGGAATAATACTAATTAAATCAAATTAATAGTATATCAGTGCGGAAGCAAAACTAAATTATCATAAAAATATCTAAAATTACCTAAAAAATTACCTAAAATAAATACTATAATAGAAATAAAATAAAAATCTACAATTCTAAATCTATGTTAGATAAGTCGTCAATTTGATGGCTTGTTAACACAGTATGATCTTATATTATCATGTTTTTCCATTAATTTGGTGTTAATCTCATGTATAATGCTCATTTGTGAAGATAAATTTTGAATATTAAGATGATAAAGACATTAAAGTCAATAGGAGGCCAAATACAAAAGAAAATAAGCATTGAAATTTATATAGACATGTCGGGAGGCCACCTACGCACACAACTAAGGCACATGCACATGCAGGTGGCCAAAATAGCCTAAAAAGTGTAACTTGTGCTTGATATGTGCACACATGTTATGCCACCTACACTGGATATGTGTACATAGGCCATGCCACCTGTGTTGGACCTATGCAAGTAGGTTAACAGTGTGCTGGCATTATTATAATATTAGGAAAACAAAAATTTAGGGTCAAAAAGGGTGTTTTCAGTTTATTTCCACCATTATTATATTTTCGTGAGCTAATATTAGTGTGAATTTAAAGTAAAGAATTAGAAGTTTTAATTAAATAATCATAGAATATAAAGCTTTCATATTGTATTATTTTTACTTTCAATGGATCAATACATAGGAAATTTATGTATATCTCTACTTTGTCTCTCAATGAGTAGTTAATTCATTATTTTAGGGTTATGTTTGAATATGTTGTGATTAGTGCATGGATTTTACTTTTTTGTTTTACTAATTATCTATTTCATATGGGTTTTACATTAACTTTTACCAAGAATTGGGGGTTGCAAACCCCAATTACCTTTGAATACATATCATTCTTGACAATGGGGATATGGTTGGGAAATGAGGTAAACTGTAACTTAAATTAGTTTATTTAATTGGAAGTCTTACACATAATGATGTTAATTTAGGACATATATTGTTAATCTTATTACACTTATGAGGTGTTTGAAATAATCCATTTGTGATACTTGGTGTTTGATTGACTAATCAACACAAAAATTTCTAGATCTATCCTACCCATGACTTCTTGATAAATTTGTACAAATAGTCAAATACCCACACATGAACCTGCACCCAGTAAGTCATAAACCCATGTCATACATACTTGATTAAAATCTAAATATTTCTAGCATCGAAATAGTATTCTCAAGACAACAAAATTTTTAAATTTGAAAACATGCAAAAAAGCTTCCCATTTTTACTTTCATGTTTGTTTACTATGCATTGTGATTCAACTTCTTGTTGACTTCTAAAACTCTCAAATATTGAAATCATTGTCTTCACTCTCTGATTATTCAAACCCAACATCCATTAGGTTACTATATTGACGATGATCATTAAATCTCAAGGGTGTAATTTGAGCGTAATTAAATTTTGGTGCCCTTGATAGGGAATGAACCATAGTTTTTATTTTTTTAGTGTTTTTAGTCACTTTGGTTTAGCCTTAGTATTTATTTTGTTGATATCATGAAAGCATTCCTGGATATGTACTTTCCTCCTGCTTGGATGTTACAACAAAGGGATGAAATTATCAACTTTTGATAACTTAGTGGAAAACATTACATTGAGCTTGGCAATGATTAAACAATAATTTAATGTAATGACCAAATCATGATGCTCTAGACAAAATGCTACTTCAAATCTTCAATAGGGAATTAAATTAATTGAACAAGATGGTAGCTGATAATGTGGCTTGAGGATATATTATTAAACAATATTATGTTGTTGCGAGATCAAGTGACCAAGAAAAGTAGAGGTTTTCACTCAAGAGATAAGTTAAGAGATGTTTCATGGATAAAGTGATGACTCAACTTGATCTTCTCACTAAACATATAGTGGGAGACCCTTTAGATGTTGTTAATTCTATTGATTTTATGAGTGTTAAGTCCTATGAAGATGAGAAAGTGGACTCCCTTAATAAGTAAATTCAATTTTTATCAAACCAATCGAGGGGTTCTCACCCTACCTATTAAAGAAAAAGTGGAAATTAAGGTTGGAAGGAAAGGGATCGTAAATAGAAGGACCACAATTTTCTAAGAATTTAATGTGATTGAGATCATGAAAGATATCAGGTTTGGAGAGATAAGGATAGATATCATGACTAGCGCATACCTCGTTATGATAATGCCAAGGCAAAAAAAACAAGCCCTGTTAATCCAGAAAAGTTCAAAAGTGAAGACGTCCTTACTCATATCTTAAGGGGTATTGAGGGAAGTGATAAGATGTTAAGAGAGATGAAAAGTGATTTTTCTCAATTTAATCAAATGGTGATGTCTCATTACATCTCTGTCAAGTCACTTGAAATTCAATTGGGCCAAATCTCGGCATAACTCAATGCAAGACAAACGGGATGATTACATAGTGCCATGGTTGTTAATGCTAAAAGTCATGCTCACATTATGGTTATTGTCACTAGGTGTTGTCGAATTCTTAGTAAAGATGTTTTTAATACGGATGAAAACCCTAATAAAGGGTAATTGATGAACATATTAATGGAAAAAATGGCTAGTAAAGCAAATGATAATTTTCCAAAGACTAATAAGGCAACTATTGAAAAACCAAATGTAATTGAAGAAAAGGTTGAAAGTGAGGATGCTCTGAAAGAGGCTGGTGGTGATGATTCAAAACAAAATAAAACTCCAGTTTTTCCTATGCCACAAATCAAAATTCCTCCCCTATTTCCATAAAGACTAAAATAAAACAAGACTATACCAAGTTGAAGGAATTTCTTGATAAATTTAGTAAATTATCAGTGAATATTCCTTTGTTGGAAGTTTTACAAGAGAACCTAAGTATGAAAAGTTCATGAAGGACTTCGTAAAAAAGAAAGAAGTTATTGATTTTAAGACTATCGAGTTAACCCACAATTGTTGTGACATAATGTCTAGCACAATATTGGTGAAGAAGGACGATTTGAGTGCATTCACTGTTCTTTGCACTATCTAGGTGTATAAATTAAAAACGCATTATGTGATATTGGGTCAAGTACATATTTGATGCCATTTTCCATTCTTCTAAACATGTTTTTGGGTGTTGCTAAGACTACCACTATGAGGCTTTTAAGGGTCCATCATTCAATCAAATAGCCTATGGTTGTGTAGTATACTATTTTTCTTAAAGTTGATTAATTTATCTTTCCTGCTAACTTTGATAATCTTAAATATGAAATTAATAGTAAGATCTCAATCGTTATTGTTAGGACATTCATGGATACCAGAAGGACCTTAGTTGATGTTGAATATGGTGAAATAATGTTATGGGTAAAAATTGAAGAGGTCTCCTTCAATGTCTGTAAGTCTATGAAGAAACCTATGGATTTAAAAGTTGTTTTCGTTATTGATGCGACTGATAGAGAGGTGACTAACTCCATGGAAGCGAATCTTATGGATGACCCCTTGGTAGGTATATTGCAGAACTTGGGGAGTAATGTGATTAAATAATATGATTAGGTGGTTCTTCATAAACAAATTAGTCTTTTTTCCACAAATTTGTTCAAATTGGATCTTAATTTGAAAAATCATGAAAGTCGACCCACAAAAACTTCTTTAATTGAACCTCCTCAACTAAAAATTGAGTTGGTGCATTCATATCTACGGTATGTTTTCTTAGGTGAGAACAATATATTGCCAATTATTGTTGTGGGTGATTCTTCTTCCTTGTCAAGTGGGTGCCTTGAAATCTATACTAAAAAAGTTCATTTGTGCTATTGGGTGGACCATAAAGGACACTATAGGCATTCCTCTCGAAATTTTCTCTCTTAAAATTAAATTAGAGGTCGATCATTTTCCTAGTGTGGAACACCAAACAAGACTCAATCCATCAATGCATGTGGTAGTAAGAAGGAGATTATCAAATGGCTTGATACATATCTCATCTACCCAATTTCAAATAGTACATTGGTATGTGTGGTCTTATGTGTCCCCTAGAAGGGTGGTATGATGGTAGACTCGAATGAGAATAATTATCTGGTGCTCGTATGTACAGTCATGGGTGGGATGTTATGTATGGACAATAGTAAGTTGAACTTTTAGATCGATAAAGATCACTTCCCTATGACCTTTATAGACTAAATATTCAATTGATTATCTGGGTATGGATCGTATTGTTTTCCTTGATAGCTATTTGGGTTATAATCAAATTTTTATTGCACTGGAAGATCAATAAAAGACCACTTTTACTTGTCCTTATTGAAAATTTTCATTGAAATGCATTCCCTTTGGGTTATGTAACATACCCGCTGCCTATCAATGGTGTATACTTTCTATATTGTCTAACATGATAGATGATATGATGGACATGTTCATGGATGATTTCTCCATAGTTGGTGACATTTTTTAATCTTGACTTGATCATTTGAGTAAGGTGTGTGGAGACCAATCATGTTTTGGATTGGGAAAAATACCATTTCATGGTTAAGGAAGGCATTGTGATAGGCCACAAGATTTTGAGTAAATTCATCCAAGTCGATGAAGCAAAAGTTGAAGTGATTGGTAAGTTACCGCAACTATCTCCATTAGGTGTGTTAGAAGTTTTCCAGGTCATGTTTGTTTCTATAGGAATTTCATTAAGGATTCCTCAAAGATTTCTCATCCTTTGTTTAAATTCTTTACAAACAAGGTGAACGTAGAAGTCAATGATGATTGATTAAGGGATTTTTATATTCTTAAGGAGCTCATTGTGTCTGATCCTATCATAGCAGCTAATGAATGGTCCATTCCTTTTGAAATAATTTGTGATCTGAGTGGTGTTAATTTAGGTATGGTGTTTGGCCAAAGAAAATAAAAGTTATTCCACCTGATCTCAAGCAAGGAAATTATTGAATGATGCATAATGTAACTAAACGATTATGGAAAAAGAGTTTCTAGTGGTGGTATATGTTTTTGAAAAAAATGTTAGGCCTATTTGTTTTGTATGAAAGTGGTTGTGCGCAAATACCACGCTGATCTTAGATATCTCATGGAAAAGAAAGATGCAAAACCTTATTTTATTATGGGGATATTTATCTAACAAGAATTTGATTTTGATGTGAAGGAGCAAAAGGGTTGTGAAAATCAAGTAGATGACCATCTTTACATCCTTGAATCTAATAACTAGAATATGGGTACAATTGAGATCTATGACACATTCCCTGGTTAGTTAGTCATGTCACTCTTAGGAAGTATTGATCCTTGCTATGCAAACTATGCTAAGTATATTATGAGTGGTTTGCTTCCCGATGATCTTAATCATTATCAAAGAAGAGGTTCCTAAATGAAGTGAAGAAATACTTTTGGGATGAACTATGCTTATTTAGAGAGTGTGAGGATGGTATGAATTGTCGGTGTGACATACAATTTAAAATAAAGGCCATTCTTGAGGTTTATCACTATTCTATTTGGTCGACATCATGGTGGCTTTATAACAACTACAATGATTCTCCAAAGTGGATACATTTTGACCACAATCCATAGATATTCTCATGAGATTGTCAAAATGTGTCCTCAATGCCAAATACAAGGTGGTATTTCAAGGAGGCATGGGAAGCTTCTTAAGCATAACCTCGAGTTTAAATTGTTTGATGTATGGGGGATCAACTTCATTGTTCCATTTGGGAGTTCATATGGTAATATATATATATATATCTTGATAGCCATCGATTGTGTCTCAATATGGGTGGAGGCAATTATTCTACCTAACAATGAAAGCAATAGAGTCACTTTAATCTTGAAGAAGTAAATCTTTACAAGTTTCAAGACTTCACAAACAATTATTAGTGATGGCGGATCTCATTTTTACAACTGGATTTTATGTGCCTTGCTTGATAAGTATGGGATGAATTATAAAGTTGCTATGCCGTATCATCCCCAAACTAGTAGTCAAGTTGAGTTCTCGAATCATGAAATCACTTCCATCCTTGAGAAAATCATGAATATTGTTCAAAAAATTTGGGCAAGACAACTTGATGAAGCTCTTTGGGCATATAGAACGACATACAAAACTCTTATCACCATGCCTCCCTACCAATTAGTGTTTGGAAAATCTTATCTCTTTCCTATTGAGTTGGAGAAAAAAGCTTTATGGGCCTTGATAAAGTTGAATATGAATTAGGAGGATGCCTACGAATCAAGATTAGATCAACTTTATGATTTGAAAGATTTCTGAGTCAAGGAAAATAAGAGCATTGTGTTGTATAAAGAGAAACAAAGAGGTGGCATGATGCTAAGATTTTGAAATAATATTTTTGTATTGGAGAGGATGTTCTCATCTTCAAATAAATGTTGAAATTATTTGTGGGAAATCTTAAATCTAAGTGGTCGGGGCTATTCGTGGCCTCAAAAGTCTATCCAAGTGGAGAAATTAAACTCGAAGTCCATGAGAAGAGGAAGTGTTGATGTAAATGGGAAAAGATTAAAGCATTACCATATAGGTTGAACCAAAGAGGCTAAGTTTGAATCGCTACATTTCAAGGATCCAAAATAATGAACAAGTGATGTCGTGCTGCAACTATAAAAAAAGAGATTCTTGGAAGGAAACCAAAGGTTTATTCTTATTATTTTCTAGTATTTTGAATAATAATTATAGATTATTTTGGGGTTTTATAGGTAATATCAATATTTGGGATGCGTGAAGGTATGTTGGTGGGCTCAAAACTATGCCCCGAGATGTTAAAGACCACATGTGTTCTTATATACCATGCAAGTGGCCCAAATTTTAAGCCAAAATACTTGTAGTTACTACCTTGATATACATTGGACATTCTTGAGCAGGCCATGCACATGTCAGGCGTATAATGTGTACAAGCCACATTGCCTTGGGCTTCCAGGGTCACCTACACATGCATGCCACGCGCAGGTCCCATAAGACCATGCCAGAAAGTTGAGTACTTAAAAATAGGTTTTATTGGGGTTACGTGACCCGGTATTTCCAAATTTACTTTAAATGACATAAAATACCAAATCTTCCCACACTTGGTAATTTTTCATCCAATATCTCCTCTTCGCTTATTTTCACACTTTAAAAGTCAACATTTTCTCTTTCTTCGTGTTTTCAAATTCCTTAAACCTAAATTCAAAAATCTCACATCCTATAAGAAGTATTCAACACTGGATCATTACATTGGGCTTTTATTTCATCTTTGTCCTCTCTTAAGTGAAATAAAAATATATGATATTTTTTGATATTTTTTTGAATTCTCTTTAAATTTTAAATTGTATTTCTCATTCCATGTTACTTTTTGCTTTAAATTTTATTTACCTGAACTTATTTTGGTGAATTATTATTGTTACAATGGAGGTTACGAAATCTGAGACTTGTTTTTTCATGTTTAAGTGAAAATTCCTTTCTACTTAAACTAGGGCACACCATGTGTTCAATGAAATGCCAACTTGAGGTTTCTTGGATTCATTGAGTTGCGGGTGGTATAATTAGGTTAATATGAGTACCATGGATGTGTTTGGTGATGAATTTCTGAATTAACTTGCGTACATATTCTTTTATTCTATTTTCCAAGCTTATTTTTCATGCACATCATATGTTAGCTAAAATGGTATGAGAGAGTGATGATTTTAATATTGGTACTGGTTGATCAATTCATTCTTGGGACATAATTTGACCATTCTTAAAGAATAAATATTAGTTCAAATTGGCACATAATTATGGAAAATAGGTAGTTTTTGGTTGTAAGTTCTTTGTTGATTAATTTGCATCCATGTCTTTAATTAGTAAATGTGCTTAACATAGAATCTACGGGTAAAGTCTAAGTAACCTGGGATACATCACTGCTTTCCTTTTCCTATGATAGATTGGGTGACACCATTATTAAGGGTATAGGTTTATTTTTATTTCTACTGGTGTCATGTATGTTCTATAAGCTAAATTGGTGAAATGTGAAGATTTTTTGGCAATGTCGAGTCTAAATGGTTGAATGTTGTTATGAAATTGTCCCATGACTTGTATTTATCAAGTTACCTTGCATTCACCTTAATTTTTCTTTAGCTTTATTTTCTTTCTTAAAATATTAAAATCCCAAAAGGATGTTTAACCTTTCTTTGTTTTGGTTTTGTTCCTTTTTTATCGGTATGTCTCCAAAAAAGATGTTGCCATGAGTTTCTAAAAAGGGAAACACTCCAAATAAGGGCAAGGCAAAATTTTCCAATAAAAGGATAAAGAACAGACCTCTAAAGTAGTCCAACAATGCCCAGACATGCAAATCACCATAGAACGTACAAAGGGAATTAGAATAGAGGTGGATCAAATCCATTTTGGAGTAGAGGGTGTAAGAAACCTTTATTATTATTGGTAAACTCATGGCTTTAATACTGAGAAGGTATCTAGTACTATGGGAGTTGAATAACACCTTCCCAATAACATTCTTGAAACTAAAGAATAGGCATAGGATGTGTTCACCTACTTATTTTCCATTCCTCATCCTCTATCATACTTTTTCGTACTACTCAGGGAATTTTATGTCTCATATGATGTCTATAATAATGACCAAAATAACAACTTCTAATTGTCGAACAACCTTGTCTTTCTAGTATAATAGTTCGAGGTGTTGAAGTGTCTTTCACAACCTCTGAGACTAATGAGATATATTTTATTTGTGAGACAGAATTTATGGAAGACTGCAAGAAGTGAGTATTTAGCAAGAATGAATGATCCCTTGTCTAGATCATGTGATATCTAATGGGCTTCCTCCATGGGAAAACTCTGTTGATCAATAAAAAGGTTGGAACTTTCAATTCAGGCAAAATATTGTCTTGGATTTGTTGGTAACCGCCTACTTTCCTCAATAAATAACAAAAAGTTCTTATTGAGAGGTCCATTATTGTTAGGTGAATTATGCCCAAGATTGTGTTAAATTTGGGAGAGTTTATAGAAGAGATGATAAAGCTAAGGTCAAAGAAATCGGGCACTTTATTTCCCTTAAATTCTCTCATTACTATGCTTTGCCTTAAGTAAAAGGCCCTATCTTCTCAAAGATTGATCGGAGAGCTTTATGCATCAGAGTAATTAATATCACATATTTCTACATTAAGGACAGGCCTATGGGGATTAATATGAAAGCACTAACTTTTGTAGATTCATTATGGGAGATTTTCCTAGATTAGAGAGGGTGGAGGCCCCTCCGCTCTTACACTTGACTCAGAAACTCCTCATGTTTCTAAAAACACACCTCTTTTATAATGAACTGCACCATCACCTCAACCTACCCAACTGTCTTTGTCTTCTACTGTAATGTTTTCCAAAGTTGTTTTCGCGACTTTGTCAAACAATGGTACTCTTACCCAATTTGATGGTCGATATTCCCTAGCTTATTTAGATTGATATTGAGAAAAGTTTGGCACCTTTTCATGTCTGTATCATAGATTATGAGCGGCGAATAACTCCTCTACATGTATGGATAACATAGTTTAAGTGGATATTGGCCTAAGCATAGGCGAGAGGGGATAGTAAGGTTGTGGCTTATTTATGGGTAGATATTGATAGCCTACATGCGAAGTTTTACATCCAATAGACCCTTTTTGTTCTTGATTAGGATAAAATAGTTTTTTCTCCAGAATCTTTAGGCCTGGTACTTCATTTGAAGACTTTCTAGTACAAGGACACAAACATATTAGAGATGAGGTCGGGAGCCATTTTAAAGAGGGGCTTACAGAACCCTAGCAGGCTGAGCTAGCAAAACAACTATCCATAGATGTGGAGTATACACGGATACTTGGGGCTATTTATAGATACCAACATAATGGTGATATTTATTTTGTAGTGGACCCAGTTAAAGAAACCTATTCTGAAGAGGCTCCTAGTTAAACATAACAACCATCCACTGACATAGACCCGAACACCTATTCTACTGGATTTTATTTTTGTATTGGGGAAAATAAATTAACTTTTAGTGATTTCATTTAATGGCATTTGATGAAGGGATTGTATAGACATACTCTATTTTACATTTAGATATTTCTTTATAGTTTACATTTCAATGTTTATTTATATTTTCCCTTTGTGGGGCTTGTATTTGTATGCTTACTTTGATTTATCCCTCATGGGTCTTGTTCTAAATGATTGACATTGATTTGGATTTATCCTTTGTTGGGCATATTAACGATGATGTCGTACATTGCTCTTGTCATGCTTGTTACATGCACATGATATAATGTGATACCCGAGTATGATTTTCTTGGGAGTGATTTTATACTTTGAGTGATGATAAAAACAATTTTACACATTGTTCTTGTCTCCATTTTTATATACGTCTCCAATAAACTCCAAGCATTTTCTTTGTAACTCGGTTCTTTCTCAAGGAGCAAATTTTTGTTTTATCTTTCTTTTATCTCTTATCCTTATTTTAGTTAAATTTATTTGTCGAATTGAGTGATACATCACCCATGATGGATGATAAGGCAAATTCATAGGTGAAGTATCTAATCGTTTGTGTTTATTAGGAATAGGCAAAACTTCAAAATGTCACTGGCAATAAATGAAATGATTTTGAGAAAAAACCTGAAATATAGTTTTCTTTTGGAAAAATTGCAGGGATGGTTATGACCGTCCTCTTGAGTAAGACCATTAAATTCGATTTCTATATCTCTCTTTAGAAGGGTGAATAATTGATTCAGAGTAACTTAATTAATGTCAAATTTCTCAATTTGGTAGGGATACTAACTTCTTACTTTATAAGTATGATGCTTTGTCTGGTGAGATTTTTGAATCATTTTTCTACATACGTGTTGTCTAGAACTTGCCCCATGTATAGTCAATGTGAAATCCTAGGCAATCTTCCTTTGGATGATGAACTAATTCCATTTTTTATCAATCACATGGATAAATTCTCACCTTAACATTGTTCATTAGTTAGCTCTTTTGAGCCTTTGTGACATGACCCGACCCAGGGCCTTGTCCCAATAGGTGTCCCAAGTCCCACTGGGATCAAAGACCACCCCCGTTACCCAACCCAACCTCCAGTTTCCTTCCCTGAGTTGGCTGAATTACAAACATATAACAAGATAGTGTAACTGGACAAGGACTGAATTTGGGATATGTCTATTCCAAGATCAACCCTACCAAGTCATCCCATCCACCAAACCGTACCAACCAAAGCACCCAGCCAAACCAATACCTAACCAAGGCCCATAAACTAATCCATAATAAAATGAGTTTCGTTAATAATTAAATATATAATCCCAAAATAAAGAGGATGGAAAAACCAACTATATTATCCACCAGTATCAGCCCCATAATACAATAATAATGTTAAGGCTGACACTAATACCGAACCCACCCATTCAACCCATAGTAGTACCATAAATTGTCTAACCAAAAGAGTACAAAAATCTTGTTGAGACCTGCCTCCAACCATAGCCAAAACCGATATCCATAAATAAGCCAAAGTATGGAATAATATCCATGAAATAGATCCTTTCTAATAGATTGAAGGTCACTACTTTAATCAAAATACTTACCCCAAAGTCCGAATCACTATGAAGAAGGAGTGAAATAGTTGGTTCGTGCATCACGTGGGAATACAAAACTCGATGATGGGTTAATGGGTGAACGCTAGCATGAACATAGTATAAGGATAAAATAGTTTCATTTACAAAACCAAGTGAAAACTATCCATATGCACACACCATACATATATATATATATATGTAATCATGTCGGGAAAGGGTACTGGGTTAAGCACACAATTAAAACCTTTACCTAGGCTGTGTATCTTTTCCATCCTAAAACACCCACAGACTATATGGGTTCTTCTCCCGCTGCTGAGAGAGCCCCAGAGCGTCAAACCACAAACCTGGGATGACTAGTACATCCCTTAAAATATAAAGTGTGACATCATGCACACGTTCACTAGGACTAAACCTCACATCGGCAAATATGAGTTTCAAGTTTCAATCCCCCCGGGACCTCCACCTTCCACTGCATTGGTATACATCCCCCTTTTTTAAGCCCAATTAAAACCATTTTCCACTAAAACTAGTATTACAATATTATTAGCCAAGGCTATTAGTATTGGTATCATCATACTAACAATAACTTGCAAGTATTCTCCTGAGCAAAACCTTTTTAAGATAAACTGATTTCCATGTACCCATAGATCATATTCAACAAAAACCAGTGCCACCAAGGGCTTTCTAATCCATTTAAAACCATTTACACCATTCAGATCATTTAGGGTTCCATTACCAAGTTTAAACCATGCATAAGTTCCATTGAAAAACCAATATTATAGTGAAAACATTGTTATACAGATTTTATTAATAACATTGGGGGCATAATATTTCAAAAACTAAAGTCCAGTATCAAAGAGAAATTCCTAGGAAACCAATTATCCAAAACCACTATTAATGCATATAAAATAATAATTAAAACATAGGAAAACCATAACTAATCATTTATAACTAAAAACCCCAAATCATATTTGGAAACCCAAAATCATACAATATTCAAATCATAAAATCATTGCATAAAACCATGCCTTTAGTCAGAACTAACAATGAGGAATAAAAACATGCCTTAAACTAAGATTATGATGGAAAGAAATCACCAAGACAAGCCCTGAATTACTGCTTAAGATAAAACACTAGCTTCCCTTCCCAAAGAACTCTAGAAAGGATTTAAGAGTGCTTTCCAAGTTTTTAAGAATAGACTAATTTGGTAAATTGATCTAGCATGTAAACATGACATTTTAGATGCTTAAAACCGTGAATATATGTGTGAAATTTGGATATTTTGTTGGACATGATGTACTTTGGTGTGAATTATAGGTAAAATAGGTCTACAACAGTATTTAAACAAAAACAGAAAAAACAGACCTGAAAAAGACTAACTTTCATCAACATATGAGTCAACTCCTTAGTAATAACTATTCTATATGAATCATATGAGTAACATAACCAAAATCCAAATGAATGAGACAAGTATGAGGAAGATATTACTCAAGTATCTCAGTCATAAAAAAGGATACGAGTCACATAAGGAAGTCATAAGTGTAACAGAACCTGAGCTACCATCAAAGAGTTGAAATGTTAAAGGAATATGAGTCGTAAGTCTAAGTACGACATGCATTGGTATGTCGTATATAAACCAACATTCAAAGCTATGAAAAACCAAAGTCCTAGGTGGATACGCACTGAGGACACGAGTCATACACTCAGATATGACTCGTACAATAATGTCGTATGCTAAACAGAAAGTTAAAGCCATGGGAAGATCAGAAAATGAAACAAATATGATAAGGAAGGGTACGACTCGTATTAAGTCGATACAAGTAAAGATCGAGTCATACCGACCGCCGACTTAACCTTACCTTTCCCATTTTTAATAAGATTTTTATGTAATATTGATATACTATAAATACCTTAGGGTTTATATTTTATTGGGTTACACTCTTGAACATTTCTTTACATGCTCTTAGATAGTATTAAAATACTTTTACAATTGTTCTTGAGATTTTAGGGTTTATTCAATTAAAGACTTTGGAGTTTATTCATAGTATTCTTGTGTAATTGATTTTATTTGTTCTTCATTGATAAGCATGATTTCCTGCACAAACATGAGCGACTAATCTTCTTAGTTACGGTTATGGGAACCCTGGTTAAATAACTACATAGAGGAAGTATGAGACTCAATTGTTCTAGGTTTTTTTTATATATCTTAATTCTGCTTCTCAATAATTAATATCATAGTAGTTGCAGATACTTGAGATATCATGTATTCACATCCATTGAATAACCAAGAAATATGTGATTAGGAAAAGAAGATTATGACAGTGATTTGGGATTTCTACCTCTACGATTTAGTAGCCGCATCTTATCTTATCATTTTATCCTACCCTAACAAGTGTAACTGAGGATGTATCAAGGAGAAATAAGGAAACACCCTGAGACTTACTCGGTAATGGGTGAAATTTATCATTGAGCTTACCCCGACAGTTGATAAGACTTATCTTGTAGGCTTTGTATGCATATCAACAAAATAGTTGGGTTGATCACAAGAAATTTATGAAGCTAACAAGCCAGGTTGGACACATAACTAGTGCTCATCTCAGATTGATTACAATTCAAAATAAATCAAAACCTGGTTACTATTGATAAGAAAATTCCAACATTTCCTATCTTGTATTGCTCGTGGATTACATCAAAACAAGCAATTTTTCACGTTTTCCCTTTGGGATATACCCAACCTTATTGGGTTATTATATTTACAATCGACCATATTATACTTTATATTGGAGGGTAGTTTAGGGGGACATCAAATTTTTGTACCATTGCCGGGGAAGATCGTGGAATAGTTAATTGAATTCATGAAGTTTGTGGGCTTTTAATTTTTGTTTTTGCTTTGGCATATGCTAGTGTATGCCAAGTACTAGGAGTATAGGAAATCCCTTGATCCCATTTGATATAGAACCAAAGAGAATTCTATAAACTCTGAGAAGGATGTCAGGACAAATTCATGAAAGGGTGGAAGATCCCCACCTGTAGATCCAAATGTGGTACTCCCACGTGCTTTATTAGATTTGCTGATTATTGTAGATTTACAGACATAACAACTATTGGAGAAAGAACATAGAGAAGCAGAAGAAGCCAGGCTTGCTGTAGAGGTGGTAGTGGATCAGCTTGGAGGAATAATACGACCGAGACTAGTTATTTATCGTCAAGTCTAGAGAGGCATGACTCCATTTATTCCATCATATCAACACCTAGACCCAAATGATGAAGATGGTGAAGATATGGGTTATGTTGAGCCTACGGAGTCAGGATCCATTGTTCCTCTTGCTTTAGCCTATAATATGAAGTGTTATATCATTTCTGCTATGATCTAATTATTAAATTTGAAGGGTGTATTTTAAGGTATAACTACGGATGACACAAGCATACACCTTACATATTTTCTTAAGAATCTTCTTCAAAAATATGGAGTAAACCACAAGGTGGCAACAACTTATCATCCATAGAATAGTGGACAAGTTAAAGTGTCCAATAGAGAAATGTAGTTTATATAGGAAAAAACCTTAACCCTTGAATCCTACTTTATCCGAACATAGCATTGCCAAAAAGCCTCTCTCTCTAAAAAAATTCTCTCTCTTAAAAGTTACAGTCACAATTACTTCCCACTATTTACAGCTGTTAATATTTTTCTCAACCACTGACGGAGCTTCTCCTACGGTCGGATAGTTCCCCATAGGCCCGGAATGCCAGCATCTGGTCCCCTCAGAAAACTCCACCCACATAAGTATGATATTTCTCTCAGTAGATGCCCCAATTGGATGGTTATTAAACTCAAATTTTAGAAGATTAGCTCCGATCGGCTCAGGCGATCCTCAATCAAGCTCAATTAGAAAGACCTGCAAGCTGGGCGAGATGATGCAGAACATAGTTCAATTTACACTGATATTTACTTCAGACCAAGCTCAATCGGAGGCAATATCCTTAGAGAAGTTATATTCGGTTCCAATACATTCATAATTCATTCCAACTTTCCTGTGTTTAAGGATGGCGGTAAGCTCCCTATTCCATCTACTCATCCATCGTGTGAGAAATCTACTATGGTGAATCAACTTGTATCCTTCAATAAGAAACCCGATGTGGATGTTCTGATATCTATGCTGGTAGTTAGAATTACTGTACCTGTAGAGGGCTCCTGTACTATGGTTGTTTGCCCCAAACCAAATCATGGACATGATCCTCCCATTCTTAGGGTTACCCACTCGTTGTCTATGAAATTGAGAGCACAGGAGGCATTAAAAGTTGAGCTTATCAAATTGAACCCCCATAATAACAACCAAGCAAGGTTTCCCATCAGTTGTGTTTAGATCGGAGCATTACAAAGTCAAATTATCCCACAAATATAGGTTTAAATAAATTCGTAAATTTGAAAAAAACATGCCCAAGATGGAGGTAATTAGGCAACAGTTTCTCTTGCAAACAAAGTTAAAATGGAAGGTTAAAATCACTCACTTTAATTCGAGGTATCTGTACATTGATTTTGTCAATGAAAATTATCACTCAATAGTTTGTTCAAAAAGGAAGTTGTACATCCAAGGACAAGTAATGAGATTTCAACTGTGGACCCCTATATTTAGCCTTGAGGATGAAAATTCATTAGTCCCTTTATAGGTTAGTTTGCTAAAGCTTCCCTGGAACTATTATTGTTTGGAGGTAGTGCATCCTCTCTTATCTACTATTAGAAAGATATTGTTTCTGGATCTGGGAACTTACAAAAAAACCCGGGGTAGTGTGGCTAAAATCAAGTTACAAATTTACCTCACCAAGCCGAGACCCCAATATGTGTGGTTGGGATATAATGATGATGACCATGGTGAATGTTGATGGAAAACCATTTTGTATGAAGAGGTTCCTGAGCTTTGTTCTTATTGCAAGCACCAAGGGCATACTACAAGATCTTGTGTAATCAAAGGTAGAGATGAGGCTTCTAGGAAGAAATTGGTTCGTAATAAGGAACCACAAGGGAAGGGTAAATAGGAAGAAGATTCTAAAACCTCCAAAAAGATGTAGGATACATTTGGTGCCCTGCAGTAGCATAATATAGATAAAGAAAAGGATCCTACCAATGAATGGAAGAACCAAAAAAGGAGAGGTAGGGATAATTAAAGAATGATATTCAAGCCAACATCTCCAAACAAGAATACAAGGGTTCAACCAGATAATTTTGCTCTATCTATATCAAATGCATTTACAGCTCATCAACATGATATTGATCCCACAACTATTTGTACTAAAAATAATGAAAGGGGTTCCAAGCCAATATCACATCAACTAGAAACGTTTGACATTGCCAAGCATGATGATCAACAGATAATTATTGCATGTAATAGGAGCTTGCTTTTAGATCTTTATGAGGAAAAGATTACAGAGATGCATGGGAACGGTGTTAGGTTGCATGAAATGATGCCAGAGTGTAAGTTAGTGGATCCTGATCAGCTACAAGATCTATCTACTATAGTACTAGAAGAGGTTTCCTACAAGGTTAATAGAATATTGCCTAGTGAGGGAATGAAAGATAACTTTTTTGTAGTGGTACAAGAGAATTCCTATGGTTCTCAAAATAAAGTGGTTCTTGAAAAAGTCACTGAGAAACCTCTTCAAGAGCTTGATGATGAATACAGATTAATACACTCTGAGGATAAAATAGATGAATGCAACATGGGTCACTTGGAGAAGATTGATGAAACTGTTATTGATGTATTTCATCCAAGGAACCAAGAGGAGTTTGCAAAAAAAGTATCTCACATTACTATCCAGCAAGGTTTATCTCCCAGGGGTCATTAATAAAGTCAAGGAAAGGAACCACATATACTACATCCAACTTGAATAGAAACACAACTAGGACTTTCACTAGGACTCACACTCAGAAAATAGTCAAATGTTCAACCATCGTATCTTGAATACAAGCGGTATTTTACCCAAGGTAATTTCAAAAGATTTCTACAACTCATTAACATCCTCTATATTTATTTAATTGCAATCCTAGATCCCTTCTCCAACAATACTTATCTTGAAGTAGTCAAAAGAAAGCTTAAGATGGAGAATGCTTTATGTAACTCTAATGGAAAAATCTGGATCTTCTGGTCTTTGGACATCTCCTATGACATCATTTCTACTGATGAACATTATATTACTTGCTCAATTAATCATTATGCTATGTATCAGTCTTATCTAATAACCTTTGTTCATGCTAAGTGTAGAGATACATTATGAAAACCATTATGGAATAAGCTGGTACAGCTGTATACATCTTCCATACCTTAGTGAACAATTGGAGATTTCAATGTGATTAATAAAGTAAGTTAGAATTTGGGAGGTATCCCTTATGATATAAGGAAGATCTTTGAATTCTTGGGGGTGATTGAAGTTTGTGGATGGACTGATCTGGGCTTTTATGGTCAAAAGTTCACTTGGTCCAATCTAAGAGGTATTCAATTTAGAATATGGAAGAGACTAGATAGAGGTATGGTATCAGATGTTTGTCTAAAGCACACACTTATGAGTACTATTACTCATTTGTCATTTGTGCGTTATAATCATTGTCCTCTATTTATGGAAATGCAAAAGAGAGTGGAGCCATATGTCAAATACTTCAAATTTCTGGATTATTGGGTGGAGCATCCCACATTCCTTAACACTGTGGAGACTTGATGGCAAAGGCCTTATGAAGGTTCTCTTATGTGGAGACTTCAACAGAAATTGAAAAGACTAACCTCTACTTTAATTTAGTGGTCTAAAGAGGTCTTTGGGGACATCTATGCCAATGTCAAAATCTATAAAGGAAAGGAAAAGGTAGCAAAGGAAAATTTGATCTTGAATGGTACTGATGATAATAGAAAGAAATTCCATAAAACACAAGATGAATATATCAGACATGTTAAGGTAGATGATGCAATACTATGGCAAAAATCTGTACTACAATAGTTTAAATATGGTGATGCAAACTCCAGCTATTGACATGCATTTATAAGAATCAGAAAAAAAAGAATGTTCATACACAAGGTCAAGAATGAGGAGGGGGTATATCTCCAAGGGGATGCTAACTTAGCAACTTCTGCAGTTACATATTTCCAGGATATCTTTATTGGGACAGTAGAATATGTTCCTAAGGAAATGCTAGCTAATATCCCTAAACTAATTTCTGATGCACAAAATGATTGTCTACAGGCTATTCCTACTTTGGAGGAAGTGAAGAATGTGGTCTTCTCTATGAGAACTCACTCAGCAGTAGGTTCTGATGGTAAGAATGGTAAATTCTTTCAATACTGCTTGTATATTATTTGTATGGATCTACTCTAGGTGGTGACTTCCTTCTTTTCTGGACATGTTATGCCAAGATATTTTTATCATACCTGTTTGATTCTTCTTCCTAAAGTGTCACATCCTAGTAAGCTATCTAAATATAGACCTATCAGTTTAAGCAACTTTACCAACAAAGTCATCTCAAAACTAATTTACCTTAAATTAGTTCCCATCATTCCCAATCTTATTCTTAGAAATTAATTTGGCTTTGTGAGAGGTAGGAACAATGGATAAAACATTATGCTTGCTCCGGAGATTATTTGTGGCATTAACAAACCAGTTGTAGGTGGAAATATTGTTATTAAACTAGACATGGCCAAGGCATATGATAAGGTATCTTGGTCATACACTTGCCTTGTCTTAAGAAGATTTGGTTTTGGTGAACCCATTATTGACATAATTTGGAGGACTTTGTTTGACAATTGGTATTCGGTTTTGTTGAATGGTACTAGATATGGATTTTTCCACTCTACAAGGGGGATAAAACATGGTGACCCCCTCTGACCGGCTCAATTAATTCTAGGAGCTAAAGTATTATAAAGATCCCTGAACAATCTATACCATCACCCTCATTATTTTGTTTTTTTCATATGGATTGGAATGGTCCTCAAATTAACCATCTTAGCTTTGTAGATGACATCGGCATCTTTGCTATTGGAAGATGAAACACTCTCAGACTAGTGATGAAGAACTTTGCTTTATATGAAAGAGTTTCTGGACAATTTATCAACAAGATTAAGAGTAATTTCCTATTGCCAGATCAAGCCTTTCCCTCGATAGTCTCAAGGATTAAAGAAGAAATTGGTTTTCAGCAAAAACACAGTCCTATTACATATCATGGTTGTCCTATTTAGATTGGAAGACAAAGAATTAGTCATTATACTGGCCTGGTTAGCAATGTGACTTCAAGAATTGCAGGACGACACTCTAAATTGCTAAGATATAGTGGTAGATTTGTACTGATAAAATATGTTCTACAATTTATCCCTATTCACATCTTTTCTTCTTGCATTCCTCCTAGGATGATTTCTAAAATACTATTGTGTTTTTTTGCTGATTTGTTTTGGGGATAGAGGGATAACAAGAAGAAATACCATTGGGCCTCATTGAAGGAACTATGTTTCCCAGTTATAGAAGGTGGCATTGGAGTCAGATATGTCGCATATACATGTAAGGCTCTGCAGATGAAACAATGGTGGATATTCAAAAGTAGAAACACTCTTTGGGTGGATTTTTTACAAGCCATGTATTGTAAACGAATCAATTCAATATCCAGAAAAGGGTTTTATGGGAAATACCTAATATGGGAAGCTATGATGACAAACAAGAAGGCAGCTGAGCAACATATTTTTTGGAGAATCAAATCTAGCACTTGTTATATTTGGTGGGATAACTAGTCTGGCTTGGGAGCACTTCATAATTATCAAAATGATGGTGTAAGGTCCAGTAATGCCAAAGTAGCATACTTTTTACTTGATGGTGAGTGGAATATGCAGAAGTTAGCTATTGTAATTCCCCCTCCTTTGTTGCATTCTATCCTCAAAATTCAAATCAAGTTTCAGGAAGCGGGCCTTGATTTACCATTGTGGACAATCACTACAAGTATTGAGTTTAGTTTTCTATCTACCTTGGGACTGATTAGAGAGCATAGAGTCATAACACTACATAACAGTCATATCTGTCATAGATTGATCCCATTTAAATATTCCTTCCATACTTGGAGAGTGCTAAGAAAGAAGTTACGTATAAATGAGAGGGT
The DNA here is from genome assembly GCA_030864215.1 of Capsicum pubescens. NCBI lineage: Eukaryota > Viridiplantae > Streptophyta > Magnoliopsida > Solanales > Solanaceae > Capsicum > Capsicum pubescens. The sequence goes on from CM061546.1 coordinate 116,504,428, forward strand.
TAGTCACTTTGGTATATCTCATATCACTTGTTGTTGTTGTTCTAATTCTGAATGGGAAAATATTCCGCACACCTTTGTTGAGGGTCCTTTTGCAAACCAAACATGGAAATATTTCTCTTTATCTATAGGCATTACTTATGTCCCTGCATCACTCAAGAATCCGTTGCTCAAATGGTGGAAAATGAGAGCATTCAATATAGCTCATAAGTGGATATTTAAGTCTATCCCAACCATTATATGTTGGAACTTGTGGAAAAGCAGGTATGCTCTTAAGTATGGTGACAAAAAGCCTCAATTAGCCAGAGTCAAGTTCTTGATTTACAAAGAGATTTCCCTTCTTCTCTACAATGCCTTTCCTTATATCCCCTAGCCTTCTAGGTTGTCTAATCTAGCAACTTATGTGGAGAAATGTAGCTAAGATATTAAAGTCACAAATGTGTACTATACTAAACCACCAACTCCACTGGTCAAGATGAATTCTGATGGTAGTACTATCACTAACCTTGGAAAAATTGGTGCAGTGGGGTGATTATAGATCTTAATAGGAATCTTATTTATGCCTATCCTATTTCTCTGGGACAAGAAACTAATAATCAAGAAGAAGTGGAAGTTGCTATGGTGGGATTATCTTAGTATGTGAATAATGGTGTACAATAGGTGAAGTTGGAAGTGGATTCTGAGATTTTGATCAAATGGATCAGGAAACAACTACGAGTACCTTGGAACCTGCAACCTTTGATGGAAACATTACTGAAACTCATTTCACAATTTCAGTTTTGTATTTATAGACATGCATTCAGAAAAGCTAATTTTGTAGCAGATGCTCTCTTAAAAGTTAGTCATCAATCTGATCAGCCACCACATTGCTTCCATAGTTGCAAACTGCCCTTAGTAGTAACTAGATACTTTTATCTTGATAAAATGGGTAGGCCAAGTTTCAATAAAAGGAAGATCAACAAGTTACATGAGCTACCTTAGTGTAAGGCAAGAGCTGACAAGAAGGAATAAACATGTCATAGTACTTTTAGCATTGTTGTATATTGTATTCTCTGTGTTCGGTTCATTCTTTTATCTTTGTTGCACAAATTAAGATCAGTTCTTTGGCTCCCTCTATGTACAATTTTCTTTAATTAAATTAAAAAGCCTGGGGGTGTTTCTCAGCCCCCGAAAAGTTTAATAAAAATAAAGTTTATAGTGGCAATGATTATGAATGCTATCAGGACTGATTGGGAAAGAAAGTTATATGATGTATATGGGCTTACCTCAAAGCTTACAAGACATCTATAGGTTTTTCACCTTATTAGATGGTGTATAGCAAAGCTTGAAATTTACCAATTGAGCTTGAGCATAAGGCACTATGGGCGTTAAAGAAGCTGAATATAGAGTTGATGGCTGAAGAAAAATAATGGTTGAATAAAATCAATGAGTAGGATGAGTTCCATCTCCGGGCATATGAAAGTTCAGGGCTTTACAAGGAGAAGATGAAAATGCATCATGACCGAAAGATCCAGAAAATTTTATTTGAAAATGGTCACATGGTGATACTTTATAATTCCAAACTGCATTTATTTCCAGGTTAGTTAAGGTCGAGGTGGCATGGTCTATTCACAGTAGTAAGAATTTTTCCCTATGGTGTTTTTTACTACAGAGGAATGGTGATCGCCTATTCAAGTTAAATGAGTAAAGAGTAAAGTAGTGTATAGGAAACATAGAAGAGGTAAAAAAAGTAGTTGATATTGACCTTGATGAAGTCAGAGTAATCAAGGTAACTACGTCTTGTCGCGACGTTAAATCAAGCGTTTCTTGGGAGGAAACTCATGTTTTTGTTTTTATTTCATTTTTAGGGTAATGTATTTGTTCAATATGAAGGACTAAAGAATGCCGATAAAATCTAGAGAAGTTGAAAAGGTTATTATACAGACTTTTTACGAGTCGTATCTATACAGTACAAATCGTGAGTAGAAGTCATATTGACCTGGGAGAACAATTAGAATTAGGCATCAGTTTCTACAGTAAATACTAGTCTAACTCATATTCGTATCTTTTAGATACGGTCCATGAATGATAATCGTATCCACTATAGAGCACAGGTAACTCCCCAGGATATAAGGGTAAAAGAAATGATATGTAAGCCTAGGTATTAGTTGTATACACAATTCATACCCAAGATTACTAGGTCAATTCTTTGTTTGAACGAGCTCACACCTGAGATTAATGGAGGAAAAAGAAAATCAATCGGGTGATCGATACTTTTAACTCGTACCCGATGCATTTTTTACCCAAATATCAAACATCAATATGCAAAATCACCCTGTTTTAAACTCAATTAAGTTACTAACAACCTTAATTCTTTTATATGTTGTTATTTAAATTCAAATTTTGGGTGCATAAAGATCTGAAATCATGTACGCATTTGTTCAATCATCAAGTAAGTTCATAGTCTTGATTTTTGCTACTTTGAAAGTTGAAATGAGAATTATGTGATACTATGAACTTAGTTTAAAGAGAATTTTTACATGTACCTATTGGTTGGTACCCTAGTAGGTATTGTTGGTGAAAATTTAAAATGTGGGTTGTGTGTGTTAAAATGATGGAATTAGCTAATACTAGTAGTGGGTACTTTGGGAATTTCACCGAAGTCAAACTTTAAAGTTGGACTTCTATGTTGCAGCAAATACGAGAATTCTTACAACTTATTTCCACCGGTACGGGAGTCATAATGGGACTTGTACCTACTAACAACAGGGATTTTTAACAAATTTAAAGTTCTGGATTGGATATGACTCAACCATTCGAGATGTATCAAACCTTTACGACCAAAACACACTAATCGTACCGACCTGGGAAGAAGTAAAATAGAATAAAAGTTTCTAAATATCTTCCAACACTTAGTCACAAGTCATATCCGTCCTGTATGACTTGTATGGATAAGGAGTAAGATGACCAACGAACAAAATTCATGCATTGTGTAAGATACAACTCATTTATATGAGTCATACCCGATGGTTACGACCAATACCAACAACTTGTACCTAAATCAGCCAAGGCACATTGAACTTTAATTTTAAATTTATTCATTTTGTTAATTTTATTAGTTACTAATAATAGTGTATTTCCAGGAATCATGCCTCTCAAGATTACATCCTCGTCCAAAATAGTTGCTAAAAAGGGTAACAAACAAGCACCAGTTGAAAGTGAGGAAACCATTATTTTCAAATATGAATCTCTATCCGAGAGCAGTAGAGAAGAATATGATATAACCTCAACAAAGAAACATGCTAAAAAGGGGAAAACACCAACTAATGCTAAGGGGAAAAATGGTTCCCCAAGAGTCTGAAACACCACCACCAAGGGAAGAGAAGAAAGAATATAATGGTTTTTCCTTATCACACACCGCATCCGAATGATGACGACGATGATGATAAAGAGGAATCTAGTTAGATGAATCTCAGGGCCATAAGGTTGATGCTACCGCAATAGAAAGACAGACCCCCCCACTTGCATTGACCACTTCACTGGTGCCTATCATTGAATGATAGGGATACCCACATATGTAAGAGATATTTAAAATAGTGTTGTTTCATCTACCAGGTGGTAGGATTAAAAGAGTGCTATATTTTGAAAGGAAAATGACCACGACAGGGATGGCTGAATTACCCAACTTTGAAGAATACTTCAGGAATTACAGTTTTTGGTCGATAATTAGAGTAACCGGAAGGTATAGTGAGGTTCTAGTATCTAAGTTCTATATAGTTTATAAGGTTGAGCTGCAGAGGCTATACCCATAGGGCCAACTGTGGAAGGATGGTGAGTCGATTCCATTATTGATGATCCGAGGTGTGTGAGTTACCATCTCTCTCCAAACCATTGGGAATTCTTATATAGGCCATACTACCAAGCTTGAATCAACATAGGAGAGATGGACTACAAAATAATAGGACTGAGAAAAATAACTAAGCAAATTATGGGTACTGATGATAAAATAGATATATTCAAGTGGATAGCTGAGTGGATAGCTGCACATGGTGAGCATAAGACTTGGATTGTAGGATAGTCACAGCAGATTAAGAAGGATACCCTCAACTTTGAGTGTAAAGCTTGGTGGACACTATCCCGACACAAGTCATGTCCGATGATAGGAGACAATGTTTTGAGCTTTGTCTGGTCTTCTATGATAGCGGCTATAAATTTGATGTTAGTGAGTTCCTTGATAGAGAGTTGAGAGATAGGTCAGTTGGAGTGTAGAAGGCAATACTGACCTACCATTATATGATTACACCGATTTGCCTAGTTATTGAAGTAATGGAGATACCCTGGATTGAAGGGTGGAGGGCGTTGGACATCGAGTTGATTCGAGATGTGGCCAACCCCTTGGACCGACCTATGAGAGAGGCTATTGATGTTATGGAAAGACTGGTCCCGCAAGTTTCTCTAACTAATGCCCCTGCTATAACTGAGGCTACATAGGAAGGTGCACAGACTGAGGCCGTAACCAAAGATGCAGTATTACTTCCAATGCCCCACCGCCAGTCCAATCTGTTCTCCTAGGTCACAAGGTATGCCTCCCGGTGTTATGTTGATTTCTTAGGCTATGTGGACTGAATCTATGACCCAATTAGCTACGCTCGCTATGAAGGTTGGTCACATGGAAGGCGAAGTAAAAACCTAGATGGACTGGCAGTTTGAGGCATAGGATAGGTGAGTCTAAGGGTACCAAGATATAATTGAGTAGAGGATTACTCAAAAATTATGTATTGGGAAGACGCCGAATGTTGTTGATGTCATGTTTGAGATCACTGAAATAAGAAGATAGTCGCAGAACTGTATGAGAGGACTGTTATTGCTGAGCCAATTATAGAGACTGTGATTCCTACTGTCGAGGTGCCTACCTTTTTGGAAAAACTGACAGATTGACAAGTTTAGGAGACCAAAGAATAAATAAGAGAGAAAGTAAAAGAAGAGAGAAGATAAAGCTGTTGAGAAGAAGGTATAACTCAAAAGTATCTAGGATTAGCGTGACCATGAGACAAGGCTTTGTGAGATGACTGGTGGAGCTGGTGGATCGAGAGCTCTAATATCTTTTGATAAGGGGGATGATTTTTTTCTGCTGTCTGATAATTCACTCCCAGTTATTGGGATAATAATTGATTAGAGAGGGATACGACCTGATGGCCCACGTCCTGATGTTGATGCATCATTGCCTTGAGCGCTTAGGTATGACCCTTATCCTTATTTTATTTATCTTTTTTAGCACTGGGTACAGTGCAATGATATTTAGTTATGGGTGGGGGTTATTCTTAAAAATTATGGAGTAGCTGACAGATAGAACTAAATACTGAAAGTTTGTTATAGCTCACAGGTTTGATGCGGGCAATTCAGATAGGGAGTAGATAAGTGCACCTATTGCAGTAGATATTTTTTATGTGATTATAATTATGAGGATTTTAAATAAATTTCAAGTTGTATTGAAAAGTTTGTTTTTGTTTTTAATTGATTTTTAAGTTGTCATTGTTTAAACAAAGCTAATTTTATATGCAGAATTGGGAGAAATGGTACACCCTCAAAATTTTTGTTTACATAATTCCGTGATTTATACACTTGTGTGAGACTTTGTGCATCTGATAATGGCATTAGGATTAGTAATAGAACAGTTAGGGATAAAACAGTTGCATACTTGGATAACTAGTAATTCATAATATTTCCCTGGGCAAATGCATTTAAGGTTTATTGAGTTCCCAGTTGTGTTGGACTCTAGAACTTTCCTGGTTTCTTTTACCTAGTTCTAGTATAATTAGGTAGGATATGATCATAGGCCCTTGTTTTATGAGTTTAATTAAGACCAAAATGCCTAACCAAATGAATAAATCCCTTTGATCCTGATAGTCGTGCCTTTATAGACCAATTTTTCTTGTTGCACCTATAACTTTCCTATTTAACTTACAATGAACCTATTTTGTCCATGGTCCTCTTATGGACACTGTCCACCACATCTTAGATAAATCGCCTAAGTTGAGTGAGGCTATTATAGGGGTGCATAAGAGGATAATAAGTATGAACACAATGGGTAGAAGAAAAATAGCTAAAACTTGGGCAGGTGTGATATAAAGAAAAGAAAGAAAAATGCAATGCGTAGTAAAAGGAAAAGAATAAGGAAAATAAGTATTAAAAGCCATACCTGACCCAATTAAAATGTGATTAAGAGAAAAAGGGAGGCATAAGGGTGGAAACAAAAGAAAAACTGGAGAGTATGTGGACACCAAGAAAGGCATAGTGTTTAGGAGGCTTAGTCATTAAATAAATCTCAAAAGATATCATACCATCCCCAAGCCTACGCTAAAATCCAAGTAAAGTCCTATAGTTATCCTTCTATGGCTATCTGACAACTTAGGAAAAGAGCATAAGGGAAAGTCTATGGTATTCTGTTTACACCGGTTATACTTCCTTGTGAATGCAAGAGTCATTTGGTATATCCCTTAATATATTGGTGTATTTATATGAAGTGTGACTAGGATTTCGTTGGCTGTGAGTGCACATGGGTTTGCTTCTAAGTTGCTACATTATTTAACAAATGTAAATTATATTTGTGCCGAAGTGTCTATTGCTAATGTAATTCCATCATGGGATTCCCTCATGTGTCCACACGTGCTAAATAGTTTTACACAGATGAGTTTAGAAAAGTACAGTTAAGAGCGGAACCACAAGATTGAAATTTAATTCAAAATCACTTCCACAATTTAGTTGAGAGCTTCCTGTTTAACTATCAGCTTTGTATTAGAAAATAGTTATTTTTTTGTTTGCTTGAGGACATGAAAAAGTCTAAGTTGAGGGTGTTAATGGGGCGTGGAAACATGACACTTTCAATGCTTAAAATCATTAATATATGTGTGAACATAGGATATATTTTTTTGATATAATGATCTTTGGTGTGAATTGTAGGTAAAATAGGTCTATAATAGTATTTGAACAAAACGAGAAGAAAAAGACTTGTAGAGACCAACTTTAATCAGCATACGAGTTAGCTTCTATATCATAAGTATTCGATACGACTCGTATGCTAAATCCTATGAGTAATAGAACCAAAAGCCTAATAAAGGTGCCAAGTATGAGAAAAATAAAACTCAAGTATCCCAGTTGTAAGAAAAAATACGAGTAGTATACGAAAGTCGTAAGGATAACAGAACCTGAGCTACTATCCAAGAGTTGAAGTGTCAAAAGAATACGAGTCGGAAGTCTTATTACGACAAATATTTGTATGTCGGTATGTCGTATACGAACTAGTGTTAAAAACTAGGAAAGACTGAAGTCCCAGGTGGATACGACTTGAGGACACAAGTCGTACACTCAGGTACAACTCGTACAATGATGTTTTATGCTAAATAAAAAGTTGAATTCATGGGAAGATCAGACACTGGAACGAATATGATAAGGTAGGGTACGACTCATATTGTGCCGATATGAGTGAAGATCGAGTTGTACCGACTGCCGACATAACTTTACCTTTCCCGTTTTGAATAGGATTATTATGTTATTTTGAGATACTATAAATACCCTAGGGTTTATCTTGTATTGGGTTACACTCTTGAACGTTCCTTTACATGCTTTTACATACTATTATAATACTTTTACAAATGTTCTTGAGATCTTAGGGTTTATTCAATCAAACTCTTTAGATTTAATTGATCTTATTCTTGTGTAATTAATTATATGTGTTCTTCATTGATAAACATGATTTCTTGCACAAACATGAGTGTTTAATCTCCTTAGCTAGGGTTGTGGTAACCCTAGATAATTATCTACGTAGTGGAAGTGTGAGATTTAATTGTTCTCGGGTTTCTACATGTATCTTAATTCTTCCTCACAATAATTAATCTCATAATAGCTACAGATGCTAGAGATAGCCTGTATTCGCATCCATTCGATAACCAAGAAGCTTGAAATTAGGAAAAGAAGATTAAGACAATTATTTGGGATTTTTACCTCTACCTTTTAGTCCTCGTATCTCATCTTATAACTTGATCCTACCCCGACAAGTGTAACTGAGGCCGTAGCATGGGGTAACAAGGAAATACCCTGAGACTTACCCGGTAAAGGGTGAAATTTATCTCCGAGCTTACCCTGCAGATTATAAGACTTATCTTGTAGGCTTTGCATATAGAACAATAGTATAGTTGGGTTGATCATGAGAAATTTATGAATTTAAGAAGACAGGGGAACACATACCTAGCATTCATCTCATATTGATTACAACTCGAAAGAACTCATGACTAGGTTACTATTTGTGATTGATAACAAAATTCCCCATTTACTTTCTTATACTGCTCGTGGATTACATCAAAGCAAACAATTGTTCACGTTTTCCCTATGGGACCTAATCCAACCTTGTTACGTGATTATATTTGCAATCAACCGCATTATAGTTATAATTGGAGTGTAGTTTTGGGTGATGTTAGAAATATCCTCCCACGAACAATATAAGTCATGGGACCTTATTAGGATGACTACGTAAATATCCATATTTCCCTCACTTAAATTTCACTAAATTCCTATCACAAAGATATGGCTGACCCTTACAAGTCATACTCTCCCAGTACGAGTGGTACCCACCATTCATACCCTTGGCCTCTCCCATGGACCCAATATTGTCTACAGTATGACTCATCCAACTCAAGTCATATCCAAGTGTACGACTGGTACCCATAAAATATACCTTTTGCAGAACCAAATCATAAGAGAAATGAACATTGTCCACCATACAAGTCCCTGGTACGATTCGTACCCTGACTTACAACTCACGGTGATTCACTCATACTTGGATTCAACTTAAGTGACCAAGTTTAATATTAAGATAAGGAAAACCAAAACCAAATGATCTGTATCATACCATACGACTCGTAACATTAAAGGTGTACCCATTCCAGTGACCAAAACCCATCCCACCAACTAACACTGGCCAGCATAAGACTGAACCATACCATTCGTACCCCAACATACGACTCGTACCCATGATCTGTATTGGGTCAAGAGACCAGAATTCCTAGAAATTTTCTAAGGGTCAAAACCCAAGGTGATTCAGTCTCCCCCACTAGGAACATTCATCCTCGGGTGATGGAAAAGGTAGGGGTAACAACACACACGAGTCATTTGTATTATCAAATATATATCCAATATTTAATAAAATTGGAAAACAAAGAGGCAAAGATTTTAATATTTTCTTTAAAAAGCTCTGAAAATAAAGATGTGTTAACGATACATACCTTCTGCATGAATCTGAAGAGCAAAAAACAGAAACGGATACTTGGGCTTCATGTCTACCTCCGTTCCCATTTATCTTTTTCCACCTTATGGTTCCTCCACAAAACCTTAACTGATGCCACATCCTTGGTTCACAACTGACGAAACTGCATATCCAAGATCTAAACCGAGACCTCTTCATAAGATAGAGATTCTGAGATAGCCAACCACTCCAAAGGAATAATAGAAGAAGGATCACCAAGAGATTTCCTTGATATGGATACATGGAATACCGGATGAATGTATTTCAATCTAGAAGGCAACACCAATTCATAAGCAATATTTCTAACCCTCTGCAAAACCACATAAGGACAAATATAATGAGGACTGAACTTTCCCTTTTTGCCAAACTACATTACTCCCTTCATGGGAGATTCCTTATTGAACACCTTATCCCTAACCTCAAACTCCATGTCTCTATGCCTTACCTCCACATAGGACATTTGGTTACTTTCGGCAGCCTTAAGCTTATCCTGAATCACCTTTACCTATTACATATCCTGATAGAACAAATTTGAACCTAACATATCCGCCTCTCCAAGATCGAACCAACCAACAAGAGATCCAAAACTCCTACCATACAATGTCTCAAAAAGGGTTATGCCAATACTAGAATGATAGCTATTATTGTAAACAAACTCTACAAAAGGTAGATTCTTGACCCAACCGCCACCATAATCAACCACACATACCTGAAGCATATCCTTCTATGTTTGAATAGTCCTTTTGGCTTGCCATCCACCTGAGGATTATAAGCAGTACCCAGACTAACCTTTTTACCCAATTACTTGTGAAAAGACCACCATAAATTAGATGAAAACTCCATACCATGATCAGAGATTATTTAAATAGGTACCTCATACAGCTTCATAATGTCCTAAAGATATAACTTTGTATAATCCTCTACCGAGAAGGTAGTCCTAACTGACAAGAAGTGATCAAACTTTTTCATCCTACCGACGACGACCCAAATTGAATTATTTTTTATTTTGAGACCTAGGCAAACCATTATTGAAATCCATATTAAGTACCTCCCATTTTTATTCAGGCAAAACAATCTCTTGATACAAACCACCAGGCCTCATATGTTGAAATTTTACTTGTTAACACAATAAGCACTTGGACACAAAATCATCCCCGTCCCTTTTCATACCATTCCACCAATACATCTCCTTGAGATTATGATATATTTTCATCAAGACAGGGTATACAGCGTAGCGTGATTCATGTGCCTCAACCAAGATCCTTTGTCATAACTCGTTAACATCAGAAACACACAACCTCTATTAGTACCATAAAGTACTATTGCCACTAATCTCTAACACCATTAAATTATGCATACCCACGTTACTCTCGATTTTCATAAATATAGGATCTAGAACTTGCTTCTCCTTCATTTCTGCACTAAGATACAACCGAACCACTTTCTGTACTATCACCCCACCATCTTCGAAGTTTAAAAGATGAACTTCAAGATTAGTGAAGAGGTGAATATATTTCACCAATTCCCACTTTTATTCCTCCACATGAACAAAACTACCCATGGATAACCTGATAAGAGCATCAACAACTAGGTTAGCCTTTACTGAGTGATAGTGAAGACTCGTGTCATAGTCCTTGAGAAGCACCAACCATCTCTTTTGCCTGAGATTTAGCTTCTTCTGAGTTAACACATTTTGTAGACTATTATGATCAGAAACGATGTCTATGTGCACTCCATAAAAATAATGTTGCAAGATTTTCATACAAAAAATCATCGCCAACAGCTCAAAATTAGGAATAGTATAATTCCTTTCATGCATCTTCAACTGCTTAGAGGTATAGGTAATTACCTTCCAATTCCGCATTAAGACACAATCAAGTCCCACCCTAGATGCATCACAATAAACCACAAACCCCTCACTGCCCTAAGGTAATGTCAAAACTAGAGCCAAAGTTAGCTCATCTTTTGACTTATCAAAGGTGCAACTACCATCGAAAAGGTCTCCATAAACCACCGATAATAACCAACAAACCCAAGAAACTCTGAATATTAGTTGGATTTGTGGGTCTAGGCCACCATTTAATAACAACCACCTTTTGTGGATCTACCATGATCCCTTATCAAGAAATAATATGACCAAGAAAAGTCAAAGCGTTCATCCAAAACTCATACTTAGAGAACTTGGAAAACAACTATTATTCCTTCAAGGTCCACAATAACATACATAGATGATTCACATGATCAACTTTACTTTTGGAATAAACCAGAAAGTCATCAATAAACATAATGACAATGAGATACAAGAACTGCTTGAAAACCTCATTCATTAGATCCATAAATACCATTGGGGCATTATTCAAACCAAATAACATCACCAAGAATTTAAAGTACCAATACCAATTATGAAAATCAATCTTAGGTATATATTCCTCCCTAATCTTAAGTTGATGATACCCAAATTAAAGATCTATCTTAGAAAAAAACTTGGTACCTTGCAACTTATCAAACAAGTTATCTATATTTATAAGAGGATACTTATTCTTGACCGTTACCTTATTCAACTACCGATAGTCAATACACATCCAAAGGGAACCATTCTTCTTGCATACGAACAACGTCAGTGCACCCAATAGAGATACACTAGGATGAATAAACCCCTTATCCAAAAGTTCCTTAAGTTTCTCCTTGAGTTCCCTCAACTTATCCAAAGCTATTTGTAAGACCCCACAAAGTTTCCACGTAGTTCGAGCCTTAGAGCATGTCAAGTAAAGTGTAAATACGGCTTAAAAAGATTGAGAAGAGACTTCCCAAGTGATTGGTATTTAAAATATGTAGAATTTTCTTAAATTTAATTTTTTTTCATTTAAAGAATTTAATTATCTTTCCAATGATACCAATTTCGTCCAAATCCGACATCGGGGTAAGAAGTTTTGGCTGTTTTACTGAGAGTTATCGAAACTACCCAGGTGCGACAGATGATCCGATGGACCGTCAAGTCTGCAACGGACCATTTCTTGGACCATTATTACCAAATAAAAAACTCTATTTCTTGGCCCAAGTGCGATGTCTAGGACGACAGACCGTCAAGGCTGCGACGGATCATCGGTGAGACCGTCGCCACTAAGGCAGCGTGGTCTCATCCTGGCGATCGTGCGATGGACAATCCGACGGACCATCATACCTTCAACGCACCATTGATCTGACCATCGCATCGAGGTAGTATGTCCCTTTTCTTGTCATCGTACGATGGACCACCCGACGGCCCGTCAGAGTTGCGACGGACAATTGCTCTGACCATCATAGACCTCGTTCAGTATTTTTAGCTCATTTTTAAAAGGGCTTTTTTGTATGTTGCATTATTTTATGAACTAGATATATTCCAATAAAGAAAATGGCTTTATTCATCATCCAAAACACAAGAGAGCTAGGGTTTCTCCCTCAAGATCAAATCTAAAACCCTTCTCCAAGGAATCTAAGAGCTCACCATGGATTCTACAAATTGAGGTAAGATTAGATTTACCCAAGTTCAAACGTTGCAAGAACCCTCTCTCAAGAGTAAGAGGAAGAGTTTAGAGCAACATCGTTCATCTAATTTCATAATCTAAGGTATGTGGGGTTTTGAACATAGGTAATCCTTTCATCCCTGTGCCCAAAGGCTTATTTAAACTAGGATTTTCTGCAATCTATGAGATTTTATATGAATTTGAATTAGGGGTTTTACCCATTATTATTGATTGTAATATTTTGATGTTTCCCGTGAAATGAGAGTCTAATGGCATGATTTTCACTTATTTTCTTAAGAAATTATAGTTGGGCCTATACCCTATGATTTTAATCCTTGAGAAGTTAATAGTGGAAATATTTGAGATATTAAAGTATATGAGTATGTTAAGATTTTGAGAAAAATTGCTGAAATATCCAGATTTCTACATGAGTTATGAATCTATATGCTATCTATTATGCTTTTGGTGAGTTTTTACATGAGAATGAATTATGGATTATTGAGCCCTACTTGAGATTTTCAATTTTATGAACTCTTATGCTATAAGAACTCATGATTTGAGTATTCTTTGATTATTGAGAAATATTTTTGACCGAATGGTCATGGAGTTTTGAAATTGACTTCACTACATGTGATTACAGATTTGATTATTGGGTTCTTATTGAACCATGGGATTATTATAAAGTTGATTTTCATAAGATGATAGACACAATATAAGGGGATTAGTATTTAGCACCGAGTTGGGTAAGTTACTATGATTTCTTACCCCAGAACTACGTGCCACGATAGGTCAGGCCTAAGGCCGAGATGATTTTTATGCCTAAGTCCGAGATATTGGGCCAGAAGCTGAGATAAGTGATCACTAAATTAAGGTTATACTTCTTGTCAAGAGTATGACCCTCCTCCACAATGTGGGGTCTCTTCCTTAAGAGGATAAAATGTTGGACTCTATGTTGTTCTCGCGGTTTATGTAGGTTAAGAGAACCTCTCTTGATACAAGTTATTTTCCTAATAGAAAAGTTGTGGATTTGTTCCCTAAGACTAAAAGTTTTTTCCCTTGATATAAGTATTTTTCTCTAAATCTTTGAGATAAGTTATTTCCCTAAACTAGAGTATCTTTTCATTGATATTGAATGTTTTCCCTAAGGCTTGAAATGAGATAATTTTCTAAAGTGAATGAAATGACTTCAAGTATGTTTCAAAGTTTTATGATTTTGAATTCTAAGTACTTGAGTTCAAAAGAGTTATGAGTTCTTGAGCATTAAAGAAGTTTTACTCTCAATGAGACATATGAATGAGTTGAAAGTATTGTTTAAAGTTTTATTTAGCCTATGGGTAATGAAAATAAGAGGAGATCACAGATTTTAAAGCCAAAGTATAATGACTCATGAGATTTGTTTTACATGTTTCATTCTATATCATTTATAAGCTTTACATTTTAGACTTATTCAAGCCATGTGAGTCATGCCTATTTGCAATCATGATTTGATTATAGAGTATTGATATTGTTTTATGTAATTGTATACACTCCTATATACTCAGTACATTCCCAAGTGTTGATCCACATATACGTGTATGTGCTACATTTTCTTATAATGTAGGTTCATGTGCTCAGTCCCAGTCTCGTCAGTGATTCTAGAGTACCTTCGTCTACAATTCTACAGTGGTGATTCCTCATGGTTCAAGGATGTATCTTAAGACATTTTAGAATTCGAGTGTTTATATTATAACTTTCAGTTCAGTTTGAGTCAGTTGGGGACCTTTCCCAACGGCTCTCAAATTCATGAAGTAGTAGAGGCTTTGTCAAACTAATTATTAGATTGTGGTTGTGTTGAGATTTCCCTTTTGTGGTTATTTGTACCGACGTATTTCCTTCCATTCAATATAACAGTGTTAGTGTTTTATGTATTCCTTCTTGAAAGAGTTATTATGAGAAGTGATTGTCATAAAGGGTTAGCTTGGGGATACTCATAGCCTTAAGCACTATGTGACGTCCTGAGAGGTGATTTTGGGTCGTTACAAACTTGCTATCAGAGCCTATGGTTTTAAAGGAGTCCTAGGGAGTCTAACAAGATGCATTGAGTAGAGTCTTGATCTTTGGTGTGTAGCACGCCACATCTATTAGCAAGAGACTATAATACATTTTAGGAAAAAAAGTTGTTTCTTTCTTTCATATTCCATCGTGCCTGCAGTTGTCCCTCTCATCTAATAATTCATGTTCTCCTATTTCAGAAAATACCTCTCCGAAAAGAAAATGCCCACAAAAAGAATGATCAGAAACCCCCACCTGTTGACCCTTTCAATGAGACCATGTTGCATCCTGAGTTTCGGGTGGCCTTTTTGGTCTTATCCTAAGTAGTCACCGCCAATGTTCGGTCCAATAACCAGGCCGCAGTTGCAAATTATTAGGGAAGTAATGTAGAGTCTTCTAGGATCCTTTATTTTATGTTGTTGAATTTGCTACAGTTTTATGGGTCCAAGGCAGGTGAGGGCCCATAATTGTGCATTGAGGATGTGAGAAAGATCATGCAGGTGATGTATGTTTCTGAGGAAAAAGGTGTTGAGTTGGTATCTTACATATTGAAGGACATAGACTATGACTAGTTTGTATTGTAGAGGTAGAGTAGAGGTGATAATGTTTCTCTTATGACTTGGCAAGTATTCCAAGATACATTCTTGTACAAATTATTTCTATTTGAGATGAGGGAGGCAATTATTGAGGAATTTATGAATTTGAGGTAGGACTCCATGTTTGTTAAGGAGTAGTGCTTGAAGTTCAACCAGTTGGCCAAGTATTCTCCTGATTTGATTTCTGACACCCAGGCTAGTATGAGTAAGTTCGTGACAGGTGTGCCTGGTTTGGTGGTAAAAGAGTGTAGGACTGCAATGCTGCATAGGGATATAGATCTGGCTAGATTGAAAATGCATGCCTAGTAGATAGATATAGATAAGATTAGAGAGAGAGAGAGGGATAAAAAGAGTGCTAGATCTAAGATGCATGAGTTTAGCCTACCTAGGTTCCCTAGAGGGAACCACCCTTGGTTTCAGAGACGTCTTTCTATGCCAGCGCCTTCATTATATAGTTCTCTCATGCCTAGAGGAAGGTAGAAGTACGGAGCAGGTCTTTTATGTCTAGGTTGAAGAACAATATTTGTAACAGGCCCCATTATCCTCCTTGTTCTAAGTGTGGTAGGGGTCATCCTGATGAGTATTTTGTAGATTTGATGGGCTGTTTTGGTTCTGGCAAGCAAGGCCAGAGACTTAGAGATATTCCTCATGCTAGACAGAGTAACAGAGATTCCCGACCTCAAGCATATGCTACTAGTGCACCAGCTCCTGTACCCCATCTTGCCCCTGCTCAGGGCACTTCATCTAGCACTATTGGCGTTCAATGCTAGAACATATTCTATGCCTTACTATCTCGTCAGTAGAAGGAGGACTCTCCCGATGTTGTTATTGGTATGCTCCATTCTTTTTCATTGATGTCCATGTGTTGTTAGACCCCGGGTCAAAAATCTCTTATATGACCCTACTTGTGCCTATGAATTTCAAAATGAGTGCTTAAAAGATTTCTGAACCCTTCCTAGTTTCTACACCGGTAAGGGAGTCAGTTGTTTCTAAACAAGTGTATAGAGATTGTCCTATTACAGTTCTTCATAGAGTCATGCTTGCTAACTTGATAGCGTTAGACATGGCAAATTTTGACCTTATTCTGGGTATGGATTGGCTTCATTCTAGTTATGCATCTATAGACTGTCGTACCCATGTGGTCAAGTTTTAGTTTCCTAATGAGCCAGTTTTTTAGTAGTTCAGGAGTTTGGTGTCTCCCATAAGTCACTTTATCTCCTATCTCAAAGCCAAAATACTAATTGCCATGGGTTGCATCTATCACCTAGATAGAGTCAAAGACATAAAGTTTGCGGCTCCAACTATTCTGTCAGTTTAAATTTTTAACGAGTGTCCATATGTTTTTTGTGGAAGATCTCCTAGGTGTACCTCCCAATAGAGAGATAGAATTTGGGATTGACATTCTTCCCAACACTTGTCCCATTTTTATTCTGCCATACAATATGACACCTGTTGAACTTTAGGAGTTGAAAGAGAAACTCAAAGAGCTTTTAAGCAAACATTTCATATGGCCCAATATTTCTCCTTTAGGTGCACCTGTTCTATTCGTGACAAACAAAGATGGTTCTTTGTGTATGTGAATTGACTATCGTCAGCTAAATAAGGTGACAGTAAAAAATAAGTATCCTCTTTCGAGAATTGATGAACTGTTTGATCAGTTGCAAGGTGCAAGTTATTCCTCCAAGATAGTCCTTAGATTCGGCTATCATCAACTTAAAGTGAGGGAATGTGTTATTCCAAATATAGCCTTCCTAACTCTCTATAGTCACTTTGAGTTTCTATTCCAGTCTTTCAGGATAACCAATTCCACAACCGCCATCATGGACCACATGAATCGAGTATTCAAGCAATATCTCAACATGTTTTTCATAGTGTTCATAGATGACATCCTTGTGTAGTTTCGTAATGAGAGTGACCATGCGAATCACCTTAAAATTGTCTTGCAAACTTCTAGAGATCACCTGTTGTTCGCCAAATTCAGTAAGTGCGAATTTTAGGTATGGTCTGTAGCCTTTTTGGGTTATGTTGTTTCAGCCAAAAGTATTACAGTTGATCCGTAAAAGACAGAAGCTGTGAGAAATTAGCCTGGACCTATCTCCCTGTCTGAAATAAGAAGTTTCTTGCGTCTAGCGGGATACTACTATTGTTTTGGTGAAGGTTTCTCTTCTATCGCATCTTCCATAACCCGATTGACCCAAAAAAAAGTTAATTTCCAGTCGTCAGATTCCTGTGAGGAGAGTTTTCAGGAGTTGAAGACTCGACTTACTTCAGCCCCTGTGTTGACTTTGCCTAATAATACAGATGGTTTTGTGGTGTATTGTGATGCCTCTAGAGTTGGTTTGGGTTATGTGTTGATGCAAAGAGGTAAGGTTATAGCCTATGCCTCTAGACAGTTAAAGACGCATGAAAAGAATTACCCAACCCAGGATCTTAAGTTAGTTGTTGTGGTCCTTGCTTTAAAAATCTGGAGACACAATCTTTATGGTGGTCATGTTGAAGTGCTTACTGATCATAAGAGCCTACAGTATATGTTTACCTAGAAAGAGTTGAATCTTAGGCATATGAGGTTGTTAAAGATGTTAAAAGACTATGTTATAAGTGTGTTGTATCACTCGGGCAAGGCCAATGTAGTGGCGGATGCCCTTAGCAGATTATTTATGGGTAGTGTTTCTCATGTAAAGGAAGGTAAGAAGGAGTTTGCTCGTGATGTGCATTGTCTAGCTAGATTGAGTGTTAGGTTGCTTAATTAAGCTGAGGGAAGTACTTTGGTGCAGAGTAGTTCCGAATCCTCTTTAGTATCAACAGTGAAGTAGAACAAGATAGAGATCCTAGTTTTATCATACTGAAAGAGGTAGTTAAGGAACAAAAGGTTGAGGTTTCCTCCAAAGAGGGAGATTGTGTGTTAAGATTATAGGGTAGATTGTGTGTTCCGTGTGTTGATGATCTAAGGCAGAGTATTATGGCTAAAGCGCATGGAACGCGGTATTCGATTCATCCCAGCACTACCAAGATTTATCGAGACTTGCAGGAAATCTATTGGTTGAATGGTATGAAGAAGGATTTATCTGAGTTTGTAGAAAAGTGTCCAACGTGCCAATAGGTTAAGGTAGAGCACCAAAGACCTGGTGGTGTGATGCAAGAGTTTGGTATACCCACTTGGAAGTGGGAGGTGGTAAATATGGACTTCGTCATCAGGTTGCCTCTTTTGCGTCATCATCACGATTCCACTTGTATTGTTATAAACAGGCTGACTATGTCTGTGCACTTCTTGCGCACATATACATCTTGTACAATGAAGGATTATGCTATATTGTATATCCGGGTGTTAGTTCGACTGCATGGAGTTCCCTCGTCTATCATTTCGAATAGTGGGTACTCAATTTACTTCTTAGTTTTGGAGGGCGTTTCAGCAAGATCTTAGTACCCAAGTTTTTTTGAGTTCCGCTTTTAATCCACAGATAGATGGTAAGGATGAGAAGACCATTCAGACCCTAGAAGACATGTTTAGGGTGTGTACTCTTGATTTCAGAGGTAGTTGGGATGAGCATTTGCCATTGATAGTGTTCGCCTATAACAATAGTTAACATGCTAGCATCGGTGTGGCACCACTTAAGGCCTTGTATGGTAGAAGATATAGATTACCCATAGCTTTGTTTGAAATGGGTGAAGCTGCTGCGATTGGGCCTGACGCAGTTTTTGAAGCTATGGAGAAAGTTAAGTTGATTAGAAAAAGGTTGAAGATAGCTCATAGTCGTCAAAAGTCATATGCCGATGTAAGGAGATGAGATGTTTAGTTTTATGTGGGTGATTTGGTGTACTTGAAGATTTCACCCAGAAAAGGGGTGAAGAGGTTTGGTAAAAAGGGAAAGCTTAGTCCCCATTAGGTTGTCCCGTATAGAGTTTCGAGCCAAGTTGGGAAAGTAGCCTATGAGGTTGAGTTGTCCACAGAGTTATCAGATGTTCATCCTATTTTTCATGTCTCTATGCTTAAAACCATATTGGTGATTCTGTTATCGTAGATTCCTCAGAGAGTACTAATATTGAGAACAGTCTTTCATTCGTTGAGAATCCTGTTGAGATTCGAGATTTTCAGATCCGTAGAACAAAGAACAAAGAGGTTCCCTTAGTTAAAGTTTTGTGGAGGAACCAGTCAGTTGAGGGCACTACTTGGGAGTCAGAAGCAGACATGCGAGCTGAGTACCCGCACCTCTTTTCTGCTAGTTCAGATTGATCTAAAGGTATTGTTCTTCCTTAATTCAGCCCTTCAAATATAAAGTTCAGCTATGTATCTATTCTTGCATGAGTTCTTGAAATTTCTGAGGTATTCAAGAGTTTAGAGAGATTTTGAGTCATTTAGTAAATTGCTTCAGCTATGTGTAGTCTGTTTTTCCTGTGTTCCTAGTCTAACTAGTGACATTCGAGGATGAATGTTTCCAAGGGGGAGATATTGTAAGACCCCAAAAATTTCCCTCATTGTTCAGGCCGTAGGGCGTGTCAAGTAAAGTGTAATTCCGGCCTTAAAAGATTTAGAAGAGACTTCCCAAGTGATTAGTATTTAAACCATATAGATTATTCTTAAATTTGACATTTTTCATGTAGAAAATTGAATTAACTTTCCAACGATACCAATTTCTTTAAAATTCGGCATCGGGTGGAGAAGTTATGGCCATTTTACCTAGAGTTGTTGGAACCACCCAGGTGCGACGGACGATCCAATAGACCATCGAGTCTAGGACAGACCGTAGCTCAGATCATCGAGACCAAGGTGGAAACTCCATTTCCTGCCCCAAGTAAGATGGTCAGGATGACGGACCATCGTGCCTGTGATGGACCATCGCTGAGACCATCACCACTAAGGAAGTGTGGTCTTATCTTGGGCATCTTGTGACAGATGATCCGACGGACCATCTGACCTGCGATAGACCATCGATCCGACCATCGCATCAAGGCAGTATGTCCCTTTTTTGGTTATCGTGCAACGGACAACCCGATAGACCATCATACTTGTGACGGACCGTGGGTCTGACCGTCGCATAACCCGTTCAGTATTTTTAGCTCTTTTTTAAATGGTTTTTTCAATCTTTTCCACTTTTTTATCAACCATATATATTCCAACGAAGCAAATGGGTTCATTCATCATAAAAAACACAAGAGAGTTAGTGTTTCTTCCTCAAGATCAAATCTAAAATACCTTTCCAAGAAATCGAAGAACTCACCATGGATTCTGCAAATTGAGTTGAGATTTGAGTTCCCCAAGTTCAAAGGTTGCAAGAATGCTCTCTCGAGAGTAAGAAGAAGAGTTTACATCAAGCTCGTTCTTTTAATTTCATAATATAAGGTATATGGGGTTTTAAACAAGGGTAATCATTTCATCTTTATGCCCAAAGGCTTATTTAAACTATGATTTTCTGCAATCTATGAGATTTTACATGAATTTGAATTAGGGGTTTCCACCCATTATTATTGATTGCAATATTTTGATGTTTTTCATGAATTAAGAGTCTAATGGCAAGATTTTCACATGTTTTCTTTAGAAATTGCAGCTAGGCCTATACCCTATGATTTTAATCCTTGAGAAGTTAATAGTTGAAATGTCTGAGATATTAAAGTATATGAGTATGTTGAGATTTTGAGTCAAATTACTGAAATTTACAGATTTCTACATGAGTTATGAATATATATTCTATCTATAATGCTTTTGATGAGTTTTAACTTGAGAATGAATTATAGGTTATTGAGCCCTACTTAAGATTTGAAATTTCATGAACTCTTATGCTATATGATCCATGATTTGAGTATTCTGAAATTATTGAGACATGTATTGATGTAATGGTCATGGAGTTTTGAATTCCCCTTCACTACATGAGATTACTGATTTGATTATTGGGTTCTTATTGAACGGTGACATTATTCTAAAGTGGATTTTCATAGGATGAGCGAGATGGTCTTAGGGGAGTAGTATTTAGCACCGAGTTGGGTAAGTTACATGGTTTCTTACCCTCAAACTACGTACCACCGTAGGTTGGTCTTGAGGACGAGATGATATTTTGGCCTAAGGCCGAGATATTGGGTCTAAGGGCGAGATAAGTGATCACTGAATTATGGTTATACTCCCTGGAAAGAGTATGAAGCTCCTCCCCAAGTGGGTTCTCTTCCTTATGAGGACAAATCGTTGGTCTCCATGTAGCTCACATTATTTATGTAGGTTAAGAAAACCTCCCTTGATACAAGTTATTTTCCTAATAGTAAAGTTCTGGATTTTCTCCCTAAGACAAAGTATTTTCCCTTGATATAAGTATTTTTCTCTAAAGATTTGAGATGAGTTATTTCCCTAAACTAGAGCATCTTTCCATTGATATAGAATGTTTTCCCTAAAGTTTGAAATGACATAATTTCCTAAAGTGAAAGAACTGCGTTCAAGTATGTATCAAAGTTTTATGATTCCGAATTCCAAGTACTTGAGTTCAAAAGAGTTGTGAGTTCTTGAGGATTAAAGAAGTTTTACTCTCCATAAGATATATGAATGATTTGAAAGTATTGTTTAAAGTTTCCTTTAGCCTATGGATAATGAGAATAAGAGGAGAGCACAGATTTTAAATCCAAAGTATAATGTCTCACGAGATTTGTTTTGTTTTACATGCTTCATTCTACATGATTTATTTTAGATTTATTCAAGCCATTTGAGTCATTCCTATTTGCATGCATGATTTGATTAAAGATTATTGATATTGTTTTATGTAAATTCATACACCCCCACATACTCAGTACATTCCCAAGTGCTGATCCACATATACGTCTATGTGCTACATTGTCTTATAATGTATGTTCAGGTGCTCAGTCCCAGTCTCGTCAGTGATTCTAGAGTACTTTCGTCTACATCTCTATAGTGGTGAGTCCTCATGGTTCGAGGACCTATCTTCAGACATTTTAGTATTTGAGTGTTTATGTTATTACATTCAGTTTAGTTTTAGTCAGTTGGGGACCTGTCCCAATGGGTCTCGAGTTCATGGAGTTATAGAGCTTTGTCAGACTAGTTATCAGATTGTGGTCGTGTTGAGATTTCAGTTTTGTGGTCGTTTGTACCGAGTATTACCTTCGTATTTCCTTTCACTCAATATGATAGTGTTAGTGTTTTATGTATTCCTTCTTGAATGAGTTATTATGAGAAGTGATAGGATCAAAGGGTTAGCTTGGCGCTACTCATAGCCCTAAGTATCGTGTGATGTCCAGGGAGGTGATTTTGGGTCGTTACACCATTCTATAAGGTGGAATAGATATTGGACGAGTGTCCGAAGCCAAATCAATACCAAACTCAATTTCCCTATCCAGAAAAATACCAAGAATATCATGCAAAAAGACCTTTGGAAACTCATTTATGATCAAAGCCGAATAAAAAGGACCTTCCGAGTTAGAAACTATAACCCAGACCAAGTGATAAAGACAACCTTTTGATATTAACCTCGGAGCTCTAAGATAAGAAATAAACCTCCTCCTATGAGTTAGGGAACCACCCTACCACTCTATAACCGGTTCACCAGGGATCCAAAGGTCAACCTTACGGGTCCGACAATCCAAGGATGCGTAATAAGAGTGTAACCAATCCATCCCAAAAATAACATTATAATCCACCAATTCAAGTTTAAACAAATCAACCAAGGTTTGCCTACCACTAATAGATACTGCAAACCTCCTGTTGGCTCTCTTACAAATAATTGAGCCACCTACCAGGGTAGAAACATAAAAAGGATCCAAAAGAACCTTAGGATCAAAGCAATATGTAGAATTGCAAATAAGGTCACATAAGAAAGAGTGGACCCAATATCAAGTAGACAATACACATCATTAGAAAATAAATATAACATACCATTAACGACATCAATTGATTCCTTAGATTCCTACCGAGATGCAAGAGCATACAACTTACTCAAGCTAGTTTCGGTACCAGAAGCAGGAGAAGACACCAAAGTCACAACACTAGGCACTGGAGAAGAAGATAAATAAACCGGATCTTTGACCTCTCCTGAAGCTCCATTACAAACTGAAAAATTCTTGAGCACATGGCCTAGCTGGCCATATTTAAAATACTTGTCCCTTTCTTCATCATAATAACTCCAATGAAGATGACAACATAACCGACAAAGAGAGCATGAAGAAGCCTACTAACCCCCTCTCCCTTGAGATTGGGATCCCTATGCGGGGAAATTATCACCAACTTGTTGACGCCTATCACCCGACTGCCTCGGGTAAAGAGTGCTAGCAGTAGAGAAGGAACTAGAACTCCCCTACTTTTTCCCAGCCATTTAACTCTATCCCAACCACCTTGCAACTAAGCACTTTCGTAATCAAAAAAACTACTCCTCTTTCCTTGCCTATCTCCAAACATCGCCTATTTCCTCTTATTATTCTCCACCTACTGTATGTGGACAACTAACCTCGAAATATCCTTATCCTTGATCAGGAAAATGGTCTTGCTTTCTAAGATCAAATCTTGATAAAGGCCAGAAGTGAATGTTCTAATCCTCGCTGTCATGTCATCCACCAAATCAGGAGAATACATTGACACTAATGAAATTTTAAGGAATATTCCTTGATAGACATTCTCCCATGCTTAAGATTGACAAACACCTCTATCTTTGCTTCCCTCAAATTTTAAGGAATGAAACCATCCAGAAAAGCACAAGAAAAAGCATCCTATAAGGATGTCTCCTCCATATCACCGCTATCATCATCCAACTCCTTGTACCATTAGTACGCAATATCTTTGAGATGATAAGCTATAACGCTTACACCTTCCACATTTGTGGCCTGCATCACCCTGAATAACTCCTCCATTCTGTCCAAGAAACCCTAAGGATCCTTCAGCACATTCACACTAGTAAAAGTAGGAGAATTTAGTTTCATAAACTGGAGAACCCTTGTGGCCTCAACAAATAACCCATAAGATGCCTTCCCCTCAGCGTAATCAGCAACTAACTAAGAAATAGTATGAATAGACTCGCAAAATTCTTCATTAGTTACCTCACCTTGAGGAGGACTAGTAGCACCTGGAGGAACTCCAGAATAATAAAGGATAGGCCCCTGAGATCAAAGACGAACTCCAGACATAGGATGTACCCCATCTATATTGTCCACAAATGGGACTAAAGAGCTTCTTTGTGTTCAAGATCATCTAGGCATGATCTAAAAATTGAACAACGAAGGATTAGAGAAGAGTTCCAGGACTTAGACTCCGAACTTGAAAATAGATTATAAGGAAAGTGAAACATTCCTAAATGTCTTGTAGCCTCTCTCTTATGAGTGTAGAAAGATAAACACCCTTAAAAGAGATTGTACTAGACACAACTTTGTTGACTCCTAATTTAACCTAAAGATCTGATACTAACTTGACATGACCGGACCTGGGGCCTTATTGTAATTGGTGTCCCAGGTCGACCGGGACTGGTGACTACCACCGTTACCCAACCCAACCTCTAGCTGCTTACACTAAGTTGGCTAAATTTAAAATATATAGCCAGATAGCATAACTGGAAAAGGATGACTTTTGGATAGGTATATTCCTAGACGATCCCTACGAAGTCATACCGTCCACCAAACCGTACCAACAAAACCAGCCATCCAAACTAATACCAAACCAAGGGATATAAACTAGGCCATACCAAAATAAGTTCAATTAATAATTAAATATATAATACCAAAATAAAAAAGGATGGAAAATCTTATAATATTGTCAATCGGTATCAACCCTAATACCAAAATAAATTCTAAGGATGACCCCAGTACCGATCCCTCCCATTCCAACCCTTAGAAGTACCACAAAGACTCTAAGAAAAAGAATACCAAAATCTTGTTGGGATATGACCCCAATCATAGCCAAAACCAATATCCACAAATAATCCAAAGTATGAAATAACATCCATGAAATGGTTCCTTCCTAATACATGGAATCTTATCACTTCAATCAAAATGCAAACCCCAAAGTCTGAATCATTAAGCAGGAGAAGTAGAACAGCCGGTTCTTGCATATCATGGGGATATAATGCTCGGAGATGGGTTAATGGGTAAATGTAAGGATTAACTCAGGATAAGGATAAAATAATGCCATATACAAAAAAAATGAAAACCATCCATATGCACACACAATACATATATATATATATATAGCTATGCCATGAAAGCGAACCAGTTTAAGCATGCCATTAAAACCTTTACCTAGATTGTGTAGCTTTTCCATCCTAAATAACCCATGGGCTATATAAAATTAGTTTCCCCAGTCAAAAGGGAGACAACATCTTAATACGCACCATCAGGGATGAAAACTTGGGATGACTAGTACATCCCCCAAAATAAAAAGTGTGACATCCTTCCCACGGTTACTTAGACCAAACCTCATATCGGCAAATATGAGTTTCTAATTTTGATCCCCTCGGCTCCGACATATTCCATGGATTTGCTACACCCCCTCTTTTAAGACCAATTAAAACTATTTTCCAACAAAACCATTATTCCATTATTATTAACCAAGGCTATTAGTAGTGGTATCGTCATGCCAACTATAACTTTCAAGGATTGTCCTTAACCGAACCTTTTTATGACTAAGGGATTTCCATATACCCATAGATTATATTAAACCAAAACCATGGACACCAAGGACTTTCCAATACATTTAAACCATTAATATCATTTAGGGTTCCATTACCAAGTTTAAAACATGCATAAGTTCCAATGAAAAACCAATATTATAGTGAAAACATAGTTATAGGCATTTTGTCAAACTAATTAGCTGCATAGTATTTCAAAAACCAAAGTCCATTACCAAAGATCCATTTCTATGCCAATTATCCAAAAACCACCATTAATGCATGTAAAAGCATAATTAAAATATAGGAACACCATAACCAAGAATATATAACCAAAACTCCCAAATCATTTTTTGAAACCCAAAATCATACAATATTTGAATCATGAAAACATTGCATAAAACCATGCCTTTAGTTGTAACTAACAATGAGGGAGGGAACATTCCTTAAACCAAGATGATGATTGAGAGAAATCACTAAGACAAGCCCCAATTTACTCCTTAAGATGAAACCCTTGCTTCCTTTTCCCAAGAACTCTAAAGATGATTTAAGAGTGTTTTCCAAGTGTTTATGAATAGAATAATAAGGCAAATAACCTCCCAAGAGAAATATAAGTTATGGGACCTTATTAGGATAAATGGAGAAATATCTTGATTGCCCTCACTTAAATTGCATTAAATTCCCATCACAAAGATATGACTGACTCTTATGTGTCATACCCTTCCTTTATAAGTGGCACCTGCCACTCGTACCCTTGGCCTCCCCATTGACCCAACATTGTCCAAAGTATAACTCATCTAACCGAAGTCGTATCAAAGTGTATGACTAGTACCCATAAATCTTACCTCTGGCATAATCGAATCCTAAGAGGATTGAGCACTTATGGCTCATGGTGAGCAACTCATAATTGAATTAAGATTAACAGACCAAGTCGAATATTAAGCTAAGGAAAACACAAACCAAACGATCGTATCCAACCATACAACTCATACCATTCAAGTCGTACCCATTCCAGTGACCAAAACCCATACCACCAACCAAAACTGGTAAGCATATGACTGAACCATACCATTTGTACCCCAACATAAGGATCATACCCAAGAGTTGTATTAGGTCAAGAGACCAAAATTCCAGGAAATTTTCTAATGCTCAAAACCTGGGGTGTTTCACTTTGCTCATATTTCTTTGTTCCTTTAATAATAACCAAGATATATCACCTAAACTCTTTTTAAAAATATTTATTTTGTCACTTAACCTCATTTAATTGCATTGCATAATTCTAAGTAATGAAATAAAGGTGAAATCCTAAGTTTTGAGGGTTGTGTAATTGTGAGGTTGATATGAGAGTAGTTCAAACTCTTAGTTTAGGGGAAAATTGTGATATGCTAAGATGTGTTAAAAATGGTCTATGTTGGGTTGTCAAATCATGTACTTAAGAGGAAATAAATATGCTTGATGACAAAGTTTAATAGCTCAGCCCATGGAACTTGAAGAGAAATTAGAAAAATAATGGGCTATGAAGGGCTTAAATTAGAACATCGCATGAAAGAGAAAAAGAAGTGATGAAAGAAAATATTATTTTTTAGTTGTGCAGTAATTGCTAAGCTTAAGATTAAGGAAACAAACAGTATTTAATTTCAGGTGAATAAGTTGTTGATATTAAAAAATTATGGTAGAAGGGGATAACAGATTATGTTGAAGTACAAATTTTAGTCACTTGATCTATATATTTCTTTCTGCACGTTAAACCTCTATATAAACCCACTAGACTTTTGTGACTCCAAACTAGGTAAGTCTACATTGGTGGCAAACAACACAAAGGGAAAGCCTATGGTTGTACTCGTGTACTTGAATTTTTTTGCAATAGTGAGTTCCAATTTTTAATCTCTTTTAGGAATTAAAATATCTTTTATGTGTGTATATAACTCTTGCATATGAGAGACATCGATACTTTAGGGTAAAGGGTGATGCTTACTCCAGATTTGGGTAAATGATTGAGGTAAGTAGCACTGTGAATATTGTAACAATCTGTGCAGCTTTGTGTCACCTCTTTAAAAGAATTATTGATTTTAATGGTTCCTTTCATACTATATTGCATCCTTGCTTCGTAGAAATGTGCTTGTTGAAAAATTTTCATTTATTCTTTGCCATCACATTTTTTAAAGATCTTTATTGAGCTTTGTTAGCTTATATATTTAGTATAGCATTCTTTTGGGTGTTTTGAGTCATATATATCCCATCTTATTATATTATTCTTGGTTTCTAGAGGACAAGAAATAGTTTAAGTTTGGGGGGTTAATAAGTCATTCATTGGATGACTTGTTAGCACTTTTTAAGCTTAAATTATTAGGATTTTCCATTGATATAGTGTTAATATAAAAAAGAATGCTCATTTGTGTAGGTAAGGGTTAAAATAATGATGACCTAGCTATTTAACCCAATGGGAGATAAAATCTAAAAGAAAAAGAGCATTAAAATTCACGTGGATGTGCACTCGAGGAAAATATGTATTTAGGTGGCTAAAATGGCACAAATAATGTCCCCTGCATTGGATATGTATTCTCAGGTCATGCCATATGCGTTGGATCTGAACTAGCTGGTCAATAGTATGGTGGCATTTTTGTATTATCAGGCAAATATGAATTTGGACCCCAAAAGAGAGGGTTTTTAGCTCATTTCTGCCATTATTGTAATTTTCCGAGCTAACAAATATTGGAGTGACTTTCAAATGAAGAATTAGTAGTATTAATTAAAGATTTATTGAAATTAAAGCTTGGATATTGTATTATATTTAATTTTAGTCGGTCAATTCAAAAGAATCTTGGGGATATCTCTATTTCCTCTCTCTATGTTTAGTTGATTCTTCATCTTTGGGTTATTCTTAAATAGGTTATTAGTGCATAATTTTGTTTATATATCTTCCTTATTATCTATTTGATATGGTTTTTACATTTATTTGATGTTTTAACTTACAATTTGGGGTGGGAAACCCCAACCTTTGAACTCTCATCATCCTTGACATTGGGGATATGGGTGAGGAATGGGTATAGAAAATAACTTGAATTATTTTTATTAATAGCATTTCTTAGACATAAGAATGTTAATTGAGGTCATAGATTGTAAAATTATTACACTTATGATGTGTTCACAAGAACCCATTTGGAATATTTGGTGTTTGATTAACAAATCAACATTAAAACTTCTAGATCTATCCTACCCATGACCTCTAGCTAAATTTTGACAAATAATTGCATAGCTATGCCTTAACCCACACCCAGTAAGGCATAACCCAAAGTTACATCAACACTTGATTAAACTTTGAATTTTTTGAAATACCTTAGGTTTTTGAACTTTAGGAAACTTCCTAGATTTCTTGTTTTAGGTCAAGATACGTGTAGGAGGTACAGGTTTTATGCTTGGGTACGGTTGGTAAGGATTGGTTATACACTCACTAGTGTTGGCTGGTAGGTTGGATTGGTTTTTGGAATAGGTACGATTTGGTGGTACAAGACTTATGGTTGGGTATGAGTCATACCATAGACTCATAAGGTAGGCATTGTTCAAACTTCCTTTGATTATATTCTTCCAAGGATAAGATTTAGGGGTTGTTGTCATATGGTTGGGTACGACTTTGTTCCAGTAAGTCGTATGTTTGACTGTGTTTGATCCAATGGGAGAGGCCTTGTTTACGAGCGGTGGGTACCACTCATATTGATGGGTATGAATGGTATGGGTGAGTCATATAATCTGACTGGACGTTTAAGTAGTTTAAGTTGGTGGTATTTTGGAAATTTCCCCACTGAACCTCTTAAGTCCCCACAACTTATATCATACTTGGGGTGTTATTTACCCTACTATTCTAATCTAAATCCTTAGAAACACTATCCAATTCTCACTAAGGCTCTTGGGTAAAGAAAGTCTAGGGTATCATCTAGGGGATCAATTTGAGCATGTATGAGTGATTTCTTTCAATCATCTTCATAATCTAAAACATGCACTCCTCCTTTATTATTAGTTCCAACTAAATGCATGTTTTCATGGCATGGTTATTGTATGGTTTTGGGGTTTCTAAATTTATGTTAAGGTTTTGATATTAAATGCTTGGTTATGACTTTCCCATGTTTTAATTATGTTTTTACATACTTTAATGGTGGCTTGAAAAATTGGTTTCATAGGAAGGGTTAATTGGTAATAGGAATTGTTTTTTGAATACACTATGTCCCCAACATGTTTGAAAAAATGCCTTTAAGAATGCTTTTACTATATTCCTGGACTTTTAATGGATCTATTGCATGGTATAGTTTGGTAATGAACCCTAAATGGTATAACTGGTTTTGAATGATTAAATGGGATGGTTTTATTGTAATGGTTATGGTTGATTGAACATGCTTGTGGGGTATAAAGAAATCCACCAATTAAATATGTTAATGAACAACTTGTGGGGTACATGGGATTCCCCCAAGTTAACTTTATAATGTAATCTATGGGTACATGGGAATCCTATTACATAAAAAGGTTGGCTAAGGACATTGCTTGCAATCTATAGTCGGTATGATGATACCACTACTTATAGACTTGGTTAATAATAATGGAATAATGGTTTGATTGGATGGTAATGGTTTTAATTAGGCAATAATGGCAGGGTGAGATAGCTAATCGTGATGGTGCAATTTCAATTGACAGACACTGGAAACTCATTTTTGTCGATATAAGGGTTGGTCATAACGATTATATATGATAAGATGAGGTATATGAGAATTCTCTAAGTAAAATGTACATATGTATCATTGAGAGCGAAAGTTGCTTGGGAGTCCCCTACTTTTATGGTATCTTTGATTCATGTGGCTACATGCATCAAGGCTCGTTCAGGGGGTTGCGTTGTACCAATATAACCCATGGGAGGTATTAGGATGGTTAATCTACACATACCCAAGTTAATGGTTTTATAGGCATGCTAAACCTGGTTCCCTTTCTCAGTATGGTTATTTATATATGTACTGGGGGGAATATAGGCAAAGGTCTTTCAACTTTTTGTATTCAAACATGGTCAAGGGTCATGCCATTTGACTGTCCCCATCGGGTTCCACTTGTTCACACTCACCCTACTGCTGGGGGTGACATTTCCCTTAGTTTCCTTAAAATATTGGGTTTCTTCGCTCCTTTTCTCTGTTGGCTCATATTGGTGGAAAATGGTCTAAGAAGAGATATTGGGTGGGTCCTATCCATTATTCCATGACTAGTGCTCCCTATCGAACCCATTAGGAGGCAGGCATTTTTAGATTTGTAATGCTCATAGGGTATAAAGTGCCTAACATCAGGATAGTGGGGCTTAATCCATATTCACTTATACTCTTTTTTGGTTTTGCAGTCGAACACATCGTGGTTGTTGAGACAAAAGAAGGAATCAATGTTTTAAATATGGTCAATTGTGTCACATAAAATAGAAGTGTCCTATAATGACCTCCGCTTGGGTAGAAAAGTTGTTGATTACCACTTCTCTAGCTTTTGCACCAAAGAGTGTCACTTTTAGCTTCGACATTAGTCGAGGTTGTCTTAATGCTCTTACTATCCTGCGAGAGCTCAAAGCATCGTGTAATACTAGTGTGGGTATGTTGAAACTTTTCTCTGTTGATAAGTATTGTTTGCATGCCCTAGGGTCTACTTTTTCTGATATAACTTATCTGTGCCTATGATTCTTGGCTTTGGTCCTAAGAGTCCATCATTTCTTTTTATATTTCTACCCTGATAGTAGGCTCTGTGGTTGATAATAGGGTCTATAAGTGGTGTGCGGTATATGTTATTAGTGGAAAGTCTCTTGTGTAGTTATTAAAGTTGGATGTGATTGATTTTGATGTCACTCTGGGGGTTGGATTAGTTGCATTCATGTTATTCTTCCTTAGATTGTCGAACCCACAGGGGCGTATTAAAATTCCCTATAGAGCTGGTCATTTTAAGGGAAGGTGATTCTTTGGTGCCTAAGGGGTGATTCGTTTATTATCTTAAGGCTCAAAAGTTTATTTCAAGGGGATGTTCCTATGTTGTTTAAGCGCAAAAAGGATGGTTCCCTTTGTATGTGCATTGATTATTGCACATTGAACTAAGTGACTTGAATGAATAAGTTTTCTCTCCTTAATGTCTGTGATTTATTGATCAACATCAGGGTATGAAGTGTTTCTCTAAACTTGATCTTAGGTCGGGTTATCATTAGCTTCAAAATTAGGGATGCGGATAGCCCTAAGAATGTTTTAGAACCTGGGATAGTCACTATGAGTTTATCGTCATGTCTTTCAGGTTTACCAATGCTTCAGTGGCATTCATGGACTTGATGAATAGGGTATTCCATCCATTCTTGGACATATTTGTTATTGTCTTTATTGATGATATCTTAGTCTTTTCTAAAAGTGAGGCGGGTCATGTAGATTAACTCTGTGTTGTGTTGCAAAGTTTGAACTATCATGATTTGTATATGAAGTTCTCCAAGTGAGAGTTTTTCTTGGTCTTATTTTCTATCTCTAGTGAAGGGATCATGGTAGATCCCCAAAAGGTATCTGGTGGTATGTCTTTTGGTGCTCTGTCCTAAGGAGTCCTTCTTTGGTATGTTGTACCGGGATGGGTCTCATTTATGACCAAGGTGGTTTCTATAAAGCACTTCGTACATATAGTGTCGTGTTTCTGCTGAGGGTCTTTCCTTGAGTGAAATGAGTGGTTCTTATTCCTTAGCTCATTCGTTACCTTCGTTTGGTTGGATAGTGGCTTGGGGAGCATGGTGATGTTTTGAAATGGGAAATGTAGAAGTCCCTAAGTAGGGGAGATTCTAGGATGCCTTTTCAAGGTATTGTATGGTAAGAGATGTTGTCCTCCTACTTTATGGTGTGAAGTTGGTAAGGGTAAGTTGCTTGACCTTAATTTATTTCACCAAGCCTTAGAAAAAGGTGAAGGTAATTCATGAGAGGTTGAAAACTTCTCAATGTCGCCAAAAGTCCTACGTAGATGTGTGGTGTAGGAGTTTAGAGTTTAGTGTTGCTGAGTCAGTATTCTTGAAGGTGTCTCCCATGAAGGGAGTGATGTGAGTCGATAAAAAAGGGAAGCTTAGTCCCCATTATGTTTGTCCCTATCCGGTCTTGAGAGGAGTTGACAATGTTTCCTGTGAGTTGGAGTTGTGTCCTAGTTCAAACTCCATTTTCCTCAGTTTTCTAAGTCTCTACGTTACAAAGATGCATAGTTGATTCATTGTTGGTTGTTCCCTTAGAGGACATTGGTATTTTTGGATTCCTTGTCTTGTGAGGAGATCCTGGTGAGGATCTTGGATCAACATGTTCTCCATTTGCGAATGGTAGAAGTGGCTTCACTAAAGATTCTATGGAGGGACCCATAGTCCGAGTAAGCTACTTGGGAAGTAGAGGAGGGCATGAAGTCCAAGTATTCAGATTAATTTCCCATTCAAAAATTCTTGATTGAGTGATGAGTTGATCTTCTTGATTAGGTGTATGTCTTTAGTAGATAATGGGATCAAATCCCAAAGCCTTGGATTAATCTGGTGTTTTGATAAATGTTGGGTTTGGATCCCAAAAGTTGATAAAATGAAATGGATGATTGATGATGATCATGATACATGTTGTATCTTTGTTGTGTGCTTGTCCTAACTAATTTGAAGGTTGTTTTGATGGTTTCTAATATGTTAACTTGTGGTTATGCATGCCTTACCCTTCATTCATCGAGGAATGATCAAAGTAGGGGAGAAGTGAAACACCTAGGTCTTGAACCTTGAGAAAAACAATAACTTTTGGTGTCTCTGAGTTGGGTACGACTTGGAGCTTGAGTCGTACTCATGGATACAGATCGTATCCACTCTTCTCTCCCCGTATCGTCACTTGGAAAACATGTTAGGGTAGCATATTGTTTTATATACAATATGTCCTTTCCTTGATCGTACCCCATGCATACAAGTCGTATGCAACTCAATCGTATTGAGGGTAGTATTTATTGGAGTGGACTATTGGGCATACGATTTGTTTATATTATAAGGGGTGAGTCGTACCCTTTGTTTATGACTTAAGGGTGCTCACTCGTACCCACAATAGTATGGTTGACCTAGGAGTATCCTAGGGTACGAGTGGCGTACGAGTTAGGGTACCACTCTTACCCTATGGTACGATTACTATGGGAATCATAAGAGGGAATCGTACCCCTGAGCGAGTTCACTTTTCAGCTTTTAACTAGGGTCTTTGTGGTTATTTCCCCTGCATAAAACCATAAGACCCTTCACTATATAAGGCATTGTGGCCTCCTAAGCCCTCATTTACAAGACTCGAACACTCCAAAACACTCTAAAAGCTTATTGAAAGAAAGATTAAAGGCTAGTGTTTGGAGGGAGCACATCTAGTCGCAAGAAGGATCCAAGATTATTGGTGTGTCATATTTTTTTAAGTCAAGTATCTTATCCACTCTTTAAATATCTCTAAACCTATGTATATCAAACTTGGATTAGTAAGTGTACATCATGATTTGAAATCAAATGAAAAGGATTTTGTTGCCTAATAATGAATAATATTGTTTCTTGCTTATACTTGTGTGGGCACTTGTTGTATGGGGTTTAACATGAGGGTCTTTAGTAACCATAATCATGATGACTTCTACCATCAAAATAGCCTTGTTAAAAGGTATGCAAGGTGTTTTTGAAATAGTCTAGTCACATGTTGGTGATGTTTTGAATTTGGGCAATGGACCAATAAGAATGAATGATTGTTAAATGATATTGTGATGGTATTTTGAGCAATGTATTATATAATTGATGAGCTTGTTAGTAGATGGCTAATATGGAATTAAAGTTCATAATCACGAAATTGAATTTGAATAGTGTTTTGAACTAAAATATGGTGAGAATGTGCTATATGCTTGCTAATGAAATGTGAAAAGTTGTATGGGTCTTGATGACCGTAAATTGAATCTAATGATGAATTAAAATAAGACATTTAGCCCATTGAAGTGATTAGTGGTTAAATCTACATGGAAAGCAGAAGATGACGTAATGTCCAAATATCCTCATTTGTTTTTTCCTCCTTGGATTCGTGTGTAAGGTATGTTTCTCTAGTACATCTTTTTTTTCAGAGTCTGTTAAAGGAAAGATTAATAACTTTGCCTCTTTGTTTTCAAACTTAGTTAAAGATTGGGAATATTTTTGATAACGTAATACAAATAACTCTTGTGAGTGGTTACCCCGACTATGTTCATCATACTGGGATGAATGCTCCCAGTGGGGGAGACTGAAACACCCTAGTTGCTGGACATTAAAAAGTTTCCCAAAGTTCATATATCTGGACCCAATATAACTCATGGGTATGAGTTGTATTTTAGGGTATGGATGGTATGGACTAGTTGTATACTAACCAGTGTTGCATGGTGGGATGGATTTTGGTTACTAGAATATGTACAACTTAAGAGTACTACACATGTTGGTTGTTACAGATTGTTTGGTTCCTTAATAGGATCTTAGTCTTTGTTACTTAGGTTGGATCTGAGTAGGAGTGGCTCACCGTGAGTAGTAAGCCAGGGTACGAGTCAGACCCAGGACACATATGGTAAACAATGTCTATATATTTCTTAGATTCAAATTTTCCATGGGTACGGATTAAAGGGATAGAGAGTACGAATTGAATGCAACTTATTTGGATGAGTCGTATGCTGGACAATATTTGATCCAAGGGTTAATTCCAGGACACGAGTGTAGGGTACGACTCATATTTGAAGAGTACGACTAGTGATGTCAGTCGTATCCCTATGATGGAATTTTGGTCCAACTTAAGTATGGGTATTCTAGATATTTCATTACTTATCATAATACGTACACACTACTTCTAACATACTTGATAGGTTATTTACCTTATTATTCCATTAATTAACAATTAGAATATCTTCTAAACACTCAAAAATTCTCTCAAGAACTTTTGGGCACGAGAAGCTAGGGTTTCACCTGGATAATTGATTTGGGGCTTGTCTTGGTGATTTCTTTCAATCATCATCTTTGTTTAAGGCAGGTCCTTTTCCCTAATTATTAATTTTATATAAAGGCATGGTTTTTATTAATATTTTAATGATTTTATTGATTGTATGATTTTCGCTTTCAAATAGGAATTAGGGATTTTTATATTAAATGGTTGGCTATATTTTCCTATGTTTTTAATTATTCTTTTATATGCATTAATAGTTATTTTGTATAATTTGATTGCATGGTAATTTTTTAATGGTACCTAGAATTGGTTTTGGTCACATTATGCCCCCAATGTGTTTGACAAAATACTTATAAATATATGTTCATTGCCTTGACTACTTTTAATGGAACTCTTTCAAGTTTTAAAACTTGGTAAAGGAATTATGCATGGTTTAAATGGCTTGGAATGCTCAATGGTTAATGGTTACGCTTGACGGGCACATAGAATCCCCCAAGTGGTTTAATATGGTAAATAAAAGGGTACTTGAAAGTCCTCTTAAACCTCTATATGATTGGCTATGGATAATACTTGCAAGTAAGGGTTTATATGATGATACCAATATCAATGGCTTTGGTTAATATATGGATAATGGTTTGGCTATTTTGAAATTAGTTTTAATTAAGAAATAATGGCGGGAGGTGTAGCTATGTTGTGGAAGGTGGAGGTCCTAGGAGGACCAAAACTGGAAACTCATATTTGTCGATATGAGGTTGATCTTGTTGATCGTGAGCATAATGTCACACTATATTTGGGAGATCTACTAGTCATCCCACTGTACACACTGGGGCCATTTTATTAGGGGAAGCTAAACCTATATATCTCGTGGGTGGTTTAAGACGGAAAAGCTACCCAACCCAGGTAAAGGTTTTAAAGGAATGCTAAACCAGGTCCCTTTTCCCGACATTGTTATATATTTAAATATATATATATATGGTTGTATGCATATGGATGGTTTTTCTTTGTTTTGTAAATGGCATTATTTTTTCCTTACCCTGAGATCATTCTAGTAGTCACTCACTAACTCCGTCTACAGAAAGTTGTGTACCCACTCTATGCAAGAAGCAACCGTGCTACTTCTACTTAGTGATTTACTGGGGGACAACATTTGGACTGAACTGGTAAGATTCCATCCTTTTGGAATGCTACCTTTTATGTTATGGATATTTCTAGGCACTTTGATTTTATTCAGGATATTGCTTTTGGCTATGGTTGGGGGCATGTCCCAATCAGATTTTATTACTCTTTAGGTTAGAGACTGTGTGTTACATTTATGGGCTTGAATGTGCAGGATTAGTATTGGTGTCATCCTTGGTAATGGAATAAACTGGGAGGTTGGCAGTATCAGACATAATTTCTCACTGTTCCATCATATTTTATTTTGTGATTAAATATATTATGATATGGAATATCCATGGTTATATCCTTGTTTATGTACCTTGTTTTGGTATGGATGGATTATAGGTATGAATGGTTGGACTCTGTTGCGTCAGTCACGGTTTTGATATTATCCCATAGTCTGTATGTGAGTTGTTACACTATCTTTTTACATGCTAGAAATTTTGCCAACTCAGGGCAAGCGGTTGGAAGTTGTGTTGGGTAACAGGGGTGGTCTTCAGTCCTGGTCGGACATGGGATGCCCATTACGATAAGTTACCAGTGCGGGTCGTGTCAACTCTCTTAGAAATGGATGAAAAATTTGCAAAAAGGGCTAAAAAAGGATATTTATATACTTCCAAGTTTTCTGCAGATGCTATCTCAACCCGACCTATGCGATTACGGAATACGGTGGCTGGTAGATTAGTCATTCTCTCAATATATTACACTACAATCACGGAACTTGGTGCCTTGCCAAGGGTATTATGATTGCGACCCCTGGATTGCATTAGTGAGTGCACCAGCACAGTTGAGACTTGGAATCCGTCAAGTCGTCGGGATTTATATAGAATTCCATAAATGCAAATGGACTATGATACCCTATAAAATATTACATTCCGGACTCAATGGCATAGTCAAAATTTCAATCAGAGGTCGTTTCAATGAAAAGTGGGTACCACAGCTATTTTTTATTTTCTTAAATTGTCGACTAATAGGTCAAAATGAGCCTGGTGCCTAGGGACATAAATAAAGAATTCACCTAGCTGAAAATGAATATTCGAGAGCTGTTGGAATAGTAAGAATTGGCATACAAGGTTTTTTGACTGATGTTTTTACCGCTGGCCATTTTGAACCAGCAGATACTTCAAAATAGGTAATTGGCTCTAAAAAACAAACTCTCCAATGATTTAAATATCAGACCCAGTAATTTATAAATGACTTAGGGAATCTATATGAAAGCTCTACAACAAAAATAAGTTGAAATACAAAAAATGACTTAGGGGGTTATTACATCAAGTAAGGGACGTCATTTTACTCTCTTCGTATGACAAACTCCAAAATGTAGAGACGTTGTCCCTCATTTCCAAAATTCTCCATTTGCCTTTTTATATAGATTTCCATTATATCTATCAAGTACAATGTTAAAAAATGGTTGGAATGAGATTTAAGACTCTCTATTCTCACCCCAAAATAAACTAGAGTCTTCACAAAGAATTTTCTTAGATCTTTTTAGAAACTCTAGTATTACTTTTTAAATTTTTGAATCCTTTACTATTTTTGGCTTGGTTGGTTGACTTATCACCAAGAACTCTTCAAAATGAATCTCACCTACATCTTCTTAGAAACTATCTCATCAACATTTTTCTTAACAATTTGTCATTGATCACGACATGCCTCAATGTTCAAATCAATTTTAAGGTAGCCATATCAATTTCCACCAACACTAAACATCTCTCAACATGCAATGTAAGAGATTCACCCACCATTAGTAACATTCTGATAAGTTGATATTCATTAACTTCAAGTAGTTGACCTTGATTCAGTAGCCACTCTTGGCTCGCAATTTCTTCCTTGTGAAGTGTTTCTTGATTTTGGGCATTTTTATTATGGCCATCACACATTTTTGACTCAAACCCATGGATTTAACTCTCTTCTTCAATAACTTTATTTTGAAGATTAGTCAAATCCATGTCATTTGAGAGATTAGCATTTTTAGAAGAGTCCTTTTTGTGACATTCCTTTCAAAAATAAGGATTGGTTCATGAGATGCATATCTTCACCCATTATAGTCACCTGATTCAAGATAGTGTGAAGCATTGATTAAATACCTTTGAGTTTGTCATGTTCTTGTTTTGATTTATCATGATACCTATAAAACTCAAAATAACAACTAGCATTTTACATTAGAATAACTAGGTGATGGGGCACAATAGTTGGGAAAATCACTCCAATTTCCATATCAGCCACCATATAAGTAATAATAATACTCCCTATAGGATTAGGATGGTGCACATAGCTCTCTCCCGGGAACATTTCTGCAATCTTGCAAAAAGTAGAGTCTTCCACAATACAAACATGGGTCATCTTGATAAGATTTGCAACCACCAAAATCATTTTCATTTCATGATTCCAAAGTAACAAGTTTAATAAAACCCAAAATCTATCTAACACAAGAAATAAAAGAAAATCATGAACAAATATTCATAAGTTTGAATCAAAGAAAGTAAGCTAAAATTCCAAAGTATCTCAATATGCCAAATTGTTCCTTGGTAATAGTTCTACTCTTTGTAACACTCAACTACACCCTAGAAATGAGTGTACACAATCGATAGAAATATATTTACCCATATTAGAGTCGCAATCTAATTTACATGGAATAATGTGACTAGCAATTAAGAAAATATGAAAAAAGCAACTAGTTAAAAACCAAACATTGAGACAATTATTTTGGTGATTTTGTTAATAAAAACAGAAAAAAGGTAGAACCAAATATAACATGAACAAGTTGGTCAATGCCTTTCAAAATGATCAAAAACAAGAAAAAAAATATGGGGAACCAATTCTATCAACTATCTAAATTAATTAAATCAAGATTAGTCATGAATTATCAACTTAGCCTCAAAACCTCTAGTATCTGCCATGTCTTTTGACATACTAGGAATTCACTATATTCTGTTACAAAAACCATTAGATGGGTCATTTAAGTCAAATTATGTGAAATTAACATTTTTAGCCTTAGTTAGCACTTTCAAGCATTAATTGAAGAAGTAGTTGGGAAATCCCCACTCATATTTCCTCTTTCAAGCTCTACTAGAGTAGAAGTTGATAATGCATGAGATTAAGTTAAACAAGTAAAACCAATTTATAAATCAAGAGTATTCAATCAATACAAAAGAATTAAATAAAATCAAAACCCAAATAAAAAACATAAACATTTCCTTATGTCCAAAACAAACATGCATGAATGAATCTAACTACAAATATTAAATACAAAGAAATCTAATGAAGAAAGGATTAATAAAAATTAACTACAAAGCTTTCATATAATCACTTCAATGGTGTGGGGTCAAAAGATCCAAGGTTGATAACTATGACTAAGATGATGTTTTAGATTTGAAAAAATCCATTTTATTTCTCAAAATTTAGATTTCAACTAAATACGAAAATCCCACCCCACTAGTCACCTGCTGCCACACATGTCAGTGCTTGTGCAAAACTATTTAGTTAGGTCGTCTTTACAAGTGAGGTTTCAGGCACTCTCAGTTCATGTTTTGGCCATCTACGACCTTATATGCTTGGGTCAGTGACCAATTTTTGGTCTATACATCATTTTAAGCCTCTTTCCATTGTTTTATGCTTTTTTCGTAAAAGATTTTGTAAACCAAAGTACCTAAAATAATCATCATTAAAAGGATAATTAACCTGATATTATGAATTAACAACACAAAATCATAAGAAAATACAAATAAGTGGGAAAACTTCCACTTATCACATATCGTCATAAGACTAGGTGAATATGTCACTATATTATTTGAGAAACCTTATAAGATCTTTTTTTTGTGTTTATATATGATCAACACTAAATTTTGTTTGTTTTGACTTGATCTGTGTCTCCCAAAATAATTATTTTGGTTTATCTATATTGTCAAAATCATTCCATTCATTTGTTAACTTCTCAGGGATCGTAGTCTCTTTATCATATTCTCCAAATCAATCATTATCTACTTTGATCAATTCATTTACGTAAGAAACCAAAACTCCCTAAGATTGTAACTCAGTCTTAGAACAAAAGCCAGTAGAAAATGTAGCATATTGCAATAAAATAACTCATTGTACGAGTTGTACAGTAAGGCCACGAGTCTTGGGATGAGTAATGGTAAGAAGTCAGCAACTAGCCTAGTTCCCAGTGATCTTGACTTAGACAATTAGTCATGGTCATCTAAGGCGAGTGATAATGTCGTTCACCCTGAGAAGCAAACCAAAAGTTCTAAAAAGATATAATTTTCTCCCAATGTGTCACTACTTTAAGCCACGATTCATGGTCTATCAATCCAAGTTTAAAGTGGCTTATACATATGAGAACCTAGAGTGGCATCAAATTTCCTTTAGGGTCCACAAGTCATAAGGCAACAATTGTGCCAAAAACCTACTAAACACCCTAGGAACCATTAGTCATAGGTTGACTCATAGGTTCAAGGTATGAATTGTACCCATATCCCTAACTATTATTTCTCAAAAATTCAATAGGTTTTGGAAAGGGTATTATCATATTTCCTTATTTCCTAAGCCTATGTTATGTCATTTAAAGGTGTATGAGGAGGGGGTTAAATAGTCTTAAGCATTATATTTTCCCTATTATTCCTCATACACTTAGAAATATCATAAAGAATGATTATATTCTCTTGTTGTAGAAAATCTAGATTGCTTCTCCAAGTTAGAATTCTCAAGTTCCTAACAAGAAATCTCAGACTCTGGGTATGTGGGATTTCAACAATGGGTATCCTTTCACCTTTGTGTACCAAAATACTTTATGAATTTTAGTTCCTCCGTTTTATGATTTAGAATTCATCACCATGTTATGGCTTCTCTTAAATTTCAATGTCTTTATAATCCCCATATAGTTCTGACATGTTTCCATGACTTTATATATGACATGCCATTAATTATGATAATTGAATACTAGTATTATTTAAAGTAAAATTCATAGAGTTTTGTTATCTTTCCAATGCATGTTTCAGGATATCAATGTTTTATTATAAACAAGAATGAGTAGTATTCAGTATAAAAAGATTAAAAATACTATTAAATTAAATAAGTTCTGATCCAGATATCAAAACATTAGATTTTAACAGAGCTACCAATATATTACTAGTTTGGGTGTAGTACGTAGTACCTAATTGGAATAGGTCCCAAGTTCAACTAAAAGTCCTAGAACTACATGCCACTATATATTTATTAACTCGTCATGCTTGGGCATCAGTTTAGTGATCTCGCCAGCTATGTATTTATACCCTGTCAAGGTATATTGGATCCTCTTGATGGGGCATATACATTAGACTCCATCTTGAGAACACGTGGTTTATATTGGTTAATAGACTCTACCTTAAACTCAAACTCACCATATTTGCTTCTGGTTGTTTTGGCATAAGTTTAGCTATCATGATAGCTATGCCTTTATACCCTTTAAGATTTATTGGGTCTTCTAAATAAAATATATACATCAGACTCCATGTTTACCTTAAATCTTTTATGGCCAACAAGGCCTCTATCAAACAGTTACCAAACATTTTCATTCTCTACTTGATGAGTTGTGATTTTACCACTCATTCAAACTAACCATTCGTGAATATTACCTTGATTTGAATGAATAAATAAGACATATTCATGAGTAAATGCACTAATATCCACTCTTTCCAAGAAGAGA
Source organism: Capsicum pubescens (assembly GCA_030864215.1). Lineage (NCBI taxonomy): Eukaryota > Viridiplantae > Streptophyta > Magnoliopsida > Solanales > Solanaceae > Capsicum > Capsicum pubescens. Next base: position 116,547,197 of record CM061546.1, read on the forward strand.
GATGAAAAGACAAAAAGTTTTGGAGTGGATCTTACAATAATCAAAAGGGAGAAGGAAAATTTTATTTGAATACTTGGAGAAGCAAGACCTCAGGTTCCGCAGTCGCGGTATGCTGACCACGATCGCAACATTGAAGAAAAATTCATCCAACCACGATCACGGAAGTTACCCACAATTGTGTGATCATAGTCGTAGCCAAGTTGGCATGATCACGGCTCAGCATAAATATTCAGCCGAAAGGGAAAAATTTGAAATTCACATGGTTGATCCTCATTTTTGAAAAAAGTCTTAAACCCTAACCATATGGATATTATTTCTTCTTCCCCAATTTCTATGCTTAGCTTTGGTAGTTGATGATCCTCCATTTGTGGAGGGAAAATATTGTGTAAATTTTGGGTGAAGAATATATTGGTGAATTTCTAAATGGAAGATTTCCTCACTACCATTGTTGATATTGTGGAAGATCCAAGTTTGAAGTATTATTCGCTTAAATGTTTAAAAATTTATTTCAATAGATTTTATGAGTATATCTATGCTTATTTATCTGACGTATAGCTAAATATCCCTCTTGCAATTATGTATGAATATGGGTTAAAGTGTGTGTGGGTTATTATTGTTAGCATCTATTTGGTAGTTCATGTTTATAGGTTTATCATTGCCATGCTAATTTGGTTGGGATTTGATGGCTGAAAGCTCCAAATACCCACATGGGTTTGATGAGTGAAAGATCCAATCTCTAGAAATCTCAAGGCCATATTTGAAAGAAGTGTTTTGGGTGAAGTGTAGGAATCCATATAACACTTGAAATAGGGATATAGAAAGCAAAGCCATGATAGACAATTATATGTGTAGTTTACTAGATTTTCACTATATTAGACATAAGGGTAGATGTGAGGATGACTACACCAAGGGTATCATCCTAGAAATAGGGATTCCTAGATTGAGGTGGTGGTTAGAAATTCTTAAACACACATATTAGGCATTTTAAAGAATCAATGGGTGAAAGTTTGGTGTTTTGTCGAAAGACTAGTATCAAAATCTAGAACCAAGCCTACCCATATTTCATTTACTAAATTGATGTTGATCACTAACTCCCATATATCACTCCCTTAGTTATGAATATTCCCAAGATCTGTTCTTAATTTTTTAACTCTAATTATTTGATCCCCAAATTTATACTATAAAATCCAAAAAGAAATACTAGTGTTGGAACCTATCTCCTCTATTTTAACTCTTTGTACCATTTTTTTGAATTAAACTTATATTTATCACTTAGAGTTAACTTAACCACCACTCACATTGTTCCTCATGGATTCGACCCTAACTCCAAAGTTGGCTAAATATATTGACGATGACCGCCTTGCACTCGAATTGACGTGTAAGTTGAGCGCTATCAAGAATAGTGTTGTTGCTGTAGAATAATTTGGCGTATTAAGTTTGTTTAGAATTTTAATCACTTGCTTGAATTCAAGCTTGTAAATATTTGTTTGTGATTTTCTTTATTAGTAGATTTTATTTTATTTTTACTTTTACCTATGGAATCTTCCACCAAGTATGAGTTGGATAGTTGGAATTCCTATATTGATAGCCTATGTACATATTCCAATGGACCACACTTCAGGAGAGATTTTAACTATGTTCCTCGGAGAGAGACGGAATCACCATCTCAATCCTATTGGGAGTATGGTTGTCCTTTGTGTGGTAGACGAAATGGACATTGGGATGACCGTACAAATGCTCCTCCCCCTATTTTGCCAACTGAATTGATAGTTCTTCTTATGATATTAATAGGTCATATCATGAGAATGAGGATGAGAAACACATTGAGTCCAATAGTTTTGGCCCAAAGTTATTAGCTATTTTTTATCGGGTAGATGCAATGGAGAAGCTTATAGAACACATACATCAAGAATAGACAAGTGTCAGGAAGGAGATAATGGGCGAAGAAAAAAATCTTGAAACAATCCCAAACATGCCTATCTCCCGAGAGGAGGTTTGACAAGAAGAGAAACCAAGCTATAATGACAAGCTTTGTAGTGAAGACTCCTTGGTGACTTCCCAATCATCCAATTTATATGAGGAAGAAGAAACCAAAATAAAAAAAATGATACTAGAGTCAAGAGAATCATCATAGCAAATCTCTTACAATGACTCTAGTTGACTTAGGGGTGAAGATGCTTCAGAGGAAACTAACCCAAAATTAGGTGTTGGACCTCATTCAACCCACTTTTTAAAATTATGCTTTGAGGATGTGATGAGGATCCATCCCTTTGAACAAATGGAGGATTGTCGGATGACGGAATTTGGCCCTTATATTTTATAGTTTGATATTCCAAGGGAGCACATAGAAACCAATCCATCAAAGGAAAAAATGCTTGACTTACGATGTACAAGAAATGGCTTATTGATGTACTAACTTTTACCCAAGGAGACAAATCAAAAATCTAATGTGAAGTTGGGTAAAACGATAAAGTCTTCAAAATTGCGAGATCAAAGCTTGTTTGCCATTTTATCAGCTCCTCCAAATTTTATCTTGGAAGATTTAAATTTTTTTCCCTCTTCCACTCATTGCATATTAAACAAAAACTGGGATGGAGGGTCAAACTTCCTACGTCAAAACACAAAAGTAAAGAGTGGAGATGTAATTTTGTGATGTTAAACTAATCGGTAGATGGGAGAAAACCCATAATTCCATGAAAAATGGCAAGCATCCTTTTATTTGTGCATGATAGAGTAGATTTTATTTTTGTATTTGTTCATGCATAATCCATGAAAAAGTGATTTCTAGGATAAATTTTGATTGAAATTAAAAAAGGGATTTGTGAAAGAGGCTTGTTGGCCTAAGCAGTGAAGTGTAGAAGCCAAGATTTTGGCCTCAGCTATCGTGTTGCAGTCTGTATCACCCCGATTGTAGAGTCCACAAATCTACAATCGTAGAACTAGGATCATGATCGCGTTCATACCAGTTTAAATGACTATCCAACTACCATTTCCCCCTCATAATTCATTCTGAAAATTCTCCTATTTATTGGCATTATGTAGGGTATCCAAGTTTCATTTCAAACCCTTTTTATCATTTATCTAGTATGTAGTCTCAAACTACCTAAATTTTATTGTTATTGTAGGCCTGGGACATGTAGTTTAGAAATAGGCATAAATTCATTTTTACAATGTCAAAACTAAGCTTATTTGTGTTTATGGTTTTGGTTAGCAGTTGTAGGGTGTCTACACGTCATTTGGGGAAGTCTTGAGTATAAATATTTTATCCTAAAAAGGCTGAAATTGGCGTGTATATTATGTGTTCATTCATTGCCCAAATGAGTTCAATATGAATTCCTTCATGTTTGGGGTTAAAATCTTTCAATATAGGCGTACTTTATCTGATCATGATGTTTGTGAACCTAGTTTGAAAACAAAGTTGGTATTAATTTTGTGTATCTTGTGCGATGCCAGAATTGCTGACGGTGTTCTCAGGTATTGCTATCGCAGTCTTGATGACTACAATTACTGAAGTGTGATCATGGCCAATGCTTTGTGATCGCCATATTTGAGGAAAGCTGTCTCCAAAAATCCTAATTTCTGCACATCTTTTTTCATCCCAAAATATCCTATAGCATTGCCATACGTGCTTTTCTTGTTAATCTACATATGTTTTCATTTGAAAATATTAAAAATGGTCTAAAGTGTGTTCTATATAGGTAATCATCTACAAAATAGGAGCCTTAGATGATACCAGATCCATTCCTTTGGAACGCCACAACCAGTATTACAATGACCTCCCAAGGACCAAGCTACTCATTGAAAGGAGTATCTCTATAGACAGAGTCCAAGAGAAGTTCCCAGAGTTATTTGATAGACTTTTTACTCTTTGGAAGAGTGTTCCAAGGTTACCTCTGGGGCTAGGTAAGTCCTCCAGTGCTCTCCACTAATTTGTAGATTGATCCAACTATGAAATATATCGGGAGGAGTTGAAAAAGTTGGGTGCTAGGGTTACCAAATTGGAGAGAGCATATTCAGCTTTGGCAATATCACATAGGGACCTCAGGGAGTTTCAAGAAAGGATGGTGAATAGGGAAAATAAGGGAGAAATATTCTTCACCAAGATGTGAAGAGGGGTAAAGGGCATCTTCAAAGTTCTCAAACCTAAAAAGCATCTACCTTTGCCAAGGGTCAAGAGTGATGATTGAGCGCCTGCTGAGTGGTCTGGGGCTGATGACAGTGGATATGATGTAGGGTATTCCGGAGAGAGCAGTTTTTGAGGCTAATTCAAGGATCATCATTTGTTATTATCTTCTTTAGTTGGCAGTGAGGGCACTGCCAACTTTTCGATTGGTGGTTTTTGTCCCAATATTCGCACTATTTGAATCATTTTAGTTACAATCCTTATAATATTCTAGATGTTGTTTTTACTTTTATTTTGGGATGACATTTTGGATATTTTTTTGTGGTGTTTTCGAGATGTTTTATCTAGTCACTCTAATGGTGTCCATGTTTTATGGATCATCATGCTTTTCTTTTATTTTTAGTATCCATTTAATTCAATTGTATTTTGATTTAGGTGATGCATGACTAACTTTTCCCTATGATGGATTGATCGACGACATTCTTAAGGGTGAAGCGTCATGTTTGGATTTTACGGCATAGGCGCAGGGGAAGTCTGAGTAACCATAGCATGTATGTCAAAAAGGCAATTAAAGTATGATTACCTATGGCATTGTATGTTGTAAAGTTGGGATCCCTTTGTACACTATTTGCAAAGTCTGAGTAGATGATTGGGTAGTTTTCCCTGAGTCACAATGTGAGACTAAAGCTTTGGTTGTTGACATATTTTAACAAATTGTGTGTGGTGCTAATGTAAAATAAACAACCCCCTCCATAAAAAAAAATTTAAAACAAAATCAAGGTTATAGATGTGAGCAATTTTGTAGAAAAACTTTTTCTCTTTTTGTGGCGTCATAAATTTTAACTTGTGAATAGAAATAGAGAGTCTAAATTTGTTTCTAATGGGAGGGACATTTGATCTCCCTTGGAGAATTTTGTATGCCATGTGTGGAGAGCTATTTACATACATCTCTTGTATACTTGTGTTATCTGGAACTTGCCCCGGTAGTTATTCAAAACTAATTTTTATTGTATGTGGTTGGAGAATTGATCTGAGGCTATCTTTTTTATTCTGGAACCCACTCTATCCTAAAAAGCCTACCCATGCATAATTACAATCCCTAGTTATCCACTTTGAGCCTTTGGAACTTTTGTTGGCAAATCTATTACAAGCCGTGTTCCATTCTTTTTATTCCTCATTTGAACCATACTAACCTTGAACTTGAAAATGTAATTCAAGGATAAAAGACTAAGTTAGGGGTGGTAAAGATTGATAAAAGTAAGTTTTGTGCCGCGAAGATGTAGTTATACGCCTAATGTATAGTAGCAATCTGATCAAATGTTTAGAAAATTAATGGATCCAACAAAGGAATGAATTTCACAAAGTATGCAAAAAAAGAAAATAAAAGAAGTTGGGTAAACAAAGAAAGGAAAAAATAGTCTTACGAAAAGAAAGAAAATAAAAAGGAGTGGCCCTTAGTTGAAGAAGGAGAATTGTAAAATGTTATGTAGATGTTAAAGGAAGGTTATAGACATGTGTCTAAAAATGATATCCTACCCTAACCCGAATATACGCTACAAGCTTAGAAAGTCCTTTTAGATCTCTAACCATTTGCTTTCTTTATAGGGGCGATTGAAAATAGGGCCAAGCCTATGGTACAACACTTGTTGCATGGATATTTCTTTTGTGAGGGAGAGAGTTGTCCACTTAAAATTCCTTGTTTCATATCTTGTAGCTCGGTGTGATGAATTATTTTTCTTATGAGGTGGCCTATGAAATAAGTTGAGTTGGGTGATTTTGTCACCGTCCTACAAAAAGTTAAATAAAGTATTGCTTAGTTGTCGTCAAAATGAAGTCATTTATAGAGTATTGGTTTTTTGTTGCTTGATCTCTCTTTGAGGTCCTATGTAGCCTTGAATACAGTAATTTTATAGTGAGGGGTGTAGTGAAATTTTCTTAGCTCATGTGCAATGAGCTACTGGCGGTGAACTAAGGTTAAAGTCATTGTGATCTTTAAGGCATGAAGTTTAGGCAAAAACAATTGCGTCTCATGGTAAGATGTAGTGTTGCTTGAGGACAAGAAAATTCTTTAAGTTGGGGATGTTGATGAGTGGTAATTTTACCACTCACTCGCACTTACCATTCATGAACATTACCTTGATTTGAATGAAAAATGAGACATATTCGTGAGTAAATACGCTAATATCAACTCTTTGTAGGTATAGATTTGAAAGGATATAAAGATGTGTATTGGAGATTACAATGATAAAAAGGAGAAGGAAAAGTGAAGTTGAAGACATGGAGAAGAAAGGCCTCAGGTACCAAGGTCACGGTCTGTTGACCGCAGTCATGAAATTCAAGAAAAAGTCATCCAACCACGATCGCGGAAGTTACCCGCGGTCCCGTGACCGCAGTCATAACAAAGTTGGTGCGATCGCGGCTCAGCAGAAATATTCACCCCAAAGGGAAAAAATTTAAATGCACGTGGTTGATACAATTTTTGCAAATAGACTCAATCCTATCCTATATTCCATCTTTCCCAATTTTTAGGTTTAGCTTTGGTAGTTGATAAGACTTCATTTTTGGAGAGAAAAATATTATGTAAATTATGGGTGAATAATACATTGGAGACTTTCTAAGTAAAAGATTTGCTCACTACCATTGTTGATAGTGTGGGAGATCTAAGTTTGAAGTAACATTCACTTAAATCTTTAAAAATTCATTTCAATGGAGATTATGGGTATATCTATGCTTATTTATCTTCTATGTAGCTAAATCTCCCTCTTGGGGTTATGTGTAAAAAGGGGTTAAAGTGTGTGTGGGTTGTTGTTGTTAGCATCTATTTTGTAGTTCATGTTTATGGGTTTTATCATTGCTATGCTAATTTAGTTTGGATTTGATGGGTGAAAGCCCTAAATACCCACGTGGGTTTGATGAGTGAAAGCTCCAAAATATAGAAAACTCAAGGACATATTTGAGAGAAGGGTTTTGGGTAAAGTGTAGGATTCCATATCATCCTTGAAAGAGGGATGCGGAAACAAAAGCAATGATAGACAATTATATGTGTAGTTTGCTAAATTTTCACTATCTTAGACATAAGGGTGAATTTTAGTTTGACTATACCATGGGTATCATCCTAGAAATAGGGATGCCTAGATTGAGGTAGTAGTTAAAAATTGTTGAACACACCTATTAGGTCTTTGAAAGAATCAACGGGTGAAAGTTTCGAGTTTTATCGAAAAACTAGCATCAAAATCTAGAACCAAGCCTACCCATATTTGATTTACTAAATTGATGTTGATCACTAACTCCCACATATAACTCACTTAGTAATGCATAATCCCAAGATCCATGCTTAATTATTTTACTCTAATTATTAATATCCCCGAACTTACACTAGAAAATCCAAAAAGAAATACTAGTGCTCGAACCTATCTCCCACATTTATCTTTTTATTCCATTTGTTTGAATTTACTTGTAACTATCATTTTGAGTTAACTAGATCGCCACTCACATTATTCCTCGTGGATTCAAACCCGACTCAATAGTTGGGTAAATATATTGACGACGACTGCATTGCACTAAAATTGACATGTAAGTTCAGCGTTTTCAAGTCTCTACGCCTAACATCCACCTAGGACTTTTGGCAACTTTGGGTAACAATAAGCCTCTGTCGAATCACATTCACCTTCTCCATATCTATGTAAACTAATTTGGGACCAAATATGTCCGCCTCACCAAGCTCTAACCAACCAATAGGAGATATATACCTACTACCATACAATGCCTCAAAAGGGGCCTTACCAAAACTAGAATGATATGTATTGTTATAAGCAAACTGCAACAAAGGAAAATATTCAACCCAATTGCCACCATAATCAATCACACAAGCCCGTAGCATATCCTCCAATGTATGAATAGTTCTCTCTGCTTGCCTATACGTCTGCGGATTGAAAGTAGTACTCAGACACACCATGGTCCCCAATCCTCTCTAAAAAGACCTCTAGAAAAGAGATGTAAACTGCATGCCACGATCAGAAATAATTGAAACAGGCACCTCATGCAGCTTCATAATCTCCTGAAGATACAACTTTGCACAATCCTCCACCAAGAAGGTATTTCAGACTGGCAAAAAGTTCGCAGACTTAGTAATCCTATACATGATTACACAAATCAAATCATATTAATTCCGAGACCGAGGAAGACTGGTAATAAAGTCCATATTGATCAATTTCCACTTCTAATCGGACAAATTAATTTCTTTATATAACCCTCCTAGCCTTATGTGCTTAACCTTAACTTGTTGATACACCATGCACTTAGCCACAAAATCAGCCACAACCCTCTTCAAGCCATTCCACCAATAGATCTCCTTGAGATCATGATACATCTTAGTCGAGCCAGGATAAACAACATAGCGTGACTCATGTACCTCAGCCAAAATCCTTTGTCACAACCCATCAATATCGGGAACACACAACCTCCCTTGGTACTGGAAAGTACCATCACCACTAATCTCAACCACCACTAGCTTTTTGCCCACCAACGTGACTCTTAATTTTTATCAAGATGGGATCTAGAACTAGTTTCTCCTTAATCTATGCACCAAGAGAGGATCGGAACACTTATTGCACCACCACACCACCACCCTTGGAGCCCAAAAGGCAAGTTCCAAGATTAGCCAAGCAGTGAGTATCCTTCATCAATTTCCGCTTTCCTTTTTCCACATAAGATAAATGCCCCAGGGATAACCTAATAAAAGCATCATAAACTACATTATTCTTACCTGAGTGATAGTGAAAGCTTATATCATAATCCTTGAGAAGCTCAAGCCATCTTCTCTGCCTGAGATTAATCTCCTTCTGCGTTAAGACATACTATAAAGTGTTATGATCAGAAAAGATATCCACGTGAACACCATACAAATAATGCCGCCATATTTTCAAAGAAAACATAACCGCCAACAACTCTAAATCATGAATAGGATAATTTTTATCATGCACCTCAACTGCCTGGAAGCATAAACAATCACCTTGCCAAGTTGCATCAACACACAACCAAGACCTACCTAAGATGCATCACAATAAACCATGAACCCATCATTGCCTTTCAGCAATCTCAGAATTAGAGCTGAAATTAACTTATCCTTCAACTTCTTCAAACTCCCTTCACAAGTATCCGACCAAGAAAACATAACCTTTTTCTGAGTTAACTTAGTTGAGGAAATATCTATCGATAAAAAGCTATCCACAAATTGCCTATAATACCCGTCTAAACTCATGAAGCTTGAAATGTCAGAGGGAGTCATGGTTCTAGGTCACCTCTTTACCACAACAACCTTCTACTGATCTACCATGATCCCCTAACTAGAAATAATGTGACCCAATAAAGTTATAGCATTCAACCAAAACCCACACTTGGAGAAAATGGCATACAATTATTGTTCCTTTAAGGTCTGCAACACCACATGAAGGTGATTATCAAGATCTAACTTACTCTTTGAATAGACTAGAATGTCATCAATAAACACAAAGATGAAAAATCAAAATACTGATATAAAATCATGTTCATCAGATCCATAACCACCGATGGAGCATTAGTCAACCCAAAGAAAGTTACCAAGAACTTTAAGTGCCCGTACGGAGTAAGAAAATCCATCTTAGGGGAATCCACCTACCTAATCAATAGCTGGTGGTACCCAGACAAAAAATCTATATTAGAAAAGAACTTAGCACCTTGCAACTGGCCAAATAGATCATCAATCCTTGGAAGAGGATACTTGTTCTTAACCATCACCTTGTTCAACTACGTATATTCAATGAACATCCGTAGGTAACCTTTCTTCTTACGCACAAACAACATTGGTGCACCCCGAGAAGATACACAAGGATGAATAAACCCTTTATCCAGAAGATCGTTAAGTTGCTCCTTGAGTTTTCTTAACTCAGTCAGAGACATTATATATGGAGGAATAGAAATTGGACGAGTGTTTAGAATTAGATCAATACAAAATTCTAATTCCATATCCAGAGGAACACCAGGAAGATCATACAGAAAGACCTCTAGAAACCCATTAACCACTACAACTAAATGGAAAGAAGGACCTTCTAAGTTATAATATTTAACCCAGACCATGTGATAAAGACAACCTTTAGAAATTAACCTCTGAGGTTTAAGATAAGAAATTAATCTCCTCCTAGGAGGTAAAGAAACACCCTTCCATTCTATAATTGGTTCACAAGGAAACCTAAAGATAACCCTATAGGTCTAATAATCAAAGGACGAGTAACAAGAATGCAACCAATCCATGGCCAGAATGACATCCGAATCCACCATATCCAACTTAAACAGATCCACCAAGGTCTGCTTGCCACCAACAGATACCACACACCCCTTATAGACTCTTTTAGCAAAATTGAGTCACCTACTAAGGTAGAAATAGTAAAGGATCCAAAATAACTTCTAATCAAAACCAAAATATACAGCCACATATGGAGTCATATAGGAGAAAGTAGAACCCTTATCTAGCAAACAATTTATGTCATGAGGTAAAAGTTGTAATATACCAGTAATAACATCAGGTGATGCCTTAGATACCTAAAGAGATACCAAGGTATACAACCTGTTCCATCCAATACTAGAACTAGGAGTAGTAATAGAAGAATATACAACACCACCAGGCATAAGAGAAGAAGATGAAGCCACATAAAACTTAGCCCTCATAACAACCTTATTAATCAGACATTCCCAGGACTGAGACTCGAATCTTGATAATAGAATACCAAGAAAGTGAAGCATTCCTAAATGCCTTGTAGCATCTTCTTTATGAGTGTGGAATGCTACACCCCCTAAAAGAGACTCTACTCGACACGACTTTGTGGACTCCCAATTGACCATGAACTTAGGCTATGATACAATCTTGACACGACCCACCTTGGGCCTTGTCATAATTTGCATCCTATGTTTGACCAGGACTGGAGACCACCCCCATTACCAAACCTAACCTCCTACAACTTGCCCTGAGTTGGCTAACTTTTGAGCATGTAACATGATAGTATAAATGCTAGTATATAGACTCTGGGATAAGACAACAACCGTGATCGACCAAATAGAGTCCAACCATTTCATACCAATAATCCAACCATACAAAAATAGGGGACATAAATAAGGTCATAGGTAAGGATGTTCTAAAACATAATATATTTAATCTTAAAATGAAATATGATAGAAAAGTGAGAAATTATGTCTGATGATGCTAGCCTCCCAGTTTAGTCCAATGCTAAGGCTGACACCAACACCGATCCTTCCCATTCCAACCCATAGAGAGTACCATAAAGCCTCTAACCAAAAGTGTAATAAAATATTATTCGGATATGCCCCCAAGCATAGCAAAAACCAATATCAAAAATCAAATCAAAGTGTCTATAAATATCCATAACATAAAATGGAGCCTTTCGAAAGGATGGAATCTCCCCACTTTAGTCCAAATATTATCCCTGAGTCAATCACTATGTAGGAGGAGTAGAACGGTCAGTTCTTGCATATCATAAGTATAAAGACACCAGTAGATGGGGTTAGCGAGTGGCCTCTAGCATGATCTCAGGTAAGGATAAAATAATGGTACTTACAAAGCCAATTAAAAATATTCATATGCCTAAAACCATAAACATATATATAACCATGTTGGGAAAAGGGACCTGGTTTAGAATGCCTTTAAAACCATTACCTGGGTTGTGTATCTTTGTCATCCTAAACCACCCACGGGATATATGGGTTCAGTTCTCCTTGCTAAAAGGGCCCCAATGCATGTAGCCGTACGACCAGGGAAGAAACCTTGGGATGACTAGTACATCCCCCAAATATAGTGTGACATCATGCAATCGGTCACCAAGACCAACCTCATATTGGAAAATATAAGTTTACAATTTTGGTCCGCCCGGGACCTTCATCTTTTACGACTTAACTACACCTCCAGCCATTATTGCCCTATTAAAACTAATTTCTAAATATCCAAACCATTATCCATTTATTAACTAAGTCCATTGATATTGGTATCGTCATACCAACCCTTACTCAGAAGTATCATCCATAGCCAGCCATATAGAGGTTTATGGGGACTTTATAGCGCCTTAGATTTATAATATTAAATTACTTGGGGGATTCTATGTGCCACTCAAGCATAACCAGTAAATTTTCTATGGTCCAACAACAAGGGTGTTTCAAGAGTAAAACCCTAAGTATTAAAAAAGTTTAGGATTAGATCTTGCGGGTGATTTAGGGAGCTTGTATAAGGCTTATTTCATTATTTCCATCAAATTTAAGGTAAGATTCTTCTCATTCCTGGTGGATTTTCTCATTTCATATTCAAAATCCTAAAACCTTGGTGACTTGGTTTTATCACCAATATATCTTTGATTTCACCGATTTTTAGGGGTAATTACCCTTTGAGCATAGGGGGATATAGTGTAGTCTTTGAAAATTCTATTTCCATAAGTGGGCCCCATATAACATTTTTGAGTAATTTTGGACCCAAAGCACAATGGTATAATATGGGTATCATCATTCTCGTACTGATGAGTTGAATATGATTTTGATAACGTGGCATCTTACAAAATCTACTCAAAAGGGAAATTCAATAATTTAGCGGATTATTTGGGCTTTTTTCAGTGTCCAGGTAGGCTAGGCTTCACCCTACTTATAGATTGATCTAGTTCATAGTATGTTCACTATATTATGTTAGATATGGGAGGTGTGTTAGGTATTTATGGTGTAATCTGCAATGCATGGGTTAGTTTAACCATTTAGGCTATTCAAAAATTATGATTTATGCATAAATAACTTAATTTCTCATGCTCTAGGTAACACTTTTATCTTATGGTTGATTGTGGGTTAGTTAACTCCTAAAAGTGTATACATACTGCTTAGCCTATTCCAAGGTGGAAACTTTCCAAAAATATATTTTGAGCATTTAGAAGTGGGCCCTTGACCCACCATAGGCCAAGATTCATACTAATCCTCATAACCTTTCACACACTCATTAAGTACTTAGGAAATATTTACTAAGGTAATGTTGATGCGATATGGTACTTGATAATTGCGATGGGTTGATATTTAGACTTAATATTTATTAATTATACTATTTATTATATTATTAATTATGACATTGAGGACGATATTGATGGTATTTATAATCATATAATTATCGGTTCGATTTAGGGTATTATTTATGATATTAATTTTATATACATCAATTTGTGTCCAGATATTGACCATGATATTAATGAAATAGACACCGGTTTGAATCCAGATATTAATGATAATATTAATTGCATAATTACTGGTCCGAGTCTGGATATTATGTATGATATTGATTATATGATACCAGATCAAGTTCAATAGTGGAGTATGATATTGATATATGACTATTAGCTCAAATTAAGAATGAGGAAATTTTTTAGAGTTTAGTATGAAAGGAATGGATACTAGTTGAACTACGAAATTTTGTAAATAATAGAGGTTCGGTTTATATTTTACTTGTTTTTACCCTCCAGGATTTTGGAGACTACATTAAGTTATTAACTTTTCCGCACTTATTGTATTATAGGGGCTAATCTTGTTGTTATAGCTGTGTGTATTTAATCCTATATGTTATGTTATTATTTTGGTTATTTACTTATTCATGTACAATGGTGTTAGAGTTGATACCAATTTGCCTTTATGTATACTAGTTATATTATCTTTCATGTTATCGTATTTGTACCATGATTTAGCCTAATCGTCCGATGATGCCTACTGAGTACCTGTGGTTTTGGTACTCATATTACACTTTTGTATCTTCTTAGTGCAGATTCGAGTACTAGTTGTTGTTGTTGATTTGACGATATTTCTATGTTTATTTCGAAGATAGGGTGAGCTCTTGGAGTCGGAGTTTCCTATTTCCTTCTATTTTATGTATGTTTAGTATTTTGTTTCTAAATAGATTGTATTGACTATCTTAGAACTTGAGTTGTATTTACAGTAGCTATTGTACTCATTCTTCTAGTTCGTGGGATGATTATCTATATTATTGGCTAGATTTCACCTATATTTATTACATTACATATTTATAGGTTGAAATTGTTGTTTGCACCACTTTTGGATACTTTCCATCAAGTTATCCCATTATATATAGATCTGGGATAGGGTTCAGCTTACCTACTGGAGGCATTGGGTAGGTGCCATCATGATTCAAAAATCAAGTTATGAGAAATTGGTATCAGAGCCTATGTTTTACTGACATTATTAGTACAATAAAAAATGTCTAATAAAGTCCCGCGGATCAGAATGATGATGTCCTTTTCTAATCTTTGGGAAGCCATTGGACTTTTTTTGAGTTCTTCATTTCTTACACTTATTTCATGCTAAGTGTCTGAGTTAGTTTCTTAGACATTTCCTTGGTTTAACTCTTTTGAAGATTTCTAGGACATGTGCTTCGAGTCGAGGGTCTCAAGATCAAGCCTAGGGATCTTATAGATGTTTTTGGAAAACCCATAGGTCATGGATAGCCTTGAGATATATCCCCAGCTAGGGTCCGAATAAGAGGCCTTTACTAGACCTTGTTCTCGCTCCTAAGACAAAGGTTCTCTTTTCCCAGCCAGCGGTGGACCAGGGACCAGCCCAGGCTCCATCAAGATTATTTCTTTTTTTGTGCTCAAGGATGATTTAGTTTATATTTTAGGGTTGTTTAGTGGTACTGCATTTGCAGATGCACAGTTTACAAATTAGAGTGGTACTGAGGCGGGGGCACAACCAATAACTACGACTCCTAGAGTTAAGGTCCCTACTGTGTTGGTAGTTTCTCTGTCGGTAGTTGCTCAGCCAGTGGTTGCCCAGCCTACTATGTTTATTAAGGAGCAGAAGTTACTGGGTAGATTCTTAATATTGGCTCCGCTTTGGTTTTCTTATGCAAGTGAGGATGCATATGAGTTTCTAATTTCATATGAGGATAGGCAATTTAATTTAGCCCTAGTTAAGACTCGTGGTGTGGATTACACTACCTTTGAATTTGAATTGGTAGCGCTATATTTGTGGAGAGGTTATCTTGATTCTG
Organism: Capsicum pubescens; assembly: GCA_030864215.1. Lineage (NCBI taxonomy): Eukaryota > Viridiplantae > Streptophyta > Magnoliopsida > Solanales > Solanaceae > Capsicum > Capsicum pubescens. The sequence continues at coordinate 116,562,388 of CM061546.1, forward strand.
AGCTAGGTAGAGCTTTTTCTTTGACATGTACTTAGTTCTATGAGATTCTATAAGAGAAGTAAATGTCTCACAGACTTATGTATAATAAGAGGGATAAGATCTCTAAATTAGTGCAAGGCATCATAATGGTCATAAAGTATTTGACTTGTAATTGTTAGATAGGCATGCTAGTATGGGAGGGTTTATTGCTTTGTTTGATGATTGTTACTTCCTTTTTGCATGTCGACTACATTTTTGGTTGCTTCTGGTAGATCTTTTACTGAGGTTTTTGATCACCCACAGGTGATGGTCATATATTGTTTTAGGTCATTATGGACAAGTTGACCAAGTAGGAATATTTCATTCCTATTCAAATATCATTCAGTGCGAACAGGTTAGCCTGTATCTAAGTGTATGAGATAGTCCATTTTTATTGTGTGCCTATATCTATTTTTACAGAATAGGTTTCCATGTTATCTTCTATCTTTTGGAGGACTTTTAAGGAGTTTGGTACTTAGGTGTATCTTAGTACAACATTCCATCCTCGGATAGATAGCCAGTCGGAGCCAATGATTCAGGTACTTAAGGAGATACTCCGAGCATGTATTATGGATTTTTGAGGTCAGTGGGAGAATCACATATCCTTATAAGAGTTTTCCTATAATAACAATTATCAGTAGTATATTGAGATGGAACCTCACCGGGCTTTATTTGGCAGGCAATGTCCTTCCCCGATTGGGTGGTTATAGGCTCTATGGTACTGATTTTCTTTAGTAGTCATTGGATAGAGTCAGGGTGATTATAGATAGGTTGATAGTGTCTTAGAGTAGGCAGAAGGCCTATGCAGATCGTAGTATTTGTGCCTTGAGATTTGGAGTTAGCAATTTGTTATTCATTTATGTATCACCCATGAAGTGTATGGTGAAGTTTGAGAGGAAAGGTAAGCTCAACCCCAGATATATTAGGCCTTTTGAGAATCTTAACACAACTTGGGAGGTAGTTTATGAGTTGGCCTTACCTCAATATTTTGTTATTGTCCATCTAGTTTTAAATGTTTCCATGTTGCAACGATTCATTCTTCATCCATCTCATGTGCTTATGTGGGACTCAGTCATGTTAGATGAGAGATTGACTTTCGTAGATGAGCCTATACTCATTTTATCTTGTGATGTTATATTGTTGCACACTAGAGATATTATTATATTTAAGGTAATGTGGACGCACCATCTAGTAAAAAAGGCTACTTGGTAGATTAATTGCGAGTTGTGGACCCAATATCCTAACCTGTTCGAGGCTTTAGGTACATCCTTATCCTTGAATTTTGCAGTCCTTTTAGTTGTGGATATCGTAATGACCCTCTAGGTTATTTTCGACATTTGTATGTATTTTCTTTGTTAGAGCTTTTCTATAACTATCTCAAGTCATTTATGAATTACAGGGACTGGTAGTTCGATTATCTAGTAGTTCATTTAGATTTTAGAGCAATATCACTATTTTTAAGTCTTTACGGGTTCAAAATGTCCACTAGGTAAAAACTTCAGTCAAACATCCTTGAATTCCAATTTTTACTATTCCAACCACTCGAAAATATCAATTTTCTACTAGGTGGACTCTTTGTTTAGATCTCTACGCACCCGAGCTCATTTTGACATATTTGTTGGAAAGTTAAGAAAATGAAAAATGGGTGTGGGACCCACTTTTCATTGAAATGATCTCAAATGGAAATTTTGAGTTCATTATTAAATCCAAAAGTTGAATTTTATATGTAGCATAGTCTGTTTCTGTCAATGGGATTCCAAATAAATCCATGGGCTTTGTGTAGACTTTGAAAAATTCAAATCCTCAACTATATCGGTTCACTCGTTAATACCAAGCTAGGGGTCATAACTACAATACCATTGGTAGGTCACAAAGTGTCACATTCGCGGTGTGACATATCACTATAGTTTCTAACCTGGAAGCCACCAGATGTCGCGATCGCGAGGGTTGGGTCGCAATAGCGACTCTCGAATACCAAGGCAGGGTATAAATATCTCATGTAGCCTGTTTTTGTTAATTATTCATCCATTTTAAAGGGATTTAAACCCTAAGTACTAATAAAGCTTTGGATTAGATCTTGTGGCTGATTTGTGGAGCTTGGATAAAAATTATTTCATGATATCCTTCAAATTTGTAGTAAGATTGCTTCTCATTAATGGTGGACTTTCTCATTTCTTGTTTAAAATCCCTAAGACTTAGTGACTTGATTTTATCACCAATGTAGCTTGGATTTAACCTATTTTGGGGGCTAATTACTCCTTGAGTATAGGGGAATATTGGGTTGGCTTCATAAATGCTATTTTTATAAGTGAGATCCACATATAACTTTTGAGTAATTTTGGACCCAAAGCACAATGGTGAAACATGGATATCATCGTTCTTGTATTGATGAGTAAAATATAATTTTTATAGTGTGGTATCTTGTGGAAGCTCTTAGAAAGGGAAAGTCGGTGATTTAGCAGATTCTTCGAGCTTTCTTCAGCTCCATGTAGGATAGGCTTGACCCTCTTTATAGATTGAGCTATTTCATTGTATGTATATGATATTGTGTTATATTTATGATTGGGTTTAGGTTTTGATAGTGTTATTGACAATGCTTGGGTTAGTTGAACTTCTTAGGCTATTTGAGAACTGTAATTTAGGCATAAATGACTTAGTTTCTCATGCTCTAGGTATTACTTTTATCATGTGGTTGATTGTGGCATAGTTAACTTCTAAAAGTGAATTTAGACACCTTAGGCTAGACTGGGGTAGAAAATTGCAAAAAATATATTTTGGGGTGTCACAACCCGAGTCGAGGCTCTAGCAATAATGAGCATCCCGAACCATGAAGTCCAGACACTCTTTTAAATTTGGTAATCATGCACAATATTCATATAGTATAAGAAAATTTGCAGAAAACAATACATGAAGAAATCATGGTCAATCTTATAGAAATGAACAATTTAACTAAGGAATTCTGAATATTCTAAACATCTGACAACTATCTGACAAATCACTAACATTACAATAACCATCATAAGTCTGAGACAAAACTGGGAAAAGGCCTCCAGTAGACCATAAAAAGAAAGAAACAATAAAATCTGAAAATCAGGCCCTCCGGAATAGAGAAGGCTCACCAACTGCAACTTCTGACACACACGGATCTACTGCTGGACAAGACCGCAGGACTGTACCTCATATCCTGAAAGATAGAGGTCAATACATATGTACTGTTATGCAGAGCAATCCAAAATAATGTATATATATATATATATATATAAAATAGGTAAGAGTAGGTCATGAAACATCATGCATAGTCTAATTTAAAATACATGGGCAAATCTTTTATAATCATATAACAATCATGTCAATGAAGTTCTATTATTCGTATAACTTCTGAGTTAGGTGGTACACCCTACAATTCTATGACCCCCACGGACTATGTGGAGTCCGCCCTTAACTTGGAAGCTAAGCCCCCAGCCCAAGTTTTCCACAAGGGTTGGAGTTTATGATTCTAATTCTGATACGCTAAAGGGCACTAGGCAAGCGTATAATCCCTCTTGGGGATATAATAACCCGTATCGGAAAAACACGATTTTGGGAAACGAGTTGTTTAAACTCGTTCCATCTTCGGGTAACCACCTAACATCTCTTTCTGCCCATTTTTAACCTTTTATGAACATGCATAGTTCTAAGTTTTAAATCTGAAAATTTGAATGAACATCTACATTATGTTCTGTTCTGAATTACCATGGAATTATCTATATTGTTGTCACCACACCAAGACTTGCAAGTTGTGTATTTATTCCATAGGGTGCCATGTATGATTATTTCATTCTAAACAATGTTCATGTCACTTGAACATGTATATAGTATAAGAAAATTCATATTTCAAATCATAAGTCAAAATCATGCAAAGACTTTCCATTCATTCAACAATTTCTATAAGTGGTGGCTAATTTCTCAAAAGATTCCTGAAATCCCTTCATTTATCATTTTCAGCATGTAACTCATAATAATATTCCTCTCTCCAATTCTTAATCATCATAAAAGTCATGTAAGACAATGAGGCTCTTGACCTATTCTTTAAATCATGCAATTTAGGATTTCATAACTTGTAAATTAAGTAGCAACAAAATGGGAGAGGAAAAAGATTCGATAATTCATGCTCTTAATTAGTATTTTAAGGTTTCAACACAATCATACATATATACTAGTCAAATCTCTTTCAAGGGAAGTGCTAAAGACTAAAACAATATTGTCAAGGGCTTTAAAAGCATGATTATGAGTTGTAAATCCAAAATCCTTTTTGTAAGTTCATAATTTCTAAAACTTCATTCAATCATTAAAACAATTTCACCATGCCCATGTAGTTTTAGGAAAACCCCACGTACCTTAGATTAATTAAGAGAAGAAGTAGAATCTGAATCTTGCTTAAGTTCTTGAACTTCTTGGCTTCAAAGATAATTCTTGATCTATGGGGGAGGGACTAGGGTTCTCTTTTGTGATAATTAGAGTAGTTTTTGATGATATTTTTCCTAAACAATCCTTGATTTCGTGTTATGGTAGATTTATGACGGGGGAAAAGACCAAACGACCTTGCCCAAGGTAGGTTATTTTAAAAGAATTTGCGAATAGAGAACCAATGTGTTACCCGATGTGACGTATTGAGATCGCGTCGGTCCACTATTTCATCGACGCTTTCATCAACACAGCATGCCGACTTTACGCCGGGCCACTGATTTCAAGTTCCAAACACCCCACTAACGATGCCCAAAAATTCCAAAACTTACCTGAGATGTATTATTAACTTCCACGATCATGAAACAACTTAAAAATTAAATTTCTGAGGTCAGGAAGGTCAAAAATAAAATCATCAAAGATTAGGAGCTCAAAATATGACTAAGTCCTTTTGACACTTTAAAAAAAAAAATTCAGAAGATTAACCCCTCATGCATACTATGAAGTGACATCAGTTCGAGAAAACTACGGGGTGTTATATTATCTCCCCCTTGGGATCATTCGTCCCAAAATGATAGGTAGGGACCTTAGAGGATCTAAAAGTGTAGAATAAAGAACGTAATCTAGCATTGAATAATTTTTCTCAACAAAACATACAAAAGCATCTAACAAGTTTCGTGATAACCCCGAGTGAAATATGTAAGCACGAAACATAAGATAATGAGACTTTACATAGAGATAATTTTGCACATGGGTTCTATGAGTCCTAATCATTACAACATAAAGAAGGGGTTTATTTGATGATCATAGACCTGATTTATATTGAAACTAATCATTAACTAAGATTTTGTGGAAGATTGGGATAGACGCATTCTCCACCTCTTATTACACAACAAATAGAATTAGCTTAAAGGAACTACTCATCTATGCCCCAACATTAAATAACATATTTCATCCTTTCCATCTTACAATTCTCCTTTCACACATCTAACCACAAGAGTTTGAGTCTCTTTATTTAGTACTGCTATGTTGAAGCATAACTCAGAGTTAAACGTGCTAACTTGAGCTACGGGGACATGTACTTTACATCCCTTTAAGAAAAACTCTTCACATTATCACTACCATTAAACACACCCGCGATTTAATTTATAGAGTACTAACCACGTAGCACACAGGTTTGTGTTTTCAGCAACCACAACATTCCGGCCTAATCATTACTACACCCACAACATGGATCTCCCAACTAAGACCAAAAATTTCAATCACTCTCACAAATATTTTCACCACATCCGTTCTTCTTAGTTATATCACATAACAAAAGTTCATCTCTTTATTTTTCCTTTCACCTATAAACTTAGCTCGAGAATTCACATCAAATTTTCACCTTCATGACATCTACTCCTCCACCTAACACATCACAACGTTTCCACAGTCACCATCATACTATCATACGGAGGGTCAGTAAGGGACCCAAGCATAAATGTCATGAATGGAAGTAACACTATTAAACCATAACTTATACTTATTATACTGCTCAAGGAGGGACATGAAATGAAGATACAATATAATAGACACAAAGTGCTTCATATATCATATTTCTGGATCATATGTAGAGAGTCATTCTAAAATAACACAATATATCATAATTTCTTAGGATGAAGCACAGTGAGAAAACATTGGTGCACGTATGAAGATAAAATGAGAGAAAGAAACTAAATTACCCTCCTATCCCTCAAAGTCAGAGATTAACTAGGCACCAGACACATTAAGCGACATACAGCGTCGGTTCCTACCGGTGCAATTACTGGCTTGATGCGTTAACATAGCATTGGCCCATTATTTTGATCATCCAAACACATATCTAACATTGTTCAAAAAATCCAAAACTTTTCTGAGACACCCCCTTTACACCCCTGATCATGACCCAACTCAAAAATCTACGTTTTGGGCTTAGGAAGATCAATTTGAAAATCATTAAAGTTAGGAGCTCATAAATATGACTAAGTCTTTTACCAATTAGGAAAATTTTAAGGTTGTCATCTCTCCATACATGCACCTAAGAGTGGTATTGAGTCGTGAATGGTACTGGGTGTTACATTACAGAAATGATAAAGATTTTTGCTTCAAGCGGTTACTCCTTATTTAGGGAACTGAGATCTTTCCATGTGTTTGTATAAACTTTATCACTTTGGTTAAACCCGACTTTGGATGAATCAGTGACATATAGAAACATATTTCCTTAGTACTAAGCATCCTGAGAGACATAGATTTGGATCACGAGCAACATAACATATGGGCTGAATGCATTCAAGACTGGATAACTGAGAGACATAATTGCTTCTAGTTTGGAGGTCAGATCATAAACATAAGTCCATAGAGAACTCGAACCATAGGCACAGTCATGAATTGGACACATGATGTAGGACATTAGCAGAAAAATCTCTGAAATAGAAGTAGGAGGAGTACGCTAGAGTAGGAATAGATTTATCATTACTCTTCCCCACAACTAGCCGCATTGAGAAAAATTTGGGGATCTCCCACTTTTATCAAAGAAACAATCCTGGACTTACGGACATATCCCCTTATCAAATCTATAGACACAACTCACAACATACAAGAGACATCACCAAAGACTTAAAATCTAAACTCTCCCTAAAGAACTACACCCTAAAGGCCTAGCTTTTCTATAAATGTTACTCTTAACTTACACTAGCCTAGATAGTCATCACTCTACAACTCCCACTCTCATGAGTGCACGCATCCATACTCCTTATAAAAAAAAGGGGTATCACTATGTACATGAACACAAACTCCTCTCATTAGTTTCTAATAAAAATACACTAAATTACCTTCTGGGATATCCCTTTTCAGGGACCCTAACCATAATTTCTTTTAAATCCCAAAGTCATTAACTTACGACTAACATTTTCATAGGAATAGACACCCATGCTTCTAAATAATTAACACTACATATTTAATTCCATATAATACTCTCATTACACCTCTAATCACATAACCTACAACTAATCAAAAATAGTAAAACAACACCAAAGACGCATATTGCCTACCTACATTTCCTTAATTCATCTTTAAATAATGCTATACAACCACTCCCCATACTTCTCAATAATACAAGGTTCGAGAATAACTTCTAGGTACTTATGACACTTACATTATCACACCTCATCTAGCAACATTCTACCTCAGGGTTCAACTTATTCGTATATACTCACGTTCTTATCCACTTAATGATTAAACCACAACTCATCATTTTACTATTTTTCTTATGTACACATATACATCGCAACTTCCCACTCATTATTCCACAAGTCTCCAACCTAGGCTACTGCAGACCTCACACCAAGCTTACAAGTTCATTCTCACCAAATAAATGCTATTAGTCTTGAGCTACTTATTCTTATCACCACACTTCACATCTAACGTTCAAGCCTTTTGTCTATCATCAATTGATATACCACCAGTAAAGAATGCCACATATCATAATAGTCTATCAACCCAAATCTTTTACTTTACTTAACTACTATCTACATTCACAATCCCTCCATAACATCTCTATTACAATTCAAAATCCACTACATACCTTTTTACATGAAGTACTAGTTTACTACTACTTAAAGAAAACGGCCATCAAAGGGATAACGTCACACGATAGGATTAGTTTATCTTAATATTATAATATAACCTATTTCAATCTTATCAATATATTCTAATTTCTCACAGCATACATACTTACCCCAACATACATCACTAATACCTTCAAGATTCCATGTACAGAAATAAATTTCTACCTATAACTTATTGATTAATCTACCCCTTTCTATTCCCAGCCTATGAAAGATTTCTGCAACCACCATAACTATCCATTCTGAGATCATTTTCTATTTGAAATAAATAATAATCATAGCCAGACACTTCCTTCACTGATAACCATACAATCTAAAAATATTGCTACCACATTAGTCTATCACTATAAAATGGCAACCCACTCCTCAATCCACGATTATACAACCAAAACTATTCATATATGCAAATTCACCCGTAATTTGCTTGTTAACCTTGTGACTTCATATAACTATCTTATGGACCATCCTACTACCAATAGATCATGAAACTTTAACATATACTACTACTTAGGTGGAAGTACAGTTCCAACATTCTGATATACATTACCCTTAAGAAAGACATCTGCAATATGAATTTTGAAAAGGGACTGAATAGACTTTGTACCTCAAGATGAAAAGCACGATTTAATTGAAATAAAGGCATACACCCATATCAATACACCTTGGTGCACTAATGAACTCTTGTCAAGTCCTCATGCTATCTCATAACTTTATGGATAACTCAATCAGAGAGAACCACATCATTGGGGAAGCTAGACTCATAGAATTGTATTGCCTCGACAGTGAGGCATGACCAATAAAATTAGAACAAGGAATTAATTTTAGATAACCTTCTTATGGAAAAGCATATAAAAAGATCTAGAGTATGAAATAATAAGAAACAACTCTTAGATGGTAGGTAGCCTCCAGATTATATGTATTGTGCACAACACACCCATAAGCAAGACTCTACAAGACACAATTTTCCAGAAACCCTGGGAACATGAACCGTGCTCTGATACCAAGTTTGTCACGACCCGAGTTGGGGCCTTAGCCGTAATAAGCATCCCGAACCACGAAGGCCCAGGCACTCTTCTAAATCTGGTAATCATGCATAATATTGATATAGTATAAGAAAATTTATGAAAATCAATAAATGATGGAACCATGGTTAATCTCATAAACATAAACAATTTAAAAAGGAAATTCTGAATATTCTAAACATATGACAACCGTCTGCAAAATCTCTAACATTATAATAACGATCATAAGTCTGAGACAAAATTGGGACAAGGCCCCCAGTAGACCATAAAAAGAAAGAAGCAATGAAATATGAAAGTTAGGCCCTTTGGAATAGAGAAGGCTCACCAACTGCACGTTCTGACACACACGAATCTACTGTGGGACGAGACCGTAGGACTGTGCCTCATATCCTGAGATATAGGGTGTCAATACACATGTACTGGTATGTAAAAGAATTAAAAATAATGTATTTATATATTTATAAAATAGGTGAGAGCAGGTCGTGAAACATCATGCATTGTCGAATTTAAAATACATGGGCAAATCTTTGATAATCATAAAACAATTATGTCAATGAAGTTTTATACTTCATATTACTTCTGAGTTAGGCACTATATAGTATAATTCTACAACCCCACAGGATATATCGAGTCCGCCCTTAACTCAGTGGCTAATCCCCGAACCCAAGTTTACCGCACGGGTTGGAGTTTCTGATTCTAATTCTGATATGCAATTGGGAATTAGGACAGCATATAATCCCTCTTGGGGACATAATAAACCGTATCGGCAAAACATAATTTTGCGAAATGAGTTATCTAAACTGGTTCCTTTTTCAGGTAACTACCTCACATCTCTTTATGCCCATTTTTACCTTTTCTGAACATGCATAGTTCTAAGTTCTAAATCTAAAAATTTGAATGCATATCTGCATTCTGTTTTGTTATCAATTACCATAGCATTACCTGTATTGGTGTCGTCACACCAAGACTTGCAAGTTTTTTATTTACGACATAAGGTGCCATGTATGATTATTTTATTCTAAATAATGTTCAGGCCACTTGAACATTCACATAGTATAAGAAAATTCATATTTCGAATCATAACTCAAAATCATGCAACGACTTTCTATTTATTCAACAATATCAATAAGTGATGGCCAATTTCTCAAAACATTCCTGAAATCCCTTCATTTATCATTTTCACCATGTAACTCATAATAATATTACTCTCTCCAATTATTAATCATCATAAAATTCATGTAAGACAATGAGACTCTTGATCCATTCTTTAAATCATGCTATTTAAGATTTCATAACTTGTAAATCAAGTAGTAACTCAATGTGAGAGGGAAAAGATTTGATAATTCATTCTCTCAATTCATATTTCAAGGCTTAAACATAATCATACATATATACTTGTCAAATCACTTTCAAGAGAAGGCCTAAAGACCAAAATACTATTATCAAGGGCATCAAAAGCGTGATTATGAGTTGTAAATCCAAAACCCTTATTGTAAGTTCACGATTTCTAAAACTTTATTCATTATTAAAATAATTTCACCATGCTTTTGTAGTTTTAGGAAAACCTCGCGTACCTTAGATTACTTAGGAGAAGGAGTAGAATTTGAATCTTGCTTATGTTCTTGAAATTCTTGGCTTCAAAGATGATTCTTGATTTATAGGGGAGGGACTAAGGTTCTCTTTTGAGATAATTAGAGTAGTTTTTAATGATATTATACCTAAAACATCATTGATTTTGTGTTATGGCGGAGTTATGATATGGAAAAAGATAAGACTACCCTCCCCAAGGTCGGTTATTTTAAAAGAATTCATGAACTACCCGACGCGATGCATAGAGATTGTGTTGGTCCACTGTTTAATCGATGCTATCATCAATACGGTGCGCTGACTTCGCATTGGGATACTGATTTCAATATCTAAACACCCCTCTAACGATGCTCAAAAATTTCAAAACTTACCCGAGATGTATTATTAACTTCTCCGATCATGAATAAACTTAAAAATTAAATTTTTAAGGTCAGGAATTTCAAAAATAAAATCATCAAGGATTAGGAGCTCAAAATGTGACTAAGTCCTTTTGACACTTAAAATAATTTTCAGATGATTGACCCTGCAAGCATACTACGAAGTGACATCAGGTCGAGAAAACTACGTGGTGCTAGATGGGGATATAGAAGTAGGACCTTGACCCACCTTAGGCAAAAATACATATTAATCCATGTAACCCTTTTATATGCTTGTTATGTACTTTGGAAATGTTTACTAAGGCAATGTTGGTGAGATTCGACACTTGATGATTGTGATGGGTTGATATTGATCGTTTAAAATTATTGGTTATGCTAATGATTATATTATTTATTATGACATTTAGGATGATATTGATGGTATTCATATTCATATAATTACCAATTCGAGTCCGGGTATTGTTTATGATATTGACTATATATATATATATTAGTTCATATTTGGATGTTTTCCATGATATTGATGATATATATATCGGTTTGAATCTGGATATTTATGATAATATTCATTATATAATTACCAGTTCGAGTCCATTTATTACTTATGATATTGATTATTTGATACCGGTTCAAGTCCAGATGTAAAGTATGATGTTGAGATACGGGTATTAGCTCAAATTCGGAAATGGGAACCTGTTTAGAGTATGGCATGACATGAATGGATTTTAGTTGTATCATTGAAGTTTGTAAATAATGGTGGTTCAGTTTATGTGTTACTTGATTGTGCCTACCATGATTAAGGGGTCCTACGTTGGGTTATTTACTTTTTCACACTTATTGACTCATTAGTCCCAAACTTTAGTTATAATTGCTTGTGTTGGATCATTTATGTTATGTTATTATTTTAGTTTTTTAGTTATTCATGTACAATGGTGTTAGAGTTTATTTAGGTTTGACTCTACCTTGACATAGTTATGTTATCTTTCATGATATCATATTTATATCATGATTTAGCTCAGTCGGTCAATGATGTCTATAGAGTACTCGTTGTTTTGGTACTCAAATTACACTTTTGTACCTTTTTGGTCCAGATAAGTGTACTAGTTGTCGTTGTTGACTTAGCGATCGTTCTATGTTGTATTTTTTAGATAGGGAGAGCTCTAGGAGTGGGATTTTCCGATATCTTTCTATCTTATTTATGTCTAGTCTTTCATTTTAAGACTGATTGTATTGACAATTTTAGAATTTGATTTGTATTTATAATAGCTTTTGTACTGGCTCTACCAGGTCTTTGTGATGTTTATCTGTATTGTTGGCAACTTTTTGTCTATTTCTACTGCTTTAGTTATTTATAAGTGTCAATAGCAATTTTTAACGCTTTTGGGTACTTTCCACCAAGTTATCCCATTCCATCTAACTCCGAGTTAGGGTTCGACTTACCTACTGGTGGGATTTGTGATAAATCTCAACACACTCTCATAATTTAAGGGTGAGCCGGTCGTTACCAAGTAACCCAATTTGAATTGGGGTCGAATCTCAATGAGTGAATTATGGACGTCAAACCCTATGGATGCTCAAATTACTATGAGATTACCCGAAAATCTAACACAAATGACATGTAAAATAAAATATGGGGATTTGTTTTGAAACTTTTCACAACAAACTTTAACAAGGACTTGGTAAATGATACTTTTACTTTGAAATGAAAATTTGAGGAGATCTTGGGATTATGTCAACCTAAAGTTAATGCATGTGGGTTGATGTTGGTTAAACATGAAATTTAGTTGTTCATGAAAGGATAGGATAGGTCGATGATCATTGGGGTCAATCATTCAATAAAACCACAATGATTTCACCCGTTGGCTCTTTGGAGCACCTAACTAGTGTGCAATTTTTCAGTATCGCCCAAAACCTCAATAAAGCATCCCTATTTCTAGGATGATGATCATGACATGATTTACACATACAATATACTTATTTCTAAGATTGCAAAAGGTAGTAAATCATAGGATCAATTTTCCACCACTGCCTTATCCCCCTATAACCCTCTTTCTAGGATGTTATGGGTTACCTAATGTTAATTTCCATCCCTCTTTCGAGGATGATAAAAGGTTTTGAGAGTTAGGATTTTTCACCCATCAAACCCATTTAGAGATTTGGGGTTTTTACCCATCAAATTCCAAACCATAAGATCAAGAAATGGTGGAATCCATACTCAACAACTAAAATCCATGCAAACACAGCAATACCCACACACAATTACACTCTAGTTTAACATACTCCCAAGACTAAATTACTTAGCTACTCATCAAGAAATAAAAGTGAGATATACCATAAGAATTATCCAATTAATTCATTCTTCACAACGATCCTAAGAAATATAGTCTCCAAAGTTAGTTACACACTTGCCCAAATAGGGTTTCAAGCTTTGAATTCAAAGATATCTTACGAGGAAAGAAATTAACCAAGAAGAAAGGGTTTTTCCCTATATATAGTTTTGAATTCATGCATGTAATTTTACAAATCTGCCTCGAGGCATATTTCAACTGATCAGCGACCGCGCATATTTAACTGCGACAGTGTTAGCATGACCACAGTTGTGTTCCGCAACTGCGTTATACTGACCGTCTTGACTGACCGCGACCGCAGCCTGATGAACGCGCTCGTGGTAATTGGCGCTGACAACTTCCGGTCTCCAATTGCATTATTTTTCCATCCATTTACTCTCTTTTAAGATCTAATCCATATATGTTCACCTTCTCAACTGTATATCTGCAAAATATGGACATTAGTGCATTTAAATCATGATCATGTCTAATTTTTTATACAACACATCGTAGTGTGCATACATAGTTAGTTCAACTAAGTGGTAAAGTCACCACTCATCAACACCCTAAATTTAAAATATTCCTTGTCCTCAAGAAACATTACATTTTAATATGAGACTTTCTCCTTGTATGTCCCAATTTAGCTCCCAATGCTTAGAAAGACTCCAACTCAATTGCTACCAGAATAAGCATTTCACACATGGAAAATATAATTTCAATGATGCCCCTCATCATAAAAATGGACTAGCAAGGGGTGTAACGGACCTTGCGGAAAAACTATGTAATAACTAGCAACACTCTAGAAATGACTCTCATACTGACTACAATCATTGATATACCTCCATTTATCTTATTATGCGGAAGATGCCAACATTACCCACCTCAAGTAGTTAATATGCCTTCTCAGTAGAAAGGAGAAATTTAAACACTTAGTTACCAATCATACAACAAGTAAATTTAAGTTCAAACATTCACTCTCTCAATAAATTCTCGACGTTAACAAGTACCATGCCATAGGCTTGCCCCTGTCTTCAATCCCTATACAATGACCAAGCTTGGTTGGGAATAACAATGGACTTTTTGGGCTTGTAATGTAGATTTATGGTAGGGTAGGATATTAGCTTAGGACGATAAGATTGAACCCCCCTTGAACTTCTACATCATAATCCCTTTTTAGTCCACCTCTTTTTTTTCTTTACTAATTTGCCTACTTTGCCCCTTTCTTTACTCACATTCTCTTTGCCTTTTTTACTTCATACTTTGTATGTATTTAGAGTTGATACATTTCTTTTTTTAATGGACAATCTCTTTCTTCAAAGCAAAATGCTTACTTGTTTAAGCTCGTAGTCATTTTCTTATGACTTCGTGGCTCAACTATACTTTATTTTTCTTTCCACCACCCCTAACCTAGGATTTTAGCCTCAATTTGTATTCTTAAGTTCAAGGAGGATAGGGTTCAAGAGACAATGAATAGAAAGGTCACAAATTATAATGCGTTTTCCAAAGAAAAGTTCAAAGGCTCAAAAAGGATGACTAGGTGTATCTCCTATGTATTGGTAGGATTTTTAGGCTAAAGTGGGCTTAAAAAATAATAATATGGCTTATGATCATTTTACAAACCAAGCAGAATAAAAAAATAGCATTGAAAGACTAATGGGGCAAGTTATAGATAGTACAAGTACTCATGAAATATAGACAATTAAACTTTCACACGTGGAATGTTAATGTTGTAAGGGGAGTTCAATTGTTCTATCCACCCAATACAAAGATAGAGTATTCACTATTTTTTCAAAAATTAATTTTTAGAGACATAGAATGAGAGAAAGTTTTGTCATAAGGTTGCTCATGTTCATTCCTTTGAATTTTGCAATTTTTTTGGATGGAGAGGGTTGTTTGCTTTAGTATCCATACCACACATAATTTGTTAATCATAGAAACAACCCAAGCTATAGTCTCACATTGCAAGCTATAGTGTGGACGAACCACCCATATGGTGACTCAGACTTCAACACCGGGTATAAATGTGATCCCAAATCATTAATGCCACAAGTACTCAATTTTTCCTTGCATCCAAGGTTAAAATCCAATCACGACTCGACCATTAAAACTAAAATAAAGTAAAAACTCAAGAAGAAAGTACTTAATCCATGTAAGTATGGGCATTGTCAGAGTGCCCGAATATTACAACCCGAAGAAAAACAAGGATCATCTAAAAGACCAGAAGAGTATGTAGAAATAATACAATCCCAAATGAAATGAACAAGGAAACACCCCTAACTAAAAAGGTAGCAGTGTCCCCACTCCATAAATAAATGTAACGCCCTAAATCGGATTACCAGAATGCTACATGGTGCTCATGATGCCGAAGGATCACAAGCTAACCCATGACTAATATCAGTACCTGTATATTGTATGACATTATGTAAATTATAGAAACAATAGATTGATACATGCCATAAGATTCAAAATAGATAAAACATACTATTTGAGAGTACGGTATATCAATACCAAAATATGAACTGAAATAAACTATTTGAACATATTGTAGTCTGAAAGCCTCTAAAACTGAACTGTCTGAATAAGGAGTTGATGGGATATGTCCCCAACTAACTCTAACTACTGAAATAAACAAAGTAATGAAATAATAAAGCAATGATCATGTCCTCGAAAGATGAGGACTCACTGCTAACTTTGACTACTAAAACTGGAATGCTACTAATGCTCTAGAGATCGTGTTTCTGAACCTATGGTATAAAATTCCATAGCGCAAATAGTTTATATGCATGAATAATATTAATCAACTATATAACATGAATGTGAGAATACATATACGAATAAACGACTGTAACTGAATTCTTGATGATACTGACTACTGATTTTGAATACTAATAACTGATACTGAGCAACTGTGTCTAACAGTCTATGTTCTCATGGAACTAGATGAGTTCAATACTATTTTTAGTTCACTGTATCTAATAGTCCTGAATTCTGTAGAACTATCTGAGTTCTATTACTGAGACTGAGACTAAAACTATAAAAGTCGGAAGTAGTCATCTAACCGACATGCCCCAATTAAAGAAATGTAGATGAGTTGGGGTCCAATCTGTAACCCCAATTTGAAGTATTCAATACCGTGCCAATGGTAAGTTCAAGATGTAAGTGATCCCTCATCTAACGGGTACTCTAAGGAGAACAGAGGGACCCTCATCTAATAGGTTAATCAACCTCATCAACCCTTATATAATAGGTTAGATGTCTCAACCTATGCTGGCTACATAGTTCTAGAGTTCAAGGATTGCTTCTAAGAATCACACCCTCTACTCGTAGGTGAGTTCCCATCCTTGGTCTCACTCA
Source organism: Capsicum pubescens (assembly GCA_030864215.1). NCBI lineage: Eukaryota > Viridiplantae > Streptophyta > Magnoliopsida > Solanales > Solanaceae > Capsicum > Capsicum pubescens. The sequence goes on from CM061546.1 coordinate 116,579,160, forward strand.
GTGCTGAATTCCTACTCCCATCTGATTAGACACTAATTAATTATACTGAACTGACTAGATTGAGTTTAATGAGTTTCGTTGACTAATGAAGTATCACTGAGATCTAATAACTGACTGAGATTTTTGAGTTTTCCTGTGTTATGAGAGTAACTGAATTCTACTTAACATGGCTTGACTAAAAGTATCTTGAAAACTGACACTGGCTCTAGGCACACAAATAAATTGTTGGGTACACGTACCCCTAGGACTCGATAGCAGGAAACTGACAAGACATGACACTTCCTGGACTCACAACCATAATCAACAATCCATAATATAATCATTGGGGTATTTCATGAGGCACTTGATTATCATGGTTTGGTACATGAATAGGAAAGCATATAAACATGTCATAATTACATAGGCTTATCTCATGAACAATTAATCAAATAATTTCAATGCATAACAATAACATGGAAGTCATTTTTTAACATAAGGGTAAAGCATAGGTTTATCATTTTGGTCACAATTGAGTCATAAGGAATATTTCCTATTCTCGTAGGCATTTTATCAAACACCTTGCATGCATAACTATAAGCTTAGGCATGGACATTAAATTAATTCTACATGGTGGCATAAATCAACACAATTTAGTAGATTTCAATCCACATACTAGCATAAATTAATGAAAAAATATTTACCCATTCCAACATAGGTATCATACACAACATCAAAATGATCATAATCAATCCACAACATAAATATCACAATTTATAATTTAAAATTGGATTCTTGGGCTTTATGGATGAAAGGAATCCATGAATGACAACTTAACATACCTGGGTGAAAGATTTTTTTAAAAAAAGTGGAGGAAAACTTGAGTTCTTGTCTTGGGATTAAGCATCTAGGGTTTTTTGTTCTTAGGGATTGATATTTGAGAGAAACCCTAATTTGGTGTTATGAATGAAAAATGAAGTTATGATCTATGGTCTGGTATAATTAGGGGTTAAGCGGGTGAAAAAGGACCCAAATAACCTCTTAAAAGCGGATTAAAAATTACTAATAGGGATCTACGACGGATCATGCGATGGTCCATCGCTGGATCGAAGGTCCGTCGGCCTGACTGTCGCACTTAGAACAGAATAGGGACTTACTACCTTAGTATTGATGGTTTGGGCGATGGTCCATCGAAAGGTTGACGGTCCGTCAACCTATCCATCGTACCTTAGCTAGAAGATTGAATTACTGCCTTGCCTTTAACGGTTTGGGCGAAGGTCCTTCACTAGCTCGACAGTCCATCGGGCTGATCGTCGCTTCAGAGAAGTTCCAACAGTCCTCTGTAAAACATCCATAACTTTTTACTCTAATACTAGATTTGGACGAAATTGGTATCATTGGAAAGTTAATTCAATTTCCCACATGATAACTTACTATTCTGGAGATTAGATTTTACATAAAGAAAGTTTGGGGTATTACAATAATCAAGGATAAAAAAGAGACAAATGTGCTCCTTGAAACCCCATCAAGGATAGCTATCATTCTTAATTTCTGCATCATTACCTTTTACCTCGAGATCAGGCCATTCCAGTATGTAGAAACTTGAATGAAGGCATGAGGAAATTTTGGATGGACTTAGTGGATCAAATAGCTGTGGTGTTTATTATCGTGGTTGACTGACCATGATCGCGGACATAAAGGTAACCCTATCGCGCTTAGGGACCGAGGGCAGTTCTGCTCCCCTGTTTTCCCCTATCCAACTTTTCTGCTTGATTTTTACCTATTTAATCTTTGTTCAATGTTTAACTTAAATTTTCATACTTCCTAATTTCTAAGCTTATCCAAGCACTCCATAGCGTCACACATGCAGAAGTTATTCATATGCAAAAACTAACATCAATACTACAAAAATATGATAAAAAGGATATGAGACTTCCTTGTGGAATTTGTTGGTTTCCTCCTACACAATGCCTTATTTATCATCGTGGGATGACGTTGGCATTCATTAATTTGTCAAGGAGGATCCTGAAGTCCCCACTTATCAACCTATTCTTCATCAATTAACCTTTTGACATCTCATTCCATCTTTTTCTTCTTTTGTCGACTTTATTTTAGGACAACCCCTGTTTTGATTGAGTACAGGGAATCTTTTCTCCTAAGTTCACTTACTTTGTTTTTTCACTCTCCACACGTATTGCTAAGGTTTGATCATCATTTTGGAGGTTGACGATTATGCCAATAGTGGAATTTCCCTTTAGTTTAGCATCTAGACTTGCAAAGATTAGTACCATTGGGATCTCCAATTCTTTGATAGATCCAAATGGGAGACCATAGTTTTTGAGAGTGAAATGAAATCCTTTTTTAATTCATGGACCATTTTGTCCATTCCTTTAACTCTAGTCAAAATTCTTTCAAGGATATCCTTCGTTTTACATCTGTTGGTGTCAATGCAGCTTGACTCTTTCTTAGAAGTCCAATCACTTTGAGGCACAAAATGGCAATGCTCATGTTCCTGATCTCTCCAAACTCATCTACCAAACTGATTCCTCTAACCTTGGTTTCCACCTTTCCTATGATAGGTTGGGTGAGAACGCTCTGAATGGTTCGCTAAATACCAAATTTCTTCATCCATTTTCGTAGATTATTCATCTTTGACTTAGGTTTTTAATGTTACGGGATTCACGATTTTCATGGGTGCAAACATGACATACTTGGTTAGGAGCTCAAGTTGATTCAAGATCATTCCCATGGTTTCCTCTTATTCCTCATCCCTCTTTCTTTGTTCTCTACTAACCATGGGCTTGGATAGAAAGCTATTGTAAATATTGATGTCTTGGGTATGCCATTCCCAATTATGTTTAGTTACCTATGTCAAAAATTTTATAACCATATTGAAGTACAATTTTAAGAGAAATCCATCCTCCGCATTGTTTACCACCATTTGGGTCAAAGGATCTAGTGCCTGATAGAATATTTGAAGAAGTGTCTTACCCAGAATCTCATGGTTTGGGAATTTGGCTAACTTCCTATGAAATCTCTCCTATTCTTCATGCAGTGGCTCCCTATTTCTTTGTCTAAAGTTCATGATTCTATCTCTCGGGTGACACACCTTAGAAGGAGAGAAGTATCGATCTAAAAACACCTTTGTGAGCTCACTCCATGAAGTGAGTGAAGCCGTAAGAAGTGTACACAACCAAAACAATGCTTAACCCATTAGTGAGAATGGAAAGACACGGAGTCGAAAGGACTCTTGAGTAATATGAGAAATGTTGAATGGGGTACACACATCTAAAAAATTCCTTAAGTGAACATATGGATCCTCATGAGGTTGATCCACGTATATCCCCTTTACTTGCAACACATGAAGCATGATACTACTCACATGAAATGTCCTATGTCCATAGGGATATGGGATATGGGTGTCACTCGCATGACTCCCACCATTTAAGTGGATTTCTCCATTAGTGCGTACATCAAATGAATTTACAAGATTAGTGTCTCCACTCATAAGTTCATTCATGCTAGCATTATCTGCAAAAGATCCAAAAACATCAAAGAAAATAAAGTACGCCACGCCGGATACTCCCAAGTAAGAATAATACCACAAAATCAAAATCTATATTTCACTCCCCAGCAATGGCACCATTTTGATAACTCTGAACTCACTCCCATAATTTAAGAGTGAGGCAGCCATTGTCAAGTAACCTAATTTGAATTAGGGTCAAATATCAAGGAGTGAATTATAGACTTCAAAACCTATGGATGCTCAAATTACTACGTGATTACCCAAAATGCTAACCAAAATATCATGTAAAATAAAATGGGGGGATTTTTCGGGAAACTCTTAACAAAAAACTTTGACAAGCACTTGGTAAATGAAACTTTTACTTTGAATTCAAGATTTGAGGAGATATTGGGATTATGATTACATAAAGGTAAAGCATGTTGGTTGATGTTGGTTCAACATGAAATTTAGTTGTTAACTAAGGTATAGGCTATGTATAATATCATTGGGGTCATTCTTTCAACAAAACCACATTGATATCACCCTTTGGCTCTTTTGAGCACCTAACAAGTGTGCAATTTTACATAATCATCTGAAACCTCAATCAAGCATCCCTATTTCTATATTTATTTTCTTGACATGATTTACACTCCTAATACACTTATTTCTAAATTGCAAAAGGCAGTAAACCATAGGATCAATTGTCCACCATTGCCTTTCCCCCGTATAACCCTCTTTTGAGGATGTTATAGGTTACCTAATGCTCATCTTCATCCCCTCTTTCATGGATGATAAAGGGTTTCTCGAGTTTGGAGTTTTCACCCATCAAACTCAATTAGAGATTTAGGGGTTTCACTCATCAAATTCAAACCCATAAGCTAAAGAAATGATGGAATCCATACTCAATAACTAAAATCCATGCAAACACAATAATACCCACACACTATTACACTCTAGTTCAACATAATTCAGAGACAAAATTAGTTAGCTACTCATGAAGAAAGAAAAGAGAGAGATACCAAAAGAATTATACAAAGCATTAATTCTTCACAAAGATCCAAATAAATTTAGCCTCCAAAGTTAGTTAAACACTTACCCAATTAGGGTTTCAAGCTTTGAATTCAAAGATATCTTATGAAGCAAGAAATACAACAAGAAAAAAAGGGTTTTTACCTAGATATGGTTTGGAATTTATCTATATAATTTTACAAATCTACCTCAGGGCATATTCCTGCTAATCTGTGATTGCACGGCTTTGATCGCGGCTGCATTAATGTGACCATGGTTGTGTTTCACGATAGCGTTATGTTGACCATCTTGATTGACTGCGACCGCATCCTGATACCTCGATCGTGGTAACTGGGGTTAACAGCTTCAGGTCTCCAACTGCTCTCTTTTTTCATCAATTTGCTCTCTTTTTAGATTCATTTCATATATGTTCACCTTCTCAATTGTATACTTGCAAAATGTGGACATTAGTGCATTTAAATCTTGATCATGTCTTTTTTTATACAACACATAGTAGTGTGCATACATAGTTAGTGCGACTGAGTGGTAAAATCACCCCTCATCAATTTGGTAGGTGCCATCATGACTCATAAATTGAGTTGTGACACTTGAAGGCCAATAAAAGTAAAAAGTAATGATTAAGAAATGTCTGATCAATCTTCTCTCTAACACTCGATGAGCCAAGATAAAGTTTTCATTCAACGATGGGTAAAATATTTATGTCTTCAAAATGGAGATATAGAGTTAGCCTTATTACTTCCTTAACTTGACCCCAAGTGACTCAATGAGTTGATAATTTTAAATCGGTCCAAAGATTCAAATTCTCTAAGTCTCAAAAACTTTCAAAGTTTCTTTTGCAAATTTTTATTTTTAGAAATGCTTAGGATTTTATTTCTTACAAATTCATTAAATTTTAGACTTGTGCAAAGTGATTTGACCAGGTTTGGATGCAAGAATTTTATGGGAATGAAACAGGAGCGTAGTTTTAGGAGGTTTCTAGTATTCCAACTGACACATTATTATAGTCCACTCTTATGTGGATCCTCACGGATAGTGTGGTTCAATGACCCCATTAAATCTTTCTCTAATCTATTTTTCTTGTATTAAGGAGAGTACAAAATCATTTAGTTTAGGTGGGATAGCTTATTGGGTCTGCATTGTTGATATATTTTACTATAATTCTGACCTTATTGTATTATATTATCTTTTTGTGTGTCTTGCCAGGCGTTGTTAGAGTTTGTTGTGCTTTTGTCAAACATTTCTTTATGGTATTAAGATCTTGAGACCGTGTCCGTCTTGAGCTTAATTGTGATTTTGTTGGATTAGACATTTTTTTTTGTTATAGATAAGGTTTTTATCTTGTTAGCTTCTTGTTGTTTTTTGATAGTTGTTTTATACGACTTTCCCAATGATAGATTGAGTGACTAAATTTTTAAGAGAAAATCATCATATTTAGGCGTTTCTATCAGTTGTTCAGCAGAAGTCTGAGTACCCATAGCCAAGATAGATTGATATCATGAGTTTTGTAATGGTGAAGGAAATGATACTCAAACTATACACCCATAAGATGTAAACGATCATCATCTGTATAGTAACCCAACATAGGTTGGGGTAAAATCCACAAGGAGTAAAGATAAGGACTTCAATACTCGAGAGTGTTAGAAGTCAACTTGCAGTTAACCCATAATGTGTAGTAAAAAACCATGAATGTAAAAATGGGGGGTTTGTATGAATGTTTGCAAGTTTAACAATTTTGTTATTATGAGAATACTAGTTCAAATATAGAAACAATTAAAGAATAATAAAGAGTTAATGGGAATTAGGGTTATGGCTTCCTAGGTGTGAGTTAATGCATGGGTATTTTATTATTTGTCCAAATTTATCTGGAAGTCGTGGGTAGGCTAGATCTAAAAGTTTGGTGTTAATTTTTTAATAAAACATAAAATATCACAAATGGGTTCTATCAAACACTTCATTAGTGTAACAATTTTATCACTCTATGGCCTCAATTAACATCCTTATGTATACGAGATACAATTAAATGAACTAATTCAAGTTGTTGTTTACACCCATCCCTCACCCATATCCCCTCTATCAAGGATGATATGAGTTCAAAGGTAATTGGGGTTTGCAACACTAGTTCTTAGTTTAATCATGGAATAAATTAAAATCCATATCAAATAGCTAATTAGAAAGACAAATAAATAAAACCATTGCACTAATAACAACCTATTCAAGCATAACACCAAGATAACGAATTAGCTACTCATAGAGAGAGAAAGTAGAGCTATACCAAAATTTCCTTCAAATTTGTTCATTGAAATTAAAGAGAAGGCAATATCAAGTTTAATTTCAATAAATCATCAAAAAGAACTACTAATTCTTCACTTGAGAGTTTCTATAATGTCTATTTTCTCAAGCATTGCTCAACAATAGTCCAATAATAGTGGAAATGAGTTGAAAATCCATGTTTTAACCCTTATTTCCCATTTTCCTGACAATACAAAATGCCATAACACTATTGATCTACTTGAGAAAATCTATAGCAAATGGGGCATATGAGGGGTGCACCTTCTCTGTAGATGACACTATTTTGTCCATTTTGGCCATTTACTTACGGAGGTGACCTCTTTACACATCCATATGAACTTTAGAGATCTTTTTCTTCCATATTTGACCTCCCATTGACTTGAATGACTTTCCATCTTCATTCTAAAGCTTTACCTGCACAAATGGGCATTAGACATGAGATTAACACCAAATCAAAGGAAAATCATGATAATTTAAGTTTAAAAGGTGCTAACAAGTCATCAAATTGCGACTTATCAAACCTCCAAACTTAACTTATTGCTTTTCCTCAAGAAACCGAGAATAATCCAATGAAATACTATATTTACAACTTAAAACCACCCAATATAAGTCTATACTAAAGAACTAGCAAAGAAAGCCCTACAAAGACTTCTTAAACATGTCATGGAAATATTTAGTCCAAAATTTTTCAATAAGCACACACCTATGAAGAAAGGATACAAGTTTACATCAAATGAACCTTTTAAATCAACAAAGAAGCTCAAGAGGTGACACAAAATCTTCAAATATCATCTCAATCTTTATTATGTAACTTATCTCTCTCATTTACCGAAATTGGGAGAAATACATCACCCTCTATTCCAAAATATCAATGTCGGTCACATGAAAGAGTTAGCTCACACACTAAAGATATTTCAATTATTAAAAGAATCCAAATAATGAAAGAATTAACATTCACTCTCATAAAGAAGTTCATGTACAATGAGTAGAACTACAAGCTTCCCCTTGGTGTTTTTCGCCACAAATGTAAACTTTTCTAGTTTGGAAATGCCAAGGTCTTTCTGGTCTCAATGAAGGTTAAACACATGGGAAGGAATATATTGGTTACGGTTAAACACATGGGAAGGAATATATTGGTCAAGTGACCAAAAGACCTCCTTCAATACACTCGCTCATGCCCTTCTACCACAAAATTTTCAAATTATCCAACTTATTCACCTTCAAATAATTTCCCTTTCTTCTTTTAGCCTTTAGCTGAGCATTTACCTAGAAAATCCAACCCAATATTTTCTTTCTTCATTTTTTGGGCTTTATCAAGAGATTTTTAACTTTATGCTCTATCCCCATATTTTCCTAATTTCTATTTGAATTCAATAGTCTAAGATACTCATCTATATCATAAAGCATATCTCTTGTATCTTAACAACATGATATAAGAAACTTACATACACCTTTATTATCTCCTCTTATCATATAAAATTCCCCCAAACTAGGAATTTGAACCACCCTTACACCATTCTGATAATTACACAACCCCTAAACATAGGTTTTTGCCTATATTTCATTATTGAAGAATTATATGATGTATCAAAGGAGGTTAAATGCCAAAAGAAAGTTTTTCAAAAAGGGTTTAGGTGTTATAGAATGGTTATCATTAAATGAAAAAAAAAGAAAAATAGGCAAAAGGCTGAAATAGGATACTAAGGAACAATGTTAAAGTCAGAATTTGTCCATGTGACGGGTTAAAAATGGCATCAATCATCCTCCAAAACCAGCTTGCCTAGGATTTCACTTTGAATACACTAGGAACAAGTTCTATATTACATGTATGTAAAAAATTTATTCAAAAATCTGACCACACAAGGCATCATACTCATAAAGTAAAAAGTTAGTCTCCAAACCAATTCGAGCTATTTGAGCTTAATAAGTTACTCCGAGTCAAAGACTCATCCTTGAAAAAAGAGAGACAAAAAATGAATTTAATGGTCTCACTCAAGACAAATTTCATAAACATGCTTGTTCTTTTTAAAAAAGAAAACAATATTTTTTATTTTTCTTAACATCATTTCATTCCTTGCCAATGACATTTTGAAAGTATTTTCAAACTTTTGCCTATTCAAAATCAACTATAAAGACTAAATACATCACCTAAGGATGTCACCTTATCATCCATCATGGGTGAACTATCACTCAATGCAAAAAATATACTAAAATAAAATAAAGAAAAAATATCAAAAGAAAGAGAAAATAAAAATTTACACCATAGGTAAGAACCAGTTTTGAAGAAAACCCTTGAAGTTTATTGGACACATATAGATAAAAGGCGATAAGAATAATGTGAATCAATTATGTAATCATGACCTGAAATACACCATTAAGAAAAATATAATCACCATATGATATCACATTAATATTAAATGCATGAAACAAACCCGTAAAGGAAATATCCAACATCATCATCAATATTCCCAACAACGACCACATCTAAAGCAATGTCAATCAGGAAGAACAATACTCGCACGAGCTAAATAAGCATCAAAATGTAAAAAAAAATAGAGCATATCTCAATAATCCATCCAACCACTGCCATCAAGTGAAATCAAGAGGTACAAACCATCAAATATAGAATAACATGCCCATTCCTTACCCCTCACAATAAATTATTGAATTTTTCCCAATGCAAAAATAAAAAGAGAGTAGCGAAGGGTGAAGACTCCCTATGGTGCACTAGGCACTCGGGTCAACATTAGTGGATGGTCGTATTGTCTTACAAAGAACCTCATCAGACTAGGAACCTCTAAACGGGTCTTCTACAAAATGGAACTCATCTTGGTTTTCACTTTTAGGACTTATTAGACCACTTTAGAGGTTGGTTCTATGCCCTTTCTGGTTGTAGCTTTTGCCTTGCCATTATCAAGAGCGGAGCCCTTTTTAGAACCCTATGGCAAAATCTTGCTTGGATATATACCAATGTAAATGAAAAGAATAAAAAAAACAATAGAGAATGAGATAAAACATGTCCTTGGGATTCTTATATATCAAGAAATAAAAAAACGCTAAAGCAAAATGAAGGTGAATAGAAAGTAATATGATAAATCCAACTCATGGGACTATTTCATCATAATATTCCACCATTGCCACCATATATTAACATTTCTCCAATTTTTCTGCTCGAACATCCATGACACAAATGGAAAAAAATGACCCTATACGCTTAAGAATGATGTTGAACCCCTGGGGATTGCACACATAGGGAGGAACTAGGTCCCTCAAAATCAGTCACAGGAAAAACATAATAACTGAACCAGGAACTCAACATAGTTTAGCAAACTTAAAGAACACAAGATTTAACGGTCAAACCCCCTTGCTCTAGGGAGGAAAACCTATGTCTTGCCCTTACAAACACCCAAAAATTCACTATAACTAAACTATAGATTACAAACTCAACTAACCTAACTCTAGGTTTGTCCTGCTTGTAATAAATCTACTACAAGCCTATCTTGACAACTCTGCCAAAAGCCCTCAATGTTAGTTAACTTCAACCAGTTGCAAGCTTAGGAAACTCTACCTAAAGCACTCTAAAAAAACAATAAAAGCTCATTACACTTACTGATTGAGTAATTCAGTTACAAATCAAGCTTCACTCTTTTATCTTACACAAGAAATAAGAACATGAGTAATACTTGAGAATTGTTGTAGATTGAGTTTTTACTGGCTTTTTTGGTTTTTGTCTCTGATTTTGAATGTGCAAAAACTGCTTGATGAAGAAGCATCAAATTTATAGATAAGTGATAAATAGGGATAAAATATAATTGGACAAGGTGTCCCAAATAGTACAAGCAACACCTGCATAATCTGCTACACAAGAGGACAAAACTATGCAGATGCATGCCAGTTGTACTACTGCGTTGAACATCCAGGGACTTGGTCCCTTGTAGTTATCTGCTCATCATCAAAACACGATACAACAATTTTCCTCCTTTTTGATAATGACAAACCAGCCTCAGAGTTTTGAGAATCAATCCATATTAATCATATTTAATCGGTTTGATTACCATTACTGAAGATGAATGTTCCCACTATCATCATGATTTCACCATCATACAACATAGGGATCGAGTCTATTGTTGTTAATTATAGTAAAAACTCAACTCATTTGCTTCCCCTATGACTGTGTCTTACAATACTTCCCCTTATCAATATGTACCTCATCTGGTACCTTAATATATGAACACAAACACCTGAATAAACACACCTAGTCCTTACAAATAAAGTCAACATTTTCCCTTTTGGCATCATTGAAAAGTGAAAACAGTAAACCAAGAATAAAGATAAGTACATTTTAGTTAACTTATAACCACTAGGGTAACACTTAATCATGAAGAACAACTTTTAAAGTAAAGAAGAAAAACGAATCACATAAGAAAAAATTCATTCATTTTTAATACCATTATAACAAGCTAAAATAATCTTCATAAAACAACTATTTTTAAAAGCCAACATGTGAATCAAGAAATAAAGCTAACACAGGTTGGATAAGGAAAATGGATAGCAGAATTCAGTTAGAGCGAGGCTTAGGGTAAAAGGACTTAATAAGAATCTTCATTCTTTCACTTTCAGCACTATGGTCATCCAATAACTGTTTGGTAAGTACATTAACTTCTGCATTAAGTTGTTGAATTCACTAGTCAGTTCGACCACTTTTATTTTGAGCTCTTCATTTTCTTCTAGAAGTGCTTCAGAAGCACCTAGTCCTTCAGAAGATAACAACTGATATTTCATCTTCAACTGTATTTTCTCATCATATCTAGCACCCAACTTGATTTTCAATTCTTGCATTTCTCTTCCCAGCTTTTCTTAAGAATCCAACAACTCAAACACTTGAGGCACTATTCAAGCCTTGCCTTCTACATATTCATTCTCCACTATGTTGTCAGAGTGAATATCTACTTGAATATACCTAGTATTCCATTAGTTTGAACAACACCAAAATGCTCACCCACATTATTTAAGAAATAACCATATGGCATCCCATGGCTTCCTTCTTTTTCTTAAACAAACCTTGTGCATATGCTCTATCATTATAGATGGAAGACTTAATAGTTCAAATTTTCTCAAGCATTCAATCAAAAAGAGATCAACATCTGATTCTATGATTGTTTTTTAGATCTAGGCAATAGAAACTTATTGATGAACTCAAATACCAGCCGAAACTCACTAATTAAAATTTTTTTTCATTGTAGTTGTTGAGGTCCCACTAACCTTTGAGACATTAATCATAAAATCAGTTGTAGCATATTGCTTTTCCATAATTCTCACACCTATAGCAGGTACATCAACGATTCTACCTAATGTCTCTACATTCAATTTGATAGCCTTTCCTTGTACTTAGGCATTCATGCTTAGCCTATCTTTTAAGAATTTCATAGTGTAATATAATTCCATAACCTCATTTTTAAACACTATGGGAGATGATTTCTCAAATAAGTATATCCAACCTTAGTGTCTGAAATACTCAACTACCTCTATCATTCCAGGCTTTTCATATATCTCGGGATCAAATGTTCTTCCAAACAGAAACTTATGTGGCATAAGCATTTTATTACTTTGTTCTTTGTACACATACTTAATCATTTCTTCCTTTCTACTTCTTTTAGGGATAATACTCAAATTTCCAACCACATTTATTCTCTTCTTAGGACAAGATCCCTCATAGTCATTCCTTTTCATGATAGTTATGTATTTCTACCTCATTCCAGTATGGGTACTAGACATTATCTTAAAGGACCCAGTTCTCTCAGCAATATGAACATCCTTTCTTCTTTCCTCAACAACTTCAACAATTCCTAAATTCATGTCCTCCTTTTATTTAACCTCTAAAACTTCAATATCTTCTCCCTCTTCTACTATAATTGTTTTCATGAGCCTTCATATTTTTATATTTTAAGTTTAGTTAGCCTTGATAGAATTTTCCATCATTTTCATCTACGATAATCTTGTAGAATAGGATCTAGTCACTTTCACCTCAGAGTCCAATAATTTCTCCTTACTTTTACTTCCCCTTAGTGTTTTGATAGACCATCTCAGAGGAACTTCATCCACATATTATAGAGTGTTGTATAGCTCAAAATTTTTAGTTAGATTTGAGAAGGTAGATTATAAGCCATTTGATTTATAAAGTAAGAGGTGTGAAATAGGACCAGTTAGGTTTCGTGACAAATGTCAATTTAGGATGATAAGTTAAAATTAATGAAGAAAAATCAGTGAGGGTCTAATTTAGTGGTTTTGAAAAGTGATGATTTTTATTAAAAGAAGTCACTTCTGAAATGACAAGTTTAAACTTACTTAGTGTGACTCTTAATTTGTCAAAAGAAACAGACTAATTTTGCAGAGAAGGAAATATACTTCGTCTATTTGGACAATATTTTATGATTATTATTAAAGCATCTTGTATGAGTGCTAACCTGAGATGGGACCAGGTCCCTCTCCTTTGAGGGAATTTTAAAATTTGTGCTTGCCACTTTTGTCCACTTCCTAAGATGTTCCCTTGCGTGTATACCTATAAAGTTATGGTACTAAGTTAGATTAATATGCACCTAGTTTATCAAGGATACCTACCTCCTTATCGTAGCCAATATTTTGAGAAACCATAAATTAATATGTCAGGTCAGGTCAATTTAATCACTTTTTTGTTCAACTTGAGCCAGGATCAATAACTGCCCTTCAAGTCATCAACAATATCATCTGCATCTTTCAACCTTTTATTTTTTCTCCAAATAGATCTTCTTGTCTTATAGATCTCCACTATGTTATGCAAGAATGAGGTCCTTTGAAATCAACTATTTCAAAATGAGACACTTCCACCTTTAACAGTATTGCGAGAGAACCCAGTCATATATTACAATAATGAGCTTTGAACATATGCTATCAATAACTCATTCCTGATTGTAATCCCTTTCTCATACCTGGAATCAAGATCACAAGTATAGTATATGTTTAGTAGGAGAATGCACATTCTAGGTAGAAAGTTTTTCCTTACATTTTTCAGAATGTTAAGTTCCTTGGAATGTGAATTATCCTAATAAACATATACAATACTTCTCATTTCAACCTTAACATCTTTTCTTTAAATGTCCATGTATTCAATAGTGAGTGCATAGGAGTCTGTGCCTTTTGCTTCTATCATCATGAACAGCCTTTTTGTTGGACCCAGGAGTTTGGAATTCTAATTGATAGCCAAAGACATTACCATCATTAACACCTTTATTAGTCAAATTATAAATGATATATAATGATGTAGTCTATTTAAGAGACTAGTTGAGCTCTTCTCTCAAATGGACTAGGTCCTTTTCTAACTCTTAACTCCTTTGAAGTGCAAACAAGAGGTGTTTTTTAGAATCCCTTAATTTTTATTCAAGATCAACATGAAGCCTTGAAGCTTCCTTCTTCCATTTACCATCTAAATCATTTCTCTTCTTCAGTTGAATCATACAACTCAGATTCTCAAAATTTCTATGTAGAGAACATTTCTTCTATTTTAGATATCTGAAGAGTTAATGTTATCATCTCAAGCTCTTGATTCTCTACCTTTTCTTCTAAAGCATTATACTCAAATGTTAGTTTTCATACAAAATCTATCAATGCACTATCAAGCCTTTTTATCTTCCTACCACAATTTCCCCACTTCTACTTGGGCCACTTACCACCATCTCTTCCAATCTATTATTGGCTACCACACTGCTTAGAAAATTAGAACTTTTTTCCCTGCCTCTCCCATAACTCAACCTAATTATTTTTTTCTTTCTTGACCTACTCTATGTACACAATTAACCTGGAGATATCTATGTCTTTTTTTAACTGAGCAGCCTTAATCTCTAACTAGTCTCTAGACAAATCTAAAGCAAACTTCCTCATTCTAGCCCACATGCTAGAAACCATATCTGGAGCAAACAGAGATAACAGCTGAAACTTTAAAGTATACTCATTGACTAACATCTTAGCTTGCTTTAGATTGACAAAATCTTTTGTCTTTTCTTCCCTTATCTGTAGATGAAAAAAGTGGTCTAGAAAAGCATTAGAGAAATCCTCCCATAGAGCTAACTCTCCCCAATCACCCCTATTCTATTTCCATTCCTTATACCATTGGTATGATACCTCCTTCAGTTGATAGGCAGCAAATTCCACGCCCTCCATATTTGTGGAATTCATAACACTAAAGATTTTTTCAATCTTATCCAAAAAACGTTGAGCATCCTCCTCCACCTTAACATCAATAAAGGTCTGAGGATTTAACCTTATGCTCCGGCGAGCCATTGTGGCATCAAAAGATTGAGTAATAAAAGTATCAAGATCATACTTAGAAACTACCAACTGAGCCAACATATTGATAGACTGACAAAACTCACCATTCATCACATCAGCTTGGGAGCTAGATTATGACTGGAAGGAACTAGTGGAACTCCAAGAGAACAATTAGGAACCGTACCCCTAGACCTAGTATAGACCCCATAAGTAGAATAGGTCCTATTAATATTTTCCTCAAGTAGAATAAAGGAGTTTTTGTAAGCTTTAGATAATCGAGAAGGCATAATCTAAAAAGCAAACAAATACGAATTAGAGGAAAATTTCGAACCTTAGACTCTATAGATCAAAAATAGAACACAAGAAAGAGAAAAATGCTTAAATACCTTGTATCCTCTCCCTTATGAGTGTGGCATGCTACATACCCTTAAAAGAGTCTGTACTCGACATGGCTTTGCGGGATCCTAAGTGACCATAAACCTAGGGCTCTAATACGAATATGACACAACCCTAATAAGGGCCTAGTCGTGTCGGGTGGCTCAATGATGTCGCCCATAACTATATCTCTACTATAAGTATAATACGGTCGATTGAAAATATAGTAACCAACAAGGTTGGGGTCAATCCCACAGGGAAAATATGAATAGTTTCTTTCCTTGATGTAAGCCACAAGTAGTACAGTATAGTAAATAGGGGGATTTTGTTTTCAATTGCAAATAGTAACCAATTCTTGAGTACTATTGAGATGAAATCAATACAAGAAAAATGCTATGTATGTGTTCGCCCTGACGTCTCAACTGTGTAAATTTCTCATGTTCAACCCAATTATTCTATTGTTCTGCATGCAAAGCCTACAAGATATGTATTATCCCCTAGTTAGAAGATAAATTTCACCATTTTGGACTTTGTTATCATCTCAAGGTGTCGCCTTGTAGCCCTTGTTATGGCCTCAGTTATAATTGGATACTGTATCATTGTCTTAATCTTCTTTTCCAAATAATAGTCTTATTAGATATCGAATAGATGCAAATACAGGCAATATTAATATATTGCAGCTACTTGAGGCTAATTATTTTAAAGAAGAATAAAGATACATTCAGAAACCCTAGACTAATTAAGTCTCACATTTCACTTGTATCCTGCCTTACCATAACTGTTCCAGTGTCTAATCTTTCCATGGCTTCAATTCTATGTTCAACTTATGCCTTCAGCTTATGAGTCGTAACTATGTATACGACTCGTGTCATTCATCTGTATCCATTTAGGACTTTAGTGTTTTCTAGTTTTCAACACTGGTTTGTATACAACATATCTATACGAGTCATTCTCAGACTTCCAACATGTATTCTTTTGATAGTTCAATTTCTAGATAGTAGCTTGGATTCTATTATGCTCACGGATTCAGCATACAACTCGTATCCTAGCATACGACTAGGATACTTGAGTCGTATCTACCTCATACTTGGTTTCTTGATTTGGATTTTGGCTATGTTCCTCATATAATTCAGCATACGAGTCATATCGAATGGTTACAATCAAGGGTTGACTCATATACTAATCGGAGTTGGTTTTTTCCATGTTTTTTCTCCTCTTTTCATTTGAATAATGATAGAAACCTAATTTATTTGCAATTCACACCAAAGTGTATCATATCTAACAAAACAACCTAAGTTCATCCATATATTCACAGTTTTAAGCATCAAAAGTGTCATGTTTCCAGGCGACATCAACACCCTCAAAATACTATATCCTAACACAGAGGCAATCCTTTAAACAAGAAAATCTCAAACAACCCAAGGCAGTGATTTTGGATTCTATTTCAATCTTTTTGTTCCTCTCTCAATTTTCATGTTTTCAACTCATACTTGCGTATAGTAATTTAGCACATGTAGAAACTTGAAAGAATCTGATGATAGCATTATATTAGCAATAGGAACTTTAACATAAACATACTTTACATTCGTCAAACAATCTAGCAACCTAGAAATATACCCCATGTGCACTTATAGTCAAAGAAATCCCATTTTCTCTTCATGGATAGACTCCTCTATTTAGGGATATATAAATGACTCACTCTCATACAAGAAGTATCTCCGGTGGTAAGTTTTCCCTTATTCTCTTTTCCTAAGTTGTCACACAGTCACTGTAGGATCACTATAGGACTTTATTTGGCTTGTAATGTATGATTGGGGCTGGTATGATACACATAAATTTTTAAAGTTACTACGCCTCCTGGAGACTACGCTCTTTTCGGGATCTCAAATAAACATCGAAATTCGAGTCAAAATCTTTAAATATATTCCAAATTTTCAAAAATCCATAAAAATCATCATCAATGATAAAAAATATATCCGCTGGCATAGGCACGCTGATCTACACCCTATCTCAGCTACCTACCTCAGACCTGCAAGTCATAACAAACTTTAAGTTTTAGCTATATTTAGAAAATTTCAAATCGATCCCAAAATTTTCGATAGTACCCCACCCCAACTTAAGAACATTACAATGTCCCAAGAGTTACAAAAATAAAATAGGATAAGGATCAGGTTCATACCTAAGTGTTCAAGGTAGTGGAGCATTATCATCAGTATATGGGCCCTTAGATCGGGTCCCACTCTCATTTGCTACTGTCCCACCTGGGACTTGATAAACAACAGGTGGGGGCACAACATTAATCTCGTCAGAATCCCAAACCAAATCTCTCAAACTACCAACTCCCATAGCCATCTCTCGGGCCTTTGTCTGAAGGTCTTGCTCATCCTGGATGCTAACAAGCATGGGCTTTTTCTTTGTAGCTCTGGCCTCTTTCATTTTTATTTTCTTTTCTCTTATTTTTTCCTTAGTTTGCTCAACCTTCTCTTCTATCAACACTGCATAAATATTTGGCACCTCAACTTCTGGAATGATAGTCTCTATAATAGGCTCAACAACCATTGGCTTCTCAGATAACTCAGTGACCATCTTATTTATCTCCACAATATCGGCTCTTTCATGGGCAACATTAGGTGCCTATCCACTACCCAAATATTAATTAATCCTCAACTCAAATGCATCTAGGCATACTTGGATGTGCCTATATTGTTTCTCAAACTTCTTGGTCATCCAACTTTGTACTCCATCCTTCATAAGCCTTACTTTTGCAGTCAACGTCACTAACTCTTTCACCACATCTATCCAAGAAACCTAAGAAATCAATATATCCCCAAGTGGCATACCTCATTTCCTAGGTGGTATAGAGTGGACTAGCAGTGAGGAACTGGAAGTACCTGTTGCATCTGTGGGTGCAGTCGCAGTCTGTTCACTTGCCTCTGTAGTCTCAACTGTAGCAGGGGCGTCTGTCTGATCATGCTGTGAGAACTCTCCCGCCATAACATCTATGGCCTGCCTCATAGGTCGGGCCAATAGGATATATGCATCTCGAATAATATCGATATCAAAAGTCCTCTAGGCCTCAATTATCTCATCAACTTTGGGTATATCCAACACTCCCACAGCCAAGCATAGTTGTGTGATCATGCATGTGTATGATAGGAATGTGTTTTGCCACAATATCTCTATCTCTTAACTCTCTTGCCAAAAATTCACCAAAATTAAAGGCATATTTGACAGTGAAACTAGCTATTATTGCTACCTAGAACGGGCTCAACATATCATTACCAATTATTGGACATAGCCGATTTTGGGTTGTTGTCCACCATGCCTTACCCTTAAGGTGAGAGTACTATTTTTTATCTTCTATGAATCTCTAATACCATTTTCGACCCAAGTAGTACGCTCACCATGCACAACTATCTTTTCCGTTATCCTATCTAAATATTGTTATCTTATCCTCAATACCCAATATCTGGTTAGTGATCTTTATTATCTCAGCCTCTCTATAATCCATTTCTGTTGTGCTAGTAGAAGTCTGATATTCTAGCCCATATAAAAATATCCCAATGGTCTTGGGAGAGATATCAATAACCACTCTTTGTATCATTAGGGAGGTAATAGGCTCGCCTCACTTTAACAACTTACCCTGTGGATAATGCCACTTAAGTTCTCCTTTGTATGTGACATAGAACTCACGAACAAGCACCTCGTTGTATCTACTCGGTCCTCTCATCAGCCAGTAAAACACATACTACCTAAAGTGCTCAGGTAACTCAGCCATCCCTTTAGTAGTCATCTGCCTCTCCAGATATAGACATTATTTATCTTATCCCTCCAAAGATGAAATAGCCATATTAAATATTGTCTGCATGCCAGGTTATCCCCATCATTTTATAGTGGGCACCGGAGAAGGATCCATTATAAGTTATGGGTCCTATCTATCTATCGGTGTCGCTTCTAATTTTGGACCCCGAGCTTCTTCTGCACTCTCCTCAACTAAACTAGACTTAGCCTTGTCATCATCCTCATCGTCCATGGTCTATGGTGTATATAGAGAAGAGACAGTTGCATTCCTTCTTTTCAAACCCCTTTGCAGTGGTGATTTAGATTCTTGTCGCATAACTTTCTTCCCTTTTGACTCAGTAGATTCTTTTTATTTACTCGTAACTATATTGGATGCCATCCTATCATACTCCTCTCTACTAGTTTCAGATATGTAGTCAAACCCAGAAATATTAGACTCCTCGCTTTTAACGGGTGCTTGCTTGTTTCCCATTTTAGCAACTATTTTGGATGAGAATGCATTCTTTGCATGTATTTTCCTAAAACTACACTAATATGAGTAACTATGAAAAGAAAAAAAAATTCTAAATTTAAATTTCAATATGCTTGGTTTCAGTTGGGTACTGGTTGTACCCATTGGGTACGATTTGTATATTTGAGTCGTATCCTAGAAAGCATATGGTCTTTGTTCACTTGACAGCTTACGACTCCTCCTTACCATTAGTACCGACTAGTTATGACTGGAGAACAACTGTTGTAAGATGATCCAAAACTTTATTTTATTTTCTCTCTTACTAGGTGGGTACGATAAGTAGATACGAGTTGTAAGGTCTGAATGAAACTAGTATGGTTTGTCGTAGCCATTCCAGAACTTTGAATTTGTTAGATTTCCATATTTTCAGTGTTTCCAGTCCCATTAGAACTCCCTTACTGGTGGGTATGAGTCATAAGGAGTCTCTTATCCACTACAACATAAAATTCCAACTTTCAAATTTTAACTTTAATGAAATTCCCAATTTACCAAATACTTTACTCAGCTATATCCAGAAAAATATAAACATACAAATGCATCTAAAATCCATTTCTAAACCCTATTTATTCCCTAAGTTCAATTTTTGAAATAAATATACTAGAACATGCTATCTTTTACCCAATATTTTCATAACTTCTACTCAAAATTTATTTACAATGCAAAGCACAACTCATTTTTACTTTAAAAAGCAAAACGAATACAATTGGAAATTTACTTGGTGAGTGAGAATTAGTAAATCTCGAATTTGAATTGTTTTGCTTCCCAAATTTAAGTTTAAACACAATAATTGAAATATTGGAAGATGATGGTTGTGAAATCATGTCTAAAACTCTTAGATTTGTGGTTTGGAGTTCAAAAATTGAGTGTAAAAGGGAGTGGGTATAATTGGTATCAATTAGGTGCCCAATATTTCCCTATTTCTTACTTTAAATAGGCACTTTTCCAGGTGAAACTCGAGATCTGACCTAGTAAGCTGAGGTATGATCGGTCTATACGAATCATACCCTGGAATTACGGGTTATTTATTTAACTTGTATTGCTTCGAGTCAGCATGACTCTTGTACATGACCCGTAACCAAAGGCTACGACTTGTATTGAGAGTCGTATTAAATCCAAAACTTCATTCTGATTCTGATTGATTTCCCAGGTCATTTTGACTCCTACTCATGTGTCGTACTGTATAGATACAACTTGTAATGAGTCCATATGATACCCATTTATCTTCCATGGATGTTATCTATATTTTTGTAGTCCTGGACATTTAACAAACAAAGTACCCTATAATTGAAATAAGTACAAAAACATGGGTTTCCTCCCACATAGCACTTGATTTAATGTCATAGCATGGCGTAGATAAGTAGGATACTAAGGTTTCACCAACTATCCTCATGGGTTTCCTCTCATTCAACGCTTGATTTAACATCACGGCATGATGCAATTTCCTTGATTACTCAGACTTCATCAAGGTTAATATTAGCTAACTCCTTCAAAGCTTCAATATTTCCCATATAGTGGTTTAATCTGTGTATGTTCACTTTGAATGGACTTATCCCATCCTTCTTTATTTCTAACAGACCATAGGGATACACACTTGTCACTTTCAATGGACCATTCCATCTCAACTTAAGCTTACCTGGAAACAAATGAAGCCTAGAATTATATAGTATCAATTGGTCACCCTTTTCAAATACCCTTTTCAAAATCTTCCGATCATGATACAACTATATATTTTTCTTGTAAAGTACTGAACTTTCATATAACCAGAGCTGGAATTCGTCCAACTCATTTATTCCATTCAACTTTGATTTGGCTGCATCTTCCACTCTAAATTCAGCTTCTTCAATGCCTGTAGTGCCTTTTTCTCAATATAAATTGGTAATGGCAAGATTTTCCATACACAATCTAATAAGCTGAAGCACCTATGCGGGGTTTCGTAAGTTGTACATTAATCCCATAATGCGTTATCTAATTTTTTCCCAATAAGTTCTATTGGCATTTACAATCTTAGCCAGTATAGACTTGATTCCTCTATGGGACATTTAAACTTGTCCACTAGTTTGCGGATGATAAGGTGTTTCCACCTTATGATTCACTCCATATTTTTAATGCAAACTCTTGAATATATGATAGAAAAAATGTGACCCTCCGTTAATTATAATAGATTGTGGCATACCAAATCGAGAAAAGATATTCTTTCTCAAAAATGTCGTGACACCCCTTGCTTCATTGTTAGGAAGCGCAATTGCTTCCACCCACTTTGGCACATAATCAACAGCTACTAGTATGTAATTTATTCCACACAAAATTTAAAAAGGTCTGATGAAATCTATGCCCCACACATCAAATACTTTTAATTCTAAGATAGGGCTCATAGGCAATTCATGTCTTCTAGAAATCATACCATGTCATTGACATTGATCACAAGAAACAACATAGTCATGAGAAACTTTGTAGATAGTCTGCCAATAGTATATGCATTGAAGGATCTTATGATTTGTGTGGGCCCCTCCATGATTACCCCAAGCTAGGGATGAATGACACGCTTCCAGTATGCTCATCATCTCTGCTTCAGGTATGCATCTTCGAATGATTCCATCTGCACAAATTTTAAATAGATAATGTTCATTCCATAAAACTTTTCTTACCTCGTGCAGGAACTTCTTCCTTTGCAGATATTAAAGACCTTCTGGGGCTAATTCACTTGCTAAGTAATTTGCATAATCTACAAACCATGGAATTAAATCTTGGGAATCTTCCAATATCTGTTCTTCTGGAAAACTATCATCAATCTCTAAGCCCTTAGCAACTTTTTTCATAGACTCCTTCTTTAGTCTAGACAATTCATCCACCACTTTATTTTCTATGCCTTTCCTGTCCTTTACCTGGAAATCAAATTCTTGCAACAGAAGAAACCAATGGATAAACCTCGGTTTTGCAGCTTTATTAACCATTAAGTAGCGCAATGTTACATGGTCCGTGTGCACAATCACTTTTGTCCCTATAACTTTTGTCCCAATCAAGATCTAAACTTTTCAGAGGAAAAAACCACTACCAACAATAGTTGCTCCATTACAGTATAGTTTTTTAGTAGGATTTAATGCCTTACTATCATAGTAGATTGGATGAAGGATCTTTTCTTTCAATTGTCCTAGTACAGCCCCTAAGGACAAACAACTTGCATCACAAACAATATCATAAGGTGAGGACAAATCAGGACACACAATGTATGAAGCAGTCACCATCTTAAATTGTAAGATTCAAAGGTTTACATACATGCATCATAAAAATCAAATTTTACCTCCTTCTCAAGAAGTTTCCAAAGTGGACTAGAAATCTTTGAGAAGTTCTTTATAAATCACTGATAAAAACCTCCATACCATAGAAAACTCTGAATTCCCTTTATAAAAATTAGATAAGGTAATTTTTCAATGACCTCAATCTTCGCTCGATCAACCTCTATGCCTCTCTTTAAAATTTTATGCCTAAGAACAATTCCTTTTTGAACCATGAAATGGAACTTTTCTCAATTAAGCACTAAGTTGCATTCTTTACACATTTTTAGAACCTTTTCCAAGTGCATAAGGCAGTCATCAAAAGAATCACCAACAATCGAAAAATCATCCATAAAAACTTTAATGGTGTTTTCGACCATATCAGAGAAAATAGTTATCATGCATCTCTAAAATATTGTTGGAGCGTTGCATAGCTGAAATGGCATTCATTTTAATAAAAAGGTCTCATAAGGAATTGTAATAGTATTCTTCTCTTTGTCCTCAGGTGCAATAGTGATATGATTCCATCTTGAGTATCTGTCAAGTAAATAATACCTTCCACTGCCTTCTAACTGGTTTAGCATTTGATCCATGAATAGCATAGGAAAATGGCCCTTCTGAGTCCATGCATTCAACTTCGTATAATCCATGCACACTCTCCATTTCATGACTAGCCTCATAGAAACTAGCTTATTCTTCTTGTTAGGCATCACAATTATTCTGCCCTTCTTTGGTACGCATTAAACCAGACTAATCTACTTACTGTCAATAATGGTAAATACTACACCAGCATCCAAACACTTCATTATCTCCTTCTTTATCACCTCCTGAATAGGAGGATTGATTCGACACTGGTGTTTAATAGATGGAACACAATCTAGCTTAAGCTAAATTTTTTGAGTACACAAACCAGGCAGAATACACACAATATCTGCAATGAACCGTCCCATGGCCCTTTTCAAATTCTAAAATACTGACAACAATTCTTCTACCTATGAGTGGGTCAGATCAGTTGTAATAATAACCAGAAAAGTATTGTTGTCACTAAAAAATGCATATCGCAAGTGAGATGGGAAGACGTTCAACTCTGACACTTGTGGTTCTTCAATGGATGGGTGCGAAGGTGGAGTTTTTATATTCTATAAATATAGATCAAGATTTATTAGTGCATAATTATAACCATCACTATTCAATGCACTAACGAAATCCTCATACTCTTCGATACATTTCGAGTAAAAATTCATAATTCCAGTCGTAAGAGCTTCCAAACCTAGGCTCTATTCCATAGGAACAATCGTATTAGAACCATCATCTCACAGAGAAACTACATCAACCTCATGGAATGAATCTGTCTCCTTATCATCTACATCAAACTTAGACACCACTCTCAATTTATCAAGCTATTTCATATATTTGTATACGTTGAATGTCAGTTGTTCATCATTGAGTCACAATATCAGATGTCCATTTTCTAGATCAATCAGTATCCTACCTGTAGACAAAAATGGTCTTCCAAAGATAATGTGGACATGAAAGTCCACTTTACAATTTAATAAGAAAAATCAATAGAAAACATAAAAGAAGATACTTATACTAAAACATCATAAATGATACCAACGGGCTTCTTTACTGTCCTGTCTGCCATTACTAGTCTCATGGAGGTTGGTTTAGGAGCACCCAACCCTAACTACTTGAATACAACAAAGGGAATAAGGTTGATTCTAGCCCTCAAATCAAATAATGCTTGAGTGAAGTTGAAATACCTAATAGTGCAAAGTATTATGGAAGCGCTCGGGTCCTCCTTCTTCTCTACAAAAGATCTAGTGACTACAATACTGCAATGATGAACATTTTCAATAGGATCATAAATGATAGACCTCTTCTTAGTTATCACATCTTTTATGAATTTTTCATGTACTGGCATCTTCTCCAGTTCCTCTACAAGCGGTATGTTGATAGTTAACTCTTTCAACACAGAAAACAATTTATGATACTTACTTTCTTATTGTTTCTTTCTCAGTGTTTGCAGATAGGGAGGAAGTGGTTTTGGGATTGGTTTCGGGACATGCTTAATATCTTTTTCTTCTCATTCAATTGGCTTGCTAATGCTCCAATATCAACCAGCTCATCCTCAATCTTATGCTCATTAGAAGTAGGTGCAGGTGGATCTATAGTAACCTTACCACTCTGAGTGGTAATAGCATGGCATTGACTACTATTTTTGGGATTTAGCATTGTATTACTTGGAAGAGTGTTAGGCTATCTCTTATTTACTGTGGCTAACATCTGACCAAATTGCTGCTCCAACTTCTTGATTTTTGTAGCATATAACTCAACTTCCTAGTTCAACCCTGACAAATCAACTTTAATATCCTTTAACCAGTTTTCTTGACTTTCATGCCCTTTGACAAGCTTGGCCAGGAGTGCCTCCATTTTGGACTCTATATGTCGACTTCCTGTGGAATATATTTGTCACACTTCTCCTTATAGTCATCCATACATTGCCAATCACCATCTCTATATCTGTTTCTATCTCTGTATTTATCATTACAATAGTTCCAACCATGATTTCCTTGCCCATGACATTAGTAATTCACCAATCTATGATCAAGACACTTTACCACTTCTTCAGATTCGATCTCGAATGGTTTTAAGGTCGAAACCTGTGCCACTACTTCATTCCCCTCCTCAAAACTTATTGCCACACATTATTTTGTAAGCAACCCTATATCCGTTCAAAGATATGGAACATTTCTTGCTCCATACATGTTTGTTGCTCCAATGGCATATGTACCACCACCACATTCCGAATCTCGAGTATGCCATCCTCTGTTGGTAACCATAATATCCTTTAGGGTATTCTTGTGTATCCTTCGCCCTCCATGATACATATAGACAAGTATTAATTTAGGGGATTCTTGTGTACCTAACAACTATATGGTCACTATGACCAACCCTCATGTCGGCAAACATGAGTTTCCATTATCCATCTATCCAACTCACACCTTCATGGGTAGCTATCACAATCCACAATTATTGACTAACTAAAACCTTTAGTACATAACCAAACCACTAATTCCAGAAGTTATTTATCAAGGTATTATGAAGTTGTATCGTTATTCAAACTATAGGTTGCAAGTAATGTCATTAGCCAACACTTTGGGCATTTCCCTGAACCCTATAAGATTTTTAATTTAAACCAAATCCATGGCCATCAAGGCCTTCACAAATAATTTAAAATCAACCAAACCAATTTAGGTTCCATTACCAAATTATGCAATGCATGTATTTTGGTTAAAATCAAACTATGTGACAAGGTCATTCTCATATGCATTTTAACAAAAATATGAGGACATATAGTTTCTAAAACCAAAAATAACTATCAATTGACTACTACCATGCTATCAAGTGTTCAAAACCATATATATATAACATGAAAACCATCATTAAAATGTGGGAAAACATTATCAAACCATAAACAACCAAAACCACTAACATATATTTCAAAACCCAACAATTACAAAATAAGACCATGAAAATCATCCATTAAAACATACTTTCAGTTGAAATAATAATGAGGAGGAGTAACATGCCTTGGACACCAAGAAAGACAGAGAGAAACCACCCTTTAAAATACCCTAATTTATCACCTTGTAGAAACCTTAGGCTTTTATATTTAAGAGTGTTAAGAGAGTGTTTGATTGTGAATAATAGGTTAAGAAAGCCTTCAAAGGTGTTTTATGTCATGGTATCCAAAGGAGTTATCAAGTAAAATGTCCAAAAGACCCCTAACTTAAACTATAAAAAAGTTTTCTGGTGGGTACGATTTGGACCCCTCACTTGTACCGACATCAAATGAGTGGTACCTTCCACTCGTACCATGATTAGAAAGTTGGACATCACATTCTATCAAATATATGAATCTTTAGCCTAAGTCGTACAGTAACTATACAACTAGTACCCTTCAAGTCATACCCTAAGATGAAATATCTAGGCTAGACACTAGACAACATATGGTTTTGAATCTACCTCATATCATGTACATAAGACTCGTATGGAGTAATCTCATACCAAGAACAGAACTTGGCCAACATCACATTGACCAACATAGGACTAAGATCCCTAGACACGTACCCACACCATACCACTAGTATTTTGGGTTGTATGATGATCAGAAATCTCAAGACTTGAGAAATTTGCAATGACCAGAACCCGGGGTGTTTTCAGCTTTGGAACTTTATCCCCTGGTTTCTCTATACTCTTTATTTTTTCATTAGATTATTAATCACATTCCCTTTCATTGGGGTCTTCATCAAAATTAAAAACATCTTTAATAAGAGTCAAACAACTCCTAGTGATAATGGCAATGATGTGAGTATCATTCTTAGTATTAGTAACAGTGTCACTAGGCAATCCACCCTTTAGCCTTGCATTGAGATGAACCAAAGTTTTACTTATTATATCTTCAAGTTACTTCATAGAGGCCAAATAAGATGTTACCATTTGATTGAGGTGTCAGAAATCACTTTTCAGCTCTCTCAAAAACATATTGGTTTTCTTAACACCCATTAGATATGAGAAAGGACATCTTCACTTTTTAAATTCTATATGTAAATGGAGCTTGACTCTTTACCTTTGGACCTATAATATGTAGGTACGTACTAGTCATAATCTAAATTTTTATCACTCAAATCCATCTCTATCAAGATCCCTTTGCTTCCAACATTGATTCCCACCTTTTCTTTGATAAGTAGGAAGGGAAACCCCAATTGGTTTGACAAAACCAAAATTTATTCATCAAGGGACTCCACTTCATCATAATCAAAAGAATTAAAACTCTTTAAAGAAACAACATTAACCACCTTTGAAAGATCTCCCATTACATGATTGTTGAGAAGATCAAGTTGAGTCATCACTTTAGCCATGTTCTCATCTAATTCCTCATCTTTTTTTCCTTTACTCTTGGATTACAAAAGATGTGGAAGGATCCCACATATTAACCTAGATATACCTTATATGCCTACCTCTAATTTTATTAGTCACTTGATTTAGTAAATCCATCGTAATACCAAAAGATTGTTGGATAATAGATTTTTCAATTGTATTATTGGCTACCGTCTTGTTCAATTTATCCAATGACCAATAGATTATTTTGAAGAAGCAATTTATATTGGACCTCATAATTTGTGAATTTAATTGTCTTAATGTTGAATCATTACCAATCCTCATATAATGGTTCACCATTAAGTCAGCAGAAGTTAATTATTTCATCCCATAGTTGCAACATTCTAGAAAGAGAAAAGTACCTATCCAAGATGCTTTTTGAGCTCATATCATGAAGTGATAGATCTCGTAGGCAAATACAAAAATCATACTATCACTTCTTCCTTCAATCAAAATGGTACAAGATGTAAACGGATTAATTCCTAAGATATGTGGGACATGTCAAATGGAGAACACATATTAATGAAAATTTTCAAGTGTATATTGGCAACATCATGTGCTTGGCCTCCAAATAATACTTTCATTTTAATCAAATTAAGAATCACACTAGTAATGTGAAATACTCAATTTTTGGCTACCGTTGGAATACGAGTAGCACTAGCTCGGCCAACATCTCTCATGTGATCATCATCCTCGAGATGCTCATTCAAAGCACCAGTATTACTAATGTGTTGGATCATAGTATCCTGTATACTATTATACCCACCTTATAAATCACATAAAAATGAATAATGTAGAATAAACACTATGGATATCGCAAAGAACTAAAAACATTACAAGAATAAAAACTATATTTCACTCTTGGGAAACAACACATATATTTTGATGACGCTCAAACTACACCCATGAAGTTAAGATCGACATCAGTATAGTAATCCAATGTATGTTGAGGTTTAATCCATGGAAAGTAAAGACAAGGATTTCAATACTTAAGAGTGTTAGACGTCAACTAGAAGTTGACCCGTAATATGTAGTAAATAGACTTTAAAGCAAAAAGGGGGGGGGGTCATTTGAATTCTTGCAAGTTTAATAATTTTTTTATTGTGAGAATAGCAGTTCAAAGTTATAAACATTTGAGATTAATCAAGTGTTAGTGGGACTTGGGGTTATGCCTTCCTAGGTGTAGGTTCATGCAAGGGTATTTGACTATTTGTCTAAATTTAGCTAGAATTTATGAGTATGATAGATCTAGAAGTTTTGGTTTTAACTTTTAAATAATACACTTAATATCACAAATGGGTTCTGTCGAACACCTCATAAGTGTAAGAATTTCACCAATCTATGGCCTCAATAAACATCCTTTTGTCCAAAAAATGCTACTAAATGAACTAATTCAAGTTATTGTTTACACCCATTCTTCACCAATATCCCCTTTTTCAAGGATTATATGGGTTCAAACGTAATTGGGGGATTTACAACACCCAATTCTTAGTTTAAACACGGAACAAGTGCAAAACCCATATCAAAAGCTAATTAGAAAGATAAATAAACAAAACCCATGCACCAATCAGAACCTATTCAAGCTAATCATAATATGAAGAATTAGTTAGCCATAGAGACAGAAATTATAGATATACCCAAATTTCCTTCAAATTAATCCATCAAAGGAAAATAAAATAAAATATCCAAGCATTAATTTTAATAAAACTTCAATAAAAACTGCATGTTCTTCACTTGAGAGTCACTCTAATATTTTATAGATCAAGAATAGTTCAATAATTGTCCAGTAATTGTGGAAATAAGAAGAAAAACCTTTATTTTACCCCAAGTTCAAATTTTCCTGATATTACAAAAATTCCACGGCATTATTGATCTACTTGAGCAGATTGGGCGCAGGTGAGGCATATCTTGGGTGCACATGAAATAGTCTTAGAAATTTTTGCCACCCTCTTGTATTGGTATCCTCCTGACGCATCTATGTGAACTTTAGGGCTTTTTTTCTTCCATATTAGACCTCCCATTGACTTGAATGGGGTTCTCATCTTTATTTTTAACTTTTACCTAAAAAAATGAGCATTATACATGAGATTAACACCAAATCAATGGAAAAGTATGATAATTTATGATTAAGAGATGCTAACAGGCCATCAAATTGATGGCTTATTAGAATTCTAAATAGCCATTAAGTTAATGTCGTTGTTGTAGTCAAAATATAGGAAATGTCGAAATGTCAAAGTGAGCATACCCATTCAAACATTTTGTGCAAAGAAGTATATAGAAGTAATGATGTTTCTGACAAAACTTTAACTCATTTTGTGACTTCGTACTCATTAGGTGGTGATAATGAGGAAAATGACCCTTTTTGTTCTTGCTTAGGAAGTAAAATCTACCCTTTTAGTGTAGTTTCCATGCCATGTGTGGTGAGTCTTGTAGAATAATTCATGTGATTACTTAGGTCATCTAGAACCTGCCCTATTGTTCTTTTAATGCTATTCTTTTTTGTTTTTTATTAGAGAAGTGATCTTAGGCCTTCTTTGTAAATTTTTAAAATTTAGCTTTAAACGCCTACCCATTCATAAATGTTATCACTAGTTACCCTATTTAAGCCTAGTAACCTTTCTTTGGCAACCCCCTTAAAAGACTTGAATCTTTTTAAAATTTTCCCTTTCTTTAACCCTACACCCCTTGAACTTAAAATTTCCAACTTAAGGCTAAAAGTCTAAGTTGGGGGTGTGATGAAACAAGGAATAGGTGACCACACACTGTGGTTTTGTAAGTTAGTGCCTTAAAAACAAAAAAAAAACAATTAAATAAAATGAGAGAAAATTAGGAATAAAGAAAATAAGAAAAATAAATGAAAAGAGAAAAGAAAAGGAAAAGAGAAAGTTTGACATAATGTGGGTGAACTAGAATGAAAAAGGCAGGCACTCGTGTTGCATGAAAATGAAGAGTCAAATAAAAAAAGTTTCAATTATATTGTGTTATGTAGATTTAGAGAGAAGTTGGATCAGTTTTATCTCAAATTCTTATCCTACCCTTCCCTAAGCCCACATTACACATTACTAGTCCTTGGAATTTCCAGTTGATACTTTGGAATTAGTAGAGAATGAAAATAAGCACAAGATTATGGTATTATACTTGTTTGCTTTGAAAATTCTTTTGTTGAGAGTGAGTGTTTGTGTATTTGTTCGTTGTATAAGTTTTATAAATATAGTGATTTTTGAGACTTTAGGGAATGTAAACTAGGATAGATTTGCGATGTTGATAAATTCACAAAATAAGGCTAAGGAGCATATTTGATAGACTTTTCATTGTGAGTCACTTCTTGCGAATTGATTAGTATTACTTGATATTCTTAAAATTCCACTTTTATCTAGAAAGTATGTTTGAAATTGTGAGAGATGCTTGGGTAAGACTCATATGCTTGTTGATGTAACGCCCCAAATATGGTACCCGGAACACTACACGGTGCTCATGACCCCAAAGGACCACAAGCTAACCCATGGATGATATCAGTACCTGAACACAACATAAAATACTGTATAAATGCAGAATTAAAGGTTGTAAAGCCATAAGGTTCAAAACTAAGACATAATATCTGATAAAAATATAATATCTGGGTGGGGTATGAAATACCCAAAATGTATGAAATAACTATCTGAACATGATAGTCTGAAAGCCTCTAAACTGTCTGAATAAGGAGTTGATGAGACATGTCCCCAACTAACTCCAACTACAGAAATAAATTAATTAATGAGATAATAAAGTAATGGTCATGTCATCGAAGGATGAGGACTCACTGCTAACTCTGACTGCTAAGACTGGAATACTACTGGGGATCTAGATCTCGTGCTTCTAAACCTATGGTATAAAACACCATACCACAAATGCGTTAGTACGATTGAATGTACTGGTATGCATGAGAGGTAGGCTAAATGCAATGATGTTCACATGCATGAACTATAATAACTGATTGAATAACATGAATGTAAAGATATATGTATGATTACATAATAACTATAACTAAGTTCGTGATAACATAATTACTGAATTTGAGTACTGATAACATAAGATACTGATAACTGTATAACTAAAATAACTGATAATGAGTGACTGTATATGATATACTAATTTCTGATGGAACTAAATGAGCTCCATACTATTCATAGTCTACTGTATCTGACAATACTAAATTCTGTTAAACTATCTGAGTCCTATTACTGAGACTGAAAAACTATATCTGACGGTCCTAATCTATAACTTAAACTGTGGGAAGTAGTCATCTAACTGACATACACAAAATAATGCAATATAGATGAGTTGGGGTCTAATCTGTAACCCCAATTGGAAGGGTGTCAATACCGCGCCACTGGTAAGGATAATATGTGAGTAACCCTCATATAACAGGTAACTTTAGTGAGAACGGTGGGAACCCTTATTTAACAGGTTAAGACACCTCATCTACCCTAATATAACAGGCTATGAAGTCTCAACCTACTAGCTACATAGTTCTGGAATGCAAGGATGGCTTCTAACAATCAAACTCTCATATAACACGTGGGTTCCCATACTTGGGTTTGCTCGATGCTAATTTCTACTCTCATCTAGATAAACACTAAACATGATTAACTGAACTGACTGAACTGAGTTAACTGAGTTACGTTGACTGACAGAATACGACTGAGATTACTGAGTTTTCCTGAGTCATGAGACTGACTGAATTCTATGGATCGTGGCCTAACTGAGAGTATCTTGAAAACATAACACAGATTCTAGGCACACAGCTAAATTTTTGGGTACAAGTACCCTCAGAACTCGATGGGAAGAAACTGACAAAGCATGACTTTCTTGAATACATGACCACATCAACAATCCATGATATAATAAGTTGGAGAGTTTATGAATTACAAGTTCCAAAGCACCACAATGGCCACACATATATCCATAACTCATTGAC
This sequence comes from Capsicum pubescens, assembly GCA_030864215.1. Taxonomy (NCBI): domain Eukaryota; kingdom Viridiplantae; phylum Streptophyta; class Magnoliopsida; order Solanales; family Solanaceae; genus Capsicum; species Capsicum pubescens. Next base: position 116,612,120 of record CM061546.1, read on the forward strand.
TACGACATTTCATCAAACACTTGACATGCATGAACTTGAAAATGAATGGGGATTTCATATTATTATACTAGTATGGAACTTTTCCTTCACATAGGCATTTAATCCAACACATGGGGAGCATGTTTTGGTTATACAATTATCAATAAATCGAATAATCATAGATACATCAATTAACCTATAAATTTAAGGGGTTTATCATAGTTATTATGAAAATCTTCATATACTAGGGTCAATAATTAGAAGAATGTAATTTTAAACATGAATCAAAACCCCACAACATCATGAACATGAAATTTCAATTCTATTGAAATCAAGAACATTCATAAATACACATATCTTGTATTTTGAAAAGAGATTCTTGAGTTCATGGTTGAAAGGGACCCATCAATCAATACATGACATACCGGGGTTATGAGTTTCTTGAAGTTCTTGAACTTGAAGAACTTGAATTTCTTAGTTTCTTGAAAAAGGATTTGGATCTTGTTCTTGGGGACTATCTTTGAGAAAAAACCCTAATTTGATGTTGTAGATGGATAATGAACTTATGAGCCTTGATATGATATAATTAGAGGTTAAAATGGGGTGAAAAGGCCCAAATACCCTTTTAAAGATGACTTTAAAATAACTGAACTAAATATGTGACGGTGGGTGCGCGGTCCATCGTTGGGTGGATGGTCCTTCGATCCTGACCATCGATCCTGGGCAGAATAGGGGTTCACTGCCTGTACTGTGACAGCTTGGGCAATGGTCCGTCGCTAGCTCGATGGTCCATTAGCTTAAGCCATCATCCTTAGATAGTAGGTGGTTTCACTGCCTCCACTGCGACAGCTTGGGCAATTGTCCTTCACGAGCTCGATGGTCTGTCGACCCTCACCATCGCACTTGGTTAATTTTGTCTGCTTTCTATAAAACGGCCATAACTTTCTACCCTAATATCTGATTTGGACAAAACTGGTATCGTTGGAAATGTTATTCAATTTCCCACATGATAAAAAGTTGAAATTAGGGAAATTCAATCTTGTTTAAATATTAATCATCTAGGAAGTCATCAATAACTCTTTTTGAGACTAGATTTGACTTAAAGAAAGTTTGAGGTATTACAATATCTCCCTCTTGGGATTATTCATCCTCGAATGGGGCTGACTGAGAGGGGAGAAATGAAAGACTGAAGCACATCCTAAACATGAATGACTGAAACATGACTCCATGACTAACATGACTGATAAACTAATAAATATCATACTGAACATTCATATTTGATGCATGAGTAACTGATTCATGAATGCATGACTGAGTGTTCTGATGAACCAAGGTTCTCACAATGAGAATGCATGTCTGATGCATGATTATATAATTGAACTAATACATGAATTCATGACTGACTATGCAATGGTACTTAATACCAAGTTTATAATGAAATTCTGAACATGAAATAGATACTAAGCTTGTCACTGAAATCTGAACATATTACTGAAAAACTTAAGGAGAACTGTTACCTTGAGCTAGATATGAGTTGGCATAGAAGAGGTGAGGATACTTGGTCCACATGTCTGCTTTTTCTTCCAAAGTAGCTCACTCAACGGACTGATTCCGCTAAAGAACTTTGACTAGAGGGAGTTTTTTGTTCCTCAGTCTATGAGTCTGGTAGTCAAGAATTTTGATTGGAATCTCTTCATAAGAGAGGCTATTCTGAACATCTTTGTTCTGAATACAGAATACAACTACTAGGTCACCTATGCACTTATGGAGCAAAGATACATGGAAGACTGGATGAACTGAGGCTAGATCTGAATGCAATTCGAGCTCATAAGATACCTTTCCAAAAAGACTGAGAATTTTAAAAGGACCGACATATCGTAGGCTGAGCTTTCCCTTCTTGCAGAATCTCTTCACTCCCTTCATGGGAGAGATCTTTGGATAGACCCTTTCTGCGCATATCTAGATAATAATTCTATCAGTTGTTAGCATCCTGGAGTCTTTCTCTGATCAACTGGACCTTCTCTAAGGCATCGAATACTGAGTCAGTCCCTATGACTAAGGACTCACCAACTTTGAACCATCCGATTCGAGGTCTGCATCTCCTACCATAGAGATCCTCGAATGGATCCATCCAAATACTGGAATGATAGTTGTTGTGGTATGCAAACTCAATAAAAGGAAAATGGTCATCCCAAATACCCTTTAAATCGATTGCACAAGCCCTTTGCATATCTTCTAAATTCTGAATGGTCCTTCCTGCTTGACCATCTGTCTTAGGATAAAAGGTTGTACTGAGATGAACTTGGATACCAAGCCCCTTTTGGAATGTTTTCTAAAAATAAGAGGTGAACTGGGTACCTCTGTCTGAGATAATAGATAATTGAACACCGTGCAATCTGACCAACTCTCTAATATCGAGTTTGGCATAATCCTCGTCTGAATAAGTGGTACGGACTAGAAGGAAATGAGTTGATTTGGTCATCCTATATAAAATGATCCAAACTGAATTATGCTGGCGACAAGTACGAGAAAACCCATCTAAAGTCCATGTTCACTTCTTCCCACTTCCAAGTAGGAATACTGAACTTCTGCATGGACCCACTAGGCTTCAGATGCTCTATCTTAATCTACTGATATATAGAGCATTTCTCCACAAACTCTATAAATTATCTCTTCATCCCACTCCACTAATAGATTTCTTATAAGTCGTGGTACATCTTAGTGTCCCCTGGATAAAAAGTATAGCGCGCACCATGCGCTTCTGCAAGAATTCACTGCCTTAAGTCATCTACACCTGGAACACACAAATAACCCTGACAATGCAGAACACCATCTCCCCCTTGGGAGAAAACCTCTACTTTCTGATCCTTGAGTGACTCTTTCAACTTGACTTGACTGGGATCTCTATCTTACCTTTCTTTCACCTCAAAAACTCGAGATGATTCTGAACTACTCTGAACCCATATATCACCCTCCTCTGTATCGACTAAGAGAACGCCTAGTCTGGCAAGATAATGGATTTCCTAAGCTAACTTCTTCTTACTGTCCTCAATATGAGCAATACTACCCATAGACAGTCTACTGAGAGTGTCGGTCACAATGTTGACCTTTCCCGGATGATAAAGGAAACTAATGTCATAATCTTTCAAGAGCTCTAACCACCTTCTGTGATGAAGATTGAGACCTTTCTGATAAAAGACATAATGAAGTTTCTTATGATCTATGAACACATCTACATAAACCCGTATAGATTATACCTCCAAATCATTAAGGCAAAAACTACGACTGCAAACTCAAGATCATGAGTAGTATAATTCTTTTCATGGGGTTTAAGTTACTTGGATACGTAGGCTATGACCTTACCATGATGCATGAGGACATAACCCAAACGTACTCTGGATGCATCACAATACACTACAAACCTATCTGGACCATCTAGAGGAGCTAAGACTGGAGCTAATATGAGTTGAGTCTTCAACTCATGTAAACTCTTCTCGCAGGGATTTGACCGCTGAAACATGACTTTCTTCTAAGTTAATCTGGACATAGGGGATGTAATAGAAGAAAATCCCTCAACAAATCATCTGTAATAGCCACCCTAACCTAAGAAACTCCTGATATTTGATAGACATACAGGGCGAGACTAGTTTCTTACTGCTTCGATCTTTTGAGGATCAACTCTAATGCAATCACCAGAAATGATATGGCCAATGAATTCTACTGACCTGAGCCCAAATTCGTACTTACTAAATTTGACGAATAGCTGATGATCTATGAGGGTCTGAAGGACAATTCTGAGATGGTCTGCATAATCACGCAAACTACGGGAATAGACCAGAATATCATCTATGAAGACTATGACGAACATGTCCTAGTATTGCCTTAACACGCGGTTCATCAAGTCCATGAAAGTGGCTGGGGCATTGGTAAGACCAAAGGACATAACTAAGAATTCAAAGTGACCATATCGAGTATGAAAGACAGTTTTCATAGTGTCACATTCTCTAACTCTGCGCTAATGATAGCTTGATCTGATGTCCATCGTAGAGAAATAACTAGAACCCTAAAGTTGGTCAAACAATTCATCAATTTTGGGAAGTAGTACTTGTTCTTGATCGTGACTTTGTTGAGCTGACGATAGTTTATACACAATCTGAGAGAACCATCTTTCTTGTGTATGAATAAGATTGGTGTGCCCCATAGGGACACACTTGGCCTGATGAATCCCTTATCTAAGAGATGTTTCAACTAATACTTCAATAGTATGAGTTGTGCTGGTACCACTCTATATGGAAGAATAGATATAGGCTGAGTATCTGGAAGAAGATCGATGCCGAAGTCTATTTCCTTTTTGGGAGAAATTCCTGGAAGATCTTCAGGAAAAATATCTGAATATTCATTCACAATTAGGACTGATTCGAGACTTGGAATTTCAGAACTAGCATCCTTAACTCAAATAAGATTATAGACACATCCTATAGATATTATTTTCCTTGCCCGAAGGTAGGAAACAAGCTGACCTCTGAAAGCCGAAGTGCTACCCCTCCACTCTAGGATAAGTTCATTTGGAAAATAAAACTTGACTATTCTCTTGCTGTAGTCGACTGTAGCATAGAAGGAATGAAGCCAATCCATGCCAAGAATGACATTAAAATCAGTCATCTCTAATTTGACTAAGATGGCTGAAGTGTTATTCATAGATACCATAGCAGAATAGTTCCTGTATACACATCGGGCTATGATGGTTTTACCCATTGGGGTAGAGACTGCGAAGGGCTCTACTAGAATTTTGGGACTTACTCTGAAATCAATTTCTATATAGAGAGTAACAAAAACAAAGAAGCTCCTGGATCTAGAAAATCATAAACATGCATATGAAAGATCTATAATGTACCAGTAACCACATCAAGTGAATTTTCCTGATCTTGCTAGGACTGAAGAGCATAGAGTTTGTTTAGGAATTGCCCACGAGTAGTGCTGGAGGTGGTACCCTACTGGTTTGGGCGACCGGACTGAGCTATGGAATGGTTCTACTGACCCTGAGGACCTTGCTGAGGAAAGTATCTGACTCTTTTGCCTGTCTTGCCACATCCGAAACAAATACCACTGCCAGCTCTACAAATACCCTTATAGTTCTTTCCATAAGTCTGGTAAACAAGATAGGTGCGTGCACTTCTAACATTTCCCTAAGACTTAGATACTAGCGCTCTATCTCTGTTACCGTCCCTGAACTTAGGAGAAGGAGCACTGGCTGAAAAAGGAGCTAAAATTAATGACTTAGGATAAAACTGAGAATAGTTTCCTCTCTCTGACTTAGGTAGAGCAAAGTTAAAACTACACGTCCTAGCTCTTTTATTCTGCTTCTCCCTCATCTTCATCTTTTGCTCTTCTGTCTGTTGAGCATGGGTCATAAGCCTGGCTATGCTCATGTCACTATTCAACATCATGGACCTTCACTCATTAAACATACTGTCATTTACCCAAGAAACAAACATACTCATCTTGGCCCTACTATCTGCAACCACATGAGGAGCATATCTGGCTAATTGAGTAAATTTAAGAGAATACTCTTTCACTATCATGTTTCCTTGCTTGAGGTTTATAAATTCTAACACTTTAGCTTCTCTCATCTCTAGGGGAAATAATCAATCTAAAAATGCAATAGTAAACTCCTCCCACTCAATAGGCCCTAGATCTATAGCCCCCTCTAACTTTCACTATTTGTACTAAGTGTGAGAAATATCCTGAAATTGATATGCAGCTAGCTCCACACTTTTACTAGAAGTAAGCCCCATGATATCCGTAACCTTCTGAACTTTATCAAGAAATTCCTAAGGGTCCTCATCTGACTTAGACCTAAAAAAGGATAGAGGATTCATTCGGATAAAGTCCCAAATTTTGGCTGGAGCTAAATTGGCCATTAGGTTCGCCGAAATGACAGTTGGTCGTTAATTCTGAGCAGCAACTAACTGAGTAAGAGTAGTTAATACAGCTCTAAACTCTGCATTAGAAATATGTTCGCACAAAGATTCTTTGGGCTGAGGGGCTGACTGATTTTTATTTCTTTTTTAGGAGGCATGTTCTATAGAAGAAAGGGAGAAACAAATTAGAGAAGACTGAGAGATTTATTGGTGATTATGCTCACTATCACGACTTGAATACTGAAATAAGGGAAACTGTTCCTAAAATATCTTATAGCCTCATACATAAATGTGGCGTCCAACACACCCATGCACAAGACTCTACTAGATGTGGCTTTCAGACTTTCTAAGATACTATTGAACTTTAGGATTTGATACAAAGTTTGTAACACCCCGAATATGGTACCCGGAATTCTACATGGTGCTCATGACCCCGAAGGACCATAAGCTAACCCATGACTGATATCTGTACCTGAACACTGCATAAAATACTGTATAAATGCAGAATTAAAGGTTTTAAGGTCGTAAGGTTCAAAATAGAGACATAATATCAGATAAAAATATAACATCTAAATGTGGTATGAAATACCCAAAATGTCTGAAATAAATTTCTGAATATGATAGTCTGAAAGACTCTAAACTGTTTGAATAAAAAGTTGATGGGACATGTCCCCAACTAACTCCAACTACTAAAATAAATTAATTAATGATATAATAAAGTAATAGTTATGTCCTCGAAGGATAAGGACTCACTGCTAACTTTGACTGCAGAGACTAGAATGCTACTGAGGATATGGAGCTCGTGCTTCTAAACCTATGGTATAAAACACCATAGCACAAATGCGTCAGTATGACTGAATGTACTGGTATGCATAGGTGGTAGGATAAATGCAAAGAGTTCACATGCATGAACTATACTAACTGACTAAATAATATGAACATGAGGATACATGCATGAATACATAATAACTATAACTGAGTTTGTGATAACATGATTAATGAATTTGAGTTCTGATAAAATAAGATACCGATAACTATACAATTAAAATAACTAATACTGAAAGACTATATCTGACAGTCTAGTTTCTGATGGAAGTAGCTGAGTTTCGTACTATTCAGAGTTGATTGTATCTGACTATCCTGAATTCTGTAGAACATCTGAGTCCTATTACTGAGACTGAATAACTGTATCGGACGGTCCTGATCTATAACTAAATATGTGGGAAGTATTTATCTAACCAACATGCCCAAAATTATGCAATATAGCTGAGTTAGGTTCTAATTTGTAACCCTAATTGGAAGGGTGTCAATACCGCTCCACTAGTAAGGACAATCAGTGAGTAACCCTCATATAAAAGGTGACTCTAATGAGAATGGTGTGAACCCTCATATAACAGGTTAAGACACCTTATCTACTCTCATATGATAGGCTATGATGTATCAACCTACGCTAGCTACATAGTTCTAGAACGTAAGGATTGCTTCTAAGAATCACACCCTTATATAACAGATGGGTTCCCATCCATTGGTTTGCTGGGTACAAACTTCCACTCCCATCTGATAGATACTGAATATTATTAACTGAACTGACTGGACTGAGTTTACTGAGTTTCGTTGATTGACGGAATACTACTGAGATTACTGAGTTTTCCTGAGTCATGAGATTTGTTGAATTCTATGGATTATGGCTTGACTGAGATTATCTTGAAAAAATGATACTGATTCTAGGCACATCGCTAAATTTTTAGGTACAAGTACCCCCATGACATGATGAGAAGAAACTGACAAAGCATGACTTTCTTGAATACATGACTACATAAACAATCCATAATATAATAAGTTGGTGAATTCATGAAGAACAAGTTCTAAAGCACTACAATGGCCATACATATATCCATAACTCATTGACTATGACATTTTATCAAACACTTGACATGAATGAACTTGTACATGAATAGTGATTTCATATTATTATACTAGTATGACACTTTTCCTTCTTATAGGCATTTAATCAAACACATGGGGATCATTCTTTGGCTATACTATCATCAACACATCTAATAATCATGGATACATCAATCAACTTGTAAATTGGAGGGGTTTATCATGGTTATTCTGCAAATCTTCATATACTAGGGTCCATCATTGGAAGAATGTAATTTAAAGCATGAATCAAAACCCCACAACATCATGAATATGAAATTTCAATTATATTTAATTCATGAACATTCATAAATACACAAATCTTGTATTTTGAAAAGAGATTCTTGAGCTTCATGGATCAAAAGGGACCCATGAATCAACACATAACATACCAGGGTTGTGAGTTTCTTGAAGTTCTTGGACTTGAAGAACTTAAATTTCTTAGTTTTTGAAGAAGGATTTGGATCTTATTCTTGGGGATTATCTTTGAGAGAAAACCCTAATTTGATGTTGTAGATGGATAATGAACTTATGAGCCTTGACTGATATAATTAGAGGTTAAAACAAGTGGAAAAGACCCAGATACCCATTTAAAAATGACTTTAAAATAAATGAATGAAATATGCGACAGTGGGTGCGACGGTCCGTCACTGGGTTGATGGTCCTTCTATCCTGACCGTCGTACCTAGACAGAATAGGGTTCACTACCTCTGCTCCGACATCTTAGGCGATGGTCCATCGCTAGCTTGACGGTCCATTTTCCTTAGCTTCATCCTTAAGCAGAAGATGGTCTCACTGCCTCCGCTACTACGGCTTGGGTGAAAGTCTGTCTCTTGCTCGACGGTCCGTCGACCCTCACCGTCGCACCTAGGTAGTTTTGACTATTTTCTATAAAACTGCCATAACTTTCAACCCTGATACCGGATTTAGACGATATTGGTATCATTGTAAATATAATTTAATTTCCCACATGTTAAAAAGTTGAAATTGGGGAAATTCTATCTGATTTAAATATTAATCATTTAGGAAGCCATCAATAACTCTTCTGGAGACTAGATTTGACTTAAAGAAAGTTTAGGGTATTAAAGTTTACTAATAGTTAGTACCAACCAAAGTCATATACATGGTGCCTAATTGAATAATATGATGTGAAAGTACGGATGTTGGATTTTGAGCTTAAATTGATAGGATCATTAAATTTTGATTTGTGTTTCTCGAGGACAAGCAAAGCCCTTAAGTTGGGGTTTTGACACTTATTTATATGTCTTTTCTTATGATTTTGTGTTGTTAATTCATAATATGACCATATTATCAATTCTATAGTGATCTTCTTAGGTACTTTGGCTATACAATGAGTTTTGAATAAAATAAACACACAAATGAAGGAAAGAGGCTTAGAATAATGCATGGATCACGAATTTTTCACCTACCCATACAAATGGGGACTTGGGCACGCATATGAGGCCGCAGATGAAAAAAACCATGAACTAAAGGAAATAGAAACCTCACTTGTGAAGCTGACCTATGTAAATAGGTGCCCACTAGCACTGACATATGTATCACCAGGTGACCAGAGCAGTGAATTTTTTTTTATTATTTGAGAATCAATTTTTTTTATCTATAAAAGGGAGTTAGTAAATCTAAAACATCACCTTTGGAACATTTTTAAACCTTGGAGTTATTGACCCAACACCATTAAAGTGAAGATTTCAAATCTTCGTAGTGAATATATTTTAATCCTTTCTTCATTTTATTTCTTTATATTTAATAGCTTCATTCATGAATGTTGTTGTTGGACACGAAGTAGTGATTATGTTTTGAATTTGATTTTTGATATTACCTCATGTTTTTGTATTGATTTAATACTTTTGATTTATAAATAGGTTTGCTTGTTTAAACTCATCTCATACTCTATCGACTTTTACTATAGTGGAGTTGGAAAGAGGGGATTAGAGTGGGGATTGATCATCTACTTTGATTAATTCTTAAAATATCTAATTGAGGTTCGAAAAGGTTAATTTAGCATGATTTAGGTTGAATGCCCTATCTAATGGGTTTTTTACAAGACATGGTCAATCCTAGTATAACCATATATAGGAACTATTCATTTTGACACTTTTATACTATCCGATAGAATTTAGCCATGAAATATTCGTCTATAGATCAAAAGACGTGGAAGATACTTGAGGTTTCAAAGACAAGCTGTTAATCTGTGACTAATCTTGAGTACTTAATTAAAATACATTGGATCATTGATAGAATTGATTCTCTATGTTATCTTCCTTGTTTTCCTTGATTGTGAAAGCCATTGATCACCTTTTTTGAATTAAATATGGTTCTATACTTGTTACTATTTAATTACAAAAATAGTTAAAATATTTGTATATTTGTTTTGGATTTTAGAAAGTTACTTTTATTTTTCACTTTCTTGACTACTAGTCACATTGTTCCTCATGGATTTGATCCCGATCCTATGTTGGGTAAATATATTTTCAGAAACTACATATACTCATGGGTGTATTTGAGCATTATAAATATACTAGGATTAAGTACATATCTAGTTTGAACTACATTATAAAATAATCTGAGGTGTAATCTCATGAAGTAGAAGACTGAACAATTCAAGCTTGATTTATTCTAACGATCAAAGAAGATGCCACCAAATAGATATGTACATAAGATGTCTCATTTAAAGGATGGGATACTTTGAAGTATATCTTCCAAGTAACCTATGCCTACCATTGAAATAGAAAAATGGCAAATTTTACTGAGTGAGTGTGACATTGTATATGTGACTCATAAAGTATTCGAGGAGCAATCCCGGCAGATCATCCTGTAGAGATTCTAGTCAATAAAAATTATGAACTACTCCAAGATTATTTTCAAGTTAAAAAGTCTTGTTTGTAGGAAAAGACATTTCTAAATCTTACCCCTATTGGATATAGTTCTTTAATAAAGCATTTAATTTCAAAAGTATAGGAATTAGAGAAGTCTTGGTATTAGAAAATGATCAACATTATTAAATAACAACCAAACACTTTCCATATACCAATAATATTTGTGTATGAAACTTGTATTCTTAAAATTAGATGGGCTATTAATCTAGTGTGTAAGAATTAGTGACTATTGAAGATTAAAATTCATTGATTTATCAAGTTTGAGGAGAATAGTGATATAAACCAAAATATAATAATAAAGAATAAGGTAAAGGGAACAAAAGACAATAAATAAAAATATATATAAGATAGACACAAAAAGAGGAACATAAGTAAACCAAAGGTATATTATAACCCAATGATCCTCGAACGTAATCCTAATATAAGCAAATAACTCATTGAAAGACCAAGAAGGAAATTAAAACCATCACAGCCAGCAATATTAAGTAAATTAATAAGATCTCAACAAGATCAATAACAATCCTAAGTGTAAGTTCATCAAAAATCATCAAAGTGTAAGAACAAAGAAACATAAATATTGATAGCCATAGTTTGTTTATTACAAAATGATCCCAAAAGTTACCCTAAAGCCAATTTCCCAATTGGGTGATCCTCCAACTTTGCCAATCTTCATCATAGTTGATCACAAAACTACACCTCATCGCTAAAGCATTACTAATTTTAATGGATTAGAATCTTTGGGGCAATTTGGTTTGTATCATCCTCTCCTTGTTGAAGAGAGTTTGTCCTAAAATTCAAGAGATCATCATTTACAAGATCAACACTATTTAGGAAGTCATTGGCATCAGAATGATTCATAACTTGCTTAACCAACTAAAGAGGAATATTATTTGTTCCTTCTTGTGAAAAAATCTTATCAACTGGAACTTTATTGTCATGCATATTTTGGATGTCACATTCCCATCACATGGGTCCTCTACAACCTGCATATTTTCATCAAAATTCGCAATCCTTTATACGTGGTTCTCTTTTTCTCCATTTCATCTTTGTAGTATGGGTTACCTTTCCAAAGTATAATTGCTGGTTGAGTTGGGAAGTCACTCATTTCCTATCCTCATCTTTGATAATTAAACTATTGGGTACCCTTAATATTAGGATTACCTCCTTCTCTAAGGGGATACCTTGGAGCATTTTTATTAATAGTTTTCTTTTCAAAAGTCCTATTGAACTCGGAACCTTGATCCGTTGTTGGTGACACTTGATTTCTCACTTTGGGGTTTATGGGTTTGTCCACCTTAATATCTCACTCAATATCAATAGATGGTTGTAAGAGATAACCCATCTAGACATATTTGTGTATTGATAATCCATACGTAATTTCTTGATTCAAATCTACTTTGAATTTGATCTTGGTGTGTTGTTTATCGTCGTTGTAATAAAGCTTAAAGATTATGTTTTGGACTTTATCATAGTATATTTTAATTCTCTAGTCTTCTTGACTCAAACTGTAAAACTTGTCAAACAACACTTATCTATTCCTCTCTAACATATACTTGGCTCTCATAAGGTCCTTCATTACATTTAATATTTGATAATGACCTCCATAAATAATCGTTTGCATTCTCTTGGTAGATTCCCACCAAATTAATTCATATCCTACTTATTGAGCAATGACATAGGTCGTCTTCTTAACACCAGGTAAAATATTAGCTTAAAAGTTCTTATCACTTTGCAACTCCTGTTTAAAGTGTCATTTCGGATCACTATCTCCTTAAAAACTAAGAAGAGTAACCTTAATAGATTTGAGGCCCATGTAACAACCTCCATATTCATATTGGTACCTTGGACCATTTTCTTTAGCACCTTACCCATAACCTCTTTCAATGTGTCCCTCAAACTTTCCTTTAACTCCAACGAATTGGTTGGGAGGAATTTATTTAAGTAGGTCTTGTTATAGTTGGTTTGCGTATTGTATCCTTTTATAGTACGGTACTGGAACTTGTGTCACTTTATAGGGTAGGTAGTAGGGTTGGAAAAAACCTTGCGGGCTCAATTTCTTTAGCATTTCATAGTTTGAAACTTGGTTTTATGGTATTTAATAAGTACAATGTGAATTTTAGATCTTGAGGTGGTGGTGAGTTTTGGGCATTGTTTAGGGTTGGTTAAATTGTAAAGGTTGACTACATTTCATGGATTTTTATCCGACGTAGTATTAGGTAAGGGAGGGTAAAACATGCGGTGGAGAATTCTAGCACAAATATTAGAGCAATTCTCTTAGACTTGCCTACTCAAGGATGCTTTGAGATTGTTTTGTTGAGTAGAACTTGAAGAGTTAAGATTACCCTCAAAACTTAACATCCTTTCATCATATTTGTCACTCTTCCTTCCACATTTGATATCTTCTCATTCATGTTTGAAATCTTTCTCTTTATTACATTTATATCTTATTGCAACCCCATGATAGCCTCAAACAAACGGTCTAGGTTTTCCCCGCTCATGATAGGTTGGATCTCATCTCCCGATGCCATGGTATCTATCAACAAGACACTCCACATAACAAAAAAACAAGGTTAATAGTTGTGAAATAAAATTTCACAATTACTAGTGCCTTCACACTTTGACTGGCTCACAATTGGCTCGTCTTGTTCACATTGGTATATGACATGTAAATTTTCTACTCTCGGTTATAATGGATTTTTGTTAGAGAATAACAGATGACATGATAGAAAAACTAAATGACTTGACTCATGGAAGTTAACTAAGAAATAAATGATGAAAGCATACAATGAAATGGACCAAAAACAAATAAAATGGACTAAAGAACATAGAAACAACTAATTAGGGTTTTTACTAGTTGAAATTATCCTTAGGAATCAAAGAAAGTGATTATGAATCAAGAAAATTAAACTAGAATATTAGAACCTAAGAAAAAATTGATTTAGAGTTGTTGACTTGCGTTGGTTGAGGTGTGGACACACCTGGGAATCTACCTATGTTTATGGGGAACACATGTAAAAATAAAAAGTGAAGCAGGTGACCTACATTTTTCAACTATCCACACAGGTGGTCATCTACTGGAACAGGTGGTGTGGGCAGAACAACTATAGCCTCTGAAAATTAAGCTCTTGTGGGCCCTTTTTGTACTCTATTCCTTAACTTTTCCCTTTTTGGAATATTCTATTTTTGTAATAACACTAGTACACCTTCTCTTTCCTTCTTTTTGAGATCAAACACCCCCTTTGAAAGATTCTTCTTCAACAAGACATGAATTTCATGACCAATATCAAGAATATGGATAAACTTAAAAAATTCATAACTTCTTCATTTTAGCTCAAAATTTCACGAAATTTGAAACCCAACTTTCCCTTGAAATATAGAACAACCTCCATCAACATTGAAGCCTCGATTCCAAGACCATTAGTCCAGCTTATGAAACCTATTTTCAATTAAGAACATCAAATTAAACCCCAATAGATTTCTTAACTATCTTTGCTCAAATTTTAGATCCAATCTCTAATTGATGAGGACAACAATCTCCAATACAAATCAATGACCAATTTAGCCCAGATCTAAGAACCCATTTATTATTTTATATTTTTTTAGAGTAACAATGGTATTTTCCACAAATCTACTCCAATAAATACCAAGTTTCAAATCTAAACTCAAATTGTACTAGAGAACACAAATCTAATCTTAGGAACTCAAGATAACAAAAAAAAACTCAAAATTTTTGGAATTTTTTTGAGATTTTTTGTTCAATACCACAACCCAAGACTAGAATCATGGGAAAGATCCTACCCTCGACTTTGATACCAAATAATATGAACCAAAAAATAATAATAAATTGAATCGAAAGAGAGTTAGAAAGAAAGTATAAAACATATACACAAGAAGAGAAATTTAATCAAACAAAAGGTATATTAAAACAATGATTCTCGAATATAATGCTAATAGAAGCACCTAGATCCTATGAAAAACGAGAGGAAAATTAATCCCCTTACAATCAACATTTATAATTAAATCAATAGGCTCCCAATAATCTCAATAAACACTATCAAGTGTAAGTTCATCAAATATCATCCAAGTCTAAGAAAAGAGAAAATCTAGCTATTAATAGCCATGGAATGCTTATTTCAAAATGGCCCCAAAAGTGATGCTAAATAAAAAATAGCCCAAAAGTGATCCTAAAGCTAATTTTCCAATTGGTCGATCCTCCACCTTAGCCAATCTTTTTCATGATGGATTATAAAACTCCTCTTCATCCCTAAATAATTGTCAGTTGCAATGGATTAAAATCTTTGGGGTAATTTGTCTTGTATCAAATAGGTCATAGAGAACTTCAAGATCATGCTATATGTGGAACTAGTGTTACATTTATGCAAGATATAAAAAAGATCTAGTTCAAACACATTAAGAGGGAACAAACTGAGTTATCTAATGCTTCATCGACTATATATTTTATGTTACAATACTCAGATGAAAGTTACATCGATCTATTAGAGAGAAGTTTGAATGAGCAACCAGCATATTATATATAAATTAAAGCAGAACTAGGTGGATAACCATGGAATTTTGATATTAAGAGGTATTTGGAGACCAGGACTATCTTGAAGATGCAACTGTTAATGATAAAAAGAAAAACCACCGAATGGCCTATAATTTATTTTTTAATAGAGAAATCCTTTATAAATGGACTCTAGATCTAGGATACTTAAGATTTAAAGATTCCATTAAGGCCATAAATTTTCTACAGGAAGTACATGCCAGAGTTTGTAGAACTCGCATAACTGATTCAACCTAGACAAGAAGATTCTTTGAGTTGGATATTGCTGAATGAATATAGAGAATTCCTATAGAAAACTTGTGAAAAAGTGTTGCATGTTCCAAATAGATGAAGATTTGACCTGAGTGCCGCCTAATAATTTTATGATATATGAATAATGTGGACATTTGTAACTTGGGGCATGGATGTCATTAGACCGATAGAGATAACAACTTCCAATGGACATAGATATATTTAGGTCATCATGATTATTTATCAAATGGGTAGAAGCTGCTTCTTATAAATATCTGACTAAGAAGTTGAAGAAAAACTATTCATAGTAGTCAATCATCACATAAAATGGAGAAAATTTCAATAGACACTTGATGAAAGAGATATGATTAAATTTTAAGATCATACACAAAAATTGTACTATGTTTCATCCTTAACTAAATAGATCCGTAGAAGTTACCACATGTATATCAAGAATAACTCAAGAAAAATGGTCGACATTCACAGATTTTTGCATGAAATATTGCCTTATACTTTATTATGATACTAAACAATAGACATAACTTTACTACAGAGACTTCCTATGTATTTTGTACTGCACACACAAGTGGTGCTACTCAATGTTATTAAAATATCCTTCATAAAAATCATTCAAGAAGATGATCTAAGAAACATAGAATGGGTCTATGGTGTTCTATGAACAACTTATACTTATTTATTAGAGGAGAATGAGTGCCTTATTCCATAGCCAACTTTACCGACAAAGAATTATTTATATATTAAACGAAAGACAGATCGTATCTTTAAAATAAGACAGTTGATTATTTAGAATATTGTTCCTCATAAGAGAAAAATAAGAAAACATAGCTTTGAATTAGTAAGGATCCTATATTCTCCACAAAGTGTTAGCTAGTTGAGCCTTGATTTGTCTGAGATGGATATCCAACAGTGGTCAAGGAAATATACTCCAATGTTATATAGAGTTTCTACATATTAAGATGGTGTTTATTTATGTTTCTTTTCCTATAATAACACTTTCCTACTTGTTATTATTATATAACTTTGTAATAGTTTAAATTTCCCAATCTGTATAAGCAAGTTATGTCCTTTTTAGTGAAATAAATTTTTCTTGTTATTTTTTAGTCACGGTTATGAAGAAAACCACACTAGTAGACCTGGAGGTGGGAGGTTTGTGCGCGAGTGTGAAGGCATTGATGTGATAAAATGGTTGCAGGAGTGAAATCACAATTTAAGTCACAAACCCTATTTATTTGGTATTTGTATTTTTGGAGCTAGGAATATTTTATTTAAGAGGTTCTCAATACATACTTCCCATATAGACATTGTTTATGTCATTTTACATTCACTTTGCTAATTATTTAATAGTGTCTGATACATTTTTTGTAATTTTGATTTACATAGTTGAGATTTAAAATTCCAAAATTAAGAAATTTATATATTTTGGGTTGAGGATCAATTGGTGATGGGTTATCATTGATATTTTGAACTTAAGGTCTTTATACGGAAGAACTGACTTTGGCATCAATTTATAGAATATTTATTACTATCTCATTTTTAGTCGTGTATGAATATAAAATTTGGGATTTAAGCCTTAAGTTAAGAGATTGTATATTGATACGAAGGTTTATTTAAGCTTCATTTTCAATACAATTTCATATTTAAGTTTCTTACGCTATGAATAACATAATTTTCAATTAAAATTCTAGTTTTGCCATTACCGGCTCATGGTTGACTTTCAAATTAATATTTTGGATCTCCAAATTAACGTATTATAATATGAGTGTCTATGGTTTATTTTCTTACCTATAATATGTATGTGATCAGATTAAGTGCTCTTGGAGGCGTTATGAAAAGATAATGCCATGATTTATCCTTATGAGCTTCATTTAAGGCAAGTTGACACTTATTTTACTCATTTTAAAAGTTTATATGTGTTAGTTTCTAGTATTGGGGTTAATGGGGGTATGCTGGTACCATATAGATATGATGAAATACATTTATTATGGTGCCAAATATGTTATAAAGTATTAAAATAATTATTGACTTGATTGAACTATCCTCCCATATTTTCTATTAATATTTCATAGTGTGTAAAGTGGAATATTGATATTATCAGACATGATAATATTTAAAATAATTGTACTTCCCATTATTTGTGTGAATTTAGTAATTTAGTAGAGATATATGATATTTGGTCATGTAGCTAGTATTTTTGAGATGAGTATACCTTATGTGCCTGGATTAAGATGCTTTTGTTCTTCTTAGCATTGTAAATCATGCACAATCATATTTATATCATGGCATTGATAAAGATTATTAGAAAATGACTTGCATTCCAGATGGGAAAGTGATCCTTGTGGAGTTTACCATTTTTTTCTTGGAATGACTTGCATGCCCAATTGGAAAGTTTTTTAGATGGATTTTACTTTCATACCCGATGGGAAAGTGTTTTAGATGGATTAAAATACTTTTGGTTTACATGAACGATGTGAAAGAGTTTTTGATTGAGAGATGGGAATGATCTCAAGTAAATTCATAATTTGCATGACAAATGGATACTATTTTAGGTGGATATATTAACAACACGAGTTTCGTATGGGTCTCAACTAGATATACAAGGAATTACGTTTATATTGTTGCATATATAGAAGCATATGAATGTATCTCATCATTTACATTATATTTAAGGTAATTATGAAAAGTTATTAACTTCTTTCTATTATTCTAAATTGGGAATTTTTTTTATGTGCAGTATTGTATCCAAATTTTTATAGTATAATTGTTAGATTATGTTGTTGATTTGGCAGGAGATCGAAGATAAAATTAATAGATTTACTTTATGTGGTTTTTAATATCATTTTGAATTAGAGTTAGTTGACGATGTTGTTGAGTATATGTGGTTTTGTACCCATACTTCTTTTTAACTTTATTTCCAGATGCTAAACAATAATCTCCGAGCATGAAGCTTGTATTCTAAACATTACATTGGCTATTAATCTAGACATGTAAGAATTAGTGATTATGGGAAGACTCAAATTCATTGATTTATAGAGTTTGGGGAGAATAGTGATATAAACCAAAATAAAAAATAAGAACAAAGTTAAGGGAATCAAAAGACAATAAACAAAAATGGATAGAAGATAGATACAAAAAGGGGAATGTAAGCAAAAAATGGTATATTAAACCAATGATCCTCCAACAGAATCCCAATAGGAGAACCTAACTCCTATGAATACGAAGAAGGAAATTAAACCCCTCACAACCAATATTTTTAAGCAAAATAAAAATCTCCCAACAAGGTCAATAACACTCTCAAGTTTAAGTTAATCCAAAATCATCAAACTTTAATAATAAGGATACATAACTATTTATAGACATGGGTTGTGTATTACAAAATAGTCCCAAAAGTGACCCTAAAGAACAATTTTCAATTGGGCGATACTCCACCTTAGCCAATCTTCATCATTACGGATCACATAACTTCTCTTTATCCCTAAACTATCACTAATTGCCTTAGATTAAAATATTTAGGGTAATTTATATTATATCATCCTCTTATTCTTAAAAAGATCTTGTCCTCAAATTCAAGAGATCTTCATATGCTAGATCAACACTATCTAGGAAGTCATTGGCATTAGGAGGATTCATAACTTGGTTAACCAAGTCAAGAGGAATGCTAATCTCTCCCTATTGAGGCAAAACCTTTTCAATTAGAACTTTGTTGGCTTGCATATTTAGGATGATGGCATTCCCATCACATGGGTCCTTTATGACCTCCAAATTCTCATGAATGTTATCAATTCTTTATATATTCTTCTCCTCTTGCTCCATTTCATATTTGTAGTAGGGATCACCTTTCCAAAGTATAATGGCTCTTTCAGTTAGGAATTAACTCCTTTGGTGACCCTATCTATTACATTTAAAGCATTGGGTACCCTTAATATTAGGATTATCTTCATTTATATGGGGATACTTTGGAGCATTCCTCTCAATGGGAATATTTTCAAAAGACCTCTTGAACTCGGATATTTGAGCCCATGTTGATGACACTTGATTTCTCACTTTGGGATTGATGGATTTCTCAACCTTAACATCTCAGTAAGCATCAATAGCTTCTTATAAGAGATCATCCATGTGGAAAAACTTGTGTATTGACAATCTAGAGACAATTTCTTGATTCAATCCCACTTTGAATTGGTTCTTGGTATGCTCTTCATCCTCGTTGTAATCAAGCTTAAAGAGTAGGTTTTGGAATTCATCATAGTATACTTCAATTCTCCTTTCTTCTTTCCTCAAATTGTATAACTTAGAAAGAAACCCCTATCTATACCTCTGCGACATATATTTGGCTCCCAAAGAGCCTTTATTACTTTCGATGGTTGATAATGACCTCTATGAAGAACCCTTTTCACTCTTTTAGTAGATTCTTACCAAGTAAATACATCTCTTTCAAATTGATCGATGACATAGGTTGTCTTCTTGATATCTGGAAAATATTAGCTTGAAAGATCTTATCACATTGCAAATCTTATTTGAAGTATCATTTGGGATCACTATCTCCTTGAAAACTATAAAGAGTGACATTAGTAGAGTTAAGGCCCATATCACAACCTCCAAATACAACTTGGTCAATTGGACCATATTCTTGAGCACCATACCCATAAGATCCTTCTATGTGTCCATCAAACTATACTTGAACTCCTATCGATTAGTTAGGTGGCATTTGTTAAAGTGGAGCTTAGTAAGGCAGGTTTGGATTTTGTGGCCTTTGGTTGTATGGTACTTGAACTTTTAGGATTTATAGGGTAGGTATTAAGGTGAGTTGAGACCATGTGGATTCAAATGTTTTGGCATTTGGCAGTGTGGAACTTTGATTTATAGATTTGATAGGGTGGAGTGCAAAGTTTTTTAGCTTTAAATGGGTGTGAGTTTGGGGCATTAGTTTAGGTATGTTAAATTATAGGGGTCAAGCTATTTTTCATGTATTTTGATCAGTATAATTAGTAGTAGGTAAGGGAGGGTAAAATATGTAGTGGAAGTTCTAGGTGAAAGGATAGAGAAAGTCTTTTGGCCACTCGGGGATGCTTTGAGAGTGTTTTTCGAGTAGAACTTACATAGTTAAGTTTCCCGTCCACACTTACTATCCTTTCATCTATATTTGTCACTCATACTTTCACTTTTGATATCTTTTTATTCATCATTGACATCACTCCTCTCATCACATTTTTATCTTTTTGCAACCCCATGATGACCTCAAACAAAGTGTCCTAAATTTTCACTGCTCGTGGTTTATTGGATTTCATCTCCCGATGCAATGGTATCTTTCAAAATGACACTCAACACAACAAACAAACAAGGTTATTGTAAGTTAAATCAAATCTCACAATCACTAGTGTCTTCACACTTGAATTGGCTCACAATTAGCTAAACTTGTTAAACTTTGTTGTTCTTATTGGTATATGAAGTGTCAATTTGCTACTTTGGATTATAAAGGATTCTTGTTTAGAAAATAATAGATGACTTAATAGAAAATCTAAAGGACTTAAATCATAGAAGTTATCTATGAAATAAACGACAAAAGCCTACAAAGAAATGGACAAGAAAGAAATGAAATGAACTCAAGAAATAATAAAAAACTAAGTAGGATTTTTAATAGTTGAAAAGTAGCTTTAAGAATCAAAGGAAGTGATTAGGAATCAAGAAAATAAAAAAAGAAGGTTAGAACCTAAGAAAAAATTAATTTGTAGTTGTTGACTAGTGTTAGTTGAGGTGCGGACGCACTTGGGCATCTAACCACATAGATGAGGAATGTATGTCAAAATAGAAGATGAAACAAGTGGCATGTGTTGGTCACCTGCTGACACAGGTGGCCTTTGAAGAACAACTGTAGCCTACGAAATTTAAACTCTTATGAGACCTTTTTATACTCCTTTCCTTGTCTTTTTCCCTTTTGGAATATTCTCTTTTGGTACTAACACTAACACACCTTTTCTTTCCTTCTTTTTGATATAAAATACCCCTTTTGAAAGATTCTTCTTCAAGAAGACATGAATTTCATGAAGAACACCAAGAACATCGATGAACTTAAAAAATTCATAACTTCATTGTGTTAGCTCCAAAGTTCAGGAAATTTAAAGCCTAAGCTCCCTTTTATATAGAGAAAAACCTCAAATAACTTTGAATACTATATTCCAATCCAATATGTTAAGATTTTGAAAACCATTTGCAATTAAAGAACACCAAATTAAACCCCGATGGATTTCTTCACTTTTTATCTCAAATTTTCAAACTAATTCAAAATAATTAGGATAACAAACTCCAATACACATAAATGCACAATTTAGCTTAGATCTAAGTACCCACTTTCTTCTACTTGCAGCTTCAAGAATCAAACAATGGTATTTTCCTAAAATCAAATCCAATCAGCACCAAATTTCAGATCTAAATTGAAATAGTACTAGAGAACAAAAATATAGACCTAGAAACTCAAGAAGATTAAAAAAAATCAAACTCAAAATTTTGGGTTTTTTGAAAAAAACATATTTTGAGATTTTTTTGTCAATACCACAACCCAACACTAAAATTGTTGGAACAATCCTAGCCTCAGCATTGATACTAAATATTATGAACCAAAATACAAAAACTAGATTAAAGTAAAGGAGATCAAAAGACAATAAAAAATAAGGATAAAATATATAAAAAAAGAAGAGGAACATACGCATACCAAAGGTATATTAAAATAATGATTCTCAAATAAAATCCTAATAAAACCACCTAGATCCTGTGAAGAACGAGAGGAAACTTAAGCCCCTTACAACAAATATTTTTAAGTAAATAAATAACCTCCCAATAAGATCAATAAATATTATCAAGTGTAAGTTCATAAAAAATCATCGAAGTCTAAGAAAAGAGAAAATCAAGTTATTTATAGCTATGGGATGTTTATTACAAAATGGGCTCATAAGTGACTCATTAGTAAAAATGGGCCTAAAAGTGATCCTAAAGCCAATTTCCCAATTGGGCGATCCTTCACCTTAGCCAATCTTCATCATGGTGGGTCACAAAACTTCACTTTATCCCTAGAGCATTGCCAATTTCCATTGATTAGAATCTTTGGGGAAACTTGGCTTATATCAAATAGGTAATAGAGATTTTAAAATCATGCTATATGTAGAACTATTGTGATATTTATACAAGAGGTGAAAGAAGATTAAGTTCAAACACATCCAGAGGATACAAAATGAGCTAACTGATGCTTCATCTATAATATATTTTATGATACAATATTCAAATCAAAGTTAAATCAATTAATTTGAGATAAGTTTGAATGAGCAACCAACATATCGTATACAAGTCAAAGCAGAATCGGGTAGAGAACCATGGTACTTTTATATTAAGAGGTATCTAGAAAATAAGGCATATCTTAAAGATACATTTGTTAATTATAAAAAGAAGAATCACTGAATGGAATACAATTTATTTTTAAATAAAGAAATTCTTTATAAGTGGACTCCATAAATGGGATTCCTAAGATGTATAAATTCCATTGGAGCAACAAATTTTCTAGGTGAAGTACTTATAAAGTGTGTAGAACTCACATAAATGATTCACCATAGACATGAAGATTCTATGAGCTAGATATTTTTGAATAACTACCGAGAATAACTATAATAAATTTATGTAGCAGTGCTGCAAGTTCCAAATATATGAAGATTTCACCTGAGTTCCCGCTAATAATTTTAATGTTATATGTTCAATATAGATATTTGTTGCTTGGGTCATAGATGTTATTATATTGATAAATCAAACCACTTCAGATAGACATATTCATTTTGGTCATCATAATTATGTATCAAATGAGTAGAAGATTCTTCTTATTCGATGTGACTAAGAAGGTCAAAGAAAATTTGTCATGGTAGTCAATCATCACATAAAATAGAATTTTTTTGAATAGATACTTGATGTAACATATAATAGAAAATTTTAAGATAGTACAAAACAAATAACTTTGTATCATCCTTAAATTAATGGAACCACAGAAGCTACCAATAAGAATATCAAGAAGATCTCGAGAAAGATGGTCGACATTTATAGATTCTTGCATGAAATATTTCCTTATGCTATATTATGATACATTACAATAGTTATAAATTTACTAAGGAGACTCCCCATGTACTTTGTATAGGACACGTAGAGGGTGATACCCACTGTGATTGAAATATCCTCGTTGAGAATTATTCAAGAAGATGATCTAATTAACGTTGAATGGGTTCGTGCTAGCTATGACCAACTTATATATATTATTGATAAGAGAATGAGTTTCTTAGTCCATAGCCAACTATGTCAACAAAGAACTATATATATATATTCAACAAAAGAGTAAGAGCACAATGTTTGATATAGGATAGTTGGTCCATAAGCATATTTTTCATCACCAAGAGAAATACAAGGAAAGATTTCTTTTAATTATTAAGGACCATATAGACTCCATAAAGTATTATCTAGAGGAGCCTTGATTTTTTTGAGATGGATCTACAAGAATGGCAAAAGCCAATATAGTCCAATGATATATAGAGATACTATATATAAAGATGGCATTTCTTTATGTTTCTTTTCCTATAATCAAATTTTCTTACTTTTAATAATTATACACTTTATAATAGTTTAAATTTTCCCATCGTATTAGGAAGTTATGCCCTATTTAGTGAAATAAACTATTTCTATTATTTGTAAGTCATGGTTATGAAAAGAATCAAATTAGTGGACATGCAGGTTTTAAGGTTTTTGCACTAATGTGAAGCCATTGTGGTTATAAAATGGTTGTAGGAGTGAAATCACAATTTAAGTAACAAACCCCATTTCTTTGGTATTTTTGACATTTTGGGGACTAGGAAGTTTTGATTCAAGAAATTCTCAATATGTCCTTTGTATATAGACAATGGATATATGATTTTACCTTTATTTTGCTAATATTTAAGAACATACATTAAATTTTTTGTAATTTTGATTTATAATTTTTAGATTTCAAATGCAAAAGTTAAGAAATTGAAATATTTTAGATTTAGGATCAATTGGTGATGGGTTATCATTGTTATTTGGAACATAAGGTCTTTATATGGAATAATTGATTTTTGGATCAATTTACCAAATATTTATTGTTATTTCGTTTTATGTCGTGTATGAAAAAGAAAATTGGGGATTTTGAGCCTAGAGTTAAGAAAATGTATCTTGATATAAAGGTTGATTTAAGCTCCATTTTCAATAAAATTTTAGATTTAAGTTTCTTATGTGATGGATAACATAATTTTCAAATAAAATTTTTGTTTTGTCATTTGATTAGTGGTGAATATACCATTTATTTCTAATCAACATTCATGCACACTAAAATGATTTGAATGTATAAATGAGGCATATATGTGATTAAATGCACTAATATCCATATTTTGCAGGCATACAAGTTATGAGATAGAAAGATGTGGATTGGATCTTAAATGGACAAACAAATGAGGTAAGAAAAACAGCTAGAAGACGTGGAGAAGAAATAAGCCTTAGTTACCACGATCGTGGTCTGAGGGCCACGATTGTGGCCAGTCAAGGCATGTCAATATACCGTGATTGTGATATTTGACTGTGGTCGTGAAAACCGTGATCGCGAACAAGTGTCACTGATCTTGGGAAAGCGGGATTATGTCCATGGTCAGATTTGTAAATTCACATAGTCGTTCACAATTACCTTAAAAATTTCAAATCCTATCTCATAAAAGATATCTTGTTTACAATCTTGAAGGGAACAACATTGTACTAATTTTGGGGTGCAGAATAGCTTAGAGTAGTTTTCAACTGTATGATTAGCAAACTTCATTGAAGATTTATTGAGAATTAAATCTTGAATTTAAATTCTATTTATCTTTCATGAAACAATTTGATGCTGATTTTGGTTTATCTTTGTTCATCATTCTAATGAGTTTCTACTTTCCCTCTTTGGGTTATGTTTTAATGGGGTGCAAGTGTGTGCGTGTTGTGATTGTTAGCTTCAATTATTAGTTCATGTTGTTGGCTTTTACAAATGCTTAATTGTAAAATGGAATTTGTTGGTGAAAATCTAAAATTTCCAAAATCCCCACATCATCTTTGAAAGAGGGATGTGGGTATTATAGACCCTACACTATCCTTGAAAGAGTAATGTAGGTGACATGAGCATTTGTGAACAACAAAAGAGATAATAGTTATTACCTTTTTGTTGTCCTACAAATAAGGATAAATTATAAAATTAATATGCCTTAGGCATCATCCTAGATATATTGTTGCCTAATTAAGGTTTGGTTTCGAAGAGTTGACCACACCCTCTTGGAATTCAAAAGAATCAGTAGGTCAGAGTTTGGTATTTTGTCAAAAGGCTAGTATCGAAATCCCTAATTGATCCTACCCATACATACTTTAACTATGATTTGAAGTTGATCATCTTGCACCCACATACTAGTTTTCCCTAGAAAACCATAGCCCTAATATCCTTTTCTAACATATTATACTTTAATTATTCGTATCCCCGAGTTAGTCCATTTAAATTCAAAAAGTAATCATATCTCTGACATTTTTAAAATACCCCAAATACTTGTATCTAAGGGTTGAACTTAGTGAGAAACTTCCATATCAAACTGACTCAATCACCACTCACATCGTTCCTCGTGTATTCTACCACGACTCTTAGTTGGGTAGATATATTGAAAATGACTGCCTTGCACTTAAATTGAATTTTAAGTTGAGTGTTATCAAAAATTGCACCATTTATGGGGAAAAATTTGGTGCATTGAGTTAGTTTGAAATTTTAGCCTACTTCCTTTGATTCAAACTTTTAAATATTTTTGTTTAATTTTCTTGTGTTTCTTATGTAAGGTAGATTTTTTTTTTTACTTTAAACAATGGCTTCTTGGTAAAAATATGATTTTTGTAGTTGGAAATCCTATCTTGATGATCCATGTCTAGATTTGATGGACCCCACATTCGACAAGATTGTAGATATGCTCCTCGATGATAGATGAAGGAACCATATTGATCCTATTGGGAGTATGACTGATCTTTATATGGTGGTTGAGATGGACATTAGAGTGATTTTCCAAATTCTCCCTCCCCTAATTATGCTAAAAATGCTAGTTATTCTTATGAGTTTATAGGTCACATGATATGGAAAAAGAAGAACAATGTGCCGGATACAACGGTGTTGAAGCAATGCTTCAAATACTTTTGTATCGGCTAACTACAATAGCAGAGGACGTGCACCACATGCATCGATCCAATGAGGCCTCTGGAAGGGATATTATCAAGATACAGGGAAATGAATAAGGAAATAAATCTTTCAAAAACCATTACCTTGCCCACTTTTCAAGATAAAGTTGATCAATAAGAAAGACCAATCTATGTGGTTAATGATGATCTTGGTAGATAAGAATCCTTGGTGATTTCCCAATCAACCAAACCTAATATAATTTGGAGATGCCAAAATCGAGGAAATGGTGATAGAGTCACATGAAGAATCCTAGAAAATCTCTTAAGAAGATTCTAGTCCATTTTGGGGTAAGGATAATAAGAGGGATGTAATTCCAAAATTAAGAGATAGACCTCATTCGAACCTTTTTTAAACTTTATTCTTAGTGGATGTGATGAGGGTCTACCCACCTAAGCAAATAATGGATTTTGGGGAGAAGGAGCACCATCCCTACATATCAAAGTTTAACATTCCAAAAGACCACATGAAAACCCAGTACACAAATGCTAAGGAACTCAACTTCCGATGTTAACTAGTGGCTTATTAATGTTCCCACAATAACCCAAGGAGATGGATTGGAAATTTGATGTGAAATTGGGTAAAAGGTTCAGGTCTTTAAAGTGGAGACATAGAAGCTGTATTGCCATGTCCCCCTTTCTATCATATTTTATCTTAGAAGATCTAAATCTTTTGTTCCTCAACTGCTCAATTCATAGTGAGGGAAATTTAGGACGGAGATTCAAATCTTCAAAGTAGAAAAATAAGTGGGAGTTGAAAATGCTTCATACCATGATGTTAAATTAAGCACTTGACGGGTGGAACCCTATTACGCCATGAAAATTGGTCCATATCCTTTCTTTATAAATTTGATAGTCCAGATTTTATTTTTTTCAATGATTAGTCCATCCATTTGTGGAACTTTATTGTGTATATAATGAATTGAAAAAGAAATATATGGGAGGTTTACATGGTGGACTTAACAAGGGAAAACAGAGGTGTGTATATGCCCTCTGTTACCTCGATCGAAGGCTCTGAGCTCTTATTGTGGTCACCTATGTCTCTGCAATCACAGGCTCTGATCTGCGATCAAGGTCACCTGTGAGTCCATGATTGCGGACCTTTGACCGCAATTATTGTCAAACTAATTTTAAATGACCATCGGTCTTCCATTTCTCCCACACTTTTCCTCCAACTTTCTCTCAAATTGCACTCATTTGTGGAAATATTTTGAGCATTTCAAAGGCATTTTTTCATCCACTCTGCATCTCTTATCTAGTAAGTCCTTCAAGCATATGTTTTTAATTGGTACGAGTAGGCCTTAGGGTACTTGAACTAGGTATGGCCTAATATTGATTTTTCACAGCTAAGTGATTGATGAATCATGCTTGTGTGATAATTAGTTGTTATATATGGTGTGCAAACATGTGGGGAAGTCTTGAGTACCTAAAAGTTGGGTAAAATTTTGCAATATACAGTATGCACATGAAGTGTCCGATGAATTGGCCAATTGAGTTAATAACTAAGTACTTTTGCATTATGGGGGCATAATTGAGCACTTAGAAAACATGTTTCGTGTTATTAGGGATTGATCCTTATTTTTGAACATATTTTGGCCCTAAAAAAGGATTTTTAAACTTGTAAAAAACTGAGTAGTCTAGTCTCAGGTACCACGATTGCGGCAACCATGACTGCCATCGTGGCACCAGTGATTTCTATCTTATAGTTGCAGTTATGACATCCATAATTACAGACAAGCTTCTGCAATTTCTATAATAGAGACTGAATTTTTGCCTTGGCCAAAATTCCTGCAGTTCAAATTTTTATTCAAACACCACAAAGTTCCCATCCAATGAAATTTAGTGGAGAATATAGTGTAGTATACTAATGAAAATGTTGATAATGAATGATTTTGTATTGTCCTAATGTTTTGTAGGTTTCCATCATAGAGAACTACAACCAAATTAGGTTCATGACTCCCGAATGCCACGACCAATAATACAATGAGTTTCCAAGGATTAAGCTGCTCCTAGAAAGGGGTATATTCTTGGAAAGAGTGCTGAAAATGCTTCCAGCATTTCATACTAGACTCGTGGCCACCGGATAGATCTATTTTGCCCCAGACCCTTTTAGGGCAAATGAGAAGTGGGTGCAAGAGTTCTATGCTAATCTTAGCATAATATCTTTTGCAAACCTAGTTATCAAGATCCAAGAAATGAATGTGCATTTTGGAGAAGAGCCAATCAATGATCTATATGGGCTCTTAGATGCAGAAATATCTGATTTTGAGGCCAAGGAGTGTGAGCCGAGTAGTTGGATAGCAGAGAAGCTATGCCTAGGCAAGGAGGTCCTGTTGGCGGCAACAAAAAAGGCATTTCCTTGAATGACTTCATAGTCGAAACCCGTATATGGTTGAAAATTATTTATAGCTGGATGTCTCCTTGCACATACGTGACTGCAGTTACAGATATGCATGCTCCTATTGTTGCCTGCATACTAGACAACATTTTTCAAAATGTTGGTCGTCTTGTGATATTTGATATCATGTTCTACAGGAACCATAGTGGTATGCATCTCTTATTCACTTTTATTATTACTGAGTTGTGTAGAATAACAGTGGTGGTGGAATACCCGAATAAGACTTTGGTTTGCCATAGAACCCTGATTTTCCTACTATAGAATAGAAGTAAGGGTGACCCCAGCATGAGAAAAAGAGAAAGATCGAATTATGCCAGTCGATAGTTGAGGAGTTAGAGTCGTGCAGACCATCCACTGGTGGGTCCCTATAAGATATTGGTGCGGATATTAGGGTTATCTAGGAGCTTGTAATAGGATTACATCAAGGGTCGATAGATCCCTCCACCAGTGTTAGGGAGCATCCTTATCACTTCATTGTGCTTTATTGTTTATGTAGTGAGGACACTGCTAACTCTTCACTTGTTGGTGTCTGTACCTATTTTTGTATTATTTAGATATTTATGGATGTCTTAATTTTGGTTTTGATGATGTACTAGATTATTTTTATTTTGTAATTCTTGGCTGAAACATTTAGGTACTCTGGGGGTGCCTACATTTCATGGATTAGTTATTTGGTTTGTTTTTAGATTTTATGTTTTATTTTGGTTAGGGTGATGTTTTATGAGTTTTTCCCTATGATAGATTGAGTGATGACATTTGATAAGCCCAAATTACAACTCTCGTTAGAAAGTGTAAGCAGTCGCTGTCAAATATAGAACCCAACTGGGTTGGGTGTCGAATCCCACAGGGAATACTCTGGTCACTAAGTGTTGCAATTATTAGTAGACTGTTGGTCAAAAATTCCAAGGACAAAAGGGGGGTTTGGTTTAGGCGTGAACTAATATTATCAAAGTAACGATGGAACGATTTACGTAGTAAGATTTAATCACAGAGATTGATAAGTTATGGTTATGTCCACCTTATAAGTTCTACTTCTCTATTAACTATGAGTAACGCGGAATTTATACATGCATGCACTTATAGAGAATCGTATTCTAATTCTAAATCCAAGTGTTTCTCAACCATCAAGGATTTATTTCGCTTTAGCTCTCTCGAGCCTAAAGTGTATAACAAATGGTACAAATTCTCCAAGAAGTTAATCCGGTTAAGGCATTAACGTGTAAATAGAGGTTGGAAACCCTATTTCCTTGTCACACTCTCTTTTCCAAACATGTAACTTTTCTCTCGAACAAGTTAATGCTATAATGGCGTATTCTCTATGTTTGCAACCATGAGAATTCAATCAAAACGAAGAGAGTAATGATATAAGTAGCATAACACATCAAGAATTCACAAACTCATAGCAATAGATAGTATCTTACAAGGTTTCCATAACCCTAACAGATAAGTTTAGCTACTCATGAATACAATGGAAATCAAAGTAGACATCATCATCATACCAAAACTTAGAGAAATCTCGGCTATGGAGATGAAACGTGTTTTCTTTCTCCGTTGCTCAAGTGAGCCGTTTTCTTCTCTCAAAACTCGTCCAAAATCTTCAATGTGATTTATGAATAATGTCGAATGATAATTATGCTGAAAAATTCAGAAATAAGGTTTTTAATAGCATCCTTGTCTAATAAGTTGCTACTGCATCCTTAAGTATTTAAAAATACTGGGTTTGCCCTGGAAAAAGTTCCCATGCATCACCTTCAGTCCAAAAGTTGCCTTCCCTCTTATGTGAAGTTTTCCTTTGCTGCCCACAGGTCCACCAAGTGATGAAATCTTCATCATTACTACCTGAAAAACATGCTAATCACATAGGTCAGCTCACTTAAAGGAAAATGGACTAAAAGTGCAAGAATTATATATTTTATCCTCAAAACTTAGCCAAAACATGGGTAAATTATGGTTCTTAGACGTATAAATACGCCCAACATCACCACCCCACACTTAAAGCTTTGTTTGTCCTCGAACAAAATATTACATCCATGCAAACACCTAACTAGAATTTCACAATAGCAACACAAAATTTTCAACAAGACATGCACGACAATTATTAACAAAGAGTAGGTTTCTTGATCATTACTAGAAACAACTCAGCCTCCAACATAGACTCATTAGGGTGTTCAATTTATTATACACAAGTTAAGACACAAAGAATCATATAAAACCACCCAACAATCATCAACCATGTGTGCTCACAAAAGATATCACCCATAAACACTCATATTTTTGCATTTTTTGAAACATGGGTATAAGATTTTCCTTGCGCTCTCACAAGGAATTCTTATATTGCAACTGATGACCATAGGCTTCCCCTTAGTGTAATGCTCCACTAATATCAGAATGCTAAGCTTAGGATCAAATAGGTCTTTACAGGTTGTAATGTAGGCTAAGGGACAGGTAGGACTATTTTGGCCAGAAATAGTGACTATGTTCCCTAAGCGCTTTTAATACACTACATTATGCCATTTACACTATCTTTTAACAACCATTTTACCTCTCTTTCATCTACCAACCCTTTTTCACCCATTTTGTTATTCAATCATAAACACAACTATCTTTTTATTTTTCTAAATTTTTTATTTTATTTTATTTTTTTCTTTTTTTTTCTTTTTTTTTATATTAAGCAAGCATCCCTATAATAGCCACTCTTTTTCACAACAATATCAAGTACCAATACACCCTGAGGCATCACTTTCACCATTCTCCTTTT
This sequence comes from Capsicum pubescens, assembly GCA_030864215.1. NCBI lineage: Eukaryota > Viridiplantae > Streptophyta > Magnoliopsida > Solanales > Solanaceae > Capsicum > Capsicum pubescens. The sequence goes on from CM061546.1 coordinate 116,644,071, forward strand.
ATTTTTCCACATGATTCTACAATTTTAAAGCGCTTAGGAGTTTGGATCAAATTATGGTCTTGGAAAAAAAATGGATTAGGCTATATATGAGGCTGCCAAAAAAATAGCTAAAGGCTCAAAGGGGGTTCACTAGGACAATGTACAAAGGTAGGTAAAAAGAAGGTAAACAATTTCAGGGCTGCCAAAGAAATGCCTAAATCATCTCCTACACTCACAATCTTTATTTCGCTTCACACACACACCAGGCAAGTTCTAGCATCAGTCACAACAAATAATATACAATATCCTCACACATACAAGGCACATGGTCAACTTCATTGAGAGAATTATAGATTCTTGACCCAACAGATGAATGAATTAAACCACAACAATTTATCACACAGTGAGTCACAACTTAGAGCCTAAGCGTCTCAATAGTAATGATTTAGCACAAACTCTTGTTATAATATACCATGCCGTCTATCAGAACAATTTCATGCAACATCTAAAATCTACTAACTACTAATTCAAATAAACAAGAATAAAAGTAGGCAAAGAAATACAATACAGTAAACATATACCCGCACCCCACACTTAGACGGGACACACTGTCCTCAGTGAAAATAAATAAGGAAAACCTGATTAGTTGGACTCCTCTTCTATGTCTGGGGTCATTCCCCCTGCGTTAGAATCCTCATCAGAGTCGTCATCATCAGAGTTGTCCTCCACGTCTGAGTCTGGCAGTCGGTGATCATCGTCAGTCGGCACGTCATCGTCGAGAGGTTCCTCAAAATGTACCCCCACTCCACACATGGCCCGCGCATGCTCATTAAGCGGGTAATCATAGTCCAACTGCTGAAGATCTGCATCAGTCGGAACACGACCCCTATTTATCAGTGTAAATCTAGTCATGCCATACAGATGGCGGAAAAAGCTTTCATCTCGAGCATGCCTCTCTACAGTGGTGAGGTTGATGCCTTGACCAGTTTCTGGCTCTTTAACCTTCGTGAGATCAACCTTCTTCGGGTTGTGTGGTAGATTATGATCCGCGGGTTCCTCTTCAATGTGTTCTTTCCTTAAGATCGCAATCAACAAGTTGCCGAAACTGAAATGGGACCTTTTGTGCAGCCTAGCCTTGTGCATTGACGATCGTATAACCGCACCAATGTTGATGGGAATATTCTTCATCAAAGCGTATACCAAGCAGACTCGATCATGTGTGATCTTAGTAAATTGTGTCCTAAGAATCAAGCAAGATTTGACTATCCTTAACCATATGTGAGCTTCCCTGTTCAAAGAGGCATACGGGTAGGTGTTTTGGCTACCATTATCCTTGTGCCGAATCCACCGTGCCATTGACCTTGATCCGCACAGTGTATGTCTGATGGCCCTATAGGGAGGTCTGTGATAAAGCTCCTTGAGCGGTGATGGATCCACAGATGGAAGGCCCAGAAAAGAGTTGAAGAATTCCGCATTCAGTTGCAAGACTTGTCCCCGAATCTTTACTTCACTTCCAGTAGTCTTTGGGGACCAATTGTCATAAAACTCTCGCGTTAGATCAAGATTGCATTCCCCCATATCTCGGAAAATGAAATCAAGATTTAGTGCCATGATTTTAGCCAAAATGCGGGTCTCTCTCTTTGCTAGACTCTCCTTCTGTATCAAATCCACGTGAACATATTTTTTTAGTTTGTTGTTATTGTACCACTCCTTTCTTTCCTCCTCTAGGACCCACTTTATCCCAAAAGTTCGTCGAGGCACTTGCAAAGAGGAGGACTCAGCCTGATCTTTTCTTGCCCTTTTCTGACCTTTTTTGGAGGTGGACACTTTTTCTTTTCCTTGTCGTCCTTTTGGGGCCATTCTACCTGAGATCACAATAAAGTTACGTTAGTTTCATCATGGATGATTTAATATAGTCGGAAAAGAAAATCGTGATGATACCACCCCACACTTAATCCGTTTGCACAATGTTAATAATTATGTAATCTTGACTATCCTTTCCGACTTTATTTCATTGGATTAAGGCAATGTTTGAACAAGACTACCACATAGCAATCTTATCAGGTTTTTGCATCGAAATAACCAAACCACGTTATACTTGTGGTCAATCATGATCAATACCTTCGATGAACGAGTCATTCAAACATTCAAGCTTACAACTTTCAAGATTATGCATTAACTTCACAATTTCAACTTCATAAAAATACGACAGTGAATACCAATCAAATACAAGTCGGAGTAAAGTCAAGAATACCCACAAAAATCCTTTCACTCAATGAGACGCATCATAACAAACCAACCATATTCTTATCACCAAGAACTACTTCAAAATCTAATTCACCATTATAAGCGTAGCACTGCAACAACTACGGAATATAAAAGAGCAACTTACTTGTTGATGGATCGGGAAGGTGAGTTCGCAAGATTAGATGAGAAAAGAGGAAAACTTGGAGAGGATAAGGGAGTTTGGGCGGCGCCTAGGTTCAACAAACAATTGAGTGGTGTTCAAAGGTAGAGGGTCTATTTAAAAAATAGGCCATGGGTCGGTTTGATCCATTTACAAATGGGTTAGGAGGCAAAAAAGGATAAGTAGGCGGCGCCTAATGCTTTGTCTATGCTTAACATAGGCGGCGCCTTTAGCAATGCCTAGATTAGCATAGGCGGCGCCTTTCCTATCGCCTAGATTGGCACAGGCGGCGCCTATGGCATTGCCTATGTGAGGCAGTGAGCATAGGCAATGGCATAAGCGGGGCCTATAGCATTGCCTACATTGGTATAGGCCTTTCCTTGTCCATTGCCTATGTGAGGCAGTGAGCATAGGCAATGGCATAGGCATTGCCTTGTCCGTTGCCTAGATTGGCATAGGTAATGACTAACCTATAGCCTTTGCTCCATCATTCCTCACTTACCACCTTTAGCATGGCTCACTTTCAAATCAAAATTTTGGACTAATCTCCTCCTTTGTATATCTTGCACTTACACTTAATCAAAAACAACAAAAATGATTAGAAGGATGGGTTGCCTCCCACCGAGAGCCTTAGTTTTGGTCGTGGCTCGACTCTTCTTTTTGAACTTTTTTTTATCAAAAACAAAATCCTCACGAAACAAACTCCTAATGATGGGTTGCCTCCCATGTAGCGCTTGATTTATTATCGCAGCACGACATAGTTATCTCGATTACTCAGACTTCATCAAGATATCTAGTGGCTTCACCGGTGGTGAGCGTCGATTCTTAAGGTCAAGGTACAGCTTCTTGGGGTCATATGAATACGACCCCATTCCCGTCAAAGCACGGATAGTTTCTTCGTTCTCTTTAACATCCTCACGCTTAAAGTTCAAAAGCACAGCAGCCAATGGCTCAACAGTAAGCTTCTTCTCTAAAGATAATTCTTTCTCATCCTCATAATGAACATAAGCTATAGAGAACACATTCATATCTTTGGGATGCTTTATTGATTTGCTTACATCAAAACGTACCACTTTGTCATTCATCCGAAATAAAAGCTCATTTGCTCGTAAATCAATAAGCACACTTCCTGTTGTGAGGAAAGGTCGACCCAAGATTATGGTCACCTCAAAATCCACCTCTCAATCCAAAATAACAAAGTCTGCAGGAAAAATGAAGGTAGAAACCTTCACTAATACATCATGTAAGATACCAACAGGTCATTTTACCAACCTATCTGCCATCACGAGACGCATATTGGTTGGTGTAGGATCGCCCAACCCCAACTGTTTATAAATAGATAGAGGCATCAAATTGATGCTAGCCCCCAAATCGCACAATGCCTTAGCAAAATCCAAGGATCCAACCGTACAAGGAATAGTGAAAGCACCAGGATCCGCCTTTTTCTGTACTAAAGATCTCATGGAAATTGCACTGCAATGATGAACATTATCTGCCAGTTCATAACTTGCTGCCCTTTTCTTTGTCAAAAGGTCCTTCATGAATTTGGCGTACCCTGGTATCTGCTCCAGTGCCTCCACCAAAGGCACATTAATAGTCAGTTGCTTCAGCATGGTCATGAATTTACTAAACCTGGTGTCAACAGGCTTCTTCTTCAGTCTCTGAGGAAAAGGTGGTGGTGGATTTGGAAGAGTCTTTTCCACCACTTCCTTTTGTTTTTTCTTCCGATTATCAATCTTTTCAGGCTGGTCACATCTAGGTGTAGTGTCATGAACGTTCTCATTCTGATTTTCAGCTTCTACAGAATCATCACAATCTGCTTCAATAACATTCTCTTCTGTATTATCAACCACTTGCTTGCCTTTGGATGGATTTTCCAATACCTTACCACTCCTGGTAGTAATAGCCATACATGATCCATCATTCCGTGGATTTTTCATAGTGTTACTAGGTAAAGTGCCAGCTTTTCTTTGATTGAATACCGCTGATAGTTGACTCATTTGTTGTTCCAGCTGTTTTATTGATGTGTAATGCGTGTCAACCAATTGATTTATTGAGGACAAATCATTTTTTACCTCAGCTAGTCCCGTGTTGGTTGCCTCCACTCCTTTCAAAAGCTTGGCCATTATGTCCTCCATGGACATCTTCACAGAACTAGTTGCAACAGCTTCACAATTTCCAGGAGGGACATACAAACCACTCCTGTCAGTCGTATTCTTGAATCCGGATTTTAAATAATAGTTCTGACCTTGGTTTCCTTGGGCATTGCCTCGAAAACCCCCCTGATTATTCAAATAATTCGCTTCCTCCTCAGAATCAGATTCATCTCTACCCTATGATACAACAGCCTTGACCTTTTCTATCTTTCCTGATAATAAATGCTTGGTAAGAAGGTCCATCTACATTTTCATGTGAGCCATATCTTGGTTCTTTCCTCTTCTCTTCGCCTCTATTCTGCTTTCATGCCAGTATATACAGTAGAGCTTGCTACATCAGAATCCCTGGTATGCCAAGGTCTACTCTGCTTTGTCATATGATCCAGCATATCACCAGCCTTAATAAAAGTAAGGTCCATGAATGACCCACCTGCAACATTATCAACCACTGTCTTAGTCATCGAGTTCAAAGCCCTATATAATATTTCCATCAAGTGGACATTGGTCATCTGATGATTTGGGCACCGCGTAAGCTTCTTCTTGAACCTCTCCCATGTTTCGTGGAGAGCTTTAGTTGGAAGCTGTCTAAAATTGCTTATCTCATCTCTGAATTGTGCCCTCTTGGATGGCGGAAAGAATCTTTCTAGGAAAGCATCTTTTAGTTGCCTCCAATTGGTAATAGAGTCAGGATTTAGCCCGTTTAACCATAGAGTTGCCTCTCCAGATAGAGACAATGGAAATAAGCACAGCCGGATCGCATTCTGTCCAACCCCTAGATTATCAAATGATTTGCATATTGAGATAAAATTAATCAGATGCATATTTGAATCATCGCCTGCAAGTCCACCAAATAACCCTTTGAGTTGTAATAGCTGGATCATGGTGCTGGTGATATTGAACTTGGCTTCGGGTGCCAAGGGTGGAGGAATAATATCCCCTGTGGCACCAGCCCCATCTAAATCATCATCATCATCATCGAAGGGGGCCTGCATAGCTCGGCATTCAGGTCTCATTCTAGCTTGACGATCTCTCCTGTTCACAGGTGCTGCCACCTCACCAGCACACCTTGGATTTAATAACTCATCATCACCCAGGTCCTCTTCATCAAGATTTATTTCCCGACCTGGGTTATCAATATTTTGTTGATGCACTTGAGCAGCTGCCAATGCAGCTAATCTTTCCTGCTTCTGTTGAGTAGCCATCCGTTCAAGGTTTCGTTACACATCCATTCTGCCAATAAGATGTGGTTCAGGATTTATAGGGAATAACGGTTGACCAGAACTTCGTGTATTTGGCATGCACTCCAATAAACCTGAACAAAACAAAAACAACAAACAAAAAGTAAAATTCGAGAATCTTTGACCAAAGGGTCTATTAACTATCACAAACTTAGTTGACAACTGTATTCCCCGGCAGCGGCACCAAAATTTGATACACCCAAATTACAACTCTCATTAGAAAGTGTAAGCGGTCGCTGTCAAATATAGAACCCAACTGGGTTGGGTGTCGAATCCCACAGGGAATACTCTGGTCACTAAGTGTTGCAATTATTAGTAGACTGTTGGTCGAAAATTCCAAGGACAAAAGGGGGGTTTGGTTTAGGCGTGAACTAATATTATCAAAGTAACGATGGAACAATTTGCGTAGTAATATTTAATCACAAAGATTGATAAGTTAGGGCTATGTCCACCTTATAATTTCTACTTCTCTATTAACTATGAGTAACGCGGAATTTAGACATGCATGCACTTATAGAGAATCGTATTCTAATTCTAAATCCAAGTGTTTCTCAACCATCAAGGATTTATTTCTCTTTAGCTCTCTCGAGCCTAAAGTGTATAAAAAATGGTACAAATTCTCCAAGAAGTTAATCCGGTTAAGGCATTAACGTGTAAATAGAGGTTGGAAACCCTATTTCCTTGTCACACTCTCTTTTCAAAACATGTAACTTTTCTCTCGAACAAGTTAATGCTATAATGGCGTATTCTCTATGTTTGCAACCATGAGAATTCAATCAAAACGAAGAGAGTAATGATATAAGTAGCATAACATATCAAGAATTCACAAACTCATAGCAATAGATAGTATCTTACAAGGTTTCCATAACCCTAACAGATAAGTTTAGCTACTCATGAATACAACGGAAATCAAAGTAGACATCATCATCATACCAAAACTTAGAGAAATCTCGGCAATGGATATGAAACGTGTTTTCTTTCTCCTTTGCTCAAGTGAGTCGTTTTCTTCTCTCAAAACTCGTCCAAAATCTTCAACGTGAATTATGAATAATGTCGAATGATAATTATGCTGAAAAATTCACCAATAAGGTTTTTAATATCATCCTTGTCTAATAAGTTGCTACTGCATCCTTAAGTACTTAAAAATACTGGGTTTGCCCGGGAAAAAGTTTCCATGCATCACATTCAGTCCAAAAGCTGCCTTCCCTCTTATGTGAAGTTTTCCTTTGCTGCCCACAGGTCCACAAAGTGCTGAAATCTTCATCATTAGTACCTGAAAAACATGCTAATCACATAGGTCAGCTCACTTAAAGGAAAATGGACTAAAAGTGCAAGAATTATATATTTTATCCTCAAAACTTAGGCAAAACATGGGTAAATTATGGTGCTTAGATGTATAAATACGCCCAACATCAACATTCTTAATAGCAAAGCGTCGTGATTGGGTTTTGAGTCATGGATGTAGGGAAATTCTGAGTACCTATGGTATTGAGGTGACAAATGTAAGGAAAATCTGAGTACCTGTGGCATTTGGGTTTCAGGATCTCATTGTATACCTATGGCGAATTTTGAGCAGCCATATGGTTGTTTTGCCCGTATAAAAGCAAAAATGTGAGACAAAAGATTGGGTTGGTGCCATATTTTGCAAATTGTTGGTGGTGTAAATGCAAAGACCCCCCCCCTCCGTCTAATTTTTTTTCAAAAAATGAAGGGTATGGACGTGAGCAATCTTGTACCCATACTTTTTCTTTTTTTGTGTTTCCAAAGTTTTGATATGAAAAAAATAGTAGATACTCTATTTTTTTCTGTAGTGGGAGGAGCAATTTAGCCCCCTTGGTGAATTTGCATGACATGTGAGGTGAGATTATTTTTCCAAATCTCATGTATACTTGTGCCATCTAGAAATTTCCCCATTAGTCTCTCAAGGATAAGTTTTTATTATACTTTGTTGGTGAGATGATCTTAGGACATTTTGGGAACTTGGAAGTCCACTCTAGCATAAAAAGCCTACCCGTGCATAGATGTTATCCCTAGTTGCCTGTTTTGATCCTTTGGATATTTCTTTGGCAAACATATTGCATTCCATGAGCTATCAATTTTTTTGTTTATATATCCCTCTTTTGAACCCCACCCTCCTTGAACTTAAAAGCAACTTGAGGCTAAAAGTTTAAGTTTGGGGTGGTAAAGATTGAAAGAGGCAGCATTGAGCCACGAAGTTATAGGTGATTTTTTAAGAGCTTAAGCATTAAGAAAATTTGAATAAGTAAAAGAAAGGATCCAACAAATGATAGAAAAGCATGAAGTATGCAATAAAAAAAATGAAACAAAAATGGGTGAACCAAGGAAGCAAAACTAGGCATATGTGTAAAGAGAGAAAACAAAAAAAAGTATCACATGGTCAAATATTTGATGGAATAGTGCGATGTAGATGTTCAAGGAGGGTATAGCCAGTTTTTTCCTAAATGTTATCCTACTGTACCCCAAACCTACATCGCAAGCTCAAAAAACCCTTTGAAATCTCCAATCAAGTGTATTTATTGTAGTGGCGATTAAAAATTAGGGCAAGCCTATGGTATGGCACTTGTTATCATAGAGAGTCCTTATGTGAGAGAGAGTTTTGAACTTAATCTCCTTGTTGCATGTTTGATAACTCTGTGTGTGGAATTTTCCTTCTTATGAAGAGGCATGTAAACAAGGTGAGGTGAGTGTTTTTTTCATCTCCAGAAAAATGAGGAAAATAGAGTATAATGTAGTCTAGGTCATAGGTGAGTCATTTCTAGAGTATTAGTGATAGTTGCATGGTTGTTATTTGAAGTTTTTTACAGCATTGTGAATGGTGTTTTGTGTTGAGGGGTCTAGTGAGAATAGCTTTGCCCATGTGTGAAAAGATACTTGTGTTATTGACAAAGCTAAAAGTCATTATTATCATTAGGTCATGTAATTTGGGCATAAATGTGAAATTTTTCTCATGATGAGAGGTAGTGTTGCTTGAGGACAAACAAAGGGTTAAGTTAGGGGTGTTGATTAGTGGTTAATTTTCCAGTCATTTTCACTCAACATTTATGCGCACTACAATAATTTTCATGTATGAATGAGGCATATGTGTGATTAAATGCACTAATACCCATATTTTGCAGGCATACAGGTTAAGAGATGAAAAGATGTGGATTGGAGATGAAATAGACCAAAGAAAGGGGGAAGAAGTCTAGCTAGAAGATCTGGAGAAGAAACATGCCTCAGTTACTGCATTCATGCTCTGAGGTCCACGATCGAGGCCAGTAAAGACATGTCAATATACCGCGATTGTGAGTTTTGACCGTGGTCACGAAAGCCGCAATCGCAGACAAGTGTTAGCGATCACGACAAAGTGGGATTACTCACAGGGGAAAATTTATAAATTCGCATAGTCATCCCCAACTCCCATAAGAAGTTTAAACCCTATCTAGTAAAAGAAATCTCAAATTTTTGGGACTTTTCTTCCACTATTTAGTTTCCAATCTTGAAGGGAACAACTTTGTACTAATTTTAGGGTGAAGAAAACATTAGAGTTGCTTCCAAGTGGATTATTAGCAAACTCCATTGAAGATTTGTTGATAGTTAAAGCTTCAATTTTCATTCTCTTTATCTTTCATGAATCAATTTGAAGGATGTTTTGGTTTATCTTTGTTAATCATTCTGATAAATTGCTAGTTTTCCCTTATGGGGTTATGTTTGAATGTGGTGCAAGAGTATGTGGGTTCTAATTGTTAGCTTGAATTATTAGTTCATGTTGTTGGGTTCTTCAAATGCTTGATTCTAAAATGGAATTTGTTGTTGAAAATCACAAATTTCCTAAATCCCCACATCATCTTTGAAAGAGGGACGTGGGTAATCTAGATCCTATATTACCCTTAAAAAAGCAATGTAGGTGACATGAGCATTTGTGAACAACAAGATAGATATTAGTTATTCCCTTTTTATTATCTTAGAAATAAGGATAAATTGTCTAATTACTATGTCCTAGGAATCATCCTAGAAATAAGGATGCCTAATTTAGGTTTGGTTGCAAATAATTAACCACACCTACTTGGTATTCGAAAGAATCAGTGGGTGATAATTTGCTACTTTTTCGAAAGGCTAGTATCTTAATCCCCAACGAAGCCTACCCACACATGCATTCACTAAGATTTTAGGTTGATCTTCATGCTCCCAGGTTAGTTGCCCCTAGTAAAACATAGCACCAAGATCCATTTCTAACTTATTATACTCTAATTATTTGTAGCATCGAGTTAGTCCATTAGAATGAAAAACGAAATCATATCTCTGACATATTTAAAATCCCCGAAATCCTTGTATCTTAGGTTTTAACTTAGCATAAAACTTCCATTTTGAACTGACTCAATTGCAACTCTCATTGTACCTTGTGGATTCGACCCCGGCTTTTAACTGGATGAATATATTGACAACGACCACCTTGAACTTAAATTAAGGTCTAAGTGGAGCCTTATCACCATTATGGGCTCAGGATTGACTTTTAAATAAATATTTTGGATCCAAAAATTTAAGTATATTAATATGTGTTACTATGGTTTTATTTTCTTACCTAGAATACGTATTTGATCAGATTGATTTCTTTTGGGGGCTTTATGGAAGGGTAAAAAAACTATTTAACCTTTTGGGCTTCATTTAAGGGAAGTTAAACTTTTTTAACTCTTTTTCAAAATTTACATGTGTTTGTTTCTTGTATTGGGGGTAATGAGGATATAGGGACACCATATAGATGTGATGACATACATCTATTAAGGTACCAATATTTTATAAAGCATTAATATAATTAATTGACTTGATTGAAACATATTCCCTTATTTTCTATTAATGTTGCATAGTGTCTAATGTCGAATAGTGATATTATCAGACATGATGGTTTTCGATAATTATTGTACTTCCCACTATTGGTGTGAATTTAGTAAATTGGGAGAGATATATGATATATGGAAATATAGCTGGTAGTTTTTAGTTTAGTATGCCTTATGTGCCTTGATTGAGATATTTGTGTTCTTCTTAGCATGGTAAATCATGATCAATCATATTTATATCATGGCATTATTAAATACATATTCTTTAGAAAGATGATTAGAAAATGACATGTTTGCTTAATGGAAAAGTGATCCATGCGGATTTTACTAATTTTTGGCTTAAAATCACTTGCATGCCCAATTGGAAAGTTTTCTATATGGATTTTACTTTCATAACCAATGAGAAAGTATTATAGATGGATTAAATTATATTTGGTTTTCATGATGTATGTGAAAGAGTTTTGGTAGGAAAGATGGGAATTATCTCAAGTAAATTCATGATTTTCATGACCAATGGATACTATTTTGGGTGGATATATGAAACTTGGGAGTTTCCTTTGGGTCTCAACTAGCTAAACGGGGAAGTATGTTTATATTGTAGCATATATTACAGCATATGCATGAATCTCATCATTGACATTTTATTTGATGTAATTATGAATAGTTATTAAGTAATTTTTTACACTTGTTCTTTTTTAAGAATTTGTTTCATGTGCAGTACTGTATCCAAATTATTATAGTATAGTTTTTAGATTTGGTACGGCTTTCTTGACCTGGTAGGTGATCAAAGATATAATTGGTAGTATTATTGTATGTGGTTCACAATATCATTTTAATTTGGCTCAGCTGACGATGCTGCTGAGGACACGTGGTTTGGTAATCTTTTTTTGAATTTTATTTGCAGATGCTAAGCCTTTTGTTGCTAGACATTGAGTTGGAGTCTATTCTCGTGATTTCTTTCATCGAGAATTAGAGGTAGGGATTAATTTACCCAACACCTAATAGATCTCCTCCTTTATTTTACCATTATCTTTCTTTTTTTAGACACATTAGAATCCTTTTTGTATTGATTCAATCATTAAAGAATTGTATTTCTGACTTTCAAATTTAGGGAGTATTTGATACATTCATACTTCTATATTGTGTTGGTTATGTGATTCAATTTGAAGATTATTATTATTTACTTCTTTTGCTTATTTACATGATTATTATATATTGAGTGTCGGTACCTTACCTATCAGGGGGATTATATAGGTCTCATCACAACTTGAGTTTTGGATCATGCCAATTTGGGATTAGAGCTATAGGTATATTGACCTCACAAATTCGAGTCGAATCTAGTAGAGTCTTGAATATCAGTATGTAGACATCTACTATTTATCTTCAAGAAACTATAGAACTATGTGAAATTCCATTCTTTGATTTCTTATCATTCATGCTTGACCGGTATAGCTATAAGAATCCTCCCATTCTATTATCTCACTTATAGTAAGTATATGGTCTAAGATTTACATGCTAATACTTTGGGTGACATCATGTGTTATTGTCACAAACCAATTTCTCAAGTCATGATGGCGCCTACTGATGAGTGGTGAATTTACCACTTATTTGCTCTCAATATTCATGCACACTACTATGATTCTAATGTCTAAGTAAAACATATATGTGGTCAAATGAAATAATACCAATATTTTGCAGGTATACAAGTGCTGAGCAAAAAAGAAGCAACCTTGAGCTAAAAAATATCAAAAAGGAATAAAAGTGCAAGAGCTGGACTAACTAAAGTAGGAGCAAGATCTGTCCCTCAATTACCACGATCGCAGGCTGAGGGTCACGATCGCATTCAGTCAACTTAGTCAACCAATGGTGATCAAAATCCATCCTCCACAACCGTAGTAGGTGCAATCGCAATCAAGTCTCTGCGATCACGTAATAGCAAAAAATGACACAGGGCAAAAATGTTATTTTGCCAGCCGACCCCAAATCCCATTTAAGGCTCAAAACCCTTTCATTCAAGGCATTTCATCATCATTAAAAGAACCCTACATATTATCCTATCGTTAGTTTAGGATTTTTGTAATTTCTTGAAACTCTAAAGTGTAGATTTTGCTTTGTCTAATAAAGATTCATTTAAGTCTAAAGTGGGGTTTGTCCTCTTTTTATTTTTCTTATGAATAATATTGATGAACATCTTGGTATATTTGTTTTTTCTATCCTTATGATGTTATAGATCTACCTGTTGTGGTTGTTCTTGATTATGCTGCAGTTTTGTATGGGTTGTGATGTCTTTGTGTAGATTATGGTTTGTTGATGATGGTTTCTACTATTGCTTAGTTAAATTGGTTGTGATTTCTGGATGAAAGCCACAAATACCAAAATGGGTTTGATGGGTGAAAATCCAAAACTCTTGGAAGTTCAAACCATCCTTGAAAGAGGGGTTTGGGTGAAGTTTTGGAACCTATATTATCCTTGAAATAGGGATGTGGGAACCAAGGCAAGAGTGTATTATTTATGGTCATAGTTTTCTAATTGTCACTATCTTAGACATAAGGGTGATTATGAGGTTGACTATCCCTTGGGTACCATCCTAGAAATAGGGGTGCCTAATTGAGGTATTGGATGGATTTAATAGACACACTTATTAGGTACTAGAAAAAGTCAATGAGTGACATCTTTGATGTCTTATAGAAGAACTAGACTCAAGGGCTTTAAACCAAGCCTACCAAATCATTAACAATAATAATTTGCATCAAATCATTATATTCCTATGCAGAACTTTTCCCTAGGAAAGCATAAACCCAAGATCCATTCCTAATTGATTATACTCTAATTGTTCTTATTTTTAAATTAGTTTTTTAGAAGCCCAAAAAGAAATATTAGTTGTGATAATTTTCAAATCCCTAATTTTTACATACTTGCATTCTATGTTTGAATATAGCAAGTGTTCATTAGTTGATCTAATTTGATTGCCACTCACATTGTTCCTCGTGGATTTGACCCCGACTCAAAAGTTGGATAAATATATTGACGAAGACCGCCTTGCACTTAAATTGTTGTGTAAGTTGAGTGTTATAAAAAAATGAGACCGTTGCTGGGGAACAATTTGGCATATTGAGTTAGTTTGGAATTTTAGCTTACTTTCTTTGCTTCAAACTTGTGAATATTTGATTATTATTTTGTTTTATTTCTTATGGTTGGTAGTGTTTTTTTGGTTCATTTCTTACTATGGCATCTTGGAATAAAAGTGAGTTCGGTGGTTGGAAATCCTATCTTGACAATCTATGTCCATATAGTGGTGGACCCTACTTTTGGCATGAATGTACATATGTTCCCCAGAGAGATATATGTGCACCATTTAAATCCTATGGAGAGATAGTTGTCCTCTATGTGGTGGTCGAGATTGACATTGGAGAAATTAACCAAATTACCCCTATCCCCATTATGCTAACCCAATATCTATTTCTTCTTATGATTTTTATAGGTCTTATGAGAAAGAAAGGGAAGAAGGAAGAGCGAAAAATAGTGGTGTTGAAGCAATGCTTCAACGTATCATGGAACGGGTGAAATCAATGGAGGATGATTTACAATGTTGGAGTTATTGTCCAAATTCCCCCTTACCTTGTTATGCTAACCCAAATGATAGTTCTTCTTATGAATTTTATAGATCTTATGATTAAAAAGGGGAGGAATGAAGCACGAGAAATAGTAGCGTTCATGCAATGCTTCAACATATCTTAGAGTTAACAACAACAATGGTGGAAGAAACAACTCTTATACTCCAATCAAACAAGGCATTTGACGAGGAAATCATGAAGATTGAAGACATAGGAATGGAAGTTTATTATTTAAACACCACAACCATGCCCACTCTTCTAAATGAACTTGATATTGAAAATCCCTCGGTGATTTCCCAACCAACCAAACCAAAAATTAAAGATGATGCCAAAAAGGAATAAATAGTACTAGATTCGGAAGAAGAAGCCAAGAAAATCCCTTATGAAGACTCTAGTCTATTTTGGGGTGAGGATACCAAAACTGATATAACTCCCGAAATAGGAAAAAGGCCTCACTCTAACTACTTCTCAACATTAAGCTCAGTGGATTTGATGACAATCAATCCACCCGAGCAAATCTTTAAAGAGGGTGAGAATGAACTACTTACGTATATCCTGGAGTTTGTCTTTCCAAAAGGGTATGCTAAGAGCCCAATCTTGAAGGTCAGGGAGCTTATAGATTGATGTCCAATTAGTGGCCTTCTAATGTTCTCACTGTTGCCAAACTAGCCCATACAAAAGTTCGATGCAAAATTTGGAAAATTGTTTAAGTCTTCGAAGTGGTGTGATATAAAATGTGTCATTATGCCTTTACATTTGCCCAATGCACCTCAAAGATGCATTGATAAAAAATTGGGTAGGAAATTCAAATCATCAAAGTAGAGACATAAATGAAGATAAAAAGGTGTCTTGCGGCGATGTTAAATCAAGTCCTTGATGGGAGGAAACCCATAAGTTTCAAATTTGCATTTTTATGCTTTTTAATAAGTCACAAAATTTAGATGTTTTGTACGTTCTTTGGACAGGATTGGAAGCCAAAAATAGGGGAAAACTAAGTTTGATAAGTGTGGCAGCCCTACAAAAAACAATGCAAAATAAGGGAGCAAAACTCCTTAGGTACCATGATAGCGTCCTGGGGATCATGATTGTGATACCGCAATTGCATCAACTATGGTGCGATCGCGACAGTTTCTCCAGCCTGCACCTTAATTATCACTGCGGTATTAGGGAGGCCTTTAACTCTTCTTAGGCTGTTGCGTTATGTAGTGAGGTAAATACAAGTCTTATAATTGGGGGTGCGACCCTACCTTTATTTGTATTCATTGGTTTTCAATACTCGAAGTAAGGTCACTTAAAGCCTGAAATTTTTGTGAATTGATTGTTTTTATTTTTAGTTGCTAATTTCTTTTAATATTGATGTTAGGTGAGCCTTTTCCTATGATAGATTGAGTGATGACATCTTTAAGGGAAACTCGTTGTGATTGGGTCTGAAGCAAAAGATACAGGGGAAAGCTGAGTACCCGTAGAATCAAGGCCATGAATGTAAGGGAAGTCGGTGTACCTATGACAATATGGAAATGGGATTGCACTCATACCATTCGCTAAGACTAAGTAGTCATATGGTGGGTTTGCCCATATGAAGCCAAAATGAGAGACCAAGACTTGGGTTATTGCCATGGTTAGAAAATTGTGCATGGTGCAAATGCAAAGCGAACACCCTCTCTGCCCAAAAACTTTCAAAAATTAAGGGCATGTATATGAGTGACATTTTGACAATTCTTTTTCTCTTTTTCTGACTCGAATCATTTTTCTTGTGAAAATTGGTATAGAGTCCATGTTTGTCTCTAGTGGAAGGGTCAATTTAACCTCCGTGGTGAGTCTGCATGCCATGTCTAGTAAGATCATTTTTATAAATCTCATGTGTACTTCGACCATCTAAAACTTGCCCCATTAGTCTCTCAAGGCTAATTTTCATTGAAATTTGTTGGGGAAATGATCTTAGGCCATCTTTGAGACATTGGAAGTCTACTTTAGCCTAAAAGGCCTACCCATACAAAGATGTTACCCCTAGTCACCCACTTTGAGCCATTGGACCTTTTATTGGCCAACACATTGCAAGTTGTGATCCTTTAAATTCTTATCCCTCTTTTGAACCCTATCTTCCTTTAACGTAACAATTCAAATTGAGGCTAAAATCCTAAGTTCGGGATGGTTAATATTAGAAGAGGTAACTTCAGGCCACGAGAATGTAAGTTAGTGCCTAAGAGCTAAATTTTGAGAGCTAATGAATAGGAAAAAAAAGGGACCCAAGAAAAGAAAGAAAAGCATGAAATGCATAAGGCAAAGAGGCGAAAAGAACATTCTTTCACAAAGATGGGTGAATCAAGGTAGTAAAAGTAGGCACATGCTTAAAGAGTGAAAACAAAATAAGTGTCCCATGGTAACAAGTTGGATAAAAAAAAGTTTAATGTAGATGTTCAAGGAGGGTATAGTTACTTTGTTCCCAGATAATATCGTACCTATCCCGAACCTACATTACAAGCTCAAAAATTTATTTGAGATCTCCAACCAAGTGCATTCATAGTAGTGGCGACAAAAAAGGGGCCAATCCTATGGAATGGTACTTGTTAACATCAAGAGTTCTTGAGAGAGGATTTTCATTCTTAAATTCCTTGTTACATATTTGATAACTTGGTATGTAGAATTTTCTTTCTTGTGAGATGGCATGTAAACAAGTTAAGGTGGGTGATTTTGTCATCTATCGATAAATGAGGCAAAGGGGTGATAACGCTCAACTTACATGTCAATTTAGGTGCAAGGTGGTCGTTGTTAATATATTTACCTAACTAAGAGTCGTGGTCGAATTCACGAGAAACAATGTGAGTGGCGATTGAGTAGGTTCGAAATAGAAGTGTTTGATAAGATTCAAACCTATGGTACAAAATGGTTTGGGGGTTTTCAATCGTGTCAAATGCAAACGCAGATCTTAGGCTTCTAAGGGACTAATTAGAAGCCTAAGAACAATTAGAGTGTAATCAATTAGAATGGATCTTGGGATTATACTTTCCTAGGGGAAAGATGTGCATGGAAATATGACAATTCGATGGAAATTCTAATCATTGATGATATGGTAGGCTAGGTCTAATGTACTTCAAGCTAGTTTTTCAACAAAACCACAAAGATTTCACCCATTGGCTCTTTCAAGCTCCTAACACGTGTGTCAATCAAAACTGCCCAATACCTCAATCAAGGAATCCCTATTTCTAGGATGATATCGATGGTAGAGTTAAAGTCAAAACTACCTTTATGTATAAGATAGTGATATATTAGAAAAATATACACATAATTGTCTATAATTGCTTTGGTCTCCACTTCCCTCTTTCAAGGATAATATGGATTCCTAAAGTTCACCAAAAACCCTTCTTTCAAAGATGGCCTTGAGCTTTCTAGAGATTGAAGCTTTCACCAATCAAACATATGTGGGTATTTTGGGATTTCACCCATCAAATCCTAAATAATTTAATCAAGCAATAATAGAAACGATCATTAACGGACTCAAATCTACATAAAATACCACAACACAAACACAATTGCCTCTTAATCAAGGATAATCCCAAGAGGTAGATCTATCAAATCATAATAATAATAAACACAAATAAACCAATATTTCCACCAAAGTTATCCATAAGAGAATAAAGAGAGGGAAAACCACACTTTAGAATCCAATGAATCTTCAATGGGTAAAGCCAAATCTACACTTAGAAGTCACTCTAATTTCTTGTTAGCTAAAAATTAGTATAATTCTTTATCCAAGCTACAAGAAATTACAAAAACCCTAAAATAATGATGAGAGATAGGTGACGGAAATATTGAATCCCCCAAGGATTAGGGTTTGGGTCTTTTTTTGTTGGGTAAATTTGGGACAACTTTGTGCAGTTACAGTTTTGGCCTTCGGATGAAATCCTGCTTGGCCGCAATCAAGATGTAACATGACCATGGTAAAGAGACCGCAGGCAATTCCACACGATCGCTGGACTTTGACCTACTTGACCCGACGCAGTAGCGGCTGACGCCCAAAATTGTGCTAACTGAGCCCAAGTTCTGCTCGAGGGCTTCAACTGCACTTCTTTGCTTCTTTTTGTTCCTTTTGTATCTCCAATACACATATTTTCATCTTATAACCTTTGCGCCTAAATTATATGGATATTAGCGTATTTAACCAAAAATATGTCTCATTTATTCATTCAAAAAAATTAATGTACACGAATGATGAGCGTGAATGAGTGGTAAAATCACCACTCATCAAGGGGTACAATGTAGTTAAGGTTAAAGAGGAGTCATTAATTGAGAATTAGTAATTTTTGCATTATTTCTATTTGAATTCTTTTGCATTTTTTAAAATTATGTATTAGGCTGAGACGTGTCAAAAAAATAATCTCGCCCATGTTAGAAGAGATATCTGTGGTTGAAATCAAGTTTATGACATCATGATCATTTGGGTCATTTAATTCGGACATAAAAGTGCATTGTCTCATGGTAAAAGGTTGTCTTGCTTGAGGACAAGCAAAGATTTAAGATGGGGGTGTTGATGACTGGTGAATTTCCCACTCATTTGCTCTCAACATTCATGCACGCTACTATGATTTGAATGTATAATTGAAACATTTTTGTGGTTAAATGCACTAATTCCCATAATTTACAGGTATACAAGTGTTGAGGAAAAAAAAAGCAACCTTGAACTAAAATGGATCAAAAAGAGAATAAATGTGCAAGAGCTGGACAAGCTGAAGTAGGAGCAGGATTTGGCCCTCAGTTACCATGATCACGGCTTGAGTGCCATGATCGCAGTCAGTCAAGTTGGTTAACCAACGGTAATTGCAATCCATCCTCCACAACTGCAGTAGGTGCGTTCGTGATCAATCCTTTGTGATTGCGTGAGAGTGGAAAATGACACAGGGTCAAAAATTTCATTTGTCCAGCTGACCCCAAATCCCATTTAAGACTTAAAACCCTTTAATTCAAGGCATTATATCATTATTAAAAAAAAAACCTACATATTATCCTATCCTTTGATTAGGGTTTTTGTAATTTCTTGGATATTGGGGATTAAATTTACACTTATTTGAGTCAAGAAGTAATTAGAGACACTCTAAAGTGTAGATTTGGCTTTGTTTATTGAAGATTCATTTGAGTCTAAAGTGTTGTTTGTCCTCTCTTTATTTTTATTATGAATAACTTTGATGGGCATCTAGT
This sequence comes from Capsicum pubescens, assembly GCA_030864215.1. Taxonomy (NCBI): domain Eukaryota; kingdom Viridiplantae; phylum Streptophyta; class Magnoliopsida; order Solanales; family Solanaceae; genus Capsicum; species Capsicum pubescens. The sequence goes on from CM061546.1 coordinate 116,663,493, forward strand.
ATATATTTGTTTTCATTATTCTTATGATGTTCTAGATCAACCTCTTGGGGTTATGTTTTATTAGTGTGAAATTGTGTGTGGGTTTTGATGTTGTTGTGTAGATTCTAGTTTTTTGATGATGGGTTCTACTATTTCTTGATTAAATTTGTTAGAATTTGTGCGTGAAAGTCCCAAATACCCAAATGGATTTAATAGTTGAAAATCCCAAACTCTTGAAAGCTCAAGCCATCCTTGTAAGAGGGGTTTGAGTGAACTTTTGGAAACTATATCATCCTTGAAAGAGGGATGTGGGAACCAAGGCAATAGTGGACAATTTATGGTCATAGTTTTCTAAGTGTCACTATATTATACATAAGGGTGATTATGATGTTGACTATACCTTGGGTATAATCCTAGAAATAGGGGTGCCTAATTGAGGTATTGGGTGGCTTTAATTGACACACTCATTAGGTACTCAAAAGAGTCAATGAGTGACATATTTGAGGTTTTGTTGAAGAGCTAGCCTCAAGGACTTTAAACCTAGCCTACCACATCATTAACAATTAGAATTTGAACTGAATCATTATGTTCCCATGCATAACTTGCCCCTAGGAAAGCATAATCCCAAGATCCATGATTATTTGATTATACTATAATTATTCTTAGTCTTAAATTTGTCATTTAGAATCCCAAAAAGAAATATTAGTTGGGATATTTTTCAAACCCCCAATTTTACATGCTTGTATTCTAGATTTGAATTTAGCAAGTGTTCATTAGTTTGAGCTAACTTGATTGACACTCACATTTTTCCTTGATGATTCAACCCCCATTAAAAAGTTGGGTACGATCACCTTGCACTTAAATTAACATGTACGTTGAGCGTTATCACCTACTATATCCCACGAATAGGCAAGCCAAACACGTAGTCTAGAAAAACTAGTAATGGACTACCCAAATAGATAAAGGAAAAAAATATATTATAGAAGTAATAAAAGATCAAATACATAATAAAGTCTCAGAACCTAGTGGTATTAGTACAGGAGTTTCTAACATAACAAGAAAATAAAATAGGTACTAAGTAAACATACAGATACAACCATCTCTGAATATAACATAGAGAGTAGTCTAATACATAAGTGGGAGGAAAGTAATACGACGAACGTTAGGAGCTCACATTAGTCTCTGAGCCATGGTTGTTCCGCACGACACACACAATAGAGATGATGACATATACTATGATATGTAGGTTGTTGAAGAGTAGTATGAGATAGTTATGCAGATACATATAACACAACAAGGCATAGTTATCACCCATACCTATGCAACCCTCCCATATAGACTGATAAATAAAGATGCATAGTGGTGGCAGGCAATGTGCACGCAAGGATGAATGCCACAAAATCCACCATACCATAAATGATCCAAGTATCATAATATAATCATCATAACCATCACCATCATATCTATCATCATCATAAACATCATCGTTATAATCATCTTCTGACCTTGTCGGGTATAAATTGCAATACATATGGATATCCAGACTCAAACCGGTAGATGAACACCAAGGCACATCAATATTATTATCCTCCAGCCTTGCCGGGTATATCATTATAATTATTCTCCGGCCTTACTAGATATCAATATCATCACCATAATGTCCTCCAACCTTGTTTGGTATCAATATATCACCACCATGTCCTCTGACCTTGCGGGTATATAAGAAGTATCATAATAACCATCACCATACACACACATATATATAACATCAATACTAAAATCTATCATAGGTTTTACCAAAAATTTATATCATCAATACAACATCTTCCTCCATCTTATATTTGGGAGATATGGATAAAGATATAATTGGTGTACAAACTAAAGTCATGGATAAAAGAGCGTAAATCTATTGCCCGGAGTAAAATTTGGGACTAAATCATTATAAAAGTGTAAAAAGAGTCAAAATCTCTCACGATAGAAGTAATTTGTAGTATCAAATCATAAACCTGAATCTATCTTTGTCCATTCTTTTAAACATCATTATTCAAATCTTTTGCATAAAAGTTATCCATTAAGACCAAAAGTTTTTGTTATGAAGAACTCTGTTTTTAAGGTGAAAAGTGGGCTTTAACCTTTATTTCGAAAAAATAGTAATAAGATCACATTTTATCTAGAATCGCATCATTTACAAATTTAATGATCATGAATGTATCGAATCTATGCATACCATTACTAGTATTCAAACAATGGAATAATAAGCATTAAAATATTCAAAAACTACAACCGCATCATGTCAAAGGATAAACACTTGTCGGATGTCCAACCAATGCCATAATACAACATTTGGCCCAGAAATTGCATCCAAAATAATTATAACATCATAATCATGATCTTAGGCCCACATACGTATACAGAGCTCATATCGATAGTCATATCAAGCAGTTATCTTATATCTATAAGTCATAGCATAACGATAAGGTATGTTATCTCTATAAGTTATCAATTATATCCATGAGACATAACATATCTATAAGCCATAAGGTATATATATAATCATTTCATATCTAGGAGGCATCTCACATCTATGAGACATCTCATATCTATAGGTTATGAGTCAAATATATATGCCATCTCATATCTAAGAGGCCTAATATATCAATAAGGCATCTCAAATCTAGGGTAAATAGTATATTACTAGGCCATAAATCATAACTATAAGGCTTATCACATCTAAAAAACATCACATATCTATAAGTCATCTATCATGACTATGAAGAATATCATATGTATAGGCCAAATATCACATCTATAATAAAATCATGGCCATGAGCCATTAATCATTAACATGGAAATACCATCATGACTCACCAAGTCGCGAAGTAACCTTACATTAAAGGCTTACTAGAATCAACCATGTCTAACATCCGTAAATAAGTCCACATGGGCTAACTCAAGACTTGGCCTAAGGTGGAGTGGAAGAACCCACTTCGAATCCTCAAATTCCATATTAGGCATTTTATACCCTAAACTTGGCTAAGTTATCTAAGATCACTTCTTGGTGGTAAATAATCCATACACAATCCTAATATAGGAATTCCGCCAAGAAACATGAGCATTTATGTAAAATCTTCCTAAATTACATCTTTAAAATCACTAGAATAGTCTAAATAAGGTTATTCATACTAACCATGCTTCCAATATTTAAACCACATCCAAGACCTAGCATGCTATCATGACCATTCTATGAATTATTTCAATTAAAGGAGAAGGCAATAGGAATCTAAGAGTGTAATAAGCATTTCACCTTATGGGTCAAAACCCTTATCTAATCCCCAAACTTCTATAATCAAGACTAAGTCATTCTTCCTATAACAATCTTAATATTCACATTAACATTCAATACATAACACACATCATCTTGCGAATAAGAGTAGACAAAATTCGATGATGTGTCATAGAAACATGACACTTTCGATGCTTAAAACCATGAATTTATGCATGAACTTATTATATTTTGTTAGATATGATACACTTTGGTGTAAATTGAAGGTAAAACCGGTCTACAATAGAGTTGGAATGAAAAAGAAAGATAATGACCTGGAAAAGACCTATTCAAATAAAGATAAGAGTCAACCTTTGAGTCGCCAATACTCGATACGACTCATATGCACAACAGAACCAAGAGCCAACCTAAAAAGCTATGTATGGGAAAGATACAAGTCAATGTCACAACCTGATTTCCTCAGGTTATGATGGCACCTAGCATAACCCACCAGTAGGAAAACCAACTCGTATTCCAAAATGGCTAGTAATGGACTACTCAATAATTTAAAGAAAAAAATGCAGAATATGTGAAATAAAGATCAACACATAGACGAATCCCAAATTCTGGTGGTATTAGTATAAGAGCTTCTATTATAAAAAGAGTATAAATGTGAAATATCAAGAGAAATACAATGATACATCTTATCTCCAAATGCAACTTAGAGACTATCCTAATACATAGGAGAGAGATAAGTAATGATCCAAATATCAGGAGCTCACTCGAAGGCTCTGAACTAGGGTTGCGCCGCACGATGCACACATCAATGATGATAACCTGTACTATGATCAGTATGTTGTAGAAGTGTAGTATGAGTACCAAATGAATGGTACTCAGTAGGTTACTACCAACTGAGCTTCAAAGATAAAGAAGATAGATAAAAAATATAAATATAATGGAAACTACACCGAAGAGTCAAGAAATCATATGACAAGTTAATGAGATAATAAGAAACACCTATCCTGTTCATCTCCAAGAGTCTAACATAATAAAATTATGGAAGTATCAGGGTGAACTATCCTATTCTAGATACATTCAATATACATCAATGCTATATCGTATATCCCAGGTCAATACACAAATAAAAAACGAAAGAAAAATATCTATAGTAATATACAAGGTGAAGAAATAACTATACAATATGAACAATGAAGGAAGAGATATACGGTAGTATCAGAGCTTCATATAGCTAGATATAAATATAGGTATATATACATATAAATATGATGTCATCTAAAAGCATAACATATATCATTATATTCTCATTTTTAGACATCATTATAATAGAATCGGTATTTAAGTAATATCATACATGGGTTTTCTAATCCATATGTCTTGACATTAAATAATCATGCATAGTAATGAAATCATAAGATAGGAGAGGCCAAAGACATACCTGAAATCCCGATATCAGATCCAAGACCAATCTGTCATAAGCTAGACATAATAAAGATCATAACAATTATAAAAACAATAGCAATAATAACGTGAATAACTTGCTACTATGGAAAACCAAATACCTAGACGATCCTATGCATACCCCCTCCACCCCAGGCTCAGAAGGTCCAATCAACAATCAATAACACAAGGCATATTCTTCACCCATATCTATGCAACACCTATAGGTCCAAACTAAGAAATTCAAGAAAAAATTTAATAAATTCTTACCTTAATATTGAAAGTAATCATGATACAAGATGATAATTTAGATCCCAAGTCACCCCTCATGGCTAATTTTTAGTTTTTACACTTATTTTGAGGTTCGTATGTCTAAATAATGAAGTCGAAATGCCCCAAACATATCTTGGAGCCTTTATATAGCCGCTAAAGGTACTCAGATGTCTCAATCACGGACCTAGAGAATGGAATTATTCTCCCAAAATCGCATACTCTCGGTTGCGATCGCGGTTGTACCAGATGACAGTAAATTGAAAAATAAGTGTTTGACCCTCAAAACTCATATGAAATCCAAATAACATGATAAAATAGTGAATTTGAGTGTAAACCACATTTAAAATCCTTTTGAATCATCAAAACTTTCATAGGAGATAGTTTAGGAAAAAAGTGGGGCCTGCACCTTTAGTTTCGTCACATTTTGAAAAAATCTGCTAAATAGCCCAAAATAAGTTTGGGAGACATAATACCTAAAACAAGGGACTCACTAGCCTAAATTTTACATTTTGTATGTGATGGAGAATTTGGATATTCCATCCAAGGCTATTTCAATAAAATATGGGTCCCACACCTATTCTTTCTAATTTTTAACTTTTCGTCCAATAGGTTAAAATGAGCTCAGGAAGATTGAGACTCAAACTAAAGGTATATCTAGACTAAAATTGATATTCTTTATCTACTGGTGCAGTTGAAATTTACATCCAATATTATTTTACTAAGGTTTTCTCCTAGTGGCCATTTGGAATGAACAAAGACTTCTAAATGGTGAATTGGTTCTAAAAATCAAACAAACTTCCCTGTAACCAAACCGTTAGTCCCAAAAAGTTATAAATGTCTTGGGGTAGATATGGAGAATCTCAAACGGTGAAGATAATCCTAAATATGAAAATTACCTGAAGGGTCATTACAAGTCGTATGATAGGCTATGAGTCGTACGGATAAGTCGTAAGCATAACAAAACCTAAAGTTGTCATCCAAAGTTAAATTTGTATAAGTATATGTTCCAAAATTTTGAGTTCGACTCATATAGAGTAGTCGTAAAAAAATGAGTGTTTAATTCTTGGAAAGATAGATGTCCCAGATAAATATGAGTAAAGGGCACGAGTTGTATACTTAGGTAACACTCATAAGCAAAAGTCATATTCTTAATAGAAAGTTGAAGCATTCGGAGAATAAACATTGTAATAGATACAAGAGGTCAAGGTACGCCTTGTATGATACCGGTACGAGTATAGGATTGAGTCTTAACAAGTGCCGACATAACTTTACCTTTCCCAATTTTATTAGGATTTTTATTTTAGTTTGAGATATTAAAAATACCCTAGGGTTTACCATTTATTAGGTTACGTACTCTTACTAATTATTACAATACTTTATATACTTATACAATTACATTTGAGATTTCAGTTTTTTATTCAATTAAAGAATTTAGAGTTTATTCATCTTATTCTTGTCTAATTAATTATGTGAGTTCTTTATTTATAATCATGGTTTCTTGCACAAACATAAGCAACTAATCTCCCTAACTAAGGTTGTGGAAACCCTGCCGGATTTTCTACGTAGAGAAAGTATGATACTCATCTATTCTAGGTTTTATGCATGTCTATTAATCTTTTTTGCAATAATTAATCTCATAGAAGCTACAGGAGCTTGAGATATCCTATCTTTGCGTCTATTCCTAACAAGGAGTTTGTCGTTGGGAAAAAATAATTAAGATAGTGATTTGGGATTTCACCTCCACCTTTTGGTCACCGAATCTCGTCTAATCACTTGATCCTATCCAGTGATAGTGAACTGAGGTCATCACAAGAAGCAATAAGGCGACGCCCTGAGACCTACCTATTACAAGGATAGATTTATCCTTAAGTATAATCAAAGGTTGATAATACCTATCTTGTAGACTTTGCATGAAGAACAACAAAATAGTCAATTGAAAATGAGAAATCTATGGAGTTAAGAAGCTAGGAGGAACACAAGCCTAGCCTTCGTCTTCTATTGTCTACAACTCAAAAGAACTCAAGATTTGGTTACTACTTCCTATTGATACTAAAATTCCCTTATTTACTTTTTTGTACTGCTCATGGATTACATCAACCCAAGAGACTATTCATGGGTTCCCTGTGGAATCTACCTTAACTTAATTGGTTTATTTTATTTGCAATCAACTGTGCATTCTTCGATTAGTGTGTAATTTTAGGCGATATCAAATTTTTTCATCATTGCCAAGGAAGGTGGTTTTAGTAGTGAATTTCACAGGTTTTTATTTTTTTCTTTAGTTGGAATACGTTGTTGTATAACACGTACTAGGAGTAGAGGCAATCCCTAAATCCTGTTTGATCTAGAGCCAGAGAGAATCCTTTAAGCACCAAGAAGTATGTCAGTATGGGTTTGTGATGGGGTTCAAGACCCACCCACCTGTGGATCCAAATATGGCATTGTTGTATGCTTCACTCAACACGCAAAATGTTGAAGACATATAGAAAAAACAACTTTTATAGCGAGAAAGAAGATAAGTCGAAGAGGCTATACTTAGTGCAAAGGTTAGTTAGCTCAGCAAGGTTTACTATATAGGCCTAGACAGGTAGTTTACAAATGTGTTCAAAGAGAAAGATGTCCATTAATTCTTATATATTAGCACTTTGACCTATATGAGGATGATGACGAAGATATGGGTTATGTTAAGACTACTGATACAAGGGCCATTATTCCTTCTTCTTTTGCCCTCAATGTGAAGTTTGATATTACTAGTGCTATGATCAATTTATTGAATATGAAGGGTATATGTTTGGGTGCAACTAAGGATGATGCAAATATGCACCTTGCTAATTTTTAGGGGATCTTCATATCTTACACAATTCTTTGGGTGGATTAGGAAGCATTGAGATTAAGGTTGTTCCTATTTTCTTTTACAGAGGAAGCATTACTTTGGTTATAGTAAATTCTAAGAAGATCTATCACTACTTGGCATGGGTTGAAGAAATTGTTTCTGAGTGGATTTTTCCCTCCTGAACGGATGCTACAGGTGAAGGATGACATTTATAATTTCATACATTTACTTGAACAATCTATGTATGAGGCATGGTTTAGATTCAACAAGAAGCTAAGCATGGTCCCAAATCACAGAATCAATGAGTCTAATTTACCAAATATCTTCTATAGATCACTAAATGACAGTTCAATAGCAATGGAAAATACTATTTTGGGAGGAGCATTTATGTATCTTTGATGGTATGCTACAAAGAACAAGCTAGATAATATTGCAGTGACCAATAGAGTTTGATATACTAGAGATTCAGAATGTGGTGTTGGTACCTATGCTATTAGAGCAACAAATACTTATGAATAAGGTCATGATATAGTAGAACAAGAGGTTGCACAGCTTCTCACAAATATTTGGTAGCTTAAAAAATAAATTGCAACAATGAGTGCTAAGAAAGTGAATGTTATTGTTGCATTAAGGTTCTACTTCTAAACCATTCAAGATTGAATCTGAAGAAGAGGCAAAGTATCTTGATCGTATATTGGCAGATTTTTTAGCACAAAGGCAAGGGAATCAAGGTCATACCTATTATAATTATAGATACAGAGATAGGAGTAGAGAGAGATGGTGATTAGGGGTGTAAAGATCACTATAAGGAGAAGAGTGACAAGTATATTCTAGTAGGTAGTCGTGATGCAGAGTCCAGAATGAAGGCAGTTTTCTCTAAGCTATTCAAAGGGCATGAAAGTCCAGAGATCTTCATGGAGGATATCAAAACATATATGTCAAGTTTGAACGAGAAAGTTGAGTCATATGCTAGAACAATTAAGAAGTTGGCACAATAGTTAGGTCAGATGTCAGCCATAATAAATCAGAGACAACATGATACTCTTTTGAGCAATATATTAATAAATCAAAGAAATGATAGTCACTTCTATGCCATTACTTCTTGGAGTGGTAAAGTCACTAAAGATCTACTTGTACCCACTGTTGATGAGCAGAAGATTGATACACAACCTGTTGATGTAGAGAGTAGTAGCAAGAATTATATAGGGGAAGAGAAGGTTACAAAGCCTATATTAAAGCCCATCCAAAATATCTTGTCCTTATACGTAAAAGATGAAAAAGATATAAGAAGATGGTAAGTATCAGAAGTTCTTATCCATGCCAAAATAATTATCCGTCAATATACCTCTAGTAGAGACATTAGAGAAAATGCTTATATATACTAAATTTATTAAGGATGTGATCACCAAGAAGAGAGAAATCAATTATGAGCCAGTTGAAAATGTTCATCATTGTAGTGCTATAGCTACTAGATCATTGGTGGATATGAAGGAGGATCCTGGTGCTTTTTATATACCTTGCACCATTGGATCTTTCAACTTTGCTCATGCTTTATGTGATTTGGGTTCTAGTATCAACTTTATGCCATTTGAATTATTTAGATAGTTGGGTTTGGAATCTCCAAAACCTACCACTATGATACTAGTGATGGGAGACAGGATGGTGAAAAAACCAGTGGGTATTCTATATGATGTTTTGATAAAGGTGTCTTCTTTCATCTTTCCTATTGATTTTGTGATCGTATATTGCAAAGTGGACTTCCAAGTCCCAATTATTCTAGGAATACAAATTTTTTCTATAGGCAGGACATTGATTAATTTAGAGTTGGGGCATTTGATACTGAGATTAAATGATGAGAAGGTGATATTCAATGTATGCAAATCCATTAGGCATCCTAATGAATTGAGAGTGATATCTCTAATTAATGTTTATGATGAGGAGGTAGATTCATTCCATGATATTGATGAAGTTACTAATTGGGATGGTGTTTTTTATGCAGTTATTCATATTGAATAGAGACTAGGTGTTGAAGCACTTGCAGCATGATCATGATTTTTTATTCTCATGGTTTTGAGAAGTATGAATAGATAGTAGGAGCACTGCACGGGAATGGTTCTTATGCTTATGCACCAAAGTCGATTTAGATTTAAATATTAAAACTACTCCACCTCCTTGTCTATACATTGAGAAGCTACCAATAATAAAGTTGAAGGACCTCCCTTCTTACTTGTAGAGTTGAAGGCCCTCCCATTTGACTTGCGGTATACATTGTTGTAATCCAACAACACTTTATTAGTTTTAATTTCAGCTGATCTAAGATAGACAAAAGTAGAAGCAATATTATCAGTATTGCAAAGATTCAAGAGGACTATTGGGTGGTCTATTGCAGATATTATAGGTATTCTTCTTGATTTGTATGCTCATAAAATACAGCTTGAACCTGATTATGTTCCATCTATTTAACATCCACGCCGACTCCATCCCCCTATGTAGGAGGTAGTAAAGAAAGAAATAATTAAGTGGTTAGATATGGGTGTTGTATATCCCATTTCTGATAGCAAGTGGGTCATTCTTGAACAATGCATCCTAAAGAATGATGGAATTACTGTTGTGCTTAACGAAATTAATGAGCTAGTGCCTATGAGGCTAGTCAATAGATGGAGAGTGTGTATGGATTATAGAAAATTGAATGTATATAATAAGAAGAATTATTTTCCTATGCCCTTGATGGGTCAAAAGTTAGATGGGTTAGCAGGTAGAGGATAGTACTATTTTCTTGATGGGTTCTAAGGCTCTAATTAGATCACCTTTGCACCTGAGGACCAAAAAAAGACGACATTTACATGAACTTATGGGACTTTTACATTCAAAGTATTCCATTTGGATTAATTAATGCTCATGCCACATATCTGAGATGTATGATGTGAATTTTCTTTGATTTGGTCGATGACACCATCAAAGTGTTCATGAATGATTTTTTAGTTATTTATGATTATTTTAATGACTGCCTTAAACACTTGGAAAATGCTATGAAAAGGTGTGAAGAATGCAACTTGGTACTTAATTGGGAGAAGTTTCATTTTATGTTCAAAGAATGAATTGTGCTTGGGCACAAGATTTCAATGAGGGCCATAGAAGTTGATAGAGCAAAGATTGAGGTAATTGATAAATTACCATACCTAATTTCTATGAATGGAATTCAAAGTTTCTTAGGGAATACAGGTTCTTATAGGTGATTTATCAAGGATTTCTCAAAGATTGCTAATCCTCTTTTTAAGCTTCTTGAGAATGAGGTAAAATTTATTTTTGATGATATATGTAAGAAGGCTTTTGAAAGCCTATAAGAGAAGTTGGTAATTGCTCCAATCACTGTGTTTCCTGATTGGTCTTTACCCTTTGAGATTATGTGTGATGCTAGTGGATTGACCTAGGGGTTGTACTAGGCCAACAAAAAGAAAAGATTCTTCATCCCATCCACTATGCTAGTAAGGGACTAAATCCTGCTACAAAGAACCATACAGTGATGGGCAAGATTTATTGGTAATGTTTTTTGCCATTGAAAAGTTTAGATCTTACTTGATTGAGAAAAAGGTGATTGTGCATGTTGATCATGCAAAATTTAGTTACCTAGTGTCTAAGAAGATTTAAAGCCTTAGCTTATTAGGTGGGTGCTTTCGTTGCAAGAATTTGAGTTTGAGGTAAAGGATAGAAAAGGAATAGAAAATCAAGTTGCAGATTACTTATGTAGACTGGAGGAGGAAGCTATACAGAAGGTTGCAAATGGGTTCGAGATTGATCATAGTTTTCTAGATGAGCAGATATTAGCAGCTTCCTATTATCAAAATCCATGGTTGGAAGATTATGCAAATTACTTAGCCAGTGATCTAGTTCTTGAAGAGCTTTCCAATCAACAAAGAAAGCAATTCATGCATGGGGCAAGGGAATTTTTATGGGATAAACCTTATTTATTCAGGAGTTGTTTAGATGGGATTATTCGTAGTTTTATACCTGAAGTTGAGATGAGGATCATACTTAAGGATTGTCATTCCTCGCTAGTTTGGGATCAACAAAGTGGGGGCCGCACAACTCATAAAATTCTGCAAAGTTGCTATTATTTTCCAATAATCTACAAAAATGCTCATGATTATACTTCTATATGTGACCAATGCCAATGACAAGGTACTAATTCTAGAAAACATGAACTTCTTATGACTTCTATTTGACAATTACAGTTGTTTGATTTTTGGGGCATAGATTTCATGGGACCATTTGTGAGTTTTTGTGGCCTGAAGTATAAACTTGTGGCAGCAGATTATGTTTCAAAGTGACTAAAAGCAATCACACTTCTGAATAATAAAGCATGTAGTGTCACTTCATTCTTGAGAAAAAATATCTTCTCTCGATTTGGCATTTAACGAGCTATTATTAGTGATAGAGGGTCACATTTTTGCAATCATCTACTCAAAAGTCTAATTAAAAAATATGAAGTAAAACACAAGGTGGAGACACTTTATTGTCCATAGACTAGTGGACAAGTTGAGGTGTCCAATTGATAAATCAAGAACATCTTGGTGAAGACTTTGATTGCCAATAGGACTGATTTGTCAAAAAAATTCAATAATTCATTATGGGCTTACCGCACAGCTTATAAAACCCTAATAGGTTCCTTACCTTATCAGCTAGTGTATGGAAAGTCTTGCCACTTTACAATTTATTTTGACTATAAGGCTCTATAGGCATTGAAGAAGCTAAATTTGTAGTGGAAGGATGCAACCATGTAAAGGTTGAATGAGATCAATGAGTTGGATGAATCTTTGCTCTGGGCATATGAAAGTTTACCACTTTACAAAGAAAAGATGAAGCTGTATCACGATTTCAAAATTGAGAAGAGAGTATTTGATAATGGGGATCAACTGCTGCTTTATAAGTCTACACTTCATTTGTTTCTGGGTAAGTTAAGGTCAAGATAGTGCGGTCCATTCATGGTTACAAAATTTTATCCATATAGTCCTTTAGAATTATGGAAGGATGGAGAAGCCCAATTCAAGGTAAACGGGTAGAGAGTGAAGCATTATATGGGAAATATTGAAGGGGTGAATGTCATTGTTGAAATTGACCTTGGAGAATACTGAGTAGCCAAAGTAATTATGTCGTGCAAAGATATTAATCAAGCGCTTCTTGGGAGGCAAACCATGGGGATAATTAGTGAAATCTGAGTATCCAAGTTAGCCACATCATGCCACGACATTAAATCAAGCTCTGCGTGTGAGGCAACCCATGTTTTGGTACTTATTTATTCATAGGGTAATATGTTTGTTCAGTGTGAAGGACTAAGGAATACAAAAAAGGTCTAAAGAAGTGAAAAGTTTTTATTCATATATACTCTTTACGAGTTGTATCTAGATGGCACGACTCGTGAGTAGGAGTTTTATGGACCTGGGAGAAAATTTAGAATCAGACAAAAGCTTCTGGAATGGATACGATTATCAGATTGAGTTGTACCCACAAAGTACTACTTGTCACATTGATTCATATCCACTCTAGAACCCAGGAAATTTTCCAGGTCTATACAAGTCAAAGAAATGACCCGTAAACCTAGGTACGAGTTGTATAGACAATTCGTACCCATGTTTACCAGGTCAAATCGCAGGTCTACCTAGCCTTAAAATGGGATTTAAATAAAAAAAAGGGTACCCATTGGGAACTCGACAACAAAAAACTTGTACCCACCTCAATTTTTGCCCTAATTTTATGCTTTCGACATAAGAAATCACATGCACACACCTTAATTAAACTACCAACGAGTTTGAATTTCTCATTTTGCTTGACTTAAGAATGAATTTGAGAAGAAAAGAAAGTAAAATCAAGAACTTTAATCTTTAACTCAAAACAAGTATGTTTTGAACCTTATCTCATTTATTTCTAGTGGGAATGATTAATGTGAAGCAACTTGAACTTCGTTTGAGTCGAATTTACACTTGTGCTAAATTTTGAAACCCTAATTCTTAAGGATTTTGTTCATAATTGGGAAATGGGGTTAAACTTGAATATGGTATGGATTCTTGTGTGTTATGTGGAATAAAATGATTTATATCTTACATAAAATAGATGGGTATTTTCTTCTAAGTCAAACCTTAAAGTTGAACTTCTATATTCTTGTAGAAAAGAGACCCCTTATGACTCATACCCACCTGTACGGGATCATAATGGGTCTTGTACCCACTGACAAAATAGAAGCCTAACAAATTTAAGGTTTTGTAATGGATACAAATCACGTATGCGAGTCGTATCCAAAATTACTCGTACACTTTGAATCATATTCACCAGGGAAAAATAAAATATTAGTAAATATTTTTGATCGACTTACGACTGTTGGTAATGAGTCATACCCTGACGGTACTACTGGTTAGGAGGGGTTGTAAGTTGACCAGTGAGAAATTATTCATACACTGTGTAACATACGACTCGATCATACAAGTCATAACCAGTCGGTATGATTAGTACCCTCGACTCGTACCCTGAACAGAGAATGCACACTAAACTTTAATTCTAAATTTTATTTTATTTTCTTTAATTTCTTACTAATGTTAGTGTGATTATAGTACAATTCCTCAAAAGAACTCTTCTTCATCAAAACAATTTAAAAAAGGGTCTAAGCCAACATCGATTACTAACTCAGAATCTAGTGGTTCTAAGTTTGATGTGTCAACTGATAGTAGCGGTGAACTATATGAACACTCCTTAAAGGGAAAGGTTTCCCAAAAAGGGAAGATAGATGACAAAGGAAAGGGGAAGAAGGTTGCACAGAAGAGGAATCACCATCTCCACAGAGCCCGAGGAAAAAGAACCCTACTATCTCTCCTCCACACATACCACCACTATTTTTTTTATGATGATGAGGCTGACTCTAGTTTAGAAAAGGTAAATTCTAGGAATGCTGATATTGTAGAGGAAGTGAATGAGGTGCCTCTGATATCCAAAAAAACCCTCCCACTGGAACTTACCACTTCCCCGGTGCCCATCATTAAATAATGGGGGTACCTCGGTATCCAGGAGATATTCAATAGTGGGTTGTTCAGACTTTCGGGTGGACAAATAAGAAGAGTGTTCTATCTTGAGTATAGGTTGACAACTACTGGTATGCAAGAATTTCCTGGATTTAAGGTACGCTTCTTCCAGTATGGTTTTGAATAGATGACAATAGTTCTCGGAAAATATAGTGAGGAAATTGTTAGAGAATTCTATGAAGCGTACAAGGTGGAACTTCAGAGGCAATACCGACAAGGTAAATTATGAAGGGGCGGTGAGCTAATTACTTTACGCGTGATTCAAAGTGTAAAGGTGGACATTTCCCCATATTTTATTAGGAGATTGTTGTATGGATCAGAGTATTAGGCTCCTGCCAACACTGGGGAAATAGACTACCAGATGGAAGATTTGAGAAAGATTACTCGAAGGATGCTGGGTTTGGAAAATAAAATGGTTATTTTTTGATGGATTGCGAAGCGGATATCTTCGATTGGTCAAAATGATGTTTTGGTTGTAAGAGGCCCAGGGTGGTATCGTAGAAGATTTATAAGCACACTCTCCACTTCGAGGGTAAAGCATGATGGAAATTATCTCGACACAGATTGTGTCCGACTACAAGAGATGATGTAGTGAGCCTGGTTCTGGAAGCTATGATAGATGGCTATAATTTCAATATTGCAGAATTTTTATCCTGATAGATGATAAATTGTGCGGTTGGGGTGAGAAGACATTATTGTCTTACCATTGTATAATTACACAAATCTGTCTAGCTATGGACGTACAAGTTTTCCATGGGATTGTTGAGATACTGGAGTCCATGAACACTACGAATTTGAGCCTGATTAGAGATGCAACTAACCCATTGGCTCGGTAGGAAAGATAGGTAATAGATAATTTGGCAGGTATGTTCCCGTAGGGTGGGTAGACTGAGGCTACTGAGACTGCTGAGGCAGGTACACTAATGAAGACTACATAAATAGATGCAACGGGTACTTCTATTTCCCTACCACCATTATAGCCCGTGCCACCCACGCCACGAGGTATTCCTTCTGGACTTGTTATAATTTCACACGAGGGGTTATGAAGAGGCTAGCCAAATTAGAGGTAACAGTGAGTCACATGGAAGGAGGCGTGAGACCCTGGATTAATACGCAGTTTGAGAGTCAAAATAGACGGGTACAGGGCATACTGGATACCTTTAAGTCGAGGATCACTTGACAGTTGAGTGGTGAGAAGACACTAAATGTTGCTAAGATCAGATCTGAGGTTGTAGAAATTAAAAGGATGGTCACATATTTATATGATAGACCGGTTGTTTTAGAGCCTATCGTTGAGACAATGATTCCTACAGTTCATATGTTGAACATTTGGGCGATCCCAAAACTAGTAGAAGTACTAGTTGAGGAGACCAAAGAGGAGAGAAAATATAAAAAGAGAAAGAGGAAAGAAGAAAAAGAAGCTAAAAATGGCCAAGGTTGATAGCATTCAGATCGAGCGGGACTAGGAGACTTGAGTCTGAGAGATGGTTAATGGAGCTGGTGGATCAAGAGCACAAGTTGTGGATGCTGAAAGTGTCAGTGTTGTGCCCCCGAATATTGTGGAATAATTACCGGCTGATGGGATGGTATCTAAGAAGAGTGAGTCCTGCTCTGAAGGGCCACGTGCTCTTGCTGATGAGCCGATGCCTTTAGTGGCTAGGTATGACCTTTAATACTTACTTTATATTTTTTTAGAACTAAGGGTAGTGCAACAATTTTTATTTTGGGGTAGGGGTTTTTCCGAAATTTGGGAGTAGCTGAAAAGTATACGTAATTGGAAGTCTATTATGACTTGCAGGTTTTGTGTTTACAGTTGAGATAAGGAGAAAATAAGCACCTATGGAAGCAGATTATTTTGATTGTGATTTTTGAGAAATTTTGAAAAATTCAGTGGTAACTAAAATTTTGAATTTGAAATTGATTTCTAGATTTGTAAACACTGCTGATTTGAAATGATTATGTTGTGAATCTGTGTTAAATATAAATTGTGTTGAAAAATTGACCCCTCCAAAATTTTTGTTTATTGTGTGATACGTTTATATGTGTGAGACTATTGTGAATCTTGAAATGGAATTAGGATTAGGGATAGAACAACTATGGACAAACAGTTGCATCCTAGGATAACTAGTACTTAGTAGTGCAACCCTGTGTAAGTGTGTGTGAGTTATATTGAATTTCCAATGTGTCGGAATCTAGAACTTGCCCGGTTGCTTTTACCTAGGTCTAGGATATATATGAAGGAAATGATCATTGGGAATTTTTGTGTTAGTCCACTTGGGCCTAAAATACCCAAACCTTTGTGTAAGGATAAAGTCCCACGACTTTATCATACAAACCTATGGTATTCCAAAAGATATCATACAAGCCCCACGACTACCAATTAAATTTGTGGGGTTTGTAACGTAGTCGTGGGGCTTGTAACATAGTTGTGGGGCTTGCATACCCCAATTATACTTCTTTTTGAGTGAAGGAGTCATTTGTTATATCCCTGAACAGATTGATTTATCCATAAGAAGAATGAATGGGATTTCTTTGGCTGTGAGCGCACATGGGTTATGTTGCTAGGGTGCTATATTGTTTGGTGAATGTAATTTGAGTCTATTCCCAATTTTCTATTCTTAACATAATTCCATTATCGGATCCCCTGATGTTTCTATGTGTACTAAATCTTTATATGCATTTTGAGTGTTTTAAAGTTTAAAGTACGAATGGAATAACAAGATTGAAGTCAAGTTCAAAATCATTGCTATGGGTAGCTTAAGATCTTCCTGCTTTAACATCATCTATGTGTTAGAAAATAGTTGTTAATTTTGTTTCCTGAGGACTTGTAAAAGTCTAAGTTGAGGGTATTGATGTGTCTTGGAAACATGACACTTTCGATGATTAAAACCGTGAATTTATGCATGAACTTAGGATATTTTGTCAGATATGATGCACTTTGGTGTAAATTGTAGGTCAAAATAGGTGTATAATTGTGTTGGAAAGAAAAGAGAAGAAAAATACTTGGAGAAGACCTATTCTGATAAAGATACGAGTCAACCATGGAGTCTACAAAACCTGATATCACACGTATGTTGACTCGTATACACAACAGAACCATGAGCCAACCTGTAAAGCTAGGTATAGGGAAGATACAACTAAAGCTTTAAAGTCGTACGCTAGTATACGAGCCGTATGGAGAAGTCATAAGTAAAACAGAAACTAAATTTATCATCCAAAGTTGAAGTCTCAGAAGTATATGAGTCAAAAGTCTGAGTAGACTTGTATAGGGAAATCGTACACAAACCAGTGTTCAATGCTTGGAAAGACAAAAGTCATAGGTGGATATGAGTGAAGGACACAAGTTGTATGCTCAGGTATGACTCATATGCAGAAGTCATATGTTGAACATAAAGTTGAAGCCTTAGGAGAACAGACACTTGAACAGATACAATAGGAAAGGGTACGACTCGAATAATTCTAGTAAAAGTTGAGGACCAACTCATACCGAGTGCTGACATAACTTTACCTTTCCCATTTTTATTATGATTTTTATGTTATTTTGAGATACTATAAACACTCTATTATTAAGTTATGTACTTTTACTCATTATTACAATACTTTACATACTTCTAAAATTAATCTTGAGATTTTGGGTTTTTATTAAATTCAAAAATTTAGAGTTTATTCACTTTATTCTCGTGTAAATAATTATATGTGTTCTTCATTAATAATCATGGTATTTTGCACAAATATGAGAGATTAATCTCCTTGACTCGGGTTGTGGAAATCTTGGCGGATTAGCTACGTAGAGAAAATGTGGTACTCATCTAGTATAGGGTTTATGCATGTATCTTAATCTTCGTCCCAACAATTAATCTCATAGCAGTTGTAGGAGCTTGAGATATCCTGTATTAGAATCCATCCATAATTAGGAGTTTGTGATTGGGAAAAGAAGATTAAGACAGTGATTTGGGATTTCACATCCACCTTTTAGTCCCCGCGTCTCATCTAATCACTTTATCCTAACCAGTGATAGTGAACTGAGGTCATAGCAAGGAGAAACAAGGCGACGCTCTGACACCTAACAAGTAAAAGGTGAGATTTATCCTCTCATTTAACCGATGATTGATAATACCATATTGTAGACTTTGCATGTAAAAATACTAAATAGTTAGGTTTAGCACGAGAAATCTACGGAGTTAAGAAGCCAGGGGGAACACAAGCTAAGTGTTCGTATTCTATTGTCTACAACTCAAAAACACTTAAGATTCAGTTACTACTTTCTATTGATACTAAAATCCCCCCATTTACTTTCCTTTACTTCTTGTGGACTAGATCAAGCCAAGCAACGATTCACGTTTTCCTTATGGGACCGATCCTAACCTAGTTGGGTTATTATATTTGCAATCGACCGTGCATACTTCTATTGGAGTGTAGTTTTGTGTGATATCATCCTACCAAAAAGACTAACAACAAATCCTTGAATAGTTCACCAAACATCCATCTTCACTCTACGATCTCAAAATGTCGTTATGCTATCAAAATTTTGATCTACATGTTATTTGGAGTAAAACAAGACCCATATTACCATATTAAGGGTCGGATCAAGAACAAACCTGCGAGTCTCACTAATGATATTAAAATATTGAAACTATCCTGAGGTACCATAAAGGACAAGGAAGTTGTTCTCAAAAGTTGAGAACAAATAGAACACAATTCAAGTCTCAAATCAATCCTCGAGTTTTAGGAATCCAACGCCCTAATTTTTAAGAATTTATCAAGAAATTGATGGAAACTTATCATAAATTCGAAGGGAAATCACGGAATAATGGATAACTAAGATCCCCTAAAGTATCTACAAGCTTAATCCCAAGCTTTGCCACTCTTTTATGTTTTTTGGATCTCAAGACATGAGTGTAAATGGGCAAATTCGTGAACTGAGGGGTCTATTTATACCCATTCCAAGTACTCAAATGTTTCAATCTCACAACCAAGCATTAGGAGAAGGTTCTGCGATAGAAACAACCTTTAGAGTGATCTCACTATCTCTTGTGCATACTAAGTTGCGAGCGCTATTCAAGAGGTGCGACCACAAAGGCACCAGCATCAGTTGAAACTTTAAAATTTTCCATACTTTTGCCAAGGCCTTGGGACCCATTCGGAATCTTATATACATAAATGAAATATGCGAATACACTCAATTAAATATTTCGGACACGATGGCAAAGTCGGATTTTACATTTGAGTTCATTTCAACAAAATATGGGTCCCACAGCTAAATTTCTAATTTTTTTACTAATAGGTCGAAATGAGCTCGAGTGCCTCGAGACACGAACCAAAGGTCAACCTAGCCTAACATTGATATTTCAGAGATGCTGGTGCATTCAAAATTTGTATATGAGGTCATCCACTAGTAGGTTTGGTCTAAAACAAAATCTTAACCAACGAAATCTCCATAGTAGGAAAATAAGCCTAAAATCCAAACAACTGCCCGATCACCAAACCAAAAGTTCCAGCAAGTAATAAATGACCTGTAGCCACTATAGGAAGGCACAAAACGTTGGAAATGCATACAACCAAAGGAAATGACCTAGAGGGTCATTGTAATATCCACCACTAAATTGACTTTTATCCTATAATGTCAATGGATAAGAAGATCCCAAAAGCTCAAACGGATGAGGTACTTGGCTCGCATTCTCCAAGAATGACCTCCCCAATAACCTCAAGGAAAACAGAACACTTTCAAGGGATTTTGCCACAGGTATCCCTTTTCAACCAGCGCTCAATTAAATTCAAAACAACCAATACTCAACTTCAACCACTAACTAGCCTCCAAGTGAACCAAAAAAGGTTGATGCACGCAAATCTGAAGCACAACAAATGCATACCATAGTGATACAAGTACAGTCCAACAAAGGGTTATCCATGCCCAAAAAATACCAAGGCATGAGTCATACAACCGACTCTGAATCTGAATATAACCATCATTTACCTTTTCACACTGCTAACTACTCTAACAAGGACAAAAATCACCTGATTCTTGTCCGTGCAATCTCATCACAGAGGTCTCGAAGAACTGAAGCCAATTCGCTGAAATTCCTGACTAAAAACAAGAGATTAAGCCCATAAGGCGCTATCTGGGAATACAAATGAAGATAACCAAGGAATGAAATCTATTATAATGCTACAAGTAGTTTGGATGGTAATCAAACTGATATCGAGAATGTCAAGGCATAACTACTTATCATTGAACGATCTGCTCTACAATGTCCCATCAACCTAGAATAAAACTGGCACACTCCAAACTTCGGGATATGTCGTATAGTCACCTTAAGCACACATGTACTGGAGTTCACCCCGTAACCCAACCTAATCATCAATAATTATCCACACGGGTCGGATGAAGTCTGACCATATAATAAGATAGCAGAAATGAAACACTAATAGTCAATTCTAGGAAACATCAACCTTTTCATTAATAACAATAGTCTAGACACTATGCCCATGTCCACATTAATCCACAAAACCTCTAACAAACATGAATTTTACAATACGTCGAGACATTCCCCCAACAATAGCCAAGTACCAATCCTATACAAGTCTATAACATAAAGTATCGGGATTAAGAGAGATAGGTATTCCTTAGTATAGAATCTCACCACTTTAAGGTCAATTCACAAATCCACTCAAAGACCTATTCACTATGTAGAAGAAGAAGGAAATGCTACGATGCCTAGTCGTGTGGGGACATAGTGTCCGGAGATAGTTAGCGGTTGGAGAACTAGCATGTAACTCAAGGATAAGGATAAAATAACATCACCATTCAACAGAATTCAATATTATCATATTCAATCATATTCACACATTTGTCCTTACACATAGATATATCACATGCTCATCAAGGTATCAAGACTTAATACTATTTTTAAATACTTTATTCATATGAAACAAAGTAGAGGACTCCAAAATTCAACGCTTAAGTTCATACCATCCTAATTAGACATAAGACTTTAACAATATTCACATATCATTAGGCAAGGTACTTAATCCATGGTTACACTTCATCAAGAAAAAATGCTAAAAACACAATTATTTATTGAAACAAGGGATCTTCCCTTAAACCACAATCACTTAGTCATGGAATTCTAATCATATAATCACATATGTGTGATGCCCCGGAAAAAAAAATTGTTAAGATCTCGAAAGAAAATGTGTTGAATTTTATTCTTTATAGTGATTAATATTTTTTCTGTGTGGAATTTCTGGATATGCAACCCGTTATTGCGTTGAGCATATAATAAGATTTCCAACCATATGTGGATCATCCAAAATGGACAATCGAGCGATGAGTTATGATCATTCCGATCTAACCATGAATAGTGGTGAACAGTAAATGTGCAGGAAACAAATACTGAGGCTAGGCGAATTTTAGGGTCAACTTCAAATGATCATAACTCTGTGTACATAATGATCTGGGTGAGATACTATATATCAACATAAATATCTGAAAGTACTCTTTCCAATGAAATTGGTTTCATCCAATTTGCACATCGGAGCAAAACGTTATGGTCGATCTACTTCAACCTATCAAAACAGTCCACCAAAGGACAGATTTGCCATTATTTGATTTTTAAGGGTATTTTGTTCATTACCAATCCAATCCATCTGAGTAAACCATGTATTTAAGTGCATTAAGATCATTCAATAGCTCATTTTTCTCCAAAATTTCCTAAGGCTCAAACCCCAACCCTACTACTACAAATTTCATCCTTCTATGTCTCTTGATTGAACCGTAGAAATTTCAAATTGATTTGTGATTCGAGTTGATCATGTTAAGGGCTTCGAGAAGCATCCTTTATTTTCGTGAATAAAGTTCCGGAGTCAGAAGTTCATATTCATCTTCCATTTTTAGGTATGTGGAGCTTTGAACAAGATTATCCTTTCAATCTTGTGCCCGGTATTTTTGTTGAATTACATTGACATGAGATTTTACATGTTTTACCATGAATTGGAAATATGGTTTTATATCTTATATTATTTTCCATGAGCTATGGGATTATGTTATCTGATATGTGTATGATGTTGAGATGAAATTATGTCCAAAAAGTATTTGATTATGAGTATGATGATTTAATTTGTTAAGCCTTAATTTATACTATCATTCCACTATTTCCTTATTATGAATTTATAATTGATATTGGAAACTCTATATCCCTACTATGGGTTGATGTATCAAGTACCTTTAAATGAGAGTTGGATGGCAAATTGAGAAATGTTGATATTGAAGTTGCAATGAATCTTGGTATTTTCCGGATGGTTTTGATGAGTTAAATTGTTGAAAATATTATGTATTGAGTCTTCATATCCTTGTCCAAATGTCAAGTCGGTTATGGTTCAATGCATTTATACCTTGTTGATGTTGAGGAAAATTAAAATGTTTTGAGCTAAAATGTGTTGAGTGAGGAATCCACAAATTGATATGATTTGATAAATAAGAAAGAGATTTGATTTGGTCTTTATGATAGACCCTTGTGAGGTTGTGGTGGGTTTCCTAACGCGTTATGAACTTTTCGGGGAGTAGTACTTAGCACTGAGAGGGAAATTTGGTATTTCCCCAAACCTGTGTGCCACCGTAGGGTTGATTGATGATGATATTATTGGCCAGAGAGACCGATTGTGATTATTGTAGTTTTAAGTTCGTTCTCCCTGGTAAAGAGTATGACGCTCCCGCCAATGGAGGTTTCAAATGTTGTTATTCTACGTAGCTCACGTGGGGTTGTCGGTTATAGAAAACTCTCCTGTCCATAAGAGTCATGTTTATTGAAATACCGAGTCACTCCGAGTTTTGATGTGGTAAGTCAAGTTACCTATGATGATCTATAATGATTTATGAGGGTTTTTTCCTACAGTTCCTATCTAAGATTTTATGAGTTGCATTATTCAATGTCACTCAAGCCAGGTGTGTCATTATGGTCCGTATGTACGTTTTTACGAAATTTATGGTATTATTTATATTTTGTATGCGCCCCCACATACTCAGTACATATTTTGTGCTGACCCACATATTTCTCTATGGGCTACATTCTTACCATGATATAGGTTTAGGTACACAACCGCAGTTGCGACAGTGATATCTAAGTGCCGCATCTACGTTCCTTCAGTGGTGAGTCCTCATGGTTCAAGGACCAAGTTTCTAGTTTTGGAGTTGTTGTTTTGTGATCCCTTTGGTCTGTTGAGTCAGTTAGAGGTTTGTCCCAATGGCTCATTGATTTTTCTGTATAGAGGCTATGTCAGACTAGTGTATTGTTGGGTTGGTTTGTTTATAAACATTCCATATATGTACAGTCTAACGATATTCCGTGCCATGTGCGATGTGATATGATATGTACTTATATATATATATCCTTAGCGTAGCGTGTATGTTGTTGTGTTGGAACACAAGGGTAGTGTTTTGGATTAAAGGGTTAGCTTGAGGCTACGTGTAGCCTTAGGCACCGTGTGGCATCTCGGGATGATATTTTGTGGTATTATAAACTTGGTATCATAGCCTAAGGTTGTGAAGAGTCCTAGGGAGTCTGACAAGCCGCGTTACGTAGAGTCTTGAGCATCGGTGTGTAGCGTGCCACACCTATGATCAAGAGGCTGCGGGGCATTCTAGGAAAAGTCATTTCTTTCTTTCTACAAGAGTCTATCATGCTTACAACTGTTTCCTTTTGCTGTTAATTTGTGCATTCTTACGATAGAAAATGCCTCCACGTCGAGCTCGCGGAAACAACAACCAACCAAAACTCGTTGATCCGTTACATGAGACGGTATCCCATACCAAATTTCAGGCAGCTTTCAGACACTAGCCCAGGCAGTTACCGTCAATACTCAGGACAATGCTCCACCTCCGCAGGAAAATAATTTGGCAACAGCACGAATTCGTGACTTTATGCGGATGAATCCGCTAGAGTTTTATGGGTCGAGAGCAGGTAAGGACCCGCAGATGTATGTTGATGAAATTAAGAAAATTACACAGATTATGCACGTGACCAAGGAAGAAAGTGTGGAGATGGCTTCTTATCGGTTGAAGGATGTTGCCTATGACTGCGTGCAGATGTGGAATAAGGGTAGAGAGAAAAATACCGCTCCGGTGACTTAGCAATTGTTCCAAGATGCTTTCTTGGATTGATTCCTTTCACTTGAGTTATGGGAAGCTAAGATAGAGGAGTTTATGAATTTGAGAAAAGTCTCCCTGTCGGTTATGGAGTATTGTCTTAAGTTTAATCAGCTATCAAAGTACTCTCCCTATATGATGGCTGACTCGAGGACTAGTATAAGCAAGTTTCTAACTGGGGTATCGAGTTATGTAGTGAAAGAATGTAGATCTTCTATGATCAATAGGGAGATTGATCTTTCTAGGTTAATGATTCATGCCCAACAGATTGAGTCAAACAAGATAAAGGAAAGAGAAAGAGTAAGAGGGATTAAGAGAGTCAGATTGGAACAACAGGGGTCTGGTCAGACTAGATTCTCCGGAGGGATTCTCCCTCAGTTTTAGAGACGACCATTATACCTGTACCTTCCTCAGCTAGTGCTCTCGTATATCGGGGAAGGAAGGATCTCGGGAATAGGTCGGTACTTTCCAGGTCTTAGGACAGTGTAAGCAACTGGCCTCATCCTCCTTCGTGTGCTAAGTGTGATAAAGACCATTTTGGGGAGTGTTATATAGGGAAGCGGGGATTTTTTGGTTGTGGTAAGTTGGGCTACATACTTAGAGACTGCCCGTATGCCAGATAACGGAGTCGTGATGCCCGTCCCCAGAGTCAGGCTACCAATGCCCCAACTTCCCCAACTCGTCCAGTTCCTCCTCAAGTTGCTTCATCTAGTACTGCTGGCGGTCAACGCCAGAATCGTTTCTATGCTATACCACCTCATCAGGAGCAGGAGGACTCTCCCGATGTTGTCACTGGTATGATCCATATTTTCTATTTTGATGTATATGTGTTGATGGACCCCGATTCAAGTTTTTCTTATGTGACACCTCTGGTTGCTGTAAATTTTGAAATGGATCATGAACTAATTTCTGAGCCTATTTTGGTCTCTACTCCAGTAGGAGAGTCTGTCATTGCTAAGCGGGTGTATAAGAAATTTCCCATTACTCTCTTTCATCGGGTTATGTATGCTTATTTGATTGAGCTAGATATGGTTGACTTTGATATCATTCTGGGTATAGATTGGCTTTACTCAAGCTATGCATCTATTGATTGTCATGCCCGTGTGGCCAAGTTTCAGTTTCCTGATGAACCTATCCTCGAATGGTTCGGGAGTTCTGTGATTCCTAAGGGTCTTTTCATATCCTATCTCAAAGCTAGGAAGTTGATTTCCAAGGGTTGCATCCACCATTTGGTTCGGGTTAAAGACACTAAGTCTGAAACCCCGACCATTCAGTCAATTAATGTTGTTAATGAGTTTCTTGATATCTTTCCAGAAGATCTCCCTGGAGTACCTCTTGATAGAGAGATAGAGTTTGGAATTGATCTTCTTCCCGATACTCAACCTATTTCCATTCCTCCGTATCGCATGGCTCCCGCGGAACTTAAAGAGTTGGAGGAGAAATTGAAAGATCCTTTACACAAAAGCTTTATTAGACCTAGTGTGTCCCCGTGGGGTGCACCTGTCCTGCTTGTGCGTAAGAAAGATGGTTCTTTGCGGATGTGTATTGATTACCGGCAGCTTAATAGGGTTACTATCAAGAATAAATATCTGCTTCCTCGAATGGATGATTTATTTGATCAATTGCAAGGTGCGAGCTACTTTTAGAATATAGACCTCAGATCCGGTTATCACCAACTTAAGGTTAGGGAATGTGATATCCCCAAGACAGCCTTCCGAACCCGTTATGGTTATTTTGAATTTCTAGTGATGTCTTTCGGGTTAACTAATGCTCCAGTGGCTTTCATGGATCTTATGAACCATGTATTACATCCATATCTGGATTTATTTGTAATAGTATTCCTTGATGATATTCTTATTTACTCCCGAAGTGAGGTTGATCATGCGGATCATCTCCGAATCATGTTGGAAACACTTTGAACTCATCGGTTGTATGCTAAGTTCAGTAAGTGTGAGTTCTGGCTGAACTCTGTAGCCTTCTTAGGTCATGTTGTTTCTTCCGAAGGTATTAGAGTTGATCCTCAAAAGACAGAGGCTATAAAGAGTTGGACTAGACATATTTCTCCTTCTGATGTCCGAAGTTTCTTGGGTCTAGGCTGTTATTATAATCGTTTTGTAGAAGGGTTTTCATCTATTGCGTCTCCTATGACCCGTTTGACCCAAAAGAAAGTGAAGTTCATGTGGTTCGAATCTTGCGAGAAGAGTTTTCAGGAGTTGAAGAGTCGACTCACTTCAGCCCCTGTGTTGACTTTGCCTGATGGTGTTGATGGTTTTCTGGTATATTGTGATGCTTCTAGAGTTGTTTTGGGTTATGTATTCATGCAAAGGGCAGGATTATAGCTTATGCTTCCAGGCAGCTAAAGCCTTACGAGAAGAATTATCCTACCCATGACCTTGAATTAGCTGCCGTGGTTTTTGCTTTGAAAATGTAGAGACATTATTTCTATGGTGTCCATGTCGATGTCTTCACGGACCATAAGAGCTTGCAGTATGCATTCACCTAAAAGTAGTTGAATCTTATGTTGAGACGATTGTTAGAACTGTTGAAAAATTATGATATGAGCATGCTATATTATTTGGGCAAGGCCAATGTAGTAGTAGATGCCCTTAGTCGGAAGTCCATGGGTAGCGTAGCACATGTGGAGATTGGTAAGAAGGAGTTGGCCCGTGAGGTACATTGTTTGTCTAGATTAGGGGTTAGGTTGTTTGGTGATGCTGAGGGTAGTATAGTTTTGAATCCTCTTTAGTTTCAAAAGTGAAGGAGAAGCAAGACAGGGATCCTACCTTGGTCAGGTTAAAAGAGTCAGTTAAAGACTAAAAGGTGGAGGTTTTCTCCCAAGGGGGAGTTGGCGTTTTGAGACTCCGAGAAAGATTATGTGTTCCTGATGTTGATAACTTGAAGAAGAGGATTATGGCGGAAGAGCATGGTACGTGATACTCCAGCCATCCTGGTGCTACCAAGATGTACCATGATTTGCGGGAAATCTATTAGTGGAACGGTATGAAGAGGAACATAGCAGAATTTGTGGTGAAGTGTTCCACGTGTCAACAGGTTAAAATAAAGCATCAAAAGCCCAGTGTCATGCTGCAAGAGTTTAGCATTCCTACTTGGAAGTGGGAAGTAGTGAATATGGACTTCATAGTTGGTTTACCTCCTTCTCGTCGCCATCATGATTCGATTTGTGTTGTCATAGATCGGCTGACAAAATCAGCTCATTTCTTGCTTGTGTATTCAGCGTATATAGATGAATATTATGCTAGAATATATATTCGGGAACTCGTCAGACATCATGGAATCCCTTTGGCTATTATTTCTGACAAAGGTACTCAGTTTACCTCTCAGTTTTGGAAATCTTTCCAGAAGGGTCTCGCCACCCAAATTCGTTTAAGTTCTGCTTTCCATCCGCAAATAGATGGTCAGGCCAAGCGGAACATTCAGACTTTAAAAGATATGTTGAGGTCTTATGTGCTTGATTTTAAAGGTAGTTGGGATGAGCACATAGCATTAATTGAGTTTGCTTACAATAACAGTTTTCATGCTACTATTGGAATGGCCCCATTTGAAGCTTTGTATGGTAGAAGGTGTAGATCACCCATTGGTTGGTTTGAAGTTGGTGAGGCTGCCGCGATTGGACTGGATGCGGTGTTCAAGGACATGGAGAAGGTTAAGTTAATTTGTTAAAGGTTGAAAACTTCCCAAAGTCGTCAAAAATCATACGCAGATGTAAGGAGGAAAGACCTTGAATTTGATGTTGGTAATTTAGTGTACTTGAAAATTTCACCCATGAAAGGGGTGATGAGATTTGGGAAGAAAGGGAAACTAAGTCCCCATTACATTTGTCCCTATAAGATTGTGGATCACATTGGGAAGGTAGCGTATAAAGTTGAATTGCCCGCGGAGTTATCTAACGTCCATCCGGTTTTCCATGTTTATATGCTTAAGAAGTCTATTGGTGATTCTGTTGTGATTGATCCTTCCTAAATCTTGGGTATTAAATATAGTCTTTCATATGAAGAGATTCCAGTTGAGTTTTTTGACTTTCAAGTTCGTAGGCTAAGAAACAAGGAAGTTCTTTTGGATAAAGTTCTTTGGCGAAATCAATCCATGGAGAGTGCTACTTAGGAAGACGAAGCGGATATGTGCGCCAAATATCCCCACCTCTTTCCTACGAATCCTGAGCATGTTAAAGGTATCATTCTCTTTTGATTTAATCCATATTGCTATGTTTATCTTGGCTTGTGTGTTTTCTACGATATCCACAAAAAACTCTAGAATGGAGTATATGCTTGGGCAAGATGATTTTTCTCTATATACTCATTTTCATAGTATTCTTGACCTACATATCAACATTCGAGGAAGAATGTTTCCAAGGGGGAGATTATGTGATGACCCGGAAAAAAATTTTCTGTTAAGATCTAAAACGAAAATATGTTGAATTTTGTTCTTTATCGTGATTAATAATTTTTTTGTGTGGAATTTCTAGATATGCGACCCGTCATCGCGTAGAGCATCGAATAATGTTTCCAACGATATGTGGATCATCCAAAACGGACACTCGAGCGATGATTTATGATCATTTCGATCTAACCGTGAATAGTGTTGAACAATAAATGTGCTGGTAAAAAATACTGAGGCCAGGCGAATTTTAGGGTAAACTTCAAACGATCATAACTTCTTGTACATAATGATCTGGGTTTGTTACTATATATCAATAGTAAGCTCTGAACGTCCTCTTTCTAATGAAATTGGTTTCATCTAATTTGGCCATCGGAGCAAAAAGTTAAGGTCGACCTACTTCAGCCTATCAAAACAGTCCACCAAAGCACAGATTTGACATTATTTGATTTTTAAGGGTATTTTGGTCATTCCCACTCCAATCCATACGGGTAAACCATGGATTTAATTCCATTAAGAGCATTCTATAGCTCATTTTTCTACAAAATTTCCTAAGGCTCAAACCCCAACCCTACTACTCCAAATTTTATCCTTCTATGTCTCTCGATTGAACCGTAGAAATTTCAAATTGATTTGGGATTCGAGTTTATCATGTTAAGGTCTTCGAGAAAAACCCTTTATTTTCGTGAATAAAGTTCGGGAGTTCGAAGTTCATATCCATCTTCCATTTTTAGGTATGTGGGGCTTTGAACAAGATTATCCTTTCGATCTTGTGCCCGGTATTTTTGTTGAATTACATTGACGTGAGATTTTACATGTTTTACCATGAACTGGAACTATAATTTTATATCTTATATTATTTTCCATGAGCTATGGTATTATGTAATCCGATATGTGTATGATGTTGAGATGGAATTATGTCCAAAAAGTATTTGATTATGAGAGTATGATGATTTAATTTGTTAAACCTTGATTTATACTATCATTCCACTATTTCCTTATTATGAATCTATAATTGATATTTGAAATTCTATATCCCTACTATGGGTTGATTTCTCAAGTACCTTTAAATGATAGTTGGATGGCAAATTGAGAAATGTTGATATTAAAGTTGTAATGAGTCTTGGTATTTTCCGGATGGTTTTGATGAGTTAAATTGTTGAAAATATTGGGTACTCTCTCTAGACCAATGACAATCTCAGAAGTCGTAACAAACTTCTGAAGTTCTAACCTTTGCTAGGAACATGAACTATGACCAAATAGCTAGCCAACTAACACTAAGAGTCTCTTCTAGTACAATTTTTATCCTTTCCGCAATCATAACCTAACTCAAGAAATATAGGATATAGGTAATATATTTTAACTCTGTCTGAACGACCAACTCATATATGGAGCACTCTAAGAACCAATTTCCCATCTCGCCTAGCAAATACAAGCTCCTAGATTACTCTGAGATACTACCCCTTATAACGTAGAATGAACACCATGGCGTGATAACCCATACTAAAAACTCCACGTGGTCTGATAGGAACTCTACCCACTATGATCATCATGACTAATTTGAGAACAACCACAGTCTGAAATACTACCTATGTAGAGCTGATAGGCTGCAACTAAAGCTGACCTCTACCAAAAGGATCTTTACTCTTGGGTGACATACCAATAGCACTACACTGATGGCATTTCCTCTCAACTCTACCACCATACGTCTTAACACATGCTCTCTATGTGGATCTCGCATAACCCACAACTTGAGAGAATAAAGACCCAACTTCTATCAAGTGCTCTGATACCAAATAATGTGGAAATGCTAGTCCCATAATAAATCTATGCAGCAAGTCCTGCTCTAAGGGATATGGCATGAAAACATACTTCGCCCCCTCATGAAATCCAATATCATTCTAAATAACTGATTAAGAACCCTAATGAACACTAATAAATTTAACTCTATCCTGAGAACTGCTCGAAGAATCGAATATAATCCATAATTATGAGGGATCTGCAACATGACTCGTTTCTCTAAAGAAAAAACTCGAAGGCCTTAAGTAGTCCTGAGCACTACTGGAGCTTGAGATAGCCCTATATCTTTTAGCTGACATTGATGATCTTCAACATCCAACTCTGTCTCTCTAGTCTAACTCTGCTATAATGCTCTAAAAACACATCTCGATGTATCATTCACATCTATCAACCATCTTGTATCATCCATTAAGGATAGAATAGAGTCAACGAATATACTTGATGCTCATAGTAATGGAAACACAAAGCAAGGAGTAATGAAATGAATTTCCTAAAAATGTCCCCATAGCCTCCCGAGGATAGGTTACAGACATCTCTACACCGATCCATAGGACTCTACTAGAAACTTAGCTCTTATACTAAAATATCAGTAAACCTAGTCTCTAATATCAATTTGTCATGACCGAATTTCTCAGATCATGATGGTGCCTACTATAACCCACTAGTAGACAAACCAAAATCATAGTCCAAAATGACTATTAATGGACTGCCAAAATAGATAGAGGAAAAAAATAGATGTAATAAAAGATCCAATACATAATATAGTTCCAAAACTTGGTGGTATCAATACAAGAGCTTCTAAAATAACACGGATACAAAAGAGGTACTAAATTAATATACTAATACAACTATCTCAAAATACAATATAGAGGCTACTCGAATACATAAGAGAGAAGAAAGTAATAAATTGAATGTTAGGATCTCACTCTAGTCTCTGAACCTTGGCTGCTCCACAGGATGCACACAACATAGGAGATGACCCGTACTATTATCTGCACAATGCAAAAATGCAGTATGAGTACCAAACACATAGAACTTAGTAGCAAATTGCCAACTAATCTCCAAAGATAATGCAGATACATATTATTTATAAATAGAATGAAAACTATATCCAAACATCCAACAATCACAAAAAAAACTAGCGAGATTTTAAGGTCAACTATCTTATTCAGTTCCAAGAGACTAACACAATATGGCTAAGAAAGTATCAAGGATAAACTATCCTACTCTAGCCATAGTAAGGAATATCAACACTATACCATATAACCTTGTCCAATATATGAATAAAGGGCGAAGGAATTATATATAACAATATAGTTAGCTAACAATAGAATATACTATCTGAATAAATAAAGAAAGGGATATACGGTAATACCATAGCTATATATATCTAGATATACATATAAAAATATACATAAATAACGTCAACTTGAAGTACAACCTAACTCATCAGACTAGCATTTTAAGACCTCATAAACATAGAAGGAACTAGTGTTACTGTACTCGGGCTTTGTAATCCATATGTCTTTATG
The DNA here is from genome assembly GCA_030864215.1 of Capsicum pubescens. Classification (NCBI taxonomy): domain Eukaryota; kingdom Viridiplantae; phylum Streptophyta; class Magnoliopsida; order Solanales; family Solanaceae; genus Capsicum; species Capsicum pubescens. Next base: position 116,696,230 of record CM061546.1, read on the forward strand.
AGATAGTCATACATACTAATGAAATTGTAAGGTAGAAGAACCAAATTATACTTCAAATATACATACCAAATCTATATCCAATCTATCATAACTAGGTATAACAATGATCATAAAAATAATAATAATAATGATATCAATGACAATTCGAGTAACCTGCTAGTTCAAACAACCAATACCTAGATGAGCTTTTAACATACCTCTGCCTCCCTAGGCTTAGAAGGTTCAATAAATATTTGACACACAATAAGGCATAGATATCACCCATACCTATGCAACCACCTATAAAGGCATTGATATAGGAGTATACTAGTGGCAGGTAAAGCGCATGCAAGGATGAATGAAATAGAATATGCAATACCATAACCGATCCATGTGTCATAATTTAATTTCTATAACCATCACCATCATAACCATCATTGTCATAATCAATCTCTAGCCTTATAGGGTATATAATTTCAATACATAGATCAATCCAAACTTGAAAGGTAGATGTACACGTAGGCACATTAATGTAATTGTTCTCTGATATTGCCAGGTATATCATCATAATAAATCATCATCCTTTTTGTGTATTAATATTATTATTGCAATATCCTTTGGCCTTGCCAAATATAAATATATCACCACCATGTCCTCCATCCTTATTGGGTATATAAGAAATATCATCTTAACCATCAACACACATATATATAACATCAATACTAAAATCTATCATCAGGCTTTACCATAATTTATATCATTAATATAATATCTTTCTCTGTCCCATACCAGAGAGATCTGTATATAAATATAATTGGTTCACAGACTCAAGCTATGGCTAAAAAAGTGTAAATCCGTAAATCCATTACCTAAAGTGAACTTTGGGACTAAATCATTACAAAAGTGTAAAAAGAATCTGAATCTATCACAATACGAGTGATTTATAGTTTTAATCATAGACCAGAATCAACCTTAGTCAAATATTTAAAACATCAATATTAATCTCTATTACATATACGTTATCCCTTAAGACAACAGTTTTTGTTATGAAGGAACCTATTTTTAAGGTGAAAAGTGGGCTTTAACCCTTATTTAGGAAAAACAGTAATAATATCACATTTTAGCTAGAATAACATCTTTTACCAATTTAATAATCATAAATGTACCAAGTCTATGCATGCCATCACTAACATTCAAATAATTGAATCATAAGCATTAATGTATTCATAAACTATAACAATATCATTTATATGGATAAACACTTCACGGATGTCCAAACGATATCATACCACGGCCTTTGGCCTAAAAATTACATCCAGAATAATTATGACATCATAGTCACGACCTTAGTCCCGCATATGTATCTGGAGATCATATCAATAATCATATTTATAAGTTATCTCATATCTATAAGTCATAGCATAACGATGAGGCATATAATGTCTGTAGGCTATCAATCATATCCATAAGGCATAACATATCTATAAGTTGTAAGGCATATCTATAATTATCTCATATCTAGGAGGCATCTTTCGTCTATGACGCATCTCATACCTATAGGTTATGAGTTAAATCTATAAGGCATCTCACATATATGTGGCACAATATATCAATAAAGCATCTCAAATCTAGGAGGTATCGTAAAATACTATGCCATAAATCATAACTATAAGGCATATCACATCTATAAGACATACCATATATATAGATCATATATCATGTCTATGAGGAATGTCATATCTATAGGAAAAATATCACATCTTTAACTAAATAATACCCATGAGCCATTAATCACTAAGGGAGGAAATACCACCATGACTTACCAAGTCATGAAGTAACCTTACACTAAACGTTTACTAGTCTCAACTATGTCTAACATTCGAAAATAAGTCCACATGGGCTAACTCAAGTCATGACCTAAGGCGGGCCGAAAGAACCTACTTCTAATTCCACTTGACCTAAGGCGGGCCAAAAGAACCTACTTCTAATCCTCGAATTCAATATATAGGAAATTTATACCGCGAACTAGGCTAGGGAATCTAAGTTCACTTCTTTATGGCAGATAAGTCATAATAAATCCTAAGATAGGAATTCCGCCTAAAAACATGAGCATTTAAGTAAATTCCACCTAAATTACAGTTTCAACATCACTAGAATAGTCTAAGTAAGGTTAATCATACTAAGCATACTTCAAATGCACAAACCACATACCAAACCTAGCATCATATCATGTCCATTCCATGAATTAGTTTAATCTAGAGGAAGGTAATAAGATTCTAAAAGTGTAATAAATATTTAACCTTGGGGTCAAAACCCTCTTCTAATCCCCAAACTACAATAATCAAGACTAAGTCATTCTACCCATAATCAATCATAACAATCATTCACATGGAATATATAACGCGCATCATCTTACAATGAAGAGTAGATAGAAGCCTACCTCAAAGTCGATCCATAAATCCTTGAATTATTCACCAAACTTTTGTATTCACTCTACGATCTCAAAATGTTTTTCTCTATCAAAATCATATTATATGCATTATTAGGAGTTAAACAAGACACATATTATCATATTAAGTGTTGGGTCATATTTCGAGTAATGAATGCGACCTAAACTGTACTTCGAGGACTGCTAATGGAATCGAAAAAATGAAAACATCATGAGGCCCCTCAAAGGACAAGAAAGTTGTGCTCAATAGTTAAGCACAAATGGAACACAATTCAGGTCTCAAATAAACCCTCAAAGTTTAGGAATTCAAAACCCTAATTTCTAAGAATTTATCAAAAAATTGTATGAAACTTACCATGAATCTGAAGGAAATCATGGAATAATGGACAACCAAGCTCCCCCTAAGAATCTGCAGGCTTAATCCCAATTTTTGCCTCTATTTTAGGGGTTTTGTCTCTAAAGACATGAGCGGAAATGGGCAAATTCGCAGACTAAGGGGTATATTTATACCCTTCCAGGTACTCAGATGTTCCAATCGCACAACCTGGAATCAGGAGTGGATATTGCAATCACAATAACCTTTAGTGCAATCACACTATCTCTTCTGCGCACTAAGGTGCAATCTCTATTCAAGCGGTGTAATCGCAGAGGTCGGATCCACTTAGAATCCTATATAGGTAAATGAACTATTTGACCAACCTAAATTAGACATTCTAAATGCGATGGAAAAGTAGGATTATCCATCTGAGGTCATTTCGACCAAATTTGGGTCCCAGACCCAAATTTATAATTTTCAAATTTTCAACGAATAGGTCGGAATGAGTTTTGGTGTCTCGTGACCCAAACCAAAGGTCTACCTAGCCAAAAATCTATATTTTGGAGCGGTTGGTGCAATCAAAATTTGCATCCAAGGTCATCCTCTAGGATTATTGGTATGAGGCTAAATCTTAACCAATGAAAGCTAAAAAATAGGAAAGTAAGCCTAAAATCCAAAAGAACTGCCCGATCACTGAACCGATAATTCAAATAAGTCACAAATAACCTATAGCTATTGTGGGAAGGCTAAAAACTCAAGAAATGTATGAAAATAAAGGAAATGACCTTGAGGGTCATTATAGGTATGATGCAAGACATCATACTAAAGAAGAAGTGGTAGACTAGTGTAAAATATGTGTAGATAGATTTAGACTGTATCTATGATTCAAGGACAAGTTGGGTAAAGTTGTGGTTTTGATTATGCAGATTTGGGCTATCATATTACAATGTGAATCATGGTTCAATGACCTTCATGATCACCATATCTTCTATGATTAATGTTCAACACTAGGAAGATTACATTTATGGAATAAATTATTATGAGTAATATCATTATACGAATAACCGGGTAATAAGTATGGTAACTTTGAAAACTATAACTAGGGATGTTTTTCATAACAAATATAGATAGTTAATTGTAATATTAGAATAAAAATGCATCAATATAGATCAATATTTTAACTACATTGTTATGACATGAATGCATCAATAATGATTCAATAGCTTAGTTATGGGATTGGTATTTCCATAATTTTTAAGGAATAGTTAAAGTGTGAAGAACAAAAAAATTGGGTAAAAAAAGAGTGATTGTGGTAAGGCATTGGGAAGAGTTTCTCATAATGTGGTTCAAGGTGGTATGACTACTTTTGAAGTTTGTATGAAAATTATACTTTCTATCTTTTAAAATAAAGGCATAGCAAAGAGAATTTGAATGATTTATCTTTTATGATGTGATTACCACAGAGGGACATATGTTTTCTTGACTAGAGTCAGGAGGTGTTCTAACTTTAATACTAACTATTGTTTAAATAATGATAAATTGGTAAACTGTTTGGTGACAAGAAGGATCAATGAAGACCAATAGTTAAGTCTAGTTGAAGAGAAATGATTGTCAACTTCAAGATAAGGTGGGGAAAGTTTCTTTCATGATTGGTTTTATGGGATTATGTAGTCATAATTATTTAGCAGCGTACATGTTTTATATATTTGTACAAGATGAAGACAAGGTTACATATTATTATGCGGTGAAAGACTGAGGGGTTTTTGTAACGTGTTGCAATTACTTGATGGAAACTATATTGACACTTATAACTAGGTACATAGATTTGGATGATGAATGAAGAACATTTTCTTATGGTATAAGAGGATTTTGGAATGACCTATTTTTTTGTCTATCATGACCCAACATTTCAGAAGTGAAACCCACACTAACACTCGGATAGGAAAATCATCTAACCTAAGTGTTTACCCTAACGCTTAGTCCCTTTTAAGATAGATTATATAAACTCAAAATACCATAAGCAAATTATATTACAAATCCAAATAAATAACAAGTACAGAAAATACATCAACTAAAAATTACAATTCCACGACCCCAAAGTCATCGTACAAGAACTCTATATCAAAACATTTCTATGAGTAGCTCAATACTAACAAAATACTAAAAGTCTTATTTCATGTAACAAAGATAACAACCCAAAAGATGGTCCATTAAAGCCTACATATGGAAAGCGCACCCTTGGATAGAGATTAGCTGCCAATTCTATAAGTAAGGTCATGTATGAGCCTCTAAAATAATTTTTTTACTCAAAAAAAGAAGAACACAAGTTAGTATTAATACAAACCACTATGTACTGATAGGTATCATTGACCAACTCAACTTAATAGTATTTATACTCATAAACTAAATAATCAGTAGACAGACTTCAACACATACCAAGAAAATCAATGAATCAATACATATATAAAAAAGGCTAAGTAATGCCAATAGGCAAGTCACCAATAATCAATGGTATAAACCATATCGTTAACAACCACAAAACATCAAATCATAATATAAGGAAAAACTATGCCTATCTTATTATAATTTAAGTACCTTTTGTTATTTATCAACTTATTAAACCATGTTATTTCTCAAAAAAGCACACACATGCTAAGGAACTTATTCTAACCCATCTAGCTATGACTTGTAGTAAAAAATATACGTCTATGTATTGTACCAACATGGTACCCGATCGTCCATACTAATATTAATAGCAATGTACATATTTGTATCAGTGCGATATCCGATCCTCCATAATATAAATATATGTACTTTATCAACTTCACTATCTCTCGTGATGTATTGTTGCATACTAAGTTTGTAAGTAAACTCCAAGACATAATGTATTTCAATCAAGTTCAATATTTAATAAACCATCCATTCAAGCATCGACAACCAAATCATTAATCACAAGTATTTTTTAAGACTAATCAAAAAGTATCCTTTTAGGAGCATACATATAATCAAATTGAGTCTTAACTCAGATTAAACCCTAACCTACCTCAATCGAAGAATCTAGATGCAAGATAATCCGCAATATCCTTTTTTCTCGAAACTTCAAATTGTTCTTGGTCTAAAAACAAAAAAAATAGTAGTCAATCACTTGCTCTTCAATTCTAAGACTTAGGGGTCAAATCCCACTAATTAACCTTGTTCATAGACTAAACAATTAATTTCAATATTATCACCTATTAACTTATTTTAATCCTCACAATTCATGTTAAAGGGAAGTAATTCTAAGATAGGAAGTATAATCTACGAACCTAGAATCAACATCAGACAATTTTAGGACCACTTGTAGGTATTTTACCCCAAATCATCAACTTAGGGTATAAACCCAAGAATTTTACTATAAACTCCCATTATAATAATTCTATAGATAAATCGTATTAGTCAATGCTAGAAAGGAATAATAACTTCACCTCAGTGGTGCATGTCACCCAAGTTGGTATGAAATAAATTCTCTTTTGGATGAACTTTTGATTGTTCAAAAAAATTACTATCTAAAATTAAGAATCAGGAGTTATATATCCCGATGAATGTTGTAGAGATTAGGTAACCACTACAACAGTCCAACTATTGCAACCTAATGGTCCACAAAATGGTCCTGGCTACTCCTCACTACCTACCATAGTAGGGCTCACTGCAATGGTACCCTGGCTATTGTAGCACCCCTTAGATAGTAGCTCAGGGAAGTTTTTTAAAATTCCCTCATTTGATAACATACACTTGGATATTTGCAAACATAGATTTATTCTATTGTAATAACTACTATGTAAGAGTTCTACGAATCCATTTCTTATTCTAAAAGTTTTTATGTTGTCTGCTATCTCTAGACTATCATAATATAGTCTTAAATCATCAAACACTACACCATAAGACAACAATAATCTCTAAACCACGTGATAATGAATTTTCATCAGAAAATACTTTAGGTTGAGATAACATCACCCCTCATCTTTGGGGAAACTCTAACCAAGTAATTATATTACCTATATCAATAAATACATGTGGTTACTTTCTATGTGTATCCTATTTGATTTCCAACATAGCCTCATTAATAGGAATATTCTTCCACTAAACTATGATGAACCTTCAAGTTATATTCCATATTTTCTATTATTTTCACTGTTATAACTTTTCCATAGCTTCACCAAGACATCTATCACTTACTAGAAATGATAGTTTGGCTATGATGCAGTTTATTTGGTTTTAGAGCCAATTCCCTGTCCAAAAGTCTTCACTAGTTTCAAATGGCCACCGGGCAAAAACTTTAGTAAAATAATCTCAAATTTAGATTTTATCTACACCAGTGGGTCCGAAATATTGATTTTAGGCTAGGTAGACCTTTGCTTTGGGTCCTTATTCCCTCGAGCTCATTTTAGTCTATTAGTTAAAAATTTGAAAAATTAGACGTTTGGGTGTGGGACTCACATTTGGTCGAAACAACCTTGGATGGAAAATCCAACTTCACCAATAAATTTGGAAGTCTAGTTTAGTGTGGTTACATAATTCATTTACATATATCGGATTCTAAATGAATCCTAAGGTATTGTTGTAAACTTGGAAAATTTCCAAGATTTGGTAGTGCTTATACATTGCGATCTCACAAAACCCATCGTGATCGCACTATGGTACTTGTAATAAGATTATATATGGCTATCGTATGATTGACATTATAGTTGAAGGAGTGCAAAGAAACACCTCTTTACCTGATGTGTGTATTTAAAGACCCCTTAGGCTATAATTTGGGCATTTGTCACTAATCTTTGCAACATAAAAACCCTAAAATAGTGTACTTAACTTAATTGAGTCTTGGGTGTGACTTGGAATATTGATTAACATATGTCATTAAAAATGTTTTTAAGGTAAGAATCCTTCAATTTCAAACTTGAATTTAGATATTTTTCTTAGTCCTTGGTAGAAGTTGGACTTGGAATATATTAGGGGAATTAGAAGGGGGTTCTTGGAACACCATAATTTTTGATTGATGTAGTTCTCTTGGAGAGATTAGACTCTTACTAAATGCCTAGGAAATTCTCCTTTTGAAGCCTTATGGAAAACGTTGGTAGTAAATTATGGTGATTCTATTAGAACTAATGTTCATGGTCTAATTAACTATAATTATTAATGATTCCTTAATAATCTATTGTTTATACTATTAAAGGATCCAATGACCATGGTATTAATTAAACCATGGATTTTCTATTGCTCAAGTTAGTGATAAACTTTATTTATGCTAATGATGGGTAAATGTATAGGTTACTTGTGGGCCATTACTCATGAAAATGCTTATGGTTATGCCATGGTCTCATGGTCTAGATTATTTTCTCATAACTTATTATATTTATGTTACATATATATTTACACTTATTATTAATGTGACATTGATGATAAATGAGGAAATATGGATGTATGCTCTTCTTGCTTCTCTTTTTAAGATTCTTTACTTTAGCCCTCGTGAGTCTTGTTCTTTACTTTAGCTCTCATGGGGTGTGTTCTTTAATTTAGCCCTTATGGGTCTTTCTATTTATTATCAATATTAAATTGGCTATCATTATGATACCCAGTAGGAACAGATGATAGTATGATGATATATTTATACTCAACATGGCCGGAGGAGATTCTGGGGATGATATTGATACCCAACAAAGCTGGAGGATGTTATGAGGATAATATTGATACCCAACAAGGGAGGTGTAAATTTTGATGCTAATCATGATACACAACAAGGCTAGAGGGTTACCATGATGATATACCCAATAAAGGCGGAGGATGATTAATTCATGTGACTACGTGTACATCTACCGATTCGAGTCTGGTAAGCCCTATATATGGTAATTTTTTGCTTATATATACAAATATATATCTCCACATATGTAATGTCGATTTAATGTGACATTAGAATGCCAGATGTATCCTACTAGTGTTAAATTCATATAAAGTGATGTAGTTAATGATTAATGATAGATAAGGAGTCGTGATGGATATTGTTTAAATGATTAATCAAGACTAGTTTATATGCAGGAAACTAGTTATAAAAATAGGATTCACTTGGTAAGTAGTGTTGGTGATAAATAATGGTTAGTTAAGGAATGTTGGCTATTAAAATGGCTATGTGGTGAATAGTTGCCTAACAAATTACTATCATTATATGATGGCAAAAAATCTAATAGATTAGTTAATGATCATTGGTTAGATAATAAATAGTGGCTAATGGGTATTGATAATGAGCAACTAATAATCGTAATAATATAGAATATGGTTATATGGTCAATGTAGGTAACTAATGATAGTGTGGTAAACTGTCCGATTGATGATAAATGTGGAATACAGTTGAATAATGATGAGATTTTGATATGTTATTGGTTAAATGCCTTATATTATTTTTCTTGGGTGTACTCTCCAATAGTATGGGATGCAGTGATGAGTTCTTTATTTTAAGCACCACTTGGTGTATGGGAGCAAACTTGGTACTTATGTTTTCTTGTGGTTATACTTTATGATGCGTTATGGGTTCCTAATTGTCTATTACTTATACACGGCGGTATTGGCATGTGATGATGCCTTATGTTATACTATTATTCCGGTTAATTATTTATTATGTACAAGTGATGATGGAGATGATTTAGGTTTGATTCTATACCTCTACATAGTTATAATTATCTTGTATTATATTATCCTTATATCATGAGATAGCTCAGTCGACCGATGATGCCTACTAAGTACCCATTGTTTTGGTACTCATACTAAACTTTGGTACCTTTTTGGTGCAGATCTGAGTACAAGTTGTCCCTGTTGATTCATGTTTCTATAATGTTGACTTTATGAGATAGGGTGTGCTCTTAGAGTCCAAGTCACCTATTTTCTTCTATCTTATTGTCATTTCGTCTGTTGTTTCAAGGCAAATACATCTACTTTTAGACTATTAGGCTATATTATCAATATTAGATTCTCTTTTACTAACTTTACCAGGTGGTGGGATTGGTTTTCGTGATTAATTGTTTATCTATATTACAACACCATTTATTTATTACTTCTGTTCATTGAATTTTGCCTATGTTGGCATTTCCTACCAAATTAACCCATTGTGTTATCTCTAGGTTATGGTATTGGCTTACCTACTGATAGGATATAGTAGGTGCTATCATGTCTCGTAAATCGGATTATGACAGGACCTTTATGGACACAATGTTTTTAGTCCTTAATTTATGGACATATCTATCAAGAATAACAATAGATTCTTCTTTATAGGAGAGGTTTTCACCTAACAAAACTGAATCCCAAAGAATTATATAGTCACCATCCCTATGATACTTCTTAAGCAACAAAATACAGAATCCAAGAAGAAATCCTGGCAAACTCAGAGCCCAACACCAACATGTAGGCCACCGGACCCATACCCTTAAGGATCTATAATGGTCCAATATATCTTCTTCTAAGTTTAACATGCTTCCCAAACCTCATGACAGCATTCATGAGTCTGAATTTTAATAACACTTGCCTACTTTTCATAATTCGCACACTATCTTACCTACTTTGAGACCTTAGTTGTTTCTCTTGGATAAACTTCAGCTTTTCCACTCAATATTTTATAAGATCAGTATCACATGGTCTCACCTCAAATCCATCAAACTAACTAACAAAAGATTTGCACCTTCTTCTATACAAAACCGCAAATAACGTCATATTAATTCTTGAATGATACTTTTTATTAAATGCAACTCTGCCAAAGGTAGATACTGGTCTCAATGACCTTCAAAATCCATCTTACACATATGGAGGATATCCTCCAACATTTGGATCATCTTATCAAACTACCTATAAGTTTGAGGGTGAAAATTTGTACTAAGGTTCAACCTAGTACTCAACTTCTCATACAAACTCTCCCAAAAGTAAAAGGTAAATTGAGTACCCTTGTAGAGAAAATTGAAACCCCATGGAACTGAAAAACGTTTTAAGGTAGAACCTATCTAACTTTAATGCATAGGATGTCAACTGCTATCATGACCCAACTAATTTAATCATGCGGGCACATACTCTAATGCACCTAGATAGGAGAACCATTACAACCCAATTTTAAAACATGCAAATGTTAAAAAATCAAAACAATAATTACTTCATTTATAACAACTTGGTTACAAGTATTTAAGTACAAAAAAATACATTTCGAAGGACCAAGTCTAAACAGGTACAATAGCTACTACAATAGAATTTAGAACCATACACATGACCTAGCTTCCACGTAAGAGACAATAACAGATGTTTTTGGAGATTGCATCAAATATTAAACATCTACTGACGCTGCAACAAAACTATACCCCAAAAAGGGGTATAGCAAGAGTTGTATCAGTATAAACATGTAATGGTAAGAATCATTGGTCAACCGAAATTAATTTACATAAATATTAAATAAATATCCAAAAGAAACACATGCACCTTATGAGGTTTATTAGCCAAACCTTCCATCTCTTAATTTCTTACCTCCTTTACCCCTTGGCACTCTCACTAATCCATAAGTCAACTTCCATATTACTTTAAACTCCAATGCATTACCTTTCCCCAACATCATTAGGTTATACCTCAAATACCCATTTAATTATGAATTCATCCATACCTAACTTTAATTATTCACAACCCTTAGATATTTATTAGTTTAAACACTTACATAATACGTATTTGTACTTTGTTACCATGGTTATATCCTAACATCCGTGTAGTTAGAGGTTTCAAATATCGGCTAAGAATAATTAAGCAAACAAACAACAACATTTCATTATCCAATTTCACTAATATCAACCCATAGATGAATAACCATAAATATGAAAACAAGCAAAACCATGAAAACATATCAAGTAACTTTATGTTACACTTAGCATCCTTTTCTAAGAAACCTTAGAATCCAGTCAAGTGCAAGTCGGATAACGACCAAAGTCATTATGGTTACTATTAACATTAATCCAAGTCAATAGATTATGACTCAACATTGATATGATATAACTTATATCAAATACATTAGTGAGTAAATATAATTCCCGGAGAGTACACCCTGGGTGCCACACGATGATTACAATTCCGAGAGACCACAAGCTAACCCAATAGCCGATACCTGCTGTGAGCACTGACTAATACTGTTAACAAAAGGTCATATGCCGAATTTAACCAAGGAATACCATAAGGTTTTAAGTAATAAATATAATAAAAATCTGTAAAATAACTGATAATACTGATAAAATATCTGACAATGACAACTGATATTTGAGAATTGACTAACTGTCTGAAATATCTAAAAGTCTCTAAAATGACTATATGAGAGTTGGTGGGATAGGCCCCAACTAACTACTAAACTGAAAGCATAAAAATAAATATAATTTATCCTTGAAATATGAGGACTCACCACTACTATAGTTGTTAATCTGGAAATTCTATGTGTGATCTGGGAATTAAGCATCCGAACCTACGATATGATACATCATAGTGCACGAAAAGTGTATATGATCAGTTCTTTGAATGTACTAGTATGCTAAAGAAGGTAGGCTAATATGCATGGTTTCATATGCATGAATAATGACTGACTAAATATATATAGCATGATATAAGAAATAAAATACATTAAAATTGTAAGTGCTGAAGATGCATGACAAAGCATAAAACATATTCTGAATATAATTTGAAATCTAAAATACTGAATACTGATAACTAAATAACTGATATTTGTAAGCTATGGTTAAGCAAATATGAAACTGAGTCACTGAACTGATTACTCGACTGAGACTGTAGGAGCTATCATCTAGCCGTTATGACCCAATAAGCAAATTTGGGGTCCAACCTGTGACCCTAGTAGGAAGGGTATCAGTATCGTTCCATGGGTACTAACACTGGCTATGTGGATCCACTAAAGTGTTATCCCAAAGAAATATGGGTTAGCCTTAACTAGTAGCTACCCGTATGATATCAACCCTCGAATGGCAGATTAATATCTCAACCTACGCTAGCTACGTAGTTATGGAATGCGGGGAATGATACTAAAGGTTACACCCTCGTCTGGGAGGTGAGCCCCCATCCCTAGGTTTGATCGATGCTAAATTTGACTCCCAACTGAACTGACTCAAAATACTGAACCATTCTAAGATTATCTGATTATGATAACCGACTGAACTGATAATGCTCAAAACATATTCTTAAACTATTCTAAAGATATTGATACTAAGTAAATAACTAAGTTTTCAAGTATTTGTAACCCCTAGGACTCGATAGTAGTGATAGTAAAATAGTACTAAACTTAGGGGACGTAATATGAAATAATTTATTAAAAATTCACTCTTGTAAGCATTTCATCAAACACTTGGTATTCATAGTTTAAGCTAATCAAGGAAATAATATAAAACTTGGAGTAATAGTATGATTTCAAAATCAACAACACTTAATCATAATTTTAATCAGTGAATAACAATATTAAAACAGTGGGGTTTGATAAACAACAACAATTTCATGTAAGCATTGTATAGAATTACAATTGATAGGAGTTCATGGTTAAAATCATAATTTAAAATTATAATTACTTGTAAAGATCACAACATTAAATTTAAATTGAGATACATGGACTCCATGGGTTAAAAGGACCCTTGAATGAACACTTAACATACTTAGGTTATTGAATTCGTGAGAATTGATGATGAATTCTTGAGTCTTGATCTTGAATTTTGAAGGCCAGTGTTTTGTTCTTGAAAAAGGGCTACTTTAATTTAGAGAGAGATGTGAAAATAATGAGCAAATAATGCTTTATTGGGACTTAAATCTCGTGGTTGGATGGATTGGGGTTATAGGAAAAGAATAAACAGTCCCTAGAATTTAAATCGCAAAAACTGGAAATCCTAATTTTGCATATCGATGCGACGCGGTACAATCGCAGTGCGCCTCTGGAAAAAGGACAAACCCAATTTGGCACCTTGGAATGGCGCGGTGCCATCGCGGTGCCTCACTGGAAAAGGATGAGTTCCATTTTTCACTCCACCATGATGCGGTGTCTACTCCATCGAGAATTTTGAAGCGACATTGGACAATCACAGTGAGCTAATGGAAAGTGACAATTACGAAAATGCTCCTTGGCGTGACGTAGTTCTTATCGTGATGCCACATTGGAAAATGACAAACATGAATTTGGCCATCACCGCGATGTGGCCTTATCGCATTGGGTTACTGCTTTGCACTAAAAGTGTCATAACTTTTCACTCGAGTATTGATTTTGGGAAAAATTGATATTGTTAGAAAGCTAATTCAATTTTCTATAATTAGGTGGGTGTTGAGATCAAAATTTTTGAGTAGAGCAAAAGATATGCTCATTTTAAATTGACTAAAGAAACATTCTTAACAAAATTTCAATAGATAAGGATTATTTTGATTCGTCTAATAGCAGGTTATTTGGGGCCTTAATTTCCATCAAACTAACTCATAAAAAAATCAAATAACAATAATGTACTATGCACGAGCTTGAAACATAATGCTAAGATTGTTTTTGATTTTGGGTATTACAATATCTCCCCCTTGGGACCATTCATCCCCGACTGAGACAGATTAAGCTGAAAACACTGAGGAAATGAGATTATATGCTAAATATAAGTGATGAAAACATGATTTCACGACTTAGTCTGAACATTACACATGAATGAACTGGTTCTGTGGATACAAGACTAACATGAGAATAATATGCAGCTGAAATTAATCATGGAAAAGTGAAATTCTAAGAAGATTGTTACCTTAAGATGAGTCTGAGTTTGCACAGAAAAGATGAGAGTACTTTGTCTGCATATATACTTCTACTTCCCAAGTGGCTCCCTCAATGTACTGATTTCGCCAAAAAATTGTGAATAGGGGAACTTCGTTGTTCCTTAGTCGATGAACTTATCAATCAAGAATTTCGACTGGAATTACCTTATAGGAAAGACTATTTTGAACATCTACGCTATCTATTATCATCTATTATTATACACAAATTCAATCAAAGGCAAGTGATTATCCAAATTTTCCTTAAAGTCGACTACACATGCTATCAACATATCCTCAAGGGTATGAATGTCCTTTCTTCTTGACCATCTGTCTGAGGGTGGAGGGATGTACTAAGTTGAACTTTGGTACCAAGACCCATCTGAAAAGCATTCCAAAAATAAGAGGTAAACTGAGTACCTCTATCTAAGATGATAGATAATGGAACACTATGCAACCTAACCAACTCTCTAAGATAGAGCTTGGCATAGTCCTTGGCTAAATAAGAAGTACATACTTGTAAAAAATGGGCTGATTTGGTCAACCTATCCACAATGATCCAAATTGAATTATGTTGTTGACGAGTATGAGGCAAACCTGTCATAAAATCCATGTTCACTTCCTTCTACTTCCAAGTGGGAATAATGTACTCCTCTATAGACCCACTTCATTTATGATGTTCAATCTTAACCTGATTACAAGTGGAGCACTTAGCTTCAAACTCTGCGATATCCCTTTTCATCGTACTCTACAAATAGATTTTCCGTAGATCGCGGTACATCATTATGGCCCCTGGATTAATTGAGTAACGCTCACCATGTGCTTCTACAAGAATTTGTTGTCTCAACTCATCAATATACATCACATATAGTCTACCCTGGCAATACAACACACTATCTCCCCCTTGGGAGAAAACCTCTACTTTCTAATCACTGATAAACTCCTTCATCTTTACTAGACTAGGATCCCTATCTTGCTTTTCTTTTACTTCGGCGACCAAGGAAGATTTTGAACTATTTTGAACCCAAACAAGACCCTCATCTAAAGCAACCAAATGAACATCTAATCTGGTAAACTGAGGTACTTCTCTAACTATCATCTTCTAATCACTATTAACATGAATAACACTACCCATAGAAAATCTACTAAGGGCATCTGCCACTACATTAGCCTTGCCCGGGTGATATAAAACACTCATATCATAATGTTTAAACAATTCTAACCATTTTTTCTGGCATAGATTAAAATTCTTCTGTAAAAATACATAATGCAAGATTTTGTGATTTGTGAACACATCAACATGCACCCTATATAAATAGTGCGTCCAAATCTTTAAGGCAAATGCAACAGCTGCTAACTCGAGATCATGGGTAGGGTAATTCTTTTCATGGGCTTAACCTATCTAGATGCATAGGCTGTACCTTACCCTGCTATATCAAAACACATACCAACCCAACCCTGGAAGCAACATAGTATAGAATAAATCCATCTAAACCATCTGGCAATGTCAAAACTGAGGTTGTAGTGAGTCGAGTCTTCAACTCCTAAAAAATTTTCTCACAACAATCTGACAACTAAAACTTAACTTTTTTCTAAGTGAATATGGACATGGGAGATGAAATAGATGAAAATCCTTCAATAAGTCATCGGCAATAGCTTGACAAACCCAAGAAACTCCTGAAATTTAATGGAGAGATAGGTCTGGGCTAGTTTTTCACTAACTTGGTCTTTTGAAAATTGACTCTAATGCCATCACCAAAACAATATGGCCAAGGAAAGCTATTGATGTTAGCAAAAATTTGCACTTACAGAATTTAGCAAAGAAATGATGGGTTCTAAGAGTCTGCAATACTATTCTGAGGTGATTTGCATGATCATTTTTGTTACTGGAGTAGACAAGGATATCATAAATAAAGACTATGTTGAACATTTCCAAGTACTTCTTGAACACCCAATTCATCAAGTTTGTGAAAGCTGCTGGGGAATTGGTGAGACCAAAGGACATGACTAGAAACTCGAAGTAATCATATAGAGTTCTGAAAGCTGTTTTCAGAATGTCATATTCTCTGACTTTGAGCTGATGATAACCGTATCTGAGGTTTATTTTAGAAAAAATAACTGCCACTCTAAAGTTGGTCGAACAAGTCATTAATTCTGGGAAGTAGGTATTTGTTTTTTATCATGATCTTGTTCAACTGATGGTAGTCAATATACATTCTAAGAGAACCTCTTTCATACGTAAAAATAGGACGGGTACGCTCCATGGGGAAATGTTGAACCTTATGAATCCCTTATCAAGAAGAACTTTCAACTATTCTTTCAACTTTTTAAGTTTAGCTAGAGCCATTATGTATGGTGGAATAGATATAGTCTGAGTATCTCGAAGAAGGTCTATTCCGAATTCAATTTCCCTTTCGGGAGAAACTCTAGAAAGATCTTCAGGGAATACATCTGGAAATTCTTTCACTAGTGAAACTGACTCAAGGTTCAGAGTCTCAGAATTAGAGTCTTTGACTCAGACAAGATGATAAATACACCCCTTGGATATGATTTTCCTATCCCTAAGGTACAAAATAAGCTCCCCCTAAGAGAAGTATTAATACCCCTCTATTCAAAGACTGGTTCATTTTGAAGCTGAAAATGAACTACTCTATTTGTACAATCAACTAAAACATAACATGAGTGGAGCCAATCCATGTCGTGAATGACATAAAAATCTATCATCTCTAAATCCACAAGATCAACTAGAGTAACTTTCTGAGAAACTGTAATCGGGTAGTTCCTGTGTACCCGCCGAGCTATAATAGATACTAAAAAAGGCTCTGCTAAGATTCCGGGACTAACTTCAAAGTTGATGGAAATATAAGGGGTTACAAAAGAATGAAAATATCTAGGTTCTAATAAAGCAAAAACATGTAAATAAAAGACCTATAACGTACCAGTAACCACATCAGGAGAATTTTCCTGATCCTGTCGGGACTAAAAGGCATAAATCTATTTGGATATTGAACACTGGTAGCAATGGAAGCAGAACCATGCTGAGTCAGGTGGTCGGATGGAACTGGTGACGGATGGGACAGGCCCTGCTGACCATTTTTCGGACTATCCCTAATTTTGTGTCCTTCCTTACCACAACCAAAACATACATCACTGCCAACTCTACAAACACTCTGATGGTTTCTACCATATTTCTAACAAAGAGGATTCGTATGACCACTGTTATAAATGCCTTGGGTCTTAGATCCTAGTGCTCTATACCTATTATAATTTCTAGATTTAGGTATTGGGCACTAGCTAAAAATGGAGCTAGGAATGAAGACTGGTAGAACTGAGGATGATTGCTGCCTTCTGACTTTAGCTAAGTAAAAGTAAAGCTACCTATTCTAGACCTCTTATTCTCTCTCTCCTTCTCCTTATTATTCTACTCCTCAATCTATGGAGAATAGACCATAAGTCTTGATAAGTTTATCTCCTTAATCAGCATTACATTCCTACACTCCTTGACGACACTGTCAGATACTCCAGACACAAAATTGCTCATCTTACACTTATATTAGCTACCACATAAGGAGCATAACTATCTAACTGAGTAAACTTGAGGGAATACTCCTTCACACTTATGTTGCCCTGCCTCAAATTGATAAACTCTAGATCCTTAGCCACTCTCAACTCCAACAGAAAGAACCTATATTAGAAGGTAGTAGCAAACACTTCCCATTCTATAGGCCCTACACCTACGCCTCTATCTACCTTTCACTGCTTAAACCAGGTATGAACAACATCCTGCAACTGGTAAGCAGCCAATTCAACACTCTCACTAGAATTCACTCCCATAATATCTGCTACCTAATGCACCATGTCTAAGGATTCATGTGGATCCTCTTTAGATTTGGATCCTGAAAACTATGGAGGATCCATTCAGGTAAAGTCTTAAATCCTTCTTGTGGCAGTATTGACCACTGGGTTGGTCAAAACAGCGGTTGGCTGAGCATTCTAAACCACTACAGAGTGAGCTAGAGTAGTGAATGCATCTCTAAACTCTGTATAAGAAACATTCTCTTTCAGGGGATCTTCCTAAATGGGTGGAAGTGTTGGTTGGTTTACAGTTCTTCTTCCGTTTGTCTTTTTGGGAGGCAAGTTCTATAAACAAAAGGGAGAATATATTAAACATAGAGTTTAATTTGAGATCATACTCAGTCACATGACATGAGCACTAAAATAAGGGAACTTTTCCTAAAATGCATCATAGCCTTTTGTCCATAAATATGGTGCGCTTCATACACATGCATAATATTCAACATGACGCGACTTTCAGACTTCCTGGGAAACTGTAAAACCTTGGCTCTAATACCAAGTTTGTAATGCCCCGATAGTACACCCTGGGCACCATACGGTGCTTATAGTCCTGAAGGACCACAAGCTAACCCGTGAGTTGGTACCTGCTGTGAGCATTGAGTAAAATTGATAACAAAAGGTCATAGGCAGAATTTTACTAAGTAATAAATCTGATAAAAATCTATAAACAAAACTTATAATACTGATAAAACATCTAATAATGACAACTTAAATATGAGAACTGACTAATTTTTTGAAATATTCGAAAGCCTCTAAACTATCTAAATGAGAGTTGATGGGATAGGCCCCAACTAACTCCAACTAACTACAGAACTTAAAGCATAAAAGTAAATATAATTTGTCCTCGAAATACGAGGAATCACCACTACTATGGTTGATAATCAAGAAAGTCTATGCGCGAATCGGGAACTGAGCATCCGAACCTATGATATGATACATCATATTGCAAGAAAAGAGTATGCAATCAGTACTGTGAATGTACTTTTTGCTAAATGAGGTAGGATGATATACATGGTTTCATATGCATGAATTATGACTGAGTGAATATATTCAACATGATATACTGAATAGAATACATAGAAATTATAAGTGTAGAAGATACATGACCAAGCATAAAATATATTCTGAATATAATCTGAAATCTGAAATACTTAATACTGATAACTAAATAACTGATATCTGTATGCTATGGTCAAGAATATCTGAAACAAAATCACTGAACTAATTACTGGACTGAGACTATGGGAGCTATTATCTAACCGACATACCCCAATGAGAAAATTTGGGGTCCAATCTATGACCCCTGTTGGAAGGGTGTCAGTACCATGCCACTGGTACTAACACTATTTGTGTGGATCCACTAAAGTGTTGTACCAAAGGACTATGGTTTACCCTTAACTGGAAGGTACCTATAAGAGATCAACCCTCAAATGGCAAGTTAACATCTCAACCTACGTTGGCTACATAGTTAATGAATGCAGGGAATACTACTAATGGTCACACACTCGACTGGCAGGTGAGCCCCGATCTCTAGGATTTCTCGATGCTAAACCTACTCCCAAATGAACTGATTTGAATTATTGAACCATTCTGAGATTATGGGATTATGATAACCGACTGAACTGATAATGCTCAAAACATATTGTTAAACTATTCTGAAGATACCGATACTAAGTAAATAGCTATGTTTTCGGGTACTCATAACCCCCAGGACTCGATAGCAGTAATAGTAAAGTAGTACTAAACTTTGGTGACATAATATGAAAGCATTTATTAAAAATTCACTCTTGTAGGCATTTCATCAATAACTTGGTATTCATAGTTTAAGATAATCATGGGAATAGTATAAAACATAGAGTAATAGCATGATTTAGATGTCAACAACACTTAATCATGATTTAAATTAGTGAATAACAATAACAAATTCATTTAGCCGTGGAATAGAATTAAAATTCATGGGAGTTCATGGTTAAAATCAAAATTTAAAAGTATAATAACTTGTAAAGATCACAACTTTAAATTTAAATTGGCATACTTGGACTCCATGGGTAAAAGGAACCCATGAATGAATACTTCACATACCTAGGTTAATGAACTCATGAGAATTCATGGTGAATCTTGAGTCTTGATCTTGAATTTTGAAGGGTGGGGTTTTGTTCTTGAGAAAGGACTACTTTAATTTAGAGAGAGATGTGAAAATAATGAGAAAATAATGCTCTATTAGGACTTAAATACCGTGTTTGGATTCATTTAGGATTATATCAAAAGACTAAACATTCCCTGGAGTTTAAATCTCAAAAACTGGAAATCCTTATTTTGCATGCTGGCGCAACATGTTACAATCATGGTGCGCCTCTGGAAAAAGGAAGATCCCTATTTGGCACATGGGCACGACGCGGCGCCATTACGGTGCCTCACTGGAAAAGAATGAGTGCCATTTTTCCCTTGCGATATCTGCTCCATCGAGAATTTTGATGCGACACCGGCCAATCGTGGTGAGCTACTTGAAAGTGATAATTGCAAAAATGATCCTTAGAGTGACATAGTTCTTATAAGGATGGCACACTGAAAAATGACAAACGTGAATTTGGCCATCACCGCGATGTGGCCTTATCGCGTTGAGTTACTGCTTTGCACTAAAAGTGTAATAACTTCTCAACCGAGTATCGAATTTGGGAAAAATTGGAATCTTTGGAAAGATAATTCAAATTCCTATCATTTGATGGTTCTTGAGATGGAAAATTCTGAGTAGAGCAAAAGATATGCTTGTTTGAAGTTTACTAAAGCAATATTCTTATCAAAATTTCAATCGGTAAGGATTATTTTGATTTTTCTAACAGCTAGGAGTTATTTGGGACCTTAATGTACGTCAAACTAACTCATAAAACTATCAACAAATGATAATGTACTGTGCACAAGTTTGAAACATGATTCTAACATTGGTTTGGATTTTTGGGGTATTACAGTAAACAACAAAAGAAGTAAGCTAATTATTTGAAATTTAACTAAAATAACTCAAGGATCTTATTCAACAATATCAATGACAATAATCATAAATCTCGGTTTACTCAAGAAACCAAATATAACAAGTCAAAACATAAACCTAATTTACTCATTCAACTATCACACTCATAAGTACCTTATACTTATATGATAAGGATATTATGATCACCTTCTAGCTTCTTATTCAACAATATCAATGACAATAATCATAAATCTCGGTTTACTCAAGAAACCAAATATAACAAGTCAAAACATAAAACCAATTTACTCATGCAACTATCACACTTATAAGTACCTTATACTTATATGCTAAGGATCTTATGATCACCTGCTAGCCATAACATATAGGGAATTACCTCTCTGACATGTACAAAAATTTGAGACATCTAGTTCCTGCCAACCTTATATTATCCAATACCGTAAAGGTGTCCAAATACCACTACATCTTACTATTAAAAATATAAATCACATAAAGATATCCAAATATATACACCATAGTAATAAATATAAATCCTATAAAAATATCCAAATACCAGTACATCCCATAATAATTAACATATTTCACAACAACTACAACAATATTGAGAAACTAACCATACTTTTACAATCATTGTGTACCACCTCATTAGATGTGTTTAATACTTAGGATGTCATTCTACCATTTATTTCCTTTGAACATGACCTGTATAAAGAATACAAGAAAATAGTAAACATGCAAACATAAATCATTTTTGGTTTTAACTACATTAAACTATTACCTATAATATGTATATTGATTTAGAGATTTATTAGGACTTGCATAATCTAAGGCATACATACTACAGTTCATGCCATAGTACATCAAACCTTCTATTGTAATAGTAAAACCTTTTCAAACTACCATTCCCCTTGTTACCACTAGAGATTCTTTGAAATCCACCAATACTAACCATTTTTAATTTTAGCTTTCATTAGATTCCAACATAATTTCAAGGTAAAATAACATTAAAAGATTTCATGAATGATCAACGTCTAATATTCGGATAAGATATTAGAGTTCCAATCTGAGGTGCATACTTGTATAGATTCTTTTGATGGCCCAGTGTTAGCTTGATTTAGTGATATTGAGGCACTTAATCTAGATGATATTATAGAGGAGGTATCCATACTACGGGAAGAGATACGCTCTCTTACTGAGAGAAACATTATGACCATCCCTTCAATTATACTTCTAGTTGTTTAGACAACACCTCTTTATGTACCTATATGTTTTGACTTGTTTGTTGAAGATAAAGAGATGGTCCCCATAATTTATACTAAGAGAGGGAGAGTTACAGAATCCTGATGTACCATATGATCAGGGCCTAAAATAGGCCATACGTGATTTGAGGGAGACCGAATTTACTGATAGGCAGAGGCATGCGAGATAGCTATGGTTCCATCCTCTAGTAATGCACCACCACCAGCACCACCTTCGCTAGTCGAGATATCCCCACGTGGGTATGATTATGATACAGACACCTAATGCATCCTAGGTATGTCCTCATTCCATTTTTATAAATTATTTACAAGTAGCAGGGGTAGTGCACAGTCTTTTAATTGGGTGAGGTATACGATAGCTACCACGGGTTTTTGTGTCATGC
Organism: Capsicum pubescens; assembly: GCA_030864215.1. Lineage (NCBI taxonomy): Eukaryota > Viridiplantae > Streptophyta > Magnoliopsida > Solanales > Solanaceae > Capsicum > Capsicum pubescens. The sequence goes on from CM061546.1 coordinate 116,719,259, forward strand.
TTCTTTTTCTATCGGCCATCATATAGTTGTAGAACTAGTAGGTCTAGGTTAATTTTGTGCCGTATCTATTTTGATTCATATTGTGTTGTGTTTTTGTGTAATTAAGAGATTTTTGTGTATTTAGGGAAGTTGACAAGTTTTTTGTGATTTTTGAGAAAAATGATACCCCTTCAAAAATTTGTTTTATAATTATGTGATATGTATATATGTGTGACCGTTGTGGATTTTGTTATGGCATTAGGATGAAGAATATGATAATCATTGCATGAAGCGGATAGGTAGTAGCTTGTAATTGTAAATAATAGATCTTGGACCTAACTCAACCTCAAAATCTAGCTCGTGAGGGGAGGATTGTCCAAGTCCATATAATGAGACCAATTACCCATTCTTTTTTACTATGTGAGATACTTAATACCTCCCCGTACACCCAGACCAATTACCCATTCTTTTTTACTATGTGAGATACTTAATACTTCCCCGTACACCCAAGCCTCGTTAACCGTAGGATGGATAATATAATATAGGTGTCGGCCAACATTGTTGGACAAAGATTTGGGATAGACCTTGTTCTAATACCATGTGTGAAATAATAAAGGAAAAACTATTATTGAATTTTGTATCTAAATTATTACATTGAGATCCTATTGATAGACACTACACTACTATGCTTTTCCAAGTAGAATTTCGCGTACTATTCCTATTCCTACTCATATTCTAACAACTGTGTGAAAAATAATAGAGGAAAATATATTATTTAATTGTGTATCTAAATTATTACTTGAGATCCAATTTATAGACACTACATTACAATCCTTTTCCAAGTAGGATTTCGTATACTATTCCTCTTCCTAATCATATTCTAACACTCCCCCTCAAGCTGGTGCATGTTATGTTTACCTATCTTGTTACAAATGTAATTAATATGAGAACTAGTGAGTGACTTGGTGAAAATATCTGCAAGGTGATAACTTGACTTTACAAATTTTGTAACTATTTGGATCCATAGGAGTGTCAATGGGTCTACATCCCATCATTCTTTTCTTTTAAAGAATGTCTAAAGCATACTTACGTTGAAAAATAGCAATACCTGATATGGATTGAGCAACCTCAATACATAGATAGTATTTTAGTCTACTGAGGTCTTTAGTCTGGAAATACTGAAATAAATGTTGCTTCAAATTAGTGATACCATCTTGATTATTGACAGTGATAATGATATCGTCTACATAAAAAACTAAATAAATAAACAAATTTTGTTCAGAATGGAGATAAAATACTGAATTATCATTATTACTACAAATCATGTCAAACTCCTAATTACTGTGCTTAACTTCGCGAACCAGGAACAAGGGGACTATTTCAAACCAGAGTGACCTGTACAATCGACATACAAGGCTACTAAACTCCCTATGAGCAAAAAATCCAAGTGGTTGCTCTATATATACTTCCTCCTTAAGATCACCATAAAGAAAAGCATTCTTAAAGTCTAACTGATAAAGGGGCCAATAATGAATGAAAACCATAGATAGAAAAAAATGGACAGATGTTATTTTATCCACGGGAGAGAAAGTGTCACTATAATCAAGAACAAATATCTGAGTATATCCTTTGGCAACAAGGCGAGCCTTAAGTTGATCAACCTAACCATCTGGACCAACATTATTAGCATAAACCCAGTGGTAACAAATGGTAGATTTACATGAAGGAAGGTAAATAATCTCCCAAGTACCATACGTATGTAAAGTATACATCTTATCAATCATATCCTATTTCCAACCTAGATAAGAAAGTGCTTCACCTATAGTCTTATGGATGGAAATAGATGACAATGATAGTAGAAAAACATAATGGGGTGATGATAGATGATGATAACTCAAGAAAGTATAATGTGGGTTAGCATTACAAGTAGATCTTATACCTTTTTAAAGTGTAACTAGATGGTTAGGAGAAGGCATGTCCTTAGTATCAAAAGATTTAGGTGTAGGACATGAATCATCTAAAACTAATGATGGATATGGGCAACGATGATAAGTTAAAGTGGTGGAACTGCAAATGGAAATATAAAAGTAATTATAGAACCTCAAAGGTTGGTGTGGGTAGTACAGGAGGCATGGGTAAGACTATAGAGATATCAAGATGATCAGAAGATGTATAGTAAGGTTGAGACTTAAAGAATATGACATCGACAGACATAAGGTAGTAAACCAGATAAGGTGAATAGCATTGATACCCTTTTAGAACACAAGAGTAACCAAGGAAGACACATTTGAGAGAATAAGGGGCTAATTTATCTTTTCCTGGGGCTAAGTTATGAACAAAATACGTGCTCCCAAAAACATAAGGGGGCGAGGGAGGGATAGAGTAGAGATGTGACTGAAGAAATAGTATGGAATAGGGAACCTGATTTTGAATCAAAGATTATGGAATTCTATTAATGATATAGCAAGATGTGAGGACTGAATTTCCCTAAAAACACAGCGATACATAGCATTCAATAAGAAGAGTGTGAGCAGTCTCAATGAGACGCCTATTTTTCCTTTCTGCTATACCATTCTGCTAAGTGGTGTATGGACATGATGTCTACTGAATAATTCCTTGGTGAGTCATAAACTCCTGATACTGGGAGGATACGTATTCTAAGGGATTATCACTACGAAAAGTTTGAATGAAGACATCAAATTGATTTTGTATTTCAGAACAAAACTTTTGAGTATAGAAAATTAATTTTTTCCCTAAGTTGACATGATGTACAATCTAATGTTGATAAACAACACAAAGTTGGTAACATCTTCTATATTTTGGATAGACTCGGATATCTTAAATGTTTGTGAATAATGTTTGGAGGGTCAATAATGGAACATGATGTGAAGAAATTTGAAGAGGCAAGATGGTAAAGGTCGTTTGATTCATGTCCTGTGCTAATCATCTGTCCCATACTTTGGTCCTGCATTAGAAAAAAGTCATCATAAAAAGTTATACTATAATTAAGGGAATATGTCAAATAACAAACAAATGCAAGATTAAAAGGACAACCACGGACATACAGAACAGAGTCTAGAGTGACAGAAAGCTAGGGGTTTGTATTTTCCAAATCCTTCTGGTTTTGTTTGGATCCCATTAAATAAAGTAATATTTGGATGAGACAATGAATAAATAATATCATACAGAAGTGACTTATTTCTAGAAATTTAATCAAAAGCACTTGAATCCACAACCCATGATCAAAAGGTAGGAGATTGTGCAGTTGAGACTATTGATAGAGATGTATGCTTACTTGCTCAATATTGAAGGTACTTATGATATTCCTTGTCAGATAAATACACCCATTGATAACCTGCAGTGTTAGACAGAGCAACATGAATATTTTTTTGTAATATACCATGCATAGAATAGCATATTTCACGAGTATGTCAAGATTATTATAATAACTACAGTTAGGTTGAGAATAGCATACATCGCGAGTATGCCCAAGCCTTTTACAATAATTAAACCTAGGTCAAATCTTCCAAATCGATCTACCCCTTTTCGATTCTTCATGGACTATGTTTCTTGATTTTATGATCTTCTCATTAATAGTTAAGATTTAATCATAGGATTAAATTGAGCAAAAAAGTCGATCACCAGAAAGATAGGTTAGTCATCAAAAAAATCCAATTTGATTACCGGAATCAAGAAATATCTATCAGTACAACTTTTCAATAAAGGGGCAATGTGACTGAAAAATAAATCTAGACAAAATATTTAGCACGCGTCAGCGCGTGAAGAGCATGAGGCACTAATCTGAAGCCTTCGATGGCGCGTGATGGCGTGTGGATTGCTAGAGATGAGATACGGTCACTGGGATTTTCTCGCTTGGGAGTTTCGTATCTTGTGGCAGTGTTGATTTTTGCATCCAATACTTATAAAATAGATGAGGGTTTATATTAGACTTGATAGTCGCGGAAAATTAAAGTACGGGGTTATCTTATTGAGTTTTTTTCCCAAGAAGTTTCTCACCAAAACTGCTTTGATGCCGTGTAAAGAATAGATCTTGGACCTAATTCAAACTCAAAATCTTGCTCATGAGGGAAGGATTTTGCAAGTACATATAATGAGCAATTACCCATCCTTTTCCTGATGTGAGATACATAACAATAATGTTACCATGTGTCATGTGTATGAGAGATACTACATAGTTCTCTTTCTGTGTTGAATTTGTAACTTGCCCGATTAATATTGGCTAGGTTGTAGGATAGTCGATTAGGAAGGACCATAGGTCGTGGTTGATATTAGTCAACTTTTAGCATAAATGACCTTCTAGATGTGAATAAGTATACCTTTGTTCCCTATTTTGACCCTTATAGACTATTTTTCTTGTAACACTTTTCTCCTTCCTATTTTTTTATAATGATCATGTTTTGGACCTGGTCTTCCTTGGACATTAGGCACCTCGACTCGAACAAACTGCTTAAGTTGAGGGTGGCTATTATAGTGGTATGTAATGTGAAGTAGATAGGAAGATGGGTAAAATAATAGAAAAGATAGTAGGATGGGGTGTGGTAGAAAGAAAAAAATGCAAAAGAAAAAATAGATAATTGGGAAAAAGAGAAAAAGAAAGAATAAAAGAAATCCCACCCAACCTGAATGTACAATAAACAAATAAAAAGAAAGAAAGAAGGGTGTAAAAATAAGAAATTGGTTGATAAGTGGACCCCAAAGTAAGTGTGGTGTCAAGGAGGCTTAGTCATTCAAAATATACATATGTACCATACATACCTTAAGCCTACATTACAAGCCAAATAAAGTTGAACTATGATCCTAACTTGACTGTCTGAAAGTTAAGGTAAATAAAATAAGGGCAAACCTATCGTATTTCATGTGAATTCGTGGAACTTCTCTTGTGAGTGTTAGTGTCACTTAAACATCATTGCATTAATATGTATGATTTCATATGAGTGAGTGGGAATTCCTTATTGTGAGCGCACATGGGTTGTATTGCTAGCTAATTACTTATCTGGGTAGTGTAACTTGTACATATGCATGGTTTTTTGTAGCTAATATAATGCCATATATTTATTCCCTTATGTCACATTGTTGTTATTCATGAATACACACAGTTGGTTATGAATTGTTGAAATAGGAGGGGTAAATATTCTTGAGCTTAAAGTGATGACTGACTGTCGTAGATAGCGTATCTGTCTCCTAGTTAAACATCATTGTTTGTATTATTATATTGTGAATTTTGAGGACATGAAAATAATCTAAGTTAAGGGTGTTGATGTGTTATTGATTCATAGAACTTTTGATGCTTAAAATGATGAAAATATGGAAGTTACTTAGGTGATTTTGTTAGATATCATCTATTTTGTGTTATATTTTCCAAGAAATTAAGTCTTAGAATTATTTAGCACAAAAAGTGTGAAATTTGAAGTTTTGGACCACTGAAGTGGGCACCTACAACCTGTACGTACTACCTATAGGGTGTAGGTACCAAAGTATTTGTCAGAACTTGAGAACAGTGGCTTAGAGGATGAAGAAAAGAAGACCCTGCCACTTATAGAGGGTACCTATGGCCCATAGGTGCCACTTATGGTCCATAGGTGATAGAGTAGGTCTCATATCATCAAATTCCAGAGAAGGATGCAGAAGATTTTTGACCAAGGCATGAAGTGGGACTACCTACGGTCCGTAGGTGCCACTTACGACCTGTCGATAGCCTAGTAACCGACCTTGATTTTCCTCTTTCATTCGGGAACGATTTCCTTGGGTTTCTTTTTACTCTATATATAACCCTTTGATGTTTTTAGTTAGTTTACACATTCTTGATACATACATACATATATTTGATTTTGAGATCTGATTTTGGTCTTGGGATTACATTGTTATTAATTTTGGTTGATAATTCAGTTGAAGACTTAAGGTTTTATTCGTTGATCGTTGTGATATTATTTAATACTTTCAATTATGAATTCTGTTAATCATTTCTGAATAATTAGTGGCTAAAGAGCTTATCTAGGGTTATGGGAACCCTGGCAAATTGACAAAGTAGGGGGAGATCTAAGTCTTTCAGAACCGATATTCTTGCATGTATTATGGTTACCTTTAGTGTAATAGATTTCTTAGTGATTGAAAATGTTAAGATCCCATGTAGTATATCACTACTTACTTAACAAAAGGAGTATATATTAGGAAAACATACTCACAATAGTAATTTGAATATTAATTGTCGATCTAGGCTAATTAGCATTGTTTACTTAAGATAATTATCTTTCATCCAATTAGTTTAGACATAAAAGTTAATAGTTAATAGGGATTTAGGATAAGGGTTAGTAATGTGACATCTTGAGACTCAAAAGTTAAAGGGTGAAATCCGCCAATGAGTCCACAAGACGGATGATGGTACATAACTTATCAGATTATGCATGCAAGAAATTGAGTTGGTTCAACAAAGCACGATAAACCTACTGAGTTGAGAAGTTAGGGGGAACACAGTCTTAGTGTTTGTCTCTGATTTATTACAACTAAAGTTGAGTTATGTTGTTGCTAACTATTTACAACTACAAACCCTATATCTACTTTCTGCATTGCTCGTTGATTCCAATAAATGAGATATATAAGTTCAAGTATACCCTTGATATTCGAACCCAACCTTGTTGGGTTACTATATTTTTATTTGAATAATTTACCCCTTTTTAGAGGAATAGCTATGGGCGACATCAATTGCATAGGTATGGGCTCTGATTGTTTTTTGTTAATTGTTGATTTAACCTTCTAGGACTATGGTGGTGGGGCTTTATGCAAGGCCCTGTTAGGTATTGTTTACCCATACTAGCCGATTAATTTGTATTGTTATTGTTATTATTATAGTTAGTATGTGAAAGGTTGATATTGGACTAGTATTAACATTTGAGGTATGTTTCTGATTCTTTCATCTTACGGTTATATTATTATGTGTGATTATCCCATGGTTAGGCATTATATATTTAGACCTTGATATTCTTATTCTTTTCGTTACAGTTGCTTTATTATTGATAATTATCTCATGTATAGACATGTGGATTAGAGACCCTGATTATATTAGTACTATTTCCAAATATTAGTAGGTGAATTTCAGATGGTAGTGTGATTTCTCAGGTTGTACCTTTGAAGTATCTTTGTATATATACATACCTATCTATATATGTAATGATGGTATTACCGTATATCCCTTCCTTTCTTCCTTCAATCATGTTTTATATCCATTCTTTGTCCTAGTATACTATTATATATCCTTCCCTCTCTTTTTTTCATATATTTTCCAGTGATATATGGTATAGTGCTAGAGTCTCTGAGAATGGAGAAAATAGAATGGCTTATCTGTATGGTTTCATTAGATTTATTATGTTAGTTTCTTGGTTATGAATGCAATAGTTATCCTTATTGTCTCTTTAGCTTTATTGTGTGGATTGCAGGATATTTAGGTGTAGTTTAAATTCCTACTTGCATGCTATCAATATTAGCATTATCTTTTAAGCTCAGTCAACAATTGCCTACTCAGTACCACATGTTTGGTTCTCATACTACATTTTTCCATCCTGTAGATCATAGTACGGGTTCTCGATATTGTTGTGTGTATCGTGCAGAACAACTATGGTTCAGAGACATAGGGTGAGCTCCTGAAGTTTAGAGAATTGCTATTCTCCCTCGTATATACTAGACTACTGTCTATGTTGTACTTAGAGATGGGTTGTATTAGTAAATTTATTTTGCTCTTCATTTTGTCAGTCTTATTACATTAGAAGCTTTTGTACTGATTCCACTATGTTTTTGAACTATCTTATGTATTTTAGACTTTTATTTAATTTATTCCGCATTCTCCCTACATTTCTATTGGTTGTCCATTACTATTAGCTTTGGACTATGGGTCGGCTTGCCTATTGGTGGGTTATAGTAGGCGCCATCATGAACTGTGAAATTGGGTCGTGACATCATCCCGAAAAAGATGTCAAAGTCCTCTATGTCTAATATTACCACATGCACTTTTTTTTGATACCCAATAAACAAAACAAAACTTGAATGGTATATCGTATCAACAACAACAAAATTATAAACAATAGTGGACATATGAACAATTACATACTATAAGCAATACCATATGAATCTAGCATAAACATATGAAAAAGCATATTCGGGTTCAAATAGTACAATAACCATCCCATTCCAGACAAGAATAATACCAATGATAATCATATTTGATGCCTCAACGTTTATATTGCTTGGAAAACATTGAAATTGACCCTATCAGTAGTTTGAATGCCACCCTTGCAGCCTGAGTGTCATCTCAATCTACATTTACTCTACCTCCATTGGGATAGTTGTCAGCCATACATGCTTGGTGAACATCATGCCTACCTTGCAGATGAGATATACCATTACCACCACCTTCCCTACTTGTTGGAGATAGAGCTCAGGGATCCTTCTATTGGCCCCACTGACTAGATTTCCTAAAATTAGGAAAATACCTCGAATGTGATCAACCCCACTACATTCATAATATGTATGGTACAAGTTGGGTCATTGATCTAACAATGATGAATTGAGATAACCACTAAAATTTTAAAATGGTCGGCTGACTCTTGATGGAACCTAATTAAATACCTGCATCACTAATAAAATGAGACAGGCTTGATATCCGTGCAAACTCTGTCCTTATGAATAAGACCACTAAAGTTTCGCCCTTTGGGTTCTTTCCTACCATCTTAGTATAGACCTCTTATTTTACACCTTTTACCTTCTTAGCAAAATAAATTATCTCCCACAAGGAATTATCTTTGAAAGTGTCATCTGAAATGTACAAATCTGGAGACCCATGATCAATTCTTTGACAAAGTGATGAATCCTCTCCTCCACAGTATGCATCAACTATGAAGAATGGAATTTACCTTACAAGTAAAAACAAACATATTCTCTTACTCAAAACTAGTGAACTCATCTTCTTTCTTATCCCTCAATTTTTTAGGCGCATACTTCTCTAGAAATATTTAATAAAACAAAGGTTACATCAATGGAGTTAAACTAGCTGCTCTGTACTCGATGTAGGCCCTCCACCACATCTTGGAATCTCTTTGAAATTAAAAAGTGATAAATTCAACCTCATATATCCAACCACTCCTATGTTGTGAAGCCTCTAATGATAGTCATTTGTAATTTATAAAAATATCTACTTGCACACCATAGATTGTCACAACCCAATTCACGAGTCATGATGGCACCTATTAAAGCCCACTAGTAGGTAAGCCAACACCATAACCCAGAGCTAAGGCATTGGGTTACTTCAGTAGAAATGCCCAACTGGGCCTAAGTACATAAATATGATTATAATCAACAGTGTTCCACTAAGAGAAGACAATCAAATTACGGACACCAATCCTACACCATGGTAATATTAGTGCTAGAGAATCTAAGTATGATAATAAGAAATACAACCCAAAAGTCTATAATAGTCAACACATCTATCTCGAATACAAAAGACTGAACAAGGATGAGGTGAACGGGAGACTCGAAACTCCAAGAGCTCACCCTATCTCCAAAAAATCAACACTATATGAACTCAACTCAGTGGTGACAACTAGTTCTTGGGTCTTCACCGAAAAGATACAGAAGTGAAGTATGAATACCAAAACAATGGGTACTCAATAGGCATCATCGGTTAATTGAGCTAAATTATGATATAAAGATCAAATAAATCTAGATAATATCTCAAATTCAAGGTACAGAATCGACCTGACTCATTTTCATTATCACTGTATAAAATAAATGACCAACTAGAATGATAACAAGACATATCACATTAATACACGCCAATACCGTCATAAAAAAGAGTAATTAATTCAAAAGTGTAAAGCAACACTAATAAAAGTACAACCACGGGCACATACATCCATTAGAGCATAAGTAAAAAACTGTACCAGGCATCCCATACCATCGGGGAGTACACCTAAAAGAACATAAAGTAAGGAACCCATCACGACATCCCATACAATTAGAGAGTGAATCAAAGGATAAAATTAAGCAATACAAAGAGATATATAACTAGCTTCTCCTTTCCATGGTTTTCCACATTTCCCATCAATGGTCATTTTCCAATAATTATAATCATCAACTATTACCGCAATTAACTAACATATACCAAGGTACTAATACCCTTAATCATATCACCATAAAGATCTTTGTCTCATCAATATACATTACTTACTTATTATTAGCTAACCAACTATTATTAAATAAGCACTAATTTGCCAGTCATCAATGAGCTCTAATTATTATCCTAATCAATTCTTCATATAATCCTTATTCACGATATCACACCTAACCATTATTCACTAAACAACCAACATCCAACATCTAGTCATGGTTTACTACTAAACCATAGGCTTCATTTAGCCAAAGCAAAAATTTAGTCATCATAATCGCAGTAGTCACCATCTAGCAAATGACCACTAACCATCATTCAAACACTTATATATCAAAACGTTAACCTCTTTTATTATCTAGCATCATTAATATACAAATCCTAAATTAGTAGCTAATCAACATTATAACTTAGTCACCAATGTCATTAATCATCACCAATGTTAACCTATTACCATCATTAACCACGTAACAACAATAATTACAAGTGAACACTTTTAAACTAAACAAGGTTCATCAACTAGTACTATAGACTCTTAGGCATCAAGTAAAATAGTCACTTAGTAGACAACCAATTACCACATAACTCATTACGATAGGCAATATCCCTTAGTTAATCCTTATTTCCAATGGTATAGTCACTAGGTGAATCCTCAAATGCTACATAATATCCCACTTACCAACTTGCCACAATACATTTTTCAGCATATACTACTTCTACTAAAATATTAAACACTAGTATGAACTACACCGCTTAACAAGTGATTGGTATCATAGAATTATAACAGACATCCCAATAATAACATCATACCCCCAAAGCACATACTGTTGTAATCATATAAAGGCATAGTCACACTTAAACATATATATACATGCTTACCATACATACATCATTATATCCTCCAGACTTACCGGGCATCATCATATCATCAATATATCCTCTAGACATACCGGGAATCATTATATCATCACTATATCCTCCGGACTTACTGGGCATCATTATATCATCAATATATCCTCCGAACTACCGAGCATCATTATATCACCAATATATACTCAGAACTTACCGGGCATCATGATATCATCAATATATCCTCTAGACTTATTAATACCATCGCACCTCATTATTCATTATCAACACAATATATCAATAGGCGCTTGAACAAGTATATTCATATGGTATGAACACTCAATACATTACTGGACTTAACAAAATCATTAGCATTTCAAAAACAAAGTTGTACTTATATGTTTAACAAACTCTATTTATTAGGATGATTCGCATTATTAGCAATGGTATGAACACTCAATACATTACTGGACTTAACAAAATCATTAGCATTTCAAAAACAAAGTTGTACTTATATGTTTAACAAACTCTATTTATTAGGATGATTCGCATTATTAGCAAAACAGGATTGTTATCACAACATTAGTTTAGGAACTACACTAGAACAAAATATGAGAAATAATATATTCTAAGACTCACATGGTAATTTAGTCAATTGTTTGAGTGATAGCATAGTCATGGGCTCAATCGTTAAGATATTGCATTACTATCCAATCTTTATTAAAAATCTAGCAACCAATCTTGCACATAATTTCCAACACCAACATTATGAATAAACCATTTACTGAGGTTAGCCATCATATTACCAAAGGCATATTCTATGTGTTTAACAAGTATTTAGGTCACTAATGAAACTACAAGTCCAAACTTATAGCGGGCCAAGTTCCGCTTCTAATAACCCAAACTCCACTTCAGGACTAACTTCTACCCGGGAATAATCTAAGCCATCTAAGTCATGTCTTAGTGGTTTACCAATCCACACCAGTTCTATGATAAAATTCTTCCTCAAGGATTACTGTTAATTCATCCCAAGATACTAGGACAATTTCCGCAACTACTCACAACTAAGGTCAACTTACTATTTATTATGAGTGACAAAGTCACTCCCTCCTAACTAGAGCAACTAGAGCATTCACATGTTATTCATGAGATAAAATGTCCAACTAACAAAGGTTCTAGACTATATAAGTCAAGTGTCACACTTTATGAGTTCAATAGCCTAAGTTGTTCAACTAATCCCAAACATCACAACTACCATTTCAACACTTAAAACCCTACCCAATCTTAATCAAGATATCAAAGTCATAATATAATAAAGTTTGATATAACAATAAGTAATCCTAACCTACCACAAATCCAAATATAGCTCACAAACTAATAACCTTCATTTTCCCTTTCTACGAAACTTCTTCAATGAACCAAGCTATCAAAAACACAATCCATTCATTATTATGAGAAAATCATTTCCCTCATTGCACCACTATACTTTTGGTCTAAAATGACACCAAAAACCCCCAAGTGGGTCCTACATATGGAAAATAAGTTTTCGAGAACAACCCATCTTCAAATACCATTAGGAAGGTAATCTCTCAAGTAATTGGCATAAACTAAAAATATTTAGGTTAAACTCAAGCCTCAAGACATTTAGGGTTTTGGGTCAAGTAATAAGGAATTCAACATTATAAAGGAAGGATACATACCTTAGAGTTGTTGTTAATCACAAATATACAAGATATTCAAGCTCCCAATAAACACCCAAGACTCAATTTAGGAACTACACACCCTATTAGGGTTTATGGGACTCAAAGAAAGGGAGAAATAGATATTCTCAACTAAAAAGTTCATTTTAATACCACTTCCCAGGCCCTCAGTTCAAGCGATCATGAGAATATAGGCCACAGTCACGTGATCGTGGCATCGCGATCGCGATACACCCTCTGCAAATGTGGTACTCTCTACTGCACCAGAAAATAGCTGAAACTTTGAATAAAATCCAAGTTTTGGTCAATGCCTCAGGATGTATTTAGAATCTAATATGAGAAAAATAAACATGCAACCACACTAAAATAGATATTTCGGAGATGTTAGAGTAGTCAGAATTCACACTCGATGTTGTTTTACTAAGGTTTTTGATCTATGGCTTTTTGGAATCAAAGAAGACTTTTAAACAAGGAAATGATCCTAAAAACCAAACGAACTGCTCGATAACTAAATTAGCAGTTCCAGCAAGTCATAAATGACTTGGGTAAAATATAGAGAAGCTCTAACAGAAAAAATAAGTTTAATCATGAGAAATGACCTGAAGGGTCATTACAATATCAACTACTTTTTAACTTTCATCCCCGAAAGTTAAAGATGAAGAAAATACCTAAAGCCTCAAATAGGTAAGAATATTGGGTCCACATATCGCTCTCGATCTCCCAAGTGGCCTTCTCTACTGGGAAGTGCTTCCATAGAACCTTAACTACAGGAATCTCTCTAGTGTGCAACTATCTCACATCACTATCCCAAATAATAATGGGCTTCTCCACAAAGGTCAATTGCTCTTCTAATTAGACTGAGTCCCACCTACGCAAATGGGATGGATCAAGAATATACTTCTGCAACATGGATACATAGAAAACTAGATTAACAACCATATAGTAAGGAGGCAAGGAAAACTTATAGGCCACCTCGCCAACTGCATGGAGAATCTCAAAAGGACCAATATATTAAGGGTTGAGTTTACCCTTTCTTCCAAACCTCATCACACCTCTCATGGAGAAAACATGATGTAACACACAATCACCAACTGTGAATCTCAAGGCATGGAGCCTACGGTCGGCGTAGGACTTCTGCCTACTCTGGGCTTCTCTCACCCTATACTAAAATACCCACATTCTATCCAACGAGTCTTGAAGCAACTCCATACTACTAGGTCTCACCTCAAAGTCTCAAACCATCCTATCGTAGAACAATGTATCCTTCCATAAAAATCCTCATAAAGCACCATATCAATACTTGAATGAAAGTTTTTGTTTTACACAAAGTCTGCCAATACTAAGTGTTGATTCCACTATACCCCAAAATACATAACACAGGCTCAGAGCAATCCTAAAGCACCTGAATAATTGGCTCGAACTAACCATCTGTCTATGGATGTAAAGCTGTACTCAAATCCACTCGAGTGACCAACTTCTCCTGGAATGATCTCCAGAATATCAAAGTAAACACAAAACCATGATCCGATATGATAGAAACAGGCACCCATTGCAAACAAACTTTCTCCCAAACATAAATATAGCTAATTTTTTAGCACTAAAGGTCATTTGAATAATAATGAAATGTGTCGAATTGGTCAAACGATCCACAATAACCCAAATACCATCAAGACCATGCAAAGTACAAGGCAAACCACTAATGAAGTCCATAGTAATCCATTCCAATTTCCACTCGAGAATGGTCAATCTCTGAGTCAATTCTTTTAGATGTAGATGCTCGGCCTTAACTTACTTACAACATAGGCAATGATCCATAAAGTTTGCTACATTTTTATTCATATCGTCCCACCGGTAATGCTACCTCAAATATCTATACATCATAGTTGTACTGCGATGAATGGGATATCTAGAAATATGAGCCTTATAAAGAATCGTCTGAATAAATTCATCAAGCTAGGGAACAAAAATATGACCTTGAAATCTCAAAATACCCTCAAAATCAATGGTGTACCTTACAAACTCACCACTCACCACTTGATCACAGAGAAAATATAGTTTTCTATCCTCATACTGGCAATCACATATCTGCAAAATGGGGAGGACCTCGCCTTCACACAAGATAAAATCCTCGCAAGATCTGAAATATCAAGTCAAACAATCAAATTGGCTAAGGACTAAATATCCTGTTACATAGGCCTCTGAGAAACTGATAGGTATGCCAAGCTACCCATACTTACTACCTTGCGACTCAAGGCATCAGCTATAATATTTTCCTTACCCTGGTGATATAAGATGGAAATATCGTAGTCTTTTAGCAACTCTGTCTATCTACGTTGTCGAGCATTAAGCTCTCACTGGATCATAAGATGGTGAAGGCTGCGGTGATTGGTGAAAATCTCACTATGTACTCTATACAAATAATACCTCCAAATCTTGAGCACGAATAATACCACTGCAACCTCTAAATCATGAGTGAGTTAGTTGCTCCTATGCATCGTAAGCTATCTAGAAGCATAAATAATGACATGACCGTACTAAATCAAAACACAACAAAGACCAACACCCGAAGAATAAAAAATGTTGTGAATCCCACACACTCAATAGAAAGAGCTAACACTGGAGCTAACATAATAAAATCCTTGAGCTTTCTAAAGCTCAACTCATCCTCCTTGGACAATCAGAATGGAACTTCCATCCGAGTCAATCTAGTTATAGGGGAAGAAATAGTGGTAAAGCTCTCAACAAAGCGCCTGTAATAACTGGCCAAACCAATGAAACTACAAACTTTAGCAAGCGATGTAGGCCCATCCTAATAACGAATCATCGTAAACTTAGTAGGGTCTACCATGATACTAAATTTAGATACCACATTTCCAAGGAATGACACTGAATCAAGCCAAAATTCACAGTTAGAGAACTTGACAAAAAGCACATGATCTCATAAGATCTGGAGCACAATCCTAAAATGTTGCGCATGCTCCACACGACTCAAATATATAAGAATTTCATCAATGAACACAATGATGAAGGAGTCTAGATATGGTCTGAAAACACAATTCATGAAATCTATGAATGAGTTTGGGGCATTATTCATCCTAAAAGATATCTCCAAGAACTTATAATGACCATAACAGGTCCTGAAAGCTGTATTTAGGATATTCTCATCCTGAATTCTCAGCTTATGATAACTGAACCTCAAATCAATTTGAGAAAACATAGCTGCACCCTGAAGCTGGTCAAACAAATCATTGATGTGAGGCATAAGATAATGGTTCTTCACTATCACATTATTAAGCTTTCTATAATTAATATAAATATGCATGGATCCATCCTTCTTATTTACAAACAATACAAGAACTCCCCGTAAGGATACACTCTGTCTAATGAAACCCTTACCAAGAAGGTCATGAAGCTAAGAATTCAACTCCTTAATCTTAGCAGGAGCCATATGATAAGGTTCCATAGAAATAGGTTGGGTGCCAGGATCAAGGTAAATAGCAAAATCAATCTTACGGTCAGGGGAAATACCAGGCAGGTCGATAGGGAACACATCAAGAAACTCAAAAACAATAGGTACAGATTCAAGAGACAGAATCTCTACTAAAGTATCACATATATAAGAGAGTTAAGACTCAAAACATCTCGATATAATTTTTTTCGCACAAATAAAAGAAATAATCTCGGTCATTTTATGGCTAACAACTTCCTGCCACACAACTGGAAGTATGCCGGGCATGGCTAATATAATGATCTATGAAAAACAATCCATGATTGCATAATAGTAGGATAACCAGTCCATGCCCAGACTCATATCAAAATCCAACATAACTAGAATAATATGATTGGCATAAGTATCAACATAACTAACTGTCACGACACATGATCTAAATTTTGGATCTACTATTAAAGAATCACCCACTGTAGTAAATACATGCAATGGCATAGATAATAAGTCACTAGTAAAGTTCAATCATGGTGTCGTGGTGCATAATAAGAAGATATATAAGAATAAGTGGATTCAGGATAAAAAAAAAAGAGTCGACTCGCGGCACACCATAATTGTACCTATAACTATTAAAACTGAAGTCTCAGCATCAGGTCTACCAAGTACTACATATAACTAACCACGCCCGCCACCTGGCTAGGCACCTAACCGACCTCATGTCCTGCCTTATTGAGTACCACCTCGAGAACTATCATAACCACCCATGTGACCTCGTAAACCAACTTTACACGAGGGATAAACTACCCTAATAGTGGTAGCATCCTGGTCTAAAACAACCATCGCCCCATGACTAGCGCAATCTCACAAAAAATGACCAAGAAGCCCATAAGTAAAATAAGAGTCATGAGCAAAACCAGAACTCATAGGTTCGGCTAAAATGGAGTAACCACCATGTCTTGCATGGACCATAGATGAACCTCTCAAAGACTGATTACTGTCCTTAATTGATCAACCATTAGTACCAAATTGACCTTCGTCAGTAGTCTAAAGAGCTTCTTGATTTTTCGACTAGTCTGACTATAAGGCTAAAAAGAATGACGCGGAGGTTACCCAACATGAGAACTACTAACTATAAATTAGGAACTGCTATGGCTCCCACTAAATCTACCCTGGTACTTGGGCCTCTTATATCGACCCTCATGATGCATGTCCTCCATCACTTTAGAAAGATTTGAGACCTCAGCAAAGGTCCTACCCAAAGAAACTAGACTTTAATTAGCCATTCGAATGGGGAGTCTCACTCATCTCACAAAATAGTGGACTCTCTCATACTCAGTATCCAAATTAGAAGTCGTATGCTTGGTAAATTCATCAAAATGGGCCTCTTACTCGGTGATGGTCATACAACCCTGCTCCAATCTAGTAAACTAATCCCTTAGAAAATCTCTAAGGTTGTGCGGCAGATACTTCTCCAAGAACATCTAAAAGAACTGAGTCCATGATAGGCGAGAAAATCTAGCTAGCCTAGAACTCATAAAAAATCTCCACCAGTGTCGAGTAGACATATCCAACTAAAATATGGTATAATCCACACCACGACTCTGAAAAAGTCCTAAACAACAAAGACTATCCTCAAGAGTAGTAAGAAACTCAAATGTATCCTCTTCAGGAGCACTAGAAAATCTAGATGGAGCCAACCTGAAAAATCTACCAAGCATCTTCTGCTCCTTATCGGACATTGTACGATGGGTCACAACTAGCTGAGCAACCATCGACTAAGAAACTACTAGCATAGGAGGAACCTCAACTCTAGGAGCTACAGTTGCAGGCTACACTCCGTCCTCAGTAGTTTGTGCACCATCATATGGTGCATCGCTAATAATACCCAATAGTTAATTCAAGGAATCTCTAAGTAATGGAGAGGGAATATCACCTGGTAGAGCTTAGGTTGGTCCTTGGACCACCGCTAGATGTGGAAAAGGAATATTTGGCTCAGGTGATGAAATAGAGTTTGGGGAGGCATCCTATCCTGGTCCCAAACTGGGGACATATTACGAGGTTGTCCTCAAATAGGAGTAGGATTCTTGTGTTTAATCATCATCAATGCTAACCTATTATCTTTATTAACTACTTAATAACCACAATTATTAGTTACAACTTTTCAGCTAAACGTGGTTCATCAACTAGTACTCTAGACTCTTAGGCATCAAGTAAAATAGTCACTTAATAGACAACTAGTTAATGTATAACTCATTCCAAGAGGCAATAGCCCTTACTTAATCCATTTATCCAATGCTATACTCACTAGGTGAATCCTCAAATGCCATAAATTATCCCTCTTACCAACTTGTCACAATACATTATTTGGCATATACTACTTCTACTTAAATATTTAACACTAGCAAGAACTACACTACTTAACAAGTGATTAGTATCGAAGAATTATAACCGACATCCCAAGAATAACATCATACCACCAAAGTACATACAGTCGTAATCATATAAAGGCATAATCACACATAAACATATATATATATACATGCTTACCATACATACATCATTATATCCTCTAGACTTACCGAGCATTATCATATGATCAATATATCCTCCGAAATTACCGGGAATCATTATATCATCAACATATCCTTTGGATTTACCGGGCATAATTATATCATCAATATATCTTTCAGACTTACTGGCTTAATTGTATAATCAATTTATCCTCTGGATTTACCAGACATCATCATAAAATAAACATATCCTTAGACTTACCGGGCTTCATTATAACATCAAGTCATATATAAGCAATCCACTCAATAATAAATAAAAGTCCCATAAGGAATAGAATAAATAATAAGGAATGAAGGACATACCATCGTACCTTATCATTCATTAGCAACACAATATATCAATAGGCGCATGAGCAAGTATATTTATATGGTATGAGTACTCAATACATTACCGGGATTAAATTAATCATTAGTTGTTCAAATATAATGCCATAGTTTTATCTTCGAGTGCCCCTCTTTATTAGCATGATTCACATTATTTGCAAAAGAGGATTGTTACCACAACATTAGTTTAGTCACTAGGCTTGAACATAATATGAGTAATAACATAATCCAAGACTCACATAGTAATTTAGTAAATGGTAAGAGTGATAGCAAAGTCTTGGACTCAATCTTTAAGACATTTCATTACTATCAAATCATTATCAATAATCTAGTAACCAATCATGCAAATAATTTCCAATACCA
The DNA here is from genome assembly GCA_030864215.1 of Capsicum pubescens. Taxonomy (NCBI): domain Eukaryota; kingdom Viridiplantae; phylum Streptophyta; class Magnoliopsida; order Solanales; family Solanaceae; genus Capsicum; species Capsicum pubescens. The sequence continues at coordinate 116,738,660 of CM061546.1, forward strand.
ACATTATGAATAAACCATTTACTAGGGTTAGATATCATATTACCAAAGGCATATTCTATGTGTTTAACAAGTATCTAGGTCACTAATAAAACTACAAGTCCAAAATTAAGGCGGTCGAAGTTTCTCTTGTAATAACCCAAACTCCACTTCAAGTCTAGCTTCTACAAGGGAAAAAGATAAGCCATCTAAGTCATGTCTTAGTGGTTTATCAATCCACACCAGTTCTATGATACAATACTTCCTCAAGTATTACTCTTAATTCATCCCAAGTTACTAGGACAATTTCCACAACTACACACAGCTAAGGTCAACTTACTATTTATAATGAGTGACAAAGTCACTCCCACCTAACTAGAGCAACTAGAGGATTCTCATGTTATTCATGAGATAACAAGTTAAACTAATCAAGGTTCTACACTATAAGTCAAGTTTCACACTCTATGAGTTCAATAGCCTAAGTAATTCAACTAATCTCAAACATCACAACCAACCATTTCAACACCTAAAACCCTGCCCAATCTTTTCAAGATATAAAAGTCATACTATAATAAAGCTCAATCTAACAAGAAGTAAGCCTAACCTACCGTAAATCATATTGTAGCTCATGAACAAAAAACCTTTTCTTTCTCATTCCTCAAAGCTTCTTCAATGAACCAAGCTATCAAAACCACAATCTATGCATTATTACGATAATATCAATAATCATATTGCACCATTGGGCTTTGGGTCAAAAATGACACCAAAAATCCCCAAGTGGGTCCCACTTTTAGAAAATGAGTTTTAAGACCAACCCATTATTCAAATACCATTATGAAGTCATATCCCTCAAGAAATTGGTGCAAATCAAGCATATTTTGGCTACAATCAATCCTCAATCTTTTGGGGTTTTGAGTCAAATAATCAAGAATTTAACACTATAAAAGAAGGATTCATAGCTTAGATTTATTGTTAATAGAAAACATGCAAATTATTCAAACTCCCAATCAATACCTAAGACTCAATTTAGGAACTACACACTCTATTAGGGTTTATGGGACTCAAAGCATGGGAGAAATGGCCAATTTTCGACCAAAAGGGCATTTAAATACCCCTTTAGTTCAAGTGATCAGATACACCCTCCACGATCATGGAACTCTCTAATGTACCAGAAGACAACTGAAACTTGGAATAAATTCCAAATTTCAGCCAATGCCTCAATATGCATCCAAAATCCTATATGAGTAAACTAGAAATGCAAAAACACCAAAATCTATATCTCAGAGCTACTAGCGTAGTCAAAATTTGCATCTGATAACATTTTGCTGAGGCTTTCGCTCGGTGGTTATTTAAAATAAGCAAAGACTTCTAAATAAATAAATGGTTCTAAAATCCAAACGAACTACACGGTAACTGAATAATTAGTTCCAGCAAGTCATAAATTACTTGGGGTATCTTTGAAGAAGCACTAACGGCAAAAATAAGTGAAATCATGAGAAATGGACATAAGGTTCATTACATATACATAATACCACAAAATCTTTAATGCAAACACAATAGTTGCTAAATAAAGGTCATGAGTTGGGTAATTTATGTCATAAGTTGTAAGCATTCTAAAGGCATAAGTAATAAACTTATCATTATACATCAATAAACATCTAAGAAAAATTCTTGAAGCATCAAAATAAACCACAAAAACCATCTATACTCGCTTGTAATGTCAAAATAAGAGATAAAGTCAATCGAGCTTACAACTCATGAAAAATCTTCTCACATGTATTAGACCTCTAAAATTTCACTATTGTTTGAGTCAAATTGATAATAAAAGAGTCAATACATGAAAAACCCTTAATGAACCATTGTATAAAATTACTAAACCTAAGAAACTCATGATGTATGATAAGGATATAAGCCTAGGGGATTTCTTAACTACTTTAATTTTTTGAGAATAAAATAAAATTCCCTCACTAGAAACCACAGGACCAAGGAAGTCTACATACTTTAACCAAAACTCATATTTCAAGAACAATAGATACAACTATTTATCCCTAAGAGACCAAAGAGCAATTCTAAGGTTCTTACTACGGAAGTATATCAGAATATCATCTATGAACAAAATCACAAACATGTTGATATATGTATTGAACACCATATTCGTAAGGTCCATAAAGGCTATGAGAGCATTGGTTAACCCAAAACACATGACAAAAAACTCATAGAGGAACTAAAGATCATGCTAGATATGGAACTAGAGTAAGATTTATTCAAGAGGTTCAAGAAGATCAAGTTAAAAACATATCTCAAGGATACATATTGAATTATATAATTCTTTGACTACCATTTATTTTATGATACACCATCTGGATCAAAGTTACATCAATTCATTGGAGATAATTTTTAAAGTACAACCAGCAAATTATACATAAGTTTAAGCAAACATTGGCAAAAACCTATGGTATTTTGATATCAAGAGGTATATAGAAACTGAGGCTTATCTTTAATATACAACGATTAATAAAAATATAAAAATCCACCAAATGGCCAATAGTTTCTTTCTAAATACAAAAATTATTTATCGGAGGACTCTAGACATGGTATTCCTATGATGCGTGGATGTTATTTTAGCTGCAAAATTTCTAAAGGAAGTAAATACCAGAATGTGTAGACCACCATAAATGGTTCACATTAACAAATAAAATTCTATGAGATGGATATTTTTGAAAGACTATGGAGAATAAATGTAGTAAGTTGAGAAGATTTAGAAAAAGAGATGCTTGCCAAATTGAATTGAGAAAAGAGACACCTATTTCCTTTTTGGCTTGTTTTCTAAATTTGAGAAAAGAAAATAGAAAATGTGTGGGCATGGGTCCATTTGTAAACTTTAAAAGTTACTTCCGCCCCTTAAGTATTCTTTAAATACTTTTCACACCCCTACTTTTCCTTAAAATAACCTTTAATTAATTTCTCTCTCTTTACCTCTTTGATTAACCTTTTCTCTCTTCTCCAAAGCTCCATTGTTTTTTTTTCTTCTCCAAAGCTCAAATTTCGTTCATCTTCCAATTCAAGTAAATTCTCTACATCTTTCGATTAATTTGTGCTCCATATTGATGGGTTTATTTTGCATATTTTTTTTTCACTTTGTGTTGATTATGATGATTTTGGATAGAAAATATGAGATTTTTTTATATAAAGGGACATTATTTTATTGAAATTTCTTTGTTTTTAAGTTGGAATTTATTTGATTTTTGATGGATTTTTGTTGTGTTTTGATTATTATTGTCGATTGCATGTTGGATTTTTTTTTCAATTTTCATCGGCTATTGTGGCTAGAAATCTAGGTTTTTCTTTCAATATTTCATCAATGTAATGGTGTTTTAGATTAATTTTCTTGTTGTTTGATTCATGCATTGTTGTTGTTCTATTAATAGATCATTTGGTTATTTAAGTATTTTTTTTATTTTTGGATTTGGTTTTTAATTATTCTTGACAATAATGCTGTTTTAGAAGCTTTTTTCTCAATTGATTCTATATTCATGTATTTGTTTTATTGTACTATTAATAGACCGTGAGATCGATTAGGTATTTTTTATATGACAGCTAATTGTTAAATTTTAGTTTGTACCTAGATAAAGTAAAATGGATATAGATAGGGGTGAAAATATTAGCACTGTTAATAAATACAAAGTTGAAAAAGATGAAAGGGATTTGAAAAGAAAAAAATGGATACTCGATGAGTCAGAGAATACAAACACAATAGTTTCTAACTCAAGGTCAGGGGTAGGGTGATGAGTAGCGAATTTACCACTCATTTGCACTCAACATGTGTGCACATTACCATGATTTAATGTATAAGTGAGACAAAATTTGTGATTAAATGCACTAATTTCCGTGTTTTCCAGGCATACAGGTTATGAGATGGAAAGATATAGATTAGAGATAAAAAAAATCAAAAGGAGAAAAGAGGTGCAGCTAGAATACCTAAAGTAGAAATAATTCTCAGTTACCGTAATCTCAGTCCTCAGACCGCGATTGCGGTCAGTCAAGCCAGGTCAAAGTACCACGAGCACGTCCTAGGAAGAATACAGTACTGTGGAAGAGACGTAAATGCACAAAGTTGTTCCCAAATTCCCTTATGAGGATCAACCGTATCTCATTGAAGGAGATCCATAATTTTTGTGGAACTTTTCCACCATCTAGATTTTAATTTTAAGAGAACATTTTGTTGTACTAATTTTGGGGTGAAGAATACATTAGAATATCTTCCATGTAGAGGATTGGAAATTTCCATTAAAGATTTGTTGAATCTTAGAGTTTGGATTTGCATTCTCTTTATCCTTCAATAAATCAAATTGATGGAGATTTTGGGTATATCATTTCTTTTTAATCTTATTTGTAGCTAGTTCTTTTTCTTGTGGTTATGTTAGAATAGGGTGAAAATGTATGTGGGCTGTGATTGTTAACTTCAACTATTAGTTCATGTTCTTGGGTTTTACAAATGTTTGATTGTAAAATGGAATATATTGTTAAAAGCCTCAAACTTCCTGAACCCCTACATCATCCTTTACAAAGGGGTTGTGGGTAGCCTAGATCCTATAATTATCCTTGAAAGAGGGTTGTAGGTGACATGAGCATTTCTAAACAATAACATAGATAATGGTTATTCCCTCTTTGTTGTCTTAGAAATAAGCAAAATTTGTAGAATTGTTATATCTTAGGTATCATCCTACAAATAAGGATGCCTAATTGAGGCTTTGTGGTGATTATTTAACCATACCCATAAGGTATTCAAAAGATCTGTGGGTGATAGTTTGGTACTTTGTCAAAAGGCTAGTATTGAAATCCCTAACTGTGCCTATCCACGCATGCTTTAACTAATATTTGAAGTTAATTTTTATGTACCCACGTACTTGTTTCCCTTAGTAAAACATAACCCCAAGATTCGTTCCTAATTGACTATGCATTAATTATTCGTTTCCACGAATTAGTCCTTTAGAAGTTGGAAATCAATCAAACCTTTGAAACGTTTAATAAACCCCCACCACATAAATAAATATATCTTATGTTTGAATTTAACAAGAAACTTTTATTTTGGAATTACTCGATCAGCACTCACATTATTCCTCGTGGATTTGACCCCAACTCAAAGTTGGGTAGGATACTGATAATGACCACCTTGCACTTTAATTGACGTGTTAGTTGAGCATTATCAAAAATAGCATTATTTTCGGGGAATAATTTGGCGTATTGAGTTAGCTTGGATTTTTAGTTTACTTGCTTGGATTCAAATTTGTAAATATTTTTTGTGGTTTTCTTTTGTTTATTGTGTTAGGTAGCTTGTTGTAGTTTTTTACTTAATACTATGGCATATTGGAATGAATATGAATTTGGCAGTTTGTAATCCAATCTTGATGATCCATTTCCATATTTTGACAGACGCTACTTTTGGCAAGATTGGAGATATGCCACTCAGAGAGAGATAGAATCATCATCTCAATCCTTTTAGGAGTATGATTGTTATTTATGTGGTGGTCACGATGGACATTGGAGTGATTGTCCAAATTCTCCCTCCCTTGGTTATGCTAAAAAAAATTCTAGTTCTTCTTATGAGTTTGATAGGTGTCATGTTGCAGCAAAGAAAGACCAATGTGCCGGATACAATAGAGTCGAAGAAATGCTTCAAAATCTTTTGGATTGGGTTACTACAATAGAGGAGGAAGTGCATCACATGCATCAATCTAATGAGGCATTTGGAAGGGAAATAATAAGTATAAAGGAAATGGGCAAGGAAACAAATCTTTCAAATACCATGACCTTTCCCACTTTTCATGATAAGAATAATCAATAAGAATGCCAAGTTATGTGGTTAATGATGGGATTTGTAGTGAAGAATCCTCAACAGTTTTTCTAACAAACAAACTTAATATAGTTAAAGATGCCAAAAGTGAGGAAATGGTGCTAGATTCAATAGAAGAAGCCAAGCAAATCTCTTATGAAGACTCTAGTTCATTTCGGAGTAAGGATGCTAATAGGGATGCAATTCTAGAATTAAGGGGTAGACCTCATTTGAATTATTTTTTAACATTGTGCTTAGCGGTATGAAAATCCACCAACCCAAGAAAATGATGTATTTTGGAGAGAGGGAGCACCATCCCTATATTTTGGGGTTGGACATTCCAAAAGAGTACGTCGAAGCCCCACACTCAAAGGTCGAGAAAATTAACTTCTGATGTTCCACTAGAGGCCTATTGATGTTCCTATAATTCATCAAGGAGCCAAATTGGAAATTGTATATGAAACTAGGTATAAGTTTTAAGTTTTCAAAGTGGCAAGATGGAAGCCACATCACCATGTCCTCATTTCTATCACATTTCATCTTGGAATATTTTAATCTTTTGTCCCTATGACGCTCAATTCATAGTGAGCTAAAGTTGGGACGAAGATTTAAATATTCTAAGTGGAAACACATGTGATAGTTGAAGAGGTGTCTTGCCACAAAAGATGGAAAGAAGCCCATCATGCTATGAAAGTGGCACGTATCCTTTTATTTATGCATGATAGAGTAGATTTTATTTTGGTTTATGCATAACCCAAGAAATTGAGGTGCTGAAGAGTGTTTGGAATATGTTTAAGAAAGGAAATGTGTGAAATTATTGTGTTGTGGATTGAGCAAACGAGTGCAGAGGACCTAAAATTAGTCTCAAGTACCGCGATCGCAGGCTCGTGCCACTGCGATCGCGGTTCCTGAGTTACCATGACGCAAAAACCTGATTGTAATCATGGTCAAATCAGATAAAAGACTATCTAACTACCCAGTCCTCGCACGTTCCTTTCTCTACTTTTCTCTCCAAATTGAATCCAAAAGTCGAAATATTTTTTCATAATCAAGTTGTTTATTGCATGTCTATGCATCATACACTACGGTATGTGTCTAAAATATTGAATTGTATCTTTTATTGACCTAAAATGTGTTCTTTAGGAGTAGGCCAAGAATAGTGTGTCCACTTGCTAAACGATGCTTGAATGTGATTATTTGTATAGTAGGCTGTTGTACTTGGTGTACACACTGATGGGGAAGTCTTGAGAACCCCAATTTTTTCCTAAATAGGTTGTAATTAGTGTGTACAAAATGTGTTTGATTGAATTCTCCAACAAAATCATTGTAAAATTCATTATTTTTCAAGAGCACAATCAAAGATGTAGGGTTTAAGTTTCATGATTATGATGATCTATTGATTATTTTGAATACAAATTGTGATTGAAAGCTAGTTTTTGGTAATGTTATATATTTGGTTAAAATTGGTCTCAAATACCATGATTCCAGTCAAGGGTCTGGGATAGCCATATCTGAGAACAGCTTCCAGCTTAGATTGCCTATTTCTCACCCCAAAACCCACTAGACATCATCCCATATCTTTATTTGATTATCTTAGCATGGTTTTGGTGTGAAAAGATTGAGGATGGTCCTTGTCGTATTTCTTACAGTTACTCTTCCACTAAATTGAGAAAATATGACCATATCTTTTTCTTAGCTCCAGAATGTCACAGCTTCTACTACAGTGACCTCCCAAAGACAAAGCTACTCCTGGAAAGGGGTATTTACATGAACAATATGCCGGAGAAACTATCAAAATTTCATAATTGTCTTGCTACTACCCAGTGGATATACTTTTCCCCAGACCCCTGCATTGCCAAAAGACACTGGGTACAAGAGTTCTACGTAAATCTTAACATAGTCTCCCTCTAAAACCTAATGATAAAGATTAGAGAAAATGAGGTGCACTTTGGAGCGGAGAAGATAAATAACATATATGTTCTCCCAGATGCAAACATGGATGAGTTCTAGGAAAAGGGTTAAGAGACAGGGACTTGTAAGTCTAGCATATAGTGCCCTGGCAGAGAGGTTTCCTAGGATACCACCGAGAGAGAGATCTTCATTAATAATTTAAAGAAGAGGCCAGCATTTGGTTAAGTATCATCTATAGTCGGGTTTTACCATGCACATATTTGACTATTGTCATAGATATGTGAGATTGAATGGTGGCATGTATCTTATCTAGATTTGCTCTAAATATAGGACACACTGTGATTGTCGAATGGAGGTATTTCAAGAATAAAGGTGGTATACTTATTCTCTTTCCTTCTCTTATGACTGAGTTGTGTAGAAAGGTCAAAGTAGAGGAGTATCCAATAGATACCTGGGTGCAACCAAACCCCCAAATTTTTCCACTCAAAATTTAGTGTGAGGGTGCACCTGATCAAAGCAAAAGGAGAAAGATCGACTTGGGCTAGTCGACAGTTGAGGAGTCAGAATCATGTATACCATCCACTGCTGGGCCTTATAAAGATATTAGTATGGATATTAGGGTCATCAAGGAGCTGGTATCATGATTGCCTCACGGCACAGGAGGGCCCTTTACTAGGCGTCATTCTTATGTGACCCGCTTAGATTACAAGAAGTATCAGGAGGAACAGTAGATACATGGAGCCACTGTTGTTAGGATTAAGAGGGCATACTCAACATTGGCAGAGTATCATGAGAAGCTTAGGGATTTCTACAAGAAGATGAAAAAAAGTTAGAAAAAAGAGAGACAAGTTCTTTAGTAAGATGTAGAAGAGGGTAAAGGTCTTATAGAAGGTCCTAAAGCCCCATGATAAACTCCCTTCATAAAGATTAGAGAGTGATAATGAGGCACCTGTTGAGTGGTTTCATATTGATATTGGTGGTGATGATGCAGTGTCTATTGGGGAGATCAACTCTTGATGCAGATTCAGGGAGCACCCTTATCTTTGTATTGTGCTCTTTTGATTATACAGTGAGAAAACTGCTAGCTTTTTATTTGAGGGTTCCTATCATTGGATTTGTATTACTTAAACATTTTTGGATGATTTGATGTTGTTTGGATTATTTTTATATTTTATTTTTGGGTTGCAATAATTGGGCACTCTAATGGTGCATACATTTAATAGATTAGTTATTTGGTTTGTTTTTAGATCTTCTATTTTACTCTATCTTTATTTTTGTTATGGTGATATCTAACAATATTTTCCCTATGATAGATTAAGTGATGACATTCTTAAGGTAAAAGCTTCATGATGGCGTTTTGATCAACAAATGCAGGGGAAGTCTTAGTACCCATGGCATCGAGGTCACAAGTGCAAGGGAAGTTTGAGTACCTGCAGCACTTTGGATTTGGGATCGCATTATATACCTATGGCAAAGTTTGAGTATCCATATGGTTGGTTTTCCTGTATGAAAGCCAAAATATGAGACAAAGTCTTGGGTTGGTTCCATAATTATCAAATAGTGCGTGTTGCAAATGCAAAGTAAACAACCCCCTCCGTCCAAAACTTTTCAAAAATCTAGGGCATGGACGTGAGCGACCTTATTCAAATACTTTTTCTCTTTTTTTATGACTCCAAAATTTTGGCTTGTGAAAATTGATAGATACTCTAATTTTTATCTCTTGTGGGAGGAGAAATTGTGCCTCCTTGGTGAATTTTCATGCCATGTATGTTCATCTTATTTTTCCTAATCCCATGTGTACTTGTACCATCTAGATCTTTCCCTCATTAGTCTTTCAAGGATAGTTTTGATTGTATTTGGTTGGTGAAATGATCCTAGGCCATCTTTGTGACATTGGAAGTCCACTTTAGCCTAAAAAGCCTACTCTTGCATAGATATTATACCTAGTCACCCACTTTGAGCCTTTGTACCTTTCCTTGACAAAAATATTACAAGGTGTGAGCCTTTCAATTCTTATTACTATTTTGAACCATATCCTCCTTGAACTTAAAATTGCAAATTGAGGCTAAAAGCCTAAGTTGGTGTGGTGAAGTTTGGAAGAGGCAACTTTGACCCACAAATTTATAAGTGAATGCCTAAGATCTTGAGAATTGAGAACAAATGAGTAAGAAAAATAAAGGATCCAACAAAGGAAAGAAAAACATGAAGATGCAAGAAAAATAAATGAAAAGAAAATTAGTGAACCAAGGAAATAAAGATATACATCTGTAAAGAAAAGAAGTGTCCCATGGTCAAATGTGGTATGAAAAAATATGATGTAGATATTCAAGGAAGCTGTAACCGTATGTTCCTAAATGATCTCCTACCTAACCCAAACCTACACTTCAAGATCAAAAAGCCTTTCGAGAAATCCAACCAAGTACAGTAATTATAGTGGCGATTGAAAATAGCAGCAAGCCTATGGCATAGTACATCTTAGCATTGAGAGTTCTTAAGAGAGAGAGTTTTTAACTTATTCTCTATGTTGCGTGTTTGACAACTTGGTGTGCGGAATTTTCCTTTGTGTGAGGAGGCGTGTAAACAAGTTGAGGTGGGTGATTTTGTCATCTCCTGAATAATGAAATAAAAGGAGTATAGTGTAGTTGAGGTCAAAAGGTGAGTTATTTCAAGAGTATTGGTGATTGTTGCATGAATGTTCTTTAAAGTCTTTTGCATCCTTGTGAATTGCATTTAGTTTAAAGGGAGGTTGTGAGGATAGCCTTGCCCATGATTGAAGAACTATTTGTGGTAGTAACTAAGGTTGAAGTCATTGTGATAATTGTTTCATATGATTTGGGCATAAAAGTGCATTGTCTCATGGTAAGAGGTAGTTTTGCTTTAGGACAATAAAAACTTTAAGTTTGTGGTGTTGATGAGTGGAAAAATTACCACTCATTTGCACTCAACATGCGTGCACATTACCATGATTTAAATGTATAAGAGATATAAATTTTTGATTAAACGAACTAATTTCCACATTTTGCAGGCATACTTGTTATGAGATGGAAAGATATGAATTTTAGATAAAAAGGATAAAAAAGGATAAAAGAGCTGCAGCTGGAAGACCTAAAGTAAAAACAGGCCTCTGTTACCACGATCATTATCTAAGGACTGTGAATACGGACAGTCAAGTCAGGTCAAAGTACCGAATCACGAGGTTTTGACCGTGGATGCAGTAGCTGCGATCGCGGACAAGCTCTCGTGATGGTGGCCTAGCGGGAATGTAGCCCAGGGGCAAATATGTAAATGCACAGAGCTATTCCCAAATTCACTTAAGAGGCTCAACCCTATCTCATTGAAGGAGATCCCCAATTTTTGTGGAACTTTTCCACGATCTAGTTTCCAATTTCTAGAGAACATTTGTCTTGTACTAATTTTGGGGTGAAGAATTCATTAGATTAGCTTTAAGTGGAGGATTGGCAATTTCCATTGAGGATTTATTGAACCATAGATTTTGGATTTTCATTCTCTTTATCTTTCAATAAATCAAATAGATGGAGATTTTAGGTATACCTTTGCTTTTAATATTATGTGTAGCTTGTTCTTCCTATTGAGGTTATGTTATAATAGGCTAAAAGTGTATGGGGGGGTTGTGATTCTTAGCTTCAATTATTTTTTCATGTTGTTGGGTTTTATAAATACTTGATTGTAAAATGTAATTTGTTGGTGAAATCTTCTAACTTCCTAAACCCCTACATCATCCTTGAAAAGGGGAATGTAGGTAGCCTAGATCCTACAATTATCCTTGAAAGAGGGTTGTAGGTGACATGATCATTTTTGAACAGTAACATAGATAATAGTTATTCCCTCTTTATTGTCTTAGAAATATGCATATTTCTGGAATTGCTAAAGCTTAGGTATCATCTCAGAAATAGGGATTCCAAATTGAGGATTTGTGGTGATTAGTTTATCATACCCATAAGGTATTCAAAAGAATCTGTGGGTGATAGTTTGGTACTTTGTTGAAAGGCTAGTATTGAAATCCCTAACCGTACCTACCCACACTTGCTTTAACTAATATTTGAAGTTAATTTTTATGTGCCCACATACTAGTTGCCCTTAGTAAAATATAACCCTAAGATATGTTCCTAATTGACTACACACTAATTATTCATAGCCTCGAATTATTCCTTTAGACATTTGAAATGTATCACACCTTTGAAACATTTAACAACCCCCCCCCCATAAATACTTGTATCTTAGGTTCTAATATAGAAAGCAACTTTCGTTTTGATCTTACTCGATCACCACTCACATTGTTCCTTGTGGCTTTGACCTCGACTCAAAGTTTGGTAAAATACTGACAATAATCGCCTTGCACTTAAATTGACATGTGAGTTGAGTGTTATCATAGGGTAATATCACTAAATGTTTTAAGCATTTTAGAGGCATAAGCAATAACCTTAACTTTCTGCTCAATACCCAGCCAAGACTGATTCTTGAAGCATCAAAATAAAATTGAAAAAATTGTTAAATATATAAAATAATCCAACATGAAACCGACAACGATAATCAAAACCCAACAAAAATAAATCAAGAATAAAATGAATTTCAACTTAAAAACAAACATTTTCAGTAAATTCAATCTTTATTTTCCAAAAAATCTCAAACTTTTATATCCAAAATCAACACAATCAATACAAATAGATAAAAAAATGTAAAGGAACACATTGTAATACCCCGTATTAAACTTAGTTTAGTTCAACTCCTAGTGCTTTCATAAGAGACTTAAAGCCAGAAAATATAGCTAAGTGCTGAAGATTTAGGCTTATTTTGACCCCTTAACTTCGAAGATTTTTCAGTTGACCTTTCGAACTTCGAGATGAATATTTTTGAGTTTATTCAGGTTCAGAGGTGTAAGGAGCATGTCTCAGGGAGGTTTTAGAATTTTTGAATGAGGTTTGGGTCGTATTTGGACTTTGATTCCAGTAGCTCAATGCGATTCCACTGAGTCATGCTGGGTTTAGTGATGAGTATGTCATCCCATTGCGTCACACCCCCAATTAGCATTCCAGTTGTGACTTTAATCTCCAGATAGGCAATTATGTCATTTAACATCACCCCAAGTCATAAAAACAAAAGATTAAATGACGTTTTAAGCATATTACACCCATTATCCATCAATTTTCTCTAAGAAACTCTAACTGAATTTCAAAAACTCCAAAACTCCATTGCATCCACTTCAAGATAATCAAGAATTTAGGGCTTCTAATCCAAGAACTACAGGAAAAAAGCCTTTAATAATATTTTTAAGAGTTCAAAGTCAAGCTCCTACATCAAATTAAGCCTACTAAGGTATGTGGGGTTATGAACAAGGGTAACCTTTCACCCTCGTACCCAAATTGCATGATTTTACGATTTTATTTAATTGTTTTGAAGTAGGGCTCATACCCAAGTATGTATATTCTTGAAGCATGTGTTTTTCATGAGATTTAAAGGGCTTATTATATCAAGAAATGCGTATGTTTATATTTTTTACTTATATGACTTATGCTATGAAGGAGATTGCATTATCTTGACTTGCTATCGTTGAAATATTTCAAGATCATTATTGCGCATGAATTTTTATTATGAATTGACATGAGCTTATAGCATGAATTTTAAGCCCTCGATTTTAGTGTTGAGATTTCAAGAAGGTTATGTTTTTAAGCATTCTATGACAAGTTATTAGTAAGATTTAAAGCAAGAATTGATCTTTTGATCCTCAACTAATAGATGGAATTTACATTTATTCATTCTGATTATATTTTAAAGCAAAGAGAAGCATAACTGGACATCATTATAAACCCTTATGTTATTTTAAGGTGAATTTTCTACATTATGAGCATTAAGTAATAAGGGAGTAGTATTTCGCACCGAGTTAGGTATGTGTCCAAGTTCACATGCCCCAGAACTACGCACCAACGTAGGTTCAGCTTATTCCCAATATGGATGAAATTATAGATAGTGATCACTCTAGTTAGGTTCTATTCTGATGGCAAGGGTAGAACAACTATCCTCAGCGTAGGTTAGACATTTGAATCCATGGTAGCTCATATGGTTTATGTCGGTTAGAAGAACCTCTTTAAGAAAGATTAAAAGTAAATACTTTAGAAACTAAGTGTGTGACTCACAAGGTTTATTCATTATTCTTTACACACAATTCCTAAAACATGGTTAATTTAGCAGGAATAACCTAATTAGCTTTTGTATACTGACTTGCAGTACAATTTCAGTTATTTAGACCTTTATGACACTATTAGATAAAGTATGTTTGACTTACTCTTAGAATATAATTTTATGACCTATCAGTTAATCAATTTGAGAGTAGTGCTTACCACCAAGAGGATGTAGAGTTAAAGGTTTATATGTTAATATAAGATCACATCTTTGGTAAAAGTCCCCAAGTCCTAGAACAACAATGCCAGCGCAAATTATTGATGGTCACCCACTAGTTTAGGTTGATACCTTAGTCCAAATGGACATTAGTTAGTTGACCCACATTAGTTTGTTTATTATCCCTAGCAAGATAATGAACACCCTCCATCTAGGGTCACAGGTTGGACCTCATTTAGCTAATTAGTTAGGTTTATTATCCCTAGCAAGATATTTAACACCCTCCATCTAGGGTCACGGGTTGGACCTCATTTTGTCACGATCTGATTTTCTCAGGTCATGATGGCGCCTACCATAACCCGCCAGTGGGCAAGCCAATCCATAGTCCAAAATGTCTAGTAATGGACTACTCAATAATATAAGGAAAATAATGCAGAATATATGAAATAATTATCAATACATAGAAGAATCCCGAAACCTGGTGGTATCAGTACAAGAGCTTCTCATATAAAAAGAGTACAAAAGTTAAATATCAAGAGAAATACACTGATACAACTTCTCTTCGAATACAACTTAAAGACTAGTCTAATGCATAAGAGAGAGCTAAGTAATACTCCAAATTTCATGAGCTCACTCTAAGTCTTTGAACTAAGGCTGTTCCGCACAATGCACACATTAATGGTGATAACCCGTACTATGATCTGTAGGCTACAAAAGTATAGTATGTGTAACAAATGAATTGTACTCAGTAGGCAACTTCCAACTGAGTTCCAAAGATAAAGAAGATATACATAGCATATAGACAGAACAGAATCTACATCCAAGAGTTCAAAAATCATATAACAAGTCAATAAGAATAATAAGGGACAACTATCCTATTCATCTCCAAGAGTCTAACATAATAAGACTAAGGAAGCATCAGGGTGAACTATCCTATTCCATCCACATTCAATATATGTCAATGTTACACCATATATCCCAGGTCAATATACGAATAAAGAGAGAAATAAAGATATATAGTAATGTATAAGGTGAAGTAACGAGTATACAAACTGAATCACGATGAAAGGGATATGCAGTAGTACCATAGCTTCATATAGCTAGATAAATATAGATATATATGCATATAAATAGGAGGTCATCTAAAGGAAAAACATATATCATCGTATTCTCATTTAAGACCTCATTATAACACTTATTAGGATTTAAATACTAGTATACTTGGGGTTTCTAATCCACATGCTAGACATGAAATAATCGCGCATAACAATGAAATTATAAGATATGAGAGGCCGAAAATGTACCTTAAATCCCGATACCGGATCAATGACCAATCTGTCATAAGTTAGCCATGATAATGATCATAATAATGATAACAACAATATCAATAACGGCGTGAATAACCGGCTACTCCCGACAACCAAAACCTAGTCAAGCCTATGCGTACCCGCACCGTCCTGGGATCAGTAGGTTCAATCAACATACAACAACAGAAGGAATATTCTTAACCCATATCTATGCAACCGTCCCATACTGGTTGATAGTAATAGGTGCATACTGGTGATAGGCGATGCACATGCAAGAATGAATGCAAAGTATACAAACAATATCACAACTCATCATAACTATCCTCATCAAGACTATCATCATCATAGTTAACCTTTGGCCTTGCTGAATCTCAACATATCTTCAATATATCCTCCGTCCAAGCCTGGTATAAACATCATCACAATAATATCCTCTGGCCTTGTCAGGTATCAATATTATCACAATAGTATCTCCGACCTTGCCGAGTATCAATATCATCACAATATTATCCTTCTACCTTGTCGGGTATTAATATAACCACAATAGTATCCTCTGGCCTTATCGGGTACCAATAGAATCATAATAGTATCCCCCAGCCTTGTCGGGATTCAATATCATCACAACAGTTTTCTCCAGCCTTGCCAGGTATCAATATCATCACAATAATATCCACTGGACTTGTCAGGCATCAATATCATCACAATTACTATAACCGAATAAGATACACTAAAATACTCATAAATATAGACATATCATCATAGAATATCTATCTAGTCTATACTTCCCAAGCACTCGTTATTAGTTAACCAATACTTATTCTAATAAGATCACTAGATAGATATGTAATCATCTCTCACACAAGACGCATCTCTCATCTAAGAGGCATAATATATATAGACATGTAATCGTCCATAGGATATCACATAACAATAGGTCATACATCATGACTACGAAGAATATCACTTCTTTAGGCCAGTGTACATATCCAAAAGGAACATTGTCTCTATAAGTCCAACAATCATGACTAAAGGAAATAGCAACTCTATAGGACAATCATTAAGTCTAAGAGGAAATAATATCTTTATAGGCCAATCATCAATTCTATGAGGAAATAGCATCTCTATAGCCCAATCATCTAGTCTAAGAGGAAATAGAATCTCTATAGGCCACATAACGTATCTAGGAGGAATATCATCTCCAAATACCCAATATCACATCCATAAGGAGTATCATAACCATAGCTCAAAAGCCACAATCCGGGAACGTCAAAACAAATTACAAAGCTACACAGTAACCTTATTCTAAGGTTTACTAGCCTTATCTATGTCTAACATTTGCACTAAGTCCACAAGACTTAACACAAGCATAGGCCTAAGTAGGCCGAACGGTCCCACTTGTAACCCACAATCTAGGCATACCATGCCCCAAACTAGGCTAATGTATCTAGTTTATCTTCTAGATGTCAAGTAAGCCATATTCAAGCCTAAGATAGCTACTTTAACTAGAAACAAGGGTACTCAAGGCAAGTCTACCCAACTTATGGATTTAAGACTACGACACTAGCCCAATAAGGCTAAGTATACAAATTATGCTTCAAGTGATAAAATTATATTCCAAACATAGCATTATATAATATCCATACCAATGAAGGAAAAAACCTTAGCAACTAGAAGAAATGCAACTTAACCCAGAACTAACCAATCCAATACTCTATCTAGTTAAGGAAATAGTTAGAGGCTCATATCATCGAGGAGAATTACTCCACCAAGCCTCACTAGGATGAACAAATGTTGAAAGAGGGATTTTCTTAATCCACCCAGGAACAACATCATTGAAGAAGAAATACCAATCTCAAAACCAAGGTCAAGGTTGAGACCACCACCAGAGTACCAATAACTTGAGCTAAAGAGTTTCTAATTTTCTAACTTAAGAAATGATTACAGAAAAGATCACCTACCTCTAACATTCCAACTACACTAGAAAAAACCATGTCAAAATAACAAAGGAGTATCAAATCCCCACATTAACAACAAGGCAATCCATTACGAGGGAACAAACCCAACATACCTATGAGATAAATCTATGACATCCCAATATTAAATATCAAAATCTCTATTGGATGAAGAAATAGCCAAAAATGAAGAACGAACCTCAAACTGGTCAATCTTACAAATGGGTTATACCAAAAAGGACAGCCAAAGAAAAAGCTTTCGTAACCGAGTAGGCAAGTTTGAGAATTGCAAACTCAAAAATAGGCAACATAACTAAATTGCTGACTAAAAAACACAAAGAACCATTGAATGGAAACTTACCTTTGATACCACATTACATCCTCGAATCAATCTAATACAGAAAACCAAGAGGGAACGCAGTCAACCACGCCGCACTAGCGGAAAGAAATCATCAAATCGGGCTATACCTACTAAAGCCACCAAATAATATCACATGAAAATAAAAGTCTAACTAGATAACACTAGTCTATACAGCTACCCAGTGAGAATCCAATTCATCATGTAACAACATTAAGTAATAATATCAAGTAATATCAATAATCTCACATAGTGGTAGCAATAGAAACAACAATATCACTATCAACATACTAAAGAAGTGGTACAAAAATAAATATCAATACCATGTACTACTCAAGGGCCACTCCCATAGGGGAAAAACATCAATATATATCTACTTCTTTCACTACTAAAATAAATAAACCATGAAGTAGTAACATAATCATGAATTCAATAATAAGTCAAATAATGACCGATATAAATTTATTAAGGCATAAAATCATTAATGGGTATGAAAACCCCAATACACATAACAAGAGATAAATGTGAGAAATAAAATCAGACCAATTGTGGTAACATCCACAGTCATATGCCTAGCGGGCATAGGGAAAATAAATTTGAATGGGTCTAGATCAGATCGACTGACTAAATCATCAACTGAAGCAACAAGCACACCATCTCTAACTGAAGATATCATAATATTACAAGATGATCTAAGTAAGCTAAATGCCTGGAATCTCATGTTAGGGACACACCCTAGACTAGTAGTCAGTATATTTGTGGCCATAGCAATTCCTGAAGCATCAATATGGAGAGAACAAAAACTGAACCCAAATGGTAGACCAACTGACGTTGAGAGAAATTTTCAAAATTATTTTCAAACATCTGAAATCACAGCTTATCTTAGGAACTCTAGGCTGGGGAGAAATACAGGCTAACTCTAGCTGATCACCAATCTCATACTAAGGGTATTCACTGAGCTAGAGTCTTATTATAACACAACCAAACTTAAATCCTAGAATACTTTGAGATACTGCCCCTCATAATAAAGAATGGTCGACATCGCCTAAATAACCATACCATACTCCGCAAGTCTGATGGGTACTCTTCCCAAATCCTTTCTAGTTGCCACTGAGGATCTTTGATATCCATCTATAACCCTCTAGTCTAATGTAATATTGAAATTCTAGAAACGCGAGTTGGAGTCTTATCCGTATCTATCAATAATATAGCCTCGTCCTTCGAGGATAGAATAGATTCAAAGAATGTGTTCAAGGTTCATAGAAATGTAAACACACGATATGGAGTCATGTAGTGAATTTCCTAAAATGTCACTATAGCCTCCCGAAGATAGGTTATGAATGTCTCCGCATTAATCTGCAAAACTATACTAATACTTAGCTCTTGTACTAATACAACAATGAAACCTAGGCTATGATATCAATTTGTCACGACCCGATTTTCTCAGGTTATGATGGCGCATACCATAACCCACCAGTAGTTAAGCCAACCCATAGTTTGGAATGGCTAGTAACGGACTACTCAATAATATAAGGAAAAAAATACAAAATATATGAAATAAAGATCAATACATAGAAGAATTCCAAAACTTGGTGGTATCAGTACAAGAGTTTCTAATATAAAAAGAGTACAAAAGTGAAATATCAAAAGAAATACACTGATACAACATATCTTTGAGTACAACTTAGAGACTAGTCTAATACATAAGAGAGAGATAAGTAATACTTTGAACGTCAGGCGATCACTCTAAGTCTCTTAACCAAGGCTGCTCTACACAATGAACACGTTAATGCAGATAACCCATACTATAATCTGTAGGCTGCAGAAGTGTAGTATGAATACTAAATGAATGGTACTCAGTAGGTAACTGCCAACTGAGCTCCAAAGATAAAACAGATATACATAGCATATAAACAGAACAGAATCTACACCAAAGAGTCCAAAAATCATATAACAAGTCAATGAGAATAATAAGGGACAACTATCCTATTTATATCCAAGAGTCTAACATAATAAGACTAAGGAAGCATCAGGGTGAACTATACTATTCTAGCTACTTTTGATATACGGCAATGATATACCATATATCACTAGTCAATATACAAATAAAGAGCAAAAGAAAGATATAAAGTAATATACAAGGTAAAGTAACAACTATTCAAAATGAAGCACGACGGAACGGATATACGGTAGTACCATAGCTTCATATAGCTAGATATATATTTATATAAACATGAGGTCGTCTCAAAGCATAACCTATATCATCATATTCTCATTTATGACCTTATTATAACACTTATCAGGACTTAAATACTATAATACTCAAGGTTTCTAATCCACATGACTAGACATAAAAGAAAAGTACATAATAATGCAATCATAAGATAGGAGAGGCCAAAAACGTACCTTAAATCTTGATATCGGATCAGTGACCAATTTGTCTTAAGCTAGCCGTAATAATGATTGTAACAATGATAACAACAATATCAATAACGACATGAATAACTGGTTGCTTCAAAAAACTAAATACCTAGCCGAGCCTATGTGTATCTCATCGCCCCAGGGTCGAGAGGTTCAATCAATATACAACAACAAAAGGTATATTGTTCACCCATTTCTATGAAACCGTACCATACCAGCTTATAATCATAGGTGCATACTTGTGATAGGCGATGTGCATGCAAGAATAAATGTAAAAGGATACAATCAGTATAACAACTCAACATAACTATCCTCATCAGGACCATCATCATCGTAGTAAACCTCCAACCTAGTCGGATATCAACATATCATCAATATATCTTCTGGCCTTGTCGGGTATCAACATCATCACAACAGTTTCTTCCAGCCTTGCAAGGTATCAATAAGATCACAAAAGTATCCTCCAGCCTTGTAGGGTATCGATTCATCACAATAGTATCCTCCGGCCTTGCTAGGTATAAACATCATTACAATAGTATCCTCCGACTAATTCGGGTATCAATAGTATCCTCTTGTCTTGCCAGGTCTCAATATCATCACTATAGTATTGTCCGGCCTTGTCGGGTATCAATATCATCACAATAGTATCCTCCGGCCTTGTCGGGTATCAATATCATCACAATTAGCATAACCGAATAAGATATACTAAAATACTCATAAACATATACATATCACCATAGAATATCTATCTAGTCAATACTTCCCAACTACTTTATATTAGTTAACTAACACTTATTATAATAGAATCACTATTGCACTAGTCATCACATAACATCTAGTTATTAGCCTAAACATTATCCTTACTCATAGGATGGAAACTGACCACTATTTATTGAATAGCCAACATCTAACATCTAGTCAAGGTTCTAAACTCTAGTAAAGGTTTATCACTAGACAAAACCACCATTTATCCACCATTCATTATTATCAACTAATCATACTATATCAGTTAATCATTAATAGTCAAAAATTTACCATTTATCACCTAACTTTTCTTTATTAACTAACATCCACATTAACTAAGTATCGATTACAACCTAATCCTCATTTATGACTATTCAACATCATTATTATCCACGTATCAATCATCGCCAGTTACCATATCTCAACTAAGCATGGTTCATTAAATAGTACATTAGATTTCTAGCCATCAAGTACTATAACCACCTAAAAGACATCTAGCTAACACTTAGTTTAACCCTTAATTAGGAAAAATAGTTATAAGATCATATTTCAACTAGAATCACATCAATTACCGATATAATAATCATGAATGTACCAAATTTATGCATGTCATCACCAGTATTCAATCAGTAGAATAGTAAGCATAATACAATATTTTTCTCCATCCCATACCGTAGAGATGTGTATACAACATAAACATATTCATAGTCATAAACTATAATCACATCATTTATAATGATACACACTTCTCGACTATTGAATAAATATCATAACTTGACCCTTGGCCCATTAATTTATCTTGAATAATCACTGCCTTAGGCCGATACCCATATCTGGGACTCATATCAATTATCATATTTAAGCCATAGCATACCTTTAATCATCTCACATATAGGAGGTATCTTACATATAAAAGGCATAATATCAATATGCATGTAATCATCTTTCATACAAGAGGTATCTCACATATAGGAGGCATAATATAGATAAATACGTAACCATCTTTCACACAAGAGGCATCTCATATCTATGAGGTATAATATATAAAGACATGTAATCTTCTATAGGATATCATATCTCAATAGGTCATACATCATGACTATGAGGAATATTACTTCTCTAGGACAATTTACATATCAAAGAGGAACATCGTCTCTATAAGTCCAACAATCATGTCAAAAGAAAATATCAACTCTATAGGCCAATGATCAAGTCTAAGAGAAAATTGCATCTTTATAGGCCAATCATCAATCTAAGAGGAAATAACATCTGTATAGGCCAATAAACAAGTCTAAAAGGAAATAGCATCTCTACAGGCCGTATAACGTATCTAGGAGAAATATCATTTTTAAATGCCTAATATAACCTCCACAAGGAGTATCATAACTATGATTCAAAAGCCATAATCTGGGACTATCAATACATGTTACCAAATTATGAAGTAACCATATTCTAAGGTTTACTAGCCTCATCTATGTCTAACATTCACACTAAGTCCACAAGACTTAACACAAGCTTAGGCCTAATTAGGCCGAATGATCCCACTTCTAACCCATAATTTCAAAAATTAGGCATACTATGCATCAAACTAGGATAAGGTATCTAGTTCATCTTTTACATATCAAGTAAGCCATATTCAAGCCTAAGATAGAAACTTCTACTAGAAACAAAGGTACTCAAGCCAACTCTACCCAACTTAAGGTATCAAGACTACCACACTAGACCAATAAGGCTAAATATACAAATCTTGCTTCAAATGCTAAAATCATATTCCAAACGTAGCATTATATCATATCCATACTATAACTAATCTAAACTAAAGAGGGAAGGCAATATGATACAAAAGGGTTATAAATATGCTATCTTACGGGTCCAAAACCCTTATCTATTCCCCAAAACATCAACAATCAAGGACATATTATCCTACATATGATCAAGCCTAAAATCCATATTCACATGCAATATAAATCATACATATCTATGAAGAAAAGTAGACAGAAGCCTACCTCAATGCAAAATCACAAAACCTCACTTCATACACTACTTGCTCATCTTCACTTACAATCCTTAAAATACCATCACACTATCAAAACTATAATCTACACATCAATACGAGTCTAATGATACCCATGTTGCACTATTATTCTTTGGGTCAAAAAATGACACCAAAACACCAAGTGGGTCCCACATAGAGAAAATGAGTTTTCAAGACCAACCCAATGTTCACACATGAATAAGGAATCATAACCCTCAAAGAATGGGTGAAAACTAAGCATACTTGGGGCTAAAATTAAGCCCTAATCTAAATTGGGGTTTTGGGTCAAAACTAAGAAATTCAAGCATGAATTAAAGAAATTCTTACCTTAATCTTGAAGATAATTGTGATACAAGTTGATAATTATGCTCCCAAGTCACCCCCATGACCAATTTTTAGTTATTATCCTCATTTTGGGGTTTCTAGGTCTAAATGGTGAAGGGGAAATGCCCCAAACGCATCTTGGAGCCTTTATATAGCCCCTACGGGTACTCAAATGTCGCAATAGTGGTCCTATGGGCCGTGATCATGCTACTCATGATCGCACACTCTTGGCCATGATTACGGTTGCACTAGATGATATCAAACTCCAAAATAAGTTTTTGACAGTCAAAACTCATCCGAAATCCGAAGAATATGATCCAATAGTAAATTTTGAGTGTAAGCTACATTTTAAATCTATTCGAATCATCAAAACTTTCATCGAAGATTTTTTAAGGAAAAGTGGGGCCCACACCTATAGTTTCATCACTTTTCATAAAATCCACTCAATATCCTAAATAAGTTCAGGAGCCTTGGGACTTGAACCAAGGGTCTCCCTAGCCTAAAATTGATATTCCAGATGCGATGACGAAGTTAAATTTTCAATTCGAGGTTGTTTCAACAAAATATGGGTCCTACACCTATTCTTTCCAATTTTCAACTTTCCGACTAATAGGTCGAAATGAGCTCAGGTGCATTGGGACCCAAACCAAAGGTCTACCTAGACTAAAATTGATATTTTAGATCTACTGGCGCTGATGGAATTTGCATCTAAGATAGTTTCATTGATGTTTTCACCCGGTGCCTATTGGGAACCAGCGAAGACTTCTAAAAAGGGAATTGACTCTAAAAAACAAATGAACTGCTCGAAAATAAAACCATCGATCTCAGCAAATCATAAATGACTTAGGACAGCTATGGAGAAGAACAAATAGTGAAGATAAGTATAAATATGGAAAATGACCTGAAGGGTCATTACAATAACCACTACTAAAGGACTCTTGTCCCCAAAAGTCAACGAATAGAAAGAATCTCAAAAGCTTTAAAAGATGAGGTACTGGGCCTGCATGCTCCAAGCATAACTTCCCATATAACCTCTGCAAAGAGAAAACACTTATAAGAGATTTCACCACAGGTATCTCTTTTTCATCCAATACTCTCATTTTATTTCCAAAATAGGCAAAACTCAACTTTGATCACTAACTGGACTCCAATTGTTCCGAAAAGGTTGATAATCATAGACTGAACCACAACAAACTAATACCATCTCTTTATCCACATAAATACACATAGGCCCATCTAAGACTAAAGAAAACCAAGACATGAGTCGTAAAATAGACTAGAAATTTAAAAATAACCTTCCTTTACCATTTTGCACCTACTATCTACTCCAAGACATGAGGAAAATAAGTTAAGTCTCGTCCACACAGTCTCATCGCAGAGGACTCAAAGAACTGATGCTGATCCATTGAAAGTCCATAAGGCAAACACGAGAACAAGCTCATAAGTATCTATCTGGGCATACAAATAGAGATAATCAAGGAATGCAATCTATGCCAATGCTGCAACCAGTCCGGATTAAATCAGACTAAAATCTTGAAATCCAAAGTATAGTTACTCATAACTAATATTCCACTCCAAGATGTATCATCCACTGGGAATGAAGCCATACTGAATCCAACTCGAGAATATTACTACCACTGAGTAAATCATCAATAATTCCGTGAAGTCAAAACTAAAATAACCAATATAGGGCCCATAGGCTATCATTTGAACACTTATAACCTATAATCCAATCGAAATCTAAAAGACCAAATAGGCAACCACGGAGTAGGCTCAACCATCCTATGAATGAACTCTGAACAAGGACAAAGCTACAACAAAAGTTGCACGCAAGATCTATAATACCAAGCTGAAATCTTCATCCCAAGGCTGAACTGCTAAATCTCAAATATCTTAATCAAAACTAAAAATAGGTAGGCATTAATGCTCCAAATATATCGTACTTCCATATTGCCATTCCAAGTAGTCAAAATCAAAAACTAGGCCAATAAGGCTATATCAATTTCAACTATCTTAAATCGACTCTAGTATCCAAAATCTGAAAAATCCGAGATAAACCATACCAAACCATGGTCAAGATATATTTGGAGAGTAAAATCACCTACAGAGATAACCACTAAATGATAATACAAGCAACCAACTCTATATCATCTGAAGGAAATAAAACGTAGTCGCAAAATACGAATCATGCCAAAGGAAAAATCACAAGTTGAAAATGCATATAATTCACTCTATATCCACTGGAGGGAATGAACTATCCAAACTTACTCAAAAAATTTCAAGGAAAAAAACCACACCAATGAAGGCAAAAAATTTAGCAACTCAAAGAAATGCAACTTAACCCAGAACTAACCAATCTAATACTCTATCTAGGGTAAAGAAATATCCACAGGCTCATACCATCAAGGAGAATTACTCCACCAAGCCTTACTAGGATGAACAAATGCTGAAATGGGGATTTCCTGAAGCCACCCAGGAACAAAATCATCGAAGAAGAAATACCAATCTCAAAACCAAGGTCAAGGTTAAGACCACTACCAGAGCACCAACAACTTGAGCTACAGATTTTCTATTTTGCCAACTTAAGAAACATTCATAGGAAAGGCTACTTCCCTCTAACTTTTAAACTCCACTAGACAAAACTATATCATAATGACAAAGTAGTATCCAATCTCTGTATTAACAATAAGGCAATCCATCCTGAGGGAATGAACACATCATACCTATGAGATAAATCTGTGACATCTTAATATCAAATATAAAATCGCGATCGGGCAAAGAAATAGCCACAAACAAAGAAAGAACCTCAAACTGGTCCATCTTACATATGGGTTATACCGGAAAATATAGGCAAAACAAAAGATTTTGCAACCCAGAAGGCAAGTCTAAGAATCTCTAACTCAAAAATAGGCAACATAACTAAATTGCCAACTAAATAATACAAAGAACCATGGAAGGGAAACTTACCTTTGATACCACAATACATCCTCAAAATTAATATAATACATCTAAATAAGAGGGAAGACAGTCAACCTCGCCGCGCTAGGGGAAAGAAATTATCAAATCGGGCTATATCTACTTAAGCTACCAAATAATATCATATGAAAATAAAAGTCTAACTAGATAACACTTGTCTCTACATCTACCCAGCAAGAATTAAATTCATCATGTAAAAACATCAAGAAATATTATCAAGTAATATCAATAACCTCACATGGTGGTAGCAATAGCAGCAGCAATATCACTATCAACATACTAAATAGGCAGTACCAAAATGAATATCAATATCATGTACCACAAAAGGGCTAATGTGCCAAGATAAATAGGGCTCGAACCCAAAACCACTCCTATAGGGGAAAACATCAATATATATCTACTACGTCCACTATTAAAGGAAATAAACCACGAATTAGTAACATAATCTTGAATTCAACAATAAGGCACATAATGACTGATATAAACTCATCAAGGCATACAATAAGGAATGGGTATGAAAATCCAAATACACATAAAAAAAGATAAATACGAGAAATAAAAGCACACCAATTGTGGTAACATCTACAGTCACATGCTTGATGGGCATAGGGAAAATAAATCTGAATGGGTCTAAATCAGATTGATCGACTGAATCATCAATTGAGATGACAAGTGCATCATCTACAATTGAAGATGTCACAGCATCACAAGATGATCTAACTAAGCTAAATAACTAAAATCTCATGTAAGGGACACACCCTAGACTAGTAGTCAGTCTCTCTACGACCGTAGCGATTCCTGAAGCATCAATATGGAGAGAACAAAACTAATCCCAAATGGCTGGCAAACTGATGCTAAGAGAAATTCGCAAAATTATATCAAAACTCCCAAAATCACAGCCTGTCTTTGGAACTCTATGCTGGCGGGGAACACAGGATAACTCTAGTTGATCAACTATCTCATACTAGAGGCATTCTCTAAGCCTGTGTTTAATCATAATACAACCAAACAAAGATCCTAGAATACTTTGAGATACTTCCCCTCATAATATAGAATGGTTGCCATGGCCTGAATAATCATACCACACTCCACAAGTTTGATAGGGACTCTTCTCAAATCCTTTTTAGCTGCCACTGAGGATCTTTGATATCCATCTCTAACCCACTATGTAACGCCCCGAGATCTCATCTCGAGACGTTACACGATGCTTATGACCCCGAAGGACCACATGCTAACCCTTTATTGATATCTATACCTGTACACTGCACAATGTCTAAAATAAATGCGGAAACTAGCCATAAGGTTCAACACATCCATGAATACTCATAATACAAAAAACTGAATACTAATACATCCGTCTGAAAAGCCTCTAAACTGTCTGAACTATGGAGTTGATGGGATATGTCCCTAACTAACTCCGTCAACTGAAAATAAATAAAATCTTAAGCAATAATAGTACACTAAAATTCATCCTCGGAGGAAGAAGACTCACTGCTACTGCTGCTGACTGGGACTGAACTGCTAAGGAAAAACTGGATTGTGTGCCTCTGAACCTATGGTGTCAAATAAAACACCATAGTGCAAATGTGTCAGTACAAAAATATACCGAGTATGTAGATGGGGTACGCTAATACAAGGGCTCATGCATGCACAATATCTAAATTGAATAATCATGAAGATTCTGCATGAGAACACATACATGAATGCACAGAACAGAACACAATCATCGCAACTCTAGCTACTGAAACTCGCATACCATTTTACTGCAGACTAAACTCACTACTGACACTGAAATACTAAATCATTGACTCATCTGATACTGATAACTGAGCAAAAAGTTTAGCATATATCAAAGAGCAAAAAATTAAGGAATTTACAACCATCATATCTCGACTTGTTCCTTTGTTCCTTAGGGTCTTTCAACAACCACTAGACATGACCGATTTTACACCTACTTGGGGATTTCATACTATCTTGGCACATTTCACTCACTAAGGCATTTTATCAAACACTAGGCATGCATGGACTAGCTCACAATTTAGAGTTTCCTATTCAACATACTATAGTGGCCCTTATGCTTCACCTAAGCTCTTTATCAAACCTATGGGGAACGTTCTACACTTATTGAACCATTTCTATACCTAAAAGTCATGAACACATCACATGGAAAAACAACTTCAAGAGGGTCTATCACAAACATCACATGAATTCCACATACTAGGGTCAAAGCTCATAATTTTGTAGGAAAACATAAATCAAAATTTAACAACACATTAAACATCCATTTCAACTCATACAAATCATTAAAAACTCATAAACATAAAAATCTTTTAGTTTTAAAAAGGGTTCTTGAGCTTCTTGGATGAAAGGGACCCAAGAATCAACAACTACATACCTTAACCTTTGAAATTGGATGAAATTTAGTGCTTGAAACTTTATCCACACTTGAAATAAAGAAATTCTTGAAGCCCACACTATGAGGAACTTGATTCTTCAAGAAACCTTGAAGATTTATGGATGATTTTTGGAAGATTAGGGTTCTTGATTGAAACCCTAGTTATACTCTCTTGAGAGAGTTGAAAAAGAAAATGATTGAATTAGGGTTTGAATGAGGGATCCTCATATTTATAGAGGCTCAAAAAGGGTGAAAAATGACCAAAATACCCTTACAAAAACTCCCTTGAATTGCTAGAAAAATATACTTGATGCCATCCGTGACAGGCCGTCAGGTTCGTGATAGGCCGTCACGAATGGTAGTCACAAAAGGGGTCCAAATTCTTGATTTTCTGACCAGAGCTGATGATGTCGTTATAAATGTCTTCAGTATGTGACGATGTCGTCAAAAAGGACGTCAGAAACGTGATAGCCCGTCAGAAACATCGTCACCATTTTCCAGCTTGACATGCTGGAGTAAAATGGGCATAACTCTTTGCTCCGATATCGGATTTATGCAAAATTGGTATCGTTGGAAATCTAATTCAAAGATATTTCATTTGATATATAGAAAACCACCCAGTTCTTAATATATAACGAGTTATGGTCGATTGAAGTTGACCCAAATTTTGACGGTCACTAAAACATGAACGATAGGAAAGTTTTCAATTCGTTCATGAGTTAGGGGACCTCTATGATCTTAATTCATGCTCAAATAGATTCCTACATGATTTCAAAGCATTTCATACTTGGGAGAATATTTCTTAAATATTTTGACTCGGATTTTTGCTTTACCAAATGCGCTCTAAGGATCAGACTGAAAGAGGATTTTGCGGGGCATTACACTCTAGTCCGATGCTGTGTTGAAATTCTAGAAATGCATGTTGGAGTCTTATCTGCGTCTGTCGATAATATCGCATCATCCTTTAGGGAAAGAATAGAGTCTAAAAATGTGTTCAAGATTTATAGAAATACAGACACACAATAAGGAGTCATGAAGTAAATTTCCTAAAATGTCACTATTGCCTTCCAAAGATAGGTTACGAACATCTCTTCACCGATCCACAAAACTCTACTAACACTTTGCTCTTGTATTAGTACACAAATGAAAACAAAGCTGTGATACCATCTTATCACAACTCGATTTCCTCTGGTAATAATGGTGCCTACCATAACCCACCAGTAAGCAAGCCAACCCATAATCTAGAACGGCTAGTAACAGACTACTCAATAATATAAGGAAAACAATATAAAATATATGAAAGAAAGATCAATACATAAAAGAATCTCAAAACCTGGGGGTTTCAATACAAGAGCTTCTAATATAAAAAGAGTACAAAAGTGAAATATCAAGAGAAATATACTGATAAAACTTATCTCCGAATATAACTTAGAGACTAGTCTAATACATAAGAGAGAGATAAGTAATACTCCAAACGTTATAATCTTTGAACCAAGGCTTTACTATACAATGCACATATTAATGGCGATAACCTGTACAAAGATCTGCAGGCTGTTGAAGTATAGTATGAGTACCAAATGAATGGTACTTAGTAGGAAACTGGCAACTGAGCTCCAAAGATAAATTAGATATACGTAGCATATAAAAAAAATAGAATCTACACCCAAGAATACAGAAATCATGTAACAAGTCAATGAGACTAATAAGGGACAACTATCCTATTCATGTCCAAGCGTTTAAGATAATAAGACTAAGGAAGTATCAGGATGAACTATCCTATTCTAGCTACATTTAATATACGTTAATGTTATACTATATATCCTAGGTCAATAAATGAATAAAGAGAAAAAGAAAGATATATTGTAATATACAAGGCAAAGTAATGACTATACAAAATGAACCACAAAGGAAGGGATATATGGTAGTACCATATCTTCATATAGCTAGATATATATAGATAGATATAAATTTATATAAACATGAGGTCATCTCAAAGAATAACATATATCATCATATTCTCAATTAAGACCTCATTATAAACTTACCAGGATTTAAATACTATCATACTCGAGGTTTCTAATCTATATGGCTAGACATGAAATAATCGTGCATAATAATGCAATAATAAGATAGAAGAGGCTAAAAACATAACTTACCTTAAATCCCGATACTAGATCAATGACAAATATGTCATAAACTATCCATGATGATCATAACAATGATAATAAAATTAATAACGACATGAATAACCAGCTACTCTGGATAACCAAATACCTAGCCGAGCCTATGCATATCTTGACCGCCCCAGGCTCAGAAGGTTCAATCAGCATACAACACCATAAGGTATATTATCCACCAATATCTATGCAACCGTCCCATACTAACTTATATTCATAGGTGCATACTGGTGATAGGCGATGCACATGTAGGAATGAATGCATAGTATACAATCAATATCACAACTCATCGTAATTGTCCTTATCAAGACCATTATTATCGTAGTCAACCTCCGGCCTTATCGGATCTTATCATATCATCAATATATCTTCCGTCCTTGCCAAGTATTAGCATCATTACAACATTATCCTCCAGCCTAGATGGGTATCAATATCACCACAATAGTATCCTCTGATATTACCGGTTATCAATATCATCACAATAGTATCCCCCATCCTTGGCGGGTATCAAAATCATTACATTAGTATCTTCCGTCCTTCCCAGGTATCAATACCATCATAATAGTATCCTCCGTCCTTCCTGGGTATCAATATGATCACAATAGTATTCTCCGACCTTGATGGGTATAAATATCATCACAATTACCGTAACCAAATAAGATACACTAAATTACTCATAAGCATAGACATATCACCATAACATATATATCTATTCAATACTTCACAACTACTCGTTATTAGTTAACCAACACTTATTATAATATAATTACTAGTGCACTAGTCATCACATAACGTCTAGTTACTAGCCTAAACTCTTCCTTATTCACGGGATAGAAACTAACCACTATTTATATAAAAACATCTAACATCTAGTCAAGATTCTAACATCTGGTCAAGGTTTATCACTAGGAAAAAACTGTCATTTATCCACTATTCATTATTATCAACTAATCATACTATATTTGTTAATCATTAATAGACAACAATTTACCATTTATCATCTAACCATTTTTTATTAACTAACATCCTTCATTAACTAACCATCATTTACCAACTAGTCCTCATTATTGACTATTCAATATCATTTTTAGCCGTATATCAATCATTGCTAGTTACCATATCTTAACTAAGTAAGGTTCATTAACTATTACATTAGATTTCTAGCCATCAAGTACTATAGCCACCTAAAAGATATCTAGCTACCACTTAGCTTAACCCTTAATTAGGAAGAATAGTCATAAGATTGTATTTCAACTATAATCACATCAATTACCGATATAATAATAAAAAATTTAGCAAATCTATGCATTCCATCACCACTATTCAATTGGTGGAATAGTAAGCATCATACCGCATCTTCCTCCATCCCATGTCAGAGATATATGTATACAAACATACACATATTCATATTCATAAACTATAATCACATCATTTATAATGATAAATACATTTTGGCTATTGAATCAATATCATAACACAACCCTTAGCCCGTTAATTTATTTAGAATATTCACAACATTATAATCACGGCCTTAAAGCTATACAGATATCCGGGAAACATATCAATAATCATATTTATAAGCCATAGAATACCTCTAATCATCTCACATATAGGATACATCTCACATATAGAAACAATAATATCAATAAGCATTTATCATCTCTCACACAAGAGGCCTCTCACATATAGGAGGCATAATATAGATAGGCATATAATCATCTTTCGCACAAAAGACATCTCACATCTAAGAGACATAATAAATATAGACATGTAATCATCTAGTGGATATAATATATCAATAGGTCATACATCATGACTATGAGGAATATCACCTCTCTAGGCTAATTTACATATAAAAAAGGAACATCGTCTCTATAAGTCAAACAATCATGACCAAAGAAAATAGCAACTCTATAAGTCAATCATCAAGTCTAAGAAGAAATAACATCTCTATAGGACAATGATCAAGTCTAAGAGGAAAAAAAATCTCTATAGGCCAATCATCAAGTCTAAGAGGAAATAGCATCTCTATAGGCCACATAAGTATATCGGAGAAATATAATATCTAAATGCCCAATATCATTTCCACAAGGAGTACTATAACGATAACTCAAAACCCACAACCCAGGACTATCAATACAAGTTACCAAGTTGCAAAGTAACCTTATTCTAAGGTTTACTAGCCTCATCTATGTCTAAAATCTGCACTAAGTCCACGAGACTTAACACAAGCTTAGGCCTAAGTAGGCCGAACGATGTAACTTCTAACCCACAATTTCAATAATTAGGCATACTATGCCCCAACCTAGGATAGGGTATCTAGTTTATCTTCTAGATGTAAAGTAATCCATATTCAAGCCTAAGATAGAAACTTCGACTACAAACAAGGGTACTCAAGTCAACTCTACCCGACTTACAGTTTCAAGACTACCACACTAGACCAATAAGGCTAAATATACAAATCATGCTTTAAATGCTAAAACCATATTCCAAACACAGCATTATATCATATCTATACTATAACTAATCTAAACTAAAGAGGGAAGGCAATATGATACAAAAGGGTAATAAACATGCCATCTTATGGGTCCAAAACCCTTATCTACTCCCTAAAACATCTATAATCAAGGCCAAGTTATCCTACTCATAATCAAGTCTAACATCCATATTCACATGAAAAATTTATCACACATCATCTATGAAGAAAAGTTGATAGAACACTACCTCAAGGACAAACTGCAAAACCCCGCTTCATGCCCCACTTGCTTATCTTTACACTGCAATCCTCAAAACACCATCACACTATCAAAACCATAATCTACTCATCAATACGAGTCTAATGATACCCATATTGCACTATTATGCTTTGGATCCAAAATTGACACCAAAACCCCAAGTGGGTCCCACATATGGGAAATGATTTTTTGACACCAACCCAATGTTCACACATGAATAAAGAATCATAACCCTCAAAGAATGGGTGAATACTATGCCTACTTTGGGCTAAAATCAAATCCTAATATAAATTGAGTTTTTGGGTCTAAACTATAAAATTCAAGCATGAATTAAATAAATTCTTACCTTAATCTTGAAGATAATGGCGATACAAAATGATAATTAAGCTCCCAAGTCACCCCCCATCACTAATTTTGATTTACTTAACTCATTTTGGGGTTTCTAGGTCTAAATGGTGAAGGGGAAATTCCCCAAATATATCTTGGATACTTTATATATCCCCTACAGGTACTCAGATGTCACAATAAAGATCCTATGGGTCGCGATTGCGCTACTCATGATCACACACTCTTGGCCACGATCGCGGTTGCACCAGTTGGCAGCAAACTTAAAAATAAGTTTTTGACCCTCAAAACTCATTCGAAATCCAAGGAACATGATACTATAGTGAATTTTAAGTGTAAACAACATGTCAAATCTATTGGAAGAATCAAAATTTTCATCGGAGATTGTTTAGGTAAGAAATTGCGCCCACACCTATAGTTTCATCACTTTTCATAAAATCCGTTCAATAGCCCAAAATTAGTCTAGGAGCCTTGAGACCTAAACCAAGGGCCTCCCTAGCCTAAAATTGACATTCCAGAAGTGATGAAAAAGCCAAATTTTCAATCTGAGGTAGTTTCAACCAAATATGGGTCCCACACCCATTCTTTACAATTTTCAACTTTCTGACCAATAGGTTGAAATGAGCCCGGGTGCATTGGCAACTGAATGAAAGGTCTACCCAGACAAAAATTAATATTTCAGATCTGCTGGTGCATTTAGAATTCACTTCTGAGATCGTTTAATTTATGTTTTCACCCAATGGCCATTTGGAATTAGCGAAAACTTCTAAAAGGGGAATTAACTCTAAAAAAATGAACTATCCGATAACTGAACCGTTGATCTTAATAAGTCTTAAATGACTTAGGGAAGCTATGGAGAAGCTTAAACGGTGAAGATAATCAGAAATATGGAAAATAACCTGAAGGGTCATTACATATTTAGCTTAGATCAGGTGTGGTAGTGTCATAACTCAATTTATTAGGTGATAATGGCACCAACTATAATCCACTAGTAGGTAAGATAACTCATAGTCTGGAACTACTTGTAACAGACTACTAAGAGAAATGAAGGAAGAATGCAGAATAAATAAAGTAAAAGATTAAAATAGATACGATAGTTCTCAAAACATGGTGGAATTAGTACAAGAGCTTTTAATGTAATAAGATTACAAAGTGAACTACTAAATGAATATACTAATACAACCTATTTCTAAATACAATATAGTGATTAGTATAATACATAGGAGGGAGAATAGCAATGATCTGAACACAAGACCTCATTATATGTCTTCGAACCATATCTATTCTGCATAAAACACACAACAACAATAAGAACGCGTACTATGATTTGTAGGTTGGAAAAGTGTAATATGAGTATCAAACATGTGGTACTTAGGAGGTAACTGTTGACTGAGATCCAAAGATAATGCAAATATACATAACATGCCAGAAAGAATTTAAATTGCATTCAAATATCTAGGGAACTAACATAGTAAAGCTAAGGAGGCAATAAGGATAAATTATCCTATTCAAGACATACTTAGGAACCAAAGTACTATATCATATGGAACTGGAAAATATATGAACAAAGAACAATATATATATATAGTAGGCCAAGGAATGGATATATTATATGAGTAAATGAAAGAATTGAGGGATTTACAGTAATACCATAACTACTATAGATATGTACACATATACAATAAGGCTAACTCAAAGGTATAACCGAAGTAGTCACACTAATATCTCAAGGCCTGTAAATCATAGTAGGATTTAGTGCTAACATAATAAGGGTCTAAAACCATAATACTTATTAATGGTATAATCATGCATAGTAAAATAACAACATGATAAAGGAATAAAAATCATACCTCGAATATCAATACTAGTCCAATAATCAATCTTTCATGAGCTAATCATAATAACAATAACAATAACAATATAATGTAACTAGCTATCCTATAAAAACAATACCTATATCGAGTGTCATGACCCGAGGCTACTCCTAGTTGTAAGACAGTGCTTAAGGCCATAAGTGACCCCAAACTAACCCAAGATCTAGTACCTACTGTGATCATTGAATAAAATAATAATTCAGGCATCATATGTGGAAGTTAAACTGATAAGAACACTATTAAAATAGAATACTAAAACAAAACCCAACGTGTCTGAACAACTAAAACAACTAAAAAATATATCTGACTGTCTGAATATCTGAAAGACTCTAAGGTATGAGGAGATGATTTTACAATCCCCCAACTAACTCCGACAGACTGAAATAAAGGAAATACTAAAAATAACTTTAAACATTTGTCCTCGATGGATGAGGACTCACCACAACTACTGTTGAGTCGTACTGAGCTGACTAAGGGCGATCAGGTAACTGAGTGTTTGAACCTATACTGTGAAATCAATATAGCGCAAAAGAGAGTATCCAGTCAATACTTTAACTATACTGGTATGTGAGATACAGACAAACTAAAATATATATGGATACTAAACATGAATACATGAACATGTAAATGAATGCAAGACCAAGTAAAACATGTACTAAAATAATCTATAAAACTGACTAACTGAATAGCTGATTAACTGAACACTTGGTCATGCAAACCTAAGCTAACAAAATCTGGATACTGAACTGAAATTAAGGGATCTATTAGGTAATCGACATGCCCCAATATGAGCTAATCAGGGTCCAACTTATAAACCCTGTTGGAAGTGTGTCAGTACCTAGCCACGGGTACTGACACGGGTTGTGTGGATTGATTAAACTGGTGTCCCGATGGACTAAGGTGTCACCCTCTAGAGGCAGGTGCCCTGAAGAGTGTGTCAACCCTCAACTAGTAGGAAGACCTCTAACAACCGACAATAGATACGTAGTTTTGGAACTCAGGGACTGCTACTAAAGGTCACACCCTCGATTGGCAAGTGAGCCTCCATCCATGGGTTCGCTAGATGTTAAATCCTACTCCCAACTGAACTGACACTGGTACTGATTAAACTCAACTAGATATCACAACTGTTAATGCTCAACATCATCATGACCATCTTTGTAATATAATAAAACTATGATCCGACTGACTTGTTGCTTGAAAAGGGAAACATGTATAAATACATAGGTATCAGGAGTTCATAACCCTACAACACTGATTATTACTTTGAATACAATGACATCATTTAACAAGACTATAAGGAAATTCATGATTTAGAGACCCAAAACATAGAATATATCCCTAACTGATGAAATCCATGATTTTTTAGTATGGGAATATGTTAAACTTATGAGGACAACATGCTCACATGGTTCAATTCATAAATTGATATAGTAACATGGTTTCAACTGAACATGATGTGGGTGATTGAAATTTAATGCATGTAATAACATAATTCACATAGGTAAACATATTGGCATGTCTTTAATTCAAAACTACTTGGAGAACATTGCGTAATTCATACTTAACATTGGAATTTAATAAAATGAAGGAAAAGGGTTTATACATAAAATGCAAAAAGTTCTTGGGACTCAATGGGTAGAAGGAACCCATTGATAAATACCCCACATAACTGAGTTGCTTGAATTCTTGAAGAAAACTTGGAATTGGGACCTTAAATAGTTGAATTCTTAGAAAAAACTTGAAATTTTGTTTTCTTGGGAGTGGAGAGTGTTTTCACGTTGTTAACTAATGTGGAATGGGGAAAATAATGCCCCTTTTGGGTTTTAAAACATCAGTTGGGCATATAGTGTGAGGAGGAAAATACCAAAATGGCCCTTGAACCTTCAACAAGGTTGTAGGAAAAAACAGCCTCCGTGGCATGGAGGCTATCATAGAGAAAAACCTTCATGACATGGCGTGTATCCTGGAGACCAACCTTCATGACACTCCACCTATCACGAAGGTCCAGCCTCCATGACAAGTCCAAATCGCAGAGGTATTCTACCTCCATGGTTGAAAATCACCCCTAATCTCTTTCAAAAATTTTGAAACTCTCCCGGATGACCTTTTTAACATCACTAAACATATTTAAACTCAAAAATCAATGTTTCATACTCGAAAAGGCCAAAAAAAATTGTTCAAAATCTTGGGGTCTTAAAATGGTTAAGTCCCTTGTACATAGTGTGAAATAAATGCCTTGGACCCCCTTTAAATAAGTGACTAATAGCTGGAAATGTGTCTAGGGTCTTGTGGGGTGATATAATATATCTCCCTTGGGATTATTCATACCCGAATGAATTGTTTAAGCTAAGATACTAAGAAAACTAAGATCGTGCACTAAATACTTATGAGTTGAATCATGATTAAATAATCGAATCTAAAATATGATACATGGACTGAACTGAATTCATGAATGTATATTATGACATAAGGATAGTGGATAGCTGAGATAGAAATCAAGGCCATCAACTTAAGAGGAACGCTTAGCTCAAGATGAATCTGAATTCGTAGAGAAAAGATAGGGGTACTTGGTTCGCGTATCTTCTTCTGCTTCCCAGGTGGCTCCCTCAACGGACTAATTTCTCCATAGAACCTTAACAATGGGAACTTCTTTGTTCCTGATCCTAAGAATATGACGATAAAGGATCTCAATTAGGACTTCTTCGTACGAGAGACTATCTTTCACATCCACACTCTCTAAAGGAATAATAGAAGTTGATTAACCAGTACATCTCTTTAACAAAGAGACATTAAACACCGGATGCACTGATACCAAATCAGTAGGGAACTCTAACTCATAAGCTACCTTCCTAAAATGGCTTAAAATTATTGATGGGCCAATATATTAGTGATTGAGTTTCCCCTTCTTACCAAACCTCTTCACTCTTTTCATGGGAGAAATTTTCAAATAAACCTAGTCACGAATGTCAAACTCGATATCTTTTCTCCTCACATATGCATAAGATTTTTGGTGACTTGGGGGTGTCTTTAGCCTTTTTTGAATCAACTGAACTTTCTCTATAGCATCATAAAATGAATATAGCCTTATCAAAGCAACCTCACCAACTTCAACCCAACCAATAGGAGATTTACATCTCTATTCATAAAGAGCCTCAAATGGATCCATCTAAATACTAGAGTGATAGTTTTTATTGTGGGCAAACACAATCAAAGGTAAGTGGTCATCCCAGCTACCCTTAAAGTCAATAATACAAGACCTCAACATGTTTTCTAAAGTCTAAATAGTGCGCTCTACCTGACCATCTGTCTAATGATTTAAAGTTGTACTTAGATGAACTTTGGTACGAAGACCATTCTAAAAAACCTTCCAAATAGGAGGTAAACTGAATACCTCTATCTACAATAATGGTAAATAGAACAATACGCAACTTTACCAACTCTCTGAGATAGAGTTTAGCATAGTCCTCGGCTGAAACAAAGTATGAACTA
Source organism: Capsicum pubescens (assembly GCA_030864215.1). NCBI lineage: Eukaryota > Viridiplantae > Streptophyta > Magnoliopsida > Solanales > Solanaceae > Capsicum > Capsicum pubescens. The sequence continues at coordinate 116,777,869 of CM061546.1, forward strand.
GTAATAAATGGGGTAACTTGGTCATCCTATCTATATTGACCCAAATTGAATCATGTTGATGATGCATACAAGGTAACCCTATCACAAAATAGATGTCCACCACCTCCTACTTCAAAGTAGGGATGTTGAACTCCTGAAGCATACCACTAAGCCTTTGGTTCTCAACCTTAACTTGCTGATAATTTGAACACTTAGCCATAAATTCCACAATATCTTTCTTCATACCACCCCACCAAGATATTTCTACAAACCATGGTACATCTTAGTGTCTCCTGGGTGAATAGAATACAGCGCACCATGCTCTTTAGCTAATATTCATTGTCTTAAACCATCAACACATGGAACACATAACCTGCCTTAATAATGAAGCACACTATCTCCGCCTTGGGAGAAAACCTCCACTTTCTGATCCCAAACTTCCTCCTTCTACTTGACAAAAATAGGATCCCTGTCTTTCTTCTCCTTTACTTCAACCACCAATACAGATTTTGAACCCATATACTACCTTTGGTCGAATCAACCAATGGAACACCTAACCTAGTAAGCTAATGAACCTCATAGACTAACTCCTTCTTATCATCCTCAAAATGAGCAATACTTTCCATAAACAATCTAATAAGGTCATCAACCACCACATTAGCCTTACCCAGGTGATATATCACACTTATATCATAGTCTTTCAATAATTTCAACCACCTTATATAATAAAGATTCAAGTGTTTTTGGATGAACACATACTGTAAACTCTTGTGATCCATGAATACATCAACATGAAGCCCATAGAGATAATGCCTCCAAATCTTTAAGGCAAAGACCACTGCAACCAACTCAGGGTCATGGGTCGGGTAATATTTCTCACGGGGTTTAAGTTGTCTAGAGGCTTAGGTTATGACCTTAACTTTCTACATTAACACACAATCAAGACCAACTCTAGAAGAATCATAATAAATTACAAACCCATCTGTGTCATCTAGTGAAGTGAAGACTAAAGCATAAGTGAGTCGAGTCTTTAACTTCTAAAAACTCTTATCCTAGGAATCTGACCATTACAATTTGACTCTCGTTTGGGTTAGTCAAGACATGGGAGAAGTAATAGAAGAAAACACTACAATAAACTATCTATAGTAACCAGCTAAACCTAAGAAAATCCTAATATCTGATGGAGAGATAGGTCTAGGCCAGTTTCTTACTACCTCGGTCTTTTGAGGGTCACATCACTCGATCACCAAAAATGATGTGACCAAGGAAAGCTACTGATCTTAACCAGAATTCTCACTTGCTGAACTTAGCAAATAACTGGTGATCCTTAAGGGTCTAGAATATAATTCTCAAATGGTCTGCATGATCACCTTCACTACAAGAATAAAAGAGGATATCATCTATGAATACTATGGCGTACATGTCCAAGTAATGCTTGAACACCCTGTTTATCAAGTCCATAAAAGCTGCAGCAATATTCATTAGCCCAAAAGAAATAACTAGGAATTTGAAGTGACCATACCAAGTTCTAAAAGTTGTCTTTGGGATGTCACATTCTCTAACTTTAAGTTGATGATAGCTGAATTTGAGGTCTATATTAGGGAAATATCTTGCACCCTGAAGTTGGTCAAATAAGTCATTAATTCTGGGGAGAGGATACTTATTCTTGATTGTGACTTTGTTCAACTGACGGTAGTCAATGCTTATTCTAAGGGAACCATCTTTCTTACACACGAAGAGAACTTGAGCACCGCATAGAGAAACACTAGGCCTAATTAAAACCTTATCTAAGAGATCTTTCAACTACTCCTTTAATTCCTTAAGTTCATCTTAAGCCATTCTGTAAGGTGGAATTGAGATAGGATAGGTATCTAGGAGGAGATCTATTTTGTAGTCAATATCTCTTTTGGGAGGAACTCCGTGAAGATCTTCAAGGAATACTTCTGGAAACTCAATCACTATAGGAACTAACTTAAGACTTGGAGTTTTAGAATTTGAATCCTTGACTCGAATGAGATGGTAAATATATCCCTTCGATATTATCTTTCTTGCCTTAAGATAAGAGACAGACTTACCCTTAGGCACTAAAGTACTACCTTTCTATTCAATAGCAAGCTCATTAGGTATCTGGAACTAGACAATTCTATTTCTACAATCAACTAAGGAATAGAATGAGTAGAGCCAAACCATGTCGAGAATAACATCAAAGTCTATTATCTCTAACTCCATAAGGTCAACTGAAGTAACTTTCTAAGACACTGTGATTGGGAAAGTTATGTATACCCATCTTGCTATAACAGAACTACCCACTGGGGTAGAAATTGAGAAAGGCACTGCTGATACATCGAGACTGAATAGGATAGTTTCCCTTACTATCTTACTAGTTTTATCATGTGATAGATGGACGTTTGGGTGTAGTTTTCAGTTTAGTTATATGTTATATGTATCTGCATTATCTTTGGAGCTCAGTTAGCATTTTCCTATTGACTTGGTACTCATACTACACTTCTGTAACCTGCAGATCATAGTATGAGTCATCATTGGTGTTGTGCGCATCACGTAAAGCAACCATGGTTCGGAGACTAGAGTGAGCTCTTAACGTTCGAAGTTTTACTGACCTTTCTATTATGTATTAGACTAGTCTTTATGTTGTATTGAGAGGTGGTTGTATCTGTATATTCATTAAGTACCTCTTTTTGTATCCTTGTTACGTTAGAAGCTCTTGTAATGATACCAACAAGTTTTTAGACTATATTGTGTATTTGATCTTTTATTGCATCTATTCTATATTTTTTTACTTTATCTATTTTAGTAATCCGTTACAAGCTATTTCGGACTATGGGTTTGGTTTGCCTATTGGTGAGTTATAGTAAACACCATCATGACTTAAAAAATTTTGTTGTGAAAAATAGTTATCAGAGCCTAGGTTCACTGGTGTATTAGAAGAAGAGCTAAGTGTTTAGTAGAGTCCTACGGATTGGTGCGGAGACATCTGTAACCTATCTTCGGGAGGATCTGGGGATATTTTTAGGAAATTTATTTCGTGACTCCTTATCATGTGTTTGCATTTCTATGAGCCTAAAGCATATTTTTTTACTCTATTCTATCGTAAATGGATGATGTGAGATGGTTGATAGATGCAAATAAGACTTTGAAATATGCTTTTAGAGCTTCAGCGCATCATCAAACTAGAGAGTCAAAGATGGTTGTCAAAGATCTTCAGCGTCAGGTAAAGGATTTAAGGCCAACTAAGGCTCCAGTAGAACTCGTAACAACTTCACCCCTTCAATGTTATGCATTATGGATCCGAGTAATGTTGAAGCTCCCGTAAAGCCATGGATGACATTCGAGTCATTAGGCAGTTCCCAGAATAGAGTTTGATTCATTGGTGTTCATCAGGGTACTTTATCAGTTTTTGAGTATGAGATTGGGTTTCTTCAGTGGGCTGGGTATGTTTCTATGCAATATCCTTAAGAGTAGGACTTGGTGTAAGAATTTAAAGAGGAATAACATTGTCACTTTAATTGCCATAGGAGCACTTGATAGTAGTTGGGTCTTTCTTTTATTAGGATGTGGATTATGCGAGAGCTACATATATAGCATGTGTTGAAACTTATGGAGGTGGCGGTGAGAGGACATTCCATTAGTATAGTATTATTGGTATTTTATTCGGGAGCGATGATCCTTCCAGTAGAGGTTAGCTCCACTTACAGCCTATCACCTCTATGTAGGTAGTATTTCAGACTATGAGTGGCTCTCAGGTTATTCCTTAAAACACCCTAGATTTTTGGTCCTTGAAAAATCACTGAGCCTTAGGCTCACTGTCCAACCTACGAGTCACTATACGAGTCATAAGGTGTCTTGATGGGTCATAGGACCCCAATCATTGGGTACCCAGTAAACACGCCATTCCTATGTTACTACCTTGGTTAATAATGGGTGGTTATGAGTCATAATAACTCTATACGAGTCGCAATGTACCAATCATAGGGTGACCAGTATGATACCTAAATGCTTTTATCTTGGTTACAACTACGACTCTACGAGTCGTAGAGTCTCTAGAAGAGTCATATAGTGTGAGTTGTAGGCTCACCACAGAGGGGTCCTTAGCTACTGTCCAGACTACGACTCTTGGTAACAAGTCATAGTGAGTCCTTATGAGTCATATAGTGACCCGTAGTCAGTGGCGACAATTTTTCAGCTTTTAGTGAAGGGCACTTTGGATATTTCCCTCTTTATCCACTTAAGATCCATGATCCTAAAACACCTTTGAGGATTTATTGTCATCCTTTATCAAATCAAACCACTCTCGCAAACTCTATTAAATCGCTAAGGTAAGAACAAGCTAGAGTTTAAAGAAATTTGCATCTAGAGTTTCCAAGGGTTGATTTTTCCCAATAAATCTTGACATCTCAGTCATGTTACTCTTCCCCAAGTCTTATTTTTTTTTAAAGAATGTGCTCTTAAGTTTTTATTCATGTGGTTTTAATGATGATTTTTGAACTTGAGTTAGAGCGCTTTGAATGATTGTCTTCTTAAATGATGTTCCTATGGTTTATAGTTTATACATACTTGTTCATGTTTTATTAATGGTTTTGAACTTATGTGGTGCATGGGATTGGTGAATAAACTAGGGGATTATTATTTCCCCTAATTTTGTGAATGTTGACAATTGACTCGGTAATAACCTCAACCTAATCTTGTAAAATTGGTTTTGAACATGAAATTATGCACATTGAACTATTCTTTAACTACTACATGGAATAAGAGTCCTATTAAAACATAAATAGCTTTGAGTCCCAATTGAAAAAATGGGTTTTAGTCCCAATTGACTAAACGGGTCTGAGTCCCAATTGGTTAACTATTTTAAAGTCTTGTTGGCTGATGGGTTAGAGTCTCACTTGCGTAAATATGTCGGAGTCCTGTTGGCTATTGGGTTAGAGTCCTAAATGGCTATATGGATTGGAGTCCCATGGGCTGAGGGGTTAGAGTCCTCGTTGGCTAAGTGGTTTAGTTTGGCAATAATAAGCTTCCAAGCGTAAGGATATGGCGATAACTATGATGAGCCTAAATGAATAATTCATTGCTTAATGATTTAGAATGTGTATAAATGTTTTAATTAGGACAAATCCATGAAGTTGGAGGTCCGAAGGGACCAATATTGGAAATTGATTTTGTTGGGGTAGTGTTCTAAATGACCGGGTGGTTCGACTACCCCTTATTTCATGATCGGGTGCTTGTATAACCTTTGATATATGATTGGAAGGTTTGATTCCCCTGTGGTATATGTTATGATTATTCTCCGATTTGTACGGCTATGCGCACTGGGGCCTGACCTGGGGTGAGAGATGGTGTCCATATAGCCCATGGGAACTATTATGATGGTTAAGCTACAAAAAATAGGTTAATGTTTTACTTCATGCTAAGCCTTATTCCTTATCCCAGCATGTGATATGTATATATATATATGTATATGTATATGCATCGGATTATGTGCATTATATTTGACTTATTTTTGTACTAATGATTATGGAATTATTGTATCCCTTACCTGAGTTACATTCTCGAACTCAACCTGCTAACCATCTCCGAATGTTGTATCCCCACGAAATGTAAAAATAAAAAATACTTTTACTTTTCTTGCGCAGTGACTAGGTGATCCTTGAATAGCTCATTAGTTTGATTGAAGTGTTGAGCTTCCATACTTTGGAAGACCTCATTTTATGTTTTTTTTGTTTATGTCATAGACTATTCTATTGATTTTTTTACTATTGTTAGGAGCATGTCCTGACCTAGGATGTTTGCTTGTTTTGCTTAGAGGCTTTATGGATTACTTCGGACTGGGTATTGGTTGCTGATTTATCTTAGACTTCTTGACCTTATCTTTATCTATCTTGTTATATGTTTAGAATTAAGACACTATTATTGTATTGTGTTCTGTTTGACTAGGGAAAGGGAGTGGTCTTCAATCCATGATGGACTTGAGATACCCGTCATAACCAGTCTCTAGTTCGGATCATAACAAGTTAGTATCAAAGCCTAGGTTCATGGTCAATTGTGTGTCTACAAAGTCGTGTAAAGTAGAGTCTCTTCTAGGGGTATGTAGCGTGCCACCCTTGTAAGGGAGAGGGTACGAGGCATTTTGGAATGTTTTCTTTTTGTGTGGTCTACTTTCAGGCTGTAGAGTCTAGGACATTGAAATCTCCTCTATCGGGGGGAATACAAGGAAGATCATCAGGAAACACTTTAGGAAATTAGTTAACCACCACGATAGATTGTAAAAAACAACTTTCAGAATTAGAATCCTTATCCCGAACTTGATGATATAGACCCCTCTTTGGAAATAAACTTCTAAGCCCTAATATAGGAACTTCTGTGGTCCTACTTCCTGAATATATAAATCTTAACTTTATGTTATATGACCTATGATGTATGCACTCGTGTTTAACATTGTGCCTAGTCCGAAGAACTCGGTATAGGTTATGTTTATGCCGGAACAACCCTTTACTTATGATGTAGGTGGGTTTTATGATATATTTTGTGCCTAGTGTACCGTGTCTCATTTTGAGTAGTATGACGGATAGGAGTCAAAATTAAGAAGTAACCTCACATCCCCGATGCTTGTACTCTAGTTCCTTAGATACCCTCCTTTGGTAGTATTTTAGTGGCTATGGAAGTTTCACGGCCCAAACCAGGACCTGGCCATGATGGGTATCTCAAGTCCCATGTAAACTGGAGATCACCTCTACACCAAACAAAACTAAACGCAATATCCCCTATGTCATATGAATTCCAAACATATAACAAGATAAGTTCAAACAATAAAGGGTATGTCTATAATCAAAAATCATCGACTGGTAAAAATAACTGATCAACATCGTCCAAGTCCATAGTAATCCAACAAACACTTTTAACACAAGAACCAAAAATCAGTCTTTGTCGGGACATGTCCCCTACTATGACAGATGACCATGACAATAAAAATGATAATGTTAGTGATAATGAAACTCTCCAATCTAGTCTATAATAAGAATTGATGAAATATCTAAAACTTTCAAAGTATGGAAGTTCACAACTTCACCATAATGGAAGGATGAACCGAGCCAATCCACCTAACTCTGCACAAAAAAAGTAGAGGTATCTTCGGTGCCTGCATTTCATGGGGATACTGCATCCGGATATGGTTAGTAGGGTGAACATTAAAATGTAACTCGGGGAAAAGGATAACATAATGTTGTGATCAACTATTCAAAATCATTCAAAACCAATGGACAAAATCAAATGCATATACATATATATCATATGTCAGGATAGGGAACAAGGCTTAACATGAACTTTAAAACTTTTAACCTAGATTGTGTAGCTCAATCATCATAACATACAGAGTCACCCACAAGATTTATGGGCCCAGCTCTCCCCCAGTCGGCAGGGCCCCAATGTGTGAGGCTGTATAAACCAAAAGGTATACATACGCATTATAAGGGACTCAAACCTCCCTTCATATAAGGTGATAAAGGCACCAAATCATGTAATATATTATGGGGGACTCGAACCTCCCAATCCTATGATAATAATATTAAGGGGGACCAAAACCTCCAGATCATATAGACCCATGTGTTGGCAACCACGGTTTCCAGTATGGGTCCCTTGGGACCACCACATTTATGAATCAGCTACACAACCCTCATTAAAGCTAATTTAAGACAATTATCACACATTACCATTCATTGAACCATATTTCACATTATGGCATACATTGTTGGTATCATCATACCAACTACACTTGCAAGGTAACAAATACATGTCGAACAATTACATTACTTGGGGGAATTCACAACCCCCTTGGTTTAATTCTGCAATAGCTTGTGAAAACACAAAACCCACAAGGTTTAATCTAAAACCATTACGCCTCGTTATGATTTTCACATGATGAAAAATTCAAAAGTAGTGCAATACGCATACTTTTCATATTCAAAACCAATTTCACAAATATGGGGTCGAGGTCATAAACACTTCAAAAGTCATAAGTTTGGGAAAATCATACTTTCCTAGTTCATTCACCATAGCCATGCACCCACAAGATCAAAACCATAATTAAAGCATGAATAATCACATGTAAACCATGGGAAACATTGTTCAATCGATAAGCATTCAAAACCCACAACCCTTATTTTATAACCAACATCAATAGCTCATGAACAATACTTTAAAACATATGATTTTAACAAATTAATAATGACGGAAGATTAACATACCTGAAATGCCAAGTTTCACTAAAAGAATTCAACCCTTGAGCCTTTGGATTACCTACTTCATAGAAACCCTAAGTATTACTGCTTGACAAAATTTAAGAGATCATAGAAGTGTTTGAGTACGTGATGAATGAGAAATAACCCCCCTCCCTTAAGTGATTTATGAATGTGGGGTTTTAATTGGGTGAGAAGGGAATCGTCCAAAGTGCCCTCAAATTATAAGCTGAAATTTAGTAGTCAATGACTATGGGTCACCATATGACTCGTATAGACTCATTACGACTCATCACCTTGATTCATGGCAAAGAAAGTTCCCAGGACACTCATATATAGGTGACCCTACAACGTAGTTGGTACCACTCATAATGGGACCATACGGCTCGTAGGGTCCAATCATATTCAACACGGAACCCAATTGGGTAAACACTGGACATCCTAGGATTGGCACCCAATGACTCGTAACAAATCATTATGACTCTTAGTGAGCCACTCATACTCAAAGTAGAACTTTGCCACATATATACTAAATTTGTTTCAATTGGGTCCCTATGACCCGTCAAGACTCCCTACGACTTGTATCTCTAAGTCGTACTCGATCTAGAAGCTCAAACACCATTTTCTGGGCAACTTACGACTAGGGTCATCCGACCCACCCAAACACCCTACGACTCATAGGGGTAACTCATAGTCAAGAAAGTGAGGATAAAATTTTAGAAATTTTCAAGGACCAAAAATCCAAGGCGTTACATACTTTCCCTCTGAGGATCATTCATTCTCGAATGATAGGACAAGGTATTTTTAGCAGTATTTGACTCCAAACACAACTACACTTACCTTAACAAAGACAGAAAATAGAGATGCCAAGGAATTTACAATTTCCTTTAACAAAGTTAGAAAATAAGAATGTTAAGGAATTTTCGTACCTTAGGCATGATTATCCGAAACAAGGAACAAAAATAGATATTTGGACTTCATGTCCTCCTCGGATTCCCAAGTATCTTCCTCAACCTCTTGGTTCTTCCAAAGAACCTTTACCGAATCAACATCCTTTGACTACAACTGACAGACTAGCCGAACCACTCAACTGGGAACTCTTCGTAGTAAAAGAAATTTGAAATACCCATCTTATCCAAGGGAATAACCATTGAAGGATCACCCACTCACTTTATCAAAATTGAAACATGAAACACTAGATGAATGGAGCTCAAGCTAGAAGGCAACTCCAACTTAAAAATGACATTACAAACTCTCTTCAAGACCAAGTACGGACCAACATAACGGAGGTTGAGTTTGTCTTTTTACCAAACTGTATCACCTCTTTCATGGGAGACACCTTATAGAACACCCAATTACCAACATCAAATTCCAAATCCCTTCACCTCACATTTGCGTAGGACTTTTGGCGACTCTAGGCAGCCTTAAATCTATTATGAATCACCTTTACCAACTCTATGGCTTGGTGAACAAAATCAGGGAAAAATATATTATTTTCACCAACCTTGAACTACCCAATAGAAGATTTACACCTCCTAGAATATAAGTCCACAAACAGAGCCATACCAATGCTAGAGTAATAACTATTGTTGTAGGCAAATTCTATGAGAGGCAAGTGGTCAACTCAACTACCACCAAAATCAAACATAAAAGCCCAACGCATATCTTCAAAGACCTAAATTTTCCTTTCTGCTTTCCCATCAATCTTGGGGTGGAAAACGGTACTAAGGGTTACCATTGTCCCCAAACCTCACTAAAATAATCTCCAAAAGTGAGATGTGAATAGGGTACCTTGATTAGATAAGATAGAAACTAGAATACCATGCAACTTCATGATCTTCTTGAGGAACTACTTGGAATAATCCTTTGAATAAAAATTAGTCCTCACTGTATAGAAGTGAGAAGACTTAGTCATCCTATCTACGATGACCCAAATTTAATCAAATTATTGGTGAGACCATGGAAGATCGGTAATAAAATCCATATTAATTATCTCTCATTTCTACACCGGTAACTCAATCTCTGGAGTCAATCCACCGGGCCTCAAGTTCTCCACCTTCACTTTATGATACACCATGTACTTAGCCATAAAATTTACCACATCCGTCTTCATATTATTCCACTAATAAATTTTCTTAAGATCATGATATATTTTCATCGAACCAGGATGAACCGTATAAGCTGACTCATAAGCTTTGGACAAAACTCTTCCTCACACCTCATCACCATGGGGAAAACATAGACTACCTTGGTACATCAAGATACCATCACCACTAAACTCAAAAACCAACACTTTCTACCTACCTACATTATTCTTGGTTTGCATCAAAATAGAATCCAACATTTTCTTCTCCTTCACTTCATAACTAAGAGATGAATTTGCCACCTCTTGAACATTCACACCACTATTTTTGGAGTATAAAAGATGAATTATAAGATTATCCAAATTGTGAATATCCTCACCAAATCTCGCTTTTTTTCGTCCACATGAGTAAGTTTCACATGGACAACCTGTTAAGAGCATCAGTAACCATGTTAGCTTTACCTGGATAATAATGAAGCTTCATATCATAGTCATTAAACAACTCAAGCCATCTCATTTGCCTGAGATTTAGCTCCTTCTAAGTAAACATGTATTGAAAGCTCTTATGATCAGAATAGATATAGACATATAATTCATAAATATAATGTCACTAGATCTTTAATGCAAATACAACAGACAACAATTCTAACTCATGGGTTGAATAGTTATTTGTATGAAATTTCAAATACCTAGAAGCATAAGCAACCACCTTGACATGCTACATCAACACACTGCCTAATCCCACTCGGGATGCATCACAATAGACAACAAAATAATCAGTGCCTCAAGCATAGCCAAGACTGAAGTCGAAGTCAACTTATTCTTTATCTTGTCGAAACTACCTTCCCAAGAATCAGACCATAGGAACTTCACTTTATTATGATTCAACTTAGTCAATGGGGTAGCAAAAGAAGAGAAACTTTCCACAAACTTTCTATAGTAGTTGTCTAAACCCAAGAAGCTTTGACTATCGGTTAAAGTATGTGGCCTAGACCACTTCTTAACCATCGCAACCTTCTGTGGATCCATCATGATCCATTTACTAGAAATAACATAACCAAGGTAAGTCACAATATTCAACCAGAACTCACACTTAGAGAACCTTACATATAAATATTAATCCTTAGGGGTCTACAACACAAGGCAGAGGTGATCGTCATGATCCACCTACTCGTGGAATAAACAAAAATATTATCAATAAAGAAAATGATAATAAGTATAGAAACTTGTGGAAAACTCCATTCATAAGATTCATAAATTCTACCAGAGTATTAGTCAAACTAAAAGACATCACCAAGAACTCAAAATGATCATACCAAGTTCGAAAAGAAGTCTTAGGGATATATGCCTTTCAAATCTTCAATTGATGGAACCTAGAGAAATGATCAATCTTAGAAAAGAACTTAGTACCCAAAAGTTGATCAAAGAGAACATTAATTCTCAGAAGTGAATACTTGTCACCTTATTTAATTGGAGGTAATTAATACATATCCAAAGGGAACTATCATTCTTACACACAAAGAGCATGGGAGCACACTACGGGGAAATATTAAGGCAGATAAAACCCTTATCTAGAAGATCTTTCAACTGTTTCTTTAGTTCCTTCAACTCAACCAAATCATTCATATAAGGAGGAATAGAGAAAGAAAAAGTGTTCAAAAGAATATTAAGGCCAAAATCAATTTGCCTATCGAGAGAAATAAAAATAAGATCATCAAGAAATACCATGGTAAATTCATAGGCCATAAGGACAATCTGTAAGGAAGGACCTTCGTATGTAGAATCCTTAATATGTACGAGGTGATAATGGCAACCTTTAGAAACTAATTTCTGGGCTCTATGATTCAAAAAAAAATATCCCTTAGGTACTAGGGAACTACATTCCTATTTGATCACTGGATCATTTGGGAAAATAAAATTGATCCTTTGGGTCTAACAATCTAGAGACGTATAACACGAATGCAACCTATCTATTCTCAAAATCACAGCAAAGTCTAATATGTCCAACTTTATTACATCCACCATGGTATCCTAATCATGGACCGACATCACAAAACCTCTATAAATGCTTTTATCTATAATGGAGTCACCCACCAAGGTGAAACACCCTAGGAATAGGACCCTTGCAAAATTTCACAAGTGTTAGACCTTTTTGACTTAGTGCGACTTAAAGGTACCTATCGTACCCTTGAATATGACTCGTGGGCTGTCTTAAGGGTAAACTCATACCCTAGGAGGAATAGTTGGCTTGACTACAGCCCAAGATACAACTCACTAGTGTACAAATCGTATAGAAACATATGATTAGGGTAGTATAATTCGTATGGTGCATGATCATCTTAATCTTATGGAGTCTGCCCTAGATACGGTTGGTGGGTACGATTAGGGGTGTCACTCATACCCTTAAGGTACGACTAGGGAGGTATGGGTAATATAGAAACTAGTAGGTAGAGTCTTGGCATAATCTTGGGTATGAGTAAGCATACCACTCATACCCTAGGATACAAATGGTAAAGAAAGTCGTACCCCCGAACGTGGTTTGTTTTTAATTTTAAGTCAAAGGTACTTCGAACATTTCTCACTTCAAAGACCTTATTATTTAACGTTATATAACCCTTTTTGGCCTCTCATAACACTTATTAAAGGATGTAAATACTCTAAATACTCTCTCAAACTTACTCTTGAAGATTAGAGGCTAGGGTTTCTTCATGTGTTCTTCAAAAGGCTCAAGAGTCACGTTTCTCTTTAGAATCTTTTTGTATAAGGTATGTACTCCTTCCCTCATTGTTATTTCCAACTAAAGTCATGTGTATTGTATTTTAAATGTTTATTTATGAATCATGAATAGTGGTTTTCGAAATATATTTTGAGGGTCTTGATGCATATGGTTTTGGTACTGGTTTAAACTATGTTTTAAGATGTTTTTGGTAATGGTTTTCATATGTGGTTATTGGTTGGTTATGGTTTACCAAATTGGTCTTTAGTAACCAAAATTTTGGTTGTTTGTGCATTGGTTTTGGTCTTGGTAAAGGTATGACCTCAACATATTTTATAAAATGCTTCAAAGAATGTTTTTACTCTATTATTAAACTTTCATTGGAACTCTTGCATGTTTTGGTTTAGAAATGGGACTCTAAATGGTTTTGAATTATTTTGCATGGTTTAAATGATATAAATGCTTTAAATTATTGGCATGGTCTAAAATGGTTTACGACGATTTAAAGTGTAAGGGTTTTGGTGGTTATGGTTGGTTTATTTTTAAAACCATATGGCGTACATGGAAATCCCTCAAGTGAAAGCATTAATGGAATTAGTTTAAATGGTTTAGAAAGGTAAAAAAGCTAAATAGTTATGCTTGTTGGGAACATGGAAGTCCCCCAAGTAGTTTAATATGGTAAATGGAAGGGAACTTAGAAGTCCCCTTAAACCTATATATGGTTGTCTATGGATAGTACTTACAAGTATGGTGGTATGCCGATACCACTATTAATGGACTTGGTAAATAAATGGTTAATAGAATGGTTGGTTATTTATAAATTGGCTTTAATTGGAAATTAATAGTGGGATGTGTAGCAAAGTCGTGGAAGGGGGAAGTCCCATGGGTACCAAGACTGGAAACTCATAATTGCCAATGTGAGGTTGGTCTCGGTGACCATGTGTATGATGTCACACTATATTTTGGGGGATATATTAGTAATCCTATATTTTATTCCTTAGTCATGCGGCTTCATTCTCTGGTGCCCTTTCAGTAGTGAGATATGAACTCATATAGCTCGTGGGTGATTTAGGACGGCAAAGCTACATAGACCAGGTAAAGGTTTTAAACGCATGCTAAACATGATCCCCTTTCTGGGCATGGTTATACATATATGTATGGTTGTATGCATTGTGGATAGTTTTACTTGTTTTTATATATGGCATAATGTTATCTTTTCCTAAGTTCATGTTGGTGTTCACCCACTAATCCATCTATTGTCGGTTGTATACCTATACTATGCAGGGACCGGTCCTTCTAATTAATGATTGAATTCGGAAAAAGTCAATATTGGATTGAAGTGATGAGCTTCCATATTTCAGAAGGTATCTATTTTATGTCATGATTTACTTAACATATATATCATCTTTTATAGAATTTCGTTTTGGCTATGATCGGGGGTATGTCCTTACTAGATACTCTTTGATTGGTGTAGAGTCTTTGTATAGATAATTATGGACTTGGGTATGGTATGGATGGTTTATGTTATATATATATATTCATCTATTGTCTTATTATCATGATATTGGCTTATGGTTTCCATATTGGTTTGGGCTGGTTATTGGTGGTTGAACTAGGTTGGGTGGGACTCAAATATAGACTTATCCCAAAGTCACCACATTAGTAAATACTCTATCTTTTTATATGTTCGAACATCATCCAACTTAAGGTATGTGTTTGGTGGTTGGGTTGGGTAACAAGGGTGTTTCTCGGTCTTGGTTGGGCTTGGGATTGCCTATTATGATAAGGCCCTGGTTCGGGTCATATCAAGTAGACTTGCATATAGACTTATCCTTGAGTCACCACAGCGGTAAATATGTAATCTTGTTATATGTTTGAACATCAGCTAAGTCAAGGTATACATTTGGTAGTTGGGTTGGGTAATGGGGGTGGTTCTCGATCCTGGTTGGGCTTGTGATTTCCCATTACGACAAGGCCATGGTTTGAGTTATGTCAAGTTTGTATCCAAGCTTTAGGTTCTGGTGTCATGGGGTATCCACAAAGCCATGTCGAATAGAGTTTTACTTATGGGTTTGTCGTACACCACACTTATAATCAGGAGTCTACGAGGCATTTAGAATGTTTTACTTTCTTGGTTATTCTACTTTTGGGCTATGGATTCTAAGGTCTTGAACTCTTCTCTGAATCTTCCTTGGTTTACTCTTTGGTTCATGTCTTCTCAATACTCTAAAGATCGTGGAAAATTTACCTATCCTACTCGAGGACAACATGGATGGATCTAGTCCAACTCATAAGGAATAGGATTGTTAAGGGTCGTAGCTTCTGGTTTTCCCCGTGGAATCTCACTAGTCTCCACTAATCCTATTTTAGAAGGTGGAAACTTTGTTATGCTAGTCCAGTTCTATAGGTACAGAGAGGAATGAGGTAAGGTTAGAAATAGGAAAGGTAAGGGATCTGAGTTTTCTAAGCCAAAGGGGAGGCTAATTGTATGGTGGTAAATGGCCCAAGAGTAAGAGTTGGTTGGTCCTAAATCTGTTCAATGGCTTGTACTCCCCACCTAAATCTATTGAGAGATAGGTGTTTTTAGATTGACAATTTGTTTAGGGCATAAGGTACCTAATCTCGGGCTAATGGGGCCCATTCTGAATCATCATATTTTCTTTATAAATTTTATGGTTAATCACACTGTGGTTGTTGTGAAAGAGGGAGGAATCAGTATTTTGGTTATAGTCAGTTGGGTCTCGTGTGACGGGTATGTCCTATAAGGGTTGCTGCTTAGGAAAATAGAGTATTGGCTACTACCTCTAGCTTCAACAATGGTCGGTATTATCTCTATGTTCTTACTATTCCTCGAGAGTCTGAGGCATCTTTTGATGTCGATATTGGTATGTTGAAAACTTCATTCCTTGTGGTGTGTATGGTTTACTTGGTTTAAGGTTTTCTCGATTTTGTGACCTTATTTGTTGTTGTGTATTTTGCATATGGTCTCAAGGTTATTTGAACTGTTTTCTTCTTCTATTTCTACCTCAGTAGATGACTCTCCAATTGTCAATAGATTCTATGAGGGTGTGTGGTATCTATTTATAGTATAGGGGTCTTGGTGGATTTGTGTGACTCGAATATGGTGGACTTTGATGTCATTCAAGGGAATGTATGGGTTGCACTCGTGTTATGTGTGATTGGGTTGTCAGATCCATAAAAATATTGTATTTATGCTCTATGGTGAGTTGATTATAGGATAGGAGGATTGTTTTGATCCCTATCTAATAAGGGAAATAGTTGTTCAAATCTTAGAACTCGAAGGTTGGTTTAAAAAGGGACATCTTTATTATTTGGCTTGGGTTAGAGGTTCTAACTAGGAAAGTATTTCTTTGCATTTGGTTTCGGTGGTGAATGTATTTCCTAGGGTCCTTTTTTATGATCCTCATGGTGTGTTTTTAATGGGGAGGTTTGTTTGCGATTAGTCTTGTTTTGGACATTTGTCCAAATTTCATTCCTTCATTATAGAATGGTTCGGTGGAGTTAAAGGATCTTAAGGAGAAATTAATGGATCTCTTAGATGAAGGTCTCATCAATCTTAATGTTTCCTTGTAGAGTGTTTTGTTCTTTCATGCATAAGGGGAATGGTTTTCCCTAGAAATAGATAGGTTATCAGTGGGTGACTAAGGAATTTGGAGTGTCCTCCTAGTGGGGTGGACCATGTTTATGTATATTTTATAAGGGTACTTTGCTGGTAGTACATGGTGATTGGTAGATCCTAGGCTTGAATCAAGATGCTTGATTTTGATAAAAGAAATTATGATACGATAGGGAAATAGAAATTTGGACCTATTGAGGTAACTGGCAGGTTGGATGAGGTTGATGATTTGGAAAATACAATAGTGGGAGAGTTGTGCCATATAGGCCTAGAGTTCGAGTTGAACAGAGGGATTGGGGATCTAGTCATTCGATAGGTTAGCTCATGGAGTTTGTATATATCCTTGTCCCTATAATTGTACTTTATGGTTGGCATGAAATTGATATTAAACTCATGGTTTTGAAAATGGGTTTTGGCACAATTGAGAGTTTTGACAAGATTACTCATTTAATTGATTTTTCCATAAATTATGATGCATTAATCATGTTTTATAAATATTTATGAATATTGTGGGATGCATGGGAATGATAAATGGATTTTAGGGTACTATTGATTCCCCTAATTACTTGGTTCTAGTCTTTAAAATTTTATTCCCTCAAACTACTGTGAAATTTCTATTATATATAATTTTGTCACATGGTTTGACTACTCTTAAATCTTTGCATTACATAAATGGTTACTGGAACATGAATTGGTTTTAGTTGGATTCAAATGATTTTCAAAAGGCCTTGGTTGTGCTGGTTTGACTTTTAATGGTTATGGTTTAATTTAAAACTTTGGAGTCAACTTGGACTCATGGTTTTTGCATGTCTATGCTGGACTCTAGGTAGCATTTGGTTGAATGAATTTTAGGGTATAAGAGAACCAAGTATCTTCGGTGATACTCATTAGAATGGAGAATTATGTTTGTAGATGTGATGGGATGAGGGTTGGTGGTTAATCTAAAATTCCCTTCTAGAGGTGTACTTCAAGGGATGGTCAGGCTTGCATATTCTGATGACACTTTTTTCTCCCAATTAAGAGAGTACTCTACTAGTGTTGCATGTATTCAGTTAGTGCTTATGACTAAGTTTTGCATTTTGCATTTGCCTAGTTCCTTAGATATGAGTCTTGAGCTTGTGTTAAGACACTCATGGTATAGGTGGTTGTGTTTCTTTCGGTGTCTAGTCTAAGGACTCCTTTCATGGAATGGTTTGGTTGGGATGATTCTCTCTTATGGTCTAGGTGGTTGTTGTGAAGTACTTCATGCCTATAGTGTCGTGTCTTGTTTCTTAGATATTGCCTTCGGAGGCATGGGTAACTCTTATAATTTGGTTTGTTAAATGACTCTTTTTATGCTAGGGTGGTAGTGGTTTGGGAAGTATGGTGATGTATTGAAATGGCGGTATTTCAAAGTCCCTAAGTGGGGGAGATTCTAGGGTGACTACTAACAGTTATGGTTTTGGGAAGGTAAGGTAAAGTTGTTGTCATGGGAAATGGTTAGGAAACAAATAGGTGGTGAAAATCTTGTAAAAGTTGTAAAGGGTGCTAGATCTTTTGATGGATAGATCATACCGCGGGTATATAAGTCGTAGGGTTAAATGTTGTGATTGGTAGATATACTAATAATTATGTTGGATATTGAGATATTGTTGGGGATTTCGGTTATGGTGGATGGATATGGTTTGTCCATGTCCTTTATTCATGGTTCCCATATTATAATGGTGATGGAAGCGGAGTGGTATTTTGGGATAGATGTACGGATTAGAGCTAGGTGTTCTAAGTTAACTCCTTTTTGCTTTGGATAGGCTTGAAAATGGAGGTGGTGTATAGCTAGACTCAAACTCTCGTAGTGGTGTATCTTGGCAAATTCTAAGTTGAATTGGACTTGCCCTCGCATGAGTCCATTTTGTCGGTACTATATGAGTTTGTATTGGGGTAAGGTGTGGATAGTCCTTGGTTGGTTGGTTCCTTTGGGTAGTATTGGCATCTCGGGTTTGTTGTTCTTTTAGGGAGGTCCTAATGAGGATCTTGGATTGGTATGTTTGCCGGTTTCAAACAAATAAGGTATGGTTTCAATAAAGGTTCCATGGTAGATCTAAAGGTCTGAGAAAGTCATTTGGGATGCAAAGGAGGACATAGAGTCCAACTATCTGCGTCTGTTCTTCATTCTAGAAACTCACGCGTAGGGTATGTGTTCTTTATCACACCTAGGTTTCTAACTTGGTTAAACAAGAGGAATGGTTCCTCTAGCATCTTTGTTTTATAACTTAGTTAGAGGTTAGGATGGAGGTGTTGGTGAAAAGATAATGTTTGGGTTAGGTGATGATCTTCTTACCTTGGTTGTGTATCCTTGCTTCCTATTTTGGTTGAGGAAAATTTTTTTAGGTATTAATGTGTTATCTTGTGCTTGTCCCTTATCCCTACCTGTTATTTGAGGACGAATGATCCTAGTGGGGAAGACTAAAACACCCTAGGAATAGGACCCTTGCAAAATTTCTCAAGTTTTTGACCTTTTTGACTTGGTGCGACTCAAGGGTACCAATCGTACACTTGAATCTGACTTGTACGCTATCTTGAGGGTTCACTCTCACCGTAGAAAGTATGGTTAGCTTGGATACTGCCCAATATAAGAATCACTAGTGTGCAAATCATATAGGAGCATACGAGTGGGGTAGTACAGGTCGTATGGTTCATGATCATCTTGGTTTTGTGGAGTTTACCCTAGATACGGTTGGTGGGTACGATTGGAGGTATCATGAGTACCCTAAACATACAACTAGGGAGGTGTGATTCATATAGAAACTAGCAGGTAGGGTCTATACATTGTCTTGGGTATGAGTTGGGGTACCACTCGTACCCTAGGATACAGATGGTAAGGGGAGTTGTACCCCTGAACGTGGTTTGTTTTTAATTTTAAGTCAAGGCTAGTTCGGACATTTCCTACTTCAAAGACCTTATACTTTAATGTTATATAACCCTTGGTGGCCTCTCATAACACTTATTAAGGATATAAACACTCCAAATACTCTCTCAAACTTACTCTTGAACATTGGAGGCTAGGGTTTCTTCATATGTTCTTCAAAGGGATCAAGAGTCATGTTTCTCTTCGGAATCTTCATATAAAAGGCATTTACTCATTCCCTCATTGTTAATTCCAACTAAAGGCATGTGTAATGTGTTTTAAACATTGATTTATGAATCATGAATGGTGTTTTTCAAAATATATGTTGTGGGTCTTGATGCATAAGGTTTGGTATTGGTTTAAACTATGTTCTTACAGGTTTTTGGTAATAGTTTTCATATGTAGTTATTTGTTGGTTATGGTTTAAAAAATGGGCCTTCTATAACCCAAATTATGGTGGTTTATGCATTGGTTTTGGTCTTAGTAAAGGTATGCCCTCAATATGTTTGATAAAATGCTTCAAAGAATGTTTTTACTCTATTATGGAACTTTCATTGGAACTTTTGCATGGTTTAGTTTGGTAATGATACTCTAAATATTTTTGCATGATTTAAATGATTCAAATGCATTAATTTCTTGGCATGGTCTAAAATGGTTTGGGATGGTTTAAAGGGCAAATGTTTTGGTGGTCATGGTTGGTCTATTTTGAAAACCTTGTGGGGTACATGGAAATCCCTTAAGTTAATGCATTAATGGAATCGTCTTAAATGGTTTGGAAAGGTAAAAAGGCTAAATGGGTATTCTTGTGGGGAAAATATAAGTCCCCCAATTGGTTTAATATGGTAAATGGAAGGGTACTTGTAAATCCCCATAAACCTATATATGGTTGGCTATGGATAGTACTTGCAAGTATGGTGGTATGACGATACCTCTAATAATGTCCTTGGTAAATAAATGGTTAATGGAATTGGTTGGTTATTTTGAAATTTTTTTTAATTGGGCATTAGTGGTAGGATGTGTAGCAAGGTCGTGGAAAGTGGAGGTCTGGGGGGGACCAAAACTGGAAACTCATATTTGTCGATGTAAGGTTCGTCTTGGTGACCGTGTGCATGATATCACACTATATTTTGCTGGATGTACTAGTCATCCCATGTTTTATTCCTTGGTCATGAAACTTCACGCACTGGGGTCCTTTCAGCAGGGGGAGAGGAACCTATATATCCCGTGGGTGGTTTAGGAAGGTAAAGCTACACACCCCAGGTAAAGGTTTTAAAGGCATGCTAAACCTGGTTCCCTTTCCCGACATTGTTATATATATGTATGGTTGTATGCATTATGGATGGTTTTACTTGGTTTTATAAATGACATTATATTATCCTTATCTTGAGTGCATGCTAGTGTTCACCACTAACCCGTCTACTGGTGGTTGTATAGCCACGCAATGCAGGGACCAGTCATTCTACTTCTCCTGCTTAGTTATCGGACAGTCGATGTTGGATTGAAGTGGTGAGCTTCTATATTTCGAAAGGCATCTATTTCATGACATGGTTTACTTTACATATTTCTCGTGTTTTATAGACTTTGGTTTTAGCTATGATCGGAGGCATATTTTGACTAGGTACTCGTTAGATGGTCTAGAGGCTTTTATGGACAACTGTGGAGTTGGGTATGGTATGGATGGTTTATGTTATATATATATATATATATTAATAAATTGGCTTATTATCATGATATTATATTATGGTTTCTGCATTAGTTTGGGTTGGTTATTAGTGGTTGGACTTGGTTGGGTGGGACTTGGATATAGACTTATCCCAAAGTCACCACATTGGTAAATACGCTATCTTATTATATGTTCGGACATCAGCCAACCCAAGGTATGCATTTGGTTGTTTGGTTTAGTAACGGGGAGGGTTCTCGGTCTAGGTTAGGCTTGGGATTTCCCATCAAAACAAGGCCCTAGTTGGGGTCGTGTCACAGGGTGGACACAGAAAGGGGTCCAAAATACATTCAGGATCAAAACAAAAATAGATATCCACATAAGGGGTCTCATAAGAGATGGTAACCCCGGGATCATGTAGACAATATACATCACGAGAGAAGAGTTTGAGTGTGCCAGTAACAACATCGGCGGATGCTTCAGAATCCTGGCGGGTGGCAAGAGCGTATAGACAGTTTTTTACAATGACGGAGCCAAAAGCAGAAGTAGCACCTTTTGGTGTAGGAGAGGATGAAGTAGAAACATGAATCGTATTCTCCCTAGAAGAAAACTTAGAAGGACAATCCCTATGAATAAGCCCAATTTGACCACATTTAAAGAACTTGGTCCATCTCTCTTCACAAACACCATAGTGCACCTGACCACAAAATCGATAGAGAGGGCTCGATGGAGCTGACTGAGCCCTTCTAGCCTGAGGCTGGGATCCTGGTTCTCCAAACCCACTATTATACTGAGAATAAAGATCACCTGATGGATTTGGATAAGAAGCACTAGTTGTACAGCAGGAACAAAAATTGCCCCACTTCTTCTTAGATCATTTTCCACCATCTCTACCACTTTGCTACTGACTTCCACCCTAATTTGAATAGTAAAATTTCTTATTTATCTTTCACTCATCTCCAGTTGCTTCTTTTTTCCCTCATCCACTTGTTGCATATACACTATAAGTCTAAAGATGTACATATCGTTTTTCAACAAGGCAACCTTGCTCTTAAAAATCAACTTATGGGACAACCTAGAGGTAAACTTCCTCATTCTAGCCCTCATGCTAGACACCAATTCAGGAGCATAACGCGATAGTTGATGAAACTTCAAGCCATACTCCTTTACTATCATCCTTCCTTACTTCAAATTAATGAATTCCTTGGCCTTTGCCTCCCTCAACTCCTAAAGAAAGAATCAATCAAAGAACGTACTAGAGAAATCATCCCCAAAAGTGGATTCAGCATCGTCACCCCTAGACTAGTCCCATTCCTCATACCATTGATACACCACATCCTTCTGCTTATAAGCTACAAACTCTATACCCTCCACATCAGTGGTATGCATCATAAGGAAGATCTTTTCCTTCTCATCAATGAAATTTTTAGGATCTTTCTCAACTTTAGAACCAGTGAAAATAGGAGGACTCAGCCTTATAAATTAGTCATCACTAGTCACCTCCGAGGATGGATCAATAGAAGCAACACACTAAGTCTTGGAGGCCACCAACTGGGTAAGAAAATGATAGACTGTCAAAACTCAACATTAGACACGCCAGCTTGGGGTGCCTAAGGAGGGATAAGGAGAACCGATACAGATCCCTTCAAGCAATCAGAAGAAGCGACCCTCGATCAGGTCAGAATTTCTTTAGTAGGATGAGTTTCGTCCATATTGTCTTCAGACGGGATAAAATAGTTTCCATGAACATCAGATCTTCTGGGAGGTATGATCTTAAAAGAAAACATATGGAAATTAGAGAAGATTAAAGACCTTAGACACTAAAGCTCGAAATAGAACAACAAGAAAAGGAAACATTCATAAAGGTCTCGTAGCCTCTCCCTTATAAGTGTGTAACACTACAAACCCATAAATGAGACTCTACTTGACAAGGCTTTGTTGGGCACCCTATGACACCAAACCTAGGCTCTATGACACGACCCAAACCCGAGCCTTGTCGTAATGGGTATCCCAAGTACAACCAGGACTGAGGACCGCCCCTGTTACCCAACTCAACCGCCTGTATCCAGCCTTAGATAGGTTGAACTTAGAACATATAACAAGATAGCGATATTGTTCTCGTTAAGACTCTGGGATGGGACACAGCCATGACCGACCCAAGCGAGTCCAACCCTACTTCACCAACCGCCCAACCATACCAACCAAAACCATGGACCATAAACCAAAGGGAATACAAAGATATAACATGAAACTAAATCCAAAAATGTAATAGGATGGAACAACTAACAATATCGTCCAATGATGTCAGCCCATCGGCTTATTCCAATGCCAAGGCCAACACCAATACTGATCCCGCCTAGATCAACCCCTAGAAGTACCACAAAGCCTCTATCCAAAAGATTAAAAAAAATTGGTTGGGACATTCCCCCAACCATAGTCAAAACCAATATCCAAGATAAAGGAAAAGTGTTTAAAAAAATCCACAAAATGAAATTATGTCTTCTAAAAGGATAGAAGCTCACCACTTTAGTCCAAATGCTGATACTGAATTCACGTGCTAGACAGAAGGAGTAGAATGTCGATTCCTGCATAGCATGGGTAAACAGTCACCAGTAGATGGGGTTAGCAAATAGCTGCTAGCATGAAACTCAGGGTAAGGATAAAATAGTGCCATTCATAAATTCAAGTAAAACCATCCACAATTCATACAACTATACATATTTATGTGTCGGTAAAAGGGACCGATTTTAGCATGCACTTAAAACCGTTACATGTGTTGTGTAGATTTGTCGTCGTAACCACCTACGAGTGACATGTGTTCAGCTCCCCCTGCTGAAAGGGTCTTTATGTGTGTCACCACACAACCGGGAAATATCCCATGGGATGACTAGTACATCCCTCCAATATAAAACATGACACTCGCACGTGGTCATCAAAGACCCTTCACATCGTCAAATATGAGTTTTGGGTTTTGGTCCCCTCGGGACAGCCACCTTCCACGGTAGCTACACTTCCCACCATTAATGGCCAATTAAACCATGTACAAATAATCTATTTGTAATTTATTAACCAAGGCCAATTTTGGTGGTATCATTATACCATCCCTTAATTTCAAGTAATATCCATAGCCAAACCATTTTGGTTAAGAGGACCTTAGGTGTCTTTTCCATATACCATATTAAATCTACTTGGGACACTTCCATGTTCTCCACAAGAATAACCAGTTAACCTTTTTGAACTGTTTAAACCATGCATAAATCCTTTACCAAGTTTAAAACATGAAAGAGTTCCATTAGAAAAAGTCAATGCAATAAACATATCTTTATAAGAATTTTATCAAACACCTTGGGGGAACAATATAACTAAAACCAATTACAAATACCATTAAGCCATTACCATGCAATCCAATTGTCCAAACCCACCATTAATACATATAAAATCATAATTAAAACATAGAAAGCCATAACCAAGCATTCAATATCCAAACCCCCAATAATAGTTGAAAACCATAATCATGAAATAGTAAAACCATGAAATCAATCATATAAACCATGCCTTTAGTTGAAATTACAATGAGGGAAGAGAATCAGGACTTAAACTGAAGAATTGATGGAAATAAATCACCAAACCAATCCCCAAAGCAATCTACAAGATGAAACTCTAACTTCCTTGACCCAAAAGATCTTGAGAGAATTAGTGAATGTTTAGGAATAATTTCTAAGTGTTAATGAATAGAATAATAGGGTAAATAACCTATTAAGTATATTACAAGTTTTGGGTCCTAATTAGGGTAAGTAGGGAAATGTCTAAAATACTCTCACTTAAATTCCTTAAAAACCCATCACAGGGATACGGCTGACCCTCTTACGAGTCGTACCCTTCCTGATAATTGGATTCCACCAGTCGTACCCAAGCCTTAACCTCTGGATCATTCACTTCCAGTATAAGACTTATCCATTAAAATCATAACCTCAGCATATGATTCGTACCCATGATTCGTATCCATGGTAGAATGAATTTCCAAGAGGATCAAACACTGGCCACGATATGAGTCACCGATACGACTCATACCAAGCCTTATGATTCGTACCCTAAGTCATAACCATTACAGTGATCAAAACTATCCCACAAAATAACACTGGTCAATATACGATAGGACCATACCATTCATACCCCAGCATATGGCTCATACCCATGAGTCGTATAGGGTCCGGAGAATCAAGATGTTTTACTCTGATACCATCTTTGTCAGGACCCAAACCATAGCTTAGACGTGAAGGGTTTCTTATGTCACACGTGGATTGGAGATCACACCTTACACTAAACCAAACCAAACACAATATCCCCAATGTCGAATAAATTCTTAACATATAACAAGAGAGGTTCAAAGAATAAGGAGTATATCTATAAACGATAACCATCAACTGTCTAAAAAAACCGACCAACATCATCCAAGTCTACAGTAATCAAACAAAGTCTTCTAACACAAGAACCAAAAACTAGTTTTGCTCAAGACATATCCCCGACTCTGACAGATGACAATGATAATGAAAATGATAATGTTAATGATATGTGTAAGCCTTCCAAAATATTAAAGCTCATCAATTAACCACAATAAACTGAAAAATCAATTCGATCCACCAAACTCTATGCAGGAAAAGTAGAGGTATCTCTAGTGCCTGCATCGCATAGGGATACAGTGTCTGGAGATGATTAGTGGGTGAACACTATCATGTAACTCAGGGATAATGATAACATAATATCGCGATCAACAGTTCAAAATCATTCACAACCAATGCACAGAATTAAATGTATATACTTATATATCACATGTTGGGATAAGGAACAAGGCTTAATATGCACTTTAAATATTTTTGCCTAGATTGTATAGCTTAACCCTCATAACATACATAGGTACCCATGGGCTACATGGTCTTAGATCTCCCTCAATTGGTAAGGCCCCAGTGTGTGTGGCTGCACAAACCAGAGGATATACATATGCCCTATAAAGGACTCGAACCTCTCTATATCTCAAGGTGACACGGGCACTAGATAATGTAATAAAATAAGGGGGATTCAAATCTCCCAATCATATGATAATAATATTAAGGAGGACTAGAACCTTTCGATTATATAAAACCCCACATCTACAATTGCAGTTTCCAATATGGGTTTCTCAGGACCACCACTTCCACAACTGAGCTACAAAATCCTTATTAAAGCTAAATTAAAACAATTATCACACATTTTTGTTCATTGAACCATATTTCACATTAAGGCATACATTGTTGGTATCGCCATACAAACTATACTTGCAAGGTAATAACAACATGCCAAACAATTACAATACTTGAGGGAATTCACAACCTCTTTGGTTCAATTATACAATAACTTATGAAAACACAAAACCCACAAGGTTTGATTTAAAACCATTATGTCGTGTTATGTTTTTCACATGATTCAAATATCAAGAGTAGTTCAATATACATACTTTTCATATTGAAAACCAATTATACAAATATGGAGTTGAAGTCATAAAACCTTCAAAAGTCACAAGTTTGGGAAAATCACAATTCCCTAGTTTATTCACCATACCCATGCACCCATAAGTTCAAAATTGTAATTAAAGCACGAATAATCATATGTAAACCATGGGAAACATTGTTCAATCAGTAAGCATTCAAAACCCTCAACCCTTATTTCAAAACCACTATTAATAGCTCATGAACAATAATTTAAAACATATGTTTTTAACTAACTAACAATGACGGAAGAGTAACATGCCTGAAATACCAAGTTTCATAGAAAGAACTCAACCCTTGGGCGCATGAATGACCTATTTCTTGGAAACCCAAAATATGGATACTTGAGAGAAATTGAGAGAGCTTTGAAGTGTTTTAGTACATGATTGATGATAAATAACCCCCCCCCCCCCAAGTGCTTTATGAACATGGGATTTTAATTGGGTGAGAAGGGAATTGTCATAATTTCCGTCAAATAAAAAGATAAAATTTAGTCATTAATGACTACGGGTCACCATAAAACTCGTATAGACTCATTACAACTCGACAACCTTATTCATGGCCATGATAATTCATAAGACACCCACATACTGGTGATCGTACAAATGGGACCCTATGACAGTCAACATAAAACCCAATTGGGTAAACAATGGATATCCTATGATTTTCACCTAATGACTCATAATAAGCCCTTACGAATCTTAGTGAGCCACTCGTACTTAGATAAGAACTTTGCTACATACTTTCTAATTTAGATACAATTGGGTCTCTAGGACCCATCAAGACTCCCTACGCCTCGTATATCTAAGTCGTACTCAGGACAACAACTCAAACACCATTCACTGGATACCTTATTACTAGGGTCACATGACCCATCAAGACACCCTACAACTCATAGGGGTAAGTCATAGTCGAGACAGTTAGGATAAAATTTTAGAAATTTTCAAGGACTAAAAATAGAAAGCATTACTAGAAGTAGAGTAGAGCAATAGATAGGGGAGTGGATGTTATATGATCTAAAGTACTCCTTTATTTAAGACCTGAGGTTGTTTAATGATGATGATGGGATAAAGTAGTATCATTAGAGGGGCGTAGAGTATAGGGTCCCATGGCTTACGCTAGCACCTTTAACTCTAAGTTAGGATTTTACATAGAAGTAAATATGTAGTTATACTCAGTCCCTCATAGTTATGTGTTTCATGGGGGAATTAGGTTATTGAAATGGATGAGTATTGTTTTCATAGATGAAAAGGCTAGTGGAGAAGCGCGGTTATATGTATGGGTTACTAGATACTTTATTTAGGATGGAGGAATCTACTTGTGAAGATGAAGAGAAAATGAACTCCAAATATCTATTCCTATTTTCTACTTGGGATAATCGTACTTAAGGTATGTGATTCCTTGGTATCTTTTTTTCTGACTTTGTTAAAGGAAATTTTGTTTCCTTTATATCTTTGTTTTATGTCTTTGTTAAAGGTAAGGGTGGTTTTGTACTGTGTTAAATTGTGTTAATGGATGCCCTATCTCATTATTTGAGTATGAATGATTTTAAGTGGGGAATAATGAAACACCCTAGATATTTGGTCCTTGAAAAACACCTGAGCCTTGGCTTAGTATCTTACATACGACTCACCATATGATTCATAAGGTGTATTGAAGGATCACAAACCCCACTCATAGGGAGGCCAATAAAGATTTCCTAAGTTATTGCCTTGGTTAGAACTGGGTGGTTATGAGTCATAATGACTCTATACGAGTCTAAATGTACCAATTGTAGGGTGACTAGTATGTTACCCAAATTCTTCTGTCTTGGTTACAACTAGGGCCTAACAAGTCATACGGTTTCTTGATGAGTCATATGGTTTGATTCGTAGAGTCACCAGAGAGGGGTCCCTTAGCTACTGTCAAGACTATGACTCATGGTGACGATTCGTGGTGAGTCCTTAAGAGTCATATTATGACTCGTAGTCACTATCGATAATTTTTTAGCTTATGATGAAGGGAACTTTGGACATTTCCCTCTTTTTCCATTTAAGACACACGACCATAAAAAACCTTTGCGGTATTATTTTCATCCTTTATCAAATCAAAACACTCTCTGAAAATCCCTTAAATCCCTAAGGCAAGAACAAGCTAGGGTCTTAAGAAATTGGCATCTAGAGCTTCTAAGGGATGATTTCTCTCTGTAAATCTTGATATCTCTGGAATGTTACTCTCCCCTAAGTATTATTAGTTTAAATAATATGTTCAAAAATTGTCAGTCATGTGGTTTTAATGTTTGTTTTGGAACATGGGTTAAGGGTTCTTGAATGATTTTATTCTTAAATAATGTTCCCATGGTTTATGGTTTATACATACTTGCTTATATTTTATTGATAGTTTTAATCTTATGGGGTGCATGAGCATGGTGAATAAACTAGGGGATTGTGATTTCCCTTAATTTTGAGAATGTTGACAATTGAATGTGTAATAACCTCAACACAATCTTGTGAAATTGAATTTGAACATGAAATTATGCACATTGAACTATTCTTTGACTATTGCATGGCATAAGAGGCCTATTAAAAAATAAATGTGTTTGAGTTTCAATTAACTAAATGGGTTTGAGTCCCAATTGACTAAATAGGTTTGAGTCCCAATTAGTTAAACATTTTGAGGTCCTGTTGGTTGATGGGTAAGAGTCCTATTTGGCTAAATATTTTGGATTCTTATTTACTATTGGGTTAGATTCCCAAATGGATAAATGGGTCAGAGTTCTATAGGTTAAAGGGTTCGAGACCTCATTTTCTAGATAACTTAGTTTGGTAAAATGATAAGCTTACTAATGTAATGGAATGATGATATCTTTGATGAGCCAAAATGAAAGACTCCTTGCTTATTAATTGAGAATGTGTATAAATATTTTAATTGGTCCTAAAGGGAGTAATATAGAAAAATTGTGAAGGTGGAGCTCCTAATGAACCATAACTAAAAACCATGTTTGCCGACGCAAAAGTCTATATGATCGGGTGGTTTGAGTCCCCATTATTACATGATAGAGTGTTCATTTCACCCTTGATATATGACAAGGAGGTTCAAGTATAATATGCATATATTTTATGATTATTCTCTATTTCGTACGGCTACCCGCACTGGATCCCGACCAAGGGGTAAGAGCTAGGGCCCATATAGACCTTGGGTACTATTAAGATGGTTAAGCTACATAATCCAGGTTAATGTTTTACTTTATTCTAAGCCTTGTTCCTTATCCAAGAATTTGATATATATATGTATATGCATCGAATTATGTGTATTAGATTTGACTGATTTTTAAACTATTAATATTAGAATTATTTTATCCCTTACTTGAGTTACATGCTAGTACTCAACCCGCTAACCATCTCCAAATATTGTATTCTTATGTGATGAAAGAACCAAAAATA
The DNA here is from genome assembly GCA_030864215.1 of Capsicum pubescens. Classification (NCBI taxonomy): domain Eukaryota; kingdom Viridiplantae; phylum Streptophyta; class Magnoliopsida; order Solanales; family Solanaceae; genus Capsicum; species Capsicum pubescens. The sequence goes on from CM061546.1 coordinate 116,808,018, forward strand.
ATTTTACTTTTTTTGTACAATGATTAGGTGATCGTGGGATAGCTCATGAGTCATATTGAAGTGGTGAGATTCCATACTTTGGAAGACCCCATTTCATAGTCTGGTTTCATCATGTCATAGACTATTCTATTGGTTATTTTGGCTATTGTTAGGGGCTTGTCCCAACCTAAGACATCTGTTGGGTTTTTAGAGGCTTTATGGATTATTGTGGACTAGGTACTGGTTGCTAATGTATCTTAGACTTTTTGAAATTATCTTTATCTATCTTGTTATATGTTTAAAATTCAGCCAGTATTAGTGTATTGTGTTTTATTTGAATTGGCAAAGGGGGTGTTCTCTGGTCCACGACATACTTGAGATACCCATCATAGCCAGGCCCTGGATAAGGTCATTAAAGTCATGATGATCATAGCAGGTAGAGTTCTTATAAAACCTTGCAGTGTTTTTGGAATAGGTCTTTAGGACATGACAGCCATTCTTTATTATAAGAGGTAGTATCTCAGATATTCTAGGATCTTGTCTTTATTGTGGCAAGATGGGACATAGGTTTGGAGAGTTCCCCAAATATGAGTTGGTCTTTCAGATAGAGTTAACATATATTCCCACCAACCTAGAATTCTTGAGGTGGATTATGATTGTAGGACAGATGGACATTGTAGTAGAGAGGACTCTCAATTTTAGTTGGCCACCCATTTAGGCTTAGTTCATGTTTCTCAGAAGGGTTAGAACTTCTAATATTTTTTATGACTACAGAAAGATCAGTCACTGGTCTAGAGAGAGTACCTAATGTTGGATTATTAGTCATTCAGCTTATCCAGATCAGCCTCATGATAAGTGTGGCACCTTCAGTCAGAGATAGTGTGTTTGGCACCTCGGTTGATGATTCAGTCAGTCAGTCTGAGTTTAGACCCTTTCAAATATATTCTCCCTTAGATCTATTAGGTATGTGATTATGGATTTCAGCATGATAGGTGTATTCTCATTTCCTGCATTTAACTTTTTTCCTTTATTTGTATTAAGGTCTTCGTACCCATTGATGATTCTATGCCTTGATGAGTTCATATTGGTTATTGTGTGCCTTTTTATTGAATTCATGATTAAGTTACTACCTATGTGGTTTATTTCACTTATTAGTAGATGGAGTAGATTTGGACTGATATTTTCTCCCTATGGGTGTAGCATTTGGGTTTGAGTCCTATTTATCTTGGAATATTGGCCTTATTGTGGCTTTTGAGTGGTTCTTGTAATTGATTTTTATTTTTGGTACAACCTATTCATTATATTGATGTTTATATTATTGTGGCTATTATTGTCATTACTTACTGTTATTTATCCTCACTGTGTTGCTATTTAGACTAGCGCTATCTAGATAGATTCCATTTTTCGTGGTTCTTATTTGGTGGCTTGAGCAGCTATAGTCTGATTTGATGATTTCTTCCCAATATCAAGGCAAGTTTGATCATTTTTCTCTTTTGTTGGATTTGTTAGATTAATTGTGGATTTAGTTATGGTATCAAAGGTAAGTTGACCTTCTGTAGTTCTATATGGTTCTAGAGATAGGAATTTAGTTATATTGCTCGTTCATGAGTTTGATATTCATAGACTTGCCTTCTGAGTTGCGGAGGTTTTTGCATTAGCCATCCCTTATATATAACCTATTTTTGGAGCTTGTCCAGTTTTGGATTTGTTCTTTATTTGTGGTTGTTTTATCACCCGATAGTGGTTTTTATATTGATGTAATAATGTCTTGGATTCATCTCCTTGAGATGGTTTGCTCTTGGTACTAGTGAGGATATTGGATGCTCTTTTCTTACTGTGAAATAGTTTTTGTCTAAAGTGAAGTTAGAGAGTTAGGGGTAGGTTGTCTTCCCTGTGATCGCTTCTTGAGTTGGCAAATAAAAAATTCTTCATCTTGAGTTGCTTGGCTTATTTTTTGGTTGTGATCTTAACATTGACATAAGTGTTAGGCTTAGTACTTCTTTTCTTTATTAGTGAGGCGATTCATGGGTTGTTTGAGTTTACTTTGGTGGATTTTGGAAATACCTATTTAAGAGTTGGTTTGGCCTTATAATATTTTGTGTAGTGCATCTCCTTGATGATATATGCCTATGTATATTATTTACCAAGATGGAGTATTGGACTAGTTATTTGTTGGCGTATATTGCATTTCTCTGAGTTGGTAGAGTTTTTGCTATTATTAGTGTGGTTTGTAACCTTACGGGAGTCCTTGAGTATGTTTTGGTAGTTCATTCCCTCTAGCGAATATGTAGTGGGTTATTGGGATTTCTCAGTCAGTGATTTATTCTTCGGTATAATTTCTATTCTGTAGCTCAGCTTTTTATTTAACATCTTGTAGTGGCGATTTGGAAGTTTTGATAGATTTGGAGTATGATTGCCTACCCGTCTTCAAGTTTGATTTGGTTAGTTGAGATTGAGTGATTCAGCCTCTATGCTGAGATTTTTCTTAAAGTTGTACAGCTTGAGTGTAGCCTTTGTTTTAGATTTGTCTCGATTTGGATTTCATTTATAGTCTAGTTGAGCAGTGTAGCCTTTGTTTTAGATTTTTCTCAATTTAGATTTCATTTATAAGCTGGTTGAGCTTACTTTATGATTACCTATTCTGTCTTCGACTTCTATTGGATTATAATGGATAAGTATTTAGATGATAGCCCATGGAACAGGTATTGGTTCTTTTATCTTTGACCATAGGTATTCAGTATTGTTTGGGGATTTTGGATGATATACTCGGTAGGAGTAATATGCTTGTGTTGCATTCAGTGTGGTTTCATTCTCTATTTATGGGACATCCCTGAGAGGATTATTCACTGACTAGTAGTTATGCCTTGATCTTTTGGATTTTAGTTTGATTACCATTCGGACTAGTTGTAGCATTGGCATAGATTACATTCCTTAATTATCTCCATTTGTGTTCCCAGATAGCGTGTTATGGTCTTATTCTCATGTTTTCCATGTGGTCTTTCAGTAGAACAACTTCAGTTCTTTGATTCTTCTGTGATAAGATTGTGCAGGTAAGACTCAGGTGATTTTCCTCCAAGTATGGAGCAGTTAGTAGTGTGAAATAGTAAAGGATGGTTATATTCGGATTTGGAGTCAGCTAAAAGACTCATGCCTTGGTTTTCTTTTAGGCTTGGATAAGCCTTTGTTGGACTGTACTTGTTTCACAATGGTATCAGTGTGTTATGGTTTAGTTTTGCATACATCAACCTTTTTCGATTCAGTTAGAGGCCAATTGATGGCTGTATTTGAGTTTTGTCTGTTTAGAAGTTAAGTGAGACAGCTGGTTAAAAAAGGGATACATATGTCAAAATACCTCGGGAGTGTTATCTTTTCTTAGAGGCTATATGGGAGGTCATTCTTGGAGAATGTGGGTCTAGTACCTCGTTCTTTCGAGCTTTTGAAATCATCCTATCCATTGACTTTCAAGGACGAAAGTCCTTTTAGTAGTGGAAATTATAATGACCCTTTAGGTCATTTCCTTGATTTACATGTTTTTTTGGCATTTCAAGCCTTCCCATAGTGGCTACAAGTCATTTATGACTTACAAGAACTGTTGATTCGATGATCGGGTAGTTTATTTGGATTTTAGGCTCATTTTCCTATTTTGGAGCTTTTATTGGTTAGGATTTGGTCTCGGACTAAAAAACCTAGTTGATGACCTTAGATGCAAATTCTGACTATGCCACCATTTCTGAAATATCGATTTTACGCTAGGTAGATCATTAGTTTGTGTCTTGAGGCACTCGAGCTCAATTCGACCTATGGGTCAAAAAGTTAAAAAAAAATTGGAAATTTGGGGGTCCCCATATTTTGTCAAAAAGACCTTGGATCGAAAATCTAACTTCACCATCGCATTTGAAACATCAAATTTAGTGTGGTTACCTAGTTCATTTATGTGTATCAGATTCTTAATAGATCTCGAAGCCTTGGCGGAAACTTTGAAATTTAAAAGTTTCAACTGATAGTTGGTGCCTCTGTGATCTCACCTCTTGAATAGCGATTGCACCTTAGTGTGTAGAGAAGATAGTGTGATCGCACTAAAGACTGTTGTGATTGCAACACCTGCTCCTGATCCCAAGTTGTGCAATTGCAACATCTGAGTACCGGGAAGGGTATAAATAGACCGCTTGGTCCGCATATTTTCTCATTTCAACTCATGTCTTGAGAGCCAAAAACCCTAAAAGAGAGGCAAATATTGGTGTTAAGCTTGTAGATGCTTTGGGGGAGCTTGGTTATCCATTATTTCATGATATCCCTTTGAATTCATGGTAAGTTTCCTTCAATTTCTTAATAAATTCTTAGAAATTAGGGCTTTGAATTCCTAAACCTTGGGGGTTGATATGAGACCCGAATTATGTTTCATCTTAAATTTTGAGCCCAACTTCCTTGTACTTTGAGGGACCTGATGATGATTTAAATTTTTGGATTCTGTTAGTGGGCCTCACAGGCCCATTTTTGACCCAAATTCAACCCAACCCTTAATATGGAAATATGGGACTTATTTTACTCCTAATAATATGTAGGTTAAGATTTTAATAGCGTAAAGAAAATTCTAGATCATGGAGTGAAGATAGAAGTTTGGTGAACAATTTAAGGATTTGTGGTTCGTCTTCGATATAGGCTTCTGTCTACTCTTTTTTTTAAATGATGTGTTTTATATATTTCATGTGAATGTTAAGATTGATTATGGGGAGAATGACTTTGTCTTGATTACTGATGTTTAGGGATTCAATGATGGTTTGACCCATAAGACGAAATGCTTATTACACTTTTAGAATCTTATTTCTATCTCCCTAGATTGAACTAATTTGTAGAATGGACTTGATATGATTCTAGGTTTGGGATTTGGTTTAAGCATTAGAAGCATGGTCAGTATGATTGTAACACCCCAAGTTTTGGAAACTGAAAATTTTAAAGTTTTGAGCTCACTGTCCAGGGTATGACTTAGGTGACAAGTCGTGAAGACTTCTCATTAGTCGTTTGGTCCCAGTCGTAGCCTAACCAGCAATTTGACCAAAGTTTTTGTCCTGAGTATGACATGGACCTCATTAGTCATGGGGAGACATTATGAGTCGTACGGTGATACTCGTGGTTCAACCAGTGTGATGGTCGATTATTTTTGCTATAAAGATGACTATAACCCTATGAGTCATCATCTATGGTCACGAGTGGTGGGGTGGGACTCGTGACCTTAGTAGTAAGGTTTCCCTGAGTCACTTCCCAGACTACTAGTCTAGGAAATGACTCGTGTCTAGCCATGAAGACTCATGACGTAACTCGTAACGACTGGCGACAATTTTCTTGTGTTTTAATTAGGGGTACTTTGGTCATTTCCTCTCTTCCTCAATTATAACCCACGATCATATAACACCTTTAGGGTCTCATTATCATAAAAACACATATTAAATACACTAATATCCTCTCTTAAATTCCCCAATCAAAAGCAAAGCTAAGGTATCAAGGGTTGGTCACCTAGGGGCTCAATGTGTGGGTTCTTCTTCAAACTCTCAGTGTTCTTAGACATATATCTCTTCCCCAAACTTGTATTTATTATGGCATGCAATGGATTGATATTCCCGTGGTTTTAATGTGTGGTTTTGGAATTTGGGTTGAGTATTTTGGATGGCTATTTGTTTAAATGATATTCCTATGGTTTACATGCAATTGTTTATGCATTATTGATGGATTTTGAAAACCATTGGGGTGCATGGAAATGATGATGGGATGGGGTTCGTGTATTTATTATATGATTCATATAGAATAAATCGTAGCCAACCCAGTGGAGGTGCCAAACTTTTTGCCTTGATCACGACTAGACTCAATGAATCGTAAGGACTCTATAAGAGACATAAGCTACTAACTGTAGTGTGACCAGAGTGTTACCCAGGTGTTTGTCTTGCTTGCGACTATGACCCCATGAGTCGTATGGTCACTTAATGAGTCATGCGGTGTGAGTTGTAGGGTTACAAGAGACGGTTCCTTTAGCTACATTCCAGGCTATGACTCATGGTAACGAGTTGTAGTGTGTCCTTACGAATCGTCGGGAGACTCACCATCATTAGAGATAAATTTCCATCTTTTAATTAAAAGCACTATGGATATTTCCCTCTTTCCCCACATAAGACTCATGAAATTAAATGATATTGGGCACCCTATTTTCAACACTTATCAATTGCAAGCACTATGTCAAACTCTCTCAAATTCCAAAATTGGAAGAAAAGGCTAAGGTTTTAAGAAATTTGTCATCTAGGGATCTAACGGTGATTTCTTCTTCAATTTTTTGGTGACTAAGGAATGTATCTCATTCTTTAAACTTGTGTTTTCATTATTGCATGAATTGGTTTAATGTTCACATGGTATTGATGTTGGGTTTTGAATGATGGGTTGAGGGTTTTGGAAGTAAATTGTTTAATTTTTTTTCCTATGAATATTATGGATTTATTATGCATTGAATTGATTATCTATGAAATCATTGGAGTGCATGGGAATGGTGAATGAGGTAAAGGAGCAAGGATTCCCCAAATTTTCAAATATTAGAAATAGAGGTACAAAGATTCCTCCAAACAACTGGATTTTTGTATTAAAATTGATGAGAAACCCAACCCACTTGCATAAATAGTTTTGGAATGTGCATAATAATTTGTCTTGGACTATTTTTCTTAAAACTAATTCATTTCATAAATGGCTAAATGGATAATAATGATCTTGAAAAACTTGTGGGATACAAGGAATCCCCCAAGTGGATTTAATAATGTAGTTTGGGGGTACAAGGAATCCCCAAATAATGGCTTAATGACATACGCTTGCAAGCTTTATTTGATATGACGATACCACTTGATAATACCTTAATAATTGAATCCTTGAATTAATGGATGGGTTATGCAATAAAAAGTTTTAATTGGTCTTAAAGAGGGTCATGTAGCCAGTCATGAAGGTGGAGGTCCTGAGAGACTGATATTGGGAACTCACATTTGTCGGCATGAGGGTTGTCATTGATGATTGTGATCTTGTATCACACTATATACATTTACATTATAAATTGAGTAGGGTATAAGGATTCCCCGGCCTTTTATAATATCTCTAGTTCATGCGGCCAACACTCACTAGGGCCCGACCAAGGGGAGACACTGGACCTATATAACACATGGGTTATTTTTATATTGGTCAAGATACACAATCCATGTAAATGATTTAAAGTTCATCTTAAGCCTTGTTCCTTACACTAGCATGTGATATATAAACAGGTATATGCATATGATTGTGTGCATTGGATTTTGACTATTTTTGAACTATTGATCATGGCATTATTTTACCCTTTTATCCCTAAGTTACTTGCTAGAGCTCAACCCTCTAACCGTCTTTGGATGTTGTATCACCACGGGATGTTGGATACGAATACCCTTCTAGTTTTCTTGCATAGTGATAGGATTTTAGGGTGTCGGCAGTTAGCTTGAAGTGGAGAGCTTTCATTCTTTGGAAGAGCTTCATTTCATGGTTTTGCTATTCTCTTATGTCATTACCTATTCATAAGGTTTCTTTTGGCTATCATTTGGGGCATGTCCCGACTTCGATTATATTCAATTTTTCATAGAGTATTTATGAATTATTTTGGATTGGGTAATGGTTGTTGATATTTGGTAACGTCCAAGCTACACCTTTTCTCAGAAGATTATACGATTGCTCTCAAATATAGTAACCCAATGAAGGTTAGGGTTGAATTCCAAGGGAATACGTGGACTGTGTATTTCAAATGCTATAATCAATGGAAAAAAATTGGAAAAGTAAATAGGGTGATTTGAATAGAAGTATCGAATAAGGAGCAAATATAAACGTCGGTTGTGATCAGTATTGGTGAACACTAGGATTGTGTTCCCCCTGGCTTCTCAACTTTTTAGGCTTATCATGCTTTGTTGAACCAACCTGATACCTTGCATACAGAATTGATAAGTTATGTACCCTCTATAGTCTTTTGGACGAGTAGAAGGATTTCACCCTTTACCTTTTGAGTCTCAGGATGTTCCTTTACTAACCCTTATCTTGATCCCTGTTAAATATTACCTTTTTAGTTTCTAGTTATTAGATGAAATCTAACCATCTTACTACAATAAACCCTAGAAGTGTGGATCGATAGTTAAACTCCAAATTATTGTTGTATTTATCATTTCCTAGTACCTACTCCTCTTTAGGAGTAAGTTGCAATAATATAGGTGGGATCCTAATGTTTGCCACCCATTAAGAAAACTATTATATTGAAGATAAAGCAATACATGCATGGGTATCGATTCATAATAACAATACCACTTCCCCAACTTCGTCAATCTGCCAGGGTTTTCACAACCCTAGCTATGGGTTTCTAGTCGTACATGCTTGCGAAGAAATCAACAACATTCATAATTGAAAGCGTAGATGAAATCACAATAATAAGAAGTAGAGAACCCATAACGATAATTGGATTAATTAACCAATGTCAATACAAAAGAATCCCAAGATTAAAATCGAATCTTGGATTCAAAATATATTTGTGATTATCAAAAGTGTATTCTATCTACTAAAAACACATAAAGGGTATTTATAGTACATGAGAAAACCCTAAAACCAAAGCCCGAACAAAAAAGGAAAAAACTGGGTCGGTGGCCACATGTGGTCTGTACCTACTCCTTCACCCAGGGAGTGGGTAGCACATATGATCTACACTTGCGCATTGAACCTAGGAATAGGTAGTACCTTTGGTCAGTAGGGTGAGCAGGTACAAGCCACGGGTTCCCATGGAAATAATCTTGCAAGTCCGCCCTCGAGATTTTGAACTTCTAGCACTTGATTTGCCTACTTGAGGTCTAGATGTTGACTTAGTAATTGTTGAAAGTCATCTTTTTAGATCTTCTTCAATTCTCGAACATGCTTTGATCACGAACAAATTGAAAAGTATCCCAAACATTCATAATTGCTCCAAAAAGTACCAAAAACACCTCTTATAACCCTTTTCACGAACTTAGCATCCAAAATATGATTTCATGTAAAACATACACAAAACGCATCATATATAACAAAACAATATCAAAAACTTGCATATTTTCCTCATTTTAAGCGTCGAAAGTGCTATATTTCTAAAGCATGTCAACACCATCAACTTAGAACGTTTGCATATCCTCAGTAAACAAAACAAAAACAATGCTTAACTAGGAGAATCTAAGTTATTCAAGGCAGTCAGTAAGCACTTTAAGCTCAAAACACAACACCCCCTCCAATCTTACTTTTCTAAACCAATTATGTATGAACATGAATCCTAACAATGTTACCCAATGGGATCAAGGTATGGAAATTACATTAGCAACAGACAACCCCTCATATATACAAGTTCAATTAACCAAAACAAGCAAACAGCTAGCAATATGACTCAAGTGCCCTCATAATAAGGATGTCCAACTCATTCATATGAAATAATACATGTCAATGAAGGGACAGTCAAGAGAAACTCACACTCAAAAGAGAAGTTCCAATGAATGCATGTCAAATACTATAGGCTTGCACTTATTTTCTTTACCTTAGTTTTCAGATAATCAAGTTAGGATCACTATAGGAGTTTTCTCGGCTTATAATGTAGGCATGGGGCTTGGCATGGAACATATGGACATATCAAGTGACTAAGCCTCCTTCGCACTACATTAACCTTGGGGTCTAACTTACTAGCCATTTTTTAATTTATTTTCTCCCTTTTTATTCTTTATTGCACATTCATGTTGGGTGTGGTCTTTTGTTCTCTCTTTTTCACTTTTTCACAACTTTTTTTTCTTTTTCTTTTTCTTTTTCTGTCAGACCTATCCCTACTAACTTTTTCTCTTATTTTACCCTTGTACATACCCACTTTACACAATGTACCCCTATGATAGCCACCCTAAACTTAGACATTTTGCCTAAGTTGAGATGCATGATATCCAAGAAGGACCAAGGCCAAAACGGGTTCATTATAGCATAAATGGGAGGGTGTACAGGTGAAACAAGAAAAATAGGCTACAAAGCTTAAAACAAGGATCAATGGATACAATTCACACATAGAAGTTCATTTAGGCTAAAAGTGGACTGAAATGAAAAAATAGCATATGATCCTTTCCTCACCGACTATCTTTCAACCTAGACAAGACTAACCAGGCATGTTCTGAATTCAACCCATAAAGGGAACTTGGTAATATCTCACACACACATGAAATAGAGTCAATATTACAAGCTACTACCTATCTGGTTCATGTAATTATGAGCAGGTGATTATCATGTCCCTCATCCTAATGTCATAACAAGATCCACAATGTTCACACATATACATTCACACAATTCTAAAACACAAAATTTTAAAGGGGCATCAAAAATCAATCAAAACATAACTACATCCCTAAATACTTAAAAATCTTCTAATTACATGAAAACAACACAATATGAAATAAAATACAATACAATGCAAAATTATCCTAGACATGTTGGTTCTACAACCATACCACAGTCAACAGGAAAAGGACCATGGCAATGACAACCCAAGGCAGCTATGGTACATCCCACCCATAACTAAAAATTGTGCACTATACCTAATGCATTAAAATAATAGAAAACAAAGGGAATGAGGACTTATATAAGACACACTAGGAGTCTATTTCATGATCTTTCCCAGATGGGGGTATATCACCAGGGAAGGCCATGGTGGTGGTGGTGGTGCACTATGAGAAGATGCAACCGCATCTAGCTCAGTGCACCTCTACCTATCAATAAATGTAGTTCCTATTTAATCATAAGTAGCATTTTTAGGGCTTTCTCATATGGCCTGTCTGGATTCAGCAATTCCCCTACTCGGTCTCTATTGGTCCTAGCTACAGGAACTGCCACATAATCCATAGTGAATACATCATGTACTAGGACCATTCAAAGGAGATAGCTTAATAATTGGGGATACAACTAAAGGAATGGCTAATATGTGGCTTTCAATGAGAGAGAACACCTATGCTCACAAGATATCTACCTCCTTCCTCCTATGTCCTAGATTTAACATCTCAATCTCTATAAACCAGTCTTCCATACATCTCTTATAAATGCTTGGTTCATATGGTACACTAGCTTCTGCAGCAACATCCTCATCTGTAGTATTTTTATAGACACCAATCACATATTGTCTAGCTAATGCACTATTATACACACACCAAACACTACCTGTTCATTATTCAGTTTGAAGGTGATCTCTCCCAAGTCCATATCAATCAATACCCTACCAATGGATAGGAAGGGTCTACCCAATATAATGAAGGCTTGAGAATTCACCTCATAATCAAGAACCATGAAATCAGTGGGGAACATAAAGGATACCACGCTTACTTCTATGTCACATATGACATCCTTCGGTTTTTTCACAGATGAGTCAGCCATTAAAAGCTTTATGGATGTAGTTGAGGTCCCGCATACTCAATAGCTTGTCCACAACTAGCGGCATCATATTTACTCCTAATTCTAAGTCATATAAATCTTGCATGACATTGAAAGGCCTAAAAGAATATAGAATGGTGACTACTCTGAGATCCTCCTTCTTTTCTACTAACAGTAAGGAAGGGGTTGCACTATAAGGGTGTTCATGATCATTGGTCTTAATGACCTAGTCCTCTCCTTTATCATATTCAAAATTATAATCACCTTATGTCAACTTCTCTGACTCTATCTCAAGTATCTCATCGCCATCAGTGCTATCAATCTTTAACTCCTTAATAGTAGGTATAGGGGGATCATTAGTAGTGTCACCACAATTAGTGGTGATAGCTAGACAATGACTTATAGTTGTTGGACTCTGAACTTTTTCACTCAGAAAAGTAATTGGCTATTCATGTTTGATCATAGTAGACATTTTCCCAAACTGGTACTCTAACTTATTGATAGTAGTGGCATGAGACTCCACATTTTAGGTCAAACCTAAAATGTCATCCTTAATCTCCTTAAGGTTGTTCTCCTGATTTTCTTTTCCTTTCACCAGTTTGGCGAGCATCTGTTCCATTCTTGAATTTGTATCTCATCTACCAGGAAAAATATATTTGTCTATCTTCTCCTTGTAATCATCTCTCTATTTTTTATCACCATCTTTTTCCCTATTATGGTCTTTATATCTTTCATAATAGTTACGACATTGGTTCGATTGCCCTTGGTCTTAAAGACCCTCTAACTAATGATCTGGATACCTATCCTCCTCTTCTAATTTAGACTCATAAGCTTTAGAAGTTGTACCCTGTGCTTCTACTGTATGAACTTTTTCAAAATTCACAATCACAAACTGTTTTTCTAGAAACCCAAGATCAGTCCCCCAATAGAGCAATCTCTTGCGCAGCAGAATTATCAGCTATTCTCTGGTTAGCGCCAATAGCATAACTACCAGAACCCCTCTCAACCTCCTGAGTTTGCCACCCTCGGTTAGTGAGCAAGATTTGATCCATTATACTAGAAGTTATCCTCCATCGCAATCTCATAAAGGCCTCTCCATAGATAGTATCTACCATAGCTCTAGAATGGATGGTCAGGGCTCTATAAAATAACACCAATAAGTTTATCCCTAAAAGCTAATAGTTGGGCACCATACTCAGTTTCTTCTTAAACCTGAACCAAGCCTTATACATGGACTCAGACTATAGCAACCTGAAATTATAGATCTCTTCCTTGAGTTGTAACATCCTGGATGAAGGAAGGAATTGGTACAAGAATTATTTGTACAACTCATTCCATGTAGTAATAGATCCTCTTGGAAGTTCTCTTGATGCTTCTCTTGTAAGAGAGAAAGGGAACAATCTCAATCTAAGAACCTTTTTACTCACCCCTAAATATGTATATGAAGTGCATATTCCAGTAAAATTGACTAGATGCATATTTGCATCATCTGTAGGCAATCCCACAAACACACCCTTCATGTATAATAGCAGGAACGTAGCACTAGATATATTAAACTTAATGCCTGGGGCTAAAATAGGAGGAATAATGGCATCAGTCTCTATCAGTTCATCATACCTCATATCCTCTTAATCATCCTCATATAGTTTCAAGTACTGGTATTCTAGGATCACATGGGCTCGGCCATCTAGAACTCTATTCTAGTTTCCAACGAGTACTGCTCGACATTCTACTTCTTGTCTCTACACATCTAACTCTATCTCTCAATCTATATATTGAGCATCTTCTGCTTCCCTCTTCTTATTTTTAGCTTAATCTAACAGCACCTCTATTTATTGGTCAATAATATCTTCAACTTCTTTAGGAGGAGGGTGAGGCCTATCATCACGAACCCCTTTAGAAATATTATCTTTTTTCTATTAGGATCCTCTCTTGATTTGAATTCATAGGATGTAAGGTATTTCATCTACTCCATATGTTAGGTATACACTGGTGTATGCCCAACTAAAAACACAAAACAAAAGGAAAACCCAAAACTACAACAACTTCAAATAACAAATCAACACTGTATTCCCCAGCAACAATACCAAAATTTTGATAACATCCAAGATATACCTCCTCTCATAAGATGATAGGGTCGCTATTAAATATAGTAACCCAATGAAGGTTGGGGTTGAATCCTAAGAAAATACATGGACTCATGAATTTTAGATACTATAATCAACGGGCAAAAACTAGAAAAGTAAATAAGGGGATTTGAATGGCTATATCGAATAAGGAGAAAATATCAACGTTGGTTGTGATTTGCATTGGTGAACACTAGGATTGTTTTCCCCCTTCCTTCTCAAATCCTTAGGCTTATCGTGCTTTGATGAACCAACCCAATACCATTGATAAATTATTTACCTTCTACAGTCTTTTAGACGAGTTGAAGGATTTCACCATTTACTTTTTGAGTCTCAGGATGTTGCTTTACTAACCCTTATCTTGATCCCAATTAAATATTACCTTTTGATCTCTAGTTAGTAGATGAAATCTAACCCTTTTACTAAGATAAACCCTAGAAGCGTGGATTAACAGTTCAACTCCAAATTAATATTATATTTATCTTTTCCTAGTCACTACTCCTCTTTTGGAGTAAGTAGAAATAATCTAGGTTGGATCCTAACATTATCCACCCATTAAGAAAAATATTATATTGAATATAAAGCAATACATCCATATGTATCTGTTCAGAACAACAATAGCACTTCCCCTACTTTATCAATCTCCTAGGATTTCCACAATCCTAGCTATGGGTTTATAACTCATGCTTGCGAAGAAATCCACAAAATTTATAATTAGAATCATAGATGAAATCACAATAATTAGAAGTAGAGAACCTATAACCATAATTGGATTAATCAACTAAAGTCAATACAAGAGAATCCCTTGATCAAAATTAGATCTTTGAATAAAAATATGTTTGTAAATATCAAAAGTATGTTATATCTATGAAAAAATACATAAAGGGTATTTATAGTACATGAGTAAACCCTAAAACCAAAGTCCGAATAAAATAGAAGAAAATAGGGTCGGTGGCCATATATAGTCTATACTTGCTCCCTGACTGTGGGAGAAGGTAGAACTTGTGGTCTACATCTATGGTCTACACTTGCACCCTAAACCTGGGCATAGGTAGTTCTTGCGATCAGCAGGGTGAGCACAGGTACAAGGCACGGGTACTAGATGGAAAAAATCCTACAAGTCAGCTCTCAGGATTTTGGACTTCTAGCACTTGCTTTGCTTACTTATGATCTATAAGTCATACTTGCTGTCCACATATTGACTTAGTAAGTGTCGGGAGTAATATTTTTAGCTCTTCTTCAATTCTCAAATATTCTTTGATCATAAACAAATCAGATAGTGTCCCAAACATCCATAATTATTCCAAAAAGTAGCCAAAAACACCTTTTTTATCTTCTTCATGAACTTAGCATCTAAAATATGATTTCCTATAAAACATACCTAAAATACATCATATCTAAAAAAACAACCTTAGGAACTTGCACAATTTCTCATTTTAAGAGTAAAAATTACTATATTTCTATAGTACATCAATATTCTTAGACTCTTTTGAGATTAAATTTATTCTATATTTTTATATGTTTAAAATTCTTCCGTTGCTAGTGTATTGTGTTCTGTTTGGCTAGGTAAAGAGGGTAGTCTCCGGTCCACGTTGTAATTGAGATTTCTATCATGGACAAGCCCTAATTTTGGTCATGATAGATGTTATCTTGCAAGCATAGTTTTTATGAAAATGCCAATGAAATATACCATGGTGGATGATTTCACTATTTAATGGATGAGTTAGGTGTGCAAATATTTAATTGGGCTTAAAAGGGGTTTTGTAGCTTGTCGTGAAGGTGGAGGTCCTAGGGGAACCAATACTGGAAACCACGTTTGCCGGCATGGGGATCATGATGACCATATGCAGAGTTCACACTTGATATATACAAACATATATCCTAGAATGGCGTGGAGTCCGGTCATTCTATGGACTTTTTTGGATATCTCCAATTTGTGCGACTAACACGTACTAGGGCCCTTCTGATGGGGGGAGACAGAATCATATAGCCCATGGGAGTTTATAGGTTGGACAGAGATACACAGTCCAGGTTAACAATTTTAAACTTCATGCTAAACCCGGTACCCTAGCTCAATATAATTATATATATGTATGCATGAAGGTGAACATGTACATTAGCTTCGGATTTAGTTTTGAAATAGCATTATTGTTTCCCTACCTGAGTTACATGCTAGTTCTCTCCTCGTTAACCATCCCCAAATATTCTATCCCCATGTGATGCAGGGTCTAAAGACACTTCTATTTCCTTACATAGTGGTAGGTGATTTTTGGATTGTTCATGAGTCAGCCTGAAGTGATGAGCTTACATTCTCTAGAAGGCCCTCATTTCATGGTCTTGTCTTTACTTATGTCTTAGACTATTTCAGTGAAGTTTTTTTGTGTATAGTTGAGAGCATGTCCCGACTTAGGATGATGTTTGGTTTCTTAGAGGTTTTTGTGGACAAAGTGTGGGTGTATTATTTTGTGAATTATTAGACCCCTCTTGTCATTTATGATCTGTCTTGTTATATGTTCAGAACTTATTTGTTGCAAGTTAAATTATGTTCTTGTTGGCTAGGCTAATAGGGGTGTTCTCCGGTCCCTCGAAGACTTAAGATACTAGTCACGAGTAGGCCCTGGTTTGGGTTGTGACAAACTTGGTATCAGAGCCTAGGTTCATTGGTCATTAGGTGTCCATAAATCCATGCCAACTAGAGTCTCTTTTATGGGTGTGTATTGCACCACACTTATTACGGAGACACTACGAGGAACTTAAGAATGTTTACCTTTATTTTGAGCTATTTTTTGGGCTATAGAGTCTAAGGTCTTAAAAACTCCTAGAATCTTTGTTTGCTCTCATTTCAAATAATACCTCCTCGAAGATCTAGTGCTTGTAGAAAATCCTCTATTCCTTCTGAGGACAATGTCGATTGACTCGCCCTATTTATGGAGTTTAGACCTAATCTAGGGTCCTGGACCCCAATTGTGCTGCTACACATGGGGTTCTGCCAATCCCCACTAGTCCTTCTGCAGTTGGTGGAACTCACTCTCAGTCACCCCAAGGAGACATTTCTAATGCCGAGTTTCATTGATCTATTCATTTGATGACTCAGTTAGTGATTTTTCAGTCTCCCCAGTTTGAGTGAGTTGGTTCTATTTATCCTCCTTCTGAGGTCACTAGTGATGGCCAGTTCATAAGGTTGAATCCTCTGGCCTTTATAGGCTCTAACGTTGAGGAGGATCCTCGAGGGTTTGTTGATGAAATAGAGAATATATTCAGGGTGATGCATGCGACTAATGTGGAGGGTGTGGAGTTTGATGCATATTAGTTGAAGGATGTGGCATATTAGTGGTATAAGGAGTGGGAATAGTCAAGGGGTGATGGTGTTAAGCAAGCTATTTAGGAGGAGTTTTCTAGTGTTTTCCTTCATTTTTTATTTCCTTAGTAGTTGAGGGAGAATAAGGATGAAGAGTTTGTGAACTTGAGACAAGGTAGGATAAGTGTAAAGGAATATACCTTGAAGTTCCATTAGTTTTCTCGTTATGATCCGGAGTTGGTATCTAGCATGAGGGCTTGGATGAGGAAGTTTGTTTTAGGTTTGTTACATGACTAGATATTGGAGTGTAAGGTTGCGATATTGAACAATGACATTGACATTTCTAAATATGTGGTTTGTATGCATCAAGTTGAGTATGAGATAAAGAAACATACAGAGATTAAGGAAAGTCAGAGTAACAATTCACGTATTTAGAGCAGGGTGAAGGTCAACAAGCTAGTGAAAGGGGTGTAGATAGTGGAGCAAGAAGAAGACTTAGGAAAATTCTGGCTCATATTCAACTACTAGTGTTCCTTATCCTAAGTCATCTGGTGATTGTCGTTTCCAGGATGACTATTTTAAGGCACTGGGTTCCCAGTCTCAGGCTAGTGGAGCTCAGTCAGCCCCACCCTATCCTCTTTGGTGATTTTATGGTCAGCTTTATTATGGTTAATATGATGAGGGGAGTAACTTGTGTTTTAAATATTGCCAGCTTGGTCATATTTAGAGGAACTGTACTTCAGCCAAGGTAGCCACTGGGATAATAAAGTTATTGTTACCACTTCATCGTCTCCTACACCAATGGGTGCTACTTTTTATACCGGTATAGGTCAAAATCATATTTATTCTCTTGCCGCCCAGCAGAAATCTGAGTCATCTCTAGATGTTTTCACTTGCACATTACACCTCTTCTCTTGTAGTGTGCATTGTTTTTTTTATTCATGATCTACCCTTTCATATGTGTCCCCTTATATGGATATGCATTTCGATTTAGGTCCCGAGACAATTCTTGAGCCATTCTCTACGTCTACCATGATGGGTGATTCTATTATGGTTGGAAAGGTCTATAGAGGTTGTGTGGTGTCCATCTTTTATTGGGTTACCTTGGTGGATTTAATAGAGTTGGACATGGTGGATTTTGATGTGATATTAGGGATGGATTGTCTCCATTCATGATATGCTTCTCTATATTATCGGACTCGTAAGGTTAGTTTCCAATTTCCCAATAAATCAATAATAGAATGGGATGGAAGCTCTTAAGTACCTAAGTGGAGGCTTTTTCGTATCTTAGAACCCAGAAGTTGATCTCTAAAGGGTTCCTATATCATCTAGTCCAGGTTAAGGATTCTAATTTTGGAAGTCCTTCCTTGTAATTTTTCTTGGTGGTTAACAAATTTCCTAAAGTGTTTCCTGGTGATATTCCTGGTATTCCTCACATAGGGAAATAGATATTGGGATTGATATTTTATTAGATACCCATCCTATATCTATCCCTCAATATAAAATGGTTTCGGCTGAGTTGAAAGAACTTTAGAAGATTTTAAAGGATCTTCTTGATAAGGGTTTCATCTATCCTATTGTCTTCCATGGGGTGCTTCTATTCTTTTCGTGCATAATAAATATGAGTCTCTTTGGATGTGCATAGACTACCAACAGTTAAATAAGGTAATGGTGAAGAATAAGTATCCTCTTCCTAAGATTGATGATCTCTTTGACTAACTCCAGGGTGCTAGGTGTCTCTCTAAGATTGATCTTCACTCAGGCTATCATCAATTGAAGATTAGGGAGATTTATATCCCTAAGACAATTTTTCAAACACTATATGGTTACTATGAGTTTTTGTTTATGTCATTTGGGTTGACTAATGCTTCGACTACTTTTATGGATCTAATGAATCTGGTATTCAGACATTTTTTGGATTTGTTCATGATAGTGTTTACTGATGATATATTGGTATATTCTAAGAGTGATAAGGATGATAACACATAACTTACATGTCAATTTAAGTACAAGGCGTTCATTGCCAATATAATAACCCAACAAGAGTCAGGGTCGAATCCACGAGGAACAATGTGAGTCGTGAATGGGTAAGTTCGAAATGAAAGTACTTACTAAATTCAAACTTATGATACAAAGATGTAAAAATGGGGGGTTTTAAATGTTTTCAAAGATATGATTAATTTTGGGTTTCGAAACAACTAACTCAAGACTAAGAATAATTAGAATATAATCAATTAAAATGGATCTTGGGACTATGCTTTCTTAGGGGCAAGTTATGCACGGGAACATGATAATTCGGTGCAAATTCTGATCGTTGATGATGTGGTAGTCTAGGTTTAACGTCCTTGAGGCTAGTTCTTCAACAAAACCTCAAAGATGTCACTCATTGACTCTTTCGAGTACCTAATGAGTATGTCAATTAAAGCCACCCAATACCTTAATTAGACACCCCTATTTCTAGGATGGTACCCAAGGGATAGTCAACCTCATATTCACCCTTATGTCTAAGATGTTGAAAATTAGAAAACTAAACCCAATAATTATCTATTAATTTCCTTGGTTCCCACATTCCATTTTCAAGGATGATGAGGGTTCCTAAAGGGCACCCAAACCCCTCTTTCAAGGATGGTTTAAGCTTTTAATAGCTCAGGGTTTTCACCCACAAACCTATTTTGGGTATTTAGGGATTTCACCTATAAATCCCAATCAATTTAATTAAGATATAGTAGAACCCAACACCAACACATTAGCATATACAAAAATGAATCACAACCCACACATAAATGCACCCTATTCGAACATAATCCCAAGAAGAAGAACTAGCCAAATCCCCAGAGGAAGAACTAGCAACTCATATAGATAATAAACAAAAATATACCAAAATCTCCATCAATTTGATTCATGAAAAATAAAGAGAATGCAAAGTGATAAAGAGAATGCAAACCACACTTTAAAATCCAAGGAATCCTCAATGGGATTTGCCAATCCTTCACTTTGGAGTTTTTCTAATTAATTCTTGCCTAAAATTAGTATAAATTCAAGCTCCAAGTGATAAACCCTAAACAAAGGATAGGATAATATGTAAGATAAAAGTTGATGTGAAAATTGAACTAAAACCCATATTTAAGCCCCAATTCCATATTTTCCAAACATTACAAAAATGCCCTTGAAAATTTTTCACACTACCGTGATTGCGATATTTTTACCGCGATCATGACACCGCAATCATGGTAGTCATATCCTGATTTCACTCCACTTGGATTGTTGACTGATCGTGATCGCTACCTTCAGGCCGCGATCGCGGTAACTAAGGGTTGACTCTTGGGCCTGCATTTGCAGCTTTTGTTCTTTTTGCTCACATTTCTTCTTTTTCATCTTCTCCTTATCTCATTTATATCAAGTTTTCTTGCTAATCTTTTCATTTCACTTTTACTTACGTAAATGAGCATTAAGTGAGAAAGTAACAACAAATAAATGTAAAAGCGTGATAATTTATGCTTACAAAATGCTAGTAAGTTATTAAATTGATGACTTATCAACACCCCCGAACTTAAACTATTTCTTGTCCTCAAGTAACCAAGAACAATTCAACAAGGTAGGTTATTTAACTCAATTTCACCCAAAAGAAAACTATACTAAAGAACTAAGCTAACAAAGAACTACATAGACTTTCCAAACATAGCATGGAAACAAGTGAACCAAAATTTTTCAATAAGCACATATTATGAAGAAAGGATGTAAGTTTGTATCAAATAAATCTTCCAAATCAACAAATCAACTTAAAAGGAAACACAAAATCTTCAAAAAATTTCTCCATCTTCGCAATGCAACTTACTTCACCAATTTACCCAAACCGAGAGTAAGTCCCCTACTCCAAAGTATCGATGCCGCTCACAAGCAAGAGTTAGCTCCACACAAAAAAAGACATTGAAATTTATAAAGGAGCTTAATTAATGAAATAATTTACACTCTCTCTCGCAAAAAAATTCAAGTACAATGAGTAGAACCATAAGCTTTCCCTTTATGTTTTTCGCCACTAATGTAGACTTGCCTAGTTTGGAATCACCAAGGTATTGTGGGTCAAGATGAAGGTTTAAAGTGGGGGAAGGGATATTAATGGATCAAGTAACTAAAATACCTCCTTCAATGCAATTTCTCGACCCCTTCTACCCTAAGATTTTAAAACTATCCACCTTATCCTCCTTCAAATCATTTCCCATATTTCCCTATTTATTTTTCATTAGAATTTACAAAACAATTCAAATCCATCATTTTCTTTCTTTGTTTCTTTGGCTTTTTCAAGAGATCTTCTAACTTTAAGCGATTCTTAGCCCCCTTATATGCCTCATTTCTCATCACATTTTATGTTCTAGGCTAAACAACTTTTCCATCAAGTATGTCTCTTTTCCCTAAAGCACATGATTTGACCACCTTACATACACCTTTCTTGGCGTATCTTAGCACATCACATTAATCTCCCCCAAGCTTTGGCTTTCACCTGCATTCCATACTTTTAATCATTCAATTCATCAAAGGATTTTAAATTCCAAAAAGAGGATTTTTAAAAGGGCTTAGATGTTTTCGCAAGGTTATCACTACACAAAGAAAAAAATGGATAAAAAGGCCCAAAGGGGTTAACTAGGGAAAAATCTTAACGTGGGAGTTTGGTATTGTGACTGGTCAAAAATGGCCTTGGGTCATTCTCCAAACCAAGCTTGTCTAGGATTTTTCTTTGAACAAACTCGGGGTAAGTTCTAGACTATACATATGTTCAAAAATTATTCAAACACCTCACCACACATAACATCGTACTCATAAATCAAAAAGTTAATCTCCCAACCAATTTGAGCTTAATAAGTTACTCCGAGTCATGACTCATCCTTGTAAAGAAAGCCAAAAATTAAATTTAATGATCTTACTCAAAAGAAAGATCAAAAATATCCTTGATCTCTCTTTTTTTTCAAAAATAAAAATATCATTTCACTTCTTGCCAATAACATTTTGAAAGAATTTTTGAGCTTTTGCCTCCTCCTAAACAATTAAAGAAAAACTTAAGTGAATGGAAGACAAAATTTTCATTACACTTCATAGGATTCTTTCCTCACAACTCCACATATTGTTCATTTAGTTCATAAGACCCTCGTGGCACTAATGGAACCATAAATAACCCTTTACCCATAAGAATGGCGTCAGCTAATCTATCATAGGGTAAGACAAGCATTCATATCCCTCGGGTTACTTAGACTTTACTTGGAGATGCTATGATAAGCACACTAATCGATCACACCATGGAAACAATATTCATCCATAATTTCAACAAAAAACCACCGGTTATACCACTTTTAAGACCAATTGGACTCAAAGCTATACTCCAAAAACAATCACACCATTCCCCAAGAAAGTTTACCTTAACCTTTACAAGAATATAAGACATTTCTCTCTTATTAAGATTTTAACAAACATATGTTGTGCATGTAAAGTAAGAGCTTGAATAAGTAAAATAACAACACATGTGAACAAACCCAATGCACTAATTCATCACCAAAGACAGGACTTGTAATCATACTAGCCCAATTAAATCACCCAACACTCAATTAAGCAAACAAACCTCAAGTGGATGTTTCATGAAACACATGGTGTGCACTAGTGTATAAAAGCAAAAATTTTGCAATTTAGCATTTGAGACAAGGCACACATTCAAAAATCTTCATCCCAACAACCACATTCTACCAAATTAAGTTCAAATGAATTAAATTTAAACCAAAATAAACTATGGAATGTGATCATCATTCCTATTTTAAAGATCATACCTTGTAAGCTTACTAAAGAGAGGAAAGTGATGAAAAGAAAGTTCAATATACTTATCTGGGGTTTCATTCTTGAGGAACCAATTCCAACTTGTTCTATCAACTATAAACACCTAAAAATAAGATAAAATGAATTAAAAACATTAGAAAACATCAAGAAAAATTTCTCAGGTTGCCTCCCAAGGAGTGCCTTAGTTAAAGTCGCGGCATGACACATTTTACCTATCAAATTTATGTCTCTATTGAAAGTCTTGAAACGGAGGCCCAACTCTAGATCAATACATCTTTGAGGCATTTTGGTAAAGGTGAGGACACAATGAAATATTTTCTGTCTCTCCACTTTAAAGATTTAAACCTTTTACCCAGCTTCACATTAAACTTTCTAATAAGCTCATTGGGTATTGGTGAGAGCATCAAAATTTCACTTGTTACACACCAAATTTTGCATTTATTAGCCTTCAAGTTAGGGGCTTTATTTTGATCTTTTGTAATGACAAACTCTAAAATGTAGGGATTTTCCACCTCATTTCCAAAATTCATCATTTGCTTGGGTGGTTCAACTTTTATCACATCCACCAAGCATAATGTTGAAAAGTAGTTCGAGTGAGGTCTTCTTCCTAAGTTTAGAGTTACATCTATTTTGACATTCTCACCTCGAAATAGACTAGAGCTTCACAAATGATTTCTTGGCTTTTTCTTTTGACTCTAGTACCATTTCCTCAATCTTGGAATCATCTTTCATATTTGGTTCGGTTGGATGGGAAATCACCAAGGTTTCATTAACGTTGAGAACATTTGGTAAAGTGGGCATACCCATGGTATTTGAAAAATTTTCCTCCATACCAACTTTCTCTATACTTTTAATTTCCTCTTTACATGCCCTTATGTCTTGATACATGAGTTGTATGTTATCTGTAAGACCACGCAAAGTTTCCTCGTAGTCCGGGCCTTAGAGCATGTCAAGTGAAGTGTAATTACATCCTTAAAAGATTGAGAAGTAACATCCCAAGTGATTGGTTTTTAAACCATATAGAATTTTCTTAAATTTGACTTTTTTTCAAGTAGAGAATAAAATTAAATTTCCAACGATACCAATTTCGTCCAAATCCGGTATCGGTGTGAGAACTTATGGCCGTTTTACTGAGAGTTATCGGAACTGCCCAAGTGCGACGGACGATCTGACGTATCGTTGAGTTTACGATGGACTGTCGCTCGGACCATCACAAAAAAGGTAGTAACTTTCTTTTCTTTCCCAAGAGCGACGGCCAGGATGACGGACCATCAAAGCTGCGATGGACCATCGCTGAGACCGTCGCCACTAAGGCATTGTGGTCTCATCCTAGATAACGTGCAATGGATGATCTGATGGACCGTCAAAACTGTGATTGACCATCTCTTCGACCGTCACATCGAGGCAATGTGTTATTTTTCTGACCGGTGTGCGACGGACGATCTGGCGGACCGTCTAACTAGCGACGGACCATCGCTTCGATCATCGTAGATCATGTTCAGTATTTTTAGGTCATTTTTAAAAGGATATTTTGGGTCTTTTCTCCTTTTATACCCTGATATATTCCAAATGAAGCAAATGGATTTATTTATCATCTAAAACACAAGAGAGCTAGGGTTTCTCCCCTAAGATCAAATCTAAAACCCTTCTCCAAGAAATCCAAGAACTCACCATAGATTCTACAAATTGAGTTGAGATTTAAGTTCCCTAAGTTCAAGGGTTATAAGAACCCTCTCTCAAGAGTAAGAAGAAGAGTTTGAAGCAATCTTATTCACCTAATTTCATAGTCTAAGGTATATGGGGTTTCGAACAAGGGTAATCCTTTCACCCTTGTGCCCAAAGGCTTATTTAAACTATAATTTTCTACAATCTATGATATTTTTACAAGTTATTAAATTAAGGTTTTTCAACCATTGTTATTAATTGCAATATATTGATGTTTCCCATGAATTAAAAGTCAAATACCAAGATTTTTGCATGTTTTATTAAGATATTAAAGTTGGGTTTATATCCTATGTTGTTACTCCTTGAGAATTTAAGAGTTTCAATGTTCTAGAAATTGAAGTATATGAGTATGTTGATATTTTGAGATAAATTGTTATAACTTCCAGATCTTTACATGAATTATGAATCTATATGCTATCTATTATGCATTATGATGAGTTTTAACTTGAGATTGAATTATGGGTCATTAAGCGCTACATGAGACTAGAAATTTTATGAATTATTATGTTATAAGCACCCATGATTTGAGTAATTTGAGATTATTGAGAAATGTTTTGACCTAATGGTCATAGAGTTTTGAAATCCACTCTACCACATGAGATTACATATTTGAATGTTGGGCTCTTATGAACCATGAGATTATTTTGAAAGTGGATTTCCATGAGATGAGCGAGATATACTAAAGGGAGTAGTATTTAGCACCAAGTTGGGTAAGTTACCACAGTTTCTTACACCAGAACTACATGCCACCGTAGGTTTGAGATTTTAGGCCTGAGGCCGAGATGATTGGTCCCGAGGCCGAGATAAATGATCACTGAGTTGATATTATACTCCTTTGCAAAAGTATGACACCTCTCCCCAACATGAGGTTTCTTCTTTAGGAGGATAAGACATTGGACTCCATGTAGATCACATGGTTTATGTCGGTTAAGAGAACCTCCCTAAAACAAAGGTATTTTTCATTGAGATAGAATATTTTCCATAAAGTTTGAAATGACATATTTTCTAAAATGAATGAACTTCTTTTGAGTATTTTCCAAATAAGAAAGTAGTTTTCTCTACTAATATGAGTTGATCACTATTTTTTAAACCAAAGTTATATGATTTTAAGTTCCATGTATTTGAGTTCAAAAGAGTTATAAGTCCTTGAGCATTAAAGCAGCTTTACTATCCATGAGATATATGCATGAGTTGAAAGTATTGCCTAACGTTTCCTTCATCCTATTAGTAATGAGAATAAGAGGAGAGCACAAATTTTAAATCTAAAGTATAATGACTCAAGAGATTTATGTTACATGCTTCATTATACATGATTTATAAGCTTTACATTTTGACTTATTCAAGCCATGTGAGCCATTCCTAATTGCATGCATGATTTGATTGAAGAATATTGATACTATTTTTATATAAATACATACACCCCCGCATACTCAGTACATTCCCAAGTGTTGATCCATATATATGTCTATGTGCTACATTGTCTTATAATATAGGTTAAGGTGCTCAATCCCAGCCTCGTCAGTGATTCCTGAGTACCTTTGTCTATATTTCTCTAGTGGTGAGTCCTCTTGGTTCGAGGTCCTATCTTCAGATATTGCAATACTTGGGTGTTTATGTCATTACTTTCAGTTCAGTTTGAGTTAGTTGGGGACCTATCCCAATGGCTCTCTAGTTCATGGAGGAGTAGAGGCTTTGTCAGACTAGTTATCAGACTGTGGTTGTGTTGAGATTTCCAGTATTATGGTCATTTGGACTGAGTATTACCTTTCTATTTCATTCATTTGATATGACTGTGCTAAGGTTTTGTATATTCCTTCTTGAATAATTTATTATGGAAAGTGGTAGGCTCAAAGGGTTATATTGGGGCTACTTGTAGCCCTAAGCACCGTGTGACATCCCGGGAGGTGATTTTGGGTCATTACAAACTTGGTATTAGAGCGCCAGGTTTTAAAGAAGTCCTAGGGAGTCTGACAAGCCACGTTGAGTAGTGTCTTAATCATCGATGTATAGCGCGCCACTTCTATAAGCAAGAGGCTGCAAGATATTTTAGGAAAAAGTTGTTTCTTTATTTTAGATTCCATCGTGCCTGCAGTTTTCCATCTCATCTAATAATTCGTGATCTCTTATTTTAGAAAATGCCTCTTTGATGAGCGAATTCCCTCGGAAATAATGATGAGCAACCCCCACCTGTTGATCCTTTGAATGAGACTGTTTCTTATCCTGAGTTTTGGGCGGCCTTTCAGGCTTTAGCCCAAGTAGTCACCACTAATGTTCGGGCTAATAACCAGGCCACAGTTGCTAAATAGCATAGAGGTAATGTAGCCACTTCTAGGATCCGTAATTTTATGCGGATGAATCCGCCAGAGTTTTATGGGTCCAAGGAAAGTGAGGACCCACAGTTGTACCTTGAGGAGGTGAGAAAGATCATGCAGGTGATACATGTTTCTGAGGAAGAAAGTGTTGAGTTGGCGTCTTACAGGTTAAAGGACATAGCTTATAACTGGGTTGTATCGCGGAGGAAGAGTAGAGGTGAGGATGTTGCTCCTATGACTTGGCAGGTGTTCCAAGAAGCATTCTTGGAAAAGTTCTTTCTGCTTGAGATGAGGGAAGAAAAGATAGAGAAGTTTATGAACTTGATCCAGGGCTCCATGACTGTTAAGAAGTACTGCTTGAAGTTCAATTAGTTGGCCAAGTATGCTCCTGATTTGATTTCTAACACCTGAGCTAGTATGAGCAAGTTCGTGACAGGTGTTTCTGGTTTGGTGTTGAAAGAGTGTAGAACTGCGATGCTGCCTCAAGATATAGATCTATCTAGGTTAATGATGCATGCATAGCAGATAGAGGTAGATAAGATAAGAGAGAGAGATAGAGTAAGGGGTAACAAGAGGGCTATATCTGAGTAGCATGAGTATAGTCAGCCTAGGTTCTATGGAGGAAAATGCCCTCAGCTTTAGAGGCATCTGTCTATTCCAAGGCCTTCATCAACTAGTACTCTCGTGCTTAGAGGCAGGTAGTATCTAGGGAAGGTCTGTTATGTCTAGGTCACAAAACAGTGTTGGACACAGGACCCAATATCCTCCTTATGCTAAGTGTGGTAGGGATTATCCCGGTGAGTATTTCACAGATTTGAGGGGTTGATTTGGTTGTGGCAAGTAGGGACACAGACTTAGATATAGTCTGCATGCTAGGCAGGGGACCAGAGATACCTGACCTCAGGCATAGAATACAAGTACACAAGCTCATGTCCCTCGTCCCACCCCTATTCAGGGTGCTTCATCTAGTAATGCTGGCGGTCAGTGCCAGAATAGATTCTATGCCTTACCATTCCATCAGGATCATAAGGACTCTTTCGATGTTGTTACAGGTATGCTCCGCATCTTTTGTATAGATGTTTATGTGTTGTTGGACCCCAAGTCAAGTCTCTCCTATGTGACCCCACTTGTGGCTGTAAATTTCAAAATGAGTCCTGAAAAGTTTACTGATCCTTTCCTAGTCTCCACACTAGTAGGGGAGTCAATTGTTGCTAAAAAAGTGTATAGAGATTGTCTTATTACTGTTCTTCATAGAGTCATATTTTCTGATTTAATAGAGTTAGACGTGGTGGATTTTGACCTTATTCTGGGTATGGATTGGCTTCATTCTTGTTATGCATCTATAGACTGTCGTACCCATGTGGTCAAGTTTCAGTTCCCTGATGATCCAGTTTTTGAGTGGTCCAGGAGTTCGGTATCTCCCAAGAGTCATTTTATCTCCTATCTCAAAGCTGAAAAGCTAATATCCATGGGTTCCATCTATCACCTACTTAGATTCAAAGACACTAAGTCTGAGGCTCCAACTATTTAGTTAGTTGATATTATTAGTAAGTTTCCAGATTTTTTTATGGAAGATCTCCCAGGGGTACCTCCCGATAGAGAGATAGAGTTTGGGATTGACCTTTTTCCCGACACTCATCCAATTTCTATTTTGCTATACCATATGGAACCTGCTGAGCTTAAGGAGTTGAAAGATAAACTCAAAGATCTTTTAGACAAAGGTTTCATAAGGCCCTGTATTTCTCCTTGGGGCGCACCTGTTCTATTCGTGTAAAAGAAAGATGGTTCTTTCCGTATGTGCATTGACTATCGCCAGCTTAGCAAGATTACAGTCAAAAATAAGTATCCTCTTATGAGAATTGATGACCTATTTGATCAGTTGCAATGTGCAAGTTATTTCTCCAAGATAGACCTTTGAAACAGCTATCATCAACTTAAAGTGAGTGAATGTGATATTTCAAAGACAGCTTTCCAAACCCTCTATGGTCACTTTGAGTTATTAGTCATGTCTTTAGAACTAACCAATGCCTTAACAGCTTTTATGGACCTAATGAATTGAGTGTTCAAGAAATATCTTGATATATTTGTCATAGTGTTCATAGATGACGTCCTTGTCTACTCCCGCAGTAAGCATGATCATGCAGATCACCTTAGAATTGTCTTGCTAACTCTTAGAGGTCACCAGTTGTTTGCCAAATTGAGTAAGTATGAATTTTGGCTAAGGTCTGTAGCCTTTTTGGGTCATGTTGTTTCAGCCGAAGGTATTAGAGTTGATCCTCAAAAGATAGAAGCTATAAGAAATTGGCCTAGAACTATCTCTCCATTTGATATTAAAAGTTTCTTGGGTCTACCAGGATACTACCACCATTTTGTTAAAGATTTCTCCTCTATTGAGTCTCCCATGATCCGGTTGACCCAAAGGAAAGTTAAGTTCCAGTGGTCAGATTCCTATGAGAAGAATTTTCAGGAGTTGAAGACTCGACTTACTTCAGCCCCTGTGTTGACTTTTCTTGATGGTACAGATGGTTTTTTGGTGCATTGTGATACCTTTAAAATTGGTTTGGATTATGTGTTGATGCAAAGAGGTAAGGTTATAGCATATGCCTTTAGAAAGTTAAAGTCGCATAAGAAGAATTACCCAACCCATGATCTTGAGTTAGCTGTTGTGGTATTTTCTTTGAAAATTTGGAGACACTATCTTTATGGTGTCCATATTGATGTCTTTACAGATCATAAGAGCCTGCAGTATGTGTTTACTCATAGGTAGTTAAATCTTAGGAAGAGGAGGTGGTTGGAGTTGTTAAAAGACTATGATATGAGTGTGTTGTATCACCCGAGCAAGGCCAATATAGTGGTGGATGCCCTTAGCAGATTGTCTATGGGTAGTATTGCTCATATAGAGGAAGGTAAGAAAGAGTTAGCTCGTGATATGCATTGTCTGGCGAGATTGGGTGTTAGGTTGCTTGATTCAGCTGAGGGAAGTACTTTGGTGCAAAGTAGTTTCGAATCTTCTTTAGTTTTTGAAGTGAAGGAGAAGCAAGACAGTGATCCTAGTTTGGTCAGACTGAAGAAGTTAGTTAAGGACCAAAAGGTTGAGGTTTTCTCCCAAGGGGGAGATGGTGCGTTGAGATTGCAGGGTAGGTTTTGTGTCCAGTTTGTTGATGATCTGAGGCAAAGGATTATGGATGAAGTGCATGGCGCACGGTATTTTATTCATCCCGGCACTTCCAAGATGTACCATGACTTGTGGGAAATCTTTTGGTGGAATGGTATGAATAAAGATATAGCTGGGTTTGTAGAAAAATGTGCAACAGGTTAAGGTAGAGCACCAAATACCTGGTGGTATAATGCAAGAGTTTGGTATAGCCACTTGGAAGTGGGAGGTGGTAAATATGGATTTCATGACTGGGCTACCTCTTTCGCATCGTCGTCATGATTTTATTTGGGTGGTTATAGATAGGCTGACTAAGTCCACGCATTTCTTTCCCATGCACACATCTTATACAGCTGAGGATTATGCTAGATTATACATCCGGGAGTTAGTCAGGATGCACGGAGTTCCCTTGTCTATCATTTTGGAAAGGGGTACTTAATTTACTTCTCAGTTTTGGAGGGCGTTTCAGCAGGGTGTTGGTACCCAAGTTCTCTTGAGTTCTGGTTTCCATCCTCAAATAGATGTTCAGGCTAAGAGGACCATTCAGACTTTAGAGGACATGTTGAGCGCATGTGCTCTTGATTTCAAAGGTAGTTGGGATGAGCATTTTCCATTGATAGAATTTACCTATAACAATAGTTACCATGCTAGCATCGGGATGGAACCATTTGACGCCTTGTATGGTAGAAGATATAGATCACCCATAGGTTGGTATGAAGTATGTGAAGCTGCTGTGATAGGGCCTGATGATGTGTTTGAAGCTGTGGAGAAAGTTAAGTTGATTAGAGAAAGGTTGAAAATAGCTCAGAGTCGTCAAAAGTCATACACCGATGTGAGAAGAAGAGATCTTGAGTTTGAGGTAGGTGGATTTGGTATACTTGAAGATTTCACCCATGAAAGGGGTAAAGAGGTTTGGTTAAAAGGAAAAGCTTAGTCCCCGTTATGTTGGACCGTATAGAGTCTTGAGCCGTTTTGGCAAAGTAGCCTATGAGGTTGAGTTTCCCGTAGAACTTTCAGTCGTTCATCCTATTTTTAAGTCTCCATCCTTAAAAAGCATATTGGTGATTCTGTTATAGTAGATCCCTCAGAGAGTGCTGATATTCAGAACAGTCTTTCATTAGATGAGATTTCTATTGAGATCCAAGATTTTTAGATCCATAGACTGAGAAACAAAGAGGTTCCCTTGGTCAAAGTTTTATGAAAGAACCAGCCAGTTGAGGGCATTACTTGGGAGGAAGAAACAGATATGCGAGCCAAGTACCCGCACCTCTTTTTCGTTAGTTCAGATTAATCTGAAGGTATTATTGTTCCTTAATTCAGCCCTTCTAATCTAAAGTTCAGCTATATATCTATTCTTGCATGAGTTCTTGCAATTTCTGAGGTATTCAAGAGTTTAGAAAGATTTGGTGCCTATTTAGCAGATTGCTTTAGCTATCTATACTCTGTTTTCCTGTGTTCCTAGTCAAACTAGAAACATTCGAGGATGAATATTTCCAAGGGGGAGATATTGTAAGACCCCGAAAAGTTCCCTCATAGTCCGAGCCTTAGAGCATGTCAAGTGAAGTGTAATTCCAGCCCTAAAAGATTGATAAATGACTTCTTGAGTGATTGGTGTTTAAACCATGTAGAGAATTGAATTAGCTTTCCAATGATACCAATTTCGTCTAAATTCGGTATAAGGGTGAGAAGTTATGGCCATTTTACTGAGAGTTCTCGGAACTGCCCAGGTAAGACGGATGATTCGACGGATCATTGAGTTTGCGATGGACCGTCGCTCGGAACATCAAAACCAAGGTAGTAACTCTCTTTTCTGGCCCAAGTGTGACGGCCAGGACGACGGTCCATCAAGGCTGCGATGGTCCGTTTCTTCGAAAGTCATATTGAGGCAGTGTGTTCTTTTTCCTACCGGCGTGCGATGGACGATCCGACGGACCGTCAGATTAGCGACGGACCGTCGCAGCCCCCGTTCAGTAATTTTAAGTTGTTTTTAAATTGATATTTTGGGTCTTTTCCCTTTTTATACCCTGATATATTCTAAACAAAGCAAATGGCTTCATTCATCATCAAAAACACAAGAGAGATAGGGTTTCTCCGCCAAGATCAAATCTAAAACCCTTCTATAAGAAATCCAAGAACTCACCATAGATTCTAAAAATTGAGTTGAGATTTAAGTTCCCTAAGTTCAAGGGTAGTAAGAACCCTCTCTCAAGAGTAAGAAGAAGAGTTTGAAGCAAACTTGTTCATCTAATTTCATAATCTAAGGTATGTGGGATTTTGAACAAGGGTAATCCTTTCACCCTTGTGCCCAACGGCTTATTTAAACTATAATTTTCTACAATCTATGAGATTTTACATGATATTGAATTAGGGTTTTTCACCAATTGTTACTGATTGCAATATCTTGATGTTTCCCATGAATTAAAAGTCAAATAGAATGATTTTTGCATGTTTTCTTAAAAAATTGAAGCTGGGTTTATACCCAATGTTGTTACTCCTTGAGAATTTAAGAGTTTCAATGTTCTAAAAATTGAAGTATATGAGTATGTTGATATTTTGAGACAAATTGCTGTAACTTTCAGATTTCTGCATGAATTATGAATCTATATGCTATCTATTATGCATTATGATGAGTTTTAACTTGGGATTGAATTATGGGTCATTAAGACCTACATGAGACTTGAAATTTTATGAACTATTATGCTATAAGCACCCATGATTTGAGTATTTTGAGAAATGTTTTGACCTAATGGTCATAGAGTTTTGAAATCCACTCTACCACATGAGATTACAGATTTGAATGTTGGGTTCTTATGAACCATGAGATTATTTTGAAAGTGGATTTCCATGAGATAAGAGAGATAAACTAAAGGGTGTAGTATTTAGCACCGAGTTGGGTAAGTTACCATGGTTTCTTACCCTAGAACTATGTGCCACCATAGGTTTGAGATTTTGGGCTTGAGGCTGAGATGATTGGGCTCGAGGTCGAGATAAGTGATCATTGAGTTGAGGTTATACTCCTTGGCAAAAGAATGATGTCTCTCCCCAATGTGAGATTTCTTCCTTAGAAGGACAAGACGTTGGACTCCATGTAGCTCGAATGGTTTATGTCGGTTAAGAGAACCTCCCTTAAACAAAGGTATTTTCCATTGAGATTGAATGTTTTCCCTAAAGTTTGAGATGGGATATTTTCTAAAATGAATGAACTACTTTAGAGTATTTTCCAAAGAAGAAAGAAGTTTTCTCTACTAATACGAGTTGACCACTAGTTTTTAATCCAAAGTTATATGATTCCGAGTTCCATGTATTTGAGTTCAAAAGAGTTATAAGTCCTTGAGCATTAAAGCAACTTTTCTCCCCATAATATATATGCATGAGTTAAAAGTATTGCCTAAAGTTTCCTTCATCATATGAGTAATGAGAATAAGAGGAGAGCACAGATATTAAAGATAAAGTATAATGACTGGCGAGATTTGTGTTACATGCTTTATTCTACATGATTTATGATCTTTACATTTTGACTTATTCAAGCCATGTGAGTCATTCCTATTTGCATGCATGATTTGATTGAAGAGTATTGATACTATTTTTATATAAATGCATACACCCCCACATAATTAGTACATTCCCAAGTGATGATCCACATATACATCGATGTGCTACATTATCGTATAATATAGGTTTAGGTTCTCAGTCCCATCCTCGTCAGTGATTCCTGAGTACCTTTGTCTATATTTCTCCAGTGGTGAATCCTCATGGTTTGAGGGCCTATCTTCAGATATTTCAATACTTGCGTGTTTATATCATTACTTTCAGTTTAGTTTGAGTCTGTTGGGGACCTGTCCCAAAGGCTCTCTAGTTCATAAAGTAGTAGAGGCTTTGTCAGACTAGTTATCAGACTATGGTTGTGTTGAGATTTCTAGTATTGTGGTCATTTGGACTAAGTATGACCTTCGTATTTCCTTTTATTGCATATGACAGTGCCAGTGTTTTGTATATTCCTTCTTGAATGACTTATTATGAGAAATGGTTGGCTCAAAGGGTTAGCTTGGGGATACTTATAGCCCTAAGCACCGTGTGACATCTCGAGAGGTGATTTTGGGTTGTTACAAATTTGGTATCAGAGCGCCAGGTTTTAAAGAAGTCCTAGGGAGTCTGACAAGCCGTGTTGAGTAGAGTCTTGATCATCGGTGTGTAGCGCGCCACATCTATGAGCAAGAGGCTATAAGACATTTTAGGAAAAAGTTATTTCTTTCTTTTAGATTCCATCGTTCCTGTAGTTGTCCCTCACATCTAATAATTTGTGCTCTCCTATTTTAAAAAATGTGTCTCCGAAGAGCGAATGCCCGCGAAAATGATGATGAGAAACCCTCGCCCATTGATCCTTTGAATGAGACTGTGTCTCATGATAAGTTTTGGGCGGCCATTTAGATGTTAGCCCAAGACGTCACCGCTAATGTTCTGTCCAATAATAAGGCTGCAGTTGCTAATCAGCAGGGAGGTGATGTAGCCGCTTCTAGGATCCATGATTTTATGTGGATGAATCCACCAGAGTTTTATGGGTCAAAGGCTGGTGAGGACCTACAGTTATACCTTGAGGAGGTGAGAAATATCACGTAGGTGATGTATGTTTTAGAGGAACAAAGTATTAAGTTGGCATCTTACAGGTTGAAGTACATAGCTTATGACTGAGTTGTATCATAGATGAAGGGTAGAGGTAAGGATGCTGCTCCTATGACTTGCCAGGTGTTCTAAGACGTCACCGCTAATGTTCCAGACAATAACCAGGCCATAGTTTCTAATCAGCATGGAGGTGATATAGCCACTTCTAGGATTCGTGATTTCATGCGGATGAATCCGCCAGAGTTTTATGGGTCCAAGGCAGGTGAGGACCCACAGTTGTACCTTGTGGAGGTGAGAAAGATCATGCAGGTGATGCATGTTTCTGACGAACAGAGTTTTGAGTTGGCGTCTTACAGGGTGAAAGACATAGCTTATGATTGGGTTGTATCATGGATGAAGGGTAGAGGTGAGGATGTTTCTCCTATGACTTGGCAGGTGTTCCAAGATACATTCTCAGAAAAGTTCTTACCACAGGAGAATAGGGAAGCAAAGATTGAGGAGTTTATAAACTTGAGGCAGGGCTCCATGACTGTTAAGGAGTACTACTTGAAGTTCAACCAGTTGGCCAAGTATGCTCCTCATTTGATTTCTGACACCTGAGCTAGTATGAGAAAATTCGTGACAGGTGTTTCTGGTTTGGTGTTGAAAGAGTGTAAGATTGCGATGCTGCATAAAAATATTGATCTGTCTAGGTTGATGATGCTTGCACAGCAGATAGAAGAGGATAATATAAGGGAGAGAGATAGAGTGAGGGGTAACAAGAGGGCTAGATCTGAGAAGCATGAGTATAGTTAGCCTAGGTTCCATGAAGGAAACCACCCTCAGTTTTAGAGACATCCATCTATTCCAGTGCCTTCATCAGTTAGTGCTCCTATGCCTAGAGGCAGGTAGAAAGAAGAGAGTAGGTCTTTTATGTCTAGGTTGCAGAACAGTGTTGGTAACAGGCCTCGGTATCCACTTTGTGCTAAGTGTGGTAAGGATTATCCCGGTGAGTGTTTCACAGACTTGAGGGGCTGTTTTAGTTGTGGTAAGCAGGGCCACAGACTTAGATATTGTCCACATGCTAGGCAGAGGACCAGAGATGCCCGACCTAAGGCACAGTCTACAAATACACTAGCTCTTATCCCTCATCTCGCCCCTATTCAGGGCGCTTAATCTAGCACTGCTGGCGGTCAGCGCCAGAACAGATTCTATTCCTTACCATCCCGTCAGGAGCAGGAGGACTCTCCCGAAGTTGTTACTGGTATGCTCCGTGTCTTTTGTATAGATGTTTATGTGTTGTTGGACCCCGGGTCAAGTCTCTCCTATGTAACACCACTTGTTGATGATAATTTCAAAATGAGTCCCAAAAAGATTCCTGAGCCTTTCCTAGTCTCCACACCTGTAGGGGAGTCAGTTGTTGCTAAACAAGTGTATAGAGATTGTCCTGTTACTGTTCTTCATAGAGTTATACTTGCTGATTTGATAAAGTTAGACATGGTGGATTTTGACCTTATTCTGGGTATAGATTGGCTTTATTCTTGTTATTCATCTATAGACTGTCGTACCCATATGGTAAAGTTTTAGTTCCCTGATGAGCCAGTTTTTGAGTGGTCCAGGAGTTCGGTATCTCCTAAAAGACATTTTATCTCCTATCTGAAAGCCAAAAAGCTAATATCCAAGGGTTGCATCTATTACCTAGTTAGAGTCAAAGACACTAAGTCTGAGGCTCTGATGATAGGCGAATTTACGCGCCTATATCAATATATTTTGCCCATATTTTAGCCTAGTTTTGAGAACAAATTATATATTTCATGCACTTTTAGTCCTTTTTCCTGTAAATGAGCTAACGAACATGATTAGTAAAGTTTCAGGTATAAATGATGCATAATTCAGCATTTTATGGCTTACTTGACGCTAAAGAAAGCTCACGAAGGAAGGGAAGGGAGTTTACACGCCTAAGGACCAAAACTGCTGCATGGAAAATCTGTCCCGGGCTAAAACAGCATTTCTGAAGACTTTGGGGGACCAAAACTGCTGCATGGAAAATCTGTCCCGGGCTAAAACAGCAATTCTGAAGACTTTGGAGACTTACAGACACAAAGCTGGATTTTGACAATGATACATTAACCTAGTACAATTAGGTTATGTATTTCATTATTTTATGTGGATTATGATAATGTTACCTTAACCTAGTACATTTGGGTTAAGGATTTCATTAGTCTAGTAGGATTTGGTTATTTATTTCATTAGCTTAGTAGGATTAGGATATGGGTATTATAAATACCCTATCATGCTAGAGATTTTAGAGAACAAGGAGGGAGGAAGGAGGGAGAACACAATACTTCCTTCCATCCCTCTCATCTTCTATCATCTCTTTACATCTTCTAACATCTTCTTAACTTCTCGTCTTACAATTCAATTCTATTACTCTACAATTCTTCTAATCTTTCCATTAATTCTATTTTTGTCTATTCTTCTATTCTTAAATTCCGCAACAAGAGAAACGTTACTCTGCAAGAAATCACACCTAACGCCTACCACTCTTGTGCTACACGAAATTGATCATTATTGTGGTATAATAACAATGTCAATTGTGGTTTTCTTCGCATTCATGGGTAACTAAACTTCTCTGTTGGGGTTATGGAAGCTGAATGAGTTACTATCTATTGCTGTGAGTTTGTGAGTTTGAGACACGTATATTGCTTATATCATTATTCTCTTCATCTTAATCTACATTCTTTGCGGTTGCAAACGCAAGAATACGCCAGTCTAACATTTAACTTGTTTGAGAGAAAAGTTATTTGTCTGGAAAAGAGATAATGTCACGGTAGTAGGACACCCTTTCCTATTAAAACGCTAGTGCCGTAACTGGACTAACCTCTTGGAGAATTCGTACCGTTAGATACGCTTTAAGCTCGAGAGAGTTAAAGTGAAATAGTCCTTGTTTAGGTCGAGAGACGCTTGGATTTACTATCGACTACAATCCTCTATAAGAAATTGCATGTCAGAATTCTACACACTCATAGCCAATAGAGACGTATACCTCAGAAGGTGGACATAACCCCAACTTCTCAATTCTCATTGTTTACATCTCACTAAAACATTCTTTCTCTTTTTACTTTGCTATTGCCGTTTTTAGATCTGATTTTGGTTACATTACTTGCACGACAAGACTCCCCTTTTTTTTACGAGACTTGCACTAAAAGTCTAGTAATCTTTACTTACTTGTTGACCAAGCTATTCCCTGTGGGATCGATACCCAACCCAGTTGGGTTCTATATTTGCTAACGACCGCTTTACACTCCTACGAGAGCTGTAGATTGAGCGTTATCAAAAATTGGCGCCGCTGCCGGGGAATACAAGTGTCAATTAAGTTCGTAATAATTACTAGACCCTTTGGTCGAAGACTCTCGTACTTTTACTTTTAGTTTTTGTTTTTGTTTATTGCAGGTTTTTGTTCAGTGCATCAATGGATGCACAACGTGAGATACCGTTCAATGATGATGATGATGATCTTGATGGAGCCGGAGCCACAGGAGCCATTATTCTTCCACCATTAGCGCCCGGAGCCAAGTTCAACATCACAAGCACCATGATTCAGTTATTGCAACTCAAGGGATTGTTTGGTGGACTAGCAGGCGATGATCCGAATATGCATCTCATCAACTTTATTTCTACATGCAAGTCTTTTGACAATCCTGGTGTTGGTCAGAATGCAATTCGATTACGTCTATTCCCATTGTCTCTGTCTGGGGAGGCAACACTATGGTTGAATGGGCTGACTCCTGATTCAATTACAAATTGGAGGCAATTGAGAGACGTTTTCCTAGAAAGATTCTTTCCGCCTTCCAAAAGGGCACAATTGAGAGATGAAATCAGCAACTTTCGTCAGCTTCCCACTGAAGCTCTTCATGAAACATGGGAGAGGTTCAAGACAAAGCTAGCGAAATGCCCAAACCATCACATGACTAATGTTCACCTCATGGAGATATTGTATAGAGCCTTGAATTCAATAACTAAGCCAGTGGTGGATAACGCAGCTGGAGGATCTTTTATGGACCTCACCTTTGGTCAAGCAAGCAATATGCTAGATCGCATGACGAAACAAAGTAGAGCTTGGCATACCAGGGATTCCGAGGTAGCAAGCCCCACTTTATCTATAGGCATGATTGCAGACCAAAGAAGAAGACAAGAAGAACGTGATCAAGATATGGCGCACATGAAAACACAAATGGATCTTCTTACAAAGCATTTATTATCAGGGAAGACCGAAAAAGTAAAAGCTGTGGCGCTAAAAGGAAGAGACGAATCTGATTCGGAAGAAGAAGCCAACTACTTGAACAATCAGGGGGGGTTCCGAGGGAATGCCCAAGGAAACCAAGGTCGGAACTATTATGATAATTCTGGAAACAAGGACCAAGGTAGTTGGAGAAAAAACAATGAAAAGAGTGGTGTTTATGTTCCCCCTGGTAGACGTGATACCACCACATCTAATTCTGGAAGTATGGAAGACATGATGGCTAAATTATTGAAAAGAGTGGAAACAACGAGCGCGGGAGTTATTGAGGTAATCAATGATTTGTCTTCCATGAAACAACTAGTTGATTCTCATTCCACTTCAATCAAGCAAATAGAGCAGCAACTGAGCCAACTTTCAGCAGCACTCAATCAAAGAAAGGCTGGCACTTTACCTAGCGATACTGTGCAAAATCCAAGGAATGATGGGTCATGCATGGCCATCACTACCAGAAGTGGTAAGGTGCTGGAACCTTCAGCAGAAGGCAAGCAAGTGGTTGAAGAAGTTGCGGATATGGATGATAACGCAGAAGGAGAAGATGCCGCAACAACTAGTTCTGACGTTAAGGACGTCACGCCCAGTGACGTGCAGCCTGAAAAAATGGAAAAACGGAAGCAAGAGGAGAAGACATCCATGGAGAGAACACTTCCATACCCACCACCACCTTTTCCCCAAAGATTGAAGAAGGTGGCGGATGACACTAAGTTCAGCAAATTTATGACTATGTTGAAGCAGCTGACCATTAATGCTCCATTGGTAGAGGCACTTGAACAAATGCCTGGGTATGCAAAGTTTATGAAAGATCTTTTGACTAAGAAGAGGGAAGCAAGTTATGAGCTGAAGGATGATGTGCATCATTGTAGTGCAATTGCTACCCGATCGATAGTTCAGAAGAAGGCCGACCCCGGAGCTTTCACTATTCCTTGCACCGTCGGATCTTTGAACTTTGCCAAAGCATTATGTGACCTAGGATCCAGCATCAACTTGATGCCATTATCGATCTACAAGAAGTTGGGGTTAGGAGATCCTACACCAACTAATATGAGGCTTGTTATGGCGGATAGGTCGGTAAAACGATCGGTTGGTATTCTATGCGATGTCTTGGTAAAGGTTTCTTCATTTATCTTTCCAGCAGACTTTGTCATCTTGGATTGTGAAGCAGATTCAGAGGTTCCCATAATCTTGGGACGCCATTTCCTTGCTACAGGAAGTGTGCTCATTGATTTGAGAGCTAATGAACTTTCATTCCGAATAAATGATGAAGTGGTTCGATTTGATGTTTGCAAATCAATGAAGCAACCCAAAGATCCGAGTGTATTTTCGGTGGATGATGTTTTCTTTGATGATCCGAAAGAATTACTTAAAGAAGAGCAAATTATTGCTGACCCTTTGGCGGTTGTGCTCATGGATGGAGAGAGTAAGGATGCTGAAAATTGCAAAGAAGCTATTGGTGCTCTATCAGGATTAGGGACATATCGCTATGCTCCCAAGAAGCTGGACCTTGATCTCCAAAATTGACCCACACCACCAGCGAAGACTTCCCTTGAAGAGCCACCAATGCTAGAATCGAAAGAGCTCCCCGATTATCTAAGGTATGTGTTCTTGGAAAGTATAAAGATACTTCCGGTGAGTGCGGATGATTTAAGTAAACAGCACGTAGACACTCTCATCTCTACTCTGAAGAGATACATGAGAGCTATGGGTTGGACTATTGATGATATAATTGGTACCCCTCTTACAAGTAAGCCTCATTGTCGTCTGAATCCATTCAGAAAATGATCCACCATCTATCTCGACGAAGTCTGAGTACTCGAGGTAACTATGTCGTGCCGCGACAATAAATAAGGCGCTAGATGGGAGGCAACCCATCGTTTATCATTTTTCATTTATCGTTTATCGTTTTTCATTTTTCATTTCGTTCTAGTATGTGTTTTGCTTTTGATAAATAAAAATCCAAAAATAAGAGTCGTGCCACGACCAAAACTAAGGCGCTTGATGGGAGGAAACCCATCGTTCTAATCATTTTTATTGTTTTTGAGCAAATGTAGGTGCAAGAGGTATTCAACGAGGAGATTGATTTCAATTGACGATTTGGACGCATTGTATGGTAAAGTTGGTAAGTTAGGAATAGTGATGCATAAGGCTATGGATTGAGCATTGCTCATGCAAAACTAGGCATCGAGGAAGGCTAGGCCTAGGTAAAACTAGGCCACGAACGATGCACAACCTATCCTATAGCCTAAGGTCTCGGAATCTAGTGTGCTATACACTATGCGCCGCCTATTCCTAGGTATGCTTTTGACTATGCGCCGCCTATGCTATGGCATTTGGTCTCAGTATCTCATATGCCATAGACTATGCGGCGCATATGTCTATAAATGCCATAGACTATGCGGCGCATATGTCCCATTATGCCATAGACAATGCGCCGCATATACCATGACTATGCCAAGCATTATG
Organism: Capsicum pubescens; assembly: GCA_030864215.1. Classification (NCBI taxonomy): domain Eukaryota; kingdom Viridiplantae; phylum Streptophyta; class Magnoliopsida; order Solanales; family Solanaceae; genus Capsicum; species Capsicum pubescens. The sequence continues at coordinate 116,849,227 of CM061546.1, forward strand.
CGCCGCATATGTAGCATTTTTGTCTCCAAAACCGATTGTAAATGGGTCAAAACCCGACCCATTCTCTTCCTATATAAAGGAGACTTAGTCTTGAAACACAAACACATTGAAAACTTGACCTAGGCGCCGCATATACTCTCCAAATCATCTCAAAACTTTTCTTTTTGCTCTCCCACTTCACAAGAACATCTCCAAAGGCTTCAATCACGTAAGTACTCTCTTGTTCTTCATCTATTTTTCGTAAGTGCTACGTTGCTATGTCTATTATGAATTGCTACATCTTGAAGAAATATTGGTGATGTTAATGTGTTTGAATTGTTGATACAAAACCAAGTGAGTGAACATGAATGTTAGGATACTCTTAACTTGTTTCCAACTAGAAATTGATTTTGATGCATTGTTATACTACTTGCGGAATTGCTATAGTCATGAACATTGCATGCTCTTGTCACTTGAATACTTACATGTTGGGATGTCTCGCTCATCGGAATAAGACTTATAGTTGCCTACCGACATAGGAGATTGTGATTATTGATAGAAACTATACCATGATGTAATCCCTATGAAGAAGTCTTGATATACCTAACATGAAAGTATTGCAAAGATTGCAAGAAGTGTTACATATCTGAATTTCTTGTTGGAATATAGCCCCTAAAACGTATGTCGATGAAGTCTGAGTAATCGACCACTTTCACTTCACTAGTCTGTACCAACAAACTAAGTGTGGGGTGGTGCCACTACTGCTTGTTTATAGATTGTATCCATCGAGATGATGCTAACATGAACATTTTTTTTAAGTCTCAGGTACAATGGCACCCAAAGCAAGACCACTTCACAAAAAGGCAAGAAAAGAGGCCGAAAAGAGCAAGAAGAACCCTCCTCGCTGCAAATACCTCGATTCACTCTTGGAATTAAGTGGGATACTTTTGAGGAACTTCTGAGAATGACGACTCTGATGATGATTCCGATGCAAAGGGTATGACCCCCGACATTGAGGACGAGTCCGACTGACCAGGTTCTTCGTATTTATTCTCCACTGAGGACAGTGTCCCGACTAAGTGTGGGGTGGTGGTATTGCATGCTATACTTCTCTACTCGCATCTATGTTTGTTTGCTTTGTTGTTGTTTCATTTTTTTAGTAGTAAATTTTTTCTAGCTTTAGCTTCGCATGAAATTATTTTGATAGGCAGCATGAGATTATAACAAGAGTATGTGCTACAATTGTGACTATTGAGACGTTTAGGCTCTAGTTGTGACTCATTATGTGATATTGTGATTCAATTCCTTCACTTTTTGGGTCGAGAGTCTATACTACTCCCAATCAAATCGACCATGTGCCTTGTGTGTGTGAGATAATAGTATATTCTATGTATGTGGCTGATGCTAGAACTTGCCTGGTATGTATGCAAAGCGAAAATAAGGAGTGTAAGTTTAGGATATGATTTAGGCATTTCTTTGGCAACCTATACATGTTTACCTTCAGTTTTACCTACCCATGGACATCATCCTAGTTAACCCTTTTGAGCCTTTAGCCTATTTCTTTGACAACCTTGTATGTAAGCCTAATCCATTTCTTTCAAGACCGTAATTTGATCCCAAAATCCCTAAGTGCTTTAAAGTGAAAAAGTCATGTGACAACATAAAAGGAAATTGGGAGAGTATAATGCTATAAATTGGAATGGTTCTTGAATGTGTTATGAAAAAGAAAAAAAAATGCTATCATAAGAGGTATGTTGTGAAAAGAAAAAGGAAAAGAAAGCTGAAAAGTGAGTTGTGCTTAAAATTGAAAAAAGAGGAGAACAAGGGTGGTAGAAAAAAGAAAGAAGAAAGGTTGAAAGAAAAAAGTGTCAATGATACAAAGTGATGTATTAAAGCGCTTAGGAACTTAGTCACTATTCCTGGCCAAAATAGTCCTACCCGTCCCTTAGCCTACATTACAACCATCAAAAGACCTACTTGATCCTAATCTTAACATTCCAACATTTAGTAGAGTATTACATTAAGGGCAAGCCTATGGTCATCAGTTGCTACATATGAATTCTTTGTGAGAGTGAGAGCAAGGACATTTTGATACCCATGTTTGAAAAATATGCTATATTTGTGAGTGATTATGGGTACTATATGGTGAGACACACATGGTTGATGAGTTTTGGATAGTTGTATATGATTCTATGCACTTTAACGTTTGCATGCGAGTTGATCACCATCACGAGTCTACGCTAGAGGTTAAACTGTGTCTACTTATAATCGGAAAGCTACTCTTTGTTGATAATTGTTGTGCTTGTCTTGAAGAATGTTTTGTGTTGTTTCTGTAAAAACCTTAAGTTGATGCTTAGAAGGACATGATATGTTGTTCGAGGACGAACAAAGCTCTAAGTGTGGGGTGTTGATGATAGGCGAATTTACGCGCCTATATCAATATATTTTGCCCATATTTTAGCCTAGTTTTGAGAACAAATTATATATTTCATGCACTTTTAGTCCTTTTTCCTGTAAATGAGCTAACGAACATGATTAGTAAAGTTTCAGGTATAAATGATGCATAATTCAGCATTTTATGGCTTACTTGACGCTAAAGAAAGCTCACGAAGGAAGGGAAGGGAGTTTACACGCCTAAGGACCAAAACTGCTGCATGGAAAATCTGTCCCGGGCTAAAACAGCATTTCTGAAGACTTTGGGGGACCAAAACTGCTGCATGGAAAATCTGTCCCGGGCTAAAACAACAATTCTGAAGACTTTGGGGACTTACAGACACAAAGCTGGATTTTGACAATGATACATTAACCTAGTACAATTAGGTTATGTATTTCATTATTTTATGTGGATTATGATAATGTTACCTTAACCTAGTACATTTGGGTTAAGGATTTCATTAGTCTAGTAGGATTTGGTTATTTATTTCATTAGCTTAGTAGGATTAGGATATGGGTATTATAAATACCCTATCATGCTAGAGATTTTAGAGAACAAGGAGGGAGGAAGGAGGGAGAACACAATACTTCCTTCCATCCCTCTCATCTTCTATCATCTCTTTACATCTTCTAACATCTTCTTAACTTCTCGTCTTACAATTCAATTCTATTACTTTACAATTCTTCTAATCTTTCCATTAATTCTATTTTTGTCTATTCTTCTATTCTTAAATTCCGCAACAAGAGAAACGTTACTCTGCAAGAAATCACACCTAACGCCTACCACTCTTGTGCTACACGAAATTGATCATTATTGTGGTATAATAACAATGTCAATTGTGGTTTTCTTCGCATTCATGGGTAACTAAACTTCTCTGTTGGGGTTATGGAAGCTGAATGAGTTACTATCTATTGCTGTGAGTTTGTGAGTTCGAGACACGTATATTGCTTATATCATTATTCTCTTCATCTTAATCTACATTCTTTGCGGTTGCAAACGCAAGAATACGCCAGTCTAACATTTAACTTGTTCGAGAGAAAAGTTATTTGTCTGGAAAAGAGATAATGTCAAGGTAGTAGGACACCCTTTCCTATTAAAACGCTAGTGCCGTAACTGGACTAACCTCTTGGAGAATTCGTACCGTTAGATACGCTTTAAGCTCGAGAGAGTTAAAGTGAAATAGTCCTTGTTTAGGTCGAGAGACGCTTGGATTTACCATCGACTACAATCCTCTATAAGCAATTGCATGTCAGAATTCTACACACTCATAGCCAATAGAGACGTATACCTCAGAAGGTGGACATAACCCCAACTTCTCAATTCTCATTGTTTACATCTCACTAAAACATTCTTTCTCTTTTTACTTTGCTATTGCCATTTTTAGATCTTATTTTGGTTACATTACTTGCACGACAAGACTCCCCCTTTTTTTACGAGACTTGCACTAAAAGTCTAGTAATCTTTACTTACTTGTTGACCAAGCTATTCCCTGTGGGATCGATACCCAACCCAGTTGGGTTCTATATTTGCTAACGACCGCTTTACACTCCTACGAGAGCTGTAGATTGAGCGTTATCAGGCTCCAACTATTTAGTCAGTCGATATTGTTAATGAGTTTCTAGATATTTTTTTGGAAGATCTCCCAGGGTTACCTCCCGATAAAGAGATAGAGTTTGGGATTGACCTTCTACCCGACTCTCATCCCATTTCTATTCCGTCATACCGTATGGCACCTGCTGAGCTTATGGAGTTGAAAGTGCAACTCAAAGATCTTTTATACAAAGGTTTCATAAGGCCCAGTATTTCTCCTTGGGGCGCACCTATTTTATTCGTGCAGAAGAAAGATAGTTTTTTGTGTATGTACATTGACTATCGTCAGCTTAACAAGGTCACAGTCAAAAATAAGCATCCTCTTCCAAGAATTGATGACCTGTTTGATCAATTACAAGGTACAAGTTATTTCTCCAAGATAGACCTTAGATCCAGCTATCATCAACTTAAAGTGAGGGAATGTGATATTCTAAAGACAGCCTTCTGAACCCGCTATAGTCACTTTGAGTTTTTGGTCATGTCTTTCGGGATAACAAATGCCTCAACCATTTTTATGGACCTCATGAATCGAGTGTTTAAGAAATATCTTGATATGTTTGCCATAGTGTTGATAGATGACATCCTTGTCTACTCCCGCGGTGAGCATGATCATGCAGATTACCTTAGAATTGTCTTGCAAACTCTTAGAGGTCACCAGTTATTTGCCAAATTCAATAAGTGTGAATTTTGGCTAAGGTCTATAGCCTTTTTGGGTCATGTTATTTCAGCCAAAGGTATTAAAGTTGATCCCCAAAAGACAGAAGTTGTAAGAAATTGGCCTAGACCTATCTCTCCATTTGATATTAGAAGTTTCTTGGGTCTAGCAGGATACTACCACCGTTTTATTGAAGGTTTCTCCTCTATTGCATCTCTCATGACCCAGTTGACCGAAAAGAAAGCTAAGTTTCAGTGGTCAGATTCCTATGAGAAGAGTTTTCAGGAGTTGAAGACTCGACTTACTTCAGCCTCTGTATTGACTTTGCCTGATGGTACAGATGGTTTTTTGGTGTATTGTGATGCCTCTACAATTGGTTTGAGTTGTGTGTTGATGCAAAGAGGTAAGGTCATATCCTATGCCTCTAGACAGTTAAAGCCGCATGAAAAGAATTACCCAACCCATGATCTTGAGTTAGCTGTTGTGGTCTTTGCTTTAAAAATATGGAGACATTATCTTTATGGTGTCCATGTTGATGTGTTTACTGATCATAATAGCCTGTAGTATGTGTTTACTCAGTGGGATTTAAATCTTAGGCAGAGGAGGTGGTTGGAGTTGTTAAAAGAATATGATATGAGTGTGTTATATCACCCGAGCAAGGCTAATGTAGTGGCGAATGCCTTTAGCAGATTGTCTATGGGTAGTGTTTCTTATATAGAAGAAGGAAAGAAAGAGTTAGCTCATGATGTGCATTATCTGTCTAGATTTGGTATTAGGTTTCTTGATTCAGCTGAGGGAAGTACTTTGGTGCAAAGTACTTTCGAATCCTCTTTAGTTTTGGAAGTGAAGGAGAAGCAAGACAGAGATCCTAGTTTGGTCTGACTGAAGGAGTCAGTTAAGGACCATAAGTTTGAGGTTTTCTCCCAAGGGGAGATGGCGTGTTGAGATTGCAGGGTAGGTTATGTGTCCCATGTATTGATGATCTGAGGCAAAGTATTATGGATGGAGCGCATGGTGCACGGTATTCTATTCATCCCAGCACTACCAAGATGTACCGCGACTTGCGGGAAATCTATTGGTGGAATGGTATAAAGAAGGATATAGATGGGTTTGTAGAAAAGTGTGCAACATGCCAATAGGTTAAGGTAGAGCACCAAAAACCTATTGGTATAATGCAAGAGTTTCATATAGCCACTTGGAAGTGGAGGGTAGTGAATATGGATTTTGTGACTGGGTTACCTCTTTTACTTCTTCATCGTGATTCTATTTGGATGGTTGTATACCGGATGACTAAGTCCATGCATTTCTTACCCGTGCACACATCTTATATAGCTGAGGATTATGCTAGATTATACATCCAGGAGTTAGTCAGGCTGTCTGTTGTTCCCTTGTCTATCATTTTGGATAGGGGTACTTAATTTACTTCTCAATTTTCGAGGGCGTTTCAGCAGGGTCTTGGTACCCAAGTTCTCTTGAGTTCCTCTTTCCATCCGTAAATAGATGTTCAGGCTAAGAGGACCATTCAAACTCTAGAGGACATGTTAAGGGTTTAGGCTCTTGATTTCAAAGGTAGTTGGGATGAGCATTTTTCATTGATAGAATTTACCTATAACAATAGTTACTATGCTATCATCGAGATGTTACCTTTTGAGGTCTTGTATGGTAGAAGATGTAGATCACCCATAGGTTGGTTTAAAGTGGGTGAAGCTGTTGCGATTGGGCCTGACACTGTGTTTGAAGCTATAGAGAAAGTTAAGATGATTAGAGAAAGGTTGAAGCTAGATCAGAGTCATCAAAAGTCATACGCCGATGTGAGGAGAAGAGATCTTGAGTTTGAGGTAGGTGATTTGGTATACTTGAAGATTTCACCCATGAAAGGGGTGAAGAGGTTTGGTAAAAGGGGAAAGCTTAGTCCCCGTTATGTTGGCCCGTATAGAGTCTTTAGCCGTGTTGGCAAAGTAGCCTATCAGGTTGAGTTACTCGCAGAGTTGTCAGTCGTTCATCTTATTTTTCATGTCTTCATGCTTAAAAAGAATATTGGTGATTCTGTTATAGTAGATCCCTCAGAGTGTGCTGATATTCAGAATAGTCTTTCATTCGATGAGATTCCTGTTGAGATCCTAGATTTTCACATCCGTAGACTGAGGAACAAAGAGGTTCCCTTGGTCAAATCTTTGTGGTGGAACCAGTCAGTTGAGGGTGCTACTTGGGAGGCAGAAACAGACACGTGATCTAAGTACCCACACCTCTTTTCCGCGAGTTTAGATCAATCTGAAGGTATTATTCTTCCTTAAGTCAGCCCTTCTAATCTAATGTTCAGCTATATATCTATTCTTGCATGAGTTCTTGCAATATTTTATGTATTCAAGAGTTTAGAAAGATTTGGAGCCTATTTAGCAAATTGCTTCAGCTATGTGTACTCAGTTTTCCTGTGTTCCTAGTTTAACTAGAGACATTCGAGGATGAATGTTTCCAAGGGTGAGATATTGTAAGACCCCGCAAAGTTCCCTCATAGTCTGGGCCTTAGAACGTGTCAAGTGAAGTTTAATTTTAGCCCTAAAAGATTGATAAGTGACTTCTTGAGTGATTGGTGTTTAAACCATATAGAATTTTATTAAATTTGACGTTTTGTCATGTAGAGAATTGAATTAGCTTTCCAATGATACCAATTTAGTCCAAATCTGGTATCGGGGTGAGAAGTTATGGCCATTTTACTGAGATTTGTCAGAACTACCCAGGTACGACAGACGATCCGGCGGATCATTGAGTTTGCGACGGACCGTCACTCGGACCATCAGCACTAAGAAAGTAACTCCCTTTTCTATCCCAATTGCTATGCCCAGGACGATGGATCATCAAAGCTGTGATGGAATGTCACTTCAACTGTCACATCGATGCAGTTTGTTCTTTTTCCGACTGTCGTGAGACGAACGATCCGACGGACCATCAGACTAGCGATGGACCGTCGCTTTGACTGTTGCAGGCCCCGTTCAGTATTTTTTAGTTGTTTTTAAAATGATCTTTTGGGTCTTTTCCCATTTTAAACCCTAATATATTCCAAACGAAACATATGGCTTCATTCATCATCCAAAACACAAGAGAGCTAGGGTTTCTCCCCCAAGATCAAATCTAAAACCCTTCTTCAAGAAATCCAAGAACTCACCATAGATTCTACAAATTGAGTTGAGATTTAAGTTCCCCAAGTTCAAGGGTTGAAAGAACCCTCTCTCAAGAGTAAGAAGAAGAGTTTGAAGCAATCTTGTTCGCCCAATTTCATAATCTAAGGTATATGGGGTTTTGAACAAGGGTTATCCTTTCACCCTTGTTCCCAAAGGCATATTTAAACTATAATTTTCTGCAATCTATGAGATTTTACATGATATTGAATTAGGGTTTTTCACCCATTGTTATTAATTGCAATATCTTGATGTTTCTCATGAATTGAAAGTCAAATAGCATGATTTTTGCATGTTTTCTTAAGAAATTGGAGTTGGGTTTATACCCTATGTTGTTACTCCTTGAGAATTTAAGAGTTTCAATATTCTAGAAATTGAAGTATATGAATATGATGATATTCTGAGACAAACTGCTGTAACTTCCAGATTTCTACATGAATTATGAATCTATATGCTATCTATTATGTGTTATGATGAGTTTTAACTTGATATTGAATTATGGGTCATTAATCCCTACATGAGACTTAAAATTTTATGAACTATTATGCTATAAGAACCCATGATTTGAGTATTTTGAGATTATTGAGAAATGTTTTGACCTAATGGTCATAGAGTTTTGAAATCCACTCTACCACATAAGATTACAGATTTGAATGTTGGGTTCTTATGAACCATGAGATTATTTTGAAAGTGAATTTCCATAAGATGAGAGAGATAAACTAAAGGGAGTAGTATTTAGCACTGAGGTGGGTAAGTTACCACAGTTTCTTACCCTATAACTACGTGCCACCGTAGGTTTGAGATTTTTGGCCTGAGGCCGAGATAAGTTATCATTGAGTTGAGGTTGTACTCCTTGGCAAGAGTACGATGCCTCTCCCCAATGTGAGGTTTCTTCTTTAGGAGGACAAGACGTTGGACTCCATGTAGCTCTCATGGTTTATGTCGGTTAAGAAAACCTCCCTAAAACAAAGGTATTTTCCATTGATATAGAATGTTTTTCCTAAAGTTTGAGATGAGATATTTTCTAAAATGAATGAACTGCTTTTGAGTATTTTCCAAAGAAGGAGGTAGTTTTCTCTACTAATACGAGTTGATCACCAGTTTTTAAACCAAAATTATATGATTTTCGAGTTCCAAGTATTTGAGTTCAAAAGAGTTATAAGTCCTTGAGCATTAAAGCAGCTTTACTCTCCCTGAGATATATGCATGAGTTAAAAGTATTGCCTAAAGTTTCCTTCATCCTATGAGTAATGAGAATAAGAGGAGAGCACAGATTTTAAAGATAAAGTATAATGACTCACGAGATTTTTTTTACATGCTTCATTCTACATGATTTATGAGCTTTACATTTTGACTTATTCAACCCATGTGAGTCATTCCTAATTGCATGCATGATTTGATTGAAGAGTATTGACACTGTTTTTATATAAATGCATACACCCCCACATTCTCAGTACATTCCCAAGTGTTGATCCACATATACGTCTATGTGATACATTGGCTTATAATGTAGGTTCAGGTGCTCAGTCCCACCCTCGTCAGTGAATCCTGAGTACCTTTGTCTATATTTCTCCAGTGGTAAGTCCTCATGATTCTAGGGCCTATCTTCAGATATTTCAATACTTGACTTTTTATGTCATTACTTTCAGTTCAGTTTGATTCAGTTGGAGACTTGTCCCAACGACTCACTAGTTCATGGAGTAGTAAAGGCTTTGTCAGTCTAGTTTTCAGACTGTGGTTGTGTTGAGATTTCCAGTATTGTGGTAGTTTGGACCAAGTATTACCTTCATATTTCCTTTCATTTGATATGACAGTGCCAGTGTTTTGTATATTCCTTCTTGAATGAGTTATTATGAGAAGTGACGTCCCGAGAGGTGGATTTTGGGTCGTTACATTATCCCCCCTTGTTTCTACTCGATCCAAGATAAGTTGAAGCATTGATTCAATCCTATTATTTCCTATGCTTGATTTTTTCTTTCCTTCATCATAAGACCTATCAAAATCAGAAGAAGAACTAGCAATCGAGTTAGCATAACGGGTGTAGGGGCATTTGGGTAGTCACTCCAATATCCATCTTGACCACCAGATAAAGAGTAATTATACTCCCATTAGGATCGAGATGGTGCACATATCTCTCTTTGGGGAGAATATCTATAATCTTACCAAAATTGGGGTCCATCACAATATGGACATGAATTATCAAGATGAGATTTCCGACCACCAAACTCACGTCCATTCCAAGATACCATAATGATAAGCAAACTAAAATAAAAATCTACCTAACACAAGAAATAAAAGAAAATCAGAGACAAATATTTACAAGTTTGAATTCAAGCAAGTAGGTTGAAATTCCACACTTATGCAATACACCAAATTATTCCCCGACAACGGTGCTAGTTTTGATAATGCTCAACTTACACGTCAATTTAAGTGTAAGGTGGTCGTTGTTAGTATAATAACCCAACAAGAGTCTGGGTCAAATCCACGGGAACAATACAAGTTGCGAATGGGTAAGTTCGAAATGAAAGTACTTACTAAATTCAAACCTAAAATACAAAGATGTAAACATTGGGGGATTTTAAAGGTTTTCAAAGATACGATTAAGTTTCGGCTTCTAAAAGACTAATTAAAGACTAAGAATAATTATATTATAATCAATTAAAATGGATCTTGGGACTATGCTTTCCTAGGGGCAAGTTATTCATACGAACATGATAATTCGGTGCAAATTCTAATCGTTAATGAGGTCGTAGGCTAGGTTTAAATTCGTTGAGGTTAGTTCTTAAACAAAGACTCAAAGATGTCACTCATTGACCCTTTCTAATACCTAATGAGTTTTCCAATTAAAGCCACCCAATACCTCAATTAGGCACCCCTATTTCTAGGATGGTACCCAAGGGATAATCAACCTCATATTTACCTTTAGGTCCAAGATGGTGAAAATAAGCAAACTAAACCAATAATTATCTATTGTTTCCTTGGTTCCCACATCCCTCTTTCAAGGATGATGAAGATTCCTAAAGCTCACCCAAGCCTAGGGGTGGGCGTTCGGTTGGTTCGGTCTGATTGTTTAATATCGGTTCGATTTATCAGTTTTCGGATTGACAAAAATGACATCCGTAACCAAACCAAAATAAATTCGGTTTGGTTCAGTTTTTATAAATTCGGTTCGGTTATTTTGGATTTTTATTTCGGTTTGAAGTATTAAAGTAGTTAGCCAACTAATCATTTAAAATTGATGGGTTTTCTTAGAAAAATTATTTTTTTCAAACCTGTTTTTTATTTCCAAATATAAATAACTCAACATGGCTGAAACGAAATGAAATAATCATAAGCTTAACATAATACATAACGTCATTAATCATTACATATAATATAACCTTGCACAAACAGTCTACAAAACAACACAAAACTCATAAAAATAGTTCATGAAACAACATACTTTCTGCATAAATAGTCCATAAAATAGTCCAAAGTCACCAAAATAGTCCATAAAATATTTGAATCACTAAAAAAATCCATATAATATTATATATATATATATAATAAAATATATATATTATTTGTTTATTTATAAAATTTTGGTTTTTTGGTTTAACCGGATTTAAAAAAAAAAGAACCGAAAAACCAAAATTTTAAAATCACAAACTGAATCCGATCCGAAAAACCAAAAAACTGAAACCAAAATTAAATTTCGGTTTGGTTTTTTGGTTTTTTCGGTTTAAACAAAAATATGCCCACCCCTACCCAAGCCCCTCTTTCAACGATAGTTTAGGCTTTCAAGTGCATGGAGTTTTTACCTACAAACCCATTTTGGGTATTTAGGTATTTCACCCACAAATCCCAATTAATTTACTCTAGCAATAGTATAAATAACACAAATACATTATCATATACATAAATGAATCACAACCCACACATAAATGTACCCTATTATAAAATAATCCCAAGAGAAAGAAGTAGCAACTTATAAGGATAATAAACAAAAATATACCAAAATCTCCATCAATTTGATTCATGAAAAATAAAGAGAATGCAAACCACACTTTAAATTCCAATGAATCCTCAATGGGATTTCCCAATCCCTAACTTTGGAGTTTCTCTAATTAATTTTTGCCTTAAATTAGTATAAATTCAAGCACCAAGCTCCAAGTGATAAGCCCTAAACTAAAGATTCGATAATATGTAAGATAAAACATGATGTGAAAAATGAACTAAAAACCCTATTTAAGCCCCAATTCCACATTTGCCAAATATTATAAAAATGCCCTTAAAACTTTTCTGTTCTACCGCGATCGCAGCCCTCTTTACTTGTTGACTGATTACGATCGCGATCCTTAGTACGTGATCTTGACTCTTGGGCCTCCAATTTTAGCTTTTGTTCTTTTTGCTCAAATATCTTTCTCTTTTTACCAAGTTTCCTTGCTCATCTTTTAATTTCACTTTTACCTACATAAAGGAGCATTAAGTATAAAAGTAATAACAAATCAATGAAAAAGAATAATAATTTAGGCTTAAAAACTTTTGGTAAGTTGTTAAATTGATGACTTATCAAAGGACCATGCCAATCACCTCTGAGTAGTTTTGCAAACTCTTAAGTTTTAATGATTGTATGCCAAGTTCTTGAAGTGTGAGTTTTCGTTGAAATATGTGACCTTTTTGGGTTATGTTTTTTCTAGTGAGAGGATCATGGTGGATCTACAGAAAGTTAAACAAGTTAAGAGGTAGCCTAGACCCATATACCAACCAATATTTGAATTTTCTTAGTCTTGGCCGGGTATTATAGGAGGTTTGTGGATAATTTCTCTTTTATTATTTCTTCATTGACTAAGTTGACTCAAAAATAGGTAAAGTTTCTATGGTTTGATACTTGTGAGGATAGCTTTGAGAAGTTGAAGGATAAGTTGATTTCTTCTCTGGTTTTGACCCTACTTGAGGGCACTGGTGGCTTTGTGATTTATTACAATTCTTCTCGCATGGGAATGGGTTGTGTGTTGATGAAGTGTGGAAAGGTCGTGGTTTATGCTTTTAGTTAGTTAAGGTATATGAGAAGAATTATCTGACTCATAAGTTAGAGTTGGCATCAGTGGTTTTTTCTTTGAAGATTTGGTGTTATTATTTGTATGGGGTTCATGTAGATACCTATTCAGATCATAAAAGCTTACAATAAGAGTTCATGAAGAAAGAGTTGAATCTCAGATAGAGGAGGTAGCTTGAATTCCATAAGTACTATTATATGAGTCTTTATATCACCCAGGTAAAGTTATTGTGGTCACTGATACTCTTATCAGGTTGTAAATGGGGACCTTATCTCATGTGGATGAGGAGAAATGAGGATTGATAAAGGATATTCACCGATTAGCTAACCTAGGAGTTCATATTTTTTACTATGAAGATAGAGCGGTGATTCTTCAAGAATGATCAACCATCTCTTGGTGATAAGGTAAAGGAGAAGCTGGTGTTGGACCATATTCTTATACAGATTAAGGATAATATGGGTTAGCAAAAAGTTATTGCTTTTGAGATTTGTGGTGATGGTATCTTGAGGTACCAAAGGTATCTTGAGGTACCAAAGTAGGTTGTGTGTTCCTAATATTGATGGGTTGTGATGGAGGATCTTGACTGATGCTCATGAGTTAAGGTATACGGTATATCCAGTTTTGAAAAAGATGTATTGAGATTTGAAAGATATTTATTGGTGAAATAATATAAAGATGGATGTGGCTAATTTTATGGCTAAGTGTATGGTGTGTCAGCAAATGAAAGTTGACAACTTGAGGCCTGGTGATGTGTTGCAAGAGATAGAGTTACTTGTGTGGAAGTGGGGGATAATCAATATGGATTTTTTATAGGCCTTCCTCAGTCTCGTAATTAGTATGATTTGATTTGGGTCATTGTGGATAGGATGACTAAGTCTGCTCATTTCTTTCCTGTGAGGACTACCTACTCTGGAGAGAATTATGATAAGCTATTCATTGAGAAGATAGTTAGATTGCATGGGAAACTGATGTCTATCATTTTGGATCGAGGCACGTAATTCTATTCTCAATTTTGGTGTTTGTTTTAGAAAAGTTTGAGGACTAAGGTGAACCTTAGCATTGTTTTTCAACCTCAGACGGATGGGCAACCGAAATAGACTATTAAGACTTTGGAAGATATTCTAAGGGCTTATAGCAGTTGGGTTGATCATCTAACTCTTATTGAATTTGTGTATAATAATATTTATTACCCTAGTATTGGAATGTCTCCTTTTAATTCTATTTATGGTAGGAGGTGTTGGTCTCTCATTGGGTGGTTTGTAGTTGGTGAGTACAAGACCCCACAAATTTCCCTTGTAGTTTGAGCCTTGAGCGTGTCAAGTGAAGTGTAATTCTGGCCCTAAAAGAATGAGAAGAGACTTCCCAAGTGATTAGTGTTTTAATCTTGTTGAATTTTCCTAAAAATGACTTCTTATAGATTAGAGAATTGAATTAGCTTTCCAATAATACAAATTTCGTCCAAATTTGGCATCGGGGTCGAAAGTTATAGCCGTTTTACCAAGAGTTGTCAAAATCACCCCGGTGCGACGGACAGGTTGACGGACCGTCGAGTGTGTGACGGACCATCGCCTGGACCATCAGAACCAAGGCAGCTCTCTTTCCTGGCCCAAGTGCAACGTCCAGGACGACGGACCGTCAAGACTGGGATTGACCACCGCTAAGACCATCGTCGTTGAGGCAGTGTGGCCTCTTCCTAGCCAACGTGCGATGGATGATTTGACGGACCGTCGAGTTAGCAACGGACCATTGTTGAGATCGTCACATCGAGGAAGTGTCTTTTTTACCGACGTACGACGGACAATCCGATGGACCGTCAGGCTAGAGACGGACCATCACTTTGACCGTGCAGCCCTCATCCAGTATTTTAAGTCATTTTAAAAAGGGACTCATTGGTCTTTCCACTATTTTATCAACCAGATATATTATAAACGAAGAAAATGACTTCATTCATCATACAAAACACAAGAGAGATAGTGTTTCTCCCTCAAGTTCAAATTTAAAACCCTTCTCTAAGAAATCCAAGAATTCACCATAGATTCTACAAATTGAGTTGATATTTAAGTTCCCAAAGTTCAAGGGTTGTAAGAACCCTCTCTCAAGAGTAATAAGAAGAGTTTGAAGAAAGCTTGTTCATCTAATTTCATAATCTAAGGTATGTGGGGTTTTGAATAAGGGTGATCCTTTCACCCTTGTGCCCAAATGCTTATTTAAACTATAATTTTCTGCAATCTATGAGATTTTACATGATATTGAATTAGGTTTTTTCACCCATTGTTATAGATTGCAATATCTTGATGTTTTCCATGAATTGAAAGTCAAATAGCATGATTTTGCATGTTTTTTTAAGAAATTGAAGTTGGGTTTATACCCTATGTTGTTACTCTTTGAGAATTTAAGAGTTCCAATGTTATAGAAATTGAAGTATATGAGTATGTTGATATTCTGAGACAAATTTCTGAAACTTCCAGATTTCTACATGAATTATAAATCTATATGCTATCTATTATGCATTATTATGAGTTTTAACTTGAGATTGAATTATGGGTCATTAAGCCCTACTTGAGACTTGCAATTTTATGACCTATTGTCCTATAAGAACCCATGATTTGAGTCTTTTAAGATTAATGAGAAATGTTTTGACCTAATGGTCATAGAGTTTTGAAATCCATTCTACCACATGAGATTACAGAATTAATTGTTGGGTTCTTATGAACCATGAGATTATTTTGAAAGTGGATTTCCATGAGATGAGCGAGATAAACTTAAGGGAGTAGTATTTAGCATCGAGTTGGCTAAGTTACCACGGTTTCTTACCCCAAAACTATGTGCCACCGTAGGTTTGAGATTTTGGGCCTGAGGCTGAGATGATTGGGCCCAAGGACAAGATAAGTGATCACTGAGTTGAGGTTATACTCTTTGGCAAGAGTATGACGCCTCTCCCCAACGTGAGGTTTCTTCCTTAGGAGGATAAGACATTGGACTCCATATAGCTGGCATGGTTTATGTCGGTTAAGAGAACCTCCTAAACTAAAGTATTTTCTATTGAGATAGAATATTTTCCCTAAATCTTTGAGATGAGATATTTTCTAAAGTGAACGAATTGTTTTTGAGTATTTTCCAAAGAAAGAAGTAGTTTTCTCTACTAATAAGAGTTGATCATTAGTTTTTAAACCAAATTCGTATGATTTCGAGTTCCAAGTGTTTGAGTTCAAAAAAGTTATAAGTTCTTGAGTAATAAAGAAGTTTTACTCTCCATGAGACATATGCATGAGTTAAAAGTATTGTTTAAAGATTTCTTCATCCTATGAGAAATGAGAATAAGAGAAGAGCACAGATTTTAAAGCCAAAGTATAATGTCTCACGAGATTTGTGTTACATGCTTCATTTTATATGATTTATGAGCATTACATTTTAGACTTATTTAAGCCATATGAGTCATTCCTATTTGCATGCATGATTTGATTAAAGAGTATTGATATTGTTTTATGTAAATGCATACACCCTTATTTACTCTGTAAATTCCCAAGTGTTGATCCACATATACATCTATGTGCTACATTTTCTTATAATATAGGTTCAGGTGCTCAGTCCCAGTCTCGTCAGTGATTCCCGAGTACCTTCATCGACATTTCTACAGTGGTGAGTCCTCATGGTTCGAGGGCCTATCTTCAGATATTTCAATATTCAAGTGTTTATGTTATTACTTTCAGTTCAGTTTAAGTCAGTTGGGGACCTGTCCCAACGGATCTCGAGTTCATGGAGTAGTAGAGGCTTTGTCAGACTAGTTTTCAGACTGTGGTAGTGTTGAGATTTCCAGTATTGTGGTCGGTTAGACCGAATATTACCTTCGTATTTCCTTTTATTTGATATGACAGTGTCAGTGTTTTGTATATTTCTTCTTGAATGAGTTATTATAAGAAGTGATAGTCTCAAAGGGTTAGCTTAGGGGTACTTGTAACCCTAAGCACCTGTGACATCCCGGGAGGTGATTTTGGGTCATTGTAGAGAGACTAGATTGTTTGGTTCTGACTTGGTTCACTAAGCCTTAAAGAAGGTTAAGTTTATTGGGGATGGGCATAAGACTGGCCAAAGCGCCAAAATTCCTATATATATGTGAGGTGAAGAGAGTTAGAGTTTTAAAAGTTTCCCCGATGAAGGAGATGATGAGGTTTGGAAAGAAGGGGAAGCTCAGCCCCATTATGTTGGTCCATATTTTATTTTGAAGAGAGTGGAGAATATTTCTTATGTGTTGGAGTTGACTGCGAGCTTGGGTTTTATTCATTCGGTTATCCATATGTTGATGTTAAAGAAGTGTGTGAGCAAGCCTTCTTTGACTGTCCCTTTGGAAGGTGTTGGTATTTTGGATTCCTTATCTTATGAGGAAGTCTCGACTGAGATTTTTGATTGGAAAGTCCGTTAGTTGAGGACTAAGGATGTGTCCTCCGTAAAAGTCCTTTGGAAGAATCAAAAGTTGGAAGAAGCTATGTGGGAAGCCGGAGAGGACATGAAGTCCAAATACCCATTCGTGTTCCCTGGGTTAGATAATCATGCTTAAGGTATGTGTTTTCCTATTCTTATTGCTTATCAAATTTTGTTCATGGTCTTATAGTTGCATTCCTATCTTATAATTATGCTAATGGGTACCTTGACTCCTCATTCGGGGATGAATGAACTTATGGGGCGAGGGGGGAAATGTAACACCCTAAGTTTTTTACTTCAAATTTTTTTTAGTTTTGAGCTCACTGTCCAGGGTACGACTTAGGTGACGAGTCGTAAAGACTCCTCATGAGTAGTATGGTCCCAATTATAGCATAACCAGCAAGTTGGGAAATTTTTTTGTCATAAGTACAACATGGACCTCACGAGTCATGGAGAGACATTATGAGTCGTAAGGTAAGACTCGTGGTCCCACCAATGTGATGGTTCATTATTTCTGTTATGATGATGACTAGGACCATACGAGTCATCAGATCTGGTCACGAGTGGTGGTGTGGAACTCGTGTCCTTGGAAATAAGGTTGCCCTAAGTCATTTCCCAGACTACAAATTTAGGCAATGACTCGTGTCCAGTCGTTATGACTCGTGACGTGACCCATAACGACTGGCGACTATTTTCTGGTGTTTTAGTTGAGGGTACTTTTTTCATTTCCTCTCATCCCCAATTATAACCCATGGCCATAAAATACCTTTAGGGTCTAATTATCATAAAAGCACATATCAAATACACTACTATCCTCTCTCAAATTCCCCAATCAAAAGGAAAGCTAGGGTTTCAAGGGTTAGTCACCTAGGGGCTCAAATTGAGAGTTCTAAAAAATTCTTGATGTTCTCAAGAATATATCTCTTCCCCAAACTTGTATTTTATTATTTCATGCAATGGTTTGATATTCCCATGGTTTTAATTTGTGGTTTTGGAATTTGGGATGAGGGTTTTGGATGGCTATTTTTTAAACAATATTTTTATGGTTTACATGCAATTATTTATACTTTATTGTTGGATTTTGAAACCCATTGGGGTGAATGGATATGGTAATTGGATGGAGGTCATGAATTCCCTCAAGTTGATTTAATAAATTATGGGGGTCGTGGATTCCCCCAAATAAATGGATTTTGGTATTGGAATTAGTAATAACCTAAAACTACCTTATTAAATTAGCTCTGAAACACGAATATATGACTTGATAATTAGACCTTGGGGGTCGTAGATTCCCCCAAAATGACTTGATAATTAGACCTTGGGGGTTGTGTATTCCCCCAAGTTGATGGATAACAGAAATGGCATAATGATATTAACTTGCAAGTATAGTTGGTATGATGATAACAATGAAATATGCCTTGGTGGATGATTCCTTGGTTTAACAGATGGGTTATGTGTGCAAATATTTTAATTGGGCTTAAGTAGCTCATCGTGAAGGTAGATGTCCTAGGGAGATCAATACTAAAAACTATGTTTGCCGGTTTGGGGGTCATGATGACCATGTGCACAGTTCACACTTGATATATACAGACATGTATTCTTGAATAACGTAGGGACGGGGAATTTCCTACCCTTCCTTTGATATCTCTGGGAGCAGCTAACACAAGCTGGGTCCCTTCTGGTGAGGAAAGTCGGACCCATATAGCCCGTGGGTGTTTATCGGATGGACGAAGCTACATTGTCCAGATTAATGATTTTAAACTTCATGCAAAACTCGGTACCCTATCCCAGCATCATTATATATATGTATGCATGTATGTAAATATGTATATTGGTTTTTTATATGGTTTTGAAATAACATTATTATATCCCTACCTCGAGTTACATGCTAGCTCTTACCCTGCTAACCGTCCCCAGACATTGTATCCCCATGCGATGCAGGGTCTGAATACACTTTTATTTCCTTGCATTGTGTTAGGTAATTTTTAGATTTTTTCATGAGTCAGCTTGAAGTGGTGAGATTACATTTTGTCGATATCCCTTATTTTATGATCTTTTCTTTACTTATGTCTTAGACTATTTCAATGGGTTTTTCTGTCTATGGTCGGGGGCATGTCCCAACTTAGGTTTATGTTTGGTTTCTTAGAGGATTTTATGGACAAAGTGTGGGGGATTTTGTTATGGATTCTTAGATCCCTCTTGTCGTTGATTTATGTATCTTGTGATATGTCTGAAACTCATCTGTTTCTGATTATTTTGTGTTTTGGTTATCTAGGATCATGAGGGTAGTCTCCGATCCTTGGCGGACTTGAGATACCCATCAGGACTAGGAAATGGTTTGGGTCGTGACAATGATTAACCTTATTTGGACTATTCTAGTGATCTTGAAACTGTAATTTAGGTGGAGTTGACTTAAATGCTCATGTTTTTTGGCGAAATTCCTATCTTAGGATTGATTATGGCTTATGTAACATCAAGAAGTGAACTCAGATACCTTATCCTAGGACACTCGTAATCTATGGACCCTCAGTAACATGTTTAAAAAGAAACTAATTAAGTAAAAAATATACTTGTTCTTTGAGAGTCTATCAATTCAATTAGTCTATCGTAGACTTACACTGTAGGTAATGCATTGATTGATCTCTGGATTATTGGTAGATCTCAGAGATGTATGTACATGATTATAGACCCTTACTACCATGTTGTTTAAAAATAAATAAATGTAGTGTGGAATTCTACACATATGAGTGAGTTTAAACAAGTCACATAATCATATTAGAGCTTATACAAATCAGGGATGGTGAATTAAGGTGTGTGTGGATGGGTAGTGGTTGAACAAATAATATCCTAAGAGTAATGTTTGTCAAAGCACAAATATGTTTTGAAGATGTTAGTTATATTTGATACCTATCCATCGACACACTCCTTCAATGACCACCCCCAAATCAAAACAGTATATGGATGGGTAGTCATCAAATACAATCAACATCCTCAAAACATACTTGTGCTTTGATAAATATTATTTTAAGGATGTTGATTGTTCAACCACTATTCATCCACATAATCCCTCAATCACTACTCCCAATTTGTATAAGCTCTAACAAGATCATGTGAATTGTTTAAACTCCTTCATATGTATAGAAATCTACAATTTATTTATTTTTTATTTAACTACTCATTTTTAAACAACATCCAAGTGAGGGTCTATAACCATGTACATAGATCTATGTGATCTACGAATGATCAAGAGAGTAATTGATGCACGACCTACAGTGTAGGTCTATGATAGATCAAATAAATCGATGAACCTCAAAGAACAAGTATATTCTTTACATGGGATTGACATGGGTCAACTTCGATGACAGTCTATTAACTGTCACCAACAGATCAAGTGATTATGTGTTTAAATTTTTTTTAATTTAATTATTTTCTTTCACCACCCTCAAATCATGTGATTATGTGTTTAAACTTTTTAATTTAATTATTTTCTTTCAAACTACAAGCTGCTGATGATTCATTGATTCATAGGATTTACGATTGACCTATATGTCTGGTCGAGGACTGACAGTGTTTAAGATCGATGATAGTGTATAAAATATTATCTGGTGTAGCGTAGATCGATTTTCTTATCTACAATAGAATATATATGTGATCTGAATTTATTATCACATAATTTTTACTCTTAGTGAATTTAATCAAGGCAGTTTACAATTGTATTCATTGAACAAGCATCTCCCTAAACACAATCCTACGAATTTCTCTTATGCTTGAACCCTTACCGTTACGAAAATGATTTACGCATAGTAAAGCAATCATCTCGGATGAGATTTTCTTATGCCTGTTCATGGCGTGTTCAACACCACATGTGTGGAACCCAACCTACTTGTATATGCAAAATTTGTTTGAGAATTCGTACTTCCTTTCCCACAACAACCAGCCGCATCCACGCGATACGCATTTCACCTTCAATAATTTGGTGCAACTCTTCTTCATAAAATAATTAAAAAATTGCCTCACTGATGCTCTATCTAGTAGAATTTTCATCTCTTTCTTGTCGACGAATGTTTGATCACGATAGAAATTGGTTCCATCAGCGAAGGAATTTCTTGGTTGTGATTTCGTTCCACTATCTTTTTTCGCATCTTGCGAGTCCGATGAAACATATTTCATATGCATGCATAGAATCATCTTCCATATTAATTGAATAATCGTCATTGTTCTCATAATCATTCAAATTGTTGTCGACTGTCGGGCGCTTAGGTGGGGGTGGTGATGACTTCAACGGTTCTTTGAAGGCCCCTCAACTATATTTATCCTTAAAATAGGCCTAAATCCATCAAGATCGACCATGTACAACGACACACGTTTATCATTATTTGTGATCGTAGGATACACTTTTTCCCTAAAATGCATTAGATAACTAATCACCACGTCGCTCGACGCACAATCTATATCCCCACTCTCCATTACGCTTGCAACCAACTCATCATATGAACTATTACGGTGAACCGTAATATGCAATGTTAGCTTAGTAAAAGATTTTTATTTTCAACATTTGGGAGTCTCCTCCTATTCTTCCATGAAATCACCTGAAACCAGAATAAATTCTGCAATAGACGTCCTAGAATTAAGCTTTGGTCGATGATAGATTATGCTGATGGTCTATGTCGGGATGTATGCACAGTTGATGACTGGCGATGACTGGGCAAATATCCGTCCAAAAACTTAAAATTACAAATATTGCTTCTAATCAACGATCGTTGGGTTTATGGAATAGAGAAATGAACTTGGAGTCGCCTGAGCTGCTGTAATGTACTTTCTAAAGTGGTTTTGAGTAATGTGAGTGATTTAAAGCTTTTTAACAATGGTGAAAAGTGTGTTTGAGAAGATAACAAATAAATGGGGTAACAATGGATGCAATGGACAAGCTTATGATGTTTGTGGACTGATTTAGAGTTGATTGCCAGAAAATAACGCCAGAAAAGTGGCCGGAATCGGAGCTTTTTGGAGGAAAATGGAAGCTTCTATTTTAAGCTATTGAGGTTTTTTTAAAAATTATTTTTGGAAATCCAATATATTTTATATATAATGGTGGATGATGGAGTGGGTTGAAGTGTATTATTAGAAACTTGTGGGTGAATTTATTAAGTTGAAAATAATGGGTTAAAGTGAATTATTATAAAACTTGTAGGTGAAGTCGTTGAGTTGGAAAAGTTAGTGGTGATGTAGAATTAAGTGGGTATATGATCAATTTTTTCAAACTTGTGTCTATTTGACAAAATAGTTTTCAAAAATGGGCATTTTTGGCAGCAAACCCCCTCTAATTCCTCAGTTTAAAAAAGAATGACATAATTTCATTTTTAGTCCGTTTAAAAAAGAATGATCTCTTTCCCTTTGTAGCAATTTTTTAATTTTAAATTTCTACATGACATGTTTAAGACCACAAGATTGAAGGAAATTTTAATACATTTGACATATCTTTAATTTAATACCACAAGATTCAAAAGTCTTCTTTATTTTCTTAAACTCCGTGCCAAGTCAAGCTAGGTTAGTCATTTTGAAATGGTGGAAGTAATTAATAAAGGGCAAATTAATAAACATTTTATTTTTAATGCGGCCCGTATGCATGGCGGCCTTTTGTTCAATAACACACATGCATACTAACGACATAATACATTTTTTGTCCGAAATATGAATATTTCTTGATAGAGGAATTTGCATTAATTAAAGCATTTCATTACACATTCAGACTTCCTTTTAAGTGAACGACTTTTGCTGCGTGCAGCTAATTATAATAAGTATAAATAACATAAGTATCAACCCTTTTGAAAGTAATTACACTTCCTCTCACTTTTTTAATTATTTTATTCTCTTTCCCTATTAATATACATAACATAGATTTTTGTAATATGTTTATGGAGTTGGGATTTTTTGTAATATTAAAAACATAAGTTGTGTATTTGTGTATAATTGAGTAACAACATGAACAAAACAAACAAATATACACATCCTCTCAATATAATTGTGTATGATACACTAGAAATCAAGAACACAACTTGATTAATGTATAACAATATATGCACAGAAATAAAGAGCTACATCTTAACATGTGAAATGAATAAACATATCACAAAACCTAAATCAATACAAACCCGGCCATTAATGTAATTGACTTCTCTAATGAACAATATTAACAAGAAGAAAGAAAAATAAAAAGATGAAAAAGTCATACATGCAACTGTATTTGAGTAAAACTATTTAGGAGGTAAGTCGTGTATTAACCCCAGTAAGTTTTCTCATATACAAAAGACTAGCTGATTCCTGACTCTTTTGTATCTACCTTCTAAATTTTCGAATATCATTCATTTTAAATATATTATTTTTTTGAATTAATTTTTCTTTTCATAGAGTATGCATGTCAGCTTGAGCTCAAGGAAGCAAATCCACCACGTTTCATCATTTGTCTGAATTCCTTGTAATCAACCATTCCATCACCATCCACGTCAACTTTCATTATCATTCTCTTGCAATCTTCTAGTGTTTTTCCTTGTTTCAAACCCAACGATGACAAAACGGATCTTAATTCTTCCACCGTGATGAATCCGTCACCGTTTTGATCGAACACATTGAAAGCTTCTCTCATGTCTTCTTCTTCGTCCCTCTCGTCCATTATCGACTGATACAATGTCCCAAATTCCTCCATGTCTACAAACCCATCTCTGTTGATATCAATCTTTTCGATCATTTGCACAAGTTCCATTTCAGGAATGTAAATTCCCAAATTTTGCAACGAATCACTAAGCTCCTTTCTCGTAATTTTTCCGTCCCCATTTCGATCGAACATATGAAAAACTCTACGTACCTCTGTTGGATCCATATCTTGGATGATGAGAGACGCTAATTATTAATTGCATGAAACAAATTTATTGTTTCTACTGAAAGGTGATTTAAAAATTTAATTCCTGAAAAATGGAAAGGCCAAATGAGCGTTGTAAATTTGTGAGAACACAAGAAACTCAAGGGCCAAATAATTAGGGAAATGATTTAGAGAAACACTAATATATCAAGAGGGTAAAAAAAAGAGAGAAATTGAAGGGTGATTTTGAGGATACCCACTAATAACGGTGGATCACTGATTTAGAATTTGTTGGGATTTGTTTGTGGTTTTCCTTATAAGATAATATCTAGGTAAATCTAGAATATTTCAAATCTCTCCCATTTTCTTATTATAATCAGTCTAAGTACTTATATCATATTAATATAAAAGTACAATCAGGATATATGACAAAGATGGGAATATCACATGGAGGAATATTAGAGGTATGAATTCTGATTGGCATCTTCGAGTGTACTGATGTAAGGAACTAATGTATTTCAGACGTGAGGTGAGGCTTACTATGCATTGAAAGAGTGGCATAATGAATTTTGCCTTGTTTGCAAATTTGAACCACATCAAAATATACCAACACTTTGTCCATTAAGGGCCACTTGGTATGGTGTATTCCTAGAAATAGTTTATATTATGTATGGTATTATTAATAATAATATTTTGGCAAAATAGCTCGGTGGATCCTTATACTATGTCCGTTGTGTAATGTGGATACTTCTACTTACATGTTTGTCATCTGGACCATTGAACCCACTAAAAAGCAACATTTTAAACACTATTTCGGTGTGTGTAACACACCCACCTCCACGTCAGCTGCCACGTTATTTTTAAATATTATATTAAATTCCACATCATTTATTAAATAACACATAAAAATTAAATATTAAAATCATTCTTGCCTTTTTCTTTCATTCCCACCACCACTCCAACTTTCAAGAAAGGTTCAAGTGGGGTTCTTCAAACTGCTCATCAATCCAATTTCAACTCAATGGTCAAGAAATTGTTGGACACAACTTCTTCTTCTAAGTTCTTGAAGAAAGAGAGAAAGGGTGATTTGAAATTGGTTATTCCTGTGGATTTTATGTGATGGTGGCAGGTGAACGGAGAAATTGGGTTTTAGGGGAGGCTGTGGGGTGGATGTTTTGGTTGATGTAGGTGGATGACGTGGTGGGGATGGGTTGATGGTGGTGGACGGCGTAGAAGGGGGGGACGGGTTGAAGGTGATGGACGGCGTCGGGGGGTGGGGGAAAGTGGTGGGCGGCTGTGGGGTGGCTATTTTGGCTGATGTAGGTGGACGACGTAGGGGGGAGAAAGGTTGAGAGTGGTGGACGGCGAAGGGGATAGAGAAGGTGGTGGACGGTGTGGGGGATGGGGGAAGGTGGTAGACGGGGTGGAAGGGTGGTGGTGGGGAGACGGTGGTGGACGGCGGGAGGCGGGAATGTGCTAGAACAGAGTGGGGGGAGGGGGGATGAAGGGGATTTTTAGTAATTTTTTTTTACTGTTTTTTAATTATTTAAATATAATAAATATTTTTTAAATTTAATCACGCGCCCAAAAAAATGTGTGTAATCACGCGTTGCGTATGCAAAAAAATATTTAAAATATTATTTTTTTAGTTGGTTCAAGGGTCCAAATGAAAACATGTAAGTAGAAATATCCACATTACAAAATGGGCATAGTACAAGGGTCCATCGAGCCATTTTGCCTATTATATTTGATAGAAATTTTGTATTTATGTATAATTAATACATGTAATAGATATACACCTTATTTTAAAAAATAATGGCTACTCGAGTACAAGCAATGAATGATGACAAAAATATCATAATCACTCACTGTATATGTATTTACCATCATTACTCTTTTTCTTTCTTTTCTATTTTCTCTTTTTTTTTATCCTATATTCATTTTTTATTTTGATTTTTTCATGTCATCTTTTTCTCTCTTCTATCTTTAACTTCTATTTCTCTTTCCTCTTTTTTTTTTTCATTTTTGGTTTTTTCTATTTTTATTTTTTTCGTTTTTTTCTTTTCGCTTTTTCTTTACTCTTCTATCTCTAACTTCTATTCTTTTGATTTTATTTTTCTTTTTTGTATTTTCTCCTTTCTTGGTTTTTTGTTCTATTTTATATTCTTGTATGTTTGAAAAATATGGTTACGTCAGGTACAAGTCATGGATGATATCAAAACTACCACAATAGCTTGTAGTATTTAAATTTGCACAATTATTTACATTTTTGTATTCATCTATACAATTGTATTTGTATTTATATTTTATAGTTCACGCTTGTATTTCTATTTGCATTTTATAATTTGCATTTGTATTTGTATTTTCTAGTTCACATTTATATTTGAATTTTATAGTTCAAACTTGTATCTGTATTTTATACTTCGTACCATTATTTATGTTTTATACAATTCTCAGTAGTATTTTAAAGAATTATTTTGTATTTGTATTTTATCATTTATTGCATATTGTATTTGTATTTTGTGATTTTATTTTACTTGTATTTGTATTCTTCTTTCATCAATGCACTTGTATGTTTAAATAACTATTTTATATTTGTATTTGTAAGTTGACCTCACATTTTATTTCTATTTGTAATTTTATTTGCTTGTAATTGAATTTGTAGTTGACACTATCAATAGTATTTTTTAAACAATTGAAAATGAATTGTTATTTTTTTTATACGAACATTTGTATTTATATTCATTGATATGATTTTTTATCTTATTGATACAAATTGAACAATATAATTATAAATGATAAATTATACAAATACAATTTTAAAATTATACAAATATAAATTTTACATTTGTATCAAATAATATATGTTTATACAATTTGAACCACACACATATAAATGATACTTGTTTATATAAATATAAATGATAAATTTGACATGCAAATACTAATGATACATTTGCATTGAATGAGACATTGTAAATTTTATTCTTAAGAAAATACAATTAATTCGTATACTTATTTATATATAGGTACAAATGATAAATTATACATATTCACGACTAAACTATTGAAATACAAATAATAAATTTATTTAAATTATATAATATGGTACAAATTGATATAAAATATAAAGTATAAAAACAACAACAAAAAGACGAGATGAAAAGAATACAAAAAAGGAGAAAAAAACCAAGAAACTGAACAAGAATAAAAAAGCAAAAAAATGAAAAAAGGAGAAAAAAATGAAAAAATGGGAACAGAAAAAAATTAAAAAGAAAAAAAAAGAAAAGAAAAAAACAAGGAAAAGGAAAAAAGAAAGAAAAAACAAAAAGAGAAAAACTAGAAAAGAAAAAGAAAGAGAAATAGAAATAGAAAATAAAGAATGAGAGAAAATAAAAATGAGAGGCTAGGATTGTATTTAATTGACAAAAGAAGCTATCAATTGTAATTAATTGAAACTTAGGATAGATAGTGTAATTAGGGGATCTTTAAAAAATAGCAGCATTTTGCTATAAAGTCCACCTTCCATAGCCACATTTTACATAATTATCATTTATAATTGTTGTATTTGATTTATATCTGCTGTATTCGGTTTTACAGATAGTATGTATTCATATAAAATATGAATACAGTCCCTATTTAATCGCGCCAAAAATGAAATTAAATATTTTTAAAATGAAAAAACATCTCAATGTAATCACGCTTATCTCGTTGAATTAAATATTTTCTTGCCAAACACTACCATTATATTTTTTTATACTTTGTTATTCTTTGTGTTTTTCCCCTTTTTTCTTCTTCTTTTTTCTATTTTTTCCTATTATTTTTTTCGGTTCTTTATTTTTATTTTTTCCTTTTTTCTCTCTCTTTAATCTCTAACTTCTATTTCTCTTTCTTCTTTTCTTTTCTTGTTTGATTTTTTTATTTTCTTTATTATTTTTTTGTTCTATTTTATATTTTTTGTATTGTTGAAAAATATGACTAGTCGAGCACAAGTCATGGATGATAACGTAAATACCACAATTGTTTATCGTATTTTTAGTCACACCACCATTTATATTCTTAAATTTATTGATACAACTGTATTTGTATTTGTATTTTAAAGTTCACACTTATATTTATATTTTATAGTTCGCATTGTATTTGTATTTAATAGTTCACACTTGTATTTGTATTTGTTAGTTTGCACCATCATTTATACTTTATATAATTCACACTTATATTTTAACGAACTATTTTGTATTTGTATTTTATAATTGATTGCATATTATATTGGATTATATTTATATTATGGTTTTATTGTGTTTGTATATTTAGATTATATTTGGATTATACACGTATTTGCATTCTATTTTCTTTATTACCTTTTTATTTTTAAGAAATTATTTTGTATTTGTATTTGTAAATTGATTGCATATTGTATTTAGTCGTGACTATGTACAATTTATCATTTGTATTTGTATACAAACAAGTAAGTGCATTAATTGTATTTTTGTGATTCTAAAATATATAAATATGTAATGTATCATTTGATACAAATGTACCATTTTGTATTTGTATATCAAAATTATCATTCATATTTGTAAATAAACAAATATCACTTGATACAAATACAATGACAAACAAATGAAACAAATGATTTTACAAATACAAATACAATATTGTATTTGTATATATTGTACTTGTATAAAAGTTTGAGTTGTATTTATTTGTATAAATAAATACAACTAGTATCAATAAAACAAACAAGTATTCGTAGAAAGAAAATCAATCGTTCCTTTTCAATAATTAAAAAATACAAATGATAATTCACACTTGTATTTATATGTTATAGTTCGCATTTGTATTTGTACTTTATAGTTCGCATTTGTATTTGTACTTTATAGTTCGCACTTATATTTAAATGTTATACTTCACATTTGAATTTATCTTTTATAGTTCGCACTTGTATTTGTATGTTATAGCTCACATTTGTATTTTATAGTTCACACTTATATTTGTGTTTGCTTGTTCACACAAATGAAAAGAAGGAGAGAAATTAAAAAGAAAAAAAAAAAAGAAAAATGAGGGAAAAAAAGGAGAAAAAAATGAAGGAGAAAAAATACAAAAAGAGGAGAAAAATGAAAAGGAAAAAAATAAAAAGAAAAAAAAAAGAATAAGTAATAAAAAGAAAAAAGAAAAAAGTGAAAAAATAAAAATTAAAGAGAAAGCAACAAAAAATGGAAAAGAAAAACTGAAGAAAAAAACTGAAAAAGGAAAAAGAAGAAGAGAATAATAGAAAATAGAAAATAGAAAAAGGGAGAAAATACACGAGAAAGACAATGAATTGTAATTAGGAATAATTAATAGGCAAGGGGGGCTATGAAATGTAATTAATTGAAAATTAGGCTTTAAGTGGTAATAAAAGCCCAATAGTGGCTAATCCGAGTAATTTTCTCTAATTAAGAGCTTATGTTTGCTAATCCATGTAGTTATCTGATAATTAATACCTTTCATTTGGCGGTTTTAGTAATATATAGGATTTAATACCATGAGAATAATATATGTAAAAACAAAAATTATCCATCAAATCCCTTTTTTCCAAATCTAGAGTTAGTTCGTTATTTCTAAAAGAAATTATTTTTCAATCTCTCTAGAAAAAGTAAGAGAGCTGACATTTTAAATTAAGAGCCATGATTTTTATCCAAATGGAATAGTTAGTAAACTAATTGATGAGTCAATGCATAAATAATTTAATATGCTTGTATTTTTAAAATGCATTCCCCCGCTAAATTTTTTAGGCTTCTTTTGACTTGATGCACACATCAAGAAAATATTAATCAAAAATATATTTTACACAATTAACCCTATTAATGTTGTCTCGAAATTCTAATGCAAACTATTACTATTTTCTTTAGTTATTCAATACGGAGGGTAATGTGAGAAAAAGGTAATAAAATACTCTAGATTTGGAAAAATGGTCGAATAATTTGAAACAAACATATTTAAAAAGAAGATCAAGTAAAATTAAATCGAGAGAGTATAAGATTGTCAATTGTCAAAGTTCAAGTTAACGTAAATAAATTCCAAATACATTTGGTGTCTTACTTTGTCTATGGTCTTAAGATCCATATGCAAATTAAATATTTAAGTTGGCCTCGTGATATAAACTTTTCGATTGTTATATGCGTTGAATGTTATTCAGGATTTCATCATCCATTTTGATTATTATAACAATCCTTATTGTGAATTTTATTTTTCTGTGTTTTGGCCAATTTTTCCTTCCACGTAGGTGTTATGTGCCTTACATGATGTGGGGTGAGTTGGCACGATCCCTAAGTGTTCAGGAGTGGATTAGAGGTTTTGAGTAGTCATGAAAGTGATTAGATTTACTTTAATCAACATTTTGTGATCCAAGCATCAGATGGTGATTTTTTAGTTTCATTAATTCCAAAATATTAATTTTAGATTAGTAGAGTGATTGATTCGGGTTTCGAGCCTCTATGTAGAGTTTTGACCTCTTAGATGAGAAACTAGTTAAAATAGCCTAAAGGAGTTTCGAGGGGTTAGCTTGTTGATGATAATATCTTTTGATAAATCTAATGGTTTTATTGAATTCAGAACATCAAAATAGAATTATTGAATATTTTTATAAGCTCTCGTCAGATCCTGAGGTTCCATTCAGAGTCATTTTTCACTTAGCGTGTTTCAGCTAGTTTATGGTTCAACCGCATAAGTGGCCATTTGGTCGACTTAGTGGTAGCACCTAGGAGGAGAAAACAGATACATAGGCGATTATTGACTAGTCCAGGAATCATCGCCTAAGCGATAGGTTCATCGACTTAGCGAGACTACCTTAGTGGCTAAAGTGTTGCCTAAGCGATCACCAACATGGCAAGTGACTACTGCTAAGGAGGTAGTCTGAGTGCTTAGGCGACTTCGGTTAAGTGACCATTTTGTTGCCTAGGTGACATCATTGATATCAATTTCATTTTTTCTCTTTTATTCTATTCTCTCATTCAAGCTCTGGGTCTCGTTTTTGGTGATATCAAAGAGAATTTGTCATCAAATTGGAGTTGGTGAGCTTCTAAAAATGATTTGTATCCTTATTTGTTCATTATTTCACTAAATCATCTTCTAAACTTGGATATTTGGGTTTCACCTGGTAATGAGATAAAATACTTTTTCTTCGATTTAAACCTTGAAGAGTAGGAACCAAAATTGGCCCACTTCTTCTTAGACCATTTTCCACTGTCTCTACCACTCTGTTGCTAACCTCTACCCTGATCTGAGTATCAAAAATTCTTATTCTACCTTTCACTCATCTCTGCTTGCTTCTTCTTTTTCTCTTTCACTTATTGCATATAAACCATAAGTCTAGAGATGTCCATATCCTTGTTCAACAAGGTAGCCTTGCTCTCCAAAATAAACTAACGGGACAACCCAAAAGCAAATTTTCTCATTCTAGACACTAACTCCAGAGCATAACGCAACAACTGATGAAACTTCAAGGCATACTCTTTTACTGTCATATTGTCTTGCTTTAAGTTCACAAATTCCTCAGTCTTCGCCTCTCTCAACTCCTAAGGAAAGAAGCGATCAAGAAAAGCACTAGAGAAGTCTTCCCACAAAGTAGACTCAACATTATCACCTCTTGACTGGTCCCATTCCTCGTACCACTGATACACCATATACTTTAACTAATAAGTAGCGAACTTCATACCCTCCACATCAGTAGCATGAATCACATAAAAATTATTTCACATCTCATCAATGAAAATTTGAGGTTCTTCCTCTACTTTAGAGCTAGTGAAAGTTGGAGGACTCAACCTCATAAATTGACCAACTCTAGTGGCCTCAGAGGATGGAGCAACAAAAGCAAAACACTTAGTCTGAGAAGCAACCAACTGGGTTAGCAAATGGATCGACTAGCAAAACTCAGCATTAGAAATGCCAGCTTGAAGTGTCCGAGGAGGGCTAGGGGGAACTGGTGGAACTCCTCTAGGGCAATCAGAAGTAGCGACCCTAGATTGGGTCTGAACTTCCTGAGTAGGATGAGTTTCATCCGCATTGTCCTCAGACGGGACAGAAGAGTTTCCACGAGCATCAGATCTTTTAGGAGGCATGATCTGAAAAACGAACATACGGGAATTAAAAGAGATTTCAAGATCTTAGGTTCTATAGCTCGAAATAGAACAATAAGAAAGGAAAACATTCCTAAATGCCTCATATCCTCTCCCTTATAAGTGTGGCGCGCTACACACCATCAAAATATATTCTACTTGACACGGCTGTGTGGACACCCGATGACACTAAACCTAGGCTATTATACCAACTTTGTCATGACCAGAGCTAGGGCCTGGCCGTAAAGGACATCTTAAGTACAACGAGGACTGGAGACCACCCCCTATACCTAACCCATAAGAATAGAATACCCCCACATCGAATGAACTCCGAACATATAATTAGATAACATAAGCTAAGCTCAAAGAATTTAAGTCATGTCTGTAATCTGATAACCAGTAACCAACCAAGACGACCAACCAATAACATCCAAATCCACAGTAATCCAACAAAGCCTTCTAAAGAAATCAAAATAAATAAAGCGTTGGGACATGCCGCCGACTCTAAAAATAACATTAACAATGTTAATGATAATGTACACTCTCAATTCTAGTCTATGAAAGGAATCGATGAAATATCTAAGTCTTCCAGAAAATAGAAGCTCACCACTTCACCACAATGAACTGATGAATTAAGCCAATCTACCTAACACTGTGAAAAAAAAATAGAAGTATCTCCGGTGATTGTATCTTATAGGGATACAACGTCTGAAGATGGTTAATGGGTTGAGAACTAGAATGTAACTCAAGGGTAAGGGAGCAAAATAAATCCATGATCAACACTTCAAAATCAATTAAAATCCAATGCACACGACTAGATGTATATACATACACACACACACACATATATATATCACATGCAACTATAAGGAACAAGGATTAGCATGCACTTTAAAGCTTTACCCTGGATTGTGAAGCTCAACCGTCATAACATAAGAAGGCACCCACGGGCTATATGGGCCCAGTTCTCCCCCAGTTGGAAGGGCTATAGTACGTGTAGCCGCACGAACCAGAGGATGTGTAAGAACCATGGGGGACTCAAACCTCCCAGTATACCAAGGTAACTAAAGCACCCAATCGTGTAATGTAATATGGGGGACTCGAACCTCTCAATCATATGATAATAATAAAGGGGGACTCGAACCACCCGGTCATGTAGACCCCCATGTCGCTAACTGCGGTGTCCAGTGTTGGTCCTTCGGGACCTCCACTTTCACGGCATAGCTACACAACTCTTATTAAAGCCCAATTAAAACATTTAATATACATTCCCATTCATTGAACCATGGTACATATTTAGGCATACATTGCTAGTATCGTCATACCAACTACACTTGCAAGGTAATATCAATATGCCAAAAAAATTATCATCACTTGGGGAAATTTAAAAACTTCTTGGTTCAATTATACATTATCTTGGGGAATTACACAACCCTATAAATTCAATGCAAAATCATTATGCTTTATCAACTCATCACATTATGCATCAGTTCAAGAGTAATTAAATATGCATACTTTTCATATTCAAAATAAATTTCACAATAGGGGCTGAGGTCATTACCAATTCAACTATCAATATTCGTAAAAATTTGGGGAATTCACAATCCCTTAGTTTATTTACCATACCCATGCATCAAATTTGTTTCAAAACCACCATTTAATAAAACCAATTCATATACAAATATGAAACATCACATAAAGAACAATCATTCAAACCCTCAACCCATGCTCAAAACCAATATCAAACCATATGAATAATACTTTAAAACACATGCTTTTAGCAGAGTAATACATTGGTAAGAGTAACATGCCTCAAATACACAAGATTATAGTGAGAACTCAACCCTTGAAGCTATACTTAACCCACTTCTTGGAAACCCTAGTTATGGATGCTTGAGAGACTTGAGAGAGAAGAAAGAATGTTTGAAGTGTTTTATCGATGAAAATAAGGCCCCAAGTATAAGAGAGAAATGTCTAAAATATCCTCATTTAAAAGATGGAAATATAAATCGTCAGTACTTATAAATCTTATAATGACTCGCCATGACTCATTACGACTCATCTCCATGAGTCGATGTCCAGACAGTGTTACCAGGCACCACACTGTTGACCTTACGACTCATATACTGCGGCTCGTAATGGGAACCTACGACTCGTAGGGTCCAATGGTAATCAACATAGAAATTATTGGGGTATACACTGTACATCCTACGATTTACACACAACGACCCATAATGAGTCCTCACGACTCGTAGTGAGCCATTTGTGCTCAAAGCAGAAGACTTAGCCACACACACTAGTTAGGCTACTATTTGGGTCCAACGACTCCCTACGACTCGTAGGGTAAGTCATGGTCAGGGCAATAAGGATAAAATTTCATATTCAAGGACCAAAAATCCGAGGAGTTACAATAACAATACCCATATTACACTATTGTTCTTCTGGTCCAAAAACGATACCAAAAACTCTAAGTGGATCCCACTTACAAAAATCATGTTTTCGAGGTAAACTCAATGTTCATAAATGAACAAAGAGTCATAACACTCAAAATATGGGTGAAAACCAAGAAAACTTTGGTCTAAATCAAGCCCTAAGTGAATTTGGGGTTTTGGTAAAAAACTAAGAAATTCATCAAGAAGGTGATTAAATCTTACCTTAATTCGGATGATAACCATGATTAAAGATGTTAATCAAGCTCCCAAGTCTCCCACAAGACTCAATTTTGAGTCATCATACCCATTTAGGGTTTTTAGCTCTAAAGGTTTGAGAGAAAATGATCAAAATCGCGACATTAGGGGTCTATTTATACCCC
The DNA here is from genome assembly GCA_030864215.1 of Capsicum pubescens. Taxonomy (NCBI): domain Eukaryota; kingdom Viridiplantae; phylum Streptophyta; class Magnoliopsida; order Solanales; family Solanaceae; genus Capsicum; species Capsicum pubescens. The sequence goes on from CM061546.1 coordinate 116,884,283, forward strand.
TACGAGTCAAGAGATATCGCTATCTCCACCACTTGGACTATAACAGCCCAAGGACGATTGAAATAAGCCTCCATGAGATTCCCGTAGTGCGATCATGATCCCCTATGTGCGATCGCAATACACTAGATATCTACAAACTTTGAAAATTTTCCAAGTTTCCAACAATGCCTCGGGACTCATTTGGAATTTATTTTTTAAAATAAACTATGTAACCACACTAAATTCGACGTTCCAGATGCATTGGAAATGTCAGATTTTCTATCCGTGGTTGTTTCAACCAAATGTAGTTTCCAACTCTAAATTACCAATTTTCTAACTTTTGACCAATAGGTCGAATTGATCTCGGGTGCATTAGGACACAAACCAAAGGTCTAACTAGACTAAAGTCGATATTCCCAAGCTTCTAATGCAGTTATAATTTGTACTTGAGATCTTTTTAATGAATTTTTAGCTCAGTGGCCATTTGGAACCAATAAAGACTTCCAAACAAGAATTGGCTCTAAATACCAAATGTACTGCTCGATAACTAAACTGTCAGTCCTGGCAAGTCATAAATGACTTTGGGTAGCTATGGAGAAGCTCAAATGATGAAAATAAGGAAAAATATGGACAATGACCTGAAGGGTCATTACAATATCCACTACTAAAAGGACTTTCATCCCTGAAAGTCAACGGATATAAATAATCTCAACAGCTCAAAAAAATGAGGTACTGGGTCTACATGCGCCGAGCATGACTTTCCAGATAACCTCAACAAAGAGAGAACTCTTTCGAGGGATTTTGCCACAGGTATCCCATTTTCAACTAGATCTCTCACTTTACTTGAAACAGTCAAACTCAATCTCAACCGCCAGCTAGTCTTCAACTGAACCGAAAAAGGATAATGCACGTAAATCTAAACCACAATACACTGATATCATCTTGATATCTGCACAAACCAACAAAGGCTCATCCAATCTAAACCAACCCAAGACATGAGTCATACTACCGTCTCTAATTCAAAATATAACCTTTCTTTACCCCTGTCATACCTGCTATCCACTATAGGCTAGGAGGAAAGTCTCTTGAGTTTTGTTTGCGCAATCTCATCATAGAGAACTCAAAGAATTGAAGCTTATCCGCTAAATATCCATATGGAAATCCATGTGAGTAAGCTTATAAGGCACTATCTAGGAGCGCAAATAGAGATAATCTAGGAATGCAATTTATACCAATGCTACAACTAGTCCAGATAGTAATCAAAACTAAAATCCAAAAGATAAAAGCATAAATACTCATTACTAAACAACCCGCTCCAGGATGTCCCATCAACTGAGAACAAACCATACTAAATCCAACCCAACATACTACTTATGCTGAATACATCATCAAAAATCTCAACACCAATTCTACTAAACGAGAAATGAACCAAGCAACTAAAGGTAAAGGATTTCAAAGTTTCCAACTCAAGAAGTGATCACAGAAAAGACCACCTGGCTCTAACTCTCTAACTACACTAGGCAAAACCATATCACCGCAAGAAAAGAGCCTTCAATGTCCATACTAATAGTGAGAGCAAACCATTACAAGGGAACGAACCCAATAAATCTAAGAGATGAAACCACGACGTATCAATCTCAATATCAAAATCACTATCAGGTGATAAAATAGCGACAAACAAAGAACAAACCTTAAACTAATCAATCTCACAAATAGGCTATATAGAAATGGATGATCAAAGAAAAAAACTTCACAACATAAGAGGCAAGTCTAAGAATGTCCAACTCAAGATCGGGCAATATAGCTAAATTGCCAACTATAAAACCATATAGAACAACAAAAGGTCAACTTGTCTTTGATAACCCAAAATATTCCTGAATCAATCTAACACAACTAACAAAAAGGAAAAACATTCAACCTTACCTCGGTATGGGAAAGAAATCATTAAATCAGGCTATATCTGCTCAAGCCATCAAATAAGATCATAAGGAATCAAATTCTAACTAGATAACACTAGTCTAAACAGTTATCTAGCAAGGATCAATTACATCAAGTAATAATTTCAACAATATCAATAACCTCAAGCAACGATAAAAATAGTAACAATAATATCAACATCAATATAATGAATAGGCGGTATCAAAATAAACATCAATATCATGTACTACTCAAGGGCCACAATAAGGTCAATATGCCAAGATAAATAGGACTTAAACCAAAATATTACACCCATAGGGAGAGAATATTAACACAAATCTACTCCATCTACTACAAAAAGAAATAAACCATATATAGCCATATAATCATGAATTTAATAACAAGGAACACAATAACCAATACAAACTCATCAAGGCATATAATAATCGATGGGTACAAAAACCCCAATATACACAGATGAAAAGGCAAAAACAAGAAATAAAATCACATCCATCATAGTGAAATCCGCAATCACATGCTTGACAGATCTATAGGAGAATAAATCCAAATAGGCCCAAACTTGAATCGACTGACTAAATCCTCAACTAAGGCGCCAAGCGCACTATCTCTAACTGAAGATGCCACAATCATGAGGCTAATCTGAATAAGCTAAAATGACTCAAAATCTCCCGTTAGGGACACTCTCTAGGCCATCAATCGATCTTTTTGCAGTAGTGACAAACTCCTGAAGCACTAATCCCAGAGAGCAACAAAAGCTTAGCCCAAATGGCTGGAAAACTAACACTGAGAGTAATCATTAGCATAATATCCATTCTTCCCACAATCATAGATAACCCAGGAACTCTAAGCTGGAGGGGAATACATGCTAACTCTATATGATCAACTAATTCATATCTGGGGTGCTCTCTGAACTAATGTCTTACTCTCCATAACCAAAACAAGCTCTCAGACAAAATACTAGTAACACCATACTGATGGCATGGCCTCTTGCCACCACCTCTATAAGTCCCAATACATTCTCTCTCTATGGCCCTCGAATAATCAATAATCTAAGAGAAAAGAGACCTAACTGCTATCATATGCTCTGACGCCAAACAGAGAAACAATACTAGTCCTTTAACAAATCCATGTACCAAGTATGACTAGGAAGAATATAGCATAAAAATATACCAAACCCACTTAAGAACCCCATCTTATACATAGAAACTGGTCAAAACCCCTGATGAACACCAATAGACCCAACTCTCTGAGAACTGTCCAATGACTCAAATGTCATCCATGGCTAAGAGGGACCTACAACATGACTCAATCCCCAATGTTGTACCTTAAAGGCTGAAGTATTCACGAGCTCAACTGGAGCCTAAATTGGCCTTAAATCTTTTGGCTTACATTGAAGAACTTTAATATCTATCTCTGGCTCTCTAGTCCAACACTGCACTAAAACTTTAGATATCATATTGAGGTCTTGTCTGCATCTGTTTACAATGTTGCATCATCCTTCAGGGATAGAACAGAGTCAAAGAATATGGTTAAGGTTTATAGAAATATGGTGACACAAGGATCCAAGAAGTGAATTTTCAAAAATGTCCCTATAGCCTCGCGAAGATATTTACAGACGTATTAACACCGATCTGCATGACTCTACTAAACACTTAGCTCTTGTACTAATACACCGGTGAAACCTAGGCTCTGATATTAATTTAACGTGACCCAATTTCTCAGGTCATGACGGCTCCTACTATAACCCACTAGTAGGCAAGTCAAACCTATGGTCTGGAATGACTAATAATGGACTATCCAAATAGATAAAGGAAAAAATGCAAAAAAGATATAATAACAAATCTAATACAAAATTTAATCCCAAGACCTAGTGGTATCAGTACAGGAGTTTTTATATAACAAGATTTCTATGTAAAGTACAAATGAATACACTGATATAACTTATCTCTGAATACAACATAAAGACTAATCTACTACATAAGAGCAAAATGAGTAATACTCCTAACGTCAGAATCACACTCTATGTTTCCAAACCATGGCTGCTCCACATGACGCACACATCAATAGTGATAACCCGTACTTATGATATGCAGGCTAAAGAAGTGTATTATTAGTACCAAACACGTGGTACTCAGTAGGCAACTACCGACTGAGCTCCAAAGATAAACCAAATATATATAATGAATAAATAGAATGGAAACTAAACTCAAATGTCTAAAAACCATATAATATAGCCAATACGATAATAAGGATAACTTATCCTATCCATGTCCAAGAGACTAACAAAATATCTAGGATAAAGTATCCTATTCTAGCCTTACTCTAGAATATCGACACTATACCGTATATCACTGGCCAATATATGAATAAAGGGAGAATGAATGATATATAACAATATACAAGGACAAGGAATAAATATATAAGCTAAACAAATGAAGAAAAAGATTTACAGTAATAGCATAGATATATATAGCTATATATATGCGTATATATATATGTATACACATATATACAAGGTCAACTCAAGGCATAGCCCAAACTATCAAATCTTTATTTTAAGGCCTTATAATCCTAATAGTATTTAGTACTAACATACTCAGGATTTCTAATCCATACATTTAATCATGAATTAATCATACATGAGAATGAAATCGAAAGATAGAAGAGGTTAAAATCATAGCTCAATATCTCGATACCGAATTAATAACCAATTTGTGACAAACTAGCCATAACAATGATAATAATAATATTAATAACAACGCGAGTTATCGACTAATCTAGACCACCGAATACCTAGCCAAGCCTATCATGTGCCTCTACCGCCCCAGGCTCATATGGTTCAATCAACATAAAAGACACCACAAGGCATAATCATCACCCATATCTATGAAACCGTCCCATACAAGCTGATAAATATAGGCACATACTAGTGATAGGTGATGCGCATTCACAAATGAATTCAAGGTAAATAATTAATATCACAAGTTCAGCCTCATAACCATCATTATTATAATCATCCTCCAGAATCAAAATGGGAATATGTATTATCAAGACTCAAAATTGAATCGATCATAAATATCATCAAAACTCAAAATTGAATTGGTCTTTAATATTATTAAGACTCGAATTTGAACCGGTCATAAATATCATTACGACTCAAAATTATATCGGTCATAAATATATAATCAAAAAACTCAAAATCATTGACATAATTAATATCACCAATACAAACACACACATACATACATATATATATATATATATATATATATATATATATATATATATATATATATATATATATATTAGGTGCACATACTTAAGCTGTGGCTAAAAAGAGTGTAAAGTCATAAATACATTACTTGAAGGGGGTCCTCGGGACTAAATCATTATAAAAGTATAGAAAGGATCAGAATATCTCACGACCAGAGTAAATAGTAATGTCAAATCATAGAATGGAATCTGTCTTGATCAAATGTTTAAAGCATCATTATTAAATTTTTTTATATATAAGTTATCTAATAAGTCAGGCAGTTATTACTATAAAGAAATCTATTTTTAAGATGAAAAGTAAGATTTAACCCTTAATTGGAAAGAAAATTAATAAGATCATGAATGTACTGAATTTGTGCATGCCATCACCAGTATTCAAACAATAGAATCATAAGCCTTATACCACATCTTCCTTTGTCCCATATGAGAGAGATATGTGTATAATTATACACATTCATAGTTACAACCGCATCCCTACAAGGATAAGTACTTCTCGGATATCTAAATGATATCATAACACGACCTTTGGTCCAGTAACTTATCCATAATAATTACAATATCAAAATCACAGCCTTAGGCCCACATACATATTTGGAACTCATATCAATAATAATATTTACAAGACATCTCGCACCTAGGAGACATCATACGCCACGGGATTATGAATCATAACTATGAGGTTTATCACATCTATAAGGCATCTCATATCTATAGGTCATATATCATGAATATGAGGAATATCATCTCTATAGGCCGATTATCATATCTAAGAGGAATAACATCTCTAAAGGCTCAAATTACTTCTACAAGGAATATCATGACCATAAGCCATTAATCATAATCTGGGGTAAGTCATCACATTTTACCATGCCATGAAGTAAACTTATTCTAATGGTTTAATAGTATAAACTATGCCTAGCATCCAAAATAATATCCACAAGGACTAACACAAGACTTGGCCTAAGTGGGCCGGACGAACCCTCTTCTAATCCTCAATTTCCATATTCAGGAAATTTATACCCTAAACTAGGCTAAGGTATCCAGTTCAACTTCTAGATGTAAAGTAAGCAATAACCAATCCTAAGATAGGAGCTTCATCTAGAACATGGGCATTTAAGCTAATTCCACCCAAATTACGACTTCAAGATCACTAAAATACCCCAAATAAGGTTAAATATACTAATCATACTCTTAATGCTAAAACCACACCCCAAACCTAGAATTATATCATATCCATACTATGGATTAGTTTCATCTAGGAAGAGGGCAATAAGGTTCTAGAAAGTAGTAAGCATTTCACCTTATGGGACCGAAACCCTCATTTGTTCCCTAAACTTCACTAACTAAGACTAAGTTATTCTACTCATAATCAAAATTAACATTCACATTCATATGCAATATATATCACACCTCATCTTACAAAGAGGAGTAGACAAAAGCCTACCTCAAAGCTAAAACAAAACCTTACATCATTCACCAAATCCCCATCTTCTTCACAATCCCAAAATACCCTCACACTATCAAAATTGCAATCTACTCATCAATACCAGAATAATGATACCGATATTGCACCATTGTGCTTTAGGTTCAAAAATGACACCAAAAAAACCAAATGGATCCCATTTATGGAAATCATATTTTCGAGGTCAACCCAATAGTCATACATGAACAAGAAATCATAACATTCAAGAAATGGGTGAGAACAAAGAAAACTTTGGGCTAAAATCAAGGCCTAAGTGAATTTGGGGTTTTGGGTCAAAAACTAAGAAGGTGATGAAATCTTACCTTAATTCGGATGATAATCATGATTAAATATTTTAATCAAGCTCCCAAGTCATTCATAATACTCAATTTTGAGTCATCATACCTGTTTAGGGCTTTTAGCTCTCAAGGTTGGAGAGAAAATAACTAAAATTACAATATTGGGGTTTATTTATGCCCCTATAGGCAAAGGGATATTGCTATCACCATCACTTGGACTGTAATCACCTAATGGAAATCACCATTGGCCTCACTGTAATTGCCATAGTGTGGTCATGGTCCCCTTTTTGTGATCTCAATACACTAGATATCAACAAACTTGGAAAATCTTTCAAAGTTCAAACAACACCTCGAGACTCATTTAGAATCCAATTTTTGCAAATGAACTATGTAACCACACTAAATTCAATTTTCTGGATGCGTTGGAAAAGTGGGATTTTCTATCCGAGGTTGTTTTGACCAAATGTGGGTCCCACTCCTAAATTATCAATTTTCCAACATTCCGACCAATAGGTCAAAATGAGCTCGAGAGCATTGGGACCTGAACCAAAGGTCTACTATCATAAAATAGATATTATGGAGTTGCTTCCGCAGTTAGAATTTGCATTCGAGATTGTTTTACTAAAGCTTTTGCTCGGTGGTCATTTAGAACCAGTGAAGACTTCCAAACAAGGAATTGGCTCTAAAAAACCAAACAAACTACCCAGCAACTGAACTCTTAGTTCCAGCAAGACATAAATGACTTGGGGAAGCTATGGAGAACCTCAAATGGAAAAAATAAGTTGATATATGAAAAATAACCTGAAAGGTCATTACAAATTGTTAACTAGGATCTGGGATAAGGATTAGTAATGCGACATCCTGAGACCAAAAAGGTAAATAATGAAATACATCAATGAGTCCACAAGACAGTTGAGGGTACATAACTTATAAAATTCAGCATGCGTGATACCATGGTGGTTCAGTAAAGAACGATAAACCTACAAATTTGAGAAGTCATAGGAACACAGCTCTAGCGTTCGTCTCCAACTTTGTACAACCAAAGTTACATACTGTTACTTGTTCGAGATTACAACAACAAACCACCCATTCACTTTCTATTTTTCCTGTTGAGTTCAGCAAACCAGAGATATACATTCAAGTTTTTCCTATGGGTTCGACCCCAACCTAGTTGGGTTATTATACTTGACAATGATAGCTTTATCCTTAATTAGAGGTATAGTCTAGGCGTTGATCATGGATACCCTTTCTTTCTGTGATGTTGTCACGACATGATTTCTTGGTTCATGATGGCGCCTAGTATAACCCACCTATAGGAAATCCAACCCCATAGTTTAGAACGGCTAGTAATAAACTACCCAATATATATGTAAAAGAATGTAAGATAGATGAAATAAAGATCAAATGCATAATAAAATCCAAAAACCTGGTGGTATTATTAAAAGACCTTCCAATATAACAAGAGTACAAAAGTGAAATATCAAGGAATTACAATGATACAACTAAATCTTTGAATAAAACATAGAGACTAGTCTAATACATAAGAGAGAGATAAGTAATAATCCAAACATCAGGATCTCACTCTAAGTCTCTGAACTATGGATGCTCCGCATAATGCATACATCAATGATGGTAACTCATACGATGATCTGCGGGCTACAGAAGTGTAGTATAAGTACCAAATGAATGGTTCTCAATAGGCAACTACCAACTGAGCACCAAAGATAAAGCAGATATACATAGCATATAAACAAAATGAACCTACACGTAAGAATCTAGAATTATATAACAAGATAATGAGATCATAAGGAACAACTATCCTATTTTTGTCCAAAAGTTTAACATACTAAGACTAAGGAAGCATCAAGGATGAACTATCCTATTCTGGCCATATTCATGAATCCTAATACTATATCGTATATTCCAGGCCAATACACGAATTAAGGGCAAAAGGAGGATAAGTTATGCAATACAAGGACAAAGAATGAATATACAATATGAACAAGTGGAGGAAGGGATATATGGTAGTACAATAGCTATATCTATATAGGTATATATACATATAGAAATATGAGATCAACTAAAAGAAAAACCTAAATTATTATGTCTTCATTTAAGGCCTCATTATAATTCTATCAGGATTTAGTACTAACTTAATCAGGTTTCTAATCCATATATCTCATTATGAATTAATTATGAATAATAATGAAATTTGTAAGATAAATGAGACCATAATCATACCTCAAGTCTTGATATTGAATCAATGACCAATCTATCATAAGCTAGACATAACAATGATGGTAACAATGATAATAACAATATCAATAACAATATGAGTAACCGGCTATTCCAGATAACCAAATAACTAGCCTATCCTATGCGTACCCCACCTCCCTAGTCTTGGAAGGCTCAATCAACATACAATAATACAAGGCGTAGTCATCACCCATATCTATGTAACTGTCCCATATGACTAATAGACATGGGTGCATACTGGTGACAGGATATGTGAATGTAATAAAATCCACAATATCATATTCATCATCATCATAGTCAATCTCCAGCCTTGTCGGGCAAATAATCATCACAATATCCTCCGACCTTTTTGGGTATCACTATTATCATCAAAATATCCTCTGACTTTGTCGGGTATCATCATATCATCATAATATCGTCTGTCCTTGTAGGTATCAATATCATTATCACAATATCCTTCGTCCTTGCTGGGTATCATCACATCCTCATAATATTCTTCGGCCTTATGGGGTATTAATATCATTATTATAATATCCAAATCAATACCACCTAATATAAAGTAAGCCCCACAAGAGCTAAAATAAGGTGAAAGACCCACAAGGACTAAAGTAAATGACAAGCCCCACGAGGGATAAAGTAAATAGATATGAAAAAAGAAGCAAGATAGGTAAATTTCCATCATTCATTATCCATCATCAATATCACATCCTTAGTAAGAGTATATATAATAGGTGTACGAACTTAAGCCGCGGCTAAATGAGTATAAATCTTTAAGTTTGTTGCCCAAAGTGAACTTTGGGACCAAATCTCTATAAAAGTGTGGAAAGGGTTAGAATATCTCACTACCAAAGTAAATTATAGTGTAAAATCATGGACCAAAACATACCTCGGTCAAATCTTTAAAACATCATTATTAGCCTCTTTTACACTTATAACTTATTCATTAAGTTAGGCAGTTATTATTGTGGATAAATCTATTTTAAGGTAGAAAATAGGCTTTAGACCTTAGTTAGTGACAACAATAATAAGATTATAATCTAATTGAAATCATACCAATCATCGATGCAACAACCATAAATGAATCAAATCTATGCATACCATTACCAGTATTCAAATCAATGAAATCATAAACATCATACCATATCTTCCTCCATCCCCTACCAGAGAGATATGTATGTAAACACACACACATATACATATATATATTCATAAACTACAATGGTATCCTTTACAAGGTTAATTAATTCCCGAATATCCAACTCATATCATTACATAGCCTTCAGTCCAATAATGTGTCTAGAATAATCACAAGACCATAATCACGACCTTAGGCCTATATACATATTCAGATCTCATATAAATAATCATGTATATATAAATTATCTCATAACTATAGGTCATAACATATTCGCGAGAAGTAATATCTCTATAAGATATGAAGCATACCTATAATCATCTCACACATAGGAGGCATCTCACTTTTAAAAGGCATAATGCATCAATAAGCATAACTCAAACTACGAGGCATATCACATCTATAAGGCATCTTATATCTATAGGTCATGCATCATGACTATGATAAATATCATCTCTGTAAACCAATTATCATATCTAAGTGGAATATCATCTCTATAGGTCATATTTCACATCTAAGAAGGATATCATTCGTATAGGCCAAATAACATATGTAAAAGGAATAACATCTCTAAAGGCCTAATATCTTATCTAAGGGGAAATAACATCTCTATAGGCCCAATATTATGTCTATAAGCCATTAGTCACTATTTAGAGAAAAATACATCATTATCCATCAATTCACCAAGAAAATCTCTTAAAAAAGGCTCATTAGTCTCAACTAGGCCTAACATCCTCTACTAACTGCAAACACAAGTCTTGGCCTAAGTGGGCCGGACGAACCCACTTCTAATCCTCAATTTTCATATTTAGTTAATCTATGCCCCAAACTAGGCTAAGTTATCTAGTTTGAATTCTAGATGTCAAGAAATTCATGACCAACCTAAGATAGGAACTTCGCCTAGAAATAAGGGCATTTAAGTCAACTCTACCAAAACTACAGTTCCAAGATCCCCACTCTGGCCCAATAAGATAAAATTTACTAATCATGTTTCCAATGCTTAAATCCACATCATAGAAATAGCATTACATCATATCAAATCTAGGAGTTAATTTAATCAAGGTAGGAGGCCATAGGATCCTAAAGGGTACTAAGCATTTCAACTGATGGGTCAAAACCCTCATTTAATCCCCAAACTTCAGTATTCAAAACTAAGTCATCCTATCCATAATCAAACTTAACATTCACATTCACACATAATATATATCACACATAATCTATGAAGAAGAGTAGACAGAAGCCTACCTAAAAGCCGAACCGCAAAACGTTACATTATTCACCACACATCCATCTTCACTTCACAATCCCCAAAATGACATCAAACTTTCAAAATAGTTATCTACTCATCAATACTAGTCTAAAGATACCCATATTGCAATATTGTTCTTCGAGTCCAAAAATGACACCAAAAACTCCAAGTGGGTCCTACTTATAGAAAATGCATTTCCAAGGTCAACAAAATATTCATACATAAATAAGGAGTCATAACCCTCAAGAAAGGGTGAAAAAAGCTAATTTGGGGATAAAATCAAGTTCTAATCTAAATTAAGGTTTTGGGTCAAAACTAAGAAATTAAAGCAAGAATTCGAATGAGTCTTACCTTAAATTTGATGATATTCATGATAAAAGATGATAATCAACCTCTTATAAGATACAGTCTCAGTTTCAAAATTCAGTCTCAGTTTCAAAATCAGTCTTCAGAAATTAGGACTGTCAGATACAGTCATCTATCATTGTGAGGAACTCAGATAGTTTCATTGATTTATGGGTCATCCTATCAGATAGACTTGGTCTCACATATAATTATTTGATATTATATTCAAAGATAAGCTGTCAGACAGTCTTGATCACAGTATCAGATTTCTATTGAGTATTCTTGTTGTTAGATTCAGATATAATCATATTTCTAATCATTGATAAAGCTTTCGAAATCATCTGTTAGAAAGGTTGATCTCTAATCCTATCAGTCGAAAATAGTAAGTCCAAGAATTCAGTCATTGATGTAAGCATATCCAGATCCTCAATTATCAGTATCAGATGAGTCAGTGATTCAGTATTTCAGTGTCAGTAGTGAGTTCAGTCTGCAGTAAAGTAGTATCTGAGTTTTAGTATCTAGAGTTGCGATAATTATGTTCATGCTCTGTGCATTCATGTACGTGTTCTCATGCGGCATTTTCAGGATTATTCAGTTTAGGTATTGTGCATACATGAACCTTTGCATTAGCCCACCCCGTCTACGTACTCGGTATATTTTTGTACTGATGCATTTGCTCTATGGTGTTTTATTTCGCACCATAGGTTTAGAGGCACAGGATCTAGTTTATCCTCAGTAGTTTGGTACCAGTCAGCAGCAGTAGTAGTGAGTCCTCTTCTTTCGAGGAAGATTCGTAGTTTACTACTATTGTTTCAGACTTTGTTTATTTTCTATTGACGGAGTTAGTTGGGGACATGCCCCATCAACTCCACATTTTAGACAGTTAGAGGCTTTTTAGATGGATGTATTAGTATACAGTTTTCAGTTTTGAGTATGTATAGATGTGTTGAACCTTATGGCAAGTTTCCGTATTTTTCGAGATATTATGCAGTGTACAGGTACAAATGTCAGAAAAGGGTTAGCTTGTGGTCCTTCGGTCCATAAGCACCGTGTGACATCTCGGGATGGGATCTCGGGGCATTATAAATTTGGTATCAGAGCCTAAGGTTAATGAGTATCCTAAGGAGTCTGAAAAGCCGCATCTAGTAGAGTCTTGTACATGGGTGTGTAGCACGCCACATTTATGTACAAGAGGCTACAGGATGTTCTTAGGAGCAGTTTCTCTTTTTTTAACGATTATTTCGTGCGAGTGAGAATGAGATCAAGTTGATCCTCAGTCTAATCCACTTCATTCTTTCATTTACAGAGTATGCCTCCTCACAGAGACTTTGTCCATAGGGTTGATGATCAGCCCCCTCATCTAGTAGATCCTGAAAATAAGAGTGTGTCACATGCAGAGTTTCGGGCAGCTTTCCAAGCGCTATTCCAGGTGGTGACTAATGTTCATGGCAACTGTCAGGCTGCATTCCTACCTCAGCAAGATGGGAATTCTGCCACATCTAGGATTAGAAGCTTCATGAAAATGAACCCGCTCGAATTCTTTGGGTCAGTAGTAGGTGAGGATCCACAGTTGTTTCTTGAGGAGGTAAAGAAGATCACCTAGATTATGCATGTGTCAGAGAAGGAGAGTGTTGATTTAGCATCTTATAGGTTGAAAGATATTACTCATGATTGGGTAGGTAGAGGGGAGAATACAACTCCCATGACTTGGCTAGAGTTTCAAAGTGCCTTTTTAGATAGGTTTTTCTCGCTAGAAATGATAGAAGCTAAGGTAGAAGAGTTTATGAACCTATGTCAAGGATCCATGATAGTGAAAGTGTATTGTCTTAAGTTTAACCAATTAACTAAGTATGCTCCCGACTTGATAGATGACCCTAGAGTGGGTATGAGTAAGTTTTTGACTGGGGTATTAAGTGATGTGTTGAAAGAGTGTAGAGCTACCATGCTTAGTAGAGATATGGATCTTTCTAGGCTAATGATTCATGCGCAACAGATTGAGGCAGATAAAATGAAGGAGAAGGGGGGAGTGAGTAAGAGATCCAAGATAGGTAGTCGTGGTTTCTCACAATCAGGGTCTCAAGGTAGTAGTAGTTCTCAGTATGGTAGAAGATTTTTAGTTCCAGCTCCATCTTCAGCTAGTGTACTCGCACCTGCGTTTGGGGGTGTCAAATTTGAGGGAGCGCCAAGATCCAAAGCCCAGAGTAGTACTAGTGGTGTTCGTACCTACCCGTTGTGTGAATAATATGGTAAAAATCATAATGGTGTTTGTAGAGACGATAGTGATGTGTGCTTTGGATGTGGCGAGACTAGTCACAAAGTTTGAGACTGTCCTAAGCCAGGTCCCCGAAGTCAGCGTAGTCATCCTTCAGCTCATAATAGATTGTATGCACTTCAGGCTCGCCTTGATCGGGAAAGATCCCCTGAAATTGACCCGGGTATGTTATGATCCCTTCACCTTTATGTTATGCATTGATAGATCCTTTTCTCTCATTTTAAGATTATATGTTAGTATGAGTCATGCATAAGTTTCAAATCTTTATCGGTCAATTATGACCCAGTCTGTAGGTGCCCCGCGCACCGCTCCAGTATTTTAGCAAAGTGTGTTTAGAGGGACATAGAGTCCCAAGGGAGATATACCCAATGGTATTATGATGTTGCATGCCATTAGATTCATCTCGATGCATGTTCAAATTTTCTTTATAAAATTAGCATCAATCATTGTTGCATTGTCAAGTCGTGCTTTCAAAAGTCAGCTTAGCCAAACATTCATGCATTAGATATGCACATTTAGTAGAAAGAGTTCAGCTTGTCAACATGTGTTTAGTCTTGTATTCATGAGATCATCCCCGTTATGAGTCCATGCATCAGATATGCATGTGTATTATGAAAATTCAGCTATGAGTATCATCAGTCGAGTATTCCATGCATCATATATGCATGCCCAGTGTGAGAACTCTATATGTCAGTCATTCTAATTACGTAGTCCTGATCTGAGATGTTTTCATTTCTTGAGTAAGTTTTGTTGGTCCGTATTCTCAATATATCAAATGATATTCGAGGACGAATGTTCTCAAGGGGGAGATAATGTAATGCCCCGTAAAATCCTCTTCCAGTCTGAGCCTTAGAGCGTATTTGGTAAAGCAAAAATCCGAGTCAAAATGTTTAAGAAATATCCTCCCAAGTATGAAATACTTTGAAATTGTGTGGGAATCTATTTTAGCATGAATTAAGATCATAGAGGTCCCCTAACTCATGAACGAGTTGAAAACTTTTCTATCGTTCAAGTTTTAGTGACCGTCAAAATTTGGGTCAAATTCAATCAACCATAACTCATTGTCTATAAATAAATGGGTGTTTTTCTATATATAAAATAAAATATCTTTGAATTATCTTTCCAACGATACCAATTTCGCCTAAATCCGATATCAGAGCAAAGAGTTATTCCCATTTTACTCCAGCATGTCAAGCTGGAAAATGGTAACGACGCTTCTGACGGTCTATCATGTTTCTGACGACCTTTTGACGACGTCGTCACATTCTGATGACATTTTAGACGACGTCGTCAACCCTAGGCAGAAAATCAAGAATTTTGACCCTTTTTGTGATGACCATTCATGACGGCCTATTACGGACCTGATGGCCTGTCACGGATGGCGTCAAGTATATTTTTCCAGCATTTCAAGGGAGTTTTTGCAAGGGTATTTTGGTCATTTCCCACCCTTTTTGAGCCTCTATAAATATGAGGAAACCTCAGTCAAACCCTAATTCAATCATTTTCTTTTTCAACTCTCTCAAGAGAGTATAACTAGGGTTTCAATCAAGAACCTTAATCTTCCAAAAATCATCCATAAATCCTCAAGGTTTCATCAAGAATCAAGTTCCTCATAGTGTGGGCTTCAAGAATTTATTTATTTCAAGTGTGGATAAAGTTTCAAGCATTAAAGTTCATCCAATTTCAAAGGTTAAGGTATGTAGATGTTGATTCTTGGGTCACTTTCATCCAAGAAGCTCAAGAACCCTTTTTAAAACTAAAAGATTTTTATGTTTATGAGTTGTAAATGATTTGTATGAGTTGAAATGGATGTTTAATGTGTTTTTGGGTTTTGATTTATGTTTGCCTACAAAATTTATGAGCTTTGACCCTTGTATGTGGAATTTATGTGATGTTTGTGATAGACCCTCTTGAAGTTGTTTTTCCATGTGATGTGTTCATGACTTCTGGGTGTAAAAATGGTTGCATAAGTAAAGAACGTTCCCCATAGGTTTGATAAAGAGATTAGGTGAAGCATAAGGGCCACTATAGTATGTTGAATAGGAAACTCCAAATTTTGAGCTAGTCCATGCATGCCTAGTGTTTGATAAAATGCCTTAGTGAGTGAAATGTGCCAAGACAGCATGAAATCCCCAAGTAGGTGTAAAATCGGTCATGTCTAGTGGTTGTTGAAAGACCCTAGTGAACAAGTCGAGATATGATGGTTGTAAATTCCCCAATTTTGTGCTCTTTGATATATACTAAGCTTTTAATACATGTCAAATGGTTAGCAAGTAAGTAGTGACATGTTAGTATGAAGTTTCCCCCAAATCAAGTAATATCCAAATACATGACAAGACCGATATAGGTATGAAGTACGTGATGTAAGATCTCATTGAATGGGGTATAATCTAATAGCATGTCTTCCCTAGGATAGTATATGATGGTGAACCGATGTTGATGATCCTTAAAGGTTTGGAGTGACCCTTTTATGGTTGTGATGATGAATAGAGGTCTATGTTTCCTAAATGCTTAATCCAATGTCCTAAGGATCTTGAGAGGGAAAATATGTTATGATGCCCAACTACTTGAAGTGATGCTTTAACGATTGTGATGATACATGAATGATTGTAATGATGAATGAATGCTTGTAATAATGAATGAATGATTGTAGTGATGAATGGATGACCGTGATGATGCATGAATGATATTTGATGAAGAATGATTATGTATTACTTTTATGTTATCGAGTCCTGGAGGTATTTATACCCAAAAATAAAGTTGTTTTCTAAAGCCCGTGTCAGTTTCTCGATAATTCCAATCGAGCCATGATTCTCAGAACTCAGTGAAATATAGAACTCTGTATCCTCAGAAAAGTGCAAAGCTTAATAAAGCTCAGTAATCTCTATATTGATAGTAATCTAGCTTCAGACCTGTAATCAACTCAGTTCTAATAGTATTCAAGTAATTCAATCCTAACCTCAAAAGCGATTCAAGTAATCTATTCAAGCTCTATAGTGTCAGCCAGATACCATGATTCGATATCTTTTCCATCAGATACGGAACCAAGTGATCTCAGTGTAACTTAGTCAGACCTTTTGAGTAATATGATCAATGTCAAATTCAGTTCAGCCAGTGTTCAGTTGAGAATTCAGTTCTGAGTCTTTCAGTTGGGAGTAGTAACTAGCACCGAGCGAGCTCAAGGAGGGGAACTCACCTACTAGTAGAGGGTGTGATTCTTAGAAGCAATCTTTATGCTCCACAACTACGTAGCCAGTGTAGGTTGAGACATCACACCTGTTAGTTGAGGGTGGATGAGAAATATCATACCTACTAGATGAGGGTAGATGAGGTGGATTGACTTTCTAGATAAGGGCTCCACTGTTCTCATTTGAGGACCTGCTAGATGAGGGTCACATAGAGTTTTCTTTACCAGTGGCACGGTAATGACACCCTTCCAACTGGGGCACAGGTTGGACCCCACCTGTGGTAGGTCGGGGCATGTCAGTTAAGTGACTACTTTCCATTGTTTCAGTTTTAGATTCAGTCTCAGTTTCAGAATCAGTCTTCAAAAATCAGGACTGTCAGATATAGTTATCTATCATTGTGAGGAACTCAGATAGTTCCATTGATTTATGGGCCATCCCATCAAATAGACTTGGTCTCACATCTAGTTATTTGTTATTATATTCAGAGATACGTTGTTAGATAGGCTTGATCACAGTATCAGATTTTTATTGAGTATTCTTGTTGTCAGATTCAGATATAATCATATTTCTTATCTTTGATAAAGATTCCGAAATCATCTGTTAGAAAGGTTGATCTCTAATCCTGCCAGTTAAAAGCAGTAAGTCCAAGAATTCAATCATTGATGTAAGCACATCCAGATCCTCAGTTATCAGTATCAGATGAGTCAGTGATTCAGTGTCAGTAGTGAGTTCAGTCTACAGTAAAGTGGTATCTGAGTTTCAGTATCTAGAGTGTCGATAATTATGTTCATGTTTTGTGCATTAATGTAAGTGTTCTCATGCGGCATTTTCATGATTATTCAGTTTAGATATTCTGCATGTATAAACCCTTGCATTAGCCTAACCCGTTTACGTACTCGGTATATTTTTGTACTGACGCATTTGTGCTATGGTGTTTTATTTTACACCATAGGTTCAGAGGCATAAGATCCAGTTTATCCTCAGTAGTTTGGTCCCAGTCAGTAGCAGTAGCAGTGAGTCCTCTTCTTTTGAGGATGAGTCTCAGTTTACTACTATTGTTTCAAACTTTGTTTATTTTCTGTTGACGGAGTTAGTTGGGGACATGTCTCATCAACTCCACAGTTTTGACAGTTAGAGGTTTTTCAGAAGGATATATTAGTATTCAATTTTCATTTTTGAGTATGTATATATATGTTGAACCTTATGGCCAGTTTCCGTATTTTTTTACATATTATTCAGTGTATAGGCACAGATATCAGAAAAGGGTTAGCTTGTGGTCCTTCGGGTCCATAAGCACCGTGTGACGTCTTGGGATAGGATCTTGGGGCGTTACATATTACCTCAAGTGCAGTAACCACGATCGCAGACATGCTTCTGCGATTGCGGTAATGCGGGAAATGTACCCAGGGAAAATTTTTAGTAATTGTATACAACCGACCACAATTCCCTTAAGAGGCTAAAACCCTTTCACATTTTGGTATTATAGACTCTTGGAGAGAAATAAAAATTTAAAGTTACAAACCCTAATTCGGGCAATATTTGTATTTGAATTTCTTGCTTTGAATTTGGTTAAATTGAAAGATGGATGTTTAGAATGAACCTTATGGTATATCTCATTCTCTTTACTTCATGAGTAGCTAAATCATTTTATCTTGGGATTATGTTGAACTAAGGTGAAATTTTGTGTGGGTTATGATGTATTTGTGTAGATTCTACTTTGTTGATGATGGGTTTCTCAATAGCTTGGATTAATTAGTTGGGATTTGTGGGTGAAAACCTCAAATTCCCAAAATGGATTTATGGGTGAAATCCCCCAAACTCTTGAAAGATCACATCATCATCAAAAGAGGGATGTGGGTAAATTTTTGAACCCATGGCATCCTCAAAAGAGGTATATGAGGGAAAAACAATAGTGGACAAATATAGATGTAGTTTGCTATCTTTTTGCTAACTTAGAAATAAGGGTGATTAGTGAGTTGGCTATGTCTTGGGCATCTTCCTAAAATAGGAATGTCCAATTGAGGTATTAGGTTGATGAAATTGACACACTTGTTAGGTACTTAAATGGGTCAACAAGTGATATTCTTGAGGTTTTGTTGACAAACTAGCCTCAAGGACTTTTGACCTAGCCTGCCACATCGTTAATAACTAGAATTTGCTCCAAATTATCATGTTCCCATCATAACTTTCCCTTAGGTAGACATAATCCCAAGATGCTTCTAAAATTAAAATTTCAAACAGAAGGGATGCCTTAGTATCATGATTTGATTGTACCTTGTTCAAATTTTGTTTCAAACTAACCCCCCATTTTAAATCATGTACTTTACTTTGTTTAAATTACGGGTTTCTTTTTAGTAATTTTTAACACCCATAGGATTCAAAATCTAATTTCTCTCTTCGTGGATTCAACCTTAACATATGTTAAGCTATTGACAATGACCGTCCTCTACCAAATTAAATGGTATAAGTGAGCATTATAAAAATGGTGTCGTTGCTGGGGAGTGAAATTTAGGTTTTAGTTGTGAGGTGTTGATTTTTACTAAGGGTATACCCATACTGGTGTTTATTTATTTTGGTTGTTATTTTTGTTTCCTTTTTAGGTGATTCCCATAGTGTTCACGGTACTATGAGTGACAATACAAATATTACCAGGTCCTTCGAGGACCTCTTGATGATGAAAAGCCACTCAATGACGTTGGATGTTCATGTGCCATTCGTATCCCATCTACTCACAGGAATGGTGTCTTTTATGTCACGAGCCTCATGTTGTATATGCTACAAATTAAGAGTCTTTTTGGGGGACGAGCCTATGAGGACCCCAACTTGAATTTGAATAACTTCATAGAAGTGTGTGCACCATTTGATATTGCACACATAACCGAAGAGTCCATCCAGTTGTGCCTCTTCCCATTCTCTCTAATGGGGGAGGCGGTATTGTGGCTCTTCTCTTTTTCATTCGGATCATATACTTTGTGGGATGAACTTACCAGGACCTCCCTTGAACGGTATTTCCCACCCTCCAAGATGCTCCAATTGTATGATGAGATCATCAACTTTAGGCAATTAAATGGAGAACCCTTGTATGAAGTATGGGAAAGATTCAATGGAAAACTCATGCAATGTCCCAACCACGAGATCTTAGAGAAGATGCTTCTCCAAATCTTATACTAGGATCTTGATCCTCTTAACAAAATCGTGGTAAACAATGCAACATGTGAAATTAAATTATCAAGAGGCTATAAATTTACTTGAGGAATCTACCAAGAAAAATTAGGGGTGGTATACCCGTGATGTCGAGGTACCAAAAGGCTCCCCTACTACCTTCTTTGTTGATAAAGAGAAAAAGAAGAGAGAAGAGGAGAGGGAGGAAAAATAGTAAAAATGATAACACAATTGGATCTTTTAACTAATCATGTGATGGGTGCACTCACAAAAATGGTGAATTCCATGGCATCCAAGGCCTATGATGATAAAGAGGCCAAGAATCCTGATGAAAACATTTGGTATTTGGCTAAATATTTAGGGGGTTTCCGCCCCGTCTATCAAAGGCAAGGTGGGAACCAAGGTTGGATGGATCGTGATCGTGACCATTATTGGAGGTACAAAGACCGAGAGTATGATTATTATATGCCCCCTCATGACCGACAAAAAAAAAGAAGGTAACCCAGCCTACCCCGACATATACAAAATCGAAGATGTCTTGGAAGGCATTTTGATGAAAGTAGAGGGAACAGACAAATAGGTTTGTGAATTGAAAGGTGATTTTTTGAAACTAAATCAAATGGTTGTATCCACTCCACTTCTATCAAATAATTGGAAATGGAAATCGGTCAAATATCCACTTAATTAAATGCTAGACCAAAGGGGGGTCTTCCTAGTGACACTATTATGAATCCAAAAAATAAAGCTCAAGTGTTGGCAATAGTCACTAGGAGTGGAAAGACTCTTGGTGATTATTTGAAGGAATTTGAGAGAAAAAGTGTGGGTGCAAAAGATCCCAATATTGAGCACATGAATATTATGAAAAAGGTTATGGTTGAGCCGAGAGAAGAAACCCTAAAATCTCAAGAAGAAGGGGACAAAAAAGAATCGGTGGAAATTGATGAGGAGGTGGTAGAGAATGATATGCCATAATATGATGTATTTCCCACCCTTCAAATCCCTCTTCCATTTCCACAAAGTCTTAATGAGAAAGAGGAGTGATAAGCTCAAGAAATTCATGGCCAAGCTTATCAACCTCTCTATCAATATCCTGTTGCTTGAGGCGATCCAAGAAGTTTTGGGGTATTCTACGTTTATGAAGAAATTGATGTCGAAGAAGAAGCTTCTTTAAGGTGACACCATTAAGGTCACCCATGGTTGTAGTGCTATCATGAGTAGAGAAATGGTGGAAAACAAAGAAGACCCCAGGGCTTTTATAATTCCATGAACTATCGGTACACATAAGTTTTAAAAAGTTTTATATGACCTCAGTTTGAGTATTAATCTCATACCCTTTTGAATATATCAGAGGCTTTGTTTGAGTACCCCCACTCCAATGTTGATGAGGGTTTTTATGGCGGACTGGTCTATCAAGAAATTGGTTGGTGTTTTATTCGAAGTATTGGAGCAAGTGGATAGATTCATCCTTTCAACAAATTTTTTAGTGCTCGATTTTGATATAGACTAAGAGTTTTCTATTATCCTTGGTCAACCTTTCCTTTCTACCAGAAGAGCCATTGCTGATTTTGAGCTTGAGGAAATGAGGTTTAGAGTTCATGATGGTGAAGTATCCTTCTGGGTATGCAAATCAATGAAACTACCCATGGAGCTTCAAGTAGTATCGGTAATAGATGTTGAGGCTGAGGAAGTAAAGGATGGGTCCCTTGAGTATTTAACTTGAGAAAGATGGAAAATATCATGCCATGATGATAACTAAGATGCTATATGGGAGGCAACCCACAAATTCCATGAAAGTGGCTTGTATCCTTTGTTTTTAATTTTATAGGGTAGATTTTAATTTTGTTATTTGATTAGTCCATGCATTTGTGACACTATGGAGTGTGTTGAATGAGTTTGAGAAGGGAAAAGTGTGAAATTTTTGAATATTAGACTGAATAGGGAAAAGTGCAAAAATTAAGCAATAAGCTCAACAGAGGAAAATAGAGGTGCAGAAATGCCCTCAATTACCATGATCGCAGGCCCCATGTTGCGATCACAGTCACTCGTGTTTCTGTGATCGAAGACCCTTGAACGTGATCCTAGTCAAATCATTCATATGACCATCCAAATCCCCTATTTCCCTCACACTTCCCTCTCAACTTTTCTCTCAAATTGTACCTATTCCGGGCTAAATTTTGAGCATTCCAAAAGAATCCTTGTATCCATCTTGCATCATTCCTCCAGTAATTATCTTGAATTCATTATTTAATTATTAAAAATAGGCTATATAATGCATGTTATAGGGAAGGACTAAATCTATGACTCATCGTTAAATCTGTGTTGAAATGAACTTATGTGGTGGTTGGCTGCTAAAATATGGTGTACACATGTGTGGGGAAGTATTAAGCACCCTAATTATGTGTGGAGTTGTATAAAATGAAGGGTGCACACCAAGTTCTTGATCAAATGTCCAAACGAGTCTTTGCGAGCTATTTTTTACGTTCTAAGGGCATGATCGAGAGCCTAGTAATCTTGTTCAATAATTTTTGTGGACATTGAAATTTTTTGCTTGAAGACGATATCAGATACCGGAATCGCCGTTATCGAGTCTACAATTATAGAATTGCGATTGCAACTCTATGGCCTGTGATCACTTTACATGAGGCTGAATTTCAGCCTTGGCCAAAAATTCTACAATTCAAATTCTTGTACCACCAAATAACCATCCTATGAGATTTAGTGGACTATATAAAATAGTTTATGCATGAAAATTTCAATGGTTAATATGGTTGTATTGTTCTCATGTTTTTCAGGATTGCCTCATAGAAGATTACGACCAAGTTCACTTCATGGCCCCTAAGTTCCACTCTCAATACTTTGGTGATCTTCCAAGACAAAGCTACTTTCGGAGAGAGAAATATGTTTGGTGAAAGTTCCAGAAAAACTTTTGATATTTCATGATAGAATTATGGACACTAGGTGGTGGTGCTTTGCCTCGAATCCTTGTAAGGCTAATGAGCAGTGGGTCCAAGAATTCTATGCTAACCTTAGCCTAGTATCCTTCTCAAACCCATCCATTATTATTATCAGGATTCGAGAGAAGGTGGTGGACTTTAGGGAAGAGCAAATCAATTATATATATGGGCTCCCAAATGAAAACATGGCTAACTTTGAAGCCAAGGGGTGAGATCCAGGCAGCTGGATGATGGAGAGGTTGTTCCCGGGCAAGGAGGTCTATTGGGTAGCTACCAAGAGAAACATATTAATGAATTATTTAATTGTTGAGGCCCAGGTTTGGTTGAACATCATCTATAGCCGAGTCTCTCCTTGTAACCATATGACAGTAGTTTCAAACTTGAGGCTTAAATGGTTCCTTGCATAATGGATGACATTCCTTTAAATGTCGGCAAGCTCGTGGTCTCAGACATGAAATTTTTTAAGAACCATGGTGATACGCACCTCTCTTTCCCCTATTTGATTATAGAGATGTGAAGGCGAGCAAGATTTGAGGAGTACCCGAGAGATACTTGGGTGCACCCTGGCACCCCCATTTACTCTCTCAAAATTTGAGTTGAGGGCACACTAGGTAAAAGCAAAAAAAGAAAGATTGACTTGGGTAAGTTGACATGTGAGGAGCCTGAGTCTTGTAGGACATCCAATGTCGTGCCTCTTGAGTATCTTTGTATTGATATTAGCTCCATTAGGGAGCTAGTATTGGGATTAACCAGGGACTGGGAGATCCCTCCACTACCCTCCACTCATATGTATCCCGCTTTGATTATAAGAGGTATCTAGAGGACCAACAAAATCATGTGGATACCATTGCTAGGCGTGAGAGATCCTACTCATCCTTGGCAGAGTCCTACAGAGAGCTTTGGGTTTTACATGAGAAGATGGTAAAAAGGGAGAAGAAGAGAGTTAAATTTTTTAGCAAGATGTAGTGGGGGTAAAAGGGCCTTTTCTAGTTCCTTAAACCCTGAGATAGACTTCCTTTCTCCCGAATGGAGAGTAATTATGAGGCCCCAATGGAGTAGTTCAGTCATGAGGATGTAGATGATGATGTAGAGTACGAGGGAGAGAGTAGCTCTTGATGCGATTTCAGGGAGAACCCTTATCTCTTTTATGCTTGATATATTATGCAGTGGGACACTTCTAGCTTTTTAGTTGGGGGTGCTTATCTCTAAATTTGTTTCATTTGGGGATGTATTATTGATACTTCTAGATATTTGAATGTTATTTTGGTTGATTTTTTTTTCTATGGGTTGTAATATTTGGGCACTCTGATGGTGCCCACATTTTCATGGATTAGTCATTTTGTTTTATTTTTAGATTTTTAGTTTATCTTTATTGTTATTGTGATGATATCTAATGAGAATTTCCCTATGATAGATTGAGTGATGAAATTCTCAAGGGAAAATCATTGTGATTAGGTTTTGAGCCATGGATGCAGGGGAAGTTTCTATACCCGTAGCATTGAAGCTATAAATGTAGGGGAAGTCTGAGTACCCATAGAATTTTGTATTTGGGATTGCACTTATACCTATGGTAAAGTCTGAGTAGCCATATTGTTACCCCTATCAAAGCTGAAATATGAGATGTCAGCTTGGTTTGGTGCCATAAAGAGAAAAATATGCGTGGTGCAAATGTGAAGCAAACAACCCCCTGGTCCAAAAATTTTTTGAAAATTAAGGGCACAGATGTGATAAATCTTGTAACAACACTTTACCTCTTTTTGTGACTCCATATTTTTTGCTTGAAATAGTTGGTAGATACTCCATTTTGTCTCTAGTAGGAAGGGCAATTGAGCCCCTTTGAGGAGTTTGTATGCCATCTGTGATAATATTATTTGTCTAAATGCCATGCATACTTGTACCATCTAGAACCTTCCTCGTTAGTCTCTTAAGGCTAATTTTGATTATGCTTGGTTGGTGAAATAACCCTAGGACATCTTTGTAAACATAGGAACCCACTTTAGGCTAAATAGCCTTCCCATGCTTAGGATAGTACCCTTAGTTACCTAATTTGAGCCTTCAAACCTTTCTTTGGGACATGGTAGTGTAAGTTGATGCCTATGAGCTAAAAACAAAGAAAAGTGTAAAAAAAAGGTTTGATGAAAATAAAATCAGGCATATATTGAAAAAGAGATAAGCGAATGAAAGATGCCTCTAAAAATTTGGGAAAATCACGGTAGCTAAAGTAGGCATGTGTAAAGAGTGGAATAAAAAAAAGTGGTCCATGGTCAAAAAGTTGGAAGAATGAAATATTGTGATGTAGATATTCAAGGAGGATGTAGCTACTTTGTCCTAAATGATATCCTACCCTTCCCCAAACCTACGTTACAAGCTCAAAAAACCCTTTCGAGATCCCTAACCAAGTGTATTCATTGTAGTGGTGTGTGAAAATAAGTGCAAGCCTGTGTCATGGTACTCATTAGCATTGAGAGTATTTGTGTAAGAGAGAGTTTCACACTTGAATCCCTTGTTGCATATTTGATTATTTTGTGTGTGGGGAATTTTCCTTCTTGTGAGGAGACATGTGAATAACTTGAGGTGGGTAACTTTGTAACCTTTCGAATAATGATACAAAAGGATTATAGTGTTGTTAGGGTCAATAGAGAGTAACTTTTAGAGTATGAGTGATTGATGCATTTTTTCTCTTTAAAGCCTTTTGCAACTTTGAATTGCAGTTCATGTTGAGGGGGCCCATGTTTAAAGAGCTACTTATGGTAGTAACCTAGCTTGAAGTCATTATGATCATTGGGTTGTATAAAAGTGGATAAAATGTGCATTTCCTCATGGTAAGAGGTAGTGTTGCCTGAGGACAAACAAAGATTTATGTTGGGGGTGTTGATCAGTGGTGAATTTACTAGTCATTTGCACTTATAATTCATGCATACTACCGCAATTTGAATGTATAAATGAGATAAATTTATAACTAAATGCACTAATCTCGACATTTTGCAGGCATACAAATTATAATATGGAAAGATATGGATTTGAGATGAAAAGGATCAAAAAGTAGAAGAGAGGTGCAGCTGGAAGACCTGCAGCAGAAAATCAGCCTCAATTACCATGATCGTGGTCTATGGGCTGCGATCGCGACCAATGAACCCAGGTCAAAGGGCCGCGATTGCGGTGTCTTACCGTGGTTGTGGTAGCTTCAATCACGGATAAGCTTCCGCGACCGCGGAAATATGGGAATGTACCTAGGGGCAATTTTGTAATTGTATACAACCGACCCTAATTTCCTTAAGAGACTAAAACCCTTTCTCATTTTTGTATTGTAGACTCTTGGAGAGAAATAAAAATTTGAAGTTACAAACCTTAATCTGGGAAACAATTGTATTTGAATTTCTTTCTTTGAATTTGGAGAAATTGAAGGATGGATGTTTTGAATGAACCTTATGGTGTATCTCTTTCTCTTTACTTCATGAGTGGCTGAATCTCTTTTTCTTGGGATTATGTTGAACTAAGGTGAAATTGTATATGGGTTGTGATGTATTTGTGTAGATTCTAGTTTCTTGATGATGGGTTTTACTATAGCTTGGATTAATTAGTTGGGATTTGTGGGTGAAAACCCCAAATGCCCAAAATGGGTCTGTGGGTGAAAACCCCAAACTATTAAAAGCTCACATCATCCTCAAACGAGGGACGTGGGTGAACTTTTTGAATCCATGGTATCCTTGAAAGAGGGCTATGAGAGACAAAGCAATAGTGGATAGTAACAAATGTAGTTTGCTATCTTTTTGCTAACTTAGAAATAAGGATGAATAGAGAGTTGGCTATATCTTTGGCGCCTTCCTAGAAATAGGGATGCCCTATTGAGGTATTATGTTGATGAAATTGACCCACTTGTTAGGTACTCGAAAGTGTCAACAAGTGATATTCTTGAGGTTTTGTTAACAAACTAGCCTCAAGGACTTTCGACCTAGCCTACTGCATCGTTAGTAACTAAAATTTGCAGTAAATCATCATGTTCCCATGCATAACTTGCTCTTAGTTAGACATAATCCCAAGATCCTTCTAAAATTGAATTCTCAAACACAAGTGTTGCCTTAGTGTCTTGATTCGATTATACCTTGATCAAACTTTGTTTCAAACCAACCTCCCATTTTAAATTATGTATTTTACTTTGTTTACATTACGAGTATATTTAATGTAATTGATAATACCATAGGATTAGAAATCCAATTTTTCTCCTAGTGGATTCGACCTTAACGTAAGTTGGGCGATTTCCAATGATTGTTCTCTACCAAATTAAATTGTATAGGTGAGCATTATCAGTGGGCAGAAATCCCAAAGTTGCGGTAGTCATTGCCCTCTGATGATCACTGTAGCGCGATCTTTATCAACCCTGCTGCCATCGTCGTACAGTAGATATCAGTAGACTTGGAAACTTTTCAAAGTTTGCAACAATGCCTTAGGACTTTTTCAGGATCCGATTTTCGCAAATGAACTCTGGAATCGTACAAAATTCGACATTGCAGATGCATTGGATAAGTCGGATTTTCAATCCGAGGTCGTTTCGATCAAATGTGGATCCCACACCCATACTTTCCAATTTTCAACTTTCCGACAATAGGTTGAAATGAACTTGGGCGCACTGTGACCTGAACCAAAAGTTTACCTAGTCTAAAATCAATATTTCAAATCTTCTGGCGCAGTCAGAATTTGCATCCGAGATTATTTTACTAAAGTTTTCTCTCGGTGGCTATTTCGAACCAACAAAGACTTCTAAATAGGAAATTGATTTTAAAAATGAAACAAACTGCCCGGTAACTGAAAAGTCAGTCCCGGCAAGTCATAAATGACTTAGGGAAGCTATGGACAAGCCCTAGCAGTGAAGATAAGTGGGAATATAAAAAATGACTGGAAGGGTCATTATAATATCCACTACTCAAAGGACTTTTTTCCCTGAACGTCAATGTATCAAAAGAATCTCAAAAGCTCAAAAGGATGAGGTACTGGCCCCACATGCTCAAATCATGACCTCCCAGATAACCTCAACGAAGAGAAAATGCTTCTAAGGGATTTTGACAAAGGTATCCCTTTTTACAACTAGCATCTCTTACTCCAATTCTAACTAGGCATAACACACTTTTAACCACCAACTGGGATCCAACTGAACTGAAAAAGGCTAATGCATGAAAATTTGATCTACAACATACTGATACCATCTCTATACTTACACAAATTAGCAAAGGACCATCTAAGACAAAAAGAAACAAAGACACGAGTCATGCAATCGACTCCAAATCCAAATCTACACTTCCCTTACCAAACCATACTTGCTATCTACTCTGAACTAGGAGGAAAATCACCTGAGTCCTGTCTGCACAATCTCATCATAGAGAACACAATGACTGAATATTATCTGCTGAAATTCCATACGATAAAAATGAGAATAAGCTCATAAGGAGCTGTCTAAGCGCACAAGTATAGAAAAAAATCAAGGAATAACCAGTTCGGATAGTAATCAAACTGAAATTTAAAGGATCAAGGCATAACTACTCATCACTGAACATTTCTCTCCAGGATATCCCATCAATCGAGAATGAAGTCATACTTAATCCAACTCGAGTATATTACTCCCACTGAGTATATTATCCAAAATTCCCAAAGAAAAATGGAAACTCGATGTCAAAGCTAAAAGAACCAACACCGACTCCATAAGCTATCATCAGAACACTAATCAACTATAATCCATCAAAAGTCGAGAAAAACTATTGGCCAACCACGGAGTAGGCTCAAACAACCTATAAATGAAATCCTAACTTAGACAAATCTAAAATGAAGGATGCACGTAATCTCTATAACTCCAAGTAGAAATCTAAATGCCAAGGCCGAATAGCTCAATCTTAACTACCCAAACCAAACCTAGAGATAGGTACGCATATATATTATAACACTATCGTAACTTCCTAATTGCCATTCCAAGGTGTCGTCAAAACTGAACTAATAAACCTATATTATTGTCAACTATTCAAATCAACTTTAGTATTCAAATCTGACATATCCGAGATAACTCATACCAAGCCACAATTTAGGCATATTAAAGAACAAAAATCACAACAGAGATAACCATCGACTGAAAACTCAAGCAACCAACTCTATATCAGCTAGAGAATATAAATATAGCCACATAACATAGTTATGCCAAAGTGTGAACATTGGCTAAAAATTGCAAATAACCCACTCCATTTCCGTTGGAGGGCATGATCTATAAAAATATGCTCAAAAAATTCCAAAGGCCGCAAAGCATACTAGTAAAGGAATGAACTCTAGAAACTCGGAGAAATCCAACTCATGCCAAAAACTAACCAATCCAACACTATATCTTTGCAAAGAATAGCCATATGCATATACCATCAGGGAGAAATGCTCCACCAAGCCTCATTAGTACAAATGACTCTGAAATGGGGATTTCCTAAATCCACCAAAGCAGGACAATCATAACTCAAGACACAGAATTTCCATATTGTAAACTCAAGAAGTGATCATAGGAAAGGCCACCTACCTCTAACTCCCCAACTCTACTAGACATAACCATATCACGATAGTAAAAAAGTATCCATCTCCACACAAATAACATAGGAAAACCATCATAGGGGAGCAAACCTAAAAAATCTAGGAGATGACTCCACAAAATCTCATTATCAATAGCAAACCTACTCTCGAGAGATGAAATAGCTACAAGCGAAGAACAAACCCAACAATGTTCAAGCTTAAAAAATAGGCTATATAGAAATAAATAGCGACAATGAAGGCCTGTTGTAATACCCCATGTCTGAAAGTTTATGTGCATCATACGACTTAGTACATTGAGACATACATATTTCATATAAGTCGGTATGTAGTGAGTCATACCTATGTTAGTGTGGGGGTGATTTGGGTTCTGTTCAAGGTACGAGTTGATTCTAGAAGTTATCAAGAATCATACAAGTTGTATGATGTAAAGTCGTGAGTTCAGCAGTGTAGGCTCTTTAAGATTCTATCAAAATTACGAGTGGAGTGCAACAAGTCATATGGAGATATTACTAGTCGTAGGTTTTGACTTGTATGTTGACCAATGTATACAATTTTGGATTATACCAAGCTTATGAGGTAGGAATCTTAGTCATACCTCACCATATGAGTCGTAGGGTTAAGTCATGAAGACTGTGATAATGCTCAACTTAGACATCAATTTAAGTGCAAGGCGGTCTTCATCAATATATTTACTCAACTTAGGAGTTGGGTTCAAAACCACGAGGAACAATGTGAGTGGCAATAAAGTTGATTCAAAATAATAGATACAAGTTAAATTCAAACCAATAGTACAAAAAGATAAAAAAGGGGGAGACAAGTATCAACACTAATGTTCTTTTAGGTTATTCTAGTATAAATTCGGGGCTATGAATAATTAAAGTTTTAACAATTAGGCACGGATCTTAGGATTATGCATGACTAAGGGAATGATATTTGGCTGTTAGTAATTAACATCAATTTAGTAAATCAAATATGGGTAGGTTGGGTTATAGATTTTGATGCTGATCTTTCAACAAAAAACCAAACTTTCCCCCATTGATTTTTTTGAATACCTAATGGATGTGTTCAACATTTGGCAACCAAAACTTAATTTAGGCATCCCTATTTCTAGGATGATACCCATGGTATAGTTAACTTCATAATCACCCTTATGTCTAAGATAGTGAAAATTTAGCAAACTACACACATAATTGTCTATCATTGCTTTGGTCTCCACATCCCTCTTTCAAGGATGATATGGATTCCTAAAGTGCATCTAAAAACCTTCTTTCAAAAATGACCTTGAGATTTCTATAGTTTGGAGCTTTGACTCATCAAATCCATGTGGATATTTAGAGCTTTCACCCGCAAATACCAACCAAGGTTGCATAGCAATGATAAAACCCATAAGTATGAACTACCAAATAGAGGCTAACAATAACAACCCATACACACTTTAACCCCTTTTCACACATAACCCTAAGAGGGAGATCTAGATACACATAAGATAAATAAGCAAATATATACCCATAATCTCCATTGAAATTATTTATTGAAGCTTAAGCGAATGCTACGTCAAACTTTGCACTCCCACAAATCAACAATGAAAGTGAGATATTCCTCCTCTTAAAAGGTCTCCAATGTATTCTTCACCCAAAATCTATACAATATTCTCTTTTCCAAATATGGAATCTATAAACTCAAGAGCTAAACCTCAAAAAAATTGGGGAATATGGAATATGACCAATTCTAGGGTTTTAGTCTTTTTGTAAAAATTGGGATCAGCCACGTGCATTTCCAGATTTACCCTTGGGCTGAACTCTTTCGCTAAGTCGCAATTGTACCAACTTGGTTGGGATCGTATTTTATTGACCCTGTTTAACTGAGATGGACTTAGGTACCAAGACCCTTTTGGAATGCTTTCCAAAAGTGAAAGGTAAACTGGGTACCTCTATCTGAGATGATAGATACAGGAACATCGTGCAACCTGACCAACTCCCTGATATAGTTTAGCATAGTCCTCGGCTGAATAAGTGGTATGGACTGGCAGGAAATAAGCTAATTTGATCATCCTATCTATAATAACCCAAATAGAATTATTCTAATAATGAGTATTAGGCAAACCCATCACAAAGTCCATGTTAACTTTATCCTATTTCAAAGTGGGAATACTAAACTCCTGCATAGACCCACTAGGCTTCTGGTGATCAATCTTAACTTGCTGGCATATAGAGCAATTAGCTACAAACTCTACAATATCCTTCTTCATCCCACTCCACCAATAGATCTCCCGTAAGTCGTAGTACATCTTAGTGGACCCTGGATGAATAGAGTAACATGCACTATACGCTTCTGCCAAAATTCATTGCCTCAAATATTCTACATCAGACACACACAATCTACCCTAACAATGCAACACATCATCTCCCTCTTGGGAGAAAACCTCCACTTTCTGATCTCTGAATGATTTTTTAAACTTAACTAGACTGGGATCTCTATCCTATTTTCCTTCAACTCAGAAACTAGAGATGATTCTGAGCTACTCTACACCCATACATTACCTTCTGCTGAATCGAGTAAAAGGACACCTAGTCGGGAAAGATGATGAACTTCCTGAGCTAACTTTTTCTTACCATCCTCAACATGAGCAACACTACCCATAGACAACCTACTGAGAGCATCAACCACTACATTAGCCTTGCTCGAATGATACAAAACACTTATGTCATAATCCTTCAATAACTTTTACCAACTTATCTGATGCAAATTTAAATCTTTCTGAGAGAACACATAATGCAGGCTCTTATGGTCAGTGAACACATCAACATGTACCCCATATAAGTAATTCCTCCAAATATTTAAGGCGAATACTACTGCTGCTAACTCAAGATCATGAGTTGGATAATTCTTCTCATTAGGTTTAAGTTGTCTGGAGGCATAGGCTATGAACTTACCTCTCTGTATGAGGACACAACCCAAACCTACTCTAGATGCATCACAGTACACAACAAACCCATCTAAACTATCTAGAAAGGTAAGAACTGAGGCTGAGGTGATTCAAGTCTTCAACTACTGAAAAATCTTCTCGCAGGAATCTGACTACTGAAACTTAACTTTTTTCTGAGTCAATATGGTCATGGGGGATGCAATAGAAGAAAATACTTTAACAACTATATGGTAATAGCCATCTAAACTCAAGAAACTCTTGATGTATGATGAAAATATAGGTCTAGGCTAGTTTCTCACCACCTCAGTCTTTTGAGGATCAACTCTAATGCTATCACCGGAAATAATATGGCCAAGAAAAGCTACTGATCTTAGCCAAAATTCACCCTTACTGAATTTAGTAAATAACTGGTGAGCTCTAAGAGTTTTTAATACTATCTGAGATGGTCTGCATGATCAGTTTCCCTATGGGAGTAAACAAGAATGTCATCAATAAAGACTATGACGAACCTATCCAAGTACTTCTTGAACACTCGGTTTATCAAGTCCATGAAGGCTGCTGGGGAATTCGTGAGACCAAAGGACATATCTAGAAATTCAAAGTGACCATACCAAGTTCGGAAAGCTATTTTTGGAATGTCACATTCCCTAAATCTAAGCTAATGATAGCCTAATCTGAGGTCTATCTTTGAAAATTAGATGGCACCCTGAAGTTTATCAAAAAAGTCATCGATTATAGGAAGTAGATATTTATTCCTGATGGTGGCTTTGTTCAACAGATGGTAGTTTATGCACATTCTGAGAGAACCATCTTTTTTATGCACAAATAGAACAGGTGCACCCCATGGGGAGATGCTGGGTATGATGAATCCCTTATCTAGAAAATCCTTTAACTGTTCTTTTAACTCGTTGAGTTCAGCTGGAGACATTCAGTATAGAAGAATAGATATAGACTGAGTATCTGGAAGAAGGTCTATTTTGAAGTCAATTTCCCTTTCAAGAGGAACTCTGGGAAGATCTTCACGAAATACATCTAAGAATTCATTTACTACTGGAACTGATTCAAGAGTTGAAGTTTATGAGTTAGAGTCCTTGACTCGCACAAGATGATAAATACACCCCTTCGATATTATCTTTCTCACTCTAAGGTACGAAATTAACTGACCCCTAAGAGCTGTGGTACTACCTCTTTATTCAAGGTCTGGTTCATTTGGGAACTAAAAATGAACTATTATGTTTCTATAATCAATTAAGGCATAGCATGAGTGGATCCAATCAATGAAGAGAATGATGTCAAAATCCATCATCTCTAACTCCACAAGATCAACTGAGGTAACTTTCTGAGATATTATGGCCGGACAGTTCCTGTATACCTTTCTGGCTACAATGGAAACACCTACTTGGTATACATTGAGAAGGTCTCTGCTAGAGTTTTGAGACTGACTCCAAAATTGATGGCTATATATGGAGTTATAAAAAAAGAAGAAGTTCCAGGGTCTAGCAAAGCATAAACATGTAAGTGAAAGACCTACAACATACCAGTAACTATATTAGGAGAATTTTCCTGATCTTGGTGGGACTGAAGAGCATATAATCTATTCAGATGCTGACCATAGGTAGCACTGGAAGTGGTACCCTGTTGAGTTGGGCAACCGGATGGAACTGACGACTAAAGGGACTGGTCTATTGGTGCACATCCCTACCTTTATGAGTAACTACCCAACACTCCTGAATTCGATGTCCTGACTTTCCATACCCGAAGCACACATCACTACCCGCTCTACACTCACCGTGATGGTGTCTTCCATATTTCTGACATAGAGGATTTGTACGAGCACTGCTAACACTGACCTGGGAATTAAAGCCTGGTG
This sequence comes from Capsicum pubescens, assembly GCA_030864215.1. NCBI lineage: Eukaryota > Viridiplantae > Streptophyta > Magnoliopsida > Solanales > Solanaceae > Capsicum > Capsicum pubescens. Next base: position 116,919,143 of record CM061546.1, read on the forward strand.
CTCTATCCCTATTGTTATTTGTGAATTTGGGTATGAGAGCACTGGCTGAAAAGGGTGCTAGGGCTAAAGACCTTTGATAAAACTGAGAACGGTTACCACCCTCTGACTTTGGCTGACTAAAGTTAAAACTACCCATCCTAGCCCTCTGGTTTCCTCTCCCCCTCTCTTTAATCTTCTTCTTATCTATCTATTGAGCATGGACCATCAGCCTAGACAAGTCCATCTCACTAATCAGCATTGCAGTCCTGCACTCCTTGACCACACTATCAGATACACCAGACACAAACTTACTCATCTTAGACCGATTATCAGTTACCACATACGGAGCATATCTAGCTAACTGAGTAAACTTAAGGGAATAATACCTCACACTCATGTTTCCCTACCTCAAGTTAATAAACTCTAACACCTTGGCCTCTCTCAACTCTAATGGGAAGAATCTGTCTAAGAAAGCTGTGGAAAACTCTTCCCATTCTACAGGACCTACATCTACACACCTATCAACCTTCCACTGCTTAAACCAAGTATGGGCTACATCCTGCAACTGGTAGGCATCCAACTTGGAACACTGACTAGATGTCACCCCCATAGCATCTGTGACCTTCTGAACCATAACTAAGAATTTTTGTGGATCCTCTTCAGACTTGGATCCAATGAAAAAAGGAGGATTCATTCAGGTGAAATCCTGAATTTTGATTGTAGAAGTATTGGCCACTGAGTTGGCCAGAACAATAGCTGGTTATTCATTCTGTGCTGCTATGAAGCTCTCTAGAGTAGTGAACACAGCTCTGAATTCCGCATGAGAGATATGCTCATCCAGAGGATCTGCCTGGATGGGCTGAGGGGTAGGCTGGTTTCCTGTTCTTCTTCCATTCTTCTTAGGAGGCATGTTCTGTAAATAAAAGAAAGAAATAGATTAGAAAGGGATTTTAACTTGAGCTCATTCTCACTCGCACGACATGAATACTGAAAGAAAGGAAACTTTTCATAAACTTCTTGTAGCCTCTCGTCCATAAGTGTGGCACGCTATATACCCATGCACAAGACTCTAATTGACATGGTTTTCATACTTTTTAGGACACTTTAAAACCTTAGGCTCTAATACCAAGTTTGTAATGCCCGGAGAGTACACCTTAGGAGCCACACGGTGCTTACAGTCCTGAGAGACCAGAAGCTAACCCATGAGCTGGTAGCTGCTATGAGCAATGGATAACATGATCATAAAGACAAAAGAGTACTTTCATACCATAAGTTTTTAATAACTGAATTCAAAACTAAAATATAAGTCTAAAGAAATAACTGTCTGAATCTACTAAAATACTGATAAACTAGATAACTAACTATAATGTCTGAATATTGAATAACTAACTCTAATATCGGATAAGCCTCTAAAACTGAATGACTGTGAGTTGATGGGACAGGCCCTAACTAACTCGAACTAACTACTAAACCGAGACACGAAATAAAGTAAGCCTATTCTCAAAGTATGAGGACTCACCACTGCTACTGCTGAAGATCTTGTAAGTCTAATCATGAATCAAGAACTGAGCATCAGAACCTATGATATAATACATCATAGCACAAGGAAAAAGGTATGCGATTAGTACTTTGAATTTATTGGTATGATAAATGAGGTAGGCTAACATGCATGGTTTTATGAACAATACTAATAATTATTTAAATATACATGTAAAGCATAAAGTACTGAATAGAGAGCATGAAAACCATAGTTACTGGAAATATGGGAAATCTATAAAAACTGTGTATACATAAAAGTTTGTAAATGCTGAATATACATAAATTTGTAGATACTGGGGATGCATAACAAAGCACATAACATGAACTGAGTAAAGTCTGTAGACTGAAATACTAAAATAACTAGTATCTGTATACTTTGGTCAAATAATACCGAAACTGAATGTCTGGACTGATTACTGGACTAAGACTGTATTTGAGACTGTGACTGAGGCTGTGGGAGGAATCATCTAACCGACATTCTGCAATTTAAGCTAATCGGGGTCCTACATGTAACCCTAGTTGGAAGGGTGTTAATACCATGCCACGGGTACTAAAACTGGCTGTGGATCCACTAAACTGATATAATGTCCAAAAAACTAAGGGTGTCAAGCCTAAACTGACCGGTGACCCCTGCGAGATAGTCAAGCCTAATCTGACCGGTGACTTCTCATATCCTACACTGGCTACATAGTTATGGAGTATAGGGACTGCTACTAAAGACTCTGACTATCTAATGGAAAATCCAACACCCCTACACTTTCTTGGTTCTAAATCCTACTCCCAACTAAAAGATACTAGAATATGTAATACCCTGTATTATTTCCTAGCTTTAAATTATCCCAAGAATGTTAGAAGATTTCTTTGATAAATGGATCCAATTTTGTACATATGGTATTTTTAAAATTTTCACTTATTTCTTATGGGAAATTGAATAAGTTTTCCATCAATACCAATTTCATCAAAATTCGACATCGGAAGAGAAAGTTATTGCCAAAATATAGAAGGCAGTAAAACTGCCCAGGTGCGACGGTGAGGCCGACGGACCATCGAAATAGAGAAGGACCATTGCCCATGATAGTTGTAGTGAAGCAGTGTGACTACCTTCTTCCCTGGATCGATGGTCCAGGATGATGGACCATTAGATTAGTGACGGACCATCGCTCAGGCCGTCGCTAGGGAAATAATGAGGCCCTATTCTGCCTAGAAATGACGGTCAGGACCGACGGACCATCGCACCCCACCCTCGTACTAAGGTAGTAAGTTCCAGTTCTGGTTCCAGTGCGATGGTCAGTCCGATGGACCATCGACCCAGCGACGGACCGTCGCACCCACCATCACATATTCCGTTCAGTTATTTTAAAGCTATTTTAAAGGGGATTTTTGGTTTTTTACCTCCCGTTTATATACCTAGTTATATCCGGCCAAAGCTCAGACATTCATTATCTATCTACAACAACAAAATTAGGGTTTTCTCTCTAAGATAAATCCCCATGAACAAAATCCAAATCTTCTTCAAGAACTAAGAGATTCCAATCCTTCAAGTTCAAGAACTTCAAGAATCTCATTACCAGGTATACATAGTGTTCATTCATGGACTCCTTTCATCCATGAAGCCCAAGAATCTCTTTTCTAAGTTTGAGTTTATGGATTTTCTTTATGAATTTCATGTTGGGTTGTTGTTGTTCATGTTTATAATGACCAATTGAATTCTATTCCATGTTTTAGTGATAAATATTAAGTGGAATTTATTATTATAGGTGTAGCTTCATGTGAATCCATGATTAAACCCTTGAATGGTACAATTAGAGATGAATTATGATGTTTATTTGTTGTATAATGTTGTCTACATATACTATGCCTACCATGTGTTTGAATAAATGCCTATGTGAAGGAAAAGTGACCAACTAGTATGGTATTATGAAATCCCCATTTATGTACAAATTATGTATATCACATGTTTGATGAAATGCTTCAATAAATGAATTATGGATTGTGATGTTAGTCATGTATTCAAGAAAGTCATACTTTGTCAATTTCTTTTAATCGAGTCCTAGGGGTACTTGTACCCAAAACATTAGCTATGTTCCTAGAGCTATGTCATGTTTTTATGATACTCTCAGTCAAGACATGATCCTTAGACTTCAGAAAGTCTTATGACTCAGGAAATCTCAATAATCTCATGAACTTAGTCAGTTGTCTGGTCTCAGTAGTATTTCGTCAGTCATCGAAATTCAGTAACTCAGTCCATGTTTAGATCAATTAATCATTTTCAGTGTCTATTCAAATGGGAGTAGAAATTAGCACCAAGTGAACCCAAGAATGGGAACTCACCTGCCAGTAGAGAGTGTGATTCTTAGAAGCAATCCTTACATTCCAGAACTATGTAGCCAGCGTAGGTTGAGATATCATACCTTCTAGTTGAGGGTAGATGAGGTGGATTAATATAATACCCTAGAAAATTTTCTTCGTAAAGATTTCGTGAGAAACGTATCGAGTTCTATGCTTTAGAGCAATCCATGAATTTTCTGTGTAGTATTTCTAAGACGTTGACCTACCATTCCGTAGATTATCAAATAAAATTTCCAACGATATATAGATCATCGAAAACAGACACTCGAGCGATGAGTTACGACCATTCCGATCGAACTACGAACATTCTGATCGAACTATGAACAGTAAAACGTGCAGGAAATTAAAATTACTGCAGTCAGGTGAATTTCAGGGTTAACTTCAAACGATTATAACTCCTGGTACATAATGATCTGGGTAATATACTATATATCAACGGAAATATCTGCGAGTCCTCTTTCTAATGAAATTGGTTTCATCCAATTTGACTATCGGAGAAAAAAGTGATGGTCAATATAGTTCAGCCTATCAAAAGCAAATTTTTAGGTCAACTTCAAATGACCATAACTCCTTGTACATAATGATCTGGGTGAGCTACTATATATCAATGGAAATATCTAAGAGTACTGTTTCTAATGAAATTGGTTTCATCCAATTTGGCTGTTGGAGAAAAACGTTATGGTCGATCTACTTCAGCCTATCAAAATAGTCCACCAAAGGATAGATTTGACATTATTTATTTTTTTAAGGGCAATTTGGTCATTTCACACCCCCTCTTGGACGAAAATTAAATATTGATGTTGTTATGACTTGATAAATTGTTACATTTTGACATTTAAAAAGGTTGAGTTCTATTATTGAAATTTCATGATATTCAAAAATGGGTATACACTCAAATTACTTTATGAAGGATTTATAAGACTTTGAATTTTTTTCCAATATGGATATACATGATTACTTCATTACTCTACTTCTTAAATTGAGAATTTATGCTATGAATTGGATACTACTACAATGAATTGATATTTCTAAAGGCTTTCGAGATAAAAGTTGTGATTTGAGTTGTACTACGGGATATGTATTCTTAGTATGAATTGAAGGTCTCAAGTGCTTTTCAAAAGCAATTGTCATGATTTAATTGTCGAATTGAAAGAATAATAATTTGAGTACATTGACCTTGAACTCCCAGAGTCGAGATAATTTTGACTATGAGAAAGATTATTTTTGATATAGATGTTGGGATGAATTTTATTTTATTTTTCGGATAATTTTGATGAGTTAAATTATTGAAAATATTACGTATTGAGTCTTCATATCCTTGTCCAAATGTCGAGTAGGTTATGGTTCAATGCATTGATACCTTGTTGATATTGAAAAAGATTGAAATATTTTAAGTCGAAGTTGGGGTTAGGAATCCACAAATTGTTGATGAATTATAAATTGAGATATTTGATTTGGTCTTTATGATAGACCCTTGTGATGATGATGGTGGATTTTCTAATGCGTTCTGAGCTTGTCGGGGAGTAGTACTTAGCACCGAGAGGGAAATTTGGTATTTCCCCAAACCTATGTGCCACCGTAGGGTTGTTTGATGATGATATTATTGGCCAGAGAGACCGATTGTGATTATTGCAGTTTTAAGGTCGTACTCCCTGGCAAAGTGTATGACGCTCCCACCAACGGGGGTTTCAAATGTTGATATTCCACGTAGCTCATGTAGGGTTGTCGGTTATAGGAAACTCCCCTGTCCATAAAAGTTATGTTTCTTGAATTATCGAGTCACTTCGAGATTTGAGTCAAAGAGTTGAGATATTATGATAAATTATGATTACCTATGATGAATTTTGACGATATGATAATTTATGATGATTTATGATGATTTATCATAATTTATGATTTTTGATGTTTTACATGGATTATAAGATTTTACCATTTGAACTATTTATTATGAAAGTATGAAGAGTATGATTTGATATAACTCAATCCAAGTGAGTCATCGTTGCCTGTATGCATGTTTTCATGAAATTGATGATGTTATTTAAAGTGTTGCATACACCCCCACATACTCAGTACATTCTCTTTGTGCTGACCCCCATTAACTATTCTATTCAGTTGCAGTTTCCGGTCAGCAGGTAAAGAGTCTTCACAGTTCAGGGACTTGGGTTGGTTATTTCAGTTTAGAGCATTTTATCTTCTTTCGTCGGTTGTATTGAGTGTGGTAGTTGGGAGTCATGACCCGACTATGTACAGATAATACTAGTAGAGGCTTCATAGACAGTAGTAGTGGTTGATGTATTCAGTCTCCTTCTTGTATATGTATATGTTTTAGTAGAATTTTCATCTTGTAATTCCAATATTGTACTGAACAAATTCTGTATTGAGACATTTTAATCTTCATTCTCTCAGAATTATGTTTTAATCAGTTGTTTTTGAGTTATACCGATGAAAAAGGTTAGCTTGGGGTCACTTGTGACCCTAAGCACCGTGTGGCATCTCGGAACTTGATTTTTGGGACGTTACAAACTTGGTATCAGAGCACAGAGTTCAAGTGTCCTAGGGTGTCTATGAAGCCGTGTCTAGTAGAGTCTTGCGGAACGGTACGGAGACGTATGTACTTTTCTTTGAGAGGCTATAAGGCATTTAGGAAAGATTGTTGTTCTTTCAATTCTTGAATTGTGCAGTAAGTTTAAACCAGATAAGCAACCAATTTTTTTTTCAGGATCTATAAGTGACAGTTTTTACTTTTCTATCTATGTGCTATTCTTGAGATAGTATGAGCAGCAAGTCTCGGTTCTTTCCCTGATAATGTTTTCAGACTGATTAGCAAAATATTTCAGAAGTCTCATAAAAGTGGCTTCAGAAGAGCCTCCCAGTGTGTTATAAGTTCCTGAAGTTTCATGTTATGTCCTCTTCTTTATGACTTGTTCAGCTAAGACTGAGTGGATGCGTACTCCTGGATCATCGAATATGGTATGCCAAGTTCCTATCTCCCGTAATCTTGCTATCATTATGTTATTGAAAAATAAAAGCCTAGTGAAGCCGTGTGGGGCTCTTTCGATTCACTAGCACAACTGCTTTGTTATTCATCTTAATTTTTTTTTTCAAAACTCATATTCAAAACCTAGTGGAGCCATGTGCGGCCTATTTCGACCTACTAGCAACTTGTAGTTCATCTTGTTCCTTGTGCTGGCTGAAAATATGGGATTTAGAGGTGTAGTAGTAAGAAGGATGGTAAGTCTGATTTGTTGAGCATAAGTATAGCGGAATCCATTTTTGCATATATTTGGGGTTAATAGGGAGTGATATATCCTTGTGTGTCAATTTTGTGATGTAGTTTGTTCGAGTTATGAAATGGGTATTGACGGTATTTATATGCCAGAGAGTATAGGTTAGTAATGAAAGTACTCGGTGGGTAAGTGTTGTTAATCTAGGTGCTCTCCAGATTGCAAGAGGAAGTTAAGTTAAGACGTAGAGAGCTATGAACTAAGTTATGTTGTGTATGAAGGATAGATAGTAGTGACGGGTGAAAGAAGGATGTGTTAATGGATTATGAATAAGATAAGCTATATGATTATGACCAATTATTATTGTTATGAAGTTTAAATGGGCTAGCATTTGTTGAGGATTGTTTTATAGTTTCTAAGTGGAAATTTTGTGCGAAAGGTTTTAAGTTATATTGTGTGCTAAAAGTTAAGTTTGAATGATTGGTGATCGTGAAGGTGACTGTGATGATTTCTTGATTAATGGTATTAGTTGTTAAGAAGTGATCTAGTAGGTTTGAATAGTGGATATAAGAGCCTAAGTTTGGTTGATTCGTGATTAAGTTTGATGTTGTGTTTATGATGAGAAAGTTCACCCAAGATATTATGGGACTGCTTTAATTTCGAGGATTAGTGTATGACTGTAATGGTTGAGCTTCTTAGATGTGATTTTGATTCTTATGGTTTAGAAATATAATTTTACAAGCATGATTTTAATAAGCGATGACAGAGATAGTGTGGTCCGTTAAGGATGAGAAAAATTTGAGTTGAGCGTTAGACTCTAAGATTGAAATTCCGAAGTTGAGCTGAAAGCGTTGAAGCTCTAGATGGTGTATACTCTGACTATCGGGTTGCTTATGCGGATTTGAGATTAGAAAGTGTGCAAGTGTTAGGTGTTGATTATTGGGGTTATAGAAGGATAGGTGGTAATTCGAGAAGTTGTGTGAGGATGTGGTTATATGCTTTCTGAGGTAGTCATTTGGGTGAAGTTTTATGGTTTGTGTGTGTGATTATGTATCGGACTCTCGAGTGAAGTGACTTTAGTTTAGATTAAAGTGTATAGTGTGTTACTGACCCAGAGCGATGGCTTAAGTCTAAGGGGGAGATGATAGATCAAGTAACCGAGTTAAATGTTCAGATTCTAATAGTGGTAAGAAAGGGGTTTTGCTCGACCCATTCCTATTTCAGTTCCTTCAGTTATTCCAGGGCCTACTCCTGCATTACACTTCAGTTCCATGATCATAATTCGAGTTCGTGCATGTCATAAAGGACCATGTTCTCTCTCAGTTCCCAATACATGGGGTTTCGGATTTTTTTTTTAGCGGTGGAATTATATTCCATAAGTTATGAATTCCAAATCTTAAGTTATGTGGCTAGTAATCGAGGTACTCTAGCCTTACCCTATGCTCTATTCGAGAAATAAAGCATTTCTGTTAATGATCAATGAAAGTTTGGATTCATATCGTGCATATTCCCAAATCAAATTTCTTTGCCGTGTTCATGATATTAAATCTTCTATTCCTTACGCCTTGGTGAACGTCAAGTTATTCAGGGTATCTAGTCATATTTTAGACCAGCATGTTCTAGCCCTTTGATAACTTCTTTTGTAGGGTGAGAGAGTGATGATGAATGGTTGGTTATATGGAAAAATACGTATTTGTTGTGGATAAGGGTGTTGGTGAATAGTTATCTAGATAGAAGAGAGAAAATGTTTCCTTATCTTAGTTAGAAAGGTGTATGGTTATTTTGAGCTAAGTGGTAATGTGAAGTAAGATTGAGATTAAGCTTTCATGTATATTGTGGTTAGTTGAAGTTTTAAGTGGTTATCTTAAGGGATTGTGGTGTACATATTTCAGATTCTGGAAGCTAGTTATGCTTCAATTCGTAAACTTCTACTAAACGATCTTTGGTTTCCAAGTATTCCAGCTTAGTCAATCAGAATCGTATAGTATACCTTCTCATTTATCATTTCATCATATTATCCAAGGATCTTAGGAATGAAATCAGTTCCATATGGAGCATCTCAGTAGTTCTGATATACCTCTGTTCATGCGTCATGCATATGAGCTAATTCATAGGTGCCCCGTGCACAGTCTTAGTGACCCTGTGAAATAAGTGTTGTAGAGGAACATAGAGTCCCAAGGGGGAGATACCCCGTGAATTCTTAAATCTTCCATGTTTTAAACACATCTAGTTCATAGTCAAGTTCTAATTATGAGCCTTGAATTGGATATTGTTGCATACGCATTCATACATTCTAGAGTCAGTTTAGCTAGATATTTATGCTTCATATATGCATGTTCAGTATGAGGACTAGGAAACTGTAATTCCAATCGTGCCGATATGTCTCAGATGTTCGCGTCCCTTAAGAAGGTCAGTTTTTCAGTGCTTTTAACCTATCAAGCGATATTCGAGGACGAATTTTTTCAAAGGGGAGATAATGTAATACCCTGGAAAATTTTCTTCGTAAAGATTTCGTGAGAAACGTATCGAGTTCTACGCTTTAGAGTGATCCATAAATTTTTTGTGTAGTATTTATAAGACATTGACCTACCATTACGTAGAATATTGAATAAGATTTCCAACGATATGTAGATCATCGAAAACGGACACTCGAGCGATGAGTTACGACCATTCCGATCGAACTACGAACATTTCGATCGAACTGTGAACAGTAAAACATGCAGGAAATTAAAATTACTGCAGCCAGGTGAATTTCAGGGTCAACTTCAAATGTTCATAACTCCTTGTACATAATGATATAGTTGATCTACTATATATCAATGGAAATATCTGCGAGTCCTCTTTCTAATGAAATTGGTTTCATCCAATTTGACTATCGGAGAAAAATGTTATGGTTAATCTAGTTCATCCTATCAAAAGCGAATTTTTGGGTCAACTTAAAACAATCATAACTTCTTGTACATAATGATCTGGGTGAGATACTATATATCAACGGAAATATCTAAGAGTCCTCTTTCTAATGAAATTGGTTTCATCCAATTTGGCTGTCGGAGTAAAACGTTATGGTCGATCTACTTCAGTCTATCAAAACAGTCCACCAAAGGACAGATTTGACATTATTTGTTTTTTTAAGGGCAATTTGGTCATTTCACACCCCTTCTTGGTAGAAAATTTGTCCATTTAATACATAATTGAACCTTCACAATTCATTTTTCTCCATGAAACATTTGGGATAATGAAACCCTAGCCAAATTTCACCTTCAAATATCTTTCAATTTCACCGTAGAAATCCAAAATTAATCCGATAAACGAACTCCTCATTTCAAGACCTTCGAGGAGCACCCATTATTTGTCCGAGAAGTATTCCATAATCAAAAAGTCAATTTCAAGGTATGTGGGGTTTTGAACAAGAGCAATCTTCCGTTCTTGTGCCCAAATCTTTAATTTTATTATGGTTTTACATGATTTTGCAAATGAGATTATGTCTAAATAATTCGATTATGAGATTATGATGATTGAATGAATAAAATTTGATTTATATGATTATCTCAATGTTTTCATGATATGATTTAATAAATATCATTGAGAATTACACACTTTTACCACGAGGTGGTATTTTGAATGATTTTGGGACGTATGTCGAGATTGTATTTTGGAATAATATTTTGAGATATGTGTCAAACTTTATGCTTCCCAATGACGATTTGAATTATTGAATATATATTTCAGACATGAGATGTCTTGATATCTATAATTGTAAATTTCATATTTTTATTTTGAACGATTTCGAGATATATGTTGAAATGGTATTTTGAAATGATTTTGAGATTTATGATAAGCTTAAAGCTTCTTTATGACGAAATTGAATCATTGAGCATATTGAGATATAACATTTGAGATGTTACCATGAGTCTTGATATTTTCTCAAAAATATTGATGTTGTCATAACTTGATAAATTGTTACATTTTGACATATAAAAAGGTTGAGTTCTATTATTGAAATTTCATGATATTCGAAAATGGGTATACACTCAAATTACTTTATGAAGGATTTATAAGACTTTGAATTTTTTCCCAATATGGATATACATGATTACTTCATTACTCTACTTCTTAAATTGAGAATTTATGCTATGAATTGCTTACTACTACAATGAATTGGTATTTCTAAAGGCTTTCAAGATAAAAGTCGTGATTTGAGTTGTACTACGGGATATGTATTCTTATTATTAATTGAAGGTCTCAAGTGCTTTTCAAAAGCTGTTGTCATGATTTAATTGTCGAATTGAAAGAATAATCATTTGAGTACATTGACCTTGAACTCGCAGAGTCGAGATGATTTTGACTATGAGAAAGATTAATTTTGATATAGATGTTGAGATGAATTTTTTTTTCAAATGATTTTGATGAATTGAATTGTTGAAAATATTACGTATTGAGTCTTCATATCCTTGTCCAAATGTCGAGTCGGTTATGGTTCAATGCATTGATACCTTGTTGATGTTGAAAAAGATTGAAATATTTTAAGTCGAAGTTGGGGTTAGGAATCCACAAATTGTTGATGAATTATAAATTGAGATATTTGATTTGGTCTTAATGATAGACCCTTGTGATGATGATGGTGGATTTTCTAACGTGTTCTGAGCTTGGCGGGGAGTAGTACTTAGCACCGAGAGAGAAATTTGGTATTTCCCCAAACCTATGTGCCACCGTAGGGTTGTTTGATGATGATATTATTGGCCAGAGAGCCCGATTGTGATTATTGCAGTTTTAAGGTCGTACTCCCTGGCAAAGAGTATGAAGATCCCGCCAACGGGGGTTTCAAACGTTGGTATTCCACGTAGCTCACGTGGGGTTGTCGGTTATAGGAAACTCTCTTGTCCATAAAAGTCATGTTTCTTGAATTACCGAGTCACTCCGAGATTTGAGTCAAAGAGTTGAGATATTATGATGAATTATGATTACCTATGATGAATTTTGACGATATGATAATTTATGATGATTTATCATAATTTATGATTTTTGATGATTTAAATGGATTATGAGATTTTACCATTTGAACTATTTATTATGAAAGTATGAAGAGTATGATTTGATATAACTCAAGCCAATTGAGTCATCATTGTCTGTATGCATGTTTTCATGAAATTGATGATGTTATTTAAAGTGTTTCATGCACCCCCACATACTCAGTACATTATCTTTGTGCTGACCCCCATTTACTATTCTGTGCAGTTGCAGTTTCCGGTCAGCAGGTAAAGAGTCCTCACAGTTCAGGGACTTGGGTCGGTTATTTCAGTTTGGAGCATTGTATCTTCTTTTGTCGGTCGTATTGAGTGTGGTAGTTGGGAGTCATGAGCCGACTATGTACAGAAAATACTAGTAGAGGCAGTAGTAGTGGTTGATGTATTCAGTCTCTTTCTTGTATATGTATATGTGTTAGTAGAATTGTCATCTTGTAATTCCAATATTGTACTGAAAAGATTCAGTATTGAGACATTTTCATCTTCATTCTCTCAGAATTATATTTTAATCAGTTGCTTTTGAGTTATACCAATGAAAAGGGTTATCTTGGGGTCACTTGTGACCCTAAGCACCGTGTGGCATCTCAGAACTTGATTTTTGGGATGTTACACTTAAACTGCTAGTTGAGGGTTCCCACCATTCTCATTAGAGTAAACTGCTAGACGAGGGTCACTCATATATTTTCCTTATCAGTGGCGCGGTATTGACACCCTTCCAATCAGGGCACAAATTGAACCCCAATTCAGCTATAATGCATCATTTGGGGCATGCCGGTTAGATGACTATTTGCCATAGTTTTATGTTACAGAATTTAAAACTGTTTGATACAGTTACTCATGTTATCAGTTATCAAAACTCAGTCATTAGTTATGTTAGTTATCAGTAAACCCATGTTATCATGATTTTAGATATAGTTACTATGTATGCATGCATGTATTCTCACGTTCATATTAGTCAGTTAACTAGTATTGATAATGCATATGAACCCCATGCATTCAGCCTACCTCACATGCATACCAGTATATTCAAAGTACTGACGCATTTCTGCTATGGTGTCTTATACCATAGGTTCAGAGACACGAGCTCCAGAGCATCAGTAGATTCCAATCTCAACAGTCAGAGCTAGAAGTGAGTCCTCATTTTTCAAGGACATGATCATTACTTTATTATCTCATTAATTAATTTATTAGTTGGAGTTAATTGGGGACATGTCCCATCAACTCCTTATTCAGACAGTTCAGTCTGTTTGAGGCTTTTCAGACTATCACATTCAGACAGTTATTTCAGTTGTTCTGGGTATTTCATACCCCATCCAGATGTTATATCTTGATCAATTATGTTACAAATTTAAACCTTGTGGCCTTTTAGTTCATGTTTCTGCATTATACAATATATTATGCAGTATACAAGTACAAATATCAGTCATGGGTTAGCTTGTGGTCCTTCTGGGTCAGGAGCACCGTGTACCATTTCGGCTACCTGATTCGGGGTGTTACAAACTTGGTATCAGAGCCTAAGGTTCAATAGAGTCCTAGGAAGTCTAAAAGTCGCATCTAGTAGAGTCTTGTGCATGGGTGTGTTGAGCACCATATTTATGTGCAGGAGGCTATAAGATGTTTAGGAATAGTTTCTCTTCTTTCATTATTCATTTTGTGCCAGTGAGCATAATCTCAAGTCAATCTCTCAGTCTAATCCGTTTCTTCTCTTTATTTTAAAACATGCCTCCCAAGAGAAGAACTTAGCCTATCCAAGAAGATCCCTTAGATGAACATGTTTCTTATGCGGAGGTCAGAGCTGTATTCACTACTCTTGCTTAGTCAGTTGTTACACAGAATGAATGACCAGGTGTCGTTCCGGCCAACCCAGTGGCCAATTAAGCTGTAGCCAGGATTTGAGACTTCATCCGATTGAATCCTCCATCCTTTCTCGGGTCTAAGGCAGATGAGGACCCTCAGTAATTCCTAGATCAGGTGCAGAAGGTTACAAATATCATGGGGGTTACTTCTAGTGAGAGTGATGAACTAGCGGCATATCAGTTGCAAGATGTTGCTCACACTTAGTTCAAGTAGTGGAAGTCAGAGAGGGCAGTTGATGCAGGGTCAGTTGAGTGGAAGGAGTTTGCTTCTGTTTTCCTTGATAGATTCTTTCCCCTAGAGCTTAAAGAAGCTAAGGTTCTAGAATTCATCAACCTCAGGTAGGGAAACATGACGGTGAAAGAGTATTCTCTTAAGTTTACTCAATTAGCTAGATATGCCCCTAATGTGGTTATAGATAGTAGGGCCAAGATGAGTAAGCTTGTTTCAGGGGTAAATAATAGCGTGGTTAATGAGTGCAGATCCGCCATGCTGATTAGTGACATTCCTTTAGCTAGGCTTATAAATCATGCTTAGCAGATAGAGAAGAAAAATATTAAGATGAGGGAGAAGCAGAGTAAGAGAGAAAGGACAGGTAGTTTTAACTTTGCTCAGCCTAAATAAGAAGGAGGAAACCGTTCTCAGTTTCATCCTAAGTCCTCAGTTCTAGTTCCTTCTTCATCTAGTGCTCCTCTGCCTAAATTCAGAGATAGAGTGTCAGGATCTAAGTCTCAGGGTAGTGTTAGCAGTGCCCACACCTATCCCCTTTGTCAGACATGTGGCAAGAACCATCAAGGTACTTGTAAAGCTGGCAGTGATACCTATTTTGGGTGTGGCAAGCTAGGCCACAGAGTTAAAGATTGTCCACAGTCAGGTTTACAAGGTCAATAGAACCATTCCTCATCTTATCCGGTCGCCCGAATCAATAGGGTGCCACCTCCAGCGCTACTAGTGGGGAACGCCCAAATAGACTTTATGCTCTCCAGTCCCGGCAAGATCAGGAAAATTCTCCTGATATGGTTACTGGTATGTTACAGATCTTTTATGTTCATGTTTATACTTTGCTAGATCAAGGTGCTTCTTTGTCTTTTGTTACTCCCTACATAGCAGTTGATTTTGAAGTCAGTCCCAAAATTCTAGTAGAGCCCTTTTCACTTTCTACCCCAGTGGGTAAAACCATCATAGCTCGGCGGATATATAGAAACTGGCCGGTTATGATATCTCAGAAAGTCACTTTAGCAGACTTAGTCAAATTAGAGATGACTAATTTTGATGTCATTCTCGGCATGGATTAGCTTCGTTCCTTCTATGCCATAGTCGACTACAGAAATAAAATAGTTTAGTTTCAGTTTCTGAATGAGCCCATCCTAGAGTGGAAGGATAGTGTATTCGCTTTCAGAGGTCAGCTTATTTCCTACCTTCAAGAATGGAAAATAATATCTAAAGGATGTGTCTATCATCTTGTTTGAGTTAAGGATGCTAGTTTTGGAACTCCCAGTCTTGAATTAATCCCAGTAGTGAATGAATATTCATATATCTTTCCCAAAGATCTTCCAAGAATTCCTTTCGAAAGGGAAAAAGACTTCAGCATTGATCTTCTTCTAGATACTCTGCCTATATCTATTTCGCCATACAGAATGGCACCAACAGAACTCAGAGAATTGAAAGAACAGTTGAAGGATCTCTTAGATAAGGGATTCATCAGGCCCGGAGTGTCCCCGTGGGGTGCACCAGTTTTATTCGTGCGCAAGAAAAACGATTCTCTCAAAATATGTATTGATTACCATCAGCTCAATAAATTCACGGTCAAGAACAAGTATCCTCTTCCCAGAATCGATGACTTGTTTGACCAACTTTAGGGTGCCATTTATTTCTCTAAGATAGACCTCAGATCCGGCTATCATCAGCTTAGAGTCAGAGAATGTGACATTCCAAAAATAGCTTTTTGTACTCGGTATGGTCATTTCAAATTCCTAGCCATGTCCTTTGGTCTGACCAATGCCCCAGCAAATTTCATAGACTTGATAAACCGTGTGTTCAAGAAGTACTTGGTCATGTTCATCGCAGTCTTCATAGATGATATTCTGGTCTATTCTTGCAGTGAGCGAGATTATACAGACTATCTCATAATAGTACTTCAGAATCTTAGAGATCATCAACTATTCTCCAAATTCAGTAAGTGAGAATTTTGGCTAAGTTCAGTAGCATTCCTTGGCCATATCATTTCCGGAGATGGCATTAGAGTAGATCCTCAAAAGACCAAAGCAGTAAGCAACTGGCCTTGCCCTGTCTCTCCATCAGATATCAGGAGTCTCTTGGGTTTGGCTGGATATTATAGATGGTTTGTTGAGGTATTTTCTTCTATTGCATTCCCTATGTCCAAATTGACTCAAAAGAAAGTTAAGTTTCAGTGGTCAGATCCTTGCGAGAGGAGTTTTCAGGAGTTGAAGACTTGACTTACCTCAACTTCAATTCTAGCTCTTCCAGATGGTTCAAATGGGTTCGTAGTGTATTGTGATGCATCTAGAGTAGGTTTGGGTTGTGTCCACATGCATCATGGTAAGGTCATAGCCTATGCCTCCAGACAAATTAAACCCCATAAAAAGAATTATCCTACTCATGATCTTGAGTTAGCCGCCATAGTATTTTCCTTAAAGATTTGGAGGCATTATCTATACGATGTTCACGTAGATGTGTTCACTGATCATAAGAGCCTTCAATAAATGTTTTCTCAAAAAGATCTCAATATTCATTAGAGAAGGTGGTTAGATCTCTTAAAAACTACGACACGAGTGTCTTTTATCATTCGTGCAAGGAAAATATAGTGGATGATGCTCTCGGTAGATTGTCTATGGGTAGTGTTGCTCATGTCGAGGACTGTAAGAAGAAGTTAGCCCAGGAAGTCCATCATCTTTCCAGACTAGGCGTTCGCTTAGTCTATATATAGGAGGGTGATATATGGGTTCAGAGTAGTTTAGAATCATATCTAGTTTCCGAGGTGAAAGAAAAGCAAGATAGAGATCCTACCCTTGTCAAGATAAAAGAGTCAGTCAAGGATTAGAAAGTAGAGGTTTTCTCCCAAGTGGGAGATGGTGTTATGCATTGTCAGGGTCGTCTGTGTGTTCCAGCAGTAGATGACTTAAGGCAACAAATTCTTGTAGAAGCGCATGGTGCGCACTACTCTATTCATCCAGGGGTCACAAAGATGTACCGCAATTTGTGGGAAATCTATTAGTGGAGTGGAATGAAAAGAGATGTTGCAGAGTTTGTGGCGAAGTACTCTACATGTCAGTAGGTTAAGATAGAGCATCAGAATCCTAGTGGGTCCATGCAGGAGTTCAGTATTCCTACTTGGAAGTGGGAAGAAGTAAACATAGAATTCATGATGGGTTTCCCTCGATCTCGTCATCAGTATTATTCAGTTTGGGTTATTATAGACAGGATGATCAAATCAACTCATTTTTTTCCAGTTCATACCTCTTATTTATCCGAGGATTATGCCATACTCTACATCAAAGAGTTGGTCAGATTGCACGGTGTTTCGTTATCTATTATCTCAGACAAAGGTACCCATATCACCTCTCATTTCTAGAAAGAATTCCAAAAGGGTCTTGGTACCCAAGTTTATCTCAGTTCAACCTTTCATCCTCAGACAGATGGTCAAGAAAAAAGGACCATTTAGACTTTTGAAGATATGCTACGAGCGTGTGTAATTGATTTCAAGGAAAGTTGGGATGACCACTTGCCTTTGATTGAATTTTCATACAACAGCTATCATTCCAGTATTCATATGGCTCTATTTGAAGCTCTCTATGGTAGGAGATGTGGATCTCTAATTAGTTGGTTCGAAGTTAGTGAGGCTTCAGTCATAGGGCCTGACTTGGTATTCGATGCCTTAGAGAAAGTCTAGTTGATCAGAGAAAGACTCCGGGATTATCAGAGCCAACAAAAGTCTTTTGTAGATGTTCGTAGAAAGGATCTCAAGTTTGAGATTAGTGATCTTATTTATCTAAAGATCTCTCCCATGAAGGGAGTGAAGAGGTTCGACAAGAAGTTAAAGCTCAGTCTCTGATATATCGGTCCCTTCAAGATTCTTAGTCGCTTTGGCAAGGTAGCTTATGAGCTTGAATTACCTTCAGATCTAGCTTCAGTTCACCCATCCTTCCATTTCTCCTTGCTTAAGAAGTACATAGGTGACCCAACAGTTTTAGTCCCTATTCGGAGCATAGATGTTCAGAACAACCTCTCTTATGAAGAGATTCCGTTTGAGATCCTAGACTATCAGACTCATAGATTGAGGAATAAAGAAGTATCTGTAGTTAAGGTTCTTTGAAAAAATCAGTCCGTCGAGGGAGATACTTGGGAAGAAGAAGCATACATTCATACCAAGTATCCTCACCTCTTCTCCGCCAACTCAGATCAAGCTCAAGGTAACAGTTCTCCTTAAGCTTAATCAGTTTCATGTTCATTGTTCATCACAAACTTGGTACCAAGTACCGTTGCATATTCAGTCATGCATTCATGTATCAGCTTAGTTATATAATTATGCATCATACATGCATTATCATTGTGAGAAACTTAGTTCATTAGAACACCCAGTCATGCATTCATGAATCAGTTAAACATGCATCAGATATGCATGTTTAGTATGATATATTCAGTTATCAGTCATGTCAGTCATGAAATCATGTTCCATCCAGTTATATTCAGTATGTACATTAGTTTATATTCTTTCCCTCTCACTCGGTCTCATTCGAGGACGAATGTTCTCAAGGGGGAGATATTAAAATACCCCGTACTTTTTTCTAGCTTGAAATTATCCCTAGAATGTTAGAAGCTTTCTTTGAAAGATGGATCCACTTTTGAAAACGTTGTATTTATAATATTTTCACTTATTTTCATGTGAAAAATTGAATAAGCTTTAAATCGATACCAATTTCATCAAAATCAGACATTGGAAGAGAAAGTTATGGCCAAAATACAGAAGGTAGTAAAACCGCCTAAGTATGATGGTAAGGCTGACAGACCATCTGAATAGCGAAGGACCATCTCCCATGACCGTCACAGTGAGGAAGTGTGACTACCTTCTTCCCTGGATCAACGGCCTAGGCCAACGGACCATCGGACTAGCAACAAACAATCTCTTAGGTTGTCGTAAGGGAAATAGTGAGGCCCTATTCTGTCTAGAAGCGACGGTCAGGACCGATGGACCGTCGACCCAAAGATGAAACATCGCACCCCACCATCTTACCCCACCATCACACCAAGGAAGTAAGTTCCAGATCTGGTTCCATTACGACGGTCAGTTCGATGGACTGTCAACCCAACGATGGACCGTCGCATGTTCCGTTCAGTTATTTTAAAGCTGTTTTAAAGGGGATTTTTGGTCTTTTATCACCCTTTTATATACCTAGTTATATCCATACAAATATCAGACATTCATTATCCATCTACAACAACAAAATTAGGGTTTTCTCTCTAATATTAATCCCAGGAACAAAATCCAAATCTTCTTCAAGAACTAAGAGATTCAAATCCTTCAAGTTCAAGAACCTCAAGAATATCATTACCAGGTATGCATAGTGTTTATTCATGGACTCCTTTCATCCATGAAGCCCACAAATTTCTTTTCTAAGTTCAAGTTTATGGATTTTCTTTATGAATTTCATGTTGGGTTACTGTTGTTCATGTTGATAATGACCAATTGAATTCTATTCCATGTTTTAGTGATAAATCTTAAGTGGAATTTATTATTATAGGTGTATCTTTATGTGAATCCATGATTAAACCCTTGAATGGTGAAATTAGAGATAAATCATGACGTTTATTTATTGTATAATGTTGTCTACATATACTATGCCTACCATGTGTTTGATTAACTGGCTATATGAAGGAAAAGTACCCAACTAGTATGGTATTATGAAATCCCCATTTATGTAGAAGTTATGTATATCACATGTTTGATGAAATGCTTCAATAAATGAATTATGGATTGTGATGTTAGTCATGTATTCAAGAAAGTCATACTTTGTTAGTTTCTTTCAATCGAGTCCTAGGGGTACTTGTACCCAAAACATTAGTTGTGTGCCTAGAGCCATGTCATTTTTTCATGATACTCTTAGTCAAGCCATGATCCTTAGACTTCAGACAGTCTTATGACTCAGGAAATCTCAATAATCTCATGAACCCAGTTAGTTTTCAGGTATCAGTAGTATTCCTTTAGTCAACAGAATTCAGTAACTCAGTCCATGTTCAGATTAGTTAATCATGTTCAGTGTTTATTCAGATGGAAGTATAAATTAGCACCGACTGAACCCAAGGATGGGAAATCACCTGCTAGTAGAGGGTATGATTCTTAGAAGTAATCCTTGCATTCCAAAACTACATAGCCAGTATAGGTTGAGACATCATACCTGCTAGTTGAGGGTAAATGAGGTGGCTTAACCTGCTAGTTGAGGGTTTCTAGCATTCTTATTAGAGTAACCTACTAGACGAGGGTCACTCACATATTGTCTTTACCAGTGACGCAGTATCGATACCCTTCCAATTAGGGCACAGATTGGACCTCAATTTATCTATAATGTGTCATTTGGGGCATGTCGGCTAGATGACTATTTCCTATAGTTTCATGTTACAGAATTCAGGACTGTCAGATACAGTTAATTTTGATATAGTACGGAACTCAGCTAGTTCCATCAGGTTCAGTACTGTCAGATATAGTAACTCATGTTATCAGTTATCAAAACTCAGTCATTATTTATATTAGTTATCAGTAAACTCATGTTATCACGATTTTAGATATAGTTACTATGTATGCATTCATGTATTCTAATGTTCATATTAGCTAGTTAGCCAGTATTGTTCATACATATGAACCCCATGCATTCAGCCTACCTCGCATGCATACCAGTACATTCAAAGTACTGACGTATTTGTGCTATGGTGTCTAAAACCATAGGTTCAGAGATATGAGCTCCAGAATATCAGTAGATTCCAGTCTCAGCAGTTAGAGATAGAAGTGAGTCCTCATCTTTCGAGGACATGATCATTACTTTATTATCTCATTAATTAATTTATTAGTTGGAGTTAGTTAGGGACATGTCCCATCAACTCCTTATTCAGACAGTTCAGTCAGTTAGAGGTTTTTCAGACTATCATGTTCAGACAGTTATTTCAATTGTTTTGGATATTTCATACCCCATCTAGATGTTATATCTTTATTAGTTATGTTACAATTTTGAACCTTATGGCCGTTTAGTTCATGTTTCCTCATCATACAGTATATTATGCAGCATATAGGTACATATATCAGTCATGGGTTAGTTTGTGGTCCTTCTGGGTCATGAGCACCATGTAGCATTTTGGGTACCAGATTTGGGGTGTTACAGAATACTAGACTGTTCTGAGTTCAAATGACTAATATCTGACTATTCTGATAATGCTTATAGTATGTTCTAAAGACTATTCTTTAATATACTGAGACTAGACTACATAAACAACTATGGTTTTCGAGTATTAAATATCCCCAGGACTCAAAACAATAATAGTAAACACAACACTAAAGCTTATGGGACATAACATAAGGCTTTCACAAAATATTTACTCTTGTAGACATTTTATCAAACACTTGTAGTTCGTAGCTTAGTCAAATCATGAGAATACTATGGAACTTGTATAAATAACATGAATTTAACATGAAAAGCACTGAGTCATGGTTTCATTCAATAAATGATAACATTAAAACATGGATAATCGAATAACAACAATAATTTCATTGAAACATGGTATAAAATCATAGTTCATGAAGATTCATGTATGAAATCATAATGTAAAACATAATAACTTGGAAATATTATAACTTGGTAATTAAATTGGGATACTTGGACCCCATGGGTGGAAGGGACCTATGGATGAACATTTAACATACCTTAACTGATGAATTTCTTGAAGGTCTTGGTGAATTCTTGTGGATTTGCCTTGAATTTGAGAGCTAGGGTTTGTATTTTAGAGAGAAAGCTCTTGAATTTTGGGGGAGAATTGAGTAAATAATGAACTTAAAATGTTTTTAGGGTTTAAATATCACACTTGGTGGATTAAAATAATGGAAAATGACTGTTTTAACCCTGGGCGACACTATTAATTTTTGTCAAATTTTTCTGAAAAACACCACTGGCGTGACGCAGCGCTATCGCGCTGTATCATTGGAATTGGACAACTGGGAAAATGCACAGTGTCGCAACGTGGAGTAATCGCATTTCCACCTTGTTTGTGACCTAGAAGCTCACCGTGACGTGGTGGCATCGCGCTACAACACTGGATAATGAAAAATGCCAATCTGGCCTTTGACGTGATGCGCCAGGATCGCGATACCTTACTGGAAATTGCCAATTGTGATTTAGACTGGCTCCGCGATGTGCTGGGGACTAAAATGATGGTGTTTAACGACTGAAACTTAAAATCGCCATAACTTCTTACCCGGTTATCGAATTTGGGCAAATTTTATATTGTTGGAAAGCTAATTGAATTTCCTATGCAATGGAAGGCTCTAAACAGACAATTAATAAGTATTTCTAAAATTTTATATATGAATACTAATGTATTAGGACTTATATTATGCTAAGGAAATGTGGGGTATTACAGAAATGAAGGTAGGGGTGAGAATGTAGCTTCTATGAGTTGGCATGTATTTCAGAATGCTTTTCTGGATAGGTTCTTTCTATGTGATATGAGGGAGGCTAAAATGGTGGAGTTCATTAACCTGAGGCTGGGCTCTATGAAAGTGAAGGAATACTACCTTAAGTTCACTTAGTTGTCTAAGTATTCTCCCGAGTTGTTATCTAACTCTTGACCTCGTATGAGTAAGTTTGTTACTGGGGTGTCTGATTTAGTTATTATGGAGTGTAGGATTGCCATGCTTATTGGAGACATGGACATTGCTTGGTTGATGACTCATGCTCAACTGATTGAGGTAGAAAGGTTAATGTAAAGAGAGGAGAAACAAGAGGTCTAGGACTGGACAATTTGAGTATAATCAGGGTTATTCATCAATTCCTACACCATCATCAGCTAGTTCCCCTGCACCCAGGACCAGGCAGGAGCAATATGGTAGGAATTTGAATTCCAAGTTTCAGAACAGTGCATTCGGGATACCTTATTATGAGATATGTTCAAAGTGTAGCAGGACCCATCTTGCTTAGTGTTTGATGGGAAAAGAGAGTGTTTATGGTTGTGGTAAGTTGGGTAATATGATCAAGGACCATCTGTATGCTAAGCAGGAAAGCGGGGATATTTCTCCTCAAACTCAGACTAATGATCTATCAGCTTAGCCAGGCCGCCCAATTCCTTCATAGGGCGCATTATCCAGTACCGATTGTGGTCTGTGCCAGAATTGATTCTATGCTTTACCATCCCATCAGGAGTAGGAAATTTTTCCAGATGTTGTCAGTGGTATGCTTCATGTCTTTCACCTTGATGTATATGTTTCTAGACCAAGGATCAAACCAATCTTATATAACTCTGTGGGTTGCTGTATATTTTGGGGTTGGTCCTAAAAATCTCTCCCAACCCTTCTTAGTTTTTACCCCAGTTGGTGAGTCAGTTGTTGCTAGACGAGTATGTATGGAATGTCCTATTTTTGTTCTCCATAAGGCCATACTAATAGATCTAATAGAGTTAGTAATAAAGACATTGTCTAATAAGAAGAGGTAGTAGTAGGCTTCGGAAGAATGAGATCCATTGCTTCCTCATAAAGCTCCAAATATCGCGCGAATCAACTAACATGGGGCGTACCAAAAATCGAATCTATACCGAAAGGGCACAGTAAAAGATTGTACAGTTCATTTGTAATCAATATGTATCATAGACTGGCTAAGCAAAGTAGATAATAAAACACACAAAGTAAACACTAAGGGAATGTCACTTGCAATTAGAAAATGTCCCACAATAGTAGCCCACACTGCTTACACTAACCGTTCTATAATACTCACATATATTGCAACAAACACCACAAGTATACATTATACCACATATAAGTAAAACATAGAAGGACAATATATACAAGAACATCAAATACAAGTAAAAGAACACATAAAAAATTGATTGGTAACAAGTCAAGACAAATATATAATCGCATCACAAGCATAATAAAATAAATACAATGTAAATAATAAGGATGATGATGATGATGATGATGGTGTAATGCATGAAGTCGTCGCACAACCTTCATATACACCTACAAAGACTAAAGTTTCCTAACATAGGACCCATGGAGGGTTCGTCAACCCATATACAATCCATATCCATATCTCCTCCCCGGTACATCACTCAAGGTGGGTTTTTATAAGATGTCACATTTTCTGTCAGAAAAGGCCAGTGCTTTTCAATGTTTCCAGTATTTCCCCGGTGGTATTTATGTTTCATGGATGTACATGATATGAGTATGCAATGCTCACAACCAACCACAATGAGTATTTCCATATCCAACCAATATACTAACCAATTGAGCCAAATATACACAATTGGTACAACAATTGGCTTTCCTCAATCAAGATACAATCATTTTCATTTATATAGGAGATCAACATCACTTGGACCCCACACAGTATCACATAACACAAAATATCCCAAAAATCTAAATACATCACATATAGGACACCATATGTGAATAACACAATAAGATAGCCATATTTCATGATTAGTTCCCACACCATTAACATGTTGTGTATCAAAATTAACTACCTATCCCATTTTGAAAGAAGTTAAGCTATAACCTACCTCGAATGCCAAAAATTAGAACAAAAGCCTTTAATTCCAAAAACTTACTCCTTACGAATGGTACCAGAATCAACTAAAACATGAAAATATAGAATATATGCATCAAAAGAAAGCCAACGATGCCCATATAGCCTAGTCTTAAGTTGGGGTCAAAGCGGAACCCCGAAATGAGTTTTAAAAAAAGAATAGCAAAATCATAATTTTATTTCAAAAACATGTTCCACACATTTTTAGGAGTCTACATCTAAAAGTACAAGCAAAAATGAGTGAAAAACGATGTCATAATTGAAAAAAACTATTTTTAAGCTTTATTGGGTAAAAGTCCCCGAATTCAATTTAGAAATCGAGAATTGAAGTTGATTGGAAGATGAAATTGAGGGAAAAAAATATAATTATAAGATTAAAATTCACCTAAGTGAGAAAGGTTTGAAATTGGGGTTTAAATTTAAGAAATACAATTTTTAGTCCATACGAGCCAAAACCCCCAAATTTCATACTTTAATGTATGTTAACAATAATAGATGATAAAGATTGAAGGAACTAATTAAAATAGGTGTTACGGAGCTTACCCAATCTTTGAAGTGGGGAAAGTTTCTCAAAATTACAAAACCCTAAGCTCCAACTCTCAAAGAAAGTGAAACTGGCAAAATATGGATATTTATATAACCCAGGAATAGCAATCACGGTACCTGGCTGAAGCGGATATTGCAATAACGGACCAAGTGTCGTGATCACGGCACTCAACCTGCATGTGCAGTCACGATCGCGGTAGTAGCCTCTCGATCGCGGGTGCAGAAGCAGAGTGGTGTACTACCTGGGGACTTGGTTAAATTTCAAGTCTCCCCGAGTCCCTCGGGATTTTCCCAAAATCCTGTGAATGCAAATGATCCATGCTACCTTCTAAAATTCAACACTCTAACCACAATGGCGATATCAAAATTTTGAACAAATATCATTATCATAATGTTGACCACCTAAATACAAAATCACAACTTTCTAAATAGAGGTTCGAAATGAGATTTAAAATCCATATAACTACACCAACCATGTTACCACCCTAAAATTGACGTATCAGATCTACTGGCGCAGTTTGTTTTGCCATCTGACGAACGGATCAAAAGATATTGACTGAAGTCAACTATAAGGCTCTCGAAGACACAAAAACCACAATATTGTATAAAACACACCAACATACATAGGTAATCATGCCAATCATCCCACACCCCAGAAACACAATAACACAACCACGTGGAGGGGTAAAATGGTCAAATCACATAGAAACACATATTTTGCATGTTCATCAAAATTTGAGTCTTTACATCATACAAAACATAAAATCTAGTTCGTCCTCAAATGAAAGGCAAGAGAAATACCTAAATCAGCAAAAGGCTGGGGATAAGAACTATGTATATCAGTCTCAACCTTCCAAGTAGCCTCTTCTATAGGTCGATGCCTCCACCAGAATATTAACCATAGGAATAACTCTAGAGCACAAATGTCTAACATCCCTTGCCTGTATAGAGACAAGCTTCTCAACAAAAGACAACCTCTCACCTAACTGAATCAAATACCAACAAATGATATGAGACTCATTCAAAATGTAACGACGAAACATAGAAACATGAAAAACTTTATGAACAGTTGATAAGTCTGAAGGCAAAGCTAACTCAAAGCCACATCACCAATAATTCTAAGAATCTCTAATGGGCCAATATACCTAGGGATAACCATGCCCCTCTTCCCAACCCTCATCACACCCTTCATTGGTGAAATTCACAGGAAAATACGATCACCAAAACCAAATCTCACGGCACAAAAGTCTATGATTTGCATAACATTTTTGCATACTCTGAGCCACTTGAAGTCTATCCTAAAAGACGTGCACAATAATCACCTAACAAGATTATTCAAATCATAATCACAAGATAATCCGATAATCGAGTTCAACCATTACAAATCCTATGTACAAATAGTTTAGAACATTACCATGTATCTAGGTCGCTAAACATTTACTTAGTTAAAGATTAAGGTGGGTCAAGTCTCACTTCTAAATCCCGAGAATGCCAAGCTTACCAACACAAGTCTAGCTTCTACCCAGAATTAGGCTAAATGATCTATACCTCACCATAAAGGCTTACTAATTCTTTCTAGGTCTATAGGGAAAGTCTTTTCAAGAATCCTTCCTAAGTCAGCCCAACACTAAGGTAATCTCCTATCTAGGCATTATATAGGTCAATAAACTCTAAATAATAGAGAATCATACTATTCATGTCTACTTAGAACAATAATAGTGTTCTCACACTAGTCATGAGACCATAGATAAGTCATCCAAGGTCCCAGACTAAGGGTCAAATATCATACCTTACAAATATATAGTCTATAGCAATCAATAAATCCCAAGTTCACTATTTAATCAACTATCATCTAAATTCCCCGCCTAATCTTGCAAGATATCAATAATTACATTACAAACTAGCTCAATCTAGTCTACGGGTAAGACTAACCTACCTTGAATCTAAACAACTCACGAACATATGAGCTTTTCCATTCCTTTACATGAAG
Source organism: Capsicum pubescens (assembly GCA_030864215.1). Classification (NCBI taxonomy): domain Eukaryota; kingdom Viridiplantae; phylum Streptophyta; class Magnoliopsida; order Solanales; family Solanaceae; genus Capsicum; species Capsicum pubescens. Next base: position 116,946,447 of record CM061546.1, read on the forward strand.
TTTCCTCTTCCACAAGCAATGCTATCAATAATACAATCTAAGCATCACAACAAGAATGACAATACCCATTATAGCACCATTATGCCATGGGTTTCACCTTTGGAAAGGAGTTTCCAAGACCAAACCATGGCCTTACTATCTTTAAAGAGTTAAAACCCTCAAGTAATTTGAGTCAGTCACTCAATTTTAGGGCTACAATTGGCCCATAATTATTTAGGGGTTTTGAGTCAAGAAACCATGAAATCAATACCAAATTAGAGGAATTCTTACCTTAGATAGTAGCAAAAGTCAATCACACAAGTTGTTTAAGCTCCAATTCAACCCACAACACATACTTAGAAGGTTCTACACTTCATTAGGGTTTCTTAGTTAGGAGGGAGGCCCTAAATGGCCAAAATTTGTACAAGATAGCACTTAAATTTGGACCAACTAGCCTTCTGATGGCACGGTCGTGGCCCCGTATCACCGCAGTCATGGCCTTGCGGTCGCACCTCCTTCACTGCGGTACTAATACCTTAGTGCATGCTATGAATGGCTGAACCTTGGAACTTAGTTCCGAGCTTCGACTAATGCCTCAGAATGTATTTGGGGTTCGATTTGAATAAATAATATATGAAACCCCATAGTTTTTGACATTCCAGACGCACCGGAGAAGTCAGAATTTGCATAAGAAGATGTTTTATTAAAGTATTTACTTAGTGGTCAATTAGGACGAATGAAGACTTCAAATTGAGAAAAGGTGTTCTGAAACCCAAATGGTCTGTCAGGTAACCGAACTATCAGTCCCACAAGTTATTAATGACTTGGGATGGCTATGGAGAAGATCTATTAGAGGAAGTAAACAAAAATAAAGATAATGACTTGAACGGTCACTATAACATCCACTATTATGGAACTTTCATCCCTGAAAGTTTAAGACTAGCAAGTACATGAAGTCTTGAACAAGTGAGGATACTAGGCCCGCATCTCACTCTCGATCTCCCAAGTAGCTTCCTTTACTGGCCGATGCCTCTATTAAACCTTGACAACCAAAATCTCCCTAGTACGCAGTCGCCTCACATCACTAGCCATAACAAGCACGGGCTCCTCCACAAAGGTCAACTAATCGTCCAATTGGATTGAGTCCCATTTAACGAGTCCTGAAGAAAATCTGTATCACAGGGTCTAAACTCAGAGGTCTTAAACCACCCTATAGAAGAACAACATCTTCTACCATACAACGCCTCGTAAGGCCCTATCTCAATACTCAAATGATAGCTATTCTTGTAGGTGAACTTTGTTAATGCTAAGTGTTGATCCCACTGATCTCCAATGTCTATAACATAAGCTCAGAGCATATCCTCAAGTACCTTAAAAATCTGCTCGGACTGATCGTCCATCTGTAGATGAAAGGCTATACTCAAATCCACTTGAGTACCCAACTCCTCCGGAAATGCTCTCCAAAACCTCAAAGTAAACACATAACCATGATGTGATATGATAGACATACGAACCCTATGCTAATGAACTATCTCCCAAACATAAATCTGGGCTAATTTCTTAGCACTGAAGGTCATCTGAATAAGACTAAAATATGGCAACTTGGTCAAATGATCCACAACAACCCAGATACCATCGTTACCATGGGAAGTACGAGGCAAGCCACTGATGAAGTCCATGGTGATCCTTTCCCATTTCCACTTGGGAATGGGAAATTCCTTAGTCAGTCCGCTGGGACATTGATACTCGACCTTAACCTATTGACAACACAAGCAATGGGCTACGAAGTCTACCATATCTCTCTTTATACCACCCTACCAATACAACTTCCACAAATCTCTATACATCTTGGTCGTATCGGGATGAATAGAATATCTAGAACTGTGAACCTCGTGCAAAATAGACTGAATCAAATCACCAAGTCGAGGAACACAAATACGACCCTGAAATCTCAAGATACCATCGGAACCTATGGTGTATCTCCCAGACTCACTGCTCACTACCTAATCATAAAGAAGGCATAACTTATCATCCTCAAACTGACAATCATGTATCTGCTCAAACAGGGAGGACCTCACCTTTACATAAGCCAAAACACGTGTGGGATTTGAGATATTGAGGTGAACTATCAAATTAGCTAAGGACTGAATGTCCCGTTCCAATGGCCTCAGAGAAACTGAAATACACGCCAAACTACCCATATCACCGCCTTGCGACTCAAGCCATCCGCCACCACATTAGCCATACCTGGATGGTACAAGATAGAAATATCATAGTCCTTGAGCAACTCAATACATCTACGCTAGCGAGCATTAAGCTCCCGCTGGATAAAAAGATGTTGAAGACTACGATGATTGGTGAAAATCTCACAATGCACTCCATACAAATAATTTCTCTAAATCTTGAGCGCAAAAAATACCGTTACCAAATCTAAATCATGAGTGGGGTAGTTACGCTTATGCACCTTAAGTTGTCTAGAAGCGTAAGTAATAACACGACCCTTCTGCACCAAAACACAACCGAGACCTACACCAGAAGAATTATAAAACACTGTGAATCCCTCGCCCTCAACAGGAAGATCTAATACTGGGGCTAAAGTGAGACAATTCTTGAGCTTTCCAAAGCTCAACTCACACTATTCAGACTATTGAAAAGGAATTCCCTTCCAAGTTAACTTAGTCATAGGGGCTGATAAGGTATCAAATCTCTTAACAAAATGCCTATAATAACCAGCCAAACTAATAAAATTGTGAACCTTAGTTGGGGACGTAAGCCCAGCCCAATCATGAATGGCTGAAATGTTCGTTGGGTCTACCATAATACCCATCTTGGACACCATGTGTCTGAGAAAAGATACTAACCAAAGACAATACTCGAACTTGAAGAACATGGAAAAAAGCACATGCTCTCTCAAAGCCTGGAGCACAACCCTCAAATATTATGCATGCTCCTTACTACTCCTCGAATACACAAGGATATGATCAATGAATACTATGAAAAAAGATTCTAGATAAGGTCTGAACATACGGTTCATCAAGTCTATAAACGCAGCTGGAGCATTAGTTAGCCAAAAAGACATCACCAAAAACTCATAATGACAATAACAGGTCCGGAAGGCTTTCTTCGGTATATCCTCAACCCGAATCCTCAACTGATGATAAACGGACCTCAAATCTATCTTAGAAAATACTTCTATACCCTCAGGCTGGTCAAGCAAATCATTGATGCGGATCATAGGATAACGGTTCTTCACCGTCACCTTATTAAGTTATCTATAATCAATCCACATCCAATGAACACCTTGCCAAGAAAATAGGGGCTCCCCACGGGGACACACTCAGTCTAATGAATACCTTGCCAAGAAAATCCTAAAGATGAGAGTTCATCTCCTTAAGCTCTGCAAGAGCCATACGATGGGTTTCCATAGAAATAGGTTGAGTACCATGCTCAAGGTCAACAGTAAACTCAATCTCACGGCCAGGAGGGATACCAGGCAGATCGTCAGGAAACACATTAGGAAACTCACACACAATAGGAACAGAGTTAAGTATCATACTCTCTACATGGGTATCTCATACATAAGCAAGATGAGACTTGCAACCTCTCGACATAAGTCATCTAGCACAAATATAAGAAATAATCCCTGTCGGCTCGCGGCCAATCACTCCCTGCCACACGATTGGGGGTATGCCGAGCATGGCTAAGGTAACGATCTTGGCAAAATAATCCATGACCGCATGATAGCAGAATAACCAGTCCATGCCCAGAATCACATAAAAATCCTGCATATCAATAATAATAAGATCAGCATAAGTATCGATATCAGTAACTATCATGACACATGATCTGAATAGACGATCCACTACTAAATAATCACCTACGGGAATAGATACATGTAATGGCATAGATAATAAACCACTAGTCAACTCCAACTATGGTGCATAATAAGTGGATATATAAGAATAAGTGGATCCAGGATCAAATAAAGCAAGGGCCGACTTGCGTCATACTAAAATCGCACCTGTGACTACTGCATCTGAAGTCTCAGCCTCGGGACTAGCAGGTATTGCATATAGCTGACCATGCTGGGACCCTGAACGATCACCTTCGCTCTATGTCTGAATACCACCTCAAGCACCCTGGTAACCACCTCTACGACCTTGCTCACCACCCCTACCTGAAGGGGGAACTGCCCTAATAGGAGTACCTCCTTAGGCTAAAACAACCACCCCCCATGACTAAGGTACTCTCTAGAGAAATGACTAGGAAGTCCACAAGCAAAACAAGAATCACAAGAAGAACCAAAACTCACATAACCGGCAAATCTGATATAATTGTCATGCCTAGCATGGCCCACAGATGAACCTCTTATAGACTAATCACTGCCCTTACTAGGGTACCCACTTGAAATAAACTGATCCCCATCAGCTGTCTGAAGAGGTACCAGAACTGGTCCACTCTGAGGCTGAAAAGATACAGGTAGAGGATGTCCAACATAAGAAATACCACCTCTGAACTGGGAACTACTATATCTCCCACCAAATCTTCCCTAATACTTAGACCTCTTATCATAACCCTCACGTTGCATGTCCTCCATCACCCTAGAATAATCAGTAACCTCAGCAAAGGTCCTACCTACAACAACAAAACTCTGAGTAGCCATCCTAATAGGAAGTCTCAATCCTCTCACAAATAATCAAACCTTCTCATACTTCTTATCCAAGATAGCAGTCCCATGCCTAGCCAACTCATGGAAATTAGCCTCATAATCAGCGACTGTCATAGAACCCTAATCCAACCTGGAGAACTGATAGCTCAAATGATCTCTAAGGCTAGGTAATATGAACTTCTCCAAGAATATCTCAGAGAACTAAGCCCAAGAGAGAGGGGAAGATCCACTAATCTAGAATAAAACCCTTCCACCAGTGTCTAGTAGATAAGTACAACTGAAATATGGTGTAGTCCACACCACGAGTCTCCACAAGGCCTAATCCATGAAGCCTATCCTTACAAGCATTCAGAAACTCAAATGCATCCTCTCTAGGAGTACCAGAAAATCTAGGCAGAGCCAAACTCTAGAACCTACCCAGTATTTTATTCTCCTTGGCAGACATAAAAGGATGGGTCCCTACTAGCTGAACAACTTTTGGTATAGGAGGGACCTCAACTCAAGGAGGTACAGGTGCAGTTTTATCTCCTGCTCCGATAGTTTGCGAACCAATAACAAAACTCAATAACCAAACTAAAGCACCTCTAACCAAAGAAGAGGGAATAAATCCTGATGGAGCCTGGGCTGGTCTCTGCCCTACCGCTGGCTGAGGTGGTAGAGTCTCTATCTCAGGTGCAGGAATAGAGTCTAGGGGAGGTACACCTTGGTCCCTAACTGGTGTCAAATCATGAGTCTGGGGCTCAGGACCCACCTTGCATATCACCGAAGCACGAGTCATGGGCATTTACAAAAGAGTAAAGTCAATAGAATGTTTTACAAACCAACTCAGACTCTTAGCACGATGAGAATTAAACAAGTGAAGGACTCCTAAGAATGTCCCATAGCCTCTTGAAGATAGGAAACGAACGTTAATGTTCTGATCTGCCAGACTCTATTAGACACTTTCTCTTGTATTAATAATACTGGTAAAACCTAAGCTCTGATACCAATTTATCATGACCCAACTTTCGAGTCATGATGGCACCTACCATAACCCACCGGTAGGTAAGACAATACCGTAACCTGAAGCTAATATAATGGGTTACCTTGGTACAAACGTCCAACATGGCCCTATGTGTGAACATAATATAACAACAATATTTCATAACTAAGACGACTGATAGTCAAATACCAACCCCATGACCTGATAGTATTATTATAAGAGCTTCTAAACTTGAAATGAGGAATTTATAGTCTCAGGATCTAAAATATCTTAAATAATCTTATACGTTTGTCTCGTAAGCAAAAGACAAATAGGGATAGAGGGAAAAGAGGAAAACTCAATCTCCAAGAGGTCACCCTATCTCTGAATGGTTAACTCCCATGAACTAGCTCAACGGTGAAACTAGAACCTGGGTCTGCACCAAAAAGAAACAGAAGTGTAGTATGAGTACCAAAACACGGTTACTCAGTAGGCATCATTGGCCGACTGAGCTCAAATATATTGTAAAGACAATATAAAGTAAGACAATAATCTTAAAGTCAAGGGATAGGATCAAACCTGAACCTGCTTTGAAACCACTGTAATAACATCTATACTACTAAAGCAATAACACGGCATACTATCTCAATTTATTCCATAATCGCCATAACAACTAAGTATCATTTTTAAAACGTAAAGCCATATACACAATAGAAAAGTATCTACTTGCCATAATCATCATCAACCATCTTTAGAACATAAAGCACAAGAACTTACCACGGCGTCCCATAACGTCGGGAAGTACACGAAAGAGAGCACCACAAAGAACTCATCATAGCATCCCATACCACCGGAGAGTACACAAAAGAATATCAAACAAGAACTCATCACGATGTCCTATACAACCGGAGAGTACACAAAAGAATACAACCAATAATATAATAAAGCATAACTATTGCATCAATTGACCGAAACTACGGGTAGCTCAATCCCACCATGGTTCATTACCGAAATCCACCTCCAAATGCCTATACCGTAATTTAACATAAAGAAAGCAACATTGTCATAACATAGACATGTAGTCATTAATTCAATAATTCATTAATAAACACCGCGTGAAGTCGATACTAGTTATCCTTATCCTTCCATGAATCAAAGATTACGATTCTTATCATTACTAGCCATCAAATTGGGGAAAACTATAAGCCATCCATATTATAGGTTATTCAACTATCATAAGGCCATTCTTTAGCTAGCGTCTTCATGATATGAGTTATCAATTAAGCCATCTCAACCTCACATATTAGAAGATAATTTAACCAACCATCATGCAATACTAGGTCCATCATCACTTAGCATGTAACAACCTTAAGGACAAATTTCTATATTTTAATCAAGTAAAGTTCATGAACTAGTTTACTAGGTTTCTAGCCTCCAAATAGTAATCATATATTTTTGAAGTAAATAGTTATAACCTAAGCCACCTTACTAGACAAGATTTCATAATACAACCCCTTATTCAAGTCAAGGATATATATTTTAGGTTAGCCCTTGTTTCTACGCAAGATTATTCATACCACTAAGCCTTAACTCAATATTTTGTATAGATTTCCTCTAGTTGCTAATTTGGCATCAACAAGGGTCACACCTCTTATTTAGCGATTTGGAAAAAGAAATGAATAACAATTTATCAAGAGAGACATCATATTTCAATCACATAGGTGATTGTCCCCACACAGCCTAACTTTACAAATATCAATGCATATAAGTAAATTTTCCCCACACGGCATCGTAACATTCTTAACTCTTCAGGATTCACTGGGCATCATCATAATATCAACGTATTCCCCCTGAATTCACCGGGCATTATCATAATATCACATATTCCTCCAAATTCATCGGGCATCATCATAATATCATATATTTATCTGGATTCACTGGGCATCATCATAATATTACATGTTCCTTCGGATTAACCGAGCATCATCATAATATTACATATTTCTCTGGATTCACTGGGCATCATCATAATATCACATATTCCTCCGAATTCACCAGGCATCATCATAATATCATATATTCCTTCAAATTCACCGAGCATCATCATAATATTACATATTCCTCCGGATTCACCGAGCATCATCATAATATTAACATATTTCTCCAGATTCAACAACATACATCTACATTCATAGCCAAACCAATAAACATACACAAAAATTCACAATATAAAGAAGTAGGGATGTAGGATAACCCTTGTTGTTTCACCTTACTAATAAGCTTCACAAGTAATATGAATATAAACAAGAGCATGAGTATTTACAAGACATTCACAATAATCACCTAACAAGATTATTCAAGTCATGATCACAAGATAATCCGACAATCGAGTTCAACCATCACATTTCCTATGTACAAATAGTTTAGACAATTACCACGTATCTAGGTCGCTAAGCATTTACTTAGTTCAAGCTTAAGGTGGTTCAAGTCCCACTTCTAAATCCCGAGAATGCCAAGCTTACAAACACAAGTCTAGCTTCTACCCAAAATTAGGCTATGCCATCTATACGTCACTATAAGGGCTTACCAATCTTTTCTAGGTCTATTGGGAAAGTCTCTTCAAGAATCCTTCCTAAGTCAACCCAACACCAAGGTCATCTTTTATCTAGGCATTATATAGGTCAATACACTCCTAAGGATAGAGAAGCATACCATTCTTGTCTACTTAGAACAACTATAGTGTTCTCACACTAGTCATGAGACCACAAATAAGATAACCAAGGTACTAAACTTAGGGTCAAATATCATACCTTACAAATTAATAGTCTATAGAAATCAATAAATTCCAAGTTCACCATTTAATCAACTATCATCTAAAGTCCTCTCCCAATCTCGGATGATATCAATAATTACATTACAAACAAGCTCAATCTAGTCTATGGGTAAGCCTAACATACCTTGAATCCAAGCAACTCACGAACAAACGGGCTTTTTCTTTCCTTTTTGTGAAGCTTCCTCTTGTACAAGCAATACTATCAACAATAAAATCTAAGCATTATAACAAGAATGACAATACCCATTATAGCACCATTGTGTCATGGGTTTCAAATGGACACCAAAACCTCAATTGGGTTTCACCCTTGGAAAGGAATTTCCAAAACCAACCCATAGCCTAACTATCATTAGGGAGTTAAAACCCTCAAGTGATTTGAGTTATTCACTAAAATTTTAGGGCTACAATTTACCGACAATGATTTAGGGGTTTTGAGTCAACAAACCACAAAATCAATGCCAAATTAGAGGAATTCTTACCTTAGATAGTAGCAAGAATCAATCACACAAGTTGTTTAAGCTCTAATTCAACCCATAACACACACTTAGAATATTTTACACTCCATTAGGGTTTCTAGGTTTGGAGGGATGTACAAAATGGCCAAAATTCGTGCAATATAGCACTTAAATATGGACTAACCAGCCCTCTGATAGAGCGATTGCTGCCCCTGCATCACCGTGGTCGTGGACTTTCGGTCGAACCTCCTTCGTCGCGTTCGCGGCACCTCGGTGCATGCTATGCATGGCAGAAGCTTTGAACTTGGTTTTGAGCTTCGGCCAATGCCTCAGAATACATTCAGGATTCATTTCGAACAAATAATATATGAAATCCCATAGTTTTTAATGTTTCGGATGTGTGGTGAAGTCGAATTTTGCATACATGGCCGTTTTACTAAAGGTTTTGCTTAGTGGTCAATTAGGACCAATGAAGACTTCAAATTGAGAAAAAAGGTTCTAACACCCAAATGGACCGTCAGGTAACCGAACTATCAGTCCTCACAGCCCTTAATAACTTGGGGTGGCTATGGAGAAGCTCTATCGGAAGAAGTAAACAAGAATATGGATAATGACCTAAAGGGTCATTACAACCGATCCCACCCATTCCAACCCATAGCTATACCACAAAGCCTCAAACCAAAAGAGTAAGAATATCCAGTTGGTACATGCCCCTATATGAGTTTCCAGTTTTGATCCCCCTGGGACCTCCACCTGCCATAATTTTGCTACACACCCCGCCGTTATTTCCCAATTAAAACCATTACTAATCAAAAAACAATCCATTAATAATTTATTAACCAAGTCCATTAATAGTGGTATCATCATACCAATAATGACTTGCAAGTTTTTTCCATAGCCAACCATATGTAGGTTTAAGGGATTCCATGTACCTTTCATGATTTCCAACTGACCAAAACCATGGCCACCAAGGCCTTTTCAATCCATTTAAAACCATTTAAACCATTCATATCATTTAGGGTTCTATTACCAAGTTTAAATCATGCATAAGTTCCATTGAAAAACCAATATTATAATAAAAACATTGTTAAAGGCATTTTATCAAACACATTGGGGGAGTAATATTTTCCAAAACCAAAGTCCATTACCAAAGAACCATTTCCATGCAACCAATTATCCAAAACCTCCATTAATGTAAATAAAAGCATTATTAAAACATGGGAAAACCATAACCAAGCATTTATAACCAAAATCCCCAAATCATATTTGAAAACCTAAAATCATACAACATTCAAACCATAAAAACTGTATAAAACCATGACATTAGTTGAAACTAACAATGATGGAAGAGAACATGGTTTAATTGATATCGTAGTCGGAGATTAACCACTAACAAGACCCCAAATTAGTCCTCTAGTTGAAACCCTAGCTTCTTTGGCCCAAAGTTTTTGAGAAGATTATAGTGTTTAAGAAGAGTTTCTAAGTGTTAATGAATAAAATAATAGGGTAAATAGCCTCCCAAAAAAGTTAGATGTCGTGGGACATTATTAGGGTAAGTGGGGAAATATCCAGATTACAACCACTTAAGTTGCACAAAATCTCATCACAAGGGTACAACTGACCCTCACGAGCCATACCCTTCGATACAGGGGGTACCCACCACTCATATACTAAGCCTTAACCCTTGGACCCAACACTGCCCAGTGTACGACTTATCCTACCCAAGTCATATTGTCAACATACGATCTGTACCCTTCTCTCATACCCCTAGCAAGGTAGAATCACAAAAGGTTTGAACACTGTCCACTATACGATTCTTAGGTACGACTCGTACCTTCACTTACGGCTCCTAGTGAGCCACTTATATTCAGATCCAACTTAAGTTACCAAGTCAAAGGTTAAGTAAAGGAATCAAACGATCCGTATCTAACCAAATGACTCATACCACAAAGTCGTACCCATTCCAGTGACCAAAACCCATCCCACCAACCAACATTGGTCAGTATATTACTTGAACCCACCATTTGTACCCCAACATACGACACGTTCCCAGGAGTCGAATTGGTTTTGAAGACTTAAATTCTAGGATATTCTCTAAGGTCTAGAAACCAAGGTATTTCAGTCTCCCCCATTAGGAACATTCATCCCTGAATGACGGACAAGGTACGGGTAACCACATGCCCTAGTCATATGCATTACCAAATATATTTCCAATCTTTAACAAAGTTTGAAAACAAAGAGGCAAAGATATTGATCTTTCCTTTAACGAACTCAGAAATAAAGATATGTTGAAGACACATACCTTTTGCATGAATCCCAATAGAAAAAAACAGATGTAGATACTTGGACTTCATGTCCTTCTCTGTTTTCTATGTAGATTCTTCCACCTTATGGTTCCGCCATAAAACCTTAAGCGAAGCCACATCCTTCATTTGCAACAAACGAACCTGCCTATCCAAGATCTCAATTGGGACCTCTTCATAAGATAGAGAGTCTGAGATATCCAACCCTTCCAAGGGAACAATCCAAGAAGGATCACCAAGACACTTCCTCAATATGGAGACATGAAATACCGAATGAATGGAGTTCAAACAAAAAGGCAACTCTAATTCGTAAGAAAAATTTCCAACCCTACATAAAACCACATAAGGACCAATATATCGGGGACTGAGCTTCCCCTTTTTGCCAAACCGCATTACTCCCTTCACGGGAGATACCTTGAGGAAAAACTTATCCCAACTTCAAACTCCAAGTCTCTACGCCTAACATATGCATAGGACTTTTGGCAACTTTGGGCAGCCTTATGACTATCCCAAATCACCTTCACCTTCTTCATAGCCTGGTAAACTAAGTTGGGACCAAACATATCCGCCTCTCAAAGCTCAAACCGACCAATAAGATAACTATACCTTCTACCATTAAATTTTTAAAAAGGAGCCATACCAATACTAGAATGATAACTATTGTTGAAAGCAAAACTCTACCAAAGGTAGATGCTCAACCCAACTGTCACTATAATCAATAACACATTCCCGAAACATATCCTCCAATGTTTGAATAGTTCTCTCTACTTGACCATCCATATGCGGGTAGAAAGCAGTACTTAGACTGACCTTAGTCCCCAACCCATTTTGGAAAGTCCGCCAAAAGTGAGACGTAAACTATATGCCACGATCAGAAATAATCAAAACTGGTACCCCATGCAGCTTTACAATCTCCTGAAGATATAACTTTGCATAGTCCTATGCAAAAATATAGTCCTCAATGGCAAGAAGTGAGCAGACTCCATCATCCAATCCACGATGACCCAAATCAAATCATATTGATTCTGTGATCGAGGAAGATAGGTAATAAAGTCCATATTGATTACCTTTCATTTCCATTTGGACAAAATAAACTCTTGATACAACCCACCAGTCCTAATGTGGTAAACTTTAACTTGTTGACACACCAAACACTTTGCCACAAAATCAACCACACCCCTTTTCATACCATTCCGCCAATATATATCCTTGAGATAGTGATACATCTTTGTGGAGCCAGGATGAACAACATAGCGTGACTCATGCGCCTCAACCAAAATCCTTTTTTGTAAATCGTCGACATCAAGAATACATAACCTTCCTTGTTACCATAAAGAACTGTCACCACTGATCTAAAACACCATCAACTTTTGCCTAAAAACATCACCCTTGATTTTAATAAAGACAGGATCCAGCATGTGCTTCTCCTTGATCTCTACACCAAGAGATGATCAAACCACTTTTTGTATCATTATACCTCCATCCTTGGAGTCCAAGAGAAGAACTCTAAGATTAGTCAAGTGGTGAATATCTTTTACTAACTCCCGCTTTCCTTTTCCCTCATAAGCCAAACTCACCATGGACAACCGGCTAAGAGCATCAACGACCACGTTAGCCTTACTTGGGTGATAGTGAAGACTCATATCATAGTCCTTAAGAAGCTAAAGCCATCTTCTTTTTCTAGGATTGAGCTTCTTCTGAGTGAATACATACTGTAGACTCTTATGATAAGAAAAGATGCCCACGTGTACACCATACAAATAATGCTGCCATATTTTAAAACCAAAAAACACCGCCAACAACTCCAAATCATGTGTAGTATAATTTCTCTCATGTACCTTCAACTCCCTTGAAGTATAGGAAATCACCTACCCATGTTGTATAAAAACACAACCAAGACCTACCTGATATGTATCACAATAGACCACGAACCCATCATTGCCTTCAGGAAAAGTCAAAATTAGACCCGAAGTTATCTTATCTTTCAACTTCTCAAAACTTCCTCATAAGCATCCAACCAAGAAAACTTTGCCTTCTTCTGAGTCAACTTAGTCAAAGGAGCAGCTATCGATGAAAAGCCTTCCATGAACTGCCTATAATACCTAGCCAAGCCCAAGAAACTCTGAATATTAGTTGGAGTCATAGGTCAAGGCCACTCTTTAACCACAAGCACTTTTTGCAGATCCACCATGATCCCCTCGCTAGAAATAATATGACCAAGAAAAGTCACAATGTTCAATAAAAACTCACACTTAGAGAACTTGGCATACAACTATTGTTCCTTCAAGGTCTGCAATACCACACGGAGGTGATTAGAATGATCCACCTCACTTTTGGAATGAACTAGAATGTCATCAATAAACACAATGACAAAGAGATCTAAAAACTGCCTAAAAACCCTGTTCATCAAGTCCATAAATGTCATCGGGGCATTAGTCAATCAAAATAATATTACTAAAAATTAAAGTGTCCATACCGAGTACAAAAAGTCATCTTATGGATATCCACCTCCCTAATATTAAGCTGATGACAACCAGACTGAAGATCTGTCTTAGATAAGAACTTGACACCTTCTAACTAATCAAATAGATTATCTATCCTTGGGAGAGGATACTTGTTCTTGACCTTCACCATATTCAACTTTTTGTAGTCAATGTACATCGGAAAGGAACCATCCTTCTTTTTCACGAACAACACTGGTGCACACCATAGAGATATACTAAGACGAATAAGCCCCTTATCTATAAGATTTATATGTTGCTCCTTGAAATTCCCTCAACTCAGTCGGAGCCATTCTATAAGGAGAATTAGATATTAGATGAGTTTTTGGAACCAAGTTAATACCTAAATCTATTTCCCTATCCGGAGGAACACCTGGGAGATCATCTGGAAAGATCTCAGGAAACTTATTTACTACCGGGATCTACTGAAAACATGGACCCTCTGAGTTAGAATATTTAACCTGAACCAAGTGATAAAAATAACCTTTAGAGATTAACCTCCAAGCTCTAAGACATGAAATAAACCTTCTGCTAAAAGCTAGGGAGCCACCCTCCTACTCTATAACCGGTTCACCAGGGAACCTAAAGACAACCTTAAGGGTCCGACAATCCAAGGACTCGTAACAAGAGTTTAACCAATCCATTCTAGAATAACATCAAAATCCACCATGTCAAGTTCAAATAAATCCACCAAAGTCTGCCTACCACCTACAGATAGCACACACCCCTATAAATACTTTTAGCAATAACCGAGTCACCTACCGGGGTAGAAATGGAAAAAGGATCTGACACAATCTCAGGATCAAAACTAATACATACAACCAAAAATAGGGTCACATAAGAAAGAGTGGACCCCGAATCAAGTAGACAATATATGTCATAAGAAAAGAGTTATAACGATATCAGGCGATGCCTTAGATTCCTGCCGAGATATAAGAGAATACGACCTATTTCGTCCAGTGCCGATACTGGAAGCAGGAGTAGATACCGAAGATGCACTACTAGGAACAAGTGTAGAAAATGAATCCAACAATACCTTTTTTGCACTCTTAGCAACCTTATTAATCGGAAAATCCATGAGACGATTTCCTACCTGGCCACACTTAAAGCATTTGTCCCTCCTTTTATCGCAATAAGTCCAATGAGGACAACCCAGACCCGACAAGGAGGGCATAAAGACACTGGCTGACCCTCACTCCCTGAGATTGGGAACCCTGTGCCTAGAACCTATTATCGCCCAGCTGACGTCTATCACCTGACTACCTCAGGTAAGAAGCACTAGCAGTAGAAAAGGAACCAAAAATCCTCCACTTCTTTTTTTGCCATTTGCCTCCATCCCAACCATCCTGAGACTGAGTATCTCGCTGATCATGAAACTTGCTCCTCTTACCTTTCCGATCTTTGAACTCCACCCGTTTTCTCTTCTTATCCTTTACCTACTGCATATGAATAGTCAACCTAGAATGTCCATTTCTTAAATAAGTAAGGCAGTTTTGCTTTCCAATATCAAATCCCGATTCAACCCCAAAGCAAACTTTCTCATCCTCTCTTTCATGACAGCCACCAAATCAGGAGCATACCTTAAAAATTAAAGAAAATTCAAGGCATATTTTGTGACAGACATTCTCCCTTGCTTAGGATTTATAACTCCTATATCTTTTCTTTTCTCAAGAGTTGATGACTCCTCCACATCTCTTCTATCCCTATCCCACTATTTGTACTATTGGTATGCAACATCCTTGGGCTGATAATCTATAAAGTTAACACCTTTCACATTAGTGGTCTGCATCACTCTGAATATCTTCTCCATTTAATCAAAGAAACCCTGAGGATCCTCCTTTACCTTCACACTATAAAAGTTGGAGGATTCAGTTTCATAAATTGGCCAACCCTTATGGCCTCAACAGACAACCCACTAGACACATCCCGCTCAGCCTGAGCAACAACTAATTAAGAAATAGTATGAATAGATTGGCGAAACTCTGCATTAGTCACTACACCCTGAGAAGGACTAGTTGAACTGGAGGAACTCCAGAACTATCGGGGATAGGACCTTTAGATCGAAGGCCAACTCCAGAATTAAGACGTACCCCATCAATATTATCCCCAGATGGGACCGAAGAGTTTCTTTGTGTTCCAGATCATAGAGGCATGATCTAAAAAGTGAACAACAAAGGATTAGAGAAGAATTCCAGGACTTAGACTCTAAACTTAAAAATAGAATACCAAGAAAGTGAAATATTTCAAAATGCCTTATAGCCTCTCTCTTATTAGTGTGGCACACTACACACCATTAAAAGAAACTCTACCAGAAATGATTTAGTGGACACCTAATTGACCATGACCCTAAAGCTCTGATACCATCTTGACCCAACCCGGTCGGGGCCTTATCGTAATAGGCATCCTAAGTCTGACCAAAACTGGAGACCACCCCCGTTACCCAATCCAACCTCCAGCCACCTACCCTGAGTTAGCTGAATTTTGAGCATATAACAAGATATTGTGATAGATCAAATGAAGACTCTGGAATAGGATCACAACCGTGACTGACCCAATCGCGTCCAACCATCCCATACCAACCATCCAACCATACCTTGCCAAACCAATTCTGAAATAAGGGCCATAAACCAGGCCATAACCAAATAAGTTTAAAAACATAAAATGATTAACCCCAAAATGAAATACGATGGAACAATGAGAAATTATGTCCAATGATGTCAGTCCCAATTCTAATGCCAATATTAAGGCCAACACCAATATCGATCCCGCCAATTCAAACCCATAGCAGTACTACAAAGCCTCTAACCAAAAGTGTAAGAATATCAGATTAGGACTTGCCCCAACCATAGCCAAAACCAACATTCATAAATAAATCAGAATGTCTAAAAATATCCGTAACCTGAAATGGAGCCTTTTAGAAAGATGGAAGCTCACCACTTCAATCTAACAGTTGTCCCTAAGTCACTCACTATGTAGGGGGGAGTAGAGCGGTTGATTCCTATATAGCGTGGGTATACAGCCGCTCGATGATAGGTTAGCGAGTGATCGCTTGTATGAACTCAAGCTAAGGATAAAATAATGCCATTTATAAAACCAAGTAAAACCATCCATATGCACTCAAACCATATATATATATATGTCGGGAAAGGGGACCGGGTTTAGCATGCCATTAAAACCTTTACCTAGTCTATGTAGGTTTGCCATCCTAAATTACCCATGAACTATATAGGTTCAACTCCTCCTACTAAAAGGGCCCTAGTCCGTGAAGACGCATGACCAAGAAATAAAACATGGGATGACTAATACATCCCCAAAAATATAGTGTGACATCATGCATACGGACACCAAGATCAAACCTTACATCAGCAAATATGAGTGTCCAGTTTTGGTCCCCCCAGGACCTCTACCTTCCAAGGCTTTCCTACACACACCCGCCATTATTGCCCAATTAACACCATTACAGAGAAACCAACCAATCCATTAACCAAGACCATTAATAGTGGTATCTTCATACCAATAATGACTTGCAATTTTGGTCCATAGCCAACCTTATATAGGTTTAAGGGATTCCATGTACCCTTTATGATTTCCAATTAACCAAAACCATGGCCACCAAGGCCTTTCCAATCCATTTAAAACCATTTAAATCATTCATACCATTTAGGGTTCCATTACCAAGTTTAAACCATGCATAAGTTTCCATTGAAAAACCAATATTATAATGAAAACATTGTTAAAGGCATTTTATCAAACACATTGGAGGCATAGTATTTTCAAAAAACCAAAGTCCATTACCAAAGAACTATTCCCATGTAACCAATTATCCAAAACAACCATTAATGCATATAAAACCCCCAAATCATATTTGAAAACTCAAAATTATACATCATTCAAATCATAAAAATATTGTATAAAACCATGCCTTTAGTTGGAAGTAACAACGAGGGAAGAGAACATGCCTTAATTGAAAAAGTAGACATAGAGAAACCACGAACAAGACCCTCAAATTAGTCCTCTAGTTGAAACCCTAGCTCCCTCGCCCAAAATCTTTTGAGAAACTTATAGTGTGTTTAGAAAGATTTTCTAAGTGTTAATGAATAGAATAATAGGGTAAATATCCTCCCAAGAAATCTAGAAGTCATAGGACCTTATTTGGGTATGTGGGGAAATATCCATATTACCCTCACTTAAGTTGCATAAAATCCCATTACAGGGGTATGACTAACCCTTACGAGTCATACCCATAGATACGGGTGGTACCCAACACTCGTATCCTAAGCCTTAACCCTTGGATCCAATACTGCCCAGTTTATAATTCATCCTACCCATGTCGTATTGACAGCATATAATTCATACACTTCACCCGTACCCCTAGTAAGATAGAATCATAAAAGGTTTGAACCATGTCCATCATATGAGTCTTGGGTATGACTCATACCCTAGCTTATGGCTCTTGGTGAGCCACTCAAAGTCAGATCCAACTTAAGTTATCAAGTCTATGGTTAAGTGAAGGGACTAAACTATATGTATCCAACCATGCAATTTATACCAGCAATTCATACCCAATCCAGTGACCAAAATTAATCTCACCAACATACATTGGTCAGCATACTACTGGACTATACCGTTTATACCCCAACATACGGCTCGTAGCCATGAGTCATATTGGGTCCAGAGAATGGAATTCCAAGAAATTTTCTATGGTCCAGAAACCAGGGTGTTTCACCTCTCAATATCTTTTTTCAAATCAACCTCAATCAAATATCATTAAATGGATTAGCTCAAATCTACTTCATTAAATAAGACTCAACCTCCACAAATGACAAAAAACTCCTAGGTGTCGAAATATCAAGCCTAACCATCTACTTAGGAAAGGACTAAACATTCAAAGGTATAAGGCCTCTCCTGGGTCAAAAGATACACCAAGCTACCCATGCTAGTCGACTTCCAGCTCAAGGCATCTGTAACCACATTAACCTTGCCCATATGATAATGAATAGTCAAGTCACAATCCTTAAGAAAAAAAAGCCAATGACACTACCTTATATTAGTGTATCACTGGGTGAAAAAGTACTGAAGGCTACGATGATTTGAAAAAACCATATAATGGTCTCCATACAAGTAGTGCCTCCACAACTTCAAAGAAAAAACAAGCGTACATAACTCCAAATCATGCGCAGGGTAATTTTTATCATAGGGCTTCAACTGATGATAAGCATATGCAATCACCTTACCCTTATGCATCAACATAACACCTAACCCAATACCTAAAGCATCATAAAAGATGGTGAAACCCGCACCCCTCTTGGTCAAAGTCAAGATAGGAGATGAAATCAACAAATCCTTGAGCTTTTGGAAGTCCACCTAACAAGCATCAGGCCCCTGAAAGGAAATCTTCTTCTGAGTAATCTTGGTCAATGAAACTATAATAGATGAGAAAGCCTCAACAAAATGCCAATAATAACCTTCCAAGACAGCAATACTCCAAAACATGATGGGTGAAATGGGCCTAGACAAAACACAACAACTTTATTCTTGGCTGGATAAACCATAATACCTTCCTTAGTCACCACATAGCCCAAGAAATAAATAGACTCAAACAAAAACTCACACTTGGAGAACTTAGCATACAACTTCTCATCCCTCAGTTTTTGAAACACAATCGGTAAATGCTCCTCATAGTCGGACTCATTCTTGGAATAAACAAAGATATCATCTATAAATATAGATCAAAAAAGTTGAGATATGGTCAAAATACTCAATTCGTCAACTCCATAAATGCATCTGGGGCATTTGTCAGCCCAAAAGACATGACCAAGAACTCATAGTGATCATATCAAATTTGAAAAGTTGTCTTTAAACTATCCAAAGATCTAATCCTTAATTGGTGATACTCGGATCTCAAATCAATCTTTTAAAACACCCCGACACCATAAAGATGATCGAACAAATCATCAATATGAGAAAGATGATACTTATTCCTAACCATCAACTTGTTCAACTGTCGATGATCAATACATATCCTCATAGATCCATTCCTCTTCTTCACAAATAATATAGGCACCGTAAGGTGATATACTAAGTTGTATAAATACCTTATCCAAAAACTCCTGGAATTGATCCTTCAATTCTTTCAATTCGGCTGGGGAAATCCTATAAGAAGGAATAAAAATGGGCTTGGTACCTGGCTCAACATCAATGGAAAATTCAATATCATGATTTGAAGGAATATCTGGAAAATCCATAGGGAAAATATCCATGAACTCGCGGATAACACAAATAGAATCTAAAGAAAGAGGTGAAACCATAATAGTATCACGAATATGAGCCAAGTAAGACAAACTCCCTCTCAACCAATGATGAGCCTGAATCTAAGATATAACCCTCTTAGGACCTAAATGAATAACATACTTCTAAGCTATCCTTGGCATACTCATGAAGCTAAAGTCATGTTCTTAACATAGCAATCTAGAATTGTATGTTAAAGAGCCAACCAATCCGTACCTAAAATGACATCAAAATTGATATCTAACACAAGAAAATCTACCCAAGTCTCACGCCCAGAAAAAGAAACAATACAATATCGATACACCTGATCCACCGATAAAAATTCTCCTACTGGGTAGATATACGAATAGGCATGGCAAGAGGCCCACTAATAAAATCAAAACCCAAAGTAAAATATGCAGACATATTGGAGAAAGTTGATCCCAGATCAAATAATATAGATTTTGATCTGCAATAAATAGGGATGATTCTTATGATCATAGCATCAGAAGCCTCTGCTATGGTCTGGCGGGTATAGCATAACACTGTCCACAACCATTACCTGGCCGAGTACCCCTGCTACCACGACCTCAGGCTCTACTACCTTTTTCTCTCGCACCTTTAGTAGAGCCCCTACCTCTTATAGATAAAATAGTAGTAGCTCTAATCACCCGATGGGGACAGTTCTAACCAAATATCCAATCTCATCACACATAAAGCAACCTCTACGACCCAAAACAACAGAAAAAGGTACCACTGGGCCTGGGCAACCACCCTGAAGTGTTAAACCAAAAGATCCACTACCTGAACCATACAAGTATGCCTATACTACTCTACCACGATACCCACAAGAACTTTTGAAATCTCTATCCAAAAAATTATGACCTCTAAACTTACCAAAATAGTGTACCTTCTTAGCGCCTCCCTAAGATTCTCGAAGAATACCCTCAGTCATCTTAGCATGATCTATTACAATCTTAAAAGGTTCTATGAATAAAAACATGTGAGACATATCCAACTAAAAAGAAACACCACCCCCTTCACAATCTTTCGAGTCTTTTTAAATTTGGTGGTAATGCTTGCATAAGAATATCTAGATATTGCAAGGCACCGTGCCTTATACTCTACAACAATCTTAGAGCCCTAATACCTATGATAAAACTTATCTCGTATCTGATCCCTCAGACTATAAGGCACAAATCTCTCTAAAAAGGCCTCGGCAAACTAATCCCAAGTCATCTTAGGAGAATCAAGAGGTATGCAGCTAACAAGTGACCTGCACAAATCTCTAGCAGCATCTCTCAAATAATAAGCATTATAATCAACCCCATATGACTCAAGTGAAGAAAAATTATGCAACTTCTCCGAACAATCAAGCAAGAACTCATAGTCATCCTCGTCCACAACACCACTGAATCTAAAGGGACCAAAACAAGTAAATCTCTCAAACCTCATTTGATCTTCAAAAGACATCACTGTACTCACAATAAGAGAAGGCATGGTGAATTTGATAGGCTGAGATCCTATCTAAGGAGGTAACATAGATGAAGGTTAAACTTCTAATCTTGAAATACCATACTCAAATGTTGCATTGAAGGAGGAATAACACTCAGGGTTTGAGGAGTACCAAGAGTAGAAGTAGGTATAATTGGAGGATCCATACTCAGACTGGAGGAACATCAAGCACACCCAGAGGAGCACCCTCTAAATGGTCTAACAAGTAAACAACAACCCCTCCAAAATAGGGGTAGAAGAACTCGATCAAACTGAAGTAGAACCCACACCTCTGATATGCTCAACACGAGGCTCAGGAGAAGTACCCTCGCACTACTCCAAGATGGGGTAGATCTACATGCCCGTCCACTACCTCGAGTTCGTCTATGACTCATAACTCTCCCTCTAAATTAGATTCTCTCCCCTGATGAGTCCTAGTCATCCCCATTTATGTAGAAAAGATTAAAATATGAGTTACAACACAAGGTATGAAACAAATTTGTATAATAAGGAACAAAATAAGGGAAATTTCCTAAAGATGTCCTATAGCCTTGTGAAGATAGGTATAGACGTCAACGTACCGACCCACAAGACTCTATTAGACATCCTATTATTACACCATTGAGATTAAAACCTTGACCACTCTAATACAAATTTGTCATGACCTAAGAATCCTAGGTCGTGCTGACACTTGTTGTGATGAACCTTGACAAGTAAGCCCATCACATAAACTGATAAAAAAGAGAAATTACCATTCAAAACCCAAGGCAAGGATCTTAGAATAAAGTAAAACCATATTTAGTATAATGAAAGTAGAAAAAATCATATACAATAATGTCATAACTCGCAAAACCTAGTGTTACAGTGTAAGAACTACTAATACTACTCAAGAAAAGACAATACATAGAAATAACTCTATCTCCAAAATATAATAAAGACATAGTCTATTAAGAAAGGTAGTAGTAGGCTCTGAACGTATGAAATCCATCGCTACCTTTTATTGATCTAAATATCGCTCAAATCAACCAACGTATGGAATTGCCGAACCAGGATCTACATCAAAAGGGTACAGTACGAGTGAGTATGGTCTATTTGTACTAAGTAGATATCATAGATCAACTGAGAAATGTAGATAGTAAAACATAAAAAATAAACACGAAAGGAACGTCACCTGTAATTAGAAAATATCCTATAATAATAGCCCATACCATTTGCACTAATGGTTCTATAATACTCATATATATTGCAACAAACACCAAAAAGGACCACAAGTATATATTATAAAATATACAACTAAAGCATAGAAAGATAACATATACAAGAAAATAAAGTACATATAAAGAAAGATATAACAAATGGATAGGTAACAAGTCAAGATTGAAATATAATCAAATTACAAGCATAAAAAAGTAAATACAATGAAAATAATGAGGATGATGATAGTGATGATAATGATGTAATGTACGAGGTCATCGCACAACCTAAAAGACTATTGCACAACCTCTGTATACACCTACAAAGGTAAAGCTTCCTAATGTAGGACCCATGGGAGGTTCATCAACCCATATACAATCCATATCCATAGTTTCTCCCCAGCATATCCCTCGAGGAGGGTTTTTATAAGATGTCACATTTTCTATCATAAAAAGCTAGTGTTTCTTAGTTTTTTCAATATTTTTATAGCGGTATCAATGTTTCATGAATGTAAATAATATGAGTGTGTAATGCTCATAACCAACCATAATGATTATTTCCTATCAAACCAATACAATAACCGAGTAAATAAACTATCCACTCAATATTTCTAGCCATCCATGAAAATTAATATGGTACATATGCCAATAGAGTATGAACACATTAAAATACATGAGTAACACCATAATAGTCTTTTCATAAATCAATATATAATTATTTTTATGTATATAGGCTATAAACATTACATAGGACCCCACACGGTATCACATAACACATAATTTCCCAAAACCATAAAATGCATCACATATAGCCCCCTACACGGGCACAACACAATTAGATAGCCATTATCATTATTAATTCCCATACTAGTAACATGCTTTTGTATAAAAGTTAATTACCTAACCCAGTCTGAAAGAAGTTAAGCCATAACCTACCTCGAATGCCAAAAATCAGAATAAAAGTCTTCAATCCCAAAGCCTCACTCCTCATGAATTATACTAGAATCAGCTGAAATATTGAAATATAGAATCTATGTTTCAAAAGAAAGCCAACAATACTTATATTGCCTAGTGTCAAGTTAGGGTCAAAATGGACCACCGAAATAGGTTATCAAAGAAGAAGGGTAAAATTGTATTTTTATTTTAAAAAATATGTTATCCATATTTTTAGGAGTCTATAGAAAAAAATCCAAGTAAAAACAAGTAAAAACTGAAGTCTAAATTGAGGAAACCATTTTCAAGCTTTACCGAGTGAAAATCCCTGAAATCACTTAAAAATCAAGAATTGAAGTTGTTTTGAAGATGAAATTGAGGGAAAACTATTAATTATAAGATTAAATCTCACCCAAGTTAGAAAGGTTTTAAATTGGGAATAAAATTAGAGAAATACAATTTTTATGCATTACGTGCTAAAATCCCAAAATTCGATACTGTAATTAAAGTTTAAAATAAGAAATAGATGATACAGGTTGAAGGAAATAATAGAAATAGGTGTTATGGATATTAACCAATCATATAAGTGGAAAAAGTTTCTCAACCTCACAAAACCCGAAGCCCCAAGCCTAAAAAATGGTTTAAAATGGTGAAACATGGGTATTTATATAACACAGGCATCATGATCGTGGACCAGGTGTCACGGTCGTGGTACCTGGATAGAGAGACTATGGCAACTATAGACTAAGTGTTGAGATTGTAACACTTAGCCTATACACCCAATTGCAATTGTGGCAATAGCCTCACAATTGCTAGTGCACCAGCTAAGTGATGCACCAGCTGGGGACTTGGTGAAATTCAAAGTCTCCATGGGTCTCTCAGGATTCACCCAAAATCCTGAAAACACAAACAAACCATTCTACCTTATAAAATTTGACGCTCCACGCTCAATGGCTATATCAAAATTTAAAAAAAAAAACATCATTTTCACATAGTTGACCTCCAAAACCCAAAATCACTACTTTTCAAACTCCTGGCATAATTGATTTTGTCATCGAATAAATGGATCAATTGATACTAACTGAAGTAAACTATAAAGCTCTCGAAGCCACCAAAAATCACATTATCGCATAAAACACACAAAAATACATTGGGAACCACGTAATTTATCCCCAAACCCTAGAAATACCAAAATACAATCACATGGAGGGGTAAAATGGTCAAATCACCAAAAAACACACATTTTACCTAATTCATAAAAATTTGAGTCATTACAGAAGGGTATTTGACTCTTAAGTTGAAATACTTATTGTACTTCTGTAATCCTATTACCTTTTTTTATTGGTAGAGATAATTCATTGAATAATTATAATATTATTCTAGATATGTCATGTGATTTAGGTATTGGGAGCATGATTGGTCTTAGTTGGCCAGGTTGGCCTATCGTGAAACCATAAATTAGGAGTAATTAGCTTAGTTACTCATGTCTGAGGTTAATATGGCTTCGTGACTCATGTTTGGAATGGAATTGCATTAGTTGCTTAAGCTAGGTGAATTGCCTTAATAACTCATATTATGATGGAATTGGTCTTATTTGCGTAAGATAAGGAAAATTGACTTAGTTGCTATTATCTGAGGTTGTGTTAACTTAGTTCTTCATGATTTAAAAAAAACTACTATCTTTGGGCTATTTACAACTTATTCAACATCTAAAAGTGAATTTAGTACCTTAGCCTAGCCCGAGATAAAATCTTGTCCAAATGGATTTTGGGGATTAGAAGTGGGCTTCTTCGGCCTACCTTAGGCCATGACCTATGTTAGATTTTGTAGACTTGTTTACGTATGTTAGACATAGTTGAGAATAATGAGCCTTTAGTATAAGGTTACTTCGTGACTAGCTAGATTTTAATGGATTTTCCATGAATTAAGATGTTATGGTTATTTCAAATATATATAAAGCCTATGGCTGTGATTATAATTCTATGGTTATCCCAGATATATATTTGGCCCAAGGTCCTGATTATGATGTTTGTTGTGTTCCGGGAAGTATTCTATCCTTATAGAGAAAATGGTCATAGTTTATAGACATATTGATGCTTATAAACATATTGTTTGAATACTAGTGATGTCATACATAGATTCGGTAAAATTATATCACTTAGATGGTAAATGATACGATTACAATTAAAATATAGATTTACTGCTCTTTTCCTAAAAAGAAATTTATTCCCACTTTTCACTTTTAAAATGGATTTCTTTATAGTGCGAATCTAATCTCGCCCAAACTATACCCTCCAAGAATATACAATGCAGTCACTATCAAATTATAGTAACCCAACTAGGTTGAGGTCGATTCCATAGGGAATAGGTTGAATCTATTCCTTAAACTTGTTGAAGTAGCTGGAAGTGCAGAAAAGTTAATGGGGAAATTTGCAGTAAATAGTAAAAAGTAACAAGTTATGAATGCTTTTGGTTTTAACCAATTCGAGATGAACACAAGGACTATATTCCCTGTGGCGCTCTAACTCCATAGGTTTCTCATGCTCAATACGACTATATCACTACCACTTATGCAGAATCTGGCATGCTAAGTTTTACCAACCGTCTTCTGAATGCTTTGATCCATCTTAAGAGTCTCAAGGTATCGCCTTACAGACCCTTGTCTTTGATCCCATTTTAGCTATAACCTTTTGGGTATCATGTTATTAGATGAGGATTGATAGCCTCGAATAACTATTGCAATATTCTTTTTCTAATCTTAATCTCTCTTGTAAGACAATCTCGACTTTAGGCCAGTTTTCAATGTTGTACACCACTAAGAGAACAATTAAGCTATAGAAAATCACAATGTAAGAGTACACAATAATCTAGATGAACCTCACACTTTCCCTACTTTGTTATTCCTCCAGGGTTCCCACAACCCTAGCTAAGGGAATAGCCACTCATAGTTTCAAAACTATCCATGGATTTTAATAAAAAAAACATATGTAAAATCTCACAAATAATTTACAAGTAAAACCCAAAGTCTCAAACTAACAAATCAAGCAAAAACCAAGAACAAAGAGATTCTAAGATCAAAAGTCAATCATGAAATCAAAATATGATTGTATGAGTATAAGGTGCATAAAATATTACAAGAACTTCCAATGGAATGTCCAATGGGTATTTATTGTTTCTCAAAATAACAAAGAAAGCCTAACCAAAATAAAATAGAAAAATAAGGTCAGTAGTGGTCACGCCTCTGGTAATGAGTTATCTAGACTGATAATGACTCATTGTTAGCTCCATTGTCTCAATCCTGTGCATAGTGATGAAACTCATTATGAGACCATATGAGTCATTGGATGGAAATGTTGTCACTCCAGTGGATTTTCACCTATCAAAACATTCCTCTATGGTCTCTATACGATTCTTCCCTACTAGTCGTGGCCTGACATGATGACTCGTAGTCTTCTGTTGTTTCCACTGGGTCTTCAACATGAA
Organism: Capsicum pubescens; assembly: GCA_030864215.1. NCBI lineage: Eukaryota > Viridiplantae > Streptophyta > Magnoliopsida > Solanales > Solanaceae > Capsicum > Capsicum pubescens. The sequence continues at coordinate 116,973,518 of CM061546.1, forward strand.
TATATTTAGGACTAAATTTCTTAGAATAGCTCCACCCTATTAATCATTGTCAAACCCAAAGAGTCGTAGCCAGCCTCAACTATAATCCTTAATTCAGGTGACTTTACTGTTCTTACCACGACGTGGGCTATGACTCGTATGGTCACCCAACAACTCATAGTCCTGGTAGTGACTTTGATTTTCAAAGATTTTTCATCTTATTCTTTTCCACTTCACTTCTAACCTAATTCTCCTACAATACACATAAAACGCATATCATATCTAACAAAATGGCCTACGAATTTGCATATTTTCATCATTTTAAGCATTGAAACTACCTCAAAATAATGGAAACATCAACACACTCAACTTAGAATGTTTGCATGCCCTCAGGTAAAAAAACAATATAAAACACAACATGATTCTTAACCAAGAAAAACCTAAGATACCTCCGGCAGTCAATTTTTGTTTCAGCTCAAATAGATAACCCCCTCCTATTTTAAATATTTTCAAAACCAACTGTCTGACTCAATGCAACCCAACAATGTGACATAAGGGAATCAAGCTATGGTATTACGTTAGCAACACATAATCAAGAATATGTACAAATTACACTACCCTAATAGATAAGCAACTAGCAACACAACCCATGAAACCTCACAACAAAAATGTCCCACTCACTCAGTAGAATAATGCATGTTAATGTGGGGATAACCACAAGACATTCACACTCTCAAAAGATGTTCCATAATGTGCACAAAATACCATAGGCTTGACCTTATTTTTGTTACCCAGGTTTTCGGACTGTCAGACTAGGATCACTATAGGAATTTACTCGGCTTGTAACGTAGGCTTAAGGGTTGGTATGGTTCATTTAAGCTTTTATTGACTTAGCCTCCTTGTCACTATAATTACATTACATGTTCACTTATTAACCAACATTTTCTTTTATTATTCTCTTATTTCTCCTTTTTTTCTTTTGTTGCTTACTCAACTTGGGTTTGATTTTTTTTTTCTTTTTTTTTAAATCTATATATTTATTTACTTTGGCTTTTCTTACTTTTTCTCTTTTTTAACACACCCAGTCCTACTGTTTCCCCTTATTTACTCCCTTCTTCATATCCACGTCTAATTATGCACCCTTGTGATAGCTGCTCTAAAGTTAAGCGATTTGCCTAAGATGAGATGCACAATGTCCTAGGAGGATCAAGGACAAAATAGGTTTATCATAATTAAAATGGAAAGGTGAAAGGTGAAAATAAGAGAATAGGTCTATACAGGATCAAAGTAGGGATTAAGGGATACTTATTTTCATTTAGAAGGTCGTTTAGGATAAAAGTGGACTAACTTTAAAAATGACTTATGATCCTTTCCTAACAAACTATCCTACAACCTAGGCAAGACTAACCAGGCATGTTTTAGATTCAACACACAAGGGGAACTAAGTAAGCATGTCACTCACACATGGCACATGGTTGTATCACAAGATACTACCTATCTGGTTCATACAAATGCGAGCTATGATTATTTTGTCTTTAATTCTAATGAAATAACAAGATTAACAGTGGTCACTTATATATACACATCACACAGTTCAAAAATAAATTTTTTAGAGAGGTATTATTTTTTTCTAACACATTTAAGCACAAACAAAAAAAAATACATCAACTTCCCATAGGTACTTATTTCCTCCTAGTTAAACAAAATGAAAAAAAATATAAACAAAATACAATATGACAAAAATATTTCCTAGACAAGCCAATTTATCTATCATATCGAGGCTGGAAGGAAAAAAAGTATGATAACAAAAACCCGCGATGGCTGTGGTACACCCCCACCCCAACTAAAGCCTATGCACCATCCCCCATACATCTAAAAAGTAAAAACAAGGAGTGAAGACATACAAAGGTGCACTAGGCACCAACTTATGACGTCTCAACATGAGGGGTCCCAGAATGGTCCCCAATCTCATCAGAAGTAGTCTTAGTGGTGATCGAGATGATCACATCAGTAGTGGCACCAACGGTGGTCGGTGCATTCAATAGTATATCTGGAATAGGAGTGGTACTCCCGCTTAAATCTGTTGCAGTTGCAGCTGTCCCATCAACTATTTGGGAGTTGTCGGCTCCCCCTAATTCATGGACCCTCATCTAGTGGTCCTACATAGACTTAACATTGGTTTCTTTGGACTTCTCCATTACATCCTTCTTTTTTCTTCTCTTTTTCTTTTTTTTTAGTCTCTTGCCACCTTCCTCCTCAACAGTCTTTTCCTTTCCCTTTATTCCTAAATACCTAATACCTCCTCAACTGCTATATTCTCAATAATAAGATAAGTAGGGAAGGACCTCATATATATATCCTCTATTGCAATTTGGAGTTCATCTAACTCTTTATGTACACATGTCAGATCTGGGGTCTAGATCATAACCAGTGGGGAATGGCCTAAATGCAAATTTCCTTACAGTGGGAGGTAGGATCAGAGTCTAATAAGTTCCATCTACATCTATTAAAGTCTAAGGCTCGAACTCAGTAGTCTTAGTGAGGGTTTCACCAATATCGCCAAACCTAGAGTATCAATACAATGCCATTCGGCCTGAAATGCCTCCCTAAATAAAGTGCCCTCCACCTTCACCTTTGAGAGGAGGTTAGAAAAGCCTCGAATCAAACCTAACATGGTGCATCTCAAATCCTAAAAGAATAGATCCACCCCTGTATCTCTGGTACACCCTGATCCAAACACAACCGCGTCAATAGGCATAAGAAGGAAAAGATAGTGTTAGTGATCATCGCTCAGTCGTGAATCTCTCGAGCTATAATTTTTGCTATTTTGATCTCACATCCCTCTATGATGCCCACAACTAGGGTGGCTCAGTCAGGACTAAACATATTTTCCCTATTTGTGGGACTCAAATAATGATGCACTAGCACCCAACAAGACTTCACAACAAAATTCAAACTACCCTTCATGATCCATGTCAAAGGGTCAGCCACCTAGGTGACTCCTTCTGCGCTGTTGAAATAATTGCAGCCATCCAACAGATGTGAATGTACTTATCCTTCGTACCAATCTATTTTGTCTTTATTTTCCATATATCATCCATGTGTTGATCAATTTTAGCAGTGTTAGCTGACAATTGGAAATGCAAAACATGAAGACACTCAGAAACAGTCTATGTTAAGATGTTAACCCAGACACCTTTGATCAATACTGCAAGCAAGGGGCACAACCTTTCCATAATCTCTCCTGCTGATAAAGCCACTTCAGCTCTATTTTCTAAGAGGCATAAATTCTCAAACTAGTGTTAGGTTATATTATCATGGAGCTTTAGTAATCCACTTAAAATAGCACTGCCAAAAGTGAGCCTCAAACTCCATCATCTCAAACATACCCACCGTGCTCAGATTAGGCTCATAGTAGAACTTTTTTTTGGTCTTTATATGGCAGGGGAGATGGAACTATCTCTCTTGTATAGTTCTTTCATCCTGGGGTACCCCCACTAATTCACGATGGGCATTGGGGTAGTCTTAATCTATAATAGATCAACAAGTAGGGGAGGAGGTGGTACCTTTATGGGCTATCACTAGACTCACTCTCGTCCTCCTCCTCATTATCTGACCCTGCATGCCAGATTCTTTATTTTGTAATCCACTATTTGCATTATCTTCTTCCTCATTCTTATCCTAGGGGCTAGACTCTGACTCAACATCCTTTTCAGACTGGGATTGTGATTGTGTTAGTAATTGTTTAGGATTATTCATACTCGACCTAGTGGGTAGAGGTGAGTCTTCCAGTAGGGAAACTTTAGAGACCCGAGGTAGGCTCTTTCTTGGTTCCACCACCCCTTCTAGTGGGTAATCTTTGGAAGAGATACTTGAATTATCATCAGTGATCTCATCTCTAAGATATCGGGTGGAGGGGTGGGCTTGATATTTTGGTGTTTGCTTCTTAGTGGAATCAACCTTGGGTGCCATTTGTACCATTTGAAGCACACACATTAGTTAATATTAGGAAATAGAAAGAATAAATAAGAAAAATAAACAAGTATACTACAGTAGCTAGGCACTCCGTGAGTCAGGGTATGACTCGTTGCTAAAGGCTACCAATAGTCCTAAGACTCATAGGGTGAAAGAGAGTTAATGAATCATTTACTGGTCAATCTATGAGTCTTCTTGATGAATCACAGGGTTAGACAACAACTAATCACCAATACTCGTAGTCTGACCAAAAAACTTTCTTTAATACCTTCCCCTTCCTAGTCATTGGGAGTCCATACCACGAGTTGTATTTTAAGACAACAACTTGTAGTGTGAGTCATAGTGTGATAAGAGACCTATCACCTCTTTGTACCCATGTTCCTTGTTGCTACAAGTCATGTAATGACTCATTAGGTGACCTTATGAGTCATATGAGTCTCATAGTTACTGTTAAATAGATATCTAGAGGGTTTGATTTCTGATTTTCATACTCCTAATGTGTACTCACCTTCCCCATGATTTTAACATGAACAATGCACTCCTAATTCATACCCATATCAAAATTTTAAGCACAAATATCATTTACTCCCATTCTATTCATAACAATCATATTTTTAAGAACAAGTGGGTTTTCACCCTATAAATACACATATATCTTAGTAAACCAAGCATTTTATACCATAATTAGCATAAACTTAGAATATAGACATTAAATCATAGTACTTACTTTGAATATCTTACTTAGATCCTTTAGAAATTTCTGAAAGTTTGCCCTAGTTCTTAAGAAGAACAACTTTGGGAGAGTTGTCTTGTGAATATGTTGATTAGGGATGAGTTATAAGTGTATTTTAAGAGTTAGTGGAGAGGTTTTAGGGATGAAGGGAATCATGACTATTTAAAAAGAAAGGTGAATAGATTTGGGAGTTGTATTCCCTCTTTAAATCATGAAAGTTGATTGAGTCGACCCATTGGGACAGCGATGCCGAGCTGGAAATGAGTTGTGGTAATGACTATAAGCCACTGGCTATAAGGCGTATACTTCTTTCATTATGATTGGAACCTTACTTTCTTCTCCAGTCATGACGACTAAAGGCGATGAGTTATTGTCACTAATAACGACTTGTTCTAAGAGTCATCATTACTCTAGCAAAATTTTACCTTTGTTTTGCATGGGCTCCTAGTCCCTAAGATTTTGGTGATGAGTCATAGGGTGACCCTATGACTCATAGGGTCCCTGGTAAGAACCTGGCAGCAAAAAACTTTTTTGTCATTTTCTGTGATCTCCAGCCTTACAGACTAAATACATAAGTTACCCTATAATGTAGTAAGTACAAAACATTGGTTGCCTCACACGCAACACTTTATTTAATTTTGCAGCAGGACGTGGATAATTTTGATACTTAGACATTAAAAATCAGCCAATGGGTTGCCTGCCATCTAGCGCCTGATTTAATATCACGTCACAATGCAATTGACTTGGTTACTCAGACTTCGCCAAGGCTCATATCAATACATACTTTCACCTCATCGTTGTTTCCCATATAGTTCTTCACCCACCCATTTACCTTGTATGGGGATTCGCCATCATGTTCCAGCTCAAAAGAAGGACAAATTATTGGGCTTAAACACTCTTTTCTTTATCTTTTTGTCATGATACAACTTCAAATTTTTTATTTGTATAGAGTGGAACTCTCATAAGCTCGGAGTCATAATTCATCCAAATCATTCACCTTGCTCATTCTCAACTTAGCTATATTATGCCACTCTAAATCAATCTTTATCACTACCCATAGTTACTTGCACTCAAGTCCAACCGGCATGTAGCATGCCTTTCTATACACAAGCTGATATAGAAAGGCACCTATGTGGGTCTTAAAAGCTTTCTGATAGTCCTATAAAGCTTTATCTAATTTTCTTTCCTAATTAGTCCTGTTGGTATTCTCATTCTTTGCCAATATGGACTTGATCTATCGATTGGAGACCACAACCTACCCACTTTTCTAAGGATGGTAAGGTGTTTCCACCATATTCTTCGCACCATTTTTTCGAGTAGTGCCTTGAAGAGGCGGTTATAGAAGTGATACTCAACATCACTAACATTCACACGTAGAGTGCTAAACTGAGAAAAGATGTTCTTTTTTAAGAACACAGTGATTCTTTGACCTTTATTTTAGGGAAGCGTAACTGCCTCCATCCACTTTAAAACATCATCAACTTCCACAAGAATATAATTCATCAAATAGGATGTCATAAACAAACCTATGAAATCAATTCTCCATACATCAAATAAGTCTGACTCCAAGATAGGTGTCATGGGGAGTTCATGTTTTTGTGAAATATTGCCTTATTTCTGACACAATTCATAGGCTTAAGCAAAGTCATGAAAATTATTATAGATAGTTGGCAAATAATACCCATATTATAGAATTTTGTTGGTTGTGCAGGTACCCCCATGATGACCCCCAACTGGTGATGAATGACAAACCTCAAGGATGCTCATCATCTCCACCTTAGGAATATATCTGCAAATAACACCATTCGCACAAATCCAAAAAAGATAAGACTCATCCTAGAAAAATTTTCTCACCTCGTGCATGAATCACTTTTCCTACTATATTGAAAAATCTTCTAGAATAAGATCACTTTCAAGAAAGTTGGAAAAATCAAACTAAGGGATTAAGTCATGATATGCTGCTAAGAACTGCTCATTTGGAAAATTATCATCTATGTCAAGATCATCCCCTAACTCGTTTACTGACTCCTCCTTAAGGTAAGAAAAGTGATCATTAACCTGGATCTCAGTGACTTTTTGGTATTTCACCTCTATGTCATATTCTTGCAACAAGAGGAACTAATGTATCAACCTCGATTTTTCATCTTTCTTTGACATTAGATACCTCAATGTTGCATGATCTATGTGAACTATGAATTTGGTCCCTATCAAATAGGATCAGAACTTCTCAAAGGCAAAATCCATATCAAGTACCTCCTTGTCAATGACTATATAGTTCTTCTATGTGGGATTTAATGGTATTGCTGGCATAATAAATTAGATGAAGAATATTCTCACGTTTTTGTCTGAGGACAATACCCAAGGCCAGTTTACTAGCATCACACATAACCTCAAATAGTTAATACCTATCAGGGGATACAATAATAGGAGCCGAGATCAACTACTCCTTAAGGCACTCAAAGGCCTTGAGACATACATCATCGAATAGAAATTTCACCTCTTGCTCTAAAAGCTTACAAAGAGGATTAGCAATTTTAGAGAAGTCCTTGATGAACCTCTTATAAAAGTCAGCATGACCCCAAAAGCTTCGGATACCTTTAACTGAGACCGGAGAAGGAAATTTTTAATCACCTCAATATGCTTCTTTGAGATTTTGTGACCGAGAACAATGACTTTATTTACCATAAAATGATACTTCACCCGATTCAGAACCAGATTGGACTCCTCATATCTTTGGAGTATATTTTCCAAATGGGCCATATAATCATTAAAGAAGTCCACAACTACTAAAACGTCATACATGAATACCTTTATAGTGTCCTTCATCGTATCATAAAATATTGACATCATACATCTCTAAAAGGTGGTGAGAGCATTGCACAGTTCAAATGGCATCTGCTTGAATGCAAAATTCACATAAGGGAAAGTAAAAGTAGTCTTTCATTGGTCTTTGGGAGAAATCAAAATCTTATTGAATCTCAAGTACCTATCAAGAACATAGTACCAACCCCTTCCTACAAGTCTGTCAAGCATCTGATCCATGAATGGTATTGGGAAATGGTCCTTTTGAGTCCAAGTATTCAACTTTCTGTAATCCATACCATACTCTACAACTAGTAATTGATCTCATGTGCTTAAATTCTATTGTACCCAAGCGTACATGCAAGTGTACGTAGTCCCACCAAGTGGTAAAGTGGCATTTTTCAAGCCAAGTATAGATTCCTCAGGGACTTGTGTTAACAACTATCAAACTCAAGTTCAACTATTAAAATTAAATTTCTAAATAGATAACTAAAAGTGTTGAAAGTTAAAAATAAAGTAAACTTAACAATACAGTAAATTAAAGGTCTTCGATAATCAATGGGGAGAAATATAGGGTTAAAGGTCTGAGAACAATTATACTATGCTATTAACTTCATTTTTTATGTTACTTATCTTGTTTGTTGATTCACGGGGTTTATGTTATGACTATGGACTTTTGAGCCTCTAATCACCTATCTAGCTTAGCTACACAACTACACGTTGAGTGGGGATGAAGAAACTAAGATAAATTCCTTTATACTTCATCCCATAAGTTAACCAAATAGGTAAATTAGGTATATTCCTATCCTAAATGCAAATTATAAATTAATTTTGTAGAAGGTTACAATCCTATTCTATTTATCCCCATGTACTATCCTCTTGTTCCTCCTTCCAGGCTCACAAGATGACTGTGGATGTGTTCTAAGGGTATATAATCCTTAAAATAGTAAAAAAAAAAGGATAAATAAACAATGAAATATGATAAATAATCAAAACCAAGTCAATTCATAACAAGGGTAATCATGTTCTTGGCCTTAACCCTGGAAAAGGGTGTTTAACTGGTCATGGACATAACTGTAATTGCAATGATTGAATACATGTTTAAATCCATAAAAAAAATTAATACTATAAAACCCCTAATTTTATTTTTCTACAGCCTCCCTCAAAGTTTCAAGGTCTTCCAAGGTGTGTAATATAATGTTTAAGGGTCCTATTTATAGTAGGTCCAAAGTTGCCGATTTTGACACACCAACATGCCATAGACCTAATCATGGTAACTAGGATCCGTGGCATGAAAAAATAGTGGTGAAACACTTTAATTTTTCATTTATAATTCCCTCAAGGGCTTTTCAGGACCATAACATGGTGGATAAGATCCGTGGCACGCCAATGACTCTAAAACATCCATTTTTTGTCAAATCTTGTACTGTGCTTTTATCCATCCATTCCAAGCTTTGTGGTGATATTATTTCTTGAATTACAGCTTGTTTATAATCATATATCATCCCTATCAACTCAAAAATCATCCTATATCATTAAACACCAAGAATTAGAGCTCAAAACCACATAAAATCCAAGACAATGAACTAGAAACTTAAGCTAAGAATGCTAGTTTTTTTTCCTTTTGATCTTTGACTTAGTTTTGAATCTTGGATTGTTTTAATTGAAAATTAAATATTTTAAACAAGTTAATCCAAACATTAATAAACAATCATACCCTTAGTAACAGATTACATGCACTATAATCCTTTGAGATCAACTAGAACAACACATAGCTTAAGCTAGTAATACTAGTTTTCTCGTCTAAACTTTAAGTGACCATATTTATTCCAAAGTTGTTTGAAACACACTTTAAACATTCTAATAAAGTTATTTAACACTTAAATTCTCAATTATATAATTAAAAACACATTAAGAACACAAAAGGTCCTTAAAACAAGGCTAAATAAGCCTGGATAACAACACTGAGGTGCATAAATCCACCTCAAATACAATTCATTCTTCCCGTTAGGGAGCACAGTGATCCTACCCTTTTTAGGTACACATTGAACTATACTAATCTACTTGAAGTCTGTAATGGGGTACGCCACACCATTATCTAACCACTTGATGATTATTTTCTTCACTACCTCCCGAATAAGGTGATTCAACCGATGTTGATGCTCAATGTTGGGTATACATATCGGTTTAAGCTATATCGTATAAGTTCAAATACCGGGTGGAATACTCACAATGTCTACAATAGTCCATATGATGGCCCTCTTTAATCTCTATGATACGAAGATTAATGCTTCAAGTCAGATAAATAATGATTGGCAAGGTATTTTCAGCCCCTAAAGATAAATAACACAAGTCAGATGGGAGGGCCTTCAATTCTAGGAAAGGTGGATCTTCAATAGATGGTCGAGCTAGAAGAGTGGTTCTATTTTTCATATAAATATCTAGCTTCTTCAGAGCATAATTATAAGAACCTCTACCATATAATGCGCTTAACATTTCATCATACTTTTCAATTCCATCATTGGCAATGTTTATGATAATTGTTGCTAATGCCTCGGACCCAAGTCTCTCTTTAATGGGAATAATCACTACATCATCATCACTAGTATCAATCATGGACACCACTCTCATATCCTTCAACTGTCGCATAGATTGACACACATTAAAAGTAACTTGCTTATTATTGAGTCTAAACTTTACTTGCCTCATATCCCTATGAACTAAGGCCCTACCCATAGTAAGGAAAAGACTTCCCGAGATAATAGGAAATGAAAGTCCACCATACAGTCAAGGATCACACAACCAACTAGAACTATAAAGGTTGCACTTTCACCAAAACATCAAACAAAATACCTACTAGCTTCTTCAAAGTTCGATCAACCATCACTAACCTCATGGATGTATGTTTTTGTGACCCCAACCCCAACTACTTGTATTCTACCTACAACGTCAGATTGGTACTAACTCCCAAATCACTTAAAGCTCGAGAGAAATTGAAGGACCAAGTGGTACATGGTATTGTAAATGCTTTGGGGGTCCTCCTTCTTCTAATCCAATAATCTATAAGAAACAACAATACAATGATTTACATTATCATCGAGCCCAAAACTCATAGTCTACTTTTTAGTCACAAAATCCTTCATGAACTTAGCACAGTCAGGCATCCTCTCTAATTCTTATACAAGAGAAATAGTAATAGACAGTTCTTTTAACATTGACTAGAACTTTTAATACTTAACTTCCTCTTATTTCTTATGCAATCTTTAAGGAAAATGAGAGGGAGGTCATAGAATGGTCTTCAACATAGGATTTATTACCTTCCCCTTTCCTTTATTCTGCTCAACACTTTTATTAACACCGATTGATTTTTATGATGACTCACCGCAAGTCACCAACTTTTTAGATTCTTATTTGGGTGCCTCATCAACATCAACCACATCATTCCTATCTTCATCAACTACAGGAATGGGAGAATCAATGATGGACTTACCAGTCCAAGTGGTGATGACTAAAAAGTGACTGTCATTCTCAAGATTCTGCATAGTATCACCTGGAAGATTACCCGGTTGACAGTGATTCAAGGTTGTTGACATCTGACCAAATTATTGCTCAATTTTTTTTATCACAGTAGCATGCGATTCCACTTTCTTGGTCAAACCTAAAATTTCTGCCCTAATCTCCTTAAGGCCACTTTCTTTACTTTTCGAACCCTTTACCATCTTAGATAGAAATTCCTCCATCCTTGACTCTTTATCACGGTTCACTGGTGGAACATAGACACCACTTTTCTTATTGTAATCATCCTTACATCTCAAATCACCATCTCGTTCTCTACTCTGATCCCTAAATCTATCCCTATAGTAGTTTCGAATATTAATCCCTTTCCTTGAGTTCTAATTATAACGAGCATGTGATTGGCCCTTGGCTTAAAAACCTGCCAACTCTCTATCTTGGTACTTTGCCTCTTCAACTATGTAAAAATTGTATGACCTATAATCTTTACCTTGTGCACCCACAACATTATCCTTATCAGAATTCATAGTTGCAAATAATTTCATCAGTAACCAATCTCTATCCTCAGCTGTGCAACCGCCTGAGTCATTGAATCATATATAACTCGATGATTTCTAGAAGCAACAATGGCATAAGTGTCGACACCTCTCTCCTCCACCCTTGGTTGGTAAGAGAGATCATATCTAAGATATCTGATACTACTTCCCACTATAGGTTCCTGAATGCCCCTCTGGTAATAGTATCTACCATAACTTTGGAACTAGTATTTAGGACATGATAGAAAATCTACAACAGATTTCTTCCTGAAATTTTATTATTAGGCATAATCATTAACTTATTTTTAAAACTAAAACCATGCCTCATACATTGGTTCAGAATGCATTTACCTGAAATTTTAAATCTCATCCTTCAATTTTAGAATTTTGTCAAGAGGTAAGAAATGTTCTAAAACTACTTTTGCATCTCATTCCAAGTAATAATGGACCCATGAGCCAGTTTCCCTAACCATAATGTAGATTTACTAGTTCGATAGAATGGGAACAATCTAAGTCTTAACACCTGTTGATAAACCTTCGATATATTATATGAAGTGCAAATTCCAACAAAATTAATGAGATGCATGGTTGCATCATCAATCAGCAAGCCAAAAAACACACTTTTTAGATTAAACAATTGGATCATAGCATTAGTAATATCGAACTTCACACCCTGGGATAATGTAGGAGGAATAATAGATTTTGTCATAATAGGATCTACATACCCTATTACTTTAACTAGATCTATATATGCTGGCAAGTACTGAAAAAATGAAAGGTACTGGAGCTCTACCTCTTCTACCTTTTTTGAGTTTTGCTTGATGATAATCTTCCACTTGAGCTGCATGTTGGGCAGCCTCATTTTCCCTCCTCAAATTATCCACTATTAGTAACCGAACAGTGGTTTCCTATAATTTCTCTTGAGGGTGTGGCAATTCCTGTGGATGAACTTGAGGTAGCTCATGGTGAGTTTCATGATCGTGTTATAGCATCCTACAATTCTGCTATAGGATTGTTTCTAGCTTTGGATCAAATTGGATAAAAGTATTGCCTTGATTCCTAGTACTGGGCATACACCGTGCACACCACAAGAACAACAGGAAAGTAAAACCCAAAAACCCCAACAACTTCAATCAATAAATATGCAACTATATTCCCTGACTACGATGCCAATATTTGATGTCACCCAAACTATACCCTCCAAGAAGATACTATATGGTCATTGTTAAATTATAGTAACGCATCTAGGTTGGGGTCGCTCCCGCAGGGAATATGTAAAATCTATCTCTCGAACTTGATTATATAGACGAAAGTGTAGGAAACTAAATGGAAGGAATTTGTAGTAAATAGTAAAAAGTAACAAGTTGTAAATTATGACACCTCGGGTTCTTGAGCTTTACACCCTCCAAGAGTTGAGTAATGAATTAACCATGCTTTTGAAATTTATGTCAACACTCTAGTGGTAACAGTCAATGTAATGTTTTGTATGGCACATAACGAGTCATTAGAAAGACTCGTTAACATGGTAGTGAGTTTGCCCAAGTTCAAGTCCCCTAACAACGAGTCTAGGCAATGATTCATTATATGACGTAATGAGTCATTAGGAGGTACACGTTATTTGAATAGTGAGGGAGCCCATATGTTCTGATTTGATCATGAGTCTTTGTCATAATTCTTGATGATGGGTAAGTATTCATGATGAGAGAATCATGGTCATAACATTGAAGGATGTGATTTTAAATACTCAGGTCATGAGTCCAGGCAAGGACTCATGATCAGTCATCACAGGTCATTAGCCAAGTCGTGATTACTGGCCCTTGTTTTTCTTGCCCATTTTAATTGGGGTCTTTTTGGTCTTTTCGTCCCTTTACACTTTACCCACAACTTAAAACACTCTAATAGACCCCTTTAATATAAATTTCAAATGAAAACACTACTTTCTCCTCCTTAACTCTCAAGGAAAGAAAATACTAGGGTTTTCTAAGGGATTCAATATTCAAGCTCCAAACATTAGCTTTTATTTCAATTTCTTGTGTATTTTAGGTATGTCTCTCTCATCCTTAAAACTTGTATTTATCACAATGGCATAAATTTGATTAATATTCATGTGATTTCATTGTTGGGTTTGAAATTGGGTTGAGGTATTTTGATTGTGATTAGTTGAATTGCTTTTAACATTTTTTAAATATGTTATACATGCTTTAATTGACATCTTTTTGGACTGAATAGGTACATGGTTATAGGGATTGCATTGTAGAACATGGGTTTCCTAAATTATTGGATTTTTGACTTTATATTGGCAAACCTCAATCTACCTTCATAACTTTGGTTTTGAATATGGAATTTGCATGATTTAACATACATTTGGAACCTGGCATTGTATTAAAGGATAATGGATAATAAAAATGAGTTTTGAAGGCCCTTGGCGGCATGGTTTGGTTCTTTAAATAGAACTTAGGAGTCTAATGGTTAATTGGGTTGGTATGGCATAATTATATATAATCTTTCAAGAATGATTGGTATGAAAATAACATATCGGTAAATGTCTTGATAAATGACTCCTGGGTTATTGGTTAGGTTTTCGTGAAAACTATTTTAATTTAGGCTTAAAGGGAGTTGTGTAGTTCACGTTGAATGTAGAGGTCTGGGGGCTGGGGGTGGAGGGACCAACACTAGAAACCATGTTTGCCAGCATGGGGGTCTATATAACCATATACATGGTTGTCACGACTCAAACTTGGGACTGGCCATGACGAGTATCTCAAGTCTCATGTGGATCGGAGATCCCACCCTTCACCTAACCAAACCAACACCACAAATCAAATTTCAAATGAATTCTGAACGTATAACTAGATAGCGTATAGTAAAACTAATAACAATTCATGAAATGTCTTTCCCAACCACCAGTAACCAGACAACCGTCCATCACCAAAATAATCTACCAAACAACCCAAGTCTATAATAGTCCGACAAAGCCTCTACCAAACTGAAAGTCAATAAAATGTCAGGACATACCCCCGACAATAGCCAAAACCAATATCCAAAAGATAGTCAAAAAGTCAAAGAAACAAATCACAATATGAAATAGGGTCTTTCGAAGGATGGATGCTCACCACTTCAATCTGACTCACTAGTTGTTCCCGAATCCAAGTCACTGAGTTGGAGATATAGTAGTATGGCCAGTTCCTGCATCATGTGTGGATACAATGTTTGAAGATGGTTAACGGTTGGAGCTCTAGGATGTAACTCAGGTATAAGGTAGAAAAATAATGCCATGGTAACAATTCAAAACCAATTCAACATCAAATGCATAGTAGTATATGAATTACTTATAATACCACATGCTGGGGAAAGGAAAAAGGCTTAGCATGAACTTTGAAAATCTTAACCTGGGCTATGTACCATAACCATCGAATAACAAGGTGCCTACAGGCTATATGAACCCATCTCTCCCCTAGATGGAAGGGCCCCAAAGTGTGTAACAGGACAAACCAGAGAATAACCATAGCCATATATGGCTTTATAGGAGACTCGAACCTCCCAGCGTAATCAGGGTAACTTAATCACTAATGTATACAATTTGGGGAGCTCAAACCTCCTATTCATATATTTATTCGAGGGACTCGAACCTCCCGATCATATCGACACCTGCACCAGCAAGCGTGGTTTCCAGTGTTAGTACTTTAGACTCCACTTTCACGGCCTGACTACACATCCTGCTTTTAAAACCCAATTAAAACATTCTTAACACATACAAAACCATTAATCTAGATATTTACCAAAGGTTTACTGTTCGCATTGTCATATCAAACCTACCTACAAGCGTACAACATGCCATAACCATTATTAATCAACTTGGGACTAAAACCTATTGTCTAAACAAGGAAATTAATTCAATTCAATGTTTAGGGACTCAAACCCATTTAGTATTTCAAATAAATTTATAGCCAACAAGATCTTCATAAAACAACTTACAATCATCCACATTCTTAGGCCAATGCCTTAATTCAAATCATAATTAAACATGTGACAAGATTATTCTCATTGGCATTTCACAAACAGGTTGAGGGTATACCATTATCAAAGCTAACAACTAACAAATTTAGGGGTAAAGAGGGCCCATTTATTAAAACACAATCCCCATGTACCATCATGTGAAAAATCATTATCAAAACATGTATATTCATAATTTAAACCATAAGAAAACAATACTCAATATTATTCATTCAACCATGGTTTTCAAAACCATAATTTATGACTCATGAACAATAT
Organism: Capsicum pubescens; assembly: GCA_030864215.1. Classification (NCBI taxonomy): domain Eukaryota; kingdom Viridiplantae; phylum Streptophyta; class Magnoliopsida; order Solanales; family Solanaceae; genus Capsicum; species Capsicum pubescens. Next base: position 116,989,328 of record CM061546.1, read on the forward strand.
TTCAAACATATGATTTTAGTGAACTAAAAATAAAGGAAGAGTCACATTCCTAAGTTACGAATATTCATGGAAAGAATTTGATCTTTAACCCCTTAGATGACCACTTTGAAGAAACCCTAGCCCAATTTTTCTTGAAAACCTTTAGAGAGAGTTTAGAGAATGTTTGATCTTGTAAAGTGTATAATGGATGACCAAAAGGTATTACAAGATGTAGGGTTTTAAGGGCTTGGGGAGGAAAATGTTCAGAATACCCTCAGCTTAAAGCTGTAAGAAGTCCGCAGGTGGCTATAAGTCAAGACATTGAGTTATCAAGTCATCAACACAATATACGAATCTTACAATTGAGTCATCACCAAGATAGAAAATTGGATACCACACGCTTTCCAACTTATGACTCCCTTGCCACAGTCATCACCAGACCATACGACTAGTATGGTCTAGTCGTGACCACCACAGAACAACAAGGGCTTAGACACTGGACAACATATGACTGGACCCTAACCACTTATCACATGATCATATGACTCATGAGGAGTCTCTAGTAACTAAGATAGAACTTAGCAAAAAATGCACTGGTTTAGTAACGACTTTGGTCCCTAGACCCTTCACCATACCGTACGACTCGTATGGTGAGTCGTTAATAGGTCACTGATCTCAAGCTATTGAAATTTTCAAGGGTCAAATCCTAGGGCATTTTAGTCTCCTCCACTTAGATAGGTCAAGGCAACACAAGCACGATTGGACTCCATATACCTCTACTCTAGACTTTAACTAAGTTAGAAAACAAAAATTCCAAGGTAATCAACCTTACCTTTAACAAAAATAGAAAACAAAGGTGATAAGAACATGTACATACTTCAAGCACAAAATTTTAAAATATAGAATAGGAATGGGTACTTGGACTTCATGTCCTTCTCGGCTTCCTAAGTAGCTTCCTCGATCTTTTAGTTCCACCATAGAACCTTCACAAAATCCATATCCTTCTGCAAAAGACAAACTTGACGATCTAAGATCCTCACTGGGACCTCCTCATAGGACAAATAATCCAAAATACCAAGGTCCTCCAAGGGAACAACCAACAAAGGATCACCCATGCATTTCTGCAACATGGACACGTGGAATACAGGATGAATGGAACTCATGCTAGAGGCCAAATCCAACTCATATGCAACATTATGAACCCTTCTAAAAATGAAGTACGGGTCAATATATTAGGGACTAATATTTCCCTTCTTCCCAAACCGCATCACTCACTTTATGAGAAACACCTTCCAGAACACCCACTCTAACCTCAAATTCCAAGTGCCTTCACCTAATGCCTGTATATGACTTTTGGCAACTTTGGGTGGTCTTAAGCCTATCTCGAATCAGCATCGCCTTCCCCATAGATTGGTGAACCAAATTTAGGCCAAACATCTCCACCTCACCAACCTCAAACCATCCAATGGGAGATCTACACCTCTGACCATACAATGACTTGAACAGAGCCATACCAATGCTAGAATGGTAACTATTGTTATAGGAAAATTCAATGAGATAAAAGCGGTCATACCAACTACCACCAAAATCAATTACACAAGCGCACAACATATCATCAAAAATTTGAATAGTTTTTTCCGCTTGCCTGTCTTTCTATGGGTGAAAGGTTGTGCTAAGGATCACCTTAGTCCCCTAACCACACTGAAAAAAGTGCTGAAGTGCAATCAAATATGAGTGCCATGATTCGAAATAATTGAGGCAGACGCACTTGCAATTTTACAACCTTCTGACGGAAAAACTTTGCATAGTCTTCGGTAGAATAATTAGTCCTCACTTGCAAGAAGTGAGCATACTTAGTCATTCTATCCACGATGACCCAAATGGAGTCACACTGATTTCGCGACCTTGGAAGACTGGTTACAAATTCCATATTAATTATCTCCCATTTCCACACCGGCAATTCAATCTCAAGGATTTGCCCACTGAGCCTCAAGTTCTCCACCTTCACTTGCTGACACACCATACACTTAGCAACAAAAATTAATATGTCTCTCTTCATATTATTCCACCAATATTCATCCTTGAGATCATGATACATCTTTGTTGTACAGGGATGAATCATATACCGTGATTCATGGTCCTCGGCCAAAATCTTGCCTCACAACCCATCAATATCGGGAACATACAACCTCCCTTGGTATCTCAATATACCATCACCACCGATCTCGAAAGCTATTACCTTTTGGGTACCCATATCATTCTTGATTTTTATCAAGAGAGGGTCTAATACTTGGTTCTCTTTTCTTTCCATACCAAGAGATGATTGTGCCACCTGTTGCAAAAAACACTACCATCTTCAGAGTCCAAGAGACGAACCCTAAGATTTTCCAAACGGTGAATATCCTTCACCAATTCTCACTTAGCCTTATCCACATGAGCTAGACTCCTCATGTATAACCTACTAAGAGCATCAACAACTATGTTAGCTTTACCTTGATTGTAGTAAGGACTCATATCATAGTCCTTCAGCAACTCGAGCCACCTTATTTGCTTAAGATTAAGATTTTTCTAAGTGAACACGTATTATAGGCTCTAATGGTCAGAAAAGATATCCACATGGACTCCATACAAATTGTGATGCTATATTTTAAATGCAAATACCACATCTTATAACTCCAAGTAATAAGTCAGATAATTCATGTTATAAACCTTTAACTATCTAGAAGCATAGGCCACCACCCCACCATGCTGCATTAATATACAACCAAGTCCCACACGGGGTGCATCACAGTAAACAACAAAACCATCAGTGCCTTAAGGCAAGGTTAAAATTGGAGTTGAGGTTGACTTATCTGTTAACTTCTCAAAACTACCCACACAAGCATCAGACTATAAGAACATCTCCTTCTTCTGAGTCAACTTGGTCAATGGGGTACCAATAGAAGAGAAACTTTCCATAAATCTCCTATAGTAACCGGCTAAACCCAAGAAGTTCTGAATATCGTTTGGAGTCATCATTTTAGGACACTTCTTAACTACTACAACCTTCTGAGGATCAACCATGATCCCCTCACTAGATATAACATGACCTAAAAATAAAACAACATTCAACCAGAATTCACATTTAGAAAACATAACATACAACTATTGATCTTTTAAGGTCTACAATACAATGTAGAGGTGATCGCATTATCCCCCTTACTCTTGGAGTCTGCCAAAATATCATCAATGAAGATAATCACGAACAAATCTAAAAACTGATGGAATACCTTATTCATCAAATCCATGAATGTCGTTGGGTATTAGTAAAACCAAAAGAAATAACCAAGAATTAAAAATGCCCATACCGAATGTGAAAAGCTGTCTTAGGGATATCCACCTCCCTAATATTTAACTGGTGATACCCTTATCAAAGATTGATCTTAGAGAAGAATTTGGTAGCCTGAAGTTGATCAAACAAATCATCTATCCTTGGGAGAGGGTACTTATTCTTTACTATCACCTTGTTTAATTGCCATTAATCAATACACATTAGAAGAGAACTATCCTTGTTACACATGAACAAGACAAGTACACCCCATGGGAACACACTTGGATGGATGAAACCCTTTTCTAAGAGATCCTTCAACTACTACTTGAATTCCTTCAACTCAGTTGGAGCCATTCAATATGGGGGAATAGAGATAGGACGAGTTTCCAAAAAAGGATCAATATCAAAATCATTGCCCTATCGGGAGGGACACTATGAAGATCTTCAGAAAAAACCTCCAAAAAATCACTAACCACGGGAACGAATATCAATAAAAGACCCTCCAAGTTAGAATCTTTAACCTGGAGCAAATGATAGCGAAATCCTTTGGAAATTAATTTTTGGTATCTAAGATACGATATAAACCTTCCCTAAGGCTCTAGAGAATTTCCCTCCCATTCAATAATTGGTTCATTAGGAAATTTAAACATGACCTTATGGGTCCGATAGTTTAAAGAAACATAGCACGACTGTAGCCAGTCCATCTCCAAAATAATATCAAAGTCAATCATCTCTATCACTATCAAGTCCATTAGAGCTTCCTTAATTCAAATAGATACCACACAACCCTTATAGACTCTCCTAGCAACCAAAAAGTCACCCACCAGGGTAGACACAGAAAAGGGATAAAAAATATACTCTGGATCAAAACCAAAATGCACAGCCATAAAAGGGGTCACCTAAGAGAAAAAAAGGACCCTTGATTAAGTAAATAGTACACATCATGATAAAATAGTTTCAACATACCAGTAACGACATCAGGAGATGCCTCAAAGTCCCGACGAGAAGCAATAGCATATAAGCAATTTTGGCCAGTGCTGATATAAGAACCAAAAGTAGCACCATTTGGTGTAGGAGCTAATAAAAAGGAAACAAGAACTTTATTGGCCCCAGAAGCAACCCTCAAAGGATAATCACACTGCAAATGGCCAATCTAATAATAATTAAAACATCAGTTTCTCTCTTTCTCACACTGTCCATGGTGAGGCAGACCACAAAATCTGCAAGAAGGATGTAATGGAATAGACTAAGCTCCAACTAGTCTGAGATTGGGCGCCCTGTGCCCTGTACCCTTCATCATGTCAAGAATAATGATCACCCGATGACTTCCGTTATGGATTACTAGCCATAAAGAAAGAACTACAACTCCCTCACTTCTTTTAGGCCACTCTCTTCCATCTCTACCACTCTGCTGTTAGCCTTCACCTTGATCAAAAAATCTAAATTTCTTACTCTGCCTCTTGCCACTCTCAACTTGCTTCTTCTATTCTTCCTCAACCTGCTACATATACATCACAAGTTGAGAAATATACATATCTTTGTTCAAAAAAGTATCCTTACTCTCTAAAATTAATTCATAGGATAAACCAAAAGAAAACATACGCATTTTAGCTCTCATACTTGACACCAACTCAGGAGCATACCTGGATAACTAATGGAATTTCAAGGAATACTCTTTGACTGACATCCTATTTTAAAATTCCTCTACTTTAGCCTCCCTCAACTCCTGAGAAAAGAATGGGTCCAAAAAGGTACTATAGAAAATATCCCACAGTAGAGAGTCAACATCATCTTCCCCAGAATAATCCTACTCTTCATACAACTGGTACGCCTTATCTTTCAATTGATTGGCAAAAACTCCAAACCTTCAACATCTAAATCATGCATAATCTAGAGGATCTTGTCCATCGCATCAATAAAAGCTTGACGGTCCTCTTCAACATTAACTCCACTAAAAGTTAGAGGACTCAACCTCATGAATTGGCCAACCCTTATAGCCTCAAAAGATGAAGTACTACGCTCGGACTGAGAAGCTACCAGCTGAGCCAACATATGAATAGACTAACAAAACTCTATGTCCGTTATATCAGCCTAAGGAGTTCAAGGAGTGCTAGATGGAACCAGTGGAATTCCAGGAGAGCAATCAGGAACTGGACACCTAAACCGGGTCTAAACCCTATAAGGAGGGCGCATCCCATTAACAATGTCCCCTAGTAGAATAGAGGAGTTTTCATAAGCTTCAGATCATCTGGGAGGCATGATCTAAAAAAGTGAGAAAATGAGAATTAAAGGAATCCAAGACCATATATTCTACAGCTCACAATAGAACAAAGAAATGGAAACATTCCTAATGTCGTGTAGCCTCTCTCTTTTTAGTGTGGCATGCTACACATATATAAAAGAGACTCTACTTGACATAACTTTGAGTCACTACCTGAGGCTACACCTAGTATGACAACGATGCTTACGGCCATAAGTGACCACAAGCTAACCCATTAGCTGGAACCTACTATGAGCACTGAACAAAACAGTAATATTCATATATGCAGAAGGTAAGCTAATAAGATACTATAAAATTGGATACTGAAATACGTATCAAAACATGTCTAAAATATTTTATAAAATAATAAAAACCAATTGTCTATCTGAAAATAACTGATGGAACTGAAATGATTGACTGGTTATCTAACTGATTATTTGAAAGCCTCTAAACAACATAAGGAGTTAATGGGACAAAACCCAACTAACTCCAACTGACTAAATGTAAGAAAGCACTGAAGTAATATAAATTAAAAAATAATGTCCTCGATGGATGAGGACTCACCGCTACTGATGCTGAGTAACGCTGAGCTGTCTAAGAGTGGTCGAGAAACTGTGCATTCAGACCTATGTTATAGTACAACATAGCACAAAGAAAAGTATGTGGTTAGTACTTTAAATGTACTGGTATATGAGATGAGGACTAGCTGAAATACATGAGGGAATTGAGCATAAATGCATGAGCATGTAATATCTGAGAATGCAAGACCAAGTATAAATATTTTTCTAAGATAATATGTAATCTGAAAGACTGAACGTTGTATAGCTGAATAACTGAGAATCCTTATGCTTGGTCAGGAAAACCTAAATAAAAATACACTGACTACTGTACTGAGACAGTGGGAGGTATCATATAACCGACATGCCCCAATCTGAGCTAATCAGGGTCAAACCTATAACCCCAGTTAGAAGGGTGTCAGTACCTTTCCATGAGTACTAACACATGGTTATGTTGTTCCACTAAATTAGCATCCCGAAGGACTAACGAGTTACCCTCTACAGGTAGGTGCTATCATGAGAGATGGTCAACTCTCAACTATCAGGAAGACATCTCAAACCTACGCTGGCTACATAGTTCTGGGACTCAGGGACTGTTACTAAAGGTCACACCCTCTACTGGCCGGTGAGCCCTCATCCCTAGGTTCTATAAATGCTAAATCCTACTTCCAACTGAACTGACACTGGCAATGGACTAAACTAAACTCGAATGAACATTATTACATAACTGATAGTGCTCATCATGATCATAAATATTTGAATAAATAATAAGACTCATGGTTTCAACGATATTACTTGAAATATCTGAAATCATGTAAAACACATAGGTATAAGGTATTCATAACCCTCCAACACTGAATGACCATAAAGCATGATATCAACATTTAAAAATATAGGATGGAAATCCTAGTTCAAAGACCTAAAACCAAGAAATTTCATCAAATATGTGAGAATCATGAACTTGAACATAGGAATGTGTTATCATCATGATTACATAGCTAAATTCATAAATTGGGGATTTAACATAAAATTAACTTGAATCATGACATGGGAAATTATAGTTTAAAACATGAATTAACCTAATCTTTCATGGAATCATACGTGACCATGAAATTGAGTTCAATTACTAAGGGAAGTCATATATTTAACCCATCTTGAACACATAAAACTCTATAGTAATAGAAAAATCAATAATTTAGTTTAAAAGAAGTTTTTTGGGCTCGATGGGTGAATGGGACCCGTGGATGAACATCCCACATACCTAAAGTAGAAGCTTTGGGGAATTTTCCTTGAAGTTTTTCTTGACCTTGAGAAACCCTAGATGCTTGGGGAAGATAAAAAAACTATTTTCTCTTGATTTTATTTAGTAAATTGTTATTTAATAATATAAATTGGGGATTTGGGGCCTTTTATACCACCCCTTGTGAAGCTAAAATGATAGGGATTTAGATTTTAATGGTGTGGGTAAAGACATAAAATCTCTTAGAAAAATATGAAAAAAATCGCATTCCCAGTTGGTATGAGTCAACTTTATGACTCGTATGTTAGGGTATGACTAGACTGTTGACTTGTAAGCTTGGCAGATTTCTAAGAACATGTACTAGTCTAGATACGGGTCATACTTCCAACTCATAAGATTCCTATATGATTTAGTAAAGTCACTCATAAGTTGGATAGACAACTTAGGGAACAAACACTGCTATTGATAAGATTTCTCTTTATAAGAGTCGTACATTTGTATAAGACTAGATACCCCCATCTCATATCCTGGATAGAGACTCAAGGGGTCAATACTGATATCCATACAGCTGGGTTTATATGACTCGTACCCCTCTTGACGACCCTTGGGGTCAAGTCATACCTATTACAAAATGTTCAACATGCTATACTGACTGAGGTACGAGTCCAACATACGACTTATACACTAGGGTACGATTGAGGATCATAAGTTGTATGTTGCACAGAGACTAGAAAAGATATAGGATATTACAATATCTACCCTTTGGGAACATTCTCCCTTAAATAAGACTAGTTATATTGAGACCACTAAGAAAACTGAGATCATATACTGAACATGCATGACTTCAAACATGATTACCTAACCGAGTCTGAAACATGATACAAGAACCAAACTGATTTTGTGAATGCATGCAATGACATGATATTGGTTACATAGCTGAAATTGAGAATGAAAAAGCGTCAAACTAAGGAAAATCATTACCTCAAGCCAAATCTGAGTTTTTCAAAGAAAAGTTGAGGGTACTTGGTTCGCATATCTATTTCTTCTTCCCAAGTATCTCTCTCAACAAATTGATTCTGCCAAAGAAATTTAACCAAGGGAACTTCTTTATTCCTTAGCCTACGAATCCGACGATCAAGGATCACAATTGGGACTTCCTCGTAGGAAAGGCTATCCTTAACGTCCATATCTTCTAAAGGAAGAACTACCACCGAATCACCAATACATTTTTCAACAAAGAAACATGAAATACCGGATGTATTTATGCTAAATTTATAGGAAACTCTAGCTCATAAGCTACTTTCCCAAAATGACTCTAGATTCTATACGGGACAACATAGCGGGGACTGAGTTTTCCCTTCAATACAAATCACTTCGCTCCCTTTATAGGCAAAATTTTCAAATAGACCAAATCATCAACCTCAAACTCAAGATCTCTTCTCCTCACATATGCATAAGATTTCTAACGGCTTTGGGAAATATTTAGCCTCTCTTGTATCAACTGAACTTTCTCCATCACATCAAAAACTAAATTTGGACCTATCAAAGTAGCTTCATCTACCTCAAACCAACCAATAGGAGATCTTCTTCTCCTTCCATAGAGAGCCTTAAATGGATCCATTTGAATAATAGAGTGATAGTTGTTGTTGTGGGTAAACTCAATCAAAGATAAGTGGTTATCCCTACTTTCTTCAAAGTCAATAGCACATGCCCTCAACATTTTCTCTAAGGTGTGAATGTCCTCTCTGCCTGACCATCTGTCTGGGGATTAAAATTTATACTAAGATGAACTTGGGTACCAAAACCCTTCTAAAAATCCTTCCAACATTGAGAGGTAAATTGAGTACCTCTTTCTAAAATGATAGACAATCAGACCCCATGCAATTTCACCAACTCCCTAAGGTAAAGACTGTCATAATCCTCAACTGAGTACAAAGTATGAACTGGCAAGAAATAAGTCCATATCAATTCATGTTGACAACACATACGAGGCAACCCAGTAACAAAATCCATGTTCACTACTTCCCATTTCAAAGTAGGATGCTAAACTCCTGTAAGGTACCACTAGGACTTTAGTCCTCAACCTTGACTGCTAACAATTTAGACACTTAGCGACAAACCCTGCAATATCCTTACTGGAAGCATTATATTAATCTACAAATCCATTTGAACTATCTAGAAAAGTCAAGACTGGAGCGAAAATGAGTCGAGTCTTCAACTCCTGAAAACTCTTCTTGCAAGAATTTGGCCACTGGAATTTGACCTTCTTCTGAGTAAATTAAGACATGGGGGATAAAATAGAAGAAAACCATTCAACAAATAACCTGTAATAGCTAGACAAACCCAATAAACTCCTAATATCTGATGGAGAGATTGGTCAACTCTAATGCCATCACTAAAAATAATATGGCTAAGAAAAGCTACTAATCTTAGCCAAAATTTGCACTTCTTAAATTTGATAAATAATTGATGAGCTTTAAGGGTCTGCAACACAATTCTTAGATGGTCTGCATGGTCATTCTCACTACTGGAATATACAAGTATATCATCGATGAAGACTATGACGAACATGTCCAAGTACTATTTGAACATCCTATTCATTAAGTTTATGAAAGCTACACGGGCATTCGTTAGTCCAAAAGACATAACTAGGAATTCGAAGTGACCATACTGAGTTTTGAAAGTTGTCTTCAGAATGTCATATTCTGTGACTCTAAGTTGATGATAGCCGAATCTGAGGTCTATCTTTGAGAAATAATTGGCACCCTAAAGTTGGGTGAACAAGTCATCAATTTTTGGGAGTGGATACTTGTTCTTTATTGCAATTTTTTTCAATTGACGGTAGTCTATGCACATTTTGATAGAACAATCTTTCTTAAGAACGAATAATATTGGAGCGTCCCATGGAGAAACATTGGGCCTTATTCAACCCTTATCTAAGAGATATCTTAATTATTCTTTCAACTACTTAAGCACAGCTGGAACCATTTAGTAAGGTGGAATAGAGATAGACTGGGTATTTGGAAGGTGATCTATTCCAAAGTCAATTTCCATTTCAGGAGAAACTTCAGGAAGATTTTTAGGACATATCTGGAAGCACCCTTACAACTAAAACTGACTTGAGACTTGGAGTTGCAGAACTTTATACTTTGACTCGAACAAGATTGTAAACACACCCTTTAGATATAATCTTTCTTTCTTTAAGATAAGAAAGAACCTGTCACCTAAGCACTGAAGTATTACCTCTCCATTCAATGACCCATTCATTAGGAAACTAAAAATAAACAACTCTATTTCTACAATCAACTGAGGCATAGCATGAGTGGATCCAATCCATGCCGAAAATAACATAAAAATCGGTCATCTCTAACTCTACAAGATTAACTGAGGTGATTTTCTGAGATACTATGACCGGGCAATTTCTATATACCCATTTGGCTATAATAAATTTACCCACTGGGTAGGCACTGAGAAAGGTTCTACTAACGTTTTGGGATTGATATAAAAATTGATTGCTAAATAAGAAATTACAAAAGAAAGTGAAGCTCCGAGATTTAACAATGCATAAACATAAAGATGGAAAACCTATGATGTACCCATTAGCACATCAGGAGAACTTTCCTGATCATGCCGAGTCTGGAGTGCATAAAATATGTTCTAACACTGCCTACTAGTAGAACTAGAAGTAGCACCCTACTGAGTCGGGCGACCTGCTGGAGCTGAAGAATAATTGGATTAACCATGCTGACCAGCCCTCTGGTAGTCCCTAACTCTGTGGCCTGGCTTGCCACATCGAAAAAACCCATTACTACCAGCTTTACACTAACCCTAATAATTCCTACGAAACTTCTTGTAGAGTGGATTAGTACGACCATTGTTCGCACAAACCTGGGACTTAGAGCTTGGCGCTCTATCCCGAATGTCTTTCCTAAACTTAGGCACTAGCTCACTAGCTAAAGATAGAGCTGGGACAAAAAATTACTAATGGAACTGGGAATGGCTACTACCTTCTGACCTTGGATAAGAAAAGTTAAAACTACCTATTCTGGCCTTCTTATTGTCTCTATCTTTCTTCTTACGTTTTTCCTCCTAAATCTATTAAGTATGAACCAATAGCCTAGATAGGTCCATCTCCTTAATCAACATAGAAGTCCTACACTCTTTAACCATACTATCAGCTACACCAGATACAACTTACTTATTCAAGAACTATTGTCTGCCACCATAGAATGAGCATACCTCACCAACTGAGTTAAATTAAGTAAGTGCACCTTCACACTCATACTACCTTACTTCAAATTAATGAACTCCTGCACCTTAGCTTTCCTCAACTATAATGGAAATCATCTATCTAAGAAATCCATGGCAAACTTCTCCCACTCAATAGGCCCTAGCTCTACACCTCGGTCCTCTTTCCACTACTTAAACCAGGTATAAGATATATCATACAACTGATATAAAGCCAACTATGCACTCTTATTCGAAGTGATTCCCATGATATCGATCACCTTTTGTACCATATCTTCAAAATCATGTGGATCCTCTTTAGACTTGGATCCCAAAAAAGGGAGATTCATCCGGGTGAAATCTCGAATCCTAATTGCAGCCATATTTGCCACTAGATTAGGTAGTGAAACAACTTGGTGGTTGTTCTAAACAGATATAGAATGGGCTAAGGTAGAGAAAGAGGCCTTAAATTTTGTGTGAGAGACATGCTCATTCAGGGGATCTTTCTAAACAGGTGGTGGTGCGGGTTGATCCTTATTCCTTATTCTGTTACTTCTTCTTGGAAACATTGTCTATAAATGGAATGAAGTATTAGTTAGAAAGTTTAAGTAGATATCATTCTCTTTCGCATGACATGAAAAATAGAAGAAGGGAAACTTTCCTAAAATATTTCATAGCCTCTTGTCCCTAAGTGTGGCACGCTTTACACCCATGCACAAGACTCTACTCAACGTAATTTTCAGACTCCCTAGGAAACTTGAAAACCTTAGGCTCTGATAGCAAGTTTTGTCACAACCTGAGGCTACCCCCTAGTCGTAACAACAGTGCTTATGGATACAAGTGACCACAAGCTAACCCATGAGCTGGTACCTGTTGTGAGCACTGAACAAAATAGTAAAATATCAGGTGTGTGGAAGGTATGCTGATCAAAAACTATAAAACTGGATACTAAAATACATAACAAAACATGCCTGAAATATTTTATAAAATACTAGAAACCAATTGTCTGTCTAAAAATAACTGATGACACTGAAATGACATACTAACTGTCTAACTGATTTTCTGAAAGCCCCTAAAATCATGAAGAGTTGATGGGACAAACCCCAAACTAACTCAACCTGACTAAACATAAGAAAGCACTAAAGTAACTACAATATATAAATCATGTCTTCAATAGATGATGACCCCCACTACTGTTGCTGAGTAATGCTGAGTTTTCTAAGAGAGGTCGGGAAACTATGCATTCGAACCTATGTTATAAGAAAACACAGCTTAAACAAAGGTATGCAGTTAGTACTTTGAATGTATTGGTATATGAGATAAGGACTAGATGAAATGCATGATGTAACTGAGCAAAAATACATGAACATGTAATATCTTAGAATGCAAGACCAAGCATAAACATATTTCAAAGATAATTTATAATCTGAAAGTCTTAAAGATGTATAGAAGAATAACTGAGAATCTGTATGCTTGGTCAGGCCAACCTAAATTAAAATACACTGATTACTATACTGAGACTATAGGAGGTATCATATAACTGACATGCTCGAATCTGGGCTAATCGGGGTCTAACCTATAACCCCAGTTAGAAAGGTGTTAGTACCTTGCCACGGGTACTAACACATAGCTGTGTGGATCCACTAAACTGGTGTCTTGAATGACTCAGGATTCACCCTCTACTGGCAGGTTCTCTTATTAGATATATCTCAACTCTTAACTGGCAGGAAGGCATCTCAAACCTATGCTGGCTATGTAGTTTTAGGACTCAGGGATAGCTAATAAAGGTCATACCCTCTACGGGTAGGTGATCCCACATCCCTGGGTTCACTCAATGCTAAATCCTACTCCCAACTGAACTGACACTGGCACTGGACTGAACTAAACTCAACTAAACACTATTAGTTAATTGATAGTGCCCATCATGATCATAAATATCTTAGTAAATAATAAGACACATGGTTTCACTGAATTATTACCAGAAAGATCTGAAATCATGTAAAACATGTAGGTATCAGGTGTTTATAATCCGTAAGCACTGAATAGCCATAAATCATGATATCAACACTTAAAACTTTAGGATGGAAATTATGGTTCAAGTACCCAAAATAAAGACATTTCATAAAACATGTGATAATCATGAACTTAAACATGGGAATGTGTTATACATAGTAAATCAACATGATTACATGGCTAAATTCATAAATTAGGGATTTAACATGAAATTCACTTGAATCATGACATGGGAAATTATAGTTTAAAACATGAATTAACCTAATATGTTATGGGATCATACGTGAACATGAAATTGAGTTTAATTACTAAGGGAAGGCATATATTTAACCCATCTTGAACACATAAAACTCTAGTAAGAGACAAATCCATAATTTAGTTGAAAAGAAGGTTTTTGGCCTCGATGGGTGAATGGGACCCATGGATGAACATCCCACTTACCTGAAGTATAAGCTTTGTGGAAATTTCTTTAAAGTTGTTGTTGACCTTTATAAACCCTAACTAATTGGGGAAGATGAAAAAACCTTTTTTCTCTTGATTCTATTTAGTAAATTGATGTTAATGATGTAGATTGGGGACTTGGGGCCTTTTATACCACCCCTTGTAAATCCAAAATGATAGGGGTTTGTATTTTAATAGAGTGGGGAAAGACATAAAAGACCCTAGAAAAATATGCATAAAAATTGCATTCCTAGTCTGTATGAGTCGACCTTACGACTCGTATGTTAGGGTACAACTGGACTGCTGACTCATAAGCTTGGAAGATTTCAAAAAACATGTACTGGTCTTGATACGAGTCATTCTTCTAACTCGTAAGATGCCTATATGATATGGTAACGTCACTCGTAAGATAAACGGATAATTTGGGGAACCAACACTACTATTGATATGAATTCTCTCTATATAAGTCATACCTTTGTATACGACTAGATACCTCCTCTCATATACTAGATATAGCCTCAAAGGGTCAATATTGATGTCTATACGGCTGGGTTTATATGACTCATACTCCTCTTGACAACCCATGGGTTCAAGTCTTACCTGTAATATAATGTTTAGCATGCTATACTAACTAAGGTACGAGTCTAACATACGAGTTATATATTGGGTATGACTGAGGATTATAAGTCGTATGCTATATAGAGACCAAAAAAGATACAGGGTATTAACCTTTGTGGACACCCAATTGACCATGAACCTAGGGCTCTGATACTACCTTTTTCATGACCCAAACCTGGGACTGGCTGTGATGTGTAACTCAAGTCCCACATGGACCAGAGATCGCCCACTTCACCTAATCGAACCAACACCACAACTCAAATATTGGATGAATTCCAAACATATAACAAGATAGTAGATAATAAAACTAATTATAATTTATGATATGTCTATACCAACCACTAGTAATCGGACAACCATCTATCACCAAAATAATAAACCTAACCAACAAAGTCCACAGTAGTCCAACAAAGCCTCTACCATACCGAACGTCAATAAAATATTAGTACATGACCCCAATAATAACCAAAATCAATATCAAAAATATAGTTAGAACGTAAAATAAAGAAGCCACAAAATGAAATGGGCTCTTTCGAAGGATAGAAGCTCACCACTTCAATCTGACTTACTAGGTGATCTCGAATCCAAGTCACTAAGTAGTAGATGTGGTAGTATGGTCAGTTCCTACATCGTGTGAGGATACAATGTTTGAAGACAGTGAGTAGTTAGAGAACTAAAATATAAATTAGGGATAAGGGAATAAAATAATGTATGATAACAGTTCAAAACCTATTCAACATCTAATATATAATATCATATGAATTACATATACACATATATAATACCACATGTAGGGGTAGAGACCAAGGCTTACAATGACCTTTGAAAACCTTAACATGGGCTTTGTAGCACAATCATTATATAATAAAGTGCCTACGGGCTATAGGGGCCCAGCTCTCCCATAGCTGGCAGAGCCCCAATGCATGTAACCGCATGAACCAGAGAATATCCATATCCGTATATGCCTTTATGGGGGACTCAAACCTCCCAAAATAATCAAGGTGACTTAAGCACTTATGTAAACAATATAGGGGACTCAAACCTCCCATTTATATATTTATTTAGGGTACTCGAACCTCTCGTTCATATAGATACCCACACTGGCTAGCTCGATTTCCAGTGTTAGTCCTTTGGAATCCACTTTAACATCCTGTTACACATCCTAATTTTAAAGACCAATTAAAATATTCATTACATATACACAACCATTAATACAGTTACTTACGAATGACATCCCGTTGGTCTTATTATACAAAACCCACTTGCAAGTGTACAATATGCCATAACCATTACTAATTATCTTGGGACTCAAACCAATTATCTAAAAAAGGCATCAATTCAATTCAATATTTAGGGACTCGATCCTATTTAGTATTTCAAATAAATTTATAGCCAAAAAGGACTTCATAAAAATACTTACCAATGATAAACATTCTTAGTCCAATGCTTTAGTTTAAAGAATAATTCAACATGTGAAGTTTATTCTCATTGACATTTTCACAAACAGGTTGAGGGCATACCATTATCAAAGACAAAAACCAACAAATTTATGGTTAAACATGACTTATTTATTAAACCACAATTCCCATGTACCCTCATGTGTATAACCATAATCAAAACATGTGTAATCATAATTTAAACCATGAGAAAATAATACTCAACATTATGCATTCAAACCCTCAACCATGGTTTTCAAACCATTTATGACTCATGAACAATATTTTAAACATATGATTTTAGTGAACTAAAAATGAAGGAAGAGTCACATGACTGAGTTACGAACATTCATGGAAAGAATTTGATCTTGGATTACCAATTTGAAAAAAACCTAGCTTAATCATCTTGAGAAGTTTTAGAGAGTGTTTGATCTTGTAAAGTGTGTAATAGGTGGCCAAAAAGTATTATAAAATATAGGGTCTTAAATTCTTGGAAAGGGAAATGTCCAGAATACCCTCATGTTAAATACTGTAAAAAGTTTGTAGGTGGCTATGAATCAAGCCATTGAGTCATCAACACAACATACGACTCTTAAAATTGAGTCATCACCAAGATAGAAAATTTAACACCACACACTATCCTACTTACTACTCCCTTGCCTTAGTTGTCACAGACCATATAACTAGTATGGACTAGTTGTGACCAACACAAAACAACAAAGGCTTAGAAATTGGACAATATACGATTGGACCCTAACCACTTGTCACATAATCATATGACTTGTGATGAGTCTCTCATAATAAAAATAGAACTTGGCCAAAAATGCACTGGTTTGGTAATGACTTTTACCCTAGACCTGTCACCACACTATACGACTCATATGGTGAGTCATTAATAAGGAAGTAAGCCCAAGCTCAGGAAATTTTAAAGGGTCAAAGTCTAGAGTGTTTTAATGGTACACACTATATATATTTTGGAATGGCTATCGCCTTGGGTTCTTTAGCCTTTCCTTAAAATTTTCTCTGTTCGCGCGGCTAACATGCTTTGGGACCCTTTTAGTAGGGAGAGCTCAACCCATATAGCCCATAGGTTCAATTAGGGCAAAGTGATCTATACAACTTATGTTAATGGTTTAAAACCCTTATGTTCATGACTTTTGTCACTATCCCTGCATCCTATATATATGTATATGAATGTGGTGCATATGGATTTTGATGGTTTATCTGGTAATGGCATTATCTTATCACTTTTCCTAAGTTACATGATAGTGCTTATCCCACAAACTATCCCTGGATGCTATATCATTTCATGATGTAGGGTCTGAAGGTTGTTCTATTTCACCTATGTAGCATAAGGTGGTTTGGTATATTTACTGAGTTGTTATGAAGAGGTAAGCCTCTGTATTTCATAAAGAACGACCATTTCTTCTAATTTCTTATTTCTTAGTATTTTATTTTGGATTTTTTTAATCATGGTCAGGGGTGGGTGCATGTTCTGACATAGTTTGATATTTTGGTTTTAGAGGCTTTTATGGATAAGTGTGGGTTGGATTATTGGATTTGACTCTTAGACTTTTATTTGATATAGTTTTCTTTTATTACTATATTGATTAGATTCCAGTTTACTATTTTTACTGTGTTCTACATTTTAGGCTAAGGGGGTGATCTCCGGCTCATGATGGACTTGAGATACCTGTCATGACTAGGCCCTAGTTCAAGTTGTTACAATCTTTGTATCAGAGTACTCTTTAGTGTCTTTGGGTGTCGATAAAGATTTGTCGAGCAGAGTTCCTTTTATGGTTTCTTAGCTTGCCATACTTATAAGGGGGAGGCTACAAGAAATTTAAGAATATTTCCCTTTCTTGTGTTCTATTTTGGGTTATAAAGTCTAGTGCTATGAAACTTCTCTAACTCCTGGATTACTTGCATTTCATATCATTCCTCATTGAAGATCTGACAGTCAGAGAAACTCTGTTGGTCCTATTGTTATACCTGAGCAAAATATAGAGGTAACTCGCCCTGTTTATTGAGTGCATACCCCATCTAAGTCCCTACTCCTAGTTGTGTCTCCCTACATAGAGTTCCATCAATACCTACAAGTCTTCCCCAGTCCTTTCGTGCTAGTGAAACTTATACTCAGTCACCTCAGGGAGATATTTCTAATGCAGATTTATGTTAGTTTATTTGTATGCTTACCCAGATGGTGGAATCATAGTTTTGTTAGTCTGATTATGTTGGTTTTATTTCTTATTCATCTAAGTTCACTCGAGTTGTCAAGTTTATGATATTAAATCCCCTAACCATTACAAACTCTAAGGTTGAGGAAGATCCTTAAGGATTTATTGATGAGATGGAGAAGATTTTCAAGGTGATGTATGCTACTAATTTTAAAGGTGTAGATTTGTTGTGAATCAATTAAAAGATATGGATTATGAATGGTATGAGGAGTAGGAATAATTAAAAGGTGATGACGCTCAGCAGGCAGTATCGTATGACTTTTCAGGTGCTTTTCTTGATAACTTCTTTTCTCAGGAGTTGAGGGAAGCTAAGGTTAAAGATTTTGTGAACTTAAAGCAATGTATGGTGAGTTTGAATGAGTATGCTTTGGAATTTTAGTAGTTGTCTCATTATGCTTTGGAGTTGGTGTCTAACATGTGATCCATAATAAGGGAGTTTGTTTCTAGTTTGTCCCATGATTTGGTGCTAGAGTGTAAGGCTACAATGTTAAACAATGATATGAACATTTTCATGTTGGTGGTTCATATATAGTAGGTAGAGGATGAAAAGAAGAAGCAGGTAAATATGGGAGAGAGGAAAAGTAAGTTTAGATATTCAAAGTGGCATGGGAGTCAACAAAATATTAGGAGAGATGGCAGATAGTGGACCAAGAAAAAGCATTAGGTGAGTTCTTGTTTGTCAGCAAGTGTTTTTTATCCTAAGACTTTAAGTGTTCATCATTTTAAAACAAGCAGTGGTCCTAACGAACAGGGTGCCCACTCTCAGGCAAGTAGAGCTCAGTCAGTCCCACCTTTTTCTCCCTATCATTTTGGTGGGAAACTTTACTACAGCTTTGCGATGAAAGAAGGAACTTGTTTTTCAATTGTGGTTAGCCTGGACATATACAAAGGAATTTCCCTATGTCTAAGGTGTCCACTGGTCCTAATAAGATTTTGGTTACCACTTCTACGGCTCTATAACTAAGGGCTCTACTTCAGATACCGGCACAGTCCGAAATCATCTCTATGCACTTGCCAATCAACAAGAATCTAAGGCATCCCTAGATATTGTTACATGTATGTTACAAATTTTCTCTTGTGATGTTTATTATTTTCTTGATCTAGGATCTACCCTTACTTATATGACCCCTAATATGGTTATACATTTTGGTTTTGGTCTTGAAAATAATTTTGACCAATTTTTTATTTCTATCCCGATGGATGATTAAATTATTGATGGAAAAATCTAATGGGTTTGAGTGGTGTCCATCTTTCAAAGGGAGACATTAGTGGATTTGATAAATCTCAACATGGTAGATTTTGAGGTTATCTTAGTGAAGGATTTGCTTCATCCGTGCAATGCTTCTCTTGACTATAGGACTCGAAAGATCAATATTAATTTCCCTAATGAACTATTAAATGAATGGGAAGGGATTTCCTTAATACCCAAAGAGAGGTTTATCTCCTATCTTAGATCTTAGAAATTGATTTCCAAAGGGTGTCTGTATCATCTAGTTTGGGTTAAGGATTATAATTTTAGGGTTCTCTCTTTGCAATCTGTTGCTGTGGTTAATAAATTGCCTAAAGTATTTCTCGATGATGTTCTTAGAATTCCTCCTGATAGGGAAATAGATTTTGGGATTGATCTTCTACTGAATACTTATCCTATTTCCATTCCTCTTTATAGGATGGCCTGGCTAAGCTAAAAGAGCAATTAAAGGATATTCTAAATAAGGGCTTTATTCGTCTTAGTGTTTCTCTGTGGGGTGCTCCTGTACTTTTCGTGCAAAAGAAAGATGGGTCTCTTCTAATATGTATAGAAAATTACTAGTTGAACAATAAGTACCCTCTTCCTAGGATTAATGACCTATTCGACCAACTTTAGGGTGCAAGGTGTTTTTCTAAGATTGATCTTCGTTTGGGCTATCAAAAAATGAAATTTGGGAGGTATATATTCCCAATACTGGGTTGTGTTTTGATAAAATATGTTAAGGTTGTGGCCTTTGCTTCTAGACAACTTAAGGTTCACAGGAGGAATTACCCAACTCATGATCTAGAGTTGGTAACTATGGTTTTTGATCTAAAGATCTAGCACCGTTATCTATACGGGGTGTATGTAGCTATTTATTCAGTCCATGAAAACCTGTAGTATATGTTTACTCATAAGGAGTTGAATCTCAAACATAGGCAGTGGCTCAAGATACTTAAGGATTATGGCATGAGCCTTAACTACAAAATAGGTAAATCTAATGTTACAGGTAAATCTAATATTACTATTGATTCTCTTAGCAGGATATCTATGGAAAGCTTATCTTATCTTAATAAGAAGAAAAGAGGGTTGGTGAAGGATAATCATCAGTTGGCTAACTTGGGGTCTTGTTTCTTGGATTCTAAGGATTAGAAGTTGATAGTTCAAGATATGGTTAAATCATCTCTTAACATTAAGGTGGAGGAGAAGTAGGTTTGGGATCCCATACTAATTCATATTAAGGATGATCTAAGTCAACAAAAGGTTATGGTATTTGAGATTGGGGTGATGGCATTTTGAGGTATTAAGGAAATTATGTGTTTGTGATATCGATGGGTTTCAGGAAAGAATTATGACCGAGGATCATGAGTCTAGATATACAATTCATTCGGGTTCAACTATGATGTATTATGACTATAAGGAAATCTACTAGTAAAATTATAGGAAGAGAGATATGGTAAATTTTGTTGTCTTATGTGGTTTGTCAGCAAGTCAAGGTAGAACATTTTAGATTGGTGGTATGTCTCAAGAGATAGAGTTGCATATGTGGAAATGGGAGATGATCAATATGGATTTTATTATGGGTCTTCCACAGTCTAGCAATTAGATGATTCTATTTGAGTCATTGTGAATAGGATGACTAAGTCTGCTCACTTCTTGCCTGTGAAGACTAACTTCTCAGGAGAGGAATATGCCAGATTGTTCATTCAGGCTATACTCGAATTCCATAGAGTGCCAAAGACCATTATTTCAGATTGAGGCCTGTAGTTTTCCTCTAACTTTTGGTGTTCATTTTAGAAAGGTTTGGGTACTCAGGTGAACCTTAGCACTGATTTCCTCCCTCAAATGGATGTATAAGAAGAACAATCTATTCAGACTTTGGCGAATACGCTAAGGTCATGTGTGATTGATTTTAAGGAAAGTTGGATAGATAATTTTCCTCTTATTGAGTTTTCTTACAATAGCAATTATCATTCAAGTATTTAGATAACTACTTTTGAGGCTCTCTATGGTAGAAGGTGTAGGTCTCCATTTGGTTGGTTTGAGGTTAGTGAGTCCAGGTTGTTTCATCCTGACTTGGTTCACCAAGTGATGGAGAAGTTTAAAGTGATTAGAGAAAGAATTAAAATTATTGAGAGTCGCAAAATGTCTTATGCGGATGTGAGGCAAAGCGAGTGTGAATTTGGGGTTTGAGTTTGATAAGAAGGGGAAGCTCAATCCCTTCTACATTGGTCCTTATCAGGTTGTGAGCAAAATTAGAAATGTTGCATATGAATTGGATTTGCCTGCGAGTTTTGCTTCTATTCATCCTATTTTCTTTATGTCTATGACAAAACCATGTATGGGTGATCATTGTTTTATAGTACCTATTGATGATGCTGGTGTTTTAGATTCCTTATCTTATGAGGAAGTCTCTATTGAAATATTGTATAGGCAATTTTGTAGATTGAGGACTAAAGATATAGCCTCGGTAAGAGTGCTTTGGAGGAATCATAAGGTTGAAGAAGCTACTTGGGAAGTTGAGGAAGATATGAGAACCAAATACCCATTCTTATTCCCTATGCCAGATGAAAATTCTTGAGGTATGATTTTGAAACACCCTAGGATTTGGTCCTTAGAAAATTTCTTAATTTTTAATCTTCTGGACATGATAAGATGAGGGGTACTTATCGTATGATTAGGGTACGGTTTAGGGTCCTCAACTCATAAGTTGATCAATAAGGTTTGGGTGGTTTCTATCCAAGGTACGAATGGATCATACTAGGTTTATGTTAGGGCACTAGTGGTATGATGCCAAACCTTATGATGCCCTAAGTCGATCTTAGAGAAGTCTATTTTGCCTAAGGCACGATTCTAGGGTACTTTTTGTAAGCTTAGGTATGAGTTGGCCTTGGTGGTCGAATATTAGAATGTGGTGGGGTCCAAAGGATGCCTAGTATACAAGTAGTGGGTACCACACATATGATAGTGCACGCTTGGTGGGGGTGTGGTCGTACCTTCTTGTGAGAACTTTATACATTTTAAGTTGATACTAATATGGATATTTCCCCTCTTAACCTCTCATAACCCTATGACATAAAGCACCATTTTAGGACTTTTTTAACCTATTTGCAATCAATCAAACTCTCTTAAACACTCTAAAATTCTCTCAAGGCTCGTGGGTCAAGAAAGGCTAGGGTTTCCTTCAAGGTGGTTAATTAAGACTCATAAGGGTGGTTTCTCTTCGTCTTCTTCATTATCTAAGTAATGTTACTCCTCCCTTATTGTTAGTTCAACTAAAGTCATCATTTAATGTATGGTTTTTATGGCATAATTATGGTAAAGTTTTGGGTTTTGAATTATATGTTTGGGGTTTTGGTTATAAAAGGTTGTTTATGTCTTTCCCATGTATTAATTATGTGTTTTTCTATTTTAATCGTAGTTTGAACATGTGGTTATATGGGTATGGTTAATTGGTTCAATTGGTACTTGGTTTTGGTTTTGGAAAATATATACCTTCCATATGCTTGATAAAATGCCTTTGAGAATGCTTTTGTTTCATTATTGAAAACTTTGCATGGTATTAAGTGGTAATGGAACCCTTAATTTGTTTGGATGGTTTTAAATAGTTAAATAGTAAGGTCTTGGTGGTCATAGTTATGGTTTAATTGAAAGCCTTGTATGGTACATGGGAATCCCCTAAGCAAACATAACAATGAACTACTTGTGGGGTACATGGGAATCCCCCAAGAAAACTTAATGATAATGGAATCTATAGGTACATTGGAATCTTTTTTCTTTAAAAAGGTTTGCTAAGGACATTACTTGCAAGTTATAGTTGGTATGATGATACCACTTCTTATAGCCTTGGTTAATATTAAATGGAATTGGTGGTTTGGTTGTGTTCTAAATATTTTAATTAGGCAATAATAGCGGGGTGTTGTAACTAACCGAGAAGGTGTGAGTCCAATGGAGGAACACTAGAAACTCACATTTGCCGACAAGCGGATTGGTCATGGAAACCACATACTCTACTTATGGGGTACGTAAGAATCCCCTAAGTTACACTTGTATACATGTATCATAGAGTTCGAAGGGCACAAGAGAATCACTTACTCCTATGGTATCTTTAGTTCGTGCGGCTACACGCATTAGGGCCTATTCAGAGAATAACACTAGACCCATATAATCCATAGGTGGTTCTAGGATGGTTAATCTTGACAAACCCAGGTTAAATGGTTTGTAAGGCATGCTAAACCCAGTTCCCTTTCCCGGCATGAATTATATATATATGGATGGTTGTGAATGTATATGGTTGTTTACTTGGCTTTATAGGTTGACATTACTTTATCCATATCTTAATTACTTGCTAGCGTTCACCCACTAACCCATCTTCGGGAAGCTGTATCCCCATGCGATGCAGGAATCGTCCATACTACTCCTCCTTCTCAGTGATTAAATTTGGGATCAACTTGTGTTGGATTAGAGTAGTGAGATTCCATACTCCGAAAGGCTCCATCATGGATTTCTTTACACATTTTAGTCATTTCATAGACTTTGGTTTTAGATATAGTTTGGGGTATATCCCGATCGGATATGGTTTTACTTTTGGATAGAGGCTTTGTGAGATAACTATCGGTTGGTATGGTCGGTGTCAGTATTGGTGTCATCCTTGGCTTTCGTATTGACACTAGGGCTGACATCGATTGACTGTATTCGATTTATGATTATTCCATTTTGTTATGTTATAGACATGGACTTGGTTATTATTTTGGTTTTGGTTATGGTTGTTGGTTTGGGTTTGGATGGTTAGACTTGTTTGGGTTGGCAATGGTCTTAGACCTATCCCAAAGTCTATATGTGGTTAGTCATGCTATCTTGTAATACATTTAAAATTCATCCGATGAAGGATATAAGTTGGTTGGTCAGTTTGGGTAGTGGGGAGATTTTTTATCCTTAGTTTCATTGTCAATTGGGAGTCCATAAATTTATGTCGAGTATAGTCTCTTTTAAGAGTGTGTTGCGCGCCAGACTTATAAGGTAGAGGCTACAAAGCATTTAGGAATGTTTAGGTTTACTTTTGCCTTATTTTGAGTTATAGAGTGAAAGATCTTTGATTCTTCTGATGTCTATTTTCTTGTCTTTTAGATCATGCCTCGGTGATTTGAAGCTCATGAAAACTCCTCGATCCTAACTGGGGACGATGTTGATGGGACACACTCTACTCATGGGATCCATACTCATTCTAGGGGTATAGTCCCTAATTTCTCTAGAGTTTTACCAGTTCCCTCTAGTCCACATTCGACTAATATGATGAATGCTGAGTTTTGTCAGTTGATTCATATTATTGCTTAGTTTGTAGCTTCTCAAGATGAGCGTGGTGTATCTACTACTCCATCTTTTGAGGCTATAAGGGTTGGCATGTTCATGAGGTTGAATTCTCTAACTTTTATAAGTGATAAGGTAGAGGATGATCCTTTGTATTTCCTAGATGAGATGGAAAATATCTTTTATTTTATGCATGCCAGGAATGGGATAGGGTGGAGGTTGCAGCCTATCAGCTGAAAGATGAGGCATACCAATGGTTCGAGGAATGAAATAGTGCAAAGGGTGATATTGAGGAGTTATCTTTATGGGGGGGTTACTCTAATGCATTTTTGGACTGCTTCTTTCATTCAGAATTGAGAAATGCAAAAGTAGAGGAATTTATTAATTAGAAACAGGGGAAGATGATGGTTAAAGAGTATGCCTTAAAGTTTCACTAATTATATCGGTATGCTTCAGAAATGGTGTCGGATATAAGGGTCGGGATGAGAAAGTTTGCTTGAGGACTATCTCATGAGTTGATCCATGAAAGTAAGGTTGCCTTTTTTATCAAGGACATAGATATCTCTAGGTTGGTTGTTTATATGCAATATGTGAAGAAAAAGAAAAAGAAAAAGCAGACAGAGATAGGGGAAATACAGGGTAAGAAGTTTATATTCTCTGAGAAGGGTTGTGGCTAACAACAAAGTGGTAGGGATGGTGGTAAGAAGCCAAAGAAGAAGAGAGGGAGTTCTAGTTCATTCTTCATAGCTAGTGCTCCTTACCTGAAGAAGTCGGGTGAAAGGCTTCAGCAGGTGGCGACAACTTCAGGGCATATGGTGCCAAATATCAGGCTAGTAGGGCTTAGTCGGCTTCATCGTGTCCTCTTTGTAGGTTCTATAGTTTGTTGTATTGGGGTTTTTATGATTAGGGGGAGGATATGTGCTTCAAATTGTGTTAGTCTGGCCATATGCTTAGAAAATGTCCGATAGGTATGGTTTCTTCGGGGGCGAATAAAGTTCCTATTGCTTCATCATCAGCTTCAGCACCAAAGGGTTCACCATCTAGTTTTGGCACTTGTCAGAATTGTCTATATGCACTCACTACCCGATAGGAGTCCGAGGCGTCGCCTGATATCGTGACTGGTATGTTGAAACTTTTCTCCCATGATGTGTAGTGTTTACTTGATTTGGGGTCCACTCTTTTTATGTGACCCCATTTGTGGTTGTGTATATTGGTTTTGGTCCCGAGGTTATTTCAGACCTTTTTTCTATTTCTACCCTAGTTGGTGACTTTGTGATTGCTAAAAGAGTCTATAAGGGTGTGTGGTATCTGTTGATAGTAAGGAGACCTTAGTTGACTTTTATGAGTTAGATATAATAGATTTTGAGGTTATTCTAGGTATTGATTGGCTACACTCGTTCTATGCCTCCTTTGACCATTGGACCCATAAGATTGTCTTTAGGTTTCCTGGTGAGCCAATTATTGAATGGAAGGGTGGTTCCCTAGCTCCTAAGGGGAAGTTTATATCATACTTAGAGATCAGAGATTAATCTCTAAGGGGTGTCTATATTATTTAGTCTAGGTTAAAAATTCTATCTTGGATGGTCCTTCTTTGCATTCAGTTTCGGTGGTGAATAAGTTTTCTAAGGTCTTCCCTGATGACCTTCTTGGTGTTCCTCCTGATATAGAGATTGAGTTTTAGATTTGTCTCATTTTGGACACTCGTCCAATTTCTATTCCCCCTTACAGAATGGCTCCGAGTTTAAAGAGCTTTAGGAGTAACTTAAGAATTTTTGGGATAAGGGTTTCATCCATCCTAGTGTATCCCTGTGGGGTACAAAAGTGTTATTCATGTGAAAGAAGGATGGTTCCCTTTGGATATGTATTGACTATTGTCAGTTGAATAAGGTTATGGTTATGACCAAGTATCCTCTTCCAAGGATAGATGACTTGTTTTATTAGTTTTAAGGTGCCAAATTCTTTTCTAAGATTAAATTTTGATCCGGGTATCATCAGTTAAAGATTAGGGAGGTGGATATCCCAAAGACTACCTTCCATACTCGGTATGGGCACTTTGAGTTCTTTGTGATGTTGTTTGGGTTGACCAATACTCTGGTAGTATTTATGGGTTTGATGAATAGGGTCTTTCATTAGTTTCTTGATCTGTTTGTCATTGTGTTCATAGATGACATAGTAGTGTATTCTAAGAGTTAGGCAAATTATGCCAATCATCTCCATATCGTGTTGCAGACCTTGAAGGAGCAGTAGTTGTATGCCAAATTCTTGAAAAGTCAATTTTGGTTCAACACTATCACTTTTCTAGGTCATATTATTTCTAGTGAGGGGATCATGAAGGATCCGCAAAAGGTTGTAGTGGTTTAGAAATGTCCTAAACCCATGACTCTGACCAATAATCGAAGCTTCTTGGGTTTATCTAGATACTATAGGAAGTTTGTTGTGAGTTTCTCGACTATATCTGCCCTATTAACTAAGTTGACTCAAAATAAGGTTAAGTTCTTGTGGTCAAATGCTTGTGAGGGTAGTGTTGAGTAGCTGAAGAATAAACTAACTCCGGCTATGGTTTAGACTTTGCCAGAAGTCATTGAAGGTTTTTGGTTTATTGTGATGTATCTCGGGTGGGACTTGGTTGTGTTATGATGTAGCATGGAAAGGTGATAGCCTATGTTTCTAGGCTATTGAAGATGGATGAGAGGAACTATCCTACTCATGATTTGGAACTATTAGTATTGGTGTTTGCATTGAAAATCTGGTGGCACTATTTGTATGGAGTGTATGTGGATATCATTTCGAATCATAAGAGTCTGTAGTATGTTTTTACTCAAAAAGATCTTAATCTTAGGAAGATGAGATATCTTGAGCTTTTCAAGGACTGTGACATAAGTCTTTACTATTACCCAGGTAAAGCTAACGTGGTTGATGATTCTCTTACCAGGTTATCCATGGAGAGTTTAGCTCATGTGGAAAAGGAGAAGTGGGAGTTAGTGAAGGATATTCACCGTTTTGCTAAACTTGGTGTTCTTCTCATTAACTTTGAGGATGGTGGTGTATTGTACAAGAAGTGGTGCAGTCGTTTCATGGTGTCGAGATCAAGGAGAAGCAAATGTTAGATTCAGTCTTAATGAAAATAAAGGGTGATGTAGGTGGGCAAAATATGATAGTATTTGAGACTAGTAAGGATGGTACCTTGCGGTACCAAGTGAGGTTATGTATTCCTGATGTAGATGGTTTACGTGAGAGGATATTGGTTGAGGCACATGAATCATGCTATGTTGTTCATCCTTGTTCGACAAAAATGTATCATGATCTCAAGGAGATGTATTGGTCGAATGGTATGAAGAAGGATGTGACTAATTTTGTAGCCATGTTTTTAGTGTGTCAACAAGTGAAAGTTGGGCACATGAGGCCCGAAGGGTTGTATCAAGAAATTGAGTTTCCCTAATAGAAGTGGGAAGTAATTAATATGGATTTTATTATTGATCTTCCCCTGTCTCAAAAATAGTTCCATTCAGTTTGGGTCATTATGGATAGGATAATGAAGTCGACTCATTTCTTACTAGTGAGGACTAACTTTTTGGCTAAAGATTATCCGAGGTTGTACCTCCCAGAGATTATGAAGCTGCATGAGGTACCTTTTTCTTTTATCTCTGATCGTGGTATATAGTTTTAATCTCACTTTTGCCATCTTTCCAAAAAGGGTTGGGGACTAAGGTTAGTCTGAGTACGGGTTTTCACCCACAGATGAATAGGTAGGCACAGAGGACTATTTAGACATTGGAGGATATGCTTTATGCGTATGTGATTGACTATAGTGGTAGTTAGGTTGAACATATACCTCTTGTAGAGTATGCTTACAACAATAGTAACTATTTTAGTATTGGGATGACCCCTTTTGAGGCATTGTATAGTAGGAGGTGTAGATTTCCTATTGGATGGTTCGAGGTTTGTGAGGTGGATATGTTTTTCTCGAACTTGGTTCACCAAGCAATGGAGAAGGTGAAGGTGATTTGAGATAGACTTAAGGCTTCCCAAATTCGGCAAAAGTCCTATGCGCATGTGAGGGGAAGGGATTTAGAGTTTGAATTTGGGTATAGGGTGTTCTTAAAGGTGTATCCCATGAATGGAGTGATGGGGTTTGGTAAGAAAGGAAAGATCAATTCCCGGTATGTTGGTCCTTATGTTATTTTTAGAAGGGTTGATAATATTACGTATGAATTTGCGTTGCCTTCTAGTTTGAACTCCATTCATCTAGTGTTTCATATATCTATGTTGAGGAAGTGTGTTGGTGATTCATCTCAATTGATGCCTAATAAGGATATTGGTACCTCAGATTCTCTGTCCTATGAGGAGATCGCAGTTAAGATAGTGGATCTTCAGGTTCGATAGTTGCATACCAAGGATGTGGCCTTGGTAAAGGTTCTATGGAGGAACCACAACATGGAAGAGGCTACTTGGGGAAAAGAAGAGGACATAAAGTCCAAGTATCCACATTTTTTTCCCATCCGGATATTCGTGCTTAAGGTATGAGTGGTTCATAATGTATTTGTTTTAAAACTTTGTTAAAGGAAAGATTGATTCTTTGGTATTCTATTTTCAATCTTAAAGGTAATACTAAAGTCATTTGGGGGATTAAATCATGCTAGTACTGCCTTGTCTATTATTCGAGGAAAAATGATCCAAGTGGGGGAGAATTGAAACACCCTAGGTTTTGGTAATTAGAAAATTTCTCAATTTATGAGCTTCTGGACATCATACGACTAGGGGTACTTTTGGTATGATAGGGTACGGTTTAAGGTCCTCAACTCTTATGTTGATAAGTGAGGTTTCGGTGATTTTTTCCAACGTACGAATGGATCATACTAGTCGTATGTTAGAGTACTAGTGGTATGATGCCGAACGGTATGATGCCCTAAGTCTAACCTAGAGGAGTCTATTTTGCCTATGGTACGATTCTAGGGTACTTTTCCTAAGCTTGGGTACAAGTTGGCCTTGGTGGTCGTATGTTGGACAGTGTAGGGGTCCAAGGGATGCCTAGTAAACGAGTGGTGGATACCGCTCGTATGATAGGGTACGATTAGTGCGGATGTGGTCATTCCTTCTCGTGGAAATTTTATACAGTGGTAATCTAGACATTTCCCCTCTTAACCTCGAATAACCCCATGATATAAAGCACTTTTTTGGGGCTTCATTAACCAATTTGCAATCAATCAAACTGTCTTAAACACTCTAAAATTCTCTCATGGCTCATGGGTCAAGGAAGGCTAAGGTTTTCTTAAAGGTGGTCAATTAAGGCTCCTAAGGGTGGTTTCTCTCTGTCTTCTTTGTTATCTAGGCATGTTACTCCTCCCTCATTGTTAGTTAAACTAATGGGATGATTTAATGTATGGTTTTCATGGCATAATATTGGTATGGTTTTGGATTTTGAATCATATGTTGGGGTTTTTGGTTATAAATGTTTAGTTATGTCTTTCCTATGTCTGAATTATGGTTTTTAATGTTTTAATAGTGGTTTGAACATGTGGATACATGGGAATGGTTAATTGGTACTTGGTTTTGGTTTTTAAACTATATGCCCTCAACATGCTTGATAAAATGCCTATGAGAATGCTTTTGTTACATTGTTGAACTTTTATTGAAAACCTTGCATGGTATAAAGTGGTAATGGAACCCTAAATTGGTTTGGATGGTTTTAAATGGTTAAATGGTAAGGTCTTGGTGGTCATGGTCATGGTTTAATTTAAAGGCTTGTGGGATACATGGGATTCCCCCAAACAAACATAATAATGAACTACATATGGGGTACATGGGAATCCCCCAACCAAACTTAATGATAATGAAATCTATGGGTATATGGGAATCTTTTTTCTTTAAAAATGTTGGCTAAGGACATTGCTTGCAACCTATAGTCACTATGACGATACCACTTCTTATAGCCTTGGTTAATAATAAATGAAATTGGTGGTTTGGTTGTATCCAAATTGTTTTAATTGGGCAATAATAATGGGGCGTGATTATCTAGGCATGTTACTCCTCCCTCATTGTTAGTTAAACTAATGGCATGATTTAATGTATTGTTTTCATGGCATAATTGTGGTATGGTTTTGGGTTTTGAATCATATGTTGGGGGTTTTGGTTATAAATGGCTGGTTATGGCTTTCCCATGTCTGAATTATGGTTTTTAATATTTTAATGGTGGTTTGAACATGTGGATACATGGGAAGGGTTAATTGGTACTTGGTTTGATTTTATAAACTATATGCCCTCAACATACTTGATAAAATGCCTATGAGAATGCTTTTGTTACATTGTTGAACTTTTATTGAAAACCTTGCATGGTATAAAGTGGTAATGGAACCCTAAATTGGTTTGGATGGTTTTAAATGGTTAAATGGTACGGACTTGGTGGTCATGGTTATGGTTTAATTTAAAGGCTTGTGGGGTACATGGGATTCCCCCAAACAAACATAATAATTAACTACATGTGGGGTACATGGGAATCCCCTAAGCAAACTTAATGATAATGAAATCTATGGGTATATGGGAATCCTTTTTCTTTAAAAAGTTGTCTAAGGACATTTCTTGCAACCTATAGTCACTATGACGATACCACTTCTTATAACCTTGGTTAATAATAATTGGAATTGGTGGTTTGGTTGTATGCAAATTGTTTTAATTGGGCAATAATAACGGGGTGTGATACCTAACCGTGAAGTTGTGATTCCAATGAATGGACACTGGAAACTTATGTTTGCCGACATATGGTTTGATCATGGAAACCACATACTCTATTTATGGGGTACGCGAGAATGCCCTAAGTTACACTAGTATATATGTATCATAGAGAGCGAAGGATATACAGGAATCTCCTATTCCTATGGTATCTCCAATTCATGCGGCTACACACATTGGGGTTCGTTCAGGGGGTAACACTGTACCCATATAATCGTGGGTGATTCAAGGATGGTTAAGCTACACATACCTAGGTTAATTGTTTTTTAAGGCATGCAAAACCCGATTCTAATTCTTGGCATGAATTATATATATATGTATGGTTGTGAATGGATATGGTTATTTATTTGGTTTTAGAGGTTTGCATTACTTTATTCTTATCCTGAGTACTTGCTAGCATTCACCCGCTAACTCATCTTCGGGTTGTTGTATCCTTACATGATGCAGGAATCGACCATACTACTCCGCCTACTTAGTGATTGGATTTGGGATCATCTTGTGTTGGATTAAAGTGATGAGCAACCACATTCTGAAAAGCTCCATTTCATGTCATGGATTTCTTTACACACTTTGGTCATTTCATAGACTTTGGTTTTGACTATGGTCGGGAGCATGTCCCGATCGAATGTGGTTTTACTTTCTAATAGAGGCTTTATGGGACTACTATGGGTTGGTATAGGCAGTGTTGATATTGGTGTCAGCCTTGGCATTTGTATTAGTACTGAGGATAACACCTTTTAATTGTATTTGATTTATGATTTTTCCATTTTTTTATGTTATAGATATGGACTTGGTTATTATTATTTTTTGGTAATGGTTGTTGGTTTGGATTTGGATGGTTATACTTGTTTGGGTTGGCCATGGTCTTGAACCCATCCCAAAGTCCATATGTGGTTAGTCATGCTATTTTTTTATATGTTCGGAATTCATCAAAAGAAAGACATAAGTTGGTTGGTCAGTTTGGGTAGCGAGACGATCTACGATCTTTGATGGGCTTGAGATGCCCATTACAATAAGACCCTAGTTTGGGTGGTTTCAGATTTTCATTCTCCCTAAAAATTTTCCTTGGATTCTATTTGTATTCTTTTTTTTCATGCTAAGGGTGCCCTAACTCCACATTAGGGGTGAATGATCGTAAGGCAGAGGTCATGTGACACCTCAGGTTCTTGAGCTTTAGAAACTCAAAGAGTTGAGTAATAATTAACCAAGTTTCTGAAATTTGAGTCAATAATGCCAGTGGTAACATTCTAGGTAACAAGTCATGATTTTATGTAATGGGTCATTAAGAAGACTTGTTACCATGGTGTTTAGTATGCCCAAGTATAGGTCCTTTAACAATGAGTCCAAAGAACGACTTACGTGACGTAACGAGTTATTGGAAGGGACACGTTATTCGAATAATGAAGCCGCCCATGTGTTCTACTTTAATCACATAGTTGTGGCTCATGATAATGGTTAGTGAGTCGTGATGAGTGACTCATTTTTATAATAGTGAATGATGGGATTTTTTATGCTCAGGTCACGAGTCCAAGCAACGACTCATGATTGGTCTTTACGAGTCATTAGCCAAGCTGTGACCACTAGCCCTTATTTTTCCTGCCCATTTTAGTTGGGGGTTTTTTCATCTTTCCCTTCCTTTACACTTTACCCACAACTTAAAAACACTCTACTGACCTCTTTAATATAATTTAACAAATCAAAAACACTATTTTCTCCTTTTAAACTCCTAAGGCAAGAGAATACTACTATTTTAAAAGGGATTCAATAATCAAGCTCTAAAGTTTGAATTTTTTTTCAATTTTATGTGTATTTCAGGCATGTCTCTCTCATCCCTAAACTTTTATTTATCACTATGGCATAAATTGGCTTAATATTTATGTGATTTCATTGTTGGATTTGAAATTAGGTTGAGGTATTTTGATGTTGATTACTTGAATTGCTTTCACATGTTTTAAATACACTATTCATGCTTTAATTAATGTTTCTGAGATTAAATGGTTTGGTTATGGGGATTTGAATAGGGAACATGGGTTTCCTAGAATTGTTGGATTTTTTCTTAGTAATGGCATTAACCTCAATCCACCTTCATAAATTTGGTTTTAAATATGGAATTTGTATGATTTTACTTACTTTTGGAACCTTGCATTCCATTAAAGGATAATGGATAATCAAAATGGTTTTGCAAGGACCATGGTGGCCATGGTTTGGATCTTTAAATAGAACTTCAGATTCTAATAGTTAATTGGGTTTGTATGGCATAATTATATATATATATATATATATATGCTTGC
Source organism: Capsicum pubescens (assembly GCA_030864215.1). NCBI lineage: Eukaryota > Viridiplantae > Streptophyta > Magnoliopsida > Solanales > Solanaceae > Capsicum > Capsicum pubescens. The sequence continues at coordinate 117,023,198 of CM061546.1, forward strand.
AAGAATGACTGGCATGACGATACCATATTGGTAATTCCTTAATTGATGACTCATGGGTTATTGGTTAGGTTTGTAAGAAAACTATTTTAATTTGGGCTTAATGGAAATTATGTATATCACCGTGAAGGTGGAGGTCCCGGGGGAGGGGGGATCAACCGTAGAAACCATGTTTGCCGGCGTAAGTATATAGTTGAATCTGTGCATGGTACATAAGATATATATTGGAATGGCTATCGCCTTGGTGGCTTTAAACTTTTCTTCAGATTTTCTTGGTTCGAGCATCTAACATACATTGGGGCCCATTCAGTAGGGAGAGCTGAACCTATATAGCCGGTGGGTACCATTAGACAGAGCGAGCTACATAGTTCAGCTTAATTGTTTAAAACTCTCATGTTCATGACCTTATCCTTTTGACAGAATCCTATATAAATATGTAAATGAATGTGGTGCATATGGATTTTGACTGGTTTATTTGGCACTGACATTATTTTATCATTTTCCTTGAGTTACATACCAGTGTTGATGTAACACCTCAAGTCTGTACCCTGGACACTAAATAGTGCTCATAATATCGAGGAATCACAAGCTAACCCATGACTAATACCTGCTGCAATAACTGAATAATAATATTGTATTATAAGGAAATTAGGTGGAAACTTTCCATAAGGTTCAAAACTGTAAATAAATATTGAGTACTGAGTACTGAAAACTGAATATTGTCTGAACAAGGAGTTGGTGGGCAAGTCCCCAACTAACTCTGACTATTGAAATAAACTGAGTACTAGAATATTGGAATAATAAATCTGTCCTCGAACAATGAGGACTCATCTCTAGTCTGTTGCTGATGGATCGGGCTGCTAAGTATGATCGGGAGCCCATGAGTCTGAACCTATGATATAAGACATCATAGAACAAAAGAAAGGTATGTGTCAGTACTGGTATGCTAAGTGAGGTAGGCTGAGATGCATGGGTTCATATGCATGAACAATACTAACTGAACAATATGAGTATAACTGAATGAGAGTACATGTATGAATGCGTAAACTGTAACTGAGGTCGTGATAACACTGGATACTGAGTTATGAATTACTTATTTACTGATATCTGAGTTTACTGATACTATATAACTGATAGCGGAATAACTGTATCGGACAGTCCAAATTTTGTGGAACTGTACTGAGTTCTGTACTGAACTGAGTGACTGTGTCTGACGATCCTGATTTTGGTAAAACTGAACCGATTTCTATTCTGAAGATTGAAACTGAGACTGTGGGAGGTAATCATCTAACCGACATGCCCCTCTCTGAATAGATTGGGTTCCAACCTGTAACCGCAGTTGGAAGGGTGTTAGTACCGTGCCATGGGTAAAGACAACTGTGAGTTAACCCTCTCTGACAAAAAGCTCTTTTGTCAACCCTCACTGGCAGGAAAACTCATATGAGATGTATCAACCCTAGTCTAGAAAGAAAATATCTCAGCTTACACTGTCTATGTAGTTCTGTAATGCAGGGATTGCTACTAAGGGTCAAATCCTCTACTGAAAGGAATGCCCCCATCCTTGGGTTCACTCGGTGCTGAATCCTACTCCAAACTGAATAGACACTAAACTGATTCCTAGTCTATACTATGATTGAATGAACTGTTACTGATTATATTATCTAACTAAACTGAATTGAGTTTACTAAATTCCATTGACTGACTAAATACAACTAAATTCTGATAACTAACTGAATTTACTGAGGTCTGATATGGATACTGAACTGGATTAGACTAATACTGAGTCTACTGAGTTTTTCCTAAGTTCTGTAACTGACTGAGAGTACAAATGATCGTGACATGACTAAGATTATTTTGTAGCTGACACTGGCTCTAGGTAATCAGCTAAATTGTCGAGTATTAAATACCCCCATGACTCAATAGCTTAAAAAGTAAATCACTACATGACTTTAGTAGAATCATGGTACTAGCTTGGTAATAATATATTCACTTAGACATATTTGGTCATACACTTGTTATACATGAGCTTGTGCATGATTGATATCACACAATAACATGTTATGCTTGGACTAGTCTAATCACATAAGCATTTTCACAAACAGTTAGGCAGCATGGGTATTTCACATATCAATAAACATGTAGTAATTTCATGGATTCTACATTCAATGTGCAATTCAAGAGTTTGACATGTAGTTCACAAAAATAAATTCACAATTAAACTAGTTTGCATGAAACTTGGGACAAATCATGGAATTAGATCATCATTAACATCATAATCATTAATACATTCAAGATCCAACATTAAATCCATGAAATCAATTAACTTGTCTTTAAAAAGAGTTTCTTGAACTCCAGTGGTGGAAGGAAACCCTTGGATGAACACTTCACATACCTTGGTATTTAAATTTTCGAAGAATAATGGAGTGTTCTTGAAGGCTGAGTCTTGAATTAGAGATCCTAGGATTTTCTTCTTGAGAATTTTTGAGAAAAAAATGGATTTTTCCTCTAAAGGGGCTTAATTTCGTGTTTTGGGGGCTGACATAAGGTGGGAAAAGACCCAATTACCGCTGAGGATGCGGCTTTTTAATTACTGAAAACTGGACTAGCGACGCACAAACCGACGCTCTGCGTTATTGGCATCTATACGATAGCCAATATGTCGCGTCGAGTCCGCATCGATTCACTGGAATTTGCACTAGAAGGTGGGGAAAAATACTCATTGACGCGATGGACGACACAACACATCGACATCGTGTCAATCCACTGATTTGAGCTTTCAAATATGTTTCAATCGAAGTTTGAAAAATCTGAAACTTGTTCGATAACACCTACTGATATTCCTGATCATGAATTAACCTAAAAATCAATATTTGAAGGTCATAAGGGCTGTGAAAAAGGATCGCCAACTTACGAAGGCTAAAATAACTCTAAGTATGAACACTTAGCTAAAATTTTCTAAGTCGGGACCCCTTAAAAAGATTTAAAGGTCTCAGTTAAGCTTAGGATTTTACGGGGTCTAATAATATCTCCCCATTGGGAAAATTCATCCTCGAATGAGACTGACTAAGCTGGGAATACCGACAAACTGAACTTGTTTACTGGACGTGTATGACTGCAACATGATTTCATGACTGACATTACTGATATGCTGAAATTTCATACTGTACATGCATATCTGATGCATGAGTACATGGTTGGGATTGCTGATAAGTTGAGTCTCTTATACTGAACATGCATATCTGATGCATGAATATCTGATTAAACAGACTCATGAATGTATGACTGGATATGTAATGGTAACTGATACAATTTTTATAAAGAAAATCTGAGCATGAAACTGAGCAAGTTCAAGGAAAAACTGTTACCTTAGGTTGAGTCTGAGTTTGCGGATAAAAGGTGATGATACTTGGTCCACATATCTACTTCTACTTTCCAAGTAGCTCCCTCAACTTACTAGTTCCACCATAGAACTTTGACTAGAGGGACCTCTTTGTTCCTCAGTCTGTGAATTTGGTAATCAAGGATTTCGAGTGGAATCTCCTTATAAGAGAGGTTGCTCTGAACATCTATATTCCCTATAGGGACTACAACTGCTGGGTCACCTATGCATTTCTTTATAAAGGAGACATGGAACACTGGATGGACTGAAACTAAATCTGAAGGCAACTCAAGCTCATAAGATACCTTTCCAAAATGGCTGAGAATTTGGTAAAGACCGACGTATCGAGGACTAAGTTTCCCATTCTTGCCAAACCTCTTCACTCCTTTCATAGGATATATCTTCAAATACACAATCACCAATCTCGAACTCGAGATCCTTTCTCTGCACATCTGAGTATGATTTCTGTCGGATCTGAGTTGTCTTAAGCTTTTCTCTAATCAATTGAACCTTCTCTAAGATGTCAAACACCAAGTCAGGCCCTACCACTGCGGCCTCACCCACTTCAAACCAAGCAATGGGATATCTACATCTCCTCCCATAGAGCTCTTCAAATGGAGCCATCTGAATGCTAGAAAGGTAGTTATTGTTATATGCAGACTCAATCAAAGGCAATTGGTCATCCCAACTACCTTTAAAGTCTATCTCACACACTCGCATCATATCCTCTAAAGTCTTAATGGCCCTTTCTGCTTAACCATCTGTCTGAGGGTGAAAGGTTGTGCTGAGGTGGACTTAGGTACCAAGACCCTTTTGGAACACCTTTTAGAAATGAGAGGTCAACTGCGTACCTCTATCTGAGATAATAGATAATGGAACTCTGTGTAATCTGACCAACTCCCTGACATAGAGCTTGGCATAGTCCTTGGCTGAATAAGAGGTATGGACTGGTAAGAAATGAGCTGATTTGGTCATCCTGTCTATAATAACCCAAACTAAATCGTGCTGATGACGAGTATGAGACAAACCCATCACGAAGTCCATGTTCACTTCTTTCCATTTCCAAGTGGGAATACTAAACTCCTGTATGGACCCACTTGGCTTTTGATGCTCAATATTAACCTACTGACATGTTAAGCACTTAGCCACAAACTCTGCAATGTCTCTCTTCATCCCACTCCACCAATAGATCTCCCGTAAATCACGGTACATCTTAGTGTCCCTTGGATGAATAGATTAGCGTGCACCATGAACTTCTTCTAGAATTTGCTACCTCAAGTCATCTATACCTGGTACACATAGCCAACCCTAGCAACGTAACACATTATCTCCACCTTAGGAGAAAACCTTTATCTTCTGATCTCTGATGGATTCTTTGAACTTGACTAGACTGGGAGCCCAATCCTACTTTTCCTTCACCTCAAAAACTAGGGATGATTCTAAATTACTCTGCACCCACACACTACCTTCTGACAAATCGACTAAGAAGACACCTAGTCGGGTGAGCTGATGAACCTCCTGAGCTAACTTCTTCTTACCATCATCCACATGAGAAACACTCCCTATAGACGTCCTACTAAAAGCATCAGCCACTATATTGGCTTTACCCAAATGATATTGGATGCTCATGTCGTAGTCCTTCAATAACTCCAACACCTTCTCTGACGGAGGTTTAGGTCTTTATGAGAGAACACTTACTGTAGGATTTTATGGTCAGTGAACACATCGACGTACACACCATACAAGTAGTGCCTCCAAATCTTTAAGGTAAAAACTACTACTCCTAACTCAATATCATGAGTTGGATAGTTCTTTTCATCGAGTTTGAGTTGTCTAGAGGCGTAGGCTATTACCTTACCTCTATGCATCAAGACACACCCCAAACCAACCCTAGAAGCATCACAGTACATAATAAAGCCATTTAAACCATCTGGCAGGGTCAACACTAGAGCTGCAGTGATTTGAGTCTTCAACTCTTAAAAACTCTTCTCACAAGAATCTGACCACTGGAATTTGACCTTCTTCTGAGTCAATCTGGACATAAGGGATGCAATATATTAAAATCCCTCAACAAATCATCGGTAATAGATGGCCAAGCCCAAGAAACTCCTGATATATAATGGAGAGATGGGTCTGGGCTAATTTCTCACTGCTTTGGTCTTTTGGGGATCAACTCTAATTCCATTACAAAAAATGATGTGGCCGAGGAAAACTACTGACCTTAGCTAAAATTCATACTTACTGAATTTAATGAATAGCTAATGGTTTCTGAGAATCTGTAATACTATTCTGAGATAGTCTGCATGATCATGTTCACTGTGGGAGTAAACAAGGATATTGTCTATAAAGACTATGAAAAATATGTCCAAATATTGCTTGAACACATGATTCATCAAGTCCATGAAAGTTTCTGGGGCATTGGTAAGACTAAAGGATATGACTAAGAATTTGAAGTGACCGTACTGAGTTCTAAAAGCTATTTTTAGGATGTCATATTCCCTGACTTTGAGCTGATGATAGCTTAATCTGAGGTCTATCTTAGAAAAGTAACTGGCCCCCTGAAGTTGGTCAAATAAGTCATCGATTTTGGGAAGTGGATACTTATTCTTGATTGTGACTTTATTTGTCTAATGGTAGTCCATACACATTTTGAGAGAACATACTTTTTTACACACGAATAAAACTAGTGCGCCCTACGGGGACACATTAGCTCTGATAAATCCCTTATCTAGGAGATTCTTTAATTGTTTCTTTAATTCTCTGAGTTTTGTTGGAGTCATTCTGTATAGCAGAATAGATATGGGCTGAGTATCTGGAAGAAGGTCTATTCCAAAGATGATTTCCCTTTCAGGAGGAACTCTAGGAAGATCTTCAGGAAACACATCTGGGAATTCACATTCTACTGATACTGACTCAAGGGTAAAGGTTTCTGATCTAGAGTCTTGGACTCGGACGATATGGTAGACACATCCCTTAGATATCATTTTCATTGCCCTAAGGTAGGAAAGAACCTAATTCCTGAGTGTTGAAGTACTATCCCTCCACTCTAGGATGGACTTATTTAGGAACTAAAACTAGACAATTCTATTTCAACACTCGACTGAGGCATAGCAGGAATGAAGCCAATGTATGCCGAGAATGACATCAGATCAATCATCTCTAATTCGGCTAAGTCTACTGAAGTGACTTTCTGAAATACCATAACCAAAAAGTTTTTGTATACCCGTCGGGCTATGATAGATTTACCCACTGAGGTAGAGACTGAGAAAGGCTCTGCTAGGATTTTAGGACAGACTCCAAAGTCGATAGCTATATAAGGAGTAACAAAGGACAAAGAAGCTCCTGGAGCTAGCAAAGTATAAACATACAAATGATAAACTTGTAACATACTAGTGACCACATCAGGATAACTTTCCTGATCATGTCGGTACTGAAGTGCATAGAGTTTGTTTGGGTGTTTCCCACTGGTAGAACTAGAAGCAACACCCTACTAATTAGGGCAATCGAACTAAGTTGAGGGATGATTATGTTGACTCTGCGAACCCACCTGAGGACATTATCTAACTCTGTGGCCTGGCTTGCCATATTTAAAGTATACGTCACTTCCAGCTCTGCAAATACCCTGATAGTTTCTTCTGTAATTCTGGCAGAGAGGATTTTTTAGGCACTGCTAATACTACCCTGGGGTTTAGGGCTTGATGCCTTATCTCTATTGTCGTCTCTAAATTTTGGCACGAGAGAACTGACTGAAGACAGAGCTGGGACTAAGGATTTTGGGTGGAATTGAGAATGATTCCCACCCTATGACTTAGGTTGAGCGAAGCTGAAACTACCTATTCTTGCTATATTGTTCTCCCTCTCCTTATTTATATTCTTAGCCTCCTCTATCTGCTGAGCATAGACCATGAGCCTATATATATCCATCTTCTTAATCAATATTGTGGTCCTATACTCTTTGACCACACTATTAGACACGTCAGACACAAACTTGCTCATCTTAGATCTGTTATCTTCTACCATATGAGGAGCGTATCTGGCTAATTGAGTAAACTTGAGAGAATAATCTTGTACTTTCATGTTTCCCTTCTTCAAATTTATAAATTCCAAAACCTTCATTTCCCTTAATTCTAGCGGGAAGAACCTATCCATAAAAGCAATAGAAAACTTCTCCTATTCTATGGGCCCTATATCTGCGGCCCTCTTTACTTTCCACTATTTGAACCATGAGTGAGACACATCCTTTAACTAATATGTAGCTAACTCGTCACTCTCACTAGCTGTCACCACCATAATATCTTTAACCTTCTGCACTTGATCAAGAAATTCCTATGGGTCCTCATCTGACTTTAACTCGGTAAAAGATGAAGGGTTCATTCGGGTGAATTCTTGAATCCTGGCTGCAGCAATATTGGACACTGGGTTGGCCGGACCGATAATTGGGCATTAATTCTGGGCAGCCATAGAATGAGCTAGAGTGGTGAAAGCTTCTTTGAATTCACCATGGGAGACATGTTCATCCAGGGTATATGCCTGAACGGGCTGAGGTGCTGACTGATTTCCAATTCTTCTTTCATTAGTATTTTTAGAAGGCATGTTATGTAAACGAAAAGGAGAGAACGGATTAGACTGAGAGTTTAACTTGAGCTCATGATCACTCGCAGGACATGAATACTGAAAGAAGGGAAACTTTTCCAAAAACATCTAATAGCCTCTTGTCCATAAGTGTGGCGCGCTACACACTTATGCACAAGACCCTACTAGATACAGCTTTCAGACTTCCTAGGACTCTGTTGAACCTTAGGCTCTGATACCAAGTTTGTAACTCCCCGAGTCTGTACCCCTAATGCTACATGGTGCTCATAATCCCGAGGGACCACAAGCTAATCCATGACTGGTACTTGCTGAAATAACTGAATAATAATACTATATTATATGGAAATTAGGTGGAAACTTTCCATAAGGTTCAAAACTATAAATAAATACTGAGTACTGAAAACTAAATACTGATACATCTGTCTAAAATACTCTAGTCTGAAAAGCCTCTACTATTTGATCAAGGAGTTGATGGGATAAGTCCCCAAGTAACTCTGACTACTGAAATAAACTGAGTACTGGAATACTAGAATAATAAATCTATCCTCGAAAAATGAGGACTCACCACTAGTCTGCTGCTGATGGATCGGGCTACTAAGTATGATTTGGAGCTCATACATCTGAACCTATGATATAAGACATCATAGTGCAAAAGAAAGGAATGCATCAGTACTTTAAATATACTGGTATGCTATGTGAGGTAGGCTAAAATGCATGGGTTCATATGCATGAACAATACTGACTGAACAACATGAGTATAACTAAATAAGAGTACATGCATGAATACGTAAATTGTAATTGAGGTCATGATAACACTAGATACTAAGTTCTGAATTACTGATTTACTGATATCTGAGTTTATGGATACTATATAACTAATAGCCGAATGACTGTATCTGACGATCCTGATTCAGTATAACTGTACTAAATTCCATACTGAACTGAGTTACTATGTCTGACAGTTCTGGTTTCTGTAGAACTGAATTGAGTTCTATTCTGACTACTAAAACTGAGACTGGGGAAGGTAATCATCTAGCCAACATGCCCCTCTCTGAATAGATTTGGGTCCAACCTATAACCCCAGTTGGAAGGGTGTTAGTACCGTGCCACAGGTAAATATAACTGGTAGTTAACACTCTTTGACAAAAAGCTCTTTCGTCAACCCTCATTGGTAGTAAAACCCGTATGAGATATATCAATCCTATTCTGGTAGAAAAATATCTCAACAAACGTTGTCTATGTAGTTCTGTAATGCAAGGATTGCTACTAAGGGTCAAACCCTTTGTTGTCAGGAATGCCCTTATCCCTGGGTTCGTTCGGTGTTGAATCATACTCCTAACTAAATAGACATTGAACTGATTCCTAGTCCATACTAAGTTTGACTGGACTGTTACTAATTATACTGTCTAACTAAACTGAACTGAGTTCACTGAGTTCCATTGACTGACGGAATACTACTAAATTCTGTTAACTAACTAAATTTACTGAGGTTTGATCTGGATACCGAACTGGACTAGACTGATAATGAGTCTACTGAGTTTTTCCTAAGTTCTATAACTGACTGAGAGTACTATTAATCATGCCATGACTGATATTATTCTATAACTGATAGTGGCTCTAGGTAAGCAGCTAAATTGTTGAGTATTAAATACCCCCAGGACTCGATAGCATAAAAAGTAATTCACTGCATGACTTTAGTAGCATCATGGTACTAGCTTTCTAATAATACATTCACTTAGACATATTTGGTCAAACACTTGATATACATGAGCTTATGCATTATTGATATCATACAATAACATGTTATGCTTGGACTAGTCTAAACACGTAAGCATTTTGACAAACACTTGGGGGGAATGGGTATTTCATATATCAATAAACATGTAGTAATATCATGTATTCTACATTAAACTTGTAATTCAAGAGTTTGACATATAGTTCACAAAATTAAATTCACAATTAAACTAGTTTGGGAAAACTCATGGAATTAGATCATCATTAACATCATAATCATTAATACCTTCAAGATCCAACATGAAATCAATTAACTTGTATTTAGAATGAGTTTCTTGAACTCCAAGGGTATAAGGAAACCCTTGGATGAACACTTCACATGCCTTGGTATTCAAATTTGCGAAGAATGATGGAGTGTTCTTGAAGTCTGAATCTTTAAATAGAGATCCTAGGGTTTGCTTCTTAATAATTTTTTAGAAAGATAACTGGATTTTTCCTCTAAAAGTGCTTAATTTCATGTTTTAGGGTCTGACATAAGGTGGGAAAAGACCCAATTACCCCTGAGGACATAACTTTTTAATTACTGAAAACTGGACTAGCGATGCACAGACTGACATATCGCATCATTAGCATCGACGCGATAGACAACACGCCATGTCAAGTTTGCATCGGTTCACTGGAATTAGCACTGGGAGTTATGGAAAATACTCATCGATGCAATGGGTGACGCGGCGCGTTGAGATCGCATCGATCCACTGATTAACACTATTTCAAACAAAGTCTGAAAAATCCAAAACTTGTCCGAGAACACCTACTGACATTCCTGATCATGAATTAACCTAAAAATTGATATTTGAAGGTCATAAGGGTTGTGAAAAAAGATCGCCAACTTACGAAGGCTAAATTAACTCTAAGTATGAACAGTTAGCTAAAATTTTCTAAGTCTGGGATCCCTTAGCAAGCTTTAAAGTTTTGAGTTAAGCTTTGGATTTTGAGGGGTCTTACAGTTGATCCCACTGACCATTCCTAGATGCTTTATCATTTTATAATATAGGATCCGAGGGGTGTTCTGTTTCTTCTATGCAACATTAAATAGTTCGGTATATCTATTGAGTTGTTGTGATGTAGTAAGCCTCCATCTTTTAGAAGGTCTAGTCATTTCATTTATTTCATTTATTTCATAGTGTTTCATTTTGTATTCTTTTGCTTATGGTTGAGGGCATGTCTCGACATAGTTTGATATTTTGGTTTTAGAGGCTTTTGTGGACAAGTGTGGGTTGGATTGTTTCATTTCTCTTATGCTTTCTATTGACTTAGTTATCTTTTATTAATATCTTGACTGGTAGTCACTTTATTATTATTATTGTGTTCTGGATGTTAGGCTAAGGGGGTGCTCTTTGTCTCACAATGGGCTTGAGATACCCATCATGACTAGGCCCTAGTTTGGGTCATGACATGAATTTTTTTATTGTAATGAATCTGAGATGAATACTAGGAATGTGTTCCCCCTGGTGCTCTAACTCTATAGGTTTCGTATGCTTAATTCGACTATCTCACTCTCATTCATGCAGAATCTGATACGCTAAGTATTACTAACTTTCTTATGAATTCTTAGATAAATCCCATGCTTCACCTTGCGAGTCTCAGATTGTTGCCTTACTAATTTTATATTTGATCCCAGTTTAACTATCATCTTTTGGGTATCAAGTTATTAGACAGGGTTTCTATTCTTTTTTAGAGCATCTGGCTTATGATTTTTTATTTCTACCTTGATAGGTTCTCTTTTTAGTTCCTGCCTTTACCTTCTATTTCATTGAATCGGGATTTTCATACCATGATGATTATCTGCATTGATATTTTTATATTGGTTGTTGTCTGCCTTGGAGTAAGATTATGATTGTGTGACTACCTTTTTAGATGATTTCTTTTAATAGTGGATAGAGTGGTTCAATATTGAATTTTTCAAGGGGTGTAACTTTTGGGTTAAAGTCCATTTACTTTGACATATTGGCCTTCTCATAGCCCTAGAGTGCTACTTGTTATTGATTTTCATTTTTGGTTCCGCCTACATTATATAATGGTGTCATTTTTGTTGTTGTTATTATTATCAATATTTTAACATTGATCGATCCTTACTTGATAGACTTCTGGACAAGCATTATCTAGTTAGAATTTTCTTCCTTATGATTCTTATTTTTTGGCCCAGGCGATTAGCTTAGTTTGATTGTTTCTCTCTTGGTAAGGTATAGTTGGTGGTTCTCTACTTTAATAGGTGAGGTTAGATCAATTGTATTGTGGGCTATAAAAGTAGGGGTAGGTTGTCCTTCTATTGTTTTGTTATGGTTCTAGAGTTGGTAGTTTAATTTTTATACCCATTTATGAATTTGGGATTTTAAGGCTTACCTTGTGGTTTGTTTAGTTTTGGCATTGGCTATCCTTCCCTATATCTATTTATGAGCTTTATAAATTTGAGATTTGTTATTTTGATTTAGATAGTTCATTGCCCATTAATAATGTTGATGTTGATGTTGGAAGGTCTAACGCTTGCCTTCTTGGTTCTTTAGTTCAACTCCTGGCAATAATTTTTATCTTGATATTATTGTGGAGTTTGATACTCGTTCTTCCTGTGACATGGTCCATGACCCAGTTGAGTTAGTGTTTGAATAAAATGGGAGAATTCAAGAAATCCTTATTTAAGCATTTAAGAGACATAATATGACTTTATAAAGAGCTTCTCCTTGGTAATGATTGTCTATGAGTATTTGTGGTTGTAGATCAAGTATTGGATTGGAAAAGTTAGAACTAGTCAAATTTTGGCTACTATTAATTTCTTTGCAACCTCGATGCGTTCTTGATTATGATTTGATGCTTTATGTCACAAATTGATGTGGGGTTGAAATCTTTTGTCTTTAGATGGTGGTTTTCCTCCATTTTGCTTTTATTTTTTTGTAAAATTTTGAGTTCAGCTTTGGTAGAAACCAGAGGGGACATGCCTGATTTTTGATAGCTAGGTTGATTTAAGTATTTGCTCTTACTTCATACTTATTGGCTCAAGTTTTGGATTCTGACTCTTGTGAATGACGATTATAAGTTGTGCTAGAATTTAAACTATGTAAGATTACTCGTCTATAGGATTGGTTTGGATAGTTACGATCAAGTAGTTTGGCTTCAAGTCTGAAGCTATAGTTTTGTCTTGCATAACTTAGTTGCAACCTACGTTTCAAGTTTAACTCAGTTGGAATTTCATCTATAGGCTGACTAAGCCTAATCTTTACTTACCTATTTTGTCATCTTCAGTTCAGGTAGATTATGGTTGATAAATTTTTAGATGATAGTATGTTAGCATATGATGATGGTTACTTCTGCTTTTGACCTTGGTTCTTTGTTTTTGTTTGAATTTTGGATTGTCTACTTAACAGAAATAGTGTTCTCAAGTTAGACTTAACATGGTTTCATTCTTAGCTAGTAGGGCACCTTAGAGAAGATCATTCAGTTTCTAGTATTTGTTCTTCAGACTCCTAACCATCATTTTCAAGGGTCATCCATACTAGTTATAGACTTAGAAGGAGATCACAAGCTTTGACCATCTCTATTTATGTGTCCAAGTAGCACCTTATGGTCTTATCCTTATGCTTTCTATTATGGATCTTCAGCGGAATGGCTCCAGCCTTTTGAGGATAACATGATGTATTTATTCATATAGGACTCAGATGATATTTTACATAGGTTGGAGTAGATAGTAAGTTTTGAAAGGAAAAGGAAGGTTTATATTCTTATAATGGAGTTGGTTTCAAGATTCATGACTTATATTGCCATTATCTTGGTTGAGTTTCCAATCGGTTCTTCTTGTTTTGAGGTGATATCTATGTGATATAACTTCAATTTGTGTGCATCATCCATTTTCATTTCAAATGGAGGACAGTTAGTTGTTTAGGATGAGATTTGGCTTTTTGAAAGGTAAAGTAAATGAATTTTGTTGAAAAATAGATACCTACAGCAAAATCCCTTAAAAGTATTATTTCCTCTTAGACGTCATCAAGAGGGTATTGTTCAGATCATGCGAGCCCAGTACCTCATCCCTTTGAGCTTTCGTGATGTTACTATCCATTGGTTTTCGTAGGTGAAAGTCCTTTTAGTAGTGGATATTGTAATGACTGAGAGATCGATACTTGGGGTTTCTTGAAGGAGACTTTACTACTTGATAAGACCACGTACACTTGCGTGTTCGCTTGGGCGCCATTGCTGGGGACTTGTAACTAGGCAACTATCTTATTTTTAGTTTTTCTATATTGAGTTGTAAATAGTTTTTGTCTTTTTAGTTTCTTTTTATTTTCCCTTATTTGTATTTTTCTCACAATCTTCTTGAGATGTCATTGTTGGATAGATGGTTTTCGAGGTATGATGATTCTTTTCATTCTTGTGGAGGATCCCACCATGAGGCATTTTCTCCATATTTTGATGAGAGTATTTGGAGGGGACCTACTTGTTTATGACCTGTGCAGCAGACCACGAGTTGGTGTGTGGCTTGTGGAAATTTGTATCACTCTGCAAATATGTATCCTTTTAATCCTGATTTAGTCATTTTTGTGGGCAATGCTCAACAAATAACTAAGGAGGTTAAGGATATATCACCACCACCACAAGAATCGCAGCCACTCGATTGTCATTTTTCTTTTGAGACTGAAATTGAGAAGGTGAAAATAAGTGAGGGTATTGAAGATAGTGTAAATTTGAAGTGGGATTTGTTGGGCCTCACTCAAAGCACTTTTTTGCATTGTGTTTAGATGATGTCTTGTCTGTGGAATCATTTAAAATAGTGTAAGAGTGTGAAGATGAGGAACAAAAATCCTATATTCTTGATATTACACCGGAAAAGCAATATAAAAATACATCTCACTTTAAGGTCGAGTGGTTTACCATGCACATTCCATTACTCGGTTCATTAATTTTTGTACCACTACCCTATGAGCAAGGTAAAAAAATGGATGCTAAGTTGGAGGTAAAATTTATATCCTCAACGTGGAGGAAAAAGTTGATTGGGTCATGCCGTGACACTAAATTAAGCGCTTCTTCGGAGGCAACCCAAGAAAGGTATGTTTTATTTTTAGTTTTAGTGTTTACTTCACATAGTTTTTGTTTTTGGTTGAGTCATATGTTATGGGAAGTCTGAGTACCATAAACTTGAGCTTGAAGCATGGAAAAGAATGAGTGTGGGGTCCCACTGCAAAAATATGCTACTAGCTAGGCCTAGAGGCCTCAGGGAGCATTTTTATCTCTTACTTTTAAATTCACTTTGCGGACAAAGTAGATTTTTAAGTGTGGGGTGGGGAAATTTCCAATTTTTGGATCAATTTAAAAAAAATTAGGTTAGGAATAAGTGAGATATTCTTGTTGGTGCTATTTTTTATTACATGATGGAAGTGGGTTTGTTTGTAAAAGCATGTTGATTGAGTGAATTGCTACTTTTGAGACTCTTAGGCTAATGTTTGTGACTCTTGTACTTGTTGGATTAATTTTGAATTTATGCTTTTGTTTGGTTGGGAGTCTATGATGATTCTATTGAGTTGAGCATGTGCCATGAGCGTGTGAGGTATTTTGTATATTCCTTGTTGCATGTGATGTCTAGAACTTGCATGGTGTGTATGTGAAGTGAAACAAGGAATGTGAGTTTAGGAATGATATAGGCATTTCTTTGATAGCCTTGTTTTATACCTTTTATTTGTCCTACCCTTGTGCATAATCCTATTTAACCCCATTAAGCCTTTAGCTTTTTCTTTGGCAACCTCATAAGTAGCTTAAATCCCTTCTTTAATAGACCATAATTTTATCAAAAAAGCTCGTAAACACTGTAATGATAAATTAATTAAGTAAGGAGTTTGAGAAATTGAAGAAGATTAAGGTAAAATTAATGCCCCAAGGTAAGAGTTATTGGTGTTTATATTTGATGTGTAGTGGTTGGGAGTGTTGTATATGGTGTTAGAAATATTCCCATGGTTGTGAAAAAGAAAAAAAATAAATCTTGAAGGAATAAACAATACGCTCACCATGTGTTTATGCAAATGCTTAAAAGAGATAGGGCAAAAATAAAAGAATGGGGAAGTCAAAAATGGTGTAATTTGTTTGTTGGAAATTGGTTTTAAATGTATAATGTAGTGTATTAAAGCGCTTAGGAAAGATAGTCACTATTCTTGGCCAAAATAGTTCCTACCCGTCCCTTAGCCTACAATACAACCCGAAAAAGACCTATTTGATCCTAAATTTCACATTCTAATATTAGTGGAGTATGACACTAAGGTCAAGCCTATGGTTCATTGTGTGTAACTTGTGAATTCCTTGTGAGAGTGAGCGTAATTTGATTCTTGTACCCAGTATTTTATAAATTGCATTATTGTGAGTGATTATGGGCAACTCTCTTATTGTGAGGGGCATATATTTGATGAATTTGGATGATTTGTATGATATACTTGATTGAGTAATAAGCATGAGTTTGCCAACTAGGTGAGTCAATTCTTGAGGCTAGGTTCTTTTTGAGTAGTATTTGTGAGCTTTCAATTGTGTTGAAACATGTTTAGTGTAGTAACTTGCATTATGTGTAGTCATTGTAATACTAGCTTGAATTTCTTGCATGTAGTAGAAGTTTGGAGTCTCTTCAGCTCATGATGCTTATAATTAAGAATTGTTCAAGGACGAACAAGGCTTTAAGTGTGGGGTGGTGATGTCGGGTGAATTTATGCATTTTAGCATTGCTATTCTAGCCTTTTTAGCCTTGTTTTGAGGATGATTCATGTGCTTAATGTGGTGATAATGATATAAATGTGAATCTAAGTGTCCAAGTATGTGTTTACAATGTTTAATGGTGTTTTCACATGAGTTTTGATTCAAATTGATCATTTAGAATTCAACCGAGGAAACTAGTGTGACTAGCTTGAGCTAGGTGTTTGTCTAGTCTATCCTATTGGGTTATAATATGTTTAATGATTTCCTAAGGTTTTTATTTTGTATTTATATTTGAAACAACTTGATTGTAATGTTCAAGGGTCAATTGGATCAAAACAAGAGTCAAAACAATAAGCTTAAGCTCAATGTGAATTTAGCCTATGGTTAGCTTGTATTTCTAGTTCGTCGTGTTGGATGTTGTGTTGTTTTGAGCATTAAATTGTTATTTTTAATGATATATGATGCTTTTTGAATGTATTATGTTGATATATTAAGGACATACAAGCTTCAAATCAAGTGTATACAACTCAAAAGGGCTTGGAATGGATCACGGAAGCACAATACGTAACTTGACGAAAAATTGGACACCTGAAATGTCCAGGGAAGGTGAGGACGCGTGGGAAGGGATATGGTCATGTAATACACACCAAAATACTCAGAAGGGAATGAAAACAGTATTTCCATGTGATATGTGAGTTTCGCATGCTCCATTCCTATTGAATACGCCGTGCGTCGTATGCTCCATTTCACCTCTGGACTGCACGTTGATTCCTTGGCCAACATGGCTTGGTCTTACCCTATTTCTATAAATACAACTTTGTAAAAGTTTTTAATCACTTTTGGACATCTTGGACTTGTTGTGGGGGCTTCTCAAAACTTCTTTTAGGGTCCATATCTCTTTATTTTAGTTTTTTTCATGGTTTGTATCATCAATCCAAGGGATTGGATGATGAATATTTCCATTAAAGGCTAAACTCCTTTTTTCCGGGGTTAATGCCAAGATCATGACTACTTTCGTTTTGAATTAAGTTTGTTAGTTTGCTTATCATCATTGGTTATTTTTTTATGCTTGTTTTAACTATTTATTAGCTACCCTTAAAATACATCAATTGTCAACCTTGTGAACTCGGGAGAGGGAATAGGGCGCTAGAACATGGGAATAAGCAAAGTATGGTTTGTGTTTCTTTATGAAATAAGGAATTCAAATTACTATCTAGGATAGGGATGTACTTAGATGCCTTACTTGTTTCATATATAGTATGATATTTGTAAAGAACTTAAGTGAACTATTACATCCCCACTCAATGATGTAATTGTAAGGTTCAACTTAGGTAAAGTATTAGAGGTTGGGAAACCATAATCATGTCATTAACCCTACGAATCAACAACCAAGATAAGCAATCTAACAAATGAAGTTCAATATCGTAGTATGATTGGTCGCAAGCCTTAACCCCGGTCTTCAATCCATTGATTGTCCTAAGTCATTACTTTTCCTCATTAGTTTAGTTTCTTTTTAGTTTACAATTCTAAAACTTTATTGTTTACTTTTTCTCAATTATTGAAGAATAGTCGGCGAACGCAAGTCCCTGAGAGATCGATACTTGGGCTTTCTTGAAGGCCACTTTACTACTTGATAAGACCACATACAGTTGCATGTGCGCTTGGGTGCTGTCATAGGGTTGTAGGAACCCTGGAAAATTAACAAAGTAGGGGAAGCGTGAAATCCTTCTAAGTTATTGTTGTTTCATGTATTGTGATTATCTACTATTTAATTACTTTCTTAATAGTTTCAAACATTAGGAACTTGTCTGTATTAAATACTAACTCGGGAGAGAGTTAGAGATTGAGAAAATAAGATCACAACAGTGATTTGAGGCTACCAACCCTTGTTTAATAACCTAAGATTAAGAGAAGATGGTTAAACTAGGATCCAAGACAATGGTTAGTAATAGGATTTTATGAGACTGAGAGAAGATAAGTGATATTCAACAACGGGTGTTGGGAGGTTGTTGGCGAGACATAGCTTATCGGATTCTACATGTGTGGCAGTGAGATAGTGGATTGTGCACAATAAACCTACAGAGCTAGAAGCCAGGGGGAACATAAACCTAGTATTCATTTCAGATTGTTTACAACCAAAATCATTCAAGTTTTGTTACTTTCTACTGATCAAAACAACCCCCCCCCCCCCCACACACACATTTACTTTTCTACCTTGCCCATCTATTCCAACAAGTTCGAGAGATAGTTCTGACTTATTCCCTATGGGTTCGACCCGAACCTAGTTGGGTTACTATATTTTGACTTCGACCGTTTTATACTTCTTGGAGATGTAGTTTTTGGTGACATTATCTCCCTATAGCACAACTTCCTGACATCACTAGCTAATATGAGAATCGGCTCCTCCACGAAGGTTAATCTCTCATCCAACTGAATTGAGGCCCACTAAATCACATATAACTCATTAGGGATTTAACATCATAGTATAGAGACATGGAAAACATGATGAACAGCGACAAAATCTAGGTTTAAGACTAATTCATAAGCTACATCTCCAACGATGCAAACTATCTCAATGGGTCCAATATATCAGAGGTTAAGCTTGTGTTTCCTTCTGAACCTCATCAAGCCTTTTATAGGCGATACTCAAAGGCATACCCGGTCTCCAACACCAAACATCAAGGCAAGAAGTCTATGATCTACATAAGCCTTCTACTACTTTCAGTTGACCTCAGTCTATCCTAAATCACCTTGACTCTATCAAATGACTCCAAAATCAAGTTAGTACTATGGCACCTAACCTTTGAGGTCTCAAACCATCCAATTAGAAATCGACAATTCTTAACATATAATGCCTCAAATAGTGTCATTTCAATACTTGAATGGTAGCTATTATCATATGCCAACTCCATTAGTGCTAAGTGTTTCTCCCATTGACCTGTCAAATCCATAACATAGGCTCAGAGCATATCCTCAAGGACCTAAATAGTCCGCTCTGAGTGTCCATCAATCTGAAGGTGAAAAGTGGTGCTAAGATCCACCTAAGTACCCGACTTCTCTTGAAAGCCCTACAGAAGCTAGAAGTAAATATCAAGCCCCGATCTGAAATGATATATACAGGCACTCCTTGCAGGAGAACTATATCACAAACATAAATATGGGCTAAACTCTTGCTATTGAAGGACAACTAAATAGGAAGAAAATGCACCGATTTGGTCAACCGATCTATAATGACTGAAATGTCATCAGAATCACAGTAGGTATGAGGCAAACCAGTAAAAAATCCATAGTGATCCATTCCAGCCTTGGAAATGGGAAATCTCTAAATTAGGATAATAGGCCTCTGATTTCCAGCCTTCACGTCCTGACAACCTAGATAATGACATACAAAATCTGCCACATATCACTTCAAATCAATCCACTAGTAGTGCTACGTCAAGTCACTATATATCTTAGTTATCCCAAGGTGAATGAAGTATCTGGAGCTCTGAGCCTCACATAATATCATGTAAATCAAGTCACCAACCCTCATAATGCAAATGCAACCATCATACCTCAAAATCTATGGTATCCCTTCTGGACTCACCACTCAGCACCTGATCATAGATGACATAAAGTCATCTATTCTCAAACTAGCGACTCTGAATATGCCCAAATAACATCATCCTAGGTTATGAAATACAAGTTACACCATCAAGTTGGCTAAGGAATGAATGATCCATGTCAAGGGGCCTCTTAGAAACTAAAATTGAAGCCAAGCTACCCATACTTACCGACCTCCGACGCAAGGCATCTGCTACAACATTCGCCTTGCTAGCATAGTATAGAATAGAGATGTCATAATCCTTCAACAACTCCATTCGTCTAAGATGCCTAGAATTAAGTTCTCTCTGAGTCATAGGATGTTGAAGACTATGATGATCCATGTAGATCGCACTATGCATGTCATATAAATAATGCCTCCAGATCTTTTTCACATAAAAACTAACGCCGCCAACTCCAAGTCATTTATGGGGTATTTCCACTCATGCACCTTCATCTACCTCAATGCATAAGCAATAACTCAGCCCTGCTACATCAAAATATAACCCAAACCAATACTAGAAGCATCATAATATATGGTGAATCAGATCCAATATAGGAGCTAAAGTATGAAACACTTGAGCTTCCAAAAGTTTGGCTCACAATCCTCGAACCACTAAAAAGGAACCTTCTTTCGGGTTAATGTAGTCATTGACGTTCAATAATAGCAAAATCGTTAACAAACCACCAGTAGTAACCAGTCAAACCAATAAAGCTAGGAACCTTAGATGGAGATGTTGTCCTGGTCAAATCACGAATAGCCTAAATCTTCACTTCATCCACCATAATCCATCCTTAGATACCACATGTCCCAGAATTGTTATCGACTTAAGACAGAACTCACACTCTAATAATTTGACAAAAAGTCTGATATCTCAAAGTTTATTGTACAATCCTCAAATATTGCATATATTGCTCCCTACTCCTTGAATATACAAGAATATTGTCATTTAACACAATCAGGAAGAAATCCAAATAACGTCTGAACATGCAGTTTATCAAATCCATGAACTCAGTTGGGGCATTGGTCAATCCAAAAGACATCACCAAGAACTCATAATAGTCATAGTTAGTCCTGAAGGCTGTCTTTGGAATGTCCTCAGCCAGAATTCTCAACTGATGTTTATCGGACCTCAAGTCAATCTTAGAGAACACTATTGCTCCCTGAAGTTGGTCAAATAAGTCATCAATATGAGGAATAAGATATCTAGTCTTCACCGTCACCTTATTAAGCTGTCAATAATCAGTAAACATATATGAGGAACCATTCTTTTTCTTTACGAACAAGACAAGTTCACCCATATGTGACACACTAGGCCTAATAAAACCCTTACCTAAAAGATCCTAAAGCTGAGAATTTAGTTCTTTAAGCTCAGTAGGAGCCACATGGTAAGGTTTCGTAGAAATTAGTCAGGTGTTTAGATCAAGATCAATATTAAACTCAATATCACGCTCATGAAGAAGACCAGGTAGATCGGCAAGAAAAATATTAGGAAAATAACAAACTCTAGAAATAGAGTCAAGTAAAGGAATCACCACACTTACATCACGAATATAAGTAATATAAGACTCGCAACACCTCAATATAAGTTTCCTAGAACAAACATAAGAAATAATTCCCGTTGATGCGTGACTAATAGATCGCTTCCACCAAACTAGGGGTAGTCGGGCATGGCTAAGGTAATTGTCTTGACAAAATAATCTAAAATTGCATGATAGGGGATAACCTGTCCATGCCCATAATCACATCAAAATCCACCATGGGATGGAAGGTGAGTGAGGGATAGATGAACTAGGCATGGGAGTCAATAAGATAGGTCTAAAAGGATACTATGAAGTGGAAAAAATGGTGGCATCAGTAGAGGAATTAGTCTCGAGCCTTAGGGCCTAAGTTTGGGACTCGGTAGGTATGCCCCAAAGTCAGGAAACACGAGCGAATCAATCTCCTTATGTGCGCTCGACTAAAATTGTAACATCATACAATTTGTATGCACTTGTTCTATTAATATGGAACTTGATGTAAACTTATTGTATAGGTAAGGAATCATGTTTCGTAAGTGGTTAGTATAACAACAACAATAATATACCCAGTGTATTCCCACATAGTAGGGTTTGGGGGGGATAGAGTATATGTAAACCATCCACTACCTTAGGTAAAGTAGAGAGGTTGTTTTCGATAGACCATGATTCGTAAGTGGTTAGTGATTATTCAAAATGGATTTAAAGGATATTATAACATCCTAAGCATTTTATCATCTATACATCAAGTTAACCTCAATGGACATATTTAAATGGTAGATAGTATTGTGGTATTCAACCTCAAGGATTAAAGTATCCAAGTGTATACAAGTATTAAGTTAACATAACAGATTAAGAATTAGAATATGTAATAAAATAATTGTGTTGCTTGCTTGACTTAAATTTAGCTAGTAGGTGACAAGTAGGTACATCACCTACTTTGACTTATTGACCAACCTATGAACTAAGTAGGTGCATCACCTACTAAGACTCCTTTGACCAGCTTATTGGGCTATGTATACTACTACCTACTTGAATTGACCTAAATTAAAAGAGAGAAAAGGAGAAGAATGGGAAGCCAAAGCCCAATAATTTTAGATCCACAAATGCCCAAGTCTAGTGGCCTTGAGTTTGATGTTCACCAGCTGACTAAGCTCCCAAATTAATCCTTTCTTTGCTTCTCTAGGTGAAATCTTCAGTAATTTCCCATGGGTTTTTGGTGCTAACACGTTGGGTCTTGTCTTCTTACCCTTGATTACTTCTTCTTATAAGTATTTTGCTCTTACAAACTTATTTGTTGTCCTGTATGTTTTTGATAATCCTTTTCTTTTTCTTCATATACAGTTATAGTCGGGATGGAGATAATAGGATGCTCGGACCCACTGATAGCTGAAGAAGACCAAGGAGCTCAGTCGGTTGAATCTAATGTGACTTGGTGACCCCCAACCTACTGAAAACCTTTTTTTGTTGGCTGGTGTATATAGGCTTAAAGACATTCTCACCTTTTTGTTCATCTTCTCTACTTGTAAATATGGTGAAAGAAATTATTGTAGCCTTTTCAACCCTCTTAGCATTTTGTGAAACTTAGTCTTAGATAGGGACATTATTGTTTGTCACTATTTAGTATCTTTCTACCTTCCGTTGGTAGCTGGTTGAATGTTGTAAATATGAACTGCTCTTGTTGAAATGCTAAGTTAGCTAAGTAATCCGCAAGCTTGTTTCCTTCTCTGAATTTGTGAACTATCTGTACTAGCTTGTGTTGCAATAACTTTTTAATCTTGTTTACTATATTTGCAATTCTCCATGGTATTTCCCATTCCTGGTTTAGGAATTTCTGCATTACTAGTGAATCTGTCTAAATAATAATCTTTTCTTGTCTTGATTGACTACAATGATTTGTTGCTTGCATTATAGCTTCAGCTTCTGCTACCATGTTATCTGTATGTTCCATTGTTGCTCCTTTATCATAAATCAAATCCCCTTTTCACATCTCTTAAGCAAAATGCCTATGAACTACTTCCTGGGTTCCCTCTTGATGTACCATCTATGTTATATTTATATCATCCTTGATCTGGTAGTTCCCATAACACCACCTTAGCTATTAGCTTAGGCTTTAGCTGACTTAGCTGATGTAACATATTTGGCCAATCCATAGCAAATTCCACAGTCGGTTTTCTAACCTTCAATAGCATCCTTAACTATCTTGTGACATTGAATATTAATCTACATATGCTAATCTCCTTGCCCTTATATTTCTTGGTATTTCTCCTCCTCCATAATTCCTACATAATGATTGTTGGTATTTCTCTGAAGTAGGCTTTCTCTTTTTGTGTGACATTAGCATTCCACCATGCATAGGTTGTCTCTCTTAAGCTCCTTCCTTGTATGTTTATTCCTGCAAAAGAACAAAAATAGGACCAAGTCTTGTTAGCATAAAAGGATCTCAATAGCACATGTGCTATTGTCTCTTGAGCTGGATTTTGACAACACCAATACCTTGAGGGTCCTTGAAATCCCCATCTTCTAACTGTGTCATCTACAGAAATCCGTCCCCTCCACATTCTCCACATAAAAATATAATTTTGAAAGAAAGCTCTTTTATCCACAGTTGCTTATAAAAGTCATTAGCTTTCCCCCTCTGCCTCACATAATGCCATGAAGATTTTACTAAAAAATTTCCCATTGCCTCCAAGCTCCAAATATCCTAATCTTGTTGATTAATCTCTCTTATCCTAACTTTGGTCATAACATGAGCCACAATCTCATCAGCAAAAAGACTCTTCAAAATGTCCTTATTCCATTCCTCATGCACCATTAAGTCCTTCACCTTCTGAAACCTTTCATCCTATTCATAACTTTCCTCAAGAACAGAATACAAATCTCCCAATCCACTCCCGTTATCTTACCATAAGTGAGCATCCCCACCTCTAACTTGCCATACAATAAGATGATCTATCATATCTCTTGCTTGCAACATTTTCTTCCAAACTTGAGATCCACTTCCTACTTTCCATATGACATCCTTAGGATGATACTTCCTATAATACTTATTGAATATATAGTCACTCCAAATAGTCTTCTTAGTTTTAAATTCCACCATAGCTTGCAAAATAAAGTTGTTGATACATCTTGCATCCTTCTGAACCCCAATCCACCTTCTGCTTCTGGTAGACACATAGACAACTAAGAGACCCAATGTCTTCCCTTCCTCCTATAGTACTACTACAAAAGAATCTTGCAATTATCTTCTAATAGTATTAATCACATTCTTGGGAGGATTCATCACTGATAAACAATATACAGAGATGATTTGTAACACATGTTTAATGAGGACTGCTCTACCACCATATAACATTAACTTCCCCTTCCTGGCTTGTAACTTAGAACTAATTCTATTCATGATCTGCTGATAATAAACCTTATTTTTCCTCATGTGTCAATAAGACATCCCAGATAGTTGAAAGGGAATTATTTCCTCAAAATACCTGTTGCAACTTCTGCCTTCACAGCTACTCTATTTGACACCTTGTGATTCAAATAAAAGGTATTTTTTCCTCTATTAATCTTCTGACCTGATACCCTTTCATAATTTTCCAATGTGGCTGTCACCAGCTGCAATGTACCTAAATCTGCCTTATAAAGAATGATCATGTCATCTGCAAAAGCCAGATGGTTTATTTTAAGACTCCCTCTGGGCATCCTAAAAAATCAAAACTCCTTCTTAAACATGATTTTCTCCAAGCTTCTTGATAAGACCTCTGCAGCTATGATAAAGAGTGAAGGTGATAAAGAATCACCTTATTTAAGACCTCTAGTGGACTTGAATAAACCTATGGGTTGTCCATTTATCAAAATTGAGTACCAATTGTTAGCCAGTAACCTGAACACCATATCAATCAGGTGTTCACAAAATCCTATTATCTTCAATACCTTCATCATAAACAACCAATTTACCCTATTATATGCCTTCATCATATCCAATTTTATCACCATGTTTGGTGGTTTACCCCTCTTCCTTATTTTAGACATAATTTCTTATACCACTAAAATATTTTTAGCTATAATCCTCCCTTGTACAAAACCAGTTTGTTCTTCGAAAACTATCTGAGGAAGTATACCCTTAATCCTTTCATGAATAAAATTACTAAGGGATATTGGTATGAAATCTGAAAATGTATTTACCACTAACTTCTTTGGTAATAATACCAAATTGGTATGAGTGATAAATCTTGGAAGATCATAACCACAGAAAAAAGATCTTACCATCTGATAGATATCATCTGAAACCACAGTCCATGCATCTTGAAAAAAGGCTCATGTCATGCCATCAGGTCCAAATGCACTGTTCATATTTAATCCCATGACTGCATTATGTACTTTCTCCAATTTAGGTATTCTCTTCAATTCTTCATTCTGTTAATCTGTGACCAACTGAGGTAATTCTTCTAGCATGGAAAAATCTTGTGTACCTTTCTGCTTCTCAAATTGCTTTTGGCAAAAGATTTTTGCTGCTTCAGCTATATCCTCTTATTATCCAACCAGCTCTCATCTTCATGTTGTATCCTTTGTATTTTTAGCCTGGACCATCTCCCTTTGACTACAGTATGAAAAAATTTAGCATTCTTCTCTCCATCTTTAAACCATTCAAAACCAGCTTTCTATCTCCAAAACTCCTCCTCTCTTTTCAGCTGAATGGCTAGTTCTGCATGTGCATGTGATATTAGCTCTATTAGCACCTGATGGATCTTTCTCAAATAATTTCTCTCTTACTTTAATTACCTCCTCTAAAGTAGCTATCTCTTGGAATATATTTCCAAAAGCTTGCTTACTTCATTTAGTCAATGCAGTCTTTGTCCTCTTTGGATTTTGATGAAATTTGATAAAGGGATTTTCTTCACATTCAACAGACCAGTTTTCTTTAATAAAATCTAAGAATGAATTCTCCTTCAACCAAAAATTAAGGAATCTAAAAGGTCTGGTCAGTTTCTCACTTGATTGGCTAAAGTGCATCAACATTGGTGTATGGTCAGATCCACTCCTTACTAAATTTTCCAATTCTAAGACTAGA
This sequence comes from Capsicum pubescens, assembly GCA_030864215.1. Classification (NCBI taxonomy): domain Eukaryota; kingdom Viridiplantae; phylum Streptophyta; class Magnoliopsida; order Solanales; family Solanaceae; genus Capsicum; species Capsicum pubescens. Next base: position 117,049,786 of record CM061546.1, read on the forward strand.
AATAACTCTTGCATTTTATTATTAACCAAGACCCTATAAAACCTTTTGAAAATACAATATCTATCCTTTTGAAAATACAATCATTATCAATCCGGCCATTCCACCATGTAAATTTACTAACTTTAAAAGCACATTCCTCCAAATTACACATACTGATACAATGATTAAAATCATCAGTCCCATCCACTGTGACTTGCAAGCCACCAAGATTTTCCTCCTTATTTTAAATCACATTAAATCTCCCCCACAATCCAAGTCTATTGGATATTATTAGCAAGTTCCCCTAATGAGTCCCACAGTAACAGCGTTTCATTCTGATTACACTTTGTATACACTAGGGTTACAAAAACTTCTACACCCACATTTTGATTCTCTATTTTTAGGGTGATCTACTGTTCTTCATCCCTAATAACAGAGTGCTCAATAAATTATATATGAAAGCCCATATTTTACTTGAACAATTCACCACTGCATATTGCATCCCCAATCTACTTTTATATTTCTCTATGTTATGCCTTTCCTAAAAAGGTTCCATTAGACCAATGAATCCTAAATGGAACCTTTTATTAATTGTAATCAATCTTGTGAATGCTTTCTGAGTGTTCACAGATCTGATATTCCATATCAAATCATTCATTTTGATAATGATTTTAGCATGTGACTCCTTGTCTGCATTGTGATTTCTCTAACCTTCTTATTCTGCTTTTTTCTTGCTCCATGCTTTTGATTTAAAGACTGAGCTTGTTCTAGAGATAGATCCCCTGCCACTGTAGCATCTTTAATATTATCCATCAGGTTGTCTTCATCCAAATCTACATTCTTTCTACTAACCATCTCCATTATATTGTATACTTCCACTACTATTGGTAGTAATCCTTTCATAATTTATGACTACTTGTCTGCAGTTTCATATGGAACCATTCCCAATTCTATATTCGTGGCATTCTCTTCTGTTGGCTGATGCTTTTCCTCCTCTTATTTATACTTATGAATCTAACTCTGTTGTTCATCTTCTTTCTTGCTCTATGTCTCTTGTATTACTTCCTCTTGCCCATCAACTTTCTTTGTATTATTTTCTTCTTTTTTCTGATTACTTGAACTATTTATCTGCTCCATTGACACTGTTGTTTCTTCTTTGCCAAAACTCCTGCTGACCCAGTCCTTTGTACTCTCATTGTGTTGCATATTGGACACCTCTTCATTATTCTTCTGTTGATTTTGAGTTAAAGCATCAAATGTATTTGATGTGAGAACATTCTTTGCCTTGTCAGTTATTTCTCCCACTATATGTCCAAACCTATCTTTTTTGTATTTATTTCTTCTCAATTTCCATTGATTCATATTATTCTCCTGAGATGTTTCCAAATAACCCGGCTCCTTTTATTTTTCTTGATCATTAACATCTATTTTTTCTTCCTTTTGCTCCTGTTTCTTCTCATACATCTCTGGGTGAATATTCCAGTATGTAGCTTCATCATGACCTTGTAAGCAACATTCCTGGCAGTATTTTGGCTTATAGTCATAGTGAATGTTGATCCACTTTGACTTGATCTGTCCACTTGTATCATCTTATTTATTTATTCTCACTCTATGAGGTAGTTTATCCATAAGATCTATTTCAATCTTCACTCTTCCACAACTAGGCCTTGTATGTTTTTTGTAGCCATATCTACCATTAATATCTTTCCAATTGCAGATGCAACTGAAAAAATTACTTCTTAGGCAAAGAAGTTCGGTGGAAGATCTGGCATGGAGATCCATGCAATGTCAATTGTTGTTTCAATATTTATTTCAATCCAAGGATCCCATTTAAGAGTCCTCATCTGCCAATACACATCATTAGCCTTAATATGATGAGCTATTGTTGATAACAGTTGCACATAATCTTCTAACTGATTTAACCTTATCAAAATATGTCTTGAATCCATTTCCCCTATTGTGCATTCTCCTTTTATGCCACACTGTGTAGGGATAATTTTCCTAAAGTGTTAATTTCCGATCTACCATAAGAGAACTTACCAATGATTGCATACTGTAGGTTTTCTTGTATTATTAATGATTTCACCTCCGAGGATTTTTATGTCACTGTTGGCTCCCCTTGAACCATTATGACTGGTTTAGGGGAAACTTTATATTTTCATTCACGTAAGACTTATTTTTTAGTAGATCTTCATATATTGTTACCACGCCTTGTTGTTTCTCTCCTTCTACTTGCTTCTATTTCAAGGATTCATCTGGTGGGTAATTTCCACCAGAATTAGTAGCCATTATCACCAAGAATTAAAGTACGTATTGAGCTATTTGCATGCACCAAAATTAGGGTTCTATAGATTATGAGTATTTGATTGGTTAGTTCCTACTGTTTACTCAATTATAGAATAATAATTTGTCACGACCCAATTTTTGAGTCATGATGACAACTACTAAATCCCGCCAGTAGGTACGCCAAATCATAGCCCAGAGTTGATTGCAATAGGCTAACTTGGTGCAAAATTCCCCAAAATGGCAAAATAGACAATACAACTCATAAATAAGCAAGGCAATAGGAATAGTTTAAAAGGTATCCATTCCATAGAAAACCATCTCACGACCTGGTAGAGTCAGTACAAGAGCAACTACAAATACACCACATGTTCTAAAATAGTCAATACATTTTTTCTCAGAACAAACGACCAAACATAGACAAATAGAAGGAAAAAAGGACAACTCCGACTCCTAGATCTCACCCTATCTCTGAAGTCTAACACAGCACAATCATTGAATCAGTGGGAAACTACTACCCAAATCTGCAACAAAAATAAACAAAAGTGTGGTATGAGTACCAAAACCACAGGTACTTAGTAGGCATCCAGCTGACTGAGCTAAATCATGTTATAAATATGAAAAGATGGCAGATAACATAACTAAGTCAAAATAAATAGGCAAACCTGGAAGTAACTCCAACCTTATTGTACATAATTAAATACATAAACCAGAAAAAAAATTAAGATCAAGAGATTATAACTACAAAATTAGCCCCCATGATACAATAAATATGAAAAAGTAAATAACCCTAACGCAGGACCCCATAAGCTTAGAGGTTACAGTCAATGAAAAATATATAACATGCATCTAAGCAAGCAAAATTTGACAACATTCATGCTATGACTGGGAACCCATCTGTATTATGTCACACTAAGAACCACTCTCCTTACCGAACTCGAACCGATGTTTATATCCTTAATAGCTAGACTAGAACCTCTCTCTCTCTCTCTCTATATATATATATATATATATCATTAATATCATAAGCAATTGTCGAACTCAAACTAGTACATATATCATCAATATCAAAATCAATAGCTAGACTCAAACTGGTATATATATCATTAATATATATATATATATCATCAATATCATAGATAATAGCCAAACTAAAATTGGTATTCATATCGTCAATATCATAACTAGCGGGTTTTACCGTAATTAGCATCAACTCCCAATATCAAACCATCAATGATTATTAAGTACTTAGCCTCATCAAGCCTTATAATAATTATTTCAAAATGTAAAACAAGCGTATAAAGTTCTACCAAAACTAGTTCAAGTCTTGGCCTAAGGCGGGACGAAGGGACCCACCTCAAATCCCTGAAATCCATTATAAGGAAACTCTATCCCAGACTAGACTAAGGTATATAAATCAACTTTTAGATGTTAAGCAAGTATTAATTAGTCCTAAGATAGAAATTCTACCAAGTAACTAAGCAACTAAGCCAACCATGCCTAAATTATGGTTTTTGGATAGCCTAAATGGTCCAACTAACCCAAGAAATATCATTTGTATAGCAATACCTAAAACCCATCCCAAATATAACACAATATCATAATCACACTATAAAATATCCCAATCTGTAAGGGAGGAAAACCTAGCCTACCTGTACGCTGAAGAAAGTTTGAAGAATCCGCTAAATCACTAATTTTCCCTTGCAAAAATCTTCCGCAAGGTGCCATGCAATCAAAATCACAATCTACTCATCAAATGGAGAATAATGATACCTATATTACACTATTATTCTTTGAGTTCAAAATCACGCAAAATACCATGTGGAGCCCGTTAATGGTAATCACATTTCATAAACTAACTCAACGTCCCTCTATGCTCAAGGAACATTTACTCTTAAAAATGGGTGAATTCAAAGCTATATTGGTGCTAAAATCAAGTCACCATGCTTTTGGGATTTTTAGATGAGAATGGGAAAATCAATCATGAAAATAAACGAATCTTACTTCAAATTTGAAGGAGAACTGCATAATTAACCTTTACCAAAGCTCCCAAAAACACCCACAATGTTATTCCTAGGCTTTCCTAATTTTTAGGGCTTAAATATCTTAGGGATGGATGAAAAACTGTAAAAAAAATAGAATGAAGGGGGTATTTATACCCTTCCCAATTACACGGGTATCACATATTTAATTTATCGATCGCAATCCTGATACTTGGCCAAAAGGAGGAGAAGTTGCATTCGCGACATAGCCATCGTGTATGCGATACTGGCCAAGATGTTAGGAGTGTCACTTTTATGACTAAAAATATCACATATGTGACACTTATTGGTGTCTTCCAGATTGCATAAGCGATCAATGGTTCGGAAATGCGGGTTCACCAGCACCAGCTAAGACTTGGAAATTTCCATGTCTCCGCCAACCCCTTCAAATTCATCCAGAACCCCATACATGCAAAAAGGCTATGCTACCCTATCAAATTCAACATTTCGGACTCAATGGATTAGTTAAAATTTATATCCAAGGTTATTTTGATGAAAAGTGGGTCCCATACCCAATTTACCATTTTCTTTACTTCTGATCAATAGCTTAAAATGAGCCTGAGTGTCTCGGGACCCAAACTAGAGGTCCACCTAGCCTAAAATCAACATTATGGAGTTGTTGGAATAGTCATAATTGGCATGTGTGGTTGTTTGACTAAATTTTTTTCCTGGTAGCTAATTTGAACCAGCGAGGACTTCAAATCAGGAAATTGGCTCCAAAAAACAAACGAACTGTCCGATAACCAAACTGTCAGTCCCAACAAGTCATAAATGACTTGGGAAGTTATAGAAAAGCTCTAATGGTGAAAATATAGAAAACGACCTGAAGGATCATTACATAATCTCAAAGTAAGGACGTTAATTTAGGGTGTTATTGGAGTTGTACATCAAGGTATGTAAGGTTTCTTAATCCTATACTCTTTGGCATGAATCTAACTCTTGTTTTACAAAGTAAGTTTCCTAAGTGCATTTCCTTTCAAATGATACATGATGGCAACATACAACCACCAATGTGATAAACGGCCTTATTCTTACACCATAGGGTGTTAAAGTACCTTAAAATATGTTTATGACTAGATTTACACATTTACTATTCTAAGTGTTAGTATGATAAAGGTACTGTCAGCACCAAGCTTTATGAGTTCTTCTTGTAGTAAAACATAGTCCATTATGTTATTTAAGCTCCTAAGTGTTTTATTTCTATTATTGTTTCTTTCTACCTTATCGTTACTGCATCAAGTACATATTTGTATATCTTTTGCTACTGGTCCAAAGTTAAAAATCCAATAATGTCATGACCATCAAAATAACAACCTTGAAGGTAAAAGGAAAATGATCTAAAGTGAATCTGTAGATTCTCAGGTGGTATGCCAAGGGTAGGAAAAATACCTAGCATGGCTCGATATCAAATAGTGTACTTATGAGGATCGTACCCAAAGGGTCAAAAGGCATGGGTCATCCTTTTTTACCACTGATTAACTGGTCATATATCATATGTCGCATAAGTTTATAGTTCAAACACTAATAAATAAAAGTAAAGAATGTAATGTACATGATCCCATAAAACAAGCAAAGGTAGTTTTTTATCTCTATCTATATAGTTATATATTGATATCTCATTTAATGGGGATCTTATCTTACCTATAGTCACTTCATGCCTTGCATACTTGCACATTTTTTTGTACTGATATACCTTATAGGGACAATGTGTTTAATGCCGTAGGTATAGGTACTCCAACTAGTAGTGCTCCTCAGTAGAAGCGCAGGTCACTCAGTTGTAAGCTCCAAGTTGATTAAATGATTTACCGAGTCTTTGGTATATGTTTTGGTATTGAATATTATTTAAGGATAAGGTGGGGCTTGTCTCGACCTACACCACATTTGACAATTTTATAGAGGCTTCGTATACAAGTGTATAAAGTACAGTTATGTATGGTTAATTAATAGTTACGGCCTCAATATCCAAGTCACATAGATATGTTTGATACCTATCTCTATGTTGATGTTGCCCAAACTACACCTCCAATTAAAAGATAAAGCGGTCGCTATCAAAATATATTAATCCAACTAGGTTGTGGTTGATCCCACTGGGAATACGTCAGAAATCTTGCTTGAACTTGTTGAAACCACCAGGAAGTATAGAAAATAAATGGGGGGATTTGCTAAACTAGTAAAAAGTAACAAATATTGGATGCTTGAGGTTATAATAAATCTAAGATAAACACTAGGCTTGTGTTCCCCAAGCTTCTAACTCTGTAGATTTATCATGCACTGTCGAACTATTCCAATACCTTTCCTATAGAATCTGATAAGTTATGTACCATCAATTGTCTTTTTGACTCATTGACAGATGAAATCCTTTACCTTTCAAGTGTCAGGGTGTTGCTTTACTAACCCTCATCCTAGATCTCAGTTAACTATCACTTTTTGATTCTCAAGTTATTAGATGAAAGTTAAATCATCTTAAGTAGATAATACGGATAAGCTTATTTCGCTAATTAACTCCAAATTTCTATTGTGATCTTCTTTTCCCAATCTCTACCTCCCAGTCAGGCTCGTAGTGAATATAGGTGGGTTTTCAACATTGTCCATCATTAAGAAATCAATATGAATGAAGAAAACCACAATACATGTAAGAATAATTATCTAGAATGACTTGGCACCTCCTCTACTTTGTTAATACATCAGGGTTCCCACAACCCTTTCTAAGGGAATTAGCCGATCATAGTTGCAAGATAATTCATGGAATTCACAAACAAAATTACAGAATAAATCTTACAATAATAAAAGTAGAAAACCCAAAGGATTAATTTGAAGAAAAAATAAAAAAACAAGAACACAAGAGTATATGGTGTGCAAGCTTATCCCCAAAGGGCCTATCTCTGAATCTCTAGCATCCTTCTCAATAAACGTAAAAATGGAATTCAAATCTTAAACAAAAGAGGAAAACTTGATGAAATTTATATAATACGGACTAAAAACATCATAGGGATGTATTAGGTTACATAGAAACCCTAGGAAATCAAGTCAAAATGATACGGGAAAGTTGTGTCGGTGGCCACCTATGGACCCACCTATGGGTCGTATGTGGGAGGACGTAGGTGGTGGTCCAAAATTTTTTCTCTGGAAATCTCTTTCTAATACCTATGAACCTACCTATGCCCAGTAGGTAGTACCTACAGGGTGTAGGTGCCTCAACGAGTGGTCAATGTTTGGCTTTTTGTTTTGTTTTCTTTTGGTTAGCTTCCAACACCTAGTTTCCTACAAAATCACTCCAAAAGTAGATCAAATACAGCAAAATAGCCTTAAGTACATGCATATTCTCCAATTTTAAGCATCATAAGTATCATGAAATCATGTCACATCAAGACCCTCAACTTAGAACGTTGCATGTCCTCAGGCAATAAAACACAAAAAAAATAATACGATGATGCTTAACCAAAAGAAACCTAAGATACCTATGGTAGTCCATCATCAAATTTAGCTTCAAACACATTACCCTCCCTAATTTCAATACTTTTAGAACCAACTATGCGTATTTATGAAGCATAATAATGTAACACAAAGGAATCAAGCTACGACATTACATTAGCAATAAAATATCATGCATATGTACCCAAACAATTAAGTAGCTATCAACACAACCCATGCGCCCTCATTACAAAGAAGTACCAAATTATTTATATGAAATCATGCATGTCAATGCAGGGAAATAGTAAAAGACACTCACACTCACAAGAGAAGTTCCAACAATGTGCATCAAATACCATAGGCTTGTCCTTATTTTCCTTACCATAGCTTTCAGACAGTCTGGTTAGGATCACTGTAGAACCTTATTTGGCTTGTAACGTAGGCTTGGGGGTTGGTATAGTACATATGGTCATTTTTAGTGACTAAAAATCCTTGGCACTACACTTACTTTGGGGTTCACTTATCAACTAATTCTTTTTTATTCCACCATTATTTCTCTTTTTTTATTATTTTATTGCACATTCAGGTAGGGTGTGGTTTCTTTTATTCTTTTTTTTCTCTTTTTTCATAATTTTTCTTTTCTTTTCTTTTTCTACCACACCTAATCCTGCTATCTTTTCTCTTATTTTACCCTTCTTCATACCCATTTCATATTACGCACCCCTATGATAGCCACCTCAACTTAGGAGATTTTCTTGAGTTAAGGTGCATAATGTCCAAGGAGGACCAGAGCCAAAACAGGTTCATTGTAAATTAAAAATGTGAAGGTAAAAGGTGTAACAAGAAAAATAGGATATACAGGCTCAAAAGTTGAGATCAAGGGATATGTGGAAGGTCATTTAGGCTAAAAGTGGACTTATATCAAAAATGGTCGAGGATCCTTTCCTAACCAACTACCCTACAACCTAGTCAAGACTAACCGAGCAAGTTCTAAATTCAACATACAAAGGGAACTAAGTAGGATCTCATACACACATGGCACAGGGTCACATCACAAGCTACTACCTATCCGGTTCATACAATTATTAGCAATGATTATCATGTCCCTAATCCTAATGCCATAACCATATCCACAATGGTCACACATATATACATATCACACAGTTCTAAAACAAACTTTTGAGGGGTATCATTTTTCTCAAAAATCAACAAAAAACATGTCAACTACCCTAGATACTCATTTTTCTCCTAGTTAAACACAAAACATCACCAAACAAAACACAATACGCCTGAACATGTCGGCTCTACTTGGAATAGGACTCTAATAAAAAGAGGCACGACAACAAAAACCCCAAGAGTACATCAAGACACACAAGCAGCCATACCCTCAACTTAAGACATGCATTGTCCCCAATGTATTGGGTTGCTTCAAAAAAAAAGAGTTAGAAACATACCTGTGGCACCGTAGGTGCTAAGATATGACGTTAATCGTATAACATGTACAAATAATAAAATACCTTAGGTTGCCTCCCAAGCAGCGCCTAATTTAATGTCGTGGGATAATGGGTCTATGTTGGTCACTCATACTTCACCAACAAGCCCAGGGGTACCTTGATTACTCAGACTTTATTAAGGTAGCAAAAGAGTTAGCCTCCGATTTTCTCTCTCTAATTAAACTTATGAATTTCACCCCTAATTGATTTTTTGATTTCCTATTATGCTCAAGGAGCGGTGGTATAAAAATAAAGGACCCAAGCAATAGATGAGGCATGTTGTACTTCTTAGCCCTTATATGAGAAATGTAATTCTTTGTTTTTGGCTCAATAAATTCAAAAAAATAGACATATGTTTCCTCTTCCTTGCTTTCTTTTTCAAGATCGAATGGTGTAATAACTTGAATTTTCAAGCTCTAAATACCTGAAAAAATAGGCCACTAAGTTGGTTTTTCCAACACCCTAAGTCTTGCCTCGATCTGATATCGTAGTAAGAAGTTACGCAATTTTTCCTTTAAGTGTCAGTCAGTTGCCAATGGCTATGACTAACATTGTAACGCCCTGAGTCTATACCCCAGATTCTACACGATACTTATAACCCCAAAGGACCACATGCTAACCCATGACTGATATCTACTGTGAGCACTGAAATAAGATACTACAATAAATGCGGAAAAATAGGCTGAAATACCATAAGGTTCAAAATCTGTAAATACTGACAAAGTGTATTAACTGAAATAACAATCTATAAAACTGAACACTATCTGAAAACTAGTCTGAAAAGCCTCTAATCTGAAATTTTCTGAGAGTGGAGTTGATGGGACAATCCCCCAACTAACTCTATCTACTGAAATATTGAGTCCACTGTAATAATGAAATGAAAAAATATCCTCGATAGATGAGGACTCGCTACTAAATCTACTGACCGCTGAATCTGGATCTATCTATGGGTGATCAGGAACCTGAGCATCCGAACCTATGATATAAGACATCATAGCGGAAAAAAGAGTATGTGCCAGTACGTGGAATGTACTGGTAAGCTAGATGAGGTAAGGATGAATGAAAGGGTTCATATGCATGAACAATAACTGACTGAATGATATAGAGAAACTAAACATGAGAGTACATAGATAATCTGAACTACTGTAACTACTGACCATGCAATACTATGCATATAAATATATACTATAACTAAGCTTTTCAGAAGCTAAGTACTGAGTTCTAATACAGAGTAACTGATAATCTGAGATTTCTGATAACTGAGTTTCTAATACTGATTGACTGTATCTGACAGTCCTAATTATGTAGAACTGAACTGAGTTCTATTCTGAAGATTGAAACTGAAACTATGGGAGGTAATAATCTAATTGACATACCCCAAATAAGATAAGATAACTGAGTTAGGATCCAATCTATAACCCCAATTGGAAGGGTGTCAGTACCGTGCCACAGGTAAAGACAAGCTGAGAGTTACCCTCATCTGGAAGGTACTCTAACGAGAATGGTAGAACCCTCATCTAGCAAGTTAAAGCACCTCATCAACCCTCAACTGGCAGGTTGATGTCTCAACCTACGCTGGCTACGTAGTTCTGGAATTCCAGGATTGCTTCAAAGGGTCACACCCTCTACTGGCAGGTGAGCCCCCATTCTTGGGTTTACTCGGTGCTGAATACTACTCCCAACTAAAAGACACTGAACTGGAATGGACTGAGACTGAGTTTACTGAGTTTTTCTGAGTTCTGTAACTGACTGAGTTCTACTGAGTTCTGTAACAGACTGAGAGTACTACTGATCATGACATGACTGATACTATTCTGTAACTGACACTGGATCTAGGTAAACAGATAAATTGTCAGGTATTAAATACCCCCAGGACTCGATGAGCATGAAAAGTAAAGCATAGCATAATCTTGAAAACATAATAATGGCTACTTGATCACAATCCACTCATTGAGACATTTTAGCAAACACTTGTAATGTATTTACTCATACATGAAAGGAGAATACAAGCTATCATGTTATAATGGCACTATTTCATTCACATAGGCATTTTATCAAACACATGGGGAGCATGCTTAGATCATACAATAATCAACACATATAGTTATAATGGCTACATAAATCAACTTGTAAATTGAAGGGTTTATCATGAAGATCATGTAATTCAACACATAAAATGATTAATTTCATAAAAGCTTGTAATTTAATCATGAACTAAAACCCAACAATAACATAAACATGAATACAATTAAATTCAAGCACGAAAGTTCATAATCAGCAATCTTGTAGTTTGAAAATAGATTCATGGACTCTATGGGTGAAAGGAACCCATAGATAAACACCTAACATACCTTGGAAAGGTAGTTCTTGAAGGTGCTTGAAGAAATTCTTGAGTTTTGACCTTGATTCTTGAAGTTTGGGTTTGTTTCCTTGAGAGAGAATGCTTTGATTTGGGGAAAAATGAATAATGAATGACTTAAAATGTTTTTTAGGGATTAAATCCCATACCTGGACACATTAAAATCATGGGAAAAGACCAATTTAATCTTGGATGAAACATTTATTTTTTGTCAAAAATTTCCGATTTGGACCCTTGGCGCGACGCGCCATGATCGCGTTGAGCCACTGGAAATTGCAAACTGGGAATGTGACTGGTGGCATGATGCGGTGGTATCGCGTTGCCACCTTGGATGCGACCTAGAAGTTCACCGCGACAAGGTGGGATCGCGTTGGTACACTGGAAATTGACAAATGTGAAAATAAGTTGTGGCACAACATACCAGTATCACGGTACTTCACTGGAAACTGACAATTTCCATTTTGACATACTCTGTGATGCGCTACTGGCCTAAATGATGGTGTTTAACGACTGAAACTTAAAATAGACATAACTTATTACCCTGTTATTGGATTTAGGCAAATTTTATATCATTGGAAAGATAATTTAATTTCATACGCAATGGCAAATTCTAAACCAAAAAATACTAAGTATATCAAAAAAATTATATTTGATAGCTCATGGACTGAGAGTTAATCTTAAGCTAAGGAAATATGGGGTATTACAAACGCAATGACCCATAATCTGACGTTATGAGTCGTTAGAAATAGTCATAGTCACAATTGAAAGAACTTTTACTTTTAGCTCAGTGACCATGACTTCACTACACGATTCGTAATCAGACATTACATGTTGTTAGGAGGGACTCGTAGTCATAATAGTGTTCAACCAAGAATCTATTCTAGTGGTAATGAGTCTAGCACTTGACACATAGTCATACATTACGAGTTGTTATATGGACTCATGACCTGTCTAGTAAGGGATCCAAGAATCAAGCCTTAGACTACGACTTAGCCAGAAAGTTCCTCATCAGATTTTTTCCATCAGGCAAGACTGCAAGACTTCACAATGAGATAGTGAGCTTCAAACAAAAGCCTGATGAATATCTATATCACGCTTATGAATGCTTCAAGTCCCTTCTTTGGGATTGTCCACACCACCAGCAGTCTAATGAGGTACTTGCTCAAACTTTTGTAAAAGCTCTTGATCACAATACAAAGATTATGTTAGATTTAGCCGCAGGTGGTCAAGCGCTGGAGTTGACTTATGATGAGTTGTACACATTGTTGAACTGCATAGCACGAATAAATTCTTAATGGCATTTAGATTCTAGAAGTGCCACAAAACGAATTACGGGTGTATTGGAGGTGGACCAATTCACAGTCTTATCAACTCAGGTTTCTGCATTACAAAATTTGATAAACACTCAGTTCAGCAGCATAAAATTGGGAGCATCACAACCTATAGCCATAGTCAATATGATCCAACAAGCTACAGGTTGGTGTGAACTATGTGGTAATAGTAGTCACTTAGCGGTTATGCATGCATCCAATCCAGAATCGGTGATATATGTGGGCAATGCTTAAAGGATGAATTATGATAACGCCTACAGCGTGAAGTGGCAGACTTAACCATGGAATGAATAACTAAACAAATTTAGAAACCACAGGCTTTACCAAATCAATCAACCAGCAACATGGAAGAGATGATAAAGTAGATTTTAGCTGGGTAAGCACAAATGGATATGGATATGAAAAATCAATAGGCAAAATTGACAAATCAAAAAGTTGCTTAGAGAATCTTAGAGTTACAATTAGGGCAGTTACAGCAAGCATTGAATACTAGGCCTCAAGGTGGTCTACCAGCAGATACAGAAAATCTAAAACAAGTTATGGAAATCACCTTGAGGAGTGGTAAAGAGCTTCAAGAAGAACCTCTAAAGGCAACTAAGGATGTATATGTTGATGTGGTGACTGAACAGGTAAATGACAAAGTTGCTGAAAAATCAAGAAAGTCTGAGTGCTTGAAAGAAAAAGTTATTGCAGAAGAAGTGAAGAAGACACCGCCACTACCCTTCCCTCAGAAACACATGAAAGCGAAAGAGGATTCAATGTTTAAGAATTTCTTTGACACGTTTAGAGGACTTCACATTAATTTACCTTTGTTAGATATTTTGCAAGGTATGCCTAAGTATGCAAAGTACTTGAGAGATGTGGTTGCGAATAAAGTGAACTTGCAGGATGTGGGGCGATAACACTCACTAAAGAGTGTAGCTAGTAATGACACAGAAAATCCCTAAGAAATTAAGAGATTTGGGAAAGTTTACTCTCTCTATCCAAATTGTCAATAAAGTGGTCCATGCATTGAGTGACTTAGGGGCTAGCATAAATCTGATGCCACTAACTCTATTTGAAAAATTAAGCTTGGGAAAGCCTAAAGCGACCACCTTGGTTCTACAGCTGGCAAATGGGTCATTTGCATATTCGGAAAGAATCATTGAGGATGTCCACATAAAGGTTGGTAAATTTTTTATTCTTGTTGACTTTATTGTTCTTGATTTTGAGGCAGACAAATAGGTACCAATCATCTTTGGGCGTCCATTCTTAGAAACTGAAGGATCATTAATTGAACTAATGTCCCAATATAAAGATTTATGTATGATCAATGTGATTGAAGTGGACGAGTGTGGGGTGGTTAGTCTACCAAATACCTCTTTTTACTACTTGATTAAGCAATCTAAGCTTCTACCGCCTAAGCCTGATTTGATGCTAATTGATGAACCTGAAAAGGCTAGAGTTGAAAAATCTATTGGACTTGAGAATTCACATCCAAGAGGGGTGAAGAGAATAAAAAGATGGAGACCAAGTGGAGACCAAGCGTTAGAAAAAAAAGGAAATAGAATGACTAAGTCGTAGTTTAGTCATGTCGCGACACTGAATCATGCGTTTATTGGGAGGCAACCCAAGTTAAGTAGGTATGTTTCCTTTTTAATTTTTAGTTTTTTATATTTCATGTAGTTTTTGTTTTTGATTGAGTCACAGGTTAATGGAAAGTCTGAGTACTAGAAACCTGAGCTATGGAGCATTGTAAAAACTGAGTGTGGGGTCCCGTGGATCCCATTAATGTGTAAAGATGCTACTAGATAGACCTAGAGGCCTCAGGGAGTATTTCTATCTCTTACCTTTAAATTCATTTGGGGACAAAGTAGATTTTTAAGTATGGGGTGGGGAAATTCCCAAATTTTGGCTTAATTTAAAAAAAAATAGTTCAAGATATTCTTGTTAGGGAAATTCCCAAATTTTGGCTCAATTTAAAAAAAAATGGTGTAAGATATTCTTGTTGGTGCTATTTTTGATTGCATGGTGCAAGTGTTTTGCTTGGTAAAAGCATATTGAATGAGTGAATTGCTACTTTTGAGACTCCTAGGCTCATGTTTGTGACTCTTGTATTTGTTGGCTTAAAGTTGAATTCATGCTATTATTTGGTTGGGAGTCTATAATGATCCTATTGAGTTGATCATGTGCCATGTGCGTATGAGATTGTTGTATATTTTTTGTTGTATATGATGTCTAGAACTTGCCCGGTGTGTGTATAAAGCGAAATAAAGAGTGTGGATTTAGGAGATGATATAGGCATTTCTTTGATAGCCTTGTTTTATACCTTCTTTTCATCCTATCTTTGTGCATAATCCTAGTTAACCCTCGTTGAGCCTTTAGCTTTTTCTTTGTTAGCCACATAAGTAGCCTAATCACTTCTTTGATAGACCTTAATTTGATCCAAAAAGCTCCTAGGCATATTAATAAAAAATTAATTGAGTAAAAAGTTTGAGAAATAAGAGGGGAAAAGGTAAATTTGATGCCCCAAGGCAATAGTTATTGGTGTTGATAATTGATATATAGTGGATGGGTGTGATAGAAATTGAGTTAGAAATATTACCATTATTGTGAAAAAGAAAAAAATTAATTCATGTGGTAACGAACAATACGTCCACCGCGTGATTGTGAAAATGCTTAAAAGAGATGGAGAAAAACAAAAGAAAGAGGTAGACAAAAATGGTGTAAATTGTTTGTTGGAGATTGGTTTTAAATGTATAATGTAGTATATTAAAGAGCTTAGAGAGGTTAGTCACTATTCCCAAATAGTTCCTACCCGCCCCTTAGCCTACATTACAACCCGAAAAAGACCTATTTGATCCTATACTTGACATTCTAATATTAGGGGAGCACTACACTAAGATCAAGCCTATGGTTCATTGTGTGTAACTTGTGAATTCCTTGTGAGAGTCAGCATAACTTGATTCTTGTACCTATTATGTTATTTATTGCATTATTGTGAGTGATTTTGGATAACTCTCTTTGTTGTGAAGGAAACATGTTTGATGAATGTGATCGAATTGTATGATGTCCGTGATTGAATGAAAAGAATGAGTTTTTCATTTAGGTGAGTCAATCCTTGAGGCTAGGATGTTTTAGAGTAGTGTTCATGAGCTTTGAATTATGTATATAACATGTTTTGTGGAGAAACTTCCATTCCTTGTAGTCATTATAGTACTATCTTGAGTGTCTTGCAATTAGTAGGAGTGTAGAGTCTCCACAAATTATGAAGCTTGGAGTAGAGAGTTGTTTGAGAATGAACAAGGATTTAAGTATGGGATGGTGATGTTGGGTGTATTTACGCACTCTAGTGTTACTATTCTAGATTATTTCACCTGGTTTTGAGGGTAACTTAAGTTCCTAAGGTGTTTATATTGATATAAATGATCATCTAAGTGATAAAATGTGTGATAACAATGTACAAAGCATATTCCAAACAAGTTGGGTTTAATTGGATCACTTAGAGTTCAATCGATGAAGCTTGTTACTAGCTTGAGCTAGGTACTTGTCTAGTCTCTTTTGTTGGATTCTATTGTGTTCAATATGATGAAAATGGTTTTAATGGTGTTATTATATGTGTAAAAACTTGATGGTAGTGTACAAATTTCAAGTGAACCAAGTAAAGAGTTGGAACATGTAGTGGAAGATTATGGAGATCAACCTAGTCTATGCCCTTGTTTTTGAGCCGTCGTGATGGATATTGTGTTATTTGAACATCTAATTCTTATGGTTTGTTGTTTTAGGATGTTTTATGAGCACAATATGATGATATATAGATGATTTTGAAGATGAAAACATTGGAAAGACACCACAAAGACTTGGGTAGAAAGAGGAACGCTCAATGCTTAACCAAATTTCATGATGCAATTTCCAAAGAGCTATCGTGATGATCTCGCGACATGACTTCCACAGACATCTCCCAAACTCACGACACAACTTCCATAGACGTCTCTAAAACTCGCATCGCGAGGTCCACTTCGTACACGGCCAAAGAGTGCAATTTGAATCTTAGACGGCTTGGGACTTGTTGTCCACTATGATCACATCTTTGTACTTGTTATTAATCATATTGGAACGTATTGGAGCATCAAGGAGGCTTCTATAACTTCATAACTTAGGTTTTTATCATTTTAATTTAGTTCATTCATGTTTTTATTCATTAATTACAATCTAGTGATTACGATTATGACTATGTGTGTCTAAACACTCTTTTTTCGGGGTTAAAGCCAAGAACATGAGTATTATTATTTTGAATTAAGTTCGTTTGATTTTCTTATCATTATTGGTTTTTTGTTTATTCTTGTTATAACTATTTTAAGGATTCATGACCTGTAGAATAAATCTATTGTTAACCTAGTGAACTCGGGAGAGGGAATAGGAAGATAGAACATGGGAATAAACAAAGTTTGGGTTTTTACTCTTTTATGAAATAAAGAATTAAACTTAGCACCTAGGATAGGTATGTACTTAGGATTTAAACTTGATTCAAATGTAGGATGATATCTAAAAAAACTTAGGTAAAGGATTAGAGATTGGGTAATCATGCAATTAACCCTACGAATCAACAACCAAGATAAGCAAGTAACGAATGAAATTCAACAACATAGTATGATTGTTCAAAGTGATTTAACCCTGGGTTTTCTCCTATTGATTATTACAAGATCTTTACATTACACATTGTTTACTTTACTTGCAAAATTTACAAACTCTCTTTTTGGTTATGCTTGCATCAACTGAATCTAAATTGTAAACTGAAATCAAACCATTGTTTAATCAAGTGTAATACCTCGTACTTCTACCTAGCTTGAAATCATCCCAAGAATATTAAAAAATTACTTTGAAATATGAATCCATTTTTGTATACATGGAATTTTTAATATTTTTGCTTTTAATCATGTGGGAAATTGAATTAGCTTTCCAATGATACCAATTTTGTCCAAATCCGGTATCGGAGTAAAAAGTTATGGACATTTTACTTAGAGCTGTCAGAATCGCCTAGGTACGATGGCCAAGTTGACGGACGTTCTATCTAGCTATGGACCATCACCTAGACCGTCGCAACCAAAAAAGTGAGGCAACCTTCTGGATAAGGTACGATGGACAGGTTAACGTACCGTTGAACTTGCGATGGACCATCGCCCAAGCCGTCGCTACTTAGGCAGCGAGTCCTTTTCTTGGTCCACGTATGACGATCGAAATGACGGACCATCAAGCCAGCGACGGACCATTGCACGAGCCGTTGTAGATCTTATTCAGTTATTTTAAAGCCATTTTAAAAAGGGTATTTGGGTCTTTTTCCACCCAATTTAACCCCTAATTACACCCGACCAAAGCTCATAACTTCATTATTCTTTTACAACATCAAATTAGGGTTTCTCTCCAAGATCTATCCTTAAGAATAAGAAAATCCTAGTTGTTTAATTCCAAGTCAAGAATTCAAGTTTTCCTCCATCAATCTTCAAGAAATCACAACCCAGGTATGTCATGTGTTGATTCATGGGTCCCTTTCACCCATGAAGCTCAAGAATCTCTTTTAAAATTCAAGATTTGGGTATTTGTGAATGTTCATGATTTAAATTGAATTAAAATTCATGTCCATGATGCGGTGTGGTTTTGATTCATGTTTTAAATTACATATTCCAATGATTGACCCAAGTATGTGATGATTTGCATAATAACCATGATAAGCCCCCTTCAAATTACAAGTTGATTGATGTATCCATGATTATTAGATATGTTGATGATTTTATAACCAAATCAAGCTCCCCATGTGTTTGATTAAATACCTATGTGAAAGAAAAGTGCCATACTAGTATGATAATATGAAATCCCCATTCATGTACAAGTTTATGCATGTCAAATGATTGATGAAATATCGTACTCAATGAATTATGGATTGTTGATGTTAGTCATGTATTCAAGAAAGCCATGCTTTGTCAGTTTCTTTCCATGGAGTCCTAGGGGTACTTGTACCCAAAAAATATAGTTGTGTGCCTAGAGTCGGTATCATGTTTTCACAATATCCTCAGTCAAGCCATGATCCATATAACTTAGTCAATTATGTGACTCAAGAAATCTCAGTAATACAGTAATCTCAGTACTATTTCGTCAGTCAACGGAACTCAGTTAATTTAGTTAATTCAGTTCAGTAATCCATGTTCAGTGTCTATTCAGATGGGAGTAGGAATTATCACCGAGTGAACCCAAGGATGGGAACTCACCTGTTATATGAGGGTGTGATTCTTAGGAGCAATCCTTGCGTTCCAGAACTATGTAGTTAGCATAGGTTGAGACATCATAGCCTGCTATATGAGGGCAGATGAGGTGGCTTAACCTGTTATGTGAGGGTTCCCACCATTCTCACTAGAGTTACTTGTTATATGAGGGTTACTCACAGATATTCCTTACCAGTGGTACAGTATTGACACCCTTCTAATTGAAGTTACAGATTGGACCCCAACTTATCCATAATGGAGTATTAGGGGTATGTCGGTTAGATAACTACTTCCCATATTTTCTGTTATAGAATCAGGACTGTCAGATACAGTCATTTAGTCTCAGTAATAGAACTCAGATAGTTCTATAGAATTCAGGACTGTCAGATACAGTCAACTCAAAATAGTATGAAACTCAGCTAGTTCTATCAGAAACTAGACTGTCAGATATATTCGCTCAGTATCAGTTATTTTAGTTATATAGTTATCAGTATCTCATGTTATCAGTACTCAGATTTAGTAATCATGTTATCACAAACTCAGTTACAGTTATTATGTATTCATGCATGTATTCTCATATTCATGTTATCCAGTCAGTTAGTATAGTTCATACATGTGAACCCTTTGCATTCAGCCTACCTTCCGTTCATATCAGTATATTCAAAGCACTGATGCATTTACGCTATGATATTTTATACCATAGGTTCAGAAGGATGAGCTCCAGAGCATCAGTAGCATTCCAGTCTCAGCAGTCAGAGATAGCAGTGAGTCATCATCCTTCGAGGATATGGCCATTCTTTATTATCTCATTAATTAATTTATTAGTTGGAGTTAGTTGGGGACATGTCCCATCAACTCCTTATTCAGACAGTTCAGTCAGTTAGAGGCTTTTCAAACTATCATGTTCAAATAGTTATTTCAGTGTTTGGGTATTTCATACCCCATCCATATATTATGATTTATTAGTTATGTTTCAGTTTTGAACCTTAAGGCCTTTTAGTTCATGTTTCTGCATTTATACAGTATATTATGCAGTGTTCAGGTATAGATATTAGTTATGGGTTAGTTTGTGATCCTTCGGGGTCATGAACATCGTGTAGCAATCCGGGTACTAGATTTGGGGCATTACATTAAGTCTCTGTGGGAATGATACTTGAATTCTTAAAGGCCACTTTACTACTTGATAAGACCACGTACACTTGCATGTACGCCTGGGCACTGTCACGAAGGAGTTCAGCCCAAGGGCAAAACTGTAATTGCACATGCTGATCCCAATTTGACATAAATGACTCAAACCCTATCATTATGGAAAAAAAATTCCATCTTCCTCAATTTTTAGGTTAATTTTTGTGTAGTTCATAGCCTCCATTTTCTGAGAAAAAAATATTGTATAAATTTTGGGTGAAGAATACATTGGAGACTTTCTAAGTGAAAGATTTGCTCACTTCCATTGTTGATATTTTGGGAGAGCCAAGTTTAAAGTAGCATTCACTTAAATCTTCAACAAATCATTTTAATGGAGA
This sequence comes from Capsicum pubescens, assembly GCA_030864215.1. Classification (NCBI taxonomy): domain Eukaryota; kingdom Viridiplantae; phylum Streptophyta; class Magnoliopsida; order Solanales; family Solanaceae; genus Capsicum; species Capsicum pubescens. Next base: position 117,070,443 of record CM061546.1, read on the forward strand.
TTATGGGTATATCTACGCTTATTTATCTTATGTGTAGCTAAATCTGCCTCTTGGGGCTATGTGTGAATAGAGGTTTAAGTGTGTGTGGGTTGTTATTGTTAGCATCCATTTGGTAATTCATGTTAATGGGTTTTTTCATTTCTATGCTATTTTGGTTGGGATTTGATTGGTGAAAACTCTAAATACCCACAAGGATTTTATCAGTGAAAGCTCCAAGCTCTAGAAAGTTCAAGGCCATCTTCGAAAGAAGGGTTTTGGGTGAACTTTAGGAATCCATGTCATCCTCGAAAGAGATATGTGGAGACCAAAGCAATGATATAGACATTTATGTATGTAGTTTGCTAAATTTTCACTATCTTAAACATAAGGGTGAATATGAGGTTAACTATGTCATGGGTATCATCCTAGAAATAGGGATGCCTAGATTAAGGTTATGGTTACCAATTATTGAACACACCTATTAGGTATCCGAAAGAGTTAATGAATGAAAGTTTGGTGTTTTGTTGAAAGGCTAGCATCAAAATCTATACCAAGCCTACCCATATTTGATTTATTAAATCGATATTGATGACTAACTCCCACATGTCACTCCCTTAGTAGTGCATAATCCCAAGAACTGTGTTTTATTGCTAAAACTCTAATTATTCATAGCCCCAAATTTATACTAGCAAAATCCAAAAAGAAATATTAGTGTAGGAACCTATCCTCTATTTTATCTTTTAGTACCTTTTGTTTGAATTTAACTTATATCTATCATTTCGAATTAATTTGATCACCACTCATATTGTTCCTCGTTGATTCAACCCCAACTCCAAACTTGGGCAAATATATTAACGATGGCCACCTTGCACTTAAATTGACATGTAAGTTGAGCGTTATAAAAAAATGGCACCGTTGCGGGGAATAATTTGGCGTATTAAGTTAGTTTGGAATTATAGTTACTTGCTTGAATTCAAGCTTATAAATATTTGTTTGTGACTTTCTTTTGTAGGTAGCTTTTTATTTTATTTTACTTTTCTCTATGGCATCTTCCAACAAATATGTGTTGGTAGTTGGAAGTCCGATCTTGACGACCCATATCCATATCACAACGTACCACATATCATGAGCGATTGTGACAATGCTCCTCGGAGAGAGATGGATTCACCATCTAATTCCTATAGGGAGTATAGGTGCTCTTTATTCAGTGATCGGGATGGACATTAGAGTGATTATCCATGTTCCCCTTCCCCTCATTATACTATGTTTTTAGTCCTTCTTATAAGATTGATAGGTATTATGGAGAGAAGAAGGAAGAGCAAGATATCGAGTCTAATAGCAGTGACCCAAGGTTACAATCCATTTTGGATCGGTTGGAAGTAACGGAGGAGGGCCTAGAGCACATATATCAAGAATGGACAAGTGTCAAGAAGGAGGTAATGGGCGAAAAATAAAATCTTAAAACCATTATTTCCATGCCTATTACCCAAGAGGACGAATGTCAAGAAGAGAAACCAAGCTATGATGATGAGCTTGGTAGAAAAGAATCCTCGCCGACTTCCCAAAAATCTAAATCATATAAGGAAGGAGAGGCCAAAATAAAAGAAATGATACTAGAGTCAAAAGAAGAATCAACGCACAGCTTTTATAATGGCTCTAGCTCATTTTGGGGTGACATTACTTTGGAGGAAGCTAACCCAAAGTTAGGTGTTGGACCTCGTTCAACCCACTTTTCAACATTAGGCATAGAGGATGTTATGAGGATCCATCCCTTTGACAAAATGAAGGATTGCGGGGAGGTGGATTCCAATTCTTATATTTTGGAATTGGTGATTCCGAATGAGCACATGAAACCCCATCCATCAAAGTGCAAGATGCTTAATTTTTAATGTACAAGGAATGGCCTATTGATGTGCTTACTTTTACCCAAGGAGAAAATTTGGAAGTTTCATATGAAGTTGGGTAAAAGGTTTAAGTCTTCAAAATGGTGAGACCGAAGCTTGCTTGCCATTTTACCATCGCTTCCAAATCTCATCTTCGAAGATTTGAATTTTTTGTCTCTCTACCGATCATTGCATGTTGAATGAAAGTTGGGATGAAGATTCAAATTTTCTAAGTGGATACATAAAGGAAAGGAGTGAAGACATCATGCTATGACATTAAACTAAGCGCTCAATGGGAGGCAACCCATCACGCGCCACGAAAAGTGGCACATATCCTTATATTCATGCATAATAAAGTAGATTTTGTTTTTGTATTTGTTTGAGCATGATCCATGAAAAAGAGAGTTGTAAAAGTGGAATGTCGGCCTGAACAACTAAGTGCAGAGGCCTAGATTTTGGCTTCGGTTACCGCAACCACGGTCTATGTCAACGCAATCGTGGATGCCACGAGTACAGAATCGTAGAACGACGACCACGATCGTGATCATACCAATTTAAATGACCTTCCAACTACTATTTTTCCCATGCATTCATTCTCAAAATTCTCTCAATACTCTCTTATCTGTTGGCATTGTGTAAAGTATCCAAGAGTTCATCTCAACCCTTTTGCATTATTTATCTGGTATGTAGTCTCAAACTCCCTCACTTTTATTTTCATTATAGGCCTGGGACATGTAGATTGAAAACTGGAATAAATTAGTTTTTACAATGTCAAAACTGTCCTTATTGGTATTTATTGTTGTGGTTAGCAACTGTAGGATGTTTACACGTCATTTGGGGAAGTCTTGAGTACCCATATTTTATCCTAACATGGTTGAAACAGACGTGCATATTATGTCTTCATTCAATGCCCGAAAGAGTTCAAGGTGAACTCCTTTAAGTTTGGGGAGGGGACAAAAATCATGCAAGCTGGGCTTACTTTAAATTATCGTTGATGTTTATGTACCTAGTTGGAAGACATAGTTAGTTTTAGCTACGCGCATCTTGAGCAGGGAAGAACTGTTAATAATGGTCTCAGGTATCGCGATTGTGATCCTGATGACCACAATCGCTGAAGAATAATCGCGCTCAATGCTCTGTGGTCTCTACACCTTAGGACTGTTGCCTGCAGATATCCAAACTTCAGCCACTTGTTTTTCACCCCCAAATCTCCTATGGCATTGCCACAAGCTCTTTTCTTGATAATCTAGTATATTTTTTGACTTGTAAATATTAAAACTAGTTTGAAGTATGTCCATATAGGTGCTCAGCTATAAAATAGAAGACTCAGATGATATCAACCCATGTCCCGAAAAGCCACAACCTGTGTTACAATGAATTCCCAAGGTCCAAGTTATTCCTAGAAAGGAGTATCTCTACGGATAGAGTCCCAAAGAAGTTACCAGAATTCTTTGACAGACTTTCTACTATCAAGGAACACGCTCTAGGGCTACCCTAGGGGCTAGGAGAATGATCCACTACTCGTCATTCATATGTGGCTCAGTTCGACTATAAAATATATCAGAAGTAGTTGAAAAAGCAAAGTTCTAGGGTTTCTAAATTGGAAAGAGCATATTCAGCTTTGATAATAACACACAAGAACCTCCGAGATTTACAGGAAAAGATGTTAAAGAGGGAAAAGAAGAGAGAAAAATTCTTCACCAAGATGTGGAGAGGGTAAAGGGAATCTTCAAGGTGCTCAAACCTAAAGAACAGCTACTTTCATTGAGGAGCGAGAGTGATGATGGAGCCCCTGCTTAGAGGTCTGGTGTTGATGATGGTGGAGACAGTGCAGGGTATACCATAGATGATAAAGCTGATTCAGGGAGCATCCCTTACTCTTATCATGTTAACTAGGTAGTGGAGGCACTGCCAGCTTTTCTGTTGGGGGTGCCTGCCCCTATATTTGCACTGCTTGGATATCTTTGGGTAGTGTTTTGGATGACACTCTGGATATTGTTTTTATTTTGTTTTGAGGTGCTACATTTTTAGGTACTCAGATGGTGCCCAAATTTTATGGATTTTCATGTGAATTTTAGTTTTTAGTTTTTCATTTACTTTAATTGTATCTATAAGCGATGATGCATGATGAACTTTGTACTATGATATATTGAGTGAAGAAAATCTTAAGGGTAAAGCATCGTGTTTGGGTTTGAGGCATTGATGCAGGGGAATTCTGAGTACCCAAGGCATAAATTTCATGAATGCAAGGGAAGTCTGAGTACCTGTGGCATTGTATGTTGTAAAGTCGGGGTCATTGTGTACACTATTGGTGAATTCTGAGTAGCCATATGGGTAGTTTTCATGTTTGGAGCCTAAATGAGAGACTAAGGTTTTGGTTGTAGCCATATTTTAGCAAATTATGCGAGCGGCAAATGCTAAATAAACAACCCCTTCCGTCCAAAACTTTTCAAAAATCAAGGGCATGGACGTGAGCAACTTTGTAACAAAAACTTCTTCTCTTTTTGTAACTCCATAAGCTTTTGACTTGTACATAATGATACATACTCAAATTTTGTCTCTCACAGGAGGAGCAATTGAGCCTCCTTGGCGAGTTTTGCATGCCACATATGATGAGATTTTAGTATTCATCTCTTATACACTTGTGTTATCTAGAACTTACCCGTTAGTCTCTCAAAGCTAATTTTGATTGTATGTCGTTGGAGAAATGATCTTAGGCCATCCTTATGATTTTGGAACCAACTCTAGCCTAAAAAACCTACCTATGCATAATTACAATCCCTAGCTACCCATTTTGAGACTGTGGACCTTTCTTTGGCAAACTCATCACAAGCCGTGTCCCATTCTCTTTATCCCTCCTTTGAACCATACCCTCCTTGAACTTGAAAATGTAACTTGAGGCTAAAAGCCTAGGTTGGAGATGGTAAAGCTAATGGAAAGAAGTTTAGGGCCACGAAGTGTTAGTAGAATGCCAAGGTGCCTAAGTGATGAAAATAAATGTTGAAAAAAACAAGGACCCAATAAAGGATAGAATTGAATAAAACGTTTAAGAAAAAGAGATGAAAGAAAAGTGGTGAGCAAAAAGCGACTTGTAGGCATGAGGCAAGATAGAAAATAAAGAAGAGTGGCCAATAATCCAAAAGGAAGATTGAAAAGTGTGATGTTGACATTCAAGGAAGGGAGTAGCCATGTTGTTCCCAAACAATATCCTACCCTAACCCAAACCTACATTACAAGCTTAGAAAGTCCATTGAGATTTCCAACCATTTACTTTCTTTGTAGTGGCGATTGAAAATAGGGGCAAGCCTATGGTATAACACTTGTTGCATTGAGATTTTTTTTGTGAGAGGGAGAGTTTGTGCACATAAAATTCCTTATTGCATATTTTGTAGCTTGAATTACATAATTTTGTTTATATTTCTATGCCTATTTCCAAATTTTCTAGATTTTAAGATGATTATGAATGTTTTGTTATCAAGCATGAATTTTGGGATGTTGAAATCATAAGATTAATATTATGAGTTATTTTTTCAATATCTTGATCGAGATGATTGTAATCTTTTTGATATGATGGTTGAGCATGAAGTTTAAATATGATTTTGATGCATTAAAGCTTTATATTTTGAGTCCTAAGTACAAGTGATGAGTTTATAAAGAGATTATGATCTCAAGTTTTGTTGACAAGTTTTGATAAGTACTTTCAAAAGCTAAGATAGGAATCCACACTACTTATGATTTAAAGCAAAAAAATATGTTTTGGTCTTTATTATAGACCCTTGAGTTATTTTGAGGTGGATTTCCTAAGAGTTCTAAGCTGAGTATGGGAGTAGTATTTAGCACCAAGTTGGGTATGATTCTAAGATCTCATACCCCAGAACTACGTGCCACCATAGTTTGAGATTTATGGGCCCAAGGCCGAGATAGTGATCACTAAAAATGAGATTTTACTCTGATGACAAGGATAGAACAGCTCTCCCCAATGTAGACAAGACGTTGGACTCCATGTAGCTAACACGGTTTATGTCGGTTAGAAAAAACTCCTGAGTTCCAAGTGTCCCAAGTCTAAAAGAGTTCCAGAGTTCCAAAGTGTTAAAAGTTCCTAAAAGTTCTAAGTCCTTGAGTTTTAAAGAAGTTTTACTCTCCACAAGATAAAAGCATGAGTTTGAAAGTATTATTTAAAGCTTTCTTTAGCCTTCAAGTACTAAGAATAAGAGTAGAGTATAGATTTTAAAGTTAAGTATAATGACTAACGAGATTTGTGTTACATGTTTCACTATTTATGATTTATGAGTTTTATATTTTAAACTTATTTAAGACTGTGAGTCATTCCTATTTACATATATGATTTCATTAAAGAGTATTGATATTATTTTATGTAAATGCATACACCCCCATATACTCAGTACATCCTCAAAGTACATATCCACATATACGTTGGTTTGCTACATTATCTCATAATATAGGTACAAGTTGTAGCGCATACACCATATTCAGTTAGTTCGCAGTTTTCAGTCAGTAGGTGATGAGTCCTTTTGATTCAAGGGCTCGAGTCAGCTATACAGTTGAGAAGTATTGTATTTTCTTTATTCAATCATATTGAGTTGGAATAGTTGGGAGTCATGACCCGACTACCCATAGTCAATACTAGTAGAGGCTTCATAGATAGTAGTGTTGATGTATTTTATTTCAGTTTTATTCCTAAAGGCAAAGTTGTAATCTTGTAAACTCAGATTTTGATTGATCAAGTTCCGAGAAGTTTTATTATTTCCGCTGACTTTGTTTAGATATATGTATTTTATTCAGTTACTTGTAAGTATGCCAGTAGCAGGGTTAGCTTGGGATCACTTGTGACCCTGAGCACCGTGTGACATCTCGGGACCCATTTTTGGGGTGTTACATAGACGTTTGAGTCTAAAGGATTTTGGTTGAGCAGAACTAAGATGGAGTACTTGGAGTGTAAGTTTAGTGTTGTGTCGCAGGAGGTTGGAGTGGTTGTGAAACTGGACTCTAAGGCCATTTATAAGAGGGAGAGTTTTAAGTATTTGGGGTCTATGATTCATGGAAATGGAGAGATTGATGAGGATGTCATGCATTGTATTAGGGTAGGGTGGTTGAAATGGAGGCTCGCTTCGGGAGTCTTGAGTGATAAGAAGGTGCCTTCGAAGCTTACAGGTAAGTTCTAAAGAGTGAAAGTCCGGCCGGCTATGTTATATGGAGCGAATTATTGGACAGTTAAGAACTCCCACCTCTAAAAGTTGAAGGTGGTAGAGATAAGAATGTTGTGATGGATGTGTGGACATACCAAGAAAGATGGGGTAAGGAATGAGATTATTCAGGATAAGGTAGGAGTTACTTCGATGGATAATAAGATGCGAGAAGTGAGATTATGTTAGTTTGGGAACGTGATGAGGAGGGGCTCGAATACTTCAGTACAGAGGTGTGAGACACTGCTATGGATGGTTTTAGGTGAGGTAGAGGTAGACCAAAGAAATAATGGAGAGAGGTGATTAGGCATGATATAAAGCAGTTACAACTTATGGAGGACATGACCCTTGATAGAAAGGTGTGGAGGATGCGAACTAGGGTAGAGGGTAAGAGGGTGAGAGTGTGTCGGTAATAGTAAGGGAGTGTTCTTTTGTGTCTATAGTTTTTTGTTCGTAGTGTTATGTGATGTCTAGGATTTCAGTAAGATAGTTCTTAGTATTATCTTATGGTGTTAGTATTATCTTGTAGCTAGCAGTATTAGTTTATTTTGCATACTGTACTACTTTATATGCACTTATCTTTTGTGTTTGTTATACTGTTATCGATTCTAAGCTGGGGGTCTATTAGAAACAACCTCTCTACTTTACCTGAGGTAGTGGTATGATCTACGTATACTCTACCCTCCCAAGACCCCACTATGTGGGAATACTCTAGGGATGATATTGTTGTTGTTGTATCTTATGCTATCTTGTTATTTATTTAAAATTCATCCGGTGTTAGGGTATTATGTTCTATATAGTTAGGTGTAGGAGGTAGTCTCCGGTCCTCATCGGACTAGAAATACCCATCATGACTAGGCCCTGGTTCAAGTCATAACAAAGTTGGTATCAGATTCAAGGTTTGGTATTATTGGGTGCCCATAAAGTCATGTCAAATAGAGTCTCTTTTATGGGTGTGTAGCGCACCGCACTTATAGAGGAGAGGCTACAAGGAATTTTAGGATGTTTCCCTTTCTTCTTGTTCTATTTCGGGTAATAGAGTCTAAGATCTTGAAATTTCCTCTAATCCCCATATGTTCACTTTTCAAATCATGCCTCCCAGAAGATCTGATGCTCGTGGAAAATCTTTTGTCCCATCAAAGGAAAATATGGATTGATCTCATCCTACTCAAGGAGTTTAGACCCGGTCTAGGTTCTCTACTTTTGATTGCCCTAGTGGAGTTCTACCGGTTCCCCCTAGCCCTTCTTGGACACCTCAAATGGGCGTGTCTAATGCTGATTTTCACCAGTCAATTCATTTTTTGACCTAACTGGTCCCTCTTAGACTAAGTGTATTGCTTCTATTGCTCCATCTTCTGAGTCCACTAACATTGGTCAATTTATGAGGTTGAGTCCTCCGACTTTCACTAGTTCTAAAGTTGAGGAACATCCTCAAAATTTCATTGATGAAATGGAAAAGATTTTTGTGTGATAGATGCTACTGAGATGGGGGGTGTAGATTTTGTTGCCTATCAGTTAAAGGATGTGGCGTATTAGTGGTATAAGGAATGGGACCATTCTAGGTGTGATGATGTCGAGTTTGCTTTATGGGGTGAATTTTTTATTACTTTGTTTGATCGCTTCTTTCCTCAAGAGTTGAGTAAGATGAAGGTTGAGGAATTCATAAACTTGAAGCAAGGCAGGATGATAGTAAAGTTGTATGACTTAAAGTTTCATCAATCATCGTGTTATACTCCAAAGTTAGTGTCCATCATGAGAGATAAAAGGAGGAAATTTGCTTTTAGGTCATCTTATGATTTGATCTTGGAAAGCAAGGCCGCCTTATTGAACAAGGATATGTATATCTCTTGACTTATAGGGTATACGCAACTAGTGAAAGAGGAAAAAAAATAGGCGAAGATGAGTAAAAGGAAGAATAAGAAGTTTTGATACTTGGATCAAGGTAGAGGTCAGCAGCAGAGTGGTAGAGATGGTGGAAAATGATCTAAGAAGAAGTGGTGAAATTCTGGTTCATACTCTACGGCTAGTGTTCTGTATTCGAAGCCATCGGGTGATCGTCATTTTCAGAATAGTATTGGTCCCAAGGCAAAGGATGCCTAGCCTTAGACTAGTGGGGCTCAATCATCTCCATCATATCCCCCTTGTAGATTTTGAGGTCAAAAGCATCGTGGTGTTAATGGAGAAGAAAGGAACAAGTGCTTTAAATATGGTCAGATTGGTTATATGCAGAAGGATTGTCCTTTTAGGTTGTTGTTGGGCAAATAAGATCCATGTTCTACCACGTCAGCTCCTACACCAAAGGGTGATACTTCTGCTTCTGGCTCTGGCACTGGTCAGAATCGTCTGTACACCCTTGTCACCCGCCAGTATTTTGAGGCATCCCCAGATATTGTTATTTGTACACTCAAACTTTTATCTCGTGATGTGTATTGTCTACTTGATCTCGGGCCTAACCTATCTTATGTGACCCCTTATGTGGCTATTCATTTTGATTTTAATCCTGAGTGTATTTCGGATCCCTTTTCTATGTCCACCCCAGTGGGTGACTCCATTGTGGCTAGAATGGTCTATAGAGGTTATGTGATGTCGGTCTGTGTTAGAGAGACCTTAGTAAATTTGATAGAGTTGGACATATTATAATTTGATACGATTTTGGAGATGGATTGGTTGCATTCATGTTATGATTTCCTTGATTATCGAACCCGAAGGGTCAGTTTCCACTTCCCAAATGATCCAGTGATCGAGTGGAAAAGTAGTTCGCAGGTACTTAAAGAAATGTTCATATCATATCTTAGAGCCCGAAAATTTATTTCTAAGGGGTGCCTCTATCACTTAGTCCATGTTAAGGATTCTAGATCTGAAGGTCCATTCTTATAGACTGTCCTTGTGGTCTGTGAATTCCCAGAAGTGTTCCCTGATGATCTTCCTGGTTTTCCTCCAGATAGAGAAATTGATTTTGGGATTGATCTTTTTCTGGACACTCATCCTATTTCTTTTTCTCCTTACAGAAAAACTCTGGATGAGTTGAAATAACTCAAGAAGGAGTTGAAAGAACTTACACATAAGGGTTTTATTTGCCTTAGTATTTTTCCTTGGGGTGCTACAATTTTATTCATCCGTAAGAAGAATAGGTCCCTACGAATGTGTATAGATTATAGCCAATTGAATAAGGTGGTCGTAAAGAATAAGTATCCCTTTTCGAGGATTGATGATCTCTTTGATAAGCTTCATGGTGCTAAGTATATTTCTAAGATTGATCTTCCATCGGGTTACCATCAGTTGAAGATTAGGGAGGTAGATATCCCTAAGACTACTTTCCAAACCTGGTATGGTCATTTTGAGTTTTTGGTGATATCCTTTGGTTTGTCTAATGCTCCGACAGAATTTATGGATCTTATAAATCGGGTATTTCATCAGTTCTTAGATTTATTCATGATTGTGTTTATTGATGATACTTTGGTATATACAAAGAGTGGGGTGAATTATGCCAATCACCTCCTCCTTGTGTTGAGAACCTTGAAAGATAAGCGTTTGTATGCGAAGTTGTATATCCAAAAGATCGTGAGGTTACATGGTTCTCTAATCTCTATCATTTCCGATCTTGGTACCCAGTTCTTATATCACTTTTGGAGGTCCTTCCAGTAAAGTTTGGGGACTAAGGTAACCCTTATTACCATTTTCCACGCACAGATAGATGGGCAAGTAGAAAGGACAATTCAGGAATAGGATGATATGTTTCGGGCTTGTGTATTTGATTTTGGTGGTAGTTGGGTTGATCACTTACCTCTAATAGAGTTCGCATATAACAACAGTTGTCACTCTAACATTGGTATGGTTTCACTTGAGGCTTTGTATGGTAGGAGGTGTAGGTCTCCGATTAGGTGGTTTGAGGTTGGTGAAAATAGGTTATTTAGCCTTGATTTGGTTAACCAAGCCATGGATAAGGTGATGGTGATTCTAGATGAGCTTAAGATAGCCCAAAGTCACCAAAATTCCTATGCGGATGTGAGACAAAGGAATTAGAGTTTATTGTTGGTTACTGGGTGTTCTTAAAAGTCTCTCCCATGAAAGGCATGATGCAGTTTGGGAAGAAATGGAAGCTTAGTCCCCGTTATGTTGGTCTATAATTAGTTTTAAAGAGGGTTGGCAATGTTTCATATGAATTGGAGTTGCCTTCTAGCTTGAGCTTTATTCATCCTGTCTTTTATTTCTCAATGTTGAGAAAGTGTGAAGGTGATCCTTCGTTGGTTGTTCCCTTAGTAGGTGTGGGCATTAAAAATTCATTGTTTTATGAGGAAGTTATTCCTTGTCTTATGAAGAGGTTTTGATAGAGATCTTGAATCGGCAAGTCCGGCGGTTGCGGATGAAGGACATGGCTTCGGTAACCAAAAGTATGAGGAAGTTACTTGGTAAGTCGAGGAGGACATAAAGTCCAAGTATCCATTCCTATTCCCTATTTTGGAAAATTGTGCTTAAGGTATATGTGATCTTAACATCTTTGTTTTCTTTCTTTGTTAAAGGTAAGCGTAGGTGCATATTTTTGTTAAATCGTTCTAAGAGATATCTATACCCATCATTCGAGGATGAATAATCCAAAGGGGGGAGAATGTAACACCCCGGATTTTTGGTCTAAGAAAATTTCAGAAATTTTATCCTCACTGTCCTGACTATGACTTACCCTATGAATCATAGGGAGTCTTGACTATTCAATGGACCCAAATTGTAGCCTAACCAGTGTGTGTGGCTAAGTCTTCTATTCTGAGTAAGAGTGTCTCACTACGAGTCGTGAAACTCATTATGGGAGTGCAAATCATAGGATGTCTTGTGTATACCCAAATAGTTTTTGTGTTGACTATAATTGGACCCTACAAGTCGTAGGGTCCCATTACGAGCCATGGTACCGATTTATAAAGTTAACAGTTTGTGTGCTTGGTGACATTGTATTGACAATGACTCGTGGAGATGAGTCGTGACGAGTCGTTATGAGACTTGTAATGACTAATGGTTTATTTTTTCATCTTTTTAAATGGGTGTATTTTAAACATTTTCCTCCTATCCCAATAATAATCCACGAGCTATAAACATACATGGGGCCCTATTTTCATTGGTAATATATTCCAAACACTCTTTCTTCTCTCTCAAGTCTCTCAAGCATCCATATTTAGGGTTTCCAACAAGTGGGTCAAGTGGAGCTTCAAAGGTTGAATGCTCTCCATAATCATGGGTATTTTAGGCATGTTACTCTTCCCAAATTATTACTTTGCTAAAAGCATGTGTTTTAAAGTATATTCATACGATTTTGATGTTGGTTTTGAACATGGGTTGGGGGTTTTGAATGATTATTGTTTATGTGATGTTTCATGTTTGTATATGCATTGGTTATGTTTAAATGGTGGTTTTGAAGCAGATTTGATGCATGGGTATGGTGAATAAACTAGGGGATTGTGAATTCCCCAAATTTTGTGAATATTGACAGTTGAATTGGTAATGACCTCAACCCCTATTGTGAAATTTTTTTGAATATGAAAAGTATGCACATTGAATTATTCATGAACTATTGCATAATGTGAAGAATTAATGAAGCATAATAATTTTGAATTGAAATTATGGGGTTGTGTAATTCCCCAAGATAATGTATAATTGAACCAAGAAGTTTTTGAATTTCCCCAAATGATGCTAATTGTTTTGGCATGTTAATGCTACCTTGCCAGTGTAGTTGGTATGACGATACCAATAGTGTATGCCTAAGTATGTACCATGATTAAATGAATGAAGCGTGTTAAATATTCTAATTGAGTTTTAATGAGGGATGTGTAGTTGAGTCGTAAAAGTGGAGGTCTCGAGGGACCAACATCGAAAATCACGATTACTGACGCAGGGGTCTACATGACTGGGTGGGTCGAGTCCCCCTTTATTATTATCATATGATTGGACGGTTCGAGTCTCCCATATCATATTACATGATTGGGTGCTTTAGTCACCTTGGTATACCGGGAGGTTCGAGTCCCCCATGGTGCATCCCGATATCCTCTGGTTCATGTGGCTACACACATTGGGCCATTTCATTTAGGCAAGAGCTGGGCTCATATAACTCGTAGGTGCCTTCATATGTTATGACGATTGAGCTACATAATCCAAGCTAAAGTTTTAAAGTGCATATTAACCCTTGTTCCTAATCCCGGCATGTGATATATATATACATATATATGTATATAAATCTAGTTATTTGCATTGGATTTTAATTGATTTTCAAGTGTTGATCGTGTCTTTATTCTTCTCCCTTACCCCTGAGTTACATGTTAGTGCTCAACCCACTAACCATTTTTGGACGTTGTATCTCATGCGATGTAGGCACTGGAGATACTTTTCCTGCACAGTGTTAGGTGGATCGACTCGGTTCGTCGGTTCGTTAGGGTGAAGTGGTGAGCTTCTATTCTCCGAAAGACTTAGAGTAGGCTGATAAAAAATGGCTTTTAAAAAGTGCTTTTGAAAGTGCTGAAACTTATTTTAAAAATAAGTAGTTAGGTGTTTGGATAAAAGTGTTGAAACTGAAAAAAGTTTTGGATGTGTTTGGTAAACAAGTGTTGTTAAGCACTTTTTTGGTCAAAATGACTGAAATAACCTTAAAGTTGTTAACAATATGTAGAGTTGATTATTATTAATTTTTACTCCTAAATGATTCAAATTAGAATTAATACATATATTTTAAATTCAGTTTCAATATATATATATGTATATAAATATATAATATTTTCATGAATGACTATTAAATTTGTGCGCTAAAAAAATCTTTTTTCTTGGTTAAAAGAGTTTAAATCATCAAACAAAGTATATATGTTACTAATCATTATAATTACATTAATAGATAAATAGTTGGTCACAAATGATACTATTTGTTTGCTAAAATGACTCTTACTAAAAAATATATCACTCGTTGATTGAGTAATGACTATATCACTATTAAATCATTGTCGAATACGAACATTGCATCATCAAATATACATGAATCATTCACTAATGGTTCATGAAGTTGTATATCTTCAATGAGCGTTCTCCATATATCTTGGTTGGTGAGTTATTTTTTTCTTAGAGAAATCCATATGTTGTACAATAATAATTGTCCAAATTTAAAAAGAATATATTAAAGAATGAGAATAATACATAAAAATCATATTTCATAAATTAGAAGTTTCATACAAAAGAGGTACTAATATGGCTAGAGTTAAGTTCGCCATAAATACAAAAAGTGAAATTGTTTAATTAATACAAGAAGAAGTGTGTTGTAGTGAAAGAAAAGTGTGTTTTAGGGTTACAAGAGGGTAATTTTGGAATAAGAAAGAATTATAAGGGACACACATGTCTTTTACTTGGTCAACTTTTAATGAATTGTAAGCTAAAAAAAGTAGGGAATGGACAACTTCTAGCTTTTGGCTTTTAAAAAGCCAAAATTGACATTTTTTAAGCAATTTTTAAATTTGCCAAACACTTCAAAAAGTAAAAAATGACTTTTAAGTCATTTTGACCAACTTATAATCTTATCCAAACACCCTCTTAGACATTTCATCAGTTTCTTTCATAGAATAGAATTGAGAGTTTACATTATCATTAACATTGTCATTGTCATTGTTAGAGTCGGGGGCAAGTCTCGATGCTTTATTGATTTTAGTTTTTCTTAGAAGCCTTTGTTGGATTACTGTGGACTAGGATGGTGATGTTGGTCGGTTACCGGTATATTTAAAATTCATCCGATGTTGGGGTATTATGTTCTATATTATTAGGTGTAGGGGTGGTTTCCGATCCTTATTGGACTTCAGATGCCCGTCACAGCTAGGCCCTTATTCGGGTCCTGACAATGTTGGTATCAGAGCCTTGGTTTGGTGTCACTGGGTGTCCACAAAGCCGTGTCAAGTAGAGTCTCTTTTATGGGTGTGTAGTATGACACACTTATAAAGGAGAGGCTACAAGGCATTTAGGAATATTTTTCTTTTTTGTTGTTCTATTTCGGGCAATAGAGTCTAAGATCTTGAAATTTTCTCTAATCCTCGTATGTTCGCTTTTCAGATCATGCCTCCCAGAAGATTTGATGCTCGTGGAAACTCTTTTGTCCCGTCTGAGGACAATGTGGACGAAACTCATCCTACTCAAGGAGTTTAGACCCAGTCTAGGGTCGCTGCTTCTAATTGCCCTTGTGGAGTTCCACCGGTTCCCCCTAGCCCTCCTTGGACATCTCAGGTGGGTGTGTCAAATGCTGAATTTCGTAAGTTGATTCATTTGTTGACCCAATTAGTGGCCTTTAAAACCGAATGTGTTGCTTCTGCTACTCCATCTTTTAAGGCCACTAGAGTTGGTAAATTTATGAGGTTGAGTCCTCCAAATTTCACTAGATCTAAAGTTATGAAAGATCCTTAAAATTTTATTGATGAGATAGAAAAAAAATTCGTGTGATGTGTGCTACTGAGATGAAAGGTGTAGAGTTCGTTGCCTATTAGTTGAAGGATATGGCGTATTAGTTGACTGAGGAATGGGACCAGTCTAGGGGTTATGATGTCTAGTCTGCTTTGTGGGATGACTTCTCTAGTGTTTTTCTTGATTGCTTCTTTCCTCAGGATTTGAGAGAGGCAAGGGTTGAGGGATTCGTAAACTTGAAGTAAGGCAGGTTGATAGTAAAGGAGTATCCCTTGAGGTTTCATCAGCTGTCATGTTATGCTCCAGAGTTAGTGTATAGCATGAGGGTTAGAATGAGGAAATATTCTTTTGAGTTGTCTCATGATTTGATCTTAGAAAGCAAGGCCGCCTTGTTGAATAAGGATATAGACATCTCTAGACTTGTGGTGTATATGCAAGTAGTGAAAGAGGAAAAAAAAAAGCAAGCGGATATGAGTGAAAGGAAAAATAAGAAGTTTAAACACTCAGATCAGGGTGGAGGTCAATAACAGAGTGGTAGAGACATTGGAAAATGGTCTATGAAGATGTGGGACAATTTTGGTTACTACTCTACGGCTAATACTCATTATCCAAAGTCGCCGGGTGATCGTCATTTTCTGAATAGTGTTAGTCCTAGGGTACAGGGTGCGCAGCCTCAAGCTAGTGGGGCTCAATTTGCTTTATCATATCCCCCTTGCAGATTTTGTGGTCAGGTGCATCGTGGTATTTGTGAAGAAGGGAGGAACAAGTTCTTTAAATATGGTCAGTTTGGTCATATGCAGAGTGATTTTCCTTCTAGGGTTGCTTCTGGGGAAAATAAAATCCCTATTGTTACTTTATCAGCTACTGCACCAAAGGATACTACTTCTGCTTCTGGCTCCGACACTGGTCCGAACCGTCTGTACACCCTTGATACCCGCAAAGATTATGAGGCGTCCCCCAATGCTATTATTGGTACGTTTAAACTTTTCTCTCATGATGTATATTATCTACTTGATCCTGGGTCTACCCTATCTTATGTGAGCCCTTATGTGGCTATTCATTTTTATTTTGATCCTCAATGTATTTTGAATCCTTTCTATGTGTCCTCCCCAACGGATAACTCCATTGTAGCTAGAAGGGTCCATAAGGGTTGTGTGCTGGTGGTATGTGGTAGGGAGACCTTCATGGATCTGATAAAGTTGGACATATTAGACTTTGATGTGATTTTGGGGATGGATTGGTTGCATTCGTGTTATCTTTCCCTTGATTGTCGGACCCGAAGGGTGAGTTTTTACTCCCTAAATGAGCCGATGATCGAGTGGTAAGGTAGTTCCCTAGTTCCTAAAAAAGGTTTATATCATATCTTAATGCCTGAAAATTGGTTTCTAAGGGGTGCCTCGATCACTTAGTGCATGTTAAGAATTCTAGATTCGAAGGTCCTTCCTTGCAGACTATCCCTGTGGTCTGTGAATTTCTCGAGGTGTTCCCTGATGATCTTACTGGTGTTCCTCCTGATAATGAAATTGATTTTAGGATTAATCTTCTTTTGGACACTCGTCCTATTTCTATCCCTCTTTATAGAATGGCTCTAGCTGACTTGAAAGAAATTAAGGAGAAGTTGAAAGATCTTCTAGATAAGGGCTTTATCTTTCCTAGTATTTTTTCTTGGGGTGCACCAGTTCTATTTGTAAGTAAAAAGAATGGGTCCCTACGGATGTTTATAGATTACCGCCAATTGGATAAGGTGATTGTGAAAAATAAGTATCCCCTTCTGAGGATTGATGATCTCTTTGATCAGCTTCAGGGTGCTAAGTACATTACTAAGATTGATCTTCGGTCGGGTTACCATCAGTTGAAGATTACAGAGGTGGATATCCTTACGACTAGTTTTTGAACCCAGTATGGTTATTTTGAGTTTTTGGTGATGTCTTTGGTTTGACTAGTGCCCCGACAACATTTATGGATTATATGAATCGGGTCGTTAGTTCTTGGATTTATTCGTAATTGTGTTTATTGATGATATTTTGGTGTATTCTAAGAGTGAGGTGGATCATGTCGATCATCTCCGCCTTGTGTTGCAAACTTTAAAATATCAGAGGTTGTATGCGAAGTTTTATATCCAAGAGATCATGAAGTTAGATGGTGCTCCAGTTTCTATCATTTTCGATCGTGGTACCCAGTTCTCACTTCACTTTTAAAGGTCATTCTAGTGAGGTTTTGGGACTAAGGAAGCCCTTAGTACTGTTTTTCACCTGCAGACGGATGGGAAAGCAAAATGGACAATTCAGGCCTTGGAAGATATGCTTCGGGCTTGTGTATTTGATTTTAGTGGTAGATGGGTTGATCACTTACCTCTCATAGAGTTCTCATACAATAATAGTTATCACTCTAGCATTGGTTTAGCTTCATTTGAGGGTTTATATGGTAGGAGGTGTGGGGATCTTATTGGGTGGTTTGAGGATGGTCAAAATAGGTTATTTGGCCTTGATTTGGCTCACCAATCCATGGAGAAGGTAAAGGTGATTTGGGATAGGCTTAAGACCGCCTAAAGTCCTATGCAGATGTGAGTCGAAGGGCGTTAGAGTTTAATGTTGGTGACTGGGTGTTCTTAAAGATGTCTCCCATGAAGGGCGTGATGCGATTTGGGAAGAAGAGGAAGCTCAGTCCCTATTATGTTGGTCCGTAGTTGGTTTTGAAGAGGGTGGCAATGTTGCATATGAATTGGAGTTGCCTTCTAGCTTGAGTTTCATTCATCCGATCTTCCATGTCTCGATGTTGAAGAAGTGCATGGGTGATCCTTCGTTGGTTGTTCCCTAGGAAGGTGTGATCATTTAGGATTCCTTATCTTATGAGGAAGTTCCAGTAGAGATCTTAGATCGGCAATTCCATCTGTTGTGGATGAAGGACGTTTCTTCGGTAAAGATTCTTTGGAGGAACAAAAAGTATGAGGAAGCTACTTGGGAAGTCGAGGAGGACATGAAATCCAAGTATCTGTTCCTATTCCCTATTTTGGAAAATCATGCTTAAGGTATGTGTGATCTTAATATCTTTGTTTTCTGTCTTTTCTACAGGTAAATGTAGGTGCGTTTCTATTTTAAATCATGCTAAGGGATGCCTTGACCCATCATTCGAGGATGAATGATCCTAAGGAGGGGAGAATGTAACACCCCAGTTTTTGGTCCTGGAAATTTTTTGAAATTTTATCCTCACTGTCCTGACTACGACTTACCCTATGAGTCATTGAGAGTCTTGACGTGTTGTCGGACCTAAATTGTAGCCTAACCAGTATGTGTGGCTAAATCTTCTGCTCTGAGCACGAGTGGCTCACTACGAGTCGTAAGGACTCATTATGGGTCGTTGTGTGCAAATCATAGGATGGACAATGTATACCCAAATGGTGTTGGTGTTGACTACAACTGGACCCTATAAGTCATAGGGACCCATTACAAGCCATGGTAAACGAGTCGTAAAGTCAACAGTGTGTATGCCTGGTGACACTGTCTTGACAATGACTCAGTGAGATGAGTCGTAAGGAGTCGCGATGAGTCATTATGAAACCCATAACGACTGACAATTTATTTTTCCAGCTTTTTAAATGAGGGTATTTTAGATATTTTCTTCTTATCCCAATAATAACCCACGGCCATTAAAAATACCTGAGGCCTTATTTTCATTGATAACACACTCTAAACACTTTTTCTTCTCTCTCAAGTCTCTCAAGCATCCATACTTAGGGTTTTGAATAAGTGGGTCAAGTAGAGCTTTAAGGGTTGAATTCTCTCCATAATCTTGGGTATTTCAGGCATGTAACTCTTTCCAAATTATTACTTTACTAAAAGCATGTGTTTTAATATTATTCATACAGTTTTGATGTTGGTTTTGAACATGGGTTGAGGGTTTTGAATGGTTGTTGTTTATGTGATGTTTTATGTTTGTATATGCATTGATTATATTTAAATGGTGGTTTTGAAACCAATTTGATGCATGGGTATGGTGAATAAACTAGGGGATTGTGAATTCCCCAAATTTTATGAATATTGACAGTTGATTTGGTAATGACCTCAACCCTTATTGTGAAATTTGTTTTGAATATAAAAAGTATGCACATTGAATTATTCTTGAACTATTGCATAATGTGAAAAGTTAATGAAGCATAATGACTTTGATTGAAATTATGGGGTCATGTAATTCCCCAAGCTAATATATAATTTAACCAAGAAGTTTTTGAATTTCCCCAAGTGATGATAAATATTTTGGCATGTTGATGTTACCTTACAAGTGTAGTTGGTATGACGATACCAACAGTGTATGCCTAAATGTGTACCATGGTTCAATGAGTAGGAATGTTTGTTAAATATTTTAATTGGGCTTTAATGAGGGTTGTGTAGCTGAGTCGTGAAAGTTGAGGTCCCGAGGGACCAACACCGAAAACCGCGGTTACCAATGCGGGGGTCTACATGACCTGGTGGTTCGAGTCCCCCTTTATTATTATAACATGATTGGGAGGTTCGAGTCCCCCATATTACATTACATGATTGGGTGTTTTAGTCACCTTGATATTCCGGGAGGTTGGAGTCCCCCATGGTGCATACGTGCATCCTCTGGTTCGTGCAACTACACACACTGGGGCCCTTCCAGCTGGGGGAGAGGTTGGCCCATATAGCCCGTGGGTACCTTTTTATGTTATGACAGTTGAGCTGCATAATCCAGGTTAAAGTTTTAAAGTGCATGTTAAACCTTGTTCCCTATCCCGGCATGTGATATATGTATATAAATATATATGCACACAAACACATCTAGTTATGTGCATTAGATTTTAACTGATTTTGAAGTATTGATCATGGCTTTATTTTGCTCCCTTATCCCTGAATTGCACGCTAGTGCTCAACCCACTAACCGTCTCCAGACGTTGTATCCCCATGCGATGCAAGCACAGAAGATACTTCTATTTTTTATGCGCAGTGTTAGGTGGATCGACTCGATTCGTCGGTTTGTTGTGGTGAAGTGGTGAGCTTCAATTCTCTAAAAGACTTAGACATTTAATCAGTTCCTTTCATAGACTAGAATTGAGAGTTTATATTATCATTTACATTGTCATTGTTATTGTCAGAGTCGGGGTCATGTCCCGATGCATTATTGATTTTGGTTTTGTTTGGAAGGCTTTGTTGGATTACCGTGGACTTGGATGATGATATTGGTCGGTTACCGATTATCGGCTATAGACATGTTTTAAATTTCTTGAGCTCATCTTATGCTACATTGTTAGATGTTTAAAATTTATCCGATGTTAGGGTATTGTGTTCTATATGGTTAGGTGTAGGGGTTGGTCTTTGGTCCTTGATGGACTTGAGATACCCATCACGGCCAGGGCCCTGATTTGGGTCGTGACAATAAAACACAATTACTAGTGCACAGTCAGTCCATACAAATACGACCAGTTGGCTGACTTGTTGGGTGTATTGGCTTATTATACCCAGGGTTTGTTCTCACTACAGATTCACAATATGAGTCATTGGGTCTCCCTACGACTCATCGTGAGACCCCTACAAAGTAGATTTTCCAAACATTAAAAACCTTGCAATTTTGGACTATAGTGTTATGGTCACGACTCACCGATGAATCACTGACTTAGGGTATGAGTCGTTGGGAAAGACATAAGGACTTCACTGGGGTGGTTTCTATATACATGTATTTTCATCTCTCGTATTTATCACGTTTAAGTCTAAAAACAACTTCACAATCACTGGAGAAGGCAAGTATACCAATTCATTATGTTTAGCATTTAAACCATGTATCGGGGTTACTCAAATTTCACCCCAATAAAAGATTGGCATAACTTAAGCAAATACAAATTATAGAATCAGATTATGCACCAATTTAGACCAATTTTTAATAGATTACCAAGTGATTGAATTTTTCTACTTAAATAAACCCATATTTGTTTTTATACACGATCATCTAGAGTTACTTATAATCAGAGCCATGTAAAATACACATATATGACTTTTCAAAACTCAACAATCAAAGCAAAGTATAAGAAAACATACTTTGGTTTCAACTAGTGAACATTGAAGGAGAAAAGACCATTAAAAATAATCATTATACCAAAGTTGAATGGTGCGAGGGTATAGAGAGTTTTTATGGTTCCATTGAGTCCAAAATATCAAATTTGGTATGGTAGCATTTTTTTTTGTGCGTACGGGATTCCTAAAGAATCCCAGAAAACCGATCAAAGTCTATTCTGGACTTAGCGAAATCTGGTGCATGGCACCTGATAGGACTGCTTAAGCGCCTATTGAGTCACTTTAGCGCTCAGTGCTTTAACGACCCTGGTCGTTTGCTAGTGGTGCGCTTTAGATCCTAATGGCCTGCCTTAGTGACATCCACTGCTGTCGCCAAACCGCTTTAGCGATCATGTTGCCACTTAGCAATACGCACGTTAGTGCCCAGGTGTCCATTTTAGCACCAAAGTGTCTGCTTTAGCGGCACCTGTATCCTTCAAATACCCTCTTCCCTACCCGATTTTGTATCACTTCTTCCACCATTTTTACACCAAATTGAGAGCCAAGAGAGCGAAAAATGGGAAATCATCCACATAGGTTAAGGTAAGCTAACCTAACTCATCTTGGTCATTTTCAATTATTTTTCCCTTTAATTTCTATCCTAATTCTTGGTAAAATTATTAGAAATTAGCGCTTGAATTCCTAAACTATGAAGGTTGATTTAAGGCCCAAATTGTGCTTCATTTATGCTTAACTTTTGAGCACAACTTCCTTATCCTTCGAGGGACCTCGTGACAGATTCAATTTTGATTTTTATGTGTGAGCCCCACGGGCCCGTTCTTAATCTAAAATTTGACCCGACCCTTAATATAGGAATATGGATCTTGTTTTACTCAGACTTGTAGATTACTATTTTGACAGCGTGACAGCATTTTAGGATCGTGGAATAAAGACGGACAATTTATGGATGATTCAATGATTGTGGTTCGGCTTCGAGGTAGAATTTTGTCTACTCTTTTTCTTGAGATGGTGTTTATATATGTTCCATGTTATATAGGGGTGTTAGGATGTGATTGTGGGTAGAACACCATAATTTAGACTAAATTGTGAGTTTAAGGGATAGAAGGGTATTTGACCCTTAAGTTAAAATACTTAATACTTCTATAATCCTATTACCTTATTTATAGATAGGGCTAATCCATAGTATAATTATGATATTATGCTAGATATGAGATGGAATTTAGGTATTAAAAGCATGATTGGTATGATTAGTTTTATTTGGATGACTTTTATCTTAAAACCGTAACCTAGGTGAATTTGACTAAGTTATTCATGTTGGAATTGTTATCTTAGGGCTAATTATGGCTTATTTATCATATAGAAGTGGATGTACATACCTTAGCTTAGCCCGGGGTAGAAGCTTGTCTAAAATAAATTTTGGGAATTAGAAGTGGGGCCCTTAAGCTCACCTCAGGATAAGACTTGTGTTAGCTTTGTAGACTTATATTCGTATGGCAGCCTGTTAGACATAGATGAGGCTAATGAATCTCTAGTATAAGGTGACTGCGTGACTTAGTGAATTGTAATGATATTTCCTCAAATTATAATGTTATGGTTATGTAGATTATATATTGGGCCCAAAGTCGTGATTATGATGTTGGTTGGGTTTCGAAAAGTATTCTATCCTTATAAAGAAAATGGTCATAGTTTATAGGCATATTGATGCTTATAATCGTATTGTTTCATACGGGCAATGGTATACATAAATTCGGTACAATCATGATCACTTAGACGGTAAATGGTACGATTCTAACTAAAATATGATTCTATTACTCTTTTCTTTCCTAAAAGGGATTTATTCCCACTTTTCATCTTAAATGGATTTCTTTATAACAGGATTTGTACCATCTTAATGGGTAACTTATGAGCCTTTGAGACTAAAAATGATGATTTAGAGATCTGATCGAGATAGATTTTGATCCATAATTTTTTCTACTACTATTTACTCCAATCATGATAAATTTCGATCCTTTCTATACTTTTATGATGATTTAGACTCGAAGTTTGATTTAGACCCGGAGTTTATCCTGGACAATGATTTACGGACTTATACCCTTTTAGTCACGATCTTAGATGTCTGTGTATATATATATAAATATATAATACTGTACAAAGTAGATTGATTGATGATATTAATGATACGAGTTTCGGCTCAAGTTTGGCGATTGATGATATTGATGATATGAGTTTCGGTTCAAGTCCGGTGATTGATGGTGATATAGTGGTTATGGTATTATGGACTCTACTTGCATTCTTTCATGCATGCGCATTACCTATCACTAATATACGTCTATATTTATCAACCTTATGGGGGTTGCATAGGTTTAGGGGAAGAGCATGGCTTGTAGTATGTTGTGTGTTGATTGAACCTTCTGGGCCTATGACGGCGGGGGTCTATGAAAGGCCTGATTAGGTATTATTTGTTTGGACTAACCGGTTACATTATTATGGTTATCACGATTAGTTCGTGGCAGGTTGATTATTTGTTTGGTATTGAAATTTGAGGTATGGTTTTGATTCCTTTATCTTATTGCTATGTTATCATGCCTGATTATATTTTGGTTAGGCATTACGGTATTAGACTATGATATTCTGATTCTTTTCTTTACAATTGCTTTATTATGATAATTATCTCATGTTTAGACGTATGGATTAGAGACCTTAATTATATTAGCACTAGCTTCTAATATGATTAGGAGGCTTGGAGATGCTAGTGTGGTTACTTAACTTGAACGGTTGAGTTAGCCTTGTTATGTATATGTATCTACTTATAGTAGTTATGGTATTATCGTATATCCCTCCCTTTTTTTATTTACTCATATTGTGTATCCATTTCTTGGCCTTGTATACTACTATACATATCCTTCTTCCACTCTTGATTCGTATATTGGCCAGTGATATACGATATAGTGCTAGGTTCTCGGAGTATGGTTGGAATAGGATAACTTGTTCTTATTGTTCCGTTAGATTATTATGTTAGTTGCTTGGATATAAATAGAACAGTTTTTCTTATGGTCTCCTTAGCTTTATTATGTCATTTGTTGGATATTTAGGTGTAGTTTACGTTCCTGTTTGCATGCTATTTATATTTGCATTATCTTTAGAGCTCAGTCGGCAGTTTCCTACTAAGTACCATGTGTTGGTACTCATAATACACTTCTATAGCCTGCAGATGATAGTATGAGTTCTCGTCGTTGTTGTGTGCATCGTGTGGAGCAACTATAATTCGGAGACATAGGGTGAGCTCCTGGCGTTCGGAGTATTGCTATTCTCCTTCTTATGTACTAGACTAGTCTCTATGTTGTATCTAGAGATAGGTTGTATCAGTATATTCATTTTGTAAGCCTATTACATTAGAAACTCTTGTACTGATTCCACCAGGTTTTAGGACAATCTTATGTATCTTAGTCTTTTATTTTGTTTATTCTGCATTCTTCCTCCATTTCTCTTGATGGTCTATTACTAGTAGTTCTGGACTATGGATTGTTGGGTCGTGGCACCCTCTTAGACTAAATGTTGTATATAATATTAACTTAGTATGCTGTGAACCTTGAGTTTATTATGGTATGGTATGATTACTAAGAAAATCATGTTTGTTGTGATTATTTCTTAAAATGTATGGTATGGTATGGTATGGTATGATTTAAATTTCATAGTTTGGTAACTATGTAAATCCCCACTTTATATAACCACTGATTTGGTGGTATCCTATGATTTGCTTATTTATTTTTTCAATTATGCCTTTACTTTATATTTTATAATTCCATTTTATCCTTCACCCTATATTATTTAGCTCTACCTCTTACCTTGAACCCCACCACACTAGCCACCCTCCACTCATTTTTTTTTTAGCTTTTTTATATTTCTTTGTTTGAAAATTTTAAACCTTTTTCTTATTCCACCCTACCCCGATCCCATCCCAATTTTTTTAAAAAAAATTCAAAACTTTTTCTTACCCCACCCTCACCCCCCCCCACCCCTACCCCTACCCCACCACCTACCAACCCTCCTCCCCACACTAATTTTTTAATTTTTTAAAAAGTTTCAAATAAAAAAAAGTTCTTAACCCTCCCCCCCAAATATTTTTAACTTTATTTCTTTAAAAAGTTCAAAACTTTTTTTCATACCCTACCCTCTACCCCGACCCCTTACTCCACAACCCCAACCTCAATTTTTTTTTTAAAAAAGTTCATTATCTTTTTCTTGCTCCACCTTCTTATCTTATTCGTTATGATTATTTTGTGGTAAATATATACAAATGTTTTTAGAAAATATTTTTTTATTTGCGAACACAAAAAAATAAGTAAACAATAATTTATTTTCGTAGAAAATATTCTTTGTATCCCACACAAAACACACCCATATCATACATAAAAGATAGAGTCAAACTTTTTACTTGTCGTTGGTGGTCACAGCTCAAAACACCAAAAGAAAATAAAATTTGTTATTATAAATATGAATCCGATTGTATTTATTTGATCTACTTTTGTATTGATTTTGTTAGAATTTGCATAAATTTAACAACTTAATATATTTATATGACATAATTTATGACAAATTAGCAGGAAGAAAATTATTTTATTAATAATTATAAATAAATTTAACATTTAAAATAGTTAAGAACATTTTAATAAACTTAACAGTTACAATACCATCAAATCATTATTAAACAACAATAAACAATATTATATCATACATTCAAATATTATACTATACTACACTACAATATTATACCACACATTATGAAACTATATTATATTATGCAGTACAATACTATATTATCAAAGGATGTGGTGTAGTGGATGAGAGTACTCCTCCCTTAATAAGAGGTTTCAGGTTCGAGCTCTGACTACGAAAAAAAGCCTAGTTTCATGTTCGAACTCTGAATATGAAAAAAACCTTGATAGGGAGCGCTATCCCCAAATAGGGCCCTATTCAACGCGTGAATATGAATTAGTCGGACTCCAATGCCGATACCGAAAACAACAAAATAAAATGCAGTACAATACTATAAGGGATCATTTGGTAAAGCGTATTGGCAAAAATAATGCATGTATTAATTAATGTGTATTATGAATATCTTGTTTGGTATATTTTTTAGTCAATGTATAACTAATGCAAGCATTAGTTATACACTCTATTGTGTATTACTAATACCACTCATTTCTTATGTATTAGTAATGCAAAGTCTTTAATACATGCATCAACTTATTAAATGACCTTAATACCCCTCAATTTTCCTCTCAAAATATTTCACCATTCCTTTTCCCCGCCATTTTAATTTGCAATAGTGAATCTTTTCAAAATATTTCATAATTTTTTTCCCACCATTTTAATCTACAACAATGAATAATTGATTTAAATAATTGTAACATATTTTTGCTTTGCTTCGAGGGTCTTTAAAAAAATTGAGACTATTTCTTAATTTTACGTCTTATATTTTATTTTTGTTTCGACTATGTTAATTCGTTGGCATAATATTTCATGCGCAAAGGCGAAGGTCTTGCAATTAATCGGAAACCTCTATATACTAGTTCAACAATACTAATTATATTTGAGATGACAAAAGAATTTTGTTGCGAAAAAGTATACAAAATCAAAGAAGGGTATTTTTGTAAATAAAAATTTCTTTTATAGAAATTATGTAAGATGTATTATTTCTAATACATCAAACCAAACAATGTATAAGAAATAATACATGCATAACTAATACAAACATAAATAATATAAGCATTACTAATGCAAGCATTACTAATACACTATATTTTGCATTGATCTTATACACTCTACCAAACGACCCCCATTTGTTTTCTTTTAAGATTCAGACGTCTGAATCTGAATGCAGATCTGAATGATTAAGATGTTGTCTCTAGATCTGAAAACTGAATGATTAAGACTGTTTGTTTTTCAACATCTGAAAGTATAAAACAAATTATTTGTATACATAATAAAATAAAAAATACAATTCAAATAAAAAATTAATTATATATTTTAAAAAGTATGTAATTTAATACAACAAAATTATTAGTATTTGATTAAGAAAAAATATTTATGTTTGTTAGTGATAGTGGAGATGGCTTATAATGGTGTTTGTGGTGACGATGATTGATGTTAGTGATTAATAATGTTGTTGGTATTAATTGTGATGGTTGGTATTGTAGTGACTGTTATGATGGTGGTGATTGATGGTGGTGGTGGTGGTTGTGATGTGACGTTGCTTGATGTTAGTAGTTTAAAGTGTTGATTGTGTTGGCTGAAACATGAATGCATGATGATTGACGATGTGTTGGTGCTAGTTGGAGATGTTATTTGCTGTGATGGTGGAGATGGTTGTTAGTAGAGATAAATTGTAGCGATGGTACTGGTTGAATTGGTGGTAGAGGTGTCGTTACTAGTGACAATGGTGGTGGTGGGCAAAGAATGTGTAGAGGTTGTGATGTATTAGTGGTAGTTAGTGGTGGTGCTAGTTGCGATAGATGAGTTGTTTGGTAGTAGGGATTGACCGGTAGTGGTTGCTGATTGTGGTGTTGTTGACGACAGTGGTGACGGTGAATATAATTAGAATAAAAGAGGTAGTAGGTGTAGTAGCGGTTGACAATTATGGTTGGTAGCAGTATTTTTTATCGATGGTAATTGTGATGGTGGAGGTGGTTGGTGGTGTTGGGTGGTGATTGACAATGGTGACAGTGGCAGAGGTGGTTAGTGATGGTGACTGCCGAATACGAATAGAGTGGTGAATATTATCCAACATCAAAATATGCCTTCAAACCTATTAAGACTTGGTTCTAGATTTGAATGATTTAAGACCTATTCCGATCTATTAAAAATTAAAATCTTAATAAAAAATAAATACACTTAACGGTTTGAAATCTGAACTATTCAGATTCAGACTTAAGTGCAAACAAACGAGGCCAAAGTAACATAACACTACCCTACAAAACCACGACAAACCACAACAAAGTGTGCAGTTTTGCTGATGAAGTGTTCTTCAATGTTTGCACAGAGACACAAATAACAAACTCAAGACCAACTTCGCAGAAAAATAGACAAAAATGGCTGCAATGGCCTTGAAAATTACTGTAATATCTAATCTGAATACAAACGGCGTACTTTCACTTCCTCCAAACAGGCTACACTCGCATCTTTTATGCTCAAATCCAAAATTTTGTGGCCGTAGGTTCATTGGAAGTACACCTCTATCATTGTCTCGAAGTAAAAAAAGTTGGCATGGATCACTTCAAGTTTCGAATTTGAGTCAGTCTTCCTTGTCTAACTCTTTCGATGTTGTCATAGTTGGTGCCGGAATCATTGGATTGACCATCGCACGGCACTTGCTCCTTTCCTCAGATCTCTCCGTCGCGCTAGTTGACGCTGCTGTTCCTTGCTCTGGCGCAACTGGAGCAGGTAAAGAAGTTTATTGACCCCAATTTATTGCATATTGTAATGAAGTGGGCCCAAATAGTGCAAAATGGATTTTGAGGATTTTTGTGCTAACCCAACTAGATTGGGATGGAGAAATAGTAATTATTGTTGTATAGCCGAAGCCAACTCTATACAAAGCCAACTAGAGTCGGATCAGGGTTTAGTAGTAGTTTCGTTGTTATGGTTGCATATGATATATTCATATGCATACCCTCTTGGACTAATGCTGGATATAATATTAACTTAGTATGCTGTCAATCTTGAGTTTATTCAAATTCACGAGCTATATCAGTGAACTGATTGAAGTTAGATTAACCACAGAGATAACTGAATAAGTGTGTCAAACACTAATATTGGAAGAGTTAATTTGTTTCTATAATAAGTATTAGAAGTGTTATTTTTTTTAATTTGTCAAATTGCTTTATAAACTTCTCTAAGGTAGTTGAAAAAGCTTGTGAACTCTTATTCTCTCATCTGAGAATTTTGGAGAACATTTCTATCTGTCCTTTTAAGTATTCTTAATGTCCTCAGTGACTTGACTAATTGATTGTGGATTTTCTGTAATATTTTTCATTTGAGCTGGTTCTAGGTCAAGGATACATATGGAAGGCACACAAATCACCCGGTACTGAGAAATGGGAGTTAATGATGAGAAGCCATCAATTGTGGGAGAACCTAGCCAAGAGCATTCAACTTCAAGGAATGGATCCTTTAGAGGAACTTGGCTGGAAGAAGACAGGTGAATCTATCTTCAGTCATTCTATTGCCAGTATCTTTAGTCAACTTACATTCACTAGGTGTACTTCCTTAAGACTTTAGGAATGGGTTTAGACCTTTATCATGTTGTATGTCTTGTTTTCTGTTCTATCTTGTTTTTGTGTTTGATGCTCACAAAGTAGTGGTTCCCTAGAAGCTTATGTGATATAAATTTAAGGAGAGTATCTCAATCAAAGGTGGGTACGATTCTGACCATGAGCTCATTTCTTAAACGAGAGCCATGAATCCAAACAAATGTAATGAAATAACTATGAGATTTTTACCTAGACTTTTCTGTTTATATTTCTTCGAAACTTTTCCACTTGATTAAAGCATATATATCTCAAGACATTTTCTTCATAATCTAAGAAAAATATGGCCACAACACTAAAAGGCTAATAAAATAATTATTAGTTGATAAATGATGAAAATTTCTTTTCTAGTTGCATGAAAAAGAAGAGAGAAATACTATTAGACTTTTTAAAAACTGAACTAATCGATAAATGTGTATTTTATTTGATTTGGTTTGGTTAGATTTTAATGATAACAAAACTAACTAAATTGGTTTAATTTTGGTTTAACCAAAAAAAGGAGCCAACCCGAACCATTAAGTAAGCAGATGTATCCATCAATAGTTTCCGTTGCTTAGACTAGTAATCTTGTTTCTTGTTACTCATAGTCCACCACACTTGGTCCCTTAGGTCATGGATACGGGAGATTCAAATCACGTTTCTAGTAATAATTTTTTACTGTCTAAGATTACTTATGCTCTGTCCCTTTTCATTGTTACATTAGCTAATGGTTCTCAGACCATGTAAACGGAGTCGGTCAAGCCAATCCCTTACCTTCCTCGACTCTGCATAATGTTCGTTTTGTACCTACTTGTCCCTTTTAGCCTTCCTTAAATTATTTTATCTCATTCTTTAATGACTTCTTTGTTGGACATGACCTCATTACATGAAGGATGATTGGCAAAGGACATGAGATGGACTTTATTTGAATACTCCCATCTCCATTACAGTTTTTTTCACTCTCCGACTTTCTAGATTTTATCCGAAGATGATTGGAACACCTTAGTTTATCCATACTTCAAAAGATATTACCTAGCTTGTCAAAATTATATAAGTTAGACTGAGTCGTGTCAATTGGGGAAGCACACTTGAACTACTTTTTCACATATTCTCAATAATCGTGTAGTCTCCTTTTTATTTAGTTCATTCTAATATTTGGGGTCCTAGTAGAGTTCCTCATTGGGTTTTAAGTATTTTGTTAGTTCCATTGATATTTACCGAAGGTGTACTTGGATTTTCTTAATGAAAGATCATTCTAAATTGTTTTTCATATTTCAAATTTTTTGTGCGGAAATACAAAATTAGTTTGGTGTTTTTCTATTCACATTTTTCTTAGTATAATGCGCATGAATATTTATCATCTCAATTTCAACAATTTATGTCTTGCCATATAATTCTTCATCAGACATGTCCTTGCACTACACAACGAAAATGGTGTCACAAAAAAATCAGACAACTTGTCCGTACACTGCACAACAAAAGTGGGGTCGCAAAAAGGAAAGATAAACATATTTTAAGACTGCACACACCCTACTCATACAAGCAAATTTTCCATTGCATTTTTTGGGGGATGCAATAGTCATATCTTGTTATCTGATTAATCATATGCTCTCCTTTTCTACTCAAAATTAGCCACACTCTAGTTTGTTTCCTTAGTCAATCTTGTTTTCTCTTTGTCACGACCCAATTTAGGGCCATGATCGGTGGTTAAGAGCTAACGCTCCAAGAAAGTGTCATCAGTGATCTATGGAAAATTGGACAAAGTTTTCCCTTTTTGGGCCTATCCAAATTTTTCCCTATCCCAGAAATCACAATGCCGCTATCCAGCATCACCAAAAGACACAATAATCATCAATAGTCTATTCACAATGCAATAATACTAAATCCATCTCCAAGAACGAAAAGAATTTTAATACTAGACACAATTCTATAATAACGAAAGAATACTCTTAAGTCTTATGAAGGAAATGATCAATGGAGCGACTCTAAGAGTTCAAAAAGAAAGACTATAACAATATTAATAAGTTTTCTGCCCACGCGAACAAGTGCAGAGCTTACTACAAATTGTCAACTCGTACTCTCTAGGTAATGAAATCCTCACCAATGCTAAGTTGCTCGGATTCGGGTGCGAGTATCCGAGACGGATGCGGATCCGAGAGTCGGATTCGTCAAAATATAAATTTTAAGATTCGAGGGTGCGAATTCGAGCATGGATACGGGTGCGGGGATTTGGCTAAAAAAATCAAATATTATAAATATAGAGTTATAAAGGTATTCTAAAAATAAAAAGTTAACTATAATTAAGAGTACTTTTTCCTTTTTTCAATGTTGGGGCAACTTACGTTTAATTATATATTAATATACATTTTTTTATATAATATAAAGAATATAAAATACGAAAGTTGGTTGCTGTCAGTCCAATAAACCGACGGTTGTCTCGGTTTTATTAAAAAAATATATATTGTTAATACTAATATTAATAAATATATATATAACAAAACAAAAAAATAAACAAATATTAACGCTGCTATCTTGTTTTTATTAAACAAATATTAATATTAATAAATATAAATATATATATATAACAACAAAAACAAATAGAACGCCGACGAGGTGGCACATTGACAACGACAGATGATTGACGACGACGACTGAGGTGGGCCGCCGCCGCCGCCGGTTTCTCGGTGACGGTGACGGCGGTGATACATTGACAACGCCGTCTCTCTTCCGGTGGTCGCTGGTCAGAATTTTTTCAGTAAGTCGCCACTCGCCGATTAATTATTCGATTTTCCCCTCAAATTTCTTCGTTAATTTGGTCAACGTCTCCGAAATCGTTTGATCGAATCGGAGAAGGCGGAAGCACCCGCACCTGCCTCAGTCTCGTGTCGAGACGGGTTCGGCAGCAAAACGGCCGAGTCCGAGTAAATTAGCACCAATGTCACCGACATTCTCTGTAAAAAAATAGCAGGGAGTTAGACGCTAGTTCAGTGAGTAGTAACACTTAACCACATCGTTTTTAATGAGGGACAAGTTAAAAAAATGCTAGTACAATAATAAAAAAATATCACGAGATAAATGTCTTTTCAGGAAACGGTAACAATAAGCAGTCTTGTTTGTTTCATGGAAGCAAAACCAATTACTAGTTCGATAATAAACTCAATAAACATGCTAGTACGATAATAAAAAAATATCATGAGATAAATGTCTTTTTAGGAAGTGGTAACAATAAGCATTATCGTTTGTTTCATGTAAGCAAAATGAATTGCTAGTTCGATAATAAACACCGTGTCATATCAAATATTATATATTTAGGAGGTTTTCAAGAATGAATCATGTAATAGATGTGGCTTTCTACTTTAAGAAAAATCAATAACTGTGGACTTTACATGTCAATAGGTCCCACTTGAGGGAGATCAGTGATAGTATGCTAGATCAACCTTCACACTAGCGAGAGCTGTAACGATAAGCTATAGATACAAGGTGCATCTGGACTAATGAACCCGCTGTTAGATACAGGATCCATCAAGGTCTACTCCCATTTATACTTTTCTTGGTAAATAGTAATGTGAGAAATATAGAGAAAAATATTATTGAATTGTGTATCTATATTATTGCACTAAGCCCTATTTATAGACATTACATAACGATCCTTCTCCAAGTACGGTACTATATACAAGCATATTCTTGTTCCTATTCTAACACACTCCCTCAAGCTAGTGCATACAAGTCATATGTACCGAGTTTTCTATAAATGTAATTAATACAAGGACTAGTGAGGGACTTGGTGAAAATATCTGCAAGCTAATCACTCGATTTGACATATTTTGTAATAATCTCCTTGGAGAGTATCTTCTCTCTAACGAAGTGAAAGTCAATCTCAATGTGCTTAGTCCTCTTATGGAATATCAAATTTGATGCGATATGAAGAGTCACTTGGTTTTCACACACAAGTTTCATTTGACTGATTTCTCCAAATTTTTGCTCTTTTAACAACTATTTAGTCCAAATTAGCTTACAAGTTGCTACTGCCATTGATGGGTATTTTGCTTCTACACTAGATCGAGCAACCACACTCTGTTTCCTACTCTTCCAGGACATCAAATTACCTTCTACTAAAACACAATATTTGGATGTAGAATGTATTTCACAAGCTGATCTTGGCCAAACATCGTTGGTATATCCAACAATCTGCTCATGACCTCAATCCTTGAATAGTCCTTTACCTGAAGCTGACTTTATATATCGTAGAATGCGAACAACAACATCCTAATGATTATCACGGAGAGAAATCCATAAACTGACTTACAACACTTGCGGGATAAGAAATGTCAGGTCTGGTCGCTATGAAATAATTCAACTTACCAACCAGACGCATATGAACTGAGTGGCTTTAGAGTTTAGTATTCGGATCAATAGGAGTGTCAATGAGTTTCTATCCCACCATTCATGTCTCCTCGAGAATGTCTAAGGTGTACTTACATTGCGAAATAACAATACCTGATTTGGATTGAGAAACCTCAATACCAAGAAAGTACTTCAGTCTGCCGAGGTTTTTAATCCGGAAATGCTGAAAGAGGTGTTGCTTCAAACTAATGATACTATCTTGATCATTGCCAGTAATAACGATATCATCAACATAAACCACCAAATATATGCACAGGTTTGGAGTAGAATGTCGATAAAACATAGAGTGATCAGCTTCGCTATGAATCATGCCAAACTCCTGAATTATTGGGTTGAACTTTTCAAACCAGATTCAAGGAGACTGTTTTAAACCATAAAGTGACGGCGCAATTGACACACCAGACTAGACTCCCCCTGAGCAATAAAACCAGGCGGTTGCTCCAACAAAACCTGACTCCGATACCATGTGAGAAATATAGAGAAGGATATTATTGAATTTTGTATCGACATTATTACGCTGAGCCCTATTTATAGACACTATATAACAATCCTTCTCCAAGTAGGATACTATATACAATCATATTCTTATTCTTATTCTAACAAGTAAGTAGTGAAGAACCATTATAATGACAATAATCATATCTCAAATAACATTGAACATTTCTTGTACCAATGAAAACACCTCAAGTAACCATATCAAGTAAAAGAACTTGTCCCACATGCAATTTCAAAGCAATAGGTAACACCTTTTTCTTCAAATCATGTATAAACTATGTATGTTATGGAAACACTAATTTCGGTAAAGTTACTACTCATAGTACTCATATCGAAGTACCAAACTCGTCACTTTTAGCAATCCATATGGCTTCCTTCGATCAATCTATAATGACATCTCATCTAACTCGTGTTAATTCTTTCATTTAGGTTAATTCGTAACTAATTTACAATACCCATCCCCGATGTTTCATGTTTGGCCTTCGATTTTGCCAAATTATATATACCCATGCTATGTGTAATGTAACTGGTGCATAATCTACTAACTTCGGCTAATTTATATAACTTGTTCATCTAATTTTGTATCCAGAACTATAACTTACTGCCTATAATACTTGTCTCTGGTAAATAATTTCCAATACGCAATGTAAATTACCTAGACTAAGACTCATGGCAAAGCTGTAGAAAAGACTTACGTCGAACCCGGTAGAAAAGCTTCCAATGAATCCTTTTTTTTCTTATTTCTGGAGCGTATGTTGTCCTTGTTTCACTCTTCCTCTCTTTCTTCTCTTCCTCTCTCTATCTGAATTATTTGTTTCTGGTTGCTGCACAATCCCCTATTGTTTTTCTTGTCTTTTTGTGGTTCTTTATATTGCCAGGTTTTCTCCTTTTTTGGGCTTTAGCCCAATTACTTAACATTTCTTTTCTTCTGGTACTATTTTAACATTTGCTTCTTTATCCTTTTTTTTGGGGCTAATTATCTAAATTCCTATTATTTGATATGAGGTATTACACTCTTGACTCTTCCATCACATGTCTTTGGGAGCACATGCTTTGTCCGTATCCTCACTCCAGGAAAAGACAAACTGGCTCCTTATGCTCTTGAGTGTGTCTTGCTTGGTTATTCGAGGGTACATAAGGGACATTGATGCTTTACACCTAACCTCTAGGCATCTTTAAGGTTCTACTAGTCCCTCTTTTGGGGATCCCGTCATAGTTGATCCTTCTACTTCACCTTTTGCAACTCTATCTTCCTCACCTCTACCTCCACCACAATTGACTTATCATCATCGTCCGCACTCCTTATCCAGTCCAGATGATTCACACTGGCCACCAAAGTCCTTACCTATTGCGGACCTCCACGTATATTGAATTATTAGCATAGTCCACACTCTTCTTCCTGTATAGATAATACACGCCCACCACTAGAGTCCTTACCCGTTGCAGACTTGTCTACACATCGTTCTTTCATTTCCATGGGAAAGGTGTTTGTTCTACTCATAACCTTCATTCTATCTATACTTGTTTGAGCTATCATCATTTGTCATTCACCTATTCTACCTTTGTATCATCACCGTCATCTGCTTCTATTCCGAAGGCTACAAGTGAAGCTTTTGCTCATCTAAGCGGACAACAGACTATGATTGAGGAGATGTTTGCTTATACTTTAGTGGTACTCCTCTATCCTAGGTAAGTCTATAGTTGGTTGTCGTTGGGTATTTATGGTGGACGTTGTCCCTGATGGACAGAT
Organism: Capsicum pubescens; assembly: GCA_030864215.1. Classification (NCBI taxonomy): domain Eukaryota; kingdom Viridiplantae; phylum Streptophyta; class Magnoliopsida; order Solanales; family Solanaceae; genus Capsicum; species Capsicum pubescens. Next base: position 117,106,875 of record CM061546.1, read on the forward strand.
TGATAGACCTGACTAGTTGCCAAGGTTTATACAAAGATTTTTGGTCTTGACTATGGTAATACCTTTCCTCATGTGGCTGAGATTGCTTCAGTCTTTCTCTTTCCATCTATGGTCATTGTTTACCATTGGCCTCTCTACTAGTTGGATGTTAAAAATGTCTTTCTTTATGGCGATTTCAAAGATAAGGTATATATGGAGCAACCGCCTGGTTTGTTGCTTCGAGGGGGTCTTGTAAGTAATAACATGTTGTGCAGACTACGACAAACACTTAATGGCCTAAAGAAATCTCCTTGAGCATGGTTATTCAGAAATTTGGCATGGTACGAAGTGAAGGTAATCATTCTGTGATTTACCGTCACTCTGCTTTACATTTGTGCATGTACTTGGTGGTTTACGTTGATGACATAGTCATCACAGGCTATGATGATGAGGGAATTACCAAATTGAAACATTACCTTTTTCAATACTTTCATACTAAAGAATCTTGGTTGATTGAGGTACTTATTGATCATTGAGGTAGCTCAATCCAAATCAGGAATTTCTATTTCACAGAGGAAGTATGCACTTGATATTCTTGAGGAGACAAGGATGACAAATTGTAGATATATTGATATTCCAATCAGTGATCCTAAAAGATATAGGAGATCGGTAGAAAGGTTGAACTATCTCACTATGACTCGACTGACATTGCCTTCTCAGTTAGTGTTGTAAATCAGTTCTTGGATTTTCCTTGTGGCAGTTATTGGAATGCAGTTATTCGCATTCTTCGATACATAAAATCTGCTCTAGGGAAAGAATTACTTTATGGAGACCGAGGACATGAGAAAATTGTTGGATATTCAGATGCAGATGCAGAGTGGGCAGGGTCACCATTTGTCATACAATCTTTTCAAGATATTTTGTTCTAATTGGGGGAACTTTGGTGTCTTGGAAAATTATGAACAACATGTGGTTGTTGGGTCTAGTGCAAAAGCAGAATATCGTGCTATGACAGTGGCGACATGTGAACTCATATGGATCAAACAACTACCGAAAGAGTTGAAATTTGGAGAGATCAAAGAAATAGAACTTGTGTGCGATAATGAAGCTGCATTTCTCCATTGTGGCATAAGAGGACCAAAAACATAGAGATTGATTGTCATTTTATCAGAGACTCTGAAGAGACATAATCACAAGGTTTGTGCTGTCAAATAATCAACTTGCAGACATATTCACTAAGTCCCTGTTCGGTCCCTGAACAAGTTGTATATGTAGAAAGTTTGGTATGTATAATTTTGTATGCACCAACTTGAGGAAGAATGTTTATATTCATAGTAAGTAGCTTAATTTACTCCTATTGTAATTTAAGTGTTGATTTCCTTTCCTTTTTAGGACACAATTATTTAAACATCCACAGCTTGAGGAATAATCAAGCCGAGTTCCTCTAATTTTCTCTGTATGCTTCACAGTTAGATTGTCCGATGTTGGTTGAAGGAATAAGTTGTTGTCTTCTTATATAGACTTGAGAACTTTTCATCTCAAGAGCTAGCTTATCAGGTTGAGTCAGGCCTAAAGTCCATTCTCTTAACGTGGAATTACCGTATTAGAGTCTGACCTATCCCTGTTCTTGGTTTACCCAATGCTAAGACCTGATGTTATGCCATTCACGCTTAAGTTGATAGGCCGGGGGTGGTGGTGGTGTTAGATTATCGTCCCTCATTGAACCCTCATGAGCTAATTTCGGGGTTGAGGTAGGCCTAAGGTCTATTTTCTTAACATAAACAATGTAGATTTTCTCCATAGTGTCCATTGAAGGCATCTTTCCGTTTCCCCTTTTTCAGTATACATCCTTTATTTTTTTGTAAAACACAATTTTGAAAGCAAATCTCATTGATATTTCCTCATTTAAAGGGAAGGTGTGGAGTTTTCTCTTCTCCTGTCCATGTAATTTCCCTTATACCTATCTCATGTGCACAGGCTAAAGAAAAACCTTTCTCGTGTAATGATCATTACCATCCCACTCCATCATATTAAAGATTTTAGAGGAAACCACTGAGTGAAGTTCTTATTATTTGATAGGAAGCCTTTTAGTAAGTAAAACAGCAGATGAATCAGCGATGTTAAAAAAGAGGGTGGAGGAGCTATCACAGGAGGGGTTGAGAGCTGAGTTCTTGTCCACCAATGACTTGCTGTCAGAAGAACCAGAACTTGTGCTTGAGCAGGAAGGTGGGGCTGCTTTTTTTCCTGATGATTACCAATTGGACGTTCATCGTACTGTTGCATTTATTGCAGAGGTTTGTTCCCTTTCCTTATTTCTATCTTTCTTCCTTCCCCTTCCACTTTGGTTCCTTCTTTCGGATAAGCTTTAATGTTCTTCTCTCTAGGCTATTTTACAATTCCTATCTATCCCCACGTTGATAATTACTTAGAGCCCGTTTGGCCATGAAAATTTTTTCCTTTTTTCCGGAGTTGGAAATTATGGTGTTTGGCCATGAAAATTCGGAAAATAATTCCGAATTTTTTTTTTGAAAAGGGAAAACAGATTTCTGGTGTTTTCACAACCAACTTTTATTATTATTACATATAACCCCAATCTTTTAATTTTTAACATAAAACTCTCCTTATAACATTACTTTTTTAATATTACGTATATAACAGTTTTAAAGAATAATTTCAAACTTAATGCTATCCTAATTAATATATATCTTTTTTTCTCTCTCATCATTATTTTTCTCCCTTATTTAAGACATTATTTTACTGCTAATGATCCTAATTACTATAATATAATAATAATAATAATAAATTTTTTTATGGTGATACGGACATTTAAGGAATTATAGTCGTGTAATTAATAATGGATAATCGTTTTCTATATTTATGGAATTAATAAAGTTGTAGCAGATTGGTTTACCACTGCCACAAATTATTCTCATTTTTAATTTGATTATATATATTATATTGTGTACATCTTTATTATACTATTCAAATATAAATAGTTTATACCATATATATGCTAAAAATATAAATCGGTGATACATATTTTTCATAAAAAAATATGTTCAATTGAACAAATTTATTCCTTAAACTGCAACTGCTACCTTTATATACCATAATACTTGGTATCTTTATACACAAAGTATTATATTTATACCCATAAATATATAAAATATTATATTTATAACAGAAATATACAAAGTATGTTATATATAAAGTTTATACCATGTATATACCATATACACACATATATAAATATACAAAGTATAAAGAAACATAAATATGCCATAAATATGCAAAGTATGTTTTACATAGAAATAATTTATTCACACACAGTAAAATCTTTCATGTATAAGAAAATTAAAAAAATAAATTAGCGGCATCCTAAAATTTAATTACAATTCATCATTTCCTATTTTTTAGGAACGAAAAATAAAGAAAATAAATTAAATAAATTCCTAAAAAAATAAATTTGTTTGAAAGATAATATTTGTTACCTAAAAAATAGGAAGCAGTGATCTGTTAATATAACATCCATATTTAAAATTTTCAAATATGAGAAAACGACTATTAATGTAAATATTATATATGTCATAATTGAAATTCATTAAATATGGCCATGTATATGTAATTATTTTTATAAAAGTGGCTAATTGTGTTCTTTTCCCGTTAGTAGGTAAATTTCAGTTGGGTGATTTTGATAGTTTGTAAAAGTTGGGGCATAAAATCATATTTAAAAAAGTTTTTTCAAAAGTAAAAAAAAATAATTCAAAAAAGACATGGCCAAACACAACTCCAACTCCAACTCCAATTTCAACTCCAACTTCAACTCCAACTCCAGAAAATTTTAGTTTTCATGGCCAAACGGCTACTTAAGTTATTGACATTATCCAGGGTAACAGGCGTTTTGCTGTGGAAGGCAGATATGCTGAATTTTATCATGAACCTGCTATTGGATTAGTTAGGTTCGGCATTTTCCATATTTACTGATATTTGAACTCTCCCTGGTCCATGTGATCACTATTAATAAATTTGTTAAATTCAGACCTGGAAATAGCTGCGAGGTTGGAGCTATTCAAACTTCCAAGAATACATTGCACAGTAAGAAGGCTGTGGTGATTGCAGCAGGTTGTTGGACTGGGTCTTTGATTCACGACCTGATTAAGCAGCCAGATATTGAACTTGACCTTCCAATAAAACCTCGAAAGGTTTTGGATAAGATGTAACATGCTCATTGCATTGTTTACTTTGTAGCATTTGTTTTGTCGTCTTATTTTCTTATTGAAGAAATAAAAAGGAATAAAAGAAAAGTAGATTTAAATATTTGTCAAAGAAAACCATATTGTTATTTGTTGATCATTTATAGATGCACAATTTTTAATCATCTATCCCATAGCTACAGCCAAATGGCACGTTAGATGGTGGAGGGGATGCATGGAAGTGAACTAGGGTGAAAATACACCCATTTACAAGCGATGCTCATATGCCAGCCCAAACCAGACCACTACTGCTATATCTTATTTGGTTCTCGTGGAACTGTTTGTCATTGTTTACATCATTGTCCCTATATTATTCGGAACTTCATTTTCTTCTCCTGCCGACCGGGTGGGTGGGTGGGGGTTGAATTGGGAGAGACATATCTGATTCACCATTCTTCACATGCATATGCTAGTCTTTAGCCACCATTTCTTACTTTTCCCTCTCTGTTAGAGCTTCAGACCATTTATTTAGGTTCAACTCATGCCCTGTTTTGCCATGATTAGTTTCAGGTCCTGCATAGTAGGCAACATTAATTCATACAATATTAAAAATAAACATGTGATTATTTGTGGGTATGTAACTAGATGCTCACCAGATATTAGTATGAACTACGCTCTTGTTAACTTTTGTTTGATCCCCGCCCTCCCCCCTCCAGTGGAACGGTTTCTCGTGTTAATTCATATTTCCATTAATTCTATGGAGGGTTGCTACATAACCCAAGTTTCAAACTAATTCTGGAAACTAAAAGGAAGATCATGAAAAGAGAAAGAAGAAAAATGAAATCAAAAGTTGCTCCATGACTTCTTATCTCAGGCTCATAATATGGAATCTGTATTAATCCACTCCTTTATCCCTTTAACTGGTTATTAACTTTAAATAAGATGTTGTTTTAGAAGTGCAAGATACAAACTCTCAGCGGTTGGAAGAATCCGAAGCTCTTAATGGGATGTCTGTCTGTCATTTTAAATCAGCCTTAAAAGAATCCAAGATTTTCAATGAGTGTCTGGACGTAAATTATTTTCAGGAGTTCCCTTCTAAACCTATCCACCTCAAGTAGGGAAACCATTATGTATATCAATGTAGAAAACGTGAAAACCGAGGGGCAGAAGAGAAGCATGTAATGTATGATGGCAATTCCATTAATCTTTCTATCTATGGATCTACCTCCTTGTCATGAGTTTTTCACATGAGACCTTTTCGCGTGCCTATGTCAATAGATTCAACCTTAAATGTTTAATATTTATTTATTTTTGAAGATAAATTTTGCCTCTGTAAACAGGGTCACCTGCTTGTGATAGAGAATTTCAAGTCGTTCAAGCTGAATCATGGAATTATGGAGACAGGGTATGTCAACCATCAGTCGGCAACCCTGAATGCTACTGCATCTAATTCAGGGCCTGTCTATAATGCACAAGATTTGTCTGTTTCAATGACAGCAACCATAGATGTGTCAGGCAATCTCGTCCTTGGTAAACTATTTCCTGTTGTTGAATTATTTAACCCTCCTGTGTTTCACCCACTATCAGAACCAGTATGTCTAACCCAATTCAGCTACATGTGGATAGCTCCAACCTCCATAGCACTCCTTCTCCCTTTATAATGCAAAGGATCAAGTGCTTCTTGTTGCTTGTTTTCTTTTCCTTTTTCTAAGTTCATGTGTTAATCATTGCAGTTGGACTTATTTCTTCTCTTTTTTTTCCAAGCATTCTAAACGTATTTTCTTACTATAAAAGACTGTTGATAGCCAAATCAATGCACCATCACTTAGGAAGCCGGTTAGCATGCAGGAAAGAATGTCTACCTATTGTGGATGCTCCTTATGTAGACTGCCTCATCTAAGTATTTAAACTATTAAACAGTGGACGCTTATCTTTTTGTTGGTCCAAGCACATGGAAATATATTATTACGGAGGATAGTGAGAATTGAACTCAAAACTGCTGAAATTGTATAAACATTATAATTTAAAAGATTAAGTTGCTAAAGAGATGACAATAACAACTAAGGTCGGCTCATTGACCATGTTTCTAATTTAACCTCAACTGGTGTCATTATCATACCAAAGAAAAGTGGAAAGTAGGTTAAGTATATATAATTAGTAATAACAACAACATCAACAACAACAATAACAACAACAACAACAACAACAACAACAACAACAACAACAACAAACCCAGTGTATTCCCACACAGTGGGGTTTGGGGGGTTAAAATATACGCAGTCCATACTACTACCTCCGGAGAGGTAGCAAGGCTGTTTCCGATAGACTCCCGGCTCAGGACAAAGAATAATAAGTAAATTCATAATAAAGCATGAAACACGTTGGAACAATAAAAATAAGGCACCCACACAGTAGAACCCTATACTAACAAACCAAAGGCACCCTCACCCACAATACCCCCACCCCAAAGCTCTCCTAGCTTCCGACTACGGTCCACCCGCAGGCACTAACCTTCTACTCTTATCCGCGTACTCCACACCTTCCTATCTAGGGTCATGTCCTCCGTAAGCTGTAACTGCTCTATGTCCCGTCTAATCACTTCCATCCAATATTTCTTCGGCCTACCCCTACCCCACCTGAAACTATCCAAAGCCAGTCTCTCATACCTACGAACTGGGGCATCTGCGCCCCTCCTACTCACATGCCCGAACCATCTCAACCGAACTTCCCGCATCTTGTCCTCCACCGAAGCCACACCAACCTTCTCCCGAATAATCTCATTCCTAACCCTATCACTCCTAGTAAGCCCACACATCCAACGCAACATCTGCATTTCCGCCCCCTTCAATTTTTGGATATGGGCGTTCTTTACCGGCCAACACTCCGCTCCATATAACAGGGCCGAACGGACTGCCACTCTGTAAAATTTTCCTTTAAGTTTGAGCGGCACCTTCACACAACACTCCCGAGGCTAGCCTCCACTTCATCCAACCTGCCCCAATCCGGTGGGAGATATCTTCATCAATCTCACCATTTCTCTGAATCAAGGACCCGAGATACTTAAAACTATCCCTCCTACACACCACCTGAGAGTCCAACCTAACTACCAACTTGTCCTCCTGCCTCAAGTCATTAAACTTGCATTCCATATACTCTGTCTTGCTCCTACTCAACCTGAACCCTTTAGACTCAAGTGTTTGTCTCCAAACCTCCAATTTATCATTCACACCTCCCCGCGTCTCATCAATCAACACTACATCATCCGCAAAAAGCATGCACCAAGGCACCTCACCTTGAATACGCCACGTTAAAACATCCATCACCAAAGCAAACAGAAAAGGGTTAAGAGTCGATCCCTGATGCAACCCTGTCAGGACCGGAAAGTGCTCAGAATCTCCTCCCGCCGTCCTCACCTGAGTCTTAGCTCCTTCATACATGTCCTTAATCGATCTGATGTATGCCACCGGGACTCCACTCACCTCCAAGCATCTCCAGAGAATCTCCCTAGGAACTTTGTCGTATGCCTTCTCCAAGTCGATAAATACCATGTGGAGATCCTTCTTCCTTTCCCTATACTGCTCCACCAGTCTCCGCACCAGGTGAATTGCCTCCGTCGTCGAGCAACCGGGCATAAAGCCAAACTGGTTCTCCGAAATAGACACTATCTTCCTCAACCTCCGCTCTACCACTCTCTCCCAAATCTTCATAGTATGACTCAACAACTTAATACCCCTGTAGTTGTTGCAACTCTGGATGTCACCCTTGTTCTTATATAGAGGAATCATGGTGCTCCACCTTCACGCCTTAGGCATTTTTGTAGTTTTGAAAATGCCATTAAACAATTCGGTCAACCACCTTAAATCAGCCCTGCCCGCAAACAACAACAACAATGATGATAACAACAATGATGATAACAACAATGATGATAACAGTAATAGTAACAGTAATAGTAACAGTAACAACAATGATGATAACAACAATGATGATAACAGTAACAGTAACAGTAATAGTAATAGTATCAGAGCCATGTGATATTGGTAGTGCTAGGTGCTATAATTTCAACACATTTTTTATCATGAATATCATTAAAAAACAGACTACTGTTAAAAACAGGAAGAATATGATATGCCACAACACTTGGATCTTCTTAATAAATGGACAATTCCTAAAGTCCAACCCAAACTAATATACCAAATGGGAACTTTTGAAAAATTGGGTCTTAAACAAGTTGTTAAAACAATTGAAGAAACCATTTGTGTTGATGATGATCATGCTACTTTTAGATTATTATCTGAAAATGATTTGGCTCATAGATTCATGCACATTGGACTAATACAAGTTGCATTTAAACCACTTACTTTAAGAGGTTTATCGAAGAGTTTTATAGCTTCCTTAAGAGATGGAAGAAATCAAAATTGAAAAAAGTCTCTTATAGGGACTGTACAAACAAGTCTAGCTTATGACCCTATATATTGTAATGCTTATCCTAATTTACAAATATCTTTGAATGATGAGAATTCTCTAAATGCGTTGGTATTAAGTATTAAACTACATGGTTATAATTATATGCTAGGAACTGAAGTTATATGTATTTGTTGTAGGATTTATTATAAACCTTTATATACTTTAAATCCTATGTGTAAAATTGTGGATTTTAAAAATGAAACTATTTTAATAGGAACTAATTTTGATAGATCAAAAGTTATTACCAGAAGACCTATTAAATAGGATGAAATTGATTTTCCCAAAGAATGGATTTTTGAGGAAGCTACCCCTTCTCAAAATAATATGAATAGTGAAAATTGCAAAGGTTGAACAGACCACAGATGGTACTGTTAAAATCAGATTTTCTGATTCTATACCTCTAATAAATAGAGCTGATAATCTTAGTGTTACATCTGGATTAACTAGATCAATTTCTTCTTATATCTCTTCGATTGATTATATCGTAAATTCCCCATCTAGAGCCTCTACTTCTCAGGTTAGGGAAAATAATAGAGTTAGTAATATTATATTAGATAGGGACAATATAGCTAATGTTATTCCAGATGTGGATCCAATTGAGTCCGAAATAGATTTTCCTACAGGTTTGAAATGAATAAAAATAAAATTGATTTTAGTCCGAGATCATCGGCAAGAAGAAGAATCTCAAATGAGTTCTTTAAACTTAGAAATTGTTTTTTTAAAAACTTTAGTAAAGATAAAAAAGATTTTATTTCAGGAAGAGTTTTATAAAGATCTTTCTAAACATAATAAAATTGCTGCTTTTGTTCCATGTGTAGACTCGTAATGAACTAGAAATATTATTGTTAGGGTTATGGTATCGCGTAAAGGTTCCTGTAAGTATCATTGAAGAGATTCGGTTCTCATTTTGGCATCAGAGCCATGAGATATTGGTAGTGATAGGTGTTATACGCTAAACACAATTTGTTATCATGAATATCATGAAAAAACAGACTACTGTTAAAAACAGTAGAAAAGAATATGATATGCCACAACATTTAGACCTTCTTAATAAATGGACAATTCCTAAAGTCTAACCCAAGCTTATATACCAAATGGAAACTTTTGAAAAACTGGGTCTTAAAGAGGCTGTAAAAGCAACTGAAGAAACTATTACCGTTGATGATGATCATGCTACTTTTAGATTATTATCTGAAAATGATTTGGCTCCTTATAAGGAAACTCATAGATTCATGCATATTGGATTAATACAAGTTGCATTTAAACCGCTTATTTTAAGAGGTTTACCTAAAAGCTTTATAGCAGCTTTAAGAGATGGTAGAAACAAAAATTGGAAAATGTCTCTTATAGGGACTGTTCAAACAAGCTTAGCTTATGACCCTGTATATTTTAATGTTTATCCTAATTTACAAATATCTTTGAATGATGAGAATTCTCTAAATGCTTTAGTATTAAGTATTAAATTACATGGTTATAATGACATGCCAGGAACTGAAGTTATATGCATATGTTGTAGGATTTATTAAAACCTTTATATACTATAAATTCTATGTGTAAAATTATGAATTTTAAAAATAAAACTATTTCAATAGAAACTAATTTTGGTAGGTCAAAAGTTATTACCAGAAGATTTATTAAATGTGATGAAATTGATTTTCCCAAAGAATGGATTTTTGAGGAAGCTACCCCCTCTCAAAATAATATGAATAGTGAAATTACGGAGGTTGAACAGACTACAGATGGTACTATTAAAATCAGGTTTTCTGATTCCTCACCTTTAATAAATAGAGATGATAATCTTAGGTTGCATCTAGATTAAGTAGGTCAACTTCTTATATCTCTCCAATCGATTGTATCGTGAATTCTCCTTCTAGAGCCTCCACTTCTCAAATTAGAAAAAATAATAGAGTTAGTAACATTAGCCTAGACAGGGATAATATAGCCTATCTCAGATGTGGATCCAACTGAATCCGAAATAGATTTTCCTACAGGTTTGAAATAAATCAAAACAAAATTGATTTTAGTCCCGGGATCACCGGCAAGAAAAAGAATCTCAAATGAGTTCTTTAAGCCAGATGGAAACTTTTTAGAAATCGGTTTTTTTAAAGGTTTTAATAAAAAAGACAGAACTTATTTCAGGAAGAATTTTATAAAGATCTTTCTGCTCATAATAAGATAATTGCTTTTGCTCCTTGGTTCATGGCAAAATATGTTGATAGTTATATCTCTATGCTAGAAAAATATTATAAATTAAGTAATGGTGAGATCACCAAGTCAGTCTTCCCTCCCCAGCAATCTTTTCAGATTGAAAAGGATGATAAAATAGTTTATTTTACTGCTTCGCAAAATTACTTGAAAATAATACTGTCACCATTACGGCTCAGCATGTTAATGCTATGATTAAACAACAAAATTATGCTAATATTTATATGAGTATATTAGGTGAACAAATTATATCCATCCATGATAGAATTGATAGATTATTTTCTTGATTAAAGAAAATAGATCTTGGTGATAATAAAAAAAAAGTCGGTCTCTATTGCGACTACCAGTATTCAACCTCCTCGTGACATCAAAGATTTCAAGTTAAAGCAAGGTCTGGAGGACTTAGAAAAATTTAATGGATTAAAAATTAGCCCTTTAAGTAGCTATAATAATTTTGAAGATAATAATAAGGTCCCAAGTGAGATTAATAAAATATCCAAAAAACATGCTAGAAAACCAATCCAAAGGATGTATTACTATCCTAGGTCCACTCCCCAAGATGTATTATTAGAAGAACAAAAGATAGTAGTCTCTAATAGTTATAATGGAAATGAAATCTATGAATGAAACATGGATGGTTATACTGAGTGACAAATTTCCATAATAGTACATCGAATGTTGATGTACAGTACAATCTGCAAAGTTAATAAGAACAATGATAGAACTGGATTTACCGGTCAATTTAAAGGTTGGTGGGATAATTATTTAACCTTAGATTAACGTTCTAGAATATTACAGTCTATTAAGACTGAGGATGGTAACCTGTTCAAAATGCTGCTTATACTTTAATCCTTAATATTATGGAACATTTTTCAAAAAGATGGTATGATAATAGTGAAAATATTAGAACCATGCTTCAAAACTTAAGATGTAAGACTCTCACATCTTTTAGATGGTACACAGATGTATTTTTATCAAGAGTTATGGAATTACCAGAGAGTAATAATTCTCATTGGAATTCTAAATTTATAGTTGCTTTACCAGCACTATTTGTAAAAAGAGTTAGAAAAGCTCTTAGAGGATCCGCAACTAGTATAAATTATGATGAATATACATATGGGAAATTGATTAATATTTGTATTAAAAAAGGGCTATCCTTATGTAATGAGATTAGATTAAATCAACAAATCAAAAGATATCGTCTTAATGAAAGACATCAATTGGGTGAATTTTGTGAACCATTTGCCATTGACATTTCTAAGAGTTCTAAAGAGCCTTATAGGCACAAAAAGGAAAAAGAATTTCATAATAAGAAGAGTAAGAGAATTGAGAAAACGTCGAGAAGGAAGAATTTTAAACCAAGAAAGGATTATAAATCCAACAAGTCTAATGCTTGCCACAAATGTGGTAACATAAGTCATTATGCCAGACTGTAGAGTCAAGGATAAGATTAAAAATCTTAACATAGATAAGGAGATGAAACAATCCTTGTGCAAAATTCTATTAAATTCTTCCCCGAAAAATTTAAGTATGGATCAAAGTGATAATGAGGATTCATCTACTAATGAAGACTTGAGAGTTCTTCAGAATGAGGATTATAGGACCTCTAAAGATGAGTATTTACCCTGTCAAACAGGAAAACCTTGTGAAAACAAGGGTGAGGATGATGTGTTTTATAATATTTACTCCCAATTCCAGGATTTAGAAGTTAATGTCCTTGAAAAAGATAAATTAATGGAATTCTTACAAATGATCAAAGATCCAAGGCTTCGGTCTTAAATAATAGAGCAAATAGAAAAATCTTCTACTAGTTCCCCTAAACAGCAATGGGAAATTCCTTCCCAGAAAGGGCCCTATACTATGACGGAAGTTCAAAGACTTCTCAAAGAAGAGGAGCGAGTAGCTAATACTCTTGCAACAACCCATGATTTTAAGTTAGAGATTGATAATCTCAAAAAGGAAATTGCGATTCTTAAAAGTAATCATATGGTATTAGATAAAAGGATTTCTAATTTAGAGGATCAAAGTCTTGTTACAGATACTGGAGATAATATTTCAAGCCTGCGGGAAGAAGGATTTCTTTAAACAGTAGAAGTTATAACACGCCAGAAATTTTATGCAAAAATTACTCTATTAATTGATTGTAACTTTTAAAAAGAATTTACAGCTCTCATTGACAGTGGTGCAGACTGTAATTGCATACAAAAAGGTTTAATACCTTCTAGATATTTTCATAAAACCACTCATGTTCTAAGAAATGCTAGTGGTCATAGAATGAAAGTTGAAAACAAAATTCCCAAGGCATATATTTGCCAAGGCAAATCATGTATGCAAGAAACCTTTGTTTTGGTAAAAGATGTTAGCGATGAAATTATTTTAGAAGTGCCATGGATTGTTCATATATATCCTATCACATTGTGGGATGAAAATGGTGTCATTAGCACATTTAATAACAAGGAAATCAAATTCGAATGGTGTTCACCACCCTATTCAAGATTTTTAAATCTAATACAAGAAAAAATAAACAAGTTGATTTTTAAAAAAATGAAATTTATAGTTTAACAATTGAAGAGACTTTAAAAAATCCTAAGCTAAATGAAAAAAATTGAATTTTTGATCAATCAGTTTTCATTAGAAATTTGGGGGATCACCTTAATGCCTTTTGACAGAGAAAAAAACATGTGATTAGCCTTCCATATGAAGAAAACTTTAAAGAGGATAATATTCCCACTAAGTTAAGGCCATGCCAAATGAATTCAGAATACTTAGAACTTTGTAAAAAAGAAGTTGATTCCCTACTGAATAAAAGTCTTATAAGACCTTCTAAATCATTGTGGTCATGTACTGCTTTTTATGTTAATAAACAGGCAGAACAGGAGAGAAGGGTTCCATGATTAGTTATCAATTATAAATCTCTCAACAAAGTTTTAAAATGGATTCGATATCCAATACCTAATAAAAAGGATTTACTAGATATATTATATTAATGCTATAATATTTTCAAAATTTGACTTAAAATCAGGATATTGACAAATTCAAATTGCTGAAGCAGATAAATACAAAATTGCTTTCAATGTTCCTATGAGTCAATTTGAATGGAATGTGATGCCTTTTGGATTAAAAAATGCTCCCTCTGAATTTTAGAATATTATGAATGACATTTTCATGCCTTCTCCCTCTTGACATTTTCAAAAATTTCTTTTTATGTTAATAAACTATTGTTGTTTTTTTCAAAAACAATAGAAATACACTTCAAACATCTTGATTTGTTCAAGAAAATTATTATACAAAATGGGTTAGTAATATCTAAACCCAAGATGTCTCTCTTCCAAACAAAAGTAAGATTTTTAGGTCGTAATATTGACAACAGAAAAATAATTCCCATAAATAGAAGCATTGAATTTGCTTTGAATTTTTCGGATGTTATTACAGATAAGACACAGCTTCAAAGATTTTTGGAAAGTTTAAATTATATTTCTTCTTTTATAAAGGACCTTGCTAAGGATACCTCTATTTTATATGATAGATTGAAAAAGAATCCAAAAGCTTGGATTGCAGATCATACTCAAGCAGTCAAAAATTTTAAAGCAAAGGTTAATAACTTGTTGTGCCTTACATTGGCCAATCCTAATTGGGAAAAAATAGTAGAAACAGATGCTTCTGATATTGGATATGGAGGAATTTTAAAGCAATATTCTCCACACGATCAACAAGCATATATTATTCAATTTTATTCAGGAAAATGGAATGATAGCCAAAAGAACTATGCAACTATTGCAAAAGAAATTCTTGCAATAGTAAAATGTGTTTTAAAATTTCAAGGAGATTTATATAGCCAAAAGTTTCTAATAAAAATTGATTGCCAAGCAGCAAAATTAATATTTAATAAAGATTGTAAACATGATGTTAAATGTTTGTAAGATGGCAAGTCTTATTAGCTCCATTTGAGTTTGAAATACAATATCTAAAGTGATCTGATAATAGTCCTCCCGATTTTCTCATCGGAGAATATTTAAATTAATATCTTTCCTTTTATACAAGATGAGTTCATAGTTTTCAACCTCTTCTAATAGAGGAGGAGGAAGAGGAAGATCGGGAATGGGCCGAGGCAATGTCCTAGTCCAGATAGGAAGCCAAAAATTGATATCTGCAAATATTGCAAGCACCTCAGATCTTAATAAAGATCAACAAATATATCAAGAATTTTTGGATTTCATTAAATCCAAAAAAGGGGAAAATGATATCTCTTCATATTTGAGTGCTCTGACAAATGATAATAACGATAACATTAAGTTATATGAACAAAATGAAATAGATGAGGTAATATTGATCTTGGATCAAAATGATTTAAAATGAAAAAATGATTCATGGCAATTAATGCAGAGATACTTAGATACTATATCATATGCTACTACTGCATATAAATACTAAATGCATTTTGAGACAATACTCTCTCATACAGGGTCAACTGAAATTCAGCATTTTCACCCAACTAATAATATTAGAAAAGTCTATAGCTTTTCAGAAATTATTATTAAAAAAAAATTTACTCCAGAAGAATGGGGTATTAGTACTCTCAAAGAAAAAGGTTATTTACATCTTGAATAAAAAATTTCAGCCAAATTTAATTATTGGGATTATGTTGAAAGCTTTAATAAAGCTCTTCTATAGAAAACCATAATAGGAAACACTCATGGTTTATAAAAAATTGTGAAAATATTTTTAATCAAAATATTCCTAATTGGTTTGGACAGTGGTGGATTTATTATGGGACACCTTTAAAGATTTTGCCAGAACCATTCAAAAGTTTGTACACTAAATGGGTAGAAATATCTCCAACATTAATAAAATTGAAGAGAGATAATATCTATTTTAAAGGAATTTCTACTATGTATTTCTTTATTGAATTCTCTATTCCATGGATAATGAAATGGTCCATTAAAGTAAAATCAAATCTTAATAATCTTTCATGCCTCAAAAGAATATTTTATATAGAATTCTGGAATAAATTGAACCAGAAGACAGCTGAAGTTTCTATCTATGGACAAGTAATAATTGATTCTATTAATGCGGCCATTGCAGAATACACAGAACAAAGAGACATGACACTAATACAACAAAAGGAAGACATTAGTCCTTTCCAAAGTATTGCCAAACGACTTTAAATGAAGAAGGGGATTATATCCCGGTCAGAAATAATAGCTTTATATATGGAGGAAGTTAAGAAAGATTTAATGAGAAATCTTGACATGGAGAATGCATTAGATGTTTCTATGGTATCTGCTGGTCATACCACAGATAATGAAGAGGATTGCTTAGCAGGAGAATCACAAAGCATCCAAAGCAATGATGAAATTGATCTTGATGAGTACCTGCAAAAATTCAGAGAAAAATAGGAAGAATCTTCCACGTCAACAAAGGACAAAGGCAAGGAAGTAAAATTATAAGAGGCACCATGCCCCATGTCATAAAATAAATGGGGACATGTGAAGTCAGCTTTTATAAAACATTTATAAAGTATCTTTAAGAAAATGTGACAAATAAAGTAAGTTAGTCAATATAGCTATGATGTGCAAGAAAAAGTCACATTTTTCATTATCTAAGTTTTTAGTTTGTCGTTTACTAAGGAGAGAGTCCTCTATAGAAGGATCTCATTTTATGTATGAAGGGGCAGGTTTAAAACCACCTCACTTTCCCTACTCTTCTCCACTCCCCTTTGTAAAATATTCATCAATTAATAAAGTTGGTTTAATTCCCAGAAGGCACTGATCAAGCTCTTTAATTTCAAGGTACATTAAATTTCTGTTGTTATTTTATTATCTTTACTTTAACATAACCTAAATGATAGGCTAAATATTTTTAAGTTGAATTGTAACACATTAAATTACTAATATAGTATGATACTAAATCTTTAATAGAAATCTTATCAACCAATGATACTAAGGTTGCATTTTATAATCCTGTAATAATAATTCCGGTTCAGGCTATATACCGGAGGTCCAGTTGAAAGGCCTATTGAAGCCAAGGGTTGCATTAAGGCCATGTGTGGACTCGTAATGAACCAGAAATATTATTGTTGGGGTTATGGTATTGCGTAAAGGTTCCTGTAGTATCATTGAAGTGATCCGGTTCTCATTTTAACAACAATAACAACAAGTTCCCTATATTTTTATTGACATATAAATCCATGATAAGGTCAAAATACTCCTAGAAAATCAATAGGTTCACAGTTAACGTACTATCAAGGCTAAAACCTATTCACATTAGTAGATATCACCTAACGAGGTGGCACTTCTATTTATTTATTTTAGGTCTACAACTTGTTATTTAACATAAATCTTTGCCTAATTTCTCATATATTTATTTGAAGGTAGCTAGGATATCTCTCTCATTGCATGTCTTGGTTAACTTCTCGGATATTCATGATATCTAGAGCCATTTGGACAAGTTTTTTCAGAACATGTTTCGGGAAAAAAGTTTGTGCAAAAGAAAATTGTGTTTGAATAGTCATTGTTCTTTGATGATATGTGAGTCTTTTGTGAGTGGAAAAAGAGATTTTAAATAGAAATTTACCTTCAAAGCTTCTCTCCATTGAAAAAGCTTTTCTGAAATTTCTTTTGCAAAAACTCCTATAAAAAGCTAAATAGACGTTTTTTCTCAAAGAAGGATCAACCTTCAAGCCGTGTAACTTTGGTAGCTGGGGCACTTGTCCTATCGTATGGTATTTGTTAGTCCATTTATATTGAACAAAATTGTAATGGACGGAAAAAGAAATTTCCATTTTGTGCTATCTTATATGTCATATTATTAGCTTGGTGAATTTGTAATCAATTACTCACATGGCTTGACAGATGGGCTTTCTTTTTGTCCATCTTTTTTTTTTCTTATAATCAGAATCCTTCTAAGTTAATTTTGGTTTATAACTTTATATAAATCTGCACTCATAGCTATTCACCAAGATCTTTTCTTACAGGGAGTAGCCGACAGCTTGTTGGGTTTAGCACAGAGGTAGATGAATCTGTCATCAACCACATATGGCAGCGGGTTGGGGAGTTCATACCTGCTTTAAGACAAGAGTCTCTTGAAGATTTGCGTCAAAGCAGAGAAGTTAGAGTAGGACTGAGACCTTACAGTAAGTGAAATCCAGAAACTTAGTCTTGTTAACGATCATGTCTGAACTCCTAAAATGATGCCAAAGCTGCAAGCACGCTCATTGACTCGACTAATTTTTGATCTAGTTCCTGATGGGAAGCCTGTCATTGGGCTTGTTCCTGGATTTTCAAATGTCTTTCTTGCTGCCGGGCATGAAGGAGAAGGACTGTCGCTGGTATTTTTCTCTACTCTGTTTCTGCAGATAAACTGAAAGACATTGTTTGCTTATAAAAATTGTCCCAGTCATTTTAATTCGAAGTCAGCTGTCTTGCTGACTTTCCATGTTCTTATATGCTTCTAAGTTGATTTGTAACACTCATGGGCAATGCTTTTTCTTACCAGGCTCTAGGAACAGCTGAAATGATTGCTGATATGGTGTTGGGAAATCCTTGTAAAGTAGATGCAACACCTTTTGCTCTGTTAGGCCGGTGCTTCCACTAAATAGTGAATCCAATGCAATGATTGTGCATCAATGAAACCGAAATTTGAATGACCTCCACCCTCAAGGTCACATCACATTCTTATGTTACTGCTACATGATGTTGCATTTTGGTTACAACTTTTCGTTCTATTTTTCAGTGCAATAACTGAATAATGAGAAATTACAACTGTTTATACCGAGATGCAATTCATAGGTTTTGAATGAACAGAGATGTGTTGAAAAAAAAACAGAATGAACAGGGATGTAGCTTCCTAGAACCATTCCAGCAGAAGACTCATCTTCCCAGCTCTCCAACCAAATGAGTCTTATGTAAAACTAAAAGAGCAAAATACTTTTGCTGTGGTTGATTTCCTTATGGATTTAGTGCTTGCAATGCTTCATTTTGAGTTCTAGCTCTTCTAGCTCATGCATATGTGCATTTCGGCTCATTTGTGGAGTATTTTGCTTGTTTTGGGTGTGTGTGTGGTGGTGGTGCTGGGGGGGGGGGGGTCTGAGTTTGGGCAGTTCAGTTGGTTCAGTTTATTGGCAAAACCCAAGTTGACCCGCTATGAATATATTCTCTGCCCAACTACTCAAGCCCAGGGGTTTGAGCATTTTTGGGATAATTTTGCCCCTAGATTTAGCTCAAGACTCATCTTTTAAGCTCTTCAATCCTGTAACCCTATTCCATATAAAGGAAAAAGACAAATGTTCATGTGGTGGTGTTTCTTATAGATAAAATGCTTTCAATGTTTATTTGGAGTTAAGATTTTTTCTTTCTCATTTTAATTTGTCAAAATAGTACTTGCTGTCTGAACTTTAATCATTAGGAGATGGTTAAGGCTCTTCCGTCTGTCCTTTTTTGATGTTGTACTTATACTAGAGTTTTTATGAGACACATTGACAGTATTTTATAATAGTGATTCACATAGATATGCTATTAGGGAACCCTATTGCTGTTACCTATTGCTGTGATATGCTGACATGATTTAACATTGGTGACTGCAGGGCCCATAAACTTTTACGGGATATTGGAGGGGCCTTGTCTGTTCTTTAGTTTGGGATCTTCATTTCTTTCCACCATCCTTTTTAACCACTTCGTTCAGTTCCTCTGCAAATTGTTCAAACCTTTGCTTTACCTGTACATCATCTATCCAATTTGGAGATTGTCGTTGATCCAAGTATACTTCATGAGATGTAGGTGCCGAGATCTCCTCTAATAGTGCCATATATAGGGCAATTTCAGATCTGTTGGGTAACATTTTGAGAAAGAAATTGTCTGGATCATTGAGAAACTCTGCGAACTCTCTTGTTCCGACATTTGGTTGGGTGATTTAGTGGATGACCCACGTATTCGTATTGTCCAAAGTTAACTGAACCATGAAGACCTGAGGAAATCCATTTAAGGCTTGTGAGAGCCTCTACTAGGTCAGAGAGAGTAGTCATTGGATACCACCATGTTTCGTTACACTTGTCTCCATGACCAATTTTCTTAATCTCTGACCACCATTCTTGGATCTCATGGTCAGATCTCAGGGAATTTTCATCCTTGTAAAAATGTAGACAAAAGTCAGTTACCCATCTCTTGGTTGCTACCCAAAATTTCTAGTCCATCTGTAGCATATGGATAATCAAAGAGAAGCTGAACGCCAGCCAGGCAATCTGGGTTATGGAAAGCCATACCTCTGCGAGTTTGGTTAATGAGTTATTTTGTAGTAGTAATAGTAGTAGTGGCGTCTATAATGTACATCATCTTATTTAGGGGCGATGAAGGAAAATATTTTCAATTATTTACTTTATCCAAAAAACAAAGGAGGAAAATGTTTTTGTATTTTACTTTGGTATTGTCCAAAGTTAACTGAAGCTGAAAAGATGGTGTTTTTTGATGAAAATTTACTAATAGTGTCTAGTTGGTCTCAAACAGGGATTTGGAGTAAGAACTAGAATATCTCTAAAAGACGATGACTTCCATAAGAGTTGGGATATCACTAAAAAGAAGATGGTTTTCACCAATACGTGGCGAAAGTAGTTTTCTTTCTTTTGATGGAAAATATTTTTCTTGGAGGAAGCATTTTCAACAATTTGAGATGACCAACATTGAAAAATAATTTCATGAAGAAAATATATTCCTTCCAAACACTTGTTAGGTCACCAAGTTCATATCTCCTGCTAGCATACCTTTTCAGTAAATCACTAGGGAGGCTTTGTTCATCAAATCTCCATTCCTTATAGAGTGAAGAAGACAGCTCCATAGAGACTTCACCAGAATAAAGGGTCTCGATGACTCCAGCTTTTAAGACCGTACTTCAAGCCAATGCATTTATATGCAGTGTCCTTAAAGTGTGGATCCAATAACGGGTGAGTCGGGTGCATAACACTTAACTGCTTTCTGGTGGAAATAATGAATGGCTCTACAACTGCATGAGTTTTTAGCCTACAATTTCATCATACCCATGAATAATGGAAGTATAGTCAAATTTGGAAATTCAATGACTGCAATTGCTACATGCTTTTAGTAATTTTACCAATGGCTGATTAGCTGATGATAACCAGAATCATTTGCTGCCACATGAGCTTTAGCAAGCTGCCATAAGGCTGCCTCTGATCCATTGGTCCCTGGACGAAATACCCTGTGAATCTCAGTGCCAGGTGAAAGCCCTGGTAAACTTAGTTCTATTGCAAGTGGCTTTAGTGTGGCATCGTCCTTTAAGAAAAGTAGAGTTCTAGACGCATAGGCACATACACCATTTTTGTTTATTTTTCCTAAAATTTGTATGAGATAGTTGTGGTGGTCCAAGATAAAAATCCTCCACTGGTTCATTGCCTGCAAAATTGAACTGAACTTGTTAGGAAATTTTGAGTGCATGTTGAAGCTCTTTCAACATTCATGATTATTACCTTTTCCTCTATCGCAGTCTTTGGATGATGTTTCATGGGTATGCTCTATGCTAAATATTGGTGTTATTTCTCTGAAATTGATCTAAAAGCACTTACTTCTTGAAGAGTGAGGCCATCAAGGTTGAGAAAATTAAGTGTAGGGTGACAAAAAGTGTTGAAATTAAAAGTGGTGACAAGTTTGACCATTTCAAGTCAATTTTTTTTTAATTAGTCATTAAAGTAAATTGGGGTTAAAATGTAATTTTTAAAACTTTTTAACTTTTAAAAAATACAAAATAAGAACAATCAAAAGAGATGGGTCATTTGTCAATTTTTTCAAAATTGGGTTCATAATTCTCTCTCTAAAACAGAGAGAAAACACGATACAACATCTCAACTCTCTCTTGGTTCTCTCAAAACCTCCGTCTCCATCGCCACCTTCGTCTTCTTGTGTTGTCATCACCATCTCCGTCGCTATTTTCGATCTAAGTTAGGGTTTCGATTCTCCAAGGTAAAATTGTTTTCTTTACTCTCAATATGGTGGGTTTCATTCATTTATAAGAATGTGTTGATTTTGAAAAAATGGGTTTAGATTTTTGAGATTTGTGGTGTCCTCTTTTGGGTTTGTTCTTTTTGAAATGGTTAATCGAGACTATTAAAAATTTAATAAAGATCCCTCTTTTGAGTTTTTTTAAAATCTTTAATTTTCCATTTCAATTAACCCGAAAATAATCTAAATTCTAAGATTGGTTGAATAACTTGTTCAATTGATAGAAAGATGGAATCTTTAGCTGTAACATTGTTGTAAAAGTGTAATGTTTGCCTAAGTTTTGAGTTGGGTGAGTTCAAGAATCAATTCGACTAACAAAAAAACTTATTCTTTAATTGTAATTTTACTGTGAAATGTAATAACGTCTAAATTTTGAGTTGGGAAATTGAAGAACTTGCTTAACTAACAGAAAGATTGAATTTTCAGGTCTAGTTTTATTATGATTTGTAAAGTGTAATATTTTGATTCAGTATAGAACTTCGAGCAATTTTCATTCTAGTAATTTTTAAGAGAGTAAATAGGAAAATCTATCTTAGGCTTTTCATCTAGTTAGGTTAAGCAAGTAAGCAATTTCAGTTTTGAAGTGTTCATGATCTTCTTTTTATGCAGCCAATTTGTTATCTACAAAACAATGCGTCTTAAAGCGAAAATGCATCTTTGTAATCTATGTAATGAACAATCACTAAATTTTATTAGTATCATCAGCTGAAGAAGAGAAACTGGTCTAGAATAGTAGAGATGTTACTCATTTTGCTCTAAAGATGAATTTCCCGATTAACAGTATCTATTAGTATCATCCTTATCATTTAATTATTCATGTTAACTATTTTTTTTTTTGTTGGTTACAATAGTTAATGATTTCTATTTTATTTCATGTGGTGTAGATTCAATGGCTCCAAGGAAAAGAAGAGCAACAATTGCTATTACTTCTAAAAATACAAGAAGGCGAATTAGTAAACAGAGACAAATAGTGAAAAAGAACGTTTTGTGCTACACTTGAATTTTTTACAGTAAAGATATAAATCTAAATTTATTTTGAATTTTTTCTTTTTATAGATATGTTTGAATTGAAGGAATGCATTTATGCATTTCTTGAAAAAAAGAGCTTTGTTAACTTGAATTTGTATAAAGTTATGATTTTTATGGAATTCGAATTGTTCTCGTTTGAATTATTTTAATATTATTATTTTTTACATGTAGATTGTGCATCCATGGATAAGTTCTACACCTAATGAGATGTGAATTGTTATGAGGTTTTGAAGGCATTGTCAAGTGTTCAAGAAAAGGCAAAAAGACAGGTTGAACCTACCATCGAGAAGGAATTGGTGTCCTAGTTAATTCAAAGATAATTTTTTTTTTTTTTTTTTTATAGTTGATTTGTTAAAATTTGTTGAACTTTTTTGTTATGTTTTGTTGAACTTTTATAGTGGTGATGAGATGAGATTCGCATGTGAATTGGTTCTCTTGGATTTAAAGAACTTTTGTAGTGTGGTGGATGCTAGAATTCATAAATGTTGTTTTATTAGTATAAATGTTGTTTGTTTGCAATAACATTTATTGATATAAATTAGCCATTTGTTTCAACAGTTGTTGTAAGTGGCTAGAAATTTCATAGCAGTTGCTGAAATATGCTACAAGTTACTGAAAATTTTATAGTAATTGTTGAAATATGCTACAACAAGTACGCTAGTTGCTGAATGTTTTACAACACTTGCTAAAATATGCTACAACAAGTACGTTTGTTGTTGAAAGTTTCACAACAACTACTGAAATATGTTGCAACAAGTATATAATTAGTCTAATTTTAGAATGTAATTTAGATTTTATAGTTATCAAATGCAATGAAATGGTAATTTAATATATACTAGACGATCAATTAAACGATCACAAATGTGGTCAACTAAAATTGAGTTAAATGATCGTTAATTGATTGAATCAATCATATTTAATGATAAATAGAGTGAGATTAGTCTAATTTAAGAATGTAATTAAGATTTGATTACTATCTTAATTGAATTTGCTACAATAAGTAAGTTGGTTGCTAGAAATTTCATAACAATTGTTGTAATATCCTACAACAAGTACGTTAGTTGCTTAATGTTTTACAACTATAGCTGAAATTTGCTACAACAAGTATGTTAGTTGTTGAATATTTCATTGCAATTGTTGCATTATGTTACTACAAGTACGTTAGTTGCTGAACATTTCATTGCAATTGCTGACAATGTAATCAACTAAAATTGAGTTAAATAATTACTAATTAATTTAATCAATTATATTTAATGATAAATAGGGTAATATTAGTCTAATTTAAGCCTAAAAGTTATATTTTATAGTTATCAAATACAATGAGATAGTAATTTGAGATTTATTAGACGATTAATTAAACGGTTGCACATGTCATCAACTAAAATTGAGTTAAATGATGATTAATTGATTAGATCAATCATATTTAATGATATATAGGGTGATATTAGTTTAATTTAAGAGTAAAATTTAGATTTTATAGTTATCAAATACAATGAGATAGTAATTTGAAATATACAAGATGATCAATTAAACAACTGCGAATATAATCAACTAAAATTGATTTAAATAACCGCTAATTGAATAGATCAATCATATTTAATGATAAAGAAAGTGATATTAGTCGAGTCTAAGAGTAAAAGTTAGATTTGGTCATGATCTTAATTGAATTTGCTACAACAAGTAAGTTAGTTGTAAGAAATTTCATAACAATTGCTGAAATTTGCTACAACAAATACGTTAGTTGCTGAAAGTTTAATAGCAGCTGCTGAATTATGCTAAAACAAGTATGTTAGTTGTTGAATGTTTCACAACAATTGCTTCAAATGTAATCAACTAAAATTGAGTTAAATGACCACTAATTGATTGAATCAATCATATTTAATGATAAATAGGGTGATATTAGTCTAATTTAAGTCTAAAATTTAGATTTTATACTTATCAAATACAATAAGATAGTAATTTGAGATATACTAGGAGATCAATTAAACGATTGCAATTGTAATTAACTAAAGTTGAGTTAAATGACCTCTAATTAATTGGATCAATCATATTTAATGATAAATAGAGTAATATTAGTCTAATTTAAGAGTATAATTCAGATTTTATAGTTATCAAATCCAATGAGATAGTAATTTGAGATATACTAGACGGTCAATTAAACGGTTGCAAAAAAAATCAAATAAAATTGAGTTACATGATGATTAATTGATTAGATCAATCATATTTAATGATCAATAAGGTGAGATTAGTCTAATTTAAGAGAAAATTACATTTTATAGTTATCAGATACAATGAGATAGTAATTTGACATATACTAAACGACAATTAAACGATTGCAAATGTAATCAACTAAAATTAAGTTTAAATGACTATCAATTGATTGGATCAATCATATTTAATGATAAATAGAATAATATTAGTCTAGTTTAACAGTGTAATTTAGATTTGATTATGATCTTGATTGAATTTGCTACAACAAGTTAGTTGAGCAAATTGAAGGAAAAATGTCTTTTAAGTCTTGAATGAAGGATTGGTGACATTGACCAACTTAAAGGGTCAAACATCATTAGGAAACTTGATTAAGTTAATTGTGGACTTCATTAATATTTTCAAAAAATTTCTAATCTTTTCAAAATTACAAATCAACCCAACCCACACCCCTCTTCAATCCAAATCAACCACTCTTTCCTCTTTCTCGACAGCGTCTCTCAACTCTCTCCCAACCGATAGTTTTGTAAAATTTATCCCTTCAACCTCCGGTGACTTCCACCTCCGGCGATAAATAGTTGGACTTCGAGTTCCCCTCTTCAATTCAAATCAACCTGTCTCTCATCCCTCTCTCGATAACTTCTCTCAACTCTCTCCCAACCAACTGTTCCACAAATTTCTCATTTCAATCCTCGGCGACTTCAACATCCAACTACAAATAGTTGGGCTTCGAGTTTCTTTTCGACTTCAACCTTCAAACGACGTGACAGCCTTGCTCTCCGGCCACAACAACTTTGAATTCTTTTTCTTCTTTCATAGGTAAAAATTTATGGCCTATTTAGTTTTAAAAAAAATGAGGAACTTGAGTCAAATTCTGTTATAATATTGGTTAACAATTTTAATATTTGTTGCATTAATTTGAAATGTGGTCTGAATAAAACCTTAATTTCTGGTATTTCTTCTCTTCTCTTTTCGAAGTGAATTATTTTTTTTTGTTGTTTGTTTCATTTTTTTGAAGTTTGATTTTTATTGTTTATGTTTATAAAAACAAAACAACAATTTGGGTAAATTTATTTTGTTCTTGTTCTTGGTAAAAATGGTAATATTGTTGTTTTTTGTTGAATAAAATTGTGCTACTATTTTTTATTTTCTCCAACAGATTATCCATCTGGTGTAACATATTAACCATCTGATGTAAAAGATTAACTATCTGATGCAACAGATTAACCATATGTTGCAACAGATTAAGCATCAAATAAAAAATCTGATGCAACTAATTAACCATCTGATGCAATGAAAGAACCATCAAATTAATGATCTGATGCAACAGATGAACCTCCTATTGGATAAAATCCTATCAACTCTTCCAATAGGAAATGTCCAAGACTTAATTTTTCCAACTGATCATTCATCTGCCGCGATAGACAACCCTATGTTGGAAGAAATCTAAATAATATTGACCGTTGATAATTGTTCCAACAGATCACTCATGTGTTGCAAAAAATATGTGACTTGTTGCATAGACCATTCATCTTTCTCAACAGAGGAGTGATATATTTTGTAGTGTCACAACAGATTACTCAGTCGTTGCTGTAGGTTAGTTAACTGTTCCGACAAATCACTCATATGTTACAACAGATTGTGATCTGTTGCACAAACCATTCATCTTTCTCAACAGATGAGTGATATATTTTGTATTGTCACAACAGATTACTCAGTCGTTGCTGTAGGTTAGTTAACTGTTCTGACAGATCACTCATATGTTGCAATAGATAATGTCACAACAGATGTGTGATTTGTTGCATAGACCATTCATCTTTCTCAACAGATGAGTGATATATTTTGTATTGTCGCAATAGATTACTCAGCCGTTACTACATGTTATTTAACTATTCTAACAGATCACTCATATATTGCAATAGATGATGTTGCAACAGATGTGTGATCTGCTACACAGACCATTTATTTTTCTTAACAGATGAGTGATTTATTTTATATTGTTGCAACAGATTACTCATCCGTTGCAATAGGTTATTTAACTGTTCCAACGGATTACTCATATGTCGCAACAAGGTGTGATCTGCTGCACAGACCATTCATCTGTCTTAAAAGATGAGTGATATATTTTGTATTATTGCAACAGATTACTCATCCGCTGCAACAGGTTGGTTATATGTTGAAACAGATATACTACCTAGTGCAACAAATCAGTGATCTGTTGCAACTGTTATTTTACTATTTTGCTTGTTTGATTTACTATTATCCCTTTTTAACGATGAATTAATCAACTATAATATATTTTTTTATGTTCCTGTTAATTTTAGATAATATGGTTCCCAAAAGAACAGAAACCGAATCAAGTCCAAGTAAAGGAACAAGTGAAGTAGCTAGGCTACATCCACCACTCTATGATCTTGCTTTACAAGCGTTATCTCAATCGGGAGCAGAATATGATGAACATGGGGAGGATGAATGTTTCAAAAGAGATGATGCAAATGCTAATAGCCTTTCCACCGAAGATTTGGTCAAAGCCTTCGGCATTGATCATTATCCTGTGAGAATGCAGTGCGATGGTACCACAGATTTAACGGATGATTTCGTGGTTAAGTCAGCCATAGGAAAATCTTTTAACGTCTTCAGAAAAATACTTCGAGAATAAAAATTGGATGTTTATTTTAGGGACAACTTCTTTGGGAAATATCTTGATTTACCGGAGGACAAAAATGCTCGTTTCCAAATAAAAATGGTAAATGAACTTCTCAAGCGTAGGCTTATGTATGAAAATAAAGATAAGATGGATGATGTGTGGATAAATTACTATGGCATGCCTGTTTGTTTTGGTTGGAAGGAGTTTTCCATAGTTACTAGACTAAAATATTATCCTCCTTCTCAAGTTATACCTATTCTAACCCAAAAAAAGCACCCCGTACACCCAAAAAAGGCAAAGGAAATTCGTGTGATCGTGATGACCTGGTGTCCATTGTTGGTCCAAGATTCAAAAATAAAAATTTGATAAAAGCGTTGAAAGGTAAAAGACTTTCAAAGAAGTAGAAACAGTCATTGTGCTTGGTTTGGTTTGTACATAATATTGTTTGGGCGAGAGACGTTAACAACAACATAAGCCTCAGTTTAATAAAGCTCTACGAGGATCTTGAGGCGTTAAACATCTATCCTTGGGGTTATGAAAGATTCAAAAAGATTGTCAAATATTTGTTGACTCCGTTAGCGCCAAAGACAGACAACTTATATGGCTTTCCATGGGCTTTCATGGTAAATGTTTCTTTCTTTTATTATGATATCATTCATTTTTTTTACTCAATAATGGTTTTGATTTATTGGCGTTATTTTATAGCTTGGGCGTTTGAAGCCATTCCTTATTTGAGACAACAAGTGAACTACCAGGAAGGAGTTTTCTGTCCAAGAATTTTGAGATGGTTGTCGGCCAAAACTGATAAAAATGCAAAATTTCTTGATCTCTTCACCCCCCGAAGAATGTAGTAAGTATAATTAGAATTAATTTTTTCTTTTTAATTAATGATTTTTTTGAATAATCTAATCATCATTCTAGTATATGTAATGATTTATATTAGATTGTGCATCCGTCGCTAGTTCCGACCAATTGAGAGTTGAAGATGCCATTTTTTCTTACTTTATGGTCTGTGCAAACTTTATCGGACCCTAAGGTCATCGACAGAATAAAAATAAAATTGTTTGGAGCAACAACCATTACAAGAAAAATAATTTTGTATGGTGGGCTTGTTGTTGTTGATGGTCTTAGTGGTGATGGAGTTGTTGGTGGTGGTAGTGGTGCTTTTGTTGGTGCTAATGATGCTCCTCTTACAATATTTAAAGAAAACCATTATGAGTATGATCATACTGGTTATACAGATTTTGCCTCTCCCAACGAATGTTCTGCATGCAAATGTCAAGACTGCAGGGCGAAACATGATGTCGTGATTAATGTATTAACTACTTCTGTAAGGGAATTGGCATCTAAGAGGGGTTTCATTCCATCAAAGAGGATTTTATTTCCATCCTCTCCATTAGAGATTAGGGCTAAGAGGTGAAGGAAAGTAATTTCCAAGGCATTATCAAGCATCCAAAAAAGTGAAATTGCAACTCCTCTGTCTGTGTGTTGCACTGAGCAATGTACAATGTCCAAAGGAGAGCAGAACAACCTAAACAAGGTGAATATATATGTCTTCCAACTAACAAAACAAATAGACACATATCTGTTTCAACAGATGACACATCTGCTGAAAATTATCAAACACATATATACATCTGTTGCAACAGTTGACTAACTTGTTACACCAGATAAAGTGTCTGTTGTGACATATGTCTCATCTATTTTAGCAAATCAAACAACTTTTTGTACCGCTTTTATTTATACCAACAAACGACATATCTACTGCAACAGATGATTCATATGTTGCAACGGATGGTTCATCCATTGGAAATTATCATACAGGTCTTCCTCATGTAGAAATTTATCCCAACAGTTGATTCATTATTATAATAGAAATATAATCTTTTTGGGATAATTTAAAATAGGAGAAAGACCTGTTTGATTTGCTAGAATAGATGAGTTATCCTTTTTTATTTTATTGTATCTCCGTGATTAGCATTGACCAATTCTGTATTTCCAGATGGATGTAGAAGCTACTGCTGAACAACATTGATAATATGCTACTCTTTTTATGGAAATACGGAGAACAAAAAGCGCAGAAACCGTACGTAAGCGACAATTAAGATCCACAATGAGCAAAACCGAATTCCATAGCACTGGATGGAGAAGAACTTGTCCATATTGAGTAGATATTTATAGCTTGAGCCTGTCAAGGTAATTCTTGGCATCATACTTAAATTGTTGTTGATGTATTTGTTAAGATCTGTACCTATAATAATTTTTTTACATTCATTTATTCGTTGACTTATTTCAGCTAATTTTTGAAGGCTTCAATTTATTTTATTTTATCTATGAATTTTATTTTTTTCTTAGATTTGAACATATTAATTGAAAAGGAATACTTGATTCAAATATTGCAACAGATAATGTATCTGTTGCAACAGATGACACATCTATTGAAAAAAATCGAACAAATTTAGACATATATTGCAATAGGTAGGTAATCTGTTGGAATTTATCAAACAGGTCTTCCCACTGTTACAACAGATGAACTTAGATAGAAATATCGAGATAATGCAACAGATGATCAACCTATTACAACAGATAAACTATATGTCAGAACAGGTAGAATAACTGTTACAATGGATGGAAAATCTATTGCATTATAAAAATTCAACTTTCGTTGGACATAAAAAATTGCCACTACGTGTAAAAAAGTTAAAGTGAATTGAAATAAAAAAGGCGGAACCCATCAACGGTGTTCAGTTAAAATACCTAAAATAAAATAGACATCAAGTAGACAGTGTTCATTTTAAACACGTAAAATAAAATAGGCATCAAATGTGTCAGTTTGACACATTTTTGCTGACTTGTCGTCATTTGCCCCCCAATAGACATTTTTTTCTCCCCCATTGTCTTATATATTCATCTTCCTCCTCAAATTTAATACTAAATTCCCAAATCTTCTTCGTCATCGTCATCTTTTTTTATCTATCCAATTTTTTCAAATTATTTGCATTTGGTCTTTCTTTTCTTCATTTTTTTTTCATTTTTTCCAACTGAGCTTGACAATGTCGTGCGCATCTTTCACTATTTTTTGTGATAAAGATTTTTGATATTGTAAGTGCGGTCATGAAGCTCTGTTAAAGACTTCTTGGACTCAACAAAATCCAGGTCGTAGGTTTTTTACTTGTAAGATTTCAAAGGTAATATTCTTTTTATTTAATTAGTTGATTAATTATTGACTTGTAATTATGTTCTTCTTTTTATAGAAATTGTGTAGATGCGATTACTTTGATTGGTATGAAGAACGACACCCTTCACAAGAAAATTGTGTAATCTGAGGTTTGTTGAACAAAGTCAAGGCTTCTGAAGAGAAACCAAATCGAGCAAGAAGATACTACATTGTTGCCGTTATTGCTATTGGTTTGGTGTTGTTGCGCACATGGATATTCAAGCCTAATTGCTAAAATTTTCATGGTGGTGTGTGTATTTGCTACTGGTTTGGTGTTGTCGAGCACATGGATATTCAAGCGTAACTGTTGGAAAATATAAAAAAGATTTAGGCATATGTTGTAAAATTTAGGTCATCTATTGGAAATTATCAAACAGGTCTTCCCACTGTTGCAACAGATTAGACTTAGATTACATAGAAATAACATCAACATAATGCAACATATGACCAACCTATTGCAATAGATAAACTATCTGCCAGAACAGATTCAATATACTTTACAACAGATTGACAATCTATTGCATTATAAAAAACTCAGCTTTCATCAGAAAAAAATTATTGCTACTACATGTACATGTAATAAAGTGAAGGGCGACTTGAAATTAAAAATTGCTACTTCACAGGCTCTTTTATATACACAGGCTCCAAGCGTCCAGTTAGTACCCCATAAGCTCAGACCTCTTGTAGGTTTGCCACAACATTGTCACAAAGAAAAGTCGTTGGCTCAACCATTTTTGTGCCGGTCAGCAAACATTCGATGTGTGCAAGAGCGTGCGAGCCACTCGCATAACCGGTATTATTTTTTTGGAAGGATCATTCCCTTGTTTCGACCTTCAAAATCCCATGATTTATTCATCAACACTTCCTTTGGCAAATGATTCATCAATTTACTCTCCCTCAATAAGATGGGCAACAACTCCATCAGTGGCTCCACGAGGAGAAAAAGATCAAATTCATCGATGAGAGGTTTATTGCTTTCATAAACGTTGATCTTTCCCTCCTTGAGTAGTATCTCAATATCCTGATAATGTATGTCATTCACGCTAATGACAGCAAGAATCCTCTTTGCCTCAGTCAAGCTCTTGCCGTGTGGATTTGGCCTCTCCCCTCTAACATATTTTATTATTTCTTCATCATCCAAGTACAACGTAGAAACTATGAAATCAAGTCCCACGCCAAGGGATAACACCTCCCCGTTGAGTTGATCGTACCTATCCTTGATCTTTTTACAGAAGTCGAGGTCCATTATCCTATCGACAGTGTCATAAGCTTTCCAGTACGTTAATTTCCTTTTCCTTATGAGGCAGAGAATTTTGTCAACATGCTGTGATATCAGAAGTCAATTTTTAAATAGGTTAGTAATTGTAAAGATGTAATGGATGGTCCATCTGTTTCATAGGGTTCTCTGAATCAATAATCCAACGCAACTTATGCAACAGATGGATAATAAGTTGCAACAGAACCACTACCAGTTGCACCAGTAGACCCAGCTGTTGCAACAGCTTTCACATCTTCTGCGTAGCTTTTTTTTCATGGGGTAAATTAGAAGTCTAGGTTAGGAAAAGTAAACTTGTCTTGTCCTCGTACGACATACGCATATCAGTCATAGTCTGGAAGTCTTGGGGGGAAAAGGTAGGCCTAGGGTAATCTGGTGCGCCTGGCTTGGCATTCTTGGCCTGTCGGAAATCTCTCTTCTCTTCAGCGCCAAGTTTCGTGTATATGTCCACCTTTTTGACTGGCTCCTGAACTTCAACAACTTTTGGAGAGGGAGGAATTGTAATTTTTTTTATTTTTGACCGAAGAGTACGTCTCTAATTGTTGTTTTCTTTCTCCTAACCAACACTGTAGGAGTGTGTGGCTCCCTCACCTTCTTGGATGGTATGACACACCTCTTGGATTTGAATTCCTCGACAGCTTTAGATATAGCCTCTACTTTTTCAAAGAGTTTATCCTGGCTATTCTTGCACTCTTCGCATTCGCAATGAGAACACGAGGGTGAAGAGGGGTGAGAGGGACCCGTGTAAGGGTGAAAAGGGGTGTTTTCCAACATATTTATTTTTTCTTGAGCATCAATATGCTTATCATCACGAGTGGTAGTAGTATTAGCATACCTGCCACCAACACCAATAATTCCACCAGAAGAAGCACCCGGATCTGCCTTAGTGGGTTGGTCATGAAGAGCCTCAACATTAGGCTGACCTTGCCTAACTGCTCTTCTTATGGCTATTGCTCCAGCCAATTCTTTCTTTATTAAATCCACCATTGGGTCTACTATAGTATCAACATAACCTAGAGTAATATAAGAAGTCATCACCTACTCCTCATCAGTAGGCACGATCCATGGATGCACAACCTATAAAAAAGAAAAAAAAGACAGATACATTTAAATCATATAATATAAGAATTTTCACAGTTGGATTACATTTTTAAAAAAAACCATCTGTTGCATAGTTTGCAGTATATGGTTAAAATTTATTTGAGTCGGGTTCAAAGAAACAGAGCAATACATGGATAATCTGATGTAAAATATCAATCATCTGTCGCAAGAGATTACCAATCTGTTGCAACAGTTGCACAAGACGGGTAATCTATTATACAACAGATGATCTGTATATCGCAACAGATTAACATTATGCTGCATCAGATTACACATTTGTTGCATAATTTACAGTGGATGGTTAATTTGTTAGGAGTCGGGTTTAGAGAACCAAAGCAACAAATAGGTAATTTTATGCAAGATATCAATCGTCTATCGCAACAGATTATCCATCTGTTGCACCGATTAGCACAGGACGGGTAGCCTTTCGCAATACATGTCCCATCTGGTGTATTAGATATAATATCTGTTGCACCAGATATAATATCTGTTCAATATCTTTCATTAAGTAAAATATTTTACTTGAAGAAGACGTACTGCATCATCCGGAGGGTTAAAGAGATCAACCTCCTTAATATTGGTGTTTCTCTTTGCAACCAACCACCTAAACATCCTTGGATGAGAAACCTCATCCGGGTAATCCATTACCTGCTTTCGGAGGGGAGGAATGGCTTCAAATGCCCAAGCCTAAAAAATGTAAACAGGAAGCAAGCAAAAAAAAGTCATAATAACTATATTCAATATAAATTAATGAATGAGTAAAATTAGTGATTAATTTTACCATGAAATCCCAAGAAAAGTCATATAATGTGGTCGTCCCTGAGGATAGCTTTGTCAGTAAATATTGGACAGTCAAGTAGAAGCTGTCATATCCCCAGGGATAATTGTTGAATTTATCAAAATCCTTAGCACGCGCCAATAAATCATCTTCTATGACCTTGTTGACATCTCTTGCCAATATAACTGAATGGACAAACCAAACTAAGCACAATTGCTCTCTGTACTGCTCTGGGATGGTTTTATCCTCGAGATTTGTCAACAAATTTGATGCTTTGTAGCCACATCGATCAGTGTCAAACAACCCATTTATTTTTTCCTTGCATTTCCTTGCCTTGGATATTTTGTGGGGTGGTGGTTCTTCTGGATAGTGGCATCTCAAACCCGTCACTATGGAAAACTCTTGCAAGCCAAAACAAATAGGTATGCCATAATAGTTGATCCAGATTTCGTCCATCTTCTTTTTGCCCCCTCCTTTGGATCTTTATCATCTCCCACGTACTTGATCCTGCTCTTGAGAAAACCATATACCATCATCATAGGGAAACGAAAATGGGCAGGGGGTCCTCAGGCATCTCAAGAAAGCATCCAAAGCAACTCTTCTTAAAAAGTCCGTCTATGTTTTCGTTCTTTATAATTTTCCTAAAATGTTCAAAAATTTTCCCCATATGACATTTAAGTACAATTTGACCAGTTAGTTCTGCATTTGGGTTATTTATCGGCATCACAACTTGAAACATGTCAATACTTATAGTTTTGACAGGATCATGCTGGGATGTCGATATTAATTCATGCCCCATTGGTGATCCATTATCACCATGTTGATGATCACCCTCTTTCTCTTTCTCAATCTCTAATTCCTCCCCTTTCTCACTTTCGTTTTCTTCATCACCATCTACAGACCCTTGTCCACCTCCCTCAATATTGTTTTCATATCTCTCCCCAGCTTTACTTTTCCCTGACTGAGATTGTTCAGAAAGCTCCTCCGAATCCCTCTGTACTATAGCCTTTTTTTTGGGTGGCCAGACATTGATCCGCTTTCACTTTCTTTTCTTTTGGGAGACATATTTTACCTACAAACAATAGAAAAACAAAAATTATATTACAATTGATGTATGCATAAATTTTAAAAAATACATTACAAACACTATGAATATCGACACACCAACAGCCACCACCACAAACACCACCAACCAATGCCACAAACACCACGAATACTGACACCACCGATATCCACCATAAACACCACCAACCAATGCCACCACCGTGCCACCACGACGACCACAAACACCACCACCACCACCACCACCAACACCACAAACACCACAAAAACTATCCAACAATACCACGATAGTCAACGGAACACTGTGATAGAAACTAGGGTTTTCTCATGTTCTTCCTACGATTTTACCATCAAAACACAAAATTGTAAACCCATTCTTGAAGATAATACAACTAAAAGTTTTATTTTTCATCATTAACTTAAAAACCCTTATTTTTTAGAAAAAAATAACAAATATAGAACTCTTCTCAAACTCTGTTGCCTATGAAGACAAATAAAATGACTGATACAAGCAAGAATGAAGTCAAAAATAACACCTATGTGGTCGGAAATGAGAAGAAAAATGATCTGTTGTGAAGGGTTGAGAAAATTTATTGAGTAGTTGTTGTCTGTACTGTATTGTTGAGTGAGAATGAGAGAGAAAGAGCGAGAACTCAAGATTTGAAATGATGAAATGTTTTGTATGGGTTGATTTGTATTTTGAAAAAGAATGACAAGTTTTGAAAATGTTAATTTGGTCTGAATTGATCTTAATTATTTTTAAAATTATAAAAGATATGCATAATTTTTAACCCTCTCATAATGCAATTACCAAAAGGGTACTATTAGTCTAACATATGAACTCAATTGAAATTGTATAAAAATAATTAAAGTTGTAGTTGGCCGAGTACTCTAGTTGACCCTATGAACTCACCCCTGGTCCTAGATTAATCAATTTAGGTACTATTAGTCTAATATATGAACTCAATTAAAATTATATAAAAACAAATGTTCAACATGTTGCATCAGATTTTGCATTTGTTGTAAATTATCAATCAGATTAGGTAACAACAGATTATGAATCAGTTGTAAATTATCAAACAGATTAAGTCATCTATTGCAACAGATTACCCATCTATTTTAAATTATCAAATGGATCATCTTATGTCATAACAGATTACCTATATATTGTAAATTATCAAATAGCTGCTTCCATCTGTTATAGCTGATCCTATGAGAACTCACCCCTAGTCTTAGATTAATCAATAGTTGACCATATGAGGACTCACCCCTAGTTCTAGATTATTCAATTAAGGTATTAATACCCTATCCTAGGTTAATCAATTAAGGTATTAGTCTAACATATGAGGTAGTAAGAATTGGTTCGGTTTAGAGTGATTAATTGATGACTCTGGTCGGGAGAAACTCAATACCGTCTCATCATGCAATTACCAAAAGACACAATTGAAGTTGTAGTTGACTATATGAGAACTCACCCCTAGTTCTATATTATTCAATTAAGGTATTAGTACCCTATCCTATATTAATCAATTAAGGTATTAGTCTAACATATGAGGTAGTAAGAATCGGTTCATCTCAGAGTAATCGATCGACGACTCTGGTCGGGAGGAACGCAATACCGTCTCATTATGTAATTGCCAAAAGACTAAATTGAAGTTATAGTTGACCCTATGAGAACTCGTATTTAATTAAGGTATTAGTCTAACATATGAACTCAATTGAAATTATATATAAACAAATGTTCAACCTGTTGCAATAGATGTCTTTTCTGTTGGATTAAATCAAACAGATTAGGTAATCTGTTGCAATATATTATGTATCTGTTGTAAACTATAAAACAGATTATGTCATTTGTTGCAACATATCACGAATCTATTGTAAACTATCAAACAAATTAAGTCATCTATTGTGACAGATTACCCATTTGTTGTAAATTATCAAATAAATTAAGTCATATGTCGTAATAGATTACCTATTTGTTGTAAATTATCAAATAGGCGTTGTCATGTATTGTAGTTAACATGATGAGAACTCACCCCTGGCTAGATTAATCAATTAAGGTATTAGTTAAACAATGAGGTAGTAAGAATCGGTTCGGCTCAGAGTTATCG
The DNA here is from genome assembly GCA_030864215.1 of Capsicum pubescens. Taxonomy (NCBI): domain Eukaryota; kingdom Viridiplantae; phylum Streptophyta; class Magnoliopsida; order Solanales; family Solanaceae; genus Capsicum; species Capsicum pubescens. The sequence continues at coordinate 117,144,145 of CM061546.1, forward strand.
ATCGACGACTCTGGCCGGGAGGAATGCAATATCGTCTCACCATGCAATTGCCAAAAGACTCGATTAAAGTTGTAGTTGACCCTATGAAAACTCACCCTTAGTCCTAAATTATCCAATTAAGGTATTAGTACCCTAGTCCTAGATTAATCAATTAAGGTATTAGTTGAACATATGAGGTAGTAAGAATCGGTTCGGCTGAGAGTGATCAATCGACGACTCTGGTCGGGAGAAATGCAATACCGTCTCTTCATGTAATTGCCAAAAGACTTAATTGAAGAGTTAGTTGACCCTATGAGAACTCACCCCTAGTCCTAGATTATTCAATTAAGGTATTAGTCTAACATATGAACTCAATTGAAATTATATATAAATAAATGTTCAACCTGTTGCAACGGATGTCTTTTCTGTTGGATTAAATCAAACAAATTAGGTAATATATTGCAACATATTATGCATCTATTGTAAATAATCAAACATATTACGTCATTTGTTGCGATAGATGACTGAGCTTTGGAAATTTCCAAATAGAAATTGTCATCTATTGCACTTAAATATTTTAAGATCCTCTTTTTTAAAGCAATTTAGGTATTTCTTGTCTGAGATAAAAAAGTTAAAATACTTAGGAAGTAAAGAATAATACTCAGTATTACTTGGATAACTCAAAAATCTCCTGAGTGAGTAGGCTTATCTGGTCTTTTCAATGTCACCGTCTCCTTCATCCATAAAGTAAGACTCAACTCATCACTCTTATTTATTCTCAATTCTCATTTCTCTTTGTTTTTTTCATCTCTTTTCTCTCTTCTTTCGATGAGGATCCCTTCGGATCTCAACCAATCAATATCTTTTCTCGACTGAACTGGATGTTCTGATTCTTTTGCTTTTTTTACATTGCAGGTACGGTTTACTATTGCTCTTTCCATCTCATCTTCTTCTTTATATGTCATTTAAATTAGATATTTACATCTTTTGTTATTAATGATTTACCCATTACCAGTTTTCTATTTATTGAGAAAATTGAAGGAAAGGTGACTTTTAAGTCTTGAATAAACGAACCGTTGTTTTTATTAAAATATGCGAAAAAATTCATCTATTAGGAGAACTTAAAAAGCCTTGTTGTCAGTATAGTTTTTTATGTCTTTTGTTTGGTACTTTGATGGTGCTGTTGTTGGGGGGTCGTATTGGAACATCTGACTTTTGTATTGTGGATGGTGTTGGAATATATGATTTTTTTCTTTGTTGTTGATGCTGTTGTTGGCGGTGTTGCAACAGTTTCCTCAACTGTTGCAACTGATAAATCAACTGTTGGAACAGACAAAACAACTGTTTGAAAAAATTAAACCAGTAGCAAGGTTGGTTTGATTTATTCTAATAGATGACCCATCTGTTGTAAAATATCATCTATCTGTTGCAATGATGCCTCATCGGTTGAACAAATGTTTAATCTGTTGCATCATATTGGTCATCTGTTGATTCACTCAATTTTGTGTTACCCTTTTGTAAAGTTCTTTTTTTTTTCTCTTGTTTGACATCAAATGTATTTCTCTTGTTTGCAGACAAAAAGAAGTAAAACTGGATCCACTTTTGCGTAGCCAACATTAAAGGCTAGAGTAAAGATAGGTTCGGAGGAATAAACTACTTGCAGATGGAACCACTTCATATGTGAGAGGTATGTATTACTGATCAACCTATCATGAAAACACACATCCAATACAATGATTTTGTGAATGTTTGTTCTTTACCTATTAGGAATTAATCTTTCAAACAAGATATGGCATTTTACAGTTAAGATTGTTAGGTTCGAGCTGGTAAGGCTGAGGGACCAAGGCGGTGGTGTTGATACCCTGTTACAATTTAATGATGGTTTATGCTCATGTTTTTGTGTCAAGTTTGGGGAAAGGTTTAAGTTTTTGGCAGCAATGTAAATATCTAATAGAGATTGGACTGGTTTTAATGGCTCAATGGACTTGTTGAAAGGCCTCCAAAGCCTCGCACTGCAACAAACAACGATGGAACTAATAGAAATTCCCCTGGTTTAAATTTATATGGATGAGTTGTTGGAGGAGACTATTATACAATAGAAGGTGTTTGGGAGAAAACCTGTGCGGGAAGAGGGTGGTTGAGAATGCCATTTATCATCTCAGTCCTTGTTTAAGAGGAAACACATGGTGGGAAAGAAAGTGTAGCGAAATTGGCTGATGAAATTGAAATAAAAAATGAAAAAACTGGATGAGCTGCGAATGTAAAAGTGTATCCAAAAATAAAAATCCATCAGTCGTTGAAGAAAAATAAGAATGGTTAAGAGGACTTGAGCTGGTCACTTTGTTAGAGACTGTAACTAGCGAGTGCGGCCTCAACGAAAACCCACACAATGCAGGACCAGAACTCTAAGGAAACAGCTTCACGAGTACGGAAGGTGGTAAGATTGTCGGTCTAAATTGAAACCTGAACCAACTACTCCTACGTATAAAATATGGGATCAAGCCAAGGTGGCAATTTCTCAAGTTAAACTTGCAGCCTATGCCTCCTGTTTATGGCTCTGGTTAGGTCAAAGGCAGTGGAAACAATAAGGCATGGGATTTCGGCCCAACTTCGGACCTTGTTGTTTCTACTGCCATTGACCTGATCTTAGCCACAAACAGAAGTCATGGAATGTAAGATACACTTCAGAAATTGATGCCTTGGCTTCCTGTATTTTTAATTCAGGAGTTGTTGGTTCAGGGTTCAATTCTGACCGATAATCTTACCACCTTTTGTGCTCGTGAAGCTTCTTCCTTAGAGTTCTAGTCCTACACTTTGTAAGAGTCTTGTTCTAGTCCTACACTTTGTGAGAGTCTTCATTGAGGCCACACTCGCTAGTTGTATTCTCGATCAAAGTGTCCAACTCCAGTCCTGTTGACCATTCTTTTTTTTCATCGACTGACGGATTTTTATTTTTGGATACAGTTCCACATTTGAAGCTCATCCAGTTTTTTCGTTTCTCATGTCAATTTCATTGGCCAATTTTGCTACACTTTCCTTCTTACCCTGTGTTTCCTCTTAAACAAGGTCTGAGATGATATATGGCCTTCTCCACCTCCCCCTTCATGCACAAGTATTCTCCCAAGCACCCTCTGTTGTATAAAAGTCTCCTCTAATAATCCATCCATATAAATTTGGACTAGGGGAATTTCTATTAGTTTTGTCGTGGTTTGCTACATTACGAGGCTTTGGAGGCCTTTCAAGAAGTCCATTGCGCTATTAAAACCGGTCCAATCACTATTGGATATTTACACTACCACCAAAAACTTGAACCCTTCCCCAAACTTGACACAAAAACATGAGCATAAACCGTCATTAAATTTTAATAGGGTATCGACACCATCTTCTTGGAACCCTTTGGCCTTATCAGTTACACCTATCAAATTAAACTGTACAATGCAGGATCTTGTTTGAAGGATCAGTGTCTAATCGGTACAAAACTGCATTCACAAACTCATTGCACTTTATGTGTGTTGTCACGGTAGCCTGATACATAATATACATAACTCGCACGCATGAAAATGGGATCCATTTCACGCACCTTATTCTTCCTACCTCATCAGTACATGTCAGACAGTGTTGTTTATTCATCTACACGCATGTGATGACTATTAAAAAAGAGGTGTGAAGAGTCATGACTTTTTATCTTAACACATTCAAAACAGTTGATGAATTGAAATCTCCATCTGTTGCAACTGATGAATCAGCTGTTGGAAGAAATCAAAACCTCTCCTCCAACATATGGTCTATCTGTCGTAACAGATAATCCATATGTTACAACAGATAGTAAATCTATTGCGACAGATCAGACTGTGGTTATTCTTCTGCACGCATGTGATTATTTCTTGCTAAAAATATTTGTTTCAATTTAGTTGTCCTATTTATAAAATCAATAGAATTTTATTATATTCTTCCAAGATTACCCCTATTATTAAGTGACTAGATAAAGTATATAGTTTATATTTATACTTTCAAAGCATAATTAATAAGGCCAATTTGGTAAAATAATCACCTAATTTATATTTTTCTTAATTGGTGTGCCAAGCCATAGGGCCCAACTAATATGAAATGGAGGGACTATTAAAAAGAGGTGAAGAGTCGTGACTTTTTATCTAACACATTCAAAACAGCTAATGAACCGAATACTCCATCTGTTGAAACTAATGAATCAGTTGTTAGAAGAAATCAAAACATCTCATCCAACATATGGTCCATCTGTCACAACAGATAATGCATATGTTGCATCAGATGTCTCATCTATTGCACATACAAAACATCTATTGCAAATAATGGTAAATCAATTTTGACAGACCATCTGTTGCATATTTAATCCATTTGTTGCAACAGATGCTAAATCTGTCGCGAAAGATGGACGATCTGTTGCAACAACTCAATAATAACGGCTGTTATCGAGTCTCAAACCATTTTGAAATGGTGAGAAGTATTAATGTAAAAGAAAAAATTATGACTTTTCACAGAAAATAAAATGCCACCAAGTTTGAATGTTATTAATACAATGGAGCTGAACAGTCGTGCCTTTTGGCCTGACACGTCCAGATTCAATCCTCTATAAATAGGTACCTCCTTAACCTTCTTTCTACTCAACTTTATTTATTTCTTGCATTTTTTCTTTTCGTGTGACATCTTCAACCACTTCTCATCAAAGAGCATATTCCTTTCTCGTTGAGGTAAGTTTTTTTTTGGTGTAAATTTACCAGTTGTTCGTATCCGTTGTATTACATTTTGGACTTTTTTTTACATTTGTCAATTCATGCGTGTTCTAGATATGGCTGATCCTGTTTCGAACATTGCTATTCTACGCGACATAGTACGGGAACTTCAGAGAAAGGTTAATGACCTGCAGAGGGAGTTGGTCGCTGTAAGAGAGACGATGTTCAGAGAGATAAAAAGGCTGATGAGGGTCATGCTGCTGTGAGTTGATTGGCCGGCTTTCATTAATGATAATGATGATGATAATAATAATTAGAATGTGTTTTTTCTTTTAGCGTATGTATTTTAATTTTTCTATATCGGATCTATTCCTAAAGTATTTTATTTGTCGTTTAATGAAAAATTTACTTTTAGTCGACTTTGGCATTTTAATTCTTATTCAATTTTCATTCTATCTATTTCTTCTAATCTAAACATACATACATGTTAACATGTCGACGGTTGGAGGTAGGGAGCAATGTTGAATCCAGTAGCACTAGAAATTTTAGCTTTTGAGTTCTTTTAACAGATGGACCGTGTGTTGGAGCAGATTGGTCATCTGTTGGGTTTCTGTCAACAGATTATCCATCTGTTTTGACAGATTTGTCATCTGTTGGAGAAAAATATTCCAATTTGTGGAACTGAGAATAATTGTGGTGTGTTGTATTATTTAGTTCATGTTTTGCCTCTTTTTATTGATGCACAAATTATTAAAAAAGATATTTTATATATAATAAATGATAACATTAGGTTCACAATAATGAGTTAAATATATAAAGTCCAAAACAAACAAACAACAACACAAGTTTCTGCAATTACAACGATCATGGTGGATTACGATTCGGGCATGTAGTTCTTTTGTGGCCAGCGCACTTACATATGGAGCACTTGTTTCTTCTTGATGAAAATGATTCTCCAACTCCACGCATCCTCTTATATGGATTTCTTCGTAGTTTAATAGTGCTTGGGTCAATATATAGAGGAGGTATTAATCTCCTCATAAGCTCTGCAGGAACAACCCAAGATTCTTCGGGAGGCACCGGAGTAATATGCCCACGATATGCCATTTCATATTTTTCCATTGAATAATATTGAGAGGAGTGCTCGTAAACTTTAGATCCATAGTTATGACCGTATTGAGCTCGAAGCGCTTCCATAGCATGTAGACAAGGTATTTTGTCCAAGTCAAAAACTCTACACGTACAAGATCTTATTTAAAAATTGACCGTTGCAGCATCACCATGACCGGTGATACTGAATTTGTAATTTGCTATTTTATGAGAAAATAGCCTATTCCCCAAACTGAAGTTCGTTGATATTTTTTTTGATTTTGAAAACAAATCGGGTTCTTTTTTCTGGGAACTTGAACTGTACACACCTTTTGTTAAAAAAAATTCGCTATACTTCTTGCTTATTTTTTCAAACATAGCCTTAACGGGAAATTCTCTTTCATCGCCAAACAATGAATTCACCGATTTAGCTATGTTTGATGTCATAGTATTGTACCTATAGAAAAGAATCACTTAGTACGACATCATACTAAACTTGTAAATCAAATAAGACATTAAATTCATAAGAATGTACCTATCTGCTGGACAAAATGCCCGGCTCTATATCACGAAATCGACACGTGCAAGAAATTCTGCTACCTTGGGATTCACATTTTCTATTTAATTGAAATGGTCTAAAAACTCCTCTCTGCTATATGCTTTAGCTGCTCTATAAAAAAGGGTGACGACCCTTTCATTGTGATAGTTTTTTCAAATGTTCTCTCCAAGATGCCTGATGCAACAGCCAAAGTAAGCTGAAGTGAAGAAAAGTGAACCCATCTTTGGAATACTTGGATGCCTATCCGATACAATACACAACTCTTCGGTATCTTCGACGTATCTTCGTAGTTGTTCAAATAAAAATTCATAAGAGGCATCACATTCCTTGCCTGCTACATAAAAAGTGACAGAAAAGATGTGATTCTCCGCATTCTGCACCACTGCAGCTAGCAGAACTCCATTAGACCTGCTCTCCAAGAAGGTACCATCACCACCGCTAATAGAACTCCATTATACCTGTTTCTCAAGAAGGTACCGTCGATGGCTATGTCTTTTCTCAAATGTCAAAAACCTTGAATCCAAGCACCATAGGATACAAAAAAGTACTTGAACCTTCCGTTTTCATCCAGATGCAATGCCGTCTTACTTTCAGGATTTGTGGACTCAATCATGTAACGGTAAACATCCAAGACTTTATACCCATGGTCGAGTGTCCCCCTAACCAGGTCTTTGGCAATCCCCATAGATGTATATATCTTCTAATAACTTACCCGGACACCCAAATCCGTAAGGAGTTGATTGGACATAACCCTTGTTGAAGGGACTTTTCCATCGGGGAAACTACTCCTGAAATATTCACCGAGGACCTTTGCCGTGGCGTGAGGATTTTGGCCCGAGATATGCTCCGAACCACATGTGTGATGCTTTTCATATTTATGAATGATGAATCTGTCAGAACTTGCATACTTTACCGCTCTCAACCACCACTTGCAGTTTGAATTAGCATATTTGAAGCAAAAGACACTGCTCAAATTAATCACCTTCTTTATTCTAAAATCTTTTTTCAAGCAAGAAATAAAAAAAGTATTAAATAGTTCATTCTTGTCCATGAATGACATTCCAATAAAAAAGACGGTCCCATCGTCTTGAAGATTTCCATACTGTGTCGATTGAGAAGAACTGCACATCGTATTGGTCGCATCAACGGGCGTAGGTATTTGATAATTATCTGGAATATTCATGTCTAGATTATCCAACCTATCATCAAAGAAGTCTTCTTGTTCTTCTACTTCTACGTTCTGATTCTCATTCTCTCTCATCTTTTCATCCATGTACACCCTTAGCACCATCCTGGTTGAATTACTTAGATAAGCATGCAACCAAACCTGATCGGTTATCTTGAAAGGCAGTACCCTCTGATTTTCAAAGGAGCTGTGCATGTAGCTGATGACGAGTTCTTCTGATTGATAATTCAGTCCACAAAAGTTGATGATTAAGTTTACAAAATCATCATATGAAATATTACTTTGGACTGTTATAGCTATCGTCTCTAGCATCTCACCTTTCTTCCAATGTCATACATATAGATTGCTCTTCTCGATCTATTGACCATGACAATCCACCCCTATTGTTATTGATCCCTCTATTAGTGGTACCTAAATAAAGTCATTTATTAAAAAAAGTTGATAGTGATTTCATAGTACCATGAATGAATCCCAACAGATGTGTAATCTGTTGCAACAGATAAGTGAGATCTATTGACCATGACAATCCACCCCTATTGTTATTGATCCCTCCATTAGTGGTACCTAAATAAAGTTATTTATTAAAAAAAGTTGATAGTGATTTCATAGTACCGTGAATGAATCCCAACAGATGTGTAATCTGTTGCAACAGATAAGTGATCAGTCACAACAGATTACTTGGCTGTTGGGATTCATGTTACGCTCCTGAATATCTTTTGTAACAGATGAGATGCCTGTTGGATTGATGTTACAGTACTAAATCACCTTTGAAGTTGATTCCAATAGATGAGTAACATGTTGCAACAGATAATTAACCTTTTCTGATAGATGACTTACCTGTTACAACAGGTTAGTAATCTGTTGTAACGGATAGTTACCCTATTGCAACAGACAACACTTCTGTTGAAATCGTATTCAGGTTCTGTTGCAACAGGTTACTAATTTGTTGAAATAGATATTTATCATGTCGCACCAGATAACTAATCTGTTACAACAGATGTGTCAAATATTACAACAGATGACCCATCTATTTAAACATGAATCTAACATATCAGTATTTCATTGAAACAAATGTCTCATCTTTCGCTACAAATGATTTATCTATTTAAACAAATGGATCTTATGTTGGATTCAGGATTGAGTTCTATCCATTGTTGGAAAAATAACAACACAATAACAGTTACCCAGATGATAAATTCAACTAAAAATCATAATTTGACTTACCAAGGTCTTCTATGAAGTAATGCCAAAGTGGAAAGTGATGTTCGAAATAAAATTTGACTTAAGTAATTAGTCAAATAACAATAGTAGTGGTAACAACAACAACAATAAATGGTCAACAAGAAAAAGATGAAGATGATAATGAAGTAGAAACAGAAGATAATGAATAAAGCAGCAACAACAATGAATAATAAAAATAGCTAAGAGAGAGAAAACAACAATGGGTGAGAAGAGAGAAAAACACTTTTTTTCTCCATTTTCTGTTATTTCGGTAAACATTTAGATCAAAGTATAAATTTAAAAACTTGTGGGCTATTTTAAAACTTTTCCAATTTTCTTAATCCATAATAAAGTAATTGCCACCTCCACTCAATAATTAAGACTTGTGTCACCTACACCTCATTTTAAAACTCTTTTGTCACCTACAGTCCAAACCCCCAAGTTAGTTGCTAAAAATTTCATAACAATTGCTGAAATATACTACAATAAGTACGTTAGTTACTGAATATTTCACAACAATTGCTGAAATGTATTACAATAAGTACGTTAGTTGTTGAACAATTCATAGCAATTGTTGCATTATGCTACAACAAATACGTTAGTTGTTGAATGTTTTATAGCAATTGCTGCAAATGTAATCAACTAAAATTGAGTTAAACGATTACTAATTGATTGAATCAATCATATTTAGTGATAAATATGGTGATATTAGTCTAATTTAAGCTTAAACTTAAATTTTATTGTTATCAAATACAATGAGATAGTAATTTGAGATATACTAGACAATCAATTAAATGATTGCAAATGTAATCAATTAAATTTAGTTAAATTATCGCTAATTGATTGAATCAATCATATTTAATGATAAAAAGGGTAATGTTAGTCTAATTTATGAGTAAAATTTAGATTTGAATGTGATCTTAATTGAATTTGCTATAATAAGTAAGTTTGTTGCTAGAATTTCACAACAATTGCTGAAATTTGCTATAGCAAGTATGTTAGTTGTTGAATATTTCATAATAGTTACTAAATTATGCTACAACAAGTATGTTAGTTGTTGAATGTTTCATAGCAATTGCTGAATTATGTTACAACAAGTATGTTAGTTGTTGAATATTTCATAGCAATTGTTGTAATTTGCTGAATCTCCTAGATAATATAACATGAATTTTTTTTGAAAACTGAATAAAATGAACAACAATAAGATAAAATTTGTTCACAAATGATAACAGCAACAATAAGATGTGTTCACAAATAATAAAAATAATAAGATCAAATGAGTCATTATGGAGCATTTCGCTCGAAAGCATGTAGTTATTTTGTGTCCAACCTTTTGCATATATATGAAACATTTATTTTCTTGATTGAAAATAATTCTATGACTCATTTTCTTCTTTTTAATAGTCTTCTTCCAATCTTGTCTAGCTCAACAAATGGAGGAGATATTTTTCTCTCTAAAATCTCAATCCTTTTATATATTTTTAGTAGTTGTTGCGATTGATGAATCATTTGCTGAATAAATTATTCAGCAACTGCTGTATATTTTTCAGTAGTTACTGCATCTGTTTCACCACTTGTTGCAGTTGCTGAAATATATATTGTAATGGCAGGACAAACAATATAATTTAAACTTAGATGATTAATACACACCAGGCTACATACTTTATTTATTAAAATAATCAAAATTTTTTTTTTAAGCAATTTTCAATGCTACACGAATAAAATTTAGTCCAAAATTGAGAAATTTTTTCCTCTCAAGCTTTTCACAGAAGAAATTCAAAACAATAGCAGCTACAACAACACCAAGACCAGAGCAACAAAACAGAGGAGGAGAAGAAGAGAAGAAGAAGAAGAATGAAGAATAAGAAGAGGAAGAAGAAAACACCAGGAGAAATCGTTGGGAGAGAAAAAACAAAAAAAAATATTTCTCCCCTTTTAGGAATTGAGATTTTAATTGAAACTTGGGTTAAAGTGTAAAAAGTAAAACTTGAGGACTTATTTAAAAGAAAGTCAATTATTGTTAAACTCTAATTATAAACTTGTCACCTACACCTAATAATTAAGACTTGAGTCACTCTTTTTACATTTCAACTCTCTTTTGCCATCCTTAATTAATTCACCCAGCAAGGTTATGTTTAATGTGTGATTGTCTTATTGAACTCCATATTCCATTCTTGCTTCTTGGTGGAAAGGTCTATGATGTCAAAACTATAGCATTAAACAAGATATGAAACTTACAACACGGTTACTAAGATACAACCTAGAGGAATTTTAAACCATAGTCTAAAGTAGGGTAAATTTGCATGTTGGAACTCCGTTAATGGAAGGGAAACTATGAGGCGATTCCTTAATAAGAAGGATACGAATAGGCAAAAAGTTTTAGGGTAAAGGACACCACTTGGCCTTGACAGAAATAATGGCCCATGTTTGGGCAATTGAACATTACATGACTTGTCGGCCAAACTAATTCCAAATTATAGCCCTTTCACAATATGGGCCATTCAGGCCCTTTAGTTTCTTTTTTTTGCGCTCCACATTTTTGGGGGCTAAAAAATCTACTTTTTTTAAAAAATAAAATAAAAGAAGAATTAAATACAGTTGTATAGAAAATATAGAATATGTATCTATATAAGATAAGATATATGTATAAAACTATATTGAATTTGTATAGAAAATCCATAGTTGTACAAAAAATATATCTGTATAAAATATATATATAAAAACTGTATAGAATGTACATAGTAGTTGTATAAAATACATATTTGAATAGTAATTGCAGTTGTATAGAAACTGTAGAATTGTTGTATAGAATACTTGTCTGTATATAATGTGTACAAAACTGTATAATTATTGTATAAAATATGTATCAGTATATGATGTGTATAGAAATTGTATCATTGTTGTATAAAATATATATCTTCATAAATATTGTAGATAAAAATTATATAATGTATATAAAAACTGTACAATTATTGTATAAAATATATATATTTGTATATGATGTGTATAGAAACTGTAGTATTGTTATATGAAATATTTATCTGCATAGAATATGTATAGAAATTGTATCATTGTTGTATAAAATTGTATCCGTCACGATTGTGTATGTATAAAAAACATATCATTACATTTTGTATAAAATGTATATGCTTCTAATGTATTTCAATTGAACTTGCACATTACTATTTAGATGTTTTTAAATATATAAAGTGTATAATAATTGTATATGTTCTATAAATATACATTGGTTATAAATTAATTACACGATCATTACATGCAAATTGAATAAAAATAGAAATGAAGAGTTACATTACATTGACTTTTCTCTATTATAACTATCTCCATTCTATTGGAGTTGGGGGTGTCTACAAAATCATATCAGCAGTTTAATCTTGTATAGAATAATCATTGTTTTGATAGATTTGCCTCATACATGTAAATGATTTTCCAGACATTAAGAATTATTATTTATTACAATTGGTGTATCTTTATGTTGGTAAAGAAAAGAAATAAGAAACATGTGCCCGTTAAAGATTTTGTAGTGCTGCGTGCTAAAATAACTTTGACACTACAAATTGTTAAATAATAAAATAGCAAAACTACCAAAAAAAAAAAGAAAAAGGCAGTAGCGACTAAAAGGCCTAAATGGCTACATTTTGGCAATGCAAAAGCAGTGGCCACTCGGTTGACAATACTTTTGGCCGAGTAGCTATTTTTATCAAGTTCAGAGCTAAAAAGACTCTTCTTTTAATAAAAAATTTCAAAGGGGAGACTTGATTTGAAAAAAATCAAATGGGACAAAACGCTGTGGGTCCAGCAACTTGCAAGTCGCCTGGGGGCCAACAACTTGGAAGTCACCTGGGTCCAGCGACTTGCAAGTCACCTGGCACCCAACGACTTGCATGGCGTGATTGTTTGTGCAAGCTGTGTTGCAACACGTGAAGACCTATATAAATCCTCAATTCTCAAGTATAGAAACATCTCAAGTTGAGTATTTATTCTTGTTCAACTTACAGTTTCACTCGAGTATTTATTTTGTTCAACTTACAGTTTCTTGTATTAAACATGAATCAAGATACAGTAAGAGTAAGTTTATATTGGGGTGATAAAGTTTTATATGAAGCTGGTTCTATAATATATATTCAAGCCTTAAAATACAAATTTTAAGAGCTTTTCTTTTTCTTTGTTAGAATCTTTTGGCTTTTTTCTTTGTCATGACTTTTCACTTTTCTTCTCTAAGAGCTTTCCTCTTCTGTTCCCTAGCTTTGGGGTGCTTCGAAATGTTATATTTGCATATAGTGTTACTCCCTTCATTCCTTTTTAATTTCTCCCTTCGTTTTTCGTAAGTCAATTTAACTAAGTTTCAAATCTAAATTAGATTAGATTAATTTAATTTTATTAGATTAAAATTTAGATATTCAAAAACTACATTGTCAATTTAACTAAGTTTCAAATCTAAATTAGATTAGATTAATTTAATTTTATTAGATTAAAATTTAGATATTCAAAAACTACATGAAAAGTACTATATTAAGATCAGTGGCAGAGCCAGACATTTTACAAAGGGTGTGCAAATTTTTTTATCATGAATGACGTCAATAATTTTTTTTACCAAATACAAATCGCCCAAATTTTTCCCTCAATTTGAGTTGCTTTTAGTTATAAAAATACATAATAAATATAAACTTAAATAATAGTTTTGTAATGAATGAGTCAAGATTTTGACTGAAACGTATCACACATTCCAGAAAACATAACACTAATTTATCGATTTTTACTTAATTTAAAGTTATTTTCGTCTTTGATTTTGCTACTCTTAATTTTAATGGATGTTAAATTTCTTATGTTTTATAGATAATGTGTGAAATTCATAATAAATTTTTTAAATCTTAGTTAGTTCTCCTTATTCAACCCTGCATGAAAGAAACTAACCCGTTTTAATTTTTTTTGGCCCAAACCTCCTAATAACCTATTGAGAATGGAATGAAAAATACAGTGATGTGTGTGTAATTGCACACAATCTTTCCTTTTTTTTTTTTTTTTTTTAGAAACTTAGTTTGATATTATTTTATGTATTTAATACGAATAATTAAATATCCAAATTAAAGTTTCAAGTAAATATAATAACTAATAAGAGTCCACTCTGTCTTAATTTATGCGACACATTTTCCTTTTTAGTTCTTCTAAAAAAATGTTATATAAAATTGAAAACAATTTAACTTTAAAATTACTTTAAGCTAAATAAAATGATTAAGTATACAATAATTAATTAATATCTTACAAATTGTGATGGAGAAGAAATATCTAACTAGTTCTCCTAAAAAAGAAACTCAAATAATATTAACTTTGGTTTTAATTGAGGGATTGTGGGTGGGGGAGCAAGACATGTAAAAGGTACAAAATTGAAGAATAAAAAGGAACTAAAAAAGAGAGTTGGTTGACCCACAAAAAACACTTACAAGGAGAATTACACGACGTGAGTTTTGACAAAAAGTAAAGCCGAGATTCGATCGTCCGAACCTCAGTAATATTTTGCACGGCCTTTCGCACTGAGCCAAAGGCTTCATCCATCACATGGTGTACAAACCCATTATATATTAATATTTTATAAAATTTGACCTATATACATGATATAATTTTTTGACGAACGGTGTTCATATACATACCCTTGATTGTCTGTAGCTTTGCCCATGATTAAGATATACATCTTAAAATATTGATCAAAATTTATATTTTATAACTTGAATATAAATTATTGAATCAACTTCATAAAACTTTACCATCCCAATATAAATTTACTTACTATATCTTGGTTCATTTTTAATACAAGAAACTGTAAGCTGAGCAAGAATAAATACTTGAGTGATACTGTAAATTGAACAAGAATAAATACTCAACTCGAGATGTTTCTACACTTGAGAATTGAGGATTTATATAGGCTTTCATGTGTTGCAACAAGATTTGCACGGAAATCACGCCATGCAAGGATGGCAAGCAACTTACAGCAAGTCGCTAGACACCAGGTGACTTACAAGTCGTTGGACCCACAACGTTTTGTCCCCTTTGGTTTCTTTCCAAATCAAGTGTTCCTTTTGGAATTTTTGGTTAAAAAAAGCCCTTTTGGCTCCGGACTCCATTTTTATCCATTCCCCAAAAGTTTTAATAGAGTATTTGTCCATTCCCCAAAGTTTTAACAAAGTACAAAATTGAGCAAATTTAGATAGTACAAGGGGGAATAGTCAAACATAATGTATTAATCAAATTCTAAAAACAACACTTCTCAAATGAATTGGCCAAACATCACTCTTATTCTTTGGTTAATATAAGATGTGGACTCATAAATAGGTATGTATTGTACTTCATTATAATTGGCCATCTAATTCTCCTCTTACTTTTCACAAGAGAATACATAAAGATTTCTCTAAACTAGTCCATGATTTTCAAATCACACTTAAATCATGCTGTGGTCCTATGTCCCCTCTATAGTTGTTCAAAGTGGTATTAATACTCCTTCCCAATTCCGTCATTTGTGGTGCTTGCACAACCATTAGTGCGTGTGGAAAGCTCCAATATTATTGTAGTTTACGATATCTTTCATAGTTTGTACTCCTATTGTTTCAATTTGTTTATCTAATTCCGTCTTAGTCCATTTTAAAAAAAATATTTCTTTTTATTTTTGACAACTCTTTAATTCCAACTTTTCGCATGGCATATTAAAACCACTAGATTAAAGAGCATTTTGATTCATTCAACATATCTTTGTCAAGTCAAAACCAGCGGAGCAAGTAGCTCTTTTTATTTTCCTTTCTCTAAAAGTTCATATTCTCAATGAAATCTATCAAAAATGTGCTCGTTGCTGCTTTCTATTGGAAATCTCAGGTTTCTGATGGGATGGAACATACGCAAGTAAAATCTATTTTTCTAACAATGTGTAACATCGACATTTATTTTAAGGGAAATGCAAACAAAATATCTTCTTTTCTTTTTGAAACTTTACAAATTATCCATCTTTCCTTCTCGTTTTTTGTATTTTTTTTCCTTTGCTAATTGTTGAGTTTGTTACTTGTCAACACTAAATCAAGACACTACGAGTAGGAAGCAACTGAAACAAATTTACAGACAACATGATTATTTGGGTCTTGCTCTAACAACACACAATTATCAACCAAAATCTTACATGACATTTGTAGGATCTTCATGCCATCTATGAAATGGAAACGATCAGGTTTTGGGGGAAGAAGATGAAGGAATAATGGGGGCATTGATGGTGTCTATCTTAATGAGTAAGGAATAAGGGATGAAGAAGGAATTGGTATGGGAGAGAGATGTCTGATGTAAAAAAGGAATTGGTGGGGGGGAGTTGTCTGTTATAAAAAAGTAATAGTAGTAGTAGTAACTGCTTTAGGTGGTGTCTCGAAGAAGAAGATGGAATCAGGGGGATAAGATAAGAAATAATGTAACTTACAAGCATGAAAAAAGGGATTTTTTTCAATGAAGTCCATATAAGTGATATATACTAGCTGAGAGTAGGTTTTAATTTTGTTAGAGGAATTATAAAATTATTGTTATTATTTATATTTATTTAACTTAATTTTCACTTTAGGAGGCCTTTATGTGCTCTCCCTTCTCATAAAATGTATTCACCAGCATCATGAGAAAGCCATATCGTTAGTATTGGATCTATTATTGCATTCCCTTGTAAGAAAATTATGAAGCTTCTGGTTACGCTTATCATAATTCCATTTAGAAGAAAAAATACAATGAGCATACCTGAAAACACTAAATTACAATTCCAGCAAGCATCTGTCGCCCAAACTCTTCATCATTCTTCCATGCCAGTTCGTTCCCTGTGCATGAATAATCCAGACATGAAACAAACTTGTCTTGGAAAAGGAAGATTCAAGAACCTTTTATTCATAAAACCAGCATCACCTGCAAATAACTGAGGCATTGGGAACTTTGCAGCATAATCTTTGATTCCTCGTTTAATCTCCTTGAAAAGATCTCTTTTGGTTGACGAGCTTCCAGTTTTTTTATCATCCATTCTTCAACCCCTGGGAGTTTCATCTCCGAAAATAGCTCTTTGATCTGGTTGAATGACTTGAATTGGTTGGTTCCTTCTCTTGACACTGATCCGGCCCGCTAAGAAACAAGAAAGTGCAAAGTTTCCTGGATCACTTTATTTCGCAAACTTTGATAGTTTCTGTGGGCTAAATCGTTCATCCGGAGGGATGCAGCTGTCTCTCTTGAACACGCCCTTCATCTTTTCTGTTTAAGAAGAAGAATATTGTAGTCCGTATGATTTCTGTGACCAGAAAGTTAGACTAGAAGAGTGTGGAAAGTTGATTTAAGAACGCACGTCTTTGTTTTTCTTTTTTCTCCAGCTTCTTACATACAACTCCTAGTCCAGTTGGGATTCCTACTTTTGGTAGGAAATTGATTAGTTATTTATGTTATTTTTGGTAGAAATAAATTGCTTTTTATGGTAAGTTTACCCTATTTTCAGTTGTAATAACAACTATTTAAGTTGCTAGTTGATGATCAATAACAAGTGTCTTTTACCAAAAAAGAATTAACCTCTGCATATTCTCTTCTTTTAACTCCATCTCTATTTCAACGACTATCTTTTGAATTTAATTGTTGCATTATTTCCCTCTAACAGTTTTAAAACCAATAATTGGTATCCGAGCTTTAATCTTGAGGGACTTGTGAGTGTATGCATCAAGCAGATTCAGCGGACACCATGATTAGAGAAACAAGTTTTTCTTTAATGGCACCACCAACTTTCGATGGAGAAAGTTATCAAATTTAGGAAGTTAGAATGCAGACATATCTGAAAGCTTTGGATCTCTAGAAATTTGTCGAAGATGAATACGAGATAGCTCCCTTGCGAGACAATCCCACGGTGGTGCAGATTAAAACTCACAAGGAGAGGAAAACTAGGAAATCAAAGGCAAAAGCAGGCTTATTTACTATAGTTTTATCTAATGTCTTCACTTGTTTCATGTCTCTGAAATCAGCGAAAGAGGCATGGGATTATCTTAAGACTGAGTATAAAGAAGATGAAAGGATTCGAGGGATGTAAGTGTTGAATCTGGTACGTGTGTTTGAGTTGCAAAGGATGAAAGAAAGTGAAACCATAAAGGAGTACTCTGACCGAATTCTTAATTTAGCAAATTGCATCAGATTGTTGGGTTCCACTTACAACGATTCAAGGATCGTTGAGAAAATGTAACACCCCGATTTTTCTGAACCAGAATGCTACACGGTGCTCATGACCCCGAATGACCACAAGCTAACCCATGACTGATATCTATACCTGTATACTGCATAATATATCATAAAATGCGGAAACATGAATATGAAAGGCCATAAGGTTCGAACTGAATAAACGTCTGATAACAAAATGTCTGAAAAAGGTATAACAATACCAAAACAAGTCATAAATACTAAAAATAATGAGATCTGAATATCTAATCTGACATCTAGTATGGAAGCTTCTAACTGAACTGAATAAGGAGTTGAAGGAACATGTCTCCAACTAACTCCATCTAGCAATTGAATAGTAAATGTAGCTATAATCATATCATTGTCGAATAAGAAGGACTTACTGCAAACTCTGAACACTGGAATGCTACTGCTGATCTGGAGCTCGTGCCTCTGAACCTATGGTGTAACATGAGAGAAAGCACCATAGCGCAAATGTATCAGTATGTCTGAATGTACTGAGTATACGAGTGAGGTAGGCTAAATGGAAAAAGTTATATGCATGAACAATGCTGACTAATATGAACGTGAGAATACATACATGCATACATAACTATAACTGAACTCGTGGAGATACTGACTACTGAGTCTGAATACTGACAACATGAGTGTACTGATACTGAGATACTGAATAAATGAATGACTATTTCTGATAGTTTGAATTATGAAGAACTGGTCTGGTTGATTATGTCTGACAGTCCTGAAGCTGAATACTGATATCATGAATTCTGATAACTGATATGACTGATACATGAGTTCAGAAAACTGATATAACTGATATAACTGTGATGATTGGCCTAATCGATGTAACTAATACTGAGCGACTGTATCTGATAGTCTAAGTTCTGATGAAACTATCTGAGTTCCGTTCTACTTGGAGTAACTAAATCTGAGATCAGTCCTATCTAGCGGTGATCATGAGTATACTGATAATAAGGATGATTTTACTTAGTCTGAGATGAGTCCTATCTAGCGGGTGATCTTTAAATCTAATGATTCTGATACTGATTAATCATAGTTGAGATCAGTCCTAGCTAATGGGTGATCTTGAAGTCTATTTACAATTAATAAGCATTGACTGTATCTAACAGTACTGAATTTGTACTACTGAACTGAATTGACTATATCTGACAGTCCTGAATCTATAACTGAAACTGTGGGATATGTTCATCTAACCGACATGCCCCAAGCTAAGATGACTGGGGTCCTATCTCTTCCCTGAATGGAAGGGTGTCAGTATCGTGCCACCAGTAAAAACATCTGTTGTGGAGTCAGTCCTAATCTAGTGAGTGACTCCTAGGATCAGTCCTATACATATAAATGTGCTAACGGGTGACCCTTGAGTATGTCAGTCCTATCTAACGGGTGACATCTCATACCTACGCTGGCTACGTAGTTCTAGAACTTAGGGATTGCTTCTAAGGATCTCTGTCCTAATCTAGCGGGTGAGTCCCCATCCCTAGGCTCACTCGGTCCTGAATCCTACTCCCATCTGAAAGATACTGAACTGAATAACTAGGTTGAACTAAATAACTTAACTGAACTGATTTGCTGAACTGTTATTGATTAACTGAACTGAAAATAGTGGTATTGTTTAGCGGAGCTAAAACTGAGTTTACTGGATTTTGATGACTGAAAAAATATACTGAGATCTGAGGACTGGTTAAAAGTACTGAAATTACTGAGATTGACTTTGAATACTGAGGTTACAGATATTACTAAGTACTGAGATCACTGAGATTACTGAACTACTGAGATTACTGAGGTTACTGGATTTTCCTGAGTCATATGACTGACTGAATTCTATAGATCATGGCTTGACTGAGAGTATCGTGATAACATGACATGGCTCTAGGCACACAACTATAGTTTTCGGGTACGAATACCCCCAGGACTCGATAGAAGGAAACTGACACACATGACATGACTTGATTGCAAGATTTGAGTCCACCATTCATAATGTCATAAGTAGGGGATATCATATTTCATATAGTTATTCAACATCTTAAACATTGTAGGGAATGCATGGGTATATTTCATGTACATATTGTATATCTCCATTATCTTACATGCTTCATACCACCACAATAGCAACACATGAAAAGCATGGAATTCATATTGATGTATATAGCTAACATGGACTTGTCATTTAGACATCATAGAACCATAAACACATGAATTTCTAGCATCCTAAGCATTTTATCAAACACCTTGCATGCATTCTCTAAGGCATAGGTGAGTTTCATACTTGCACCATATTAAACCTCCTAAAGTTTATGGTTTTCAATTAACAAACATATATATTCCATGAAAACACCTTTAGACATCACATTGAAACTTAAACAACAATCGTTAACATGTACATACTCATATCACCACAAAAAGTTTACAAAATAATATTTAAAACATGGTTGTTGAGCTCTATGAATGGATTGGATCCATAGATGAACACTACGCATACCTTAAAGCTTGATCTTGAAAGAGATCTAATATTTCTGAAGGTTCCTGAAGAAATCGTTAGGCCTGCCCTATGATTTTTCTTGACTAGGGTTTAACCCCTTTGGGAAAAATATTCTTGTTCCTGAGGAGATGATCTTGAGAGGAAACCCTAATCTTGTGGTTGAAATAGTAAGAGAGCATTTTTGAGATGCTTAACTGAAGAAAAATGGGAAAAATTATGCCTCTTTAGGGTTATAAGTCATGGGAAATGAAGGAAAAAGACCAAAATACCCTTATGAAATAAATTCCCAGTTGCTGAAAATAATAGCTGACGACATTTGTGACAAGGCGTCAAAAATGTGACAAGCTGTCAAAAATGTCGTCACACAGAAGCTGGATTCTGCCTAAGGCTGACGACATTTGTGACATGGCTTCAAAAATGTGGTAAGCCATAAAAAATGTCGTCACACAGAAGCTGGATTCTGCCTAAGGCTGACGACATTTATGACATGACGTCAAAAATATGGTAAGCTACCACGAATGTTGTCACTTAGGAGCTGGTTTCTACCTAAGGCTGACGACCTTCCTGATAGGGCATCACAAATATGGTAAGCTACCACGAATGTTGTCTCTTAGGAGCTGGTTTCTGCCTAAGGCTGACGACCTTCGTGATAGGGCGTCAGAAATGTGGTAAGCTACCACGAATGTCGTCACACTATTTTCAGTCTGACATGCTGGAGTAAAATAGGAATAACTCTTTTCTCCGATACCGGATTTAGGCGAAATTGGTATTGTTGGAAATATAATTCAATTATATATCTGTTGATAGGTTATGAGATAAAAAATTCCAAGTATAATGAGAGATATGCTCGTTTGAAGTTGACTATACCAATATCCTTCTCAAGAATTCAATCGGTAAGGAATGTTTTGATTCGTCTGATAGCTGGGAGTTATTTGAAGCCTTAATATACATCTAACTTAATCATAAAACTATAAAAGAACCATGATGTACTATGCATGATCTTGGTACATGGCTCTAATAGTGGTTTGGATTTTTTGGGGTATTACAATATCTCCCCCTTGGAAACATTCGTCCTCGAATGATGACTGCTTGAGAGGGGAGAAAACATAAAATGATGCATATATAGCATGAATGACTGATCATGATTTCATGGATGACATGACTGAAAACTGAGCATATCATACTGTACATGCATATCTGATGCATGGGTAACTGATTTATGAATGTAGGACTGAGTGTTCTGATAAACTGAGTTTCTTAAACTGAGAATGCATATCTGATGCTTAACTGATAAGTTGAATCCATGCATATCTGATGCATGAATACATGACTGAACTGACTTATGAATATGTGACTGAACATGTAATGATAAAGATACCAAGTTTGAACTGAAAACTAAGCATGGAACTGAATACCAAGTTTGGTACTGAAATCTGAACATGAGAATCAGTAAGCTCAAAGAAGACTGCTACCATGAACTAAAAATACTGATAAGTCTGAGATTGATTATTCAATATGCATGAGCGGAAACATAAGAACATAACTAAATTTGGAACTTGATTCATGAACTGAACTGAGACATTGAGTACATGGCCTACGACTGAGTTTTAAGGCTAGAGGGTTGACTTATAAGTAACACTTTCTCCAAGATAGATTCATCAAAGAAAACGACATTTTTAAATCATGGAAGTTTGGGGGCTATAATGTATCTCCCCCTTAGGATACTATGTCCCTTGAAGGATGCTGGACTGACCTTGCTAAGATATTAAGGAAGTTGAGGCGATGCACAAGGCACCTAGGTACGAAATTGTGATTGATTATCTGAGATCTAAAACTTGAGACCTGATACACGAATGCATAGACATACTGAATTATTTGATTAACTGAGAATTCTGGGGAGCATGATACGTGTACATGAGTCATAAGCTGCATGACCTGAGTATGGATTTTTCTGAGTTCATGGAACATAATTTGTAACACTGAGTGATCTAGGACTAAATTCCCTATACTGGGAACTGAAAGTGCACATGATTCTATGGAATGCGTGTGAATGTAAGAAGTATTTATGGAATCTGAGACATGAAACATGCATAGACATTATGCCAACTAAAGTACGAAGCTTTACGCTGAGATAAGGATGGGTAAGGAATCGTCTTCCCTGACTGCTTTTCTGTACATACTGGCACTACTATTGGAATCTAAGAACCTGACTTGGGTACTTGACTACCATCCCTACTTGGATTTAAGCCATCATCATAATTCTGTGAGCACTAAACTAAATTCTGAACTGAACTGCAATCATCATCAAATACTTACACTCTGATTAACACATGCTTGCCTTACTAAACACATCACTGCCCCTGTTTCCCTCACATACTACTAGTATCACATTTACACCTTCATGCTTAATTACGAGTCAATAAACTTAAATTTATAACTCACACTGTTTAAGCCTACTGATTCATTCTGGCACAACTATCCCCATGATGACCTAGTTTGTTCAATATGGATATCATTATCCCAACTCTACTACTGCTAAACTCCTGGGTTCATGCTTCCAACTCTAGTCATATGCTATCATAGGATTTTGAGAAGTGATCTGCTGGCATATCTAAGTCTGGGTTCGAGAATGAGTTCTCATGATCATAAATGAGATCCGTACAACTTTGGGACATAACTGAACTGATGGGATACTGTTGAGCATGAGGGAAATCCCATAGCTATCTGTAGGGACTATTTGAGAAAGCCCTATCTGTAGGAGTTGAGCTTCTCTACTTCTGTTACCTTGAAAGTAAGGTAAAGTTGACATGACTAAAGCATGATGAGAATCTAGATGAGTTTTCTTAGAGAACCTTTCTACAACATGATCTGAGACATGAAAGAAGGGAAACTATTCCTAAAACATCTCATATCCTCCTGCACATAAGTGTGGTGCACAACACACGCATGTATAAGACTTTACTAGATGTGACTTTCAGACTTCCTAGGACTCTATTGAACTTTAGGCTCTGATACCAAGTTTGTAACACCCCAATTTTTCTGAATCGGAATGCTACACAGGGCTAATGACCCCGAAGGACCACAAGCTAATCCATGACTAATGTCTGTACCTGTATACTACATAATATATCATAAAATATGGAAACATGAACATAAAAGTCCATAAGGTTCGAACTGAATAAACTTCTGATAACAAAATGTTTGAAAAAGGTATAACAATACCAAAATAAGTCATAAATACTGAAAATAATAAAATCTGAATATCTAATCTGATATTTAGTCGGGAAGCCTCTAACTAAACTGAATAAGGAGTTGAAGGAACATGTCTCCAACTAACTCCATCTAGCAACTGAATAGTAAATGTAGCAATAATCATATCGTCCTCGAATAAGAAGGACTCACTGCAAACTCTGAACACTGGAATGCTACTGCTGATCTGGAGCTCGTACCTCTGAACCTATGGTGTAACATCAGAGAAAGCACCATAGCGCAAATACGTCAGTACATCTGAATGTACTGAGTATGCGAGTGAGGTAGACTAAATGCAAAGAGTTATATGTATGAACAATGCTGGCTAATATGAACGTGAGAATATATATATACATACATAACTGTAACTAAACCTGTGGAGATACTGACTACTGAGTCTGAATACTGATAACATGAGTGTACTGATACTGAGATACTAAATAGATGAACAACTATTTTTGACAGTTCGAATTATGAAGAACTTGTCTGGTTGACTGTGTCTGACAGTCCAGAAGCTAAATACTGATATTATGAATTCTGATAACTGATGACTGATACATGAGTTCAGAAAACTGATATAACTGATAGAACTGTGATGATCGGCCTAACCGATGTAGCTGATACTGAGCGACTGTATTTGACAGTCTAAGTTCTGATGGAATTATCTGAGTTCCGTTCTACTTGGAGTAACTAAATCTGAGATCAGCCCTATCTAGCGGGTGATCATGAGTATACTGATAACAAGGATGATTTTACTTAGTCTGAGATCAGTGCGGGTGATATTTAAATCTAATGATTCTGATACTGATTAATCATAGTTGAGATCAGTCCTAGCTAATGGGTGATCTTGAAGTCTATTTACAATTGATAAGCATTGACTGTATCTAACAGTACTGAATTTGTACTACTGAACTGAATTGACTATATCTGACAGTCCTGAATCTATAACTGAAACTGTGGGATGTGTTCATCTAACCGACATGCCCCAAGCTAAGATGACTGGGGTCCTATCTCTTCCCTGAATGGAAGGGTGTCAGTATCGTGCCACTAGTAAAAACATCTGTTGTGGAGTCAGTCCTAATCTAGTGGGTGACTCCTAGGATCAGTCCTATACATATAAATGTGCTAACGGGTGACCCCTGAGTATGTCAGTCCTATCTAATGGGTGAAATCTCATACCTACGCTGGCTACGTAGTTCTGGAACTTAGGGATTACTTCTAAGGATCTCTGTCCTAATCTAGCGGGTGAGTCCCCATCCCTAGGCTCACTCGGTCCTGAATCCTACTCCCATCTGAAAGATACTGAACTGAATAACTAGGTTGAACTAAATAACTTAACTGAACTGATTTGCTGAACTGTTATTGATTAACTGAACTGAAAATAGTGGTATTGTTTAGCGGAGCTAAAACTGAGTTTACTGGATTTCGATGACTGAAAAAATATACTGAGTTCTGAGGACTGGTTAAAAGTACTGAAATTACTGAGATTGACTTTGAATACTGAGGTTACAGATATTACTGAGTACTGAGATCACTGAGATTACTGAACTGCGGAGATTACTGAGGTTACTGGATTTTCCTGAGTCATATGACTGACTGAATTCTATAGATCATGGCTTGACTGAGAGTATCGTGATAACATGACATGGCTCTAGGCACACAACTATAGTTTTTGGGTACGAATACCCCCAGGACTCGATAGAAGGAAACTGACACACATGACATGACTTGATTGCAAGATTTGAGTCCACCATTCATAATGTCATAAGTAGGGGATATCATATTTCATATAGTTATTCAACATCTTAAACATTGTAGGGAATGCATGGGTATATTTCGTGTACATATTGTATATCTCCATTATCTTACATGCTTCATACCACCATACTAGCAATACATGAAAAGCATGGAATTCATATTGATGTATATAGCTAACATGGACTTGTCATTTAGACATCATAGAACCATAAACACATGAATTTCTAGCATCCTAAGCATTTTATCAAACACCTTGCATGCATTCTCTAAGGCATAGGTGAGTTTCATACTTGCACCATATTAAACCTCCTAAAGTTTATGGTTTTCAATTAACAAACATATATATTCCATGAAAACACCTTTAGACATCACATTGAAACTTAAACAACAATCGTTAACATGTACATACTCATATCACCACAAAAAGTTTACAAAATAATATTTAAAACATGGTTGTTGAGCTCTATGAATGGATTGGATCCATAGATGAACACTACACATACCTTAAAGCTTGATCTTGAAAGAGATCTAATATTTCTGAAGGTTCCTGATGAAATCCTTAGGCCTGCCCTATGATTTTTCTTGACTAGGGTTTAACCCCTTTGGGAAAAATGTTCTTATTCCTGAGGAGATGATCTTGAGAGGAAACCCTAATCTTGTGGTTGAAATAGTAAGAGAGCATTTTTGAGATGCTTAACTGAAGAAAAATGGGAAAAATTATGCCTCTTTAGGGTTATAAGTCATGGGAAATGAAGGAAAAAGACCAAAATACCCTTATGAAATAAATTCCCAGTTGCTGAAAATAATAGCTGACGACATTTGTGACAAGGCATCAAAAATGTGACAAGCCGTAAAAAATGTCGTCACACAGAAGCTGGATTCTGCCTAAGGCTGACGACATTTGTGACATGGCATCAAAAATGTGGTAAGCCATAAAAAATGTCGTCACACAGAAGCTGGATTCTGCCTAAGGCTGACGACATTTGTGACATGACATAAAAAATGTGGTAAGCTACCACGAATGTCGTCACTTAGGAGCTGGTTTCTACCTAAGGATGACGACCTTCCTGATAGGGCATCACAAATATGGTAAGCTACCACGAATGTCATCTCTTAGGAGCTGGTTTCTTCCTAAGGCTGACGACCTTCGTGATAGGGTGTCAGAAATGTGGTAAGCTACCACGAATGTCGTCACACTATTTCCAGCCTGACATGCTGGAGTAAAATAGGAATAACTCTTTTCTCCGATACCGAATTTAGGAGAAATTGGTATTGTTGGAAATATAATTCAATTATATATCTGTTGATAGGTCATGAGATAAAAAATTCCAAGTATAATGAGAGATATGCTCGTTTGAAGTTGACTATACCAATATCCTTCTCAAGAATTCAATCGGTAAGGAATGTTTTGATTTGTCTGATAGCTGGGAGTTATCTAAGGAGTCTTACTCGGAGCTCACCCTTTTGAACTTTGGGGCTCTTCCTATCCATTGACTTTTGCAGATAAAAGTCCTTTTAGTAGTGGATATTCTAATGATCCTCCATGTCATTTACTTGATTTCCATACATTCTCTGTGTTTGAGCCTTCCCACAGCGGCTACAGATCATTTATGACTCTCTGAAACTATTGGTTTAGTCATCGAATAGTTCTTTTGGATTTTAGGCTTATTTCCCTATTTTGGAGCTTTTGTTGTTAAGAAGTTGGTCTTAGACCAAAACTCATAGTAAATGGCCTTAGATGGAAAGTTTGCTAGTGTCATCAGCTTTGAAATATTTATTTAGGTTAAAGGATCCTTGGTTCAGGTCCTGAGGTGTCATGATCGGAGACTACCCCCTAGTCTCAACAACGGTGCTTACGTACTTAAGTGACCACAAGCTAAACCATGAGCTGGTACCTGCTGTAAGCACTGATTAAAAT
Source organism: Capsicum pubescens (assembly GCA_030864215.1). Classification (NCBI taxonomy): domain Eukaryota; kingdom Viridiplantae; phylum Streptophyta; class Magnoliopsida; order Solanales; family Solanaceae; genus Capsicum; species Capsicum pubescens. The sequence continues at coordinate 117,171,541 of CM061546.1, forward strand.
AGTAATACAATCTATATGCGAAAGATAAACTGGAAAGAAACTGTAAAAACTTGATACTGAAATAAGGAATAAGAACATGCCAGAAATATGTGATAAAAACACTGAAAATCAAACTATCTGGCTGAACAACTGATAATACTGAAAGAACTGACTGACTATCTAACTGATTGTCTGAAAGCCTCTAAACATCTTGAGGAGTTGATGGGAAAACTCCCCAACTAACTCCAAATGACTGAATGCAAGAAAATACTGAAATAGCTGAAATAAATAAATAATGTCCTCAATGGACGAGGACTCACCACTGTTACTGCTGAGAAATGCTGAGCTGCCTAAAAGCAATCGGGAAAATACGCGTCCGAACCTATGTTATAAGACAACATAGTGCAAAGAAAAGTATATGGTCAGTACTTTTAATATACTAGTATAAGAGATGAGGACTGGCTGACATGCATAGGGTAACTAAGCATATATGCATGAACATGTAATATCTGAGGATGCAAGACCAAGTATGAACATGTTTCAGGAATAATATATAATCTGTATAACTGAATAACTTAAAATCTTTACACTTGGTCAAGTAAACCTGAACTAAAGATCATTGAATACTACACTGAGACTGTGGGAGGTACCATATAACTGACATGCCCTAATCTGAGCTATTGGGGTCTAACCTGTAACCCCAGTTGGAAGGGTGCCTGTACTGTTCCACGGGTACTAACACTGCCTGTGCGGATCCACTAAACTGGTATCTCGAAAGATTAAGGAGTCACCCTCTACTGGCAGGTGCTCTCATGAGATATGTGTCAACCCTGAACTGGCAGGAAGACATCTCAAACCAATGTTGGCTACATAGTCTTGTAACTCAGGGACTGCTACTAAAGTTCACACCCTCTACTGGAAGGTCAGACCCCATCCTTTGGTTCGCTTGGTGCTAAATCTACTCTAAACTGAACTGACACTGGTATTGAACTGAACTAAGTTCAACTAAACATATTTCTTATAGTGCTAATCATGATCATAAATATCTGAGTATAGTGACAAGATTCATGGTTTAACTGACTTATTACTTGAAAATCTAAAATCATGCAAAACACATACGTATCGGGTGTTCATAACCCGCCAGCACTGAATGCTGATAAAATATGATAATGATGCTTTAAAACAGTAATATGGAATCAATGTTCAAAGACCCAAAACATAAACATTTCATCAAATAAGTGAAAAACATGAACTTGAACATAGAAACGTGTTAATTGTGAGAAAACAACATATTTACATGATTTAATTCATAATATAAGGATTTAACATGAAATAAGGTGAACATGACATGGGAATTGAAATTCCAAAAGATGAAGTATCTTAATTCAAATGGAAACACAAGTAAACATGACTTGTATTCGAGCTAATAGGAAGTTCATGGATTATTTCAAGAGTTTCATGGAGGATTTCATAAAATAGGAATAGATTCGTACTTTTAAATAAAGATAGGGGTTTTGGACTCAATGGGTGTAACACCTCGATTTGCTGAACTAGAATGCTACAAGGTGCTCATGACCTCGTAGGACCACAAGCTAACCCATGACTGATATCCGTACCTGTATACTACATAATATAACATAATAATGCTGAAACATGCACCGAAAGGCCATAAGGTTCAATACTGAACATAACATGGATGAGATAACATTTGTGGGGTAGTACAATACCCAAAACAAAACTGTTAACACTGAAGTATGAAACATAATAGTCTGCATTTAGTCTGAAAGCCTCTACTGTCTAAATAATTTGAATAAGGAGATGATGGGACATGTCCCCAACTAACTCTAACTAATAACTAATCAATGAAATAGTGGAGAAATAATCATGTCCTCGAAGGATGAGGACTTACTTCTATTTTGATTGCTGAGACTGGAATCTACTGCTGATCAGGAACTCGTATCTCTGAACCTATGGTGTAATATAAAAAGAAAACACCATAACGCAAATGCGTCAGTACAATGGAATATAATGAGTATACATGTGAGGTAGGCTATATGTAAGGGTTAACATGCATGAATAATGCTAACTGACTATCTAACATGAACGCGAGAATGCATACATAAATACATAATTGTAACTGACACTGTGATATCATAATTACTGAATCTGAATACTGATGACATGACATACTAATAACTGATAACATAAATAGCTATATCTGAATGTAACTAATAACATGGGTGACTGTATCTGACAGTCCTAAATCTGATGGAACTATCTGAATTGCTTACGGTATCTGAGTCGATTGTATCTGACAGTCTTAAATCTGAAGAACTATCTGAGTTCTTTTACTGAGACTGGTACTAAAACTATGGGAGGTAGTATTTAACCGACATGCCCCTGATACACCATTATGGCTGAGTTGGGGTCCAATCTGTAACCCTAATTGGAAGGGTGTCAATACCGCGCCACTGGTAAGGACAAGTTGTGGGCGACCCTTATCTGATAGTGTCCCCAAAAGAGAATGGTGGGGCCCTTATCTGACAGCACTTATCCACCTCATCAACCCTCATCGAACAGTGTTGATGTCTCAACCTATGCTGGCTACATAGTACTGGAACGCAAGGATAACTTCTAAGGATCATACCCTAATTTGATAGTTTGTGTCCCCATCCTTGGGTTCACTCGGTGCTAATTCCTACTCCCATATGAATGGACACTAAACGTGATTTATTGAACTGAACATGAGCTGAGTTACTAAGTTTCGTTGACTGACGGAATACTACTGATATCTGACAACAGACTGAGTCATAAGATCATAGAGATTTTTCCTGAGTCATAAGACTATATGAAGTCTATGGATTCATAGCTTGACAGAGAGTATCGTGAAAACATGACATGGCTCTAGGTACATAGCTAATGTTTTGGGTACAAGTATCCCAGGACTCGATGGAAGGAAACTGACAAAGCATGACTTACTTGAATACATACTAATCATCATAATACATTTACTGAAGTATTTCATCAAACATGTGATAGGTATAAGCTTGTACGTACATGGGGAATTCATGATATCATGCTAATTAGACATTTTCCCTTCATATAGGCATTCAATCAAACACATAGTAGGCATAGAATGTGTAAACAACATTATACAATAATTAACTGTCGTGATTTAATTCCAATTTAATCATTCAAGGGTTTAGTCCTAGGGTTTCATGAATGTATACCGATACAAATCAACCCATATGGAATTTAACACTCATTTATGGAATACAATTCAATTAGTCATTATCAACATGAACCAAAGCAGCCCAATCATGAAATTCATAAGAAAATCCATAACTTCAATTTAGAAAAGGGATTCTTGAGCTTCATGGACAAAAGGAGTCCATGGATGAACACTATACATAACTTAGTTCATGATTTCGTAATGATTGATGGTGAAACCTTCTTGAATTTGAATCCCCAATAGAAACCCTAGCTTGTTCTTGAGAGAAATTTGAGAGAAAATAGTATATTTTGGATGAAGAATGGCTAAATCACGTGTTATTGTGTTTAAATAGGGGTATGAAATTGAACCTTTTAACCCTGGATGCGTAATTTAATTTTAGTAAAATTTTCCCAAACTGGGCCCCTGGTGCGACACGGCGTTATCACGCTGTGTTACTGGAAATTGACAATTGAGAAATTGAGGGATGGCGACACGTAGAGCCATCGCGTTGCCCCTTCCTTCGTGACCTGGAACTTTGGCGCGACGCGGGGGAAATCGCGTTGAGACACTGGAAAAAGGACAATTTTGAATTTGAGTACTGGCATGATGCACCATAATTACGGACACCTACTGGAAATTGCCAAATGCCACTTCCTCTTGTGGCGCGGCGCGCCATTGACTAATATGGCACTGTTTTATAATGGGAACTTGAAATAGTCATAACTTCTTACCCGATTTTCAGATTTAAGCGAATCATATATTGATGGAAAGCTTATTGAAATTCCCACTTGAAAAAAGTGAAAATCTTGAAAATTCCTCATGGAATAATTATCATTCACTTTAGAAGCTAATACTAGGCATTCTTGGGACAAAATATGCTAGAAAACTTTGGGGTATTACAATATATCCCCCTTGAGAACATTTATCCTCGAATGAGACTGACTGAGAGGGGAAACAATAAGCTGTACATGAAATAAACATGAATAACTGGAAAATGATCTCATGACTGACAAGCTGAACATAACATACTGAACATGCATATCTGATGTATGTGTAACTGATTCATGAATGCATGGCTGAATGTTCTGAAGAACTAAGTTTCTCACAATGAGAATGCATTTCTGATGTATAATTATATAACTGAGCTGATACATGAATGCATGACTGAATATGCAATGGTACTTGATACCAAGTTTCTACTGGGAATATGAACATGAAACTGAATACCAAGTTCGTGATGAACACTGATCATGAAACTGAGTAAGCTTAAGGAGAACTGTTACCTTGAACTAGATCTGAGTTGGTGGAGAAGAGGTGAGGATACTTTGTACGCACGTATGCTTCTGCTTCCCATGTATCTCACTCGATGGAATGATTTCTCCAAAGAACTTTAACTAGAGGGACTTCTTTGTTTCTCAACCTACGAGTCTGATAGTCTAAGATTTCGACTGGAATCTCTTCATAAGAGTGACTGTTCTGAACATCAATGATCTGAATAGTGACTATGACTGGTGGGTCACCTATACACTTCTTGAGCAAAGATATATGGAATATTGGATGAACTGAGGCTAGATCTGAAGGTAATTTGAGCTCAGAAGCTACCTTTCCGAAATGACTGAGAATTTTAAAGGGACCGACATATTGGGGACTAAGCTTTCTCTTCTTACTGAATCTCTTCACTCTCTTCATGGGAGAGATCTTTATATAGACATGATCACCAACCTCAAAGTCAGGACCTATGATTGAGGCTTCACTAACTTCAAACCAACCAATTGGAGATCTACATCTCATACCATAGAGATCTTCGAATGGAGCCATCTAAATACTGCAAGGATAGCTGTTGTTGTATGCAAACTCAATCAAAGGCAAGTGGTCATCCCAAATTTCCTTGAAATCAATTATACACGCCCTTAGCATATCTTTTAAAGTCTGAATGGTCCTTTTTGCTTAACCATCTGTCTGAGGATGGAAGGCTGTACTGAGATGAACTTGGGTATCGAGACCATTTTGGACTGCTTTCCAGAAATGAGAGGTGAACTGGGTACCTCTGTCTGAGATAATGACCAACGGAACACCGTAAAATCTGACCAACTCCTTGATGTAGAGTTTGGCCTAATCCTTGGCTGAATAAGAGGTATGAATTGTAAGGAAATGAGCTGATTTGGTCATTCTATCTACAATGACCCAGACTAAATCATGTTGATGACGAGTTTAAGGCAAACTTTTCACGAAGTCCATGTTCACAACTTCCCACTTCCAAATAAGAATACTGAACTCCTGCATGGACCCACTAGGCTTCTGATTCTCTATCTTAACCTACTGACATGTAGAGCACTTAGCCACAAACTCTGCAATGTCTTTCTTCATCCCACTCCACCAATAGATTTCCCGTAAGTCGCGGTACATCTTCGTAGCCCCTGGATGAATAGAGTAGCGCTCACCATGCACTTCTGTAAGAATTTTCTACCTTAAGTCATCTACACCTGGAATACAGAGACGACCCGGACAACGAAGAACACCATCTTTCTCTTTGGAGAAAACCTCTATTTTCTAATCCTGAACTGATTCTTTCAACTTGACTAGGCTGGGATCTCTATCTTGATTTACTTTCACCTAAAAAACTAGAGATGATTCTGAACTACTCTCGCCACATACACCACCCTATGAAGAATCGACTAAGCGAATGCCTAGTATGGCAAGCTGATGGACTTCTTGAGCTAACTTCATCTTACAATTATACACATGAGAAACACTACCCATGGATAGCCTAGTGAGAGCGTCGGCCATTACGTTGGCCTTGTTTGGATGATAGAGGACACTTATGTCATAATTTTTCAAGAGCTCTAACCACTTTCTCTGACGAAGATTGAGATATTTTTGAGAAAAGACATACTGAAGACTCTTGTGATCTGTGAAGAAATCTACATGAACTCCGTAGAGATAATGCCTCCAAATCTTTAAGGCAAAGACTACGACTGCTAACTCAAGATCATGAGTAGGATAATTCCTTTCATGGGGTTTAATCTATTTGGAGGCGTAGGCTATGACCTTACCATGCTGCATGAGGACACAATCCAAACCTGCTCTGGATGCATCAAAATACTCCACGAACCCATCTGAACCATCTGGAAGAACTAAGACTGGGCCTGAGGTAAGTCGAGTCTTCAACTCCTAAAAACTCTTCTTGCAAGGGTCTGACCACTGAAAATTGAATTTCTTCTGAGTCAATCTGGACATAGAGGATGAAATAGATAAAAATTCTTCAACAAACCATTTGTAATAGCCATCCAAACCCAACAAACTCCTGATATCTGATGGAGAGATAGGGCGAGGCCAGTTTCTTACTTCGAATTTACTCTAATGCCATCATCGGAAATAATGTGACCAAGGAATGCTACTGACCTTAGCCAAAATTCATGCTTACTGAATTTGGAAAATAACTTATGATTTCTGAGAGTCTGAAGTACTGTTCTGAGGTGGTCTGCATGATCACGCTCAGTGTGGAAATAGACCAGAATATCATCTATGAAGACTATGATGAATATGTCCAAGTACTGCTTGAACACGCGGTTCATCAATTCCATGAAAGCTGCTGGGGAATTGGTAAGACCAAATGACATGACTAAGAATTTAAAGTGACCATACTGAGTACGGAAAACTATTTTTGGAACATCACTTTCTCTAACTCTGTGCTGATGATAGCCAGATTTGAGGTCTATCTTAGAGAAATAGCTGGCACCCTAAAGTTTGTCAAACAAGTCATCGATTCTGGGAAGAGGATACTTGTTATTGACCGTGACCTTATTAAGTTAACGGTAATCAATACACATTCTGAGAGAACCGTCTTTCTTGCGCACGAATAAGACTGGTGCGCCCAACGGGGAAACACTGTGTCTGATGAATCCCTTATCTAAGAAATCCTTTGACTATTCTTTCAATTCTCTGAGTTCTGCTGGTGTCATTATGTATGGAGGAATGGATATTGGTTGATTTTCTGGAAGGAGATCAATACCGAAGTCTATTTCCCTTTTGGTAGGAATTCCTGGAAGATCTTCGAGAAAGACATCTGAATATTCATTTACAACTGGTGGAACTATCTGAGTTCCTTACTGTATCTGAGTCAAATGTATCTGACATTCTTGAATCTGAAGAACTATCTGATTTCTTTTACTGAGACTGGTACTGAAATTATGCGAGGTAGTATTTAAACGACATACCCCTGATACGCCATTAAGTCTGAGTTGGGGTCCAATCTGTAACCCCAATTGGAAGGGTATCAATACCGCACCATTGGTAAGGACAAGTTGTAGGCGACCCTTATCTGATAGTGTCCCCAAAAAAGAATAGTGGGGACTTTATCTGACAATGTTTATCCACCTCATCAACCCTCATCGGACAGTGTTGATGTCTTAACCTATGCTGTCTACATAGTTATGGAATACAAGGATGACTTCTAAGGATCACACCCATATATGATAGTGTGTGTCCCCATCTTTGGGTTCACTCAATGCTAATTCCTACTCCCATCTGAATGGAAACTGAACATGATTTACTGAACTGAATATGAGCTGAGTTACTAAGTTTTGTTGACTGACGGAATACTACTGATATCTGACAACTGACTGAGTCATGAGATCATAGAGATTTTTCCTGAGTCATAAGACTATCTGAAGTCTAAGGATTCATAGCTTGATGGAGAGTATCGTGAAAACATGACATGGCTCTAGGTGCACAACTAATATTTTGGGTACAAGTACCCCAGGACTCGATAGAAGGAAACTGACAAAGCATGACTTACTTGAATGCATAATAATCATCACAATACATTTACTGAAGCATTTCATCAAACATGTGATAGGCATAAGCTTGTACGTACATGGGGATTTCATGATATCATGCTAATTAGACACTTTCCCTTCATTTAGGCATTCAACCAAACACATAGTAGGCATAGAATGTGTAAACAACATCATACAACAATTAACTATCGTGATTTAATTCCAATTTAATCATTCAAGGGTTTAGTCCTAGGGTTTCATGAATGTATACCGATACAAATCAACCCATATGGAATTTAACACTCATTTATGGAATACAATTCAATTAGTCATTATCAACATGAACCAAAGCAGCCCAATCATGAAATTCATAAGAAAATCCATAACTTGAATTTAGAGAAGGGATTCTTGGGCTTCATGGACGAAAAGAGTCCATGAATGAACACTATGCATACCTTATTTCATGATTTCGTGAAGATTGATGGTGAAACCTTCTTGAATTTGAATCCCCAATAGAAACCCTATCTTGTTCTTGAGAGAAACTTGAGAGAAAATAGTATATTTTGGGTGAAGAATGGCTAAATCAAGAGTTATTGGGTTTAAATAGGGGTAGGAAATTGACCCTTTTAACTCTGGACGCGTCATTTAATTTTAGTAAATTTTTTCTTAACTGGGACCCTGGAGCGATGCGGCGTTATCGTGACATGTCACTGGAAATTGACAATTGGGAAATTGAGGGATGGCGCGACGCGGAGCCATTGCGTTGCCCCTTCCTTCGTGACCTGGAACTTTGGCGGGACGCGGGGAAAATCGCGCCGAGACACTGGAAAAAGGACAATTCTGAATTTGAGTGCTAGTGTGAATTTCCATAATCATGGACACCTACTGGAAATTGTGAAATTCCATTTCCTCTTGTGGCGCGGCGCGCCACTGACTAATATGGTACTATTTTACGACGGGAACTTGAAATAGTCATAACTTCTTACCTGGTTATCGGATTTAAGCGAATCATATATCGATGGAAAGCTTATTGAATTTCCCACATGACCAAAAGTAAAAATATTGAAAATTCCTTATAGAATAATTATAATTCACTTTAGAAGCTAATACTAGGCATTCTTGGGATGAAATTTGCTAGAAAACTTTGGGGTATTTCAATGGGTGAAAGGGTCCCATTGATGAATATTCCACATACCTGTAGTAGAAGGTTTAGGTAAGAATCTTTGTAATTTTCCTTGCCTCTAAGAAACCCTAGTTGTTGTTTTTGAGTATGAGAGAAGAGATTAATATGTTAAGTGCTTGATTTTTGAGAGAAAATAGGCTTGTTTGAGGGTTATAAGTCATGGGTAGAAGTTATAAGAAGGTAAAAGACCCCAAAAAACCCTTAAAAACCCTTTGGAAATCATCTGGGAGTCGCCCCGACATGCTTGGGTATGAGTCGTATATTTTGGGTACAATTCATTCCTTGAGTCGTACCCAGGAGCCTAAATTTCAACCCCTACTATTATAGGTACAAATCCCCTTGACAACTCATATGGTCTGGTTACGAGTTATATCTTGAGTCATACCCTACTGGCATCTTTGACAGTGCTTCAGTAATTTGGCCATAACTTTTCACCCCGATATCAGATTAAGGTAAAATTGGTATCGTTAGGAAGATAATTCAATTATATATGTATTGGTGGGTGTTTAGATAAAAAATTCTTCATAGAAAAAAAGTTATGCTCATTTGGTGGTGACTATAGTTATATACATCCCAAGAATTAAGTCGCTATGGGATGTTTCGAGTTGTTAATGAGCTAGGAGCTATTTGACGACTTAATATATGTATAAATAACTTATAAAGATATCAAAACATGAGGCTTGATTCTTGGACCCCTCGCTGATCAGGATACGATTTATACTTATGACTCATAACAAGTCATACGACTAGCACTCATCCTTTCGTAAGCTGAACAAAATCTCAAGGGATCTACACTAATGTCTTTATGATTGGATTTATATGACTCGTACCCCCTCTTGATGACTCATAGGGATCAAGTCATACTTGTAATGGAATGTTCACCATGCTACACTGACTTAGGTACGAATCGAAGATACGACTCGTATGCTAGCTCACGACTCATAGGATGAGTAGTATGTTGTCCAGAGACTATAAAAGATATGGGGTAATACACGAGGCTTTATTACCCATTTGGTCTATTAGATTGATCTAATGAAAAATAGAACTAGGTGTGGGATCCTCATTTAATCAAAATAATCTCGGATGAAAGTTTTAAATGTTTCTTTAAGCCGGGAATGTTGATTTTGATATAGTACAATAGTTCATTTGCGCGCATGGGGTTTCAAACAAATTCTAAGCACCCGATCAAAGTCCGTTAGGACTTAGCATTTTGCTGGTTTTCCAACATCTGGTGCAATTTTCTATACTCTTCATGATCTCAAGGCTAGGGGCCACATTCATGAAGAGTCAAGTCCTCGACCTTCATAATTGTGAGCCTCACCTCTCATATTCATGATATGGGTCAGTCACGACCCGATCAATTTTCTTTTTCATGACCGTGGTTGGTTGTCCATGTTTACAATTATCTATCTTTACTGATCTTCATATTTGTGACCCTTCGCCTGCATTTGCGAAGGGTATTTTTGTTATACACCTCATTTGCGACTAGGGACCCATACAATCGTGATAGGTAATCCCTGGTCCTATAAATGGCTGAAATCCATGATCTTTCCCCATTTTAAGCCCTAATTCTGCCATTTTTAGCCCTAGGAGATTAAGAAAATATGCTTATCAATCAATTGGAGTTGGGATTTTGTAGAGGTCATTGAGGTGACACAATTCCCACTAATCCCTTTGTAAGTTCTCGACCTAATTCTTTTGTTTAATTTTTATTTTTCCTTTTTACTACCATTATCTTTCAAAGTTAATTTGGGCCCCAATTTGTGTTCAACTTTTGATCATTATTCATTGTCCTCCGAGGGACATCATGATAGATTTAATTTTAAAATTTCATTAGCAGGCCCTACAAGCATATTATTGACCTAATTTTAGGCTCAGAGTTTTATATAGTAATACGAGTATCATTTTGCTCCTATTAAAACATAGATTATTATTTTAATAGTCCAACATCATTTTGGGATTATGGAGCAAAGATGAGTGGTTTATGGACAGTCCGAGAATGTGGTTCTGCATTAAGGTATGCTTCAGTCTACTTTTCTCCATGAGATAGTGTGTTTATATATTGCATGCTAGGTAGGGTTTATATGATGGGTCGATGACTAGTAAACCATGACTTAACCTATTTAGGAATTTTTGGATATAAATGTGACCCGAACCTTAGTCTATAATACTTGATATGGACTTAGAATCCTATTATCCATGTTTATTGATTTGTTTAAGCATAGATTGACATTACAGATCCTTTAATATAGGACTTACCACTAACTAGTGATTTGGGCAGAATTGCCCTGATTAAATTCTTTTAGTAATTATGTGCCCTTTATTATCATAGTTTCTCGAGTTATGGGGCTTTATGATGTTGATTATGTATTATTGGGCCCAAGGCCATGGTTATGATGCCAGTTGGACACCAAGTTAGTGTTTGCTCCTTAGAAAGGATGTAATTATAGTTATGGATATGTAAAAACGTATGGTTGTGTTGTTTGGATACTGGTGATGTAATTCATGCTTTAGGCACATTTATGTCCACTTAGTGGTATGATTCCTACCAAAATCTTAATTTTACTATAGTTTTTTTTAAAACAAGATTTATTCCTACTTTTCACTTTTAAAATGAATTCTTTTACGACAGGAATCGTACCTCTTTATTTAATGATTTATAAGCTTTTAGAACTAAATATGTTATTTTGGAAATTAGATCGAGGATGATACTCATGTATTAGTAATCCACTCTTTTACCACTATTATTACTTTAATCAAGAGAGATTCTAACCTTTTCTATGCTATTATATAGATTTAGTTTCGACATAGATCTCGAGAAATGGATTTATTTATTTACACTCTTTTAGTTACAATTTGAATTCATGCACTTATTATACTTATTTATATATCTCTCCAATACAGGATGAAGTAAATTGATTATGATGGTTACTGGAAAACCTAGTTCGGGATCAACTAGTGTATACGGATATCCCGAGTATCTTATGGTTCTGTTTGTCTGTGAGCCATTGTGTCGGAGAAGGAAGATCGTTGTAGGTTCTTCCCTTGTGAACTGTTGAGATGGAAGAGGTGCATACACTTGTTGGGTTATGGCTCATGGATTGGACATGGTTTACTGTTGATTTATGTTGCATTCATTCATATACATTTCATATCACCAGTATGATTGTTTGGTGCTTATATCTATCAACCTTATGGGGGATTGTACAGGTATAACCTATGATTGTTGTTTTTTGAGTGATTTCTTCCACCTTTTGAGTTTATGAAAGCTCGGTTAGGTTATTGACTTATTGTTTATTCAGAGTAGTCGATTACTTTATTGTCAATTATTATAGTTAGTTCATGGAAGAGGGATTATGGACTGGTACCTGAGATTGTAGTTATGTTTCTGATCTCTTTTCTCTATTATGGTAAATTACATTGTCATTAGTTCGACTCAAGTTTAGTCATTCTTTAGATTGGGACCCTTATTATGCTAGTATTAACTTTTCTTCTTTGCTATGATCCTCAAGATGTTAGATTGGTTCCTTCATGTTATTATCTCTGAGTTTGGTCCTATATAGTGTGTGTGTATATATGTATATATCATATATCCCTCATTTTCCTTATTTATTCATATCGTATATGTATCATTTAACCTTGTATTACCACATATATCTTTCGTTCACTCTTAATTTGTATATTGGCTAGTGATATACGGTATTGTACCTTGGTTCCTAGATACTGATAGAATAGGATAGTTTTCCTTATTTCTCTATTAGCATGATTATGTTTAGTTTTCTGGATAGTTGCCTGCAGTTTATATTACCGCTTTACCTGTTATTTATACTTGCATTATCTTTGGAGCTCAGTCCAATAATGCCTACTAATTACCAAGGGTTTGGTACTCATACTACACTTCTGTAGCCTACAGATCATAGTATGAGTTCTCACCGTTGACGTATGCATTGTTCAGAGCAGTATAAATAAGATATTTGGGGTGAGATCCTAATGTTCGTAGTATTCCTACTCTCCCTCTTATTGTTAGATTGATATTTATTTGTATTTAGAGGCATATTTATTTTTTTTATATATAAATATATATATTTAGTTTGTATTTCACTTGTACTCCTATTTTATTAGAAGCTCTTGTACTGATTTCACCAGGTTTTGGAATATATCTACCTTCTCCCTGCTTTCTTTCTCTTTGTTATTTAGTTTTACTTTTGCCTTTCTTATTAGTCTGTTACTAAGTATTTCGGACAATGGATCGACTTACCTACTGGTGGATTGTAGTAGGTGCTATCATGACCTGAGAAATTGGGTTGTGACAACTCTTTCATGCTTGCTTCTTGAGAATGTCCTGTCGATGACTATGGCTTTTCTCATTTGTTGAAAACCATGAATCCAAGTTGCATAGGCTATAAAAAAGTACTCGAACCTTTCATTTTCATCAATCTGCAATGCCATTTTACTTTCTAGATTTGCAGACTCAAGCATATATAACAGTACACGTCAAAGACTACATACTCATGAGTTCCCCTAACCAAAGACTTTGCAATCTCCATACCCTTATAAATCTTTAATAACTCACCATACAACCCAATTTTGTATGGAGTTGATTGGTTATCTCTTGAAAATGAGCCTTTACCATTGGGGAGGATATTTTTGAAGTATTTATTGATGACCTTTTCCATGGCATGCGGATTATAGATCATAATATGCTTCAAACTACACGTGTGATACTTTTCTTAAGTTCAATGCAGAATCCATCAGAACTTATGAATTTCACATTCCTCAACCACCACTTGTATTTTGGATATGCACATCTAAAACAATACATAATACAATCACCTTCTTGAGTTTAAAATCTTTTTCCAAGCAACAATATGCAATGAAGTGACTAATTCTTGTTATTGACTGTCATTCCCTTGTGAAAATTTATTTTATCATCTTGAAGATAGTTCGACTGTTTGATCGAGAAATACCTATTATTTTGCACGCAACAATGGGTGTAGGTGTTTGGTCCTCCTCCACTTTATCTCCACTCTCATTATCTGAAACATTCATTTTCACACCATTCAATTCATCATTTAACATATCTTGTGGTCTTGTTCTACATTCTGATTATTTATCAATTTTTCAACTACATACACCCTTAAAATGGATCTAGTTACATCACTCAGATAAACACACAAAAAAACCTAATCTCTTATCTTAAAAAGTGGGACCCGCTTATTTTCAACAGAGTTATGCATGTAATTGATGACAAGATCTTTCAAATGATAATTTAGGACCACAAAAGCTAGTGATTAAGCTTACAAAATCATCATACAAACATCTCTTTGGATTGTCATCACTATCATATCTAACATGTCATGTGTAAATGTGTTATGTGCAGAAATGTAAAATGGGTTGCTAAACTTTAATTGGCTCGACCATTATTGCTGAAAATATTTTTTTACTATTTTTAATTTTTCTATGTTTATTCTTTGTAATTATTTATTTGTTGTTAGGAAATAGGACACTATGTAGTCTTCACGTTGTATAGTTGGTTAGAAAAAATAGGAAGGATGTATAATCCATTATTCACATCTCCCCGTTAGAGTTGTATGTATACGTAGTACAGTGATGAGTAAATATACAAAAAGAGTATTTCTCTTCATCAATTTCTCTCTACTTTTACGTGGTATCAGAGCAGGTTTAGAATCTGCCTAGGGTCCTTATTTCATTTTCTCCTTTTTTATTTTCTTTGCAAAGACAATTATGTCTTCTCTTTCTAATTCAGATCTTAAAACTGCTCCAGCTACTCTTTCTAATGGAAATAGTGTCATTATTCCAACTCACCCCTACTATATTCATACCTTTTATTATCCAGGGATGAAGCTCATTTCCATAGTATTTGACAAGAAAAGCTATGGTGGATGAAGAAGGGCTGTCATAATTGCACTCTCGTCTAAAAATAAACTTGGCTTTATTGATAGTTTACTCGCCTTTCCAACCACAAATTTGGCTCTTTAAAAGGCATGGTTACATTGTAATGACATGCTTCTCCCATGGGGGATTGCATGGGATAAGCTCAGACTGTTGTTTACTGAGTGTTGATTGAACCTTCTAAGCCTATGACGATGGTGGTTTATGAAATGCCTAGTTAGGCATTATTTATTTAGATTAGCCAATTACCTTGTATTGTTATTGTTATTGCTATTATTATTGGTTCATAATAAGTTGACTATGAGATTGCTATTACACCAGGTTTTAGGACTATCTTATGTATTTTAGCCTTTTACTATATTTATTTCATATTATTTCCTCTATTTCTCTTGGTAGTCCATTACTAGTAGTTTTGGACTTTGGGCTGGCTTGCCTACTAGTGGGTTATAGTTGACGCCATTATGACCTAAGAATTAGGTCCTGACAAATTAGTATCAGAGCTTAGGTTTATCGGTGTGTTGGTGCAAGAGCTAAGTGTCTGGTAGAGTCCAGCAGATTAGTGTAGAGATGTCTGTAATCTATCTTCAGAAGGCTATAGGTAATTCTTAGGAAACTCATTTCCTGACTCCCTGTCATGTGTCCATATTTTTATGAGCCTTATGTACATTCTTTGACTCTATTCTATCCCAAATGGACAATGTGAAATTATCGATGGGTGCGGATGGGACTTCAACATATTTTTCTAGAATTCCAGTGCAGCATCAGACTAAGGAGTCATGGATGGATGTCAAAGAGCTACAGTATTAGCTAGAGTATTTGGGGACAATACAGGCTCCAGTAGAGTTCGCGACTGCTTTATCTTTTCCTTATTAAACATTGGGGATCCTGAGCCTCTTTATGGTACCTCACAACAAGGGATTACATCTGGTTTATCAAGCAATTCTCAGGCTAGAGTTAGGTTTGCCGGTGTTTAGTAGGGTTCCTTGTCAATTTTAGAGTACAAGATTGGGTTCCTTGAGTAGGCCAGGCATATTTTTATGCTATATTCTTCAGAGCATTAAATGGTGCATGGATTTATTAGAGGATTAGTATTGCCACTCTATTAAGAGATAGAGCACTTGATAGCAGTTGGGTATTTCTTCTCTCAGGTTATTGATTATGTAAGAGCAACATAGAGAGAATGTATTGAGACTTATAGAGGTGGTGGTAGAAGGCCATGTCCTCAGTACAGTGCTATTGGTATTCCATTTGGGAGTGACAATCACAGTGGGCAGAGTTCTCATCAGACCTTGTAGAATTTTTGGTATGGGTCTTCAGGCCATGGAGGCTATTCTAGATTAGGAGGGGCAGTATCTCAGAGTATTCTAGGAGTTTTTTTTGGTTTTGGTGAGATAGGACATTGGTCTAGAGATTTCCCTAGATATGAGTTGGTCTTTTAAATAAAGTTAGAATATGTTCCTCACTAGCCTAGAGTTCTTGAGGTGTGTTATGCTTGCGGGAAGATGGTCCTTTTAGTAGAGAGTGCCCTCGGCATTAGTTGGTCTGCCAATTAGGGTCAGCTCGTATTTCTCGCTAGGTTAGGGCTTCTGGGGTTTTTTATGACTAAAGAGAGACCGATCACTACTCTAGAGAGTGTTACCGATGTGGGATTATTAGTCATTCAACTCATTCAGATCAGTCTCATAGTGTTATGATACCCTCATTTAGAGATAGTGTGCTTAGTTTTTCAATTGTTAATTTAGTCGGTTAGTCTGAGTTTGGACCCATTAAGATCTGCTCCCCCTCGAGCGCATCAGGCATGTGACTTTATATTTCACTGAGATAGCTTTTATTTCCTACCCTTACCCTTTAATTATGTGTATTCGAGTCCTCGTACCCAACGAGGATTGTATGTGTTGGTAGGTTTATATTGGTTATTGTGTACCTTGATATAGAGTTCATGATGATATGACTACTTCCACAGATGATTTCTTTTAGCAGTGGATCTGTATTGATGTTTTCCTCTATGGCTATAGTATTTAGGGTTTGAGTCTCATTTACCATGGCATATTATGGCCCTAGAATGGTACTTGCTATTGATTTTCATTTTGGTACCGCCTATTCCTTTATATTGATATTTATGTTGTTGTTGTTATTGTTGTTATTGTTTGATGTAATTGATCTTGTCTTGGTAGATGACTAAACAGGATCCCCTAGTTAGAATCCCCTTCTTTGTGGTTCTTATTTGTTGGCTTAGGAAGCTAAATTGGTCGGATGATCTCTCTTATAGTGAGGTAAGGTTGGTCATTTTTTTTTGTGGGTTGTTCGAGATTGGTTATGGAGTGGATTATAGTATTTAAAGGAAGTTTATCTTTATTAGTTCTGTTATGGTTTTAGAGTTGGCAATTTAGTTATATCACCCATTCTTGAGTTTGGGATTCTTGGACTTGCCTCCTGGATTGCAAAGGTTTTTGCATTGGTTATCCATCCTTATGTACTTTGTTTTTGAGGTTGACTAGTTTGAGGTCTATTCTTCACTGGTGGTTTTAATATTGATGTCGAGAAGTCTTGAATCCGTTATCATGGTTTGCTCTTGGTATTGGTATGGAGTTGGACACCTTGTCCTATCCATGATGTGGTTTTGTATTAGTGGAGTTATAAAGTTGAAGATAAGTGACATTTCCTGTGATCGTTTCTTAAGTTGGGAAATTAGAAATTCTTTATCTTGAGTTGCTTGATTTATTTTTTGATAGTAGTCTTGACCTTGACATCAGTGTCGAGCTTGGCACCTTCTTCCTTGGCAAGGTAATTTATGGTTTGATTGAGTTATGATTGTCCTACTTGGATGGATTTAGGAATTCTTCATTTCAGAATTTGTACGGTCTACTTAGACTTGGTGAAGTGCTTCTCTTTAGTGATATATGCTTACATGTATTCTTTGCCGAGATGGAGTATTGGATTGATTAGTTTCTGGCTAAAGTTGCAGTTTTTGGAGTGCTAGAGTTTTTGGCCATTACTAGTATAGTTTGTGGCCTTTGTGAGTCCTTGAGAATGTTTTGTTAGTTTATCCCCTCCAAAAGATATGTAGTTGATTTCTTGTATTTTCAGCTAGTGATTTATCCTCTACTGTGATTTTGTTCTTCAGCTATGTTTCAATTTTGGCTTGGTATGGCTTAGTAAGGATATGTCATATTTGGATACTCAGGTTGATTCGAGTATTTGGCCTTAGTTTATGTGTGTTGTCTTGATTTTGAATTTAACACCTTGGAATGGCGATTTGGAAGCTTTGATAGATTTGGAGTATGAATGATTACCCATCTTCATGTTTGGTTTAGGTAGTTGAGACTAAGCGGTTCAGCCTCGATGTTGAGATTTCAACTTGGAGTTGTAGAGCCTAAGTGCAACCTTTGTTTTTGATTTGGCTCAGATAGGGTTTCCTCTATAGGCTGGCTGACCCTACTCCATGGTTACCTATTCGGTCTTCTTAAGTTCAGGTGGATTATGGTTGATAGGTGCTTAGATGATAGCCCATGGACACGATATAGGTTCCTTCAGCTTGACCTTAGGTTTTTAGTTTTCTTTGAGATTTTTGGATGATATACTCAATGGGAGTAGTATGCTTGAGTTGGATTCAACATGAATTTATTCTCAATTGATGGGACATCCTAGAGAGGATCATTTTGTGATGAATAGTTATGCTACAGACTCCTGGATTTCAATTTTGATTAATATCTGGATTAGTTGTAGAATTAGCATAGATTGCATACCTTGGTTATCTCCATTTGTGTGGCCAAGTACTGTTTTATGTGCTTATTTTTATGTTTTCCATATGGAATTTCAGTGGATTGATTTCAATTCTTTTAGTTTTACGTGATATGATTGCATGGATTAGACTTGGGTGAGTATCTGCTTGATTTGGAGTGGATAGCAGTTTGGAAAGATGGATTTGGAGTCGATTACATAACTCATGCCTTGGTTTTCCTTTGGCTTGGATAAGTGTTTATTTGATTGTACTAGTATCAGTGTGGCATCAGTGTATCCCAGTTTGGATTTGCGTGCATCAGTCTTCCTCAGTTCAGTACGAGGCCAATTGGTGGTTAAGGTTGAGTTTTAGCTATTTGAGAGTAAAGTGCATAAGTTGGTTGAAAAAGGAATACCCGTGGCAAAATCTCTTAGAAGTGTTGTTTCTTCTCAGAGGTTATATGGTAAGTCATTCTTGGAGCAAGCAGTCCCAGTACCTCATCTTTTTGAGTTTTGGTGATCTTTCTATCCATTGACCTTCACAACTGAAAATATTTTTTAGCAGTGGATATGACCCTCTAGGGTATTTCCTTGATTTGCGTATCTTTCAACATTTTAAGCCTTTCCCCATCGGCTATAGGTTATTTATGACTTGCCACTACTGGTTTGGTGATAGGATAGTTTATTTGAATTTTAGACTCAATATTTAAATTTAGGATTGTTCGCTGTTTAGGATTTGGTCTTTGACTAAAGCTCCTAATAGAGGACCTCAGATGAGAATTTCAACATCGCCGTCAGCTTTGAAACATTGATTTTAGGCTAGGGGGCCTGTGGTTCAGGTCCCGAAGCTTTTGAACTTGTTTTGGACTATTGGAAAGATTATGTGAAAAATAAAACTATAGGTGTGGGCCCCACATTTAGTCGAAACAATCTCGGGTGAAACTTTTGATGGTTCCATTGAGTTTGCAACATCCAATATGGTATGATAGCATTTTTTTAGAACATGGGGTTCCAAACGAATCCCGAGCACCAGATTGAAGTCTATTTCAGACTTAGTAAAATTTGGTGCACCAGGCCACTGGTGCGACTGCATTCGCGATAGCTAGAAATCTCAATCGCGAGGTGCGATTTACCCATGGTAAAGTCATGTTCACGATAGCTATAAATTGCGATCGTGAGATGTGATTTTTCCTTTGCCAAATGGCGATTGTGATATCATAGTCGTGAAAGCGACAACCGCGATAGCGACAACCTACTGGCGATAGTAACACCTGAGTACTTGAGATAGGTATAAATACCATGTTTCAACCCGTTTTTCCAATTTTATCATTCATTTCAAAAAGTGCTAAACTCTAGAAATTGAGAAAGTTTGTGGATTATTTGGGAGCTTGGATAACAATTTCTTTTCTAATTTGCCTTCGGATTCATGGTAAGATTCCTTCAATTTCATGGTAAATTCTTAGAAATTAGGGCTTTAAATTCTTAAACTTGAAGGATTGTTTTAAGACCCGAATTGTGCTCCATTTGTGCTCAACTTTTGAGCACAACTTCCTTGTCCTTCAAGGGACCTCGTGACAGATTCAATTTTGGATTCCTTCTACAAGCCCCGTGGGCTCGTTCTTGACCCGAAATTTGACCCAACCCATTATACGACAATATGGATTTTGCTTGACTTCTAATGACACGCAGATTATGATTTTTATAGCGCAATAATATTTTGAAATTGTGGTATGAAGACGGGCATTTTATGGATGATTCAAGGCTTTGCGGTCCATCTTTGAGGTAGGCTTCTGTCTACTCTTCTCTTGAGATGGTATTTTATATATGTTGCATGTTAAATAGGAATGTTAGGATATGATTGTGGGTAGCACAACATGATTTAGCCTAAATTCTGAGCTTGGGGGCTAGAAGGGTATTTGACCCTTAAGTTGAGATACTTATTATACTTCTTTAATCCTATTACCCTAGGTTTTTAGCATATTAGTTATAGTTGAGACTAATGAATCCTTAGAAATGCTTTTTATATTACTCTATGGATTGTGATGGTTTCTCCAGATCATGAAGTTATGATTATGCTGGATATACATTTGAGTCCAAGGCCATGTTCGTGATACTGCTTGGTTAGGTTTCGGGAAGTATTCCTTCCTTGTAAAGAAAATTGTCATAGTTTATCGACATAATCACTTAGATGGCAAATGGTATGATCCCTACTAAAATATGGTTTTATTACTCTTTTTTAAAAAGGGATTTATTCCAACTTTTTCACTTTCAAAGCGAGTTTCTTTATAATAGGACCGTACCAACTTAATTTATAACTTGTAAGCCTTTGAGACTAATAATGATGATCTTACAGATTTCACCGAGGAAGATTCTAATCCACAGTCTTTACTACTACTAAATATTTTAGTCGAGAGAGATTCTGACCCTTTCTACCTTCTATAATGATCTTATCCCAAAATTATCTCAGCCAATGGAATCATGATTTTACACTTTTTTAGGCATGGTTCTAGACATGAATTTATATACATATATAAATTTGGTATTGAATGCATAGTCGATGGATTATGGTATTGATATATACACACACACACCGGTTCGAGTCTTGCAGTTGATAATGATATTGACAATATGGGTTCTGGATTAAGTCCGGTAGTCAAAATGATGTTGATGATATGAGTTTTAGATTAAGTCCGATGATTGATGATGATATTGATGACATGTGTAATACACTGAGTTACTTTATGGTATTCTGATCAGTTATGGTATTATGAATTATGTCTTGACATTCATTATTGCATGCACATTGCCTATCACCAGTATACGCTTATATGTATCAGCCTTTTGGGGGGATGCATAGGTATAGGTATGAGTGCTGCTTGCAGTATATTATATAGAGCTTGTATCTATCAGCCTTATGGGAGGTTGGATAGGTATAGGCTCGGACTGTTGTTTACTGAGTGTTGATTGAACCTTCTGAGCATATGATGGTGGTGGTTTATAAAAGGCCCGGTGAGGTATTTTTGTACGAATTTGTATTGTTATTGTTATTTCTATTATGGTTGGTTCGTAATAGGTTGACTATTGGATTGGTATTGAGGTTTGAGGTATGATCCTGGTTTTGTTACCTTACAGTTATAGTATTTTGGATAAATATATCATGTTTAGACATATGGATTGGAGACCTGATTTATTTTAGTACTAATCCTACTATGATTGGGAGGTTTGGAGATGCTAGTGTGATGACTTAGGTGTACCTTAAGTTATCCTTGTTTATAAGTATATGTATGCCTACCTATATGTAGCTATGGTATTACCGCATATCCCTCTTTTCTTTCATTTAATCAGATTGTATACTCATTCCTTGGCCTTATATACTATTGTATATCCTCCTTTAACCCTTTGTTCGTAATTTTTCAGTGATATACGGTATAGTTTTGATGTTCCTGGGTATGGCTAGAATGTGATAGTTCATCCTTAATACCACCTTAGCTTATTATGTTAGTTTCCTGGATATGAATAGAATAGTTTATCCGTATTATCTCATTAGCTTTATTATGAAGTTGTTCGATATTTGGGTGTAAATTACACTTCTGCTTACATGTTATGCATATTTACATTATCTTTAGAGATCAGTCGGTAGTTTCCTATTGAGTACCTTACATTTGGTACTCATATGACTCTTCTACAGTTTGCAGATCATAGTATGGGATATCGCCATTGTTGTGTGAGTCGTGCGGAGCAGCTATGATTCAGAGACATAGGTGACAACGCTCAATCTACAGCTCTCGTTTGAGTGTAAAGCGGTCGTTAGCAAATATAGAACCCAACCTGGGTTGGGTGTCGATCCCACAGGGAATAGCTTGGCCAACAAGTAAGCAAGATTACTAAACTTTTGGTGCAAGTCTCGTAAAAAGGGGGGATTGTAATGTGTCACCAAAACAATTAAATAAAAGCTGAAAATAGCAAAGTAAAAGAGAAAGATTGTTACGTAAGTTGTAAACAATGAGAATTGAGGCGTTGGGGTTATGTCCACCTTCTGAGGTATACGTCTCTATTGGCTATGAGTGTGTAGAATTCTGACATGCAGTTGCTTATAGAGGATTGTAGTCGATGGTAAATCCAAGCGTCTCTCGACCTAAACAAGGACTATTTCACTTTAACTCTCTCGAGCTTAAAGCGTGTCTAACGGTACGAATTCTCCAAGAGGTTAGTCCAGTTACGGCACTAGCTTTTTAATAGGAAAGGGTGTCCTACTACCTTGACATTATCTCTTTTCCAGACAAATAACTTTTCTCTCGAACAAGTTAAATGTTAGACTGGCGTATTCTTGCGTTTGCAACCGCAAAGAATGTAGATTAAGATGAAGAGAATAATGATATAAGCAATATACGTGCCTCGAACTCACAAACTCACAGCAATAGATAGTAACTTATTCGGCTTCCATAACCCCAACAGAGAAGTTTAGTTACCCATGAATGCGAAGGAAATCACGATTGACATTGTTATTATATCACGATATTGAATAATGACGTGTAGATCAAGTGATAGGCGTGAGGCGTGATTCCTTAGAAAGTAACGATTCTCTTGTTGTGGAATTTAAGAATAGAAGAGTAGAAGAAGAAAAATAGAATTGAATTGTAAGACGAGAAGTTAAGAAGATTAGAAGTTATAAGAAGATTATAGAAGATGAGAGGGATGGAAGGAAGTATTGTGTTCTCCCTCCTTCCTCCCTCCTTATTCTCTAAAATCTCTAGCATGATAGGGTATTTATAATACCCATATCCTACTCCTACTAAGCTAATGAAATAAATAACCAAATCCTATTAGACTAATGAAATCCTTAACCCAAATGTACAAGGTTAAGGTAACATTATCATAATCCACTTAAAATAATGAAATACATAACCTAATTATACTAGGTTAATGTATCATTGTCAAAATCCAGCTTTGTGTCTGTAAGTCCCCAAAGTCTTCAGAATTGCTGTTTTAGCCCGGGACAGATTTTCCATGCAGCAGTTTTGGTCCCCCAAAGTCTTCAGAAATGCTTTTTTAGCCCGGGACAGATTTTCCATGCAGCAGTTTTGGTCCTTAGGCGTGTAAACTCCCTTCCCTTCCTTCGTGAGCTTTCTTTAGCGTCAAGTAAGCCATAAAATGCTGAATTATGCATCATTTATACCTGAAACTTTACTAATCATGTTCGTTAGCTCATTTACAGGAAAAAGGACTAAAAGTGCATGAAATATATAATTTGTTCTCAAAACTAGGCTAAAATATGGGCAAAATATATTGATATAGGTGCGTAAATTCGCCTATCATCAACACCCCACACTTAGAGCTTTGTTCGTCCTCGAACAAACTATCATGTCCTTCTAAACGTCAACTTAGGGTTTTACAGCAACAACACAAAATATTCGTCAAGACAAGCACAACAATTATCAACAAAGAGTATCTTTTCGATTATAAGTAGAAACAGTTTAACCTCTAGCATAGACTCGGGATGGAGATCAACTCGCATGCAAACGTTAAGGTACAAGGAATCATATATGACTACCCAAAACTCATCAACCATGAGTGTCTCACACTATAGTACCCATAATCACTCACAAGTATAGCATATTTTTCAAACATGGGTATCAAAATATCCTTGCTCTCGCTCTCACAAAGAATTCATATGAAGCAACTGATGACCATAGGCTTGCCCTTAATGTAATACTCTACTAAATGTCAGAATGCTAAGCTTAGGATCAAGTAGGTCTTTTGATGGTTGTAATGTAGGCTAAGGGACGGGTAGGACTATTTTGGCCAGGAATAGTGACTATGTTCCTAAGCGTTTTAATACATCACTTTGTATCATTGACACTTTTTTTTTTCTTTCAACCTTTCTTTCTTTTATTCTACCACCCTTGTTCTCCTCTTTTGTTTTTCAATTTTAAGCACAACTCGCTTTTCAGCTTTCTTTTCCTTTTTCTTTTCACAACATACCTCTTATGATAGCACTTTCTTTTTCATAACACATTCAAGCACCATTACAATTTATAGCATCATACTCACCCAATTTCCTCTTATGTTGTCACATGACTTTTTCACTTTAAAGCACTTAGGAGTTTGGATCAAATTACGGTCTTGAAAAAAATGGATTAGGCTTACATACAAGGTTGTCAAAGAAAATAGGCTAAAGGCTCAAAAGGGTTTAACTAGGATGATGTCCATGGGTAGGTAAAACTGAAGGTAAATAAATATAGGTTGTCAAAGAAATGCCTAAATCACCTCCTAAACTTACACTCCTTATTTTCGCTTTGCATACATACCAGGAAAGTTCTAGCATCAGCCACAAACATAGAATATACTATTATCTCACACACACAAGGCACACGGTCGACTTTATTGGAGGTAATATAGACTCTTGACCCAACAAGTGAAGGAATTGAACCACACAATATCACATAATGAGTCACAACTGGAGCCTAAACGTCTCAATAGTCATAATTGTAGCACATACTTTTGTTATAATCTCATGCTGCCTATTAGAATAATCTCATGCGAAGCTAAGTTAAAAAAATATTAACTACTAAAAAAATCTTAACTAAAAAATGAAACAAAAATAAAACAAAAGCAAACAAACATAGATGCGAGTAGAGAAGTATAGCATGCAATACCACCACCCCACACTTAGTCGGTACACTGTCCTCAGTGGAAAATAAATAAGAAGAACCTGGTTAGTCGGACTCATCCTCTATGTCTGGGGTCATACCCCTTGCATTGGAATCATCATCAGAGTCGTCATCCTTAGAAGTTCCTCATAAGTATCCCACTTAATTCCAAGCGTGAGTCGAGGTATTTGCAGTGAGGAGGGTTCTCCTTGCTCCTTGCGGCCTCTTTTCTTGCTCTTTTGGGAAGTGATAGCCTTTTCTTTGCCTTGTCTTGCTTTGGGTACCATTGTACCTGATACTTGAAATAGTGTTAATGGTAGCACAATCCCAATGGATACAATCTATACACAAGTAGTAGGGGTACCACCCCACACTTAGTTTGTTGCTACAAATTAGTGAAGTGAAAGTGGTCGATTACTTAGACTTCGTCGACATGCGTTTTAGGAGCTATATTCCAACGAGAAAATCAAAGATATATCACTTCTTGCAACCTTTGCAATACTTTCATGTTAGTTATAACAAGACTACTACATAGGGATTACATCATGGTATCGTTTCTATCAATAAACTCAACCTCCTATGTCGGTAGGCAGTTATAAGTCTTATTCCGATGAACGGGATATTCTAACATGTAAGTATTCAAGTGACAAGATTATGCAATGTTCATTACTATAGCAATTCTGTAAGTAGTATAACAATGCATCAAAATCAAATTCAAGTCGGACATAAGTTAAGAGTATCCTAACGCACATGTTCACTCACTTGGTTTTGTATCAACAATTCAAACACGTTCACATCACCAATACTTTTTCAAGATTTAGCAATTCATAATAGGTGTAGTAAAGTAGTACTTACAAAATATAAATGAAGAATAAAGTAGTACTTACTTGGTTGAAGCCTTTGGATGATGTTATTGTGATGATAAAGAGCAAAAGGAAACTTTTTGATAGTTTTTGGAGACTATAGGTGGTGCATAAGCTAGGTTTCCAATGTGTTTTTGGTTCAAGACTAAGTCTCATATTTATAAGAAAAGGTTGGGTCGAGTTTTGGCCCATTAAAATCGGATTTGGAGACCAAAAGTGACCATAGGTGGTGCCTAATGCTTTGCCTAGTTGAGCAGAATGCCATAGCATATGCCAAGCATTTATTTAAGAATGCCATAGCATATGCCATGCATTTATTTAAGAATGCCATACACTATGCGGCGCATTGTCTATGGCATAATGGGACATATGCGGCGCATAGTGTATAGCATTTGAGATACTGAGACCTAATGCTATAGCATAGGCGGCGCATAGTGTATAGCACACTTAAGAATGGGCGGCGCATTGTGTATAGCATACTAGATTCCGAGGCCTTAGGCTATAGGATAGGTTTTGCAATGTTCGTGGCCTAGTTTTACCTAGGCCTAGCCTTCCTTGATGCCTATTTTGGCATGAGTAATGCTCAATCCGTAGCCTTATGCATCCTTATGCCTAACTTACCACCTTTACCATTCAATACATCCAAATCGCCAATCTCCTCATTGAATACCTCTTGCACCTACATTTGCTCAAAAACAATAAAAACGATTAGAACGATGGGTTGCCTCCCATCAAGCGCCTTAGTTTTGGTCGTGGCACGACTCTTATTTTTGGATTTTTATTTATCAAAAGCAAAACACATACTAGAACGAAATGAAAAATGAAAAACGATAAACGATAAATGAAAAACGATAAACGATGGGTTGCCTCCCATCTAGCGCCTTATTTATTGTCGTGGCACGACATGGTTACCTCGA
Source organism: Capsicum pubescens (assembly GCA_030864215.1). Classification (NCBI taxonomy): domain Eukaryota; kingdom Viridiplantae; phylum Streptophyta; class Magnoliopsida; order Solanales; family Solanaceae; genus Capsicum; species Capsicum pubescens. The sequence continues at coordinate 117,198,758 of CM061546.1, forward strand.
GTACTCAGACTTCGTCGAGGTAAATGGTGGATCATTTTCTAAAAGGATTTAGACGACAATGAGGCTTACCTGTGGGCATGCGATCTTCTTCGAGATGGCTCATACATTTCCCCGGAGAGTCACCAATTATATCATCAATAGTCCAACCCATAGCTCTCTTGTATCTCTTCAGAGCAGAGATGGGAGCTTCTACGTGCTGTTCACTTAAATCATCTGCACTCTCCGGAAGTATATTTCTACTTTCCAAGAACACATACCTTAGATAATCGGGGAGCTCTTGCGATTTTAGTGTTGGTGTCTCGTCAATGGGAGTCTTCGCTGTTGGTTGATTCTTGGGATCACAATCCAGCTGCTTAGGAGTATAAGACTCTATTTCTGTTAGAGCACCCATAAGTTCTTAAAAATCTTCATTATCCTCATGCTCAACTTTCAGTGGCGCAGCAGACAATGGCTCAACAGTAGGCTGTTTCTCTATAGATAATGCTTTCATATCCTCATGATGAACATCAGCTACAGATAACTCATTCATATCGCTGGGCTGCTTCATGGCTTTGCATTTATCAAAGCGGACCACTTCGTCATTAATTCGAAACAAAAGCTCATTATCTTTCATGTCAATAAGCACACTTCCAGTTGCGAGGAAGGGGCGTCCCAAGATTATGGGAACGTCAGAATCCACCTCACAATCCAGAATAACGAAGTCTGCAGGAAAGATAAATGAAGATACCTTCACCAACACATCATTCAAGATACCCACAGGTCGTTTTACCGTCCTATCAGCCATCACGAGCCTCATATTAGTTGGTGTTGGATCTCCTAGCCCCAACTTCTTATAGACGGATAGTGGAATCAAATTGATGCTAGCACCCAGATCGTACAATGCCTTAGCAAAATTCATAGATCCAACCGTGCAAGGAATAGTGAAAGCACCAGGGTCTGCCTTCTTCTGTACTAAGGACCTTGTGGCAATTGCACTGCAATGATGAATATTATCTGCCGGCTCATAGCTTACTGCCCGCTTTTTTGTCAACAGGTCCTTCATGAATTTAGCGTACCCAGGCATCTTTTCTAGCGCCTCTACCAACGGAACATTAATGGTCAGCTGCTTCAACATGGTCATGAATTTTCTGAACTTTGTATCATCCGCCACCTTCTTCAATCTTTGAGGAAATGGTGGTGGTGGGTATGGAATTGTTCTCTCCATGGCTTTCTTCTCCTCTTGCTTCCATTTTTCAGCTTTTCCAGGCTGCACGTTGTGAGGAGTGATGTTAAGGACGTTAGGATCGGCTGCTGTGGCATCTTCCCCTTTCGCCTTATCATCAATTTCCGCTTCTTCGTCAACCACTTACTTGCCTTTTTCTGAAGTTTTCAGCACCTTACCACTTCGGGTAGTGATGGCCATGCATGACCCATCATTCCTTGGGTTTTTGCACAGTATCGCTAGGTAAAGTGCCAGCCTTTCTTTGATTGAGTGCTGCTGAAAGTTGGCTCAATTGCTGCTCTATTTGCTTGATTGAAGTGGAATGAGAATCAACTAGTTTTTTCATGGAGGACAAATCATTAATTACCTCAGTAACTCCCGCGCTTGTTGCTTCCACTCCTTTCAATAATTTATCCATCATGTCTTCCATACTTCCAGAATTAGATGTGGTGATATCACGTCTACCAGGGGGAACATATACACCACTCTTTTCATTGTTTTTTCTCCAACTACCTTGGTCCTTGTTTCCAGAATTATCATAATAGTTCCGACCTTGGTTTCCTTGGGTATTCCCACGGAAACCCCCCTGATTGTTCAAGTAGTTGGCCTCCTTTTCCGAATCAGATTCGTCTCTTCCTTTTAGCGCTACAGCTTTCACTTTTTTGGTCTTCCCTGATAATAAATGCTTTGTCAGAAGATCCACTTGCGTTTTTATGTGCGCTAAATCTTGATCACGTTCTTCTTGTCTTCTTCTTTGGTCTGCAGTCATGCCTATAGATAAAGTGGGGCTTGCTACCTCGGAATCCCTAGTATGCCAAGCTCTACTTTGTTTCGTCATGCGATCTAGCATATTGCTTGCTTGACCAAAGGTGAGGTCCATAAAAGATCCTCCAGCCGCATTATCCACCACTGGCTTAGTTATTGAATTCAAGGCTCTATACAATATCTCCATGAGGTGAACATTAGTCATGTGATGGTTTGGGCATCTCGCTAGCTTTGTCTTGAACCTCTCCCATGTTTCATGAAGAGCTTCAGTGGGAAGCTGACGAAAGTTGCTGATTTCATCTCGCAATTGTGCCCTTTTGGAAGACGGAAAAAATCTTTCTAGGAAAGCGTCTCTCAATTGCCTCCAATTTGTAATTGAATCAGGAGTCAGCCCATTCAACCATAGTGTTGCCTCCCCAGACAGAGACACTGGAAATAGACGTAATTGAATTACATTCTGACCAACACCAGGATTGTCAAAAGACTTGCATGTAAAAATAAAGTTGATGAGATGCATATTCGGATCATCGCCTGCTAGTCCACCAAACAATCCCTTGAGTTGCAATAACTGAATCATGGTGCTTGTGATGTTGAACTTGGCTCCGAGCGCTAATGGTGGAAGAATAATGGCTCCTGTGGCTCCGGCTCCATCAAGATCATCATCATCATCATCGAACGGTAACTCATGTTGTGCATCCATTGATGCACTGAACAAAAACCTACAGTGAACAAAAACAAAAACTAAAAGTAAAAGTACGAGAGTCTTCGACCAAAGGGTCAAGTAATTATTAGGAACTTAATTGACACTTGTATTCCCCGGCAACGGCGCCAATTTTTGATAACACTCGATCTACAGCTCTCGTTTGAGTGTAAAGCGGTCGTTAGCAAATATAGAACCCAACCTGGGTTGGGTGTCGATCCCACAGGGAATAGCTTGGCCAACAAGTAAGCAAGATTACTAAACTTTTGGTGCAAGTCTCGTAAAAAGGGGGGATTGTAATGTGTCACCAAAACAATTAAATAAAAGCTGAAAATAGCAAAGTAAAAGAGAAAGATTGTTACGTAAGTTGTAAACAATGAGAATTGAGGCATTGGGGTTATGTCCACCTTCTGAGGTATACGTCTCTATTGGCTATGAGTGTGTAGAATTCTGACATGCAGTTGCTTATAGAGGATTGTAGTCGATGGTAAATCCAAGCGTCTCTCGACCTAAACAAGGACTATTTCACTTTAACTCTATCGAGCTTAAAGCGTGTCTAACGGTACGAATTCTCCAAGAGGTTAGTCCAGTTACGGCACTAGCTTTTTAATAGGAAAGGGTGTCCTACTACCTTGACATTATCTCTTTTCCAGACAAATAACTTTTCTCTCGAACAAGTTAAATGTTAGACTGGCGTATTCTTACGTTTGCAACCGCAAAGAATGTAGATTAAGATGAAGAGAATAATGATATAAGCAATATACGTGCCTCGAACTCACAAACTCACAGCAATAGATAGTAACTTATTCGGCTTCCATAACCCCAACAGAGAAGTTTAGTTACCCATGAATGCGAAGGAAATCACGATTGACATTGTTATTATATCACGATATTGAATAATGGCGTGTAGATCAAGTGATAGGCGTGAGGCGTGATTCCTTAGAAAGTAACGATTCTCTTGTTGTGGAATTTAAGAATAGAAGAGTAGAAGAAGAAAAATAGAATTGAATTGTAAGACGAGAAGTTAAGAAGATTAGAAGTTATAAGAAGATTATAGAAGATGAGAGGGATGGAAGGAAGTATTGTGTTCTCCCTCCTTCCTCCCTCTTTATTCTCTAAAATCTCTAGCATGATAGGGTATTTATAATACCCATATCCTACTCCTACTAAGCTAATGAAATAAATAACCAAATCCTATTAGACTAATGAAATCCTTAACCCAAATGTACTAGGTTAAGGTAACATTATCATAATCCACTTAAAATAATGAAATACATAACCTAATTGTACTAGGTTAATGTATCATTGTCAAAATCCAGCTTTGTGTCTGTAAGTCCCCAAAGTCTTCAGAATTGCTGTTTTAGCCCGGGACAGATTTTCCATGCAGCAGTTTTGGTCCCCCAAAGTCTTCAGAAATGCTGTTTTAGCCCGGGACAGATTTTTCATGCAGCAGTTTTGGTCCTTAGGCGTGTAAACTCTCTTCCCTTCCTTCGTGAGCTTTCTTTAGCGTCAAGTAAGCCATAAAATGCTGAATTATGCATCATTTATACCTGAAACTTTACTAATCATGTTCGTTAGCTCATTTACAGGAAAAATGACTAAAAGTGCATGAAATATATAATTTGTTCTCAAAACTAGGCTAAAATATGGGCAAAATATATTGATATAGGTGCGTAAATTTGCCTATCATCAATAGGGTGAGCTCCTGGAGTTCGGAGTATTACTTTCATCCCTCTTATGTACTAGACTGATCTCTATGTTGTATTCAGAGATGGTTGTATCTGCATATTCATTTAGTATTTCATTTGTGTCCTTGTTAACAGTAGAAGCTCTTATACTGATTACACCAGGTTTTAGGACTATCTTATGTATTTTAGTCTTGTACTACATTTTTTTCGCAATACCTCCATTTCTCTTGGTTGTCTGTTACTAGTAGTTATGGACTATGGGTTGGCTTGCCTATTGGTGAGTTATAGTAGGTGCCATCATGATCTGAGAAATTGGGTTGTGAGATTCTCCTTCCCCAAATCATGTTTGTAGGCTGAAGAAATCCCTTTACGGGCTTCGACAGAAATCTCGACTGGAAAACTAACTTCAGACTTAAATTTCAAAGTTTTTACTCATTCAATAAATGATTGTTCCCTATTCTTTAAGAAAATTGATTCTTCTATATGTATTATGGCAATCTACGTAGACGATATCTTGTTAACAGGAAATGACATTGCTGAGATAAATAGTCTTAAAATATTTCTCAATAAAAAGTTCAAAATTAAAGACTTGGGAAGCTTATAATATTTCCTTGGAACGGAGGTTCTTCACGAGAAACAAGGTCTAATTATCAGTCAACGTAAGTTCACTTTGGACTTGTTAGCAGAATTTGACATTCTTGGACTTATTGCAGTATCTTCACCACTTGATCTCACATTAAAATTTCCTTGCTTATATAGGGGATCCAATCAAATATTCAACTTTTTATCGCCATATACATGGAAAAGTTAAACTATCTCACTCACACTTGCTCGGATCTTGACTTTACAATACAACATCTGAGCCAATATATGCAAGATCCAAGTAATCCTCACATGAACATTGCTCTTTGTGTTATTCTCTACTTGTTGAAGGAACCTGGTCTGGGATTATTCATGTATTCATCACCATCCTTTAGCTTAATAGATTTCTGCAATTCAAATTTACTTGTCCTAATTCTTAAAAAAAAGTAAGTGAGTTATACATAACTCTTGGAGCGTCACCTATCTCCTGGAAGTCTAATAAGTAGACATCAATCTCTCTTATCTTTGCTGAAGCTGAATATCGATCCATAAGGAGAGTTGTGGCTGAACTCACTCGGTTGGCTTAATTATTCTCTGATCTCTCGATTCCCATAGCTCTATCAGTTCCTCTTCACTCAAATAGCCAAGTTGCGATTCATATCGCCAAAAAACCCATTTTAATGAGAGAACCAAACATGTGGACCTTGATTGCCATTTCTTTAGACAACGATTTATTGCTGGTTTAATTTCACTCTCGTTCAGTCCGTCCTCATCTCAATTAGAAAATTTATTCACAAAACCTTTAACTGGGCATCTTCACTGAAACCTTCTAGGCAAGTTAAGTGTTTTTTCCTGACACGAACCAAACCACGACCTAGTCGTGTTGGGTGCCTCAAGCCCAACTGGGACCGAAGACCACCCCCATTACCTAATCATAATCGCCCTGCACCTTATGTCGGATGAATTCTGAACATATAACAAGATAAACAATAATAAGTGAAAGACATAAATCAAAGTCTCTAACCATTCAAACAACCTCAATAAAATTTCCAACCGGTGTCAACCCTAATGCCAATACCAATACCAAGGCTGACACCAATAACGATACCGCCCATGCCTATAGTAGTCACACAAAGCCTCTAACCAAAAAAAAGAACATCGGTTGGGACATGCCCCCGAACATATCCAAAACCATAGTCCAAGAAACAAAAATAATGTAACGAAGTACATAGCATGAAAGGAAGCCTTCCGAAGTATGGAAGCTCACCACTTCAGTCTGATACAAAGTTGTCCCCGAATCCAAGTCACTGAGAAAGAGGAGTAGAATGGCCGGTTCCAATATCGCATGAGGATACGACAATCAAAGACGGTTAGCATGATGAACTCTAGCATGTACTCAGGAATAAGGATAACTAATGCCAGTAATTCAAATCCAAACTAAATAACCACATGCAATCACATATACACACACACACACACACATATATATATATATAACGTGCTGGAAAGGGAACCGGGTTTAAAAGCCATTTAAATCCTTAACCTGGGTTATGTAGCTTTACATCATAATCCACCACGGGCTATATGGGTCCAGTGTTACCTCTGAATGGGCCCAAGTGCATGTAGCCGCATGAACTGGAGATATCATAGGGGCCGGGGATTCCTGTGTACCCTTCGCCCTCCCTGATACATATATACAATTATAAACTTAGGGGATTCCCGTGTACCCCACCAGTATATGGTCACCATGACAAACCCTTATGTCGGAAAACATGAGTTTCCAGTGTCCGGCCATCGGACTCATACCTTTACGGTTAGATATCACTACCTACCATTATCGCCCAATTAAAACCTTTAGCATATAACCAAACCACCGATTCCAGAAGTTATTTACCAAGGCATTATAAAGCGGTATCGTCATACCGACTATAGCTTGCAAGCAAATCATTAGCCAACACTTAGGGGATTCCCATATATCCCACAAGATTTCCAATTAAACCAAAACCATGGTAACCAAGGCCTTTCCAAAATATTTTAATTCAACCAAACCAATTTTGGTTCCATTACCATATTATGCAATCTAAAGATTTCAATAAAAGTCAAACTATGTGACAAAACCATTCTCATTGGCGTGTTAAGAAATATGTTGTCGGCATATAGTTTCCAAGGCCAAAATCAAGTATCAATTGACCATTCCCATGCAACAACATGTTTCAATCACCATTATAACATGAAAAACCATAAGTAAAATATGGGAAAACATTATCCAACTAAGAACAACCAAAACCCCTAACATCTATTTCAATACCAAAACAAATCCACATTAATACCATGAAAACCATACATTAAAACATTTTTTTAGTTGAACTAACAATCAGGAGGGAGTAAAATGCCTTAGACACCAAGGAAAATGGAGAGAAACCACCCTTTGAAATCCCCTAATTGATCGCCCTCAAGAAAACCTACCCTTTTCTTGAACTAATAGCTTGAGAGATTTAAGAGTGTTTAGAGAGTGTTTGATTCAGAATAATAGGTTCAGGAAACCTCGAAAGGTGTTTTATATCATTGGTTCAAAAGGAGTTAAGAGGGGAAATATACAGAATACCCCTAACTTAAACTATAAAAATTTCGCAGGTTGGTACGATTGGACCCCCCAACTCGTACCCACATCATACGAGTAGTACCCTCCAAGCGTATCCAAGATAGAAAGTTGGACTCTACATTCTGTCCAACATACGACTTCCTTGCCTAAGTCGTACGACTAGTACCCTTAAGTTATACCATAGGCAGAAAATCTAAGGTTAGACTCTTGACAACATATAATTGGACCTTATACTACTCGTCACTTCAATATATGACTCGTATGGAGTCTTCTCATACCTTGGATACAACTTGGCCAATATCATACTAACCAACATACCACTAGGGTCACTAGATCCATACCCACACCATACAACTAGTATTATAAGTTGTATGATTAGTAAAAGGCTTTAAACTCAGGAAATTTCCAAGGGTCAAAACCCAGGGTATTTCTATTATCCCTCACTTGGATTATTCATCCTCGAATGATAGAACAAGGCATTGAAAAGCATGATTAAACCCCCAAAAACCTCTACTTTAACCTTTAACTAAGCTAGAAAACAAATATGCAAGGAAATCAATCTTTCTTTTAACTAAGTTAAAGAACAAAGATGTTATGAAGAATACATACCTTCCACCCAAATTTTTGGAGCAGAAAACAAGAACGAATACTTGGATTTCATGTCCTCTTCCGCTTCCTAAGTAGCCTCTTCCACCTTGTGGTTCCTCCATAGAACTTTTACCGGAGCTACGTACTTGGTCCACAACCGATGAACCTACCAATCTAAGATCTCAATTGGGACCCCCTCATAAGATAAAGAGTTTGAAATACTAATATCCTTGATAGGCATAATTTGGGATGGATCACCCATAAACTTTCTCAACATAGAGATATGGAACACCGGATGAATGAAGATCAAACTAGAAGGTAACTCCAACTTATATGCAACATTACCAACCCTTCTCAAACACATGTAAGGAACAATGTACCAGGGACTGATCTTCCTCTTCTTACCAAATTACATCACTACTTTCATAAGAGACACCTTTAGGAATACCCTTCCCAAAACCAAGTAAGGACCAATGTATCGAGTACTGATTTTCCTCTTCTTATGAAATCGCATCACTCCTTTCATGGGAGAAACCTTTAGGAACACCCTTCTCAAAACCAAGTAAGGACCAATGTATCGAGGACTGATCTTCCCCTTCTTACCAAATTACATCAAACTCTAACTTTCTTTGCCTCATATCCACATAGGACTTCTGGCGACTTTGGGCAGCCTTAATCATATCTCGAATCACCTTCACCTTCTCCATCACTTGGTGAACCAAATCTGAGCCAAACATCTTTGCCTCACCAACCTCGAACCATTCAATAGGAGACCTACACCTTATAACATACAAGGCCTCGAACAGAGCTATTCCAATGCTAGAGTGGTGGCTATTATTGTATGAAAACTCTATAAGAGGCTAAATAGTCCTTTCTACTTGCCCATCTTACTGCGAGTGAAAAGCAGTACTAAGACTTACCTTGGTCCCCAAATTTTTCTGAAATAATTACCAAAAATGAGATAAGAATAAGCAGTACTAAAAATTTTTCTAAAACAATTACCACTGTCAGGCACTCCATGCACCTTCAAAATCTCATGGAGATACAACCTTGCATAATCCTCAGCCGAGTAGTTAGTTCTCACTGGCAAAAAGTGAGTCGACTTTGTCATCCTACCCATGATGACACAAACAAATTAATTTTGAGATCGAGGAAAACTAGTAACAAATCCATGTTGATCACTTCCCACTTCCACACAGGCAACTCAATCTCTTGATATAATTCTCTGGGCCTCATATACTGAACCTTTACTTGTTGACACACCATGAACTTAGCCACAAAACTAGCCACATCTTTCTCATATTACTCCACCAATACATATCCTTAAGGTCATGATATATTTTTGTCTAACCAGGATAAACAACATAGAGAGACTTGTGCACCTCTGCCAAGATCCTCTCTCGCAAACTACCGACGTCGAGAACATATAATCTCCGTTGGTACCGCAAAGTACCATCTTCACTAATTTCGAAGGCCATCACCTTCTGCCCACCAATATCACCCTTGATCCTCATCAACACAGGATCTAACACTTATTTCTCCTTAATTTTAGAACCCAGAGATGAATGTACCATTTCCCGTACAAACACACCACCATTCTTGAAGTCCAAGAGACGAACTCAAAAGTTAGCTAAATGGTGAATATACTTTCCCAAATCTCACTTCTCCTTATCCATATGATCTAGACTCCTCGTGGATACCCTGATAAGAGCATCAATAACCACATTAGATTTACCTAGATGGTAGTGAAGACTCATGTCATAATCCTTAAACAGCTTAAGCCATTTGCTTTCCCTGAGGTTATGTTCTTTCTGATTAAACACATATTGCAGGATTTTATAATTAGAAAAGATGTCCATATGCATTCCATAAAAATAGTGACACTAGATTTTCAATGCGAACACCACAACTAACAATTCCAAATCATGAGTCGGATAATTCCTCTTATGCACCTTCAACTGCCTAGAGACACAAGCTATCACCTTCTGGCAAAGTCAAAACTGGGGCCGAAGTTAACTTATCCTTCAGTTTCTTAAAACTACCCTCACACATATCAAACAACAACAGTTTTACCTTCTTCTGAGTTAACTTAGTCAACGGGGAAGCTATAGAAGAAAAACTCTCTACGAACCTCCTGTAGTAACCAACTAAACCTAAGAAGCTCCAAATATCAATTGGAGTCGTGGGTCTAGGCCACCTCTTAACCACTGCAACTTTTTGTGGATCCATCATAATCCCTTCACTAGAAATGACATAACCTAGAAAATTGACTGCGTTCAACCATAACTAGTACTTTGAAAATTTAGAATACAACTGCTGATCTTTTAAGATTTGCAACACATACGGAGGTAATTGGCATGATCCACCTTAATTTTTGAGTACACCAAAATATAGTCTATGAACACAATGATAAACAAGTCAAAAAACAGATGGAAGACCCTATTCATCAAATCCATGAATACTGTTGGGGCATTGGTCAACCCAAAAGATACAACCATAAACTCAAAATGTCCATACTGGGTACGAAAGGCAGTCTTAGGGATATCCACCTCCATAATGTTTAACTGATGATACCTGGATCGAAGATAAATCTTAGAGAAAAACTTTGCACCCTGAAGCTGATCAAATAAATCATCTATCATTGGAAGAGGGTAATTATTCTTTACCGTTACCTTATTTAACTACCGATAATCAATGCACATCCGAAGGAAACCATCCTTCTTACACATACATAAGACCATTGCTGTAATACCCCGGATGTTCTTAGCTCAGCTTAGCCCATAATGCTTTTATAAGAGACGTAGAACCTAAAACTTTAGCTAAGTGTTGAAGACTTAGCCTTATTTTGCTTAACTTTGAGTATTTTAAGTTGACCTTCCGGGCTCTGAGACAATAGTTTTTGAGTTGATTCATGTTTAAGGGTGTCAGAAGCACGTCTCGGGGAAGTTTCAAATTGTTTGAAATTTTTGAACAAGGTTTGGGTCGTGTTTGGATTTTGATTCCAGCAGCTCAATGCGATTCCACCATGTTGCACCGGGTATAGCGATGAGTATGTCATTGCATCATGCCAAGCCCCCAAATATCATTCCATTTGCGATTTTAATGTCCAAAGGGAAAATTAAGTTATTTACCATCACCCCAAGTCATAAAAACATAAGATTGAACGACGATTTAAGTATTATACATCTATTATCTATTAATTTTTTCTCTAAGAAACCCTAACCTAATTCTAAGAACTCCAAAAATTCCTTCACATCTTTTCTAAGAAAATCAAGAATTTGAGGTCCTTAATCCAAGAACTTCAAGAAGAAGCCTTCAAGAACATCTTTAAGAGTTCCAAGTCAAGCTTCTACATCCAATTAAGCTTAATAAGGTATGTGATGTTATGAACAAGGGTATATTTTCACCCTTGTGCCCAAATTAAATAATTTTAAGATTTTATTTAATTATTTTGAAGAAAAGTTCATACCCAAGTATATATATTCTTGAAGCATGTGATTATTATGAGATTTAAAGCTTTGAGTATATCAAGAGTTACTTATGTTTATGTTTTAATTTATAAGATTTATATTATGTATGAGATTGCACTATTTTGACGGGATATTGTTGAAGTATTTCAAGATTGTTATTGAGCATGAAATTTTGTTATGAATTGATATGAGTTTAAAGCATGCGTTTTAATCCCTAAGTTTAATTATTGAAATTTCAAGAAGATCATGCTCTTAAGTTTTATTTGATAAGTTCATATCAAGAATGAGTTTGATTTTTCAAGGAGACTATCGTCTTAAGTTTCTTTGATGGTTTTATACCAAGATTTAAAGAAAGATGGATCTTTTGATCCTAATCTAAGATATGGAATACACATTTATTCCTTTTGATTATAATTTAAAGTAAAGAGATGAATAACTGGTTTTCATTATAAACCCTTATGCTAAGTTAAAGTGGATTTTCTAAAGTATGAGCATAAAGTAATAAGGGAGTAGTATTTATCACTGAGTTAGTATGCGTCCAAGGTTACATGCCCAAAAACTACGAGACATCATAAGTTTAAAGTCCCAATATGGGTTAAGTATAGTGATCACCTAAGTTAAGGTCCTATTTCAATGGCAAGGGTACAACTTTCCCTAACGTGAGCTCTCCACACCGTGGGTAATACGTTGGACTCCATGATATCTCACATGGCGTATGAATGTTAGAAGAACCTCTCTAACAATAAGATAAAAGTAAATCTTTTAGAAACCAAGTGTTATGGCTCACAAAGATTGTGTTTATGATTTATTACTCATGTTTATGATTTTACAACTTCTGTTTATTCAAGCCCAAGGCGAGTCATTTACACTTAGCAAGCATTATTTACATGTTTATACGAATATTGAGTTATTGTTTTACTTATGCATTCACCCTCATAGACTCAGTACATTCCAGAAGTACTAATCTGTAAATATGTCTATGTGCTATGTTTTCTTATAATGTAGGTCCTAGTTCTTAGTTCTAAAAGCATGATTGAATTCAAGAATCCCCACATACATTCCATTTCTTGGTGAGTCCTCATAGTTCAAGGGCCCACTCTATCAAATTTATTTTTGATGAAGTACTCTAGTTATTTGATTTTAGTTTAAGTTGGGTTAGCTGGGGCTTATCCCAGTGGCTCTCTAGTTAGAAGTAGAGTCTTGTCTGACTGTTTTCTGTTTAGACTTAAAAGTGTTTTTATTTAAGATTTCCAAGTTTAAGACTTTGAGTAAAATATTGATTCAGTTTCAGTTAAGACATTAATTTAGTATTTCAAGAATTTGCATGTCAGGTTTATCTTTACTATGAGTTTTCAAAGTTGTTAGAAGGATTATAGGTTTAAATTGGGACTACTTGTAGTCTTGAGCACTGTATTATGTTTAGGGTTTACTTCCATAGCATTACAAACTTGGTATCAGAGCCTAAGGTTTAAAGAGTCCTAGGGAGTCAGACAAGCCACGTTACGTAGAGTCTTGACCGTGGGTGTGAAGTGCACCACAATTATGAGCAAGAGGCGATAAAATGAGTTAGGAATCATCGTTTTCTTTCATGATCTATTGTGCTTATAGTTATCACTATCTGCTTTAACTAGTGCTTTTACGTGATAGAATATGCCTTCTCATCAAGCCAATGCATGGAGAAATAGTGACCAATCACGAATGCCAACCAACCCTCTGAATGAGAACGTGTCTCATGCTAAGTTTTGGGTAGCCTTTCAGGCATTGGCCTAAGCTGTGATGGCCAATGTTCAGGGCAACCATCAGGATGCGGTCTCACTTTAGTAGAATGGTGATTTAGCTACAGCCAGAATTCGTGACTTCAAGAGAATGAACCCACACGTGTTATTTAGGTCAAAAGTTGGTGAGGATATACAACTCTTCATTGATGAGGTGAGAAAGATTACCCAAATTATGTATGTTACTGAAGAGGTATGTCTAGAATTGGTATCCTATAGGCTGAAAAATGTTGCTTCTGATTGGGTTGTTATGTGGAAGGATAGTAGAGGTGAGAATGTCACTCCTATGAGTTGGAAGGTATTTTAGGATGTATTTTTGGACAAGTTCTTTCTGGGTGAGAGGAGATAAACTAAGGTTGAGGGGTTCATGAGCCTGAGGCAGGGCTCAATGAAAGTGAAGGAGTACTGTCTTAAGTTTACCAAGTTGTCTAAGTATGCTCCCGAGTTAGTAGCTGACCCTAGATCTAGTATGAGTAAGTTTATTACTGGAGTGTCTGATTTAGTAGTGAAGAAGTGTAGGAATTTCATTCTTATTGGGGACATATATTGATAGGTTGATGACACATGCTCAGTAGATTGAGACAGAAAAGATAAAGAAAAGGGAGAAGAAAAATAAGAAGGCTAGAACTGGATAGTTTGAGTATGGTCAACCAAGGTCTGGAGGAGGAAACTATTCACAGTTTCAGGGTCACTCATCTATGCCAGTGCCATCTTCATCTAGTGCCCCTACACCCAAAACCAAGCAGGAGCAGTAGGGTAGGACGTCTATTTATATGTCTCAAAGTAGTGTGGGTGGAAGTCCCAGTTATCAGACATGTGCAAAGTGTGGTAAAAACTATCCTGGTGGGTGTTTGATGGGAAAGAAAGGGTGCTATGGGTATGGCAAGTTGGTCAATAAAATCAAAAAGTGTCCGTATGTTAATCCATAAAGTAGGGATATTTGTCCCCAGACTCATGCTACTAGCGCACCAGTTCCTCTAGGTCACCCAGTTCCTTCTCAGGGTGCATCATCTAGTACTTGTGGCGGTCAGTTCCAGAATTGGTTCTATGATTTACCATCCTACCAGGAGCAAGAGATTTTACCAGATGTTGTTACTGGTATGCTTTGTGTCTTCTATTTTGATGTTTATGTGTTGTTAGACCCAGGGTCAAATCTCTGTTATGTGACTCCGTTAGTTGAAGTAAATTTTGGGATAGGTTCTGAAAAGCTCTCTAAGCCCTTCTTAGTTTCCACCCTAGTGGGTGAGTTAGTTGTTGCCTGACGGGTCTATAAGAAGTGTCCTATTACTGTTCTCCATAAGATTACACTAGCAAGCCTAATAGAGTTAGAGATAGTCAATTTTGACATTATTCTGGGTATGGATTGGGTTTATTTCAGTTATGCGTCCATAGATTGTCGCACCCGAGTGGTGAAGTTCCAGTTTCCTGATGAACCAGTTTTTAAGTGGCAAAAAAATTTTGTGTCTCCCAAGAGTCATTTTATATCATATCTTAAGGCTAGAAAGTTGATATCAAAAGGGTGAATTTATTAGTTAGTTCAAGTCAAAGACACTACATCTAAAGCTCCAATAGTTCAGTCAGTCCGTGTTGTCAGTGAGTGTCCTGAGGTTTTTCCCAAAGATTTGCTAGGGGTACCCCCGATAGATAAATAGAATTCAGTAGTGACCTTCTTTCTAATACTTAGACCATCTCCATCCCTCTTTATCATATGGCTCCGACTGAGCTTAAAGAGTTAAAAGAGTATCTTAAAGACCTCTTAAATAAAGTCACAATCAAGAACAAATATCCTCTTCCTAGGATTGAGACTTATTCGACCAGCTTCAGGGTGCAAGTTATTTCTCTAAGATAGACCTCAGATCCAGCTATCATCAACTTAGAGTAAGGGAGTATGTCATTCCAAAGACAACTTTCAGAACCCGTTATGGTCACTTTGAATTTCTTGTCATGTCCTTTGGGCTAACGAATGCCCTAGCAGCCTTCACGGACTTGATGAACAGAGTGTTCAAGCAGTACTCAGACATGTTCTTCATAGTCTTCATTGATGACATCCTTCTCTATTCCCATAGTGAAGATGACTATGTAGACCATCTCAAAATTATGTTGCAAACTGTTAGAGGTCATTAGTTGTTTTCAAAATTTAGTAAGTGTGAATTTTGGCTAAGGTCAGTAGCATTTCTTAACAAAATTATTTTTGGTTATGGCATGAGAGTTGATCCTCAAAAGACAAAGGCAGTGAGAAACTGGCCTATACGTATCTCTCTATCAAACATCAGGAGTTTCTTTGGTTTAGCTGGCTATTACCAATGGTTCATTGAAGGGTTTTCGTCGATTGCATCCCCCCATGACTAGATTGACTAAAAAAAGTTAAGTTTCAGTGGTCAGACTCTTATGAGAAGAGTTTTCAGGAGTTAAAGACTCGACTCACTTTAACCCTAATTTTGACATTACAGATGGTTCAGATGGGTTTGTTATTTACTATGATTGTTCTAGAGTTGGCTTGGGTTGTGTTTTGATGCAGAGAGACAAGGTCATAGCCTATGACTCTAAACAACTTAAGCCTCATGAGGGGAATTATCCTACTCACGATCTTGAATTAGCAGTTGTTGTTTTTGCCTTAAAAATTTGGAGGCATTATCTTTATGGGGTGCATGTTGATATGTTCACGAATCAAAAAATCTTGCAATATGTGTTCTCGCTAAAATATTTAAATCTTTGTTAGAGAAGGTGGTTGGAGTTGTTGAAAGATTATGACATGAGTGTTTTGTATCATCCGAGCAAGGCCAATGTAGTGGCAGACGCCCTTAGTAGACTGTCTATGGGTAGTTTTGCCCATGTTGAGAGTGATAAAAAGAAATAAGTTCAGGAGGTTCATCAGTTGGCTAGGTTATGTGTTTGGTTGGTTGACTTAGCTAAAGTTAGTGTATGGGTTCAGAATAGTTTATAGTCTTCTTTAGTTTCTGAAGTGAAGGAAAAACAAGATAAGGATTCTAGTTTGGTTAGGTTGAAGGAGTCAGTCAGAGATCAAAAAGTAGAGGTTTTCTCCCAAGGGGGAGATAGTGTGTTTCTATACTAGGGTAGACTGTGTGTGCCATGTGTTGATGGTTTCAGGCATCAAATTTTGGCGGAGGCGCATGGTACGCATTACTCTATTCACCCAGGAGTCACAAAGATGTACCGCAATTTATAGGAAATCTATTGGTGAAGTGGCATAAAAAGGGATATTGCTGAGTTTGTAGCTAAGTGTGCCAATTGTCAACATGTTAAGGATAAGCACCAAAAGCCTGGTGGCACCTTACAAGATTTAAGTATTCCCACTTGAAAGTGGAAAGAAGTGAACATGGACTTTGTGACTGGATTGCCTCGTTCGCATCATCAACATGATTTGATTTGGGTTATTTTTGACTGAATGACCAAGTTATCCGCAGTTCATACTTCCTATTCAGGAGAAGATTATTCTAAGCTTTATATTACAGAGTTTGTCAGATTGCATGGAGTTCCTTTGGCCATCATTTAAGATAGGGTTACTCAGTTTACCTCTCACTTTTGGAAAGCTTTTCAGAAGGGTCTTGGAACCCAAGTTTATCTCAGTTCAGCTTTTCACTCTCAGACCGATTGTTAGGCAGAAAGGACCATTCATAACCTAGAAGATATGTTGATACTATGTGTTCTTAATTTTAAAGAAAGTTAGGATGACCACTTTCCTTTGATCGAGTTTGCCTACAACAATGGTTATTATTCAAGTATTCAGATGGATCCATTTAAGGCTCTCTATAGGAGAAGGTGTAGATCACCCATTGGTTGGTTTAAAGTGGGTGAGGTTTCTTTAATAGGACCAGATGTGGTGTTTAAAGCTATGGAAAAAGTTCACTTGATTAGACAGAGGCTTAAGACAACTTAGAGACATTAGGAATATTATGCAGATATGCGAAGAAGGAATCTTGAGTTTGCGGTTGATGACTTAGTTTATTTGAAGTTTTTTCCCATGAAGGGGGTGAAGAGATTTGGAAGAAAGGGAAGGCTTAGTCCCCGATATGTTGGCCCTTTCAGAATACTGAGTCATTTTGGGAAGGTAGCATATAACTTGAGTTGCCTACAAATTTGTCATCTTCTCACCCAGTGTTTCATATCTCTGTGTTAAAGAAGTGTATTGGTGATCCAGTTGTTGTAGTTCCTTTGGAAAGCACCGAAATTCATGATAGCCTTTCTTATGAAAAAAATACCAGTTGAGATCCTTGATTACCAGATTTGTAGACTAAGGAACAAATAAGTTCCCTTGGTCAAAGTTCTTTGGCGGAATCAGTCCGTTGAGGTGCCACTTGGGAAGCAGAAGTAGACATGCAAACCAAGTACCCTCATCTTTTCTCCACAAGTTCAGACTCATCTTAAGGTAACAAGTTTTCCTTATATAAGATCTTTTCCATTCTCAGTACAACTTTATATAATTATCCTCATGTCATTTCATGCATTCACAAATAAGTTCAGTTATGTAATTATGTTTCTAGTTATGCAAGTTCAGTACGTAATTTTAGTTCCTTAAAATCATCATCTTAAGCAGTCTCATTCGAGGATGAATGTTCCCGGGGGGAGATATTGAAATACACCGTACATTCATAGCTCAGTTCAGCCCATAATATTTGCATAAGAGACTTAGAATCTGGAAATTTAGCTAAGTGTTGAAGACTTAGCCTTATTTTGACTTCTTAACTTCGAGGATTTTAAGTTAACCTTTTGGGCTCCAAGATGATGGTTTTGAGTTGATTCATGTTCAGGGGTGTAAGGAGAATGTGTACGGGAAGTTTTGGAATTTTTGTACGAGGCTTGGGTCGTGCTTGGATTTCAATTCCAGCAGCTCAACGCAATTCCACCATGTCGTGCCGGGTATAGCGATGAGCTTGTCATAGCGTCGCGCTAAGCCCCCAAACGGTATTTCAATTGTTATTTTAATATCTAGAAGGGAAACTAAGTCATTTACCATTATCCCAAGTAATAAAAACATAATATTGAACGACGGTTTAAGCATTATACATCAGTTCTACATCAATTTTCTCTCCAAGAAACCCTAATCTATGTAATACCCATGCCTTTTTCTTAGCTTGAAATCATCTCAAGAATGTCAGAACTTTCTTTGAAATACGAAACCATTTTTTTACACGTTGTATTTTTATTATTTTCACTTTCCATCACATGGGAAATTGAATAAGATTTCCATCGATACCAATTTCATCAAAATCCAGTATAGGGGGAAGAAGTTATGGACGTTTTACTCAGAGCTGTCAAAATTGCCCAGGTGCGACGGCCAGGTTGACGGACCGTCGATCTAGCGATGAACCATCGCAGCCAAGGCAGTGGGTCAACCTTTTGGTCCCTCTACGATGGTCGACATAAAAGACCATCGACCCAGCGATGGACCGTTGCACGAGCCGTCGCTACCTAGGTAGTGAGACCCTATTCTAGTCCACCTACGACGATCGAAATGATGGATTGTCGACCCAACGATGGACCATCGCATGAGCCATCACAGGTTCCATTCAGCAAATTTTCAAGTCGTTTTAAAGGGGTTTTTTGGTATTTTCCACCCGTTTATATACCTAGTTAAATCTGGCCAAAAATCACCTTCTCATTATAATTTCACAACAAATATTAGGGTTTCTCTCTAACCTTAATCTCCAAGAACAAAGTCCAATCTTCTGCAAGAACTAAGGGATTTCCAATTCTTCAAGTTCAAGAACATCAAGAACCTTAACCTAGGTATGCATAGTGTTCATTGATGGACTCCTTTCATCCATGAAGCCCAAGAATCCTTTTTCTAAATTCAAGTTATGGATTTTCTTATGAATTTCATGATTTGGATGCTCTTGTTCATGTTGATAATGAGTAATTAAATTGTATTCCATGAATGAGTGCTAAAATCCATATGGGTTAATTTGTATAGGTATAGATTCATGAAATCCTATGGCTAAACCCCTGAATGATTAAATTAGAATTGAATCATGATAGTTAATTGTTGTATGATGTTGTTTATACATTCTAAGCCTACCACGTGATTGATTAAATGCCTAGATGAAGGAAAAGTGTCTAATTAGCATGATATCATGAAATCCCCATGTATGTACAATCATATGCCTATCACATGTTTGATGAAATGCTTCAGTAAATGTATTATGATGATTATTATGTATTCAAGCAAGTCATGCTTTGTCCGTTTCCTTCTCTCAAGTCCTGGGGGTACTTGTACCCGAAACATTAGCTGTGTGCCTAAAGCCATGTTATTTTTTCATGATACTCTCAGTCAAGCTATGAATCCTTAGACTTCAGACAGTCTTATGACTCAGGAAAATCTCCATGATCTCATGAACTTAGTCAGTTATCAGATATCAGTAGTATTCCGTCATTCAACAGAATTTAGTGATTCAGCTCATGTTCAGTTCAGTAAATCATGTTCAGTGTCCATTCAGATAGAAGTAGAAATTAGCACCAAGTGAACCCAAGGATGGGGACACACACTATCAGATCAGGGTGTGATCCTTAGCAGTCATCCTTGCATTCTAGAACTATGTCGCCAGCATAGGTTGAAACATCAACACTGTCGATGAGGGTTGATGAGGTGGATAAGCACTGTCATATAAGGGCCCCACCATTCTCATACAGGGGACACTATTAGATGATGGTCACCCATATCTTGTCCTTACCAGTGGCGCGGTATTGACACCCTTCTAATTAGGGTTACAGATTGGACCCCAACTCAGCCATAATGGCGTATCAGAGGTATGTCAATTAGATAACTACTTTCCACAGTTTTATGTTACAGAATCAGGACTGCCAGATACAGTCAATCAGCCTCAGTAATAGAACTCAGATAGTTCTTCAGAATTTAGGACTATCAGATACAGTCAACTCAAATATAGTTCAGAACTCAGATAGTTCCATCAAATTCAGGACTGTAACATACAGTAACTCATGTTATCAGTCGTATAAGTTATTAACATGTCAGGTTATCAGTATTTATACTCAGTAATTATGTTATCACGTTGTCAGTTACAGTTACGTATTTATGCATGCATTCTCACATTCATGTCAGACAGTTAGTTAGCGATAATCATGCATGTGAACCCTTGCATATAGCCTACCTCATATGTATACTCAGTACATTCCATTGTACTGACGTATTTTCTCTATGGTGATTTCTTTTTATGTTACACCATAGGTTCAGAGATACGAGTTCCAGATCAGTAGTAGATTCCATTTTCAGCAGTCAGAGTCCGAAGTGAGTCCTCATCCTTCTAGGGCATGGTTATTTATTTACTATCTCATTGATTAGCTTATTAGTTGGAGTTAGTTGGGGACATGTCCCATAAACTCCTTATTTAGATTATTCAGACATTAAAGGCTTTTAGACTAGATGTAGGCTATCATATTTTAGTTTTCAGTATTTTCAGTTTTGTTTTGGGTATTCTATTATCCCACTCAGATGTTTTATTATTCAGATTTTGTTCCGTATTGAACCTTATGGCCTTTCAGTGCATGTTTCTGCATTATCATGTTATATTATGTAGTGTACAGGTACAAATCTCAGTCATGGGTTAGCTTGTGGTCCTTCGGGGTCATGAGCACCATGTAGCATTTTGGGCACCAGGTTTGGGGTGTTGCAACCTAATTCCAAAAACTCTAAAAACTCCTTCACATCCTCTTCAAGACAATCAAGAATTTGAGGCCCTTAATCCAAGAACTTCAAGAACATCTTTAAGAGTTCAAAGTCAAGCTTCTACATAAAATTAAGCCTAATAAGGTATGTGGGTTTATGAACAAGGGTATCCTTTCACCCTTGTGCCTAAATTGCATGATTTTAAGATTTTATTTAATTGTTTTGAAGTAGGGTTCATACCCAAGTATATATGTTCTTGAAGCATGTGATTATCATGAGATTAAAGCTTTGAGTATATCAAGATTACTTATGTTTATGTTGTAATTTATAAGATTTATATTATGTATGAGATTGCACTATCTTGACTTGATATTGTTGAAGTATTTCAAGATTGTTATTGAGCATGAAGTTTTTTTTATGAATTGACATGAGTTTAAAGCATGGGTTTTAAGCCCTAAGTTTTAGTATTGAGATTTCAATAAGATCATGCTCTTAAGTTTTATTTGATAAGTTCATATCAAGAATTAGTTTGAGTTTTCAAGAAGACTATGGTCTTAAGTTTCTTTGATGGTTTTATACCAAGATTTAAACAAAGATGGATCTTTTGATCCTAAGCTAAGATATGGAATCTATATTTATTCCTTTTGATTACAATATAAAGAAAAGAGAAGCATAACTAGTTTTCATTACAAACCCTTATGCTAAGTTAAGGTGGATTTCCTAATGTATGAGCATAAAGTACTAAGGGAGTAGTATTTAGCACCGAGTTAGGTATGCGTCCAAGGTCACATTCCCCAGAACTACGAGCCACCATAGGTTTAAATTCCCAATATGGATTACGTATAGTGATCACTTATGTTAAGGTCCTATTCCAATGACAAGGGTAGGACAACTTTTCCCAACGTGAGCTCTCCCTACCGTGGGTAAGGTGTTGGATTCTATGATATTTCACATGGTGTATGTCAGTTAGAATAACCTCCCTAAGAATAAGATAAAAGTAAAGCTTTTAGAAACTAACTGTTATGGCTCACAAAGATTGTCTTTATGATTTATTACTCATGTTTATGTTTTTACAGCCTTTGTTTATTCAATCCCAAGGTGAGTCATCTATACTTTGTATGATTCTTTACAAGTTTATATAAACATTGAGTAGTTGTTTTACTTATGCATTCACCCCCACATACTCAGTACATTCCAGAAGTATTGATCCACATATATGTTTATATGCTACATTGTCTTATAATGTAGGTCCTGGTGCTCCGTTCCAACAACGTGATTGATTTCAAGAATCCTCACCTACATCCCAGTTCTTGGTGAGTCCTCATAGTTTGAGGGCCCACTCTATCAGATTTGTTATTGATGAAGTACTCTAGTTATTTGATTTCAGTTTAAGTTGGGTCAACTGGGGCTTGTCCCAGTGACTCTCTAGTTAGAAGTAGAGGCTTGTCCGACTGTTTTCTATTTAGACTTAAAAATGTTTTGTTTTCAAGATTTCCAAGTTTAAGACTTTTAGTAAGATATTGATTCAGTTTCAGTTAAGACATTAATTTAGTATTTCGAGAATTTGCATGTCAGGTTTATCTTTACTATGAGTTTTCAAAGTTATTAGAAGGCTTAAAGGGTTAGCCTGGGATTACTTGTAGTCTTTAGCACCGTGTGATGTCTAGGGTGTACTTCTGGGGAATTACAGTTGCACCCTATGGAGACACAATAAGATGGATGAAACCCTTGTCTAAAAGATCCTTGTGTTTCTCTTTAAGCTCCTTCAACTCAGCTGGATCCCTCTTATATGGAGGAACAAAAATTGGATGAGTGTTTGGAACAAGATCAATACCAAACTCAATCTCCATATCAAGAGGAACACCAGGAAGGTCATTAGGGAAAACCTCAGGAAATTCATTCATCACTGGGACAAAATGCAAAGGAGGACCCTCTGAGTTAGAATCTTTATCCCAGACCAGATGATAGAGACACTCCTTGGAGATTAATCTACGATCTCTAAGATACGATATGAACCTTCCCTTAGGAGCAAGCTAATCACCCTCCTACTTAATTATCAGTTCATTAGGAAATTTAAAGACAACCTTATAGGTCTGAAAGTCTAGAGATGCATAGCATGAGTGCAACCAATCCATCCTCAGTATGACATTGAAATCCACCATATCTAATTCAAACAATTCCACCACAGTTTCTTTACTACCAACAGATACCCCCTTGTAGACTCTTCTAGCAATAAAAAAGTCACTTATAGGGGTAGAAATAGAAAAAGGGTCCGAAACACACTCGGGACCAAAAATAAAATGCACAGCCATAAATGGGATCACATAAGAGAGAGTTGACCCCGGATCAAGTAAGGAATATACATCACAGGAAAAGAGTTTCAACATACCATTCATGACATCAAGCGATGCCTCAGACTCCTGGATAGTAGTGAGAGCATAAAGATGATTCTGACCTGTGTCGGAGCCAGATGGTCCACCCATTGGTGCCGGAGCTGAGGAATAGGCAATCGGAACCTATTTTCCCTTAGAGTCAACCTTACCAACATGAAAGTTTCTAAGCATATTCCTTGGCTGACCACAGTTGAAGCACCTCTCCCTTACCTCATCATAAAAAACTTGATGCAAATGACCATATAATCTACAGGAAGGGTATGATAGAGCTGACTGAGGCCTGCTAGCCTTAGATTGGGCACCCTGTGCTCTAAAGTTGTCGCCACCATGGAAATTCCTATCACCCAACAGCTTTAAGTAGGGAGCACTAGTCGTCAAGTAAAACCTAAAATTGCCCCACTTCTTCTTGGGCCACTTTCCACCATCCCTGCCACTCTGCTATTGACCACCACACTGCTTAGAAAATTTGAACTTCTTGCTCTACCTCTCCCCAATCTCTACCTACTTCTTCTTTTCTTTCTCAAACTGCTGCGTGTACACAACCAACCTGGAGATATCCATGTCCTTGTTCAATAAAGCAGCCTTAATCTCTAAGATCAAGTCTCTAGACAAATTGGAAGCGAACTTTCTCATTCTAGCCCTCATGCTAGAAACCAATTCCGAAGTATACAGAGACAATTGGTAAAACTTCAAGGCATACTCCTTGACTGATATCTTACCTTGCTTCAGATTAACAAACTCCTCCACATTCGCTTCCCTTTACTTCTGAGGAAAGAAGCGATCCAGAAAAGCACTAGAGAAATCATCCCACAGGACTAACTCAGCATCATCACCCCTATTTTTCTCCCATTCCTCAAACCATTGGTATGCTACTTATTTAAGTTGATAGGCAGCAAATTCCACACCCTCCATGTTGGTAGCATGAATAGCACGAAAGATCTTTTTTTCCTCATACACAAAAGCTTAAGGATCCTCCTCAATCTTAACACTAATGAACATAGGAGGGTTCAACCTCATAAACTGACCAACCCCTGTGGCCTAGGAAGATGGAGTGACAGGAAAATCATGCTCATACTAAGAAACAACCAACTGTGCCAACATATGAATAGACTGATGAAATTCAGTGTTTATCACTTCAGCCTGAGGAGCTTGAGAGGGAATAGAGGGAACCGGTGGAACTCCAGGAGGGCAATTAGGAACTGGACCCCTAGACCAAGTCTTCACCCTATAAGTAGAATGGGTCCCATTAATATTGTCCTTGGGTAGGACAGAGGATTTTTTATGAGCTTCAGATCATCGAGGAGGAATAATCTAAAAAGCGAACAAATAGAAATTAGAGGAGAATTCAGGACTCAGACTCTACAACTTGAAAATAGAACACAAGAATAGGAAACATTCCTAAATTCCTTGTAGCCTCTCCCTTATAGGTGTTCCGTTCTACACACCCTTAAGAGAGACTCTACTTGACATGACTTTGTGTAATCCAAATTGACCATGAACCTAGGGCTTTGATACCAATTTGACACGACTCAAACCAAGGCCTAGTTATGTCAGGTGCCTCAAGCCCAACCAGGACTAAAGACTGCCCCCAATACCCAACCATAACCGCTCTGCACCCTATGTCGGATGAATTCCAAACATATAACAAAATAAACAATAATAAGTCAAAGACATAAATCAAAGTATATAACCATAATCCAACAACCTCAATCAAATGTCCAATTGGTGTCAACCCTAATGCCAATACCAATACCAAGGATGACACCAATACCTATACTACCCATGCCCATAGTAGTCACACAAAGGCCCTAACCGAAAATAAAAAAAACTGGTCGGGACATACCCCCAACCACAGGTAAAACCAAAGTCCAAGAAACAAAAACAATGTAAAGAAGTCCATATCATGAAATGGAGCCTTTCGAAGTATGAAAGCTCACCACTTCAGTTCTGACACAAAGTTGTCCCCAAATCCAAGTTACTGGGTAGAAGGAGTAGAATCGCTGGTTACTGCATCGCGTTGGGATACAATGCTCGAAGATGGTTAACGTGATGAACACTAGCATGTATTCAGGAACAAGGATAAAATAATTCCAGTAATTTAAATCCAAAGTAATGCAATCACATAGATACATATCTATAATAGTCGAGAAAGGGAATCGGGTTTAGCATGCATTTAAAACCTTAACCTAAGTTGTGTAGCTTTACCATTATAATCCACCCACAGGATATATGGGTCCAGTGTTACCCCTGAATGGGCTCCAATACATGTAGCCACACGAATCGAAGATATCATAGGGGCTAGGGATTCCTATGTACCCTTTGCCCTCTATGATACTTATATACAATTATAAACTTAGGGGATTACCGTGTACCCTACAAGTATATGGTAACTATGACCAACCCTCATGTCGACAAACATGAGTTTCTAGTTGCCGTCCATCAAACTTACACCTTCACGGTTAGCTATCACAACCCGCCATTATCGCCCAATTAAAACCTTTATCATATAACCAAACCACTAATTCCAGAAGTTATTTACCAAGGCATTAGGAAGTGGTATCGTCATACCGACTATAGCTAGCAAGCAAAGTCATTGGCCAACACTTAGGAGATTCCCATGTACCCCATAAGATTTCCAATTAAACAAAAACCATGGTAACAAAGGACTTTCCAAAATATTTTAATTCAACCAAACCAATTTAGGTTCCATTACCATATTATGCAATGTAAAAATTTCAATAAATGTCAAACTATGTGAAAAAACCATTCTCATTGGAATTTTAATAAACATGTTGAGGACAATAGTTTCCAAGACCAAAACCAAGTATCAATTGGCCATTCATATGCAACCACATGTTTAAATCACCATATAACATGAAAAATTATAAGTAAAACATGGGAAAACATTATCCAACCAAGAACAACCAAAACCCCCAACATCTATTTCAACAACAAAACAAATCCACATTAATACCGTAAAAATCATACATTAAAACATGCTTTTAGTTGAACTAACAATGAAGGAGGAGTAACATGCCTTAAACACCAAGGAAGAGGGAGACAAACCACCCTATAAAATCCCCTAATTGATCACCTTGAAGAAACCCTAGCCTTTTATTGGACCAAGAGCTTGAGAGATTTAAGAGTGTTTAGATTGTGTTTGATTGAGAATAATAGGTTAAGGAAGCCTCCAAAGGTGTTTTATGTCATGGAGTCAAAAGGAGTTAAGAGAAAAAATATCCAGAATACCCCTTACTTAAACTATAAAAATTCCTATAGGTGGGTACGATTGGATCCCTCCTCCCCAACTCGTACCCACATCATACGAGTGGTACCTTCCAATGGTATCTAAGACAGAAAGTTGGACTCCACTTTTTGTCCAACATACGACTTCCTTGCCTAACCAGTATCATCACCATATGACAAGTACCCTTATGTCATACCAGGTAGAACATCTAAGGCTTGACTTTGGACAACATACGATTGGATCTTATACTACTCGTCACTTTAACATACGACTCGTATGGAGTCTTCTCATACCTTAGATAGAACTTGGACAATATCACACTGGACAACATATGACTAGGGTCCCTACATCCATACCCACACTATACGACTAGTATAGGGAGTCGTATGATCAACAAAATGCTCAAAACTCAGGAAATTTTCTAGGGTCAAAACCCATGATGTTTCATTTCCTCCCCTTCCAACTTGAGGGGGGTGTTGGTGTAGGTAATAAAGAATAAATAACAAAGAATAATATAAAGGAACTATAGGTTTTCTATACTTAAATATAGAATGCGAAGGAGTGTAAATATGTAATGTGCAGACATGTGGAATGGGTTGGAAAAGTTTATTTGGCCCGACTGTTATTCAATAATTTTTAGTGTTTTTAATTATCCCATGTTTATTCTTTGTAATTATCTATTAAACATTAGCAAGAAAGACACTAGGTAGTCTGCATGTTGTATAGTTGTTTAGGGAAAATAGGACACTACGTATAATCCATTATTCACATCTTCCCGTTAGAGTTGTATATATACGTTGTACAATGATGAGTAAATACATAAAAAAAAGAGACTCCATCAATTTCATTTCACTTTTCCATATTTGCGACTTGATCTAGAAACCTAACTTTAACTTATTGGATATTTTCATCAAATATTTTGGTGACGTAGCCTGAATGTCTATCATCTAAACTAGGATCAAATGGGAGATAAAGTACCATGTGTGGTCATATTTTTAGCTGTGGTCCTACCCAAAAATGTGCTACCAGTTTTAAGGAAACCATCAAATGACAGTGCATTAGAAAATGGACCACTATGACGAGTGCAACGTTTAAGGTCACTTAGGTAGTAAACAAATTCCTTCGGTTCATCATGTTCCTCAACGACATCCCTAATATTGATGTAATAGATAGTGATTTATGCATTCTGGAAAGCAGAATTGACATTGTATCAGTCAATGTAATCAACAACAAATGCAGCACAAACAACTTCCCAATACTTAAGAGTATCAGTCTATCAAACATTTTGTCAACATCTAGTGCTCGAGAATTATTGAATAACCAGTAATGAATCTGCTATGGGATTTTCTAACATCTCAGAAGGCACCTAAAAATTGTCCAACAAGCATAAGTTTTTGTGGCCTCTCTTATTTATGCATTGTCTGAAGCCGTGGCATCTACTTGCATCTCCTTTTGTAGTAGCGATTGAACAAGGTGTATTGAAGAGATTATACCAGAGCAACTCTCTTGCAGTGCCTTCATCGATTCAAAGAGGGTATGAAATTGAGAATTGTAGAATGGTAGAGAGGCGTGGAGTAGGATCAATAAAAGCACTAATGTAACAAACTAAGCTTTGTATTGATCATAAAATTGAACTTACAAGCAAGTGGTCACCAAGCAACCAAAAAGGAAAATAGAAAAGGGAGATTACAGAGTGTAATCACAAAATAGCTAATGAAACAGAAAACAATATCAGTCCTACCATGAGCCCTAATACATCATGCCTCTCTTTTGTATATAGGCATTATCCTAGGGTCGCAAACGTAATTTGACATATTCCTATATAGTGTCCTCCAACATGGCTAGATATATAACCCACATGTGGTAATGTTTGAAAAAGTCACATTATGTCATAAAAATGCTCTACCTTTATAATCTGGGAAGCATTGTCATTAGGCCCTGCCTTTCTTTTTTTCTTCTTCTGTTTTGCCCATATCTAAGCATAGTGTTGATAAGTAACTTATAAACAGGGACCAAATCAGTTGCTTTGGTGATATTTGTATGGCCACATCTTCATCTGCACCCAAGATAGTACCACCTAACATATCCAACATACATAAAATGATCCCATATATACAGTTCTGTGCTAGATCACCTGCAATTTCTTTATTTTAATTCCTTTTGTTAATCCTTGTATGATGTTAATCCCTGCAATAACCTATCAACATAAAGGCTAACGCTCATTTTATCTTCTTTAAATATTCATATACAACAAGTATCTTGGAAGTTGTTTAGAATATGATTTGATTTTCATCCTACAACTTTATGACAAAAAGCGTGTCAGTAGTGGTATAATGATGTTTTTTTGACACCCTGTGAAGTTCTGTTTTTCTCCAATCTAAAAAGTCAGGATTGTGAAGAAGATCAAATTCTGTTATCAAATTGTTATCCATGAGCAGAATCAATCCAATTCTATTGTTGGAAATTGTAATTATAGCTATTGTGTTCTTTATCTTTTATTTTCTTCATCTTTTGATTAGATATTTTTTAAAGACGCCTTCTTTTTCATTATTTTCACAATCTAACTGTCACGATCCAAGTAACGAAATCGTGCAGGCACCTACTCTATTCTAACTAGATAGGAGAACTTTTACCACACAATGAATTATTATGTAGAAGTTTAATTAAAGCGTTATTATAGTTAAGAAAATCAAATTTTATATTCGTGATAATAATAAAATGGAAACTTTTACATCATATAAAAAGTGAGATTCACGACTTACAACATTGCCTAAAACCCAGTCTAGCGATGTACAAGAGATTCTAATGCAAGAAAGAACAAAACAAAGCATAACTCCCACTGTAGGAATATGATCTTCTAATGCAAGGAAGAGCAAAACAAAGCATGAATCCCACCATAGGAATAGGATGAGTAGAAGCTGATGGTGAATATTTACTACTTTGAATAAGACACCTCAACAATCCTAACATATCTATATCCCCAAAAGGGGATATATCCCCAAAAGGGGATATAGAAAGAGTAATAGCAGTACAGCTACATGTGTTGGTAGGTATCATCGATCTCCTATGGTTAGATCACATCAACATCATATAGAAATCATAGAAAGAAAGCATGACAATATATGACAGTCTAATTCCAATTCACAATTTATATGTCTATACATCACCTTCTTAGGAGCTTCCAATTATATTTCATATAAGTGATCCATTTAAGTAGAATTCGATGATAAATTCAAGCTCCGTCTAATAGCCCTGCCTTTTTACTAAACCTGTAAATATTATCCAACTGGTAAATCCTCATAATTTCTAACTCAAGAATTAACCTATGGCACTTAACTATTAACACCCCACTCACACATCAAGTACTAACTCCATAATCAATTTTATGAGTCGGTATTAGTCACTATCCTTCTGTCCTCTTATTCGATTAAGGCAACATCACAATAATTGTTAAGGCGTAAAAGTCACACAAGTAAAATATCTCAACTAACAAATAATAACATAAATCAAATAAGAGTAAACAAGCAATCAACATATTGTAATAACTCAATTGATTTTAATGAAGGGTTGATTGATAATTTTAACTAATTATAATTATTAATTAAGAGAATTTAAAAGGAGTAGGCCATACCACTCCCTTGTTCAATTGTTCACGACTTAGTAGTGGAAGTAGTATAATATTAGGGATTTTAGTTCCAGTATTTTTGGAATAGAAAAAAAACTACTGGCAAAGCTTTTGGGGAGTTTAAAGATGACAAAATTTGTTTCAAGTGAAAAGCTACAAGTATTTAGAATCACTTCTATTTAAAGTGGTATATGTCATGGAGATAATGTTTTTGTCAAAGAATTGCTATGTATGATAGGGAGGTAATGGACAACGGACGATAATGGGTAGCATGAATTAAATTAATTATTTGGAGATGAATTTCAGTTTGAGGAATTCAAAAACAAAGAGAAACAAAGGGATAAGAAATCATTATTTATTTGAAAGTAGAGTGGAAAGAAATGTTGTTTCTTTTGCTATTGGTACAATTTCTTTACCTTTAATTTTTACCATTTTTTTATTAAAGTACTTGACGATTGAATAATGATGTATTAATAATGAGGGGAAACATCGTATAGCAATGATGGAAAAACATACAAATTATACTAGAAAGATAACAATGGTCACATTAGAAGAAAACAAATATAATGCAAGTGTCAAGAACTTTTGAGGCAAAGGCTGTAGTCTCTGTTTTGCTAACCGTAACTCTGTTTCAGTAATTTCCTTCTCCCTTGGGACAGTTTCATTGAGATATTGTCATCTTTAATACATGATTTAGGATGGAATTTATTAAGGTTTCACTCTAAGACTGAAAGTTACAGATATTGACACTTGACCCCGACTAGTATACTTGATATAGTTAATTAATATTTCTGCATAGATAGAATCTATTTGAGGCTATTTGGCTAGTGTTTCGTGCATTACAAGGTTGGAGAACTTGTCTTAATGAGGTAAATGAGACTTGAATCTATGTTCCTTACTTTTCAAATCTGCTTTTTAAAAAATATATTTTTCTGCCTAGTCCATGTGTTGGGACAAACATATAGACAAAATCAGTGATCTTTCATCAATCGTGAATATTTATTTTTTAAAGTCTACTGAGAATCATTTAATGGTAAATTGTGAGGTGACATTGAGGCATTGGACTTTGCTACCATGATATAGTCACTAGGGGCATACATAGCAACCATAATACATTAGGGGCATACTTATGTTGTCGTAATATATTAGGGGCCTTGTACATGCTATTGTAGTACACTTTTGGGGCATTTTATAGGCTTCCAAAGACTTGTGGGGTGCTAGGATGATCACCTGTAGTTCCATTTACAAGCCGTGAAAGTTGATTGAAATAGATAGTGACTTTTTGAACCTTCATTTGGATATTATTGAGTATTATATTATAAGAGATATTTTGTGCGTATTGTATTTGTCGTACCTTGTATTTTCTAATACTTGTTTCAGGGGTATTAAAGTAGCGGATCGAGAATCTTACTAGGTTATATTTATATATAACTCACTCTTTACTTGCATTTCTACAACTACTGCTTTGAGAAGTGCGACTAGAGGTTGATGGTCCGTTTGTAAGTATTCTATTATTTAGGTGAAGCCTTCACATTGTTTATGGAGGTTTATATTTATGCTCGAGCTATTTTAGATTATATTTCCTTCTATTTGGATTTGCATGCCAGAAATTTGAATACATATAACTCTATTTAGATTCTCTATAATCTTAGTGTAGGATTTGAGCTAGAGATTTATTATTTTAACAATTGTTTGTTTTCATAAAGCGATATACGATATTTGGTTGGATAATCACTTTGCTTTAATGACTATTTTATGCATTTGGAGTTGCACATCTTTTATCTTAGTGCTTATAGAAACTGTAAGTGTATGAAAAATTGATTCTCCCAGTAAGTAGTGTTAGCGAGTGCTAGTCACGTATATGGAGTATTTTGGGATCTGGCAAAGTTGGTATCAGAGCCTAGGTTTATATCCCTAGTCATGGAGTACTGTTTAGTAAAGTTTTATTCATGGGTATGTAGCCCTCTGTACTTATGACCTCGAGGCTCCTAAACATCTAGGAATTGTTTTCCTTTATATACATTGTTCGTGTATTGAGTTGAATCAAGTCTAACCTTTATATATTATTTTGCAAATAGTTAAGAGATGTAGTTCTTCCTCTGCTAGCCGATCTAATTGATAATGCTCAACTCACTCCCATAATTGAGGGGTGAGGCGTTCGTTGTCAAGTAACCCAATGAAAACCGGGGTCGAATCTCGAGGAGTGAATGCTATAGACTTTAGACCTATGGATATTCCAATTACTATATGGTCATCCAGAATGCTAAAGAAAAAGACATGTATAATTAAATGGGGGGATTTGTTTGGGAACCTTTTTTTTACTACTACCTTTAGCAAGTAATCAATAAACAATATCTTTGATTTGAATTCAAGGTTTGGAGAAATCTTAGGATCATGTATCCTTAGAGGTGAAGCACGTGGGATAGTGTTGGTTTAGTATGAAATTTAGATGTTAATTAATAGATAGGCTAAGTCGAAGGTCGTTGAGGTCAATCTTTCAATAAAATCCCAACGATTTCACTCATTGGCTTTTTCGAGCACCTAACAAGTGTGGAGTGTGTATAACCACCCAAAACCTTAACCAAGCATCCCTATTTCTAGGATGATACTCTTGACATGAATTACAATCCCTAAACACTTATTTCTAATATTGCAAAGGGTAGTAACCCATAGGCTTAGTTGTTCACCAATTCCTTGTCCCCCGATAACCCTCTTTTGAGGATGTTATGGGTTACCTAATATTCACCTAAGTCCCTCTTTCAAGGATGACAAAGGGTTTCTAGAGCTTAGAGCTTTCACTCATCAAACCCATTTGGCAATTTGGAGATTTTACCTATCAAATCCCAACTCATAAGCTCAAGCAATGGTGAAACCCATACTCAACTAAAATCTATGGAAACATAACAATACCCATACACAATCACACAATAATTCAACATAATCCCAAGACTAAATTATTTAGCAACTTATGAAGAAAGTAAAGATAAATATACCACATGGGTCATTCAAAGCATCCATTCTTCAATAAGAAACTAAGAAATTGATCCTCCAAAATTAATTACACACTTTCCCAAGGTTAAGGTTTTAAGTCTCGAATTCCTAGATATCTTATGATCTAAGAAATCCTAAAGAGAAAGGTCTTTTTTCTTTAATATGGCTTGGGATGTGTCTAAGTGTTGTTACAGATGTTCTCCTGGGCCTATTCCTGCTTAACTATGATTGCGGACATTCATCCGCGACTGTGACCTCGCGACTGTGGTTTTGTGCTGCGATCGCATTTCTTTGACAAAATATTAGGCTGAAATAGACAAATCGATAATGTAATCTATGGGTACATGGGAATCTCTTTACATAAAATAGTTGGCTAAGGACATTGCTTACAAGTTATAATCGGTATGACGATACCACTTCTTATAACTTTGGTTAATAATAATGGAATAATGGTTTGCTTGGTTGGAAATGGTTTTATTTAGGAAATAATAGCGGGGTATGATAGCAACCGTAAAGGTGCAAGTCCGATGGACGGATATTGGAAACTCATGTTTGCCGACATGAGGGGTTGGTCATAGTGACCATATATGATACTATGAGGTACTTGGGAATCCTCTAAGTACACTATACATATGTATCATGGATATCAAAGGGTACTTAGGAATCCCCTACTCTTATGGTATCCCTAATTCATACGACTACATTTATCGGGTCCCGTTCAAGGGGTTACACTAGAGCCATATTGCCCATGGGTGGTTTTAGGATGGTTAAGCTACACTTACCCAGGTTAATGGTTTTAAATACATGCTAAACCTGATTCCCTTTCCCAGCATGGTAATATATATTATATGTATGGTTTGTATGAATGTGGTTGGCTTACTTGGTTTTACTGGATGACATTATTTTATCCTTATCTCGAGTACTTGCTAGCGTTCACCCACTAACTCGTCCTCGGGTAGATGTATCCCCACACGATGTAGGAATCGACCATTCTAATCCTCTTGCTTAGTGAACGAATTTGAGACCATCTATTAGATTGAAGTGGAGAGATTTCATACTCTTGAAGTCTCCATTTCATATCATGGACATCTTTACATACTTTAGATATTTTATAGATATTGGTTTTGGCTATGGTTGGGGGCTTGTTCCAACTGGATATTAGTTTTCTATTGGTTAGAGGATTTTGTGGATCTACTATGGGTTGGTATGGGCTGGATCGATATTGGTGTCAACGTTAGTATTTGCATTGGTATTAGGCTGATACCATTGGACTAAATTTCTTACTGTTCCATCTTTTTATGTTATAGAACTTAGTTTGGTTTTGGCGTATGGTTTTGGTTTGGTTATGGTTATCGGTTGGGTTTGGGATGGTTGGGCTCATTTTGGTCGGTCTCATTTATAGACCTATCCCAAAGTCTGGATTTATGCAATTACACACTATCTTGTTAAATATCTAGAATTCATCTATCCCAGGGTATATGCTAGGTGGTTGGGTGGGTATCGGGGGTGGTCTCCGGTCCTGGTTAGACTTGAGATTTCCATTACAACAAGGCCCCTGGACGGGTCAGGTCAAGTTGGTATCAAAGCTTTAGGTTCATGGTCAATTGAGATTCCACAAAGTCATGTCGAGTAGAGTCTCTTTTAAGGGTGTGTAGCGCGCCACACTCATAAGAGAGAGGCTATAATGCATTTAGGAATGTTTCACTTTCTTAGTATTCTATTTTCAAGCTGCAAGGTCTAAGATTCTTTCTAATCCTGGCTTGTTCACTTTTCAGATCATGCCTCGATGAACTAAGATGCAAGGTAACTCTTCTGTCCCCTTATTAAAGAAGAAACACAGGGTACCAAGGAATGTGTAGCGGATTCAGATGATGAAATTGACATAAAACATGAAAAATCTTAATGAGGTACAATTATATGAAACTATATCCTAAAATTAAAATCCGTTAGTCATCTCTCTCAAAAGAAAAATACTGCAGCTACCCACTTTGCTAGTGTGGTCAGAATGATTACCTCTAGATAAAATAACAAAACACCAAGGAAGAAGCTTTGCGGGCACCAAAAATAACAGAGAAAAGCTTCTTCCTTGGTGTTCTATTATTTTCTATGGAGGTTATCATTCTGACCACACTAAATAGTGGTAGTTGCCTAGAAAAGTGTCCAGCTGTAGTATTTTTCTTTGAGAGAGATGACTGGCAAATTTTCATTCTTGAATACACTTTCATATTTGCACTTGATTCAAATTTCTCATGTTTTAAGTCAATTTCATCGGCCAGATTCACTAGAAGTTCCTTTCTTTCTACCCTATGTTTCCTCTTTAATAAGGTCTCAGATGATATAGTCTTTCATTAACTCCCCTTTCCCTCACAGAAATTCTCTTACGGCTCCTTCTGGCGTATAATCTTCTTCTCAAACAACCCATCCATATAAATTTGGGCCAAGGGAATTTTATTGTTTTTTCGATATTTCTTGCTACAGTGGGAGGCTTCGAAGGCCTTCTCAAAGTCCAGTGCACCCTTAAAGTCAATCTAATTGCTATTGGATTTATGCAATGCCACTAAATATTGATCCATTTTCAAAACTTAACATGAGCAACAACCATTATTAAATCATAAGAGGGTATCGACACTATCTTCATAGTCCATCGACCTTATCAATTCGAACCTATCAAACTTAACTATACAATACAGGATCTTATTTGAATGATCAAAGCCTAATCAGTTAAAAACTGCATTCATAAAATCATTGTACTTTATGTGTGTTGTCACTATGACCTTACACATGAAAGTGGATCCATCCATCTGCATGCTCTTTATTATTCCTACCCCATCTATGTCTTAATTTGAATAAACAGATGACTAACTTGTTGCAACAGATGACACATCTGTTAAAATTATCAAACAATTATAAATATATGTTATAAAAGATGATCAATCTGTTGCAACAGATGACATATCTATTGGAAATAGTCTAATAGATATATACATCTGTTTCAACGGATTGCCAATATGTTGTAAATTATCAAATAAATAGAATATATTTTGTAATAGATTACCCATCTGTTGGATTTATTTTAAAGCAATTTTCTTTTCGAAATACAATAAAGATAAAATGCTGTATTTAAATCTGTTTTTAAAATTTACATAATCAAAATGTCACCAGTTTTATTTAATTAAGCGATGTAATTATTAAAAAAGAGCTGAACAGTGTAAGGTCCCTTCTCATTCAACTGTATGCTCCTTATTCTTCCTACCCCATCTATGAATTTAAATCTTGAATTTTGTCTTTCGTATTACATCTTCAATCACCTCTCTTTAAAGACCAGATTCCTTTCTCGTTTAGGTAAGTTTTTTTATGTGTGTATTAGGGCTGCATCTTGGTTGATTCGATTTAATTTTGAAGTTTATCGATTAGACATATTGATTATCAGTTTGTAATAAATCTAAATCCCTAAGAACCATTAAGATATCGGCTTATCATTTATCGGTTTATCAGTTATTGATTGTTATCATTTCAGTTATCGAGTTAAACCATTAACATTTGAATTTTAAAATTTAAAGTATAATTTGAAGTTGAGGAAATAACTCTGCAGCACATCAATTATATTAACACACAAAGGGCCAAATATTTTCCAAGACACAAACTTTTACATCATAAAGGAAAGAGAGAAATTCCAATCCTACATACATTCCAATAGGCAATATCTCAAACTAAAAATAACTGAAAACAACCTTTCCTTCAGTAAAAGACTTCATAATTTGGCAATACAAACAGAAGCATAGTGGCAATACAAATAGAAGCACATAAGTATAAATATGCCTGGGTACATAATTTGGCAGTACAAACCTGGGCAAATCGTTTCACTTTGAAAGCAAAATATGCCCTGCTAAGTGCCTTTCAACAAATCTAAAAGGAAGCTCATCAAGAATTATCATATGACACAATTCTTTTCTACACTTTTCTTGATTAAATTTCCATGAAACAATTGATACATCACCCTTGTTACCCCCTGTAACGGTTGAAATGATATCTTTGATTGCCTAGTATCAATATTACAAGGTATTTTTTTGCATTTTCTTATATAACCAAGCATTGCCGTCGTATCATGATCTTTTGTATCATCTAAATACTCTTGTTTACAATAATTACACACACACTTTTTATTTCCTTCCAAATAAACTTTAGGAGTAAAATAATCCCATGCAACAAATCTTTTTCTCCTTTCTTTCTTTGCTTTAGACTCAGCTACATTCGAATCAGAAGCTATATTCTCACCAATCACTTTATCAATTCTAGTATTTTATGCCATATAATTATATCAACGTGACTATGATTTAAAAAACAATCAAAAAATAAGCCAACAACAAAATTACAACATAACATGACTAAAGCTTAACAATGTGCATAGAGAAAAATAGACCACACCACAAAATATCG
Organism: Capsicum pubescens; assembly: GCA_030864215.1. Classification (NCBI taxonomy): domain Eukaryota; kingdom Viridiplantae; phylum Streptophyta; class Magnoliopsida; order Solanales; family Solanaceae; genus Capsicum; species Capsicum pubescens. The sequence goes on from CM061546.1 coordinate 117,236,464, forward strand.
GCATATAAGAATAGAAGGAATGACATTGTTGTTTACTGTATTAGCCAAATGAACACATAAAGAGTTGGTTGGAAGGTTTGTCTATGGTCCAACTCCAACACCAATAACCAATGCTTGAACAAAATAGCCCAAAATAGCCAACCATAGAACAACATTGTTATCACTCTCAAAATGTGAAAACAAGAAACCCAGACGTTGTTTAACTGAACTGTAGCAACACCAAGAAGGAAAATGCCATTTTATTTATTTTTTGAGAAGAAAAGTTACATTTTCTAAAGCAATTTGATCCAATTCATTAAAGATGGCACAAAATGCACAAAAACACATGAGGCAAAAAAAAATACAAGTGTAAAATATTGCACAACAGAAACAACAAAATTGATAAATGATTTTATACAGAAGGTCAGTTATCAAACTATTACAGAAGGTGAGGTGTCCACAAATGACCCCATGAAATCCCTCAAGGTGAGCACTATGTATTGAAATTATACATTTATAAGCATAAAAATCTAGAGTGTTAATCACTCTTTCCTTCTTAAACAAATTCCCGTAAGACAAAGACTGTGACCTATCTTAACAAATGAAATGCACATCCTTTTTCCTTCATGTACCAAGATCAGATATTTAAGAAACTATCTACTATCAGCTTAACACGAAACCTAGTACATAAATATCTCATTATTTCACTAGGAAATCTTCTACAATTGGTGAATATGAACAAAAAAACTAAACCAGAATACTCTAATTGGAAAAGAAGTAAACTTTACAGCTTTTAAAGCCAAGGAGGCGAATCATTTCTTCCCACAAGAAAACAGTCCACATGAGAAATGAGACCAAATCAACATTTCCTAGCAAATAAACAACATTCATTTCTTCCACATGCCAAACTTTAGATTCATTTAGAAAACTCAACTAATCACAGACATTATACTTAATAATACAGATCAATGTCAGCTCGATAAAATAGTTGAACTACAATTTCACAATAAAATAGCTGAATCAACTAGTAATGTAAGTAAATAACACTAGAATTCTTCAAAATTACTATCCATTTATTAAAATCAGCTATTCAAGAGAAGCAACACGGATGACAAGATTGAAGGACATGGAATGATGCAAATGAGATGGTCCTTAGCAGAATATATCAAAGATTGGACAAAAATTAAAGATACAGTAGGTTTTTAACATAAGATTGAGCAATAAGAATGAGATAGAGCAAAATCATTACCTGTTAAGCGCAACAATAACCGAGCAACAAATCGTCTTTAGTCTCTTGAGTTTTCAGCAAAATTTGAGCTTGAATACTGAGTTTTTGGTCTGTGACTCTGCGTTTGTGAATACTAAGAGTAAGAGATGGAGTCCTAAGTGAGAGGCATTAAGAGTCTTTATGAATAAACCCTAAGGCTAAGTCTCTCTAGAGTGATAGAATAGGTATTACTATTGGGAATTAATTGGGGCTTGGTCTTTGTTATTTTTCCTTTTGGGCCAGACGACCAGTGGGTAACCGGTCATGGGTATTGGAAATTATATAGGTTGAGAAGCAATGTATTATTTATCGGGTTATCGAGTGGCCCGATAAAAAAGTTAAGTAAATCGAGGCCCGAACTGACAATCAGGTAATAAAAATTTTAAACCCGACAAATAAAAAACCAACCCGTTAATTCGATAAAAATATTATCGTTTTGGGTTAACGATTTGAACCAAAATCTGTATAGACCTAATGTGTGTAAATCTACCAGTCGGTAGTATACGTTGTATTACATTCGAACTTCTTTCTTTACTTTTTTGTTTATATTTTTTGTCAATTCATGCGTGTTCTAGATATGGCTAATCCTATTTGGGACATTCTATTCTGTGCGACACCGTGAGGGACTTTAGAGGCAGGTTAATAAACTCCAATGAGAGTTAGACGTTGTGAGAGCAAGGATGCTCCGAGAGATTTGCAGGCTGAGGAGGCCCCTGCTGCCGCCGATTGATGATTATCCAGCTGATAATAATAATAATAATAATAATTAGGTTATTTTTTTCTTTTAGAGTATGTATTTTTATTTTTCTACATCGGATCTACCTACCTAATGTATTTTGTTTTTGTTTAATGAAACATTTATGTTTGGTCGAGTTTGACTTTTTAATTCTTATTTAATTTTTATTCTATCTATTTCTTATTCTCAACAAACATGTCGACAGTTGGCTGTAAGGAACAATTTTGAATCCAGTAGCAATAGTAAGAGTTTTGAGTTAATTCAACAGATGGACCATCTGTTGAAACAGATTGGTAATCTGTTGTGTTTGTGGAAGGAACTGTATTAGAGCTAGGAACTGTATTGTGTTTCTCCAACAGATTACCCTTCTGTTGGGGGAACACATTCCATTTTGATGAACTATATTGCGTTCTTCCTACAAATGTCCATCTGTTGTAATAGATGGATAATCTACTGAAAATAATTTTGTGGTCTGTTGTATTTAGTTCCTATTTTACCTTTTTTTATTGATGCACAAGTTAACAAAAAAGATATTTTATAACAAAAATCTTCTCTATTATATGCTTTAGCTTCTCTATAAAAAAGGGTCATGGCTCTTTTGTTATAAAAGTTGTTTCGAATATTACCTCCAAGATGCCTCATGCAACAACCAAAGTGAGATAAAGTGTAGAAAATTGAACCAATATTGGGATACTTGGATGCCTATCCAAAATAAAACACAACTCTTCGGTGTATTCAATGCATCTTCTCATTTGTTCAAAAAAATATCCATACGAGGCATCACATTCGTTGTACGCTGCATAAAAAGCTATAGGAAAGATATCCCTCTCTGCATCCTGTGCCAACGCTGCTAGCAAAACTCCATTAGACTTGCTCCTTAAGAAAGTCCCATCGATGGCTATGAATTTTCTCAAATGTTGAAAACTAAGAATCCAAGCACCATAGGATATAAAAAATTACTTGAACCATCCATTTTTATCAACATGCAACACTATCTTACTCTGAGATTTATGGACTCAAGCATGTAGCGGTAGGCATCTACGACAACATACCTATGCTTATTGGTCCCCCTAACCAAGTACTTGTCAATCCCCATGGCCGTATATATCTTCTAATAACTGACCTTAACACCTAATTATATAAGGAGTTGATTGGCTATATCACTTGTAAAAGGGCCTTTACCATTAGAGAATCTATTCTAGAAATATTGACCGAGGACCTTTGCCGTGGCATGAAGATTTTGATTCGTAATATGCTCCAAACCACATCTGTGATACTTTTCATAAATATTAATGACGAATCTGTTAGAACTTAAGTATTTCACAACCCTCAACCACCACTTGCAGTTCTGATCAGCACATCTAAAGGAAAAGACTTTGCTCTAATTAATTACCTTCTTTAGCCTGAAATCTTTTTTCAAGCAAGAAATAAACAAAGAAGTAGATAGTTCTTTCTTATCCTTGAATGACATTCCCTTGTAAAAGGCAGTTTCATCATCTTGACGATTGCCCGACTGTGTTGACTGAGAAGAACTGTTCACCGTATTGCTTGCAATAATGGGCGTAGGTGTTTTATCATCATTTGGAATATTCATGTCCAAATCATCCAACTTATCATTAAAGATGCCTTTTTGTTGCGCTTCTTCTATATTCTGGTTCTCATTCTCTCTTATTTTTTCAACCACATACACCCTTAACATCGACCTAGCTTAATCACTAAGATAAGCATGCAACCAAACCTTATCGATTATATTGAAAGGTAGTACCCTCTAATTTTCAAAGGAGTTGTGCATGTACCTGATGACAAGTTCTTCTGGTTGATAATTCCGTCCCCAATAGATGATGAATAAGTTCATAAAATCACTATACAAAACATCACTTTGGACTGTCATAGCTATCATCTCTAGTATTTTACCCTCCTTCTAACGCTATACATATTGATTGCTCTTCTCGATCCATTCACCATGACAATCCACCCCTATTGTTATTGATCTCTCTATTAGTGGTACCTAAATAAAGGCATTTGTTAAAAAAAGTTAATAATGACATCATTATAAAATTAATAGTGATTTTATAGTTCCATAACATGAACCCCAACAGATGAATAATCTATTACAATAAGTGAAAAATCTATTGCAACAGGTAAGTTATTTGTTGCAATAAATGACTCACTTATTGGGATTCATGATACGGTACTATAGAACCTGAACCTGATTCCAATAGATGAGTCATCTGTTGTAACAGCTGAATCATATATTGTACCAGATTGTTCATCTGTTGCAACAGATGAAGCACCTATTGGGAAAGATGTTACAGTACTAAAGAACCTTTAAAGATGATTCTAATAGATGAGTGACATGTTGCAATAGATAACTAACCTGTTGTAATAGATTACTTACCTGTTCCAACAGACGACTCATCTGCTGGAATTCAGTTCAGGTTCTGTTCCTACCGATGACTAATCTAGTTTAATAGATGACTCCTCTGTTGCAACAAATAACTCATCTGTTGCAACAGATGACTAATATGTTCGATTCATGTTATGGCACTATATAACCATAAACATAAACCCAATATATGAGTCCTATGTTGCAACAGATGACTCATCTAATGCAATAAATGATTAATCTATTGAAACAAATGGCTCTTATGTTGAATTCGTGTTCGGGTTTTATCCATTGTTGAAATAACAACATAGTAGAAGTGTACCCAGATGACAAATTCAACTAAAAATCATGATTTGACTTACCAAAGTCACCTATGATGTAATTTCAAAGTGATGTACGAAACAAAATATGACCTAAAAAATTAGTCAAGTAGCAACAGTAGCGGTAACAACAATAACAATGGTCAACGAGAAGAAGATGATAATAATGAAGAAGATGATGATGATAATGAAGAAGATTATGGTAATTACATAGAAGATGATGAATAAAGAAGCAGCAACAATGAACAACAAAAATAACAAAGAGAGAGAAAACAACAATGGATGAAAAGAGAGAGAAAACACACGTTTTCCCTCAGTTTCCTGTTATATTAGTTTAACATAATATTGTAAAACTTTTCCAACTTTCTTAATCCATAATAAAGTAATTATCACCTACACTCAATTATTAAAACTTGAGTCACTTACACCTCATTTTGAAACTCTTTTGTCACTTTTAATTCAATTGCCTTGCTAATTTGATTGAATTATTTTTATTTATTATTTTTTATTTTTCATGTAAATTAATATCTATTCATATTTATGACAAAGAATAAAAGTAAAAATAAATAAATAACTATATATTAATTTTATAAAATAACAAGTATTAAGAAAATTTTATTTTTAGTTTGACAAAAACTAACTAGTAACTGATGGAGTAAGTATCAACAAGGAGAATATTTTATATTGTTTGGCTAGTAAACAGGGAACAAGAAAGTGGCAAAAACAATTCCTTTAACGGTTAGTTTTTAAAATTTTGTGAACTCTACCAAATGTGTCAACATATATAATTAGAGAGAATTAATAATTACCCCCTGAACTTGTCGACTTTTATTCATGGTATACCTGAACTTTTAACTGTCTTAAATAACCCCCCAAACTTGTTTTTTCACAACTTCGACTGACCCTTCTTGTCTGACGTGAATAATTTTTTGACTACAAACTCCATCACGCGCGTGATGGAGTTTTTTTTCCAAGTCATCCATTCCAACGGTAACAAAACAAAAAAAATCCATTTTATCTTTAATTTATTCAATAAAAATTTAATTATTCTTCTCTTATTTACTATCCATCTTCTCTATCATCTTCTTCCATCACTTCCAATCTACTTCTCTCAATTTTATTTTATTATTTTTACGTAAAAATATTTCTAACTCCATGAATTATAATAGGAGACTTGTGTGTGCATGTGGGTTTCCTTCAATTGTGAGAATTTCATGGTTGGATGACAATCCTAGATGTAAATTCCTAGGTTGTATGCATTATGGTGTATGTAATTCCTTTTTTTATATTATCTTTTTTTTGTTTATGTTTTGTAACAAGTTAAATTGATAACTTTTTTTTCTATTCTATGAATTGCAGTCCCGATTTCGAACTAGTTACAACTTCTTTGATTGTTATGATGCAGAATTTACACGTCGAGCCAATATTATCATTTTGGGTTTGTTGAAAAAGACCAACAAAAAACAAAAAGAATTGAAATTCAAAAAGATGTTAAAACTAATTTTGTTCATTAGTTTGATATGTAATGTGATGATGCTAATTTACATTTTGAGTCATTGATTGATTACCGTATGTAATGGTGCTTTAGTTTGAAAAGATTGGGTATTTTGACAGATATGATGTATTTGTTTGTTGATTAAAGCAATATATTCTCATTTCTTGGTTATTGTTGGCTTCTCCATAAGAAAATGATAAGTTGGTAACAACACAATAGATGCATAATATAACAATATAACTTTGTGCATAATAGGTGCATTACGAATCATAAGTTGACAACAACACAATGATGCATAATGTAACAATACAACTTTGTATATAATAGATGCATTCATTAGTGCTTAATTATTTCGAATTCATGAAATTAACGGCACCATAGTGCTCAATTATTTCAACCAAAATCAAGTCGGGTACTTCAAAATATGAGACTGTCAAAACACATAAATAAAGACTAGTGCAATCATTATGTTATGATACCAATAGTAGAACAATTAAGAGATGTCAACAACTAACAACCACCATCAGCAGAACTTTTCCCTTGCCCTTTGCATTTTCCTTTGATGAAGTCTTTGCCTTGGTACTCTTTGTTATTGTTGGAGATTTCTCTAATAGTTGCTCCCCCTTCCTAATTCCAGCAGCTTTTGATCTTGTTTGAACTTTAAGTTGCCTTTGAGTAACAACACGTAAATTTTTCCGCTTCAACCTTTTTTTGATTGATAACCAATATCACCAGTCACATGTGCCGAGCTCATTATGCCTGTATTAACCCTTCTACTACTAGCCAATCCTTGCTGAAAAATGTAGACAACCCTTGTTAATATTTTGATGAACTTTTGCAAAAATAATTAGAAGTATTAATTTGATAAGACACTTACATTAACACAAGTGTATCTAGATTTAGAAACAAAGACACCTTGACCCACAACTCCCACAACTCTTGGCCTCTTGTTACCACACTTTCCATTAGTTTTGTCCATGTTGATTGTGCTGCTTTTTTTCCTCTTTCCAGTAGAAGATTGTTGGGAGGCAACATACTAGAAAAATAAAAGAAACTAGTTAATAAGTAATGTATGTTAAAATTTTAAGCAAGCAAATGAGATTATCACCTCTTTTGTGAATGATTTGGATTTACGATTGAGATTATGTGAACATCCTCTCTTGTTATGATTTGATTTTTTACAGATTGAACATCTCATTGTCACCTCAAATTTTGGCAACTTTCCAGATTTTGCCACTTCACTAATCTATTTCTTTCTATTCTTTGGTGGCCTACCAGGCATTTGTGTTACTTCAGGTGGGTCAACCATAGGATTCCTGCTATCTGGCCACATTTTCATATTTGGGACTGGCTAAATAAAGTAAGAATATGCCTTCAAATATGCCTCATTTCTGTACCAACTAGAAATTACCTGTGATGCATTCAAAGTTAAGTAGTTCATTGCTTCTATACCATGTGCACATGGAATTCCTTTTAGTTCCCACGATCTGAAACTATATTTATTTTGCCTCAAAATTTATAGTATGTTTGTATGCCCCTTTAGTCACTTCAAATCCTTGATCACCATTCCAGTCAATGTTGCACTGTATTGATTTTTCTATATTTGCATTGAACACCATCATTACTATTGGAGATATGTCATCTGTCCAAGAATTAACAAATTTTCTTGCCCTACTCACCCTTGTTATCACTTTTATCCTAATTTCATCCAATATTAAAATAATTGACTTGTTCCTAGGAATCAAAACCTAAGCATTGAAACTCTCGGTCGTGTTGTTATCCACACTATCACACTTGGAAAAGGTGTTGAAGTAATCCTTGCACCATCTCTCTTTGTTGTAACCTATCAGATCTTCAACAATGCCTCTACCCAAATTAAAAAGAGCTTCAAGGTTATACTTAAATTGTGCCTCAAAAGTTGATCTAGCACAAGCCCAGAATATCTTCCTTCTCTCTATGGCTCTCCATTTCTTTAACCAATTGGCTAAGATATGTCTAGCACACATTCTGTGCTCACATTCAGGAAGTATTTATTCTGCAGCAGCAACTAGTACCTGTAGTTTAAAAAAACAAATGAAGTTAGTTAATTTTGGCCTAACTTAATGAAAAAAAGTTTACTAATAAATATAGTTACCTTTTGTATATCACTGATAATAGTGAGCTGGGAACCATCTCCTAAGTTGAGATCATCTTGTAATATCATTAAGAACCATATTCGTGTAGCCTTACTTTCTTTGCCAATCACTGCATATGCTATTGAAAACATTTGGTTGTTTCCATCCTTAGCAATAGCTACCAACAGTTGATCTTTACAAACTCCTTTCAAAAAACACCCATCCAGTCCAATACACTTTCTGCATCCCTCTTGAAATCCTTTTTTCATAGCATCAAAACAAATGTAGAAAAAGTGAAATTTTTTCATCCCATTATCCGAATCAGTCAGCTTCACAACACAAGTACTACCAAGATTTGTTTGGAGCAACATATCCTTATAGTCTAAAATTCTATTAAATTCAGCCACATGATCCCCCATAATTTCTTTCAAAATTAACTTTATTGTCTTTAAACACACTGCCTTGCCAATATAAACACCCAACTCTTTCCTAACTAATTCTTGAATCTCCCACCCTTTGATTATTAGCTGGTATATAATCCTATCTTTAAGATAATTTAAAGAAAATTAGTGTTTGTCCTAGTACATTTGTGCCTCGGATTGTAGGTCTTGATAGAAAAGTTTCCACTCTTTCCTTCCTTGCTAGCATACAGCAACCATGTACAACCACCTTTATATCTAACTCTTACACTATAACTCTCATTCATATATTTGTCTAACTCAATCCCCTTCTTAATAGCATATTTAGTAACTGCTTCCCTAAACTCATTTGAATTCTCAACTACTAAACCTAGATGCCATACAACCACTTCACAAGTTGGATCATATACCACAGAAGTGCTCTTTTTTCTTCCACTTAACTTTCCTCCCTCAAATTCATCATAAAAAACAGACAATAAATCATCATCACTTTGAAAACTATCACAATCAGAACTATCATAATATGGCTCATCTTCTGTCAATTTACCCTTGTAATTTTTCTTACCTTTTTCAATATCATCAAACCCAACATCCAGTCCAACTTTACCCAAAAAGCCTTTTTCTTTCTCTTTCTTCTTGTTTATCCTATTTTCTCTCTTAAACTTTCTCATATTTTCCTTCTCTAACCTTAACTCATCATGCACATCACTTCCATAGTCAATCGATTGGTCAGAATCATCATCATCACCATAACTATCTCTAACCTCTTCTTCTTGAACAAGAGGTTCCTCTACTCCTTTAACAACATGTTCAACTGGTTCATGGACAGATGATTCAAGTTCTTCTTCCGTGTCAGTCCAATCTATTGAAGTATAATCAACATCAACCCCAACTTCTGCTGTATTTTCAAATTTGTTAGAAATATTTTGAATAGCAGCAGCAGCAGAAGAAGAAACCAACCTTAAATCTAGATTTTTTTCATTGGTATGTCCACATGAACAAAACATACCTCATCTTCTTTTCTAGCAGCTAGAGGTGCATTAAAAGACTCACCAACACCTGTAATTTGACTTAATTCTCCTTCAGATTGACCCACATACTCTACAATTGAGTCCTCACAGACATATATATATCTATTGTATCCCCACCTTTAAGAAATAATGCAATGTCATAAATGTCCCCATCTATTTTCATTTCTATCAAATCAACCCTCAAAGATGATCCAACATAAGTCCTCCCCATCTTTGTAACACCAAATGACTTTGCATAGTCAGCAATTTCAGGCATTGACAAGTGATCTTCATCCATATTATATACATATTCAGTCCTACCACCAATGTAGATTGGTCCAACCTTACTCACCAAAACACTACCAATTTTAAATTTCAAGTTCAACAACTTAGTAGCCATATGTCAACCTATAACCACAATAAGTAAATTTACAAAAAAAATTAAAAATCGAAAAATACAATCCAACAGTAACAAAACAACACACAAATTACAATAAAAAATTAATTTTACAAAAAAGCCCTAATTTTTGAACTAATTACGAAAAATTCTAATATCATGCATGCAAAATTTCTCATAATTTCACAACAATTTAACAATATAAGACAATGTACATGTTTAATTTCAAGAAAACACCAAAAAATACACAAGTAAAATTACAATTTTTTTTTTAAAATTGAACAATACAACCCAATAGTAACAAAAAACACACAAATTACAATAAAAAATTGGTTTTACAAAAGTGTCCTAATTTTTTTAACTAATTACGAAAAACCCTAATATCATGCATGCAAAAATTCTCATAATTTCATGATAATTTAATCAATAAAACACCGGCTAACAATCAATAATATGATTTCTATTCAAAATCGGAACAGTAATAGAAAGAAAACAACTTCAGTTTCAACACAATCAAAACAAACGAAAAAATGAGTTTTTTTAAGGTAAAACTTACCTGCCAAAACAAAATCTCAATATTACTCTACTTTTGACTAGTGAAAAACTCAAAATCTTCAACGAAATAGAAGAACACAGACTAAGTCACTACAGCTTCACAACAACTGTAATACCCCGATTATTTCTTAAGCCTAAATCCATCTTTTGAGTGACTATGGATGACTTCCAAAGTTATTGTTGTTTATATCGTGTTTTATTTCCCTAAATTCCACTTTCTATCATATGGAGAATTGGATAATCTTTCCATTGACTTAAGATTCACCCGAATTGGACACCCGGTGAGGAAGTTAGAGCCATTTTATAATTCCTCGAGACTCTAACCAATAGTGCAACCATGAATCAAGATTTTGAGAAATAAATTATGGTGATTTATTTGTTTTCTAATCAATTATGGTGTGTATTAAGGCCTCAAATATGTCCTAACGATTGGGCGAATCAAAACATTCCTTACCGATTGAATTCTTGGGAAAGATATTGGTATAGTCAACTTCAAACGATCATATCTATCATTATACTTGGAATTTTTGAGGTCATAACCTATAAACAGATATATAATTGAATTATCTTTCCAAAAGTATCAATTTCTCCAAAATTCGATATCGGAGCAAAGGGTTATACCCATTTTACTCCAACATATCAATCAGGAAAGGTGTGATGACGTTTCTGACGGGATGTCACGTTTTTGACGACGTTTTGGATGGCTTGACATATTTATGATGACATTTATGATGATTTCATCAGCCTTAGGCAAAAACTCATAAAATCCAACTTTTTTTGACGACATTTTGTGACGGCCTGTCACAGATTTGACGGCCTGTCACAAATGTCATCAGCCATTTTTTTCCAGCAATTAAGGGACGTTTTTTAAATGGTATTTTGGTCTTTTCCACCCATTTTGACCCTATCTATATATATCCAAGTAGAGAAGAGAAGTTAATTTTCTCTCATTTCTCTTCCAAGAATATTCAAGAAGCTAGGGTTTTCTCTCAACCCAAAAATCAAACCTTCTTCCAAGAAATTCAAGAATTCAACCATAGATTTCACAAATTGGTTCAAAATTCAAGGTACCTATGTCAAAAGCATCAAGAACCCTAACTCAAGAAGTGGAAAAAGAGTCTATAACAAGTTTCTTCATTCAAATCCATAATCAAGGTATGTGGGGTTTTGAACAAGAGCACTTCTTTCGTTCTTGTGCCCAAAGATTTAATTTCTACTATTGAAATTCATGATTTTGCAAAGAGGGTTTACACCCAAATTTCTTTATTTATGATTTATGATATTTGAGATATTCAAGATTGATACACATGGCTATTTCATCATTTTATTTCTTAAATTGAGAACTTATGCCATGAGTTGAATATTGTTATTAGAAGTTGATGATTTCCGAATGATTTGAGATAAGAGTCATGATTTAAGATTTTCTATGAGAAGTTTGATTATTGAATATATATCTTAATATTTAAGCTTGAGAGTCAAGAATGAGTTCTATGATGTTTTCTTGAAGTTGTTGATAAATGATTTTTTTAAAAATTTCCAAATTATGACTTGATATTTAATATTGTGAATTTCATGTTTCTACCATGAGTTGGTATTTCAAGTGCTTTCAAGATATATGTCAAGCTTTTAGCTTTCTTATGATAAATTGGATTATTGAGTATATTGATTCATGAAATTGAGTGGTTACAATGAGTCTTGATATTTCCTCAAAGTTAATGATGTTGCCATGATTTAATGAACCAACACATTTTGATATTGAGAAAGATTAATTTGATTTAAGTCGAGTTAGGAATCCACAAATTGATTATGATTTGATAAATGAGAAAGAGATTTGATTTGGTCTTCATGTAAGACCCTTGTGATGTTTGTGGTGGATTTCCTAACACGTTCTGAGCTGAGTCTGGGAGGAGTATTTAGCACCGAGCGGGAAATATGGTATTTTGCCGAAACTACATGCCACCGTAGGATTGATATTGATAATTATGGGCTAGAGGCCGAGTATGGGATTGGGATGATGAAATTGAGGTTGTACTCCCTGGAAAGAGTACGACGCTTCTGTCAATGTGGGGTTCTCTCCTTAGGAGGGCAAAACGTTGGACTCTATGCGGCTCACATGGTTTAGTTTATGTCGGTTATAAGAAACTCCCAAGTCTATAAGAGTTCAAGTTTCATGAGTTACTGAGTCACTCTAAGTCATGATTTAAAGAGTTTGAGTTGAGTATAGTGATTTATGAGATATATAATGCTTGCATTACTATTGATGATTTACAAGGAATATATTTCAATTAATTCAAGCAAAGAAAGTCATTATCGTCAGCATGTATGAGTTTCAAAATTATTTATGATATTATTTATAATGTTGCATTGCACCCCCACATACTCAGTACATTCCTTAAAGTAATGACCCCCATATATTTTCATATGCTATAGTTTCTTATAATGTAGGTGCAAGTTGTAGTGCAGATACCGCATTCAGTCAGTCCGCCGCTCCCAGTAAGCTGGTGATGAGTCCTTTTGATTCGAGGGCTTGAGTTGGTTATACAGTTCGAGAAGTATTATATTTTTTTATTTTAGTCGTATTGAGCTTGGATAGTTGGGAGTCATGACCCGGCTATCTCAAGTCAGTACTAGTAGAGGCTTCATAGGTGGTCAGTAGAAGTTGATGTATTCAGTTTCAGTTTCGTTTGGTAAAAGTAGAGTTGTAATCTTGTAAAGTTCGTATTTATATTGATCAAGTTCAGAGAAGTTCTATATTTTCACTGATTTTATATAGATTTAAGCATTTTATCCAGTTGCTTATGAGTTATTCCAATAGGAGGGTTAGCTTGGGGTCACTTGTGCCCCTAAACATCGCGTGACATCTCGAGACCAAATTTCGGGGGGGGGGGGGGGGGGGGGCGTTACAACAACTTCAACGAAATCTTCACCACCACCTTTGAGAGAAGTCACTACAAATTCACCAACATCAACGAAATCTTCAACAATAACTCAATACAAAATTGTTCATTAACTATTACAAGGGAGATTAAAAGAATAAGATGATTTGGTTAGTGAGAGATGGAGGAGTTTAGAGAGAGAATAGAGGGGGTGAAATTTGAAACATTTTAATTTCTCTTTGTCTTTTTTTTTATTCAACGGATGGTCTCATGTGGACATTATTAATCCAAGTAGAAAGACACACAATTAAATTGCCACGGTGGAAGCGCGTGTATTCAACATTGTGGCCTTTGTACAAAGAAGGGTCAGTCGAAGTTGTGAAAAAATAAGTTTTGGGGGTATTTAAGATGGTTAAAAGTTCAGGTGTACCATGAATAAAAGTCGACAAGTTCAGGGGGTAATTATTACTTCTCTCATATAATTACTGTCACATTACACTTATCTAAAACCTGCTATCTTTCACCTTGCATTACTTAATAACTTTTAACACAATGCAATTTGTTTGCAATGCCGGTCAACTCCCCGTACCATCCAAAATCCTCCTCTATGAAATGTTGAAACTATTAAGAGTTCATAGTTGATTTGGTATTTTTGAAGTTTAATTCAATAATTTGATAATTTGATAATCAATAATTGAAATTAGCTATTAAATATTATACTTTGAAATTTTGATTCGATTATTTAATAAATTAAACTTCAATTTTATATAATATTTAATAATACCATATTAAAATTGAAGAGAAAGACTACACAACACAAGCAATGTCTTCAACTCCCACCAATTTTTTGACACCAAATCTTATTTATTAATACACGAACCATGTGTCCCTCAAGAGAGAACATTTCCTTCTGTAATCTAACTTCTTGTAACCATTAAAATTCAAAAGCTAGCAGTTCACAAACAATAGACTAGCACAGAAATATGTAACGATAGATATACTAGCAAGCAGAAGCAGTCCCTCTCCAGTCTTCCCCGCACCCATATATATATATATATATAATAATAATTCAATATTTTGTATACATGAAATACCAAACCATATTAATATCTTATACCAAATTTGAACTCAAAATACCATAATTTTTGAAATTTTACTTCGAAATACTGAATTATCAAATTTTTTGATTTGATTTGGTAATTTAAATTTTGATGTTTTATGCTCATTCCTAAATACTATTCTTCATTAAGGGCCTGAAAAGCCACCTTAGAAATTGGATGTAATTACACAGTTTGAATTATAGGTGACAAAAAACATTTAAAATGAAGTGAAGGTGACTCAAGTTTTAATAATTGAGTGTAGGTGACAATTATTTAATTATGGATTAAGAAAGTTTTAGAATTGCGCACAAGTTTTTTTTTTTGACCCTTTGACCCATTACAAACCACCTCGACGCCGAATCAACTAAACCCTAAACCTAATTCAAAACCTTCAATAAGATCTTTGCCAATATGGCCACCACCTCCGGTGGGATTGACCTACCAGAAAGCAATCAGAATGCTACAGATGGCAGTAGAAGTGAGGGAAATAGAGGAGTATTAAACAACAAGGTTACATATGCTATTATTCTGAAACCAAAAGGAGGTGAAAGTACGAAAGAAAGAATTCCACCTAAACCAGAGGTAATTCTTGAAGGGGAAACGAGTATCACATGGAAAGCATCCTAAATTATGCAATAAAATTTACAATATACAATAATTGGTAAATTTTCATATGGCAAACCTGATATAATGGACTTGAGGAAGTGCATATATGTTCAATGCGGCATTAAGGGAGATTGTATTAATGGTGTGTTAGACTCAAGACACATTCTCATTCAGCTGAGCATACTGGAAGATTATGTTAATATAAATAACTGCATATTATATAAATGCGAAAAAGATGTATTGGCAAATGAGAACCCTTAAGTGGGATCCATGGTTTGAGCCGGATGTTGAAACTACTGTGGGAATTGCATGGATATCAATGCCGGATCTTCCTTCAAATATTTTCTCAAAAGGAGCACTTTTTTCAATTTCTTCAGCAATAGGGAAACCATTAACATTAGATATGGCAACCAAGAATCAAACTACACCTAGCTGTGCTAGAGTTAAGGTAGAGGTTGATCTTGTTTCTAAATTACCACACAAAGTGAAGATAAATGAGAAGGATGATTAGACGGGACAGGTTAAATCCAAGTGTATTAATATTCATTATGATTGCAAGCCAAAGTATTACAAAGAATGCTGCTTGCAAGGTCATGATATAAATACATTTTGGAATATACATCCTAAGTTACTTGAAAAACAAAAGGAAGAAAATAATGAAGTTGAAACTGCACAAGTTGACGGACAGAAGATAATAATTCAGAAGCAGTGAGTAACAATCACAAAAGCAGAAAATTTTCAAGCAGTAATAGTTAACAATGAGGAGTAAGTACAAATGAGACAAATTTGGCCATATTGTTTAAGAAGTGGAAGAAGACAAACAATAGGATATTACAGTAGCTAATACTTTTGATGTGCTTACACAGAAGGAGTAGAAAGAAACAAGCAACAATAATGTGTTGGAGAAAGAAGACAAGCAGGGTAATCAAAGTACAAAAGAGTGGGTGCTGAATAGCTTTACCAAAAGCTTATCGGCTAAAGAAGAAGAAGAAGCAAAAGATAGAGAGAAGATAGAAGAGGGAAAAATTGATGAAAGTCATACAAAAAAGTGTCAGCAACAGGATGGGTGCAAAGATAACATTGATATCAACAGGGACATAGTAGATCAAGAAGCAAAAAATGAGGTAGAACAAAAAAAATAATTGCAGCTAATGCAGTTTAAAGAAGGAGAGAAAGTAGAAAAGGTGATAGAAAATATATTACCTTTAGTAATCCAAGTTGAAAATCAGATTGAATACAACAATAAGGAGAAGCTAAATTTGGAGTAAGGCGATTTGGGAAAAAACATTGACAAAATGGGAGTTGAAGAGAATTTATCTTCGAGGCAGATAGAAAAGTTGAAAATAAATTAAGGCATACAAAGAAAGAAAGATAAGGGGGTAAAAATTCTTCAATGCAGACAAGAATTCAATAAAAAATAAGTATAAATAAATGCATTAATCTGGAATATCAGATTAGTAAACACTAAGAAGGCATTCACAAGGCTTATTACTTTGCAGAAAAGATACCACTTTTCATTCATTGGTCTAATGGAACCTTTCTAGGAAAACCAAACTATTGAAGAGTATAAGAGGAGATTCGGTATGCATCATGCAGTAGCAAATTCTTCAAGAAAATATAGGCTTTCATTGATGAGTTGATGGTGTGTACCGTGATAAAAGAAGAGGATCAACAAATGACCATTAAATTGGTTAATCTGGAAACAAGCATTGCAGCAACGGTTACATTGGTCTATGCTAAATGTTCTCAAGTAGAGAGATTAATGCTATGGGATTCATTAGAGGACATGGCTCAGACTACCCAAGATCTTTGGGTGGTTGCAGGAGATTTTAATGTAATTGCAAGTGAAAAAGAAAAGTTAGGAGGTCTTCTAGTTACTGTGGCTGAAATAGAGGACTTTAAGCATTGCATTAATCTATGTGGCTTGGAGGATCCAGGTTTCAAGGGAGTAAATATATTTGGTGGAATGGAAGAACTGATGAAGAGTGTATTTTCAAGAGGTTAGATAAGGTGCTTTGTAATGACAAATTACAAGAATTTTTTCCAACAATGGAGGTAGAATATTTGTTTTTGAGTGGATTAGATCATACTTCTCTGAAGATTCATTTTAGCACTGTTAAAGAACATATTCACAAATCTTTTAGGGTTCTAAATATGTGGTTGAAAGAGAAGACTTGTTTTGAAGTAATAAAGGATAACTGGGTTACTAATGTGATGGGAAATCCTTTCATCGTGTTCCATCATAAGCTTAAAAGGGTTAAAAATGCTTTAAAAAAATGGAGTAGAGAGTACTATGGTAACATATTCCAGGAAATTGCTACACTGGAAGAGGTTATCAAAGTAAGGGAGAAACAATTTGAGCAAAATCCATCTATCCATAATAGACAGATTCTATTCAAAGCTCAAGCAGATTTGAACTTGCAATTGAAGAGGGAAGAAGATTCTATTCCAATAGAAGCTTGAACTCCTTGATCACTACACTTTATATTCTCTGACTCATCAACTGCCTATTTTTTTTATTCTTGAAGCCCTTTCATCTTTGCATTTATTACCAGTGCTAATCTTTGCACACCCACTCTAGGTATTTTTATTTATACAGGTACAAAAAAATTGAAAAATCACCTGTCATATAAAAAATATACCTGATTGACCTAACAGTCTGTTAATATAACAATGGCACAAACACATGAAGGTAGAATCAAACAAGAAAAGAACCTATCCAAAATGCCACTACAGTCAAGAACAATTGAAAATCAAACACAAAAATAAACAAAGTACCAAATCAACTAAACTATCTATTAACAAAACAAAAATAATGCATGAATCAAACCACAAGAACAAGAATCTAAAAATCCATTATATTGAGGAATAATTAAAAGAAAAACCTAGATTTCTAGCCACAATAGCTGATGAAGATAAAAAAAATTCAACATGCAATCAACAATGATGATAAACACCCAACAAAAATCCATCAAGAATCAAACAAATTTCAACTTAACAATAAAGATTTTCAGTAAAATCAAGCCCTATTTATCAAAAAATCCCAAATTATTCTATCTAAAATCAACACAAACTAAAAAAAACAAAAATACAAAACCCCCCATCAATATAGAGCGCAAATTAATCAAAAGATGGAGAGAACTTACCTAAATTGGAAGATGAATGAAATTTGAGCTTTGGAGAAGAGAAAACTCATTAATGGAGCTTTGGAGAAGAGATAGTAGGAAAGTGGAAGAGCTAAAGAGAGTGAAGAGTGAGAAAATTAATTGAAGAGTATTGTAAGTAAAAGTGGAGGGAGGGAGTGAAAAGTATTTAAATAATACTTAAGGAGTGATAGTATCTTTTCAAAATTTACAAATGGACCCATGCTTCACACCTTTTCTATTTTCTCTTCTCAAACCTTAAAAAATAAGTTAGAAAGGAAATTGGTATCTTTTTTCTCAATTAATTTTGGCAAGTGTCTCTTTTCCTAAATATTCTCAACTTACTAAATACATTCTATAAATTCTTTCAAAAATACTCAACTCATAGAATCTTCTTTGCTAGGGTGAACCATTCATGTTGTTCCACACATTTTAGCATGTACTTTCCCTAGCAATTTTATGGCTTTAATGGAATCCACACATCTTAGGAATACCAGGTCTAGAAACCTCCTATGAATGATTTCTCCATTTAGAAAGAAACTATTGTCCATATGGTATCTTTTTTTTTATTAATAGTTGCATCTTATAGATAGGCCCAGTTTCTAGATACCTTTTAATATCAAAATACCATAGGTTTTTGCTAGGTTCTGCTTAGACTTGTTTATAATAACAATAATACTGTAATGATAGTTTAGAAAATAGATAAAAGCATCAACAACCATCCCACGACCTAGTAGTATCGGTACAAGAGTTACTACAAAGGCACATAAGTATTGAAATAGTAAAATACAATCTGTCTCAGATAATAAAAGAGTCGATATAGATAATAGAAGGAAAAGGGGTAAACTTTGACTCCGAGAGCTTACCCTATCGCCAAACACAACTAAACACGATTATCACGTCAGCAACAACCATTAATACTCAAATCTGCACCAAAAGGGTACAAAAGTATAGTATGAGTACCAAAATCATGGGTACGCAATAGGCATCATCGACCGACTGAGCTAAATCATGATATATATATGATAAATGTGCGAGATAAATAAGCTATGTCAAGGTAAATAGGCAAAACTAGAACTATTCTCTAACACTGTAAATAAATAACCGAAATAGACATAATATGAAGGAAAACATAATTAATACTACATGTCTGCCCCCTTATGTCAGTAAGTGAAAAAAAGTAAATAGCCCAATGCGGGTCCCTATAAGCCTAGAGGGTACAATCAAAGGAAAGTAAATAACCAAAGTTTTATAAATTTACCAAATATCAGGTCATAACCATGACACCATTCATACCATACCATATAAAAAATAAACTCTAAAGGCCAGACTAAAACTGAAACTCAATAGAATGATTATCATTATCATCATTTTCTAGACTTGCATCGAAACTCATGTCATCAATATCATTATCAATTGCCAGACATAAACCAAAACTCAATATCAATAGCCATCGGGTTTTGCCCAAAATTAGTACCAACTCCCAAATACCTAACCAATATAAATACCATGCGTATAAACTACTCAAGGTACAAAATAAGAATTTTAAAGGCAATAACAAGTGTATGGAGGTTTACAAAAGCTAAAACCAACCTTGGACTAAGATGGATTGGAGGGGCCCACTTCTAATCCCCAAATTAATTCTAAGGAAAATTCTACCCCAGACTAGGCTAAGGTATCTAATTCACTTCTAGATGTTACATAAGCCACAATTAGCCCTAAGATAGAAATTTTACCTAAATCATGAGTAACTAAGTCAATTATACCTTATTTACGATTCCAACATAGCCTAAACAATCTAAATAACCCCAATATTGTCAAGCATACCTCCAATACCTAAATCCCATCCTATATCTAGAACAATATAATAATTATACTATGAATTAGCTCAATCTATGAAGAAGATGAACCTAACCAACCTGGCCACCAAAGAAAAGCCCAAAGAATTTGCTAAACCAACAATTTCCCTTTCTGAGATGCTTCTGCAAGATTCCACACCATGAATATCATAATTCACTTGTCAAAATGATAACAATGATACCCATATTTCACTATTGTGCTTTGGGTCCAAAATTACGTCAAAATACCATTGGGGGTCTCGCTTACAGAATCATAATTTCGAAATCATCAACACTCCCTCTATGCTAAAGAAATATTTTCCTTTAAGAATAGGTGAATTCCAAGATCTGATTGTTCTACTGTTAACCCATCAATATTCTAGGGATTTTGGGGAAATTTGAAGGATTTAATCATAAAATTAATGGAAATAAAGAATTCAGAAAAGAACCGCATACTCTAAGTTCACAATTGATCTAAAATTACCCACCAATGATTCTACTAAGTTTTCACACTTTAAGGGTTATATACTTTTAATCGGATAAATACAAAAAAGTGGGGGTTCTCTATGCACTAGGTGCCACTAAAGCTGGACCTGGTCCGCTTTAGCAGGCAGTGTTAAAGCTGGCCCAGGCCCTCTGTAGCGGTCAGTGATAAAGCTAGCCCTAGGACTCTTTAGTGGTCAGTGGTAAAGTGCCCAAGTGACCGCTAAAGTGGTAATTAAACAGTATGATATACTGCTAAATAACCTAATGGGATGTTAAAGCACCCTCTACTAAAGCACCCAAAGGGCCTCTTTAGCAGTCATAATAGATTTCATACACCAGATGGAAACTTAAAGTTTTTTGAGTCTATGCATGCCATTCGGGATTCATCCAAAATCCTGTACACGCAAACAAACTATGCTGCCTACAAATTCAACATTTCAAACTCTATGGCATAGTCAAAATTTCCATCAAAGTTTGTTTCGATGAAAAATGGGTCCCACATCCATGTGTTGTTTTCCTTAACTTCTGACCAATAGCATGAAATGATTTAGGAAGCCTCAAGACTCAGACCAAGGATCCACCAAGACCAAAATCGATAGTCCAGAGCTGATGGAACTATCAAAATTGGCATACGAGGTTGTTTGACTAAAGTTTTTTTCTAGTAGCCAATTTGAACCATCGAAGACTTAAAAAATAAGGAATTGGCTCTAAAAAGTAAATGAACTGCCCAATAACCGAACTGTCAGCTCCAACAAGTCATAAATGACTTAGGGCAGCTATAGAAAAGCTCTAAATGTAACACATGAGCTAAAATATAGAAAATAACCTGAGAGGGTCATTACATATCCAGTAGTACTAAAAGAACTTTTGTCCATAAAAATAAAGGATTAAGAAGTACTTGAAGCCTCGAACTGGTGAGGTTACTAGGTCCGCATCTCGATCTTGATCTATGAAGTAGACTACTCTATTAGGTGGTGCCTCCACTGAACCTTAACTACTGGAATCTCTCTAGTTTTCAACCGCCTGGCATCACTAGCTAATATGAGCATCATTTTCTCCACTAATATAAACCGCTCATCCAACTGAACTGAGTTCCATCTGAGCATATGGGATGGATCTAGAATGAATCGCTGCAATATAGAATGGAAAATTTGATGGACAACAGTAAAATCTGGGGGTAAGGCTAATTCATAAGTTACCTCACCAACTATGCAAAAATTCTCAAAGGGTCCAATATATCCGGGGATGATCTTTTCTTTCCTTACGAACCTCATGACACCCTTTATAGGAGATACACGAAGGATAACCCAATCACTAATTCTAAATATCATGGCACAAAGTCTATGATCTGCATAAGCCTTCTGCCTACTCTGAGCTGCCCTTAACCTATTCTGAATTACCCTGAGTCTAACTAATAAATCCTAAAGCAAGTCGGTACCATGAGGTCTAATCTTAGAAGTCTCAAACCACCCAATTGAAGAACGACTTTGCCTATCATACAGAGCCTCAAGAGGTACCATCTCAATACTCGAATGTTAGCTATTTTTATAAGCGAACTCCTCCAAAGTTAAGTGCTACTCCTATAACCACCAAAATCACAACATAGGCTTAGAGCATATTTTTGAGAACCTGAATAGTCGACTCTGACTGCCCATTGGTCTAGGGATCGAAGGTCGTACTAAGATCCACCAGAGTACCCAACTTCTCCTGAAAAGCTCTCTAAAAGCTAGAAGTGAACACTAAGCCCCAATTTTGAAATGATGGATATAGTCACACTATGCAAATAGACTACCTTACTAATATATATTCAGGCTAACCTTTCGACAATGAAGGAAATTTCAATAGGAATAAAGTATGCCAACTTGGTCAAATGATCCATAATGACCCAAATACCATCACAACCATGGGCAGTATGAGGCCAACCAATAACAAAGTCCATGGTAATCCATTCCCATTTCCACTTGAGTATGGGAAATCTCTAAATTAAGCCACCAGGACAAATACTCGGCCTACACCTACTGAAAACATAGGCAACAAGCTGCAAAGTTTGCAACATCTCTCTTCATGCCAATCCACAAATATTAATGCCTCAAATCTCTGTACATCATTACTGTACCCGGGTAAATAGAATATCTAGAGCGATGAGTCTCATGCAAAATTAACTGAATCATGTCATCAATCCTTAAAACATAAATAAGGCTATCAAATCTCAAGACAACCTCAGAATTCTATGGTACCCTTTTGGACTCACCACTCAAAACCTCATTACGGAATATGTAAAGAATCTTATCCTCAAACTAACAACTATGAATATGATCAAATAGCAAAGACCTTGCCTCAACACTAGCAAGAATTCTCCTAGGCTTTGAAATATCAAGTCGCACCATAAAGTGGGATAAGGACTAAATGTCCTGTGCCAACGTCCTCTGAGAGTAAAAATAGAAGACAAGCTACCCATACTTACCACCTTCTGTATCAAGGCGTTCTCTAGCATGTTCGCCTTGACCTAATGAAATAAGACAAAAATGTCATAATTCTTACGCAACTCTACCTATCTACACTGCCTAGAATTAAGCTCTCTTTGGGTCATAAGATATTGAAGATTATAATGTTCCATGAAGATCTCACAATGCACACCATGAAGATAAAATGTCCAAATCTCAAGCGCAAAGACTTTCGCTGCCAACTCTAAATCACAAGTGGGGTAGTTATGCTCATACACCTTTAGCTTTTTCAATGCATAAGCAATAACTCGACCCTTCTACATTAATAAACAACCCAAACTAATTCAAGAAGCATCACAATGCACAGTGAATCCCGCACCCTCAATAGGAAAAGACATAATAGAAGCTGAAGTGAGGTATCTCATAGCTTCCCAAAGCTTGACTCATAATCTTTGGAACATTAGAAAGGAACCTCCTCCTGAATCAATTTTGTCATCAATACTAAAATGGTAGCAAAACTCTCAATGAACAAGTCTCTAGTAATAGGCCAAACCAATGAAGTTATGAATCTCAGATGTAGATGTAGGTCAGGATCAATCACGAATTGCCTCAGTCTTTATTCGATCTACCATAATCCCATCCTTAGACACAACATGCCCAAGGAATGTTACCGACTCAAGCCAAAACTCACACTTACAGAACTTGGCAAAAAGCATATGATCTTTCAAAGTCTGGAGCTTTCATGATCCAATTTATAAGTCATGACGACACCTACTAAACTTTGCTAGTAGTAAGCTGAACCATAACCCAAAGCAAAATACAATGGGTTAACTTGGTGGAAAATGCCAATCAAGCAAAAACCAAGATTATATCTTGTAATTAAAAAAAGGTAATATAAATAGATAAGGGAAAATCGACAATGCAAAAATCCATTCCATGACCTGGTAAAGCCAACACAAAAGCATCTAGTAATAATACAACCCAGGTCTTAAAACATCAACATAATCCTATCTTGAAACTAAAGACTAGACATGGATAGATAGAAGGAAATGTGCAGCTCTTACTCAAAGATCTTACCTTATATCTGAAATCTAAAACGATATGATTGATGAATCAACGATAATAATTAGTACTTGGATTTGCACCAAAAAGGTACAAAAGTGTAATATGAGTACCAAAACCACGTGTACTCAGTGGGCATCATTGGCTGACTGAGCTAAATCATGATATAATTATGATAAAAAATGTAAGTAACATAATTAAGTCAAGGCAGAGAGAAACCTAAGCCAACTCTAACATTGTTGTTCATAAATAAGATAATAAACCAGAATAATAGCATAACATGACATAAAGGTTTAAAAACATTCAATTATAACTACAAAATTGACCCTCATAAGCCAATTAGTGTGAAAAGTAAATAGTTCGATGCAAGCCCCCATAGCCTGGTGGATATAAACAAAGTAACACAACCCACATCACCATTATCTTTCAACAATCAATATACCACTAAAATCTATTTATATGATGCCACATCATAATCGTTTCCCCATTTTTATACATAGCTATAATCACTAAGGTCAATATCACACCCTGATATCATTGTCTCATAATAAGTATATCATCATATTATAATGTGCATATTCGGACTAAAATTGGTAAACATAATCAACAACCAAACTTGAACTAATAAATATATTATCAATGTCATAATCATCCTCCAGACTTAAACTGGGTATATATCATTAATATCATAGTAATTCTCTAGACTTAAAAAAAATATATATCATTAATATCATAGTCACCCTCCGAACTCAAACCTGGTATATATAAATATATAAATATATTTAATAGTATCATCAAAAGCATAAGTAAAAGCATAATCAATAGACATCAACTTGCAACATCAACCATCATAACTATCAAGTGTCAAAACTTCTAAATATTACCTCAATAAGAATTTTCAAGGTGTATAACAAACATATAGGGGTATCAAGGCCAAACATAAATCTAGGCCTAAGGTAGGTCGAAGGGCCCACTTTTACTCTCTAAAATATATTCTAAGGCAAATTCTACCATGAACTAGGGTAAGATATCTAAATCAATTTTTAGATGACAACTAAGTTATTATTAGCCCTAAGATAGAAATTTTGCCTAAACATGAGCAACTAGATCAATTATGCCTAAATTATAATTTTTAGGCAACCTAAAAGGTCTATCTAACCCATGTATTGCCATTCATCATACCAATACCTAAAACCATCCCAAATCTTACATGATATCATAAACATACTATGAATTAGATTGATCTACAAGGAGGGTAAACCTAGTTTACCTAGACATCGAAGAAAGCTCAAAAGATACTCTAAATCACCATTTTCCTACAAAAAAAGCTTTCACAAGATGGAATACCATAAAAATCATAGTCTATTCATCAATACGAGAATAATGATACTCATATTGCACCTGTAACACCCCGATTTTCTGAACAAAAATACTACACCGTGCTTATGACCTCGAAGGACCACAAGCTAACCCAAGACTGATATCTGTACTTATATACAACATAATATACATAAAATATGGAAACATGAACATGAAAGGCCATAAGGTTCGAACTGAATAAACGTCTGATAATAAAATGCCTGAAAAAGGTATAACAATACCAAAATAAGTCATAAATACTAAAAATAATGAGATCTGAATATCTAATCTAACATGTCGTCTGAAAGACTCTAACTGAACTGAATAAGGATTTGAAGGAACATGCCTCCAACTAACTCCATCTAGAAACTAAATAGTAAATGTAGTAATAATCATATCATCCTCAAATGAGAAGGACTTACTGCAAACTCTGAACACTGGAATGCTACTGCTGATCTGGAGCTCGTGCCTCTGAACCTATGGTGTAACATAAAAGAAAGCACCATAACATAAATACATCAGTACATCTAAATTTACTGAGTATATGAGTGAGGTGGGATAAATGCAAAGGGTTATATGCATGAACAATGCTAACTAATATGAACGTGAGAATACATATATGCATAAACAACTATAACTGAACTCGTGATGATGCTGACTACTGAGTTTGAATGCTGACGACATGACTTTAGTATTATTGAGGTACTGAATAGATTATTGATTATTTCTGACAGTTCAAATTATGAAGAACTAGTTTGAATGACTGTGTCTAACAGTCCTGAAACTGAATACTGGTAACGTGAGCAATGAAAACTGATATAGTTGATATAACTGTAATGATCGGACTAATTGATATAACCAATACTGAGCGACTGTATCTGACAGTCTAAGTTCTGATGGAACTATCTGAGTTTCATTCTACTTGGAGTAACTAAATCTGAGATCAGTCCTATTTAGCGAGTGATCATGAGTATACTGATAATAAGGATGATTTGACTTAGTCTGAGATCAGTCCTATCTAGCGGGTGATCTTTAAATTTAATAATTCTGATACTGATTAATCATAGTTGAGATCAGTCCTAGCTAATGGGTGATCTTGAAGTCTATTTACAATGATAAGCATTGACTGTATCTAACAATACTAAATATGTACTACTAAGCTGAGTTGACTGTGTCTGAAAGCCCTGATTCTGTAACTAAAACTGTGGGATGTGTTCATCTAACTGGTATGCCCCAAGTTAAGGTAATTGGGGTCCAATCTCTGCCCTGACTGGAAGGGTTTCAGTACCACACCACCAGTAAAGACATCTGCTGTAGAGTCAGTCCTAATCTAGCGGGTGACTACTGAGATCAGTCCTATACATATAAATGTGCTAACGGGTGACCCCTGAGTATGTCAGTCCAATCTAACGGGTGACATATCGTTCCTACGCTGGCAACATAGTTCTGGAACTTAGGGATTGCTTCTAGGGATCTCAGTCCTATTATAGCGGGTGAGCCCCCATCCCTAGGTTCGCTCGGTGCTGAATCCTACTCCCATCTGAAAGACACTGAAATGAATAACTGGGCAGAACTAAATAACTTAACTAAACTGATACTGATTAAATGAACTGATACTAGTGGTATTATTTAGCGGAGCTAAAACTGAGTTTACTAGATTCAGATGACGAACGGAATATAATGAGTTCTGAGGACTGATTAAGAGTACTGAATTTACTATGATTTACTGTGATTACTGAGGTTACTGAGCACTGAGATTACTGAGAATACTGAACTACTGAGATTACTGAGTTTTCCTGAGTCACATGACTGAATGATTTCTATAGATCATGGCTTGACTAAGAGTATCATGAAAACATGACATGGCTCTAGGCACACAACTATATTTTTTGGGTACAATTACCCCCAGGACTCGATAGATGGAAACTGACACACATGACTGAATTGATCATAAGAGTACATTCCATAATCCACAATATCATAAATAAGGGATTTAATACTAAGCATGGT
Source organism: Capsicum pubescens (assembly GCA_030864215.1). Classification (NCBI taxonomy): domain Eukaryota; kingdom Viridiplantae; phylum Streptophyta; class Magnoliopsida; order Solanales; family Solanaceae; genus Capsicum; species Capsicum pubescens. Next base: position 117,264,066 of record CM061546.1, read on the forward strand.
TCTCAACAATCTGTTTCATGGAAGGGAATTTCATACAACATGTATATACTTGCATATCTTTCAATATCATGCTCATTACATATTATAACCACAATCCATAATATCATAACTTGGGGAATTTCATGAAGTACATGGGTATTATACATCTTGTACATGAGTGGGTTTTGCAAGTAAGCCTAGCATAATTCCATAAGACTAGTTAATGAGTAATCCAACAGTGTTCACAAGACACATTATCAACATGGATGACATTGAATCATAGAGGCCTATCATGAATCCTTCACTTAGTCACAATTTAGCTAAAATGCATGATTTCTAGTCTCTTAGGTATTTTATCAAACACCTTACATGCACTATTTAAGGCATAGGTGTATTCACAAACTTACACCACTTTAATCCACCCAAATTCATAGGTTTCAACTATATGATCACAATCTTCCTGGAAGTTCATCAAATTCCCACTCTATAACACAAACCACAAACAACAACATGAATACAACCATATCACCACAAAACATTCATGATTTTGTTATCAAAGATTGATTCATTCTTGAACTCCATGAACAAAAGGGATCCGTGGATGAACACTACGCATACCTTAATGGCGATGAAATTATTGAAAGATTGGACCTTCAAGCTTGATTATGCAACCCTAGTAGTTTTTCTCCTTCTTGTGCTCTTGTATGATGAATTTAAGATGTTAATAGGGTTGTAATGTGATTAGAATCTATAAATTTCGTGAGGTTAAGTATTAGGACATGTAAGGAGTGTTAAAAGACTTAATTATCCTCAAAATAACTCAAAAACTAAGTATTTTTTGTACCTGAAATCATAAGTGTGCATGGCACACCTCATCGCACATGCTAAGGTGTGCACTGCACATTCTATTGCATAAGCTAAGGTTTGCATTCCACATGCTATCGCACACTTGAGGGTGTGCACCGCTCAACCTGTCGCACACTTGTTCCAATAGCCATGTGCAATTGTTTATGTGTCGCACTCCTAATTTGCAGGGCCATAACTTCTTTCTCGGGTGTTGGATTTTTATAAAATTTGAATCGTTGGAAAGCTAATTCAATTCTCTAAAATTTGGTGGGTCTAAATCTGTCAAAATGTCACATATAAATTAAGTTATCTTCGTTCAAATGTCTCTCTTACAGAATCACACACTAAAACTTGATGGATCCCAAAAACTATTAGCTTGCCTTACTCTGAGAGACTCACATGAGCATCCTTAACACATCATAATCTATCTTATCACTAGAATACTTATTTTAAATCATGTACTCAAATATGAATCTCAAGATATAAGGTTTCATACGTAGGAGAACTGATTTATTTCCTAGCTTAGAAACATACGTGGTATTATAATATCTCCCCCTTGGGAACATTAGTCCTCGAATGATACTGGTTGAGATGAGAGAAAAGAAAACTTAAAAAAATATATAGCATGAATGACTGATCATGATTTCATGGCCGACATGACTGAAAACTGAGCATACCATACTGTACATGCATATCTGATGCATGGGTAACTGATTTATGAATGTAGGACTGAGTGTTCCGATAAACTGAGTTTCTCAAACTGAGAATGCATATCTGATGCTTAACTGATAAGTTGAATCCATACATATATGATGCATAATTATATGACTTATATGATACGTGAATGCATGATTGAAAGTACTGATAAGCTGATAATGAATATTTGATGCGTGAATACATGACTGAACTGACTCACGAACATGCGACTGAACATGCAATGGTAAAGGAACTAATATTGAACTGAAACATGAGAACATGACTGATTATGCTACGTGACATATGGACTGAACATTGTGAACTGAACAGAACCTTTGAATACTTGACTTACAACTGAGGTCTAACTTGAAGGTCAACTTCTAAGTACCCTCTATTCTAGACTGAATTCATTATGCAAGGAGAAATTGAAGGATCTAAGGCATGAGAGAGTTAAGAGAAAGTGGGTATCTCCCCCTTGGGACGCTATGTCCCTCTAAGAATGCTTACCTTACGGAGATACAGGGTGATGCACAGGGCATCTACAAACTAGATTATAACTAAACTTTGGGAGTCTGAAACTAATGCATGATACGAACTGAACTTGCAACTACTAGGAGGTTCTACCTTGAAATTTTTACATTCTCTGAGGTTTTGGATAGCATCAATAGATTCAAGGATGAGAAAATAAGATATACAAATCTGACTGCTCGATTGCTAGACTGACTTGCTGGCACGACATGAATACTGAAAGAAGAGAAATTGTTCCTAAAACATCTCGTATCCTCCTGCACATAAGTGTGGTGCACAACACACGCATGTAAAAGACTCTACTAGATGTGGCTTTCAGACTTCCTAGGACTCTATTGAACCTTAGGTTCTGATACCAAGTTTGTAACACCTCGATTTTATGAACCAAAATGCTACACGGTGCTCATGACCCTGAAGGACCACAAGCTAACCCATGACTGATATCTATACCTATATACTGCATAATATACATAAAATGCGGAAACATGAACATGCAACGACATAAGGTTTGAACTGAATAAACGTCTAATAACAAAATGTCTGAAAAAGGTATAACAATACCAAAAAAAGTTATAAATACTGAAAATAATGAGATTTGAATATCTAATCTGACATCTAGTCTAAAGCCTCTAACTGAACTGAATAAGGAGTTGAAGGAACATGTCTCTAACTAACTCCATCTAGTAACTAAATAGTAAATGTAGCAATAATCATATCATCCTCGAATGAGAAGGACTCACTGCAAACTCTGAATACTGGAATGCTACTACTGATCTAGAGCTCGTGCCTCTGAACCTATGGTATAACATAAGAGAAAGCACCATAGCGCAAATGCATCAGTACGTCTGAATGTACTGAGTATATGAGTGAGGTAGGCTAAATGCAAAGGGTTATATGCATGAACAATGCTAACTAATATGAACATGAGAGTACATACATGCATAAACAACTATAACTGAACTCGTGATGATGCTGACTACTGAGTTTGAATGCTGACGACATGACTTTAGTATTATTGAGGTACTGAATAGATTATTGATTATTTCTGACAGTTCAAATTATGAAGAACTAGTTTGAATGACTGTGTCTAACAGTCCTGAAACTGAATACTGGTAACGTGAGCAATGAAAACTAATATAGTTGATATAACTGTAATGATCGGACTAATTGATATAACCAATACTGAGCGATTGTATCTGACAGTCTAAGTTCTGATGGAACTATCTGAGTTTCATTCTACTTGGAGTAACTAAATCTGAGATCAGTCCTATTTAGCGAGTGATCATGAGTATACTGATAATAAGGATGATTTGACTTAGTCTGAGATCAGTCCTATCTAGCGGGTGATCTTTAAATTTAATAATTCTGATACTGATTAATCATAGTTGAGATCAGTCCTAGCTAATGGGTGATCTTGAAGTCTATTTACAATGATAAGCATTGACTGTATCTAATAATACTAAATCTGTACTACTAAGATGAGTTGACTATCTCTGAAAGCCCTGATTCTGTAACTGAAACTGTGGGATGTGTTCATCTAACCTACATTCCCCAAGCTAAGCTGACTGGGGTGCAATCTCTGCCCTGACTGGAAGGGTGTCCGTACCGCGTCACTAGTAAAGACATCTGCTGTGGAGTCAGTCCTAATCTAGAGGTTGACTCCTGGGATCAGTCCTATACATATAAATGTACTAACGAGTGACACCTGAGTATGTCAGTCCTATCAAGTTATCCTCGTTCAAAGGTCACTCTTGCGGAATCACACACTAAAACTTGATGGATCTCAAAAGCTATTAGCTTGCCTTACTCTGAGTTACTCACATGAGCATGCTTAACACATCATAAGCTATCTTATCGCTAGGATACTCATTGTAAATCATGTACTCAAATATGAATCACAGGATATGAGGTTTCATACGTAGGAGAACTGATTCATTTCCTAGCTTGGAAACATACGAGGTATTACAATATCTCCCCCTTGGGAACATTCATCCTCGAATGATACTGGTTTAGATGAGAGAAAAGACAACTTACATGAATATATAGCATGAATGAATGATCATGATTTCATGGATGACATGACTAAAAACTGAGCATATCATTCTGTACATGCATATCTGATGCATGGGTAGCTGATTTATGAATGTAGGACTGAGTGTTTGACTTAAGTTTTCTCCTAGTGGCCATTTGGAACTAGTAAAGACGTCAAAATAGAGAATTGACTCTAAAACTAAATAAATTTCCCAGTTACCAAAATATCAGTCCCAATAAGCCACAAATGACTTGGTGCAGCTATAGGAAAGTTCAAACGGTAAAAATAAGCATAAATATGAGAAATGAATTGAAGGGTCATTCTAGAAGTATAATCCTCAATTGTTGCATATGCACCACTCTACTCTGCTAATATACAAGGATGTCATTGATGAACACAATCACAAAAGAATCCAAATAAGGCTTGAACATATGGTTCATCAAATCCATAAACGTGGTTGGGGTGTTAGTCAACCTAAAAGACATTACTAGGAACTCATGATGACCATAATGGGTTATAAATGCTGTCTTTGGGATATCCTCAGTGCGAATCCTTAACCGATGGTAACCGAACCTCAAATCAATCTTAGAGAACACCGCTGCTCCCTGAAGGTTGTTAAACAAATCAACAATATAAGACATAGGATATCAGTTCTTCACCATCACCTTATTAAGCTGCCTCTAACTAATACACATACGTATGGAACTATCCTTCTTCTTCACAAACAACATAGGATCTCTCCAATAAGACACACTCAGTCAAATGAAACACTTACCAAGAAGATCCTAAAGCCAATAATTTATCTCCTTAATATTGGTAGGAACCATCACGTAAGGTTCCGTACAAATAGGTCATATGCATAGCTCAAGATCAATAACAAGCTCTTTTTTATGCTAGGAGGAAGGCCAGGTAGATCGGTAGAAAAAAACATCAGGAAACTCATGAACTATAAGAACAAATTAGAGTAATGGACTCTCTACACTAACATCATTAATATAAGCGAGATAAGACTCGCAACCCCTCAGAATAACCTTCCTAGAATATATATAAGAAATAATCCTTATCAACTAGTGCTAACTGCTCCCTGCTACACGATTGGGGTACGCCGTGCATGGCAAAGATAATGGTCTAACAAAACAATACATGACCGCATGATAGTGTGATAACCGGTCCATGCCCCGAATCATATCAAAATCAACCATGTCTAATAAAATAAGATCAATATGAGTATCAAGCTCTCAAACAGTCATAACACATGATCTGAAAACCCGATTCATTACTAAAGAATCATCCACAGGAATAGATACACATAGTGGCATAGATAATGAATGCCAAGGTAACTTTAACCATGGGGAATCATAAGCAGACATATAAGAACCATTGGATACCAAATCAAATAAAACAAAAGGCCTACAGATGACACACTAAGACCATACCTGCGATAACAACATTTAAAGAGTAAGCTTTAGGTCTAATATGTACGGCATACAACTGACCACGCCTGCCACCTTGCTGGGTTCCTGAATGATTTCCTCTCCTACCTTCCTGAGAACCTCCACGAGTACCCTGGGGACTACCCCTATGACCACACATACTACCTCCAGCTGATGCAGAACTGCCTAAATTAGTGGAATACTCTAAACTAAATGGACAATCACTCTAAAACTGGGGAACTCTCTCTTGAGATGATCAAAAGATCAACAATCATAATATGCCCCAAGCGTAGTATAGAAACTGGAAGATCCAACTAAACTGAAATAACCAACATAACTAGAATAATCAAAAGACGAACATCTGAAAGTGTGACCACTCCCTGGCCAAGAAGGTCACTGAAACTAGACATGCCTCCATTGGTAATTTAAAGTATTGCCTAAACTGGCCTACTATACTAACTTCGATGATTATACGTTTGATGTAGAGGGTACCTAAATTGAGAACTACTGAAACTACCCTAATATTGCAACTTTTTATTTCTTACCCCTTGGGTCTCGCAATGCATCTCCTTCATAATATGAGTATGATCAGAAACCTCAGCAATAGACCTACCCACAACAACAAAACTCTATGTACTCAGACGATGAGGAAGTCTCAATCCTCGAACAAAGTAACAAGCCCTATGATACTTAATAGTCAGAATAAAAGTAGTATGCCTATCCAACTCATGAAATTATGCCTTATACTCCATAATAGTCATAGATCCCTCCTCCAACCTTGAGAATTTATCTCTTAAATAATTCTTAAGACTGTGAGGCATATACTTCTATAATAAGGTCTCAGAGAACTGAGTCCATGTTAATGAGGGAGATCCATCTGTCCTGGAATCAAGATGACCTCTCCACCAATGTTGAGCTACTAAGTTCAACTAAAAGGTAGTGTAGTCTACACTGCAAGTCTCAATTATGCCTAAATTATGGAACCTATCCTCATAACCAATCAAGAACTCATACATATCCTTGCTGGTGTAAAGGAAAACATAGACAAAACTAATATAAAAAACCTACCAAACATCTTCTACTCCTAAACAAACATAGCAGGTTGGGCTACCACCGACTGGACAACTATAGGTTGGGAAACTACTAGTGTATGAGGACTTTTACCATGGGAGACATAACTAAAGGCTGTGCCCTTGCCTCAGTACCAATATGATCCATAGACTGTGCACCATCAAATGGAGCAAAACCAACCACTCCCAAAATCTGAACCAATGCATCCTTAAGCACTAAAGAGAAAATAAATCTTGGTAGAGCTTGGGCTGGTCCCTGTCCCACCATTGGTTGGGCCAGAAGAATCTCTGTATTAAGAGTAGGAATTAGTTCTGGTGAAGGCCGGACACATCCCTATATTATCCATGACCAGTAGGTCATCCACAAATAGCAATAGGATCCTAAGGCTCGATCTAGAGACCCTCATCACGTGTAGCAGTAGAATATATCCTAGCCAACTTTGAAAGAGTGAAACCAATAAAATATGTTAGAAAACAACTTAAAATCAAAGAACAAAATGAGAGAATTAAGTGAAGAACTTCTAAGAATGTCTTATAGCCTCGCGAATATAAGAAATGGAGGTCATCATTCGATCTGTGGGACTTTAGTTGACCCTTGCTCTTGTACCTAAAATACTGGTGAAACCTAGTTTCTGATACTAATTTTTATGACTCGATTTACAAGTCATGAGGGCACCTACTTTATCCCAACAGTAGGTAATACAAACCATAGCCCAAAGATCCACATAATGGGCTAACATAGTGGGAATTGGCCTAAAAGACAAAAATTAATATTTAAAGGGTTAAAAAGAGCAATAAAGCAGTTATAGCAGTCTCATAAATAAATAAAAAGCAACAACCATCACAAGAATCAGTAATATCGATACACGGGTTACTATAACTAAATTGTAAGTACTGAATAGTAAAATATAATATGCCTAAAAAATAAAAGACCAGACATGGATAAATGGAAGGAAAAGGGCAACTCCAACTTCAAGAGCTCACCCTATCTCGAAAATTAACTCAACATAACCGTCGAATCAGTGGTGGCTACTAGTACTTGAATCTACTCCAAAAAGATACAACGTTGTAGTATAAATACAAAAACCATATGTACTCAATAGGAATCATTAGAAGACTGAGCTAAATCATGATATAAGTATGAAAAGACACAAGATAAATTAGCTAAGTAAAGGTAAAAGGGACAAACCTAGAAATACTCTCCAACATTGTTATGTATAGATAAATAAAATATGAAAAAGTAATGTAAAGATCACACAAATATAACTACTAATTTGTCCCCTATAAGACAATAAGTGTGGAAAATTAAATAACCCAACGCAGGCCCCCATAATGTTGGAGGGTATAATCAAGAGAAATAAATAAATGAAGATCCATAACTCTACCGAATATCAACTATAACCATCAACTGTCCATACCGAATCATATCATTCCCAACTCCCAATGCTAGAATTAAATCGGAACTCATATCTTCTTTATCATAACATCCTCAATAGTATCATCATTATAATATCCTCAATAGTATCTTCATCGTAACACCATTTGTCGGGCTTGAATCAAAACTCATATTATAAATATCATCATCAAGTGTTGGACTTGAATCGAAACTCATAGTATCAATATTATCATCAACTGCTAGACTTGAATCTGAACTCATATAAATAGCCCATAACCATATGCCGTAACAATAAACCATATAAGTTAGCTATACCAATAAACCATTAAATTTTACATGGAATTAGCACCAACTTCCAATACCAAACTAGAATACTCATTAAATATCCAATCTTATCTAAGTCCTAAAATAATCACTAATAAGGGTAAAACATTAACAAATAGGTTTACAAAAGTTAACACAAGTCTTGGCCTAAGGTGGACCGAAGGGGTCCACTTCTAGTCCCCGATATTTATTTCTAGAAAAATTCTACTCCAGACTAGGCTAAGGTATCTAAACTTATTTCTAGATGTTAAATAAGCCTTAATTATCCCTAATATAGAAATTCTCCCTAAACATGAGCAACTAAGTCAATTATGCCTAAATTATGATTTAAAGATAGCCTAAACTATCCAACTAACCCAAATATTATAAATCATACCTCTAACACCTAAATTACATCCCATATCTAGCATGCTATTATAATCATACTATGAAATAGCTCAATATATAAAGAGGGTAAACCTAGCCTACGTGAACGCCAAAGAAAAGCCCATAGAATCTGCTAAAGCACCGATTTTCCTTTTCGAGAAGCTTCCACAAAATCCCATGCTATTAAAATCACAATCTACTCGTCAAAACAATAACAATGATACCCATATTGCACTATTATTCTTGGGTACGAAATCACATAAAAATCCCATGTGGGGCCCATTTCTAGAATCTCTTTTTCCAAATCAACACAACGTCCCTCCATGCTCAAGGAACATTCACCTTAAAAAATGGGTAAATTTCAAGCTCTAATCGTGCCACAATAAAGTTACCAATACTTTAGGAATTTTAGAAAAAGATGGAGGAATTAATCATGAAATTAATGACATCTTACCACAAATTCGATGAAGAACCGCAACGCTCCAAAATCACCCACAATTGATTCTCCTAAATATTCCCACTTTATAGGACTTAATATTCTAGAGAATGGTTGAACAATAGTGAAAACCTAAATTTCCAGCCACAATAGCTGATGAAAATTTAAAAAATCCAACATGCAATCAACGATGATAACAAAAATCCATCAAGATTCAAACAAATTTCAACTTAAAAATAAAGATTTTCAGTAAAATCAAGCCAAGCCGTATTTATCAAAAAATTCCAAAATTTTCTATCTAAAATCAAATCAATCAACACAAATTAAAAAAACAAAAATGCAAAAAGAACCCACCAATATGGAGCACTAACAAATCAAAATATGGAGAGAACTTAACTAAATTAGAAGATAAATGAAATTTGAGATTTGGAGAGGAGAAAACTCATTAATGGATCTTTGGATAAGATATAGCGGGAAGGTCGAAGAGGTAAAGAGAGTGAAGAGTGAGAAAATTAACCGAAGAGTATTTTAAGTAAAAGTGGGGGAGAGGTGAAAGTATTTTAAATAATACTTAAGGCGTGGTAGTAACTACTCAAAATTTACAAATGGACACATGCTCCACACCTTTTCTATTTTCTCTTCTCAAACTTTAAAAAATAAGTTAGAAAGGAAATTGGCATCTCCTTTCTCAGTTAATTTTGGAAAGTATCTCTTTTCCTAAATCTTCCCAACTTACAAAATTAATTCTATGTAGTCTTTTAAAATATACAACTCATTGAATCTTCTTTGCTAGGGTGAACCATTCATGGTGGTCCACACATTTTGGCATGTACTTCTCCTAGCAATTTTGTGGCTTTAATGGCATACACAAATCATAGGAATACCAAGTCTTGAAACCTCCTATGAATGATTTCTCCATTTATAAAGAAACTATTGTCCATATAGTGTATAATGTGCAAGTTACTCTTTTGGAATTATCTCCAATAAATCAATGCAACATTGATCCAAATATTGTATTAAAAAATGTATTGTAGCTAAAGCATTAAATAATTCATTTTGTATGCTCGAGATGTGTTTTGAACTTGATCATTTTGAACCCATTATATAAATCTTGCTCTAGTTCCATATCTAGCATGATCTTTAGTTCCACAATGAGTTTCTTGTCATGTGTTTTGGGTTAACTAATGCTGCCATAGCATTTATGGATCTTATGACTATGGTGTTTAAGCCAAACATCAATATGTTTGTGTCACGGCTCAATTTATGAGTCATTATAGAACCTACTTTACCCGCCAATAGGTATTCCAGACTGTAGCCCAGAGCTATAAACAATGGACTAATTTGGTGAGGAAAGGGCCTAGATGCCTAAAATCAACAATTTAAGATTTATAATAACAATTAGATAGTGATGATTGTTTAGAAAATAAATCAAAACATCAAAAACTATCACGACCCGAGAGTACCCCCTAGCTGTAACACGTTGCTTAGAATCACAAGTGATCCCAAGCTAACCCATGAACTTGCATGATACTTGAACAACTGATTTAGAATAAATAAAATAGCTAAATTTGTTGTGCGGAAACATAATCATGACATAATATAGATAAAGAAAATACTGATAAATTTTACAACCTAATAAAACTGACTTAATTTGCTATGCATGCATAATCTGAAGTAACCATGAACTTGTAAACTGAGGTATTTAATATGAAATAACACTGGTGGGTTTGTTATAAAAATGATAATACGAGTATGGGGGTATAATCATGGTTCTGACTGACTTGTAACTTGAAATTCTAAAATCATGTAAAAACACCTAGATATCGGGTGTTTATAACCCGCCAACACTGAATGATCCATAAAATATGATATTAACGCTTAAGACTGTAGTATGGAAATCATAATTCAAAGATCCAAAATATAAAAATCTCAACAAGTAAGTGATGAGCATGAACGTGAACATGAGAACGCATTAAACATGAATAAACAATATGATTACATGGCTAAGTTCATAATTCGATCTGAACAAGAAATGGGAAATCTATACTTAAAGCATGAGATAACCTAACTTTTAATGGAATCATATATGGACATGAATTAAATTCAAACTGCTAAGGAAAAACATGAATCAAATTCATGTTGAACATGTGAAATTCCATAATGAAGTAATCAAAGTAATAAAATTTAAAACCAAATATCAAACTTGTACTTTAAAACATCAATAAGTATAACTCTTATGCTCTTTAGTCCCTTAAATCAAATGATAATGCTATGTTTTCAACACATGAGGATTTGGGAATGAACCCTAACTTAAAATATATAAATTCAACTTGAAATTCATACTTTCTGGCACAAGGATGAAAGATTAACCTTGTTCAAAACCCCACATACCTTAATTGAATGAATTCTTGAAGAAACTTGAAATTGGAACTTGAACCCTTGAATTATCGAGGAAGAAAGCTTGAATCTTGGGACTTGAATGATGAACTTGTGAAAGAAACTCTATTCTTGATATTTTCTTAAAGATATTGAACTTGGAAGCTTGAATTCTCGATGAAAAACTTGAATTTGGAGCTTGGTTACTTGAAATCTTGGAAAGAAAGTTGAATCTTTTGTTCTTGAGAAGGGGAAGGTTTTTACATGAGAAATTTTGAATAATATGGGCAACTTATACCCTTTGGGGTGTTATAATTCCCGCCTTGGATGTTAGGGTTTAAGGGGAAAGGACCAAAGTGCCTATTGACCCTTAAAAAGCTGAAACAGTGAATAAATAGACCCCGCATCGCACGCCTTAGTCTGGGGGAGTAGCCCCTGTTCCGCCCACCTTGTCCTGGGGGAATAACCCTCATGGCCAACATTACTAGGTCATGCGATGATTGTTGATCCTTTTTCTATCTCTTAGAATATTGTGACAATTTAATTGCTATTTAAAGTCTTTAAATGTTTGTTCTCATCTTTTAGGCTATTTTTCCACCAAGTCAGACCATTGCATGTAGATCCAAGCTATGATTTTGATTACCTACTGGAGGAATAAATATGGTGCTATCATGACTCAAAAATTAGGTCACGTCAGTATTCTATCCGTATGAAGGACGTTGCTTTAGTATATTGATGCTTTGTCGCTCTTGGTTGTATTGTGTGGTTAATTGTGATGGCATGCATACTTTTAGGCATATTCATGGTGACTTAGTGGTACGGTTCCAACCAAAACCATGCTTTTACTAGTGTTTTCTGAAAAGAGAATTTATTGCCACTATTTAATTTTTTAGCAGATTCTTTTATAACGGAAATTGTACCACCTTGGTTAATTATTTATGAGCTTTTAGAACAAAAGATGCTGTTTTGGAAATTATATCAAGATTGATTTTGGTCTGTGGTTTTTCCACTCTTTTACCACTAATGTTTAATTTGGTTGAGAGAGAGTTTGATCATTTTTATGCTATAATGTTGATTTAGTCTTAGAGTTAATCTCGAGCAATGGATTCACAGACTTACATTCTTTTAGTCATGGTTAGAGTCTGTGCATTTACCATATAAAAATCTCTAGGTGATATAGATTTATTGTGATGATTGTTGGAAGTCCTGGATCAGGACATGGCAGTGTATATGGATATTCTCGAATCCTTTAGGGTCCCTTTCATCAATAAGCCACAGTGGAAGAGAGGAAAGGTCATTGTAGGTCCTACCTTTAGGAGTTGTTTAGCTAGAAAAGGTGTATACACTTGGTGAATTATGGTACTCGGATCAAATATGTCCTTTTATTCTTCTAGGCAAAGGCAAAGAAAGAAGAAAAACATTCATTTCAAAAGTATGAGGTGAGAAAAAAACATATAAGAAAGAGTTTTGAAGAAAGCTATGGGAAAGTCAAATCATTTTTTTTCATGACGTATATGTATTCTTGGCCATGTATACTATTATATAACCTTCTTTTGTTCTTCCTTTGTATATTTACCAGTAATATATGGTATTGCACTTTAGTTCCTGAATACTATTAGGATAGGATGGGTTTATCTTTATTGCTCCCGTAGCATTATCATGTTTAGCTTCTTGGATAGTTTCCTGTATTTTAAATTCCTTCTTTACATGTTATTTATGCTTGGATTATGTTTACAACACAGTTTGCCGATGCTTACTGAGTACCACGTGTTTGGCACTCATATTATACTTCTTCTTTTTGCATATCATAGTATGAGTTCTCTCCATTATTATATGTATAATGTGAAGCAACTACAAATTAGTGATTTAGTCTAAGATCCTAACTTTGGGGTATTACTACTCTCTCTATCTCATTAATCAGGTTGATCTCTATGTTGCATTCAAAGATGAATTGTACTTATAATTACTCCATATTTCACTTTATACACATACTATATTAGAAGCTCTTTAATGACTTCACTATGTCTTGGAGTTGATGTATGTATATACAAATCTTTTTATCATATTCATTCACTTGCTTTCTTTTATCTCTTTTGATAGTTTGTTACTAGCTATTTTGAATAATAGTTGGCTTACCTACTGGTGGGTTATGGTATGTGCCATCCTTACATAAGAAATTAGGTCATGATAAATTGGTATCAAAGACAGGTTTACTTGTGTGTTGGTACAAGAGCTAAGTATCAAGTAGAGTACTATATATCGGTTTGAAGACATCTGTATCCTATCTCCAAGAGGCTATAAGACATTAATATGATAGCCAACCTCAACTTAGGCTATTTGCCTAAGTCAAAGTGCTTAGTGTCCAAGGAGGACCAGGGACAAAATAGGTTCATTATGATATATATGGGAAGGTGATGGGTGTCATAAAAAGAAATAGGCATTCAGTCTCAAAATTAGGATCAAGGGATATTATTCACACATGGAAAGTCATTTAGGCTAAAAGTGGACTAATATCAACAATGGCCTATGATCCTTTCCTAACCGCTATCCTACAACTAGGGCAAGACCAACCGGGTAAGTAGAAGTATTTAACACACAACGGGAACTAGGTAGTATCTCACACACACATGGCATAAAGGTACATCACAAGCTACAACCCATTTTATTCATGAAATTGTTAGCAGTGATTATCGTGTACCTAATACTAATGCCATAAAAATATTCACAAAGTCACATATAGATGCTCATCACACAATTATTGGATAGACAATTGGAGAGGTATTTATCATTGCAAGAAAAATTAACAAAAATATATCAACTGTCCTAGATACTTATTTTCCCCCCAGTTAACCATAACATATCACAAAACAAACACAATATGCCTAAACATGCTGGATCTACTAGGAACAAGACTCCGGAAAAAAGAGGCACGACAACAAAAACCCCAAGAGGACATCAACACCCACAAGTAGCCCTACCCTCAACTTAAAATCATGAAATGTCCCAAATTCATCAAACCAAAACAAGAGAGTTAGAAACATACCTGTGGTACCATGGGTCTGAAGATCTAATGTCAATCTCATAATACAAATACAAACAACAAAATACCTTGGGTTGCCTCCCAAGAACCACCTAATTTAGTGCCGCGGTACGACTCAGTTATCTTGACCACTCAGACTTCATCAAGATACCTTGTTGACAATTATTTATGTCTCCACTTGGAGGATTTAAAACATCAACTCAACTTTTAATCAATACATCTTTGAGGCGCATTGGGCAAACATATCTATACAATGACAATTCCTGTATCTCGCCACTTTGATGACTTGAATCTCTTACCCAATTTTGTATCAAAATTTTATGTGGGCTTATTTGGCAACGGTGAGAATCATAAATAGACACTAAATGGACATCGATATTTAAGCTTCTTGGCCTTCATGATTGGGGTTTTAGTATACCCTTTTAGAAGGACAAACTCCAAAATGTAAGAATCTTCCTCCTCATTTTCAAAATTCATCATTTGCTTGGGTGATTCGACTTTCATCATATCCACCAAGCATAATTTTGAAAAGTGGTTCAAATGAGGACTAGCTCTCAATTTTGGAGTAGCATCCCTATTAGTATTTTTACTCTGAAATGGACTAGAGTCTTCACAAGGATTGTGCTTGATTTCTTATTTGGACTCTAGTACCATCTCCTTGTCTTTGGCATCTTCATTCATAAATGGTTTGGTTAGTTGGGAAGTCACTGGGGGTTGCTTAACATAAAAATCATTATCAACATCAGATTCTTGCTCCTCATCTTCACACTCGTCCATTATGTTAAATCATTCCACATGCAAGATATCATCTAAACATAATGTGGAAAAGTGCTTTGAATGCTTGACCTCTATATCCATATCCTCTATAATTTTTCTTTTCTCATTATTTGCCCTTATGTCTTGATGCATATCATGTATGATATTATTAATTGTGTCCACACACTCCAACATTAGTTAAAGAATGGATTCAATGCCACTCTTTCTGGTGCTTCTTTCTTCCTATTCTTAACCATAAGACCTATCAAAATCATAAGAAGAACTAGAATTTGGGTTAGCATACCGGGGAGAAGGGGCATTTGGGCAATCACTCCAATGTCCATATTGAACACCACAAAACAAAAAATCATACTCTCGGTAGGATGGAGATGATGCACACATCTCTCTTTAGGGAGCATATCTACAATCTTGCCTAAAACAAGGTCCATCATAATATGGACAAGGATCATCAAGATAAGATTTTCAACCACCAAGCTCATGTTCATTCCATGATGCCATAGTAATAAGTAAAATAAAATAAAAATCTACCTAACTCAAGAAATAAAATAAAACTAAAAACAAATATTTACAAGTTTGAATTCAAGCAAGTAGGCTAAAATTCCAAACCAACTCAATACGCCAAATTGTTCCCCAACAACGGTGCCATTTTTGATAACACTAAACTTACACTTCAATTTAGTGCAAGACGATCATCATAAATATATTTATCCAACTTTGGAGTAGGGGTAGAATCCACAGGGAACAATGTGAGTGGTGATTAAATTAGTTTGAAACTAAAGCTACAAGTTAAATTCAAACAAATGATACGAAAAGATAAAATGGGTTTTTTTATGATCAACAAATAATTGTTGGTCACTTTAGTTTCAGTATTTATAAATCAAGAGTTTATTAAAAAACCAGAATTATGTTCACTAGGGCTTCCGGTACATAACAGATGCTAAAAGTGGTTCAAGATTCTCACGGTGGGTAGGATAACAAACTATCTTTATCGATGTTATGCTTAAATGTCTCTCGACCTACTTATGCGTTTAATTCTCTAATCCTCTCGTACTTAGGGAATTTCTATCTACTGCCCAGATTTTACCTTGGGTTAACCAACCTGGTTACAACGCTGATTATTAAACAAAGTATTTCTGAGTCCCTGTTGATAATTCACTTCCTACTATATTTGATTTCTTTCTCAAGAAAATCAAAGCAGGTGTGTCTACTATTTGCAACCAACAGACATTAATTAAAACTTTAGAATTATCATGAAATCTTACCACCTTTTGAATCTTCAACACTTAGCACCTTATCAAGACCTAAACCTAGATCCCATACTTTAGGTTAAAGGAATTTAGCCGCTCATGATGTAATAATCA
This sequence comes from Capsicum pubescens, assembly GCA_030864215.1. Classification (NCBI taxonomy): domain Eukaryota; kingdom Viridiplantae; phylum Streptophyta; class Magnoliopsida; order Solanales; family Solanaceae; genus Capsicum; species Capsicum pubescens. The sequence continues at coordinate 117,280,726 of CM061546.1, forward strand.
AAGAAACTAGTTGAATTCTTGATTTGAAAGATAAACTTACCACAAGATGAATAGAAACTAGAGATTCTCAGATTAAATAACAATGGAAATCCCAAAATAACGATAATAATCTCTTCAAAGTATTTGATTTTTCAAGCCAAGAAACTCGAGAGAGAAAATATCAATTAACGTCTCTTAAAACTCAAGTACCAAGCCCCTAGAAAAACCCTAAATAATGCTTTTTATAGTTAATACTAAATAAGAAAATAAAATCACAATGTTCAGAAAATCCTTCGGAATAAGTGACGACATTGGTGTTGGCGTGTCAGGGTCCTGACGACTTATCAAGAATGTCATCAAGCCCTCCAGCATTCTTGGCATCTTCTTCTTTAACTGAAAACAAAGTTTGTTGACTTATCAGTTACGTGACGACATATCAGAAATGTCGTCACTTCTTCATTCAAAATTTGATTCTCTACCTACACTTGATGACAACTCTGACTCCTTATCACAGTTCTGATGACATGTTAGAAATGTCATCATAGTTTTACTTTAATCCTTCTAACACTGCAACACCTGGCGTGATTTCTGATCAATTATCACAGGGATGACGACTTATCAGGAATCTCGTCATCCACACTTCCAGTTCTTTTGCATCAGTTATCATCTCTTTTGCTTCCATTTCCTTAAATTTCCCATGCATCATGACTTTTACAATAATTATTAAGTAAAATAATATAATACTACAAAAGTTGCTTAAGACTTTCCAATTATTCTCCATTAAAAGCCTTAAATATGTTAGCATCTGCTCACACATCAAACCTCAATTTTAATCTAGGGGACCTTTGATTTGTGTCCTAAGGCTTCCAAACTCATTTAGGCTATTGACCAAAAATTGATAAAAATAACCGATAGGTATGGGGCCCAGTTTTTGTTGTAAAGACCTGGGATCAAAGTTTTGACTGCGAAATTGGGTCAAAAACGTCAAATTTTATAGGGTAGCATAATTTATTTGTATTTAGGGGATTCTGGATGAATCTCCAAGGGTTAGTGGAGACTTAAAATTTTTAAGTCCTTAGTTGGTGCATAACTCAGCTGGTGTATCCGCTTAAGCACCACTTGGGATGCTTAAGCGGAGGATGCTTAAGCTCCTAGCTGATCCCTTATATGACCAGGCTTCTATCTGGTAGGACGCTTAAGAGGAGCCTAGTCTTCTTGATTAAGTAATGTGTATAAACATGGGCATGTACCGCTTAAATGGTACTTGTCCACTTAAGCAGTCTAGTTTTCTCTTAATTGGCACTTGGGTGGCATTAAATACCCCCCTTAGCATAATTTTCTCCCCATTATCTTCTAAAATTTTAGGATCTTGGAGACCTAAAGAGTTTTGAAAATTGAGAAAACATGTAGTAGGTTATTTTAGAGTGTTTGTGAGTTTGGATTACTCATTTCATCCTGGAATTCTTTGTAAGTTTCCATTGATTTCATGATTAATTTCTCTATTTTTGCCCAAAATCCCTAGGTTATTGGTTGGTTTATTTTAGCACCATTTGAGTTTAGAATTTACCTATTTTTTAGGGTAAATGCTCTTTGAGCATAAGGAGACGTGTTGACAATTTCGAAAGTGCATTCCGCAAGCAGGTCCAATATGGTATTTTTATTTAATTTTGGATCCAAAGCTTAAAAATGCAATATGGGTGCCATTATTATCATACTAATGAGTAGATTATCATTTTGATATCGCGACAAAGTGCAAAAGCTTCTCAGAGGGGAAAATCGACAATTTAATGGATTTCATTAGGCTTTCTTTGATGTTCAAGTAGGCTAGGTTTACCTATCTCATAAATTGGGCTAATTTGTAGTATATTTATGATAATGTGCTAGATACGTGTTAGGAATTAGGTCTTGGAAATATATTTAGTATAATTTGGATCTTCTAGCCGATTAAATAACCATAATATAGGCATAATTGACTTAGTTACTCATTTTTGGATGGAATTGCAATCTTAGGACTAAAATGTGGCTTTTTTAATATCTAGTAGTGAATTTAGAAACCTTATACTTGTTTGGGGTAGAATTTGCTTTAGAATGGATTTTAGAGATTAGAAGTGGGCCCCTCTAGCGCACCTTTGGCGAACACTATTATTAGCTCCTTCTAGACTATATAAACGTGTGACATCTTCTCAAAGTATGTTATAGATATTGAAGAGTTTAGATATATGTTGCCTTTAACTATATAAATACTTGGTTAATGATATTTGTTTTGGTTTGAGTCCAGCTAATTATGATATTGAGTTTTGATTCAAGTATGGTAGATGATGATTTTGACTTTTGGTTCAAGTTAGGCAAATAATGATATGAGTTCTAGTTCAAGTTCGGCATTGAGAGGTTATTTATGATATTTTTACAGTATGAAAGGATCACAGTTATGATTTTGAGATATGGTTACTAGTCTAATTCCAGTGATGTCTTATCTTTGATTACACCCTCCAATCTTATGGTAGCCCACATTGGGTTATTTATTTTTCAGTACTTGCTAAATTATGGGGGTCAGTTTTATGGTAATTTGTAATGTTTCTTTCACATTATTGTTTTCCCATTATTTAATTAAAGTGATTGGATTATTATTCTAAGTTTTCCCTCTTACCTTGACTTAGCTTATTTATCTTGCATTATTATAAATATATTATGATTTTGCTCGGTCTGTTGATGATGCCTACTGAGTAACCATAGATTTGGTACTCATACTTTACTTTTCTACCTTTTTGGTGCAAATCTAAATACTAACGGCCACCATTGACACCACAGTCATGCTGATTAGAGTTTAGAGACAGGGTGATCTCTCAGAATCAGAGTTGACCATTTCTCATTCTTCTATTTTTTTCTCGGTCTTTTCATATTTTGAGACTGATGTATATTTGAGTAGGATAGTACTCAAACACTTTTGATTTAATTGATCTTGTACCAATACTTCTAGGTCGTGGGATGTTATTATTTCTAATATTTATCTTTGTCTTATTATTATTCTATGATTTGTTATTTGTAAGCCTTTAGATACATATTTCCAACTTTTAGGCCATTTTTCACTAAATTAGCCTATTGCTTATAGCTTCGAGCTATTTTTTGGCTTACCTACTGGTGGGATAAAGTAGGTGCCATCATGACTTGTAAATTGGGTTGTGATAGGTAAATTGTTAAGAAAGTATCCCTATCTTGAGGTTATTATTCATTTAAATCATCTAGATCTGTCTTATTGAGATGTGGTGCCTTCAATTTGTTTTAGTGCTCTTAGTTCCACAGTTGATGATTCAGACGCTCAATCCGAGTTTGGACTCGCTCAAATTCATACTTCTTCAGGCACATCAGGTTTATGACTTTGGATTTCCATCATGATTAGTGCCACCTTTAACTCCTATCTATTAATTTATGTTTGAGTTGAATTGGGGTTTTAATACCCAACGATGACTATATGCCTTCATATTTTTGTATTAGTTGTTGCATGCCTTGGTGTAGATTTCATATATATGTGACCTCCCTCATAGATGATATTTTTAGAAGTGGATTGAGTGGATTGATATGGTATTTTCCTTAGGATGTATTATTTGTGTTAAAGTCTTTTTCCTTTGGCATTATGGCCTTGTTATGACATTAGAGTGGTATTTTGTTATGTTTTCCATTTTTGGTGCCTTTTGCGGCTTATGTTGTTGTTGTTGATATTATTTTGGTGGTTATTGGTTGACTCTTGATAGATATCTAGATTGGGGAGTTATCTAGTTAGAATCCATTTCCTAGTGATTCTAATCGTTGGCCTAGGCGGCTTACTCCAATGTTGATTCTCTTTCTCTTTTAGTGAGGTTAGATTGAGTATTAAGTGGATTGTGAAAAGAAAGGTAGGTTTTGACTTCTGTGGATCTATTGTTATTCTTGTATTGACAACTCATTTCTGTGGTACATTTTAGAGATTGATCAGTTTGAGTTTTGCCCTTTTGATTTAGCGAGTTCATTTCCTTGTAGTGGTCTTCATCTTGGCATTAGTGTTTTTTTAGGAACTTCTTTTTTTCAATGATGTGGTTCATGATTTAGTTGAGTTAGCATGGTATAATATGGTGGATTTAGAAACTCTTTAATTTGGCAATTTATTCAGCCTGATATCACTCTGTGCTTTTCCTTGGTGATATGTGTCTATAGGTATTCATAGTCGTAGATTGAGTATTGGATTGACTAGTTTTAGTACTTTTCATATCCTCAGAAATTTGGCTAATTTTAGTACTTTTCATTTATCGGGTATTCATGTGCAACTTTTCATATGCACAGTTGCCAGTTATAACACAGAGTTGCTTAAGGTTTGGCTAATTTTAGTACTTTTGATATCTTCGACGTGTTCTCAGTTATACTTGATGCTTTATGTAATGTCCAAAAATCTGATCCCGAGATGTCATATGGTGTTCAAGACTATAAGTAGCCTTAAGCTAACCTTGTATTCCTTCTACTAGATATAAATCTCATAATCAAGTTAATATAGACATAAAAGTCATACTGAATGCGGAAACTATCTGAAATAACTAAGAATAATCTAAATATAATATATGAAACATCAATACTGAATAAGCTGAATGACAACAAGTAGTCTGACAAGCCTCTACTACTAATATCTAGATAGTCACTAGGACAAACCCCCAGCTAACTCAAACTGTATGAAAATAATACTAAATCATGTAAACTGATAAGCTGCAAAATCGGAGTGAACAAGTCCACAAACTATGAGGACTCACCAACTGTAGGATGTAGATGGAGATGCTTAGACTACTCACGCTGATGATGCTGAGCACCTGAACCTACATTATGAGACAATGTAGCACTTAGAAATATATGTGGTTTAGTACTTTGAGGATGTACTGAGTATATGGGGGTGAAATGCATAAGTAAAACATCATCTCATCATCATCATTTATAAAATAATACATGCTAAATGTAAATGACTCACATAAGCTAGAATATCTGAAATAATGAAATCATGAATAATTAATCAATCATACTTTGTAAATCTGGTGATTCATAACATTTAGTTCTGAAATCTATACGTGTATTCTGTTTGTAAATCATATTGTCTAAGTGTAGAAAGAGCTAACTTCTGAAAGCTGAAATCTAAAACTCAAGTATGTAACTGTTATCTTTCTATAATGCATAATCTGAGTAAACTCTGAGGCTTTACACTTAGTTTTCGGACAATCTTTACTATTAAGATATATGAAAAACACTTTATCTTAAGGAAGGTTCTCTTAACTGACATAAACCATGGGAGCTACATGAAGTTCAACGTCTCGTCCTCCTAAGGAAGAAACCCCACGTTGGGGAGAGGTGTCATACTCTTGCCAGGGAGTATAACCTACTTTCCATGTGATTGATCACAAGCTACAACTGTCATCCATATAGAAATAGGAATAATCTCAAAATCTATACCTACGTTGGCTACTTAGTTCTGTGGAAGATAGGGCACGCTAATCCCATAATTCCCGCTCGACGCTAAATACTACTCCCTTTTTATTTGCAATGCTCATCTTGTTGGAAATCATCTTTAAAACTAGAATAAGGGTTTATCTAAAACCAATATGCATCCATCTAATAAAATCTGTAAATAAAGATGATCTAAATTATGTAATTTGTAATAATCCGATAAGTGGATTCCATAGCTAATTTGAAAATCGAAAGATCAAAGATTTACTAAAAATTTGTAAATAATCTACTCGTAAGATGCTTAAAGCATCATCTTTCTTGAAATAATAACATTCAATCTTGGGGTAGTAACCCATGATTCAATATCATGTTAAAACATCATAAAAATCATGCTTGATATTGAAAACAATGATAATTCATCTCAAAATGTGTAAATTACTACAATAGGCATGAAAATATGAAAATAGACATGTAATTCAACTTAAAAAATGCTTGAAATATCAGAATCTTGCAAAGAGAAATAGTGGGTATGAACCCTAATTTAAAATCCATGTATAAACATCCAATATTATATGATTTGAAATTAAAAAGCTTAGTTTAGTACACAAGGATGAAAGAAGATCCTAGTTCATAAACCCCACATACCTTGATAGATCATTAGATGAAGAAACTTGAATTATTGATTCCTAATTGAGTTCTTGGAGAAGGATTATTGATTATCTTGACTTGGGAATCTTTAATCTTAAGCTTTCTTTGAGAATTAATGGAGGATTTTTGATTTCTTGGAGAAGAGGTTTTAGAGCTCTAGGGTTTTGCTTTTGAAGAGAATGATGAATAATGAGCACAAAGTGCTTTCAATATGATTAATCTTGTGTTTTGAACAGATTTGGGGCCTTGGGAATTGACCAAAATACGCTTTTGAAACTTCTAGACGAAACTGGAAAACATAACATTTTTCCAATTTGGGTGGCCACCACGACGCGCCACAATTACGGTGGCTCACTGGAAATAGGGTAATTGGGAAGTGGGATGACTCCGTGATGCGCCACCATCATGGTGCCCCTTTGGAATGCCATCTTGGCCTCTGTCGCGATGCGCCAACATTGCGTTGGGTTACTGGAAATCGACAACTGGGAAATTGGCCCTCTCTGCAATGCGCCAATATCACGTTGGTCTACTAAAATGGGACAATTGGAAATTTGGGCTTCTCTGTGATGTGTGGCTATCACAGAGGACCACTGGAATTTGACAATCATCATTTTATCCACCTCCGTGATGCGCCAAGTGCCTAGGTGGCACACTTATACTTAAAAATGCTCTAACTCCTCAACCGACTATCGGAATTGGACGAATTTGGTAACGATGGAAAGTTATTTCTTAACATTATAGGAATGAATTCAAGCTAGGAAAAGTTTAGGGTATTACAATATCTCCCCCTTGGGAACACTCGTCCTCGAATGTGGCTAAATAAGATAAAAAATACTAAAAAATCTGAGGCTATAAACTATCATGCACAACTGAAATAAACTGAATAACTTAATCTTAATTAAAATAAGCTACTGAACTCATCTGATAGTGCATGAATTCTCATGAAGATAACTATATATAGCTTAATATGAAACTGGAAAAGAACTGAATGAAGGAAAACTATTACCTTTTGCTGAATTTGAGTTTGTGGAGAAGAGATGAGGATACTTGTTACGCATGCCTTCTTTTGCTTCCCAAGTAGCACCCTCACCGGACTGATTTCACCACAGAACTTTGACCAAGGGAACTTTTTTTTTCCTTAGTCTATGAATATGATGATGAAGAATCTCCACTGGTACTTCTTCATAAGAAAGGCTATTCTGAATATCTGTGCTCTCTAGAGGAACTATAACGGTTGAATCGTCAATGCACTTCTTTAACAAGGATACATGGAATACTAGATGGACTGAGAATATGTCTGAAGGTAGCTCATGCTTATACGCTACCTTCCCAGCATGGCTCAAAATACGAGAAGGGACCTATATAACGGGGACTAAGTTTCCCCTTTTTGCCAAACCTCTTCACCCCTTTAATGGGTGAAACTTTAAAATACACAAGATCATTAACCTCAAACTAAAGATCTCTTCTTCTCACATCAGCATAACATTTCTGACGACTCTGGGCTTCTTTTAATCTCTCTCTAATCAACTGTACTTTCTCCATGGCCTCAAACACCATGTCTGGCCCAAACAAAGAAGTATCACCCTCTTCAAATAAACCGACTGACGATCTACATCTCCGCCCATAAAGAGCCTCAAATGCAGCCATCTGAATACTAGCATGATAACTATTATTATAAGTAAACTCAATTAATGGAAAATGATCATCCTGACTACCTTTCATATCAAGAACACGTGCTGTCAACATATTCTCCAAAGTCTGAATGTTCCTCTCTACCTGACCATCTATCTGCGGTTGAAAAACTTAACTAAGATGAACTTGGGTACCAAGACCCTTCTGAAAGGCTCTCCAACACTAAGAGGTAAACTGAGTACCCTTATCTAAGATGATGGAAAATGGAACTCCATGCAGTCTGACTAACTCTCTGATGTACAACTTAGTATAATCTTCAGCCGTGTAAGATATGTGAACTGGCAAGAAATGCGCTGACTTAGTCAATTGTCTACAGTAACCCAAATCGAGTCACGCTAATGACGCGAATGGGGTAAACCAGTCATAAAATACATCTTCACCTCTTCCCACTTCCAAGTGGGGCTACCAAACTCTTGCAACGCACCACCAGGTCTTTGGTTCTCTACTATAACCTGTTGATAACTTGTACACTTGGCTACAAACTCTGCTATATCTTTTTTCATACCACTCAACCAATAGACTTTTCACAAGTTGCGGTACATCTTGGTGGCTCTAGGATGGATAGAATAATGTGCACCATGCGCTTCCGCCATAATCCGCTGCCTCAAATCATCAACAGAATGTACACACAATCTACTCTGGTATCTCAACACACCATCTCCCCCTTAGGAGAAAACCTCTACTTTTTGGTATTTAACTGACTCCTTCAGCTTGACCAAACTAGGATCCTTATCTTTTTTCTCCTTCACATCTGAAACTAGGGAAGATTCAGAACTACTTTGAATCCAAACATTCCCTTCAGCTGAGTCAACCAACCTAACTCCCAATCTAGCTAATCGATGAACTTCTCGAACTAACTCCTTTTTTTTTTCTCCACATGAGCAACACTGCCTATATACAATCTACTAAGGGCGTCTGGCACTACATTGTCCTTGCCCAGATGGTACAACACACTTATATCATAATTCTTTAACAATTCTAACCACCTTCTCTAATGGAGATTCAACTCCCTCTGAGTAAACACATACTAAAAAATTGTGTGATTCGTGAGCACATCAACATGTACAACATACAAATAATGTCTCCAAATTTTCAAAGCAAACAAAACAACTGTTAACTCAAGATCATGCGTTGGATAATTATTTTCTCGATGCTTAAGATATATAGAGGCATAGGATATGTTCTTACCTCTCTGCATCAAAACACATCCCAAACCAACTCTAGAGGAATCACAATAAACCATAAAACCATCTATACCATTAGGTAATGCTAGAATTGGGGCTGAAGTAAGTCGAGTCTTCAACTCCTGAAAACTCTTCTCACTGAAATTTGACCACTGAAACTTAACCTTTTTTTAAGTCAATCTATACAAAGGAGACGCAATAGATGAGAAAACCTCAACAAAATGTATGTAATACCCATATATACCTAAGAAACTTCTAATATCTGATGGGGAAATATGTCTAGGCCAATTCCTTACGGCTTCTATCTTTTGGGGATAAACTCTAATACCTTCACTGGAAATGATATGACCAAGGAAAGCTACTGACCTTAGCCAAAATTCACACTTGCTAAACTTGACGAACAACTGGTAGTCTATAAGGGTTTGCAACACAATTCTAAGATGGTTTGCATGATCATCCTCACTATGAGAGTAGACAAGAATATCATCGATAAGGACTATGGCAAACATGTCCAACTACTATTTGAACACTCTGCTCATCAAGTCCATGAAAGTTTCTGGGCATTGGTTAGTCCAAAGGACATGACTAGAAACTTAAAATGACCATAACAGGTCCTAAAAGCTTTCTTTGGAATATCAACATCCCTTACTTCAAGAAGATGATAGCCGGATCTAAGGTCTATCTTTGAGAAATAACTGGCACCTTGGATTTGATCAAATAAGTCATTAATTCTAGTAAGACGGTATTTTATTTTGACAGTAAATTTATTCAACTGACGATAGTCAATGCATATACGCAAAGAACCATTTTTTTCACATGAATAGGACGGGAGTGCCCCATGGAGAAACACTAGGCCTTATGAAAAAATTATCTAAAATATCTTTGAGTTGCTCCTTCAAATCATTAAATACAATACGGAAGTATAGAAATAGGCTGAGTATCTGGAAGAAGGTCAATACAAAATTCTATTTTCCTATCGGGAGGTACCCCAGGCGAATCTTCGAGAAAGACATTTGGAAACTCATTAACTACACTGACTGACTGAACTGTTAGAGTCTCTGACTTAGTGTCTTTAACTCGAACAAGATCATATGTACACCCTTTGGAGATCAACTTTCGGGATCTAAGATAAGATATGAAATGACTTTTGAGAGACACTAAATTACCTGACCACTCAAAAACTAGCTCATCTGGAAACTAAAACTTCACTACTCGGGTGCGATAATATATTGAGGCATAATAAGAATGGAGACAATCCATACAAAGAATAAGATAAAAGTCAACCATATCTAACTCTATTAGGTCAGATAACATGACATTATCAAGGACAGTGATAGGACACTTTCTATAGATCTGTTTAGCAACAACTGACTCACCCACTTGGGTACACACCAAAAAAAGCTCAGGGATCTTTTCAGAACTTATCTCAAAATTCACTGAAACTAATGGGGTCACATAAGAGAAACTCGACCCAAGGTCTAACAATATGTAAACATCAAAACAAAATACATGAATCATACCAGTAACAACATCTTGTGAATTCTCCTAATCTTGATCGAATGGTAAAGCATAGAATAGATTTTAGCGCTAACTGACACCGGTACTGCATGATGCGCACTGAGGAGATGCTAGGTGACCTAGAGGAGTTGGTGCACTAGTAGCCTATGTCTGGGGACGGATATCCCTATTTCCCTTCTTAGCATGTGGAAAATCTCTAATACCATGACCTAACTTACCACAAACAAAGCAACCCTTCTGTCCTGCCAAGCACTCACCGAGATGAATTTTACCACACCTAGCATATGGAGGATAACTAGGCCTACCACTCACTCTATTCTGGGATTTGGACATAGAAGACTTACTCAACTACTACTATCTATATTTAGGAGTGAGAACACTGGCTAAAATGGTGCTGGCATAGATGAATGATTCTAAAACTGTGAACAATTTCCTCCTTGAGACCTATTCTGACCAAACTCAAACTGTCCTGTTCTAGCCCACTTAATATTTATACCTCTCCACTTTAACTTCTCTACCTCAATCTGCTGAGCATTCATCATCAATCTCGCAAGGTCCATGTCTCAAATAAGCATGGTAGTCCTACACTCCTTGACTACCAAGCTAGACACTCCAAAAACAAACTTACTCATACTAGCCCTAGGATCAGCCATCGTATCAGGGGCATACTTAAACAATTGATTGAACTTAAGGTAGTACTCCTTCACTGTCTTCGATCCCTGCCTCAAATTCACAAACTCTACTATCTTAGCTTCCCTTTCCTCACGTGGGAAGAACCTATCTAGAAAAGCATCTTGAAATACCTTCCAACTCATAGGAACAATATTATAACCACTACCATTCTTCCACATCACTAACCAATTATACACTACATCTTTTAATCTATAGGATGCTAACTCTGTACTCTCCTCCTCCGAAACATGCATAATCTGGGTGATCTTCTTCACCTTATCTAAATAAAGATTTGGGTCCTCACTTGCCTTTGACTCAAAGAACTCTAGTTGATTCATTCTCAAGAAGTCTCTGATTTTAGCTGCTACTAAAGCCCCATTCTTCTTGAGTGGGACTGCAGCCTGATTCTGATGATTGCCCTGAACATTAGCCGTCACAGCTTGGGCCAACACCTGAAAGGAAGCCCTAAACTCAACATGGGATACATTATCATTCCAAGGATCTACAGGCTAAGAAGGCTGGCTATTATTGTTTGTGGGTGTTAGCTTGACGAGGAGGCATATTCAACTGTTATGTAATATCACGAGTTAAAAAGAGATAGAGATACTGTAAGCATGATAGATCATAAAAGAAAGAGATGATTTCCTAAGAAAGTTTCATAGCCTTTTTCTATAAAATGTGGCGCGCTTTACACCCATGATCAAGACTCTACTTAACACGGCTTGTCTAACTCTGGGACTCTTAAAAACCATAGGCTCTGATACAAAGTTTGTAATGCCTCAAAATAAGATCCCAAGATGTGACACGCTCCTCAAGAGTATGAGTAGCCTTAAGCTAACCCTGTCTGACTTCTACTAGATATAAATTTCATAATCAAGGTAATATAGACGTCAAAGTCATACTGAATATGGAAACTATCTGAAATAACTATGAATAATCTGAATATAATGTATGAAACATCTAGAGAGTCACTGGGACAAACTCCCATCTAACTTGAACTCTCTGAAAAGAATACTAAATTATGTAAACTAATAAGCTGCAAAATCTGAGTGAACAAGTCTTCGATCTATGAGGACTCACCAATTGTAGGATGTAGATGAAGATGCTCAAACTACTCACGCTGCTGATGTTAAGCACCTGAACCTACATTATAAGACAATGTTGCACATAAACATATTTGTGGATTAGTACTTTAAGGATATACTTAGTAAATAGGGGTGAAATGCATAAGTAAAACATCATCTCATCATCATCATTTATAAAACAATGCATGTTAAATGTAAATGACTCACATAAGCTGGAATATTTGAAATACTGAAATCATGAATAATAAATCAATCCTATTTATAAATATACTGAGTCATAACATTTAGTTCTGAGAGATATGCTTTTATTTTGTCTGTAAATCATAGTGTCTAAGTGTAGAAAGAGCTCACTTTTGAATTTTGAAATCTAAAGATGAAGTATGTAACTATTATCTTTCTGTAAAGCATAATCTGAGTAAACTGTGAACCTTTACACTTAGTTTTTATACAATCTTTACTATTAAAATATAGGGAAAACTCTTTATCTTAAGGGTGGTTCTCTTAACCAACATAAACCATGTGAGCTACATGGAGTCCAACGTCTTGTCCTCCTAAGGAAGAAACTTCACGTTGGGAAGAGGTGTCATAGTCTTTGCACAAAGTATAACCTACTTTCCATGTGATCGATCAAAATCTAGAACTGTCATCTATATAGAAATAGGAATAATCTCAAAATCTGTACCTACATTGGCTGCGTAGTTCTATGGAAGAGAGGGCACGCTAATCTCACACTTCCCCCTCGATGGTAAATACTACTCCCTTTTTATTTGCTACGCTCATCTTGGTGAAAATCCACTTTAAAACTAGTATAAGGGTATCTAAAACCAATTATGCATTCATCTTATAAAATCTGTAAATAAAGATGATCAAAATTCTGTAATTTATAATAATCCAAAAAGTGGATTAGTTAGCTAATTCGATGATCGAAAAATCAAAGTTTTACTGAAAATCTGTAAATAATCTACTCATAAGATGATTAAAGCATCATCTTTCTTGAAATAATAACATTCAATCTTGGGGTAATAACCCATGCTTCAATATCATGTCAAAATATCATAAAAATTATGCTTGATATTGAAAACAATGACAATTCATCTAAAAATCTATAAATTAATGTAATAGGCACGGAAATATGAAAATAAACATGCAATTCAACTTCCAAAATGCTTGAAATCTCAAAATCTTTCAAAGAGCAATAATGGGAATGAACCCTAATTTAAAATCCATGTATAAACATTCAAAATCATATGATTTGAAATTAAAAATCTTGGTTTTGGGCATAAGGATAAAAGAAGATCCTAGTTTATAAACCCCACATACCTTGATAGATGATTAGATGAAGAAACTTGAATTATTGATTCCTAATTGAGTTCTTGGAGATGGATTCTTGATTATCTTGCCTTGGGAATCCTCAATATTATGCTTTCTTGGAGAATTAATGGAGGAGTTTTAATTTCTTGGAGAAGAGGTTTTATAGCTTCAGGGTTTTGCTTTTGAAGAGAATGATGAATAATGAGCACAAAGTGCTTTGAATATGAATAATCTTGTGTTATGGACGGATTTGGGGCCTTAGGAATTGACCAAAATACCCCTTTTAAGATTCTAGACAATACTGGAAAGCGTAATATTTTTTTGATTTGGGTGGCCTCCGCGATGCGCCACAATCGCGGTGGCTCACATGAAATACGACAATTGGGAACTGTGTTGACTCTGCAACATGCCACCTTTGTAGTTTCCCTTTTGAAATAGTACAATTTTGTCCACTTTCGTGCTGTACCAACATCGCGTTGGGTTACTGGAAATTGACAACTGGGAAATTATCCCTCTTCGTGATGCACTAATATCGCGTCGGTTTACTAGAATTGTACAATTGGGAATTTGGGCTTCTCCATGATGCTCGGCTATCACGGAGGGCCACTAGAATTTGACAATAATCATTTTACCCACCTCCGCAATGCACCAAGTGCCTAGGTGGCACACTGTCAACTTAAAAATGCTCTAACTCCTCAACTGAGTATCAAAATTGGGTGAATTTGGTATCGATGGAAAGCTTATTCAATTTCCAACATAATGAGAGGTCTAAATTTGGAAAATTCCACATGAAATAAATATTCTTCATTTTCAAAGCTATTTCTTAATATTCTAGGAACAAATTCAAACTAGGGAAAGTGCAAGGTATTATATTTTATGTCCTCCAACAGATGTGGAGTTGATTGATCGTGTCTTCAGCTTGTGTTTTTTTCAATATTGTGATTTTGTTCTTTAGCTACATTTTGATTTCTATTATGGTTGGCTCTAGTGGGGATATGTCGGATTTTTTATAGTGAGATTTATTTGGGTGTGTAGCCTTGGTTTAGATTTGTTGGCTCAAGTTTTGGGAATTTTTACTCTTTTGAATGATGGCTTAAGTGTTGTAATAGATTTTGGCATTTGGATGATTAGTCATCAACATGATTGGTAGAGGTAGTTAAGATCAAATAGTTCAACCTCGTTATTGAAATTTTACCTATGAGTTATAGAGCTTGGTTGTAGCCTCTATTTCTAGATTTATGTCAACTGAACATTTGTTTATAGTATGGCTAAGACTACTTTGTACCTACCTATTCGGTCTTCTCAAGTTTAGATAGATTATGGTTTAGTGATGTTTGGATGATATCCCATTGGCACATGGTGACGGTTTCTTCTTTTAACCTTGGTTTCTAGTCTTCTCCCAAAATTTCAAATCTCGGTTCAACAGAAGAAATGTGCTTAAGTTGAGCTTAGCATGGTTTCACCCATAATTGGTGGGGCATCCTGGAGTGGATCATTCAATTTCATGAGTTGTTACTACAAACTCCTGACTAATAGTTTTGGGGGTCATCCCAACTAGCTATAGCATTGATATGAGAACACATGCCTTGACCATGTCAATTTGGGTGTCTAGGTTGCGCAATATGGGCTTATTCATATATTTGCCATTATGGACTTTCAGTAGTCCAGCTTATGTATTTCATGGACAATATGGTGGCTGCGTGAATAGGACTCGGATGGCTTTTTGCATTGTTTGGAGAACATAAAGGGTTTAAATAGGCAAAAGAAGGTTAGATTTAGATATTGGAGTTGGTTGCATGATTCAAGCCTTGGATTTTATTTAGTAGTTTCTACTTGATTGTGCTCCTATTTGACATGACCCAAAACTGAGCCTTGTCGGATAGGTATCTCATGACCAACAAGGATTGGAGATCGCTCTACTAACCCAACCTAACCATTACATCAAACCACAAGTGTCGGATGAACTCCAAACATATAATAAGGTAGAGGAAACAAGACTAATGATAATGAGTTAAGAGATGTCTAATCAATTGATTTACATCAATATACTAATGAATATACAAAACTCAACAGTCATCCACAAAGCCTCTACAAATCTGGTGTGTATAATATGTTGGGACATGCCCCCGACACTAGCCATAAGCCAAGTGTATAACAAATCTATAACATCAGGTAGAAATACTGTGAAATATATTCCTTCCGAAGTATGTAAGATCACCACTTCAATGTCAACACACGATCCACTCAAACACTTGGTCACTGTCTAGGAAGAGTAGAAGAAGCTATATCGCCTATGTCTCATGGGGACACAACATTCGGAGATGGTTAGCAGTTGTAGTGCTAGCATGTTACTCAAGAACAAGGATAAAATAGTGTCGTTATTCAAAACCAAGTAATACCATCATATGCAACCTCATTTATATACATAGGCATATATGTATGTATGTATGTATGTTTGTATGTATGTATGTATTTATATATATATATATATATAGAAACATAACGTGCCAAAAAGGGAAACAACGTTTGGCATACATTTTTTAGAAACACTCAATCATTGGACGTGGAGTGAAGGACTTCAACCTCCCACCCTTATAGTTTAGAAGGTTTGAACTTTTAGGTTATTTTAAGCAAGAGGACCCTAAACTCAATCCATCATATTTAATATGTCAAGTGGACCCTAACCACCATCATATTTTATATGGCAAGTGGACCCTAACCACAAGCTTCCATATTTTATATGGCAAGTGGACCCTAACTATAAGCCGTCATATTTTATATGGCAAGTGGACCCTAACCATAAGCCAACATATTTTATATGGCAAATGGACCCTAACCATAAGCCGTCATATATTATATGGAAAGTGGACTCACACCACAAGCCGTCATATTTTATATGACAAGTGGACCCCAACCACAAGCCGTCATATTTTATATGGCAAGTGGACCCTAACCACAAGCAATCAAATATATATAGCAAGTAGACCCTAACCACAAGCAATCATGTATGTATATAAATAGAAACTGGACTCCAACCATAAGCCATTGTGACCATTACTGGACGACATTAGGACTCTATCCCCTTTGTTCATGAATTAACACCCAATAAATTCAACACATAATGACTCTAACCTATTTACTCAATTCAAGCCACCAAGGCTACAATTCAATGGCATATATGACCACATGGTCTTTATTAAACCAGTTAACAACCAATAATTTAAATTGGCCAATGCCTTAGTTCATACCACAATGCAAATCCATTTATAGTCATCAAGGCCTTTACAAACCAGTCATTATTCATTAGCATTCTTAAACCACATAGTAGTTCAAATCACAATTCAATTCCATGCTTAGGGACTCCAAGCCTTTTAGTTCTCATACCACCAAAGTCACCAAATTAAATCATTACATAACCATAAAGTCCTTCACATAGCCATTTACCAAGCATTCATATTCATTAGACCAATGTCATAGTTCAAAACACCATTAACATATGACTAGTTAATTCTCTTAGGCATTTTCACAAACACCTTGAGGGCATACGTTTAACAAGACCAAAACTAAAGTGGAAACCATCAAAATTAGGGTTACTCAAGATCCATTTGTTAAACCAAAATTAAAGAGCACCCACATTTGCAAACCATCACCAAAAACATTTATATAAACACAAGTTAAGTAAAGGTAAACAATACCCAACACTACAACTCAAAACCCTCAACATTTGATTTCAAAAGAACCATTTACAAGTAAAAATCATTGTTTAAAACACATGATATTTTGAAATAACGATGAGGGAAGAGTCATATGCCTTATAATAGATGATTCACAGAAGGAACTTAACCTCTCTTAGCCTTTGGATTAACACTTGAGAAACCCTAGCCTCCAATCTTTAAGAGTGAGATAGACAGTGTTTATAGTGAGTTTTAAACTTCCACTAGGTATTATATGAGGCCACAATATGAAATATAATATTCCTGGAGGGGAGGGGGGTATGACTTACACAACTAAACCATATCCTAGGGTATGAGTAGTACCCTAACTCCTACCATAGGCCTCACTATGGACCTCTAAACTGTCTAAGATACAACTATGCATACATAAATTGTACCCTAAGGTACGAGTAGTACCATATAAGTTGTATCCAAGATAGTATCCACTAGATCAATCTTAACATATCATACATCTAGGTAACATACAACCCATACCCTAACATACAATTTGGGGGAGGCTAAATCACACCTTGGATAGAATATAACCCCCACTTCACTGCCTAACATACGAGTGATAGTACATCAAACTGTATTCTAGGGTTACGACCAGTACTCATGAGCTATCCCTTGTTATAATGATCAAAAATCAAAAAATTTTGCAAGGACCAAGGTTTAGGGTGCTTCATTCTCCCCCACTTAGGATCATTCATCCTTGAATGATGGGTAAGGCAAGCACAAGCACGAGTTAACACATTATCACACATCAACTAACCTTCAACCATGTTAGAAAACAAAGGCATACCACAAGGATAAGACACATGACATGATCATCATAAATCCATCATTTATTAAGTTGACTTTGGGACTCGAACCCATTGTTTATCAAAGAAACTTGCTTAACTCAAAGTTTAGGGAATTGAATCTATTGCTTAACAAGGACCTAAATCAAGTTAATAACATCTACACACACATCAAGCATAAGTTTTTAGAATAAAAAATCAAATGTGGATACTTGGACTTCATGTCCTCTTTCGCCTCCCAAGTAGCCTCCTTGGACTTTTTATTCCTCCAGATAATCTTCACCTATGCCACCTCTATCGCTTGCAAACGACAAAATTATCATCCTAAGATCCTTATCGGGGCCCCCTCATAGGACAAAAAGTCCAAAATACCAATATCCTCTAAGAAAAAACCCAAAGAAGGATCACATATTCACTTTTTCAACATTGAGACATGAAACACCGGATGAATAGGACTCATGCTAGAGGGAAAGTCCAATTGAACTTATACTTTCCCATTGACACATCACTACGAGGGCCTAGATCTAGCCATATACAACTTTCACATTCAAGCCTATTTAAATCAAGAAAGAGTTAATTTAAGCCACAGGGCTCTATTTCTTATATCCATCCATGAACACTATTTAATAAAGCACCCCATACAGAATATACATATGCATGGTCTACCCCATAAGGAGAACACCACAAATTCCTTATTTACCCATCGAAAACCTATTCTTTCCTAGGGAAAACCATCCTTCTTATGCATGTAAGAATGAAAATACTCCCTTAGAACCATTTTAGAAAGAAAGAATAGAAATTGGACAAGAATCCAAAATAGGACCAAACCACAACTCATTCTCCCTACTGGCAAACTAGGAAGGTCTCTAAGGAGAACTTCAAGACATTAATTTACAACCAGGACCAAATGTAAAGAAGGACCTTCTGAGTTAGAATCTTTAACCTAGACCAAATGGTAGAGGCACCCTCTAGAGATTAATATTTGAGCTCTAAAATAAGAGACAAGCCTCTTCTTAGGCACTAAAGAACTCCCTTCCCTACAATAACTGACTCATTAAGGAATTTAAGTATATCCTTACGGGTCTGACAATAGAAGGAGGCATAGCAAGAATACAACCAATCCATTCCCAAAATAATATCAAAATCAACCATATTTAATTCTATCGCATCTACAGGAATTTCTATAGCACTAACAGCTACCACATACCCCCTATAGACTCCCTTGACAACTGTAGAGTCACCTACAGAGGTAGAAATAGAAAAAATATCCAGAATAACTTTGGGACCAAATCCAAAATACACAATCACAGATGAGTTCACATAAGAGAGAGGGGATCCCGAACCAAGTAACCCATACACATTACTAAAAAAGAGTTTCAACATACCCATAATAACATTTGGAGATGCCTCATACTTCTGGCAAGTAGAAAGTGTATATAACCAGTTCCGACTAGTGTCGGTACCAGAAACAAAAGAAAATATAAAAATAGCACCCTTTGGTGTAAGAGCTGATGAAGTAGCAATAGAGGTCCTGTTAGCCCAAGAAGCCACTAGAGAAGTGCACTCTTGCTGCATGTTCCTAATCTAACCACATATAAAACATATGTTTCTCCTCTTCTCACACTCACCATGATGATTTTAACCACATAATCTACAAGGAGGATAGGTAGGCACTGATTCGGCCCCACTAGCCTGAGAATCACCACTCACCTAATTTTTTCTCTTGAACTACTAACCACAAAACTATTAGCCTCCACTTTGATCAGAAAACTGAGACCTCTTACTTTGACTTTTATTAATCTTAGTCTATTTTTTTTTCTCTTCCTCCAGTTATTGCATATATACAACTAATCTAGAGATATCCATGTCTTTGATAAAAAAACCGCCTTCCTCTCTAGGACTAATTAATGAGACAGTCTAGAAGAAAACTAATGCATTTTAGCCCTCGAGCTAGAAACCAGATCAGGACCATAACTAGACAACTTAAGAAATTTTAGGGCATAGTCCTTGAGCACATCTTACCTAGCATAAAATTCACAAACTCCCCCGCCTTCGTTTCCCTTAACTCTTAAAGAAAGAAATGGTCTAAGAAAGCACTAAAGAAATCCTCCCACATGGTAGAAAGTGCATCCTCGCCTCTCGACTATTCCCACTCTTCTTACCATTGGTACGCCACATCTTTCAATTGATAGAAAGAAAACTCAACACCTTCTACCTATGACACATGCATAATCCTGAAGGTCTTCTCCGTTTCATCAATGAAACTTTGAGGATCCACCTTAACCTTCACACGTAAAAACATAGGAGGGTGCAACCTTATGAATTGGTCAACCCTTGTGGCCTCGGAGGATGGAGAAACAGGAACACTACACCCAAAATGAGAATCTACCAATTGAGTCAACAGATTAATGGAGCAACGAAACTCATCATTAGTAGCATTCCCTTGAGGTGATGTTGGAAGAGTGTAAATCTAGAAGTATGGTATGTGGGGGAAGGTAGAACCCCACGAGGACAGTCATATACCGCGACCCTTGATCGGGGGTGAAACTCATCAGTTGGACGAGCTTCGTCCATATTTCCCTCAGTTGGGACAGAAGTGTTTGCCTGAACGTTAGATCTTCTTGGAGGCATTATCTGAAAGATGAGCAAATAGAAATACGAGGGATCTAAGACCTTAGACTCTATAGCTATGATAGAACCACAAAAAAAGGAAATATTTCTAAATGTATCATAGCCCCTCTCTTATAAGTGTGGTGAGCTACATACCGATAAAAGAGACTCTACTTGATACAGCTTTGTAGACTCCCAACTAACCATGAACCTAGGCTTTGATACCAACTCAACATGATCCAAAACTAGGCATTGTCGTATAGGTATCTTAAGACCAACAAGGACCAGAGATTTCCTTGTTAACCCAACCTAACCATCACATCAAACCACAAGTGTCGGATGAACTCTGAACATATAATAAGGTAGCAGAAATAAAACTAATGATCATAATTTAGGAGATGTCCAATTAATTAATTTACATCAATATACTAACCAACATACCCAAGTCTATAGTCATCCACAAAGTCTCTACAAATCCAATGTCTATGATATGTTGGGACATACCCCCGACAATAGCCATAAGCCAAGTGTAAAACAAATTTATAACATATGATAGAAAGATAAGAAATGTATGCCTTCTAAAGTATGGAAGCTCACCACTTCAATGTCAATACACGATCCGCTCAAACACCTGACACTGTACAGGAAGAGAAAAAAAACTCCTTCCTTGTGTCGTGTAGGGACATAGCATACGGTGATGGTTAGTGGTTGGAGCCCTAGCATGTTACTCAACGATAAGGATAAAATAGTGTCGTTATTCAAAACCAAGTCAAACCATCATATGCAACCACATTTAAATATATAGGCATCTATGTATAGATATGTATAAATATAAAAATATAATGTGCCAAAAAGGGAAACAAGTTGGACTTGCATTTTTTAGGGAAATACTCTATCATGAAACATGGAGTAAAGGACTACAACATTCCATCCTTATAGTTTAGAACGTTTGAAATTCTCTATTATATTAAGCAAGAGGACCCTAACCTCAAGATATCATATCTTATATGGCAAGTGGACCCTAACCACAAGCCATTATATTTTATATGGCAAGTGAACCCTAACCACAAGCCGTCATATTTTATATGGAAAGTGAACTCTAACCACAAGCTATCACATATATATAGCAAGTAGACCCTAGAACAAGCCATCGCGTATGTATATAAATAACAAGTGGACTCCAACCACAAGCCATTGTGACCATTACTAGTCGACATTGGGACTATAACGCCTTTGTCCGTGAATTAACACCCATTAAATTCAACACCTAAGGACTCTAACCTATTTAGCCAATTCAAGTCACCAAGGCTACAATTCAATGCCATATATAACCATATTGACTTTATAAAACCATTTTACAACTAATCATTTAAATAGGACAAAGCCTTAGTTCATACCACAATGCAAATACATTCTTTTTTGTCAAGACCTTTACAAATCATTCATTCTTCATTAGCATTCTTATACCAAACTTTAGTTCAAAACCCAATTCAATTCAATGCATAGAAACCTAACCCATAGTTATCATATCACCAAAGTCACCAAATTAACTCATTACATAGCCATCAAGGCCTCATATAACCATTTACAAATCATTCATATTTATTATGTTAATGTCAAAATTCATTCACATTCATTATACCAATATAATAGTCAAAGAACTATTAACATATGACTAGTTAATTCTTTTAGACATTTTCACAAACACTGTGAGGGCATACCACAAGACAAAAACCAAAGTAGAAACCATCAAAAATAGGATTAATAAAGACCCATTTGTTAAACGACAATCAGAAAGCATCCATATGTGAAAACCATCACCAAAAACATATATAAGCACAAGCTAAGCAAGAGTAAACAATACCCAACACTATGCATCAAAACCCACAACATTTGATTTAAAATCCACCATTTACAAGTAAATATCATTGTTTAAAACACATGATATTTTAAACTAACAATGAGGGAAGAGTCACATGCCTTATACAAGATGATTCACGAAAGGAATTTGACCCAAGGCCTTTGGATGAACAATTGAGAAACCCTAGCCTCAAATCATCAAGAGTGAGTTAGAGAGTGTTTTTGTGAGTTTTGATCTTCTAATAGGTGTTATAGGAGGCCATAAAATGAAATATAGTATGGGGAATTTATGTTTTTGGGGTGGGAAATATCCAAAACATCCCCAGCTAAAAATGTTGAAAACTTATTCCTGGAAGGGGTATAACTTACCCAACTAAACCATATCATAAGGTACGAGTGGTACCCTAACTCATACCCTAGGCCTCACTATTGACCTCTAAACTATATAAGATATGACTAAACATGCATAAATCATACCTTAAGGTATGAGAGGTACCACAAAAACCATATCCAAGATAGTGTCTACTAGACCAAGCATAACACATCATACAACTTGGTAACATACGACCCGTACCCTAACATACAATTTGGGAGAGGCTAAACCATTCCTTGGACAAAATTTAAACCCCACTACACTACCTAACATATGAGTGGAAGGAACTAATTCATATTCTAGGGTACGACTAGTACCATGAGTTGTACCTTGCCCAAAAGGTTCAAAACTCAAGAAATTTTGCATGGGCCAAGGTTTTGGGTGTTTCACTATCAGTGTGATATTAGTGTATTATGATTTAAGTTTGCCTATATCAATCATTCTTAATTCGGTTGGAGACTAGTTGGTTGTTGTGGTTGAGTCTTGGCTTTTTGGAAAATTAAGTAAGAAGTTGGTTAGAAAAGGGATGCCTTGGGTGAAATTCCTGGAATGCAATGTTTCTCCTTAGTGGTTATCTAGGGAGTCAAACTTGTGGTATTTGGGTCCAGTACCTCATTCGTTCGATCTCTCAATATCTTCCTACGCATTGAATTTTATGGATGGAAGTCCTTTTAGTAGTGGATATTGTAATGACCCTCCAGGTCACTTTCTCAAATTTTGTGCATTTGCAATGTTTCGTGCCTTTCCACAATAACTATAGGTCACTTATGACTTTCCAGAACTATCGGTACGATTTTTGAATAATTTATTTGGGGTTTATGCTCATTTTTCTATTTTTGAGATATTGATGTTAAGGAATTAGTCTTTGATATAAAATCCTAGTAAACAACCTCAGATGAGAAATCTGACAACCCCTTTAACTCCAGAATATTGATATTAGGCTGGGGGACCCTTGGTTCTGGTCTCGAGACTTTCAATGTCATTTTAAGCTATCAGATAGAATTCAGTTTAAGCATAACTATAGGTGTGAACATTTAATCAAAATGATCTCTAATGAAAGTTTCAATCATTTTGTTGTGTCCGAAATTTAGAATTTGGTATTGTAGCATAGTTCATTTTCATGCATGGGGTTTCAAATGAATCTCGAGCACTCCATCGTAGTAAAAGCTGGTGCTACCACTTAAGCGGTGGTCTCTTAAGAAATTTAGGGATCATATTTGTTGTCAACCTTGGAGCCTACCCAGTCTCTTACTTATAGCCTCATAGCTTAAGCATAAGTCTATTAAGAAATACTCGACCGCTTAAGTGATGGCTAGCTTTTCTTGGAGGACCACTTATACCATCATTTGACCACATAAGAGATAATTTGACCGCTTAAGTAACAATAACTTGTATTATATCCCTTGCATCACCTATTTTCTCCCTTATTTCTTGACCCCTTTTCTCAATTATGGAGCTCTTAGAGCATGTAAAGTGTTGGGAATAATCCACTAAATCTAAGTTAGCGCAACACTCCTTGGTAATTTCCCATTATTTTTCTTGTTGAATTTCTTCCTTTTACATTGTAAATTCTTAGAATTTAGGTTTTAAATCCTTAGAATTTAGGAGTTGATTTGGGTCCTGATTTATTCTCCATTTGTGCTAAACTTTTGAGCACACATTCCTTATCCTTTGAAAGGTCTCGTGACAAATTAAATTTTGAGTTTCATCTGCGAGCCTCGCATGCCCGTTCTTAACTTGAATTTAGACTCAAATATTTTTAAAGCAATATGGGTCTCATTTTACTCTTATTGATGTGTGGATTATTATCTTGATAGTGTGATATTATTTCTAGATCATAGAGCAGATACAAATACTTTGCAGACTATTTAATACTTGCGATTTTGGCATCTAAGGTAGGCTTCGATATATTTTTCTTTAAGATATTGTGTATATGTAGTTTACATGTTAGGTAAGGATGATAGGATATGTTTATGTCTATTATATCATGACTTAGCCTATTTAAGGAGTTTAGGGTTGAAATGTGACCCGAACCTTAGTTTAAAATACTTTTTATGTCCATACAAACCTATTACCCTAGATTATATGCAAGTTTATGCAGACCATTATTTAATGATAAAGATGTTTTAGTAAAAGGTTTACTATATTCCTTAGTGGATTAGATCATAGTTTCCTAGATTATTGTATTACTATTATGCTAGTTATATACTACTGGGCCTGAGGTCGTGTTACTATACCAGTTGGACTCTAGGTTAGTATTATATCCTTATAAGGGATGTGGCTTTAGTATATAGATTCTTAGACACTTATGGTTGTATTATTTATATACTGGTGATGGAATACATACTTTTAGGTGCATTCATGCTCACTTAGGGGTACGGTTCCAACAAAAACAAGGATTTTAGTAGTGTTTTCTAAAATGGGGATTTATTCAAAAATTTTAATTTTAAAATGAATTCTTTTATAACGGGAATCGTACCACCTTACTTAATGATTTATGATCTTTTGGAACTAAAGATGATGTTTTGGAATTTAAATCGAGATTGATTCTGTTTTGTGGTTTATCCACTCTTTTAGCATTACTATTTATTTTGGTTGAAAGAGAGTTTGACCCTTATATGCTTTTATGATGAATTAGTCCCGAAGTTTATCTCGGGCAATGGATTCACAGACTTATACTTTTTTTTGTCATGTTTTAAGTCTGTGCACTTACTATATATATCTATTAATTAATGGATGGAGTAGATTGATGGTGATGATTGTCGTAGGTACTGGATTGGGATTAGGTAGTGTATATGAATATTTTCAAATCCCCTAGGGGCCCTTTCATCCAAGAACCATAGTAAAGGAGAAGAGAGTAGCCACAAGTTGTCATGACCCAATTTACGAGTCATGATGGCACCTACATTATCCCACTTGTAGGTATGACGCATCCTAGCCTGGACATAGATGCAATGGTATAACTTGGTAAAAATAGCCTAAAATCCAAAAATTTATAATTAAAGACTTAGATAGAATAAATACAACCATAATATTCTAATAGATAGATAGAAAATCAACAACTATCCCAAGGCTCAGTAATGTCGGAACAAGAGCAACTTTAAATAAACTATGAGTACTAAATAGTTAAATACAACTCGTCTTGAAGATTAAAGACAAGACATAGATTAATTGAAGGAAAAAGGGTAACTCTAACTCCAAGAGCTCATCCTATCTTCGAAATCAATCCTGCATGTATGTCGAATCAGCGGCGACAACTAGTACTCGGATCAGCCTAAAAAAGGTAGAGATAAACTAACTCAATATACTATACCAATTAACTATAGTTGTAGACCATCCCTTTCACTCATATATATACACCGGACAAAGAATCACAACCATAGGTCATATCGGTACTCACACTCATAAACCATACCAATATCATGTCTATTAATTCATTCCAATAACCATGCCAATAAGCTATGT
Organism: Capsicum pubescens; assembly: GCA_030864215.1. Classification (NCBI taxonomy): domain Eukaryota; kingdom Viridiplantae; phylum Streptophyta; class Magnoliopsida; order Solanales; family Solanaceae; genus Capsicum; species Capsicum pubescens. Next base: position 117,307,090 of record CM061546.1, read on the forward strand.
CAATCATTGCATCAATAAGTTATTTCAATAATCATATCTATATGCCATTAATTATTAATCACATCTATATCCATATAATTAAGTATGTTTAAAGGCCATATCATTATTAATATATAAATAAGCGATTAATCATTAATAATATCTATATCTATATTATTGAACATGTCAATTAGCTATATCATTAATCATATCTATAATACATTAATCATTAAGCACATCTATATCTATATTATTAATTAAGCATGTCAATAAGCCACATCATTAATCATATCTTTAAGCCATCACATTAATCATATCGATAGTCCATATCATAAATCATATCTGAAAGCAACATCAATAATCATATATAAATATAATCCATATTATTAGCAATACCCAAAATTAGCATCAATCCTATAATATCCAACTAACATACTCATATAGTATATCCAATCTCCTCACGTCCCAAAGAAAACATTAATGAGGGTGTATCAGGCATAAATAAGTCTATAATTCTAACGAAAGTCTTGGCCTAAGGTGGGCCGGAGGAGCCCACTTCTAATCCCTGAAATTCATTTATGCAACTTCTACGTCGTACTAGGCTAAGGTATCTTAGTTAATTTATAGATGTTTAATAATCCCCAACTAGCCCTAGGATAGTAGTTCCATCCAACCATGAACAACAAATGCAATTTCCACCATAAACACGAGTGACTAAGCTAATTTCACCAAAGACATGTATAACAAAGCTAATTTCACCTATGTTACGGCTAAAAGATATCTTAAACAGTCCTACCAAACCAAATACTGTTAAACTTAAATTCAATACCTAAATGTCATCCCATATCTAGCATAATATCATAATCATACCGTCACTACCCGAGCTGGGGCCCTTACCGTAACGAGCATCCCTAACTATAAAGGCCCGGACGCTCTTCCAAATCTTGTAATCATACATAATATTCAAATAATATAAAAAAATTTGCGGAAAACAATACAAGACGAAACCATGGTCAATCTCATAAACTTGAACAATTTTAAAAGGGAAATTCTGAATATTCTAATCATGTGACAACTGTCTGCGAAATATCTAACATTACAATAACCATCTTAAGTCTGAAACAAAACTGGGACAAGGCCCCCAGTAGACCATAAAAGAATGAAACAATGAAATTTGAAAATTCGGCCTTCCGAATTAGAGAAGGCTCACCAACTGCAACTTCTGACAAGTCAATGTACTGCTTAATGGGACCCCAGGACTGTGTCTTAGAATCCTAAAATATAGGGGGTCAATACAGATGTACTGGTACGCAGAGCAATCCAAAATAATGCTTTTATATAAATAAAATAGTTGAGAGTAGGTCGTAAAACATAATGCATGATATGGTTCAAAACACATGGGCACTTCTTTGATAATCAAAAAACATTCTTGTTAATGCAGTTTCTAATCTTTGTATTATTTCTAAGTTAGGTGGCACTCCCCTACAAGTATGGTATTCCACGGGCTATATGAAATCCAGCATTGACTCGGCGGGGAAGCCCCCAACCCAAGTTTGCCACAAGGGTTGGAGTGTCTGAGTCTAATACGCCACAAGGTTCTAGGCTAGCGTAAAATTCCTCTAGGGGATTAAATAACTCGTATAAATAAAACATGGTTTCAAAATATAAGTAGTCTGAACTAGTGCCTTCTTCGAGGAACCACCTAATATCTCTTTATGCCCATTTTTAACCATTTCTAAACATGCATCATTCTAAGTTTCAAAATCTGAAAATCTTATTGAAAACATGCATTCTGTTCTGTTCTGAATTACCATGGCATTATCTGAGTTGGTGTCGTCACACCAAGACTTGCAAGTCATATTTCTGAGCCATAATTTATCATGCATGATTCTTTCACTAAAACACAATTCAGACCACTCAAACATGCAAATAGTATAAGAGATTTCATGTTTTGAAACACAAGTCAAATCTATGAAAAGATTCTCATTCTTTCATCAAACATGTGGTGGTCATGTATTTTTTTTTTTGAAAACCCATGCAACTCATTTATTTTATATATATTCAACATTTATCAACATGAACAACCCTCTCTTTTGAATTCAAAATCATATTCAAGTCATAACATTAATCAACTCATTCGTAGCATGCTTTTCAAGATGCATTCGAAACAATCCATATCATATAAAAAATAGGAAAAATCTTAACAAGAGAGGGATTCTATATGATTCATGATCTCAATTAAATATTCAAACCCAATTTTCATACATACATATATATACGAGTACAATTCAATTTGTGGAAAAGGCCTCAAGGCCAAAACAATAGTGTCATTAAAATATTCATAAAGCAACATTGTAATATAAATTCTAACACCCCTTCGAAATTTATGATTTCACCATATTTAAATGTTGTTGAACAATTTTCTTATGCCCAAGTAGTTTTAGAAAACCCCCACGTACCTTAGATTACTTAGGTTGAAGGATGGAACCTAGATCTTGATCCGTTTATTGGAAATATTTAACTTAAAGGGTTGACTTCTTGATGTTTGGGGAATAAGTTCTTGAATCTTTGGGGGAGGAGTTAGGGTTTTTGATTTTTAGAGGAAAAGTGAAAATAAGCAATTTTGGCTTCTTGGGGCAGAAATTATATGTTATAGATGGATTTTGGGTGAGGGGAAATGACCACGGTTCCCCTAAGACCATTAGAAACTGAAATAATGCGTAAAACAGCCTTAGATTCGCATCTGGTTTCATGTCGACGCAATCTCGACGCGATGCGTCATGATCGCATCGGCTTACTGCCTCACACGGAAAATGTCATAACTTTTCGCTCGTTTATCAGATTTTGGCAAAATTGGTATCATTAAAAAGCTACTTAAATTATCTATAATTTGGTTGGTCTTGAGCTGCAAAATTCTATGTGTATCAAAAGTTATACGTGTTTCAAGTAGACCCTTGTAGAATCTAGTATCCAATTTTTGATGAATGAAAGATTCTTAGCTTAACTTTGCTTTTGGCCATTTCTATGAAAATTTTTCACCTCATAATCAGTTAATATACTAGGCGAGAGATCATGAAATATGAATCTAAACATAAACCATTGAATTAGAGCTTACACACGTAGAACGACGATTCAATTTCTAGCTAAAAAATGTGGGGCGTTACATTATCTCCCCCTTGGGATCATTCATTCCCGAATGATAGGTAGGGATTTTTGAGGATCAAAAAGTGTAGAATTAAGAACCTAATATCACATTGAATAATTTTTCTCAACATAACATACAAGGACATCAAACGAGTTTCATGGTAACCCCGAGTGAAACGTGAAAGCATGAAACATGGGATAGTGAGACTTTACATAGGGATGATCTTACATATGAGTTATATGAATCATAATCATCAAAACACTAGGCAGGGGTTTATTTGATGATCATAGATTGATTGATCTTTTTACTAGTAATGAAATAAGATTTCTCGGAAGATAGGATTAGAAGCATTCTCTACCTTACAAAGTACCGCCGAATAGACTTAAACTTAGAGGCACTAATCACCTATACCCCAAACAATAAATAGCATACTTCACACTCGCTAACTTACAATTCTCTAATCACCCATCTAGCCATATGAATTTGAGTCCTACTACTTAGTACTACTATGTTGAAGCGTAACTCGGAGTTAAAAGGTGATAACTTAAACTATAGGACTCTATACTTTACACCCCATTAAGAACATTGCCTCACCTTATCACTATCGTCAAATACTCTCGGGTTTTAATTCAAGGAATACTAACCACATAGTACATGGGTTGAGTTTTCATCAATCACAACATTCAATCCTATCATTACTACACTCACTTCATGTTTTCCCCCCACTAAGACCAGGAAATTCAATTACATTCACAAAGATTTGCGCCATGTATCTCATTCCCAACTATTTCTCATAATAAAAGTCCATCCCCTTCTTAGCTATTTCACACAAAAAAAGTTCATCTCCTTCCTTTTCCTTTCACTTATAACCTTAGCTCAAGAATTCACATTAATTTTTTTTCACCTTCAAGAACATCTACTCCCCTATCCAACACATCACCACGCTTCCACATCAATCATCATACTATCATATAGAGGGTCATTAAGGGACCCGAGCATAAATTTCATGAATGGAAGTAACACTATTAGATCATAACTTATACTTATTGCACTACTTAAGGAGGGACATGAAATGAAGATACGATAGAATAAACAGGAAGTGCTCCATATAACAAGTCTCTGGATCATAAGTAAAGAGTCATTCGGAAGACACAATACTACATGAATTCTTAGGATAGAGCACAGTGAGAAACACTGGTGCACATATCAAGATAAGACAAGGGAAAGAGACTGAATTGCTCTTCTTGACTCGGAAATCAGTAAGACAAACTAGGCTCCCAACGCATTTGGCTACGCGATGTGTTGAGATCGTGTCGAGACATTGGTTTGGACAATGCGATTACCTATGTGGCATGACTATATAGCATCGATCCACTGATTTTCTTACTCAATGCATCTCAAACATGGTCTGAAGATTCCAAAACTTTCTCGGAACAACCTCTTTACTCTCCTGAACATGAATCAACTCAAAAATCTATGTCTCGGGGTCAGAAAGATCAATTTGAAAATCATGAAAGTTAAGAGCTCAAAATATGGTTAAGTCTTCTAATACTTAAAACAAAAATTTCAGCTCTCCATACATGCAACCAAGAGTGGCATTGAGTAGAGAATACTACGGGGTGTTACATTACAACTAAGACAAAGATTTCCGGTTGAAGCGATTGCTCCTCATTTAAGGAATTGAGATTTTTCCATAAGTTTGCATAAACTTTAACACTCTGGCTAAACCCGACATAGGATGAATCGGTGACATACAGAAACATATTTTCTTAGGACCAAGCATGCAGAGAGACATAGATTTTCATGGATCATAAACAACATAACATATGGCCTGAATACATGAAAGACTGGATTACTGAGAGACATAATTGCTTCTAGTTTGGAGGTCAGATCATAAAACTATGTCCATACAAAACTCAAAGCATAGGCATGAATTGAACAAATGACATAAGACATTAGCAGGATACTTTCCTACATTGAAGTAGGAGGATTATGCTTGAGTAGAATTAGGTTCAACATAGTTCCTTCCCGCAACTTGCCACACTAAGAATATTCGGGAACTCACTTAATTCCCTATCTCCCTCTTAGATCTAAGTTACACCACTAGACTTGTAGACATAACCTTACATCAAAAATTTATAGCCACAACCTCAATGCATACGAGACATCACCATAAAATTCAACTCTAATTTCTCCCTAATGAACTATACTCAGAAGGCCTTACTTTTTGAAAAATTCTACTCTTAACTTAAGCTAACCTCTAAAGCCATCACTCTACAATTCCCACTCTCATAATCATATGCATCCACACTCCCTATGACAAAGTAGGGTATCAATATACATATGAACACAAACTCCCCTTAATAAAAATATAAAGATACAAAATACTTTCTAAGAAACCCCCTCCAGGGACACTAATCGTAATTTCTCCTAACCCCCAAAGTCATCAACTTACGACTAACATTTTATCGGCATAGACACCCACGCTTCTAAATACTTAATGCTCCATCTTCAATTCCTTAGAATACTTGCATTACCCCTAAAATCATATAACTTGCAACTTAACAAAAATTTGTAAAGCCATACCCAAGGCTCACATTGCCTACCTAATTTTTCTTAATTCAACTCTAAAGAGAACCATACAACAACTTCCCAGATTTCTGCATACTACAAAATTCAAGAACTAAATCTAGGTACACAAAACACTTATACACATAAAACTTTTTCTAAGAACCTGCTACCTGAGGTCAACTTATTCATATATACTCGTATTCTTATCCACTTAATGATTCAACCACAATTCATTATTTTAACACTATTTCTCATATACACATATACCTCATGATTACCACTTAAACTTTTATAAATCATCAACCCCGGGCATTTCGTGCATCACATCAAGCCTGCTAATTACTCCACAAAATATGCATTATTAATCTTAAGCTATTATTCTTGCCACCACACTTCATACCTCAAGTTCAAGTCTATAGTCTTGCATCAATCTTGTACCACAAATGAAGCATGCCACATGCTATACTAGTCCATTAAATTGGGAAACCAACCTAAAATACTACATTTCGCCTAGCTACTTCCTACTATTACATCCCCTCCATGACATTACAACTACACCTCAAATTCCGCTACAAACATTCTCACATAGTACTAGTTTACTACTACTTAAAGAAAAAGACCATCAAAGGGAGTAAAGTCACATTATTGAATTAGTTGATCTTAATCTTGCAATATAACCCATTTCAATCTTATCAACATATTCCAATTTCTCAAATCATACTTACTTACCTAATCGTACGTACATCACAATGATCTTCAAAATTCAATAACCCCTAATGAATCACTACTTACAGCTTATTAACTAATCTACCCCTTTCCATTCATAGCCTATAGATAATTTTTACAACCACAATAACCATCCATTCTATGATCCTTCCATATTCTGAATAAATAATAATCATATCTTGTATCTTTCTTCACAGACTACTATACAATCTATAATTATTGTCACATATTAGTCTATCATTATATTATATTAGTCTATCACTATACAATGGCAACCCACTCCCAAATCCACGATTATACAACTAAAACTATTTATTTACGCAAATGTCACCCTTACTGACTGCTAACTTCATGACTCTATGTCACCAACTTCTGGACCATCTCACTACCAATAGTCCATGAAACTTTAGCATACACTACTACTCAGGTGGAAATAAAGTTCCAACATTCTACTATACATCATTACTCTTATATATCACATCCCCAACAAGAATTTTATTAAAGTAGACTGGATACACTCCATACCTCAGAATCAACCACACGATTGATGCAGATAGAGATATGTGATTAAATAAACACACTTTAAAGCACTCATGGACTCATCTCAAGTCCTTGGGAAAAATCCATAACTTTATGGACAACTCATTTAGAGAGAACCGCCTCGTTGAGGGAGCTAGTCTCTTAGAATTGTATCACCTCGACAATGAGGCATGCCCCATAAAACTGGAATGAGGAATGAACTTGGATAACTTTCTTATGGACGACTCTATAGCACAAACTAGAGTATGAAAGAATGTGAAACAACTCCCAAATACCCGATAGCCTTCTTATTATAAGTGTAGTGCACAACACACCCATAAGAAAGACTTTACTATACACGATTTTGCAGATACCCTGGGACCATGAACCATGCTATGATACAAAGTTTGTCACGACCCGAGTTAGGGCCCTAGCTGTAACGAGCATCTCAAACCATGAAGGCCTGTGTACTCTTCTAAATCTAGTAATCATGCACAATATTCATATAATATAAGAAATTTTGCAGAAAACAATAAACTTACACAATTTTAAAAGAGAAATTCTAAATATTCTAAAAATATGACAACCATTTGTGAAATCTCTAACATTGCAATATCCATCTTAAGTCTGCAACAAAACTGGGATAAGGGCCCCAGTAGGCCATAAAATAAACAAACAATGAAATCTAAAAATTCATCCTTCCAGATTAGAGAACGCTCACCAACTGCAACTTCTGACAAGTCAATCTACTGCTTAACTGGATCCCAGGACTGTGTCTCAGAATCCTAAAATATAGCGTGTCAATACAGATGTACTGGTATGCAGAGAAATAAAAAATAATGCTTTTATAGAAATAAAATAATTGAGAGCAGGTCGTAAAATATCATGCATGATATGGTTCAAAACACATAGGCACTTCGTTTTATTAAGATGGAATATCAGACTTCTTTGTATTACTTTGGAGTTAGGTGGAACTCCCCTACAAGTCTGATATTCCACGGGCTATATGAAATCCGACATTGACTCAGCGGGGAATCCCCCAACCCAAGTTTGTCGCAAGGGTTGGAGTGTCTGAGTCTGATACACCACAGGGCTCTAGGCCAGCGTAAAATCCCTCTAGAGGATTAAATAACCCATATCGGCAAAACACAGTTCCGGGCAATAAGTAGTCTGAACTCGTGCCTTCTTTGGGGAATAACCTAAGATCTCTTTAAGCCCATTTTTAACCATTTCTAAACATGCATCATTCTAAGTTTCAAAATCTAAGAATCTGATTGCAAACATGCATTCTGTTCTGTTCTTAATTACCATGGCATTATCTGAGTTGGTGTCGTCACACCAAGACTTGCAAGTCATATTTCTGAGCTATAATGTATCGTGCATAATTCTTTTATTAAAACAAAATTCAAACCACCCAAATATGCAAATAGTATAAGAGATTTCATGCTCCGAAACGCAAGTCAAAACTATGTAAAGATTCTCATTCTTTCATCAAACATGTGGTGGCCATATATTTTTTTGACAAACCATGGAACTCTTTCATTCTATATATATTCAACATTTATTAACATGAACAACCCTCTCTTTTGAATTATAAATCCTATTCAAGTCATAGCATTAATCAGGACATTCGTTTCATGCTTTTCAAGATGCATTCGAAATAATCCATATCATATGAAAAATAGGAAAAATCATAACAAGAGAGGGATGATATAAAATTCATGCTCTCAATTAAAAATTCAAACCCAATTTTCATTCATACATATATACACGAATACAATTAAATTTGGGGAAAAGGCCTCAAGGACAAAACTATAGTGTTATTAAAAAATTTATAAAGCAACATTGTAATATAAATTCTAAAACCCTTCAAAATTCATGATTTCACTATATTTAAATGTTGTTGAACAATTTTCTTATGCCCAAGTAGTTTTTGGAAAACCCCACACACCTTAGATTACTTAGGTTGAAGGGTGGAACCTAGATCTTGATTTGTTTCTTCGAAATCTTGAACTTAAAAGCTTGACTTCTTGATGTTTGGGGAATAAGTTCTTGAATCTTAGGGGAAGGAGTTAGGGTTTTTGACTTTGAGAGGAACAGTGAAAATAAGAAATTTTGGCTTCTTGGGGCAAATATTCTGTGTTATTGATGGATTTGGGTGAGGAGAAATGACCAAGGTGCCCCAAGACCCACTAGAAATTAAAATAATGCATAAAACAACCTTAGATTCACGTCTGGTTTCGTGTCGACGCGATGCATCATGATGGCGTCGGCTTACTGCCTAACACGAAAAATACCATAACTATTTGCTCGTTTATTTGATTTTGGAAAAATTAGTATCGTTGAAAAGCTACTTAAATTATGTACAATTTGGTGGGTCTTGAGCTGCAAAATTCTATGTGTATTAAAAGTTATATGCGTTCCAAGTAGACCCTTGTAGAATCTAGTATCCAATTTTGGATGAATGAGAGATTCTTAGATTAACTTTGTTTTAGGCCATTTCTATGAAAAATTTGCACCTCATAATCACTTCATATACTAGGCGAGAGATCATGACACATGAATCTAAACATAAACCACGAAATTAGAGCTTACACACGTAGAACGACAATTTAATTTCTAGCTAAAAAATATGGGGTGTTGCCCATACTACGAAATAACTTAATCTATGAAGATGGTAAATCTAGCCTACTTGGATGCCAAAGAAATCCTGAAGAATCCGCTAAACAATCAATTTTCTTTTAGAGAAGCTTCTGCAAGGTACCATGCTATCAAAATCACAATTTATTCATCAATACAAGAAAAATAATACCCATATTGTACTCTTGAGCTTCGGGTACAAAATTATCTAAAACTTCTATGTGGAGCCCATTTACAGAATCACACTTTCGAATCCAACACAACGTCCCTCGAAGCTCAAGGAACATTTACCCTCAAAATGAGTGAATTTCGAGCTATAATTTTTCTCTAATCAAGACACCTAGATTTTAGGGATATTTTTGTAAAAGAAAAAGAATTCTATCAAGAAATGAATGGAAGCTTACCATAAATTCACAGGAGAAATGCATAAACAAACTTGACCAATGCTCCACATCCACCCATAATTGATTCTCCAAAGAATTTCCACTTTTTAGGGTTGAAAATTGTAGAGAATGGAAGATGAATAGTCAAAATAGGGCTATGTGGGGTAATTATACCCTTTCTAGGCCCACAGGTATCACTTAAGCAAACACTGGGTCTCATAAGTGACCACTACTTAAGTAACCAGGTGTCGCGTTTACGACAATAACAATCTCATCATATATTTTGTAAGCGACGCTAGTATCCCTTAAGTTGCATTCACTTATACGACACTTGCTTTGCTTATGCGATACCAGTGGGCCAAGCTAGGTCGTATAAGAGGTCGGCTAGTCGTGTACGCGATGCACCAGGCTCTAGCTGAGATTGTGAATTTTTTCAAGTCTATGCCAACCCCTCGAGATACATCTGAAATCCCGTATACGCAAACAAACTATGCTACCCTATGAAATCTTATGTTGCAAACACAATGGCATTGTTAAAATTTCCTTTTGAAGTCACTTCAAAACAAAGTGGGTCCCACACCTACTTTTATTTTTTCTCAACTTCCAACTAATAGCTCAATATAAGTTCGGGAACCTTGGGACCCAAACCAATGATCCTTCTAACTTAAAATTGATGTTCCAGAGCTACTGGAATTGTCAGATTTTTCATACGAGGTCATTAGGTTGAAGTTTTCACCCAATAGCCAATTTGAACTAGAGAACGCTTCAAAATAGGGAATTTACTCTAAAAACAATGAATTGCCCGAAAACCGAACTGTCAATTGTAGAAAGTCATAACTGATTTATGGAACCAATAGGAAAGCTCGAAATGATGAAAATGAGAAAAAACACAAAAAACTGACCTATAGGGTCATTACAATATCCATTATTAAAAGAATTTTATTTGCAAAAGTAAAGAATTAAGATGCACTTAAAGCCTCGAACAGGTGGGGATACTGGGTATGCATCTCGCTCTCGACCTCCTAAGTAGCTTAATCAACTAGGCGGTGCCTCCACTGAACCTTAACAACTAGAATCTTCCTAGTTCCCAACTGCCTGACATCACTAGCCAATATGAGTACAGGGTCTTCCACAAAGGTCAATCTCTCAGTCAACTGAACTAAGTCCTATCGAAGAACATAAGATAGGTCAGGAATATATCGACTCAATATAAAAACATGGAAAACAAGATAGAAATCAATAAAATCTTGGAGGTAAGGCTAACTCATATCCACCTCACCAATTTTGCAAAAAATCTCAAAGGGTCCAATATATTTAGGGTTGATCTTGCCTTTCCATCCAAACCTTATCACACCCTTCAAGGTTTATAGACTGAGGAATACTCGATTACAAAATATCGTGAATCACCTTGACTCTATCCAACCAATGCTGAAGAAAGTCAGTACTATGGGGCCTAATCTCAGAAGTCTCAAACCATCCAATCGGAGAGTGATATCTCCTACCATATAAAGCCTCAAAAGGAACAATTTCAATACTCAAATGGTAGGTATTATTATATGAAAACTCTGTCATGGTTAAGTGTTTCTCCAACTAACCTCTGGAATCCAACAGCCTGACATCACTAGACGATATGAGTACAAGCTCCTCCACGAAAGTCAATCTCTCATTTAAATGAACTAAGTCCTATCGAAGAACATGAGACAGGTCAGGAATATATCGCCTCAACATAGAAACTTAAAAAACAAGATAGACATCTACAAAATCTGGGGGTAAGGCTAACTCATAGCCATATCACCAATTGTGCAAAAAATCTCAAAGGGTCCAAGCTTGCCTTTCTACCCAAACTTCATCACACCCTTCATGGTTTATACACTGAGGAATACTCGATCACAAACTATCATGTATCACCCCAACTCTATCCAACCAATGCTGAAGAAAGTCAGTACTATGGGGCCTAATCTCAGAAGTCTCAAACCATCCAATCGGGGAATGATATCTCCTACCATATAAAGCCTCAAAAGGCTCAATTTCAATACTCGAATGGTATGTATTATTGTATGAAAACTCCGTCATGGCTAAGCGTTGCTCTAACTAACCTCTGGAATCCATAACACAGGATTGAAGCATATCATTAAGAACTTTAATAGTCCACTCTGACTGCCCATCGATCTGAGGATATAAGGTTGTATTAATATCCACATAAGTAACCAACTTCTCCTAAAAAGCTCTCCAAAAGCTAGAAGTTAACACCATGCAAATAGACTATCTCAGTAACATAGATACAGGAAAATCTCTCAGCACTAAAGAAAATCTGAATAGGAATGAATTATGCTGACTAGGTCAATTAATCCATAACGACCCAAATACCATCAAAACTATGAAAAGTATGATATAAACCACTAACAAAATCCATAGTAATCCGCTCGTCTTTCCACTCGAGAATGGAAAACCTCAAAATCAAGACACTAGGTCTCTAATGCTCGACCTTCACCTACTGACAACATCAATAATGAGATACAAAGTATACCACATCTCTCTTCATATGACTCCACCAATAATGTTGTTTCAAATCTATACATATCTTAGGTTTACCTGAGTGAATAGAATATCTAGAGTCATGATCCTCACAAAAAATCGACTGAATCAAGCCATCTACTTTCACAACATAAATGCGGCGATCAAATCTCAAGACATCCTTAGAATCTAACATCACCCTATTCGACTCACCAATCAACATCTTACCACAGATGATGAAAAACCTCTTATCCTCAAACTGACGACTCCAAATATGCTCAAATAGCAAAGACCTCGCCTCAACCCTAGTAAGAACTGTCCAAGATTTGAAATATAAAGTCTTACCATCAAGTTGGATAAGGACTTAATATCCCAAGATAATGACATTTGAGAAACTACAATACAAGTCAAGCTACCCTTATATACTACCTTCTGGCTCAAGGCATCTACTACCACATTTGCCTTGAACGGATGATACAAGATAGAGATATCATAATCTTTAAGCAACTACATCTATTTACATTGCCAAGAATTAAGTTCTCAGATGCTGCAGACTACAATGATTCATAAAGATCTCACAATACACCCCATAAAGATAACCTCAAAATCTTAAGCTCGATAACTATCACCTCTATCTCCAAATCATGAGTAGGGTAGTTGTTCTCGCCCATCTTTAGCTTCCTTGATGTATAAGAAATAACGCGACCCTATTGCATCAGTACATAACCCAAACCAATACTAGATGTATCACAATACACAGTAAATCCCTCTCCTTCAACAGAAAGAGCTAAAATAGGGGTTGAATTAAGGAATCTCTTAAGCTTTCCAAAGGTTGAATTACACTCTTTGAACCATCAGAAAGGATCCTCTTTCCAAGTCAATCTGGTCATCTGCACAGCAAAAATAGCAAAAATCTCAACAAATCATCTATATTAAGTGGCCGAACCAATAAAGCTATGTTCCTCAGTCAGAGATGTAGGTCTGGCCCAATCACACATAGCCTCAATCTTCATCGGGTCTACCATAATACCACCCTTAGATACCACATTCCCAAGAAATTTCACTGACTCAAGCCAAAACTCACATATGGGGAATTTCAAAAAATACATACTATCTCCCAAAGTCTGGAGCACAATCCTCAAATATTATATATGCTCCTATCTACTTCTCAAATATTCTAGGATATCATCGATGAACACCGTAAGAAAATTAAAATAAGGCATGTACACAAGTTGATCAAAACCATAAACGCGGATGGGGTATTAGTCAAACCAAAAGACATAACTAGGAACTTATAATGACTATAACAGGTCCTAAAGGCTATCTTTAGGATACCCTCAACCCAAATCTTTAACTGATGGTAACCGGACCTAAAATCAATCTTAGAGAACACCAATGCTCAATAAAGTTGGATAAATAAATCATCAATGCGTGGCATGAGATAATGGTTCTTCACTATCACCTTATTAATTTGCCTATAGTCAATACACATATGCATGGATCCGTTATTGTTTATTACAAACAACATTGCATCTCCATAAGAAGATATACTCGGTCTATAAAACCCTTACCAAGAAGATCTTGAAGTATAAAATGAGTCATACGATAAGGTGCCATTGAAATAGGTCAGGTTCCTGACTCAAGATCATTAACAAACTCAATACTATACTTAGAAGAAAGACCAGTTAGATCAGTATGGAATATCAGGAAACCCATGAACCACAGGAATAAAGTCAAATAATAGACTCTCCATACTAATATCAAGAATATACGAGAGATAAGACTCACAACCCCTCAAAATAAGCCTTCTAACATAAATATAAGAATTAATTCTCATTGGCACGTGGCTAACATCTCCATTTTACAAAATTGGGGGTACACCAGGCATGGCTAATGTAATGGTCTTGGCCAAATAATCCAAGACGACATGGTAGTGGGACACTAGTCCATGCTCAGAATCATATCAAAATCTACCATTATTAACATAATAAGATCAAACTAAGTATCAAACTCTCGAACAGACATAAGACATGATCTATAAACTTGACCCACTACTAAAAAATCACCTACGTGAGTAGATACAGGTAATGACATAGACAATAAATCCCAAGATAACTCTAATTACAGGGCATAATAAGCAGATACATAAGAATAAGTAGATCCTGGATCAAATAAAGCAAAATCTGACTGATGGCACACCAAGATCATACCTATGATAATAGCATCTGAAGACTCAACCTCAAGTCTAGAAGGTATGAAATACAGATAACCATGCCTGCTACCTAGCTCGGCTTCTGACCGACCTCCTATCCTATTGGCCTAAGAACCTTTATGAGCTTTCTGGCGACCACCCCTATGACCATGCATACCACCTCTAGGTAAGCGATGAACTACCTGATGGGTGGAACACTCTAAGATAAAGGAATGATCAATCCATGAATAGGTTACTTTCTCAAGAAATGACCAAAATATGCACAACCATAACACTTCCCAGGTGTTGAGCAAAATTCGAAGATCCAGATGAATCAAAAGAACCCCTACGACTAGAATAGCCATAAAACAAACCTTTCAAACACAAAACACGACCCTATCCAGGATGATCACTGAAGCTAGACTACCCTATATTGCTAATATAAAGCACAACATAAATGGATCTACTTGACTGACCCTGATTCTGATATGGTTGATGCGGAGGGTGCCTACCCTAAGATCTACTACCTTTAAATCCTGAGCTACTATGGTTTCCATTGAACCTACCCTGAAATCATAGTATCTTATTGCTTCCCTCTTGGGCCTTGTGATGTATCTCTTATATAAGCCGAGTATGATCTGAAAGCTCAACAAAAGACCTTGCCAAAATGACCAAACTTTTAGTAGACATACGAAGAGGAAGTAGTAATCTTTGAACAAAGAAACGAATACTCTCATAATCAGTAGTCAGAATAGAAGTAACATGCCATTCCAACTCATGAAATTTATCCTCATACTCCACAATAGTCATGAATCCCTGGTCTAACCTCAAGATATGATCCCTCAAATAATCCCTAATACTGCAGGGCATATAATTCTCTAATATGATCTTGAAGAACTGAGTTCATGTCAAAGCGGGATATCCAGCTGGCCTGGAATCAAGATGACCTCTCCACTAATGATGAGCTACCATGTCTAACTAAAAAGTAGTGTAATCCTTTCTACGAGTCACAATAGGCCCAAATGAAGAAGCCTATCCTCACAAGGAATTAAGAACTTATATGCATCCTTGCTTAGTGAGCCAGAAAACCTAAGTGAACAAAATCTCAAGAATTTACCCAGCTTCTTCCACTCCTCCAAAGACATAGCAGGCTGAGAAACTATTTGTGCATTAGGGATCTCAACTCTATGAGCCATAGCTATCGACTGTGCCCCACCTCAGTATCACTTTAATCTATAGACTGTGCATCAATAGACATTTCACCATAAATAAATACAAAAATCTAACCTAAGCATCTCGAAGCACTAAAGAAGAAATAAATCTCGGTGGAGACTGGGTTGATCCTAAGCCCACCGCTGGTTGGGTGAAAGAATCTCTGGCTCAAGAGTAAGAATGGGGTTTGGGGAAGGCCCATATCTTGGGCCCTAATTAGGGATACATCTCGAGGATATCCATGCCTTTAGGTTATCCACAAACCTTAACAGGATCCCTAGGCTCAGTCTTCGGACCCTTGTCTCATGTAGCGGTAGCACACATCCTAGCTATCTGTAAAAATGTGAAACCAAAAGATTTCTTTAAAAACCAACTTAGAACCTTTGCAAAAGATAAGTGAAAGAAGTGAAGAACTCCTAAGAATGACTTATAGCCTCTTGAAGATAAGTAAAAAATATCATCATTCTGATCTGAGGGACTCTACTAGACACTTATTCTTGTAAACATAATATCGGTGAAACCTAGACTCTAATACTAATTTTTAGGAACTGATTTATGAATCATGATGAATCCTACTTTATCCTGCTAGTAGGCAAACTGAACCATAGCCCAAAGCCAGATGCAATGGGCTAACTTTTTGGAGAATTGCCTAAAACCTAGAAATTTACAATTAAAGACTTAGAGAAAAATAATACAGTCATAATAGTGTAATAGATAAATAGAAAATCAACAACCATCCCAAGAATCTGTGATGTTAGCAAAAGAGCTATTACAAATGAAATCAGTACTAAAAGTCAAATACAATCCTTATCAAAGATGAAAGACTAGACATAGATAAATATAAGAAAAAGGATGACTCCGATTCCAAGAGCTTAATCAATCTAAAAAAATCAACCCTACATGAACATTGAATTAGCAGCGACAACTAGTACTCAGATCTGCACCAAAAAGGTATACAAGTCTATTAATTGTACCAACACTACGGGTAATCAGTAGGCATCATCAGTTGACTGAGCTAAATTATGATATAAATGCAGTAAGATACAAGTTAAAATATGCTAAGTGTGATCTTTGTATATATAAGATACAAGATATAGTATTCATTCATGTATAGTGGTGTGATCTTTGTGTTCGACATTGCTATACATAAATAATTAAATAAATATGAAATATAACATAAAGATCACACAACTATAACTACACTATTAGCCCCCATAAGCCAATAAGTACAAAAAACGTAAATAACCCAACGCAGGCCCCCATAATATTCGAGGTAACAATCCAGAAAAATAATCAACCAAATATCCATAAATTACCAAATTATCATGCCATAACCTAAAATTCATCTAAATCCTATCATCTCATACATAATTCCCAATGCAGAGCTCAATAATATCATCAACATTATCATTATTTCAAAGACTTAAATCGAAACTCATATATCAATATCATTATTAATTGTAGGACTTAAACTAGAACTCATATTTATAAACAATATCAACAAACCATATCAATAAGCCATATCAATAAACTAACTCAATAGACTATACCAATGAACTATAACTATAGACCATCACTTTTACTCATATGTATACATCAAACTAAGAATCACAACCTTAAGTCATATTAGTACCCATACTCAAATACCATACCAATACCATATCTATTAAGCCATGCCAATAACCATGCCCAAATACCATGTTAATCATTGTAACCATAAGTTATTTTAATAATCATATATATAAGCCATTAATCAATTATTAAATATATACCTATATCATTAAGCATGTTGATAGGTCATATTATTAATCATATCTTTTAGCCATTAGTCATAAATCATATCTATAGCTATATCATTAAGCATAACGATAGGTCATATCATTAATCATATATATAACATATTAGTCATTAATCATAGCTATATCTATATTATTAAGCATTTTGATAGGTCATAGCATTAATAATATCTATAAGCCGTAATATCAGACATATAGATAGGCCATATCACTAATCATATCTGAAATCCATATCAATTATTATATATATATACAAGCCATATAAATAACAATACCAAAAATTAGCATTAATCCTTTAACATACAACTAACATACTCACTTAATATATATTGCATCTCCTCAAGTACCAAACCAAACATTAGTGAGGATATATCATGCGTAAATAAGTGTACAAGTTTAACACAAGTCTTGGACAAAGGTGGGTTGGAGGGCCCCACTTCTAATCCTCGATATGCATTTTAGGGAACTTCTACCTCAGACTAGGCTAAGGTATCTAAGTTCATTTATAGATGTTTAATAAGCCACAACTAGCCCTAAAATAACAGTTCCATCCAACCATGAACAACAAACTCAATAATCTTAAAACACTAGCAACTAAGGCAATTTTACCTAACTTGAACAACTACGACAATTTCCACCCTAAAAATGAGTGACTAAGCCAATTTCACCTAAGACGAGAATAATTAAGCTAATTTTACCTATGTTATGATTATAATATATCTTAAATAGTCCAACCAATCCAAATATTATCAATCTTACATTCAACACCAAAATCCCATCCCATATCTAGCATAATATCATAATCATACTATGGAATAGCTAAATCTATAAAGTGGGTAAAAATTGCTTTCCTGAATGCTGAAAAAAGCCTGAAGAATCTGCTAAACCACCTATTTTCCTTTTTGAGAATCTTCCACAAAGTACCATACTACCAGAATCACAATTCACAGATCAATACGAGAACAATGATACCCATAATGCACTATTATGCTTTGGATACAAAATTATGAAAAATCCCATGCTGGGATAATTCATGAATTTTCACTTTTAAAACCAACAAAAAATTCCTCTATGCTCAAGGAACATTTATCCTAAAAATGGGTGAATTTCGAACTCTAATGGTGCTATAATCAAGCTGACAAGATTTTAGGGATGTTTTGGGTAAATAAAAAGAATTCCATCAAGAAGTTAATGTAAACGTACCATGAATTCAAAGGATAAATCTATAAATAAACCTTACCTAATCTCCACAACCACCCACAATTGATTCTCCCAAGAATTCACACTTTTTAGTGTTCAAAAATTTAGAGAATGGAAGAACTGTGAAAATTGGGATAAGTGGGGTATTTATACCCTTGACATTCCCATTAGTGTGGCTTAAGAAAACACTGAATCACTTAAGAGACCATCTCTTAAGTGACCAGGTGTCACAGTCACGACACTAGCAACCTCAACATATATAGTGTAAGTGATGTCGGTATCACTTAAGTAGTGCTCGCTTATACGACACAAGCTTTGCTTATGCCATACTAATGGATCATACCAGGTCACTTATGCAATCATATGGTTGCTTATACAATTCACCAGACTTCAACTGAGACATAGAATTTTCTAAGTCTTTGCCAACACATCGAGATTTATTCGGAATCCCGTATACACAAATGAACTATGATTCCCTATCAAATTCTGCGTTTCAAACATAATGAAGCAGCCAAAATTTCTACTTCAGGTTGTTTTAATAAAAAGTAGGTCCCACATCACTTTGTTATTTTTCTTAATTTTCAGCCAATAACCCAAAATAATTTTAGGATCCTCGAGACCCAATGGACTATTTGAACCTGTAAAGGCTTCAAAATAGGGAGTTGTCTCTAAAAATCAAATAATTTTCCCCGTAACCACATTGTCAATTCCAACAAGTCATAAATGCCTCAAGGAAATTATAAGAAAACTCTAAATAGTAAAAATTAGCAAAAATATATAAAATAACCTAGAGGGCCATTACATAGGTTTTGCAATTGCTAGTTGTTGAATTGGAGGAGGTGTATACACTTAGTACATTATGGAAATCAAATCAGATATGGTACTATGGATTTACTTTGCATTCATTCATTCATTCATTCATTCATTCATTCATTCATTCATATGCATTGCCTATCACCGATATATTTTGTGGTTCTTATATCTATCGGCCTTATGGGGGTTGTATAGGTATGGGCTATGATTATTATTTGCTGATTGTTTGGTTGGACCTTCCAAGATTATAGGGGCCAGTTAGGTAATATTTGTCTGTACTAGCTGATTAATTTATTTATGTCATTTTGGTTAGTTTATGGAAGGTTAATTATGGACTAGTACCTGAGGTGGTTAATATAATTTTAATCTCTTTTCTTTTTATGGTAAATTACATTATTGATAATCATCTTATGATTAGACATTATGATTAAGTAACCTCATTATGCTAGTCTTATCTTGCATATATAGTGCATACCTTGAGGTGTTGGGTTCGATCCCTCAGGCTACTTTCTTGAGTTAGCCTTATATACATATATGTATAGTATCACTGTATATCCCTCTCTTCCTTGTATATTCATCTAGGATATGTATTCTTTGCCTTGTATACAATAATATAACCTTGTTTCACTCATTCTTTTATTATTAACCAGTGAGATATGGTATTCCACTTTAGTTTCTTAATACTATAAGGATAAGATAGGTTTATCCTACTTTCGTCCTTAGTATTATCATTTTTATCTTCCTGGATAGTTTCTTGTAGTTTATATTCCTTCTTTACATGTTTTTTATGCTTATATTTTCTGTGAAGCTCAGTTTGATGATGCCTATTGAGTGCCATATTTTTGGTACTCATACTACACTTTTGTAGCCTATAGATCATAGTATGAGTTCTCACTGTTATTGTGTGCATCATGTGGAAGAGTTATTTATTAGAGATTTTTGGTAAGCTCTTAGAATTTATAGTATTACTACTCTCTCTCATTGATTAGACTGGTCTTTCTATTGTATTTAGAGATGGCTTGTACTTATATTTACTCTATATTTCACTTTATACTCTTATTGTATTAGAAGATCTTGTACTAACTTCACCAAGTCTTGGGGTTGCTTTATATATATACTAGACTTTTTATCATATTCATTATGGTGCTTTCATCTCTTTTAAAAGTCTATTACTAGCTATTTTTCATTATGGGTTGGCTTACCTACTGGTGGGTTATTGTAGGTGTCATCATGACCCGAGAAATTGGGTCATGATAGTTTTCTTAGATCTAAGCATTAATAGGTTGAATCCTAAATAAGATTAATACACACATTAATGATTAAATCTTAAAAATCTCACTAATGTATCCTTTTAATTCAATGTAATGAGAAAATCTCAAATATCGAAGATCTAAGTTGTGACACCATAAATAGTGAGTATTGTATAACAACCATAATAACAGGTAATTTTAACTCTCCGAGTGATCTAACTATCAATGAAACTTTGCCACTAATGTTTACATATTCAAAAGTAAACACACATTTCCTTGTAGGAGGTCAAAATGGGCTTAAAACTAGCACCTTCAGAATCGATTTGGACTAGATCTTAAAGGTACTTCTCTAATATTTAAGATCTAGTTTATATCTTAGTTCTCATCTTTATGGACTGAACATCATTGGATTAATACCACCATATAAGACATGAATCTTAAGACTAGCCAAATCATTAGAAATTCTGCCTATCGGTATATGAATCCATAAAAATATTTGACAAGAGATTCTTCTATTAATTATGAGTCTTAATTTCATATAATTTTCAACACCTCAAAGCTCTCACCAGTTGTATGACATAGTAAACAACACAAAATATTCCATACATCACAAATGATTTAATAGTTATTTGCCTGCTTCAGTAATAAAGTATTCATTAATAAGCAGTGTAATAACTATGAAGATATATAATGCTATACTTGGAGAATTGTCTACCCGATTCTCAAATTAGGAGAATTTTTCTTGTCAAGGTTGATGAGTCCCCTTTCTTTGGTAGGATCTTAAAAAAAGGTGCTAAATTCATAAGTACCTACAAAATGAAAAACCAAGTTAACAAAATTATAAACAAGAGTATTTCCCTCTATTAAGAAGTGTTGTACTCTTAATGATAAAACATCCCTAAATCTATTAGGGGATTTGACGTCCAATTTCACACTCCAAGGTACTTCCCAAACACCATTAACAATTTACACCATGGCCAATGAATCTATTTCCCAAATGATGTTTGAGAAGTTATTCTCCTAATAATACTACGAATCCTTTATTATAGCAACACCATCGGCCACTAGATTAGTAGTGTTAGTAATCTTCAAGCCCTTACTAGCTAATAGATCACCATAAATATTTCTAACATAAAAATCTACAACACTAGGGCCTGGCTATCCTCTAGAGGACCCATCTTACATTTCAACCACTCTTATGGTAAACTATTTAACCACCTTGTGCTAAATACTTAGCCTATAAACATCCAGTAATGCTACCATATGACACCAAGTATTGGGGATATTGGAATAATGAAACTTCATTTTCATAAACTTTTAAAGAATAGTACAATTAATGTCCCACAAAACCATGCCTGTAGAATATGGTCCTCCATGTAGCACTGTGTTTCTTCTATTCTATAAAAACAATAATATAATGTTTGGAATTTCTTGACATATCACCTTCTACCTAGCATCCTTTTAGCAACTCACCACATCTTTATTATTTGCTTCACTTGAATTCTAGTCCCAATGATTCTAGTAGCATTTGAAAAATAATTCTAAATATGGGCACTAGTATCACCTATAAAAAACTGATGCTCAAAGGTCTGTCTATTAGGAGAAGTATAATATAAGGATAATTGTGAAATATTGGAATTCTAGTTAGCTAATATAGTTGTAATAGGTACCTTTTTAGTCCAAACCATCCACCAAAAGAAAGAAATCTTTGGAAAGAAAACCTTGCACCCTCATCTTCTTATATCTATCTAAAACCTCATTTTTATTTCTCAGCAATTCCCATACACTTTTTACAGTAAATTTGCCAAAAATAGATTTATTCCATAAAGGTTTATCACCCTTATTAGTTTTCTTGATATGATCAAAATGTTGTTTTACATGTTGCACAACATTATTAGGCAATTGATTCAACATGCATTCATAGTCCTATCATGTATCTTTCATAAACACATCAACATCAGTCATAATAAAAATGCAACTCGGCTTGAAGAGAATACAGAGGACCAATCATAGTCCAATTATCAAACCACATGGTAGATATACCTCTTTTACATTCCCACCATAAATATTGTTTAATGCAATTCCTAAACTGACTAATGCATTTCCATTGTTGAGACCCCTTTTCTATTGCACCAGAGTTGAAATTTGTTTTTAAAATACTTGTTCCACATGAAGTTAGCTCATAAAGTATTTTGTGTTCTGAATCTACACTAAAGTTTTGCATGCAATGTTTGTGAAACATCAAGCATGGATTTAAAAACAAACCCCTATTTATTTAGGAAGACAAAATTTATCCCAAGCAGCCTAGTGTTTACTTCTATTTGAAATATTGTTACTCTAAAAGAATTTAGCAAAAATTATGTGCAACTTCTTAATGATATATTTAGGGGGAACTATAACTAAAATAACATGGATGGGAACTCTCTCTAAAATACTATAAATTAACATCTCTTACCTTTATAAGATATTATGTTTCCTTTCAAAGATTGAAGTTTAGCCTTGACCCTCTGAATAAGATCAAAATAGTGTTTTATTTTTTTAATAGGATGTGTATTTGGAAAACCTAATTATTTAAGAGGAAATAGGTCTATAAAGATACTTGTACACTCCTCCACCAATTATCTCACCTTTAAAGCTTCATTTTGATGTGAATAATAAGCATTCTTTTCCTTGTTCATTTTCTGTCAAGACTGGACTTTATAATCCTATGATATTGACACTTTTTTCTGTAAAAAATATGCATTATAAGAATAAAAAATTATAATGTCATCAACATATGCAAGATAAGAATGCTGAATTCAAGGTCATGCTTAATAGATAATGAATAAAGTAGGAGATAAATGATTTCCTTACTTCAGTCCTCTTGTCGAATTAAAAGAGCCATGTGACTAACCATTAACTAGGATGGAAATTTGAGATTAACCTCTATATTAAATCAATGAATAATTTTGTAAAACCTATCTTCTTTAGAACTTTCATCAAATAGAATCAAGAAACATTTTCATAAAACTTTTTCATATCAAGTTTTATGACCGCATTGGTAGGTTTACCTCTCTTATTTATATTATTAACTATTTCTAAAGTCATAATTTTTTTTTGAATAATACTTCTACCCTTAATAAAAGTTGACTGATTATAAGATATCAATTTGGGTAGAAGAGCTTCAATTCTGTCATGCTTAATCTTGGAGATTATCTTACAAATGAAGTTACTCAAAATAGTTAGCTTCAAATCTGAAAATATATGCTTTTTTTCCTTCTTAGGAAGAAGGTCCTCATCAGTGTGATTGGAAGAAAATTACAATTGAAAAATCAAGAACTTTCTTTGGATATCATACCTCATAATCTCCTAACAACTCTGATAAAATCTTTCTGTTAACCTATCTGGACCACTAGCACTACCCTATTTTGAGTAAAAACAACACTTCCGACTTCTTCCAACTCTAGTTGTCAGCAAGAACAATATTATATTCCTCACTTATTCCTTCATGGATATGTCTGAGAAAAGAGACAGAAGTAGAATCTATTTTTTGCAAGAACTGATTATGCAAAAAACTATTTGCTTCTACTTCTATCTCTTCTTCTTAGTTTAACTAGTTTCCTTCACTATTCTAAATCCTTTGTATTTTTTTCTTCTTCCTTTTACCCCTAACAATGCTAAAAAATCTTGTATCTCTGTCTCCATTCTCAAACTAGTCATATTCTATTTTTTATGGCAATTTATTTACAAAATATAGATACCTTTTGTACTCAACTTGAGTTCTATGTATCACCTCTCTTTTTCAGTATTAGACACTTCTTCAAACAACTTTTCCTTGTTTTTAACAATATCCTCCCTAATGATAAGTTGTTTAAAACTATCATCATGAGTTTCTCTACTCTATGATGTAAAAATTGATTTGACTCTCTTGATGCTCTTCTTAAAATTAATAAAAAGATCATAAGATGCATTAGAAATCCAACCCCGCCTCACCACATCTTTAAAATATCCATTCTTAATCCAAAATTTTGAGAAATCTAATAGGTTTCTTATAGATGGTAACAACTTCTGACCTTGTCAACAATAAAAGGGGCATGATCAAATCTAGCTTTAGAAAAATGCTCCATCTTAGACTAAATAATATAATCTTGCATTCCTTGATTAATAAGGGCTATGTTAATATTTTAAAATATACATCCATTACCAACCATACCACTTCACCAAGTGAAAGGTCTTCCTTTGAACTGAATTGTAGATACATCACTCGTTGTAATACAATCCTTAAAATCTTCATAATTTGCGATAGTAAAAGAAAGATCCTAAATATTTTATTTTCCATTCCATACTACATTAATGTCACCCTCGATTAAAAAGGGTTGTTCTTCTCTATAAATAACTGATACATTTCCTCCCAAAGAATCCTCCTTTGATTAGCATTGCATTTGGCTCAGAGTATAGAGACAAAGAAGTTTTGATTAAGAGATTGGTTATTTAATTAAAGAGTGAGTATTTGTTCTGAATTATTAACAACTATAAAATCAAAATCATGGTTTGTGAATAACCATGTTTTTGATTATAATTTGATATAATAGATTTTACGTTCAATCTTCTCCTATACTTGTTGAAATGTCTAACATGCTGAAAAACTTATAGTAAATCAATAAAGAAAACTTATGTAACTTGTGAAGCATTTTTACTCTTTGAAAATCCTCTTGAGACTTCACTAATCTAATATATCATATAAATACCTTTACTAATTACTAGATTTAGACTTGGTTCTCTTTGGTTGCACTCTGATGGGTCGACTATGCTTACTTGTTTCTTGATTGTTCTTGTAGTTTTAAATCTATAGGATATAGGTATACCTCATTTTAGATATCCTCCAGAGGTTTCTCTGATACATCTGTCTCAAGTATACCTTTGGTTATTTGCTCTGAGCCCTTTGCTACTTTTTTTTTGTTGCTTCTAAATTATAGGATATGATATCAGGTAAGATTTTTGTAGGAGTGTCTATTTATATAAATTAACAGTTATCTGTTTTTATAACCAACAGAATTTCCATCACTGAAAATGAATTATCCACTATGCTTTCTTGCTGTTCTGCATCTACACTTTTTGAAATATCAGTGGCTTTACATTTGCTATCCTGAAATATGTTTGCTTCAGCCTACTTATTACCATACTTCTTTTCTTGTTGTTTCTCTTTTATGCTTTCTAAAATAGTTTCATTGCATACAAATTGTTTAACACCACATTTGACTTTAACTTTTTCAACTCTATGACCGCTATAATTAACATCTATTGTATGAAAAAGGCTACTGGTAAGCTTTCACTGCTTTTTTCCTTTTCTTCCCTACTCTCAAATAACTTACACAGGGCTTTTATGTGTTGTACAAGATCAACAATAGGATTTTCTGATGGGTCTAGTGCTGGAGGGTTTGCAACTTTATTAAAGGCCTTAGTGACCCAAGCTTTGGCTAAAACTCCACCCTGACAAATCCCATTATCAACTGATGTGTCATGTTATTTGTTTTTAGTCTCCGTCTTTTTATTTTTACTACTTGTACTTGGATTGTTGTTATCACTACTACTATTTTTTGCGCCCTTCTATTGTGTGTAAATTTTGTAATTCCTGAATTTTATTTAGGAGATTAGATCTATTTTCCACCTTGGTTGGTACTTGAGTAGTATTATTCTTGAAAGGATTCCTATCTTTAACCTTAATACACAAACCTAGATCTCCCACTATTTTACCACTAGAAAGAATTTTTGCTTTACTTTTTGTAATTTGTGAATCCAAGGCCGTTGATGAACTTTCTTCTCCACCATTGTTGTTCTGTAGTCCTTAGATTCCCCATCGGTTATTCTTTTGTAGCCTTTTTCTTTTCTTTATCCTCTTTAATTTTAAGAACTCTACAGTTAGATTTTTCATTCCCTTGCATCTGTATTCCTCATAATTGTCATGATCCAAGGCTACCCCTAGTCACGGGAACGGTGCTTACGGTCACAAGTGATCACAATCTAACCCATGAGTTGGTACCTACTGTGAGAACTATATAAAATATAAACATAACACATGTGTAGAAGATAAACAAAGAAGGTAATGTATATTTGAATACAGAAATACAAAATTACGACTGTCTTAAACAACAAATAAGAACTGAAAGTAACTAACTTACTGTCTAACTGTTTGTCTGAATGTTTAAAAGCCTCTAAACTAACTGAGGAGTTGATGGGATATACACCCAACTAACTCTAATTGATTGAATAAAAGCAAATTAAAAAATAACTTAATAAACATAACATATCCTCTAGGGATGATGACTCACCACTATGGCTGCTGGATTATACTAAGTTGTCTAACTGTGGTCGGGAAACTGTATGTCCCAAGCTATAATATAAGACATCATAGCACAAAGAATAGTATGCGGACAGTACTTTGAATGTACTAGTATATGAGATAAGGTTCGGCTTATATACATGGGGTACTATGCATATTAAATAAGGACTAACTGAATAGCAAGAGATAACTTGACATGAATGCATAAAAATTATAACATCTGAGAATGCAAGACCAAGCATAAACATATATCTAACATAATCTGTAAACTGAAAGAATGAAATATGATAGCTAAATAACTGAGAACCTATTTGCTTTGGTCAAGAAAACCTGGACAGAAACTACACTGAGTACTATACTGAGAATATGGGAGGTATCATCTAACCGACATGCCCCAATCTGAACCAATCAGGGTCCAACCTGTAACCCTAGTTGGAAAGGTGTCAGTTCCATGCCATGGGTACAAACACTGGTTGTGTGGATCCACTAAACTAATGTCCCAAAGGACTAATAAGTCACCCTCAATTGGAAGGTAAAAAATTTGTCAACCCTCAACTGGTAGGTAGACATATCTAACCTACGTTGGCAATGTAGTTCTGTAACTCAAGGATTTCTACTAAGGGTCATACCCTCTACTGTCAGTTGAGCCCTCATCCCTGAGTTCACTCAGTGCTAAATCCTACTCCCAACTGAACTGTCACTGATACTATAATGGGTTGAACTAGACTGAACATTATTACATGCCTGATAGTGCTCATCATGAGCATAAATATGTAAGTATACTAATGAGTCATGGATTAATTATCTTAGTACTTGAAAGGCTAAATTCATGTAAAACACATAGGTATCAGGTGTTCATAACCCACCAGTACTGAATGTAATTAACAATAATTCCATATAAAAGCTTTAAAAACTATAGTAGGGGATCATTGCCTGAAACTCAACATTTAGGCATTTCATCACACAAATGAGAGTCATAAACTTAAATATGAGAATTGGTAAAGCTTGCGAGAATAACATGATTACAAGACTAGAATCATAACTTAGATATTTAAAATGATGATTACAATATTTAAAACATGTATGGCTCATACCACTTGAAAAACACTTATAAACATAACTTATATCTGAACTAACAAGAGATTCATGGAGATATTTCAACTTAAACATGAAAACTCATAATTGAAAACCAAAAAGAGATTCTCGGACTCCATGGGTGAAAGGAACCTATAGATGAACATCACACAAACCTCACTAGATGAATTCATGAATATTCTTGGGAATTTCTTGAGGTTTGAAGATTGAATTACTTGACTGCTTGAGTAAGAGTTAGGGTTTGTTCTTGAGTTAGAAGACACTTTCTTGAGAGCTTTTATGAGTAATAGGGCAAATAATGCTACTTGGGGGTCTAAATTTCATATTATGGATGAGTTTGGGTGAGGGAAATTGACCCAAATGCCCTTAATGATGAAAAACAAAAGGAGGACAAAAAAGAGAGGGGTGATGCATTCTGCGCCACACCATAGTAGAGCGGGAAGCGCTAGCTCTGGAGCGATGCACTGGAGGGCGCGGTGCGGGCTATGAAGCCGCGCACTGGAGGGCGTGGTGTGGGATAATTGATGATAGGCGTATTTATACGCCTAAAGTACTATAATTTACCCATATTTTAGCTAAGTTTTGAGGACAAAATATATAATTCATGCACTTTTAGTCCTTTTTCCTGTAAGTGAGCTAACAAACGTGATTAGCAAGTTTTCAGGTATAAATGATGCAGATTTCAGCATATTATGGATAACTTGACGCCCAAGGAAGCTTCACGAAAGAAGGAAGGGAAATCTTGGACGCCAAGGACCAAAAGTGACCCATAGAATATCTGTCCCGGGCAAAAACAGCATTTCCAAAGACTTTGGGGATCAGCAGTAACTTATTAGGATTAGGATAATGATGCAGTAACCTAGTAGGACTAGGATAAGTAATGCAGTAGCTTAGTAGGAATAGGATATGGGTGTTATAAATACCCTATTTTGCTGAAGTTTTTATTATTAAAATTCTCATTAATCTTAATACAACTCTTTCAATTAATTACTTTCTCTTCATCTATTCAATTCTTAATTTCCACAACAAGAGAACCGCTATTCGAAAAGAGAATTCACGCCTAACGCCATACCAAACCCTACTACACGTGAGATCTTTATTTTGGTATAATGATAAAGTCTATTGTGATTTCCGTTGCACTCATGAATAGCTAAACTTCTCTGTTGGGGTTATGAAAGCCTTATGAGATACTATCTATTGCTTTGAGTTTGTGATTTCGTGACTCGTATAATGCATATATCATTATTCTCTTCATATTAATGCAAATTCTTGTGGTTGCAAACACATAGAATACGCCAGTATAGCATTAACTTGTTCGAAAGAAAAGTTATATGTCTGGAAAAGAGATAATGTCAAGGTAATAGGGCACCAACCCCTGTTAAAAAGTTAGTGTCGTAACTGGATTAACCTCTTGGAGAATTTGTACCGTTAGACACGCTTTAAGCTCGAAAGAGTTAAAGTGAAATAATCCTTGATGGTCGAAAGACGCCTGGATTTACCATAGAATACAATTCTCTATAAGCACATGCATGTCTGAATTCCGCATAACTCATAGCCAATAGAGACGTATAACTCATAAGGTGGACATAACCCCAACTCTCAATTCTCATTGGTTAAACATCTTACTAAATATTCTTTCTTTTTACTTTGCTATTTTCTGTTTTTACTCTATTATTTTGTTTACATTATTGCACGCTACAAAATCCCCCCTTTTACGAGACTTGCACCAAAAGTCTAATAATCTTTGCTTACTTAGTGACCAAGTATTCTCTGTGGGATCGATACCCAACCCAATTGGGTTATATATTTGACAACGACCGCTTATACTCTTACGAGAGCTGTAGTTTGAGCGTTATAAAAAATTGGCGCCGCTGTCGGGGAATACGGTTGTTAACTAAGTCCGTGATAATTACTAGACCCTTTGGTCAAAGTTTCTTGTACTTTAATTTTAGTTTTTGTTTTTGTTTTCTGCAGGTTTTTATTCAGTGCATGCCCCATACTCGAAGTTTTGGTCAACCGTTATTACCTATCAATCCTGAACCACAACGTATTGGCAGAATTGAGGCACAACACGAAATCTAAAGGATGGCTGCTCAACAGGAAAAGGCTAGACTAGCTGCTTTGGCCGCCGCTCAAGTGCATCAACAGAATATTGATAACCCTGGACGAGCAACAAATTCTGACGATGAGGATCTAGGTGATGAAGAGTTACTAAACCCTAGGCGTGATGCTGAGATAGTAACACCTGCTAACAGAAGAAATCGTCAAGCTAGGTTAAGGCATGAACGCCGACCCATGCAACCAGTATTCGACGATGATGATGATGATCTTGATGGAGCCGGAGCCACATGAGCCATTATTCCTCACCATTGGCACCCGGAGCCAAGTTCAACATCACGAGCACCATGATTCAGTTATTTCAACTCAAGGGATTATTTGGTGGACTAGCAGGCGATGATCCGAATATGCATCTGATCAACTTTATTTCTACATGCAAGTCGTTTGACAATCCTGGCGTTGGTCAGAATGCAATTCGATTACGCTTATTTCCATTGTCTCTATCCGATGAGGCAACTCTATGGTTGAATGGGATGAATCCTGATTCTATTACAAATTGGAGGCAATTAAAAGACGCTTTCTTAGAAAGATTCTTTTCGCTATTCAAAAGAGCACAGTTGAGAGATGAAATTAGCAACTTTCGTCATCTTTCAACTGAAGCCCTTTATGAAACATGGGAGAGATTCAAGAAGAAGCTTATGAGGTTCCCAAACCATCATATGACCAATGTCCACCTAATGGAAATACTATACAGAGCCTTGAATTCAATAACGAAACCAGTGGTGGATAATGCGGCTGCAGGATCATTCATAGACCTCACCTTTGGTCAGGCAAGCAATATGCCAGATCGGATGATGAAGCAAAGTAGAGCTTGGCATGCCAGGGATTCTGAGGTAGCAAGCCCCACTTTATCTATTGGCATGACTGCACAACAAAGGAGAAGAGAAGAAGAACATGATCAAGATATGGCGCACATGAAAACACAAGTGGATCTTCTTACAAAGCATCTATTATCAGGGAAGACCGAAAAAGTTAAAGCCATTGTAGCACATGGAAGAGACGAATCTGATTCGGAGGAAGAAGCCAACTACTTGAATAATCAGGGGGGTTTCCGAGGCAATGCCCAAGGAAACCAAGGTCAGAACTACTATGAGAAATATGGAAACAAGGACAAAGGTAGTTGGAAGAACAAGAATGACAATAGTGGTTTATATGTTCCCCCAGGAAGACGTGACACCACTGCATCTGGGTCGAGAAATATGGAAAAGATGATAGCTAAACTGTTGAAAGGAGTGGAAGTAACCAGCGCGGGAGTAACGGAGGTAATAAATGATTTGTCCTCAATGAAGTAATTGGTTGACTCACATTCCACTTCAATAAAACAAATAGAGCAGCAATTGAGCCAACTTTCAGCAACACTCAATCAAAGAAAGGCAGACACTCTACCTAGTGATACTGTGCAAAATCCAATGAACGACGGATCATGCATGGCTATTACTACCAGGAGTGGTAAGGTGCTGGAAAATTCATCCCAAAGCAAGCAAGTGGCCGAAAATAAAGAAGATGATGACGCCATAGAAGCTGACCAAGACGTTCATGACGTCACTCCTCAACATCCACAGTCTGAAAATATCACTGAACCAAAACAAGATAAAAAGAAAGTGGTGGAGAAAACTATTCCCCTTCCACCACCACCTTTTCCTCAAAGATTGAAGAATAAGGCGGATGATACAAGGTTCAGCAAATTCATGACTATGTTAAAATAGCTGACCATTAATGTTCCGTTGGTGGAAGCACTTGAACAAATGCCTGGGTATGCGAAATTCATGAAGGATCTTTTGACAAAGAAGCGGGAAGCAAGCTATGAGTTGACAGATACTGTTCATCATTGCAGCGCAATTTCCACCCGATCACTAGTTCAGAAGAAGGCCGACCCCGGTTCTTTCACTATTCCTTGCACCGTTGGATCTTTGAATTTTGCCAAGGCATTATGTGATTTAGGAGCCAGCATCAATTTGATGCCATTATCTATTTACAAAAAGTTGGGGTTGGGTGATCCTACTCCAACCAACATGAGGCTCGTAATGACGGATAGGTCGGTAAAACGACCTGTTGGTATTCTATGTGATGTATTGGTGAAGGTTTCTTCATTCATCTTTCCAGCAGACTTCGTTATTTTGGATTGTGAGGAAGACTCAGAAGTTCCCATAATCTTGGGGCGCCCTTTCCTTGCAACAGGAAGTGTGCTTATTGATTTAAGAGCTAATGAGCTTTTATTCCGAATAAATGACGACGTAGTTCTCTTTGATGTGTGCAAATCAATGAAGCACCCCAAAGAGCTGAACGTATTCTCGGTAGCTGATGTTTATGTTGATGATGAAAAAGAATTATCTGAAGAGGAGCAGATTATTGACGACCCATTGGCGGTTGCGCTCATGAATTTTGAGCACAAGGATGCTGAAAACTATGAAGAAACTATTGGTGCTCTAACAGGATTTGGGTCATATCCTCATGCTCCCAAGAAGCTGGACCTTGATCTCAAAAATCGACCCACACCACCAAGTAAACCATCTATTGAAGAGCCACCCACGTTAGAGTTGAAGGAGTTGCCTAGTCATTTAAAGTATGCATTCTTAGGAAGCGGAAGCACACTCCCAGTCATTGTGGCAGCAAATTTGGGTGAGCAGCAAATTACAGCTCTCATTGCTATTTTATGAAAGTATATAAGAGCCATTGGTTGGACCATCGCTGACATCATTGGTATTCCACCTGGGATTTGTACACACAAGATTCAACTTGAAGAAAATTGCACACCCACTATTGAGCATCAAAGGCGTCTCAATCCACCTATGCAAGAAGTGGTGAAGAAAGAAATTATTAAGTGGTTAGATGCAGGGGTTGTGTATCCAATATCTGACAGTACATGGGTGAGCCCGGTACAATGTGTTCCCAAGAAAGGAGGCATGACGGTAGTTGCGAATGAAAAGAATGAGCTTATTCCACTCAGACCTGTTACAGGATGGAGAGTATGCATGGACTACCGAAAGCTAAATTCATGGACGCTTAAGGACCACTTCCTAATTCCATTCATGGACCAAATGCTCGATCGATTAGCGGGGAAAGGATGGTTCTGTTTCTTAGATGCTTATTACGGCTATAATCAAATTTGTATTGCCCCCGAAGACCAAGAGAAGACAACGTTCACATGCCTATATGGTACGTTTGCCTTCAAACGTATGCCATTCGGGCTATGTAACGCACCAACCACTTTTCAGCGTTGTATGATGTCCATTTTTTCTGATATGGTTGAAGACACCTTGGAGGTGTTCATGGAAGATTTTTCAGTTGTGGGTGAGTCATTGGAATCATGCTTGGTAAACCTAAGTATGGCGTTAGAAAGATGTGTTGAATTCAACATAGTGCTGAACTGAGAGAATTGCCACTTTATGGTTAAAGAAGGTATTGTTCTTGGGCATAAAATCTCCGAAAGAGGAATTGAGGTTGATCGAGATAAAATTGAAGTTATCGAGAAGCTACCACCCCTAATTTTAGTAAAGGGAGTTCGTAGTTTCCTCGGTCACGCAGGTTTCTATCGGCAGTTTATCAAAGACTTCTCCAAAATTGCTAGTCCATTATGCAAACTTTTGGAGAAAGATGCAAGGTTTGACTTCAATGAAGACTGCTTGAGGGCATTCGAATTCCTCAAAGGGAAGCTAATTGAAGCTCCTATCATTGTAGCACCAGATTGGTCTCTACCGTTTGAAGTCATGTATGATGCTAGCGGGGTAGCTTTGGGTGCTGTACTTGGCCAGAGAAGGGAAAAGTTATTCCACCCAATCTACTACACAAGCAAGGTTCTGAACGAATCCCAGAAGAACTATACTATCACAGAACAAGAGCTTCTAGCAGTTGTGTATGCTTTTGAAAAGTTCCGTGCTTATTTATTGGGAACCAAAGTGGTAGTTCATACTGATCATGCATCTCTGAGATATCTAATGACAAAGAAGGATGCGAAACCAAGGTTAATTCGATGGGTATTGTTGCTGCAAGAATTTGATTTCGAGGTAAAAGATAGAAGAGACTGCGAGAACCAAGTGGTTGATCATCTATCTAGACTCGAGAACGAGCATATAGCGTAGCCTGATCTTGAGATTGATGACGCATTCCCTAACGAAGAGATCTTAGCCACAATAATGGAAGAGTTACCATGGTATGCAGACTTTGCGAATTTTGTGGTGAGTAATGTGATGCCTGCAAATCTATCTTTCCATCAAAAGAGGAAGTTCATGCATGATGTAAAACACTACTTTTGGGATGATCCATATTTGTTTCGACGATGCGCGGATGGTGTTATCAGGGGATGCATATCCCATGTAGAGGTGCCAAATATATTGGAAGCATGTCACACTTCCCAAGTTGGAGGACATCACGCAGGTAATCAGACAGCAATGAAGGTATTGCAAAGTGGATACTATTGGCCTTCGATATTTAGAGATGCCTACGAATTTGTGAGAAGATGCGACCAATGTCAGAGACAAGGTGCAATTTCGAAACACCATGAGATGCCCATGACGAAAATTCTTGAAGTTGAGCTATTTGATGTATGGGGTATTGATTTCATGGGCCCATTCGTAAATTCGTTTGGAATGAAATACATCCTAGTCGCTGTAGATTATGTTTCAAAATGGGTCGAAGCAGTAGCATTGGCCGACAATGAAGGAAAGCGTGTTGTAGCATTCTTGAAGAGAAATATCTTCTCTCGCTTTGGAGTACCACGTATTATCATAAGCGATAGAGGATCTCACTTTTGCAACAAGCTGTTCAAATCCGTATTGTCCAAATATGGTGTCAAGCAACATAAGGTAGCCACACCTTATCACCCACAAACTAGTGGACAGGTAGAGGTTTCCAATCGAGAGATCAAGAAAATCCTTGCTAAGTCTGTAAATGCTAATAGGAAGGATTGGTCTCGGAAACTGGACGATGCACTATAGGCTTATAGGACTGCATTCAAAATGCCAATTGGCATGTCCCTGTACCAACTAGTTTATGGAAAGGCCTGTCACTTGCCCATTGAGCTCGAGCATAAAGCATTGTGGGCGTTAAAGCAACTTAATTTGAATTGGGATGATGCCATGAATCTGAGATTGGAGCAGCTGAATGAGATGGATGAATTCTGTCTACATGCATATGAAAGATCAGAACTCTACAAGGAACGGATGGAAAAGTATCATGATCAGTGGATTGTTCAACGAAACTTTCAAAAGGATGATATGGTACTTCTTTTCAATTCCAGACTGAAGCTATTCCCAGGTAAGTTAAAGTCCAAATGGTCTGGTCCGTACAAAGTTAACCAAGTCTACTCGTCTAGAGTAGTTGAGTTAGAAGACAATAA
This sequence comes from Capsicum pubescens, assembly GCA_030864215.1. Lineage (NCBI taxonomy): Eukaryota > Viridiplantae > Streptophyta > Magnoliopsida > Solanales > Solanaceae > Capsicum > Capsicum pubescens. Next base: position 117,342,896 of record CM061546.1, read on the forward strand.
TGGTGTTGTCTTTAAGGCGAATGGCCAACGAGTAAAACCATATATTGGTCCTCTTGACTCGATAAACTATATGGCCACCATCTACCTCGACGAAGTCTAAGTACTCGAGGTAACTATGTCGTGCCGCGACAATAAATCAAGCGCTAGATGGGAGGCAACCCATCGGTTTTCATTCTTTTCTTTCTTTCGTTATACTACGTGTTTGCTTTTGATAAGTAAAAATAAAAAAAGAAGAGTCGCTCCACAACCAAAACTAAGGCGCTTGATGGGAGGAAACCCATCGTTCTAATCATTTTTTTTTGAGTAAGTGTAGGTGCAAGAGGTGTAAAGGAGGAGATTGAGTTCAAATCTTGATTTGGAAGAATTGCATGTTCAAGGTGGTAAGTTAGGATTGAAGAAGCAAAAGGCTATGGGTTGGGCATTGCCTATAAAAATATAGGCAAAGAACAAGGCAAGGCCTATGTAAATCTAGGCCATGAACAAGGCAAGGCCTATACTATGGCCTAAGCTCTCGGAATCTAGTGTGCCATAGCATAGGCGCCGTCCATGCCTAAGTGTGCCATAGCATAGGCGCCGCCTATGCAAAAGCATTTTGTCTCTGAATCTCATGTGCCATGGAATAGGCGCCGCCTATGCCTAACAATGCCATGGCATAGGCGCCGCCTATGCTCAACAATGCTTTGCAAAAGGCGCCGCCTATGACAAGCATAGGAAAAGCAAAAGGCGCTGCCTACCTCTCCAAATTCTCTCAAAAATTTTCCTTTTGCTCTTTTACTTCACAAGAACATCTTCCAAAGGCATCAACCAAGTAAGTACTTCTTTGTTCTTCTTTTATATTCCGTAAGTACTACAATACTATGCCTACAATAAATTGTGAGATCTTGAAGTAGTGTTGGTGATTTGAATGTGGTTGATTTGTTGTGATACTACTAAGTGAGTGAAATAATACGTAAGGATGATTTTAACTATTTTCCAACTTGTCTTTGATTTTCATACGCTGTCATACTTTTGCGGAATTGACATGGGCACGAAAATTGCATAATCTTGTAAATAGAATGCTTACATGTTGGAATGACTTGTTCATCGAGATGAGAATCATGGTTAAACTACCAACTTGTGAGGTTGTGATTATTTCTAAATGTTATAACTTGATTCGATCTCTATGTAGTAGTCTTGATCAAAAGATGTATCAACCATGAAAGTATTGCCAAGATTTTTTTGGAAGTATGACTGCACTGATTATATTGTTGGAATATAGCGCCTAAAACGTATATCGATGAAGTCTGAGTAATCGACATCGTTCACTTCACTAGTCCATACCAACAAACTAAGTGTGGGGTGGTGCCACTACTTCTTGTTCATAGATTGTATCCACCAAGATGAAGCTAACATGAATATTATTTTAATCTCAGGTACAATGGCACCAAAAGCAAGGCAAGGAAAGGATAAAACAACCACTTCACAAAAAGGCCAGAAAAGGGGACGAAAAGAGCAAGGCGAATCCTCCTCGCTGTAAATACCTCGCCGCATGTTCGGAATTAAATGGGTCTTAGAGGAGAAAGGAAAGGAGTGGTATAGGAACAATAAAAAGAAGAAATATGTTCACGTGGAGTTGATACATAAGGAGAGACTAGCAAAGAAAGAACCTCACATGTTGGCTAAGATAATGTCGTTACATCTTGATTTCATCTTCCGAGATATAAGAGAGTGCAATCTCGATTTAACATGAGAATTCTATGCCAACTGGTCACCAAAAACTACAGGGAGTGAAGTTAAGATTCGGGGCCAAGTTTTGCAACTAAATGCGGAGTTCTTCAACTCCTTTCTAGGCTTGCCATCTGTTAATACCACACCACTCAAGGAGCTGTATAATAGACCTCCGTACAGGGCAATTAATACACACTGTGCGGAACAAGATCTATTGCACGATGGAGCAGACACAAGGACACCGGTCGGCACAACACCTTCCTATATGCTCCTTTGAATAGGGAAGCTAGGATATGGCTACGAATAGTCAACTCTTGCCTCATTCCAGGGACACAGTACACAAAGATAACATGAGATAGAGTATACCTAGTGTACGCATTAATGACGAATGTCCCTATCAACATTGGGGCAATTATTCGATCTACAATGCGGAAAGCTAGGCTATACAAGAGGTCCCACTTCAGCTTTGGCAACCTGTTGACTGCAATATTGAGGAAGGAAGACATCGAAGAGAAACCGGCTGATAATAAGCTTCCACACAACCTGAAGAAGGTTGACCTCACAAAGGTTAAAGATGCTGAATCCATGCATGGTGTCAACCTAACCACTGCAGAAAGACATGCTCGCGACGAAAGCTTCTCCCGCCATTTATATGGCATGATAAAGTTTACCATGATGAGAGGGGGTCATGTTCCAACTGCTGCAGAGCTCCAACAGTTGGATTATGACTACCCAATGAATGAGCATGTGAGGGCGATGTGTGGAGTAGGTGTATATTTTGAGGAACCTCTTGATAACGACATGCCAACCGATGATGATCGACGAATGCCAGACTCCGACGTGGAAGAGAACTCTGATGACGACGACTCTGATGATGATTCCGATGCAGGGGGTATGACCCCAGACATAGAGGATGAGTCCGACTAATCAGGTTCTTCTTATTTATTTTCCACTGAGGGCAGTGTGTCCCGTCTAAGTGTGGGGTGCTGGTATTTGTATGCTATACTTCTTTGCCTACATTTATTGTCATATTTTTTTGTTTGTTTTAATTAGTCTTATTTTTTAGATTTTGATGCATGAAATTATTCTGATAGGAAGCATGGTGTTATGACAAGAGTTTGTGCTAGAATCATTACTATTGAGACATTTAGGCTCTAACTGTGACTCACTGTGTGATAATTGCGTGGTTTAATTCATTCATCTTTTAGGGTCAAGAGTCTATAATACTCCCAATAAAGATGACCATGTGCCTTGTCTGTGTGAGCTGATAGTATATTCTGTGTTTGTGACTGATGCTAGAACTTGCCTTGTGTGCGTGTAAAGAGAAATAAAGAGTGTGAGTTTAGGAGATGATTTAGGCATTTCTTTGGCAACCGATACTTGTTTACCTTCGTTTTACCTACCCGTGGACATTATCCTAGTCAACCCCTTTGAGCCTTTAAACCATTTTCTTTGACAGCCTCATATGTAATCCTAATCCATTTTTTTCAAGACCATAATTTGATCCAAATTCCTAAGTGCTTTAAGTTGTGAAGTCATGTGACAAAATAAGAGGAAATTGTGTGAGAGTAATGCCTTAGAGTGTATTGGTACTTGAATTTGTTAAGAAAAAGAGTGGCTATCATAGAGGTGTGTTATTAAAAAAAAAAGAAATAGAAAAACAAAATGATAAATTGTGTTTATGATTAAATAAAAAGATAGTTATGCTTGAATGGCAAAATAGGTGAAAAGGGGTGATAGATGAAAGAAAGGTAGCAGAGTTGATTAAAAGAGAGTGTTAATGGCGTAATGTGATGTATTAAAGCGCTTAGGAACATAGTCACTATTTCTGGCCAAAATTGTCCTACCCGTCCCTTAGCCTACATTACAACCTGTAAAAGACCTAATTGATCCTAAGCTTAACATTCTGATATTAGTAGAGCATTACACTGAGGGAAAGCCTATGGTCATCAGTTGCAACATATGAATTCTTTGTGAGAGTGAGAGAAAGGATAATCTTATACCCATGTTTTGAAAAATGCAATATTTGAGAGTGATTATGGGTAATATCTTATGTGAGACACACATGGTTGATGAGTTTTAGGTAGTCTTGTATGATTCTTTGTGGCTTAACTTGTGGATACGAATTAACCATCATCACGAGTCTATATTAGAGGTTGAATTGTTTCTAGAAGTGATTAGAAAACTACTCTTTGTTAATAATTGTTGTGCCTGTCTTGATGAATATTTTGTGCTGTTACTGTGAAACCCTAAGTAGATGTTTATATGGACATGATATATTTTTTGAGGACGAACAAAGATTTAAGTGTGGGGTGTTGATGATAGGCGTATTTACACGCCAAAAGTACTATAATTTACCCATATTTTAGCTAAGTTTTGAGGACAAAATATATAATTCATGCACTTTTAGTCCTTTTTCCTGTAAGTGAGCTAACAAACGTGATTAGCAAGTTTTCAGGTATAAATGATGCAGATTTCAGCATATTATGGATAACTTGACGCCCAAGGAAGCTTCACGAAAGAAGGAAGGGAAAGCTTGGACGCCAAGGACCAAAAGTGACGCATGGAATATCTGTCCTGGGCAAAAACAGCATTTCCAAAGACTTTGGGGATCAACAGTAACTTATTAGGATTAGGATAATGATGCAGTAACCTAGTAGGACTAGGATAAGTAATGCAGTAGCTTAGTAGGAATAGGATATGGGTGTTATAAATACCCTATTTTGCTAACGTTTTTATTATTGAAATTCTCATTAATCTTAATACAACTCTTTCAATTAATTACTTTCTCTTCATCTATTCAATTCTTAATTTCCACAACAAGAGAACCACTATTCTAAAAGGAAATTCACGCCTAACGCTATACCAAACCCTACTACACGTGAGATCTTTATTTTGGTATAATGATAAAGTCTATTATGATTTCCGTCGCACTCATGAATAGCTAAACTTCTCTATTGGGGTTATGGAAGCCTTATGAGATACTATCTATTTCTATGAGTTTGTGATTTCGTGACTCGTATGATGCTTATATCATTATTCTCTTCATCTTAATGCAAATTCTTGTGGTTGCAAACGCATAGAATACGCCAGTATAGCATTAACTTGTTCGAAAGAAAAGTTATATGTCTGGAAAAGAGATAATGTCAAGGTAATAGGGCACCAACCCCTGTTAAAAAGTTAGTGTCGTAATTGGATTAACCTCTTGGAGAATTTGTACCGTTAGACACGCTTTAAGCTCGAAAGAGTTAAAGTGAAATAATCCTTGATGGTCGAAAGACGCCTGGATTTACCATAGAATACAATTCTCTATAAGCACATGCATGTCTGAATTCCGCATAACTCATAGCCAATAGAGACGTATAACTCATAAGGTGGACATAACCCCAACTCTCAATTCTCATTGGTTAAACATCTTACTAAACATTCTTTCTTTTTACTTTGCTATTTTTTGTTTTTACTCTATTATTTTGTTTACATTATTGCACGCTACAAAACCCCCCCTTTTACGAGACTTGCACCAAAAGTCTAATAATCTTTGCTTACTTAGTGACCAAGTATTCTTTGTGGGATCGATACCCTACCCAGTTGTGTTATATATTTGACAACGACCGCTTACACTCTTACGAGAGCTGTAGTTTGAGCATTATCAATAATCCCTATGCTACTACTAATTTGGTGATCCAAAAAAATCCCTACACTCATCTAAAAATAGTGAAAGTCCCTCGAGGTGTATTTTGAACAACCCTAATCATTAATGAACTTAAAAATTAACGTTTTGAGGTCGGGAAGGTCAAAAATAAAATCATCGAAGTTTAGGGGCCTTGGAAATGGCTAAGTCCCAACACTTAGTGAAATTTTCAAGTATTGGACCCCTTAAACATCCAATTGAGACCTGATATGAGCTAAGACTTTTACAGGGTATAACAATATCTCCCCCTTGGGAACATTCGTCCTCGAATGAGTCTGGTCAGATGAGAACATTTGGTAAACTGAGATCCTAAACTGAACATGCATGACTGAAAACATGATTGTCTAACAGAATCTGAAACATGATACATGAACTAAACTAAATGTAGGCTATGACATGAAATGGATTACATAGCTGAAACTGAGAATGGAAAAAAGTCAATCTAAGGAAATTGTAGCCTTTTAATGAATCTGAGTTTGTGGAGAACAGATGAGGGTACTTGGTTCGCATATCTGCCTCTACTTCATAAGTGGATCCCTCAACGGACTAATTCTTCCAAAGAACCTTGACCATGGGAACTTTTTTGTTCCTTAATCTACGAACCTGATGATCAAGGATATCAACTGGGATGTCTTCATAAGAATGGTTATCCTGAAATCCATGCTTTCTAATGGAACAACAATAGTTGAATCACCAATACACTTCTTCAACAGGGAAACATAAAACACTGGAAGTACAAATGCTAAATATGTAGGCAATACAAGGTCATAATCCACCTTTTCTAATTGACTCAAGATTCTAAATAGGCCAACATAACAGGGGTTGTGCTTCCCCTTCTTGTAAAATCTCTCCACTTCTTTCATGGTTTAGATTTTAAAATAAACCAAATAACCAACCTCAAACTTAAGAGCTCTTCTCCTCACATCTACATAGGATTTTTGGTGGTTTTAGTCTATCTTCAGCCTCTCGTTAATCAACTAAACTTTCTCCATCGCATCAAACACAACATTTTTTGCTATCAAAGCAACTTCACCTGACTCAAACCGACCAATAGGATATCTACATCTCCTTCCATAAAGGTCCTCAAATAGAGACAGCTGACTACTAGAGTGATAACTATTGTTATAGGAAAACTCAATTAAAGGTAAGTGATCATCCCAAATACCTGTAAAGTCAATAACACATTCTCTTAAAATATCCTCTATGGTATGAATGGTCCTCTCTACTTGAAAATCTTTCTGTGGATGAAAATTTTTACTAAGATGAACTTGGGTACTAAGACCCTTCTAAAAAGCCTTCCAAAGGTGAGAGGTGAATGGAGTTCCTCTATCTGATATGACAGACAATGAAATCCCATGCAATATAAACAACTCCTTAAGATAGAGCCTGGCATAATCCTCAGCTGAGGACGAAGTATAAACTAGAAGAAAATGAGATGATTTGGTCATTCTGTCTACAATGACACATATAGAACCATCCTGACAACGTGTGCGAGGTAACCTTGTCATAAAATCCATGTTCACCACCTCCTACTTCCAAGTGGGGATACTGAACTCCTATAATATTCTACTAGGCCTTTGGTATTCAACCTTAAACTGCTAAAAATTAGAGAACTTAGATACAAACTCTAAAATATCTCTCTTCATACCACTCCACTAATAGATTTTCCACAACTCACGGTACATCTTAGTGGATCCTGGATGGATACAATACCGTGCACCATGCACTTCTGCAACTATTTGCTGTCTTAAGCCATCAACATGTAAAACACATAATCTACCCAGAAAACAAAGCACACCATTTCCCCATTGGGAGAAAACATCCACCTTTTGATCTCTAACTGCCTCCTTCAACTTAATAAAACTAGGATCTCCGTCTTGATTTTATTTTACTTTGGCAACAAAGGAAGATTTTGAACTATTTAGAACCCATACACTACCTTCTGCTGATTTAACCAACCGGACACCTAACCTAGAAAGATGACGAACCTCAGTGACTAAATTTTTTTTATCCTCCTCAACATAAGCAACACTACCTATAGACAACCTGCTAAGGGCATCTTCCACTATATTGGCCTTGCCCGGATGATACAACACACTAATATCATAATCTTTTAACAACTCAAGCCATGTTCGCTAACAAAAATTCAAATCTTTCTATGAGAACACATACTGCAAGCTTTTATGGTCAGTGAACACATCCACATAAACCCCATAAAGGTAATGTCTCCATAACTTCAAAGCAAGAACAATATCTGCCAACTCAAGATCATGGGTAGGATAATTCTTTTCATAGGGCTTAAGTTGTCTTGATGCATAGGCTATGATCTTACCTCTCTGCATCAACACTCAATGAAGACCAACTCTGGAAGTATCACAATAAACCACAAATCCATCTGAACCATTTGGCAAAGTCAAAACTAGGGTTGAATTGATATGAGTGTTAAACTCCTGAACACTCTTCTCATAAGAATATGACCACTGAAACTTGGCTTTCTTATGAGTCAATCAAGACAAGGGGGATGCAATAAAAGAAAACTCCTCAAAAAACTATCTGTAATAGCTAGCCAAGCCCAAAAAACTCCTAATATTTGATGGAGAGATAGGTCTAGGCCAATTCCTCATCAATTCAATATGCTAAGGGTTATCTCTAATGCCATCACTAAAAATAATATGTCCAGGCAAAGCTACTGAACTTAGACAAACTTTACACTTACTAAATTTGGTGAACAACTGATGAGCTCTAAGAGTCTACAACATAATTCTCAGATGGTTTGCATGATCATTCTCACCATGGGAATAAACAAGAATATCATCAATGAAGACTATGAAGGACATGTCAATGTACTGCATGAACACTCTGTTTAAGTCCATGAAATTTGCAAGGGAATTCATCAGTCCAAAGGACATAACTAAGAATTGGAAGTGACCATATCGAGTTCTAAAGGTTGTCTTCAAAATGTCACATTCTCTGACTTTAAGCTTATGATAGCCGAATCTGAGGTTTATGTTAGAGAAATAACTAACACCCTGAAGTTGGTCAAACAAGTCATTAATTCTAGGGAGTGGATACTTATTCTTTATTGTGACTTTATTCAACTGATGGTAGTGGATGCACATAATGAGAGAACCGTCATTCTTACGCATGAAAAAAACTGGAGTGCCCCATGGGGAAACACTGACCCTGATGAAACCCTTATCTAAGTGATATTTCAAATGCTCTTTCAACTCCTTAAGCTTAGTTGAAGCCATTTTATAGGGTGGAATAGAGATAGGCTGGGTATCTGGAAGGAGATCTATTCTAATGTCTATTTTTCTTTCAGAAGAAACTCTAGAAGAGTCTTCAGGGAATACATTTGGAAATTTCCTTACTACTAAAACTAACTCGAAACTTGGAGTCTAAGAACTAGAGTCTTTAACTCGAACAAGATAGTACATACACCCCTTATATATCATTTTTCTTGCTTTAAGATAAGAAATAATCTGACCCCTAAGCACTAAAGTTGTACCCTTCCTTTTAATTACTAGTTCATTAGGAAACTGAAAATGAATGACTTTATTTCTGCAATCAACTGAGGCATAACATGAGTGGATCCAGTCCATGCTAAGAATGACGTCAAAATCAGTCATCTCTAACTCCACAAGATCCATTGAGGTAACTCTCTTAGATACTATAATTGGGCAGTTCCTGTATACCCTCCTGGCTATAAGTAATCTACCTACTTGAGTATACACTGTGAAAGGTTCTACTAAATATTTAAGACTAACATCAAAATCAACTTCTACATAAAGAATCATAAAAGAGAGTGAAGCTCCGGGGTCTAGTAAAGCATAAACATTGAGTTGAAAGACTTTTAATGCACTCATAACCACATCAGGAGATCTCTCCTAATATTTTCATGTCTTGAGGGAATACAACCTATTTTGACATTGCCTACAGGTTATGCTGGAAGTGGCACCCTGTTGAGTCAGGCGACTAGCTGGAACAAGAGGACAACTAGACTGACCCTTCTGGCCAGCCTTTGGGAAATTTCCAATGCTGTAGCCTAGCTTGCCACATCAAAAACACACATCACTATCAGCTCTACACATACCCCGATGATGCCTACCACACTTCTCACAAAGCGGATTAGTATGAACACAATTCATACTACCTAAGGAATTGGAGCCTGGCGCTCTATCCCAACTATCTTGCCTGAACTTAGGCTTTGGTGCACTATCTGAAGATGAGGCTGGGGCTGAAGACTTCTAGCAAAATTTAGAATGATTACCACCCTCTGTCCTCGACTATGAAATGTTAAAACTACTCGTTCTGTCCCTCTTATTCTCTTTCTCTTTTTCCTTAAGTTTCTCATCCTTAATCTGCTGAGCATGAAATATAAGTCTTGACAAATCTATCTCCATAATCAACATTGTGGTCCTACACTCCTTGGAAATATTATCAAATACACCAGACATAAACTTACTTATTCTAGACCTATTATTAGAAACGATCGAAGGAGCATACCTCGCCAACTTAGTAAAATTAAGCGAGTACTCATTCATACTCACATTACCTTAATTTAAATTGATGATAATTTAAATTGATGAACCCCTGAACTTTAGCATCCCTTAACTCTAATGGGAAGAACCTATCTAGAAAATTCATGGCAAACTCCTTTCACTCAATAGGCTCTGCCTCAACACCCCTAATCTCCTTTTACTAATTATAACATATGTAAGATACATCTTATCACTAATATGAAACAAAGATACATCTTATGACTAATATGAAACAAACTCTTCACTCTCAATAGACATGACACCCATAATACCAATCAATTTCTGGACCATATCAAGAAACTCCTGCGGATCCTCCTCAGACTTGGATCCCAAAAATAAAAGAGGATTCATTCGGGTAAAGTCTCAAATTGTAGTTGCAGTTGTATTTGCCACTGGATTAGCTGGGAAAATAGCCTACTTATTATTTTGATCATCTACTGAATGAGGTAAAGTAGTGAAAGTAGCTCTAAATTTTACACTAGACATGTTCATTCAGAGGATCTTCTTGAGTAGGGTATAGTGCCGGTTGATTCCCGTACCTTCTTACATTGTTTATTTTCGGAGGAATTATCTGTAAACAAAATGAAAGATGAGTTAGAAAGAGAGTTTAAGTAGAGCTCATGCTCTTTCGCACAAAATAAAAACTGAAAAAGGGAAACTTTTCCTAAAATGTTTGGTAGCCTCATGTCCATAAGTGTGGCGTTGTTCACACCCACGCACAAGACTTTACTTAACATAAATTTTAGACTCCCTATGACACTTTAAAACTCTAGGCTCTGATACCAAGTTTTATCATGACCTGAGGCTAGCCCCTAGTCACGAGAATGGGACTTACGGTCGTAAGTGACCATAAGCTAACCCATAAGTTTGTACTTACTATGAGAACTGAATAAAATATAAACATAACACATGTGAGGAAGATAAACTAAGAAGGTAATGTATATCTGAATATTGAAATGCGAAATGCCGACTATCTTAAGCAACTTATAAGAACTGAAAGTAACTAACTTACTATCTAACTATTTGTCCGAATTTCTTAAAGACTCTAAACTAACTGAAAAGTTAATGGGACAGACACCATACTAACTCTGACTTACTAAATAATAGGAAATACTAAAAAACTAAATAAACATAACATATCCTCGATGGATGAAGACTTACCACTACGACTGCTAGATTACGCTGAGCTATCTAACTACGATCAAGCAACTGTGCGTCTGAACCTATGATATAAGATATCATAGCGCAAAGAAGTGTATGCGGTCAGTGCTTTGAATGTTTTAGAATATGATATAAGGTTAGGCTGATATAGATGGGTTACTATACCTATACAATAAGGACTAAGTGAATAGCATGAGATAACTGAACATGAATGCATGAAAACTGTTACATCTAAGAATTCAAGACCAAGCATAAACATATATTTGAAATAATCTATAAATTGAAAGACTAAAATCTGATAGCTGAGTAACTAAGAACCTATTTGCTTTGGTCAGGAAAACCTAGACTAAAACTATAATAAGTACAGTATTAAGAATATGGGAGGTATTATCTAACTGACATGCCAAAATTTAAACTAATCGGGGTCCAACCTGTAACCCCAGTTGGAAGAGTATTAGTACAGTTCCACGGGTACTAACACTGGCTGTGTGGATCCACTAAACTGGTGTCCGAAAGGACTAATAAGTCACCCTCAACGGGTAGGTGCTCTAATATGATATGTTTTACCCTTAACTGACAGCTAAACTCTTTTCAACCCTCAACTGTCTAGTAGAAATCTCTAACCTACACCGGCTAAGTAGTTTTATAACTCGAGGATTTCTACTAAATGTCAGACCCTCTACTGTCAGGTGAGCCCTCATCCATGAGTTTGTTCGGTGTTAAAACCTACTCCTCACTGAACTTACACTGATAATCGAATAGGCTTAAATAGACTTAACATAATTACATAACTGATAGTGCTCATCATGATCATAAACATGTAAGTATACTGATAAAAGTCACATATTAATTGTCAGAGTACTTGAAAGGCTAAATTCATGTAAAAGACATCGGTATCAGGTGTTCATAACCCGCCAACACTGAATGGAATTAATAATAATTCCATATAAAAGCTTTAAAACCATAGTAGGGGATCATTGCTCAAAACCCAACACTTAGGCATTTTATCAAACACGACAGTCAAGAACTTAAACATTAGAATGGGTATAGCATGCAAGAATTACATGATTACAAGACTAGAAGCATAACTTAGGTATTTAACATGAAGATTACAACATTTAAAACATGTAATGGCTTATCCCACTTGAAAATAACATACAAAATTAACTTGTAACTGAACAAACAAGAGATTCATGGAGATATTTCAACTTAAATATGAAAACTCATAATTGAAAACCAAAAAGGGATTCTTGGACTCCATGGGTGAAACAAACACATGGATGAACATCACACATACCCCACCATATGAATTCGTGAAGAATCTTAGGTATTTCGTGAGATTTGAAGCCTTTATTCTATGATTTATTGAGTAAGGGTTAGGGTTTGTTCTTGAGGTAAAAGATAGTTTTCTTGAGTGATTTTATGAGTAATATGGAAAATAATTCTCCTTGGGGGGATAAATTTCATGTTATGGATGAGTGCGAGTAAGGGGAATTGACCCAAATGCCCTTAATAATGATGAACAAAAGTTGGACCAAAAGGGGAGGGGTGATGCAGGATCTGGCGCACCGTACTGGAGTGGGCAGCGTGATCTCTGGTGAAACACATTGGAGAGTGCAATGCAGGCTCTAGAGAGGCGCACTGGAGGGCGCGGTGTGCACTAATCCTAGTGCTACTACTATTTTGGTTATATAAACACACTCCTATGCTCGTCTAAATATTCTGAAACTCCCCCGAGATGTATTTTGAACAACCCCAATCATGAATCAACTTTAAAATCATTGTTTCAATGTCGGGATAGTCAAAAATAAAATAATCAAAGTTTAGGGGCCTTGGAAATGTCTAAGTCCCAACACTTCATGAAATTTTAAAGTTTTGAACCCCTTAACATGCAATTGAGAGATGAAATAAGCTAAGACTTTTAAGGGGTATTACAATAATATTTAGGCATATAATCATATTTGATTTGAATAATCTTAGACTCCATTTCCCTAAAAGCCTCATTTTTAATATCCATTAATACATGCTTATGAAAGACTATTTTCAGGTCCACTAACACTTTAACTCTAGCACGACTTGGTTAAGTTTTACTAATAATAACTAGATCAAGTTGAACATGCCTACTATCGATGCTAAAAAAAGGCATCCTTTAACAAATAATATGGGTAAATGATTAGGAAAAAGGATCCAAGACATGAACTTCATAGTCTCCTCATTAATCTTAAATATTGCATCATATGGGCATGATCACTTGAGATATAAATACCCATTCTTACACATAATGTAAAAGATGCACTTTGATATAAGATTAATAAAGTCTTTCAGAAGAGATAATCCAATTAAAATATGCTTACTATGAAAATGCCCTATTTTACTCCTTTCCTTGATCTCATATTATTGATGTGACAGGAAACATGACATTTTTAATGCTTAAAACTGTGAATTTATGCATGAACTTGGGGTATTTTGTTGGATATGATGAACTTTAGTGTGAATTTATGGTTAAATAGGTCTATAATAGTGTTTGAACGAGATGTGATGAAAAGACCCAGGAAAGACCAAATTTAATTAGTATACGAGTCGATACTTAAGTCAGAACTGACAGATATGACTCGTATGCTGAATCGTAAGAATAACAAAACTAATTGTCAAATCGAAGCTCTAAGTATAAGGAAGATAAGATTCAAATATCCCAATCGTAAGGTAGGATACGAGTTGTTTGCTGAAGTCGTGAGTTGAACTGAATCTATGCTGCTATCCAGAAATTGAAGTGTCAGAAGGATATGAGTTGGAAGTCTGAGTATGATTCATATAGAGATGATGTATGAAAACGAGTGAGCTAGAGCTAAAAATACTAAAGTCCCAGGTGGATACAGATGAAGAATCCGAGTTGTATATGTGGTTACAATTCATAAGCTGAAAGCGTAAGTTGAACATTGATTTAATGTTGTGGGAAGATTAGACATTGGAATGGTTATGGCAAGGCATGGTACAACTCATAAGATGAGGATGCGATAGACGACTAAGTCCTACCGACTGCCGACTTAACTTTAACTTTCATATTTTTAGTAGGATTTTCATGGTATTTCGAGATACAATGAATACCATATGGTTTATCTTTTATTACGTTACACATAGTGATATTCTTTTATGGACAGTTACATACTCTTAAAATTATTCATGAAATTTGAGGGTTTTATTTAATTAAAGAATTTGGAGTTTATTCATATTATTCTTGTGCAATTGATTCTATGTGTTCTTCATTGATAACCATACTTTCTTCCACAAACATTAGCGGCTAATCCCTTTAGATATGGTTATGGGAACCCTGGCGGATTAGCTACATAGAGGAAGTGTGACCCATATATTTTCTAGGGTTATGCATGTATCCTAATTCTTATTCACTATAATTAATTTCAAGTAAATGCAACATCTTGAGATAAAAGCCTGTATTCACATTCTTTCAATAACCAAGAAGCCTGTAATGGGGAAAATAAGATTAGGATAGTAATTTGGGATTTCTTTCTCCACCTTATAGTCTCGGAATTCCATCGAATCATTTGATATGACAACCAAAGATGAAGTGAACTAAGGCTGTAGCAAGGGACAAGGTAACACCCGACAACGATAATCAAGTCTAAGTGTGAAATTTATCTTTGTGCTGAAAAAAGGCAGATAATACCTATCTTGTAGGATTTACATGCAGAATACTAGAGAAGTGGGTTTATCATGAGAAGTCTATAAAGTTGAGAAGAAAGGGGGAACACAGACGTTAATCTCCTATTGATTACAACTAAAAAACACTCAAGAATTGGTTACTCTTTGCTATTGATAACAAAATCCCTCTATTTACTTTCTTGCACTCCTCGAGGGTTAAACCAAGGCCAACAACTACTCATGTTTTCCTTGTGAGATAGACCCCAACCTAGTTGGGTTATTATATTAGTATCGACCGCATTATACTTCTGATTGAGGTGTAGTTTTGGGTGACAAAATTTTTTGGCACCGTTGTCGGGTAAGACTATTTGAGTATTGAATTGAATAGGTGAATTTCTTGAGTTTTCATTTTTTGTTCTTGATTTGGCATACACTGATATATGCCAAGCACTAGGAGTAGAGGCAATCACTTACTCCCTTTTGATCCAGATCCAGAGAGAATCCTTCAACTACTGAGAAGGATGTCAGGACAAATTTATGATAGGGTGCAAGATCCCCCACTTATGGACCAAAAAGTTGCACTCCCACGTGATCCATGTGATGTATAGAATATTGTAGACATACAGACACAACAACTATTAGAGTGAGAATATAGAGATGTTGAAGAAGCTAGACTGGTTGCTGAAGAAATGGTGCAGCAACATAGACTAGCTAGACCTAGGCAGGGTGTTGCTCATCAGGTTCAGAGGTGCAGAGTTCCATATGTTCCAGCATACCAACACTGAGATCTATATGAGGATGATGATGAAGACATGGGTTATATTGACCTTACTAATCCAGGAGCTATTGTTCCTTCTACCTTAGCCCCTAATTTGAAGTTTGATTTTACTACAACAATGATCTATCTATTGAATCTGAAAGGCATATATTCAGGAGCATCCAAGGATAATGCAAGCATGCACCTTACTAACTTTCTTGGGATATGAAAAAACTATAACCTACTACGGGTTGATCAAGAAGAATTGAGACTAAGGTTTTTCCCATTTTCTTTAACTAGAGAGACATCTCTATGGCTTGGGGAACTATCAAGAGGATCTATCACTACTTGGAATGAGTTGAACAATAGTTTCTGAGGAGATTTTTCCCTCCTACACAGATGCTACATCTGAAAGATGAAATTTTTAATTTCAGACAACTACCTACAAAATTACTGTATGAAGCATAATTTAGATTTAAGAAAAAGCTGAGCTAGGTGCCAAACCACAGAATCAGAGGATCTAATTTGTTAGAAATCTTCTATAGAACACTGAGTGATAGTTTGAGATCCATGGTAGATACTATTTTTGGAGGAGCATTAATGCATCTTCATTGGGATGCTGCACATGAATTGCTTAATGATATTTCAGTCACCAAAAGTTTATGGAATACCAGAGATTCTGATCGTGGTAGTGGTACATATGCTATTGGAGCGACAAAAACATATGGAGTAGGTAATGATATGTTGCACAAGAGGTAGCATAGTTTTGGACTGCTATTGGATTGCTCATAAAGCAGTTCACTTCACTAAATTTTGATAAAGGGAATACAATAGCGACATTAGGGTCTAGATGCAAACTATTGGAGATAGAATCTAAAAAAGATGCAAACTATCTTGATCATAGATTTGTGGATTTCTGAGCCCAAGGGAAAGAGAATCAAGGTCAAAACTATTATAATGATAGATAAAGAGGTAGAAATAGTAAAAGAGATGGTGATTGGTGATGTAAGGATGACTATAAGAAGAAGAGTGAAAAATAAATTCCACGAGGTAGCCGATATATAGAGTCTAGAGTTGAGGCTCTCTTGTCTAAACTAGTCAAAGGATAAGAGAGTCAAGAATATTTTACAAAAGATATCAAAGAATATATGTCAGGAATAAATCAATAAGTTGAATCACACACCACAAAAATTAGGAATTAGAGCAACAATTCAGGCAGATGTCAGCAACAGTGAATCAGAGACATCTTGGCACTCTTCTAAACAACACAGTGGTAAATTCCAAAAATGATATTCAATGTCATGCCACTACTACTTAGAGTGGTAAGGTAACTGTAGATCCACCTACATCTACTGTTGATTAGTAAAAATAAAATAATGTTGAGGTAGTAGATGTGGAAAGCAACAGTAAGCCAAATAAAAGAGAAGAAAAAGCTATAGAGCTTGTGCTGAAAACCATTCTAATACCAAGTCCTCCCTATCTTCAAAGGTTAAAAAAGAAACAAGAAAAAGGTAAGTATTAAATTTTTTTATCTATGCTAAAAGAATGAACTGTCAATATACTACTTGTAGAGGAATTGGAGCAGATATAAGGCTATGTAGAGTTCATGAAGGATCTAATTATAAAGAAAAGATAAGTCATTTATGAGACAGTTGACAATGTCCATTATTGCAATATTGAAGCCACTAGGTCATTCGTAGGGAAGAAGGAGGATCCTGGTGGAGTCACTATACCTTGCACCATTGAATCTTTTTACTTTACACATACATTGTGTGATTTGGGTATAAGTATCAACCTCATGCCATTTACAGTATTCAAGTAGTTGGGGTTGGATGCTCTAAAACCCACCACCATAAGGCTATTCATGGCAAATAGGTGTATGAAAAATCCAGCCGGTATCCTTTATGATGTCTTAGTAAAAGTATCTTCTTTTATTTTTCCTATGACTTTATTGTGTTAGATTGTGAAGTGGAATTTGATGTTCTAATTATTCTTGTCAGACCTTTTATGGCTATAGGAAGAACATTGATTGATATGGAGCTTGGACATCTGATACTGAGATTCAATTACAAACAAGTGATATTTGACATATGCAAATCCATAATGAAGCCCAATAGTTGAAGGAAATTTCTGTGATTAATGTGAATGATGAAAAAGTAGATTCATTTCATGATGTTGATGTGGTAAATTTGTGGGATTATGGTTCTGATGCAATTGTTCATGTTGAAGAAAGACTAGGTGTTGAGGCACTTACAGCTGTGATCATGAATTTTGACTGTGATGTCATAGAAGAATTTGAGGATTTTGTTGGTACATTGCATGGTAATGGTTACAATTTTTCACCAAATAATCTTGATCTAGATTTAAAAGTTAGAACAACTCCACTTACACGCCCATCTATTGAGTAACCTTCGGTGTTAGAGTTGAAGGCCCTCTCTTCATACTTGTAATATGAATTTTTGAGGGCCAACAACACTTTGTCGTTCATTATTGCAGCATACTTGAGACAAGAAGAAGTTGTAGCATTGTTGTCAATTTTGTAGAAGGTCCATTGGATGGTCCATTATAAACATTGTGGGTATTCCACCGGGCTTGTACACTCTCAACATTCTGCTTGAATCAGATTGTGTTCTATCTATTGAACATCAATGATGAATTAATACTACTATGAAAGAGGTGGTTAATAAAGAGATCATCAAGTGGTTTAATGATGGTGTGACATTTCCCATTATTGAGAGCAAATAGGCTAGTCTGGTTTAATACGTTCCGAAAAAAGGTGGAATAACTGTTGTGACTAATGAAAAAAATGAGATAGTTCCTATAAGGACAATCATTAGTTGGAGAGTCTTCATGGATTATTGAAAGATCAATGCATCGACCTAGAAGGACCATTTTCCAATGCCGTTCATGGATCAAATGCTAGACAGGTTAGTGGACAGATAGTGGTACTATTTTCTTGATGGGTACTCGGGTTATAACCAGATTACTATAGCATTCGATGACTAAGAGAAGATTATTTTTAGATGCCTTTATGGGTACTTTTCATTCATGAATGCCATTTGGTCTATGCAACGTCCCAACCACAATTCATAGATGTATAATGTCCATTTTCTTCGATATGGTGGAAGACACCATTGATGTATTTATGGATAATTTTTTAGTGGAGGGAGACTCTTTTGATGATTATCTCATTAACTTGGCAAAATCTCTACAATGATGTGAAGAATACAACTTGGTACTCAATTGGGAGAACTACCATTTCATGGTTAAAGAAGGAATTGTGCTTGGGCACAAAATTTCTAAGCCTGTCTTAGAGGTTGATCAAGCAAAGAAGTGATTGAAAAATTACCTTATCCAATTTCTATGAAGGGTATTTGAAGTTTTCTAGGACATGCAGGTTTCTATAGAAGATTTATCAAGGACTTCTCGAAAATTGCAAGCCCTATTTGCAAGCATTTTTAGAAGGAGGTAAAATTTAATTTTGATGATGTATTCATGAAAGCTTTTGAAAGCCTTAAAGAGAAGTTGGTGACTACTCCAATCATTGTGCCTCCTGATTGGTCCTTACCTTTTGAGATTATGTGTCATGCAAGTAGATTGGCCTTAGGGGATGTACTAGGCCAATGGAAAGAAAATGTCTTTCATCCCATCTACTATGCTAGTAAGGCACTAAATCCTGCTCAAAATAACTATGCCATTACTAAGTAAGAGTTTTTGGCAGTGGTTTTTACCTTTTAAAAGTTTAGATCTTACTTGATTTGGACCAAGGTGATAGTGTATATAGACCATGCAACATTGCAGTACCTAATGGCTAAGAAGGATGAAAAGCCTAGGCTTATTCAGTGGGTGCTATTGTTGCAAGAGTTTGATTTCGAAGTGAAAGACAGAAAGGCCACAGAAAATCAAGTTGCAGACCACTTATGTAGACTAGAGGAGGAAGCCATGCAAAAGGTTGCTACAGGAGTCAATATTGATTATAGTTTCCTGGACGAGAAAATATTAGCAGCATCTCAAGATATTATTTCATGGTTTGCTGATTTTTCAAATTACCTAGCCAACGATCTAGTTCCAGAAGATCAGTCATATTTGCAAAGGAGGAAATTCTTGCATAAGGTAAGACTATTTTTCTGGGATGAACCTTATCTTTTCAAAATTTGTGCAGATGGAATAATTCGTAGGTGAATACCTGAGGTAGAGATGATAAGCATATTAGAGGTGTGTCATTCATCGCCAGTTGGGGGTCACCATAGAGGGTCCCAAACAACTCATAAGATCTTGCAATTCAGCTACTATTGGAAAACCATATACAAAGATGTTCATAACTATGTTGCTTCCTGTGATCAATGTTAATGACAAGGTACTATTACTAGAAGACATGAACTACCTATGACCCATATCATAAAATTTGAAGTGTTTGATGTATGGGGCATAGATTTCTTGGGACCTTTTGTGAGTTTATGTGGCATGAAGTACATACTGGTAGCTGTTGATTATATTTATAAATGGGTGGAAGCAATTGTTCTTCCTAACAATGAAGCAAGAAGAAATATCTTTTCTCGGTTTGGTATACCACGCGCTATTATTAGTGATGGGGGGTCACATTTTTGTATTTATCTATTTAAGATTCTTCTTGAAAAATATGGAGTGAATAACTGTCAAAACCTTATCATCCGCAGTCTAGTGGACACGTTGAAGTGTCCAATAGAGAAATCAAGTCCATATTGGCAAGAACTATGAATGATAATTGGACTAATTGGGCAAAAAGGTTAGATGATGCCTTATGGGCTTACCGTACAACTTACAAAACCCCCATAGGTGCTTATCCCTATCAGTTTGTGTATGGAAAAGCTTTCCATTTAACAATTGAACTTGAGCATAAATCACTATAGGCATTGAAGAAGCTGAATTTAGAGTGGAATAATGCAGCTAAGTCAAGGTTGAATAACATCAATGAGTTGGATAAATTCCGACTCTGGGCATACGAAAGTTCAGTATTTTACAAAGAAAAGATGAAGTTGTATCATAACCGGAAAATCGAGAAGAGGGTATTTGAAAAAGGTGACCAAGAGATACTACATAACTCCAGGCTTCACTTGTTTCCTGGAAAGCTGAGGTCTAGATGGAATGAACCATTCATAGTTTCAAAAGTCTATCCCTATGGTTCTTTAGAACTACAGAAGGATAGTTCCAAACTATTCAAGGAAATGGTCAGAAAGTAAAGCACTATATGGGAAATATAGAAGAGGTGAATGAAATAGATTATATTGACCTTGATGAAGTCTGAGTAATCAAGGAAATGCTATCATGCCATGATGTTAAATCAAGAGCTATATGGGAGGCAACCAATGAGGCTATTTGGTGAAATCTGAGTATCCAACTTAGCCACATCGTGTCGCAATGTTAAATCAAGCGCTGTGTGGGAGGCAACCCATATTTCTATACTTATTTAATTTATAGGGTACTGTGTTTGTTCAATGTGCAAGGCTAAAGAATACAAATAAAATCTAGAGAAGTAAATAAAAGGTGTCACGCAGACTCTTTACGAGTCATATTTATATGGTACCACTCATAAGTAGGACTCATAATGACCTGGGAGATGAATCAGAATAAGAAATTAAGTTCTAGAATGCATACGACTCTCGATATGAGTCATAGCCTCTGGTTACAAATCATGACTAGGATTCATACCATTTCCAGAACCCAAGTAAGATTCCAGGCCATACGAGTCAAAGAAATAACCCATAAGCCTGGGTACGAATCATATCGACAATTCGTATCCTGGCTTACTAGGTCAGTTCTCAGGTTTGACCCGACCCAAAACATAAATAAAGGGGAAAATGTCAACCCAATTGAACACTCAAGACTTCTAACTCATCCCCGCATAGTTCTCTTCCAAATTTTGAACTCAAATCCTAAGAATCAACTTGGTTTTGACTAAATCTACTTACCACCAACCTTGAATCAGTCGATTGGAGCAATTTTTATTCGAATTCAAGGCTCTTAAGATCCCAAAACAAAAATATTCTACTCTACGCATATCAAGAAAGTTTCCAACCTTATTTTTGCTAAATTGTAAGTTAAAATATGTAGCATGAGGTATTGTTTACTTGGTTTAAGTGAAATTTCTTCATTTCATGGTTTGTTGGTACACTATCTTTGCTATTAAAGTGAAAATTAAAAATGGGGGGATAAACTAGGGTTTAGGAATGGATTTTTGTGTTTTGTTTATTTTAAATGTTGGGTATAGATAAATAAAGTAGTGGGTAGTTTAGGAATTTCATCGGAGTCAAACTTTGAAAGTTTGACTTCTATGCTGTAGTGGACACGGGACTCCTTATGACTTGTACCTACCATTATGATAGTCATAATATGACTCGTACCCACTAACAACATGGATGTCTGACAAATTCAAAGTTATGGAATGGATACAACTCAATCTTATCAGTTGTATCCAAACCTTACGACTCGTACACATTATACGTACCCACCTAGGAAGAAAATAAATTGAACAAAAGTTTCTGACCAGCTTACGCCTATTGGTCATGAGTCATAACCAGCATGTATGACTGGTAAGGAGGAGTTATAAGCTGGCCAGTAAAAAATGATCATACACTGTCTTGGCTATGACTCAGATATATGAGTCGTACCCAGTGGGTATAATCGATACTTACCACCCATAACCAACGGGAATTAGGCATATTAAATTTTTATTTTAATTTTTTTTTTCTTTTCTTTTCTTTTCTGAGTTACTAAGCTCAGTGTATTTGCAAAAAAAATGCCTCCAAAGACTGCGTCTTCATCTAAAACTATGGCAATGAAATGAAATAAACAAGCACTGGTAGATAGTAAGGAAATAACCTTCTCCGAGTCTAAAATCATCTCTAAAATTAGTGGGAAAGAGTATACCGGGACCTCATCCAAGAAAGGTGCTCAAAAATTCAAGGCACCAACTAAGGAAAAAGGTAAAAAAATGGTTCCCCAAGAATCTGACACACGACCACGTAAGGGTCCGAGTAGAAAGAACCAACTATATCCCCACTATACACACCATAATCTATGGATGATAAAGATGAAAATTATGATAAGGAAGATGAATCCAGTTTAGCTGAGGAGAGTTCAAATAAGGGTCGGTGTCCCGAGGTAGAGGGTAACCCGATAGACAGACAAGACCCCCCACTCGCACTGGCCCCTACTTAAGTCCCCATCATTGAATGATTTGGTTACCTCGGCATGATAACGACATTTAATACGGGGTTGTGTCAGCTTCCAGGAGGTAAGATTAAGAGAGTCTCATACGAGGAGAGACGATTGACTACTACGGGTATCACTAAATTTCTTGAATTTGCAGAATATTTCAGATAGTATGGTTTCGACTGGATGTTGAAATCTTCAATATGGTATAGTGAGGTGTTATTACATGAGTTTTATGCTGCTTATATGGGCGAGTTGATGAGGCAGTATCCACATGGCAGTTTATGGAAGGTAAGTGATCCTATTCCTTCCTTAATAATTTGTGGAATTTGCGTTGATATATCACCCTAAACTATTGGCAAATTTTTGTATGGTAAAATATATCAGGCCTCGGCCAACACTACATAAATGGATTACATAATTGGCTAAAATGAGAAAGATCACAAATGGACCTTGGGTACTGATGAATAGATGGTGATGTTCTGATGGATCGTTGTGAGGATAGCTGCACAGGGAGAGCATACCACTTGGGTTGCAGGTGGAATTGAGGAGTCATAACAGATAAAGAAGGGCACCCTAACCTTTTAGGGTAAGGATTGGTTTACTATAGCCATTCATAGGCTATATCTAACTACAGGTGATGATATCTGAGCCCGTTCAAGGCCGCGATGATTGGAGGTTTTACACTAAGGTGTAATTTTAATATTTGTGAGTTCTTAGCCTGACAATTGAGAGATAGGACTACTTCAGAGCATAAGGCATTGATACCAAACCCTTGCATGATCAAATAAATATGCTTAGCCATTGGGGTCTTAGAGATCTCGGGTGTCTATTCCATGAGAGATCCCACCGGACTTTTAATATTGCCCTGACTCATGATGTGGCCAACCCATTGGATAGGCCTATGAGGCAGACAATAGATGCTATGGTGGGAGCTTTCCTACAAGTTCAAAATGATGTTCCTCCTACTATTGAGGCAGTCGAGGTAGGTGCACGGACTGAGACTGCACCCACAGATACAATGGCTACTTCGAACGCTCCACTGCTAGTGTAGTTCATGCTTCCTAGACAACGAGGGATGTCTCCCGGTGTTATGATGCTTTATCAGGATGCCTGGATAGAGGTGGTAACTCAGTTGGCTGTGCTTACTATGAAAGTTACCAACATGGTAGGCAGAGTACAAAGTTGGATGAAATGATAGCTGGAGGTATAGAATTGGCATGTACAAGAGCACCTTGATGCATTTGACTCAAGGATCACTCATTAGCTAAGTAGTGGTAAGGATCCCAATGTTGCTGATGTCTGAGCCGAGCTTTTTCAGATAACGAAAATGATTACCAAATTGTTCGAGAGATCAGTAGTTGTTGAGCCATTCATAGAGACTATGATTCCCACAATTGAGGTAAGAAATATTTGGGCAATCTAGGTGAATCAAAAGGTTGAGAAGACCAAGGAAGAGATAATAGAAAATAAGAGAAAGAGGAAGGAATATAAAAAGTCTGTTATGACTTGCAGGTTTGATGCAGGAAGCTGAGATAGGGAGCAAATAAGAGCGCCCTCTAGCAATAGATATTTTTTATTTTAACTATGATTTTTATTGATTTTGAAAATTTGGTATTTTCTTAAAGATTTTGATTTTGATTTTGATTTTTTTGTGATTAATGAAAAACTATTAATTTTTGTGGATTTTTTAACCAATCTTGTGAAAAGTAGTGTTAACTGTGCTAAAGAGTTAGAAAAGTTGAGCCCCCTAGAATATTTTTATTTTAGATATTGTATATAAAAAGAGTGATATATATGGTTGAAACTGTAGAGTATATGATAATGGCACTAAGATTAGGGATAGTGCAGTTAGGGGAAAAATAAGAGCAGAGTTGGATATCTGGTACTTAGTAATGTAGCCATGTGCAAGTATGTGTAAGGATTACCGAGTTTCCTATTGTGTTGGAATCTACAACTTACTTGGTTGCTTTTATCGATGCTTAGGATGGTTAGGTAGGATATGATCATAGGCCCTTTTGTATAGGTCCACTTGAGCCTAAAATGCCTACATCAAACGAGCAAATCCCTTTGATCAAATTATTTGAGCTTTAATAGACAAATTTTTCTTATTACACATAACACGTTCCTGTTAACTTACAATGAACCTGTATTTGACCTTGGTCCTCCTGTGGATACTGTGCACCTCAACTTAGGAAATAACCTAAGTTGAGGGTGACTATTATAGTGCTGTGTGAGAGAAAAATATGTATGATGAAAGGGGATATAAGAAGAAAAGTTAAATCATGGGCAGGTTTGATGAAGAGCAAACTAAAAAAAAGAAAAATAGTGCTAAGTAGAGAAAAAGAAAAATAATGAGAAAATTAAGAACTGGAAAAGCCAAGCCTGACCAAAATTGGAATATTCTTAAAACAAAAAAAGAGATATAACGGAGGAAATAAATAAAAAAGTGGAAAATTTTATGGACCCTAAGAAAATCATAGTGTCTAGGTTGCTTAGTCACTAAAAGAATCACAAAAGATATCTTACTAGTCCCTAACCTACGTTACAATCCAAATAAATCCCTATAGTGATCTTACCCTGACTATCTGATAACTTAGGAAAAGAGCATAATGGAAAGCCTATGGTATTCTATTCACACCGGTGATACTTCTTTGTGAGAGAGAGTTGTTCGTCATATCCTGGAAATATATGAGTCTAAATATCTGAAGAGTGAATAGGATTTGTTTGACTATGAGTGCACATGGGTTATGCTGCTAGGTTACTAGATTGTTTGACAAATGTAAAATATATATCCATGCCTGATGTTCTGGCTTTTGACGAAACATGTTTCATTTTTTTCTTGAAAAAATTTTATGTTTCAAGAAACCAAGGTTGCATTTAATACTGGATTTTAATGTTTTAGGGTAAGGAGCTAGTTGAAGGAAAAAACTCAGAAAAGTAGAAAAAAAGTACCACTGACGGTCCAAATGATGAACCACCAGTATTGCAACGGACCACTAGCTTAACCGTTAGGCCCAAACAGAATCCAAGATTTCAGAATACTCAGCGATGGCCCATGTGGTAGAACACCAGTCTTACGATGGACCACCACTTTGGCCGCCAGTGCTAATCAAAACCTAGCATCCTAATTCACTCAGAGACGGCCCATGTGGTTGACCACCAGTCTTTCGATGGGCCACCACTTTGGCTGTCAGAGCTAAATAGAACCTAGCATCCTGATACACTCAGTAACAGCCCATGTGGTGGACAACTAGTCTTACAATGGACCACCACTTTGGCGGTCAGTGTTAAACAGAACCTGACATCCGGATAAACTTAATGACGACCCATGTGGTGGACCACCAGTCTTGCGACGGACCACCACTTTGGCCATAAGTGTAATACAAAACATTATCTTCCATGATCAGCAGCGATGGTTCATATGGTGGACCATCAGAATTACGACGGACCACCACTTTAGCCGTCAATTTGGACACGTTCATTTTAAAGTCAAATTTTTAAATCTTTTTTACGGGGGAACATATAAATACCCAGTTTTAGATTGTATCTTTTATCTTTTATCTTTTATGAGAGTTTTTCATACTAGAAAACATATTGTACATAGTTTTTATATGAGAATCATTCTAGAATTGTGGATCTAGATTCCATTATCATTTTCTCCATTGAAGATTGAAGAACAATAATTATGACTTTTGTTAGTAAATTTTGAATTAATTTATGAATAAAATAATGACTTCTTCTCTTTCTGTGATGGAGATATATGGCTAAGCTCCCATAACTAGGGTTATGGGATCCTTTATGTGAATAGTTGATTGGGGTTGTGAACCTAGTAGATTTCCATGATTAATTGATATTGCATAAACCCTTCTTCATATTAATGAGTTTTCTTGGTTACAAGCTTAAAAAGTTAGCCCAAAAACAACACTTGTTCGAATAGAAAAGTTTTTTTTGGGAAAAGAAAGGATTTGCATAAATCTAAAGGCTTTAACTTTTGGATAGAGGGTAGATGCCTTAACCCGATCAACCTATGTGAGAATATAGTTGAATAAATAATACGTTCCTTAAGTTTGAAATAATTAAGGGATATGCTACTCATTTAGGTTGAGAAACTAATGGGTAAACCATAGAATTCAATTACAGTTTCAATTAGAATTGTTCATTGGGAATTCAAAATAATTCACAACCCTAGCTGCTTAAGCATCTTGGTAACTATAACTCTAGTTTTACTACTCATACTAAATTACTCTTTGCAATACAATCAACTTTTGGATTACATTTTGTTACAAACATTTGAATACAATTGATAAATCAAAACTCCCACTTTATTCTGGAACCCTTGATCAACAGTCTAATAACACCCACAATACTTAGTGAGCACAGTATTCCCTGTGGAATTCGACACCCAACCCAGTTGGGTTCTATATTTGACATTAACCGTTTACACTTTCTAATGAGATTTGTAATTTAGGTGTATCATATTTTGGCGCCGTTGATGGGTAATACGGTTTTCAATTAAGTTTGTGTTTGTTAATTGACCTTTGGTCAAAGTTTCCCAAATTTTACTTTTTTGTTGTTGTTTTTGTTTTGTGTAGGTTGGTTTTCTTATATGCCAAGTAGACAGAGATCAGGTGAGCCTTTATTACATATTAATCTACAACCTTAACTTATTGGAAGAATAGATGGTCAACAGAACCTAGAGAGAGCAGCTGCTCAGTAGAAAGAAGCTAGACTAGCTGCCTTGGCAGCTGTACAGTTGAATCAACAGAATGCGGACAATGTAGGTCGGGCACTAAACATAGATGATGATGATCTGGGTGATGATTACTTATTAAATCCAATCAAACATAGATGCACAGATAATGTACCTACACCTGTAAATAGAAATGTCAACAGAAATTGCCCTGCTAGGGCGAGGCCAGAAGCTGGGTTATCCAATTTAATCTTGAGGATGATGATGATAACATGGATGGAGCTGGTGTAGTTGGGGATATTATTCCTTCACCCTTAGCATCCAGAGAAAAGATTAATATCACAAGCACTATGATCCAGTTATTGCATCTCAAAGGGCTGTTTGGTGGACTTGCGAGTGATGACCCAAATATGCATTTAGTTAATTTTATCTTGACATGCAAATCATTTGGAAACCCAGGAGTTTGGAAAAATGCTATTTGGTTGAGTTGTTTCCTTTTTTGAAGTCTAGGGAGGAAATTTTTTGGTTGAATGGGCCAACTCCCAACTCTATTACCAACTGGAAGATGATTTTCTAGAAAGGTTCTTTCTGCCATCCAAGAGGGCGTAGTTGAGAGATGAGATCAGTAACTTTAGATAGATTCTAATTGAAGCTCTCCATGAGACTTGGGAGAGGTTCAAGAAGAAACTTATGTAGTGTCCAAATCATCGGATGATCAATGTCCACCTGATGGAGATCTTATATTGGGCCTTAAACTCTGTGACTGAGCAAGTAGTGGATTATACTGAAGGTGGGTCATTCATAGACCTCACCTTTATTGAAGAATCTGAGATGCATTATCGTATGACAAAGCAGAGTAGAGCTTGGTATACCAGGGATTTTGAGATAGTAAGTTTTTCTGTATCTATTAGCATGACTGCAGAGTAGAGACGAAGGGAAGAAGAATATGACCAGGACATGGCACACATGAAAATAAAGATGGACCTTCTCACTAAGAACTTATTATTAGGAAAGATAGAGAAGGTTAAAGCTATAACATCATAGGGAAGGGTTGGCACCGATTTAGAGAAGGAAGAAAATTACTTGAACAATCAGGGGGTTTCTGAGGTTTTGGCCAAGGAAACCAAGATCGTAACTATAATGAAAAATATGTCTATATGGACCGCGACCAAGGAAATTAGAAGAATAAGAATGATAGGAGTGTGTTGTATGTTTCTCTTGGAAACCGTAAGGCTGTTGTGACTTGTTCGGGGATGATGTCCATGAAGGACATGATGGCTAAGTTTTTGAAAGGAGTAGAAGCAACCAATACTAGTGTGGCTGAGATGAAAAGTGATTTGTCGTGGGAGAATTAGTTTGTTGATTCACTCTCTACTTCAATAAAATAGTTGGAGCAGTAGATGAACCAAGTATCTACCACATTCAATTAGAGGAAGAGCGGAACTTTACCAAGCAACATAGTTCAGAATCCAAGAAAGGATGGTTCTTATATGGAGGTTGCAACTAGGAGTGCTAAAGTATTAGTAGGTCTTCCTATGGTCAAGCCTGCGATTGATATTATGGCAGATGATGTTGAAAAAGTGTAAATTGATCATCCAGTGGCATTTAAGTAATTGGATGAGGTTATTGATGATAAAATATCCAATCATCTGTAGGTTGATGAGTTGGAGAAGAGCAAGGGAAAGGAGGCTGAAGTGGTGGTTACCACTCTCCCAAAGCCACCTCATCCATTTCCCCATCAGTTGAAGAAGAAGTCTGATGATGCAAAGTTTGGTAAATTTATGGCCATGCTTAAATAGTTGATGATTAATTTTCCATTGGTGGAGGCATTGGAACAAATGATCGGGTATGCAAAATTTATGAAAGACCTTGTCACGAAGAAGCGGACAGTTAGCTTTGAACTGATGGACAATATCCATGATTGTGGTTCTATCTCCACAAGGTCTTTGGTGTAGAAGAAGGAAGACCCAAGAGCATTTACCATCCCGTACAGTATTGGGTCTCTTGATTTTGCAAAAGCTCATCCCGTGCAGTATTGGGTCTCTTGATTTTGCAAAAGATCTATGTGATTTGGGAGCTAGTATAAACTTGTTGCCGCCTGTTGTGTCTAAGAAATTGGGTATGGGGGATCCTACCACCACAAACTTGAGGCTAGTTATGGTGGATATGTCTATGAAGTGGCCCATAAGGATTCTATATGACTTATTAGTAAAGGTGGCCAGTTTTATATTTTTGATTGATTTTGTCATTCTTAATTGCGAGGTGGATTTCTAGGTACCCATAATGATGGGTTGACCTTTCATCACAACTAGGAGTGTACTTTTTGATTTAAGGGCAAACGAGCTACAATTCAGGATGAATGATAAGGTAGTTTGATTCGATGTATACCAGTCCATGAAACAACTTAAAGATATTAGTGTATTCTCTATTGTGGATGTATATTATGAGGAGGAGAAGGAAGTTTCTATAGAATAAAAGTTTGTTGTAGAGACTTTAGCGCTGTATTGATGAATTTTGATCATGACGGTATCAAAGATTATGAGGAGACTGTGTGTGCCTTAACGGGTATGGGGTCTTATTCATATGCACCCAAGAAGTTGGATTTGGACTTGAAAAATCGTCCAAGTCCACTTGCTAAGCCTTCTATAGAAGAGCCACCTACCTTGGAGCTAAAAGAGTAGCTTGATTATTTGAGGTACGTGTTCCTGGGCAGTGGGAATACACTACCTGTTATTACTGTTGCTGATCTGGGTGAACAACAAGTTGAAGATCTCACCTCTATTCTTAAGAGATATAAGTGGGCTATTATTTGGATGATTATAGACATAATTGTCATCCCTCCTGGTATATATACACATAAAATTCAGCTAGAGGAGGATTGTATTCTGACTATTGAACATCATCATAGTCTAAACCCACCTATGCAAGAAGTGGGTAAGAAAGAAATCATCAAGTGGCTAGATGTAGGGGTGGTATACCCCTTTTTAGACAGTAAGTAGGTGAGTCCTATTCAGTACGTGCCCAAGAAAAGGGGAATGGAAGTTGTAGCTAATGAGAAGAACGATTTGATCCCACTTAGTACTTTTACTAGGTGGAGGGTGTGTATGGATTACATAAAACTCAACTCGTGGACATTAAAGGACCACTTCCCAATGCCTTTCATGGATCAGATTCTTGATCGGCTAGTGGGAAAGGGTTTGTACTTTTTCTTAGATGGGTATTCTGGTTACAACCAGATTTTGATTGCTCCTAAAAATTAGGAAAAGATGACATTCACATTCCCATATGGTACATTTTCTTTTAAGAAGATGCGTTTTGGTTTGTGTAATACACCTGCAACTTTTCAGCGGAGCGGTGCATGATGTCAATATTTTCTGATATGGTTGAAGACAACTTAAAGGTGTTTATGGATGATTTCTCGATTATCAGTGATTCTTTTGAGCTCTACTTGCCAAATCTTAGTCGAGTGTTGCAGCGGTGTAAAGAGTTCAACCTTGTCCTTAACTAGGAAAAATGCCACTTTATGGTGAAGGAAGGCATTGTTCTTGGTCACAAAATCTCGGCTAAAGGAATTGAGGTAGATAAGGCAAAGGTTGAAGTGATTGATAAACTACCTCCCTCTTTCTCAATCAAAAGGGTACGTAGCTCTCTCGGTCATGCGGGGTTCTACCGCAGATTCATAAAGGACTTCTTAAAGATTCCAAACTCGTTTTGCAAACTTTTGAACAAGGAGACTAAGTTCACTTTTGATGATAACTGTAGTAAGGATTTTGAATGACTTAGGCTGAAACTAGTGAAGGCTCCAATTATTGTTGCTCCCGATTGGCCAAAGTCGTTCGAACTTATGTTTGATGCTAGTGGGGTACCACTTGGATCTGTTCTTGGATAAAAGAAGAAGAAGTTGTTCCATCCGATATATTATGCAAGCAAGGCCCAAAATAGGGCTCAAAAGAACTGTTTTGTAATGGAAAAAAAACTTCTAGTAGTGGTGTACACTTTTAGGAAGTTCCAGGCATATTTGTTAGGTACTAAGATAGTGGTACACTCTGATCACTTAACTTTGAGGTACTTAATGGCGAAGAAGGATGCTAATCCAAGGCTGATCCGGTGGGTATTACTACTCAAGGAATTTGACTTTGAAGTTAAGGATTGAATGGGTTGTGTGAATCAGGTAGCAGATCACCTATCTAGACTCGAAGGCGAGCAGGCAATCAAGGATAAGATAGAGATTGATGATTC
The DNA here is from genome assembly GCA_030864215.1 of Capsicum pubescens. Taxonomy (NCBI): domain Eukaryota; kingdom Viridiplantae; phylum Streptophyta; class Magnoliopsida; order Solanales; family Solanaceae; genus Capsicum; species Capsicum pubescens. Next base: position 117,374,533 of record CM061546.1, read on the forward strand.
CTTTTCGGATGAGAAAATATTGGTTGCAGTGCTTGAAAAAGTACCTTGTTATGCAGACTTTGACAAACTATGTGGTAAGTGAAGTGATGTCGGACAATCTTTCCTTTTATCAAAAGAAAAAGCTTCTCCATGATGTGACATATTATTTTTGTGATGAGACGTATCTGTTTCGGCAGTATGCGGATGGCATTATTAGGCGGTGCATCCTAGAAGTAGATATGTTGAGTATACTGGAAGAGAGTCATGCTTCCCCAGTTGGAGGTCACCATTCAGGTGATAGGACTGCAAGAAAATTACTTCAAAGCAACTACTATTGTCCATCCTTGTTCAAAGATGTCTACGAGTTCGTGAAGATATGTGACCAATGTCAAAGGCAAGGGTCCATCTCAAAGAACCATGAGATGCCAATGTATAAAACGCTAGAGGTAGAATTATTTCATGTCTTGGGAATTGATTTCATGGGGCCCTTTGTGAGCTCATTTAGGATGAAATATATATTAGTTGTCGTTGACTACATGTCAAAATGGGTCGAGGTAGTGGAACTAGCGGATAATGAAGGAAAGCAAGTTGTTGCATTCTTATGGAGAAATATCTTCTCTCGCTTTGGGGTACCACGTACCATCATATATAATAGAGTATCACATTTTTGTAATAAGATGTTTAGAGCCGCCTTTCCAAAATATTGAGTTATGCAGCATAAAGTGGCTACACCATACCACCCACAGACCATCGGACAGGTGGAAATCTCTAATCGTGAAATAATGAATATCCTTGTAAAAACTTTAAATGCTAGCAGGAAAGATTTATCTAGGAAGATGGAATATGCCTTATAGGCATATAGAACAACTTTCAAGACACCGATAGTTATGTCACCATACCAATTAGTTTATGGAAAGGCATGTCATTTGTCGATGCATAAAGCACTATAGGTACTGAAGCAGTTTAATCTGAACTAGAATGAGGCAGCGAATATGATACTGGGGCAGCTGAATGAGATGGATGAGTTCCCTTTTAGAGCTTATGAAAGAGATAACTTGTACAAGGAAAGAATGAATAAGTACCATAACCGCAGAATTAAAAAGTGGTATTTTCAAAAAGGTGACTTGGTCCTGCTCTTCAACTCCAGAGTCAAGCTTTTTCTAGGTAAGCTCAAATCCAAATGGTCTAGCCCCTTTAAAGTTAACCAAGTCTACTCATCTGGAGTATTAGAACTTGTAAATGAAGATGGAAGTTTATTTAAGGTTAATGGGCAAAGTGCGAAATTGTATATGGATCCAATGGATTCGATGAAGAGTATTGCTACTATCTATCTTGATGAAGTCTGAGTAATCGAGATAACTGAGTCGTGCCGCGATGATAAATCAAGCGCTAGTGGGAGGCAATCCACAGTGTGTTGTTGTAAATCATTAGTTAAGTTATTTTTTTTGTTGTTTTAGAGCATTTTTTTTATGTGTTTGTGAAGTGTGCAGGATTAAAAATGCATCAAAATAAGGAGAAATGGAGTTGAAAAAGGGTTGACGGCCAAATTGGCGGACAACTAGTTATCTGACGGACCATCATTTTCTCCGCCAATCAGATGCTGAAAATTTGTCACTGGAAAAAGTTGACAGCCAAACTGGTGGACCACCAGTTACCTGATGGACAACCATTTACACCGTCAAATAGATGATGAAAATCTGATTTATTGGAACAAATTGATGGAGAAATTGGTGGACCGTCACTAATTTGGTGGACCACCAAACTGACCATCACAATTAAGCTGAGTTACCCATGTTCTGGTAAGGTGTGTGGCTAAACTGGTGGTCCATCAAAGGCCCAATGGACCGTCAGTTTTGTCGTCGATATTACCCTAGTACCAGGTCGGGTCGGGTTAAAATTAGTGCTTATTTAAATGACCCGTACTTGACCCAAAGGATTTTATAGAGGTAAAATAGAGCGGTTACACATGTTGTAACCTTTTCAACTTCTTAAATTGACCAACTCCCATTGGATTCAAAGGATCTAAAGGCATTAAATCTTCTTAGGACTCTCCATCTCCTTATTTCTTCCTTAAGCAAACCCACTCTTTTCTTTAACTTCATCACAAATAATCTTAAGAGTAATTACAAAAGTTTTAAGTTATGTTTGTTTTCTTAAGTTGCAAGTAAGTAAGAGAGAAGCTACTGTAGAACAAAGGTATGAGAATAACCCTGTTCTTCTCTATTTGAATTGGAAAAACATGAAAAGAATAAGTAGTTCGTTGTTAAAATTCCATCTTGTTTTCTTCTTTTGCTTTGGATTGCTTTGAGTTCAGAACTTTAACACATATTATTTGGGTGATGTTTGAGTAACCCGTATGTTCAAAAGTGGGAAATATCGCGTACAAATGTGAAATTGGTGTCAATTTTTACTAAAAAAATAATATTGCACAACAAGTGTTCGGCAAAATGCCCTAATAAAATCTTAATTTGGAGAAGGGGCCGCAATGGTCAAAATGGTGGACCACCATGTTTGTGACGGACCACCATATAGACAATGTAAGGACCCAAGGAATGGCACCCACTGTATAAGATATGATGGATTAAATAGTGGACCACAACTTACCTAACGGACCATCATTTTCTCCGCTAAAAGGCTCTGAAAAATCAGGTCTTCTGGATAAGATCTGAAGGTCAAACTAGTGGACCACCAGTTACCGGATGAACCACCACTGTGGCTGTTAAGTCAAAGTTTTCACTATTTAGACAGGTTTTATGTTGCAAACTAATTCCTTACTTCTTTTTCAAGCATTATGGCTCGCAAACTTCCACTAAACAGAGGAGGAAGATCTAAAAGGGGTAGAGATGAACCTTCACTCTCTTACAACACTAGCCAATGTGAAAGGGAAACTCCAACACTCTCCCAATCTGAAGAGAAGAGTGACAGTAGCACCAACAGTACCAGCTCAAGCCCAAATGAGGTAAAGGTTGCTATAACTCAACCCAAGCTTGTTGAGGTTGAAACTGAGGATGCTAATGTGGGAAAGAAAACTGAAGCGACTGATGTAGACACTGAACCTGAGGATACTAACATTATCAAGAATAAGGATCCTTAAGTTTGGGATGCAATTAGATGGCAGATAGGGAGAGAAAGGATAAAATTCTATGAAGGATTGGCATCTATGGCAAGAGGGATCAAAAGGCCTTTGTTGAGGAATATCAGATAGTGACAACGAAGTAGCATGAATACCCTAAATTGGAGCATCGTTTGAAAAATATGAACTAGCATGGATGAGCAGTACACCAGGAACGTATCAACCGAATTAGGTAAGGGAATTCTTTGATAATTATCTTGTACTAGCCGAAAAGGACTGTCCAAAGGGGTCTTCAATTGTAGATTTGCCAAATAGAGAATCAGTAACTATCCGAGGAGTCAATGTTGACATTTCAGCCCGAACAATCAATAGGATGTTTTTTGGTCCAGAGTATAAATCTCCACCTGCTATGCCTAATATTGAGTATAGGTTAAGATCTGCATCCACTCAGAGGCCTTGGGTGGACAATCTATTGACTGATGATGGTAACCCTTCTTGGGTGACCAATCAATGTGAGTACATTGCAAAATCTTCCATTATCATCAAGTCTAAGTTCTTGTGGGCTGTTTTTCGTGTAAGGATGATGCCAACAAAAGGTGATGGAAACTTGGATAAACATAGAGCTTTATTAGTGTCCATTTTGGTTTTAGGGTTGCATATTAATTTCAGCCAGATTATTGTGGATGAGAGGTTTGTAAGGGAACATAAAATAGTCAGTGCATTATTGTTCCCATGCTTAATCATAGAGTTATGCAGGAAGGCATGTATGCCTCTGTTTCATGGTGTTGACAATGCATTCCAAGTTACACATAGACAAGACATTAATAAGTCAAGATATGACTCAAAGTTCAAGATGCGTGTCACCAAGCCTTCTTCTTACCAGACTCAATCTGCACCAACTCTCGATACTCCCGAAATTCTTGAAGGTATGCCGTTTCCCATCACCACTCATATGCCACCTGAGTTTGTGCCTCAATGTACATTTGTAGGGTCGGGTTCTGTACCATCTATGGGTGGATCAAACTTTGCCAAATACAGGTTAACGAAGGAAAATTTTGCTAAATCGGTGAAGCTGCAAAAGAGGTTTCAAAAATAGTTAGATAAATGGGTGTTATAATTCAAGCCTTTTGTTGACGGAATTGTAGCTAAGCCAATCTATCCATTCAAAACTATTCAGAATAGGATGGACAACATGGAATACCGCATCAACAAAAGGTTAGATGCATTGTCCCTCCTTGATCTTGCCAAGTTTATGGATGAATTTGAGCAGGCGAAGGCTAATATTGTAGAGTTAAAGGAAACGCAGCCATACCAGACTATTTTTGACCTAACCTTAGTGGTGAGTAATAATGATGAAGGTATTGTAGACCTAATGGGAAGACCAGTGAAAGACAATGGAAAGTAGCACATGGATGAGCGAGCTGCAAAGAAACCTAAAAAGAGGAGAAAAGAGCAGCAATGACCTCAGAGCAACAAGAACAATTTGATATGAAGAGAGCTCAAAAGAAATCAAGTAAAAATAAAGAAAAGAGAAAGAATAAAGCAGAAGATGAAGAAGCAGAAGTATCCACTAGAGTTTCCCCAACAAGGGAGCAAAATTTTGAATTAGTCTGAGAGATGATTCCTCCGATTCTAGAGAGTGAGGATTTGAGTGCCCCTACCTCCATAGGGGCGAACATTGCACCAGGTGAGGATGAAGGATCCTAACCACACTTCAAAGATGCCTCAGATGAATAAGAGGCAATACAAGTATACCCACTCCTTTGTACTTTGATTTAATGCTTTGAGGACAATGCATATGTTTTTCTGCGAGGGGTGGTGTACTTGTACCATGGTCGGTTGTTTTTCCAATATTCATAATACTACCATGTTCTATCTAGGAGAATCGGCATGTCTATGATTATGTTAAGTTCGTATTTTTCTTTTCTAGGTTTATCTTTAGGCTTGCATTTTTATTCTTTAGTCTTGTTATATTATTAATGTTGGTCCATAAAATAAAAGTACCATTTGTGAATACAGATGATGAATGATGTTTAAATCAAGCTATGAATCTTTCCATATGACTGTTTACTTTTGTCTCCTAGGATATGTGATCAATTGTTAGTGAATCTGTAATTGACATTAACCTGTGAATATACATGACATTTGATACAAATCTTAAGAATAGTAGAATAAGCTTAACTTAGTTGCCACTATGTGTACGAGTATTTGTATTAGTTCTTACATAGTTTAGTACCTAGAACTTTTCTGGTTCAATTGATGTTGTTTTGTAGTTGATGAGATAAGAAGGGATGGAAGTCCACCTTGTACTTTTAGTCCACTTAGCCAAAGTAATTAACTCTACCAAAAATAATTTTCCATTTTTGAACCCTTCTTTGAGCCTTTGTTAAATTTTCTTCATCACCAAGAATTCTAGTTAACTCTCTTTAAGCTATTGACACCTAGCTCTGGCCCTGGACCAATAGTGGGCAATGTGTACCTACACTTAGTCAAAATACCTAAGTTAAGGGTGGATAGGAATGTTGGTCTGGAATTTGAATTAGAGCATTTGGCCCTGGTCTACTCAAGACAATGTGCACCTTGACTTATTGCATCAGCCTAAGTTGAGGGTAACTGATGCTAGTTTGTAAAAATAAAGGGTTATTGTGATGAAGCATGAATGAAAGAGAAAAGGGTAAGTGAGCTGGCAGAGCAATGGCCTTGGTAGGAAGAATTTGAAGGCAAAGAGAGTTAAAGCCTAGTAGTTACTCTTTTTCCCCAAATTCATTATTGACCTAGCCTAATACTATATATTTATGAGAAAAGGGTAAGTGAGCTAGCAAAGCAATGCCCTTGGTAGGAAGAATTCGAAGTCAAAGAGAGTTAAAGCCTAGTAGTTAGTCTTTTTCCCTAAATTCATTATTGACCTAGCCTAATACTTTATTACTAGCCTATAAAAGACCTGCATGATCTTGGAACTCAGCTATAAAGGGGAATTGGATGATAAAGGCAAACTTATGGGTTCATGCACTATGTTTTTAAATTCTTTGATGAGTGAGAGATTTTTGATTTGTATCCACAAAATATAATGAGTGGTGGATGATACGCCCAAATTACAACTCTCGTTAGAAAGTGTAAGCGGTTGCTGTCAAATATAGAACCCAACTGAGTTGGGTGTCGAATCCCACAGGGAATACTCTGGTCACTAAGTGTTGCAATTATTAGTAGACTGTTGGTTGAAAATTCCAAGGAAAAGGGGGGGTTTGGTTTAGGCATGAACTAATAATATCAAAGTAACAATGGAACGATTTGCATAGTAAGATTTAATAACAGAGATTGATAAGTTAGGGTTATGTCCACCTTATAAGTTCTACTTCTCTATTAACTATGAGTAACGCGGAATTTAGACATGCAGACACTTATAGAGAATCGTATTCTAATTCTAAATCCAAGTGTTTCTCAACCATCAAGGATTTATTTTGTTTTAGCTCTCCCGAGCCTAAAGTGTATAACAAATGGTACAAATTCTACAAGAAGTTAATCCAGTTAAGGCATTAACGTGTAAATAGGGGTTGGAAACCCTATTTCCTTGTCACACTCTCTTTTCCAAACATGTAACTTTTCTCTCGAACAAGTTAATGCTATAATGGCGTATTCTCTATGTTTGCAACCATAAGAATTCAATAAAAACGAAGAGAATAATGATATAAGTAGCATAACACATCAAGAATTCACAAACTCATAGTAATAGATAGTATCTTACAGGGTTTCCATAACCCTAACAGATAAGTTTTGCTACTCATGAATACAACGGAAAACAAAGTAGACATTATCATCATACCAAAACTTAGAGAAATCTCGGCTATGGAGATGAATTGTGTTTTCTTGCTCCATTGCTCAAGTGAGCCATTTTCTGCTCTCAAAACCTGTACAAAATCCTCCAAACGTGAATTCTGAATAATGTTCGAATGATAATGATTAATGATGCTGAAAAATTCAGAAATAAGGTTTTTAATAGCATCCTTGTCTAATAAGTTGCTACTGCATCCTTAAGTATTTAAAAATACTGGGTTTTCTCGGGAGAAAGTTCCCATGCATCACATTCAGTCCAAAAGTTGCCTTCCCTCTTATGTGAAGTTTTCCTTTGTTGCCCACAGGTCCACAAAGTGCTGAAATCTTCATCATTAGTACCTGAAAACATGCTAATCACATAGGTCAGCTCACTTAAAGGAAAATGGACTAAAAGTGCAAGAATTATATATTTTATCCTCAAAACTTAACTGAAACATGGGTAAATTATGGTGCTTAGGCGTGTAAATACGCCCAACATCACCACCCCACACTTAAATCTTTGTTTGTCCTCGAACAAAATATTACATCCATGCAAACACCTAACTAGAATTTCATTATAGAAACACGAAATTTTCAACAAGACATGCACAACAATCATTAACAAAGAGTAGGTTTCTCGATCACTACTAGAAACAACTCAACCTCCAACATAGACTCATTAGGATGGTTAATTCGTATCCACAAAGAAACATATAAAATAACCCAAAAACCATCAACCATGTGTGCTCACACAAGATATCACCCATAATCACTCATAGTTTTGCATTTTTCGAAACATGGGTATAAGACTCTCCTTGCTCTCGCTCTCACAAGGAATTCTTATATTGCAACTGATTACCATAGGCTTGCCCTTAGTGTAATGCTCTACTAATATCATACTGCTAAGTTTAGGATCAAATAGGTCTTTACAGGTTGTATTGTAGGCTAAGGGACAGGTAGGACTATTTTGGCCAGAATTAGTGACTATGTTCCCTAAGCGCTTTAATACACTACAATATGTCATTTACACTATATTTTAACAACCACTCTACCTCTCTTTCATCTACCAACCCCTTTTCACCCATTTTGTTATTCAATTATAAACACAACTATCTTTTTGTTTTTCTAATTTTTTTTTTATATTAAGCAAGCATCCCTATAATAGCCACTCTTTTTCACAACAATTTCAAGTACCAATACACCCTGAGGCATCACTTTCACCATTCTCCTTTTATTTTTCCACATGATTCTACAATTTTAAAGTGCTTAGGAGTTTGGATCAAATTATGGTCTTGAAAAAAATGGATTAGGCTACATATAAGGATGCCAATGAAAATAGCTAAAGGCTCAAAGGGGGTTCACTAGGACAATGTACAAAGGTAGGTAAAAAGAAGGTAAACAATTTCAGGGCTTCCAAAGAAATGCCTAAATCATCTCCTACACTCACAATCTTTATTTCGCTTCACACACACACCAGGCAAGTTCTAGCATCAGTCACAACAAAGAATATACAATCTCCTCACACACACAAGGCACATGGTCAACTTTTTTGGGATCATTATAGATTCTTGACCCAACAAATGAATGAATTAAACCAAAACAATTTATCACACAGTGAGTCACAACTTAGAGCCTAAGCGTCTCAATAGTAATGATTTAGCACAAACTCTTGTTATAATATACCATGCTGTCTATCAGAACGATTTCATGAAACATCTAAAATCTATTAACTAATTACTAATTCAAACAAACAAGAATAAATGTAGGCAAAGAAATACAATACAACAGACATATACCCGCACCCCACACTTAGACGGGACACACTGTCCTCAGTGGAAATAAATAAGGAAAACCTGATTAGTCGGACTCTTCTTCTATGTATGGGGTCATACCCCCTGCGTCGGAATCATCATCAGAGTCGTCGTCATCAGAGTTGTCCTCCATGTCTGAGTCTGGAAGTCGGTGATCATCGTCAGTCGGCACGTCATCGTCGAGAGGTTCCTCAAAATGTACCCCCACTCCACACATGGCCCGCGCATGCTCATTAAGCGGGTAATCATAGTCCAACTGCTGAAGCTCTGCATCAGTCGGAACACAACCCCCATTTATCAGTGTAAATCTAGTCATGCCATATAGATGGCGGAAAAAGCTTTCATCTCGAGCATGCCTCTCTGCAGTGGTGAGGTTGATGCCTTGACCAATTTTTGGCTCTTTAACCTTCGTGAGATCAACCTTCTTCGGGTTTTGTGGCAGCTTATGATCCGTGGGTTCCTCTTCAATGTGTTCTTTCCTTAAGATCGCAGTCAATAAGTTGCCAAAACTGAAATGAGACCTTTTGTGCAGCCTAGCCTTGCGCATTGACGATCGTATAACCGCACCAATGTTGATGGGAATATTCGTCATCAAAGCGTACACCAAGCAGACTCGATCACGTGTGATCTTAGTATATTGTGTCCCAGGAATCAAACAAGAGTTGACTATCCTTAACCATATGCGAGCTTCCCTGTTCAAAGAGGCATACGGGTAGGTGTTGTGGTGACCATTATCCTTGTGTCGAATCCACCGTGCCATTGACCTTGATCCGCACAGTGTGTCTGATGGACCTGTAGGGAGGTTTGTGATAAAGCTCCTTGAGCGGTGATGGATCCACAGATGGAAGGCCCAGAAAAGAGTTGAAGAATTCCTCATTCAGTTGCAAGACTTGGCCCCGAATCTTTACTTCACTTCCAGTAGTATTTGGGGACCAATTGGCATAAAACTCTCGCGTTAGATCAAGATTGCATTCCCCCATATATCGTAAAATGAAATCAAGATTTAGTGCCATGATTTTAGCCAAAATGCGGGGGTCTCTCTTTGCTAGACTCTCCTTCTGCATCAAATCCACGTGAACATATTTTTTTACTTTGTTGTTCTTGTACCACTCCTTCCCTTCCTTCTCTAGGAACCAATTTATCCCAAAAGTGCGTCGAGGTACTTGCAAAGGGGAGGACTCAGCCTGATCTTTTCTTTCCCTTTTCTGACCTTTTTGGGAGGTGGACACTTTTTCTTTTCCTTGTCGTCCTTTTGGGGCAATTCTACCTGAGATCACAATAAAGTTACGTTAGTTTCACCATGGAAGATTTACTATAGTCGGAAAAGAAAATTGTGATTACACCACCCCACACTTAATCTGTTTTCATAATGTTAATAATCATGTAATCTTGACTATCCTTTCCGACTTTATTTCATTGGATTTAGGCAATGTTCGAACAAGACTACCACATAGCAATCTTATCATGTTTTTGCATCGAAATAACCAAACCATGTTATACTTGTGGTCAATCATGATCAATACCTTCGATGAACGAGTCATTCAAACATTCAAGCTAACAACTTTCAAGATTCTGCATTAACTTCACAATTTCGACTTCATAAAAATACGACAGTGAATACCAATCAAATACAAGTCGGAGTAAAGTCAAGAATACCCACAAGAATCCTTTCACTCAATGAGACGCATCATAACAAACCAACCATATTCTCATCACCAAGCACTACTTCAAAATCTAATTCACCATTATAAGCGGAGTAGTACAACAACTACGGAATATAGAAGAGTAACTTACGTGGTGATGGATCCGGAAGATGAACTTGCAAGATTAGATGAGAAAGAAGAAAAACTTTGAAAGAATAAGGGAGCTTGGGCGGTGCCTATCTTGAGAAAACAATGGAATTGTGTTCTAAGGTTGAGGATCTATTTAAAGGCTAAGCCATGGGTCGGGTTTGATCCATGTACAATCGGGTTAGGAGGCAAAAAAGGATAAGTAGGTGGCGCCTAATGCTTTGCCTATGCTTAGCATAGGCGGCGCCTTTAGCAATGCCTAGATAGGCATAGGTGGCGCGTTGCCTATCGCGTAGATTGGCATAGGCGGCACCTTGCCTATCGCCTAGATTGGCATAGGCAGCGCCTATGGCATTGCCTATGTGAGGCAATGAGCATAGGCAATGGCATAGGTGGCGCCTATAGCATTGCCTACATTGGTATAGGCCTTGCCTTATCCATTGCCTATGTGAGGCAGTGAGCATAGGCATTGCCTTGTCCGTTGCCTAGATTTGCATAGGCATTGCCTTGTTCGTTGCCTAGATTGGCATAGGCAATGCCTAACCTATAGACATTGCTCCATCATTCCTCACTTACCACCTTTAGCATGGCTCACTTTCAAATCAAAATTTGGGACTAATCTCCTCCTTTGTATATCTTGCACCTACACTTAATCAAAAACAACAAAAATGATTAGAAGGATAGGTTGCCTCCCACCAAGCGCCTTAGTTTTGGTCGTGGATCGACTCTTCTTTTTGCATTTTTATTTATCAAAAACAAACTCCTAGTGAAACAAAAATAATTAGAATGATGGGTTGCCTCCCATGTAGCGCTTGATTTATTGTCGCGGCACGACATAGTCATCTCGAGTACTCAGACTTCCTCGAGATATATGGTGGCTATACATTTGATCGAATTGGTTGGACCGATATATAGCTTCACTCTTTGGCCATTCACCTTAAAGACACCACCATCATTGTTTTCTAACTCCACTACTCCAGATGAGTAAACTTGGCTGATTCTGAATGGACCAGACCATTTAGATTTCAACTTACCTGGAAACAGCTTCAGTCTGGAGTTGAAAAGAAGTACCAAATCGCCCTTCTGAAAGTTTCGTTGGACAATCCTCTGATCATGGTACTTTTTCATCCTTTCCTTGTAGAGATATGCTCTTTCATACGCATGTAGACAGAATTCATCCATCTCATTCAGTTGTTCCAACCTCAGATTAATAGAATTATCCCAATTCAAGTTAAGCCGCTTCAGCGCCCACAGTGCTTTATGTTCTAGCTCAATTGGCAAGTGACAAGCCTTCCCATAAACTAGTTGATATGGTGACATGCCAATTGGTGTCTTAAACGCAGTCCTATATGCCCATAAGGCATCATCCATCTTTTTGGACCAATCTTTCCTACTGGCATTCACAGTCTTCACAAGGATTAGCTTGATCTCCCGATTAGAAACCTCTACCTGCCCACTAATTTGTGGGTGATATGGTGTAGCTACCTTGTGTTGCTTAACCCCATATTTCACCAATACGGCTATGAACAGCTTGTTGCAAAAATATGAACCTCCATCGCTTATGATAGTACGAGGTACCCCAAAATGAGAGAAGATATTTCTCTTTAAGAACGCTACAACATGCTTACCTTCATTATCAGCTAGCGCTACTGCTTCGACCCATTTGGATACATAATCCACAACAACTAGGATATATTTCATCCCAAACGAACTCACAAATGGGCCCATGAAATCAATACCCCATACATCAAATAGTTCTACTTCAAGAATTTTAGACATGGGCATCTCATGGTGCTTAGAGATAGAGCCTTGCCTCCGACACTGATCACATCTTCTCACAAAATTGTAAGCATCCTTGAATAATGAAGGCCGGTAATAGCCACTTTGGAGTACCTTCCTTGCCGTTCGATCACCTGCATGGTGACCCCCAACTTGGGAAGCATGACTTGCTTCCAGTATGCTAGGCACCTCCACATCTGAGATGCATCGCCTAATAATACCATCATCACAACGTCGAAAGAGATACGGTTTATCCTAGAAGTAGTGTTTCACATCATGCATGAACTTTCTCTTTTGGTGAAAGGAGAGATGCTCAGGAATCACTTTACTTACCACGAAGTTCGCAAAGTCTGCATACCGCGGTAAGTCTTCCACCATAGTGGCTAGGATTTCTTCGTCGGGAAATGCATCATCAATATCAAGGTCGGGTTGCACTATGTGCTCACTCTCAAGTCTAGATAGATAATCAGCTACTTGGTTTTCGCAACCTTTTCTATCCTTTACCTCGAAATCAAATTCTTAAAGCAGTAACACCCACCTAATTAGCCTTGGCTTAGCATCCTTCTTTGTCATTAGATATCGTAGAGCCGCATGATATGTATGAACCACTACTTTGGTTCCTAACAAGTAAGCACGGAACTTTTCAAAAGCATAAACAACTGCTAGAAGCTCTTGTTCAGTGATGGTATAGTTCTTCTGTGCTCCATTCAAGGCCTTGCTCGCATAGTAGATTGGATGAAATAGCCTTTCTCTTTTCTGACCAAGTACAGCACCCAAGGCTACCCCGCTTGCATCACACATAACATCAAAAGGTAGAGACCAATCGGGTGCTACAATAATAGGAGCTTCAATTAGCTTTCCTTTGAGACATTCAAATGCCTTCAAGCAATCTTCACCAAAGTCAATTTTTTCCTCCTTCTCCAAAAGTTTGCATAATGGGCTAGAAATCTTGGAGAAGTCTTTAATAAACCTCCGATAAAAACCTGCATGACCGAGAAAACTATGCACCCCTTTTACAGAAATTGGAGGTGGTAATCTCTCGATAACTTCAATCTTGGCTCGATCAACCTCAATTACCCTTTCAGAGACTTTATGTCCAAGAAAAATGCCTTCCTTAACCATAAAGTGACACTTCTCCCAATTTAACACCAGGTTGAATTCAACACATCTCTGCAAAGCCATACTCGGATTTGCTAAGCATGATTCAAATGACTCACCTATAACAGAAAAGTCATCTATAAACACCTCCAAGGTGTATTCGACCATATCAGAAAAAATGGATATCATACATCGCTGGAAAGTAGAAGGTGCGTTACATAGCCCAAATGGCATTCGTTTGAAGGCAAACGTACCATACGGGCATGTAAAAGTGGTCTTCTCCTAATCTTCAGGAACAATGCAAATCTGATTGTATCCGAAATAACCATCTAAGAAATAAAACCATCCCTTCCCTGCCAATCGATCAAGCATTTGATCCATGAATGGCATTGGAAAGTGATCCGTTAACGTCCATGAATTCAGCTTCCGATAGTCCATGCACACTCTCCACCCTGTGATAGATCTGAGTGGAATTAGCTCATTCTTTTCATTTGCGACTACTGTCATGCCCCCTTTCTTGGGCGCACATTACACTGGACTCACCCATTTACTGTTTGAAATTAGGTACACCACCCCTGCATCTAACCACTTAATAATTTCTTTCTTCACCACCTCTTGCATAGATGGATTCAAACGACGTTGGTGCTCAATGGTGGGTACACAATCTTCCTCGAGCTGAATCTTGTGCATACATATCCCAGGAGGGATACCAATTATATCAGCAATAGTCCAACCAATGGCACTCTTGTACCTATTTAGAATAGAGATGAGAGCCGTTACTTGCTGTTCACCTAAATCAGCCGCAACAATAACCGAAAGTGTATTCCCACTTCCCAAGAATGCATACTTTAGATGACTGGGGAGCTCTTTCAATTCTAGCACTGGTGGCTCTTCAATGGATGGTTTCGCTGGTGGTGACGGTCGATTCTTAAGGTCAAGGTCCATCTTCTTAGGGGTATAAGAATAGGACCTCATTCCTATTAGAGCACGAATAGTTTCTTCATACTCTTCAACATCCTCATGCTCAAAGTTCAAAAGTACAGCAGACAATGGATCAACAGTAAGATGCTTCTCTACAGATAATTCTTTCTCGTCCTTATAGTAAACATCATCTATAGAGAACATATTCATATCTTTAGGCTGCTTCATTGATTTGCATACATCAAAACGGACCACTTCGTCATTCATCCGAAATAAAAGCTCGTTTGCTCGTAAATCAATAAGCACACTTCTTGTTGCGAGGAAAGGGCGTCCCAATATTATGGGAACTTCAGAATCTACCTCACAATCCAAAATAACAAAGTCTGCAGGAAAAATGAAGGAAGAAACCTTCACCAGTACATCATATAAGATACCAACAGGTCGTTTTACCGACCTATCTACTATCACGAGCTGCATATTGGTTGGTGTAGGATCGCCCAACCATAAATTTTTATATATATAGCGGCATCAAATTGATGCTAGCCCCCAAATCGCATAATGCCTTAGCAAAATCCAAGGATCCAACCGTGCAAGGAATAGTGAAAGCACCAGGATCCGCCTTTTTCTGTACTAAAGATCTCGTGGAAATTGCACTGCAATGATGAACATTATCTGCCAGTTCATAACTTTCTTCCCTTTTCTTTGTCAACAGGTCCTTCATGAATTTGGCGTATCCTGGCATCTGCTCCAGTGTCTCCACCAAAGGCACATTAATAGTCAACTGCTTCAACATAGTCATGAATTTACTGAACCTAGTGTCATTAGTTTTCTTCTTCAGTCTCTGAGGAAAATGTGGTGGTGGAGTTGGGAGAGTTTTCTCCACCACTTCCTTTTTATCTTGCTTCCGATTATCAATCTTTTCAGGCTGGTGACATCTAGGTGTAGTGTCGTGAACGTTCTCATTCTGATTTTTAGCTTCTACAGAATCATCACAATCTGTTCCAATAACATCCTCTTCTGTAATATCAACCACCTGCTTGCCTTTGGATGGATTTTCCAACACCTTACCACTCCTGGTAGTAATAGCCATACATGATCCATCATTCCTTGGGTTCTGCACAGTGTCGCTAGGTAAGGAACTAACTTTTCTTTGATTGAGTGCCGCTGATAGTTGACTCAATTGTTGTTCCAACTATTTTATTGAAGTGAAATGCGAATTAACCAATTGATTTATTAAGGACAAATCATTTTTTACCTCAGTTACTCCCGTGTTGGCTGCCTCCACTCCTTTCAACAACTTAGCCATCATATCTTCCATGGACATCTTTCCAGAGCCAGATGTCGCAGCCTCACGATTTCCAGGAGGAACATACAAACCACTCTTGTCAGTCTTATTCTTGAATCCGGATTTTTCATAATAGTTCCGACCTTGGTTTCCTTGGGCATTGCCTCGGAAACCCCCTTGATTATTCAAATAATTCGCTTCTTCCTCAGAATCAGATTTATCTCTACCCTATGATACAACAGCCTTGACCTTTTCTGTCTTCCTTTATAATAAATGCTTGGTAAGAAGGTCCATCTTCATTTTCATGTGAGCCATATCTTGGTCACGTTTCTCTTCTCTTCGCCTCTGTTCTGCTGTCATGCCAGTAGATACAGTAGAGCTTTCTACATCAGAATCCCTGGTATGTCAAGCTCTACTCTGCTTTGTCATACGATCCAGCATATCACCAGCCTCAATAAAAGTAAGGTTCATGAATGACCCACCTGCAGAATTATCAACCACTGGCTTAGTCACCGAGTTCAACGCCCTGTATAATATTTCCATCAAGTGGATGTTGGTCATCTGATGATTTGGGAACCGCATAATCTTCTTCTTGAACCTCTCCCATGTTCCATGGAGAGCTTCAGTTGGAAGCTGTCAAAAATTGTTGATCTCATCTCGTAACTGTGCTCTCTTGGATGGCGGAAAGAATCTTTCTAGGAAAGCGTTTTTCAATTGCCTCTAATTAGTAATAGAGTCAGGAGTCATCCCGTTCAACCATAGAGTTGTCTCTCTAGATAGAGACAATGGAAATAAGTGCAGTCGAATTGCATTCTGTCCAACTCCTGGATTGTCAAACAACTTGCATGTTGAGATAAAGTTGATCAGATGCATATTCGGATCATCGCCTGCAAGTCCACCAAATAACCCTTTGAGTTGTAATAGTTGGATCATGGTGCTGGTGATATTGAACTTGGATCCGAGTGCCAAGGGTGGAGGAATAATAGCCCCTGTGGCACCAGCCGTATCCAAATCTTCATGATCATCATCGAAAGGGGCCTGCACAGCTCAGCGTTCAGGTCTCATTCTAGCTTGATGATCTCTCCTGTTCACAGGTGCTGCCACCTCACCAGTATGCCTTGGATTAATAACTCATCATCACCCAGGTCCTCTTCATCAAGATTTGTTGCCCGACCTGGGTTATCAATATTCTGTTGATGCACTTGAGCAGCTGCCAATGAAGCTAATCTTTCCTGCTTCTGTTGAGCCGCCATCCGTTCAAGGTTTCGTTGCGCATCCATTCTGCCAATAAGATATGGTTCAGGATTTATAGGTAATAATGGTTGACCAGAACTTCGTGTATTTGGCATGCACTCCAATAATCCTGAACAAAACAAAAATAACAAACAAAAAGTAAAATTCGAGAATCTTTGACCAAAGGGTCTATTAACTATCACAAACTTAGTTGACAACCGTATTCCCCGGCAACGGCGCCAAAATTGATATGCCCAAATTACAACTCTCGTTAAAAAGTGTAAGCGGTCGCTGTCAAATATAAAACCCAACTGGGTTGGGTGTCGAATCCCACAGGGAATACTCTGGTCACTAAGTGTTGCAATTATTAGTAGACTGTTGGTCGAAAATTCCAAGGAAAAAAGGGGGTTTGGTTTAGGCGTGAACTAATATTATCAAAGTAACAATGGAACGATTTGTGTAGTAAGATTTAATCACAGAGATTGATAAGTTAGGGTTATGTCCACCTTATAAGTTCTACTTCTCTATTAACTATGAGTAATGCGGAATTTAGACATGCATGCACTTATAGAGAATCGTATTCTAATTCTAAATCCAAGTGTTTCTCAACCATCAAGGATTTATTTCGCTTTAGCTCTCCCGAGACTAAAGTGTATAACAAATGGTACAAATTCTCCAAGAAGTTAATCCGGTTAAGGCATTAACGTGTAAATAGGGGTTGGAAACCCTATTTCCTTGTCACACTCTCTTTTCCAAACATGTAACTTTTCTCTCGAACAAGTTAATGCTATAGTGGCGTATTCTTTATGTTTGCAACCATAAGAATTCAATCAAAACGAAGAGAGTAATGATATAAGTAGCATAACACATCAAGAATTCACAAACTCATAGTAATAGATAGTATCTTACAGGGTTTTCATAACCCTAACAGATAAGTTTAGCTACTCATGAATACCACGGAAATCAAAGTAGACATTATCATCATACCAAAACTTAGAGAAATCTCGTCTATAGAGATGAAACATGTTTTCTTTCTCCGTTGCTCAAGTGAGCCATTTTCTGCTCTCAAAACTTGTACAAAATCCTCCAAACGTGAATTCTGAATAATGTTCGAATGATAATGATTAATGATGCTGAAAAATTCAGCAATAAGGTTTTTAATAACATCCTTGTCTAATAAGTTGCTACTGCATCCTTAAGTATTTAAAAATACTGGGTTTGCCTGGGAAAAAGTTCCCATGCATCACATTCAGTCCAAAAGCTGCCTTCCCTCTTATGTGACGTTTTTCTTTGTTGCCCACAGGTCCACAAAGTGCTGAAATCTTCATCATTAGTACCTGAAAACATGCTAATCACATAGGTCAGCTCACTTAAAGGAAAATGGACTAAAAGTGAAAGAATAATATATTTTATCCTCAAAACTTAGCTGAAACATGGGTAAATTATGGTTCTTAGGTGTGTAAATACGCCCAACATCAGTGGATCTCCGTGACTGTTAGGGAAACCTGAGTTACGCTTAATTTGGCTGATCTCTGTAGATTCTTGTATCCATGTTTGTGTCGATGAATAGAATTTAAAACAATGTCGGTTATGGACTCTTACATGTTAAACCATATGATTTGGATGACAAGTGAATGGTAGTTTGAAAACTGGTTCAGTAGTAAATGCTCGTTATTGTATTATTCATATTTGAAATTTGGTGCTGAGTTGCTTGAGGACAAACAATTATCTCAAGTTGAGGGTCTTGATGTTTCGGATTTTGAAGGAGTATTTTGCATCTTTTATTTTAGAAAATTTTATTTTTCAAGCAACCAAGTTTGCATTTAATGCTAGATTTTAGTTTTTTAGGGTAAGGAGCTAGCTGAAGGAAAAGACTCAGAAAAGTAGCAGAAAAGCACTACTGACGGTCAAACTGGTAGACCACCAGTCTTGCGATAGACCATCTTAACTGTTAAGCCCAAACAAAATCCAGGATTTCAGAAGACTCAGTGATGGCCCCTGTGGTGGACCACCAGTCTTGTGACAAAACCCTACTTTGGCCATCAGTGTTAAAAGGAACCTGGAATCCTGATACACTCAGAAATGGCCCATGTGATGGACCAAAGTCTTGCGATGGACCACTACTTTGGCCATCAGTGCTAAACATAACCTAGCATCCTGATACACTCAGCGACAACCCTTGTGATGGACGACCAATCTTACGACGGACCACCACTTTGGCCATCAGTGCTAAACAGAACCTGGAATCCTGATACACTCAACGAAGGCCCATGTGGTAGACCACCAATCTAGAGAAGGACCACCATTTTTTCCTTTAGAGTTATACAGAACTTGACCTTTCATGATCAGCAGTGACGGCTCATATGGTGGACCATCAGAATTGCGACGGACCACAACTTTGGGCGTCAATTTGGACGCGTTCTTTTTAAAGTTGAATTTTTAAATCCTTTTTATGGGGGAACATATAAATACCCAGTTTTAGGTTGGATCTTTTATCTTTTATCTTTTATGAGAGCTTTCCATATTACAAAACATATTGTACATAGTTTTTCTCTTAGAATCATTCTAGAATTGTGGATCTTTATTCCATTGAAGATTGAGGAACAATAATTGTGACTTTTGTAAGTAAATTTTGAATTAATTTATGAATAACACAATGACTTCTTCTCTTTCTGTGAAGGATATGTGTGGCTAAGCTCCCATAACTAGGGTTATGTGAGCCTTGATATGAATAGTTGATTGGGGGTCGTGAATCTAGTAGATTCCCATGATTAATTCATATTGCATAATCTCTCCTTCACTTTTATGACTTTTCTTGGTTGCAAACTTGAAAACTTATCCCAAGAACAACAGTAGTACGAATTGAATAGTTTTTTTAAGGAAAAAAAGGGTTTACATACATATAAAGGCTTTAACTTTTGGATAGAGGGTACATACCTTAACCAAATCAACCCATATAAGAATATAGTTGAATAAATAGTACATTCCTTAAGTTTGAAGAATTAAAGGATAAGCTACTTATTTATATTGAGAAACTAATGGGTAAACCATAGAATTCAATTACTCTTGAAATTAGAATTGTTCGTTGGGAATTAAAAATAGTTCACAACCCTAGCTTCTTAAGCATCTTGGTAACCATAACTCTTGTTTGAATACTCATACTGAATTACTATTTGCAATACAATAAACATTTGGATTACTTTATGTGACAAATATTTGAATACAGTTGATAAATCAAAACCCCCACTTTATTCTGGAATCCTTGATCAACAGTCTAATAACAACTAATATACTTAGTGAGCACAGTATTCCCTGTGAGATTCGACACCTAACCCAGTTGGGTTCTATATTTGACAGCGACTACTTACACTTTCTAAAGAGAGTTGTAATTTAGGTATATCAATTTCCAATTGTATATTGCTAATGTAATTTCATCATTGGATCCCTTCATGTTTTTGCATGTACGGAATTGTTATACTAAAGTGTAAGTTGAAAAATTGAAAATTAAGAGGGGAGTAACAAATATTAAAATTTAATTCAAAATCACTATAATGGGTTGGTTGAGGTCTTCCTATTTTAAGCATCGCATCAGGGATAGAATATAGTATTTGGTTTTGTTTGCTTGATGACATGTAATAGTTTAAGTTGAGAGTGTTAATGTGATATGGAAACACAACACTTTTGATTCTTGAAACAGTGAATTTATGCTTCAACTTAGGGTATTTTGTTAGATATGTTTCACTTTGGTGTGAATTTTTGGTAAAATAGGTCTATAACAGTGTTTGAATGAAAAGTGATGAAAAGACTTGGGACAGACCAACTTTTATCAGTATACAAGTCACTACTTAATTCTTCACTAATCGATCAATTCCTATGCTGAGTCATAAGAATAACAGAAGCAATAGTCAAATCGAAGAGGCAA
Source organism: Capsicum pubescens (assembly GCA_030864215.1). NCBI lineage: Eukaryota > Viridiplantae > Streptophyta > Magnoliopsida > Solanales > Solanaceae > Capsicum > Capsicum pubescens. The sequence goes on from CM061546.1 coordinate 117,395,234, forward strand.
GTGTAAGGAAGATACGACTCAAATATCCCAATCGTAAGGAAGGATACGGTTCGTATGCTGAAGCCTTGAGCATAAAAGAATCTAAGATACTATCCAAAAATTAAAGTGTTAGAAGGATACGAGTCGTAAGTCTGAGTAAGACTCATATAGAGATGTCGTATGAAAACTAGTGAGCTCCCACGTGGATACAGATAAAGAATCCAAGTCATATATGTGGTTACGATTCGTAGGATAAAATCATAAGCTGAATAGAGAGTTGAAGTTGTAGGGAGATTAGACACTGGTTTGATTAAGACAAGGCAGGGTACAACACATAAGCTGAGGCTATGAGTGGCAACCGAGTCGTACCGACTGCTGACTTAATTTTTCCTTTCCTATTTTAATAAGATTTTTATGTTATTTTGCGATACTATAAATACCCTAGGATTTATCTTTTATTAAGTTACTCGTAGTGATATTCTTTTACGCATAATTTCATACTTTTACAATTATTCTTGAAATTTGAGGGTTTTATTCAATTAAAGACTTTGGAGTTTATTCATCTTATTCTTGTGCAATTGATCCTATGTGTTCTTCATTGATAACCATGATTTCTTGTACAAACATGAGTAGCTAATCCCTTTAGCTATAGTTGTGGGAATCCTGGCAGATTAGCTACGTAGAGAAAGTGTGACAGACATCTGTTCTAGGGTTATGCATGTATCCTAATTCTTCTTTACTATAATTGATTTCAAGTAACTGCAAAATCTTGACATAAACGCCTGTATTAGTATTCTTTCGATAACCAAGAAGCTTGTGGTGGGGAAATTAATATTAGGACACTAATTTGGGATTTCTACTTCCACCTTGTCACTTGATCCGATAACCAAGGATCAAGTGAATTGAGGCCGTAGAAAGGGAAAATAAGGCAACACCCAATGATGATAAACAATTCTAAGGGTGAAATTTATCTTTGTGCTCAAAAGGTGGATGATAATAACTATCTTATAGTCTTTACATGTAGAATACTAGAGCAGTGGGTTAATCACGAGAAGTCTACGAAGTTAAGAATCTAGGGGGAACACAGACCTAGCATTCTTCTCCTATTGATTATATCTCAAAAGCATTGAAGAATTGGTTACTCTTTTCCATTGATAACAAAATACCCCTATTTACTTTACTGCACTGCTCGAGGGTTAAATCTAGGCCAGCAACTGCTCACGGTTTTCCTATGGGATCGACCACAACCAAGTTGGGTTATTATATTTTCTTCGACCACATTATACTTTCGATTGAAGTGTAGTTTTGGGAGACATCAATTGTTATGACATAATTTTTCTCAATTCCTCCAAATTAGATCCCTCATACACAAACTTTTCAATTACTACAAATTGAATATTCTTAATTTGATTCATTTTATCTACCTCATCTTCTATCTATTTAATATGTGAAATTCTTTCAATCATGGTGACCTCTTTACAATTAACTATAAATAAAATTAGTGATTAACACGACATTAGCAATAGTTTGACTAAATGATTTTTCTAAAGAGAAATTAGGGTTACCATTATTTGCTGGCCAAAATAGTGGAAAGTAAGACTCGACAAGTGTTGGCCAGTCATTTGATATAGTTGGATAGCAACCAAATTATCCATTGTGATTAGGGTTAAGAGTTCATGATAGGAGATAGAAGAGAGAAAAGTCGCATAAAGGCCTTAAGGAAAAATAACACTCTATTCCTATAGGGTGTATAACAAATACCTTGGAAATCATAATATAAGTAATACTTGGTTTTAATACTATGAGATTAAAATATGTAAAGCAAAAAAACTCCTAAATCCTTTCACCTTTTTGATACACTTTTCAATTTATTCATTTATTTTGTTGATTTTCATAGTAAATAAGTAATATCTTATTAATTAAGCCATCAACTAAATCCTAGCAAGCTTTATATCTAAAATATGAATAAGGGTATCTTCCAATTTACCCTAATTAGGAAAACTATAATTGATTTTTATTATTGGTTAATAAGATATTTATAAATAATAAAAATATGAATAAGTTCTTTCCAATTTATCAATATGATAATTTTTCTCAAATAATTTAAGTGAGAATATCAAAATAAAAATTATTTTTAGGAATGAATAATAAAGCATTGCAAACAAAGTACATAAAGTTATTGAATGTGGAGGGTATTTTTATAAGCAGATAATATTTTTTTTTAAAATATAGCAATGCATATTATTTAATACATCAAAATAAACACTGGATAAGAAATAAGCTTTGCATAATGTATTCCATCGCTACTAATTTTAACATTGCTAATCCCAACCTTATAGATACGTTCTATTAAATACTATTCTTATACCTCTACCAAATGACTCCTTACGGTTTACCATCAATCGCTGCATTATTCCTTACTACTGAGATGAATTCAATGTTATTATTCGTGAAATTGTATTGTGATATACAAATACACTGCATGTTATTAGGTGGATAGAAGAATATTTCTCTCTCTCAAGAATATTTCTCTCTCTCTATCTCTATCTCTCGCTACTCATTTTGCAGAATGTTTAAAAATAATATTATTTATTTTTGTCCTTAATCTTTAGTGAGTAACTATGTTTTCTTCATCAATTTCTGATTGTTCTTCTTGCATTATGAGCACCTAAAATCCTCTACTGAGGCTGTGGATCCAATACGGATGTAGTGGTCATAGAGTTCTATTGATTGTATGATTTTTGGATTTATAATAACAAGATATTTATCATTTTCATTGTTGGTCGGTGGTTGCAAACATTAAGCTATGCTATGATATTCTAGTTTTGCTAGGTAAAATGAATTTGGAAGAAATAGTGAACAAGAACTCGAACCCCAACCCTAGTTAAATAGATTCTCTTAGACATATATTAGATGAACTAATATATATTTATTTGGAAAAATTATATTGAGATAAATCATGAGTTGAGAAATATTGAGTGATGATGTAACACCCCGATCGTTTCTTAAGCCTAAATCCATCTTTTGAGTTAATATGGATGAATTCCAAATTTATTGATATTTATCTCATGTTGTATTTCCCTAAATTCTAATCTCTATCATCTGGAGAATTGGATAAGCTTTCCATCGACATAAGATTCACCCGAATCAGACACCCGGTAAGGAAGTTAGAGCCATTTTGTAATTCCCTGAGACTCTAACCAATAGTGCAACCATGAATCAAGCTCTTGAGAAATAATTTATAGTTCTTTTTTTTTTGTAATCAAGGATGGTTTGTATTAAGTCCTTAAATATGTCCGAACGATTGGGCGAATGAAAACATTCATTACCGATTGAGTGCTTGGGAAGGATATTGTTATAGTCAACTTCAAATGAGCGTATCTCTCATTATAATTAGAAGTTTTTGAGATCAAGAGAAATCAACAGATATAAAATTAAATTATCTTTCCAACTATACTAATTTTTCCAAAATCTAATATCGGAGCAAAAAGTTATGACCATTTTACTCCAACATGGTCAAGCTGGAAAATGGTTCTGACGGTTCTGATGGGCTGTCACGTTTCTGACACCATTTCTGACAATGTCGTCACTTTCAGATGATAATTCTGATGAATTCATCAGCCTTAGGAAAAAAATCAAAAATTCGACCCTCTTGTGACGATATTTCTTGACGGCCTATCACGGGTCTGATGGCCTATCACGAACGTCGTCAGCCATTTTTTTTAGCAATTAAGAGGGACTTTTAAAAGGGTATTTTGGTCTTTTTCACCTATTTTGACCCTCTATATATATCCAAGAAAAATAAGAAAACTTCATTCTTCTTCTATTTCATCAAGAATACTAGGGTTTCTCTCTCAAAAATCCAATCCAAATTTTCCAAGAACATCAAGAATCCAACCATAGATTTTATAAATTGGTTCAAGATTCAAGGTACCCAAGTCAAAAGCATCAAGAACCCTAACTCAAGAAGTGGAAAAGGAGTCTATAACAAGTTTCTTTATTCAAATCCATAATCAAGGTATGTGGGGTTTGAACAAGAACACTTCTTTCGTTCTTGTGCCCAAAGATTTAATTTCTACTATTGAAATTCATGATTTTGCAATGTGGGTTTACACCCAAATTACTTTATTAATGAGTTATTATATTTGAGCTATTCAAGATCGATACACTTGACTATTTCATTATTTTATTTCTTAAATTGAGAACTTATGCCATGAGTTGAATATTAATATTATGAGTTGATGATTTTCGAATGATTTGAGATAAGAGTCATGATTTAATCTTTTCTATGAGAATTTTTATTATTGAATATATATATATTGATATTTTAGATTGAGAGTCAAGAATGAGTTCTATGATGTTTTCTTAAAGTTTTTGATACATGATTATTTAACAACTTCCAAATTATGACTTGATAATTAGTATTGTCAACTTCATGTTCTACCATGATTTGGTATTTCAAGTGCTTTCAAGACATGTGTCAAGCTTTAAGCTGCCTTATGACAAATTGGATTATTGAGTATATTGATTCATAAGATTGAGTTGTTATAATGAATATTGATATTTCCTCAAAGTTATTAATTTTGCCATGACTAAATGAATTGATACATCTTGGTGTTGAGAAAGATTGTTTGATTTTGAGTCGAATTAGGAATCCACAGTTGTATATGATTTATCGATGAGATATATATTTATGTTTTGGTCTTTATAATGGACCTACAAATTGATATTGATTAAGGTGGATTTTCTAATGCATTCTGAGCTGATTCTTGGAGGAGTATTTAGAACCAAGGGGAAAATGTGGTATTTCCCCAAAACTACGTGCCACCGTAGGATTGATATTGATGATTTTGGGCCAGAGGCCGAGTATGGGATTGTGATTGAGAAATTGAGGCTGTAATCCTTGACAAGAGTACGACACCCCCGCCAATGTCGGGTTCTCTCCTTAGGAGGGCAAAATGTTGGACTCCATGTGGCTCACATGGTGTAGTTATGTTGGTTATAAGAAACTCCCAAGTCCATAAGAGTTCAAGTTTCATGAGTTACCGAGTCACTCTAAGTCATGATTTAAATAGTTCGAGTTAAGTATAATGATTTATGAGATTTATAATTCTTGTATTACTATTGATGATTTACAAGGAATATATTTCAGTTAATTGAAGCGAAAAAAGTTGTTATCGTCAGCATGCATGATTTTCATAATCATTTATGATATTATTTATAACGTTGCATTGCACCCCCACATACTCAGTACATTCCTTAAAGTAATGACCCCCATATATTTATATATGCTATAGTTCCTTGTAATGTAGGTACAAGTTATAGCGCAGATACTGTATTCAGTTAGTTCGCAGCTTTCAGTCAGTAGGTGATGAGTCATTTTGATTTAAGGGCATGAGTCAGTTATACAGTTCGAGAAGTGTTTTATTTTATTTACTTTAGTCGTATTGAGATTTGGTTGTTGGGAGTCATGACCCATCTATCTTAAGTTAGTACCAGTAGAGGCTTCATAGACAGACAACAGAAGTTGATATATTCAGTTTTAGTTTCATTTGTAAAAGTAGAGTTGTAATCTTGTGAAGTTCATGTTTATATTGATCAAGTTCAGAGAAGTTATATATTTTTGCTAACTTTATATAGATATAAGTATTTTATCCAGTTGTCTATAAGTTATGCCAGTAGGAAGGTTAGCTTGGGGTCACTTGCGCCTCTAAGCACCGTGTGACGTCCCGGGACCCAAATTTCAAGGTGTTACAAACTTGGTATCAGAGATAGAGTTCATGTATCCTAGGGTGTCTATTAAGCCGTGTCTAGTAGAATCTTATAGAACTGTACATAGACGTCTGTACTTTTCTTCGAGAGGCTACAACACATTTAGGAGAGGTCTCCATTCTTTTATGTCTTAGATCGTGCTATAGAAAGGTTCGTTGAGAAACTTATACAGATTCTCATCTTACCCAATTCGGGGCATCTTCGCTTTATTTTTATGGTATTAGAGACAGTCAAACTCAATTTTTTGTCGATAGTACATTCTTAAATAGTCCCTACATATAGTTATGAAGTTGTAAATGAGCTAGAAAGTACCCTATTAGTGCCTTATGATGCTCTGCTTATAAATTTTGCAATATGCCCAAGTCAGTTATGCTTCCAGATTTCCTTCTCAGAATCCATATTGATAATCTATACTTTCTTATCTATGTACTGTTCCTGAGGTAACATGATCAACGACTTCCAATTTTCTTCTTCTGATAATGCTTTCAGACATACAAGAGAGAAATTTCAAAAGTCTCATAAAGCTTCCCGAGAAGATCTTACCAACGTTTTATAAGTTTCCTAAGTTCAATGTTATGCCCTTTCCCTTATGATTCTTTCAGTTAAGACAGAGTAAGATGTGTATTCTTAGATTATCAAATATTGTATGGCGAGTTTCTATCTCTTGTAATCTTGTTATCTTCATGATGTTGGAACTGAAAGTCTAGTGAAGCCGTGTGGGGCTCTTTCGATTCACTAGCATGATTACTTTGTTATCCATCTCAAATTCTTTTTCAAAATGCAAATCAAAGACTACTGAAGCTAGGTGAGGCCTATTTTGATTCACTAGAGACTCCTTATATATCTTGTTTTCTCGTGCTGGTTAGAACTGGTTTAGAGGTGTTGTGGCAAGGAAAGGGTGAAAAGTATGATTTATTAAAAGTATGTATAGCTGAGCCTTTTGCATGTGATCGAGTTAGTGATGAAGTGATATTGTTCTTGTGTGTCAGTTCATGGAAGAAAGAGAAAGAGTTATTGGTGGAGGTAAATAATGGTTTTCTTAAGGTATAAAAAGAGTTGTTGACGGTGTGTTGCACAAGATAAGTATAAGTTATGGATGATGATACTTAGTGGATGTCTGTTGTTAACTTAGATGCTCCTGAGATTACAAGGGAAACTTAAGTTGAGGCTTAAAGAGTTATGAACTAAGTTAAGTTGTGTATGAAGGATAGATAGTAACGATGACTAGAAGGAGGGTGCATTGATGGATTATAAATGAGAGAGGCCATATGATTATGACCAATTATTGTTATTAGGAGTTTTAAGTCGACTAATGTTTATTGACGTTTTGTTTTATAGTTTCCAAGTGAGAATTATGTGTGTGAGGTGGATTTGTAAGTTATTCTGAGCGCTAGGCATTAATCTTGGATGAATGGTGGCTATCAAGGTGGATGTGATGATTTCTTAGTTAATGGTGCTAGTTACAGGAAAGTGATCTAATGGGCTTGGACAGTGTATGTGAGAGATTGAGTCTGGTTGACTTGTAATTAAGTTTGATTCTGTGTTCTTGTTGAGAAATTTTGCCCAAGGTGCTATGGGGCTGCTTAATTCTTTTATTTTTTTTCTAGGGTCATTGTATGTGGCATAATTAGTAAGTGTCGGGGAGTTTCTAGGTGGAGGAAGAATAGTTAGGCAATGAATGATGTTCCTAATAATTGAGTCAAGAAGTGTGATGGCTTTAGTCTAAAGAGGAGATAGTAAAAAAAGTAACCAGGTTAGTTTGTCAAGTTCTAGTGGGTATGTCAATAAGTTATGGAACAGCTGTGAGAAAGGATACTGCTCGACCTATTTTTATTTTAGTATTTTCGGTCATTTCTATATTTATTCATGCTTTGCGTTTTGATTCCATGATCATGATTCATGTCCAGGCATGCCATAAAAAAATCATGTCCTTACTTTGTTACCGAAATGCGGAGTCTCAGACCTTTCACCAATTGGAATCATAATTCGTAGTTACGAATTCCCAATTTAGGTCATGCAACGCATGACTTATGTACTCAAGCTTTGTGATATGTTCAGTTCCAATGTTCAAGCGCTACTTTTAATGATCAGCAAGAAAGGAATTCAGATTCATATCGTGCATGTCCCCTGGCCATATTTTTTTGATGGGTTTATGATCTTAAATCCTCTATTCCTCAAGCCTCAGTTGAGTATCAAGTTATTCATAGTATCTATTCATGTGTCAAATCCTCATGCTCTAATCTTTTAGTTATCTTTCCTTACCCAAGATAGTGGTGTTGAATAGTTGTTTAGTTGAGAGAGAAAAGATATTTCCTTATCAACGATAGAGGGTGCCATGCCTACTTTGGCTTGGCAGTAATATGAAGTAAGATTGAGGCTAAGTCTTTGATACATGTTATGGTTAGTTGAAGTTTAATGTGTTATAATTGGGAAGATTGTGGTGTGTTCATTTTCTGTAATTCTATGAGGTGTAATTCCATGAGTTAGAAGGAAAATTGGAGTGAAGCATTTGTGTAGGACTCGATTAGCAAGGAGTATGTCAGATGTGCTTGAGGTGAGTGCATTGAAATTTTTTTGATAAGAGGTGTGTAGGGTATGAAGAAGAGGCTTTATAAGTGTTTGATTAGGAATGCACATATGGTTATCAAGATAGGCTTGAATGTCGTGTTTATGTGCATGCGGATGGGTGCCTTGCACATTAGTAAATGGCTAGTACTAGGTGGATTGGAGTTTTTGAAGTGGTAATGAGAATTACTCTTAAAGTAAGAGGTTGTAAGAATGTAGATGTGTGGGAGCTCATGATTCAGAATGGGGTTAGTGGCGAATCTTATGGTTCTAGGTTACGCATGAAAATGATGAGGGGGTTTGGTTCAAGGGGATATGAGTAGATGGAAGTATCGGTTTCATGTGAGGATTGTAAGTCGAATCGATCAAATATAGTATCAGAAGGGTATAGTATAGTCGAGAGAATGTTTGAGAAGTATGGTTGAGTTGAGAGTAAGGAGTTTCCTTGCTTTAAGCTTAGTACTTTTATCCTGACTTATGATTCATAGGTTTAGGTTTCAAGTTATGTGATTATGGTAATTTTATGATCTCCAATTCAGATGTCTTATTTAGATCTTGCCTATAGTTCTTTGCTTCTTCAGACCATTAAAATTCCTTGGGAGGTGTTGAAGAAATCCTCTACTTAAGTATGAGTATCTAGTACGATTCAGTTTGCATAGCTAACAACCCAGTTTTTAAAATTTGGCAGATATATTTCTATGGTATTCAATTTTTTTTTCGAACTAGTCTGGTCTTACCACTCAAAATTTCATAGGTATGAGCAATTCGATAAGTAGTTTCTCATGACCAAAATCTATGAATTTAGTTCAGTATATGTATCAGGCATCAGTTTCAGATTCGGATATATAATTGTGATTCAGTCTGTGAGCATTCATTGAACCCATTGCGTAGTCTTATTCTTGTTTCTCATGACCTATGCCTGCAGAAATTATCTCTTCACCGTCTATGAGTACGATTGGACCCTTATCACATCAAGTGAATTCTAAACTCTCATTATGAGACCACTCTTTAATATAAGAAGAAGGCAAATCAACTCAGATTCAGTCGAGAATTACAGTTGTCCTCTATCTATTTTTTTCTAGTCTCGAATCCTGCTGTATAGCTATTCTCATCATGAGTTTATACATTCAACGAAGTACTTCAAAGTTTAGAAAGATATATATTTAGATTTGCAAGTTGTTTCAGCTGTGTGTCTTCAGTTTTCTATATATTCTTGGCCAAAAAGCAACATTCGAGGACGAATGTTTCCAAGGGGGAGATATTGCGATACCCCTATCATTTCTTAAGCCTAAATCCATCTTTTGAGTGACTATGGATGACATCCAAATTGATTTTTATTTATCTCTCCTTGTATTTTCCTAAATTCTACTCTCAATCATGTGGAGAATTGGATAAGCTCTCCATTGACATAAGATTCACCCGAATCGGACACCCGCTGAGGAAGTTAGAACCATTTTGTAATTCCCTGAGAATCTAACCAATAGTGCAACCATGAATAAAGTTCTTGAGAAATAAATTATAGTTATTTGGTTGTTTTCTAATCAAGGATGGTGTGTATTAAGGCCTTAAAGATGTCCTAACGATTGGGCGAATGAAAACATTCCTTACCGATTGAGTTCTTGGGAAGGATATTAGTTTAGTCAACTTCAAACTAGCATATCTGTCATTATACTAGGAATTTTAGAGCTCATAACCAATCAACAGGTAGATAGTTTAATTAGCTTTCCAACGATACAAATTTCTCCAAAATCTAATATCGGAGGAAAGAGTTATGCCAATTTTACTCCAACATGGTCAAGCTGGAAAACGGTGACGATGGTTCTGACGGGCTGTCACATTTCTGACGCCATTTCTGACAACGTCGTCACTTTATGATGCTATTTTTAATGATATCGTCAGACTTAGGCAGAAAATCAAAAATTCGACCCTTTTGTTACGACATTTCGTGACGGCCTATCACAGATGTCGTCAGTCATTTTTTTTAGCAATTAAGGGGCGTTTTTAAAACGGTATTTTGGTCTTTTCCACCCATTTTGACCCTCTATATATTTCCAAATAAAGAATAAAACTTCATTCTTCTTCCATTTCATCAAGAATACTAGGGTTTCTCTCTCAAAAATCCAATCCAAGTTTCCCAAGAACATCAAGAATCCAACCATAGATTTTATAAATTGGTTCAAGATTCAAGGTACCCAAGTCAAAAGCATCAAGAACCCTAACTCAAGAAGTGGAAAAGGAGTCTATAACAAGTTTCTTCATTCAAATCCATAATCAAGGTATGTGGGGTTTGAACAAGAACACTTCTTTCGTTCTTGTGCCCAAAGATTTAATTTCTACTATTGAAATTCATGATTTTGCAAAATGGGTTTACACCCAAATTACTTAATTAATGAGTTGTGATGTTTGAGCTATTCAATATCGATACACATGACTATTTCATCATTTTATTTCTTAAATTGAGAACTTATGCCATGAGTTGAATATTATTATTATGAGTTGATGATTTCCGAATGATTTGAGATAAGAGTCATGATTTAAGATTTTCTATGAGAATTTTTATTATTGAATATATATATATATATATATATATATATATATATATATATAGTGATATTTGAGCTTGAGAGTCAAGAATGAGTTCTATGATGTTTTCTTAAAGTTTTTGATACATGATTATTTTACAACTTCCAAATTATGACTTGATATTTAATATTGTGAATTTCATGTTCTACCATGAGTTGGTATTTCAAGTGCTTTCAAGACATGTGTCAAGCTTTAAGCTTCCTTATGAAAAATTGGATAATTGAGTATATTGATTCATAAGATTGAGTTGTTATAATGAGTCTTGATATTTTCTCAAAGTTATTGATGTTGCCATGACTAAATGAATTGATACATCTTGATGTTGAGAAATATTATTTGATTTTGAGTCGAGTTAGGAATCCACAGTTGTATATGATTTACCGATGAGATATATATTTATATTTTGGTCTTTATAATGGACCCACGAATTGATATTAATTAAGGTAGATTTCCTAATGCGTTCTGAGATGAGTCTGGGAGGAGTATTTAGCACCGAGCAAGAAATGTGGTATTTCCCCAAAACTACGTGCCACCGTAGGATTGATATTGATGATTTTGGGCCAGAGGCCGAGTATGGGATTGTGATTGAGAAATTGAGGATGTAATCCTTGACAAGAGTACGACACCCCCGCCAATGTCGGGTTCTCTCCTTAGGAGGGCAAAATGTTGGACTCCATGTGGCTCACATGGTGTAGTTATGTCGGTTATAAGAAACTCCCAAGTCCATAAGAGTTCAAGTTTCATGAGTTACCGAGTCACTCTAAGTCATGATTTAAAGAGTTTGAGTTAAGTATAACGATTTTTGAGATTTATAATGCTTGTATTACTATTGATGATTTACAAGGAATATATTTCAGTTAATTCAAGCGAAGAAAGTTGTTATCGCCAGCATGTATGATTTTCATAATCATTTATGATATTATTTATAACGTTGCATTGCACCCCCACATACTCAGTACATTTCTTAAAGTACTGACCCCTATATATTTCTATATGCTACAGTGCCTTATAATGTAGGTACAAGTTATAGCGCAGATACCGCATTCAGTCAGTTCGCAGCTTCCAGTCAGTAGATGATTAGTCCTTTTGATTCGAGGGCATGAGTCAGTTATACTGTTCGAGAAGTGTTGTATTTTTCTTAATTTAGTTGTATTGATATTGGGTAGTTGGGAGTCATGACCCATCTATCTGAAGTCAGTACCTATAGAGGCTTCATAGACAGACAGTAGAAGTTTATATATTCAGTTTCAGTTTCATTTGTAAAAGTAGAGTTGTAATCTTGTAAAGTTCATGTTTATATTGATCAAGTTCAGATAAGTTCTATATTTTCTCGAACTTTATATAGATTTAAGCATTTTATCCAGTTGTTTATGAGTTATGCCAGTAGGAGGGTTAGCTTGGTGTCACTTGTGCCCCTAAGCACCGTGTGATGTCCCGGGACCCAAATTTCGGGGCGTTACAGATGATGTGGGGGTTGAGTTCATATCTAGAAAATCCAATTATCTATAATTGTATAGAAATCTTTAATATTGTATTTCATGATATGGGACAAAATCTTAGCTATTTAATCCATATATTTTATAAGGAATTATGTTCAATATTTTTAGTTATTAATCATGACAATTCTCTCTATATTCATAGGAGAAATTAGATTAATCCAATCAAGTAGTCCTATGATCTTTATATTATTACATCTATACTGTATGAAATTCAACTGCAACCCTTTATGGATTACTATATTTGCATGAAACTGCATTACATTATTTTTAGTCTTTGTTATCACACATTAAAGTTTTCAATAACTTTGAATTTTCATCATTTTTCTCAAAGTAATTTTATGGCCATCTTAATGTTATCACACCTTTTGCTAAGTTAATCTTGGGTGTTCTCCACACGACAAACTTGAACTAGTTTTAAAATTTTTAAGTAGGATTTAGCTGATTTTCATGGTACACGTTCACACGGTCTTATGATAAGATAAATAGTAAAATCCTTGTATCATTATGATATTTATTCAAAAATTTCTACTGATGGAAGTTCATTAATTCGATCAATTATTTCGATCGCTACAATAGTTGTCCACCAATATCAATAATTGTTATTGCTTCCCATAATTATAATTATCCCCTTCAACCATCAATAATCATCATGCTTGAATAAACAATCATTATTGTCAATCATTACAGTCAACCATCACTATAACTAGCCATCATTTACTATCATCACCGTCAATCAGAATTTCCACACCAATCACTAATTACTATGGAGAGTCATCATCATTAGTCACCACTATATATCTCTAATCACCAACATTATCTATCATTATTATCCATCACAACATTCTATAATCATTTTCATCACACCATTACTGGTGGATACCATGGCCACTATCTCCCACAATACAACCATTAGCCATGAATTGTCTTATTTGGAATGACAAAAGCTTCTCTCAATAGTCATTGTTCATATCTGAAATTCATTTTCAAGAAACTGCTTAAATTATAAAAGAATAGCTCACTGGAACATCCTTTCTAATCGACACCCACAATCACCACCAATCGTCATATAATTTTTTATAATATTTTTATTAGCACTGCATTAGATTAATTAAATATTTCATTAAATTTTAAATTACAAATTTTTGTAAGATATATTTATGCATTCAGATGTAGAAAAATTGTAATCTTAATTGTGTAATATTCATATCCGAATGCAACATCTTAATATTTAGATGTATTATGGATTCAAATATCTATATCTTAATGCACATCTTAAAATTCATATGCATATTCAGATTCACACATCTTAGTCTTAATGAAAATAAATGAGGATTAATATAACCTAAATCTATGAAGAGTTGTCATAACTCATAAATTAACTCATTATTCAATAATAGCTAAAAAAAATATAACCCTAAGTTCCTTGTAAGAGTAGCCAAATAGAACTAAAAAAATTACAAAATAGGATAACAAAAAATAAACATGCGTAGCTTCTTATAATCTGTACATTGTAGAGGTTTAGATGTTTAGTAATTTTATATTTTTTCATCCAACCAATTTAATGATTTGACTAATTTAGGAATGATTCAACATTTTCCAATTGGTTATTTATTTTTTATTTCTTAATTCACAGTATTTCAAGGACTATATTGTTGAAAAAATTCATGTTTCAAAATACTCTTCAGAATATATATCTTTCTAAAAACCTAAATTTTATGTAACCTTTTTTGGCAATCATGGTCTCCTTAGACATTGGAAAACCTTTCCCAAAGGTTGTTCAATCAATGAAAATGAAAACTCCATTATCTATTATTCCCACATTGACTGTTATGTACGTATTAATTTTACATCTAATACTTAGAGGCTTTCAACCACTGCCCCTCAAGCTAATTTCATTTCAAGGGGAACCTATGGGTACTTAGGAATAAAAAGAGGTAGCCGAGATGATTGCCAATGAAAACCTACAATATGTTACTATCGAAAAGTTCTCATACTGCTAGCCAGATAATGAAGAATCATGCAAACTCATCTTTCACACTACAAATTTGGAGAGGCACAATTAGCCCCATTATCTTAGTTGACTGAGAGAGCCAACTAAAATTAAACTAAACAACAATAATTAACCATATAGTCCAAACCAAATTAAAAGAAAATTGCTGCAAACCGAGAAATATAATAAAAGTACAATAAAAGTCATTCACACTACTATTTAAAAAACTAACAACAAGGACAACATAGCCACAACCAACATATAAGACCCCCCACCCCCCAAAAAAATAATAAATTCTACAAGCATCTAAAATGAAAAATCACAAATACCTAGTCGGTATAGGACCATTGTAGCGCCTCAGATTTTGAGCCTACAAATATTCAACACTTAGTACAGAAATTAATTTTGAAACTTACAGTTACAGATCCCCACAAAATGATTCATGAGTTATGAAAAAAGTCCATAAATCATAGAACTACTCAGGGATACCAACTTAATCCTTCAATAACCCACCGGTTGTGGAACCAGACCATGGCTTGTGGAACTTCTCTTGGAATAGGTCCTTCAGTTTATCAACTTTCTAGGTTAATACAACTAACATGAAATCATAAATCATTAATCAAGTCATGGTACTTTACCTTAGAGTTGTCAAATTTCTTTAAAAATCACTAACCTCATCATGAAACGTGAAACCAGTCAAATATTTATGGTATGAAACCAAGATTCATGGAATAAGACGACAATTCATAGAATAAAACCAAGATTCATGGAATGACTCATGGAATAAATATCTAAAATTTTTAGCAATATTTTAAAAATGCTAATTTAGACCTTTTTACCCTATTAATCTATCTCGTAATATTTTGACTTCTCAAAAGTATGAATATCAAATCCTTATGTTAATTTCTCTTTTATTCTCTCTAATCAAATCAAGTGTAAATTCTAAAGAAAATCAAGCATCCAAGATCTCTGCTCTAGCAAGATAGTTAAGTCCTTTCTTATTAAAGTTATTGTGTTCAATAGTTACACACAAATTCAATAATGAATTTCTTTAATTCTAAAACCCAAATATTTTAAAGATTTTATGCAATTATGTTCATAAGTAGGGTTTTAACCCTAACTTTCAAATTTAGCTTCTCATGTTTTATATTAATTTCCACAAAGGATTTACTCTGAAAATTATAGAATTTTCTAGAGAACTAAGATAATGAAACATAATTTATGCTAAATAATATCTTTTTATGAGATTAAAACCTTATTTGAAAGACTTGTAGGTACATATTTTATCAAAATTTTCTCAGCTTATGCAAAAAGTATAGTTTTAAGTATATATATTTTTTATATTAATGACTTCAAAATATAATTTATGATACATGATTTGATTTTATTCTCATATGAAATATGATTTTGAAGAACTAGTTGAGTACAAACTCATGATATGTTCAGAAAGATAATGCGAGAAGGACTCGTGATATGACTCTAGATAACCTTAATTTATATTATGAGATTCTATGATTAATATGATAGTTTTAGGAGGATTATAAATGAGAAGACATGGGTTATAGATAATGCTTTCCCCATAACTATGTTGCCACTATAGGATATGATTTTATCCGTAAGTCAAATGATTCCACTACATTGACTTTATTTTGCACTATATATTCTTGTGATGTAGATTTAGGTATATGAGCTTAAGGTTTGTTGTTAGACATTCAGAAGAACTTGACATTCAATAGATTATTGAACTTTCTTATCATTCAAGAGGCGTAGAGCTAATTTTAGTTTTCTTCTTAGTTTGGTTTAAACTTTTGTTTCAGTAAAGGTTATAGGGACTTGTCAAAATTTAATCTTATGTGTAGTATTAGATGATAAACTAAATAAATAGTTATGTAGTAGTTGACAATCTTTGATTTATTTCATTATGCCTTTATAAAGATTGTCTCATTATAATGATCCCATTGATGTTGCTTATGTTTCTTCTTTAGTTTCATCATTTATATTATTCTATAGATATGCCATGTCGAGGGTCCTCACAAACCACTATTGAGTAGATAGTTATGGATCTCAACTTGGGTGTAGACTTGGGTCGTGACAATCTTAGTATCAGAGTATTAGGTTCAAGTGTCCTAAAGTCTCTGTGAAACACTATCTATAGGGTCCTATTAATGGGTTTGAAGTACACCATATTTATAATTAAGAGGATATAGGACATTTAGTAATATTTTCCTGACTTTCATGATCTAGTTCATATGATAGATCTTGATATTAAATATCTCTTCTAGCATATTCTTTATTCGTACTGTAGATTATGCCTTTAAAAAGAACCACCAATTAGAGACTCGCTATTAATAATGGAGTCGATTCCATTCTAGTACCTCCATACTGCACCATGCAAATCAATAACAATGCCCATTCCTTTGGTTTGAATGCTAATGTTGAGACTTCACTTATGCCATTAGTTACCTAGAGGGGTTCCTATTTATATGCAGCTCATCCACCTCATGTTGATACTAATTATTAGGCAGGAATTTCATTTAGATGTAGCTTAGATATTGGCTAATAAGGCCAGCATTTCAACCCCAGCTAGTTGTGGTTCTCAAGATGCATCTAAGATACATGACTTTCTCAAAATAAACCCTCCCAAGTTCATAAGTTTAAATATTGGTGATTATCTATAAAATTTTATTGATAAGGTTTAAAAGATTCTTTGGGTTACTTATATTATAGGTACAGAGAAGGTTAAGCTTTTCTCTTATCAGCTCAGGGATGATATGGTCATGTTGTTTAAGTAGTAGGAATACATGTGAGGAAAAGATATTGTACCTAAAGAGTAATATGAGTTTGAGAAGGCTTTATTAGGGTGTTTTTTCCCCAAGAGTTGACAGAGACAATGATTTAGGAGTTCATCAATATTGAGCAAGGTTGGATGAGCTTACCTAGTTATATCTCAAAGCTCTAGAGATTGTATTTAATATGAGGAATATGAGGATCATATTTTTTTCTTTACTTTCCAAGATTTCAATTAAGGAAGGCAAGGAAAAAATGTTGATTGGAGATATGTTAACATCCATGCTTATGATTTATGTTTATTAAGTTGAGGAAGATAAGTTGAAGGAAAGGGCAGAGCTCCAGAGCAAAGGGGCAAAGTCCTCCCACTATAAGGCCAATAAAAAGGGATCAAAAGTCAGAATCGGTCATATTTCATAAGAACTCATACACACCAACATACAGACTTAGGAATGTTCAAAGTTCAGAGTTGATTTTAGAGTTCTTATTAGTTTTGGTTAGAGTTTTGTTTCATTAAAGGTTATGGTGCCTTGTCCTTGTTGATTTACTCTTGTTTTTAGCAGTAGAGGCTTAACTAGACAAGTAGTTATTTCGTAGTTGATAGTATTTAATTTACTTTTAGTTATGCCTTCATAAAGATTGTCTCATTCAAAATGTTCCCACTAATGTTGTTTATGCTTCCACTTCATTTTGATTATTTGTATTATTCTATTGAAATTCCAGTCCAAGGGTCCTTATAGACCACTAGTGAGTACCTTGTTATGCTCATGACTAGGTGTAGACTCGGGTCATGACAACCATAAAATACCCACTAGCTACACAAAGCTAAAGAAGACTCACAACTCATAAACTTTAAATAAAATTAAGCATTTAGAAAATACATAGGATGTTAAACTACTCCATGAGGTATAGTTAATCATCCACTACTCCACTCACCATTATAAATATCGCTTTTACATCTTCTAACTATCATAACCTAAAACTCATGTTGTGCGAGTTCCTATCCTAGCTCTGGGATGCGTAAGCCAACCCAAAGATATATAAATTAATACAGGGTAAATATATAAAGGGAATAATATAAACTATGATTATCGAATCATAACAAAAAGACTCCAAAAGAAATACAAAACTATCCAAAATCTAAAAATTAATAGGTACAAGTCTTTGAGAGTAGTAAAATAAATTAAAGAGTCTAAGGTATGTTGGAATGAGAAAAACAAAAATAGAAGAAAAATGATATTTGATTGTCATTAGGATTAATCAACCCCTACCTCTGGATATCAATAATATTTGAAGCATAGACGCTAACTCAGCTCCTGAGGATAATTGGCTTTGTAACTACATAGAGTGTATAAATAAATAAGTGTAAGTATTAATCCACATGTATTCAAAAATATCTTGACCGACCCTATTTCAAAGACACACCAAGTCTAACAGTCAACAACAAAAATAACTTACATAGCTCTATCCAAATAAATAATAATTTACAACAACTTGGGACAAGGATAGAAGTATCACTTTCATGCCAATCAACGACTCTTCATATCAAGGTAATATAATTAAATAGATTGATGGGTATGGTGCATGAAATAACATCACATATTACTGATGAAGATGAGTATGGTGCATTCATGTCTGGGTCTGTATAAATAGTTATAACAATGGATATTCATGAGGTCAATATACACACTTCAGATCTCCCCAAAGGCCCTCAAAGTAATTCGTAAATAACTGCTCAATCCAGATCCTCCTATAGGGCCCTCAAAAAGTGTTCTAAAGATCTTAGTGCATGAAATGAATTATTGTAAAGGATCCAATTTTTTGTCTTCCTTATCATATAAGAAATAAAATACCTCTAGCTTCGATAAAAAGTTTTCTCTATTTTTCTTTAACATCTTTACTATTATCTCATTGTTATACTCAAGTTCGATCATATCCTGCCTTTATAAGAAAGGAGTAAGTACTTGATTATCAAAAAAGATTTGATCTTAAACTTTTCCTAGTTTAATTTGTTCAGTCTTCCACTTATGTTATTTCCTTTTTGGCCAAGATTTACTACTTGTCTAAGATAAAGAAGTAAAATGTTCTCCTGACCCACAAATAAATCTAACAACCCTAAATTGACACTAAATAATTTAGAACCCACCGTGGGGTCAAAGAAACTGTATGGGGTTTAGTTTATTTTCTACTTGCTAGTTTCATTCTATATTTTTTTCTCTACAAAATGGTAAGTCATAGTTTCTAACGAAGGCAACAATGGAGCCACTAGTGGAGGACATGAGAGGCTTGGTAATTAACGAGATGGTAAGGTGGATTTCATGATATGGATCCAAGGGATATAAAAGGATTATGTCGCTCAAACTATACCCTCTAAGAAGATACAATGTGGTTGCTGTCAAAATAAAGTAACCCAACTCGTTTGAGGTCAAAGCCCCAGAGAATAGGCAAAATATATCTCTTGAACTTGTTGAAATCATCGAGCTATGCAAAAAATTCAATAGGGGATTTGTAGTAATCAGTAAAGTTAAATGATTTTTGTTGTAAACAATCTGAAATAGACACTAGGCTTGTGCTCTCCTGGCTTTCAACTCCGTAGGTTTATCATGCTCAATCCAACTATCACACTGCTACACATGCAGAATATGACATGTTATGTGTCATTAATTGTCTCTCGACATCCTTTGGATAATCTCACTCATCCCCTCTTAGTCTCAGAGTCTCGCGTTACTAACCATTGTATTAGATCCCAGATTAACTATCTCCTCTTGGTCTCAAATTAATTAGATAAGGCTTGATAGCCTTAAATTACCATGGTGATATTCTTTTCCCTATATTTTTCTCTTTCTTCAGTTAATATTGAATACAGGTGTGTTCCTAATGTTCGTAACCATTAAGAAAGAAATCAAAGCAAAGAATATCATAATACATGAAACAAAAATGATCTAGAAGGAATCTCAAACTTCTTATACATTGTTAATTCTCCAGGGTTTTTATAACATTAACTAAGGGAATTATCCACTCATAGTTGCAAGATAATCCATGCAATTCAATAAAGAAAGTATATCAATAATCTCATATTAATAGAAATAGAAAACCCAAAGTCTCAAATCTATTAATTAACCAAAAACCAAGAACACAAGAATTCCAAGATCAAAAGTCTATCATAGAATCAAAATATATTTGTGACTAGTCTAATTGCACAAAGTTATTCAAAGTTCATAAAACTAGCTAAGAAAGCCTCAAAAGAGTATTTATAAATTACATAAAATCCTAAGAATGTAAACCAAAATGAACTGGGATACTTTGGGTCTGTTGTTACTTACCTCAGATAAGTAACCATCGTAGGTAGAACTTACCTAAGGTAAGTGACCCATATGATGTGCCATAGTTTTATGGCACTTTAGATTCTTAAAACCAAGAAATATGTAAGTACTTAGGCCTATGTTGTTAGTGATGATGTGTTTCTGCGATGTGTTTCGCAGAAAACCAAGTTTTTGGAGCTAAAAAGAAGAAAAAAAGTTAAAAGCCAGATTTAGGACCACCTATGATGCAACCTACATGGCGTATGTCTCAATGTAAATGTCAAAAGGTTTAATTTTACAGAATAACAAGTTGAGATTTGGTACAACCACCTATGAATGACCACCTACGGCCCATAAGTTCCACTTATGGTGCCGTAGATGCCAGTGCAAGTACCAGATGGACTAAAGTTCAAAGAAGCTGTGAAATAAGATTTTCCGATCACCAATGTGGGACCACCTACAAGGAGTATATTCCACCTACGGACTGTAAGTGGCATCGTAGATGGCTATAGGTGGCTACCGACTTAGTTTTTACTTTTTAATTTGGAAAGAATTCCCAGGTTTTTATGTAATCTATAAATACCCTTTTTACATTTTTGTATTAGTTTATGCACTCATACTATTCAGAAATATATTTTTGATTCTAAGATTGACGTTTTATCGTGGGATTCTTGTGTTCTTAATTTTTGGTTGATTAATTGATTTGAGACTTTTGGTTTCTTAGTCTATTATTGTGAGATTGATTTTATGCTTTCTTTATTGAATTCCATCGATTATTTCACAACTATGAGCAACTAATTCCCTTAGCTAATATTGTGGGAACCCTAGCATATTGGCCAATTAGGAGAAGTATGAGACTCCTTCTAGATCATTATTGCTGCATATATTATGATTTTCTTCACTCTGATTGCTTTATTAATGATTAATGGTGTTAGGAAACTATTTGCATTCGATACTAACATGAGAGAGAGGTAGATATTGGTAAAAGAAGATCACAATGATGATTCAAGGCTATCAACCCTCGTCTAATTAACTTGAAATCAAGAAAAGATAGTTAATTTGGGATCTAAGAAAAGGTTTAGTAATGCGATACTCTAAGACCGAGAGGAGATGAGTGAGATTTACCAAAGGGTGTTGATAGACTGTTGGTGAAACATAACTTGTCAGATTGTACATCTGAAGTAGTGAGATAGTTTGATTGAGCATGATAAACCTACAAAGTTTAAAGCCAGGGGTAACACAAGCCTAGTGTTTGTTTCAATTTTTTTACAACCAAACACATTCAAATCTTGTAATTTTTAATGCTTAATGCAAATCCTACTATTTACTTTTCTACACTGACCGGTGATTTCAACAAATTTAAGAGATATTTCTTGCCTATTCCCTATGGATTTGAATGCAACCTAGTTGGGTTACTATATTTTTCATTGACCACTTTATACTTTTTAGAGGTGTAGTTTTAGGCAAAGTCAAAATTTTGGTGTCATTATCGGGGAATACAATAGTAGAGTTATTGATTTAACTGGTTGTGGTTTTGGGTTTTATTTTTTTTGTTTTTCTTAGGGAATAATCCGGTGTATTCCTAACACTAGGATTGAAGGAAATTCCTTACTCCCACTTGATCCTGGGCCATATAGAATCCTACAACCAAATCATAGGATATTAGAACATGAACATGAAGGACACCTTGAGAGGCTTTGGAATAACCCTACTAGCTTGCCTCCTATCCTCCCAGTTTGATTCAGGAGATGATTGATTGAACCACTAATCAATTATTAGCAGAAGCAAATACTTCTAATGCAAGGAGGGATACAGATGCTCATCGTATAACTTAAGAGGTAGATCTGGTAAGCCAGAGACAAGGAAAAGATAGTTGAGCAAAACACTAGAGAAATCTAGATTGAGGTAGAAGGGGTAGAGCTCAAGTACTCCCAGCCTATCAGTACTTAGTTATGTGTCTTCTAGTAAAGGGATTATGGCGGATCTACCAAAAGTTACCGTGGTTAAGAAGTGTCATAGACCCACGACTCTAACCAACATTTGGAGCTTATTGGGTTTAGACGAATATTATAGAAGGTTTATGAAAATCTTCTCTTCTATTCCTGCCCCATTGACTAAGTTGACTCTGAAGAATGTGAAATTCTTAAGGCCTGATGCTTGTGAGGTTAGTTTAAAGAAGCTGAGGGATAATTTGACTTCGGCTCTTATCTTGACTCTACTAAAGGGCACTGATCATTTTGTTGTCTATTGTGATGCGTCTTTGGTGGTACTGGGTTGTATGTTGATGCCGCATGACAATATTTTTTTGCATGTGTCTAGATAGTTAAAAGTTCATGAGAAGAACAATCTAACTCATGATATAGAATTATTAGTTGTGTTGTTTGCATTAAAAATTTAGCGGCATTATTTGTATGTTATCCATGTTGATATTCATTTTGATCCAAAGAGAATGCAATACGTGTTCACTTTGAAGGAGGTAAATCTCAGGAAAAAGTGGTGGCTTGAGTTGCTCAAGGACTATGACATGAGTGTTCACTATCATAGAGGTAAAGCTAACGTGGTTGCTGATGCTCTTAGCAAGTTTTCTATGGGACTCTTATCTCATATAGATGAGGACAATTCAGTTTGGTGAAGGATATTCACTGTTTAGATAATCTTGATGTTCATCCTTTAGATTAAAAAATAGTGGTGTGATTATTCAAGAGGTGGCAAAATTATTTTTTGGTGATAAGGTGAAGAAGAAGCAGATGTTAGATCCCATCTTGATGCAAATAAAGAATGATGTATATAGGAAGAAGGTGATGGTTTTAGAGATTTATGGTGATAGAATTTTAAGGTAACAAGGTAGGTCGTGCGTTCCCAATATTGATGGGTTTTGAGGAAGAATTTTTGTTGTAGCTCATTAGTTACGTTATACTATTAATCCTAGTTTGATGAAAATGTATCATGATCTTAAGGAGATTTATTTGTGGGATAATATGAGAGGGATATGGCCAATTTTATGGCTATATGCATCATATCAGCAAGTGAAGGTGGAGCACTAGAGGCCCGATGGGTTGACTCAAGAGATTGAGCTATTAGTGTGGCGATGGAAAATAATTAATGTGGATTTTATTACTGGTCTTCCATGGTCTCACTAGTAATTTTATTCAATTCAGGTCATCATGGATAGGATGACTAAGTCTACTTACTTCTTGCTAGTGAGGACTAATTTCTCTTCTGGGGATTATGCCAAGTTGTTCATTAGACAGATTGTAAAGTTGCATGGTACTCCAGGTTCCATCATATTTGATTAGGGTACTTAGTTCTCATCTAACTTTTAGGGGTCATTCCAAAGTGGTTTGGCGACTAAGGTAACCCTTAGTACCGCTTTACACCCATAGACAAATAGGCAAATGGAAAGGACAATTTAGGTTTTGGAAGATATAATTTGGGCTTGTTTAATTAATTATGGTGGTAGTTGGGTTGATCACTTTAGCATTGGTATGACCCTTTTTGAGGCCTTATATGGTAGTAGGTGTAGTTCTCCTACTGGGAGGTTTGAGTTTGGTGAAAATAAGCTACTTGGCCCCTATTTGGTTCACCAAGCCATGGAGAAGGTAAAGGTGATTCGGGATAGACTTAAGGATACACAAGGACAAAAAAATTCCTATGCAGATATGAGGTAAATGGTGTAAGATTTCATAGGTTATGAATGGGTGTTCTTGTAGGTATCTCAAATAAAGGGAGTGGTACAGTTTGGTAAGAAGGGGAAACTCAGTGCCTATTACATTGGTTCGTATATGGTTTTGAAGAAGCTGGTAATGTTGTATATAAATTGGAGTTTTCTTCTAGTTTGAGCTCCGTTTATCCAGTGTTTCATGTTTCGTTGTTGACAAAGTTCATGGGTGATCCTTTGACGGTTGTTCCTTTGGAGGAGGTGGGTATTTTAAATTCACTGTCCTATGACAAAGTCGTGATTGAGATTTTGGATTGAAAAGTTCGTCGGTTGTGGACCAAGGATGTGGCATCAGTAAAGGTTCTTTGGAGCAACCAAGAAGTCTAGAAAGCTACATGGAAAGCCTAGGAGGACATGAAGTCCAAGTATTCATTCTTTTTCCACACTTTGGGTAATTATGCTAGAGGTATGCATATTCTTTAACATCTTTGTTTTTTTGCCTTTGTTAAAGGTAAGTGTGGCTATATTGTAGTCAAGTAATTCTAATAAATGCCTTATCCTATCATTCGAGGTCAAATGATCTTGGGGAGAGTATTTGACACCCTAGGTTTTTATTCTTTGAAAATTTCAAAAAATTTATCCTCATTATCTTGAATATGACTTACCCTATCATTCGTAGGGTGTCTTGATGAGTCGTTAGGATCAAATAGTAACCTAATTAGTAAGTGTGTGACTATGTTTTTGTTTCAGTATGAGTGGCTCAGTAAAAGTCTTAAGGACTTGTTATGAGTCATTAGGTAAAAATCATAGAATGTCTAGTATTTAACCAAAATGGGTTTTGTGCTGACTATAGTTGGACCTTGTGAGTTGTAGGGTTCCATTATAAGTCAGATCAGTTGAGTCTTAGAGTCAACAGTGTGTGGGTGCCTTGGAAACTATCTTTGCTACGACTCATGGTAATGTGTCATAATGAGTCTCTATAAGTCGTATAGTGACCTATAGTAACCGACGACTAAATTTGAGTTATTAAATTGCAGACAATTTGGATAATTCCCTTCTCAACCAATTAAAACCCCACGTTCATAAAGAACTTAATGGGGTTATTTCTCATTCATAACATACTCAAACACTCCCAAAATCTCTAAAGTCTCTTACGCAGCTATACTTAGGGTTTCCAAGAGGTAGATCACCTAAGGACTCAAGGGTAAAATTCTCTCCATAAATAGGGATATTTCAGGCATGTCACTCTTCCCTAAATGCTAAATTATTAAGAGAATATGTTTTAAAGTGTTTTCCATATGTTATTAGTATTGGTATTGGTATTAAAACATGACTTGAGAGTCTTGAATAATTTTATTTATGTGATGTTTCATGTTTGTCCCTGTATGAGTTATGTTGAAATGGTGGATTTAAAATCAATTTGATGCATGGGTATGGTGAATAAACTAAGGGTTTGACATTTCCCCAACCTTGTGACTTTTGAAGTGGTTATGACCTCAACCCCATATAGTGAAATCATTTTTTGAAAATGCAAAGTATGCACGTTGTACTATTCTTTAACTATTGCATAATATGAAAAACTAATGAAGCAACATGATATTAAATTGATGTTAGGAGGTTATGAATTCTCCTAAGTGATGATAATTTTTGGGCATGTTGATGTTACCTTGCAAGTTTAGTCGGTAAGACGATACCAATAATGTATGCCTAAATGTGCATCATCTTCCAATAAATGGGAATATGTTATAATTTTTTTAATTGGATTTAATAAGGTTTGTGTAGATGAGTCGTGAAAGTGGATCTCCTGAGGGACAAATACTAGAAACCCCAATTATTGACACAGGGGTCTATATAAATGGGTAGTTTGAGTTACCCTTATTATTATCATATGATTGGGAGATTTGATTCTGCCATATTATATTACATAATTTTGTGCTTGTGTCGCCTTGATATAATGGAAGATTTGAGTCCCCATAGTGCATATGTATACTTTATGGTTAGTGCAGCCATACACACTAGGACCTTACTAGCTAGGTGACAGCTAGACCATATAGCCTGTGTGCCTTTGTATGTTATGATAGTTGAGCTATACAATTGAGGTTAAGATTTTCAAAGTTCATGTTAACCCATGTTCCCTACCCCGACTTGTGATATTATGAATATATAAAATTATATATAATGTTGTGCATTGGATTTTGGAGTGATTTTGAATTGTTATACATGACATTATTTTATCACCATCCCTTAGTTACATGCTAGATATGCAACCTCCAATCATCTCCAGACGTTGTATACCCACGTGATGCAGGCACCAGAGATACATCTACTTTTCCTATTCAGAGTTAGGTGGAGCGAATCTGTTCATCAGTTCCCATTTTTAGATTTGAGTTGATATTTTTATTATCGTTAACATTATCATTTCCTTTGTCATCTGCTAGAGTCGGGGACATATCACAACCAAGACTGGGTTTTTGTTCTTTTATTAGAAGAGTTTGTTGGATTACTGTGGTCTTGGGTGTTGTTCGTCCGTTGTTTTAGCCGATTACTGGTTATCGTCCATATACTTTTCTTTTATTCTTTAATCTTTTCTTGTGCTATCTTGTTATTTGTTCAAAATTCATTTGACATTGGGGATATTATGTGGTTTAGTTAGGTTCAAAAATGGTGGTCTCTGATCCTCGGTGTACTTAACATACTCATCACGGCCATGCCCTAGTTTACGTCTTAAGAAAGAAGTTATCAGAGCCTATGTTTGGTGTCATTGGGTGTCCACAAAGTCGTGTCAAGTAGAGTCTCTTTTATTAGTGTGTAGCTAGCCAAAATTATTGGGGAGGGGATACAAGGCATTTAGGAACATTTCTCTTTCTTGTTGTTCTATTTTGATCTATAGAGTCTAAGGTCTTGAATCTCGTCTAATTCCCATATGTTTTCTTTTCAGATCATGCCTCCTAAAAGATATGATGTTTGTGGAAACTCTTTTGTCCCATCTGAGGACAAATATAAATACAAATCATCCTACTTCAGGAGTTCAGACCGATCTAGGGTCGCTGCTTCTGATTGACCTAATAGAGCTACCCTGATTCCCCCTATTCCTCCTCAAATGCCTTAAGTTGTCATGACAAATGCAGAGTTTTGCCAGTTAATTCATTTGCTTACCCCATTGGTGGCCTCCCAAACTGAGTATGTTGTTTCTATTTCTCCATCATTCGAGGCAACTAGAGTCAGCCAATTTATGGATTGAGTCCTCCTATTTTCACTAGTTCTAAAGTAAAAAAAAATCCTTAAAACTTCATGATGAGATGGAAAAGATCTTTCTTGTGATGTATGCTACTGATATAGAGGGTGTAGAGTTCGCAGCTTATCAGGATATAGCATACAAATGGTATGAAGAGTGGGAGCATCTTAGGGGAGATAATGTTGAGTCTTCTTTGTGGGATGACTTGTCTAGTGCTTTTCTTGATTGGTTATTTCTTCAGTAGTTGAGAAAAGCGAAGGCTAAGGAATTCAAAAATTTTAAGAAAGGAAAAATGACAGTAAAGGAGTATGCCCTGAAGTTTTATCAGCTATCACGTTATGCTTTAGAATTGGTGTCTAACATAAGGGCTAGAATAAGGAAATTTGCCTTTGGGTTTTCCCGTAAGTTTATCTTGAAGAGCAAGGATGTCTTGTTAAATAAGTATATGGACATCTCTACACATATGGTGTATATGAAACAAATGGAAGAGGAAATAAATAAGCGTTAGGAGATAAGTGAAAGGAAGAGTAAGAGGTTTAAAATTTGGATCAGGGTGGAGGTTAGAAGTAAAGTGGTAGAGATGCTGATCAAAGAAAAAGTTGGACAATTCTGTTTCCTACTCTACGGCAAGTGCTCCTTATCCAAAATGGTTATGCGATCATTGTTCTCAACATGATAGTGGGTTTAGAGCACCAGTAGCCCAGCCTCAGGCTATTGGGGCTTAGTCATCTTTATATTAAGTGTGTGAAGACCTTTTTGAACTACTTCAAAGAATTGGCACAAGCTGAAGAGAGGAGAGGGAGTCTTGTACTCCAATGTTTCCCCTTGCCTACTCTCATTAAGGGAATTATGGTATTTTGATGTGTTTCCTTTACATTCCCTAGGATCCCCCTTTCATTAATTTAGTCTTTTATGTAATAACTATAAATAGACTTTTAGGGATCTATTCTCATTAGTTTTGATGAATTGTTGAGTGAATCTCATATTGTAGACTTTTTTTCTTCTCCTTAATAGTGAAAACTCAAATTAGGGTTGGCTTGAGTGTGTAATCACTCTTGTTGACAATTTGGCATAGAAACATTGGTTCTTGAGGTGTTTGAATGCCTTTTATGTCAACGTAAGAGTGTGGTGTTCCAATTTCAAGATTAAGTGGGTTTTGGTGTTTAATATACACCTTAGTTACTTAGGTATTGTGATTTTTTAGTCGAAATATCTATCATTAGTTTCTTGTTCTTATCTTGTGTTTGTGTGTTGAATCCAAATGTGTGCTGCTTCTAGTGTCATTATCTCTACTTCATCACTTTTTATTAGTTGTAGTTTTGATTTTATAGCTTGTTTCTTATATAATTTGGTATCAAGATCCATGTTTTAGGGTTTCTTCTAATTCTAATTCTTAGATAGTTGTTACCTTAAAGAAAATCTTCACAAAAAAATATAGAAAATAAAAAATCTCATAAAAAAATTGTTAACCCGTTTTTGTGTTTGGGCAGAATTTTAGATCTTATATCTACTTTGTTTTTGTTCATTGAGGGGTTTTAAAGTTACATGTTACTCTAGCTTCCATCATATTTGATCTGGGTACTCAGTTCCCATCTAACTTTTAGGGGTCATTCCAGGAAGGTTTGGCGACTAAGGTAACCCTTAGTACCAATTTCCACCCATAGACGGATGGGCACGTGGAAAGGACAATTCAGACCTTAGAGGATATACTTCAAGCTTGTTTAATTGATTATGGTGGTAGTTGGGTTGATCACTCTAGAATTGTTTTGGCCTCATTTTAGGCCTTATGTGGTAGGAGGTGTAGTTCTCCTATTGGGTTATTTGAGGTTGGTGAAAATAAGTTATTTGGCCCCGATTTGGTTCACCAAGCCATGGAGTAGGTGAAGGTGATTCCAAATAGACTTAAGGCTACCCAAATTTAAAACAGTCCTACGTGAATGTGAGCTGAAGGGAGTTGGAGTTCTGTGATTATGATTGGATGTTCTTTAGCTGTATCAATAAAGGGAGTGACACAGTTTGGTAAGAAGGGTTAACTTAGTCCTTGTTATAGTGGTCCATAATTAGTTTTGAAGAAGCTTGGTAATGTTGTGTATAAATTAGAGTTACCTTCTAGTTTGAGCTCCATTCATCTGGTGTTTCATGTTTTGATGTTGAGAAAGTCCATGAGTGATCCTTCGACAGTTGTTCCTTTGGAGGAGATGGGTATTTTAGATCCCTTATCCTATGAGAAAGTCCTGACTAGATTTTGGATTGGCAAGTCCATCGGTTTCAGACCAAGGATGTGGCATTGGTAAATGTTCTTTGGAGGAACAAAAAAGTTGAGAAAGCTAAGTGCAAAGCCGAGGCAGACATGAACTCCAAGTATTAGTTCTTGTTACGTACTTCGGGTAATCATACTAGAGGTATATGTATTCTTAACATCTTTGTTTTCTTCCTTTGTTAAAAGTAAGTGTGGTTATATTGGAGTAAAATTATGTTAATTAAATGCCTTGACCTATCATTCGAGGTCAAATGATCGTGGGGGAGTATGTAATAGCCCGGGTATTTGTTCCTTGAAATTTTCTCAAATTTTATCCTCACTGTTCTAAATATGACTTATCCTACGAGTAGTAGGGTGTCTTGATGAGTCATTGGGCTCGAATCGTAACCTAAACAGTAAGTGTGTGACTAAGTTTTTCTCTTAATATGAGTGGCTTAGTAAGAGTCATAAGGACTCGTTACGAGTCATTAGGAACAAATTGTAGGATGTCTAGTATTTACGCTATTTACGCCAAATGGGTTATGTATTTACTATGACTGGATCCTATGAGTTGTAGGGTCCCATTATGAGTCAGATCAGTTGAGTTGTAGGGTCAACAGTGTGTGGTTTCCTTGGAAACCATCTTGTCTACGACTCTACGAGTCGTATAGTAACCCGTAGTCACTAACGACTAATTTGAGTTTTCAAATTGAGGGCACTTTGGATAATTCCCTTCTCACCCAATTAAAACCCCACGTTCATAAAGTACTTAAGGGGGGTTATTTCTTATTCATAATGTACTCAACCACTTCCAAAACTCTCTCAAGTATCTTACGCAGCTATACTTAGGGTTTCCAAGTGGTAGATCACCTAAGGACTTAATGGTGGAATTCTCTCCATGAACTTCGCTATTTAAGGCATGCCACTCTTTCCTAATTGCTAAATTGTTAAAAACATATGTTTTAAAGTTTTGTTCATATGGTATCGGTGCTGGTTTTGAATCATAGGTTTAGGGTCTTGAATAATTTTTTTTTATAGGATTTTTCATACGTTTTTCCCTGCATAAGTTATGTTTAAATGGTGGTTTTAAAATCAATTTGATGTGTGGGTATGGTGAATAAACTAAGGGATTGTAATTTCCCAAAACTTGTAACTTTTGAAGTGGTTATGACCACAACCCTATATAGTGAAATTGGTTTTTGAAAAGTAAGAGTATGCACATTGAACTATTCTTTAACTATTGCATAATATGAAAAACTAAGGAAGATCATGATTTTAAATTAAAGCAAGGGGGTTGTGAATTCCCCCTAAATAAGATAATTGTTCAGCATGTTGATGCTACCTTGCAAGTGTAGTTGGTGTGACAATACCAACAATGGATGCCTAATTATGTGTCATGGTTCAATAAATGGGAATGTGTGAAATATTTTAATTATGATTTAATGAGGGTTGTGTAGCTAAGTCGTGAAAGTAGAGGTCCCAATGGACAAATACTGAAAACCGCGATTGCTGATGTTGGAGTCTATATGAGTGGGTGGTTTGAGTCCCCCTTATTATTATCATATGATTAGGATTTTTGAGTCCCCCACATTATATTATGTGATTGAGGTCTCATGTTGCCTTGATATGTAGGGAGGTTCAGGTCCCCCATAGTGCATATGTATACTCTTTGGTTTATGGGACCACATGCACTGAGGCCCTACCAGTTGGGAGAGTGCTGGGCCAATATATTCTGTGGGTTCTTTCTTATGTTAGGATGGTTAAGCTACGCAATACAGGTTAAGGTTTTCAAAGTTCATGTTAAGACTTGTTCCCAACCCCGACATGTGATATTATGAATATATGAAATTGTATTTAATGTTTTGCATTGGATTTTGACTGGTTTTGAATTGTTATTCATGACATTATTTTATCCCATATCCCTAATTTACATGCTAGAACTCCAACCGTTAACCGTCTTCAAATGTTGTATCCCCATGCGATGCAGGAATTAGAGATACATCAACTTTTCTTGAGCAAAATTAGGTGAATCATCTCAATTCATCGATTTGTCGTGGTAAAGTGGTAAGCTTCAACTCTCCAAAAGTCCTAGGCATTTCATCAGTTTCCATTTTTATATTTGAGTTGATAGTATTTAATTATCATTAACATTATCATTGTCATTGTCATTTGTCAGAGTCGAAGACATATCCCAACCAAAACTGTGTGTTGGTTCTTTTGTTAGTTGGCTTTATTGGATTACTGTCCACTTGGGAGATGTTGGTCGGTTGTTTTGGCCTATTACTGGTCATTGGTAGTAGACTTTTCTTTTATTCTTTAATCTTATCTTGTGTTATATTGTTATATGTTCAGAATTTATCCGACATTTAGGATATTGTGTGGTTTGGTAAGGTGCAAAAGGGGTGGTCTCCGATCCCCGATGAACTTAAGATACTCATCACGGCCAGGCCCTGGTTCAGGTCTCGACATAAAGGGTTAGAAATATCAAGAAAATTTCCTTAAGAAGATTACGGAAAACATTTCAGAGTTGACCCAGAAGGTAGAATCACATGCTACTGTAATCAAGTAATTGGAGCAATAATTAGGCCAGATGTCAGCAACCTTGAATTAGAGTTAGCCAAGCACCCTTCCCAGCAATACTATAAAGAATTATAAGAACGAAGGTCAGTTTCTGGACAACACCACTCAAAGTAAGTCAACTGTTGACCCCCCTATGCCTATGGATAATGAGCCAAGGAATGATAGTGTTGATGTTGATAAGACTCCTAAAGAGGAATTAGAAAAGTTGGTGACCAATGCTTAGTTATTTCAAAAATCGACAGGTGTTGATCATAAAGCTGTGAATGATAAAGGTAAGGGAAAGGTCAATGAGCCGTTATGGAAGACTATTCCACAACCTCCCCCACCTTTTCCTCAAAGGTTGAAGCAAAAGAAAGAAGAAGGGAAGTATAAAAGTTCATTGCTATGTTAAAAGAATTGAGCTTAAATATCTCTCTTCTTGAGGCTCTCGATTAGATGCTAGGTGTGAAAAAATTATAAAGTATTTGATTACAAAGAAGAGAGTTGTCAGTTATAAGGATTTCGATGGGTTGCATCATTTTAGTGTGATCACATTGCGATCTTTAACATAAAAGAAAGGTAATCCTTGAGCTTTCACGATTCCTTGCACCATTGGGACATTTAGGTTTTATAGAGCGCTATGTAACTTTAGTGTTAACATTAACTTGATGCCGCTAGTAGTGTTTAAATAATTGGGCTTGAGACCTCCCGAGCCAGTGTCAATGTTGTTATTGATGGTAGATCATATGGTGAAAACGCCCATGGGCATATCATTTGATGTTTTGTCAAGGTGGAAAAATTCATCTTTCTGGCTAACTTTGTTGTATTGGATTGTGTAGTTGACTTTGAGATACCCATAATCATGGGGACACCATTTTTTGCCACGGGTAGAGATTTGGTGGATATGGAGAAAGGAAAGCTTAAGTTTAGACTAATTGATGATGAGATCATATTGAATATTCTTCGAACCTTGAAGCAGCAAACTGATATAAGGTTGTTCTCATAAATAAACTGTGTTGATAACCCTATAGGCCACTTATTTGGCTACCTTGATAAAGTCTGAGTAATCAAGGTACTTGCATCGTGCCACGAAGTTAATCAGATGCTTCATGGGAGGCAACCCATAGGCTTGTTTGTGAAGTCTGATTAACGAACATAGCCACGTCATGCCATGACGTTAAATCAGGCACTTCTTGGGAGGCAACCCAAGGTATGTTATTAATTTTTCACTTGTGTTAATTAATGATTAGTATGATTGACATCGGATCTCCATTGTGCCATAGGCATGTTCCTATCTCTCTTATTTTATAGTAGCCTAATGCATTAAGTACAATGCATTACAATTTGATGGGGGAGGGTCTACTTGTGGGTCTAGATGTCTTCTTAGGGTTGTTGTTGTCGTATCTCTTTTCCTCATAGTCTATTCTAAGTAGAGCTGGAATGTCTAGGATATATTATGTTGTATTGTGTTTTGTTTCATATTGTGTTGTTTAAGTTTAATTAGGTGAAAATGATACCCCTCAAAAAAAATTTGAAACTGTGTGATGTGTATATATATGTGACAATTTTCAATATCGTTATGGGATTATGATGAGGAACATAGTAATCATAGCTAGCATTTACATGAACCAAAAAGGTGGTAGTGTGTCATGCAGCCCTATGTCATGTGTGTTAGATTCTTACTTTGTTCCCATTGTGTGTTGAATCCAGAACATTCCTGGTTAGTCTTGTCTAGGTTATAGAATAGCTGGTTAGAAAAGGATCATAGGTCATTCTTGAAATAAGTCCACTTTTAGCCTAAACGACATTCCAAATGTGAATAAGTATCTCTTCATCCCAATTTTTAGGCTGATAGACTATTTTCCTTGTTTTCACCTTTTGACCTTCCCATTGTAACTACGATGAACCTATTTTAGCCCTGGTCCTTCTAGGATACTATGCACCTCAACTCAATCAAATCGCCTATATTATGGGTGGCTATCATAGGGGTGCACAATTAGAAGTGGGTATGAAAAAGGGTGTAAATAAGAGAAAATAAAATAGAGTTGGGTTTGGTAAAAAAAGAGAGAAAAGTAAAATCTAAAAGAAAAAAAATGAAAAAAAATGAAAAATGAGAGAATACAAGAAACCGCACCCAAACTGAATGGGAAATAAAAGAATAAAAAGAGAGAAATAAGGGTGGAATAAAATCAAATTGGTTGATAAGTAGACTCCTCACGTAATTTTAGTGTTCAACGAGGATTAGTCACTAAATTCCCAAAAGTACCGTGCCGGCCCCAAGCCTACATTACAAGCCGAGTAAGGTCCTATAGTGATCCTAAGCCGACTGTTTGAAAACTAAGAAAAAAAAATAAGGGCAACCTAGGTATTCTATGCACATTGTTGGAACTTCCTTGTGAGTGTGAGTGTCTCGTAATCATCCTAGCATTATAATGCATGCTTTATTTAAGTGGGAGGGACTTCTTTGGCGTGAGCGTACATGGGTTGTGTTGCTAACTACTTATTTATTTTGGTGGTATAAATTGTACATATACATGATTGTTTGATGATAATATAATGCCATATCTTGATTACCTTGTGTCATTTTGTTATGCTACATAGGTCTATGCAGTTTGTTTTGAAGTGTTAAAATTGGAGGGGATGATGTTCTTGAGCATAAATTGAAATTGACTATCGTAGGTACCCTAGGTATCTCTTATTTAAGCATCGTTGTGTTATTTTGTTGTGATTTATTTCCAACGGACATGTAAATGTGTAAGTTGAGGTTGTTGATATGACATGGTTTCATGGAACTTTCAATGCTTAAAGCAGAGAAATATGCAAGTACATAGGCCTGTTTTGTTAGAAATGATGCATTTTTATGTTGTATTTTGTAGGTAACTAGGTTTTGATAGCTAAAAAAAATAAAAAAAGTTGAAATATAGAATTGGGACCACCTACGGTGGCACCTACATGGCATAGGTATTAGAGTAGGAGGCAGAAGTTTGAAGTTTAGAGAATTAGAAGTTGAGAATTTGGTACGACCACTTATGAAGGGAGACCTATGGCCCATAGGTTCCACCTACAGTGACGTAGGTGCCAGTGAAAGTGTTAGAGAGCCAAAAGTTTAGAGTAGCTACTAAAAAAGATTTTCTTGTCACCTACGCAGGACTACTTACGGGACATAGGTGCCACCTATTTCCCGGAAGTAGCGCCCTAGATGGCAACCAACTCAGTTTTCCCTTTATGTTTTAGAAAGGATTCCCAGGGTTTCTATGTAATTAATAAATACCTTTTTATGTTTTTGTATTTGTTTACGCACTCATACTAATCACAAACATATTTTTTATTCCAAGATTGACTTTTTATCTTAAGATTCTTGTGTTCTTGGTATTTGGTTGAGACATTAGGTTTTCTTCATCTATTATTGGGAGATTGATTCTATGCTTTCTTTATTGAATTCATGGATAGTTTTGCAACTATAAGCATCTCATTTCTTTAGCTAGGATTGTGCGAACCCTGGCAAATTAACCAAGTAGGGGAAGTGTGAGATTTTGTCTAGGTCATTGTTGTTTCATGTATTGTGATTTTCTTCTCTTTAGTTGCTTTCATAATGGTTTCATACATTAGCAACCCACCTATATTAAATACTAACTCAAGAGAGAGGTAGAGAATGGGGAAAAAAGATCACAATAGTGATTTGAGGCTTTCAACCCTCATCTAATTAACTTGAAACTGAGAGGAGATAGTTAATTTGGGATACAAGACAAGGGATAGTAACGTGACACTCTAAGACCAAGAGGAGATGAGTGAGATTTACCAAATAGTGTCGATAGACTATTGCTGATACATAACTTGTCAGATTCTACATATGAAGTAGTGAGATATTTGGATTGACCACAGTAAACCTACGGATTTAGAACCCAGGAGGACAAAAGCCTAGTGTTCATTTCAGATTGTTTACAACCAAAAGCACTAAAATCTTGTTTCTTTTACTTATTACTGCAAATCCTCAGATTTACTTTTCTGCACTGCCCAACGATTTCAATAAGTTCGAGAGATATTTTTGGCCTTATCCTCTTGGGTTCAACCCCAACCTAGTTAGGTTAATATATTTTGACATTGACCAGTTTATACTTCTTAGAGGTGTAGTTTGGGCGACATCACCATCATAGGTAGCGGACAATTTCTGCAACTTCAGTTTCTCTGGACTTTCCGTCTCTTCCATTTACGCCCTGTCACCTATTCCTAGTAGGTGCCAATGTAGGTAACCCATTTTTTATGTTTTAACTTCTTTTCTTCAGCTTAGCTCCCAAAACCTATTATCCTACAAAATAAACACAAAAACACATTGTATCCCCCACAATAGACCTAAGTACTTGCATATTTTTCCAGTTTTAACCATCGTAAGTTCTATGAAAACATGGCAAATCAACAACCTCAACTTTGAATATTTGCATGTCCTCAGGAAACAAATCACAACAATGATGCTTAACAAGGAGAAACCTAAGATACCAATGGTAGTCAATCTCAAATTTAGCTCAAAAACATCACCCCTCTTATTTTTACATTTCAAAACCAGTTGTGTGGATCTATGTAGCACAACAAAATATCACAAATAAATCAAGCTATGGTATTACATTAGCAACACATAAATACGTATATGTATAAAACTTACACTACTAGAATTGATAAGCAGTTAACTACATAAGAAATGTACCCTCACAACAAAGAAGTCCCACTCACCCAATAGAATAATGCATGTTAATTCTTGGACAATACCAAGACACTAACACTCACAAATATGTTCCAACAATGTGCACAGAATACCACAAGCTTGCCCTTATTTTCTTTACCTAATTTTTTAGACAGTACGATTAGGATCACTATAGGACTTTACTATGCTTTTAATGTAGGCTTGGGGGATGGTATGGTGCATCTGAAAATTTAGTGACTAAGACTCCTTGACACTATAAATACATTAGGGGTCAACTTATCAATCGAGTTTTTTTATTCTGCACTTATTTTTCCTATTTTAGTCTTTTATTGCTTATTCAGGTTGGGTGCGGTTTCTTATATTCTTTCTTTTTTATTTTTATTTTCTTTTTTTTATTTTCCATTTTTTCACTACCACACCTAGACTTACTTTCTTTTCTACTATTTACACCCTTCTTCATACCCACTTCTATTCATGCACCGCTATGATATCCATCTTCAAATTAGTCCATTTTCCTTGGTTGAGGTGCATAATGTCCAAGAAGGACTAGGCCAGATAGCTTCATTGTAATTAAAATAGGAAAGTGAAAAGTAAAATAAAAAACCAATCTACATAGGCTCAAAATAGGGATCAAGGTATGCTTATTCACATTTTAGAAGATTATTTAGGCTAAAAATGGGCTAATTAAAGAACGACGTATGATCCTTTCCTAATCGACTATCCTACAACCTAGGCATGACTAACCAAACAAGTTCTGG
The DNA here is from genome assembly GCA_030864215.1 of Capsicum pubescens. Taxonomy (NCBI): domain Eukaryota; kingdom Viridiplantae; phylum Streptophyta; class Magnoliopsida; order Solanales; family Solanaceae; genus Capsicum; species Capsicum pubescens. Next base: position 117,432,856 of record CM061546.1, read on the forward strand.
ATTCAACATACAAAGGGAACAATGTAAGCATCTCACATACACATGGCACAGGGTTGCATCATAAACTACCACCTGGCTGGTTCATGCAAGTAGTAGCTATGATTATTATGTACCTAATCCTAATGCCATAATTATATTAATAATAGTCATATATATATACAGATCACATAGTTCAAAAACACCTTTTTTGAGGGGGTATCATTTTTTTAAAAACTGTTTAAGCACAACCAAAATACATCATCAACTGGCCTTAGGTATTTATTTTTCTCGTAGTTAAATAAAAATAACACAATACGAAACAAAAGACAATACATTCTAAACATGCCAGCTCTACTAAGAAACAAACTCCAGGGAAAAGAGATACAACAACGAAAACCCCAAGAGAACATATAGACCCACAAGTAGCCCCACCCTCAACTTACAAACATGTATTGTCCCCAATACACCAAACTTCTACAATATAAGAGAGTTAGAAACATACCTATTACACCTTAGGTACATATATCTTGCGTCTATCACACTAATATAAACTAAAAAAAATGAAAAAATAGCATAATATCTTTGGTTGCCTCGCAAGCAATGCTTGATTTAACGTCACGGAACGACACGGGTACCTTGATTACTAAGACTTCATCAAGGTGACCAAAGGGTTGGCCACTAATTTTTATTTCCACTTTGAACTTATGAATTGCACCACTAATTTTTTTTTGAATTTTCTACTATGTTCTAGGGGAGAAGGTATAACAATAAGGGAACCAAGTAAAGTCTGTGGCATGGTTAAATTCTCTCCCCTTAGGTGAGGAATATAATTTTTTGATTTTGACCTAACAAATTCAAGAATATAGATATTTTTCCTCCTTTTTGCACTCTTCTATAGGCTCAGATGGCCCGATTAATATCTTATTATCAAAACATAATGTGGAAATAATTAGAATGAGGTCTGATACATCCCAACTCACGAATTGCATTATTATTTACATCCTCACATAACTCTAGTGTACTCATCTCAATAGTGACAACATCCATAAAAGTATGATCAATTGTTGAATACTCTAATTTTAGCTCCTTAACTTAGCTTATAAGAATTTTTTAAGTCTCACACAACTTACAACTAAATTGTTCGACATTACACGTATCAACCTTTGTATTCAAGTCACCTTTTAAGTTGTGAAAATCCAAGCCAAACCTATAAACCTTTTGAATAAACACATGTTTTTCTTTTAAAAGTAGTGTCAACATTTCTATCATGCTCTCATTGCTCTCCTACAATATATCTATCATACTTTTGCAATAATGCACTATCAAAATGATAAAGATCAATAAAAAGGTCCTCATTACTCCAAACTTTTTCTTATAAATTTTTCATATCAAGAAGAGTAGGTATACACTGGCATACACCCTATGACAAATAAAATAATAAAACTCGAAAATGTCAACAACTCCAATTGATTAATCCACAATCGTATTCCACGACAATGATGCCAAAATTTGATGTCACCCAAACTATACCCTCTAAGAAGATACAATGAAGTCGCTATCAAAATATAGTAATCCAAATAGGTTATGGTTGAACCCACAAAAAATAGACCAGATATATCTCTCAGACTTGTAGAAATCACCAGGTAGTGCAGAAAAGTAAATAAGGGGATTTGTACTAATCAGTAAAAGTAACAAGATTTAAATGCTTTTGGTTGTAAATAATTTGAAATGAAAACTTGGCTTGTGATTCCTCTGGCTTCATACTCTATAGGTTTATCATGCTCAATCTAACTATATCACTACTACACATATAAAATTTGACAAGTTATGTATGACCAACCATCTCTCGACACCCTTTGGTAATCTCAATTATCTCCCCTCGGTATCAGAGTGCCTCATTTATAACCCTTGTATTGGATACAAGATTAACTATATAATCTCGGTCTCAAGTTAATTAAATGAGGGTTGATAGCCTCAAATCACTATTCTGATTTTTTTTCCCAATCTTTGCCTCTCTGTTGAGTTAGTATCAAATACAGGAGGTTCCTAATGTTTGCAATAATTAATAAACAATCAAAGAAAATAAGACTACAATAATGTAGCAACAATGATCTAAAAAAATCTCATACTTCCTCTAGTTCGTTAATCCGCTAGGGTTCCTATAACCCTAGCTAAAGGAATTATCCAATCATAGTGTTGAACAATACTTGGAATTAAATAAATAAAGCATATGAATGATCTCATAATAATAGATGAAGAAAACCCAAAGTCTCAAATCAATTAATAAACCCAAAACCAAGAACACAAGAATCCCAAGATCAAAAGTCAATCATGGAATCAAAATATTATTGTGAATAATATGAGTGTGTAAAAGTGCATCAAAGTGCATAAACTAATTAGAAAAACATCAAAAGAGTATTTATAGATTACATAAAAACCCTAAAACTATAATCCAAAGTGAACCGGGAAACTTTGGGTTAGTCCTCAGGTAAGTAAACATTCTAGGTGGCACATACCTTAGGTAAGTGACCATAGTAGGTAGAAGAATATTTTTGTAAATTCAATTTCTCTGGACTTTTAGCCTCTTCCACTTATGCCCTATCACCTACGCCCAATAGGTGGAACCTACACCAGGTAAGTGCCAACGTAGGTAACCCACTTTTTTTTAATTTTTTCTTTGGCTTTGCTTCTAGAACCTACATTTTTTTAAAAATAGACACAAAAACACATCATATTCCCTAAAATAAACATAATTACTTGCGTCTTTTCCAATTTTAAGCATCGAAAGTTCCATGAAACCATGGCATATCACATATTAGAGGATTTTATTAAACACCTCAAGGATCTTATGGCTAGCACTGAGGCACGAGACATGAAGACAGGCGAGTTATGGAATAGTTCCATCCACAATTTTCCACACATTTTAAAGATAGGTAGGAAATATGGCATGAATTAGCCTAAGCTAAAGGATGAATTCTTGAGGCCATGTGATAGTAAATTTACCACTCATTGATGTGAAAATTCATTCACACTACTATGATTTAAAGGTGTTAATAAGATGAATTAATAAATTGAATGCATGAATTCCTATGTTTTGTAGGTATATAGGTGATGGGAAGAAAAGAAGTTAAATGAGCTAAAAAGAGATCAAAAAGGGAAGAGTTAGTGGAAAAAATGGAAAAAGGATCAACAGGAATCGACCCTCAGTTACCGCGATCGCGATAAGTCAAGATTATTCATGATGGCGATCATGATGGGCTCATACCAATTACGATCAAGTTCTAGCGATCACAATTGAGTGGAAAATAGCCTAGGGGTAAATTTTTCATTCCCACAGCTAGTTTCTATTCTATGTAGGACAAATACCCTTTTATTTTTTGGATATCACCCACTAAATTGGGAAGTTGAGGCTTTGAAAAAACCTACAAAGAATACTCTTGTTTGCATTTTCAATGGAAACATTGAATGATTATTTTGGTATATTCATTTTCCTAACTTCATGAGTAGCTAAACATCTATCATGGGGTTATGTTGGAATAGGGTTAAAATATGTGTGGTTTTGATTATTAGTATAGATTGTTGGTTAATGATGTTGGGTTTCACTAATGCTTGCTTAGAGAATGGGAATTTATGGGTGAAAACCCTAAATTCCCTAAAACTCACATCATATTTGAAAGAAGGATGTGATTATACTTTTGAATCCTATATTGTAATGCCCCAAATCTGGTACCCGGAACATTATATGGTGCTCATGACCCGGAAGGACCATAACCTAACCCATGATTGATATTTGTACCTGTACACTGCATGATATACTGTGTAAATGCAAAATTAAAGGCTGAAAGGCCATAAGGTTCAAAACTGAGACATGATAGATGATAAAACATAACATCTAGATGGGGTATGAAATACCAAAACAACTGAAATAAACTGTCTGAACATGATAGTCTGAAAAACCTCTAACTGACTAAACTATCTTAATAAGGAGTTGATGGGACATGCCCCCGACTAACTCTAACTAACACATAAATTAATGAGATAATAAATTAATGGTCATGTCCTTGAAGGATAAGGAGTCACTGCTAACTCTGAATGTTGAGACTGGAATACTACTGATGCTCTGGAGCTCGTGCTTCTGAACCTATGGTATAAAACACAATAGTGCAAATGCATCAGTACATTTGAATGTACTGGTATGCATGTGAGGTAGGCTTAATGTAAAGGGTTTACATGCATGAACTATACTAACTGACTAGATAACATGAATGTGAAAATACATGCATTACTACATAATAACTTTAACTTAGTTCGTGATAACATGATTACTGAGTCTGAGTACTGATAACATGAGATACTGATATCTGTATAATTGAAGTAACTGATACTGAGCCACTATATCTGACAGTCTAGGTTCTGATGAAACTAACTGAGTTCCATACTATTTTGAGTTGACTGTATCTAACAATCCTGAATCCTGTAGAACTATCTGAGTTCTATTGCTAAGACTGAATGACTATATTTGACAGTCCTAATTCTATACTAAAATTGTGGGAGGTAGTCATCTAACCGATATCCCCATAATATGCCATTATGGCTGAGTTGGGTTCTAATCTGTAACCCCAATTGGAAGTATGTCAATACCGCGCCACTGGTAATGACAATTTGTGATTAACCCTTATATAACAGGTGACTCTACTGAGAATGGCTGGAACCTTCATATAACAGGTTAATCCACCTCATCTACCCTCATATAATAGGCTATGATGTCTTAACCTATACTAGCTACGTAGTTAGGGAATGCAAGATTGCTTATAAGAATCACACCCTCATATAACAGGTGGGTTCCCATTCTTGGGTTCACTCAGTGATAATTTCTACTCCCATATACTGAGTTCCGCTGCCTGACGGAATACTTCTAAGACTACTGAATTTTTGAGGTTTCTGAGATTACTAAGTTTACTGAGTTTTCTTGTATCACATGACTGACTAAATTTATATTAACATGGCTCAAATAAGAGTATCTTGAAAACATGACACTATCTCTAGGAACATAGCTAATTATTGGGTACAAGTACCCCCAGGACTCGACAACATGAAACGGACAAAGCATGACTTTCTTTAATACATGACCAACATCATAATCCATAATACAATAAGTTGGAGAATTCATTAAATACAAGTTCTAAAGTACCACAATTGCCACTCATATATCCATAACTCATTGACTAAGACATTTCATCAAACACTTGACAAGCATAAACTTATACATACATGGGGATTTCGTATTGTCATACTAGTATGGCACTTTTCCTTCACATAGGCATTTAATCGAACACATGGGTAGCATGATTTGGTTGCACAATCATCAACACATCAATCAATGTATAAATTTAATGGTTTATCATGATTACTATGCAAATCACCACATCCTAGGGTCAATCATTGGAATATGTAATTTCAAACATAAATCAAAACCCCACAACATCATAAACATGAATTTTAATTTAATTAAAATCATGAACATTCATAAATAAATAAATCTTGTATTTTGAAAATAGATTCTTGAGCTTCATGGGTGAAAGGGACCCATAAATCAACACATGACATAACTGGGTGAATGATTTCTTGAAGAATGATGGAGGAAAACTTGAATCCTTGACTTGAAATTAAAAACCTAGGGTTTCTTGTTCTTGGGGATTGATCTTTGTGAGAAAACCCTAATTTGATGTTGTTAATGAATAATAAACTTATGAGACTTGGTCTGATACAATTAGGGGTTAAAACGGTTGAAAAAAGACCCAAATACCCTTTTAAAAATGACTTTAAAATAACTGAAAAAAATATGCAACGGTGGGTGCGACGGTCTATCACTGGATCGACGGTCCATCGGTCCTAACCGTCGCACCTGGGCAGAATAAGGGTTAATTGTCTCTTCTACGACGGCTTGGGCGACGGTCAGTTGCTAGATAGATGGTTCGCCGGCCTAATCCATCTCCCTTAGGAAGAATATGGTCTCACTTCCTCCACTGCAATGGTTTGGGCGATGGTTCATCGCTATCTCGACGGTCCGTCGGCCCTCATCATCGCACCTGGGCAGTTTTGACTACTTTCTGTTAAACGGTCATAACTTTCTACACTGATACCAGATTTTGACGAAAGTGGTATTATTGGAAAGCTAATTCAATTTCCCACATGACAAAAAGTGAAAATCTTAAAAATTCCATGTATATAAAAGTAGATTCATCTTTCAAAGTAAGTTTCTCACATACTTGGTATGATTTAAAGATAGGTAGAAGTACGGGGTATTACATATATCATCCTTGAAAGAAGGATATAGGAGACAATATATTAGTGAACAATAATTATATATAGCTTATTCCTTTTAATTATATTAGAAATAAAGGTGGATTTTGAATTTTCTAGGTCTTGGGCATCTTCCTAGAAATTGGGATGCCCAATAGAGGTTGTGGGTGAAAGTGTTTGCTACACCCATGAGGTATATGAAAGGATCCATGGGTGATATTTTTGGTGCTCGTTTGAAGAACTGGCATGAAAACTTGTAACCTAGCCTACCCATACAACCATTAACTAGAATCTGCAATTGATTATCATGAACCCATGCATTATTTTCCCCTAGGAAAACATAATCCCAATACCTTTCTCCTATTGAAGTCTTATTCACATTTTTTTCTCTTAATTGGTAGTTTGAGTAGATTTTGGTAAAACAACCCTTCCAAACCGTAACCTCCCCTGAAATTTTAATTTATGTATTTTATTTTATTGACATTATGGGTATGTACTTAGACCTTTTCAACACCCATAGGATTTTAATACTAGATTCACTCCTCGATGATTTGACTCCAACTCATGTTTGGTTATTATATTTGACAATGATCCCCTTTCCCATAAATTATGGAGTAAGTTGAGCGTGATCAAGATGGCATCATTGCCAAGAAGTGAAACTTAGTTTTTGCATGTGTGGTGTTGATAGTAGCTTTGGGTTTACCCATAGTGGTTGTTGTTTATTTGGTTGTTGTTTTTGTTTCTTTTTAGGTTATTTTAATATTGTTCATGACACAATGAGTGATCATGCAAGTAATGTTGGGACCTTTGATGAGACTATTAATGATGATGAGCAACTCCATGTTATTGGACGTGTGAGTTCTATCTGTATCCCACCTAATCAAGGGAATGGGGTATTCCATGTCATGAGTATTTTGTTTCATATATTTCAAATCAAAAGGTCTCTTTGGGGGTCAAGCTCAGGAAGACCCAAATTTGCACTTAATGAATCTTGTGGAAGTGTGTGCCCTCTTCGACATTGCTCACATTTTACAAGAATCCATATGGTTGCACCTTTTTCCATTTTCTATAATGGATTAGGTGATGTTGTGGCTACGATCCTTACCTACTGAGTCAATCACATCATGGGATGAACTTGCCAATGCTTTCTTATACCAATAATTTCCACCATCAAAGATATTATAATTGCATTATAAAATCATAAACTTTCGGTAATTGAATTGAGATAATCTATATGTGGTATGGGAGTGATTTAATGTAAATCTTATCTAATGTCCCAACAATGAGTTCCCCAAATAATATGCTTCTCTAAATCTTTTATCGGGCTTTGGATCAACTAAATAAAACTGTGGTGGACAATGCGGTCGGGGGATTACTTTTGAAGTAGTCATATAACATGGCTTCAAGCTTGCTTGAGGAAGTCACAAAGCAAAAAAGGGGGAAGCATACATGATACACTGCGGTGCCTAAAGAGTACCCTACCACCTCCTTTGTTGATAAAGAGAAAAGGAAAAAAGATGAAGAGGGGGAGGAAAACATGGCAAAAATAATGACACAATTAGAGATCCTAACGAAGCATGTTATGGGTGTACACAAAAAAACTGTAAATTTTGTGTCATATAATAGATATTATAAATAAGAGGCCAAGAGTCTTGATGAAGAAATTAGATACTTGGCTAACTATCTGGGGGGCCCGCCTGACCTACCAAACGCTAGGTGGAAACCAAGGTTAGACCGATCATGATAAAGAACGGGAATGGCATGATAGGGATAGAGATCATGATTAGAGGGACAAAGAAAGGGAGTGTGATAGATATGTTCCTCCCAGGACTAAGTAAAGTGCAAAGAGGAAAGACCCATTGATCCCAAAAAATTCAAGATTGAGGATATGTTAGCAAGAATCTTGATGAGAGTAGAGGGAACGAACAAAATGGTCCAAGAATTAAAAGGTGATTTTTCACAAATCAACCAAATGGTTGTATCCACTCTGCCTCAATCATATACTGGGAGACTCAGATTTTCCAAATCTCCACAGAACTTAATCCTAGACTAAGGGGGCCTCCCTAGTTATACATTTGTGAATCCAAAAAATGATACTCAAGTATTAAAAAGCATCACTAGGAGTGGAAAAACCCTATATTATCATGTGGGTGAAGTTGAAAAAGAGAAAAATATTGAACAAACAAATTTCAACAAGAAGTATGTGGTTGATTCAATGAGGAAGCTCCAAAGTCTGAAGAAGGGGATGAAAAAAATAATAATAATGGACGTAATGGTTGATGAAAAAGGATATCCTAAGATAGTTGAGTAAGATCAACCGCAAAGTGATCCATTGCCTACCATGAAGGTTCCTCCTCCATTTCCTTAAAGACTCATGAATAAGGAAGATAATGTCAAATTAAAGACATTTCTTTCTAAGCTTAGTAATCTTTCAATTAATATTTTTTTGTTAAAGGTCATTCAAGAGATCCTGGGATATGTAAAGATTATGAAGAATTTGATGTCAAAGAAATTTCTTATTGATTGTGAAACCATAGAAGTTACCCATGGGTGTAGCGCTATCATGACTAGTTCTATAATGGAAAAATAGAGGATCTCGAGGCCTTTACAACCACTTGCACCATAGGGACACACAAGTTTGAGAAAGCCTTGTGTGACCTTGGTGCAAGCACCAATCTTATGCCTTATGCAATCTATTGGAAACCTATTTTGGGCACTCCTACTCCAATTTTGTAGGTAATTCAATTTAGCCTCCTTGAAAAGTTTGCATGTCATATGCGGTATGAGTAATTGTGTATCTCTCATGCATATTTGTATTATATAGAATTTTCCCCGTTAGTCTCTCAAGGATAATTGTGATTATTCTTTGTTGGTGAAATAATCTTATGCCTTCTTTGTGAACATAGGAACCCACTGTAGCCTAAATATCCTACTGATACATATAATAGTGTCCTTAGTTACCAATTTTGAGCAAGCCTTTCTTTTGCAACCACATTACAAGTCTTGAATAATTTAAAGTTTATCACTCTTTTGAACGCTCCCCTCCTTGAACTTGGAAAATGAAACTTGAGGCCAAATGCCTAAGTTGGGAGCTAGTAAATTTTTGAAGAGTGAACTTGGGACATGATATTGTAGGTGGATGCCAAAAAAGCTAAGCAAAGAGAGAAAGTGAAAAAAGTAAAATAAAGGAATTATCAAAAAAAGAAATAGCATGGATCGAAAAATAAATAGTAAAAACTAAAATGCTTTCAAAGATATGGGTAAATCAAGGAAGCAAAAGTTGGCATGTGTGAATTTTGAAAACATATGAAGTGGTCCATGGTCAAACATCTGCTTAAATAATGTGATGTATATGTTCAAGGAGGGTGTAGTAACTTTTTACCTAATTGATATCATACCCTTTATCAAACCTACATTACAAGCTTGAAAAAGCCCTTCAAGATCTCCAACCAAGTGTATTCATTGTAGTGGGAACTGAAAATAAGGGCAAGCATATGGTATGGTACTTGTTAGAATTGAGAGAGGCTTTGTGAGAGCGAGTGTTTGTACTTAAATCCCGTTTTGCATAATAGATAATTTTGTGTGTGGGATTTCCTTATCGTGAGGAGTCATGTAGACTAATTGAGGAGGGTAAAATTGTCCATCTATCAAAAAATGAGGCAAAAGAGTATAGTTTAATTACTATCGATAGGGAGTCTCTTCTAGAGTGTTTGTAATTGTTGCATTGATTCTTCTTTAAAGTGTTTTTAATCCTTTAAAATTGTCTTTCATGTTAAGGGGTGTTGTGAGAATAGCTTTTCCAATGCTTGAGAGGAGCTCCCTAGTGTTAATTAAGTCTGAAGTCATTGTGATCATTTGGTGATTTAAATGGTCTTACAATTGCATTGTCTCACTGTGTAAGTAGTAGTGTTGCTTGAGGACAAGCAAAGGTCTAAGTTGGGGGTGTTGATGAGTGGTAAATTTACCACTTATTGACGCTGAAATTCGTGAACACTACTATGATTTAAAGGTGGTAATGAAACGAATTAAAGATTTTAATACACTAATTCCCATGTTTTGGAGGTATATAGGTGATGGTAAGAAAATAAGTGAAATGAGATGAAAAGAGATCAAAATAGGGAAGAGTTAGTGAAAAATCTGGAAAAAGCATGAGCACAAATTAACCCTCAATTACCGCGATCACGATCTGAATGTTGCAATTGCGACAATTCAATATTAGTCAAGATGGCGATAATGATGGGCTCACCGTGATCGTAGAAATTGGGATCACGATCAAGGTATGGTGATCATTATTGATCAAAAAATAGCCCAGGGGAAGATTTTTCATTTCCCACAGCTGGTTCCAATTCTCTATAAGACAAAAACCCTTTTATTTTTTGGAAATCACCAACTAGATTGGGAATTTGAGGGCTTTGAAAACCCCTACAAATTTGGGCAATAATATTGTACATAATTTTTTAATTAAGTTTAGTTTTAATTGAAGTTAAATTGAACAATACTCGTGTTTACATCTTCAATGGAAGCATTGAATGATCATTTTGGTATATTCCTTTTCCCTAACTTCATGAATAACAAAACATCTATCTTTGGGTTATGTTGGAATAGGGTGAAAATATGTGTGAGTTTTGATTATTAGTGTAGATTTTTTATTAATGATGTTGGGTTTAACTAATCCTTGCTTGGAGAATGGGAATTTGTGGGTGAAAACCCAAAATTCCCAAAATCTAACATCATCTTTGAAAGAGGGATGTGAGTATAGTTTAGAATCCTATATCATCCTTGAAAGAGGAATATAGGTGACAAGATATTAGTGAACAATAATTAGATTTAGCTTATACCCTTTTATTATCTTAGAAATAAGGGTGATTGTGAATTTGCTAGGTCTTGGGAATCTTCCTAGAAATAGGGATGTCCAATTGAGGTTGTGGGTAGATGTGTATGCTACAACCATGAGGTATCCGAACGGATCCATGGGTGATATTTTTAGTTCTTCATTGAAGAACTAGCATCAAAACCCCTAACCTATCCTACCTATATAGTCATTAACTAGAATATGCATTTGATTATCATAAACCCATGCAATATTTGCCCATAGGAAAACATAATCCCAAGAATTTTTTCATATTGAATTCTTATTCACATTTGTTTCTCTTAATTGGTAGTTTGAGTAGATATTTATAAAACAACCATTCCAAACCGTAACCCCCCACCCCAAATTTTAATTTATTTATTTCATTTTGGTTATATTATGGTAATATAATCAGACACTTTCAATATCCATAGGATTTTAATACTAGATTCATTCCTCGAGGATTAAACCCCAACTTACATTGGGTTATTATATTTGACCACGATCACCTTGCCTATAAACTATGCAGTAAGTTGAGCGTGATCACAATGGTTGAGGAATTTTTGTAGAAAACAAAGTGATCTCACACAAATTAAACCTTTTAATAAAGTATAATGTTGTCGTTGATCAAATATAGGACCCAACCAACAATGAGATAGATCTTATTGGGAGATGGTAAGAAAATAGGTCAATGTGTTTATTTATTGTATTAATTGGTTATTACCAAAGGGGGGTTTTCAAGAAACGAGTATCAAGATGCAAGCTTTATGAAACCAAGTAACAAGTAATAATTTGTTGTTTATAATCAATAGTGAGGATGGACTAGGATTGTGTTCCCCATCATTTTATAACTTAGTAAGCATAGTGGCAAAGTGATTTATCCCTATGCTTAGCATACAAAATCGGTACGTTAAGTTCACCTATTTGGTTAATCCTCAGTTTAAATAAATATCACCAGTCAACTAGTAACTTTATGAGTGTTTGCCTTACTAACCCTTACCGTTCATCTCAAATAAGCTATTATTGGAAAAGGCAAATGCTATTAGATGAGTATTGATAGACTTATATCTCCATCATTAATCCCTTTTACCATTAATTATCCCTCTTATCCATTAAGTAAGAATTAAGGCAAGTTCTAATGTTGGCCATAGTTAAAATTAATAAATATGAAGGAAAGAACAATACATGCATGAACACCATTCAAGAATCATTAAATACTTTAATCTACATTGTTAAATTATTATGATTCCCACTATTCTAGTTCCGAGATTTAGCTATTCATATTTATAAGATCATGATAAGAATTCGTAGAGGAATTCATAATAATAAAATTATGAAATACGTAGAAGAAATCCGAAACCTTAATTTATTAAACAAGGCTTAATAATCCAGAATCAATGTATGGATAATCTCCAAAACCCTAATGACACTATATTATCAGGCCAATATAATTAGTTACTTAGGCTACAGAGTGCATAAATAATATAATAAAACCTATGAAAGGCATTTATAAACAAAACAAAACTTATCCTAAACAAACTAAAAAAGTACAGTTTCAAATCTTCGCAATATGTGGTTAGCTTCCATGACACATGGTCTGGAATTAGGCTCTCTTGACTCTTAATATGCTCCAACTTTCCACAAGACAAGGAATGACTCATGTTTACATTCCATGATCCATACTCAGGGTTTATAATTTTGAAGTCTAGAATTCCTCTTTTCAGCTTTTCTTTTTCACTTCTCTACAAAAATCACTATAGCCCATGGTTTGTTTTCCACACCATATGGATTGTCCCTATAGTGTTTGAGGCTAGTTTCAATATTTTGGATATAAACTCCATGAAGAAAAGCAAAACTTGTCCTTTGAAAGTATGATTTGTTCAGAGTTCTTATGAGCCACACTTGGTCTGTTTTAGCATGTTTTTATTTCTTTTATTTTGGGACCTATTTTTCTATACAAACACACAAAACTCATCATACAAAACAAAATTTAATTAAGAAAAACAAAAAAAAAATCATTTTTTAAGCATTGAAAGTATCTGAAACTCATAGTATATCAAAACTCTCAACATAGAATATTTTTTTGACCTCATGCACACAAAACAAAAATATACTATCATCACACTTTAGCAAAAAAAGCCTAGGAGTTCTACAATAGTCATATGACATTAGGCAACATATCTTTTTACATATTTAGTTCTACCCATTTCATTCACAGTACCAAACAATTTTATTTAGTCAAAACTCATTAGCTAACAAAATAGGCTTGATGGATGACAATATGCTTTTAATGGACAACTATGCATTCACAAATGATAATAACTTCTAGCAATACGTAGTCAACAATATATCCCTATTGCCCTTAAATAAAGAAGTTCCATGCATATATATGATCAATGAAAATTGTACATAAACCAATGCGCTCTCTCTCGCATAGAAGTTCAAACAATAGATGCACAATGCCATAGGCTTGCCCTTATTTTATATATTTTTATTTTTGGACAGTCAGATTAAGGTCACTATAGGTCCTTATTCATCTTGTAATATAGTCTTGGTTATGGGTATGGTATATTTGAGATAGTGACTACACTCTACTTGATACTACGCTAACTTTTGTCCACTTTTGACTAATTCTTTTCCTTTATTTTTTCTGATACTTCTATCCACTATGGGTACAACTTTACTTTAATTAAATTATCTTATTTTTTTCACTATTTTTTTTCTTTTTCACCTTTTTAGGACACGCCTCCTCCTCTTCCCTTATTCTATAAGTTGTCTTCTTTTCATACCTTATTCTTATTCTCAAATATCACTACTATATCTACCCTTAAAGGTGATTTTCTTGAGTTGAGGTTCACGGTGTCCAAGGAGGCACTAGGCAAAACAAAGGTTTAAAGAAAATTCAGGAAGGTAAATAGGCTAACGAACAAAAAGGGACAATTTAAGATCAAAATCAAGGATCAAGGGATTATTACATTATTTGGATGGTCATTTAGGCTACCGTTTAATGTTAGTCAAAACTAGCCAATGATCCTTTCCTAACTAACTATTCTACAACCTTGGTGAGACTCACCTGACAAGTTCTAGATTGTTCACATAAGAAAAGAACTAAACTAAATTCAGCTCTCACACACATGGTATAGAGTTATGATATCAACCTCTAGCTATTTAGTTCATTCCCTAGCTTAAGCTATAGTCATCCTATCTATATACACAATGTCACACAAAGAGTTACAAAGTTCAACATCAAAGCAATGAAGTACACAAAAAATAGGAGGGATATCCATTTTTCTAAGATTAATAATCAAATAATTCATATGCCATAATTTTATTTTGACTACACTAAGTACTCTTATTTTTCTTGTACTTAACAGAAACACACAGAATAAAAACACAAAACCAAAAAAAAATCCTACACATGATGATTCTATAAGATACCAACCACTTAGAGAAAAGAAACACGACAACCAAAATACTTATGCAGTAAGACAAACCTATAAGTATTGCACCTCATCAAATAGGCATGTATTTTCCCTGGTGAATTGTTTTGAAAATAAAGTACTAGAGGTAGAATGTACCTGTGTCATCCTACATGCTCTAATCTAGCGAGTTAGTGTAGGATGTAGGTACAACCTAGTGCTCAATATTCACTGCATCAACATTGACCAACACTCTTAATGTAACATCCATAATAGTGGTGTCGATGGTGATCGATACACTCAAAGTATCAACAACAATAATAGTTTTTCACAAGGTTGTTGGCAAGATCAATAATGGAGGATTAGTTGTATGACTCTCACCTTAAGAAATAATGACACCCATAGGTGCCAAACTTATAAATTTTCCTCGAGCCTATTTCTTCTTCTTAATGATCTAGACATAGTAATAAACTTCAGAGACCTTTATAGAACTCTATATACTATAATCATAACTCTCTTATAGGTCAGTTTCATACATATTATCCTTATCTCACTTTCTCTTTCCACACTCAATTATGGCTAAATTATGGGTGAAGAAATCCATTACCTCAAGGTCATCCTAGTGCTCCTCCTTCATGACAGGAACTATCAATGGTGGTTATATATGAGCCTGTCATGAAGACAACTCCATAACCTTTGCTGAAAGTGAAGCAACTTTCTCAAATAACATTTTTATCTCGAGAGTCTGTAGAGCTATAAATTTCTCATTCATTCGCCTTTCAAAACCATCCAAATGACTATGTAGACCCCTCATAGTATTAGATATCTTCATTATTACCCATGTCTTTACCTTATCCATGAATATATCAACTTGATTTTTAGGAGATGTGGTAGTAGTTGAGGAAGTATAAGCCCCCATAGATATAGGTGCAACTATCTCATCAGTAGTTGTGTCAACATCAAACGGGCTTGAGGTATCAACCTACTCAGCCCATTCTAGAAATATCTCAAAGATAGCCATACCATAAGAATGCAAGGATTGGATCCTCATCTGAGCCACCTGATATCACCCAAAACTACACCTCCAAGAAGTATATTAAAGTCTATGTTGAATATAGTAATACAATAGAGGTTAGGGTCAAAACCACAGGGAATAGGACAATTGTCTCTCACAAATCTATTGAAGTAGCCGAAAAAATATAGAAAAGTAAAAGGTGGTTTTACAATGAAAATAGTAAAGTAGAGACAACTCTTGTTCTCTTTAGCTGAAATCAATCTGAGATGAATACTAGGATTGTGTTTCCCCTGAATTCCTAACTCCATACACTTATCCTACTCAATTCGACTATATCAATGTATTGAATGTAGAATCTAACAAGCTATGTATTACCAACCATCTTGTAAATGCCTTTGATAAATTTCACTCTTTACCCTGTGAGTATCAGTGTGTCACCTTACAAACCATTATATTTAAGCCCAGTTCAACTATCTTCTTTTAGGTGTAACGTGTATTATACAAGGGTTGGTAGCCTCAAATTACCATTTTAATCTTCTTTTCCTAATCTTGACCTCTCATGTGAAGATCATCTCGAATATAGGCAAGTTCTTAACTTCTGCAGTAGTTAAGAAACCAAACAATCTGAAGAAGATCACACTACATGTATAAAACACTAATTTAGAAGGATTTCACACTTACTCTACATTGTTATTTAGCCAGGGTACTCACAACCCTAGTTTTGTGGTTTAGTCGCGCATAGTTTAAAGAAGATCCATGGAATTCATAAAAGAAAGCATAGAAAAATCTCACAATAATTAAAGAATAGAACTCAAAGTCTCAAATTAAGAATTAACAAAATAGCCAAGAGTAAAGGATTCCAAGATTAAAAGTCGAATCTTGAAATCATAATATGTTTATGAATGTATAGAGTGCATAAAATAATACCAAAAATCAAAACGGTATTTATAGTTTAATCAATACCCTAAAAAATCCTAAGCAAAATGAACAGGGAAAACTGTGTAGGTGGCCACTTACGAGATGTAAATGGTACTTCCTCCCATAAGTGGGAGTCTTAAGTGACAGGAATACTTCAGTGTTTCAGCATGCTTTAGAACTCCAACCACGTAGGCACTTATGTTGCGTATGTGAGACTTATGGACAATGAGTAGCCTTGACATAACTATAAGGTAATTCTTCAAACTTCAGAACCTCAGAACCTTCAAACTCTACTACTTATGTTAGAACTTACGTCGGCGTAATCTTTACCAATGCACTGTAATTAGCACTTCGTCAATGTCAGGATAATCTTCAACATTTAGGTTCTCGGAACATACTACTTTTGAGACTACAAGGCTACTTACAGGGGCTGCAGGCACTACCTACAACTCGTAGGTTGTCTCGTAAGTAAGTTTTCTACACCCTTTAACTATTTTTCTTCTTTAAGCTCCAAAATCTAATTTCTTGCAACATAGACACAAAAACACATCATATAATAAATGGACCTAAGTACTTGCATATTTTTTTATTTTAAGCATCGAAAGTTCCATGAAACCATGATACATCAACATGTATAATTTAGAACATTTGGATATCCTCAGGCAAGAAAACCATAACAAAAAACAACATAATGATGCTTAACAAATAGAAACTTAAGGTACTATGACTGTCAACTCAATTTTAGCTCAAAACTTTTCACCCCTCCTGTTCTTAATTTTTCAAAACCAACTGTGTGGATCTATGTATCCCAAAAAATGGAACACAAAGAAATCAAGCTATTAAATTACGTTAGCAACTAACAATCAAGCAAGTATAAAGTGTACACCACCCGGACAAATAAGCAACTAGCAATACAACCCATGTACCCTCACAACAAAGAAATCCCTCTCTCATAGTATAAGTAGACATGTAAATATGAGAATAATAATGAGAAACTCACACTCCCAAAAGATGTTCCAATCAATATGCATAGAATACCATAGGATTTCCATTATTTTCTTTACCTTAGCTTTTCTAATAGTCAGACTAGGATCACTATACGACTTTATTCGTCTTGTAACGTAGGACTGGGGGCTGGTATGGTATATTCAAGACTTTAGTGACTAATCCTCCTTGACACTACACTTATATTGTAGGGCCCACTTCTCTACCAACTTTTCCTTTATTCCTCCCATTTTCTTTTTATTGCTTATTAAAGATGGGTGCAATTTCTTTTTTTCTTTCTTTTTCTTTTTCTTTTTCACTTTTTGTTTCTTTTTGCTTTTTTTTTTTCATTTTACCATAACCAACCCTACTTTCTTTTCTCTTCTTCAAATCCTTGTTTATACCTAATTCTAACTACTCACCATATAATATCCACCCTGAACTTAGACAATTTGCCTGGGTTGAGGTACATAATGTCCAAGGAGGGACCAGGGCTAAAATAGGTTCCTTATAAATAAACTAGAAAGTTGAAATATGAAAAAAAGAAAATAGTCTATGTAGTCTAAAAAGAGGGATCAAGTGATACTTTATCATATTTGGAAGTTCATTTAGGCTAAGAGTGGACTAAATCAAGAACAACCTATGATCCTTTTCTAATGACTACCCTACAACCTAAGCAAGAATAACTGGGCAAGTTCTGAATTAAGAGCACAAAGGGTTTTAGGTAAGAAATATCACACATATATAGTATAAGGTTATGCTACCAACTACTACCTATCCCGTTCATGCAAATCCTAGCTATGATTATTATGTCCCTAATCCTAATGCCACAACAAGATTCATAACAGTCACAAATATAAACAAATCACACAATTCAGAACAAACTTTTTTTAGGGGAATCCTTTTTCTCAAAGGTCTTAAACACAATTAAAATACATCAAAATCCCTTAGGTTACTTATTTTTCTCCTAGTTAAAATAAACTAAACAAAACAACACAATATAATAATACATCCTAAACATGATAGTTTTACTATTATAGCACAGTCAACGGGAAAAAAACATAGCAAGAAAAACCCTCGATTATGGTACACCCCACCCCCAACTAAAAGACTACGTACTATCCCCAGTGTGTAACTACAATATGAAGAAAGAGAATAAATACATAGATGGGAAGATGTAGGTGTTCATCTCAGACTCACCCCTTTTTAGGCAGGAGGAATCTCAAATGGCAGAGGTGGTGGTGGTGGGGAATGACTAGGAAACACACCCTCTTCTATCTTAGATCATCTATGCTTATCATCTACTTCGGACATCGTAGACTCATGGGCGACCCTTTTCAAGGCCTGATCATATGGAATGGTGGGGTCCTTGTAACGCCCCAAAAATCTATCCCGAGATGTCACATGGTGCTTAGAACAACAAGTGATCCCAAGCTAACCCTTCTACTAGAATAACTTATAAGCAACTGAATAAAATACATAAATCTTAAAGAAATATGAGAAAAATTACTCTTTTCGAAATCTGATCATTACAAAACTAAATTAAAATGGGTAAAACTTTTCTTTTACAAACAAAACTAGAATCAACTACCTTAACTCTACTGACTTTCTATGAAGCTTCTACTAGTATTGACTATAGGTTGTCGGGACATGACCCCCAACTATCCCAAATCAATACGATCAAATAATGAACAATAAAATATTGCTCAAACTGTATGACTGACTCGAGACCTTGAATCAAAAGGACTCATCACCTGCTAACTATATGAAATGGTAAGCGTGCTACAACTGTACCTACATTATAAGACAATGTAGCACATAGACATATATGTGGATCAGTACTTTGAAGATGTACTAAGTATATGGGAGTGAATGCATACGTAAAACATAATATCAATCAACATAATTTGTAAGATCATGCATGCTAAATGTAAATGACTCATATAGCTTGAGTAAATCTGAAATCTCAAAATCATAAATCATGAATAGTAAATCATGTAGTATGAATCTTGTGAGTGATTACACTTAGTTCTAAAATTTGTAATCTATTCTTGTTCTCAAATCATATAGGCTAAAAGAAGTCTGAAACTTATTCTGCACAGTAAACACTTTATCTCAAGAATTTTAATAATTAAAACTATTTTAAGAGTGGGGGACATCTATTTGGGAGGTTATTCTAACCGACATGTACACCATATGAGCATCCATGGTGTCCCACGACTAGCCCCGGTAAGGTTAGGGATGTTCCACCCTTGACATCAGAATAGAACAATCTCATCTCAGTGATCACAATCTTAGTCATCCACGTAGAAGTAAGAATAATCTAAATCCTACATTGGCACGTAGTTCTGGGGTATGAAACCATAGTAACGTACCCATCTCGGTCCTAAATACTACTCCTAATCACATGCTCAAGATCTCCAAAAAATCCACTTCAAAAGTAATCTAATGGTTTATAATGAAAACCAACTGTAAATCTATAATTTGAATCTGTAAAGTGACTTTCATATCTATTCTGAGTCTAAAAGGTTAAATCATTCTCAATAATCTGAACATATTCTAATCATGGGGTACTTACAACACAATAATTCTTTGAATAAGAATCTTTAAATAGGTTTTAATGACACATGTATTAATCTCATGATAAAACATCTCAAAATTCATTCTTGATAACATAAACATTCATAAATCATCTTAAAATGTGGAAATTTCCGCAATGTTCATAAAAACATAAACATACTCATGTAATTCAACTTCTAAATCATTGAAAATCTCATAATATCATGAATAGCAATATAGGGTGTAAACCCAAACTTCAAATTCATAAAAAACATGTAAAATCAAATAACTTTCGCAATAAAAATCATGTTTTGGGCACAAGGACGAAAGGATTGTCCTTGTTCATAACTCCACATACCTTGGATGATGAACTAGACGAACAAGCTTTATTTTGAGATCCTATTTGTGCTCTTGATTGATAATTCTTGGTGTTCTTGAATTGGAAACTTTGAATCTTTAACTGATTTGGGAAAAGAATGGTGGAATCTTGGGGATTCTGGAAGTTGAATGATGAAGCTTAGGGTTTTGGTAGAGAGTAATTTTGATGAATATAAGCATAGAAGGCTTGAAATAGGGTTAAATTGTGTGTTTGGATGGATTTGGGGGCTTGGGAATTTACCGAAACACCCCTCCTTGAGCTTTTAAACGATACTTAAAAAACAACAAATATCCCGATTTGGCTTCCCATCACGATGCGCCACAATTGTGGTGGCTCACTGGAAAAGAACGAGTGGAAACTGGGCTTTCTCCGCAATGCGAAGATATCCCGGCACCCTATTATTTTTCCATTTTGGCCACCAACATGACACGGTAGGATTGTGTTGGGCTACTGGATTTTGACAAATGGGAAAATGGGCCACTCTGCGATGCGCCAATATCGCGGAGTCCACTGGAATTGACAATTTCCATTTTTCCCCCCTACGCAATGCGCTGAGAGTCTAAGGGGCACACTGTCAACTTAAATATGCCATAACTCCTTCACCGAGTGTCGAATTTAGCCAAATTTCATATCGATGGAAATCTTATTCAGTTTCTGCATGGAATAAATATTATTCATTTTGGAAGATATCCCTTGACAATTTAGGAACGAATTAAAGCTAGGAAAAATATGGGGTATTACAATATCTCCCCCTTGGGAATATTCATCCTCGAATGTGGCTAATTAGGCTAAAATTTCTTAGGAATCTGAGGCTATAAGCTATCATGCACAACTGAAATAAAATGTATGACTGAATCCCAACGTAGTGGGCTACTAACTTATATGTGAGTGTATGCGCTTTCATGAAAATAGCTATATGGTTGAGATCGAAACGAGAGCGTCAACTTATGACTAACTATTACTTTACGCTGGGTCTAATTTCATGTGAAATGAATGAGAGATTTATGACATGAAAACTTGGGACATTACATTCCCGCAGTTCCTTATCTCTACCTCTTTTAATACCAACTTCTAGGATAGGATCCTCATTAGCAAATAGGTCAAACAACATAGGTCGTCGTGGAGGAAACAACTATGTAAATAAAAGGATTATCAGGGGAATGACTAGAACCTAGGTCTCAAAAAGAGAGCGTACCTCAACAAGTAATGTGGCCACCTCCTCACGAATAAGATAGATCTAGAGCCTATAATTACTAAATCATGCAAACACCGACCCTCAAAGGAATCTATTCGCGCATGAAACTACATAGTAAAATCCATCATCTCAGCTCTCATCTCCGCCCTCACTTGAGTCTTAGCATTCTCAAGAGTAGTTTGAACCCAAGGCCAAATTTGTGCATATAATGCAGCAAGTTGAGTCTAGGTATTAGTATGGCGGGCTATCAAATCGTCTTGCGTCTCCACCAACCTCTGTGAAAACACTCGAGCGAACCTAATAATAATAATAACAGTGGGGCAAGGGGTGCTAACACTACCCAAACTAGGACCCTGTTGTAATGGGCATCCTAAGTCCAACCAAGACCAGAGACCAACCTCGATAAACAAACCAACCAACCATCATGTACCCTGAGTCGGATGAATTTTGAACATACAGAAAGATAGCATAATTTCAGCACCTATAGACTTTGGGATAGGTCCAAGACTATGCACAACCCAAAAAAGTCTAACCATTCAAATCCAAACCAACAACCATAACCAAAAAAAATTAACAACCAAGTCTATATCTATAACGAAATAGAATGGAACAATCATAAATCAAATATAGTCAATCGATATCAACCACAATACCAATGCCAATATTAAGGCTGACACCAATACCGACAATACCAACCCATAGTAGTCTTACAAATCCTCTATCAGAAAGTAAAACCATATTCGATCGGGACATACCCCGGACCATATCAAAATCAAAAGTCTATGAAATGGGTAGAATGTGTAAATAAAACTATGAAATGAAATGAAACCTTTAGGAGTATGGATGCTTACCGCTTCAGTCCAATACAAACTGATCCTGAATTCGATCAATGAGCAAGAGGAGTAGAATGGTTGGATCCTGCATCACGTGGGGATACAGCCGCCCGAAGATGGGTTATTGGTTGAATGCTACAAAGTAATCAAGATAAGGATAAAGTAGTACAAACCTTTAAAACCAAGTAAACAACTATATGCATTCACAACCCCAAATATATATATAGAATCCATGACTGGAAAGGGAATTGGGTTTAGCATGCCTTTAAAACCATTAGCCTGGATATATGTATCTTAACCGTCCTAGAACCACCCATGGTCTATATGGGTTCATTGTTATCCCTTGAATGGGCATCGATACCTTTATCCGCACAAATCAGAGATACTATGAGAGTAGGGGATTTTCGAGTAACCTTCACTCTCCATGATACATATATAAAAGTGTAACTTAAGGTATTCCCGTGTACCCCATAAGTATCATATATGGTCACCATCACAAATCCTCATGTCGGCAAACATGAGTTTCCCGTGTCCGTCCATTGGACTCACATGTTCACGGTTAGCTATCACACCCCAACATTATTAAGCAATTAAAACTATTAGCGCACGACCAAACAACTATATAAATAACAATAACAATATCATACCCAGTATATTCCCCCATAGTGGGGTCTGGAAAGGGTAGAGTGTACGTAAACCATACCACTACCTCAGATAAAGTAGAGAGGTTATTTTTGATAGACCCTCATTTTTAGACCGATAGCAATATAACAAACACAAATCATAAATGCATATAAACTAGTACAGACTGCAAAATAATACTATAGACACAAGATAATACTAAAGACCCTGAACAAGAAATTTCAGACACAAATAAAGAATGCTCTCCTATTGTTATCAATATACTCTTACCCTTTACCCCTCTACCTTAATCCGCACTCTCCGCACCTTTCTATGAAGGGTCATGTCTTTCGTAAGCTATAACTACTCCATATCAATCCTAGTCACCTCCCTCTAATATTTATTCACCCTACCTATACCCCACCTAAAACCATCCATAGATAGTGTCTCATACCTCCGCACTAGAGCTTCAGAGAAACTCCTCATCACATGCCCAAACCGACGTAACCTTACTTCTTACATCTTGTACTCTATCGGTGTCACTCCTACCTTTTCTTAATGAATTTCATTCCTTTCCCTATCTTTCCTGGTATGGACACACATCCATCGCAACATCATAATCTATGCCACCTTCAAATTTTAGATATAGGAGTTCTTAACTCGCTAACACTTCGCTCCGTACAACATAGCCGGCTGGACTTCCACTCTATAGTACTTCCCTTTAATCTTTGGGGGAACCTTCTTATCACATAAACCTCCCAAAGTGAGCCTCCATTTCAACCACCCAGTCCTAATACGATGTGTGACATCCTCATCAATCTCACCATTGCCCTGAATCATAGACCCTAGATACTTGAAACTCTCCTTTTTCTTAATGGTGTGTGAGTTCAGCTTCATAACCATGTCAAGCTCCTATGACACATCACTAAACTTACACTCCAAGAACTCTGTCTTGGTCCTGCTTAACCAAACTCCAAGGGTCTGTCTCCAAATCTCCAACTTATCATTAAATTCTCCCCATGTCTCGTCAATCAGTACCATATCATCAGCTAATAGCATACACCAAGGCAGCTCTCCTTGAATATGTCGCGTAAAAACATCCATCACCAAGGCAAATAAAAAAGGGCTAAGGGTCAATCTCTGATGCAACCCTATCAAAATCAGAAAGTACTCCAAATCTCCACCTACCATCCTCATCCGAGTCTTTACACCATCATACATGTCCTGAATCAACTTAGTGTACTCCACAGGCAACCCTCTAGTCTCCAAGCACCTCCACAAAATCTCTATCATAAGCCTTCTCAAGTCAATAAACACCATGTGTAAGTCTTTCTTCCTCTCCTGAAACTGGTCTACTAATCTCCTCTCAAAGTGAATGACCTCAGTAGTCGAATAACCTTGCATGAAACTAAACTAATTCTCAGTGATAGTCACGCTCCTTCTCAGCCTCAACTCTACCTCCCTTTCCCAAACCTTTAGAGTATTAATCAACAACTTAATACCTCTATAGTTGTTGCAACTCCTTATGTCTTCATTGTTCTTATTCATTGGAATCATCATATTCCACCTCCATGATTCATGGATCCTCACTGCTCTAAAAATGATGTTAAATAATCTTGTCAACCACTCTAAACGTGCCCCACCAGTTCTCTTCAAAAAATTTACTGGAATCTAGTCTGACCCTGTCACTCTACCTCGACGCATCCAGCGAATAGCCCTCTTGACCTCCTTAACCTCTATATACCTACAATAACCATAGTTGTGACACAACTCAGATTTGTCCTAGTAACCCAACACAAAAACTTTGTCCCCCTCATCGTTCAAAACTTTATAAAAATAGGAATAACACGTCTTCCTAATAATGACATCCTCAGCCAACACAGTACCATCCTCACCCTTGATGCACTTCACTTGGTCAATGTCATGAGCCCTCTTCTCCCTGGCCTTGCAAAGACTATTCAACTTATTATACCTTTCATTCCCTTCTAAAGCCACATATAATTTATCAAAAGAATCTATCTTAGCCGCCGTAACTGCTAATGTAGAATCTCTCCTAGCTACCTTATACTCCTCTTTGTTCTTCTATCTCTCCTTATAATCCTTGATCTCAACTAATTTTCCATAAGCTGCCTTCTTAGACTCCATCTTTCTCTTAACCTCTTTGTTCCACCACTAATCCCCTAGATTCTTGCCAAATCGATCTCTCGAGACACCCAACACCTCTTTAGCAATCTCTCTAATGCAACTGGTATTCATATCCTACAAACTATCTATATCCATCTACTCTCCCAAGACCCCTTTTTCTTTAACTTCTCCCCTACCTCCAAAGGAATAACCAAAGTCATGCTACCCCACTTAATCCTGGGATGAACCTCCATACTCCTCTTCTTGCTGCCCTTATTGATTATAAAGTCCATCACCAATAACCTATGTTGAGTCAAAAAATTATCGCTAGGTATGACTTTAAAGTCTTTAAATAATGCTCTATCACCCTTCCTAAGGAGCAAAAAGTCTATCTTAGTCTTGGCCATAGAACTACGAAATGTAATAAGGTGATCCTCCTTCTTCGGAAAGCTCGCATTTGTTATCCACAACCAAAAACACCTAGAAAAATAAAAAAGAGAAGCTCCTCCTTCATTCCTCTCCCAAAAATTGAAACCGCGATGCACATCATCATAACCTCTCGACAAAGATCCAATATGCCCATTGAAGTCTCCTCCCACTCAAAGATTCTCAGTGTTATGGATGCCCCTCACCACCTCATCCAAAACCTCCCAAAAAACTTATCTTATCCTCCTCATCCAAACCTACTTGCAGAGCGTAAGAACTAATAATGTTCAACATAGACCCTTCCATGAACAACTTAATAGACATCATCCTATTACTGACTCTCTTAACCTCTACCACCTACTCTCTAAGTTCTTCGTCTACTAAGATACCTACCCTATTTCCTACCCTATTTCTATGTCTCACGCTACTCCAGTACCATAACTTATATCCATCTATATCTCTCGCCTTAGTGCCTACCTATTTAGTCTCTTGGATATACGTTATTCTAACCCCCTCTTTCTAAGGATCTTCAATAGCTCTATAGACTTACCTTGAAGCGTACCTATGTTCCAAGAACCTTCTCTCAACCTAGGAGCACCCTTATACCACCTAGCCCTACTAAACCTTTCCCTCAACCCCAGACTTGAACCTAGACCCAACTCCATCCCCAAACCCAACCTATTAAATGACCCTAGTCCACCATCTATCACCCTAGCCGCCACTCCAAAGAATATGATAGAAGAAAATGAAATGAAAGAAGCCAAAAAACACAATGAGCAAACGAGTACGGTGAAAAATAGATAAATTACCTAATAAAAACAAGCAAGAAGGCTTGATACTCATAAGCAACCACAAATACTATACTACTCACAGCAACAAACACCTACTAAGTTATGGAGAAACCAAAACCAATAATCCCATAGGAATAATCAAGAAAATCAAACAAGAAATCAGGATAGAAAAAGAGACAAGAAGGCTATACCAAGTAAACTATAGAAGAATAAACTAGAGAAGACTGAAACGAGTGCACCTGATACTGGGAAAAGACATAGTAAAGGACGTTGTCTTGGCTGTTTTATTGAATTCTAACAAATTGGTGTAGAAATTGGTTGTTGAAATATTGCCGCTGGAGATATGTTGGAAGTTCGCTGGAGAGTCTAGGTCTGGAAGTACCTGTGAATGCAATAAATCTTGAAACTATCGACCTTCTTCTTGGAAGTTTGCCAAAGATATGGTCCCAACATCACAAAAAAGTAATTCAAAAATGGGTAGCTTGACCTCTCTGATCTTGGTCAAGATGATGGGTTTTGACATTTTGATAATTGGTTGTTGGACTATCTTATCGGAGATATTATGTGTCTACAGGTGAAGATGATTGGTGATGATGGAATTGATATGCCTTTTTTCTCTTGTGGGAATTTTGACAAACACCTTACGTCCAAATAGAATTCTCAACCATGAGTTTCATCGAAGAAGAGGCGAGGAGAGCAGTCACTGGAGAAGAGGCAAAGAAGAGCTGTCGCTGGAGAGTGATTTGAAATTACCGACCAAATTAGTATAAACTCAGATATACTAACTCCAGAAAATGAAAAATATCTGCGACCAAACAATTAGAGCTAAAAATGCCAAGATCTATGATCTCCAAAATAAGTTTTACTAATGTATTATTAACCAAGGATATAAGAAGTAGTATTTTCATACTGACTATAGCTTGCAAGCAATGTCCTTAGCCAACCTTTTTAAAGAAAAGGGATTCACATGTACCCAGAGATTTCTTTATCATTAAGTTCACTTGGGAGATTCCCATGTACCCCACAAGTCATTCATCATTCAAATAAATTTCATTATTACATTATCTTGGGGGATTTCTTTGGACCCCACAGGATTTTTTGATTAAACCATAACTGTGACCACCAAGACCTTACCATTTAACCATTCCAAACCATTCATACCATTCATACCATTCAAAGCTATTTAAAAATATTCAAAACTACACAAACCAATATATGGTTCCATTACAAAGTCATAACATGCAATATTTTATTAACTGTCCAACAATGTAACAAAAGCATTCTCATAAGCATTTTATCAAACATGTTGAGTGCATACCTTTACCAACATAAAAACCAAGCATAAACCATCAATTTTAGAGTTATTTGTGACCCATTTGTGAAACTATTACCAATAAGCTCCCACATATGCAAACCATCACCAAAAATATGTTAAAATACAATTTAAACCAAGAGTAAACAATACTCAACAATACGCACCAAAACCTTCAACATTGGTTTTCAAATCCACCATTTCTCATTCACAATCAATAATTAAAACACATTAAAACATGCATTTAGCTTAAACTAACAATGAGAGAAGAGTAGCATGCCTTAGATTATGAAAAAGGTGGAGAGAAACAACCCTTGTATACCCTAAATTAGTCTTATTGAAGAAACCCTAGCCTTCCTTGACCCAAGAGCCTTCAGAGAATTTGAGAGTGTTTAGAAGAGTTTGATTGATTGGAAATAGGCTAATGAAGCCCCAAAATGTGTTTTATGTCGTGGGGGCTTAAGAGGTTAAGGAAATATCCAGATTACCCCTAACTTAAACTGTATAAAATTCCCATAAGAAGGTACGACTCTACCACCCGAATAGTACCCTACCATATGAGTGGTACCCACCACTGGTACCCTAGGCATACAATGGACCCTAACACTATCCAACATACGGCCACCAAGGGCACCAGTACCCAAGCATATGACCAGTACCCTAACTCATACCTATAACATAATATAGAAGGGTTGGATACTGTCCAATATACGAGTTGAACTATACCACTCATAAACTATCCTCATAACTCATGGTGAGCCACTCGTCCTTATATCTAAGATAAGTTACTAAGTTTCAGATTAGGTGAAGGAAAACACAACACAACGACCCATCACCAACCATATGATTCATATACACCTAGTTGTACCCATACTAGAAACTCAACCACCCAACACTGGATAATATTTGGATGAGTCAATTGACCCATCTCACACCATACTACTTATATAGTGAGTCATATGATCTCCACAAAGTTCAAACCCAAGAAATTTCTAAGGATCAAAACCCAGGGTGTTTCAACTCTCCCCCACTTGGATCATTCATCCTCGAATAATGGACAAAATAGTACTAGTACGACTTAAACCCCCAAATGTCTCTACTTTTACCTTTAAGACAAATAGAATTTTAAGGAATCAATTATTTAATAAAGATACTTGGACTTCATGTCCTCTTCCGCCTCCCAAGTAGCATCCTCAACCTTATGGTCCCACCAAAGAACCTTAACTAAAGCCACATCCTTGGTCCGCAACCGACGAACCTGCTGATCCAAGATCATAATCGGGACATCCTCATAAGATAGGGAATCTGAGATACCCAATCCTTCTAAAGAAATAACCGATTAAGGATTACCTATACACGCTGTCAACATATAGACATGAAATACTGGATGAATGGAGTTTAAACTAGAATGCAACTCTAGTTCATACGCAACAATACCAACCCTCCTCAAAATCATATAAGGACCAATATACCGGGGACTAAGTTTCCCCTTTTTCCCAAACCGCATTACTCCCTTCATGGGAGACACCTTTAGGAACACCACATCCTCAACCTCAAGAACCAAATACCTATACCTCAAATCTGCATAGAATTTTTAATGACTTTGGGCAGCCTTAAGCCTATTCCAAATCACTTTCACCTTCTCTATATCCTGCTAAACCAAGTTTTGACAAAACATATCTACCTCACCAACCTCGAACAATCCAATAGGAGACCTACACCTCCGCCATAGAATGTTTCAAAAAATGCAATCCCAATACTATAATTGTAACTATTGTTGTAAGAAAACTCTACAAGAGGTAGATGCTCAACCCAAATACCACCATAATTAATCATACTTGCACGAAGCATATAATTCAATGTATGAATGGTCCTTTCTGCTTGCCCATCCAACTGCGGGTGGAAACCAGTACTCAGACAAACTTTAGTCCCCAATCCTTTTTGAAATGATTGCCATAAGTGAGATGAAAAATGAGCACCACTATCAGACAAGATAGAAATAGATACCCCATGTAGCTTCATCATCTTTTGGTGGTACAACCTCGCAAAATCCTCAGCCAAAAAGTTAGTCCTTATTGGTGAAAAGTGAGCTGACTTTGTCATCCTATCAACGATGACCCTAATCAAATCAAACTAATTTTGAGATCGAGGAAGACCTATAACAAAATCCATGGTGATCCCTTGCTATTTCCATTCAAGAAATTCAATTTCTTGATACAACTCTCTAGGATTCATGTGCTCAACTTTCATTTGTTGACACACCATGCATTTGGCCACAAAATTAGTAACATCTTTCTTCTTACAGTTCCACCAATACATCTCCATAGGTCATGATACATTTTTTTCAAATCGGGATGAACAATATAGTTGGACTGATGCGCCTTAGCCAAGATCCTTTCTTGCAAACCATTGATGTCGAGAACACATAACCTTCCTTGGTACCGCAGAGTACCATCACCATTAATCTCAAATACCATCATTTTTTACTACCTACATCACCTTTGATTTTCATCAAGATAGGATCTAACATTTTGTTCTCCTTAATTTCCTTGCCAAAAGACGATTGTACCACTTCCTGTACCAAAACACCACCATCTTCGAAGTCCAAAATTCGAACCCCAAGGTTATCTAAATGGTGAATATCCTTCATCAACTCTTGCTTCTTTTTTCCACATGAGCTAAACTCTATAGGGACAAACTTCTAAGAGCATCAACAACCATATTATCTTTACCTAGGTGGTAGTGCAGACTCATGTCATAGTCCTTCAGAAGATTAAGCCATCTTCTTTAACTGAGATTAAAGTTTTTTGTATGAACATCTATTGCAGGCTCTTATGGTGCGAGAAGATATCAACATGCACTCCATATAAATAGTGTCTCTAGATTTTCAAAGCAAATACCACGGCTAACAGTTCCAAATTATGAGTTTGATAGTTTCTCTCATGTACTTTCAACTACCTAGATACATAGGTTATCAACATACCATGATGCATCAATACACAACCAAGTCCCACCCGAGATGCATCACAGTAAACCACAAACCCTTTAGTGCCTTTAGGAAAGGTCAAAACCAGAGCCAAAGTTAGCTTATCCTTCAGCTTTGCAAAACTCCCCTCACAACCATCAGACCACTTGAACTTTACTTTCTTCTAAGTCAACTTAGTCAATAGAGCAGCTATAGTCGAATAAAACTTCACAAACCTCTTGTAGTAGCCATCCAAACCTAAGAAACTCCGAATGTCGGATGGGTTCGTGAGTCTCGGCAACTTCTTAACCACATCCATCTTCTGAGAATCCACTATGATACCTTCACTAGAAATAATATAACCCAGAAAAGTGAAAATGTTCAACCAGTATTCATATTTTGAGAATTTTACGTACAATTATTTCTCCCTCAAGGTCTGCAACACTATACGGAGGTGATTGGAATGATCCACCTCACTCTTAGAATATACCAGGATATCATCAATGAACACAATGACTAACAACTCCAAAAACTGATGGAATACCTAATTCATCAATTCCATAAATACTGTTGGAGTGCTTGTCAACCCAAACGACATCACCAAGAACTCTTTAAGATTAATCCTAGAAAATAATTTGGCACCTTACAACTTAAAAACAAGTCATCTATCCTTGGAATTGGAT
Source organism: Capsicum pubescens (assembly GCA_030864215.1). NCBI lineage: Eukaryota > Viridiplantae > Streptophyta > Magnoliopsida > Solanales > Solanaceae > Capsicum > Capsicum pubescens. Next base: position 117,464,211 of record CM061546.1, read on the forward strand.
ACTTATTTTTAATTGTCACCTTATTCAACTGTCAATAGTCTATACTAATCAGAAGGAATCTATCCTTCTTTTGTATGAATAACACTGGTGCACCCCACAAAGATACATTAGGATGGATGAAACCCTTATCTAATAGATCATTAAGTTGCTAATTGAGTTCTTTCAATTCTGTCAGAGACATTCAATAAGAGGTAATAGAAATTAGATAAGAGTTCAGAACAAGATTAATCCCAAGCTCACTCTCCCTATCAGGAGGTACACCAAGAAGGTCATCAAGAAAAACCTCATGAAATTAATTCACCATCGAAACCGAATGCAAGAAAGGACTATCCGAGTTGGAATCTTTAATTCGGATAAAATTATAGAGACACCCTTTGGAGATTATTATCAGAGCTCTAAGATATGATATGAACTTTCCCATAAGAGATAGGGAACAAACCCTCCCCTCATTCAATAAACAGCTCACAAAGAAACCTAAAGACAACCCTATGGGTCCGAAGTCTAATGACTCATAGCATGTATGTTACAAGTCCATCCCTAGAATAACATTAAAATCCACCATATCTAATTTATTTAAGTCCACCAAAGTCTACTTACTACCAAAAAATATCATACACCTACTATAGACACTTTTAGCAACCACAGAGTCAGCTACCAGGGTAGAAATAGAAAAAGGGTCTGAAATAACCTTGGAACCTAAACCAAAATACACAGCCATAAATGTTGTCACATATAAAAGAGAAGACTCCAAATCAAGTAAATAATACACATCACGAGATAAAAGTTTCAACACACAAGTCACGATATCAAGTGATGCCTCGAACTTTGGTTGGGTAGTGAGTACATATAGATGGTTTCGACCAATGTTGAAACTAGATAGTGCACCCTTTGGTACCGAAGCTGTTGATGAAGCAACTGGAACCTTATTTTCCCCCGAAGGAACCTTACCAACTGGATAGTTCATAAGCATATATCTTGGCTGATCATATTTAAAGCACTTGTCCTTCCCCTCATCAAAAAACCCTGATACAACCTACCACAGAACCTACAAGAAGAACATAATAAAGACGACTAGGCCCACTAGCCTGAGATTGGGAACCCTATGCCCTAAGGTTATCACTAACCTGCTGAGTCCTGTCTCTCAATGACTTTGGGTTAGGAGATCTAGTTGTGGAGAAAGAACTAGAATTACCCCACTTATTCTTTGGAAACTTGCCACCATATCTTCCACTTTTTTGTTGGCCACAACCCTGCTCAGAGGACGTGAACTTCTTACCTTACATTTCCCCTACCTCATTCTTAATTTTTTTTCTACTCCGCCAATTTTATATTAAAAACTAACCTAGATATATCCATGTCCTTGATAAACAAGGTAGTCTTGCTTTCAAGGATCAACTCATGAGACAATCCTGAGGCAAACTTTCTTATCTTGGCCCTCATATTTGACACTATCTCCTGAGCATATAGAGATAACCAGTGAAACATCAAGGCATACTTCTTGACCGACATGTTCCTTGGCTTCAAATTAACAAGTTCCTCTATTTTTACTTCCCTCAACTCCTAAGGAAAGAAGCAGCCTTGAAATTCATTAGAGAAATCCTCCCATAAAGATGATTCCTCAACATCATCCTTTGCCCTATCTTATTCCCTGTACCATTGGTACTCCATAACCTTCATTTGGTTGGCAAAAAACTCCACCCTTTCCACATTCATGGCATGCATAATCTTAAAAATCTTTTCCATCTTACCCAGAAAACCATGAGGATCCTTCTCCATATTAACACCCATAAAAGTCAGAGGATTCAACCTCTTGAACTGTCTAACCCTTATTGTCTCAGAGGATAGAGTAAAAAAAACTTCATGCTCTGCCTGAGAAGCTATCAACTAAGAAATCATATGAATTGATTGATGAAACTCAGAATTTATCACATTAGCTGGAGGAGGACTAGAGGGTAGTGGTGGAACTCAAGAGAAATTAGGGACAAGACACCTAGACCAAGTATAGATCCCATGAGAAGAGTGTGTCTAATCAATATCATTCCCAGTTAGAATAGAAAAGTTTTTTTGTGTGTTAGATCATCGAGGCATGATCTTAAAAGAGAATAAACAAAAATTAGAAAAGATTCTAGGACTTAGACTGTGAAGCTTGAAAATAGATCACAAGAAAGAGAAATATTCCTAAATACCTTTTAGCCTCTCCCTTATGAGTGTGGCGCGCTACACACCCTTAAAAAAGACTCTACTCAACACGGATTTTTGGACTCCCAATTGACCATGAACCTAAAGCTCTGATACCAACTTGATACGACACAAACCAGGGCCTTGTAGAAATAGGTATCCCAAGTTCAAACATTACCGGAGACCACCCATGATACCCAACCCAACCAACCATCATGTACCCTAAGTCAGATAAATTCTTAACATATAATAAAATAGTATGATTTCACCACATACAGAATTTAGTATTATTCCAACACCATGGACAACCCAAGCATGTCTAACCATCCAAATCCAAACCAAAAACCATAACCAAAACCAAAAAATAACCAAGTACATATCTATAATGAAATAAAATAGAATAATCATAAATCAAATATAGTCAACCGATATCATCCCCAATTTCAATGCCAATACTAAGGCTGACGCCAATACCGACACCACCTATACCAACCCATAGTAGTCTGACAAAGACTCTATTTGAAAGTAAATCCATATCCAGTCAGGATATGCCCCCGACCATAGCCAAAACTAAAGTCTACGAAATGACCAAAATGTGTAAAGAAATCCATGAAATAAAATGGATCCTTTCAAAATATGAAAGATCACCACTTTAATACAACACAAGATGATCCTGAATTCAATCACTAAGCTAGAGGAGGATAACGGTCGATTCTTGCATTGCATGGGGATACAACTACCCGAAGATGGGTTAGCAGGTGAGCACTAGTAAGTACTAAGGATAATGATAAAGTAATGCTAACCTTTAAAGCCAAGTAAAAAATCATATGCATTCATAACCATATATATATATATATATATATAAATCTATATCGGGAAAGGGAACCGGGTTTAGCATACCCTTAAAACCATTAACATAGTTATGCATAGCTTAACTATCCTTGAACCACCTAAAGTCTATATGGGTCCAGTGTTACTGGTTGAAAGGGACTCGATGTGTGTAGCCACACGAATAGGAGATACCATAGGAGTAGGGGATTCCTGAGTACCCTTCGCTCTTCATGATACATATATAAAAATGTAACTTAGGGTATTCTCATATACCCCATAAGTATCATATATGGTCACCTTTACCAATCCTCATGTTAGCAAACATGAGTTTCCAGTGTCCATCCATTGGACTCACACCTTCAGGGTTAGCTATCACACCCCGCCATTATTGCCTAATAAAAACCAATAGAACACAACCAAACTACCAATTCCATTTATTATTAACCAAAGCTATAAGAAGTGGTATCATCATACTAACTATAGCTTGCAAGCAATGTACTTAGCCAACTTTTTCATTAACAAGGGAATTACTATATTCCCAGAGATTTTATTATCATTAATTTCAATCAAGAGACTCATATATACCCCACAAGATGATCATTATTCATTTTTCTTGGAGGATTCCCATGTACCCCGCAAGTCATTTATCATTCAAATCAATTTCATTATTATATTTTCTTGGGGGATTCCTATGTACCCCATAAGTTTTTTCAATTAAACTATAACTGTGACCACCAAGACCTTACCATTTAACTAATCCAAACCATTCAAAACCATACATACCAATTTAGGGTTCCTATACTAAGTCATACCGTGCAATAGTTTCATTATTAGTCCAACTATGTAACAAAAGTATTAACATAGGCATTTTATCAAACATGTTGATGGAATACCCTTACCAAGACTAAAACCAAAGGTAAACCATCAATTTTAGGGTTACCTATGATGATTTGTTAAACCATAACCAACAAGAACCCATATATGCAAACTATCACAAAAAATATGTGAAAACACAATTTAAACCAAGACAAAATAGTACTTAATAATACGCACAAAAACCCTCAACATTAGTTTTAAAAACCATAATTTATGATTCATAATCAAAGTTTAAAACATATTAAAATATGCCATTAGTTTGAACTAACAATGAGGGAGGAGTAGCATTCCTTAGATTACGAAAAAGACTGAGAGAAACCACCCTTGTAAGTCCTAAATTGGTCTTATTGAAGAAATCCTAGCCTTCATAAACCTAAGAGCCTTAAGAAAATTTGAGAGTGTTTAAGTGAATTTGATTGATTGGAAATAGGTTAATAAATCCCCAAAGAGGTTCTTTTTGTCTTGGTGTCTTAAAAGGTTAAGAGAGGAAATGTCCAAATTACCCCTAACTTAAACTGTATAAAATTCCTGTAGAAAGGTATAACTCCACCATCCAAACCATCCCTACCATATGATTGGTACCCATCACTCGTACCCTAGGTATCCCTTAGGCCCCCAACACTGTCCAACATATGACCACCAAGGCCACCCATACCTAATCATACGACAAGTACCATTAACCCGTACCCATAATAAAATTAAGAATGATTAGGCACTGTCCAAAATACAAGTTGAACTATACCACTAGTACCCTATCCTCATGACTCATAGTGAGCCACTCTTTCTCAAATCCAAGCCAAGTTACTAAGATTCAGATTAAGTGAAGGAAAACCAAACCCAATAATCCATTACCAACCATAGGACTCGTACCCTCCTAGTTGTACCCATACTAAAAACTTAACCACCCAACACTGGACAACATACGAATAGGTTACCAGACCCGTCCCATACCATACAACTTGTATGGTGTGTCATATGATGTCTAGAAAGTCTAAAAGTCAGGAAATTTTTAAGGACTAAAACCCAGGGTATTTATGGTACAGTGGATACACCAGCTTGCTCAGATATGGAAGTGGGGGATAAAGTAGATTTATCCAGGGTCCCCCATTCCTCAGTAGGAATCTCAGGTTCAACTCTCTGATCACCTATCTAAACATCACCAATGTTTTTATTATAAACAACTTTGTCCGGTACTGATGGCCCCTCAAAATGGACTAAAATTATAGTAGGAGGTGGATGATCTCTCTATGCAAGAATCGTGTTGTATATTTTTTTAAAGATGAGTAATTGACTTTAAGGGACTAGGTCCCTGGATATTCAAATCTATAGTATAGATGGAACACGTCTGTACATTTTTGTCCTCTACTATAACAAACTATGAAGGAGAAGCATATACTATTTAGGACACCTGGTCCAATGGCATTTCAACCCTAATCATCACTCATCTAGAAAGGGAAAAGGATGCTTCTCTATTTAGTAGTTTTTGCAAATATAGAAAGCTGAAAATAGAAAAAGGTAAAAACTAAATATATAACATTGCTTAAGGTTTTATTTTGTATGTTTACTAAAGGAGTGAGTGTTTTTGAGTGAGTGTTGATATGAAGCTAAATTACTCAAGTTATAAGTGTAATGTTATTTTCTTTCTTCTTTGAGAGTGTTTAGCTAGAGTTTCCTAAGCATGAAAGTTGTTAGAATTAATCGGTATTGCGGGAGTCTTGATAGAGTTGTCAAGGTAAAGTTGTAGTAGAGTTACTATAAGAAGGAGGAACCTAGAGTTTGGTTTAATCTTGACTCTGTAATTAAGAGGTTTATTATAGTGAACTTTTTAGGTGCTTGTGAGGGAAAGCAGTGGTTTTTTCTCTCTTTAGCAAGGGGGTTTCCACATTAAATCTTGTGTCATTTAATTTTTCTTCATTATTCTGTGTTCCTGGTTAATTTATTATTTTATTTCCTGTGATTGACTTTGAGGGACCTGGTCCCTCACTGTGTGTTGCAACCCCTAAGGTTTAAACAATTGGTATCAGAGCCAGAACACTCTAAAAGGTTCATACCTAGAGGGATTTGGTTAGCATGGATACTCTACCTAACCTGGAAGAAGGGCAATCACCCACTAAGCTACCTACATTTAATAGGTTGTACTATGGCTGGTGGAAAACCAAGATGTTTTACTTCATTATGAATTAAGATAGTGAGATAAAAGACATAATTCTTGATGGCCCTCATGTTCCTATTAGAGAAGTCAAAGAAGGACAAGTTACAATAATGGTTGTCAAAATTAGGAGGGAGTTCGATAATGAAAATAGAAAAAAAGTTGAGAAAAACTACAAGGCCAAGAAAATTTTAGTCTGTGGCATAGGACCTGATGAATACTACAAAATTTATGCCTGTGAAAATTCCAATGAGATCTGGGAATGGTTGAGGAATACTCATGAATGAACTACTGATTTGAAGGATTCTAAAGTAGACGTGTTGACCACTCAGTATTAAACTTTCACCATGAAGGAAGGAGAAACAATCCAAGAAAAGCATACAAGATTCACTTCTATTACAAATAAGCTTCACTGCTTGGGAGAAGTGATTCCTTTTTACAAATAGGTGAGAAAGATTCTTGATGTTCTTCCTAAGTCCTGGGAAAGAAAAGTGGATGATATAACTGAGGCAACAAACCTGAAGACCCTCACTATGGATGAATTTATTGGAAATTTAAAAACCCATGAGCTCATGAAGAAGCAAGCCTTGATAAAAATGAACCAAAAAGAAAAAAATCCCTGGAATTCAAATCTTCTAAACATAATTCAGTAGTAGAAGACACTGAAGTTGCCTATTTGGCAAAAGGGGTTGTCAAATCTATGAGGAAAATTGGCCAGTTCCAAAAATGAGGAAGCAGTAGTAAAAAAGAAAGCAATATTAAGGTTTGTCACAGATGTAGAAGTCCTGAGCATTTCATTAAGGATTTTATAATGCATAAATTAGACTATTAGAAATATCTCAAGGATGGAAGTGAAAAAAGAAATAATAGGGACCTGGTCCCTGAAAAATCAAGATAGAAGGTTGCAGCTTATTATGCAGTAAAGCAAGCTCCGGCAGTATGGGGAGATTCTTCCATTGAATTTGATAAATATGAGAAGTCTAGATATGTGTCTATGCTAGCAGTGGAAGATAGTCTAATTATCCATGATTCCTTGTTTGAATTTATGGAAAACACAAAATATGAATAAGAAAAGGAGGTAACTCTTTCTGACTTCAAGGAAAACCTAGATAACTACTCTGCTATGAAGATAAAAAGGCTTGCAAGTGTGCTGATTGATTATATGTGTTAATTAACCACTGAGATAAATTCTTTAGAGGAGAAAGTAGAGAATTAAGAACATCAATTAATTTCTTAAACTCTTCAAATATCTAAGACTGAATAAATGGTCAGTAAATTAAAATCTGAGAATGTGAGTTGCATTAGTAAACTGGTGAAACTAAATGCTTGAGATGGTAAAGGAAAGAAAGAAGTTTTAAGGCTTCAAGTTTATCTTGAAGAAAAACAGAAGAACTCTCAAAAGCATCATATGTATATACTCTATAAGAATGAAGATTTAGAAAAGGACCCAGTCCATCTAAGAGAAGAGCTTAAAAATCATTTAAATAGACTACTTCCTCACAAATCCTTTCTAACATAACTAGTCAAGGTGATAATAATGTAAATGGTCTTGGTTACTAAAGAAAATCCCAAGTTCTAAGGTCTTAAAGAAAGGTTGCTCATGATGAAAAAAACAAAGTCCACAGCCTCTATGTACTCATTATGAAAAAGATAGGTAACAACAACATACCTAGTGTATTCCTACATAGTGGTGTATGGGGAGGGTAAAATGTATGCAGTCCATACCACTACCTCCAAAGAAGAAGAAAGGTTTTTTTCGATAGACCCCCTACTCATGAAAGAGATTGGCATATAAAGAAAATTATCAGAGTTTGATTAGATCTAAGATGAATAGTTCCAGATATATTTAGAAAGGAAAATCACATTCATAGTATTTTAGGCCTCTAGAAATTATGATGAGGAAACTATCACTGCCTAGAATGGCTAAGAAGGATTTGATCACACCATTGTCCTCCTACTGGGATCTCAAAATCAAGTGGGTTACCAAATCCAACAAATGATCATAATACTAGGTTTGAAAAAACGGATTACAGTCGAAAATAACTCATTGATAGGGTATATTCAAGCCTAATACTAGAAGGTCCAACTGATTTCACTCTCTTTCTTATGACACTTCAAGGTATAAATGCCTCATTTTGAAATAAATAATTTCAGAGGACCTGGTCCCCAACAGAACATAACTGAAATTGTCAATACGAGAAAAACTCTATGGAATAAAGACAAAGGATTGGTGATGCTAAAGTTAAGGGGAAAAAGGCTAAAAGATGAAGATGATAATGGTGATAATATAGAATTCCAATCACTGATCCCATCTCAAGTAGAAGATTTACAAGAAGGGGTCATGTCAAAATTATTGGATACCTAGTCCCTATGAAACTCATCTCAGAAGGAGAAGCTTCAGCATTGTGAGTAAAGTCATGTCTGGGAACTGGTCCCTAGAGTTTCTTTGAGAATAACATTCTAAAATAAAAAGGGTGTGTAGAGGGTAAAGTATGGATCGAGAAAGCAAACCTTACCTAATATGTGAATTAGTGTCTCTCCTCAAATTTGGATATGATAAGGAGATAGCTATCTATGACAAGGTAGGTGCATTTTTAGTCTAACTCAGTATCATACCTTTGCAGGTTTACCCCCATGGGAACAACTTTGGAGGAAAACAGTTGAAGCTAACAGAAGTTGAGATTTCACTAAAGAAAGAAAAAGGATTGGTCCCATCTCCCTGGTTATTACCAATATAATGTGACTTAAAATCATAAAATTTCTATTTAAAAAGGCCACATGTCTTCTCTTATATGAACAAAAGTTCTCAATTTAATTTAAATATGAAGAGTCAAACCATTGTCATCAAAGCATCCATTCAAAAAGAGTATCTCTTAAATGTCAAATGGTCACCTCTTTAATTATAAATTCAAATCATTTTATTTCATTCTCTACTCAATTAACTCAGACATCATTCAAAATCAGTTCCTTGCTTAATCTAAACTGGTCCATTTCTTTCCTTTCTTACAAATTCAAAATGTCTGAAATTCTATCTTCTACAACCCCTATGAAAGAATTGTCCTCTGGTCATACTAAAAAATCTCTATATGCTTTATGAACTATATCTTCTTGTAAACTTCTTGAAACCCTTTGTAAAAAAATTCTAGTCGAAACTCTAGACTCCAGCAAAAATCCTAATGAGTTAGCCTTGGAATTTGACTTAAATAAAGTATTTGGTTCTCCAATCGAACTAGATATTCATCAATCGGAAGGACCTATTTTCTCGGAAAAACTAAATTTCTCCAGTGTGTCACAAATCCCTGTCCCTCTAAATAATTACAAGGTACTCAAATTTTAGAAAAATTACCAATGCTTGGTTCCTCTACTTATTGTGAGTCAAACCCTATCTTTGCCCAAATTTTTGATAAAAAGTTCCTGTAAAGAAATCTGATCCATTTCGCAACATTAACTGGGTAGCCAAATTTTTTCTACTTGCTCATGATCCTAAGGAAGGCTCAATATATGTAGAAGAGCAATTGGCTGGTGAAAAGAAAGATGTAACAAAGGATGAAGAATTTGTATTGCCTCCAAATAAGGAGTATGAACAAGATGAAGATGAACTACCTCTGAGTTGGTCTATGAAGAGACTAAGGGGAAGTAAAGAAAAGGATAAAGTTATTGATTTTGAAGTAAAATATCTATATCCTATTCTACTATAGGGTTTGAAATAGAATTCCTAACAGATGCGATGAATGAGAGTAAGTCTTCTAACACTAAAACAAGAATACTTAAAAATCTAGTGTAGAGGAAGAGCAAAATGTTAAAATAGTAGAGGTTGGAGCATATGAGAACATTGATTCAGATGTTGTTTCATGAAATAAGAAGAGAAGATAGGAAGTTCATGTTCCTGAAAGGACTAGGTCCACCGGTCCAAAGTCTGGCAGTCCTGTTGTAAGCAAAAAGAAACATATTTCTTTTAAATTAAATAAAGTATCTAAGGGACACGGTCCCACAAAGAGAAAAAATTGATAAAAAGGAATAGCCAAGTAATGATCCCAAAAGAATGAAAAATGAGGAAGAAAATAAATATTTGTCAAGAGAAAGAAGGATTGAGAGCTTAAAAACACAAGATTTTGTCAGGAAGAGTCTTTAATCCCAAAACATATGAAAAAACTGGGATGATAAAGTGGGTTGAGTATATAAAGCACCAAGGTTGGCAACACTTATTGGAGGAATCAACACCTATAGTTTTTTAAAATAAAGTTAGAGAGTTTTATAACTCAATAGATTTCTTAGAGGATGGGCTAAGACTAATAGCATAGGTTTAAGGAAAGCCTATCATACTTGATGAAGAATCACTGGGAAAGATCTTAGTTGTACCTATTATAGGTGTGAAGATAGTTGTAAAGAAATAAACTTCAACTAAATTTATGATCAATACCTCAAAGGTAGGAGGGACATCTATAGCTGTAGTAAAAATAAATTCATGTTAAGTGAGTATCAACTAGTATATGAAATCATTAACAAAGTCATGTTGCCAAGATCTAAAAAAGGAACCATGCATCTGTTTTTGACCAATTTTTTTATTGAACACTTGAGCAAATTTGAACTGATATGTTTGTCATCTCTAATGATAGAGCATATACACAAGGAGATTCCTAAAAAAAAGGGAAACATGGGATGTTATACGAATATTTTTTGAACAAAGTGTTTAAGAATTATGTTGTAATTGGAACCAAGGGAACACCAGGAATAGTGAAATAGATGTTTAGTTTAACAACTCTTGTGGAAAATGAATACGTAGAAGGCAAGGCTGGAAGAATGTCTGAGTTGTTGGATGCACAAAGAAAGTTGGGCAGGGAAATGGAGGTATTAAGGATCAAGTTAGCTTAGGATGCTAAACTTGTTAAAATGAAGCTACAAAATAAAAAATTATCTTCTGAGGGACCAGTTGCGACTGAGAACTTGCAGTAAAAAATGCAAGCTCCAGGACAATGTTGAAGAACTGACTTGTGAAGTTCAAGGACTGAATGTTGAAGTGAAGGTCCTCACCAAACAGTTTTTGGATGCCCATGCTTCTGAAAATTCTAGAATAGAGCTATTTCTAAAATCCTTTTACCCTAAGACTCTCTCTACCTAAGTCTGTGATCTCTATCCTCTTATCATTCCCATACTAGTTTGTCATCCCTAGTTCTTTTGTGGCATTTGTAGACAATTATTTTATATTTTTGTTGGTATAATGTAGAGGTACTAATCTACTTATCAATGAATAAATTTTTATTTTTGAATATCATTTGTTCTCCCTTTATATTAAGGTTGTTTTTCATGTTAGTGTTTTCCCATTGTCTATGAGTTAACTAAACTTTGCTTATATTTACTCTTGGTTTACTGTTTTTATTTTTCAATAATGTTAAAAGAGGGAATACTGACTTCTTGTGTTATGGACCAGGTGCTTATGTTTAAGGTATGTACTGATGATTTTAGGGAATAGGTACCAAGTGCATAAATGGTGATTGATAATGCATGATGGCTTAGTGAGAGCGGGAAGTATGTAGATGCACTAAATTAATAATGGTGCAAGATGAAAAGGGATAGTAATTAAATCTGGATAGAAAGTGACAATAAGGGACTAGGTCCCAATGTTTCCTGATGATAAAAGCATAGTGTTGCCTGATAGGGTGAACATTCATCTTCAGTAGTGGTAATCACACTGATTAAATATGATGAATGAGTATTGATTCTCAAAACTCTGTGTTTGATTTGTCATCATCAAAAAGGGGGGAAATTGTTGTATCTAGTTTCGTGGATGAGCAACTAACTTCAAGGGACCTGGTCTTGGGATGTTCAAAGCTATAATACTGCTGGCATGTATTTGAATAGTTTTGTCCTTTAGTGTAACAAACTATGCAGGTGAAGCATGTACTATTTAGGACACCTGGTCCAATTGCATTTTAACCCTAATCATCACTCATATACAAAAGGATAAGAATGTTTCTCTATCAACTAGTTTTTATAAATCTGTAAAGTTGAAGAGAGAAAAAGGAAAAAACTCAATATTCAACATTGCTCAAGTTCTTATTTCTTGTGTGTACTAAAACAGAAAGTGTTCTTGAGTGAGTCCTGAATTGTAACTGAATTACTCAAGTTATAAGAGTAATGTTCTTTTTTTATTCTTTGAGAGTGCTTAGGTAGAGTTTCCTAAGCTTGATACTAGTTAGAGTTAAACAGTGTTGAGGCAGTCTTGACAGAGTTGTCAAGGTGAAGTTGTAGTAGAGTTACTACAAGCAGGAGGAAACTAGTGTTAAGTTTAAGTTTGTTTCTATAATGAAGAAGTTGATTATAGTGAACTTTTTGGGTGCTTATGAGGGAAAGACGTGGTTTTTCCTCCCTTGTGCAAGAAGGTTTCCACATTAAATCTTGTGTTATTTAGTTTCATGCACTGTTCTATTTTCCTGGTTAATTTACTATTTTATTGCTTGTGATTGACTTTGAGTGACACGGTCCCTCACTGTGTGGTACAACCCCAAGGTTTCAAAAGACCGAGTTTGTCGGATACTTTATCAAGTTAATATATGTCGTGCTCATTACCTCAATACCTATATCAACATCAAAACTCCTGCCGCATCACAAAGCTGCTAGATAAGGCAAAGAAGGGAAGAGTTGTGGTCTCACAAAAAGCACGCTCATGCATCTTTAACTGGATCAGTGCCATAAAATTAATATCATATCTTACAAGAAAACTAGAAACTATTCTGGCTCTATCTCATGTAAGAACATTGTCCAACATAGTCGGACTCAACCTGAAGCATACCACAGTACACCAAAATTTTGCCCAAAAATACAACACTGCTTTCTTTATCTTCCCCTTTCTCTCTATCTAGGGGCTTCATGAAAAAATTCTAAAATTTGGCGAGCTATCTACCTCTTCAAATCTAACCTTTTTACTCTATAGTCAATGTATCTCATGACACGACTGACACACATAAATCTCATCCGGAAGTCAAACTTGACATTAGATACCAGTGTTATATACTCTGGCCTAAATAGTACTCGGCGAATTGCCGCCGCAAAAATTTCCACTCTGAACCCTCGAACTAGAGTATCTCCAACTATGGCTATGCAAGTGCCCTACCCTCCTGTGGGGCAGTCAAATAGAGTTTAGAGGCATAGGAAGTATAAATCTCTAGATCCAGATCTAGGATGTAAGATCTATGGGGCCGAGTCATCCACCCCAACTGATATCGATCAAAAGAGGCTCACATATCTAGTGCCCCTACTAGACCGATCAAGTAAACCCTCCTCTCTGCTGCAATGCCCCTCTTGGGCTGACCATGATCCATAATAAGGTTGTCTATTTCATATATGTGTTGCATCCATCTACACTCTATCCCAATTTTATCTCTGCTATAGGCACAACCAAGATGTGTGTAGAGTCAGAAGCAGGATCAACCGATGGTGGAATAAGAGGTTGAGCATCTTTTGTAGGTGGTTGTGTGTCATGTGTTGAGGATAATGAAATCTTCTGTGGTTCTTGAGTTGTACCCTTCTCAAACTGGGTTACAACTAATACCGACTCTCTCCAAATAGAATACATCATCCGACCCCTTCTCAGACTAGGAGTTGTGTTAGTCCACGTCCTCTACCGAAAAAAATACAGATCCAGACTCGACCTCATCTCTTGATCCTGACTGGGTCATGACCCAATTTAATAGTCATGATGGCACCTACACCATCCCACTAATAAGTAAGCCGAACCATAGATCAGAGACAAATGTAATAAGCTAAATTGGTAGGAAAATGGCCTAAAAGCAAAGAAATCACAATTATAAATTCAAATAGCAATAATACAGTCATTAAGGTATAATATATGGATAGAGACCAACAAATATCCTAAGACTTGATAATGTCGGTACAAGATCTACTATAAAAGAACTATGAATACTTAATAGAAAAATACAATTTGTCTTTCAAAAGAAAGATAGGAAAGAGATAAATAGAAGGAAAAAGGGGAACTCTGACTCCAAGAGCTCACCCAATCTATGAAATCAACTTTGCACGATCATCAAATCAGCAGTGGCAACCAGTACTCAAATATGCACCAAAAAGGAATGGAAGTGTAGTATAATTACCAAAAACATGGGTACTCAGTAGGCATCATTAGTTCACTGAGTTAAATCATGATATAAATATGAAAAAATACAAGATATCATAACCTAAGTCAATGTAAAAGGGGTAAACCAATAAGTAACTTCCAACACCACTATACATACACAAATGAATAAAATCTAAATGTCAACATAACCACCATACATTTATAACTACTAAATTGGACCCCATAAGCCAATAAGTGTAGGAAAGTAAATCACCCTATGCAGGTCGTCATAAGCCTGTAGAGTGCAATCAAGGAAAGTAAACTACCAAATAACCGTGATTTATCATTTTTTATGCCATAACAAAGAATACATCCTTTCCATATCACATCATAAGCAAACCTCAAATCCAGAATCGAATTAAAAATCATATTATAAATACCATCAACAATTACTAGACTAGAACCGAAACTAATATTATAAATACCATCAATAATTTTGGGACTTGAATCAGAACTCATATTATAAATACAATCAACAATTGTCGAACTTGAATCGAAATGCATATTTATAAGCTATATCAATGAATAATATGAGTGAGTTATTTTAATAAGAGAAATTTATTAAATCATACCAATAAATCATATCTAAAACCCATCCCTTCTCTCATATCTATACATCGGACCAAGAATCATAGCCGCAAGTCTCAACCATATTTACATCTATAAGTCATATTATTAGCCATATCCAGAATCCATATCAATACTATTATTCATAAGCAACGTCATTAAGCATATCTAGAATCGATATTAATAACCATATCTGTAGGCCACCCATCGTATATATAGGTCGTTAATCATTTATATAAGCAACATATTCTCTATGATCCATAATTTACCCACAGGCCATTAGTTATATCTATTGGCTATATTCTATCTACGAGTCATATCATAATTATGAGTCATATAAAATCTATGATCCATATCATATCAATGAGACAAATTATATCTATCTATAAGCCACACGATGTGTATAAGCCATAATATATCCATAAGCCATATTATATCCATTTATGAACACACCATACATGTAAGTCATGTCATATCTATAAGCCATTCATCATCCCTCATGCCGATATATACAGAAGGTAATCCTAGCCTTCCTGGGCGTCGAAGAAAGCCCAAAGAATCTACTAAATCACCAATTTCCCCTTCCAAGAAGCTTCTGCAAGATGCAATGTTATCAAAATAAAAATCTACACATCAAAGAGAACAATGATACCCATATTAAACTATTATGCTTCAGGTCCAAAATTGGGTAAAAAAATCCAATATAGGGTTCGTCTATGAAAATTGCATTTTCGAAACCAACTCAACGTCCCTCTATGCTCAAGGAGTATTTACCCTTAAAAATGGGTGAATTCCGAGCTATATTGGTGCTAAAATAATGTCACCAAGCATTTGGGATCTTTAGATGAGAATGGAGAAATAAACCATGAAGATAATAAAATTGTACTACAAATTTGAAGGAGAATTCCATAAATAATCCTCACCCAAGCTCCAAAATTACTCACAAATATTACCCGCAAGCTCACCTACTTTTTGGGTTTAAATATCTTAGAGATGAATGATAAATGGTGAAAATGGTCTAAAGAGGGTATTTATACCCTTCCTATGTATACCTTTATCACATACGTAACCTTCCAATCGCCTACCCAATATTTGGCCAAAGGTGCAGAAGTCGCTTACGTAATATTACCATCCCATATCTGATACTTGCCATGCTGCCAGAGGTGTCGCTTATGTGACTAAAAAGGTTACTTATACAACATTTGTTGGTTCCCGGTAGATCGATTAAGAGATCAAGGGCATCGTAGATATAATGCACCTGCATTCTTAGCATCCGCTAACCCCTCAAGATTCATTTGGAATCCCATATATGTAAAATAACTATGCTACCCTATCAAATTCGACATTTTGGACTCAATGACACAGTCGAAACTTCCAACAAAGGTTGTTTTGATGAAAAGTAGTTCCCATGCATATTTTCTATTTTAAGTTTTAATTAATAGCTCAAAATGAGCTCGGGTGCCTCAAGACAAAGATCAAGGGTCCATCTATCCTAAAATTAATATTTTGGAGCTATTCGAATAGTCAGAATTGAGATACGGGGTTATTTGAAAAATGTTTTTTCTCAGTAGCCAAGTTGAACCAACAAGGACTTCAAAATAGTGGATTGGCTTTAAAAAACAAATGAACTACCTGATAACCAAATTGCCAGTCCCAGCAAGTTATAAATAACTAGGGGAAACTATAGGAAAGCTCTAATCAGAAAAAATAATCAAAAATATGGAAAATAACATGAGAGGTCATTACAATATCTATTACTAAAAGAACTTTTGTTCACGAAAGAACAGAATTAGGATGTACCTAAAGCCTCAAACAGGTGAGGATACTATGTTCGCATCTCACTCTTGATCTCCTAAGTTACCTCTTCTACTGGGTGGTGTCTCCACTAAACCATAACTACATGAATTTCCCTAGTGCGCAACTTCCTGACATCACTAGCCAAAATAAGCACAAGTTCTTCAACGAAAGTCAATCGCTCTTCCAACTGGACTGAGTCCAATATAAGCACATGAGATGGGTTAGGAATGTATCACCACAACATGGAAACATGGAAAATTGGATGGAAAACAAAAAAATCTTGGTTTAAGGCTAGCTCATAAGCCACCACGCCAACTGTGCAAACAATCTCGAAGGGTACAATATATTTGGGGCAGAGCTTGCCTTTCCACCTGAACCTCATCGCACCATTCATAGGTAATATATGGAAGAATACCCGATCATCAACTCCAAGTATAAAGGCACAAAGTTTACGATGTACATAAGCCTTCTTTTTACTTTGAGCTGCCCACATCCTATCCTGAATCACATAGACTCTATCTAACAACTACTGAAGCAAGTCAGTACCACAGGGCCTAATCTCTAAAGTCTCAAGCCATCCAATCAGGGAACGATATCACGTACCATATAAACCCTCAAAAGGCTCTATATCAATACTCAAATATTAGTAGTTATTATATGTGAACTCTTCCAAGGCTAAGTGTTTCTCCCACTGACCTCCATAATCCTTAACACAGGCTTGAAGCATATCCTCGAGAAACTAAATAGTCCTCTTTGACTAGCCATTAGTCTTTGGATGGAAGGTTGTACTAAGATCCACCTGAGTACCTAACTCCTCTTGGTAAGCTCTCCAAAACCTAGAAGTTATCACTGAACCTTTGTCTAAAATTATAGATATAGGTACACCATACAATGGGCCTATCTCATGCACATAAATACGAGCTAACCACTCACCACTGAAGTACATTTGAATATAAATAAAATTAGCTAATTTGGTCAACCAATCCACAATAACCAAAATACCATCGAAACCATGGGAAGTATGAGGCAAACTGCTAACAAGGTCCTTGATAATCCACTTCAACTTCAACTCGGGAATGGGAAATCTCCAAATAAATCCATTGGATAGTTGATTCTCAGCCTTCACCTACTGACAACTTAGCCAATGAGCTACAAAGTTTGTCATATCTATCTTTATGCCACTCCGCTAATAATGTTGTCTCAAATCCCTATAAATCTTGGTTATACTTGAGTGAATAGAATAACTAGAGCTGTGAGACTCATGCAAAATTGACTGAATAAAGTCATCAACACTCAAAACATAAATTTGGCTATCAAATCTTAAGACACCCTCATAATCTATGGTAGCCCCCTTGGAATCACCACTCAACACCTGATCATGGATGATGCAAAATCTCTTATCCTAAAACTGACGATCCCAATTCTGCTATAATAATTTGGACCTTGTCTCGACTCTAGAAAAAATTCTCCTGAGGTCTGAAATATCAAGTCACACCATAAAATTGCTAAGGACTGAATGTCCCGTGCCAACAGCCTCGGAGAAACTTAAATACAATCCAAGCTACCTATACTTATTTCCTTCTGGATAAAAGTGTCTGCTACCATATTTTTCTTGCTTGGATGATACATGATAGAGATGTCATAATCCTTAAGAAACTCTATCTATTTATGTTTCCTAGCATTATGCTCTCTGTGGGTCATAAGATGTTGACGACTGTGATGACATGTGAAAACCTCATAATGCACACCATAAAGATAATTCCTCCAAAACTTAAGTGCAAAAACTATCGCTGCAAACTCCAAATCATGAGTGGGTTAGTTTAACTCAGGAACCTTAAGTTGCCTCAAAGCATAATAAATAACAAGACCCTGCTTCATTAATATACAACCCAAACCAACACTAGAAGTATCACAATACATGGTGAATCCCTCACTCTTAGCAAGAAGAGTCAAAATTGAAGCCTAAGTAAGAACTCCTTGACCTCTCCAAAGATTCAGTCACACTCCTCGGACCATCAAAAAGGAAACTTATTTCAAGCCAATCGGGTCATAGGTGGTGAAATAGTAGCAAACCCTCAACAAATTAGATATAATAACTGACCAATCTAATAAAGCTATGAAAATCAGTCGGAGATGTATGCCTTTCCCTATAATAAATAACCTCAATATTTTTTGGGCCTACCATAATACCATTCTTAGACACCACATGTCCAAGGAATGTCACCAACAACATCCAAAACTCACTCTTAGAGAATTTGGTGAAAAGCACATGGTCTCTCAATGTCTGGAGCACAATCCTCAAATGCTGCATATACTCCTCTATACTCCTTGAATACACAAGAATGTTATTTATGAACACAATCAGAAAGGAATCCAAAAAAGGCTTGAACACTAGGTTCATCAAATCGATAAATGCGGCTGGGGAATTATTCAGGCCAAAAGACGTCACTAAGAACTCATAATGACTATAATGAGTCCTAAAAATTTTCTTTAGGATATCCTCAGCTTGAGTCTTCAACTTATGGTAACTTTACCTCAAACCAATCTTAAAGAACACCACTGCTTCCTAAAGCTGGTAAAACAAATCATTAGTTCAACTCATAGGATAACAGTTCCTCACCGTATTAAGGTGCTTATAATGGATACACATATACATGAACCCACATTTCATCTTCACAAACAACACAGGAGATCCCAAAGAAGATACACTAGTTCTAGTGAAATCCTTACCAAGAAGATCCTGAAGCTGAAAATTTAACTCCTTAAGCTTAACAAGAGTTATATAGTAAGGTTCCATAGAAAAAGGTTGGGTTCCCAACTCAAGATCAATAAAAAACTTAAGATGATGCTCAGGAGAAAGGCTAGGTAGATCGATAGGGAAACATTAGAAAACTAATAAACTTCAACAACAGAGTCAAGGGATAGACTTTCCACACTAATATCATGAATATAAGAGAGAAGATTTGCAACCCTTAAAAATATATCTCCTATAATAGATATAAGACATAATCCTCATTCGCTTGAGGCTAATAACTCCTTGCCATATGATCGAGGGTATGCCAGACATGACTAAGGTAACAGTCTTACCAAAATAATATAAGACCACATGATAATGGCAAAACCAGTCCATGCCCAAAATCACATCAAAATCCACCAAGCCCAATATAATATGATCAGCATGAGTATTAGCATCTCTAATAGTCATAAAATATGATTTGAAAACCTAATCCATTTATAAAGCATAACCTACAAGAGTAGATATAGTAACAACATAGATAATGAATCGTATGATAACTCTAACAGTGGAGAAAAATAAGTAGACACATAAGAATAAATGAATCCCAAATCAAATAAAGCAAAGGCCAACTGATGACACACCAAAATCATACCTATAATAAAAACATCTTAAGACTCAACCTCGGATCTAGTAGGAACTTCATACAAATTACCATTCCTGCCACCTGGCTGGGCTCTTGAATGACCTTCCATCCAACATACCTCAGAACCTCCACAAGTACCCAGAGGACCACCCCTATAAACATGCATACCACCTTTAGCTGGGGGATAAACTGCCCTAATAGGTGGAACACTCTGAGCAGAAGGAAAAATCTCTCAATGACTGGTCTCTTCCACGAGAAGTGACCAAAAGCTCCATAACCATAACATGCCCTAGACGCTGGACTAAATCTAGAAGATATAGATGACACAGTATAACCACCATGACTAGAATAGACACCCCTCATAAAATGATCATGACCCTGTCCAGGATGATCAATAGAGTTAGAATAGCCTACATCGATTACCTAAAGCATGACCTGAATGAGTCTACTAGTTTGATCCTAATGCTGAAATGGCTAATGTAGAGGGTACCTACCTTGAGAACTACTAGCTCTGAACTAGGAGATACTATATCTCCCATTAAACCTACCTTGAGATCACAACCTATTATCTCTACCCCCGTCGTCCTCATAATGCATCTCCTTCATAAGTTAAGCATGATCAGAAACCTCAGCAAAAGACCTACCCATACAAACCAAACTCTTAGTAGACATGCAAAAATGAAGTCTCAATCCTTAGATAAAGCCACAAACCCTCTCATACTTAGTAGTCAGTACAGAAGTAGAATGCATAGCCAACTTATCGAAACATGCCTCAATAGACATGAAGCCCTACTCCAACCTCGAGAACTGATACCTTAAATAATCCCTAAGACCTTGAGGCATGTACTTTTCCAAAAAGATCTCAGAGAATGAGGTCCATGTAAAAAGAGAAGATACAGTTGGCCTTTTATAAAAATGACCTCTCTGCCAATGTGTAGTTGCAAAGTCCAACCAAAAAGTAGTGTAATCCAACCCATGAGTCTCCACTAAGACCAAATTATATAGCCTATCATTACAAGAAATAAGAAACTCATATGCATCTTTGCCCAACGCATCAAAAACCTAAGCAAAGCCAATCTCAAGAATCTACCCAATATCTTCTGCTCCTCGGTAGACATAGTAGGTTGAGTAACATTGGTTGAGAAACTACATGGGGTGGATTACACTATAAGATGCAGTTGGCCTTTTATAAAAATGACCTCTCCACTAATGTCTAGTTGCAAAGTCCAACTGAAAAGTAGTGTAATCCACCCCACGAGTCTCCACTAAGACCAAATTATATAGCCTATTGTTACAAGCAATCAAAAACTCATATGCATCTTTGCTAGCACACCAAAAACCTAAGCAAAGCCAATCTCAAGACTCTACCAAATATCTTCTTCTCGTCTGTATACATAGTAAGTTGAGTAACCATTGGTTGAGAAACTACCATATTAGCAACCGCTGACATAAAAGGGACCTCAAATCTGGGAGTTGTATCTATAGGCTGCAACCATGCCTCAGTAGCACTCTGATTAATAGACTATGTACCATCAGATAGTGCACGACCTACCAATCCCAAAAGCCGAACCAAAGTATCTTTGAGCACTAAAGAAGAAAAAAATCTTGGTGGAGCCTGGGCTGGTCTCTAGCCCACTTCTAGCTAGGGCGGAGGAATCTCTGGCATAGGAGCGGGAATAGGATCTATTAAAGGCCCCCTATCTTGGCCCCACACTGGGGACACATCTCAACGATATCCACAACCTCTAGATCATCCATGAATAGTGATATAATCCCTAGGATCGGTCTTGGAAACCTCATCTCATATAGTGATTGTACGTATCCTAGCTATCTTTAAAAAAGTGAAGCCAAAGAAGTTCTTTAGAAACCAACTCATACTCTTAGAATGAAATGAGTGAAAGAAGTGTAGAACTCCTAAGAATGTCCTATAGCCTCCAAAAGATAAGAAATAGATGTCATTATTCTAATCCATGGGACTCTACTAGACACTTTCTCTTGTACCAATAATACTGCTAAAACCTAGGCTCTGATACTAATTTATCACGATGGAATTTACGATTTATGATAGCACCTACTATATTTATCCAGTAGGTAAGCCAAACCATAGCTCAAAGCCAGATGCAATAGGCTAAATTCATGGGAAAATGGCCTGCAAGGTGAATATTCACAATTAGAGATTCAAATAACAGTAATACAGTCCTTAAGGTGTACTAGATGGATAGAAACCAACAAATATGCCAAGACTCAGTAATGTTGCTACAAGAGGTATTAGAAAAAAACTATGAGTACTGAATACACAAATATAATCCATCTAAAAAATAAATGATTGGACATAGATAAATAGAAGGGAAAAGGGGAACTCCGACTCCAAGAGCTTATCTAATCTCTGAAATCAACTTTGTACGATTATTGAATCAGTGGCAGTAACTAGTACTTGGATCTATACACAAAAGGTATAAAAGAGTAGTATGAGTACAAAAACTATGGGTACTCAATAGGCATCATCAGCCGATTGAGCTAAATAACAATATAAATATGAGAAGACATAAGATAGCATAAGCTAAGTCAATGTAAAAGGGGTGAACCTAGAAGTAACCTCCAAAACCAATGTATATATGCAAATGAATAAAACTGGAATGTCAACATAACCATCGCACATTTATAACTACTAAATTAGACCTCATAAGCCAATAAGTGTGAGTAAGTAAATAATGGGGAATCTTAGTAGCTTAGTTGGTTAGTTACCTGAACTTCCACCTTGTTGGTGAGGGTTCGATTCTCCATATTGTAATCCCCTCCCCCATTCCCCTTCCCCTACCCCCAATTAAAAAAATAAGTAAGTAAATGACCCCATACAGACCCCTATAAGACTATAGAGTGCAATGAAGAAAAGTGAGCCACCAAATAATTGTAATCTATCATTTTTTATGGCATAACAAAGAATTCATCCATTGTATATCACATCATAAACAACCCTTAATTACAGTCTCTAATTGAAACTCATATTATAAATACTATCAACAAGTGAAGGACTTGAATTGAAACTCATTACAAATACCATCAACAATTGCCAAACTTGAATCAAAACATATGTTATAAATACCATCAACAATTGTCATACTTGAACCAGAACTCATACTATAAATATAATCAACAATTATCAAACTTGAACCAAAATGCATATTTATTAGTCGTATCAATGAATCATATTAGTGAGCCATTTTAATAAGAGAAACTCAATAAATCATACCAATAAATCATAGCTACAAACCATGCCTTCACTCATTTCTATATATCAGACCAAAAATCATAGCTTTAAGTCTTACTATAATTATATCTATTAGCGATATTACTAGCCATATCAAAAATCCACATCAAAAATAAAATTAATAAGCAATGTCATTGAGCATACCTTGAATGTATATTAGTAAACATATCTATGGGCTACCCATCATAGCTATAGGTCATTAATCGTATATATAAGACATATCATCTCTATGAGCCATATTATATCCATAAGTCATTAGTTGTATCTATAGGCCATATTCTATCGATGAGCCGTATCATAATTATGAGTCATATAACATTTATGAGACATATTATATATATAATCCATATCATATCTATAAGCCACTTTATTTCTATATATAATCCATATGATGTATATAAGCTATAGTATATCCATAAGCCACACCATACATATAAACCATGTCATATTTATAAGTCATTCACTATCAATCATGTTGATATCTATAAAAAAACACATAAATTGGCCATGTGTTTAATAATATCATAAGTCCATACTGATAATCGCACCAATAAATTATATCCTCAACCATACATATGAGCAATATCATTAACGATACTCAAAATTATCATCAATCCTTCAATACCTAACTAACGTGCTGAATACCTATATTCAACCTTCTAAAATATCAAAATTACCATTAATAAGAGTATGTCATACATCAATGAGTCTACAGTGTTATCACAAGTCTTGGTCTTAGGTGGGCTGGAATGACCCACTACTAATCCCTAAAAATCTTTTTAAGAAACTTCTTCCCCAGACTAGGCTAGGGTATCTAAGTTCTTTCCTAGAGGTCAAGTAAGCCATAATTATACCTAAAATAGAAATCCTTGCCACACATGAGCAACTAAGAAAATTCTACCCAAAACACTACCAACTAAAGTAATTCCCTTAACTTAAGCCACTAAGTTTATTGAGTAATTTAAGGAATTAACACTCTAAATATATATCGTGAATCCCAATTCACCTAATCCCGAACTAACTACACTAAGTACTCTGAATCAAATGTTTCAAGGTATACTAAGGGTTCAATTAAAACATCTATCCTCATTCACACTTCCAACACCTAAATCCCACCCCATTTCTAGCATAGAATCATAATAATACTATGAGATAGCTCAATATATGAAGATGGTAACCCAATCCTACCTGGGTACTGAAGAATGGCCAAAGAATTCACTAAATTGCCTATTTCCCCTTCTGAGAAGTTTCTACAAGGTGCCATGCTATAAAAATCATAATATACACATAAAAACAAGAACAATGATACCCATATTGCACTATTATGCTTTTGATCCAGAATTACATTAAAAAAACATGTTGGGCCCCTTTATGAAAATCAGTTTTCCAAAACAAAATCAACATCCCTCTATGCTCAAGGACTATTTAACTTCAACTATGGCTGAAATCAACCAGGAAAATAATGAAATCTTACCATAAATTTGGAGGAAAATTGCATAAATAACCCTCACCCAAGCTCTAAAATTATAGTTAAGTGTTGTCCCCAAGCTCTCCCACTTTTTAGGCTTTAAATATCTTAAAGATGGATGAGAAATGGTCAAAAATGGGCTAAAAAGGGTATTTATACCCTTCCTAAGTATATAAGTATCGCATACATGACCTGTTGGTCGTGTACGCTCTATCTAACCAAAGGTATAGAAGTCTCTTATACAACATCACCATTGTATATGCAATACTATCCATGATGCCAGGGGCGTCAGTTATGCAACTAAAAATATTGCTTACGCTATATTTGTTGGTGCCTGGTAGATCGTCATCGCAAATGGACTATGCTACCCTATCAAATTCAATGTTTCAGACTCAATGATGCAGTTAAAATTTCCATTTGATGTTGTTTCAATGAAATATGGGTTCCACACCCCTTTGCCATTTTTTATATCTTTTGATCAATAGCTCAAAATAAGCCCTGGTGCCTCAGGACCCAGACCAAGGGTCCAGCTAGCCTAAAATCATTATTTCAACATTGTTGGAATAGTCAAAATTAGCATACATGATCATTTGACTAAAGGTTTTTCTTGGTAGCCAAGTTGAACCCAAGAAGACTTCAAAACAAGGAGTTAGTAATAAAAAAACAAATGATCTGCCTAGTAATTAAACTGTTAGACCCGGCAAGTCATAAATGACTAGAGGAAGCTATGGGAAAGCTCATAATGGAAATAATATGTGAAAATATAGAAAATAACCTAAAGGGTCATTAAATACTAAGACTCACCCTCATCTTGAAAAGCCCTCTCCCTTCTCAGACTGAGGAGAGTATGGTGCTGAGGTTTGGTCCTGCTTCATCACTAGCCTAGGAACCAATCTAAGTATAATCATCTGGGGCCCCAATATATGCTAGTGCGGAATAATTGCTCGACTGTGTTTGTGATGGAGAAGGTTGGGTGCCCTGGATACCCAATGTAGCTGCAATAATAGTTACTATAACCTCATCCTATCATTGAGAGAGAACACTAGTTCCTGGTGTCAATGGTTTGACTGGGTAAACTGGGTACTCCTCAATAGAGCCACTACACTCAGAGGACTCATCTCAGAGCCTAGATAATACTCCTTTCTTTTGGGGTTCCTTAGGTGCAATGGCACCTTAAAGATTAGTTGTTAGTGCTTCAAACAAAAGAAATAAATAGATATTTTGAGAAAAAATTCAAAACACCTAGTGCTGGGATCTTACGACCCTAATTATGGGTCTAAGTGCCACTTTCAAGGGTCATAGGTTCCCTCATAAGTGTCCGACAAAGCCCTAAAAATAGGGCTTTATATTAGACACCTACGAATTCACTTAATGCCCATAAGTGCTACTTACGAGGATCATAAGTACCATTGTATGTACCCTTCTTAGGGTACTTCAAATTTTCTCAAAAGTTTCATCCCCGTATAGTGTATTTTGTATTTTAAAGTCTAATTTCATGAACAACAATATTTATCAAGTTCAAAATCATAGGTATTTCATACAAAATTAAGGTCTTCATCTACTTTATCAACTTTTACTTCCATTTGGTGAATGATTACAAATTTTCTATTCAAGAACAACGCACCATTTCTTATGTTTATCATCTAGGCTCCTTCTAACAAGACTTTTGAGTTTCACTCAACTATCAAGCATTCTTTGAAGCATCAACTCAAGTCTTATGCCAATAAAAAAGTTTAATATTAGTAGGAGCGGAGAAATTTACCTTAGATGCACGTGATGGAAGTAGGAAGTTGATTAAGCTTGATAAAACCCTAAGAAGTATGTTCTGTTCATGCAAGTGAAGGACTTATGAGAGAGTTATTGCCCTTTATGGAGTCAATAGGGAGTTGGAGAGGCTTAATTTAAGAGGCAGTTACAAAATCTAAGAATATGGGGCATAAGAATTTAGTTTGGGGTTTTTTAAGAGTGATGGTTGGGGAAAATCAGGTTGGTTCACTTGGGTCCAACCCAATTTTTGAATTTGTGATCTATAAATTTTTGGCCACTTACGGCCTGTATGTGGTTCTTCATTAGTGGCACAAAATTTTGCCACCCCTCTGAACTTTGAGTCTTATTTCAATGACACAACTTATAAGGTTGTAAATGGTACTTACGACCCCTGTGAGTAGGTTTCTAAGTAAATGTTTAGAGACCCCAAAATACTCAAATTTTCACTTTGACATCTATTGCATCACTTACCTGGATTAGGTGGGACTTATGACCCCCATAAGTGTGTTAGAAAGTCCCTTTACCTGGACTTTTTTGAATTTTGTAGTTTTTACCATATTCCAGGTATTTTTTCATGCTTTACACCAACAAAAAAAAATGTGTACACTAAAATATTGGGTTGCCTCCCAACCAACGCTTGATTTAAAGTCATGAATGTTGCTTACTCAAACTTCACCAATAAGACCATGGATTGCCACCCTAGAAGAGCTTGATTTAACATTACGGTACAACTCGGTTGCCTTGGCTACTTAGATTTTGTGAAGTCTTAGATGAACACACATTTTCACCTCCCCAGTATTACCCAAGGAGTGCTTGACACACTACCCATTCACATTGAACAGGGCCTCACCATCTCATTTTACCTCAATAGCACCATGCGGGAACACCCTAACCATGGTGAATGGTCCATATGAACTGGCTCAAACACCCTTTTCTTGATCCTCTTTCCATGATACAACTTTATATTTTCTTTGTATAAATATGAACTCTTATAATATTAGAGACGAAATTCATCAAACTCATTCACCTTGCCCATCCTAAAATTAGCTGCATAATTCCACTCAAAATTGAGCTTTTTCAATGCCTATAGTGCCTTGTACTTAAGTTTGACCGGCAAGTGGAATGACTAGTCGTACACAAGCTGATAGGGAGAGGAAAATTTGGTGGTCTTAAATGTTTTCTGGTAGGCCCACAAACCATCGTCTAACTTCCTAGACCAATCAGTGTTATTATTATTCACAGTCTTTGCCAATATGGACTTGATCTCATGATTGGCGACCTCAATCTGTCCAATTATTTATGGATGGTAAGGTGTTGCCACCTTATGCTTCACACCATATTATTGAGAAAGGCCTTAAAAAGATTCTTTAAAAAGTGAGACCCACCATCATTTATAATAGCACGTGGAGTGCCAAATTGGGAAAAAAATGTTTTTCTTCAAAAATAAGATGACACTTCTACCCTCATTATTGGAAAGCGCCACCGCATCCACCTATTTAGAAACATAGTCAACTACCACCAGAATATATTTCATCCCATAGGAGATCACAAAAATATCCAATAAATTATTTCCCCACACATAAAATAACTATAACTCTAAGATAAGTGTCATAGGGAGTTTATGTTTTTGCAAAATACTACCTTGTTGCTGACACTAATCAAAGGCTTGAGAAAAATCATGAGCATCCTTTTAGATAGGCCAATAATACCCACATTTCAAAATTTTGTAAGATCTGCGGCTACCACCATTATGCGTGAGCCACTTAAACTACTGGAATGATAGATCTTTCGAAACAAGATCATTTTCGAAAAAATTGGCAAAATTAGCAAACCAAGGGATTAAGTTTTGAGATGCTGTCAATCACCACTCATTTGGGAAAGTATCATCTTTATCAATCTCATCCCATTCTTTCTGCATTACCTCCTCCTCATGGTGAGATAGGTGATTCGTAACTTGGTTCTCAATGACTTTTTGGTCTTTCACCTCAAAGTCAAATTGTTGAAATAAGAGGAACCAACAAATTAACCTTGGCTTTGTGATAACGCCCAAATTACAACTCTCGTTAGAAAGTGTAAGCGGTCGCTGTCAAATATAGAACCCAACTGGGTTGGGTGTCGAATCCCACAGGGAATACTTGGTCACTAAGTGTTAGAATTTTTAGTAGACTGTTGGTCGAAAATTCCACGGAAAAGGGGGGTTTTGATTTAGGCGTGAATTAATAATATCAAAGTAACGAATGAATGATTTGTTTAGTAAAGGTTAATCACAGAGAATAATAAGTTAGGGTTATGTCCACCTTGTAGTTTCTACTTCTCTATTAACTATGAGT
Source organism: Capsicum pubescens (assembly GCA_030864215.1). Classification (NCBI taxonomy): domain Eukaryota; kingdom Viridiplantae; phylum Streptophyta; class Magnoliopsida; order Solanales; family Solanaceae; genus Capsicum; species Capsicum pubescens. The sequence continues at coordinate 117,492,953 of CM061546.1, forward strand.
AACGCGGAATTTAGACATGCATGCACTTATAGAGAATCGTATTCTAATTCTAAATCCAAGTGTTTCCCAACCATCAAGGATTTATTTCACTTTAGCTCTCCCGAGCCTAAAGTGTATAACAAATGGTACAAATTCTCCAAGAAGTTAATCCAATTAAGGCATTAACGTGTAAATAGAGGTTAGAAGCCCTATTTCCTTGTCACACTCTCTTTTCCAAACATGTAACTTTTCTTCCGAACAAGTTAATGCTATAATGGCATGTTCTCTATGTTTGCAACAATGAGAATTTAATTAAAACGAAGAGAGTAATTATATAAGTAGCATACACATCAAGAATTCACAAACTCATAGCAACAAATAGTATCTTACAAGGTTTCCATAACCCTAACAGAGAAGTTTAGCTACTCATGGATACGACGGAAATCAAAATAGACATAATCATCATACCACAACCTAGAACAATCTTGGCGATGGAAGTGATCTTTGCGTCACAAAGAGAATAACGTTTTTTCTCTAGCCGTTTCCAAGTGTGAGTCGTGTTTTTCTGTCCAAAACTTACAGATTCTGTAAACTGAATAATGACTAATGATAATTGATCAATAAAAAATGCTGCTGAAAAATTCAGCAATAGGGTTTTTATAATATCCTTGTCTACTAAGTTACTGCTGCATCCCTAAGTATTTAGAAATACTAATTTTGCCCGGGACAAATTCTCCATGCGTCACATTCAGTCCAACAGCTTCCAAAAGCTGCCTTCCCTCTTATATGAAGTTTTCCTTTGCTGCCCAAAGGTCCACAAAGTGCTGAAATCTTCATCATTAATACCTGAAAACATGCTAATCACATAGGTTAGCTCACTTAAAGGAAAATAGACTAAAAGTGCAGGAATTATATATTCTATCCTCAAAACTTAGCTAAAATATGGGTAAATTATGGTTCTTAGGGGTATAAATACGCCCAACATCACCACCCCACACTTAAAGCTTTGTTCTTCCTCGAACAAAATATTACGTCCATGCAAACATCTAACTAGAATTTCACAGTAGCAACACAAAATGTTCAACAAGACATGCACGACAATCATTAACAAAGAGTAGGTTTCTTGATCACTCCTAGAAACAATTCAACCTCCAACATAGACTCGTGAGGATGGTTAATTCATATCCACAAGTTAAGCCACAAAGAATCATATAACACTACCCAAATATCATCAACCATGTGTGTCTCACACAAGATATTACCCATAATCACTCAAAAGTTTTGCATTATTCGAAACATGGGTATAAGACTCTCCTTGCTCTCACTCTCACAAAGAATTCTTATATTGCAACTGATGACCATATGCTTTCCCTTAGTGTAATGCTCTACTAATATCAGAATGCTAAGCTTAGGATCAAATAGGTCTTTACAGGTTGTAATGTAGGCTAAGGGACATGTAGGACTATTTTGGCCAGAAATAGTGACTATGTTCCCTAAGCGCTTTAATACACTACAATATGTCATATACACCAACTCTTAACAACCACTCTACCTTTCTTTCATCTACCAACCCCTTTTCACCCAATTTGTTATTCAATCATAAACACAACTATTTATTTTTTAAAAAAAAAAAATTCTTTTTCTTTTTCTTTTTTAAACATCCCTATGATAGCCACTCTTTTTCACAACATTTTCAAGCATCAATACACTCTGAGACATTATTGTCACCAATTTCCTCTTATTTTGTCACATGACTCTACAATTTAAAGCGCTTAGGAATTTGGATCAAATTATGGTCTAAAAAAATGAATTAGGATACATATGAGGCTGTCAGAGAAAATAGCTAAAGGCTCAAAGGGGGTTCACTAGGATAATGTACAAAGGTAGGTAAAAAGAAGGTAAACAATTACAGGCTACCAAATAAATGCCTAAATCATCTCCAAAACTCACACTCTTTATTTCGCTTTACACACACACCAGGAAAGTTCTAGCATTAGTCACAACACAGAATATACTATATCCTCACACACACAAGGCACATGGTCAACTTTATTGGGATCAGTATAGACTCTTGACCCAACAAATGAATGAATTAAACCACACAATTATCACACAGTGAGTCACACGTAGAGCCTAAATGTCTCAATAGTAATGATTTAGCAAAAACTCTTGTTATACTACCATGTCGTCTATCAGAACAATTTCATGCAAAATCTAAAAAAAAAATCTAGAATTTAACTAACTAATTACGACTAATTAACAAACAAGAACAAGAATAAATTTTAGGCAAAGAAGTACAATACAGCATAAAAATACCAGCACCCCACACATAGACGGGACACACTGCCCTCAGTGGAAAATAAATAAGGAAAACCTGATTAGTCGGACTCCTCCTCTATGTCTAGGGTCATACCCCCTGCATCGGAATCATCATCAGAGTTGTCCTTCACGTCTGAGTCTGGCAGTCGACGATCATCGTCAGTCGGCACGTCATCATCGGGAGTTCCTAAAAATGTACCCCTACTCCACATATAGCCCGTGCATGCTCATTCATCGGGTAGTCATAGTCCAACTATTGGAGCTCTGCATCAGTCGGAATACGACCCCCACTCATCATGGTAAACCTCGTCATGCCATATAGATGGCAAAAAAAGCTTTCATCTCGAGCATGCCGCTCTACAGTGGTAAGGTTGATGCCTTGACCAGTTTCAGGCTCTTTAACCTTCGTGAGATCAACCTTCTTCGGGTTGTGTGGAAGGTTATGATCTGAAGGTTCCTCTTCAATGTGCTCCTTCCTTAAGATCGCAGTCAACAAATTGCCAAAACTAAAATGGGACCTTTTGTGCAGCCTTGCTTTACGCATTGACGATCGTATAACCGCACCAATGTTGATGGGAATATTTGTCATCAGAGTGTACACAAAGCATACTCGATCACGTGTGATCTTTGTGTACTGTGTCCCAGGAATCAAGCAAGAGTTGACTATCCTCAACCATATACGAGCTTCTTTGTTCAAGGAAGCATACGGGAAGGTATTGTGCCGACCGTTATCCTTGTGACGAATCCAACGTGCCATTGACCTTGTTACGCACAGTGTGCGTCTGATTGCCCTGTAGGGAGGTCTGTGATAAAGATCCTTGAGCGGTGATGGATCCACAGATGGAAGACTCAGAATAGAGTTGAAGAACTCCGCATTCAGTTGCAAGACTTGGCCCCGAATCTTCACTTCACTTTCGATAGTCTTTGGGGACCAATTGGCATAGAACTCTCGTGTTAGATCAAGATTGCATTCCCCCATATCTCAAAAAATGAAATCAAGATTTAACGTCATGATTTTAGCCAAAATACGGAGCTCTCTCTTTGCTGGACTCTCCTTCTGCATCAAATCCACGTGAACATATTTTTTCACTTTGTTGTTCTTGTACCACTCCTTTTCTTCCTCCTCTAGGACCCACTTTATCCCAAAAGTGCATCAAGGTATTTGTAGAGAGGAGGACTCAGCTTGATCTTTTCTTCCCCTTTTCTGACCTTTCTGTGAGGTGGACACTTTTTCTTTTCCTTGTCGTTCTTTCGGTGCCATTTTACCTGATATCACAATAGAGTCATGTTAGCTTTATCTCAGAAGATTCAATCGAAAGACAAATAGTAATGGCACCACCCCACACTTACTTTGTTTGCCAAGACTAATTAAGTGAGTGATGTTGATTACTCAGACTTCATCGACATACATTTAGGCGATATGTTCCAAGAACATGTTTAGCACAGTCATATTCTCATGTAATCTTGACTATCCTTTCCAACTTTATTTCATTGGATTAACGCACTTTTGGAACATGACTACCACATAGAGATTGTATCAAGTTAATGCATAGAAATAATCACCACGTCTCATGCTTGTGGTCAATCATGATCTTTATCTCAACGAATGAGTCATTCAAATATTCAAGCTTTCAACTTACAAGATTATGTATTAACTTCACAATTTTGACTTCATAAAACTATGACAGTGTATAACAATCAAATACAGTCGGAACAAAGTCAAGAACACCCACACGTATTCTTTCACTCAACTAGATGTATCATAACAAACCAACCACATTATAATCACCACACCACTTCAAAATCTAATAAATCATTATAAACGTAGTATTTCAACAACTACGGAATATAAAAGAATAACTTATGTGATGATGGATTCAGAAGATGAGCTTGCAAGATTAGATGACAAAAAGAAAAATTTTTAGAGAATGGGGAAGCTTGGGCGGTGCCTATATGGAGCAAACAATTGCATTTTGTTCTAAGGGTGAAGATATATTTATAGACTAAGCCATGGGTCGAGTTTGATCCATGTAAAATCGGGTTAGGAGACAAAAAGGTATAAGTAGGCGGTGCCTAATGCTTTGCCTATGCTTAGCATAGGCGGCGCCTTTGTCAATGCCTAGTTGAAACAGTGAGAATAGGCAATGGCATAGGCGGCGCCTATGGTGTTGCCTAGATTTGCATAGGCGGAGCCTATGGTATTGCCTAGAATTGCATAGGCAATGCCTTATCTATTGCCTATGTGAGGCAGTGAGCATAGGCAATGGTATAGGCCTTGCCTTGTCCATTGCCTAGATTAGCATAGGCCTTGCCTTGTCCATTGCCTAGATTAGCATAGGACTTGCCTTGTCCATTGCCTAGATTAGCATAAGCAATGCCTAACCAATATCATTTGCTCCATCATTCCTATCTTACCACCCTTAGCATGGCTCACTTTCAAATCAAAATTTTAGGACTAATCCACTCCTTTGTACGTCTTGAACCTACACTTAATCAAAAACAACAAACACAATTAGAAGGATGGGTTGCCTCCCACCAAGCGCCTTAGTTTTGGTCGTGGCTCGACTCTTCTTTTTGGATTTTAATTTAACAAAAACAAACTCCTAGTAAAACAAAACAATTAAAACGATGGGTTGCCTCCCATGTAGCGCTTGATTTATTATCGCGGCATGACATAGTCATCTTGATTACTTAGACTTCATCGAGATATATGGTGCATCATTTTCTAAATGGATTCAGACGACGTTGATGCTTAATTGTGGGCACGCAATCTTCTTCAAGATGAATCTTGTGCATACTTATCCCAGGAGGGATACCAATTATATCATCAATAGTCCAATCAATAGCTCTCTTGTACCTCTTCAGAATAGAAATGAGAGCCTCTACTTGTTTTTCATCTAAATCATCCGCAACAATAACCGGAAGTGTATCACCACTTCCCAAAAATGCATACTTTAGGTGACTGGGTAGATCTTCTAATTCTAGCACTGGTGGCTCTTCAATGGATGGTTTTGCTGGTGGTGAGGATCGATTCTTAAGATCAAGGTCCATCTTCTTAGGAGTATGAGAATAGGACCCTATTCCTGTTAGAGAACAAATAGTTTCTTCATAATCTTCTACATCCTCATGCTCAAAATTCAAACGCTCAGCAGACAATGGTTCAACAGTAGGCTATTTTTCTAACGATAGTTCCTTCGCATCCTCATGATAAACATCAGCTATAGAAAACACATTCATATCATTTGGCTACTTCATTGATTTGCATACATCAAAACGAACCACTTCGCCATTTATCTGAAATAAAAGCTCATTGGCTCGTAAATCAATAAGCACACTTCCTGTTGCAAGGAAAGGATGACCCAACATTATGGGTACTTTAGAATCCGCCTCGCAATCCAAAATAACAAAGTCTGCAGGAAAAATGAAGGTAGAAACCTTCACCAATACATCATATAAGATACCAACAGGTCATTTTACCGACCTATCAGCCATCCAGAGCCGCATATTAGTTGGTAAAGGATCGCCCAACCCCAACTTTTTGTAAGTAGATAGTGGCATCAACTTGATGCTAGCACCCAAATCGCACAACGCCTTAGCAAAATCCAAAGATCCAACCGTGCAAGGAATAGTGAAAGCACCAGGATCTGCCTTCTTCTGAACTAACGATCTTGTAGCGATTGCACTGCAATGATGAACATTATCTACCAGCTCATAGCTTGCTGCCCGCTTCTTTGTCAAAAGGTCCTTCATGAATTTAGCGTACCCAGGCATCTATTCCAGCGCCTCCACCAAAGGAACATTAATAGTCAGCTGCTTCAACATAGTCATGAATTTACTGAACCTGGTGTCATCAGCTTTCTTCTTCAGTCTCTGAGGAAAAGGTGGTGGTGGAAGGGGAAGAGTTTTCTCTACCACTTCCTTTTTATCTTGCTTCCGATTATCAATCTTTTCAGGCTGGTGACGTCTAGGTGTAGTGTCATGAACTTTCTCATTCTAATTTTCAGCTTCTACAGAATCATCACAATCTGCTTCAATCACATTCTTTTCTGTATTATCAACCACCTGCTTGCCTTTGGATGGATTTTCTAACACCTTACCACTCCTGGTAGTAATAGCCATACATGATCCATCATTCCTTGGATTTTGCACGGTGTCGCTAGGTAGGGTGCCAGCTTTTCGTTGATTGAATGTCGCTGATAGTTGACTCATTTGTTATTCCAGCTGTTTTATTGCAGTGGAATGTGAGTCAACCAATTGATTTATTAAGGAAAAATCATTTTTTACCTCAGCTAGTCCTGTGTTGGTTGCCTCCACTCCTTTCAAAAGCTTGGCCATCATGTCCTCATTGGACATCTTCCCAGAACTAGTTGCAACAGCTTCATGATTTCCAGGAGGGACATACAAACCGCTCCTATCATTCCTATTCTTCCAATTCCATTGGTCTCGATCCTTGTATCCAGATTTTTCATAATAGTTCCGACCTTGGTTTCCTTGGGCATTGCCTCAAAAACCCACCTGATTATTCAAATAATTCACTTTCTCCTCAGAATCAAATTCATCTCTACCCTGTCATACAACAGCCTTGACCTTTTCTGTCTTTCCTGATAAAAAATGCTTGGTAAGAAGGTTCATCTGTGTTTTCATATGAGCCATATCTTGGTCACGTTCCTCTTCTCTTCGTCTCTGTTCTACTGTCATGCCAGTAGATACAGTAGAGCTTGCTACCTCAGAATCCCTGGTATGCCAACCTCTACTCTGCTTTGTCATACGATCCAGCATATCAACAGCCTCAATAAAAGTAAGGTCCATGAATGACCCACTTGCAGCATTATCAACCACTGGCTTAGTCACCAAGTTCAAAGCCCTATATAATATTTCCATCAAGTGGACATTGGTCATCTGATGATTTGGGCACCGCGTAAGCTTCTTCTTGAACCTCTCACATGTTTCGTGGAGAGCTTCAGTTGGAAGCTGTCTAAAATTTCTTAACTCATCTCTCAATTGTGCCCTTTTGGATGGCGGAAAGAATCTTTCTAGGAAAGCGTCTTTCAGTTGCCTCCAATTGGTAATAGAGTCAGGAGTCAGCCCGTTCAACCATAGAGTTACCTCTCCAGATAGAGACAATGGAAATAAGCGCAGTCAAATTGCATTCTGTCCAACTCTTGGATTGTCAAATGACTTGCATGTTGAGATAAAGTTGATCAGATGCATATTCGGATCATCGCCTGCAAGTCCACCAAATAACCCTTTGAGATGTAATAGCTGGATCATGGTGCTGGTGATATTGAACTTGGCTCCGGGTGCTAAGGATGGAGGAATAATAGCCCCTATGGCACCAGCCTCATCCAAATCGTCATCATCATCATTGAAAGGATCCTGCACAGCTCGGCGTTCAGGTCTCATTCTAGCTTAACGATCTCTCCTGTTCACAGGTGCTACCACCTCACCAACATGCCTTGGATTTAATAACTCATCATCACCCAGGTCTTCTTCATCAAGATTTCTTGCCCGACCTGGGTTATCAATATTCTGTTGATGCACTTGAGCAGCTTTCAATGCAGCTAATCTTTCCTGCTTCTGTTGAGCAGCCATCCGTTCAAGGTTTCGTTGCGCATCCATTCTGCCAATAAGATGTGGTTCAAGATTTATAGGTAATAACGGTTGACCAGAACTTCGTGTATTTGGAATGCACTCTACCAAACCTGAACAAAACAAAAACAACAAACAAAAACTAAAATTCGAGAATCTTTGCCAAAGGGTCTAGTAACTATCACAAACTTAGTTGAAAACCGTATTCCCCGGCAGCGGCGCCAAAATTTGATAATGCCCAAATTACAACTCTCGTTAGAAAGTGTAAGCGGTCGCTGTCAAATATAGAACCCAACTGGGTTGGGTGTCGAATCCCACAGGGAATACTTGGTCACTAATTGTTGCAATTGTTAGTAGACTGTTGGTCGAAAATTCCATGGAAAAAAGGGATTTTGATTTAGGCGTGAATTAATAATATCAAAGTAACGAATGAATGATTTGTTTAGTAAAGGTTAATCACAGAGAATAATAAGTTAGGGTTATGTCCACCTTGTAGTTTCTACTTCTCTATTAACTATGAGTAACGCGGAATTTAGACATGCATGCACTTATAGAGAATCGTATTCTAATTCTAAATCCAAGTGTTTTCCAACCATCAAGGATTTATTTCACTTTAGCTCTCCCGAGCCTAAAGTGTATAACAAATGGTACAAATTCTCCAAGAAGTTAATCCGGTTAAGGCATTAACGTGTAAATAGAGGTTAGAAGCCCTATTTCCTTGTCACACTCTCTTTTCCAAACATGTAACTTTTCACCTGAACAAGTTAATGCTATAATGGCATGTTCTCTATGTTTGCAACCATGAGAATTTAATTAAAACGAAGAGAGTAATTATATAAGTAGCATACACATCAAGAATTCACAAACTCATAGCAACAAATAGTATCTTACATGGTTTCCATAACCCTAACAGAGAAGTTTAGCTACTCATAGATACGATGGAAATCAAAATAGACATAATCATCATACCACAACCTAGAAAAATCTTGGTGATGGAAGTGATCTTCACGTCACAAAGAGAATAACGTTTTTTCTCTAGCCGTTTCCAAGTGTGAGCCGTGTTTCTTTGTCCAAAACTTACAGATTCTGTAAACTGAATAATGACTAATGATAATTGATCAATAAAAAATGTTTCTGAAAAATTCAGCAATAGGGTTTTTATAATATCCTTGTCTACTAAGTTACTGTTGCATCCCTAAGTATTTAGAAATACTAATTTTTCCCTGGACAAATTCTCCATGCGTCACATTCAGTCCAACAACTTCCAAAAGCTGTCTTCCCTCTTATATGAAGTTTTCCTTTGCTTCCCAAAGGTCCACAAAGTGCTGAAATCTTCATAATTAATACCTGAAAACATGCTAATCACATAGGTTAGCTCACTTAAAGGAAAATGGACTAAAAGTGCAAGAATTATATATTCTATCCTCAAAACTTAGCTAAAATATGGGTAAATTATGGTTCTTAGGGGTATAAATACTCCCAACATCACTTTGCATCTTTATTTGACATCAGATACCTCAATGATGCATGATCATACCAGAATTTTTCAAAAAGAAAACCACCACGAGTAAATCCTGCTCATTGACTATAAAATTTATCTGTATAGGGTTTAATGCTTTACTGGCATAGTAGATGGAGTAAAGGATCTTCTTAATTCATTGGCCTAAGACAGTTTGGAAAGACACAACACTAGCATTGAATATCATCTCAAAAGGTAACGACCAATCAAGACACACAATAATAGGAGACGAGGTCAACCACTTCTTAAGGCACTCAAATGCCTTGACATATGCATCACCGAACATGAATTTTACCTCCTTTTCTAAAAGCTTGCATAACATATTAGCAATTTTATAGAAATCCTTGATGAATCACCTATAAAACCCAGCATTACCCAAGAAACTTCTGATACCTTTGACTAAAATTGAAAGAGTTCACTTTTCAATCACCTCTATCTTTGCCCAATCAACCTGAATACCCCCTTTTGAAATCTTGTGTCTGAGAACAATCCTTTTCTTCACCATAAAGAGGCACATTTCCCAATTAAAAGTAGGTTGCACTCCTCACATTTTTGAAGTGCATTGGTGAAATAATCCAGACGATCATCAAAAGAGTCCCCAACAATCGAAAAGTCATCAATGAAGACCTCTATAATCTCCTCCTCCATATCATAAAATATAAATATAATATAACACTAAAGGTGGAAGAAGAATTGTAGAGTCCGATCGACATCCTCCTAAACTTAAAAGTACGATAAAGGCAAGTAAAAGTAGTCTTCTCTTGGTCCTCGAAGGCAATGAACATCTGGTTGTGCCCAAAATAACCAACAAGATAATAGTTGAACCCCTGCCTGCAAGTTTGTTTAGCATCTGACCCATGAACGACATTGGGAAATTGTCCTTTTGAGCCTAGGTATTAAACTTTTATTAGTCCATGCACACTCTCCATCTAGTAATCGGTCTCATAGGGACTAACTAATTCTTCTCATTTGGGACCATAGTGATCCCACCCTTCTCAGGTATACATTGAACTAGGATTACCTATTTGTTATCCGCAATAGGGTAAACCACTCATGCATCTAACAACTTTATGATATTTTTCTTTACTACCTCTTTCATAGGTAGATTCAAATAATATTGGTGCTCAGTGCTGGGAACAAAATTTGGTTCAAACTAAATTTTATGAGTACAAATTCCAGGTGGAATCCCCATAATGTTTGCAATAGTCCATCTGATGGCCTTCATAAATCTCTTTAAGACTAAAATCAATGCATCAAGTTGTGAATCTAATAAATTAGCAACAATAATGACCACAAAGTTATTGTCGGCCCCCAAAAATACATATCGCAAGTGAGATGTGAATGCATTCAATTCCATAACTGGTGGCTTCTCAATAGATGGTCGAGTTGGTGGAGTAGAAATTCTTCAAATAATGATAGGAGAACAAAGAACGAGAAAGGAAACTAAAATAAGATATGCAATCGAAAGAACAATAAAGAAAAGACTAGGAAGAGAAAATATATAGATAGACATAAGAAGATAACAAATGGAAAACCAAAGGGTGTATCAAACATAAACAACTTCATTTTTTATTACCTATGAGCACCTAGATCTAACATGAACCACAAGGGAATCGAATTCCTAAGCAACTAATATTTATAAATGAAAGATCAACACAGACTAATCCAAGCTTTCCACTCACTCACAAAAGAGCAATCATTCATAATTCATCAATAATAAGAAAATGAAATATCTAAGTCCCTATTTATAGTCTATGGTTAATTATTATATTTATGGGCCCAAAAGTGACCCATTTGGGAAAAACAAGGCATAGAAGCTCACTAAGCATCCGCTTGAGGAATTCTAAATCATATGGGGCACATATTGGTCTATTTTGACCTATTCTAGTGGTCTAGAGTGGGTTGGGTGCACCTCCAAAGTATGTGGGGCTCATGTCATCTTTCGGGGGATTTCTAGCCCCATTTCTCCTTTCCTTAGCCTCTCTAATGTCCGTTGAACCTCCTTTATCATCATAATCATCCAATGGATACCTTTTGATAGCCATAAAAAAGGTCATCAAGTGGCTCTTGACCCATAATCATCCTCTATAATGATCCAGAGGCCATTTGGATTATATCATGCACTCCTTCTTGAAGAAAGTTCAACCTTTAAACATAAAAGAAGAACACACAACCTATATTTATTCTAGGGACAATGGTTAAAATGAAAACATTCATTCCAAGGAGACACCCAATTCATATATAACCAAACATCCTTCAAGATAATATAAGAGAAGTAAACTCTTAAAGTGCAAATGAGTTGGCTATGATAAGTGTTAAGAAATTCTTCTAAGTCAATTCTATTCACAAGATTTCCAAAAAACCTCAATATGAGAAAAATATCATCATACCAAGGTTGCTCACACTTAATATATAACATAGTATCAAAATGATCAATCAAAGGTGAGTGACTATACTATAGAAACTACTTGTCCATTCAAGATATTTCAACATCAGGGAAGGCTAAAGGAACTATGGTAATTAATAAACTACTAAATAAGTCTCACATGGGTTCCACATCTCAATAAGCACATAAACTCTTGAAAACACTCATATTTTTTAGTGATCCTTCCCTTACACATTGTTAGTCCTTCAAGTAATTATAAATCTTCAAGAAGGATTCTCCACCATAGGGATGAGTTCCAACATCCTCAACTATGATCTACTTGTCATCTTGACCAAGCACCAACTGAGAAGAATAGATCCACCACATTCCACATGGTCACCGGTGTCAAATAAGTTGAGTGTCTATAGACATGGGTTTAAGAAACACTCTTCTCCCCCAATAGTACCACCATTATAAAGAGTTAGACTTTCTACACTAGCATGAGCATCATTAAAGTTAAATAGAGGGTCACTCCTATTCGATTAACAAATATTTTCAACATCATCACCCACTTGAGGTTCATTAACCACATGACAAACCTCCTCAAGTGGTGGACTAGGTTTACAAACAAATCGGTCCATATAATTTCCAGAATACAATGTACTATCACTCATTTTAAGGGCTTCAACACTAGGTTGACACAAATTGATGTTACTAGAAGAGTCAATTTGCTCATTAACAGGATCAACTAGTGTATCCACACTCTCAAGTTATACATCATCATCATCATCATAAAGTAAACCAACATTAGGCTCATCTAAAGATAATCTATAACTCACACTCAGTTGGATACTAGCCTCACAATGATCTTTCATATTTACTAGAATGCAAGAGTTAGCTTTGTTACCTTGATGTTTTTCTGGAGCAAGTCCAATCAAGAGATCTTGAAGGTTGAAGTTACGATAGTTTAGATGATCGATCAAGGTTTCCATACTCCCACACATGTTATCTATCTTATGGTGGAAAACTTCAAGGGCCACTAAGATAGCATTTGAGATATTTTCATCCATATTACCTAATAAAAGAAATACTAACAAAAAATAAAAACAATAAACAAGTTAAGGTTATGAAATCAACCTCAGAAGCTCTCAAAGTTGACACCTTTGTGTTGTCTCTCAATTGGCATCACAAGTGTTGATAGATCGTTTATACTTCAATGATAATGCTTAATACCAATTCTGGCTTGAGGTTAGAATAGATTCTTGTTTGAACAAATCAATGACACAAAATTATGTACAGACTTGAGCTAGGAAATAACAATAAATTAAATATTTTTGTACCCAGTTCACTTCTCTTAAAGTCCAAGCTTTCAACAATGGTAGCTTACTCGATATGACTCTGATTAAGCTCAAATTTGAAATATACACTCTAATAGTATTAGGGAACTCAAATCTAACTCTAGAAAAATAAGATAAATACAAAATCAATAACTCAAAATTCGACCTAAGAATGCCTTTTGAGGATTTTTTACTTTGACACTTCTTTTTTGTTGATTTTTAAGATAACAAACCAAAGATTGACTTTGTAGGAATGAAATCAAGCCCAACTCTAATACCAAATTATATGAGGAACAAAGTAAAAAAATGGAAACTAAACTAAGATAAAAAATGGAAAGAACAATAAAGTAAAGGATAGGAAGAAAAAATAGATAGATAAACACAAGAAGATAATAAAAGGGAAACAAAATAGTGTATCAAACACAACCACCTCTATTATTAATCACCTACAAGAAACTAGCTCTTACATAGAGCAAAAGGAAATCAGATTTCAAAGCAACCAACATTTCTAAATGAAATATCAACACAAGGTAATCCAAGCTTGCCACAAACTAATCTAATCTTGACACTCACTCACAAAGGAGTAATCATTCATAATTCATCAATAACTAAGTAAATGAAATATATAAGTCCCTATTTATAGTCTAGCATTTATTATTACATCTTATGGGCCCAAAAGTGACCATTTGGGAAAGACAAGGCATAAAAGCCCACTAAGCATCCTCTTGCGCAATTATAAATCATATGAAAGGACATTAGGTGAATATTACACTATTTTTACCCACTCTAGAAGATCTAGTATAGGTTGGGAACACCTCCAAAGATTGTAGGGAATATGTCATCTTCCGGGGGCTTTCAACCTTATTTTGCCTTCAATTGGCCTCTCTAACATCCCTTGAACCTCCCTGATCATCATAATCTTACAATGGACACCTTTCGATAGCCCCCAAGAGTCATCAAGTGTCTCTTGACCCATAATCATTCTTTTTAATGATTCGGAGGCCATTTGGATTATATTAAGTAAAGATATAATTTCCTTAGTGCATAAAAATAAGAACCTCTACCATATAGTGTTCTCACCATCTCATCATATTCATCCATACAATCACTGTCAAATTTTATGATAACTGACACTAGTGCCTCGATGCCAAGTCTCTTCACAATATGGACAATTAATGCATCAACATCAATAGTGTCCATCACAAACACCATCTGCATATTTTTTGGTTGTCACATTGACTGACTCACATTGAAAGTCACATGTTTGTCATTGAGTATAAAGTTCATCTGTCCAATCTCTAGTCAACTAATTCCCTACCTATATCTAAAAATATCCTTCCTAAGATAACAAGGACTTAAAAGTTCAACTGACAATCAAGGATCACAAAATCAGCTGGAAATATAAAGGATGCCACCTTCACAAAATCATAGTATCATATGACTCCACTTTCTAGATCAAACCTAAAATATCTTCCTTAATCTCTTTAAAGTAACACTCTTGATTTTTTAGACCCTTAACCATCTTAGTAAGAAATATCTCCATCCTTAACTCACTATCGCAGTTCCCCGGTGGAATATGCACAAAACTCTTCTCCTTATAATCATCCTTCTTTGCTATAAACCCTATTGTCTCTATAATAGTTTTAACCTTGGTTCCCCTTTCTCAAGTTCTAACTGTCTTGAACAGAACCTAGCCCCTTGTGTTAAAAACCCACCAACTATCTATCTAAATACTTCACCTCTTTTTCAATATCAGATTGATACAACTTAGGTGTTTTACCTTATGTGCCCATAATACTCACCTTTTAAGAAGTCATAGTTGTAAATTTCTTAGTCAAAAGCCCAATCTCCATCCTTAACTATACGTCTTCTTGAGAAATAGTATTATCTATAATTCTTTGCTCTCTAGAAGCCCCAAATGCCTCTTTCTACCAATCGAGTAGGATACCCTCGATAGGTAAGAGAGATCCAATCTAAGATTATTGATTCTACCTCCCAATGTAGGATCATGAATTCTCCAGTCGTAATAGTGTCCGCAATGGCTTTGGAACTAGTATTTAAGGAACAATAGAAATTTTTTAGAAAATTTATAATGACCCTTCAGGTCATTCTACATATTATTGTTTGTTTCCTCTGATAGAGCTTCTTTATAGTTGTCCCAAATCATTGATGACTTGTGGGAACCGATAGTTTAGTTACCTGACAGTTCATTTTTGTTTTAGAAGCCTATTCCTCAATTTGAAGTATTTGTTGGTCCTAATTGACCATTAAGCAAAAACTTTAGTAAACATCCTCGTATGTTAAATCCAACTTTGTCAACACATTCAAAACATTGAAAACTATAGGGTTTTATATATTATTTGTTCAAAATGGACTGTGAACGCATCCCAAGGCATTGGCCAAAGGTCAAAACCAAATTCCAAGTTTCAACCATGCATGTCATGCACCAAGATGCAGCGACCATGGCAAAAGAGGTACGACTGTATGGAAGCAATTGTAGTGGCACGGGGGATGCGATCGTGGTGGCACGGGGGTCGCGACCGCACCATTAGAGAGCTGGGTGGTCCATATTTAAATGTTGTCTTGCACGAATTTTGGCCATTTTATGACTCCTTCTAAACCTAGAAACCTTAAAGGAGTGTAAGACATTCTTAGTATGTGTTGTGGTTTGAATTGGATCTTAAACAACTTGTGTGATTGATTCTTTCTATAATCTAAGGTAAGAATTCCTCCAATTCTATATTATTTTCATAGTTTCTTGACTCAAAACCCCTAAATCATTTTGGTTCAAACCCAAAAATTGAGTGATTGACTCAAATTACATGAGGGTTTTAACTCCATAAAGATAGTTGGGCTATGGGTTGATCTTGGAAACTCCTTTCCAAGGGTCAAATCTAATTGGGGTTTTGGTGTCCCTTTGAAACCCATGGCACAATGGTGATAGAATGGGTATTGTCATTCTTGTTGTATTTCTTAGAATGTATTGTTGATACCATTGTTTGTAGAAGAGGAAGCTTGTCAGAAGGGAAATAAAAAGCTTGTTGGTTCGTGAGTTGCTTAGACTAAAGGTAGGTTAGGCTTACCCGTAGACCATATTGAGCTTGTTTGTAATGTAAATATTTATATCCTGTGAGATTGGATGGGGATTTTAGATAATAGATGATTAAATGGTGAACCTTGAGATTAGTTGGTTGATTAGGCAATGGAACTTGTGTAGTGTAACATAGGATCGTTAACTTAGAATCCTTGGTTAGTTCACTTGTAGTCTTATAGCTAGTAAAAGGATTCTATAGTTGCTTTAATAAATGAGAATGGTATTCTTTACTAATCTTAGGGGTGATGTTGAATTATATATATGTTTTCTAAATAGAAAGTGACCTTGGTGTTGGGTTGACTTAGAAACAATATTTGAAGAAGTCTCCCTTTTAGGTTTAATAAGCATTTATAAGCCCTTATGAGGTGACTCAGATGACTTAGTCTAATCCCGGGTAGATACTAGTCTTGTATTACTAAACTTTTAGCCTTCATGGAAATTTAGAAATGGAACCTGACCCACCTTAAACTTGAACTAGGTAAATGCATAGTGACCTAGATATGTGGTGATTGTCTAAACTATATATATAAGAGTTGTGATCCTTGAACTAAATTATCGGATTATCTTATGATCATGACTTGAATAATCTTATTAAGTGATTATTGTGCATGTCTTGTAAATACTCATGCTCTTGTTTATGCTCATATTACGTGTGAAGCTTATGAGAAAGGTAAAATGGCAAAGTGTTATCCTACATCCCTACTTCCTTATATTGTGAACATGTGTGTATGATTATTGGTTCGATTATGCATATGGATGTATGTTGTCGTATTGGGAGACTTGTTGATATTATGATGATGCCTGGTGAATCTAGAGGAATATGTTGATATTATGATGATGTCCGATGAATTTGGAGGAATATATTGATATTATGATGATGCCCGATGAATTTGGAGGAAAATGTTGATATTATGATAAAGACCGGTGAATCTGGAGAAATATGCTGATATTATGATTATGCCCGGTGAATCTGAAGGATATGTCGATATCGTGATGATGCCCGATGAATTCGGAGGATATGTTGATGATATGATGATTCCCGGTGAATCCAGAAGAGTTAAGAACATTACGATGCGATGTGGGGAAAATTACTTATATGCATTGATATTTGTAAAGTTAGGTCGTGTGGGGCTAACCGCGTATGTGCTTGAGATATAAGGTCTCTCCTGGTAAATTTCTATTCATTTCTTGTTCCAAATCACTAAATAGGAGGTGTGACCTTTGTTGATGCTAATTAGAAAGAAGAGGAAATCTATGCCTAATATTTAGTTAAGACTTAGTGGTATGTGTAATCTTGCATAGAATCAAGGGCTAACCTAATATATCTACTTGACTTGAATAAGAGTTTATATTATGAAATCTTTCCTAGTAAAGTGACTTATGTGACAACTAGTTACTTCTAAAATATGTGATTACAATTTTAAGGCTAGAAACCTAGTAAACTAGTTGGTGGACTTTACTAGATTAAAATATGGAAACTAGTCCTTAAGGTTGTGACATGCTTAGTGATGGACCTAGGATTGCATGATGGTTAATTATATTATCTTCCAATATATGAGGTTGAGATGGCTTAATTGATGACTCATATCATGAAGATGCTAGCTAAAGAATGGCCTTATGATAGATGAATAACCTATAATATGGGTGGCTTGTAGTTTTCCCCAAATTGTGGCTATTAATTATAAGACTTGTAATCTATTGATTCATGGGAAATAAGGTTAACTAGTATGGACTTTACACGGTGTTTATCTAAGAATATTAGAATTAGTGACTGCACATCTATGCTATGGCCATATTGCTTTTGTTTATCTTAAATTATGGTATGGGTATTAGGATGTGGATTTTGTTAATGAGCCATGGAGGTATTTAGATACCCGCGGTTTCGGTCAATTGATAGAGTAGTTATGATTTATTATTTTATTGGTTGTAATCTTTTGGTGTACTCTCCGGCGTTATGGAAAACTGTGATGGGTTCTTGTTTGATATTATTTTTTGTACTCTCTAGTGGCATGGGATGTCATGATGAGTTCTTTGTTGTGCTCTCTTTCATATACTTTCCGGTGGTATGGGAGGTCGTGTTAAGTTCTTGTGTTTATGATTCTAAAGAAGGTTGATGATGATTATGGAAAGTATATGCTTTTCTATTGTGTATATGGATTTACGCTTTCGGAATGATACTCAATTATTATGATGAATATGGAATATATTTAGATAGTATGTCATGTTAGTGCTTTAGTAGTATAGATATTATTACAGTGGTATCAAATCAGATTTAGTTTCGATCCTATCCCTTGACTTTAAGATTATTGTCTTACTTTATATCGTCTTTACATTATATTTGAGCTCAGTCGGCCGATGATGTCTACTAAATACCCATGTTTTGGTACTCATACTACACTCTTGTACCTTTTTGGTGTAGATCCAGGTTCTAGTTGCTGCCGTTGAGCTAGTTCGTATAAGTTGACTATTCGGAGACAGGGTAATCTCTTGGTGATTGAGTTGCCCTCTTTCCCCTCTATCTTTATTTTTCTTTTGTTTTTGAGAAAAATGTATGAGATTATTTAATACATTTTAGACTTTGATATTGTAAACTTCTATGGTCAAGATTAGAAGCTCTTGTATTAATTCTATCAGGTCATGGGATAGGTATTTGAATATTGATGTTTAGTTGTGAAGTTTTGTTGTTATATCATGTTCACACATAGGGTCCACGTTGGATGTTCCTACTAGGTTAACCCATTACCGTAGCTCTGGGTTAAGGTATTGGTTTACCTATCGGTGGGGCAGGGTAGGTGCCATCACTACTCGGAAGTCGGGTCGTGACAAAAATTTTCCCTAAAATTCTATGAGTAGGAACCATCAACAACTTCTTTTTAAACCTAAACCATGCCTCGTTCAGTGTTTTAGAATGCAATTGCCTGAAATTAAAGATCTCCTCTTTCAATTGCAATATTCTTGAAAGAGGGAAAAATTGATCCAAGAACTATTTCTGTAACTCATTCCAAGTAGTAATGGACCCACGAGGTAGTTCCCCTAACTATATTGTCACTTTACCAGTTAGAAAGAATAGGAATAACCTGAGTCTCAAATCTTCTTGACCACCCTAAGTATGTTATATAAAGTGCAAATTCCAATAAAATTTATGATGTGTATGTTTGTGTCATCAATCGGCAAACCCATAAACACACCCTTCAGATTTAGCAGGTGAATTATAACTCGTGATAGAAAACTTTGTCTCCTGGGGCAACTTAGGAGGAATGATATCTCCTATATCTATGGGCTTAATATTGCCCAAGTAAACTTCTAGATCATCATATGCATGCAAGTACGGATAATATTGGAACACTTGAGCTCTCTCTCATATACTTTTGTTGAGTTTTCCTGGATAATCTTCTTCCTGTCTCTATCTCTCCTCCTAAGCTACGCATTGAGCAACCTTATTATCACTCCCCATATTTGTTTTTTCTAGTAGCTATGCAGTGGTTTCTGCAGTTGTCTCCTGAACACCATCAAAGGTGGTGTAGATAAGTCAATTGGATCATCGTGTTCTTACAATTCAATCGTAGGGTTCTTCCAAGCTTTAGAACAAGTGGGATTAACGGAATGCTTGACTCCTAGTACTTGAATTCACTGACATATGCCCCAATAAAAATAGAAAAGTTAAACCCAACAACCTCAACAAACTCTATAGTAAATCCATAACTATATTCCCTAACAATGATGCAAAAATTTGATGTCGCCCTAAACTACTCCTCCAAGAAGTATAATGCAGTTGATGTCAAATATAGTAACCCAATAGAGGTTGGGATCGAACCCATAGGGAATAGGCCGAATGTCTCTCACAAATCTGTTAAACTAGCCAAAATAATACAGGAAAGTAAATGGGGGGATTTATGTGAAAATGGAAAACTAGAAACAAGTCTTGATCTCTTTATTTGAAATTAATATGAGATGAAAACTAAGAGAGCATTCCCCCTGGATTTCTAGCTCCGTAGACTTATTATGCTCAGTCTTACTATCTCAATGCACTGTATGTAGAATCTGACAAGCTATGTATTACCAACTATCTTGTGAACGCCTTCGGAAAATTTCACTCTTTACCTTATGAGTCTCAAAGTGTCTCTTTGCTAACCATTATCTTTCATCCCAGTTCAACTATATCTTTTTGGGTGTAAAGTTGATTGAACAAGGGTTGGTAGCGTCGATTTACTCTCGTAATCTTATTTTTCTAATCTTTACCTCTCTTCTGAAGATGATCTCGAATATTGGTAGGTCCTAAACTTTCATGGTAGTTAAAAAGAAAAAGATCAAACAAGATCACAATACATGCATAAACACTAATTTAGAAGGACTTTACACTTCCTCTAGTTCATTATTCATCTTGGGTTACCACAATCCTAGTTAGGTGATTTAGCCACGATAGTTGCATGAATATCCATGGAATTCATAAAAGAAAGCATCAAAACAATATCACAATAATTGAAGAACAAAACCCAAAATCTCATATTAATAATCATCCAAATAGTTAAGAACAAAGGATTCCAAGACCGAAAGTCGAATCTTGAAATCACTATATGTTTGTGAATGTAATGAGTGAGCAAACTACTACAAAAACATCAAAAGGGTATTTATAGTTTACATCAAAACCCTAAAAATTCTAGCCAAAATGAAAAGGGAAAACTGGGTCGGTGGCCACTTACGGAACCTCTTATGGACCATTACTGGTATAGGTGGATGTTGTAAGTGACAAGAAAACTTCAGAGTTTCAGCATGCATAAGAACTTCACACACTATGGACAATAAGTAGCCTTGTCCTAAATTTCTGGTAATTCTTCAAACTTTAGAGCCTCAGAGCCTTGAAACTCTACTACCTACGTTGGCAATTACAGTAGTGTAAGTGGTACCCATGCACTGTAAGTAACCCTTCATCAATTTCAAGACAATCTTCAACTTTCAGGCTATCTGAACTTGCCAACTCTGAGAACTACAAGGCCACTTACGGTGGTCGTGTGTACTACCTATGGACCTTAGGTGGTCTCGTATGTGAGGTTTTCTACAATCTTCAACTCTTTTACTTCTTTTAAGCTCAAAAACCTAGTTTCCTGCAACAAAAGACACAAAAACACATTATATCTAACAAAACGGCCCTAAGTACTTGTATATTTTCTGGTTTTAAGCATCAAAAGTTCCATGAAACAATGGCACGTCACCACCAAATTAGTCTTATACTAAATTAGACTAATATCAACAGTTCAATTAAACTCCACCCAAGATCCAAATCTAGAAACTACTGGTACCTCAGTAATATCACAAGAGTTATAATCATACATAGGAACAAAACTAGTGTTGTCTTTTAGATCATGTTTCAAGATCTATTTAGAAATAAACTAGCAACGTTTAAGGCATACCTCAATAATACATACAACCAGAACAATTTGGTCTAGAGATTTTGTGTTCTCAGTATTGGTCAAGCATAACCTGTGGTGTTCCACAGAACACCAAAACTTTTTTGTAAAGTTTAATGAGGCCTTATTTATCTTAGCTCTGCCATCTACCTAGTAGACTTATTCATTATTGTCAGCAATAATTCCAACACACAATTTCAAATACATGAGTCTATCCACTTTCAATAGCTTTCTTACCACTCTCACAGTATCAACATCGGTAAGTATATTCTAATGTATTTTCAAGTGCCTGATAGGTAGGACCAAAGAGAAAATATTGAATAGTATGCTTAGATATGTTGACTTGGCCTTTATTTGTATTGATTTTAAGGTCGTTGTATAAGCAGTGTACAACTAACAAATGATAGTACAGATGTACACCACAAAACTTTGGTTGTACAATCAAATTTGTAGTGATCAAAATTCTATTTGCTCTCAAGCACCACATTTAACACAAATATTAGTGTTTCAAGTTATTAATAAAAACATCTCTTAACTTTTCCCTTGGCAGTTAGGGTAGAGTCTCAATAATAAATGGTTTGTGAACCCTTAACTTTTCATTAAAGGCTTTCATGAAGTTATTCATATTTACTACATTACGCTGCTAACCTTCTATCTTTATCTTTTGAAGATTGGGTCCTTCAATGAGTCTCGCTTTGAGATACAAAGTTATTGGACCCAGACAATTTACCCTAGATAGATCTTGATAACTCTTCTCGCTCTTCATACAAGGAAAGGGTCACTTGTGTGTATGCTTTAGGCTACAACATGGGCCCTTACTTTTGTTGTAACTTGGGATTTTTCTTGATCTTTAGTTTTTTCATAGTGGGTCAAGGCTCATGGTTTAGCTGGTACTTGTCAACTTGATACTCCTCCTCAAAACCATTAGACTCATCCACTTATTTGTGGTCCTTATGAGGGGGTGCTGATTTTCCAAACTTCTTAAATATGGGATTTAGAGGCATAGTACCTATAGGTAAGAATATTAGACCAAAGAAACAAAAGGAAAAAAAATATAAATTTTAGTATTTTGTGCAGTATTAACTAAATGAGCTAGTCTATGAGTCGTGGAAAGAAAACCATGGTTCATAACTCTCCTAGTGAATTTGAAGTGACAACTTGACAATTTAACCCATTTGGAATAAGGCATACAATGACTGTTGGTTTGAAACCATGACTCGTAATATGCTTCACACTTAAGAGTTCAGAACCAAGGAATTTGTCCCTTAATAGTATGAGCCACATTATAGTCCTTTGTATGAAATCATGACCCGTGGTATAGCTCATAAAGAAGGTTTCCAGTTCAGAAAATAAATATTTTCATTCACAATATTCAACACATCCAATATGATCATTAGAGCTGAAAATTAATGTAAATTCCTATCATTTTCACGTTTAACACACTCAAGGGTTACTCAGACCACCCATAATATCATGAATTATAATTATTGTAATTTCATTAGGGAAAACAATCCTCATGTCATTTCAAAGAAAAATTTTGTTAATTTTAATGTCTGCTAACACAAAGGGTAAGAACACCTTAGTCAACTAACTACCAAATGAACGATATAAATCCTATAAGTTTATCAGTTCATACTCAAATGATTCCTAACAACCCATTTCTCTAATTTTACAAAAGTAACACATAATTTCACACTGTAGTTCCTTGAATATACTTGAATACAACTATCTCAATAGGTTCTAGCTTAAACAACCATATATGAGCAGCTGTAGGTCAAGTAATTTCTATTTAAAATCTCAGTAAGGATGAAAATTAACTTCATAACTTATTATACTTGGTGAATTTTGAGGAAAATGTGGTGGATATAGTGCTAAAACAATGGGCACACATATATGAAGATGGAGTCGCGAGAAGTGTGAATGGTGCTATTGTTCTTGTCTTTTAGTGAAGAAAAAGGAGTTTGTGGTGTAGTTATGTTATTAATATAGTAATTAGAGCATAATAAGTGGATGAGATTGGGGAACATTTTAAGGTGACGTGGAAAAAGGAGTTATGAATTATTTAGGATTCAAAATGGAGAGTCAGTTGATGAATTAGGTTTTTCGGGTCAATTAGAGTGAAGCTGGGTCGGGTTGGCTACTTATTTTAATTTTGTGACTTCTTTGATCATGACCCCTTAGTACGGCTTAGGGTAAGTTACTAGGAATCATGAAGACCAGTTACACAGATTTAAAAATAAAAGAAAATTACCTGATATCCATGAGATCACAGTACGACCCATGGTGTAAAATTGTTTTTCATATAAGGTCCAAAGATAAGAGCTCCAACACACAAATCTATCCCAGTTACCACCGATGATGGAATGAACTATGGTTTAATATTACAATCTATACTAACATAATGGATTTCTAGTCCTAAAGGGTTTAATTTCAAGATAAACAAAATAATTGTTTCCATTACTAGTATTCTATAAGTACGGCTGGTAAAGACAAATATTAATGTAATTCCTCACATATGTAATTTTATACTAGTGACCACGTATGGGAAGACGAGTCATTTTTACAATCTATGACTCGTATGATGGGCTCATGGTTCCTGCATTGCAAAATTATTGCCTTATTTTTCTTTTTCAAGCCCATCCTACAAACTTCAACAAACACTAAACCAATACTAAAAATCAAAAGAAAGGTATAAAAAGGAAAAAAAGCCTTGGATTGCTTCTTATGAAATGCTTGATTTAACATCACAACATGACGTGGGAATCTTGATTAATTAGAATTTACCAAGATACCCCATAGGTTGCCTCTTATAAAGCACTTAATTAACTTTGTGGCATGATGTAGGTCACTTGATTACTCAAACTTCACCAAGGGGCCAAATATCAACTACGTACGTTCACCTTATCAGTTGTCCCAAAGTATTATTTCACACATTGACAATTTACCTTGAACCATTAAGGTTGATGATTCTCAAGTTCAATGGTACCATATTGGAACACACATACCACATGAAATGGTCCCAACCACTTAAACATTACCTTTCCAGGAAACAACCAAAGTCTTAAGCTAAACACAAGACCAAGTCACCTGGATTAAACTCTCACTTCTCAATCTTACAATCATGATACTTCTTTATTTTTTCATTTTAAAGTGTTGTACTCTCATAAGCTCCCATTCAGAACTCATCCAACTCATGCAATTGATCAAAACTCAAGTTAGAGGCCTTACTCCGATTCAAATTCAGCTTCTTAAGTGCCCATATACAATTGTACTAAAGATCAACTAGCAAATAACATGCTCTTCCAAATACAAGATGATAGGGAAACTGTAACGCCTCGAAACCTGGTCCTGGGATATCTCACGATGCTCAAGACTACGAGTATTCTTAAGCTAACCTTGTCTGCCTTCTACTAAATCTGAATTTCATAATAGCGGAAATATAGGTGTAAAATTACACTAAAAGCGGAAATCTGTCTGAACTAACTGAGAATATCTGAATCATAACATCTGAAATAATAGGTTTAACAGTCTGGACAATTAAAATAGAATAATCTGAATCATATTTAATAGTCTAACAAGCCTCTACTATTAATAACTAGAGAGCCACTGGGACACACCCCCAGCTAACTCGAACTGTCTGAAAAGAATATTGAATCATCTAAGTTGAAAATATGAATAAATATGTCCCCAAACTATGGGGACTCACAAGCTGTCTGGATGTATATGGAGATGCTTTGAATTACTCATACTACTGGAACTGAGCACCTAAACCTATATTATGAGACAATGTAGCACATAGACATATATGCGGATCAGTACATTGAGGATTTACTGAGTATATGGGGGTGAAATACATACGCAAAAATAGTATATCAATCATAATCAGCATGTGTAAAACAATGCATGCCAAATGTAAATGACGCACATAAGCTTGAGTAACTAAGAAACTAAAATCTATAATGATGAGTAGTAAATCATATTGAATAAATCTAGTAAGTCATAACATTTAGTTCTAAAAGTTGTGCTGGTGATCTTTCTATAAATTATATTATCTAAGTATAGAAAGGACTCACTTTTATATTTGAAATCTGGAAGCTCAAATCAGTGGCTAATATCTTTCTGTAAAGGATAATCTGAATAAAGTTGTGAGCCTTCACACTTAGTTTTCTAAAAGCGTTTCTATTATTCATTTCTATTAGTGTTACTCTTTCTGTAGGGAGGTTCTTCTAACATACATAAACCATGTGAACTAACATGGAGTCCAACGTCTTGTTACCCTAAGGGGGAAAACCTCACGATAGGGAGAGGTTTCATACTCTTGCCAAGGAGTATAACCTAATCTAAGTGATCACATCTGTATCTATCATCCATATAGAAATGGGAATAATCTAAATTTGTACCTACATAGGCTATGTAGTTCTGTGGAAAATAGGGCACGCTAATCCCACACATCCAACTCGGTGCTAAATAATACTCCCTTTTAATATTTATGCTCATTCCATTGGAAATCCACTTTAAAAGCTAGCATAAGGGTTATTATGAAACCAATTATGCATTTATCTGATTCAATCTTATGCAATTCAACTTATAAAACATTAGAAATCTCATAATCTTGTAATTAGAAATAATGGTTATGAACCCTAATTTAAAACTCATGTATAATAATTCAAAATCATATAAATTTGAAATAAAACCTTGGTTTTGGGAACAAGGATGAGAGAGGGTCCTTATTCATAAACCCCGCATACCTTAATTGATGAAATTTCTAAGAAAGCTTGAACTTGAATCTATATTTGAGCCTCTGAAGATGAACTCTTGGTTATCTTGATTTGGGAACCCTCAATTTGAGTTTTCTTGGAGAAACAATGGAGGAATTTGATTTCTTGAAGAGTAATCTTTGAGTTGTAGGGTTTTTCTTTGAGAGAGAATGGATGAAAATAAGCATAAAGTGCTTAGAACAGGCTTAATTCCTTATTTTTGATGAATTGGGGGCTTGGGAATTGACCAAAGTGCCTTTTTTAAACATTTGATCGAAACTGGAAATAATTATTTTTTTCAGATTTTACATGCCTCCGCGATGCGCCAATATCGTGGTGTCTCACTGGAAAAGGACGAGTGGGAACTGGAAGTTCAACGCAACGTGAAGCTATCGCGGTGCACTTCTAAAATTCCATTTGTTCCATCACCGCGATGCGCCACCATCGCGGTGAGCCACAAAAATTGACAACTAGGAAATTAGAACTCACTACGAGGAGAGCTTATCGCGGAGGTCCACTAGAAATTTACAATTGGAAATTTAACCCTCACCGAGATGCGGCGTTTGCCCAAATAGCGTACTACTTTACTTAAAATGCCATAACTTCTCTACCGAGTATCGAATTTAGACGAATTTAGTATCGATGGAAAGCTTATTCATTTTTCTACACAATGGAGGGTCTAGAACTGGAAAATTCCATACATAACAAAAGTTATTCTTATTTGAAGAAAACCCTTGACATTATAGGCGTGAAATTAAGCTTGGAAAAGTATGGGGTATTAACATATCACCCCCTTGGAAACATTCGTCCTCGAATGTGGATAGTTAAGCTGAAAATACTGAGGAATCGGAGGCTATAAGCTATCATGCACAAAAAAAATAATTGTATAACCGAATTGAAAACATACTGAGCTACTAAACTGATCTGTGAGTGCATAAATTTACATGAAGTTAGCTATATGGCTGGAAAAGAACTGAATAAAAGAAGACTATTATCTTTGGCTAAATCTTAGTTCCTGGAGAAGAGATGAGGGTACTTGGTATGCATGTCTTCTTTTGCTTCCCAAGTATCACCCTCAACGGACTGGTTTCACCACAGAACTTTGACCAAGGGAACTTCTTTATTCCCCAGTCTACGAATCTAACGGTCAAGAATCTCTACTGGAACTTCTTCGTATGAGAGGCTATTTTGAATATTTGTACTTTCTAGAGTAACTATAACGGCTAATTCTTACATGCACTTCTTCAACAAGGACACATGGAACATTGGATGAACTGAGGACAAGTCTTCGGGTAGCTTAAGCTCTACCTTTCCAACACAACTCAAAATCCAGAAGGGACCAAAATATCGGGGACTAAGCTTCCCTTTTTTGCCAAATCTCTTCAACCCCTTCATTGGTGAAACTTTCAAATACATAAGGTCATTAACCTTAAACTCAAGATCTCTTCTTCTTATGTCTACATAAGAATTTGATGACTCTGGGATGCTTTAAATCTTTCTTTAATCAACTGAACTTTCTCCATGGCGTCAAACACCATGTCTGTCCCAATCAAAGCGGCCTCACCCACTTCGAACCAACCAACTGGTGATCTACATCTCTGCCCACGAAGAGCTTCAAATGGACCCATCTGAATACTAGCATGATAATTGTTATTATAAGAAAACTTAATCAACGGTAAATAGTCATCCCAACTACCTTTGAAATCAAGAACACAAGTCCTCAATATGTCCTCTAGAGTCTGAATGGTTCTTCCTGCCTAACCATCTGTTTGTGAATGAAAAGACGAACTAAGATAAACTTGGGTACCAAGACCTTTCTTAAAGGCTTTCCAAAACTGGGATGTAAACTGAATACCCTTATCTGAGATGATACACAAAGGAACCCCATACAATCTAACCAACTCTATGATATACAACTTAGCATAATCTTCAGCGGTGTAAGATGTGTGAACTGGTAAGAAATGTTCTAACTTAGTCAATCTATCTACTATCACCCAAATCCAGTCATGTTGACAATATGAATGGTGCAATCCAGTCAGAAAGTCTATATTTACCTTTTCCTACTTCCAAGTGGGGATAATAAACTCCTGCAAAGAATCACCAGGTTTTTGGTGCTCTACCTTAACCTATTAACAAGTTGCACAGTTTGCTACAAACTCTGCTATAGCTTTATTCATTCCACTCCACCAATAGATTTCTCAGAAGTTAAGGTACATCTTGGTAGAACCTGGATGAATCAATAATGCACACCATTCACTTCTTCCATAATCTATTTCCTCAAATCATCAACACATGGTACACATAATCTACTCTGGTACCTCAACACACAATATCCCCTTTGGGAGAAAACCTCTACCTTTTGGTCTTTAACCGACTCCTTCAATTTGACCAAACTAGAGTCTTTATCTTGTTTCTCTTTCACTTCTGAAACTAGGGAAGATTTGGAATTACTCTGAACCCAAACATTCCTTTCTGCTGAATCAACCAATCTAACACCCAATCTAGCTAACCAGTGAACTTCCCGAACTAACTCTCTCTTATCATTCTCCATTGAGAAAAACTACCCATAGACAATCTAATAAGGGCGTTTTCCACTATATTAGCCTTTCTCGGATGATACAACACACACATATCATAATCCTTCAACAATTCTAACCAGCTTCTCTAAGGAAGATTTAACTCCCTCTGAGTAAACACGTACTGTAAACTTTTGTGATCTGTAAACATATCAATATGCACCTCATAAAGATAGTGCCTCCAAATTTTCAATGCAAACACAACAGCAGCTAACTTTAGATCATGGGTAGGGTAATTCGTTTTTTGATGCTTATGTTGTATAGAGGAATAGACTATGACCTTACCTCTTTGCAAAAAACACAACTCAAACCAACTCTAGAGGCATCATAATACACAACGAAACCATCTGTACCCTCAGTTAACGCTAAGACTGGGGTCGAGGTGAGTCGAGTCTTCAGATCCTGAAAACTCTTCTCACAGGAATCTGACCACTGAAACTTAACTTTCTTCTGGGTCAATCTAGACATAGGGTATGCAATAGAAGAAAAACCCTCAACAAAATATCTCTAATAGCCAGTTAAACTCAAGAAACTTCTGATGTCTCGCAGAGAGATAGGTCTGTGCCAATTTCTTGCTGCTTCTATCTTTTGGGGATCAACTCTAATACCCTCACTGGAAATAATATGATCAAGAAAAGCTACTGACCTTAGCCCAAATTCACATTTGCTGAATTTGGTAAACAACTGGTGATCTCTAAGAGTTTGCAATATCATTCTAAAGTGGTCTGCATGATCATCCTCACTACGAGAGTAGACAAGAATATCATCTATAAAGACTATGAAAAATATGTCCAAATACTATTTGAACACTCTATTCATCAAGTACATGAAGGATGCTGGGGCATTTGTTAGCCCGAAGAACATGACTAGAAACTCAAAATGACCATAACGGGTTCTGAAAGTTGTCTTTGGAATATTACATTCCTTTACTTTAAGTTGATGATAGCTGGATCTAAGGTCTATCTTTGAGAAATAAATTGTACCTTAGATCTAGTCAAATAAGTCATCAATTCTAGGAAGAGGATATTTGTTTTTGACTTTAATTTTATTCAGTTGATGATAGTCGATGCATATTCGCAAAGAACCATCTTTCTTTCGCTCGAATAGGATGTGAGCGCCCCATGGAGAAACACTAGGCCTTATGAAACCTTTTTCAAAGAGATATTTAAGCTTATATTTTAACTCTTTAAGCTCGACTGGATCCATACGGTATGGAGGAATAGAGATAGGCTGAGTATCTGGAAGAAGGTCAATGCTGAATTTTATTTCCCTATTGGGAGGTACCCCAGGCAAATCTTTGGGAAAGATATCAGGAAACTCATTGACTACTCTGAATGACTAAACTGTCGGAGTCTTATACTTAGAGTCTTTAACTCGAACTAGATGATAGATACACCCTTTGCAGATTAACTTTCTGTCATTAAGATAGGATATGAAATGACTCTTAGGAGATACTGAATTGCCTTCCCACTCAAAGACTGGCTCATCTGGAAACTTAAAATTCACTACTCGGGTGCGACAATCTATAGATGCATAACAGGAATAGAGCCAATCCATACCAAGAATAAGATCAAAGTCAACCATATCTAACTCTATTAGGTTTGCTAACATGATTTTATAAAGCACAGTGATAGGAAAGTTTCTATAGATCTGTTAAGCAAAAATGGACTCACCTATAGGGGTAGAAACAAAGAAGGGCTTAGGGATATTTTCATGATATATTTCAGAATTCACTGCAACTAGTGGGGTCACATAAAAGAAACTCGACCCGGGGTCTAACAACACATAAACATCAAGATGAAAGAAACAAAGCATACCAGTAATAACATCTCGGGAATCCTCCTACTCCTGATAGGATGGTAAAGCATAAAACCAACTCTGGCGCTGACCACCACCGGTACTGGATGATGCACCTTGAGGAAGGACTGGGCGACCTGGAGGAGCAGGTGCACTAGTAGACTAAGTTTGGGGACGAATATCTTTGTTCCCCTGCTTAGTATGCGGACACTCTCTAAATCCATGATCTAACTTACCAAAACCATACCAACCCTTCTTTCCCATCAAAAATTCACCAGGATAATTCTTACCATACTTAGCACATAGAGGATAACTGGGTCTTCCACTCACACTATTCTAAGATCTGGACATAAAAGACTTACTCTGTTGCTCCTATCTAGCTCTAGGAGTGGGAGCACTAGCTGAAGATAGGGTTGGCATAGATGAGCGATTCTAAAACTATGAACGATTTCCCCCTCCAGACCTAGCCTTGACAAACTCAAACTACCCTATTCTACCCTTAGTATTTCCCCTCTCTCTTCCTTTTAACTTCTCTGCCTTATTCTGCTGAGCATGAATTATCAATGTAGAATGATCCATGTCTCTAATAAGCATGGCAGTCCTATACTCCTTGACTACCAGGCTAGATACGCCAGTAACAAACTTACTCATACTTGCTCTAGGATTAGCCATTGTATCAGGGACATACTTAGACAACTGATTGAACATAAGGTAGTACTCCTTCACTATCATTGAGCCCAGCCTCAAGTTCACAAAATCCTCTATCTTGGCTTCTCTTATTTCACATGAAAAGAACCTGTCTAGAAATATATTCTGAAACACTTGCCAACTCATGGGACCTGCATTCTCACCTCTACCATTCTTCCACATTACTACCCAATCATATGCTACCTCCTTCAATCTATAGGATGCTAACTCCACACTTTTCTTTTCAAAAACATGCACATTCTGAGTGATCTTCTTCACCTTATCTAAATAAAGTTATGGGTCATCACTTGGTTTTGAACCAACGAACTCTGGAGAATTCATTCTCATAAAGTCATAAATTTTGGCTACTGCTAAATCACCATACTGCTGAAGTTGAACTGCAGCCTAATGGTTGCCCTGAACATTGGTAGTCACTGCCTGGGACAATGCCTGAAAGGCAGCTCAAAACTCTGCATGGGATATGTTCTCATTTAGAGGATCAGCGGGCAGGGGTGGCTGGTTATCATTTCTGCGAGTGTTAGCTAGACGAGGAGTCATATTCAACTATCACATAAGAGAATGAATTAAAAGTAGATAGAGATATTGTAAGCACAATAGATCATTAAAGAAAGAGATGATTTCCTAAAAATATCTCATAGCCTCTTACTCATAAATGTGGCATGCTTCACACCGATCATCTAGACTCTACGTAATATGGCTTGTCTGACTCCCTAGGACTCTTATAAACCTTAGGCTCGGATAACAAGTTCTTATCACCCCAAAACTTAGTCCCAGGATGTCACACAGTGCTCAAGACTACGAGTAGCCTTAAGCTAACCCTGTCTTCCTTCTACTAAGTCTGAATCTCATAATAGCAGAAATACGGTATAAAATTTTACTAAATGTAGAAATTTTTCTGAACTAACTGAGAATATCAGAATCATAACATCTGAAATAATATATTTAAGAATCTGGACAATCAAAACTGAATAATTTGAATCATATCTAGCAGTATGACAAACCTCTACTACTAATAACTACAAAGACACAGGGAAGCACCCCCGGTTGGCTCGAACTGTCTGAAAAGAATACTGAATCATCTAAGATGAAAATCTGAATAACTAAGCCCCCAAACTATGAGGAATCACCAACTCTCGTGATGTAGATGGAGATGCAAGAAATTACTCACGCTGCTGGAACTGAGCACCTGAACCTATATTATGAGACAACGTAGCACATAAACGTATATATGGATCAGTACTTTAAGGATGTACAGAGTATATGATGGTGAAATGTATACATAAAAATAGTATATCAATCAGCATCATCATTTGTAAAACAATGCATGCCAAATGTAAATGACTCACATAAGCTGGACTAACTGAGAAACTAAAATCTGTAATCATGAGTAGTAAAGCATATTGAATAAATCTAGTGAGTCATAACATTTAGTTCTAAAAGTTGTTCTAGTGATCTGTTTGTAAATCATGTTGTCTAAGTGTAGAAAGGACTCACTTTTATATCTAAAATCTAAAAGATAAAATCTATAGCTAATATCTTTCTATAAAGCACAATCTAAATAAAGTTGTGAACCTTTACACTTAGTTTTCTAAAATCTTTTTTGTTATTCATTTCTATTAGTATTACTCTTTCAGTAGGGAGGTTCTTAGAATCGATATAAACCCTGTGAGCTATCATGAAGTCCAACGTCTTATTCTTCTAAGGGAAAAACCACACGATAGGGAGAGGTGTCATACTCTTGCCAAGGAGTATAACCTAATCTAAGTGATCACATTTGTATCTATCATCCATATAGAAATAGGAATAATCTGTATCTGTACCTACGTTGGCTACGTAGTTCTGTTGAAGATAGGGCACGCTAATCTTACAATTCTAGATCGGTGCTAAATACTACTCCCTTTTAATATGTATGCTTATTCCATTGGAAATCCACTTTAAAAGCTAGTATAAGGGTTATTACGAAACCAATTATGCATTTATCTAATTCAATTTGCGAATAAAACTATTCTGATTTTTGAAATCTTTAATAAATCTATAAAATGGTTTTCAAATCTTATCTGAAGATCAAAAGATCAAGGCTTTCTGAAAATCTAAAAATAAACTGATCATCTGATGCTTAAAGCATAATCTTTCTTGAAATAATATTCAATCTAGGGATAATAACCCATGTATCAATCTCATGTCAAAACATCATAATAATCAAGCTTGGTAATGAAAACAATGATAGTTAATCTGAAAATCTGGAAGTTACTGCAATCGGCATGAAAATATGAAAATAGTCATGCAATTCAACTTCTAAAACACTTGAAATCTCATAATCTTGCAATTAGCAATAATGGGTATGAACCCTAATTTAAAAATCATGTATAATCATTCAAAATTATATAAATTTGATATAAAAACTTGGTTTTGGGAACAAGGATGAAAGAGGGTCCTTATTCATAAACCCCATATACCTTAATTCATGAAATTTCTAAGAAAGCTTGAACTTGAATCTCTACTTGAGCCTTTGAAGATGAACTCTTGGTTATCTTGATTTGGGAATCCTCAATTTTGAGTTTTCTTGGAACAACCATGGAGGAATTTGATTTCTTGAAGAGTAAGCTTTGAGCTCTAGGATTTTTCTTTAAGAGAGAATAGATGAAAAATACCATAAAGTGCTTAGAAATGGCTTAATTCCTTGTTTTGGATGAATTAGGGTCTTGGGAATTGTCCAAAGTGCCATTTTAAAATTTTGATCAAAACTGGAAACGGTTATTTTTTCCGATTTTACATGCCTCCATGATGCGCCACTATCGCGGTGGCTTACTGAAAAAGGACAACTGGGAACTGGAAGTTCAACACGAGGCAGAGCTATTGTGGTGCACTACTAAAATGTCAATTGGGCCATCACCGCGGCGCACCACCATTGCGGTGAGCCACTGGAAATTGACAACTCGAAAATTAGACCTCACCGCGATGTGAGCTTATCGTGGAGGTCCACTGGAAATTAAAAATTCAAAATTTGACCCTCACAGCGATGCGGCGTTTGCCCAGATAGTGCACTGCTTTACTAAAAATGCCATAACTTTTCAACCGAGTATCAGATTTAGGCGAATTTGGTATCGATGGAAAGCTTATACAATTTTCTACAAAATGGAGGCTCTAGAACTGGAAAATTCCATACATAACAAAAGATATTCATCTTCGAAGCAAACCCTTTACATTCTAGGAGTAAAATTAAGCTAGGAAAAGTACGGGGTATTACAGAAACATACCTATATAGGTCTTGAAGGAAGTCTGGTATGCCCATAGGGTGTCATCTAACTTTCTGGACCTATTAGTTCTATTTTATTCAAGGTATTTGCAACAATTATCTTTATCTCCCTATTAGAGACCTCAACCTACCCATTAGATTATGTAAACTAAGGTGTTTCCACCCTATGATTTACAACATACTTCTCAAGCAGGGTTTGAATCAATCTATTACTAAAATGAGAGCCTCCACCATTAATGATTTCCCTTAGCATACCAAACCACAAAATATACTGCACTTCAAGAATGTTGTGACACTCTTGCCAACATTATTAGGGAGCACAACCACCTACCCGCACTTGGAATATTGTCAATATCAACAAGTATTTATTTTATCCCATTCAAACTCATAAACAAACCCATGAAGTCAATACCCTAAATATCAAACAACTAATCATAAGAATAGGGGTGAGAAGTAACTCATACTTCCTTGATATTCCCCTTGCCTTTGGTATTGATTGCATGCCCTTACATAATCATGAGCATCTTGATTAATTGTTGGCCAATAGTACCCCTATTGCAAAATCTTATGCGCTATTTAGATGCCACTATGATGACCCTTGATTGAGGACGAGTGACAAGCCTCTAAAATCTCATCATCTCTGCTTAAGGAACACACCTTCAAATTGTATTATCAGCACAAATTAGGAAAAATATATTTCATTCCAAAATAGTTTTTGCACATTAGAATGAATCGTCCTTCATTGATTAAAGACAACTCTATAGGAATCACATAACTTACCAAAGAATTGGAAAAATAGGTGAACCATGGAATCAAATCTTATGATTCATCTAATACGTTTTTATATGTAAAAGTGTTATTAATGTAAATCTCATCTTCCAATTTCAACGTTGCCTCTTCCTCAAGTAAAGATAAGTGACCAACCACATAATTTTTAGTATCATTTTGATCATTGATGTCATGACCTAATTCCTCAAGTCATGATGGCGCCTACCATAACCCACCAGTAGGAGAGCCAACCCATAGTCTGGAACGGCTAGTAACGTACTACTCAATAATATAAGGAAAAGAATATGGAATATATGGGTTAAAGATCAATACATAGAAGAATCCCAAAACCCAGTGGTATCAGTACAAGAGCTTCTAATATCATAAAAGTACAAGTGATATATCAAGAATTATACAATGATACAACTTGTCTCTGAATATAACTTAGTGACTAGCCTAATACATAAGAGAGAGATAAGTAATACTCCAAATGTTACGAGCTCACTCTAAGTCTCCAAACCAAGGCTGCTCTGCAGGATGCACAAATCAACGGTGATAACTCGTACTATAATCTGCAGGCTGTAGAAGTGTAATATGAGTACCAAACGAATGGTACTCAGTTTGCAACTACCAATTGAGCTCCAAATATAAAACATATATACATAACATATAAATAGAATGGAAACTACACCCAAGAGTCCATAAATCATATAATAAGTCAATGAGAATAATAAGGGAATAATATCATATTTATATCCAAATGTCTAACATAATAAGAATAAGGAATTATCAGGGTGAACTATCTTATTCCAGCTACATTGAACATACATCAATACTATATCATATATCCCATGTCAATATACGAACAAAGAGAGAAATAAAGACATAATGTAATATACAAGGTGAAGTAAAGACTATATTAAATTAACAATGAAGGATGGGATATACGGTAGTACCATGGCTTCATATAGCTAGATATTTTTATATAGATATATATATTTATATAAACATGAGGTCATCTCAACAGTAACCTATATCATTATATTCTCATTTAAGACCTCATTAGACTACTTATTGGTATTTAAATACTATCATACTCAGGGTTTCTAATCCACATGGCTAGACATGAGATATCATGCAGAATAATGCAATCATAAGATAGGAGAGGCCAAAGATGTACCTAAAATCCTGATGCTAGATCAATAAGCAATTTTTCATAAGCTAGCCATAATAAAGATCATAACAATGATAATAACAATATCAATAACAGTGTGAATAACCAGCTACTCCAAAAAATCAAATACCTAACTGAGCCTACGTGTATCCCCACTGCCCCACACTCGGAAGGTTCAATTAACATACAATAACACAAGGCATATTCTTCACCCGTATCTTTGCAACTGTCCCATACCGACTGATAGACATAGGTGTATACTGGTGATAGGTGATGCGCATGTAAGAAAGAATACAAAGTACATAATACATATCATATCTCATCATAATTGTCCTTATCAGGACTATCATTATCGTAATCAACCTCTGGCCTTTTCGGATATCAACATATCATCAATAGTATTCTCCGCCCTTGTCGGGTATCAAAATATCATCAATGTATCCTTCGGCTTGCCTAGTATCAACATATCATCAATAGGTCTTCCGGCCTTTTTGGGTATCAACATCATCACACTAGTATCCTTCGGCATTGCCAGGTATCAATATCATCACAATAGTATCCTCTGGCCTAGCTAGGTATTAATAGTATCCTCTGGCCTTGCCGAGTGTCAATAGAATCTCAATTACCATTACCTAATAAGATACACTAAAATACTCATAATCATCGACATATCACCATAGAATATCAATCTAGTCAATACTTCCAAACTACTCGTTATTAGTTCGCCAATACATTATTATAAAATCACTAGTTTGTTAGTCATCATATAACCTCTAGTTATTAGCCTAAATCATTCTTAACATAATCCTTATCTATAGGATAATAACTAACCATTATTCATCTACTAGTCAACATCTAACATATAGTGAAAGATCATCATTAAAGCAAAACCATCATTTATCCTCCATTCATTGTTATCAATAAATCATCCTATATCCATTAATCATTACTAGACAACACATTACTACTTGTCGTCTAACCATCTTTTATTAACTAACACCATTCATTAACTAACCATCGTTATCTACCTTGCTTAAACTAAGCAGGATTCATTAACTAATACATTAGCTTTCTAGCCATCAAGTTGTATAGTCCCCTAATAGACAACTAGTTACCACATAGCTTAACCATCTAACAAGAAGAGCAGTCATAAGATCACATTTCGGCTTATAATTACATCATTTGGAATGGAAAATAATTATGAACATACGAAATCTATGCATGCCATCACCATTATTCAACAAGGGGGATAATAAGCATCATACAACATCTTCCTCCGTCCCATACCGGAGAGATGAATATACATTCATATAAATATTTATATTCATAAACTATAATCACATCATTTATAATGACAAACATTTCTCGGCTATTGCATAAATTTCATAACACGACCTTTGGCCCATTAATTTATGCAGAATAATCTCAACATCATAATCATGGCCCTAGGTCCATGCACGTATCCGAGACTCATATCAATAACTATATTTATAAGTCATAGCATACCTTTAATAATCTCACATATAAAAGGCATCTCACATATAGGAGGCATAATATTAATAAATATGTTATCATCTCTCTCACAAGTGGCATCTCACAGCTAGGAGGCATTATATAGATAGATATGCAATTATCTATAGTATATCATAGATCAATAGGACATACGTCAAGACAACGAGGAATATCGCTTCTCTAGACCAATTTACATATCCAAAAGTATCATCGTCTCTATAGGTCCAACAATTATGACTAAAGGAAATAGCATCTCTATAGGCCAATCATCAAGTCTAAGAGGAAATAGCATCTCTATAGCCACATAATGATCTAGGAGGAATATCATCTCTAAATGCCCAATATCACTTCCACAAGTAGTATCATAACCATAACTCAAGAGCCACAATCTGGAAACATCAATACAAGTTACCAAGTTATGAAGTAACCTTATTCTAAGGTTTACTAGCCTCATCTATGTCTAACATCCATAACTAAGTCCATAAGACTTAACATAAGCTTAGGGCTAAGTAAGCCGAATGATCCCACTTTAAATTCAAAATTTCAATAATTAAACGTACTATGCCCCAAACTAGGCTAAGGTATCTAGTTATTCCTCTAGATGTCAAGCAAGCCATATTCAAGCCTAAGATAGTAACTTTGAATAAAAATAAGGGTATTTAAGTCAATTCTACCAAACTTACGGTTCTAAAACTATCACACTAGCCCAATATGGCTAAATATACAAATCAAGCTTCAAATGCTAAAACCATATACCAAGCATAGCATTATATCATATCCATGCTACAAATTTACCCAAACTAGGAAGAAATCAATACGATTCTACAAGGGTATTAAGTAATTCAACCTACGGGTCAAAATCCCAATCTAATCCCTAAACTTATATGTATATTCAATACTAAGTTACTCTATCCAATATCAATCTTAACATTTACATTCACATGCAATATATATCATATATCATCCATGCAGAAGGGTAGACAGAAGCCTACCTCAAAGCCGAACTGCAAAATCTCAAATCATGCACTGTACGTTTGTCTTTACTTTTCAATCGTCAAAATGCCATCACACTAACAAAGCCATAATCTACTCATCAATACGTGTCTAATGATGCCCATATTGCACTATTGTGCTTCGGGTCCAAAAATGACACCAAAAAATCAAGTGGATTCCATATACGGAAAACGAGTTTCCGAGACCAATCCAATGATCACACATGAACAAGGAATCATAACCCTTAAAGAATGGGTGAAAACTAAGCATACATTAGGCTAAAATCAATCCCTAAGATAAATAGGGGTTTTGGGTCCAATCTAAGAAATTCAAGCCTGAATTCAAGAAATTTGTACCTTAATCTTGAAGATAATCGTGATAAAAGATGATAATTAACCTCCCAAGTCACCACCCATGACCAATTTTGAGTTGCTACACTCCTTTTGGTGCTTCTAGGTCTAAATGGTGAAGGGGAAATGGTCCAAAGGTATCTTGGGACCTGTATATAGCCCCTAGAGGCTCTCAGGAGTCACTATCATGGTCATATGGGCTTCGATCGCACTCCCGCGATCGAACAATCTTGGTCGCGATCGCGGTTGCACCAGATGACAACAAACTCATTTTTATGTTTTTGACCCTCCGAACTCATTCAGAATCCAAATAACATGATCCAATAGTGAATTTTGAGTGTAAACAACATATCAAAGTTATTGGAATCATCAAAACTTTCATTGGAGATTGTTTAGTATGAAAAGTTGGGCCCACACCTAAACTTTCATCATTTTTCATAAATTCTGCTTAATAGCCCGAAATAAGTTTGGGAGCCTTGAGTCCCGAACCAAGGGTCTCCATACCCTAAAATCGACATTCCAAACGTGATGGCGAAGTTGAATTTGTAATCTGAGGCTGTTTCACCCAAATGTGGATCCCACACCCATTTCTTCCAATTTTCAACTTTTCGACCAATAGGTCGAAATGAGCTCGGGTTCAGTGGGACCCAAACCAAAGATCTACCAAGACTAAAATTTAAATTCTGAATCTGCTGGCGCACTCGAATTTTTCATCCGAGATTGTTTTGCTATAGTTTTTGCTCGATGGCCATTTGGAACCATCGAAGACTTTTAAATAGGAAATTGGCCCTAAAAACCAAATAAACTGACTGGTAACCGAACCGTCAGTCCCAGCAAGTCATAGATAACTTGGGGAAGCTATGGAGAAGCTCAAACATGAAGATAAGAATAACTATGGAAAATGACCTGAAGGGTCATTACAACATCCACTGCTAAAAGGACTTTCGTCCCCGAAAGTCAACGAATAGAAAGAATCTCAAAAGCTTGAAAGTATGAGGTACTGGGATCATATGCTCCAAGCACAACTTCCTAAGTAGCCTTAATGGAAA
Source organism: Capsicum pubescens (assembly GCA_030864215.1). Lineage (NCBI taxonomy): Eukaryota > Viridiplantae > Streptophyta > Magnoliopsida > Solanales > Solanaceae > Capsicum > Capsicum pubescens. The sequence continues at coordinate 117,533,500 of CM061546.1, forward strand.
GAAAACACTTCTAAGGGATTTTTCCATAGGTCCCTTTTTCAACCAATACTCATAGTCTACTTCCAAAATATCCAACTCAACTTAACTGCTAACTGGCCTCCAACTGAACTGGAAAGGCTGATGCATGCACATCTGAATCACATCATGATGATACCATCTCTATATCCATATAAATCAAAAAAGACTCATCCAAGACAAAAGGAAACCAAGATATAAGTCGTAAAACCAACTCCAAACCCAAAAATAACCTTCCTTAACCATTTTACACATGCTATCAACTCCAAACCAGGAGGAAAATCACCTAAGTTTTATCTATTCCATCTCATCATGGAGAAATCAGAGAACTAAAGTTGGTTCACTGAAAATCCATAAGGAAAACATGAGAATAAGCTTATAAGGCATTATTTGGGCATACAAATGGAGATAATCAAGGAATGCAATCCATGCCAATGTTGCAACCAGTCCAAATGAAATCAAACTAAAATTTTGAAATCTAAGGTATTACTACACATCACTAAATATCCGACTCCAGGATGTCTTCTCTATAACGAATTAAGCCATACTGAATCCAACTTGAGAATATTACTCCTACTTAGTAAATCATCCAAAATTCCCAAATTAAATTAAAACTCAAGGTCAAAACTGAAGTAACCAATACGGAACCCATGGGCTATAATTTGAACACTTATCAACTATAATCCAACCAAAGTCTAGAAGATCAAATAGGCAACCACGAAGTAGGCTCAACCAGACTATAAATGAAACCTGAACAAGGACAAGTCTAAAATAAAAGCTACATACAAGCTCTACAACACCAAGCTAAAAATTCAATATCAAGGATGAATATCTCGATCTAAATTATCTAAATCAAAACTAAAAACAAGTAGGCATTAATACTCCAAATCTATCAAACTTCCAAATTACCATTCTAAGGAGTCAAAATCCAAAATTGGGACAATAAGGCTATATCAATGTCAACTATCTCAAATCAACTCTAGTATCCAAATCTGACATATCCGAGATAAACCATACCAATCCATAGTCTACACATATCTAGAGAGTAAAATCAATGCAAGAATAATCACTGACTGATAATCACAAGCAACCAACTCTATATCGACAAGAGGGAACAGGATATAGTTGCAAAATAGAAATCATGCCAAAGGAAAAATGACTGGCTGAAAATACATATAATCCTACCCCATATCCGCTGGAGTGAAAGAACTATCCAAACATACTCAAAACTTCTCAAGACCTAAAACCACACCAGTGAAGGCAAACACTTTAGCAACTAGGAGAAAATCAATTTAAACCAGAAACTAACCAATACAATGCCCCATCTAGGCAAAGAAATAGCCTTCAACATATATCATCAAGAAAAATCACTCCACCAAGCCTCACTAGGCCAAACAAACACTGAAATAGGGATTTCCTGAATCCACCTAAGAACCATATCATCAAAGAAGAAATACTAATCTCAAAGTGAAGGTCAAAGTTGAGACAACCACCAGAGTATCAACAACTCAAGCTAAAGAATTTCTAATTTTCCAACTTAAGAAGTGATCACAGGAAAGGCCACGTGCCTCTATATTTCCAACTCTTCTAGATAAAACCATATCACAATAACAAAAGAGTATCCAATCTCCACACTAACATCAAGGCAATCCATCACAAGAGAACGAACCCAACTTACCTGTTAAATGAATCCATGACATCTTAACATCAACATCAAATCGTTAACCATAAATAAAAAATAGATCTTAAACTAGTCCATCTCACAAACGGGTCATATTAGAAGGGATAGCAGAAATAAAATCCTTCAATAACAGTGAGGCAAGTCTAAGGATCTCTAACTAAAAAATAGGCCACATAATTAAATTGCCAACTCAAAATCCACAAAAACCATAGAAGGTCATCTTACTTTTGATACTATAATACATCCCCGAAATTAATCTAATACAGCAAACCAAGAGGGAACACAGTCAACCTCGCCGCGCTAGGGGAATGAAATCATCATAAAGGGCTATATCTACTCAAGCCACCAAATAATATCACATGAAAATAAAATTCTAACTAGATTACACTAGTCTATACAGCTACCCAACGAGAATCAAATTCATTATGTAACAATATTAAGTTATAATATCAAATAATATCAATAATTTCACACAGTGGTAGCAATAGAAACATCAATATCAATATCAACATACTGAACAGGCGATACCAAAATGAACATCAATATCATGTACTACTCAACGGCCATAATAGGGCTATTATGCAAAGATAAATGGGATTCTAACCCAAAACTACACCCATAGGGGGAAAACATCAATATAGATCTACTCCATCCACTACTAAAAGAAATAAACCTTGGAGTAGTAACATAATCATGAATTCAACAATAAAGCACATAATGACCGATATAAATTCATCAAGGCATATAATTACTAATGGGTATGAAAACCCCAATACACATAATAAGAGATAAATATGAGAAGTAAAAACACACCAATCTTGGAAACATTCGTAGTCACATTACTAACGCACATAGGAAAAATAAATCTGAACCGGTGTAAATCGGATCAACTAAGGCGCATAGCACACCATTTATAACTGAAGATGCCACAATATCACGAGCTGATCTAAATGAGCTAAATAACTAGAATTAATGTCAGGGATACTCCCTATACTAGTAGTCGGTCTCTCTCTAGTCGTAGCATTTCCTGAAGCATCAATATGGAGAGAACACAAACTAAGAGAAATGGATGGCCAACTGGCGCTGAGAGAAATCTGCAAATTTATGTCCAAACTTCCTATATCATAACCTATTTAAGGAACTCTAGGCTGGCATGGAATACATTCTAACTCTAGATGATCACTTATCTCATACCAGGGGCATTCTCAGAACCAGTGTCTCATCACAACACAACTAAACTAAGAATCTAGAATACTTTGAGATACCACCCTCATAATCCAGAATGGTCACCATGGATTGAAGAACCATACCACACTCCACAAATCTGATGGGGACTCAGTCAAAATCTTATTATGTTGTCGTTGAATATCTTTGATATCCACCACTGACTCTCTAGTCCTATGATGTGCTAAAATTCTGGAAATATGTATTTGAGTCTTATCCATATCTATCGACAATATCGCATCGTCCTTTGGGGATAGAATAAATTCAAATAATGAGTTCAAGTTTCATAGGAATGCAAACACACGATAAGGAGTCATGAAGTGAATTTCCTAAAATATCATTGTAGCCTCCCGAAGATAGGTTACAAATGTCTCTGCAGAACTCTACTAACACTTAGCTCTTGTTATAATATACTGATGAAACCTAGGTTATGATACCAATTTTTCATGACCCGATTCCTCAATTCATGATGGATCCAATAATAACCCACCAGTAGGAAAGCCAACCCTTAGTTCGGAATCGCTAGGAATGAACTACTCAATAATATAAGGAAAAAAATATAGAATATAGGGATTAAAGATCTATACATAGAAGAAACTTAAAACCCGGTGGTATCAGTATAAGATAATCTAATATCATAAAATTAAAAAAGTGATATATCAAGAATTATACAATGACACAACTTGTCTCTGAATACAACTTAGAGACTAGTCTAATACATAAGAGAGAGATAAGTAATACTCTGAACATCAAGATCTCACTCTAAGATTTTGAACCAGGGATACTCCATAAGATGAATAAATCAGTGACGATAACCCGTACTATATTCTGCAGGCTGTAAAAGTGTAGTATGAGTACCAAATGAATGGTACCTAGTAGGAAATTGCGAACTGAGCTAAAAAGATAAAGAAAATATACACAACATATAAACAGAATGAAAACTACACCAAAGAGTCCATAAATCATATAATAAGTCAATGAGAATAATAAGGGAATACTATCATATTTATATCTAAGTGTCTAACATAATAAAACTAAGGAAGTATTAGGGTGAACTATCTTATTCCAACTACATTCAACATATGTCAATGATATGCCATATATCCCTTGTCAATATACGAATAAAGAGAGAAAGAAAGATATATAGTAATATACAAGGCGAAGTAATGACTATATTAAATGAACAATGAAGGAAAGGATATACAATAGTACTATAACTTAATATAGCAAGATATTTATATACATATAAACATGAGGTAATCTCAATCATAACCTATACCATTATATTCTCATTTAAGATTTCATTATAACACTTATCGGTATTTAAATACTATCATACTCGGGGTTTCTAATCCACATGGCTTGACATGAAATAATCGTACATAGTAATGCAATCATAAGATAGGAGATGTCGAAGATGTACCTCAAATCCTAATGCCAAATCAATGACCAATCTGTCATTAGCTAGACATAATAGTGATCATAACAATGTTAACGACAATATTAATAATAGCATAAATAACCGGCTACTCCTGACAATCAAATACTTGGCTGAGCCTATACGTACCCTCACCGCACCAGATTCAAAAGGTTCAATCAACATACAACAACATAAGTCATATTTTTCACCCATATCTATGCAACTATCCCATACCAACTGATATACATAGGTACATACTGGTGATAGGTGATGCACATGTAGGAATGAATGCAAAGTACATAATCAATACCATATCTCATCATAACTATCCTTATCAGGACTATCATCATCGTAATCAACCTTTGACCTTGTTGGATATCAACATATCATCAATAGTATCCTATGGCTTTACCGGGTATCAACATATCATCACTATATACTTCGACCTTGTTGGGTATCAACATATTATCAATAGATCCTCCAAACTTGTTTGGTATCAAAATCATCACACTAGTATCCTACGGCCTTACCGGGTATCAATATCAATACAATAGTATCCTCTGGCCTTGCTGGGTATTAATAGAATCACAATAGTATTCTCTGGATTTTTCAGGTATCAATAGAATCAAAATTACCATTACCGAATAAGATACACTAAAATACTCATAATCATAGACATATCACCATAGAATATCTATCTAGTCAATACTTCCCAACTACTCATTATTAGTTAGCCAACACTTGTTATTATATAATCACTAGTTCTCTAGTCATCACATAACCTCTAGTTATTAACCTAAACCTTTCCTAACATAATCCTTATCCATGGGATAAAAACTAACCACTATTTATTTACAAGTTAATATCTAACATTTAGTCAAGGATCATCATTAGACCAAAACCATCATTTATCCTTTATTCATTATTATTAACAAATAATCCTATATTCGTTAATCATTACTAGACAACACATTACTACTTGTTGCCTAACCATCTTTTATTAACTGACACCATTCATTAACTAACATCGTTAGCTACCACGCTTCAAATAAGAAAGATTTATTAACTAATACATTAGCTTCCTAGCCATCAAGTTCGATAGTCCTATAATAGACAACTAGTTACCACATAGCTTAACGATCTAACAAGAACAATAGTCATAAGATCACATCTCAGTTTATTGTTAAATCATTTGGAATGGTAAATAATCATGAACGTAAAAATCTATGCAAGCCATCACCAATATTCAATCAGGGGATAATAAGCATCATACAACCTCTTCCTCCATCCCATAATAGAGAGATGAGTATACAATCTTATAAATACTTATATTCATAAACTGTAATCACATCATTTCTAATGAAAAATACTTCTAGGCTATTGCATCAATTTCATAACATGACCTTTGGCGCATTAATTTATCCATAATAATCACAATATCATAATCACGGCCTTAGGCCTATGCACGTATCTGGGACTTTTATCAATAACCATATTTATAAGTCATAGCATACCTCTAATCATCTCACATATAGGAGGCATCTCACATATAAGAGGCATAATATCAATAAATAAGTTATCATATCTCTCACAAGAGGCATCTCACATCTAGGAGGCATAATATAGATATAAACATAATTGTCTATAGGATATCATATATCAATAGGTCATACATCATGATAATGAGGAATATTGCTTCTCTAGGACAATTTACATATCCAAAAGGATCATGTCTTTATAGGCCCAACAATTATGACTAAAGGAAATAACATCTCTATTGGTCAATCATCAAGTGTAAGAGAAAATAGCATATCTATAGGCCACATAATGTATCTATGAGGAAAAACATCTCTAAATGCCCAATATCACTTCCACAAGTAGTATCATAACCATAACTCAAAAGCCATAATCTGGAAATATCAACACAAGTTACCAAGTTATGAAGTAACCTTATTCAATGGTTTTCTAGCCTCATTTATGTCTAACATCCACAACTAACTCCACAAAACATAACATAAGCTTATGCCTAAGTGGGTCGCACAATCCCACTTCAAATCCATAATTTCCATAATTAGGCGTACTATGTCCCAAACTAGGCTAAGGTATCTAGTTATTCTTCTAGATGTCAAGTAAGCCATATTCAAGACTAAGATAGTAACTTTAACTAGAAACAAGGGTACTCAAGTCAACTCTACCAAACTTACGATTCCAAAACTATCACACTAGCCAATATATCTAAATATACAAATCATGCTTCAAATGCTAAAACCATATTCCAAGCATAGCATTAAATCATATCCATGCTACAAATTTACCCAAACTAGGGATAAGTTAATAGGATTCTATAAGGGTATTAAGTAATTCAACCTACGTGTCAAAACCCCCATCTTATCCCTAAAATTTTATGTATATTCAATACTAAGTCATTCTATTTAATATCAATCTTAACACTCACATTCACATGCAAAATATCTCATACATCATCCATGAAGAAGAGTAAACAAAAGCCTACCTCAAAGCCAAACCATAAAATCCCAAATCATGAACGATACGCTCATCTTCACTTTACAATCTTCAAAATGCCATCACATTAACAAAGCCATAACTACTCATCAATATGAGTCTAACGATACCCATATTGCACTATTGTTCTTCGTGTCTAAAAATGACACCAAAAACCCATGTGGGTCCTACATTCGTAAACCGAGTTTTGGAAACCAACCTAATGTTCGCCAATGTGTAAGGAATCATAACCCTAAAAGAATAGGTGAAAACTAAGCATACATTCGGCTAAAATCAAACCCTAAGATAAATTGGGGTATTGGGTCCAAACTATGAAATTCAAGCATGAATTTAAGGAATTCTTACCTTAATCTTAAAGATAATCACGATACAAAATGATAATTAAGCTCCAAAGTCACCCCCCCCCCCCATGACCAATTTTGAGTCATTATACTCATTTTGGGTCTTTTAGGTCTAAATGGTGAAGGGAAAATGGTCGAAACGCGTCTTGGGACCTTTATATAGCCCCTACAGGTTCTCAGGTACCTCTATCACGGTCATACGCGCTATGATTGTGCTCCCACGATCGCATAATCTTGGCCGAGATCGTTGTTGCACCAGATGACAGCAAATTTATTTTTGAGTTTTAACCCTTCTAACTCATCCAAAATTCAAATATCATGATAAAATAGTGAATTTGGAGCCTAAACAACATTTCAAATCCATTAGAATCATCAAAAATTTCATTGGGGATTGTTTAGGATGAAAAGTGGGGCCCACACTAAACTTTTGTTATTTTTCATAAATTCCGCTCAATAGCCCAAAATAAGTTTTGGAGCCTTGAGACCTGAACAAAGGGTCTACCTACCATAAAATTGGCATTTCATACATGATGGAAAAGCTGTATTTACAATCTAAGGCCATTTCAACCAAAAATAGTCCACACATATTCCTTCTAATTTTTAACTTTCCGATCAATAGGTCAAAATGAGTTCGGGTGCAGTGGGACCTAAACCAAAGGTCTACATATACTAAAATTGATATTTTGGATCTACTGGCACAGTTAAAATTTTCATTTGAAGATCGTTTTGCTGAAGTTTTCACTCGGTGGCCATTTAGAACCAACGAAGACTTTTAAATATGGAATTAGCTCTAAAAATCAATCGAACTGCCTGGTAACATAACCGTAAGTCCCATCAAGTCATAAATAACTTGGGGTAGCTATGGAGAAGTTCAAACGGTGAAGATAAGAATAAATATGGAAAATGACCTGAAGGATCATTATAATTGACCTCAAAGTCAAATTTTTGTAATAGAAGTACCCATCAAATAAATATAGGCTTCGCATATTTCTTTTTCATTCGGTACTTACGAGCTATGTGGTCAATGTACAATCACCTTTGTGCTAGTAAAATAAGCTCTAAACTTTTCAAATGCAAAAAATGCAGCAAGCAACTCTTGTTCCGTCATAGTATAATTTTTTTGAGTTGGATTAAGTGCTTTGCTAGCATAATAGATAGGACGAAAAATATTTTTACACCTTTGGACTATGACTTATCCTAGTGCCACTCTGCTAGAATAACACATAATTTTAAAAGTCATGGACTAGTCGGGCACAACAATAATAATATCCAAGATTAACGTTTTAGGCACTCAGATGCCTTTAGACACACATCGTCAAACACGAACATCACCTCTTTCTCTAATAACTTTCACAAAGTGAATGCAATCTTAGATAAATTCTTACGAACCTATGATAAAATCTAGCATGACCCAAAACTTCAACAGCATTTACATAAATTTAGTGACCTATAAAATATTTCATTGAGATGGTCATTGGTAATTTTATGGTTGGTGCATTATTTTATATTCTTATTGAACCTCAACAAGGCTTCGTGCAAAGATTCTCTAGGAAGATATCAGAAGTTATTGGTCTCATCTCATAACTACAATATCCTATAAGGTGGGAAAATTACTCTAGAAAAGCAGCCTTTAATTCTCTCTAGTTTGTTGAAGTCATCTGGAAGCTTAGTCAACCATACTGTTGTTTCCTCTTAAAGTGAAAGGGGAAACAATCATAGATGATCACATATTGACTTACTCCTAGAAGATGATTTAATCTTTAGATTTCTACGTAGTTCATCAATCAGAGGTTTGGATCATCTCCTGCAGCACCTCTAAATATGATTTTAAGATTCAGTAGTTGGATTATGGTACTAGAAATTTCAAAATTGAGGCTAGGATATAAAGTAAGAGGGAAAATGACACCAGTAACACCTAATCCATCAAGATCAACAGCATCAGCATTTCTAAGATCATCATATGCAATAACTTATCTCTGGCGATAGTTTCTGGCTCGATTTCACTATTGAGAAATTACATCATTAGCAGTATTCATAATGTTTTCTTAATTAAAAAGAGATGCATCAGTTGCAGTATGTCAATCTATATCATCGTGGAAAGATGACACTTTTTGTTTGAGTTTGTAAGCATTCACCATTATTCATTCTAGGTCATGGTTGATGAGGAGTAAGGTTTCCTTGACTTTGAGTAATTGACATGAACTACTTATACTCTAAAAGAAACAAAAACAACAGAAAAGTAAATCAGGAAATAAGGATTAATAATCAAATAAAAACAATTGTACTATTCCTAATCTATGCTCCCTATCAATAATACCAAAATTTGATGTCACCTAACTACACATTATAATGAAGTATAACATGATCGTTGATCAAATATAGAACTAAATCAAGGTTGGGGTAGATCACATGAAAATATGAATATAAGCAATGTCAATATGGTTATTTAAACTATTAATCAATTATTTAAAAAGGAGGGAGGTTTAAATAACAAGTATCAAGTTTCAAATGTTAAATAACCAGGTAATAATTTTGTTGTTTGTAATAAAAAATGAGGATAGACTGGGATTGTGTTCTCCATGATTTCATAACTAAACAAACATAACATACTAGTGTTCCATCCCGATCCTTAGTATGCAAAATCGGTATGTTAAGTGTACCTTATGGTTGTCTCCCAATTTAGATGAATATCAGTCAGTCACCTGGTAAGTCTATGAGTGTTGCTTTTCTAACCCTTAATCTTGATCACAAATTATCTACTTTTGAATAAGGCTCAAGCTATAAAATGGGGATTGATAACCTTAAATCTCGGTTGTTAATCCCTTTTCGCATTCATTACCCCTTTAATGAGTTTTAACATTATCCAACATTAAAATACAATCAATACAAAGGGAAGAACAATACATTATTGAACACTATTCAAGAATAATTAAGTACATTAACCTACATTATTAATTTGTTATGATTCCCATAACCCTAGGTATGTGATTAACTACTCTTATTTATAAGATCACATTAAGAACTTGTAGAAGAATTCATAATCATAAACTTATGAAATATTTACTAGAAATCTGGAGTCTTAAATTATTAAAGAAAGATTAATAATCTAAAATCAATGTATGAATAATCTCCACAAACCCAAGAACAATGTATAACAAGAGAAAAAAATTCACTACTTACGCTATAGAGTGAGTAAACTATAAAATAAAACCTAGGAAAAGTATCTCTAGACAAAACAAAACCTATCTAAAACAAACAAGCAAAGCAGTCTCATCAACTCATCGCGATCCATGGTTAGCCTCCACGATCCATGATCTAAAATTAGGTCATTGTAGTTTATAATTTGCTTCAAATTCTCATGAACCAAGGTACAACTCATGGATACAATCCACAATCCTTACTTAGGCTTCATGGTTTCAAAGTCTATAATTCTTTTTTTCAACTCTTTCTTTCCAAGCCTCTCATAATAAATCATTATTGCTCGTGGTTTGCTTTCTATGCCTCACGGATAGACCTTGTACTGTTTGAGGTTGGTTTTTTAATATTTTTGGATCCGAATTCCATAAAGAAAATCATAACCCATCCAAATAAAGTATGATTAATACTGAGTTCTTATAGGTTAGACTTGGTCTAATTTAGCATATTTTTCACTTATTTTATTTTAGGACCTATTTTCCTGCACACTCACACAAAACACACAATATAAAAAGATAATATACTTAATAACGGGCATAACTTCCATATTTTAAGCATTGAAAGTACTGTAAACCCCTGTTACATTAACACATGTATTGGAGCTCTTTCTTGTTAAAGAGAAAACTAAACCCAAATATGAGGTAGCAATGCCATACATGTCCAATGCATTAACTGATCCTATTCTAGGGGATTATGAGATGCTGAAGGTTGGAAAATATAATGGGACGACAGTCATTTAGGAGTACATGCTAGAATTCATTTTTGTGATTAACAACACTTACTTGATCTCAAGGGAATTTGAGACGATCTTGGTATAAAAATTTGGGGGAAACTTTTGGGAGAAGCCTTAGAATGGTACTCCCTCCTGCTAAAAAACTCCATATATTTATTTTGTACGATGGACAAAATCTTTAAAGGAGCACCTGGGAAAAGGGTAAGATATCTTTTGATCAACTCTATTGTATTCATTTTTAAATCCACCATACTTCTACTTTTCTCTGAAAAAACATCTATTTGGTATAAGAAAAGATAGTTGGGCTTAAGACCATAGGTGATAACCTCCCCTAGGACAAAAAAAATTGCTTCACATGGTCATGCATGCCACTCAAGATGGAGGAACACATTGGGAGAAGAAATACATAAAGCTATCACTACACGGGGAAAGGCTAAAAAGGCCTGTGGATAAGGGGTGGAGAATGAGTACGGTCTCAGCTATGAGGGCTAAGGAGGTAAAATAAGATAGAATATTTCCTGAACTAGGAACTTCTCTCCATTATATACCTTCAAGTTAACAAACTATTTTTTTGTAGTACTGCGCTGAGATATAAAAAATATAGCATGTTTGGCAGTTCAATAGGAAAACAAGGATCGCGAAGGCCTGGGAAAGAAAACTATAGTCATTTTTCTTTATTTGGATTTTTGTCCTACGTGAGTTTTTTTAGTAAGTCTTTTTAATGAGGTACAAGTTGTACTTCTTGAATCTAATTTAGGGTTATTCTTCTTTGTAATAATAGGAAAGATGATAAGAAATGGTAGTTAATTCTTGTGAAAGGTCATTGGTGCATATTGACTTTACAAGAATACACTTTCTGGTTAGTTGTATGAATATTATAGTCATATCAAGACCATCCATAAATAAGTGGGGCCTCATATCAAAGATTATAACATTTAGAAGGTGATATTTACAACCCTTATTTAACGAAGAAAACAAGTTAGTGACTTCACAGACCCGAGCCTAAAATTGATGAAGAGCTCTATAGTAGCTCAATCATCAGACTCAAGACTAGATTCCACATGAGAATGTGCCCAACTAGTAGGATCCCTAGGAAGGATAATCACAAAACCATATGTAACACCCCAATTTTTTTGCCTTTGAGATTTCTGAGTTTTGAGCTCACTGCCTAGGCCACGACTCACCTAACAAGTCATAAACACTTATTTAGAGTTATAGGATCCTAATCGTAAGGTGACCAGTGTAGGCACTAAATTTTTTTATACTGAGTATGATTATGACTATATGAGTTTTTTTGAGGCATTACGAGTCATAATATAGGACTCATAGTCTCACTAATGTAATGGTCCTTTGTATCTGTTGTGGCTATGACTAGGGACTTATGATTCGTATGGTCCAAGTACTAGTCGTATGTCATAACTCATAAGTTTAATAGTTAGGAGGCCCCACGTATCTACCCAGACTACAAATCATAGTGATGACTTATAACCAGATGTCACGAGTCAAGAGATAACTCATAGTCATTGGCAACAATTTTTCTAATGTTTCATTGGGGGAACTTTGGTGATATCTCCCTTTTCCTAATTGTGACCCACGACTTAAAAATACTTTGGGGTCCCATTATCACCCATAAACAAATCAACTACACTCTCTCTTCTCTCTCAAATCCCTAAGTCAAGAACAACTAGGGTTCCTCAAGGTTAGTCATCTAGGGCTCAACAATTGGTTTCTTCTCCAGAACTTTTGATATCTTAGGAATGTATGTATCACCCCAAATTTGGTACTTGGAAAGCTACATAGTCATGACCCCAAAGGACCATGAGCTAACCCATGACTGAGATCTATACCTGAACACTGCATAATATACTGTATGACAGTGGAAATAAAGGTTGAAAGGTCATAAGGTTCAAAATTGTAACATAACTGATAAAAATATAACATCTGTATGGGGTATGAAATACCTAAAAAAAACTAAAATAACTGTTTGAACATGATAGTCTAAAAAGCTTCTAACTGACTTAACTGTCTGAATATGGAGTTGATGGGATATGTCCCCAACTAACTCCAACTAATAAATTAATTAATGAGATAATAAAGTAATGGTAATGTCCTCAAAGGATGAGGTCTCACTGCTAAATCTGACTGTTGAAACTGGAATGCTACTGATGCTCTGGAGCTCGTGTTTCTAAACCTATGGTATAAAATATCATAGTGCAAATGCGTCAGTACGTTTGAATATACTGGTATACATGTGAGGTAGGCTGAATGTGAAGGGTTTAAATGAATAAACTATACTAACTGACAGGACAACATGAACGTGAGAATGCATGCATGATTACATAATAACTATCACTGAATTCGTGACAACATGATTACTAAACCTGAGAACTGATAACTATATAACTGAAATAACTGATACTGAGTGACTATATCTGACAGTCTAGATTCTGATGGAACTAGCTGAGTTTTATACTGTTCTGAGTTGACTGTATTTGACAGTACTGAATTCTGTAACTAAAAATATGGGAAAAAGTCATCTAACCGACATGCCCCAAATAACGCAATATATCTAAGTTGGGGTCCAATATGTAGCCCTAATTAGAGGGTGTCAATACCACACCACCAGTAATGACAAGCTGTGAGTGACCCTCATCTGACAGTATCCCCAAAAGAGAAAGGTGGGACCCTCATCTGGCAGTGTTTATCCATCTCATCAACCCTCATCTGACAGTTTTGATGTCTCAACATATGATGGCTACATAGCTCTTATATGCAAGGATGACTTCTAAGAATCACACCCTTATCTGACAGTGTGTGTTCCCATCCTTGGGTTCACTCGGTGTTAATTTCTACTCCCATCTGAATAGACACTGAACATGATTAAGTGAACTGGACAACACTGAAATCATGGAGTTCCGTTAACTAACGGAATACTATTTAGATTACTGAATTACTGAGCTTTCCTGAGTCATTTGACTGACTGAGTTCTATGGATCATGGCTTGACTGAGGATATCCTGAAATATGTCACTGACTCTAGGCACACAACTATATTTTTTGGGTACAATTACCCCCAGGACTCGATAGAAAGAAATTTACAAAAGCATGACTTTTTTGAATACATGACGAACATCACAATCTTTAGATAACACATACATGAATATACAAACCATGAACACAATCATTGTAAATCTAGATAATAAAACTCAGATACCACTTTACTGTAGACTGAACTCACTACTAACACTGAGATACTAAATCACTAACTCATCTGATACTGATAACTGAAGATCTGGATGTACTTACACGAAGGACTAAATTCTGTATTTCCACTAACAGAATTAGAGATCAACTTTTCTAATAGATTATTCTGGAAGTGATTATTAATGATAAGAAGTATGATTATGTCCAAATTTAAAAAAAAAGTTATTTATTAAGCCATTTCATCAAACATTTGACAAGCATAAACTTGTACATAAATAGGGATTTCATATTATCATACTAGTATGGAATTTTTATTTCACATAGGCATTTAGTTAAACACATGGGGAGCATGCTTTGGTTATAAAATAATCAACACATCTAATAATCATGGATACATCAATCAACTTTTAATTTGAAAGGTGTTTTATCATGATTTTTATGCAAATCTTCATATACTAGGGTCAACCATTGAAATATGTAATTTAAAACATGAATCAAAACCCCACAACATCAGGAACACGAATTTCAATTCAATTTAAATCATGAACATTCTTCAATACATAAATCTTGGATTTTGAAAAGAGATTCTTGAGCTTCATGGGTGAAAGGGACCCATGAATCAACATATGACATACCTTGATTGAAAGTTTCTTGAAGTTCTTGGACTTGAAGAACTCAAATTTCTTGGTTTCTTGAAGAAGGATTTGGATCTTGTTCTTGGGGATTATCTTTGAGAGAAACCCTAATTTGATGTTGTGAATGAATAATGAACTTATGAGCCTTGGTTTGATATAATTAGGGGTTAAAATGGGTGGAAAAAGACCTAAATACCCTTTAAAAATGACTTAAAATTCACTGAACTAGACTTGCGATGGCTTGTGCGATGGTCCATCGCTGGTTTGACGGTCCATCGTTTCGACCGTCATACATGGACCAAAAAAAAGACTCACTGCCTTATAGCGATGGCTTAGGCGAAGGTCCATCACAAGTTCGACGGTCTGTAAACCTGTCCTTTGCACCTTATCCAGAAGGTTGAATAACTGCCTTAGTTGCGATGGTCTAGGAAATGGTCCGTCGCTAGATCGACAATCCATCAACCTGGTCGTCACACCTGGGCGATTCTGACAGCTCTGAGTAAAATGTCCATAACTTTTAACTCTAATACCGTATTTGGATGAAATGGGTATCATTGGAAATTTAATTCAATTTTCCACATGATAAAAAGTGAAAATCATACAAATTCCATGTGTACAAAATTGGATTCATATTTCAGAGTAAGTTTCTAACATTCTAAGGGATGATTTCAATCTAGGTAGAAGTACGGGGTATTACAATATCTCCCCTTGAGAACATTCAGCCTCGAATGAGACTGAGTGAGAGGGGAGAATATAAACTGACGTACATACAAAACATGAACAATTGGAGCATGATCTCATGGCTGATATGACTGATAACTGAATATATCATACTGATCATGTATATCTGATACATGTATAACTGATTCATGAATGCATGACTGAGTGTTCTGATGAACTAAGGTTCTCATAATGAGAATGCGTATCTGATGCATGATTATATGACTTTAATGGTACGTGAATGCATGACTGAATATGCAATGGTATTTAATACCAAGTATATAATGGAATTCTAAACATGAAATAGATACCAAGCTTGTCACTGAAATCTGAACATGAAAATGAAAAGCTTAAGGAGAACTGTTACCTTGAGCTAGATCTGAGTTTGTGGAGAAGAGGTGAGGATACTTGGTCTGCATGTCTTCTTCTTCTTCCCATGTAGCTCCCTGAATGGACTAATTTCTCCAGAGAACTTTGACTAGAGGGACTTCTTTGTTCCTCAGTCTACGAGTCTGATAGTCTAGGATTTCTACTGGAATATCTTCATAAGAGAGGTTGTTCTTAACATATATGCTCTAAATAGGAACTACGACTGTTGGGTCACCTAAGCACTTCTTGTACAAAGAGACATGGAAAACTTGATGAACTGAGGCTAGATTTGAAGGTAATTCGGGCTCATAAGCTATCTTGCCAAAGCGACTGAGAATTTTGAAGGGACCGATATATCGGGGACTGAGCTTTAGCTTCTTGCCAAATCTCTTCACTCCCTTCATGGGAGAGATTTTTATATAAACATAATAACCAATCTCGAACTCGAGATCCTTTTTGCATACATATGCATAAAACTTTTGTCGGCTCTGAGCAGCCCAGAGTTTTTCTCTGATCAACTGGACTTTCTCTAAAGTATCGAATACTAATTCAGGCCCTATAACTGATGCCTTACTAACTTTGAACCAACCGACTGGTGATCTGCACCTCCTACCATAGAGATCTTCGAATGGAGACATCCAAATAATGGAATAGTAGCTGTTGTTGTATGCAAACTCAATCAAAGGAAAGTGGTCATCCCAACTACCCTTGAAATCGATTGCACACGCCCTTATCATATCCTCTAAAGTCTGAATGGTTCTTTCTTCTTGACCATATGTCTGAGGATGAAAGGCTATAGTGAGATGAACTTGGGTACCAAGACCCTTTTGGAATGCTATCCAGAAATAAAGAGGAACTGGGTAGCTCTATCTAAGATAATAGATGAAGGAACACCATGCAATCAGAACAAATCTCTGATGTAGAGTTTGGAGTAATCCTCGGCTGAATGAAAGGTATGGACTTGAAGGAAATAAGATGATTTGGTCATCCTATCTACAATGACCCAAACTGAATTATGGTGGCAATGAGTACGAGGCAAACCCATCACGAAGTCCATGTTCACTCTTCCCATTTCCAAGTAGGAATATTGAACTCCTGCATGGACCCACTAGGATTCTAATGCTCTATCTTAACCTGCTAACATGTAGAGCACTTAGCCACAAACCCTACAATACCTCTCTTTATCCCACTCCACCAACAGATTTCCTACAAATCGCGGTACATCTTTGTGTCCCATGGATAAATAGAGTAGCGCGCACCATGCGCTTCTGCAAGAATTCGCTACCTCATGTCATCTACACCTAAAACACACAGACGACCCTGACAATGAAATACACTATCCCCTGGAAAAAAACCTCTAATTTTTTATCCTTGACTGAATCTATCAAATTGACTAGACTGGGATCTCTATCTTGCTTTTCTTTCACCTCAAAAACTAGAGATGATTTTGAACTACTCTGAACCCATATGCCACCCTCCTCTGAATTGACTAAGTGAATGCCTAGTCTAGAAAGTTGATGGAGTTCCTAAGCTAAATTTTTCTTATTATCCTCAACATGAGCAACACTTCCCAGAGACAGTCTACTAAAAGCGTTGGCCACAATATTGGCCTTTCCCGGATGATAAAGGGCACTTATATCATAATATTTCAAGAGATCTAACCACCTTTTCTGACGAAGATTGAGATATTTCTGAGAAAATACTTACTGAAAGCTCTTTTGATCTGTGAACACATCTACATGAACTCCGTATATATAATGCCTCCAAATCTTTAAGGCAAAAACTACAGTTGCTAACACAAGATCATGAGTAGGATAATTCTTCTCATGGGGTTTAAGTTGTCTAGGGGCGTAGGCTATGACCTTACTATGATGTATAAGGACACAACCCAAACCTACTCAGGATGCATCGCAATACACTACGAACCCATCAGAACCATCTGGAAGAGCTAACACTAGAGCTGAGGTGAGTCGAGTCTTCAACTCTTGAAAACTCTTCTCGCAAGGATCTGACCACTGAAACTTGACCTTTTTTGAGTTAATATAGACATAGGGGATGCAATAGAATAAAACGCCTCAACAAACTATCTGTAATAGCAAGCCAAACCCAAGAAACTCCTGATATCTTATGGAGAGACAGGTCTGGGCCAGTTACTTACCACTTCGGTCTTTTGAGAATCAACCCTAACGCCATCACCGAAAATGATATGACCAAGGAATGTTACTGACCTTAGACAAATCTCACACTTAATGAATTTGGCGAACAACTGATGATTTTTTAGAGTCTTCATTACTATTCTGAGATGGTCTGCATGATCCTGCTCACTGCGAGAGTAAACAAGGATATCATCTATGAAGACTATGATGAACATTTCAAAGTAGTGCTTGAAAACGTGGTTTATCAATTCCATAAAAGCTGTTGGGGCATTGTTAAGACGAAAGGACATAACTAGGAATTCGAAGTGACCATACTAAGTATGAAAGGCTGTCTTCGGAATGTCACATTTTCTGACTCTCAGCTGATGATAGCCTTATCAGAGGTCTATCTTAGAGAAATAGCTGGAACACTAAAGAAGGTCAAACAAATCATCAATTTTGGGAAGTAGATACTTTTTCATAACTGTGACTTTGTTGAGATGATGGTAGTCTACATATATTCAGAGAGAACTATCTTTCCTGTGCATGAATAAGACTGGTGTGCCCCACGAGGAAATGCTGGGTTTGATGAATCCCTTATCTAAGAGATCCTTCAACTGCTCTTTCAATCCTATGAGTTTTTTTGGTACCATTCTATATGGCAGAATAGATATAGGCTGGGTATATGGAAGAAGATTAAAGCCGAAGTCTATTTCCCTTTCGAGAGGAATTTCTAGATGATATTCGGGAAAGACATCCGAATATTCATTCACGAATGGGAATAATTCAAGACTGGGAGTTTCAGAACTAGTGTCCTTAACTCGAACAATATGATAGACATATCATTTAGATATCATTTTCCTTTCCCGAAGGTAGGAAATAAGCTAACCTCTAAAACCTGAAGTACTACTCTTCCACTCTAAGATAGGTTCATTCGAAAACTAAAACTAGACTATTCTATTTTTACAGTCGACTTTGGCATAATAGGAATGAAGCCAATCCATGCTAAGAATGATATCAAAATCAGTCATCTCTAATTCGACTAAATCTACTGAGGTGACTTTCAGACATATTATAACCGTACAGTTCCTGTATACCCGTCGTGCTATTATAGTTTTACCCACTGGGTAGATACTGAAAAGGGCTCTACTAGAATTTTGGGACTGACTCTGAAATCAACTGTTATATAGGGGGTAGTAAAAGATAAAGAAGCTTTTGGATCTAGTAAAGCATAAACATGCACATGAAAGATCTATAACATACTAGTAACTATATCAGGAGAATTTTCCTAATCTTGTCAGGACTAGAGAGCATAAATTTGATTTGGGTGTTGCCCACTAGTAGCACTGGAGGTGGCACCCTGCTGATTTAGGCAACCGGACTGAGATGGGGAACGATTTTTCTAAACCTGATAACCTAATGGGGGACAATCTCTAACTCTATGGCCTGGATTTCCACATCCAAAATAGACATCGCTACCAGCTCTGCAAGTACCCTTGTGGTTCTTACCACAAGTCTGACAAAGGTGATTCGTTTGGGAATTATTGTCACTGCACTGAGACTTAGAGACTGGCACCCTATCTCTATTACCATCTCTGAACTTCAAATCTGGAGAACTGGCTAAAAAAAGAGCTGGAACTTATGACTTAGGATGAAACTGAGAACGGTTTCCTCCTTCTGATTTGGGCTGAGCAAAGTTGAAACTACCTGTCCTTGCTCTCTTATTCTGCTTCTCTCTTATCTTATTCCTCTGCTTTTTTATCTGCTAAGCATGAGTCATAAGCCTGGCTAAAGTCATATCACTATTCAACATTGTAGACCTACACTCATTGACCATACTATCATTCACCCCAAAGACAAACTTACTCATCTTGGCCCTGCTGTCTGCAACCACATGAGGAGCATATATGGCTAATTTAGTAAACTTAAAAGAATACTCTTTTACTATCATGTTGTCATTCCTGAGGTTGATAAATTCCAACACCTTTGCTTCTCTAAGATTTAGGGGAAAGAATCTATCTAAGAATTTGGTGACAAACTCCTCCCACTCAATAGGCCTTGTATCATCTGTCCTTTCTGACTTCCACTATTTAAACCAAGTGTGAGCAATATCCTGTAACTAATATATAGCTAGCTTAGTGCTCTCACTAGAAGTTATATCCATGATATCCGTAACCTTCTAAACCTGGTCAAGGAATTCCTGAGGGTTCTTATCTGACTTAGACCTGAGAAAGATTGGAGGTTTCAATCGGGTGAAGTCTCAAATCCTGTCTATAGCTAAATTGGCCACTGGGTTGGCCAAAACTAGAGCTGGTCATTCATTCTAAGCAGCAACTGACTAAGCAAGAGTAGTGAATACAACTCTGAACTCTTCATGAGATACATGTTTACCCAAAGGTTCTTTGGGCTGAGGGGATGATTGATTCTCATTTCTTGTTTTAGGAGGCATATTTTGTAGAAGAAAGGGAGAAACGAATTAGACCTGACTAAGAGATTAACTAGAGATTATGCTCACTGGCACGACATAAATATTGAAAGAAGGGAAACTGTTCCTAAAACTTTTTATAGCCTTTTTTACATAAATGTGGTGCACAACACACCCATGCAAAAAACTCTACTAGATGCAGCTGTCAAACCTCCTAGGACTCTATTGAACCTTAGGCTCTGATACTAAGTAAAATACCCTGAATCTGGTACCCAAAATGCTACATGGTGCTCATGACCCCAAAGAACCACAAGTTAACCCATGTCTAATATTTGTACCTGAATACTGCATAATATACTGTATGAATGCGTAAATAAAGGCTAAAAGGTTATAATGTTCAAAACTGTAACATAACTGATAAAAATATAACATCTGGATAGGGTATGAAATACCCAAAACAACTAAAATAACTGTCTGAACATGATAGTCTAAAAAGCCTCTAACTGAATGAACTATTTGAATAAGGAGTTGATGGGACATGTCCCCAACAAACTCCAACTAATAAATTAATTAATGAGATAATAAAGTAATGGTAATTTTCTCGAAGGATGAGGTCTCACTACTAACTCTAACTGCTAAGACTAGAATGCTACTGATGCTCTGGAGCTCATGCTTCTGAACCTATGGTATAAACACTATAGCATAAATGTGTCAGTACGTTTGAATGAACTGGTATGCATGTGAGGTAGGCTGAATGAAAATGGTTCACATGCATGAACTATGCTAACTGACTGGGTAACATGAACGTGAGAATGCATGCATGAATACATAATAACTATAACTGAGTTCATGACAACATGATTACTAAACTTGAGTACTGATAACATAAGATACTAATAACTATATAACTGAAATAACTGATACTGAGCGACTGTATCTAACAGTCTAGATTTTGATAGAACTAGATGAGTTTTGTACTATTTTGAGTTGACTGTATCTGGCAGTCCTGAATTCTATAACTGAAACTGTGGGAAGTATTCATCTAAGCGACATGCCCCAAATAATGCAATATTGTTGAGTTGGGGTCCAATCTTTAACCCTAATTAGAAAGGTGTCAATACCATGCCACAGATAACAATAAGCTGTGAGTGACCCTCATCTGACAGTGTCCCTAAAAGATAATGGTGGGACCCTCATCTGACAGTATTTATCCACCTCGTCATCCCTCATCTGACTGTGTTGATGTCTCAACCTATGTTGGTTACATAGTTTTGGAATTCAAGGATGACTTCTAAGCATCATACCCTTATCTGACAGTGTGTGTTCCCATCCATGGGTTCACTCGGTGTTAATTTCTACTCCCATATGAATAGACACTGAACATGATTAACTGAACTAGACAACACTGAATTCATAGAGTTCCGTTAACTGATGGAATACTATTGAGATTACTGAATTACTGAGCTTTCCTGAGTCATATGACTGAATGAGTTCTATGGATCATGGCTTGACTGAGGATATCATGAAACATATTACTGTATCTAGGCACACAACTATATTTTTCTAGTACAAGCACTCCCAAGACTCGATAGAAAGAAACTGGCAAAAGCATGACTTTCTTGAATACATGACCAACATCACAATCCTTAACTCATTTATTAAGGTATTTCATCAAACATTTTACATGCATAAACTTGTACATAAATAGGGATTTCATATTATCATACTAGTATGTCACTTTTCTTACACATAGGTATTTAGTCAAACACATGGGGAGCATTATTTGGTTATACAATCTTCAACACATATAATAATCATGGATACATCAATCAACTTGTTATTTGAAAGGTGGTTTATCATGATTTTTATGAAAATCTTCATATATTGGGGTCAACTATTGAAATATGTAATTTAAAACATGAATCAAAACCCCAACACATCATGAACACGAATTTCAATTCAATTTAAATCATGAACATTCTTCAGTACACAAATCTTGGATTTTGAAAAGAGATTCTTAAGCTTCATGGGTGAAAGGGACCCATGAATCAACACATGACATAACTTGATTATGAGTTTCTTGAAGTTGTTAGACTTAAAGAACTTGAATTTCTTGGTTTCTTGAAGAAGGATTTGGATCTTGTTCTTGGGGATTATCTTTGACAGAAAACCCTAATTTGATGTTGTGAATGAATAATGAACTTATGAGCCTTGGTCTGATATAATTAGGGGTTAAAACCAGTGGAAAAAGACCCAAATACCCTTTTAAAATGACTTAAAATTTGCTGAACTGGACTTGCGATGTCTCGTACGATGGTCCGTTGCTGGCTCAATGTTCCGTCGTTTCGACCGTCGTACGTGGACCAAAAAAAGACTCACTGCCTTATAGCGATGGCTTGGGAGATGGTCCGTTGCAAGTTTGATGGTCCGTCATCCTCTCCATCGCACTTTATCTAGAAGGTTGACTCACTGCGTTGTCTGGGATAGTCTAGGCTCTGGTCCGTTGCTAGATCGATGGTCCGTCAACATAGTCATCACACCTGGGCGATTCTGATAGCTCTGAGTAAAACGTCCATAAATTTTTACTCCGACACTGGATTCAGACAAAATTTGTATCTTTGGAAAGTTAATTTAATTTCACATATTATAAAAAGTAAAAATCTTATAAATTTCACGTGTACAAAAATGGATTCATATTTTGAAGTAAGTTTCTAACATTCTTGGGGACGATTTCAAAATTGGAAGAAGTACGGAGTATTACAATGTACCTCTCCCCTCAAACTTATTTTACTTAAGGCATGTTCTTAAATATTTATTCATGTGGATTTTGAATTGGGTTGAGGGTTTTGGAAGGACTATTACTTGATTTGAATTTTTCATGGTTTTAATGCTAGCGTTTATTTTTTATTTATATATTTTGAAACCCATTGGGGTGCATAGGGATGGTGTATGGGATGGGGTCGAGGTATTCCCCCAAATTAATGATTTTGGTTTTGGAATTTGGTTTGGAAATTATGTTTCTTTAACAACTTGGATAGTTGGATTTAAAAATACATTTAATAATATAATTTGTCTTATTTCCCTAATCTACTACATTGCATAAATGGTTAAACGGAGCAAAAGGGATTTTGAAGGCCTTGTTGACCATGTTTTTTTATTTTAAACTTAATTTAATAAACAAAGGAGGTCGCGGTATTCTCCCAACCTGATTTAATAAACAATGAGGGTCGTGTCATTCCCCAAGTGAATGGAAATGGTATGGCATAATTACAAGTTTGAAAGCAAAATTGTATGAAGATACTTGAGGTTAATTCTTTAATCAAAAATTCCTTTGTTAAGTGGATGGTTTATGTGAAACTTTTGTTAATTTAGATTAAAAGGGGTTGTGTAGGTCACCATAAAGGTGTAAGTCCCGGGGAGAACGAAAACTAAAAATCACATTTGTTGGCATGGGGATCTTGATGACTGTGTGCACAGTTCACACTGTATTATACTTATGTATCCAGGATTGACATGGGGTCAGGGCATTCCCTGGTACTCTATGGATATCTCTGGTTTATGCTACAAACATGCATTACGGCCCAACCAGCAGGGGGATCTGGACCCATATAGCTCGTGGGCGCTGAGATAAAGGAAAAGCTACACAATCCTGGCGAATGATTTGAATCTCATGCAAAACTTTGTTCCCTATCCCGGCATTATATATTATATATATACACATTGTGTGTATATGATTTTATTGTGGTTTATAACTTGGAAATACTTTACCCCTTATCCCTGAGTTACATTCTAGTGCTTATCTCACTAACCATCTCGGGACATTGTATCCCCATGCAATACAAGAAATGGAGACATGTCTTTTTTTTCTACATAGAGATAGGTGGTTTCTAGATAACTCATGAGTTATCTTTGAAGCGGTGAAATTTTATTCTCTGAAAGACCCTTATTTCATGGTCTTGTTTCATTCATGTTTTGGACTAATCCTTTTAGACTCATTTTGGCTATGGTCGGGGAGGCATGTCCTAACTTAGGTTATTCTTGGATACCAGAGGTTTTTTGGATTACTGTGGATTGGAATGGATGTTAAAGTTTTTAGATTTGTTTTTGAGAGATTTGCTTAACTATCTTTATATATGCTCGAAAATTAGCTCTATCTTGTCATATGTTTGAAATTTATCAGTTTCTAATTGTTTTGTGTTCTGTTTGACTAGAAAAATGGGGTAGTCTCTAATCTTTGATGGACATAAGATACACATCATGGCAAGGCCCTGTTTTGGGTCGTGACAAGTTTGGTATCAGAGCCAAGTTCAGTGTACATGGGTCTCTACAAATTCATGTCAAGTAGAGTCTTTTTTATGGGTGTTTAGTATGCCACACTTATAAGGGAGATGTTATGAGGAATTTAGGAATGTTTCTCTTTTTTGTGATCTATTTTTGGGATGTATAGTCTAGCGTATTGGAGTCCCCTCTAATCTCTACCTTGCTTGCATTTCAGATCATGACTCCTTGAAGATCTGATGCTCATAGAATCTCTTTCATTCTTCCTGAGGACAATGTGGATGGAATGTGCCTTGTTTATGGAGTGTATACCCGGTCTAGGGTCCCTTCTTCTGATTTTACTTCCTCTTATAGAGTTCTACTAATTCCTATTAGTCCTCTTCGAGTTTCTTGGGTGATGATACTCATGCCCCGATGCCTTAGGGTGATGTGTCTAATGTTGAGTTTCGATGTTATTTTTATATGTTCACTCTGTTAGTAACCTCTCTTTTATACCAGTCTGGTCATATTAATTGGAGAAGAAAATAGGAAAAGATAAAGAGAGGCAAAATAAGAGGTGTGTTCAAGGTAGGGTGCGAATCTGCAAGATAGTTGTAGAGATAAGGGACAGTGGACTGAGGAGAGGAATTAGAGGAGTGTCCATTCGACTGTTAGTGTTTTTTATCCTAAGTTTTCGAGTATCATTGCATTCAATACAATAATAGGGTTAAGGTACAGGGAGCCCAATCTCGGGATAGTTGAGGTCAATCAGCCCTACCTTATCCTCCTTCCAGATTCTGTGATCATCTTTACCATGATTATTGTTCTAATGGGAGGAACTTTTTCTTTAATTACGGGCAGCCTGGTCACATAAAGAAGTATTATCTTTTCGCTAATGTTGCCACTAGGGCTAATAAGGTTCCAGTTGCTATGTTTTTAGCTCTAGCACCAAAAGGTGCAACTTTTGGTACTAGCACTGGTCGAAAATGACTCTATTCTTTTTCCAGCCATCAGGAATCGGAGGCATTCTTTGATGTTATTACTGGTACGTTATAGTTTTTTACACGTGATGTATATTATCTGTTTGATCTAGGGTCTACCCTTTTCTATGTGACCCCTTATGTGGCAATTTATTTTTGTTTTGGTCTGCCAAGTATTTTAGATCTATTTATATGTTTACTCTGGTAGGTGACTCTGTTATTGGTAGAAAAGTTTACAAGGGTTGTGTGATGCCTATCTTTCATATGGAGATCCTGGTGGACCTAAGAAAGTTGTATAAGATAGATTTTGATGTACTCTTAAGGGATGGATAGGCTTCACTCGCACTACGCTTCTTTGGATTGTTGTACTTGAAGGGTTAGTTTCCAATTCTTGAGTGAACCAGTGATTGAGTGGGAAGGTAATTCTCTAGTACCTAAGTGAAGGTTTATTTCATATCTTTGAGCTCAAAATTGGATTTCCAAGGGGTTTCTATACATTTAATTCAATTTAATGGTTCTGATTCTAAAAGCCCATATTTGGAATATGTCCCTGTGGTTAAGGAACTTCTCAAAGTGTTTCTTGATGATCTTCTCAGTATTCCTCCTAATAGGAAAATTGACTTTGGGATTGATCTTCTATCATTCACCCATCCTATTTCTATTCATGTCTATAGAATGGCTCAGCTAAGTTGAAGGAGCTTACGGAGGAGTTCAAAAATCTTCTTGATAAAGGTTTCATCCACCCTAGTCTTACTCCATGGGATACTATTGTGTTTTTCGTACGTCTGAAGGATGATTCTCTTCAGATGTGTATAAATTATAGGTAATCAATTAAGGTTGTTGTGAAGTAGAATGTTCTTGTAGGCCGTAGCTAAGTAAAATTAGAAATTTTAGGATGATTTCTCTATTGGACAGACTAGTACATTATGCGGGATATTTCATTAGTGGTGTATGGTTATTGCTAGACCCTATACTTGAACCTTAGAT
Source organism: Capsicum pubescens (assembly GCA_030864215.1). NCBI lineage: Eukaryota > Viridiplantae > Streptophyta > Magnoliopsida > Solanales > Solanaceae > Capsicum > Capsicum pubescens. The sequence continues at coordinate 117,560,343 of CM061546.1, forward strand.
ATTGATGGTGGTGATAAGAATGTTATCTTGAGAATAGTAATGTGAGATTTGTGGGAGTGAATTTGTAGGCTTTATTTGATATGTAAAAGTGATTATATATTTGTTGGAGTGAATTTACAAGCTTGATTTGATATGTAAAAGAGATCAGGTCGATGACCTATAAAGTATTGGAGTGGGTGATTGTGATATATACCAAAGGTCAAGTATTAAAGCAATGGATTGGGGCTAAGTTATTAGGTTGGTAAGAGAATTAAGTTTATAATAACTGTACAACCCAGAGTCTGGCAGTATCGGGTGTCTCAAGTCCAACAAGGATCAGAGACAACCCCCAAGACCCATACCATCAACAACCATACACTCCATGTTAGATGAATTTCTAACATATAATAAGATAAGAGAATATCAATTTAAAAACATTATGATATGTCTATAACTAAAACCAACCACCAACAACCAAACAACTAACTAATACCGCCCATGTCCACAGTAGTTCAACAAAGCCTCTAATAAAAACCAACGAATATCCAGTTGGGACATTCCCCCGACCATAGCCAAAACAAATACCAAAAGGAATAGTAAAGACATAAAGAGATCCATAACATGAAATAGATTCTTTCGAAGTATGAAAGCTCACCATTTAATTCTGACTCAAAAGCTATCCCATAATCACCTAGTCATTGAGCGAGAGGAGTGGATGTATGTTCAATTCCTTCATCATATGGGGATATAGCTTCTGAAGATGTTTAGAGGGGTAAATACTAGCATGTGACGCAAGGATAAAGATAAAGTAATTCCATCAACCCAAAACCAAGTCAAACCAATGCACATAACCATATGCAAATACATACATATATATATACCATGTCGGGATAAGGAAAAAGTTTTGTATGCACTTTAAAATCTTTACCTGGGTTGTGTATCATTATATTCATAATCCACCCACAGGCTATATGGGTCCAGTGTTACCCCCCCTGACGGGCCCCAGTGCATGTTAGCCGGACAAACCGGAGATATCATAGGTGGTAGGGGATTCCATTGTACCCTTCACCCTCTATGATACAAATGTACATGTATATACTTGAAGGATTTTATTTTACCTACAAGGAAAAGGTCATCAAAACCAATCCTCATGTCGGCAAACATGAGTTTCCAATGTCAGCCTTTCAGACTCACACCTTCACGACTAGCTAACACAAACCCCTTTTATTGCCCAATTAAAATATTTAAAACATAACCAAGCCACCAATTCCAGGAGTCAGTTATTAAGGCATTATTAAATGGTATTGTCATACCGACTATAACTATCAATTAATTTCATTAAGCCAAGACTTAGGGGATTTCCATGTACCCTGCAGACTTTATTATTAAAATCACTTGGGAGATTTTCGTGTACCACATAAGTTTTCATAAATGATTCACTTATGGGATTCCATTGTACCTCACTGGTTTTTAAAACCATCCTTAAACAATTAAACATTTATGTCATGCATTAGTTTTAAGAAACAAGACAAGCCATGTGATAATGCATAAACAAAAATTAATTATCCAAGTGGGTTGAGGTTATTACAAATTTCAATACCAAACTAATTAATTTGGGGATTCCTTTGCACACCTATTTGAATCCACCATTCCTATACTTCCCAAAGCATTTACCAACAATCAATTTAAGAATAATAGTTTCACAAATATCATGGAAAAAATATTTAAACAATTTATATTAAAAACCCTCAACCCATAGTTCAAAACCCAACATCGATATCTCATGAATAAGACTTTAAATCACATGTTTTTATAAAATTGACAATGAGAGAAGAGTGGCATGCCTTAAACACCAAGAATTTCTAGAGAAATCACCCTTGAAAGCCCTAATTAATCTACCTCTTGGAAACCCTAGCTTGACTTGCTTGAGGGAATAGAGAGATCCTTTTTGAGTGTTTGGGAAGTTAATTTGATATTTTTTTGAAGGCTAATGATACCTAAAGGGGTTATAATATGTGGGCTTTAATTTGCCAAAAAAGGGAAATGTCTAGAATGCCCTTAACTTAAAAGCTAGGAAGGGCCGACATTGACTACGAGTCAACCGTTGACTGATAACCATACCTTATGACTCGTCAACACGAGTCATAACTAATATAATGAATAGGACCCCCATACACTGCCGACCTTATATAGACAAACTCATTTGTACTGAGACCCTACGACTCTTAGGGTTCAGTCATAGTCAACACAGAACCCAAATAAGTTAAACACTGGACATCCTATGATTTCATCCCACGACCTGTAACAAGTCCTTACGAATCGTAATGAGCCACTTGTACTCAGAGCAGAACTTAGACACTAACTCTTTGATTTTGTTATGACTTGGGTCCCTAGGACCCATAACCACTCTTTACAACTCGAACCCATAAGTCATAACTAGGACAGTAACTAAAGAACCATCCACTGGACACCTTATAACTAGGGTCACATGATCCATCAAGACACCCTACAACTCATAGAGTGATTCATAACCAAGGAAGTCATCCCAAATCTCAAGAAATTTTGAGGGATAAAACCCAAGGCATTTTAGTAAGATTAGGTCGAGCCCCAGGTAGCATTTTGGTAGATGAGGTTTTAAGTATACAAGTTCCATATATACCTAGTGTATGTTGATGGTGATACCCTATGGTATGGAGTGTTGTACTTATTTCTTAATGAATAGTTACGTCTGCAAGTATAGGATGGTGAACTAATGTTGATTGTAAGTATCAGTGAAGAGTCGTGGTAAATCTACTCTTATTCTAGAAAATTCCTCCTACACTTGTTTAAGAGGAAATCCTACCAATGTATTATGTGCTCAAATTATGCCTAGGCATGAGTTCTGAGCTCTCTATGCAACTTTTTTCCATGCTTCAACCCCTGGACTAGAAGCAATAACGGTGCTCAGAAAAATCCAAGCTTCCAAATATTCAAGCTCTATGTTATGATGCTCACGATCCATAAACTCATCTCTCACTTTATGCTTGGTTATAAGGAATTATACATTCTATTTGCTACCAATTCATTTTATGTCATGTCTTATCTCAAATTGATGCTACATATGTAACTCGCGACCATCCTTAGTCCTTAGAATGAGAGGCAATAGTTTCAGGCAACAATCTTTATTTTATTTCTTGAATATATAAGTCTCAGCTTTATGTTATATGACCCATGATATGCACTCATGTTTCTCACTGTGCCCAGTCCAAAGAACTCATGCCATGTTATGTTTATGCTGGAAAGACCTTTTATTTACGATATAGGTGGTTGATATGAAGTAATTCATGTCTATTGTACCATTTCTTATTTCATAGGTCTCATTTTGAGTAGTATGACTATTAGGACTTATAATTGAGAGGTAACCCTCCCATCCTTGACTTTTGTACTCTAGTTTTGTAGTGACCCTCCTTTTAGTAGTATAGTAGTGGCTATACAAGTGTAGTAATACTATGTTTAAGGGGGTAGATTTTCTCTGATGTGAAAATTATAGGGGTGACTACTCGGGATAAGGTCATAGATGAAGGTGGGAGAGTAAGATGAACTTTTATTTTCTGAAATAGTTAAGAAGGGGAGATATGGTAAAGCCTTTGTGATAGTGATTAAAGTTGGGAAATCCATGAAGTGGGTTTAGAAAAGATCGGTGTGAATATTGTGACTGATAGATACACAAACCTTGGTGTTATGTGGTTAGTACTCCTTGATCTAAAACCTAAGGTGATTTGATTATCGTGATGAAATAGAGTAGTATTATTGAAGGGTTGTAATGTATAGTGTATCATAGCTTATGCTAGCACCTTTCACTTTGAGTTAGACTCCAACATGGAAGAAACATTTAGTTATACTCATGCTCTTTTATTTATGTGTTTCTCGAGGGAATTAGGATATTGAAATGGTAGAGTACTGTATTCATAGAAGAAAGCGTAGTGGAGAAGCGCGGTTATATATAATGGTTATTAGAAGTATTATTTAAGGTTGAACAAGCTACATGAGGTCAAAACATCCATTCTGGTTCCTCGGGTTGGACAATTGTTCTTAAGGTATGTGTTTTCCTACTCTCTTTGTTTTCTGACTTTGTTAAAGGAAATTATGATTGTGTTTCTATTTTACAATCGTCCTAATGTATGCCTTGGCTCATCATTCATGAATAAATGATCCTAGGGGAGAATATAACACCCTAGACTTTTTACCTATGAAATTTTGAGTTTTGAGCTCACTTCCCAGCTATGACTCACCTAACGAGTCATAAAGACTCATTACGAGTTGTAGGACCCCAATCGTTGGGTGACTAGTGTAGCCACCAATATTTTTGTCCTGTGTATGATTATGACTATACTATTCATGGTGAGGAATTATGAGTCATAATATGGGACTCATAGTCTCACCAGTGTAATGGTCCCTTGTGTTTGTTATGGCTACGACTAGGGCCATTCGAGTCAAGAGGTCCTAGTACGAGTCGTATGGCATGACTCATAAGATTAATAGTAAGGAGGAAAAATGTTTCTGCTCAAATTATGAGTCATGGTATGACTCATAACCATATGTCACGAGTCGTGTCGTGACGTGACTCGTAGTCACTAGCTATAATTTTTCTTTCGTTTCATTGGGGGCACTTTGTTCATTTCCCCCAATCCCCAATTTTGACCCACAACTTAAAAACACTTTGGGGTCTGATTATCACCCATAAATAAATCAAATACACTCTATATTCTCTCAAAAATACCAAAAGTTAAGAACAATTAGGGTTTCACAATGTGGTCATCTAGGGCTCAAAGATTGGTTTCTTCTCCAAAACTTTTGATATCTCAGGTATGTACCTCTCCCCTTAAGCTTGTTTTACTTAAACCTTGTATTTAAATAGTGATTTATGTTGATTTGAATATGTATTTTGAATTGGGTTGAGGGTTTTTGAAGGTTTGTTACTTGATTTGAATTTCCATGGTTTTAATGCAAGCATTCATGTTTTATTTAAGTATTTTGAAAACCATTGGGTGCATTGGTATGGTGGATGGTATTGGTTCTAGATATTCCCTAAATTGATGATTTTGGTTTTGGAATTTGGTTTGGAAATTATGTTTCTTAACCCACTTATGTAATTGGATTTAAAATATGGTTAATCACATGATTTGACTTATTTCCCTAATCTATTCCATTGCATAAATGGTTAAACAGATAAAAGGGATTTTGAAGGCCTTTTTTCCCATGTTACTGATTTTAAACTTGATTTAATGAACAAAGGGGATAGTGGAATTCCCCCAAATTTATTTAATTAACAAAGTGGGTCGTGGAATTTTTCCAAGTGGATGGAATTAGTATGACATAATTATAAGCTTGCAAGCGTAATAGTATGATAATACCTATGTTTAGTGCCTTAACGGATAATTCCTATGTTAAATGGATGGTTATGTGAAACTTGTTTTAATTGGGCTTAAAGGGTGTCATTTAGCTCACTGTGAAGGTGTAAGTCCCAAGGAGGAAAAAAACTAGAAACCACATTTGCCTGCTTGGGGATCTTGATGATCGTGTGCACATTCATACTATATTATACTTATGTATCCTAGATTGACGTGTGGTTGGGGCATTCCCTTTTCTTTCTTGGATATATCTGGTTTGTGTAGATAATATGCACTGGTGCCTAACTAGCAGTAGGGAGCTCGATCCAATAGCCCATGGATTCTTAGATGTTGGGAAAGCTATGCAGTCCAGGCTAATGATTTGAATCTCATGCTAAACCTTATTCCCTATATCGGCTTTATATATTATATGTATGTACACTAGCGCATATTATTTTACAGTGGCTTTGGACTTGGCATTACTTTACCCTTTATCTCTGGGTTACATGGTAGAGCTCATCCCGCTAACCATATCTGAACACTATATCCCCATGTGATGCAGGGAATGGAGACACGTCTGCTTTCTCTACACAGTGATAGGTCATTTTTGGATAGCTCATGAGTCAACTTTGAATTGGTGATCTTCTATTCTCCGGAAGAACCTTATTATATGGTCTTGTTTCTTTCATGTTTTGGACTATTCCTTTTGGACTCATTTTGGCTATGGTTGGGGGCATGCCCCGACTTAGGTTGTTCGTAGTTACTAGAGGCTTTGTGGATTACAATGAATTGGGATGGATGTTAAAGTTCTTAGATTTCTGTCTGAGCTAGTTGCCTAATTATCTTGTTATATGTTTGTAACTCTGCTCTATCTTGTCATATGTTTGGAATTCATCGACTGCTAGTTGTATATGTTCTGTGTGACTAGGAGAAGAGGGTGGTATTCGATCCTCGGTGGACTTAAGATACCCACCATGGCCAGTCCCTGGTTTAGGTCATGACACCATGCAGACTAATTATCTGATAAAAACCCAAGACCATGCCCCAACTACTCGGCCTAAGGGTGCCCAAGCAAGGAACTGCAAAAAATTTATCCATGTAAATCCTACAATCTTATCCTGAATAGTGTCTACAAAATTTACACCAACTGAAAAAAAATAGTAGACTCTAATGCTACATGCTAAAGTAAGTTGGAGACATCCATACTTAGATGCTCCTAAAAATAAAATAAAATAAAATAAAATAAAATAAAAAGGTTCTCTTATAGAAGTAACGAGGTTCTGAAAAGGCCAAAAGTGCATGAGGTCAAATTCAAACATAACTGAAATAGATGATATGTATACCATGCAAAAATAAAATAAAAACTGGTCAATGCGCTTCTTCTTCATCATTTTGAGCCTCCAAGTCCAAAATCTCAAGCCAAAGTGGCCTTGTGGATTTGTACTAGAAAAGGCCCCTAAAGGGAGCAGCGCCTTCAAATATCCACAATGGGAACTAACTGGGAGAAGCTCTATGAAAAGGAGTAAGTGATGGAATTTTTGTGGCCAACCGGATAGATTAATTAAGAAAAAGAAATAAACAAAGGGAAGGGATCTCGTGGGAACATGAGAAACGAAGTACAAAATAAATATACAAGTACAACCCATCTCTTAGTACAACATAGAGACCAGTCTAGTACATAAAGGGGAGAATAGTAAAATTCCGAATGCCAGGAGCTCACCCTAAGTCTCCGAACCATAGCTGCTTCACACAACGAATGCAATAACAACGAGAACCTATACAATGATTTGCAGATGGTAGAAGTGTAATATCAGTACCAAACACGTGGTACTCAGTAGAAAACTACCGACTGAGCTCTAAAGATAATTCAGATATATATAATGTGCAAATAAGAATGTAAACTATACCCAATCATCCGACAAACTAACATAGTAAAGGTAAGGAGGCAATACAGATACACTATTCTATCCTAGCCATATTCAGGAACCTAAGAACTATACCATATATCAATGGTAAATATACAAATAAAAAGATTAAAAAGGGTATTTAATAGTACACAAGGTCGAGGAATGGATATACATCATGAATAATGAAGGAAGAAAGGGATATACAGTAATACCATAGTTATATACATATACATATATATATATACTAGACTAACTCGAGGGTTCAACTTAAGTTGGTCATACTAGCATATTAAGGCCTCCTAATCATAGTAGGGACTAGAGCTAACATAATTAGAATCCTTAAGCCGTCTAAACATGAGATAATTATCCATAATAAATTAATCATAAAAGAGAAATAATCAAAAGCATAACTCAAACCTCAGCATCAGTCTAATAATCAACCTACCATGAACTAACTATAATAATAACAATACAGTAACCAGCTTGTCCGGATAAACAAAACTTAAATTGGGAACCATAACCTAGAAGGTTAAATCAGTACACAACATAGAACAAGTAACACTCATCACTTATACCTATGAAACCCCGCATAAGGCTGATAGATGTAAGGCATACTGGTGGTAGTCAATGCACATACAAGGATGAATGCAAAGTAAAATACATACTACTATAACTGATCTAAGTTCCACAAAGTAACCCAATATATATATATCTCCTCCAGCTCGATGTCTCGCAAAGAAAAAACCTACAACAACCTCCCTTCTTTAGCACGATGTCTCACAGATGAAGGGGCTCCTAGCGGCTCAAGAATACTCTTATACACCGCTATGGTCCTAATACAGGATTTCTAATTATCATCATCCATGCTCGACTCTATCAAATACCAGAGTATGGGAATGAATCATCATAAAACTATACAAAGGGTCAAAATCTCTTTCGATTAAAGTAAATAGTAGTTGTGAAACCATAGACTAAGATCTATCTCAGTCAGATCTCTAAAATATCATTTTTAGTCTCAAAATCTCATAAATCATTCATTAAGGAGGTAAGATTCCTATTATTAGAAGATATATTTTAAATGTGAAAAGTGGGAATAAATCCCTTTTTAGGAAAATAATTGTAAAATCATGTTTTCAGTGAATAATATCATTTAGTGAGCATGAAAGTACAGAATCTATGTAATGCCATCACGGTATCCAAACAATATACTACAAGTGCCAAACATCAATTAGCTAAACCACATCTTTTATAAGGATAAATTACTCACGCAGAATCCAACTAATACCATAATCACGTCTTAGGGCCCAATAATTTATAACCAGCATAACCACATTATCATCCCAGAAACCATAATAATCCACCACAAAAAAGTAGTAATCCTTATACTAAAGGGTTAGTATCCTCAACTATGTGTAACATGCTAGAAACCTAGGCTAATAGGATTTTATTAGTGTAATAAGTGTTTCATCTTAAGGATCGTTTTACCCTTCTAGCACCCAACTCATTGATTAGGCTAAGCCACAATGTTCTACACAATATCATATCCTAGCATCCCTATATAATACACAACATATATAATACACTATCTCAAGAAGAAGAATAGATAGAATCCTACCTCGATACCAAATTGTAAATCCTTTAATCGACAACAAATCGTCCATCTTTGCTCAATGATCCTAAGATACCGTTATTCTATCAGAATAGTAATGTACATAGTGTTAGGAGTCAAATGAGACCTGTATTATTATACTATGGGTCGGGCTAAAATTTTGGTAAAAAACGAGCCCGCGGGACTTGAAAAACAAAATAAAAAATTGAATACATCATGAGGTCTCGCGAGGACAAGGAATGTGTGCTCAAAAGATGAGCACAAAGGAAGCGTAAATCAGGTCTTAAATCAACTCTTAAAACTTTGGAACCTTAAGACCTAAACCTAAAATTTACCATGAATTAGGATCGAAACTAAAGGGAAAATTAATGGGAAATGACCAAGGTGTGTTAGGCTAGCTTACCTTATCTTCAATGGATGATTCCCCATTTTTTTTCACTCTTTGAGCTCTCAAATTGGTGTGAAAATAGATAAAGAAATGGTGAGAAATTGGGTGGGGAAAGAGGATTAAAATGTTCCCAAGTGCTGCTAAAGCGGACACCTTGGTACTAAAGCACCTACAGCTAAAGCGGCATCACCACTACTAAAGTGTTCTGTAAACTTGCGTAGATATCGCTAAAAAGTCCCTTAAGGTGCTAAAGTGGGGTCCGATAAAGTGGTCCCCTTACTACTAAAGTGTCCTATCCAGCTTCCCAAAACATCTTACGTGGCTCAAGGGGCGCTAAAGCACACGCTGCTAAAGCGGCTCCCTGAGGATTTAAGCAGTCTCAACAGGTACCAAATACCTAATTTTTGCTCAGTCCAAAAATGAACTTTGATTGGGTGCTTGGGATTTATTTGGAACCCCATGAACACAAATGAACTATGCTACAATATCAAATTCAAAGTTTTGGACTCAATAGAACCATCAAAAAATTCATCCTAGATTATTTCGACTAAATGTGGGGCTCACACCTATAGCTCCATTTTTTATTTAATCCACCCAATACCCTAAAACGAGTCCAAAAGTCTCAGGACCTGAACCAAGGGTCCTCGTAGCCTAAAATAAATGTTCAAGAGTTGATAGCTCTGTCAAAATTCTCATCCGAGGTCATTTACTAGTAGTTCTGGTCTGAGACCGAATCCTAAACAATGAAAGCTCCAAAATAGGTAAATCATCCTAAAACCAAAATGAATTATCCAGTAACTGAACTGATAGTTCCAGTAAATCATAAATGACTTATTGCCATTGTGGGAAGGCTCAAAATGACAAAAACCCATGCAAATCAAGTGAATGGACTTGAGGGTCATTACTATATCCACTAATAAAAGGACATTCATGGATGAATGGCCAATGGATAGAAAGATCACAAAAGCTCGAAGGGACATGGTACTGGGCCTGCATGTTCCGAACATGACTTCCCAGATAACCTCCAAGACAAGACAACATTTTTAAGGGATTTACCATAGGTATCCCTTTTTCAACCAATTTCCACGCCACACTTCTCAAACCACCCAAACTTAACCTCAACTACTAACTGGCCTTCAACTAAATCGAGGAAGGATGATGGACGCAAAGCCAAACCACAACTTACTGATACCATACTGATACCAGTTCAACCAAGCAAGAACTCATCCAAGCCTAAGAAAATGAACGTGCGTCAGCTATGCAACCATCTCTAATATTAAAATTTAATATTTTTTGCCTTTCCAAACCTGCTATTAACTCCAAACCAAGAGAAAAGTCACCTATGTCCAAACGGCACAACTCCATCATACTAACCTCAAAGAACTGAAGCTGATCCACTAAAAATTCATACTGGGAATCATGAGGATAAACCCATAAGGCTCTATTTGGCACACAACTGCTGATAACCAATTTCTCCAATCTACGTCAATGCTACAACTTGTCCGAATAACCCTCAAAACCGATAGCCAGGAGTCTAAAGCATACACACTCACCATAGAATAATCTTCTCCAAGTTGTCCCATCAATCAATGATGAATCCATGCAAAATCCAACTTGAACATACTACTCCTGCTGAGTAGATCACCAAAAATTTTGACAAAATTGAAAACTAAGGTCAGTAATAGAAAACCATCACCAGGTGCCAATAGTCTACCATCTAAACACCTATCAACCACTACCAATCCAAATTAAAGAAGATCGGATAGGTAAATAAGGGATAGTCGTAGCCAGGATTGATAATACCCCAACTGAGACAAACCTAAAATTAAAGGCCACATCCGAGCTCCATAATTCCAAGCTGAAATCTTAATGTCATGGCTAAATCACTTAATCTTAACTATGAAAACTACCTTACAAGTATACGCACCTGCACTCCAAATCTATCATAACCCTTAAATTATTGTTACAAGGCATCATATCCAAACTAAGCCCGCAAGTCTAAACAAAGGCCAAATACCTAATTTACCTTACTATCCAAATCAGTCATACCATTATTGTTATATGCTAGAGCCAAAACCAAAATGCAGATGAAGAATAAGGTCACAATTAAGGATAAATCACCAAACAATAGTACCAACAATCAACTTCATAAGTTATGGAGGGAATAAACTACCAAAGCATACCCAAGAATTCACCATGGTTGCAAACTATAGTAGTAATAGCCTAAACTCGATTAACTCAGAGAAATACAACCCTAGATAGACACTAGTAAATCCAATATTCCATCTTAGCAATGAATACCCAATACAAACTTAAAAACAAGTCACAAGAAAGATCACTTATCTCTAACTCTCTTAACTCTACTAGAACAAGAAACTACTTTGTTGGAAAGAATGGAGTACCCAACTCCCACTTTGATACTAAGATCAAAGATACCACCAGAAGGGAAACCCAACAAACCTAAAAGAAGAATCCAAGACCACTTGACATCGGCATGAATACCACTATCAGTTAATGAACTAACTAACCTGAAAGAATAGGTCTAAAATAGGTCAACCCAAAAATGGGCTATATAACCCAATCACCAACTCTAAATTCATAATAGAACGAAGGAGAGCTTACCTACCTTCCCCTTCATTACCCACTCAACAATGGACCTATCATCACCAAAAGAAAGGGAAAATAACCAGCCTCACCTCTTGATAAAAGAGAAATTATACAACCAATCTAGTCATCCAAGCCAATGAATAAGAACCGCGAGGAAGGAAATTCTAACTAGATAACGCTAGCCTAGGCATCTACCATGCGAGGATCAATAAACATTAAATAATGGAAATAATAACAACATCAATAGAATTACCAATAAAAAAAGTAGGTGGTACTAAAAATTTAAAATAAATCAATAGCAAGTACTGCTCTAGGGCAATAAGAAGGCAAATATGCCAAGGTAAATAGGACTCGAACCCAAATGCTACACCCCTAGGTAAATATCAACATTGATATACTCTATCCACTAATAAAAGAAATTATATATGGGAGTAGTCATAAAATCATGAACTTCATATAAAGGAACACATCAATCAATATAACCTACCAAGGTATGCAATCATTAATAGGTATGAGGGCCCTAATACCCTCAAATGAAAAAGCTAAAGGCAGGAAATAAAAAGTGCACCTATCATGGTAGAATCCAAAGTCCCATGCCTAATGTACACAAGGGAGAATGAATCTAAGAGTGTCAAAACTTGGACCCAGTGTCTAAATCACCAATCGAGGCACCAAGAGCATTGCCTCTAACTTAAGGTGCCACAATAATATGAGAATGATATGGATGAGCTAAAGGACTACTAAACCTATGTTTAGGACACTATCTAGACCACTGACCAATCTCTCTGCAGTCGTATAAAAACCATAAAGCTCTAACCTAGCGAGAAACACGAGCCGACCCTAATTGGCTGCCAACCGATGCAGGGGGAACTCCCTACTAAGATGACCATTCTCCTTACAATCATAATGTATCTTAGGAGATCTAGGTTGGTGGGGACCATATGCTAACCCTATCTGAGCAACCAGCTCGTGTCAGGTGCACTATTTTGAATGACCAATCTTTCCATAATCATGGTAAACACATAAAATACTCTGAGTTGTTTCCCCTACTGATCCAAAATAACTGTTATAATTTAAAGACCAATATCAAAAATATCATAATATCTAATGAGAACTCTACCCATTGTGATCATCATGACTAATTTGAGAGACACCCATAGTCTAAGACACTACCTGTGTAGAATTAATAGTCTACAGGAAAAGTTAATTTCTATCGAGAGGATTCTTACACATAGATGGAGTACAAATACATTATACTGATGACATGGCCTCTAACCACCACATCCATAAGTCTCAATACATGCTCTCTTTGTAGACCTTACATGGTTAATAAATTGAGAGAAAAAAGATCCAATTGCTATCAAATACTCCGACATCAAACAGAGTGGCAGAGCTAATCCTCTAACAAATCCAAACACCATTTCATGCTCTGATGAATATAGCATAGTAATATGCCTATCCCACTATAGAAACCTAATATCATATTTTATAATCAATAGGGAACCCTACTGAACACCAATAAACTTAAGTATGGACTGAGAACTACTTAAAAAAATAGATGTCATCCCTGGATGTAGGTATCCATAAAAAGATTTGGGATCCCTTATGTTGAATCTTGAAAGGTTAAAGCGGTCATGAGCTCCACCAGATCATGGGTTAGCTCCAAATCCTCTGTTCGATATTGAAGATCTTTGACATCTATCCCTAATTCCCTAGTCTGATGCTACGTTAAAGCTTTTGAAATGAATATTGAAGTCCCATATACATCTATCAACAACATCGTATCACCTCTATGGGATAGAATATAGTCAAAAGATGTACTTGAGGCATATAAAAATATGAATACACGACAAGGAGTCAAGAAAAGATTTTCCTAAGAATGCCCTGTAGCCTCTCGAAGATAGGTTACTAACATCTCTGCACTGATTTGCAAGACTCTACGAAACACTAAGCTCTTGTACCAAAACACTTGTAAACCTAGGCTTTGATACACTGTCACGATCCAATTTCTCAGGTCATGATGGCACATACTATAACCCACCTGTAGGTAAATCAACCCGTATTCAAGAACTACTATTAACAGACTACCAACAGAAATTAATGAATGTAGTAGAATAAATATAATAAAAGAGTAATATATATAAGGTAGTTCCAAAACCTGGTGAAATTTGTATAAGAGATTCTAATGTAATAAAAAGATTACAAACAAAGTACTAAATAAATATATAGGTAGAATCCATCTCTAAGTATAAAAAGAGATTAGTAAAGTACATGAGAGGGAGAATAGTAATACTCTGAATTCCAGGAGCTCACCCTAATCTCCAAACCATAGCTGTTTTACACGATGCACACAACAATAATAAGAACCCATACTATGATCTACAGGCTACAAAAATATAGTATGAGTACCAAACACATGGTACTCAATAGGAAACAGTCGACTGATATTCAAAGATAATGCAAATATAAATAACATGCAAGCATGAATGTAAACTACACCCGCACATCCCAAAAACTAACATAGTAAAGCTAACGAGGCAATAAGGATAAATTATATTATCCTAGCCATACTCAAAAACCTAAGGACCATACCATATATCACTAGCCAATATAAAAATAAAAGCAGAAGAAGGGTATAGAATAATACACAAGACCAAGGAATACATATATAACATGAATAAATGAAGGAAGAAAGGGATATACGATAACACCATAGTTATATACATATATATATATATATATGTATATATATTCAAGACTAACTCAATGGTACAACTTAAGTTGGTCATACTAGCATCTTAAGGCCTCCTAATCATTGTAGGAACTAGTAATAACATAATCAGGATCCATAATCCATACATCTAAACGTAATATAATTATCCATAATAAAATCACCGTAAAAGAGAGAATCAGAAGAATAGCTCCAACTACTACATCAGTCAAATAATAAGCCTACCACAAACTAACCATAATAACAAGAATACATTAAACAGGTAGTCCAGACAAACAATACCTAAACTTGGCCATATAACCCAAATGTTCCAATCAACATACAACACAAAGCAAGCAAAACTCATCACCTATACTATACAACCTCCCATAAGGCTGATAGATACAAGGCATACTAGTGATAACCAATGCGCGTGCAGGAAAAAATACAAAGAAAAATCCATACAACCATAATCGATCCAAGTACCATAAATTAGCCTAGTATATACATCTTTTGGGGCTTGATGGCTAGCAAATAAAGGACCAACGACTACCTTTCTTCTCTGTACGATGGATCAACAACGAAGGGACCCCTAAGGGGTTTGGAAATACGTGCATACATTGACCTATTCCAAATCTAGAATTCCTAATCATCATCATCATCCTCGCTCTACTCCATCTAGTATATTTTATATGTATATACATGTATACATATAATTTTGTAAATAATGTAAGTTTACAAATTCATTGCCTAGGGTAAACTCTAGGACTAAATCATCATAAAAGTGCAAGAAGGGTCAAAATCTATCTCGACCAATGTAAATAAAAGTAGTAAAATTATGGACCAGAATCTATCATGAATAAATCTCTAAAATATCATTTTTAGTCTCAAAAGCTCATAAATCATTCATTAAGGTGGTATGATTCTTGTTATGAGAGGATCCATTTTAAAAGTAAAAAGTAGGAATAAATGTTTTTTTAGAAAATCAATCATAAAACCATGTTTTTATTCAAAATTGTACCATTTAGTGAGCATGAAAGTATCGAATCTATGAAATGCCATCACCAGTATACAAACAATACACTACAAGTGTCTAAACATTAATAAATTAAACCACATCATTTATAATGATAAACTACTTGCCTAGATCCAACAAATATCGTAATCACGGCCTTGGGCTCAATAATATATAATCGGCATAACTATATCATCAAGGGAGAAACCATCATAATCCACCACATAAAGTAGTAATAATTTTACTAAAGGCTTATTAGCCTCAACTATGCCTAACATTCTAGAAACCTAGGGTAATAAGATCCTAGAAGAATAAGATGTATCTTAAGGGTCGATTCACCCTTCTATCCCCCGAACTCATAGATTTGGCTAACATGTCGATCTAATATAAAATATATATAATACACTTACTGAAGAAGAGGACTATACAGAAGCCTACCTCGATGATGAACTACAAATCCTTAAATCAGCCATAAATTATATGCCTTTTCTCCAAGATCCTGAAATACCGTCATGCTATCAAAATTGTAAACTACATATAATTAGGGGTAAAACGAGACGTATATTGCTATACTATGGGTCAGGTTGAAATTCTGATCAAGAATGGGCTCGTCGGGGACCACAAATAGAATCCAAAATTGGATCTGTCACATGATCCTTCAAAGAACAAGAATGTGTGCTCAAAAGTTAAACACAAACGAAGCACAAATCGGGTCTCAAATCAACCTTAAGGTTTAGGAATCTTAAGACCTAAATCTAAGAATTTACCATGAATTATGATGGAAATAAAGGGAAAATTAGTGGGAAATGACCTATAAGTGTTAGGCTAGCTTACCTTAACTTCAATGGATGATTCCCACTTTTTCCTCTCTTTGAGATCTCAAATTTATTTGAAAATTATGAAATAAATAGAGAGAAATTAAGTGGAGAAAGGGGATTAAAAAATCTCTAGGTGCCGCTAAAGAAAACACCTTGGCACTAAGGCACCAAACCACAAAAGTAGCATCATGACCACTAAAGAGGTCTAGCAACTTGTGCGAATACCGCTAAAGCAAGGTCCGCTAAAGCAGCCTAGCCAACTACCCAAGGCCTTTTAACAAATCAAAGGGCGCTAAAGCACACACCACTAAAGTGTCTCCCTGAGTGCTTAAGTGGTCGCATCAAGTATAAGATATTTGATTTTTGCGAAGTCCAAAAATAGACTTCGACCGAATTTTCGAGATTCATTTGGAACCCCATGTGTACAAACAAACTATGCGACCATACCAAATAATTTTTTTTGAAATCAATGGAACCATTAAAACTTTCATTCGAGATTAATTTGACTAGATGTAGGGCTCACACCTATATTTCTAATTTTTATATAATTTCCCCAATAGCCCCAAATGAGTCTGAAAGTATCCGAGTAGGAACCAAAGGTACCCCTAGCCTAAAACTAATGTTTCGGAGTTGATGGCACAGCTGAAATTCTTATTCGAGGTCATCTACTAGGAGTTTTGGTTTGAGACTAAATCTTAAATAAAAAAATCTCCAAAATAGAGAAATGAGCCTAAAACCTAAAAAAATTATCAGATAACTAAACCGATAATTACAGTAAGTCATAAGTAATCTTTAACCATTATAGGAAGGCTTAAAATACAATAAATGCATGCAACTCAAGGAAATGACCTAGAGGGTTATTATAATTTTCCTTCAAACTACGTCAAGATCCAATTTCTCAGGTCATGATGGCACCTACTATAACCTACCAGTAGGTAAGCTAGCACATAGTCTAGAATCATTAATAATAAACTATCAAAAATTAAAGAAAACACGAATTAAATATAATGAAATGGCAAATATATATGAAGCAACCCCAAGACCTAGTGAAGTTAGTACAAGAGCTTCTAATACAATCAGCATAAAAGCAAAACACTAAATATATACATATACATAGATGTCTTTGAATTCAAATACAGATCAGTATATTTGATATGATGGAGAGCAGGAATACTTCAAACATAAGGAGCTTACCCTGAATATTTTATCAATAGCTACTTCGCACAATTCACAAACCCATGATGAGAACTTGTACTTGATCTGCATGCTGAAAATTTGTAGTATGAATACCAAACACATGGTACTCATTAGTTATCAGTCGATTTAGATCTAATGATAACGTTAGAATTTTGGTCAAGAATGGCCCCGCTAGACCTGCAAATGGAATCCATAACTGAATTCATCATAAGGTCCCTCAAAGGACAAGGAATGTTTGCTCAAAAGCTTAGCACAAATAGGAAACAAATTGGGGCCCAAATCAGCCCCTAAATTCTAATGATTTAAAGACCTTATTTCTATGAATTTACAATGAAAAAGTGTGGAATTTTATGGAGAAAAAAATGGTAATGACCAAGGAGTGATGGCTAACATACCTTAGATTAACTGGATGGCTCCCCACATATCCCACGCTCTAAGCTCTCAAAATGGTGGAAAGGGTTAAGAAATGGATGGGAAATTAGGGTGAAGAAGGGGGATTTAACTTCCTAGGTTCCACTAAAGTGATCACTTGGTTGCTCAAGCAACTGCTTCTTAACCAGCATATGTCCTCTTAAGAAACCGATCAAGGAAAGACGGGGATTGCTAAACTAGAATCCTGGCCGCTAAAGTAAACAAGGAATGCGTAAGTGGCCCTTAGCAAAACAGCCAAGGTTGCTAAAGTGATTATATATAGCTAAAATAAGTACCGATTAAGTGGAAATTTTGACTCTTAAGTAGCTGCACCAGGAACTTAAGGCATCAAATTTCTAAGTCTAAATAGACTTTGACCGCATGCTCGAGATTTGTTCGAAACACCGTGTGCGCAAATAAACTATGCTACCATATCAAATTCAATATTCCATACTTAATACAACCACTAGAACTTTCATTCAAGATCACTTAGACTAAATGTTGGGACCACACCTATGCTTCTATTTTGTATGGAATCCACCGAATAGCCCCAAATGTGTTTGAAAGACTTGGGATCGGAACCAAGGGTCCCCTAGCCTAAAATAAATATTTCAAAGCTAATGCCACTTTGGAATTCTTATCTGATGTCCTTAACAAAAAGTTTTGTTCTGAGACTAATTCCTTAATAATAATAGCTATAAAAAAGGTAAATAAGCCTAAAAACTAAATAAACATTTTGATAATCGAACTGATAATTTTGGCAAGTCTTAAATGACATATAGTTTTTGTGGGAAGTCTCAAAATGCTAGAAATACACAAAAATTAAGCATATAACCTAGAGGGATATTATAATATCTACTGCTAAAGGATTTTTGTCTATTAATTTTAATGGACAGAAAAAGCTTAAAAGATTGAAAGAATGAGGTAATGGGCTCACATAACGTAAGCATAAATCCCAAGATAACCTTTATAGAGTGGCAATGCTTTTAAGGAATTTTGCTATAGGCATCCCTTTTTCAACAAACTTCCTTACTTCATGTTCCAAATAGCCAAATCTCACCCTCAATAACTAAGTAGCCTCCAACTAAACCAAGAATGGTTGATATGTAAATCTGAACCATAACACACTAATATCACACTGAAACAAGTAGAAGAAAGCAAAAATTCAACCAAGCCAAGGTTAATCCAAGGCATGAGTCATGTAATCAACTTTGATATCCAAACATAACCTTATTCGCCTTTTAAAATCTACTACCTACTCCAACCCATGCAAAAAGTCATCCAAGTCCATTCCACACAACCTCATCACACGAACCTTAAAGACATAAAACTGATCCACCGATAATCCATAATCATAAGCATAAGGATAAACCCCTAAGGTTCTACCTAAAACTAGTCTGGATGACCCTCAAAACTGATAGTCTAGAGTCCAAATTACCAACTCATGAAAATGAGCCACTGAGGATGAAATCATGCTAAGTCCAACTCGAGTACACTTCTTCTGCTAAGCAGACAATCCAAAATTCTGACAATAATTGAGAACTAAGGTTACACATAGAAGAAACCAGCATCAAGCGCCAATGAGCTATCATCCAAACATCTATCAACTACAATATATTTTAACTTAAGAAGACCAAATAGGTAGATAAAAATAAGCTTAGCCAGCCTATAAATGAAATCCCAATTGAGTCAAACATGAAACAAAGGTTGCGACCAAGTTATGCAATCCACAACTATAACTTCAGCAATGAAGCCAAACTACTTGACCTTAACTATCAAAACTAAACCTATTGATGACTAAGCATCCAAATGCCCAAATCTACCATGCCCTCACACCGCCATTCAAAATAGTCAAAATTCTAAAACTTGAGACAAAAAGTATAAACCAAGGCCAAACACCCAAATCAACCTCACTATCAAAAATCAATCATTTTCCCACTTGTTCAAGACAAAGCCAAAAGCAAAATATATCCAAAGAACAAAATCACAGTGGATGAAAAACCATAGGCTGAAGACATAAGAGATCAACTCTACATCTACTAAAGGATGTAAAGCATCAAGAATAATCAAGAACATGTAAAAGATACAAGGAATACTAACAATAGAAAAAGTATATCTAAATCTCTAGATTTTGAAAACCCATCATATCCAAATCATGCTTTTAAACTCTCAAAAGCACTTTATGGTCTCAAACAAGCTCCAAAGACTTAGTATGAAATTGAGCATATTTATTTTAAACAACAATTTTTAGAGATGTAAAATAGATACTACGCTTTTTTTCAAAAATAAGGCTCAAGTATTTTTATTATACAATTTTTTATGGATGATAGCATTTTTGGAAGTTCTAACACATCTTTGTGTGAAAAATTTTCAAATCGTGTGAAGGGAGAATTTGAAATGAGTCTCATGGGATAACTCACATTCTTCTTGGGGATTCAAATTAAGGAACCTTCATTAGTCAAACTAATATACAAAGGAAATCATCAAAAAGTTTGATAAGGAAAATAAAACTACCTGGGTTCTGGTCATTAGAATTTTTTAGAGTTTTGAACTCTCTAGGCATCATACTAATAGGGGTACTAGTCATATGTTATGATTTAGTTTAGGAGGGTATTAGTCATACCTTAAATAGTGTATGGGGATAGGTTTCTATCCAAGGTATGAGTGGAGAACATACAGGTCATTTTCTAGGGTACGAATCGTACAGAGCTAACTCGTATGTTAATCAGTCATATGTTAACTTGGTTATTATTATACCATGTTTTAATTATGGATTAACATGTTTTAGCAGTGTTTTAGATACTTGGTTGCATAGGAATAGTTAATTGGTACTTGGTTTTTATTTTGGAAATACTATGCCCCCAATGTGTTTGATAAAAAGCCTATGACAATGCTTTTACTACATTATTGGATTTTTAATAGAACTATTGCATGGTATGGGCTGGTAATGGAAACCTAAATTGTATAAATGGCTTAAATAGTTAGAAACGGTTAAATAGTAAGGTTTAGTGGTCATGGTTATGGTTAATTAAACTTTCTTATGGGGTACAAGGGGATCCCCCAAGTAAACATGTTAATGAATAACTTGTGAGGTACATGGGATTCCCCAAATCAAACATAATAATGGAACACATGTGGTGTACACGGGATTCCCCCAAGTTAACTTAATAATGTAATTTATGGGTACATGGGAATCCCTTTACATAAAAATATTGGCTAAGGATATTTCTTGCAAGCTATAATCAGTATGATGATACCACTACTCATAGCCTTTTTAATAATAATGGGTTGGTTGGATATTAATGGTTGTAATTGGGAAATAATGGCGGGTATGATAACTAACTGTGAAGGTGTGAGTCCAAAGGATGGAAACTAGAAACTCATGTTTTTTTATATGAGGGTTGGTCATAGAAACCATATATGATACTATAAGGTACATGGAAATCCTCTAAGTATATTATACATATGTATCATGGAGGTTTAAGGGTACTCGAGAATCCCCTACTCTTATGGTATCTCCGATTCGTGAGGCTACACAGATCAAGACCCATTCAAGGGGTTACACTGGACCCATGTAGCCCATGGGTGGTTTTAGGATAGTTAAGCTACACATACCCAAGTTAATTGTTTTAAAGGAATGCTAAACTCGACTTCCTTTCTAGACATAGTTATATATATATGCTTGGTTGTGTGTATATGGTTGGTTTACTTGGTTTTACTGGATGGGATTATTTTATCCTTATCCTAAGTTCATTCTAGCGTTCACCCGTTAACTCATCTTTGGGCGACTGTATCCACACGCGATGCAGGAACTAACCATTCTACTCCTCCTACTTAGTGATCAAATTTAGAATTAGCTATGTGATTAAAGTGTTGAGATTCTATATTTTAAAAGGCTCCATTTCATATCATCGATGTCTATACATACTTTTCTTATTTTATAGATATTAGTTTTTTGTATGGTTGGGGGCATATCCCAATCTAACATTGTTTTTCTTTTGGTTAGAGTCTTTGTATAACTACTATAGATTGGAATGGGCGGTGTTGATATTGGTGTCAATCTTAGTATTGTCATTGGTATTGGGTCTAATAATATTTGACTAAATTTATGATTGTTCCATCCTTTTATGTTATGTTATGGACAAGAACTTGGTTATTATATTGGTATGGTTATGGTTGTTGGTTGGTATTAGATGGTTGGACTAGTATGCATTGGTCACTATTATAGACCTATCCCAGAGTCTATAATAGTAACAAATACAATCTTGCCATACGGTTGGAATTTATCTGACTTAGGGAATGCGTATTTAGAGGTTGCATAGGGTAACGGGGGTGGTCCCTAATCCTGGTTGGACTTGGGATGTCCATTATGACAAGGCCCTGGTTTGGTTCATGTCAAGTTGATATCAGAGCTTTAGGTTAATGGTCAATTAGGAGTCCACAAAATCGTGTCGAGTAGAGTTTCTTTTAAGAGTGTGTAGCATTCCACACTCATAAAAGAGAGGATATAAGGCATTTAGGAATGTTTCACATTCTTGGTATTCTATTTTAAAGATTGGAGTCTAATTCCTGGAATCTTCTTTGGTCTTGGTTTATTCACTTTTCTGATTATGCCTTAACAATTTGAGGTACAAAAAAACTCCTCTATCCTAACTGGGGACAATGTTTAAGGGACACATACTACTCAAGAGATCCATACTCGGTCTAGGGGTCCTGTCCCTGATTGTTCTTGAGTTCCACCAGTTTCTACTTTGTCCTCAGGGTGAGGTGACAAATCCGTAATTTCTTTAATTGATTCATATTATTGCTTAGTTAGTTGATGTTCATGTTGAGTGAGATACATCTGGTGTTTCTTCTACTGAGGCCACAAGGGTTGGCCAGTTTATGAAGATGAATCCTTCTACTTTTACTGGTGTAAAGATAGAGGAAGATCCTTAGGGTTTCTTAGATGAGATGGAGAAATATTTTAGGGTAATCTAGGCCACGAATATGAAAGGGGTGAATTTTTCTACTTATCATCTTAAGGATATGGCGTATCATTAGTAAGAGGAGTGGGATAAGGAAAAAGGTGATGTTGAGGAGTCAATTATGTAGGAGACTTTTTCTAATGCTTTTCTAGATCGCTTCTTTCCTTAGAATTTGAGGAAAGTGAAGGCAGAGAAATTTGTCAATCTGAGACAAGGAAAAGTCTTTGTCAAGGAATATGCCTTGAAAATTTATCAGTTGTATAGGTATGCTTAAGAATTGGTGTCTGATATAAGGGCCAGGATAAGAAAGTTCACTTCTGGACTGTCTCGAGATTTAATCCTTGAAATCAAGACTGCATTATTGATCAAGGATATGGATATTTCTAGGTTGGTGGTTCTTATACAATAAGTAGAGATGGAAAAGAGGAAGAACGGTGAGTTTAGGGAAACACAGGGTAAGAAGTTCAGGTCATTTAAACAAGGTAGTTCTCAACAGCAAAGTGAGAGTGATGGTGATAAGTGTCTAAATAAGAAGTGGAGGAGTTTTGGTTCCTTCTCTATAGGTAGTGCTCTTTACCCAAAATAATTGGGTGATAGGCATCAACAGAGTAGTGATAATTTCTGGGCACAGGGTGTCCAGTCTCAGGAAAGTGACGCTCAGTCATCCACATCTTGTCCTTCTTGTTAGTTTTGTGGTAGGTTACATAGGGGCTTCTATGATGAGGGAAAGGACAGATGTTTAAAATGTGGTCAGCCAGGCCATATGCTCAGAAATTATTTGGTTGGTAAGGGTGCTTCGGGAGCGAGTAAGTCTCTGGTTTCTTCATCTTCTTCTCCTACACCAAAGTATGTTTTTTCTGCATTTTTTTCTTCTCGTATTGGCACAGGCCAGAACAGGTTATATACACTTATTACCTGACCGGAGTCAGCATCGCCTGATGTCGTAACTGTTACGTTACAACTCTTTTCTCAGGATGTTTATTGTTTACTTGATTTGGAGTCCACTCTCTTTTATGTAACCCTATTTGAGGCTGTGTATTTTGGTTTTGATCCTGAGGTTATTTCAGATCCATTTTCTATTTCTACCTCGGTAGGTGACTCTATGGTCACTAAAATAGCCTATTGGGGGTGTGTGGTATCCGTTACTAGGAAGCAGACTTTGGTGAATTAGTTTGATCTTAATATGGTGGATTTTGATATTATTTGGGGGATGGATTTGTTACACTCTTCTTATGCGTCCTTAGATTGTCGGGTGTGTAAGGTTGTCTTTAAATTCCCTAGTGAATTAGTTATTGCATAGGAGGGTGATTTCCTAGCTCCTAGAGGAAGGTTTATTTCTTATCTTAGAGATCGGAGATTAATATCTAAGGGGTTTCTCTATCATCTAGTCTAGATTAAAGATTCTAACTCGAAAGGTCCTTTCCTGCATTCGGTTTCGGTGGTAAATGAGTTTTCTGATGTATTTTTGGATGATCTTCTTGGTGTTCCTCTGGATAGAGAGATTAAGTTTGGGATTGATTTGATCCCAGATACTCATCTAATTTTTATTTCCACTTATAGGATTGCTACGACTGAGTTGAAGAAGCTTAAGAAGCATCTTAAGGATCTTTTAGATAAGGGTTTTATCTATCCTTGTACGTCCCTTTGGGGTGTATTAGTGTTATTTGTGTGTAAAAAGGACGGTTCCCTTCGAATGTGTATTGACTATCAGTAGTTGAATAAGGTGACGTTTAAGAACACATATCCTCTTCCAAGTATAAATGACTTATTTAATCAATTGTAAGGTGCCAAATATTTTTCTAAAATAGATCTTTGGTCTGGGTATCATCTGCTTATGATTAGGGAGGTTGATATCTCTAAGATAGCATTTCATACTCGGTATGGGCACTTTGAGTTCCTTGTTAAGTCAATTGGATTGACCAATTCCCTGCGGCATTTATGGATTTGATGAACAAGGTATTCCGTTAGTTCCTAGATTTTTTTGTCATTGGTGACATTCTAGTGTAATTTAAGAGGGAGATGGTTCATGCTAATCACCTTAGTTTGGTGTTGCAGACCTTAAAAGATCAGTAGTTATATGTTAAATTCTCTAAATATGAGTTTTGGCTGAACGTTGTAAATTTTTTTGTTCATATTATTTCTCGTGAGGGGATCATGATGGATCCACAAAAGGTGGTGGTGGTTAAGAAATGGCCTAGACCCATGACAACAAATGACATTCGGAGCATTTTGGGTTTGGCTGGGTATTATAAGAGGTTTGTGGAAAGTTTTTTAATGATAGCTTCCCCATTAACCAAGTTGACTTAGAAAAAGGTAAAGTTTTTTTGGTTTGATTCTTGTAAGGGTAGTTTCGAGAATCTGAAGGATAAGCTAACTTCGTCTTCAATTTTGACATTGCCTGAAGGCAATGAGGGGTTTGTGATTTATGGTGATGCATCCCGAGTGGAACTTAGTTGCGTTTTGATGCAGCAAGGGAAGGTGATTTCCCATGTTTTTGGGCAATTAAAGGTGCATGAGAGGAATTATCCTACTCATGATTTGTATCTTGTTGCGGTTGTTTTGGCTTTGAAAATCTAGCGGAATTATTTGTATGGAGAGCACGTGGATATCTTTTCTGATCATAAAATTCTACAATTTGTGTTCTGTCAAAAAAAGCTAAATCTTAGGCAGAGGATATATCGGATCTTCTCAAGGACTATGATATGAGTCTTCACTACCACCCAGGTAAAGCTAACGTGGTTGTTGATGCTCTTAGCAAGTTGTTCATAAGGAGTTTAGCTCAGGTGGATTAGGAGATGTGGGAATTAGTGAAGGATATTCACCTCGTGGCTAGTCTTGGATTTTGTCTCTTGGAATCCAATGATAGCGGTGTGGTGGTACAGGATGTGGATACGTCATCTCTTGGTGTAGAGATCAAGGATAAACAAATGCTAGTTCCCATCTTGATGAAGATCAAGAAAGATGTTGGTGGGCAAAGGGTGTTGGGGTTTAAGATTAGCGGTGGTGGTACCTTGAGGTACCAACGGAGGTTATATGTTCCTGACGTTGATGGTTTGCGACAAAGGGTCTTGGCTTAGGCGCATGAATTATGCTATGTTGTTCATCCTGATTAGAAAAAAGTGTATCATGATCTCAAGGAGCTGTTATTATGGAATGGTATGAAGAGGGATGTGGATGATTTTGTGGCCAAGTGTATGGTGAGACAACAAGTTAAAGTTGAGCACATGAGGCCTGGAGGGTTGTAGCAGGAAATTGAGTTGCCTAAACGGAAATCGGAGATGATCAATATGGATTTTGTTGTCAGTCTTCCTCAATTTCAAAAAAAATTTGACTCGGTTTGGATCATCATGGATAGGATGACAAAGTTCTCTCCCTTCTTGCTAGTAAGGAATAATTTTTGGCTGAGGACTATGCGCGGTTGTATCTTCTAGAGATTGTAAAGCTACATAAGGTACCTGTTTTGATTATCTCTGATCGTGGTACACAATTTTCATCTCATTTCTTGTGGTCTTTTCAGAAAGGATTGAGGACTAAGGTTATTCTGAGTACTGCTTTCCATCCGTAGACTGATAGGCAAGCATAGAGGACTATTTATACATTAGAGGACATGCTCTGGGAATATGTGATTAATGATGGTGGCAATAGGATTGAGCATCTACCTTTGGTAGAGTTTTCTTACAACAATAGCTATCATTATAGCATTGGAATGGCCCCTTTTGAGGCATTATATGGTAGGAGGTTTAGATCTCCTATTGGGTGGTTTGAACTTGGTGAGGCAGATATGTTTGGTTTGAACTTGGTTTATCAAGCTATGGAAAAGGTGAAGGTGATTCTTGAAAGGCTTAAGGCGGCCCAAAGTTTTGAAAAGTCCTATGTGGACATAAGGCATAGAGACTTAGAGTCTGAGGTTAGGGATCAGGAGTTCCTAAGGGCATCTCCCATGAAGGGAGTGATGCGGTTTTGTAAAAAAAAGGAAGCTCAGTCCTCGACATGGTGGTCCTTATATGGTTTTGCGAAGGTTTGGTGATGTGTCTTATCAATTGGAGTTGCATTCTAGTTTGAGATCCATTCATCCGGTATTTCATGTCTTTATATTGAGGAAGTGTCTTTGCAACCCTTCTTCGGTGGATCCTTTGGAAGTATTAGGTATCTCGGATTCTCTATCTTGTGAAGAGGTCCCGGTTGAGATACTGGATCAATAGTTTCATCGGTTATGAACCAAAGATGTGACCTCGATTAAGGTTCTATGGTGGAACCACAAGGTTGAAGAATCCACTTGAAAGAAGAAGAGGACATGGAGTACAAGTATCTACATTTGCTTTTTACTCCAGATATTCGTGCGGATGGTATGTGTTCTTGATGACATCTTTGTTTTCTAACTTGGTTAAAGAAAGGTTAATTTCCTTCCATCTTTTTTTTCTAACTTAGTTAAAGGTTGGAATGGTTATGTTGGATTGTAATTCGTGCATGTACTACCTTGTCCTTTATTCAGGGAAGAATGATCTTAATGGGGAAGACTGAAACACCCTGAGTTCTAGTCCATCAAAATTTCCTCTAAAACTTGTTATGGAATTCCATTATATATGTGTGGCTCCCTAGTTATGGGATTTTTAGCCACACATAATTAAAGAAAGTAATTTCATTGTATATTTCATAAACAATTCAGAAATACTTACAAAGACACAAGAGATTGTTCCAAATCCTCAATTGATAGTGAATAAAATAAAATCCCAAGGTGTTAACTTGTTTATCAGTGAATTCTACGTTACAATTGTCTTTCGATAACCAAAGATACCTAATCTAACCCTAAGCTGGGTATGTAAAGGCTCCCCAAAAGTGGGAATTCAAAATTCAAAGAAAAGTTGCCGCGTCATCGATTGACAGCTAAACTGACGATCCGTCGCTGAAGTAATGGTCCATTAGTCAGTCCATCAATGTTTTTGGTGTTTGGGAAGATTCTATCCCAGTATCTTAACGGTCAAATTAACAATCTGTCACAATCTTGACGGTCCGTTACCTCATCAATCATTGGGGTCTTGGATTAAATTATTTATGTTTAGGCTAACGGCCACAACGATGGTCCATCTGCCAGACCATCGTTGTCTTCTGGTGTGTAATATATTCTTCTTGAGGTTGCCGGTTCATCAACATGGTGACGGTCGGTCAATTATTTCATCACATGTGATCAAAGTCCACTTTTCCAAGTTGTTCATACTTCTGAGTCAATTTCCTGAGAATAAGTAAAACCTAGCATCAAATACTTTAATAGTTTCTTAAAAACATGAAATTATACCTTTAAAAGATGGAAATGTTTCGTCAAATGCCGGAACATCAACGCCCTCAACTTAAGACAATTTCTTGTCCTCAAGCAACTCAACACCACATCACATGTGTAATAAGAACAATGATTGGTAACACAGCTGTTGGACTATATATTAAGAAACCACTTAATTTGTACTAACTCGTGAAATCTCAACACACAGGGTTCCATGTTTGGCATTACTCTAAAATGTAACCCATACATACTCATTGATGCAATGTCTCAAGGAATTAGTAATGACAAGTACAGTTCAACTTGCCCTCGCATTTGAAGAAATCCTCCACACTTTCTCATTTAGCTTACGAACTAACAAATAGAACTCTCACTCTCGCAAAGAAAGTTTCAAACAAAGCACATACACCCATAAGCTTGCCCTTATTATTTTATGCAACATATGGTTGATTAGCACGGATCAAAGAAGGACTTTTTATAGTTTGTAAGGAAGATTTGATAACAAGTGAGGAATGTTTTTGGGATAGTGAATTCGAGTAGTGACTTCACCCTCTTTGTAATTAATGTAACACAGCATGACTACTTATTCTCACTTTCCTCCACAATATGTACTATTCTTCCTGCAGTCTTAAAACAACCCTAAGATTTTTATTTATTTATTATTATTATTTTTTACACAGTGTCTGTATCATCCACCCTCAATTTATGTTGATGCTATCAGTTGAGGCACATATTATCCTAACAGATTAGGGCTGGACGAGACACATTTACACAACTCAAAATTATTTGCTTAGAGTTATTAAATTCCTAATAGTATCCACCCTCAACTTAGGCATATTGCCTAAGTTGAGGTGAACAATGTCCAAGGAGGTACCATGGACAAAATTAGAGATCAATAATAAAAATAAATGAATAATAATTGTAGAGGTTAAATAAATAAATAAATAAATAAATAAATAAAAATAAAGGCCCAAAAAGGGTTCAAAGGGAAAAATTACATCTTTTTGGTAGGGCGTTTAAGGCTAAGTGGACTAAAATTGAAAGAGGCCTATTATCCTATCCTATTTAATTAACCACAATGCTACACAAATAAACCTGGCAAGTTCTCGCTATACGCACAATGTAAGAAATGTACCAAATTCTCACACACACTGGCAATGAACTAGTTCTCATATTACAGACTTTTGAACATACATCAACATGATTATGTTTTCTCTATCCCAACACTGCAATGCCAATCATAGATTCACAATGTTTGATCATCCAAAAGTACGCATATTAAGTGAAAAAAAAAACCTTTTCATTAATGTCAGTTTCATAGCTTTTCTACTACATCATTATTCTTCAACATAGATGATAGTTAATTAACACTAAATAAAAGAATAGAAATGAAAGAACAAACATATTTATAATCACAGAATTAGACAAAAGAAAAATCCTAAACATGTCGGGTCTACTAGATAGAACACAAGGGGGAAAACACAGGTAACAAAAACCCCCGTGGTGAACTACTCCATATAACAAGTAACCCACCCTTACTAAATAAAAATGGATTGTCCTCAATGCATCCAAAATAAAGTACAAGGGAGAAGAATACTTGAATAGCCCTTAGGATTATGAGTCAGTCGGGTCAGATGAGGCTTTCTTAGCCTCGGGTACAGCCCTAGAAACCCCCTTTATATCTGTGGTGCTTAACATAGTTTCCTGCTCAGTGATAGGTGTAAGAATAGGTATCGGATCTAGTATGCCACTTCCTCGAGCTAGTGGACACCCTAGTTGCTTCATCCGCAACTTTCTTCCTTCTCTTTTCTTTATCTCTCATTGATCTTTTTAGAGATTTTCTTAAATTTCTTTGATCTGGTGTCTCATCTCTATAACTTTTCTTCCTCTTTGATCTTGTATCACCACTTTTACCAAACTTTTTACCTTTACCCTTGAGTGTCCTGCCCAAGAGGTCTACAAGGCCTTTTTTTTCATCACTCACCACCAATACGGGATTAAATGCACTTGGTGGTGGTTTCTTCTTCAATTAAGTAATATCATCCTGTGCTTGCTTGAATTCATCCATGAACTTTGCAAAATCTAGAATTGACAGCTCTCTCAACCTGTTGTTCACTCGCTACCCCATATCATCTATCATTTCATGCAAGTTCTCATATAGTTTGACAGATTCAACCATAATTCTATCTACAAAAGGCTTGAATTATTTCAACCAAGCATTCAATTGTCTCTCAAATTTCTTTTGAGCTTTCACCATCTTTATAAAATTCTCCTGGGTCAACCTGTACTCCAAATATCTCGGTGGTATAGAAGTAATGTTTGATCTTTCTCCTACCTGAGGCATAAATTCCAAACCTATATAAGTACCTCGTGGAACATAAGTGACTATAGGAAACGGCATACTAGAAGGAACATGTGAAGTCTCTGGAGTGGGTGCAGTCTGTGCCTCATATGTTGGTGGCTTATGGACTTATATCTTGAATTTGGAATTATCTTTTGTTTGCTGAATGTCTTGCCTTCTAAATGCCCGGACTTTATTATCCACTTCTCTAATTATAGGCACATTTTCTTACCTACATGGCTCTGTGATTAAACACGGGAATGGTAATGCACTTGTCGTCTTATGTGCATGAACAAAAGTTTCATCAGCAATGATTTGTCCAAAGTCGATCTTCAATACCTCAATCATGCTGGCCACCAATTCTACTCTTTGGTTATCCAGGTTAGTATCTCCTCTAGTAGGAATAAGACTCAATCTAACTATGGACTACCAAAATTTTTCCGTAAACCTTTGGGATGACTTTGCAATCCGCTCATTACCCTGAAGCCATACTGGGTTACAATTGTCTGTGATGATCCTAGCCAACCAAGGTCTTTGGCTAGTTGTTGTAGTCATATGATGCTCTAATTCTGGTTTGATGGTTGGTGCTACATAATTTGGAACAAATAACATCATATTGATTATGGATTTAGAAATATCCATTGTCATCCCTCTCATAGGAACCTGTGTTCTATTCCTTATATCTCTGATTCTGGAGCCTTTGGAAAAATCCTTCTCCAATAATGCCAAGTAATTAGCATAGAATTCCTAAACCAGATTTGGATAATATGAACCTGGAGGACTGATCAAAAATTCTAACTCATATTCATTGAACCTCTTTTCCAACTTGGGGTATTCATGAAGATCATATGTGACTATTTGATATTCTCCTGCTATGGGCCTCTTCATGGGTCTATTCTGAGTAGGATAGAGTCCATCGTAGAAATTCTTCTTTGCACCCTCAACCTTCCATCTGATTTATTTCACATACCTCTAGGTCTTTAATTCAGACAATATCTACCTCTTCATGTTCTGATACACCAATTGGGTCAGGGTTTGAATTTTTAACATCTTCCTCTTCAGTTCTAGAACTCGTACTGCTACAGCTATCACCTTCACTATCCTCATCCAACTAGGAGATTGATTTTTTTCCACTTTTGTGAGTGTTGAAGATTTGTGATTTATCGTCCCTTTCTTTCTCACCTCGTCCCCTTGAAGTAGTGTTATCTTGAGTTTGTTAGGATTTCCAACCACCTCTCCTTGATGGTAGCTTTTGATTCATAGCGCCTGAAGATGGAAAATAAAATCAAAACACCCAATTAATGGAGTTAACAAGTCATAATAACAAAGAAGAATGGGTACTATTTTGGGGGTGACAATCAGGCTGATGGTTTGTTGCCTTATTCGACGTATCATAATAGAGAAATTAGTAGGCCAGTGACTGTCAGGCTGACGGTCTGTCAGGTGACTGACGATCTGTTACCTTTTCCGTTGTCTCTTAACAGAACATATTCAAAGTTTTTAGTTGGTGATGACTATTGTGATGGACTGTCGCAAGGTTAACGATCAGTCACTTTAGCCGTAAGCCATTCTCTTTTCAGTTTCATGCCCCTTTGCGGCATTTGAACACCTGACAACCCTACACTTTGTATTCTAGAATTTTATTCCAAAAAGATTACTTTCAAACCATTTTAAAGCTTCATAATGTAGGTTACTCAAACTTCAACCCAACAAGGTCATACCAGTATTCGATACCCACTCATATTCAAAATCACTTCATGTAGAACATTTATATTCAAACAAACTTTCCAACAAAAACTTGTACATGCCTTTTTTATATATTTATCATGTTAACAAGAAGAAGAAATTTGAGTCATACCTTTTTCTCAATAATTTCCTCACACTTTGTAGAACATAGAAAACTTGAACAACTATAGCCTTGATGCTTTAAAAAGTAAGAGTCTAAAGTGTATGTCGAACAAAAATAGAAGAGATGGATTGTAGTATAAATAGGGGAGTAAGGAAATTGAAGAGTCCTCTGAGAGGATAGATTTAATTTAAAGAGAATGAATGTGCAGGAGTTTTAAATGTTTTGGGATTTGGAGAGACAAGATCATGCATGTAACTGATTCACTTTATCCATTTAAAATAATTTTTTATTGGCTCAAAAACCCATTTGGGCTCAACTTGCACCGACCCTTTTATTTCAAGCCCAAAGTTTTATGACGATCTTACTGACGACTCATCGATGGACTGAAGACCTGTTGGTAAGCCTTTGCAACTTACCAAAACCATATATCATCCATCTCATGTTGACGGTCCAAGTGATGGTCCATCACTGATGTGATGGTCCGTCGCACTTCCCATCACACCTTATAAAGAATGTCACTTTAATGTGCCGAGGTCTTGATGGAAATTATGATAGTCCATCAGAAGTTTGACCGTCCATCAGAAACTCCATCACCTCTTAACGGATTGTCTTAATTCCTTCTCCCTGAAGCACAACTCCTGCATACTTAACAACCAAATTAATTCTACAAGAACAAATAATCTTAACTAAATACTAATACAATACATTGTGAGTTGCCTCCCACTAGCGCCTGATTTAATGTTGTGGCACGACACAATTTTCTTGATTACTCAGACTTCATCAAGATAAACTATACTCAACCATTTCACTGAGTCTATTGGACCAATGTACTATTTGACTCATTACCTATTCACTTTAAAAACACTCCTATTTTTATTCTCCAACCCAACTACTCCAGATGAAAAGACGAGAGTAATTTTGAAAGGCCAAGAACATTACGATTTTAGTTTACCAGGAAAAATCTTAATCCTCGAGTTGAAGAGCAACACCTAATCACCAATCTGAAAGTCCCTCTTTTAATTATTTGGTCATGATATTTCTTTATTATTTCCTTATACAAATCATCTCTTTCATATGCACAGAGATAAAACATATCCATCTTATTTAGCTGCTCTAATATCAAGTCAGTTGCCTCTTTCCAATCCATGTTCAACCTTTTAAGTGACCATAACACTTTATGTTCAAGTTTAATAGGTAGATGACACGCTTTGACAAAAATGAGTAGATATAGGGACATTCCTATAGGTGTTTTTGAAGACATTCGGTACACCCAAAGAGCATCATCAAGCTTCTTTAACCAGTCACTTCTATTGGCATTTACAGTATTAGCCAGAATAGATTTGATTTCGCTGTTCAAAACCTCCACTTTCCCACTAGTTTATGGGTGGTTAGGAGTGACCACTTATGTTGTTTCACCCCATACTTCAATAATGCAGCTCAAAAAAACTTATTGTTGAAGTGTGATCCCCCATCGCTTATGATCGTTCGTGGAACTCCAAAGCGTGTGAAGATATTCTTCTTCAAGAATGCAACTACCCTTTTTCCTTCGTTATCTGCTAAGGCAGCAACTTCGACCTACTTTGACACGTATTCCACCACAATCAAGATGTATTTGTGGCCGTGGGAACTTAAAAATTGACACATGAAGTCTATGCCCCACACGTTAAATGATTTTACCTCTAACATCTTCGTCATTGGAATTTTGTGATGCTTGGAGATTGAACCTTGCCTTTGACATTGATCACATTTTTTAACAAAGTCAAAAGCATCCTTATGTAGTGACGTCCATTAATAACCACTTTGCAGAACCTTCCTAGCAGTGTGATCGCCAGCATGGTGTCCCCCAACTTAGGACGCATGGCAAGCCTTCAAAATACTCTATATGTCAACCTCTGGTATGCATCTTCTAATGATGTTGTCCGTACAATGTCTTAACAAGTAGGTATCATCCCAAAAGTACTTAGTATCATCGTGGAGAAACTTCTTCTTCTGATGGAATGACATGTTATTTGGAATAATGGAGCTAATGAAAAAATTAGCAAAATCAGCATACCAAGGTATCAAATCAAGATCAGTAGCTAGAATATTGTCATCGAAAAAAGAATCATCAATCTCAAGCTTCTCCATAGTGGACTGGTCATTCTCTAATCTGGACAAGTGGTCTGCTACCTGATTTTCACAAACCTTTCGGTCTTTGACTTTGAATTCAAACTCCTACAGCAAAAACATCCATCTGATAAGTCTCGGTTTGGCATCTTTCTTTGCCATTAAGTATCTTAGTGCGGCATGGTCAGTATGGACCACTACTTTGGTCCCCAACAGATAAGCCCAAAACTTCTAAAATGCGAATACAACACCTAAGGAATCACATACCACAGAAAAGTCATTCATGAACACTTCCAAGGTATCCTCCACCATATCTGAAAATATTAACATCATACACCTTTGGAATATAGCAGGTGAATTTCACAATCTAAATAAGAATCGCTTGAATGCGAAAGCTCCATAGGGGCAAGTGAAAGTTATTTTCTCTTGATCCTCATGAGAAATAGATATTTGATTGTATCCTGAGTAACCATCGAGAAAATAATACCAACCCCTTTCTGCTAACCGATGAAGAATTTTGTCCATGAAGGGCATTGGGAAATGATATTTTTAACGTCCAAGAATTCAGCTTCCTATAGTCCATACAGACTCACCAAGCAGTCACCGGTCTGAGTGGAGTTATTTCAATCATCTCATTCGCTACAATTGTCATGCCTTCTTTTTTAGAAACGCATTGCGCAAGGCTCACCCACTTACTGTCAGATATTGGATAAACTACCCTAGTGTCAAGCCATTTTATTACCTCATTTTAACTACTTCTTGCATCGGTGGATTCAACCTTTGTTGATGTTCAATCATAGGCATGTATTCTTTGTCTAATAGGATCTTATATGTACAAATATTAGATGGAATGCCTATGATGTCATTAATAGTCCACCTAATAACTTTCTTATAGTGTCTTAGTATAGAAATTAGAGCCTCAACTTGATGCTTGACCAAATCCGCTACAATAATAACTGGTAAAGTGATTTCATCACCTAGAAACACATACCGCAAATAGCCTGGAAGCATCTTCAGTTCCAACACTGATGGTTCTTAAATTGAAGGCTTAGCAGGTGGTGTTGGATTATTTTTTAAGTCCAAATCCATCTTCTTAGGGGCATAAGAGTACGACCCCATTTTAGTCAATGCACATATAGTCTCATCGTACTCATCAATTACTTCACTAAAAAATTCATCAATACTGCAGCCAAGGTCTCCACAACAAACCTTTCCTCAACATGTACTTCTCTCTCATCTTTATAGAACACATCAATAACTAAAACAACAATCATCTTTTTTTGTTTCTTAGTAGATTGGCATACATCAAATTGACCTCTTCATCATTTTGCCTAAATTTTAGATCATTGAACTCCAAATCAATTAGTACTTCCTAGTCACTAGGAATGGTCTACACAAGATTATGGGTACTTCGAAATCCACATCACAGTCCAAAATTACAAAGTCCACTAGGAATATAAATCTAGCCATCTTAAAAAGAACACTATATAGAATTCCCACCGGTCATTTCACCGACTTGTCAGCCATCAGAATTTGCATATTAGCAAGTGTTGGATCTCCCAAAACCAACTATTTAAAAACTGCCAATGGCATGAGGTTAATGCTTGCTTCAAGGTTGCAAAGGGCATTCACGAAGTTAAATGATCTAATAGTACATGGGAAAGTAAATGCTCCTGGATAAGATTTCTTTTGCAATAGTGATCTCATAGCAATAGCTCTACAATGATGAAGATTATCCACAGGTTCATAGCTCATAGTCCTTTTCTTCTCACAAGGTTTTTCATGAACTTAGCATATCCCAGTATCTTCTCTAGTGCCTCAAGTAAGGGCACATTCACTATCAACTGCTTCAGCATAGCCATGAATTTGCTTAACTTGGTTTTATTTGACTTCTTATACAATATATGTGGAAATGGAGGTGGTATCTTTGGTATTCTTGTTGTGGTGGCCTCTACCTCCTTTTCTTTGTCTTTCTCAACATCATTAGTTTGCTTTTGTTCAAATGGATCTTCCATATTTTCCAGATTTTTAGACTCCACTATATGTTTATCATTTATTGCCTCTTCTAACTCCAATGCTTCACTTGGAATGGATGTGCTTAAGTAAGGGCTAGGTAATATTTTACCACTTTTATTGGTAATATCCATACACAAACTATTATTCCTCGATGTTATGTACTATGTCACTTGTCTATGTCCCACTTTTCCTTTGATTGAATATTGCCGACAATTGGTTCATCTGTTTCTCCTATTACTTAATAGATGTAGAATATGAGTCAACTAATTGACTCATGGATGACAAATCACTCTTTATCTCCCTTACTCTAGCATTAGTTGACTCCACAACTTTTAACAACTTAGCTATCATATCCTCTATCGATATCTTCCTAGAATTGTTTTCTGCATTGTAAGAACTCCCCATTGATATATACAAACCACTCTAATCAATCTTGTTCTTTCATATTCCTTGATCATGATCTCTATAACCATCCTTGTCGTAATAATTCCAACCGTGATTTCCCTGGACATTACCTCGAAAACCCGCTAATTATTCAAAAAGTCCTTCTTCTCCTCAGAATCTGATTCAGCTCTCCTACTATGTGACCTCATAGCTTTTACCTTTTCCAAATTCCCTGATAGCAAGTGTTTTATGAGCAAATCCATATGTGTCTTCATATGAGCCATATCTTGATCACTCTCCTCTTCTCTCCTATGTTTTTCTACTGACATACTAGAGTAAGTATTGTTTGCTACCTCAAAATCTCTGGTATGTCAAGCTCTACTTGTCTTAGTTATTTTCTCTAGCATCTCTACAGCCTCAGTGAAAGTAAGCTCCATAAAAGCTCCTCCTCCGTATTATCTACAGTTGGCTTTGTAATAGAATTCAAAGCCTTATAGAATATTTCCATCAGATGCTCATCTATCATCTTATGATTTAGGCATTGCATCAACTTCTTTTTAAATTTTATCCATGTCTCATGAAGGGCTTCGTTTGGTAACGGTCTGAAGTTACTAATCTCATCCCTCATCTATAATATTCTGGAAGGCAGAAAGAACCTTTCTAGGAAAGTTTCTTTCAATTGCCTCCTGTCTTTTATAGAATTGGGTGCTAACTCATTCAACTACAGGGTTCCCCCTCCCAGACAGAGACAATGAGAATAGCCTCAGATGGATTGCATTTTTCAAAACTCTAGGATTATCAAGGTACTTGCAAATGTTGATAAAGTTCACCAGGTGCATATTCGTATCATCCCCTGGTAGTCCACCAAATAACCCCTTAAGATTTATCAATTGGATCATTGTGCTTGTGATTTTAAAATTTACTCCTAGTTTTAATGGCAGTAGAATAATAACTCCTGTAGAACCAGCTTCATCCAAATCAGAGTCATCATCATCATCCAAATCAAACTGTACAACAAGTTGTTGATGGTTTGCTATCCCTCTAAATAATTGATTTTGATTTTCTGGTACAGCTACATTCTCTGCACGTGTCCTTTTCATAAGATCAATCAAGTCATCATCTCCAAGGTCATCATCATCTACATTAGCCATAGGACCAAGGTTATCTGCATTATGTTGATTGACTTGTGCATTATCCAAAGAGGATAATCTTTCAGCTACTTGTTGTTAAGCCATGCTCCTAATTCGTTGGGGCTTCGGGTTGAAAGGTAATAATTTCCTTCCTGGCCTTCTGGTTTATGGCATACACAACAAAAATCCTGTAATAATCAAAAACAACAAATAAAAGTAAAATTAGGAAACTTGACCAATAGTTAGTTAATGCTCATATACTTAATTGATAATTGTATTCCCCAGCAACGGCGCTAAAATTTGATAACGCCCAAATTACAACCCTCCTAAAATAGTGTAAGCGATCATTGCCAAATATTTAACCCAACTATCTTGGGGTAAAATCCCACAAGGAATATAAGTTAACTAAATCTTATGATTATTAATTAACTGTTAATCAAATGTTTTAGGAAATAAAGGGGGTTTATATTATTAACAAAGATTATTCAGAAATTTACTCAGTGTATAAGCTAGAGATTAATTTGCAAAGTAAAATCAATGAGATTTAGTAAACCAGGATTATGGTCACCAAGGTGTTTCAACAATAAGAGTTGTGGGCTATCTCAAATCCCTATTTAACATATCCAATTGCAAGGCTAATTGTGCAATAAAATCCATCTAATTGTTTCTCAACCCTAAAAAATGGTTACACTTTAATTTTTTTGAACCCAAGGAGTGGACTAGATTAATCAATTAAATCCTCAAGAGGTTGATCCAATTAAGGCATCAACCGTGAAATCAAAGGTTAATTGCTCTGATTTTCTGGTAACTCTTCTCTTTTCCTGACACTAACTTTTTTGCTCGAACAAGAGGTGTCTATGTACTTATCCTTCAAGTTTGCATCCAACAAGGATCGTTAAACTAAATAAAAGGTTATGCAATTGAGTTTGTCTACGTAATTTGATCATTCCCACAACCCTAACAATGAATCATTCCAAGGCTCCTATAACCCTAGTTATGGGAGTTTTAGCAACAAATAATTAAAGAAAGGAATTACATTGTATATTTCATAAACAATTAAGAAATACTTACAAAGATACAAGAGATTATTCCAAATCTTCAATTAATAGTAATGAAATCGTGAGGTACTAACTTCTTTCTCAATGAATTCTACATTACAATTGTCTTTCAATAACAAAATATACCTAATCTAACCCCAAGATGGGTATTTATAGGCTCCTAGAAAGTGGGAATTGTAAATTTAAACAAAAGTTGCCACATCATCAGTTGATGGCTAAACTGACGGTCCATCGCTGAAGTGATGGTCAGTCGGTCAGGCCGCTAATGTTTTGAGAGTTTGGGAAGATTTTGTCCCGGTATCCTGATGGTCTGTCGCAGTCATGATGATCCATCACCTTGTCTATCAGTGGGGTCTTGGATTCCATTATTTTGATTTAAGGCTAACGGCCATAATGACGTTCCATCATAAGACTGACAGTCTATCAGTCAGACCATCGCCGTCTTCCAGTGTGTAATCTATTCTTCTTGAGGTTGACGATCCAATGACATGGTGACAGTCCATCAATTATTCTATCACATGTTATCAGTGTCCACTTTTTCAAGTTGTTCCTTCTTCTTAGTCAATTTCCTAAGAACAAGTAATACTTGGCATAAATACTTCAATAGTTTCTTAAAAACATGAAATTATCCCTTGTAAAGGGTGAAAAATGTTCTGTCAAATCCTGAAACACCAGCATGTAGAACCGATAAGTTGTGTACCTCCTGTAATCTTTTGGACGAGCAAGAGAATTTTACCTTTTACCTATTAAGTCTCAAGGTGTTGCGTTACTAACCCTTACCCTGGTC
The DNA here is from genome assembly GCA_030864215.1 of Capsicum pubescens. Classification (NCBI taxonomy): domain Eukaryota; kingdom Viridiplantae; phylum Streptophyta; class Magnoliopsida; order Solanales; family Solanaceae; genus Capsicum; species Capsicum pubescens. Next base: position 117,600,263 of record CM061546.1, read on the forward strand.
CTAGTTAACTATCACCTTTTGAGTCTCAAGTTATTAGATGAAGGCTAATAGTCATTAATATATACCATCGTGTTACAACAGATCGGTAATTAACTCCCCAAATTACTGTTGTCTTTATCTTTTCCTAGCTACTACCCCTTTGTTATAGCAAGTAGTAATATTTAGGTGGGATCTTATTGTGTGAAACTATTAATAAATCAATCATATTGAATATAAATCAATGTATTCCATAGGTATTGGTTATCCCTCAACAATCGCTCATCACTTCATCAATTTGTTGGGGTTTCCAACACCCTAGCCATAGGTTTTAGCTGCTCATGATTATGTACAAATCAATAGTGATCATACTGGAAAGAAAAGATGAAATGACAATGATAATATGAAAGAAAAACAACAACCATAAAATGAATAATCAATCAAAGTCAATACAAGGGAATCCCAAGATCAAAGATGAATCTTGAAATCAAAATATGTTTTTAAGTGTTAAAAGTGTCGCCTCTCATATATCTCATACATATCTGATTAAAGTACATAAAATTTATTTATAGTAGAATAGAAAACCCTAAAAATAAAGCCCGAACAAAATAGGAGAAAACTAGGTCGGAGGCCACCTACTCCCTGCACCTGCGGTCTGACAGGTTGCAGGTACTACCTGTGGGCTAAGTATAGGGCGCAGGTAGCTGGAGCAAAAAATCTGCAATGTTCAGCTCTCGGGATTTTGACTTTCGGGCACCTACTTTGTGTACATATGGTCTATAGGTCCTTCTTGAAGCCACATGTTGACTTTGTAGGTGTCGGGGGTCAATTTTTTAGATCTTTTTTTACTCTTGAACTTGCTTTGATCATGATCAAGATGGAAAACATCCCAATAATTCATAATTTCTCCAAAAGTAACAAAAAATGCATTTTTCACCATTTTCATGAACTTATTATTCAAAACATTGTTTCCTGCAAAACATACCCAAAATAGATCAAAATCTAAAAAAAAAGCCCTCAGAAACTTGCATATTTTCCTCGTCGAAAGTGTTATATTTCTATTGTACATAAACACCCTCAACTTAGAATGTTTGCATGTCCTCTGGCAACAAAAATCATATAAAACAAAAACAATGCTTAATCAAGAGAATCAAAGATATTCAAGGCAGTCAGTCATCAGATTTAGTTCAAATCACATCACTCCCTCCTATAACTACTTTCAAAAAAAACTATATATGAACTTGAAGCACAACAATATGACACACTGGAATCAAGGTGTGTTAATTACAATAGCAATATACAACCACTCATATGTACAATTTACACTACCCTAAACGAGAAAATAGCTAGCAAAATGACTCAACTGCCCTCACAAAAAAAGATGTTCCACTAACTCATATGAAGTAGTTCATGTTAATACAGGGATGGTCAAGTGACACTAACACTTAACAAAGGTGTTCCAGTCAATGCATGTTAAATACCATATGTTTGCCCCTATTTTCTTTACCTTAGCATTCAGATAGTCAAGTCAGGATCACGATAGGACTTTTCTCGATTTGTAATGTAGGCTTGGGGTTGTTATGATAAGTATGGACGTTTAAACTAACTAAGCCTCCTTGGTACTACACTGACTTTGGGGTCGCACTTACTAGCCAATTCTTTTATTACCCTTATTTCTCCCTTTTATTCTGTTATTGAATATTCAGGTTGGGTGTGGTCTTTTATTCTTTCTTTTTCACCTTTTCACAATTTTTTCTCTTTTTTTTCACTACCACACCCAACCCTACTAACTATTTCTCTTATTTTACCCTCCTTCATACCTATTTTACCCTATGCACCCCTATGATAGTGCCCTCAACTTATGCTTTTTACTTGTGTTGAGGTGCACAATGTCCAAGAAGGACCAGGGCCAAAACATGTTCATTGTAATATAAATGGGAAGGTGAAAGGTGTAACAATTAAAATAGGCTATCAGGATAGAAACAGGGATCAAAGGATAAAATCTGCATATGAAAGGTCATTTAGGCAAAAAGTGAACTAGAATCAAAATGGCCTATGATCCTTTTGTAACTAACTATCCTTCGCACTAGGCAAGACTAACCAGACAAGTTCTAAATTCATCATACAAGGGAAACTAGGTAGTATCTCACACACATGTGGCACAGAGTAAATATTACCAACTACTACCTATCATGTTCATGTAATTGGTAGAAAGTGATTATCATGTCCCTTATTCTAATGCAATAACAAGATCCACAGAGTTTACATATATATATACATCAACCCAGTTCGAAATCAAAACAAAATTGGAGGGTTATCAAAATTTTAGTAAAAATTAGACCACTGCCCTAAATACTCAAAATCTCCTAATAGCACAAAAAGAACACAATACGAAGAAAAACACAATAAAACACATAATTATCCTAGACATGTCGGTTCTACAATCATACAGCGGCCGACAAGAATAAAAACGTGACAACAAAAAACTGCGGTAGCATAGCATGCCCATCCCTGCCTAAAAACTGCGCACTGTCCTTAATGAACTAGAACAAAAAAAAAACATAGCTAAGTGAGAACATACCAGGGATGCACTAAAGCACCCGAGTCAGGAGCTTCCTCAGATGGGGCCATGAAAGCTATCAGAGGCAGTGGTAGTAGTGGTACACTACTGGATGTTACACACACTGGTATAGCATCACTCATCTGCCTATCTATGAATGCAATCTCCAAAGAATTATATCTCGCTTTTTTAAGGGCCTCCTCCTCTTTCATAATAGGATCCTACAAATTGTTCAAGTGACCTCTCTTGGTCCCAACTACTGGGACCTCCTCATCATCCTCCACAAAGAATTCAAACTGTCATGGTGCACGCGGAGGTGATATCTGAACTACAAGGGGTATCATAAAGGGAGTAGTTATAATACGGCTCTTTGTAAGAAAGTGTACCTCTACTCGTAGGCTATCAGAATCCTCTCTAAGCTAAATTAAATTTGGCACACTTATATCTGTATATCAAGATATAACTCGTCTCTCTAGCTCATCAATCTATGTTTGAAACTCGATACATAGCTCTAATAGTACAGCTCTCTGAGTAGCCTCCCATCTAGCCTCGGCCTGCTCAAATATCGTCTTGACCCCTGATCTCATCTGCCCTAAAAGGGTAGTTATGTCAGTCTCAATAACCTTCAACCGAGTAACTATATCTCTCTGGATCTCTACTAGGATCTGTAAAAACTTACTGGATATAGTGATTATACCTATTACAGGAGTTGTAGTACATGGGTGAGAAGGCTCTATTGATGCACCCACCGGCTTTGAGCTCAAAGTCAGGCTAAAATAGAAGTAGACTATATCCACTCTCACTAAGTAATAGAATCTAGAGAATCTCTATGTTCTCCTATCTCCATGTTTGCACCAACACCCTCATCATCTATATATTTCTCATTAAGCTTTGCAGAAACTGATGGCCCCTCAGACTAGGCCTATGGTACTGCTACCCACTGTCTAGATCTCTTAGAAGTGTCTAGATATGCCAAACCCTACATGGTCTTTGTCTTCATAGTCGCGGTGACAGTCACTCTCTCATTAATAGCTAGTAACTCAAGCACACCTACCTCATCATATAGCCTTTAAATTAAATAAGGAAATTACAGGTTAGTCAGCTCACCAAAAGCTCTATCATGTAGCTCATGCCTAAGGATGGCAGCAAAATCAATATCATAACCAGCCATCAAGCAAGAAACCAATGCAGTTTCTGCCTATGTTAACATGTTATCTGAGGTAGTAGGAAGCAGGTAGTAAGGAATAAGTACTTACCAAAATTTGGCTTCTAGTTCCAACAAGACCTTCTTGATCCCAGCTTAACCCTCAATACATAGGTCCTCCTTACGCTGTGGTGCAATGTAACCGGCTATCCACCTAGCTATCTCAACCCTCTCAGCTTTTTGCTCAGCATCCCGCATAATATAACAATCTCTTGCGATCCTTAATATGTGGTCACACTAGGCTGTAGATGCAGGTGTAATATAAGTTAAACATGACTCTATAGATAGTCTCGGTCTAATATCAACTCGAACCCCTCTAACTAGTGTGTGATAATGTTGCGGCTATCATGCCAATCTGATTAGGCCTGGATAATGATGCATGGGGAGGACTATAGTGGCTCTATAATATGCATAAAACTCTCGCACCATTGTTAGGTTGTAAGAGACGAGTGGCCTAGTTATCCAACCAAGTTGATACCTGTCAAATACAACCCAAAATTTTAGTAACTACTCTAGCACCAATATGTCTATCTGATTCTCCTCATAGATACAATATGTTGTCCTTTCTAGCTCTCAAATATGACTGTTAATATCGTATATCTCATGCATCCCCGCCATATACCACCTCAGATGTCCCTCCTCAGGAGGTGCATCTAGGCAGGTACGAGTGTTTGCTCTGACTGTGCATTATGGGAAGCTTGTGTTGTACCCTTTTTAGACTGGGGTATTGCTGATGACTACTCGTGCTTAACCTCAAGCCTAGTTGCTTACTGATGGCCAGTGGCATCAAATTAATGTTAGCCCCTAAATCATACAAGGCTTGGGCAAATCTGGATGACAATAGTGCATCATATAGTGAACGCTATGGGGTCACCCTTTTTTTGCACTAAGGACCTAGTCATGACTGCACTGCAATAGTATATTCCCTAAACATACTCAAACATTACTCCTTTATTCCTTGTGCCTTACTTTTTCATGAACCTGGCATATCCAGGCATCTACTCTAATGCCTTAAGAAAAGGTATTTTCAGGCTCAACTATTCAGCATCTCAATAAATTGCTAAAACTTATCTTCCTCTTTCTTTTGCATCACTCGCTGGGGAAAAGGTGGGGATGGTTCAGAATTTATCGTATAGTTAGCTCAATGACCGAACCCTTACCATTTTCTTTAAAAACTATATCTCTATCTGTTGTCACCTTCTAAGACTCGGCATCATCATCATCAACAACTTTTGTAGCAGGTAGTTAGGGATCCATAGTAGTGATACCACTCCTTGTTGTAATAGAATGTACATGATCGTTGTTTCTTACATTTTGCACAGTGTTTCTCTGAAGGGTACCTGGCTACCTCTGGTTTAGAGTTGCTCACATCTGCCTGAACTAGTGCTTCAAATGCTTGATAGTAGTGGCATGTGACTCGACCTTTTGGGCCAATCCTGAAATATCAACCTTAATTTCCATAAGGATGGTCTCCTAATTTTCCTGACCCTTTATCAATTTAGTCAGCATAAATTTTGCATCACTTCTACCAGATGTAATGTATTTCTCTTCTTTCTCTCTATAGTCATCCTTCTTCCATCAGTTACCATCTTGCTCTCTAATATGGTCTCTGTATATATCATAATAGTTCCGACCTTGGTTCCCTTTCCCTTTGGATTGGAAACTCACTATCTGATGATCCAAATAATTAGCTTTCTCTTCCAATTGAGACTCATATGCTTTAGAAGTTGACCCCTATGTTGCTACATCATTCACTTTCTCAGAATTTTTTGTCACAAACTGCTTTGCTAGAACCCCTAAATTACTCCTTAGCAACATAATCTCTTGGTTTACTATATTATTAGCTACTCTTTGGTCACAGGAAGCACTTATAGCATAAGTACCAGATCCCTGCTCATCCTACCGAGTTTGCCACCCTCGTTTAGTAAGTGAGGTCCAATATATAATCTCTGAAGCTACCTCCCAACATAGTCTAATAAAATCTCCTCCATAGATGTTGTCGGTCATGTCTCTAGAGCTAATGCTTAAGGATCTATAGATTATCTCTAATAAGCTTTTTCTTGAATACGTATGATTGGGCACCAAGTTTATCTTCTTCTTAAACCTGAACCAAGCCTTGTACATGGACTCTGACTGTAGCTGCCTAAAATTATAAATCTCATCCTTAATATGCAACATCCTTGAAAGAGAAAAGAACCTTTTTAAGAATTGCGTGCACAACTCATTCCAAGTCGTGATAGATCCTCTAGGAAATTCCCCTAACCATAGAGATGTTTCTCCTATAAGTGAGAGAGGGAAAATACTTATTCTAAGTGCTTCTTGATTTACCCTTGTATTGGTATTCGAGTTACAAATCCCAAGGAAATTTGCAAGGTGCAAATTTTCATCATCGGTAGGAAATCACACCCTTCAGATTTAAAAGATGGATCATGGCACTCATAATGTCAAATTTGTTACCTGGAGGAAAAATAGGAGGTACTATAGCTCTATTCTCTGTCATCTCAACACATCCCATATCTTCCTTATCATCTATTTATGGATGCACATACTAATATGCAGGGATAACTTAAACACAATCACCTCTAGCTCTATATTTATTCCTATTGAGTGCTGCTCGGTGGTCTGTTGCTTTCCTTTGTTTATCTAGATCAGCATCCCTAGATACCCTCTAATCTTCTTCTACTTCTCTGTTTTTTCCTCTTTAGTTTTAGCCAAAATCTCACAAGTCTATCGACCAATAATATTTTGTACTCCATCGGCAAGGAGGTACAATATCGTGAACCCTTTTAGGATTATCACCTCTCTTCAGCTTAGACATTCTACCAGGTGTTTGTAGGATCCTATTTGGATTTAGATTCATTGGTAGTAAGGGATTACCTCTACTCTGTGTGTTACGCATACACCGGCATATTCCCAACTAATAACAAAAATAAAAATTAAAAGCCCAAGAACTACAATAACCTCAATCCACAAATTAACACCGTGTTCCCCAACAACGGCGATAAATTTTTTATCATGCTCAACGTACACCTCTAACTTAAGGATGGAGAATTTTCTATAAAATATAGTAGCCCAACTAAGGTTGGGTCGAATCCCAAGGGAACACATAATTTTATAGATCTCAGTGGTTACAATCTAAGGGAAAAATAGGAATGTAAACGAGGGGGATTTGTGTGTAGTAGTCTCAAACACATAACAATTAGTTGAAGATCAGTCTTGAGTGAACACTAGGATTGCATTCCCCTTAGAATTTCAACTCTGTATGTTTATGTGCATTGTTGAACAAACCCAATACCTTACATGCAAAATCAATAAGTTATGTACTTCCTATAATCATTTGGACAGGCAGGAGAATTATACCCTTTACCTATTAAGTCTCAGGGTGTCGAGTTACTAATCCTTATCCTGGTCCCAGTTAACTATTACCTTTTGAGTCTCAAGTTATTAGATGAAAGAAAATAGCCATTCACATATATTGTTGTGCTGTAACGGATCAGCTATTAACTCTCCAAATTACTATTGTCTTTATCTTTTCCTAGTTACTACCCCTTTGTTAGAGAAAGTGGTAATATCTAGGTAGGATCCTAATGTGTACAGCCGTTAAGAAATCAATCATATCAAAGATAAAGCAATGTATGCCATAGGTATTGATTTCCCATCAACAATCAGACTTCACCTACTTTATCAATTTGCCAGGGTTTCCACAACCCTAGCTATGGGTTTTCTCCACTCATAATTATGAAGAAATCAATAGAGATCATGTTGGAAATCAAAGATGAAATCAGAATGATAAAATGAAAGAAAACCCACAACCCTAAATTAAATAGTCAATCAAAGTTAATTCAATGGAATCCCAAGATCAAAGTTGGATCTTGAAATCAAAATATATTTCTAAGTGTTAAAATTATTGCCTCTCATGTATCTCATATATATCTGACTAAAAAATACATAAAAGGTATTTATAGCATAAGAGAAAACCCAAAAAAGTAATCCCAAAAGAAATAGGAGGAAAACCGAGTCAGACACCATATACTCCCTGCACCTGCAGTCTGGCAGGGCGCAGGTACTACCTGCGGCCTAGGAACAGGGTATAGTTAATGGGCATAGGTAGAAGGAGTAAAAATCCTGCAGTGTTCATGTAACGCCCCGAAGTTTTTCCTAGCTAATTTTTTGTCCCTAAAGTATCAAGGATTGGCTTCTAGAATGATTTATACTTTTTTCCGATGGAATCCCTTAGATTTCAAATTTTTATTTTGTAGATGATTGAATAAGTTTTCTGTCGACATAATATGCGTCCAAAACGGACACTCGGTGAAGAAGTTATGGGTAATTTCAGTCCTAGTTGTAAAACACCGTCATTCCTGTCCTTGGCCCATCGTGGAGAGGGTGTAAATAACGATGGTCAATTTTCAGAGGGTCTCCGCGATGGTAGAGCATCATGGAGTTGTCCAAATTCCCATTCATAAATTTCTAGTGAGCCATCGCAATAGTGGCGCATTGCGGTGGCTCATGAAATTGGGCTCCTAGTTATATTTTAATACCGGTATTATTATGGGTATATTGGGTATTTTCCCACACCCTTATCAGTCCAAATAAAAGATTTCAACCCCAATTGAGCATGTTACTCATACATTCACCAAAAATATTCAAGAACACTCTCTAGGGTTCCATATTGATAATTTAAATAAATCAAGATTCAACTGTGGGCTTTCAAAACAAATTGAAGATTTAGAATCCCCAAGACGTTGGCATCAAGAAACATCCTTTAAATTCCTAGATAGAGGTACATGGGGTTTATACTAAAAACTACATGGTCTTAAAACCATTAGAGCATGATTTTAAGATTTTTATGCATGAATTTCAAAGGGGTTTTGGATTCTATGATCTAAATTACGTACTCCGAATGTTGTAATGTTACTATTGTTTTGACCTTACGGTCCTATCCCCTAAATTGATTTACATGTATACGTATATGTATAGAATTTGAGATTTAAGATTGTTGGTAGCATAAATTATGAACTCCCTCTCATGTATTCAATAAAATATTATGGTATTGTGATTTGAAAGATATTTTCATAATATTATAGCATTTGACCATGATTTGAAATTGTTGAGAGGGTGTTTCTTGATATAAATGTGTTCTTGTGTTTAAGAGAAAGAATTGCATGTAAATTGAGAACTTTGACATGACCACATTGCACTGTACTACTGAAACGCTTGACAAAGATGAGTTTCTTGCATGTGTTTACATGAGGTTTGAAAAAGAGTTTCTTTGAATTGAATTATTGAAATGGTGGTCCCAAAACTTGTGTTTTAAAAATAGATATTTACGATAGACTAATAATGGCTCAGAGATGTGACTTGCAAGTCAATGGTATGACGATACCATATGTATTTATGCCATTACAGATTATGTTTTCAGAGCATGTTTTCAAACACTGTATGTTTTGATAGAGTTTTCAAAATGGGGCTTAAAAAGGGTTAGGTGGTTACCCGAAGAAGGCGTGAGTTAAAGCAACTCTTAGCCTAAAACCGTATTTGCCGATATGGGTTGATTATTATTGTACGCTGGCGACGATCGTGTGGCGTAGTAGATTCAGAGACTCCGACCCTTACAGCACACTTGGGTTAGGGGATTTGCTACTGAGTTAATGGCAGTTTCCATATAGCCCATGGAATTTTTCAGAGTTGTAGGGTATACCACCTAGCGCAGGAGTAACATAGATTTCTCAGAGTTGAGATGATTTTTACAGAGTCTTTAAAATGCCCATGTGAATTCTTACTATATGATATGCTTATGAACTATTTGAAATTGCTCTCATATATGTTGAATAATAAATGATTATTTTTTATATTCTCTGCGTACTAGTACATCTATATTGACCCCCTACCACTCAGGTTCTGTGACTCAGTCTAGGGGTCCAGATAAGCAGTAGATAATTCAGACAGCTGGTCGATTATGCAGTGGTGAGCCTTCTCTATTCCAGAAGGCCTGTCTTTTCAGATTATGTCACTTATTTCAGTTTTGGTCTACTGGGGGCCTTGTCCCAGTTTCAGACAACTGATAGATTTTTATGTAGTAGAGATTTTGCAGACTGAGTTAGATGTTATTTAGATGTAGTTGATTTATAATTTCCATACTTGTGTTGAATTCAGAATTGGCGATGTTTCCATAGAAGATTTTGTTTTTGCATCTTCTTTTATTATATGAATGTTGTACATGATTACCAGATAGATAAAGGTGTTTCGAGCCTTTATGGTTTGGAATGTCCATCACGTCCAGTCCCTCGTTCGGTTCGTGACAAACTTAGTATCAAAGCACGGCTCATAGTCCCAGGGTGTCTGCAAAATCAAGTCGGGTAGAGTCTTGTTTATGGGTTTCTAGCGTCCAACACTTATAAGCAGGAGGCTACTAGGTGTTTAAGAATGTTTCTCTTCTTTGTGATTTAGTTCATACTTTAGAGTATAATCTGTCCCCTAATCAATGACCTCTTGCTTTACAAAAAACTAGTGATGCCTCCCCGTCGCACCAATGTTAATGCTCAGGATGATGAAGTCAGTCCCACCCATGGGATGCGGACCCGTAACGGAGCTTATACCCCAGAACCTGTTCCTACTCTAGGTGTACCTCCTATACCGACCAGTCCTCCCAAAGATCCCCGAATGGGGGCCAATCGCACTCAGCCTCGTGAAGGAGAGGTTTCTAATATTGAATTCAGACAGTCTATTCACATACTGGCAAAGATGGAAGCCACACAGACTTAGAGGTTAGAAGATACTGGGTCTGCGTCTTTTACTTCTGAAGTTACTAGAGTGGACCAGTTCATGAGAATGAACCCGCCCAAGTTCTATGGCGCTAAGGTAGAAGAGGACCCACAGGAGTTCGTAGATAAAATGAAGAAGATTTTCAAAGTAATACATGTTGATCAGGTGAAGGGTGTTGAACTAGCAGCATACTAGCTAAAGGATGTAGTGAACCAATGGTACAACGAGTGGAAAGATGCGAAGGGTGATAGTACGGAGCCCACAGTTTGGGATGAGTTCGTGGAAGCTTTTCTTAACCGATTCTTTCCTCTTGAGATGAGGAAATATAAAGTAGAGGAGTTCATGAACCTTAAGAAGGGTAAGAAAAGTGTTTAGGAGTATACTTTAAAGTTTAACCAGTTGTCCCGTTATGCTCCTAAGATGACGAGTAGTATGAGGGCCCGAATGAGAAAGTTTGCTTCTGGCCTTTCAGATAATCTAGTTCTTGAATGTCAAGGGGCGATGCTAAATAGGGATATAGACTTTGCTAGGTTGTCAGTCCATATGCAACAGGTAGAAGAAAAGAAAAAGAAATTTGTTGAGTCTAAAGAGAAGGACAGGCAGGCAAAGAGAGACAAAGTGTCAGACCAGAGTCATAGTCAGCAGCAGAGCGGTAATTGGGGTGGTAAATGGAAAAAGAAAAAGAATTGGGGTAATGCACAGTCGGCAGCTAGTGATCCAATGTACAGACCCACAGCTGAGCAGTGCACCCAGAATTTTTAGTTTAGTCAGGGGTCGAGGATGTAGGGTACGCAGTCTCAGGGAAGTGTAGCCCAGACCTCTCAGTCCTATCCGTGCTGTGGGAGATGCGGGAGGAATCATCCAGGGAGATGTCAGTTTGGCACTTTTGTATATTATTCATGCAGCCAGCCTGTCCTTATCCAGAGAGACTGTCCGGTAGCAAAGAGTAATTTTGGAGGAGCCAAGTTACAGGCGAATTCATCAGCACCACCACCTCAGAAGGGTTCTACTTCAGCCACTGAAAATGGTCGGAACTGATTATATTCTTTGACCAACTTCCAGGAGGCAGAGGCCTTACCAGATGTAGTCACCGGTACGTTGAAAATCTTTTCTTGTGATGTGTATATATTACTTGATCTCGAGTTTACCTTATCTTATGTTACCCCATAAGTGGCTGTTGGTTTCGGGTTTGAGCCTGATGTGATTGCTGAACCTCTTTCAGTTTCTACTTCGGTGGGTGATTCTGTTGTGGCTAGGAGGATATATAAAAATTGTGTTGTGTCTATTCTTATCCAGGATACTATGGCAGATCTCATAGAGCTTCATATGGTTGATTTTAATGTTATCCTAGGGATGGACTGGCTCCATTCGTGCTATACCACCTTGAATTATAGGACCCGAAGAGTCACCTTTTCTTTTCCAAATGAGTCTATGACAAAATAGGAGGGACATTCTCTAGCATCTAGAGGGAACTTCATATCTTATCTCAGGGCACGTAAACTCATTTCCAAAGGTTGCTTGTATTATCTTAATCGGGTTAAAGATTCCAGTGATGAAAGTTTCCCTCTTTTGTCTGTCCCCATAGTGAATAAATTCCCGAAAGTCTTCTAGATAATCTCCCAGGAATAGCACCTAATAGGGAGATAGATTTTGGTATTGATTTATTGCCAGATACCCATCCTATTTCTATTCCACCACATACGATAGCTCCTGCAGAGCTGAAAGAGTTGAAAGAATAGCTAGTGAATCTTCTAGATAAAGGTTTTATCCTCCCAAGTGTGTCTCCCTGGGGTGCACTTATACTTTTCGTTCGAAAGAAAGATGGTTCCCTGCGTATGTTCATAGATTACCGCTAGTTAAACAAGGTCACTATCAAAAATAAGTATCCGCTTCCTAGGATTGATGATCTGTTTGACCAACTTCAGGGAGCTAAGTGATTTTCTAAAATAGACCTTCGTTTAGGATATCATCAATTGAAAGTTAAGGAGTCAGACATTCCCAAGATAGATTTTCAAGCCAGATATAGTCATTATGAATTCCTAGTCATGTCCTTCGGGTTGACTAATGCCCCTGCAGCCTTCATGGACCTAATGAATAGGGTCTTCTGACAGTTTCTAGACTTTTTTGTCATAGTTTTCATTGATGATATCTTGATTTGTTCCAAAAGTGAGGAGGACCATGCCAATCACCTACGAATTATCCTCCAGACTCTCAAAGATCATAGGTTGTATGCAAAGTTCTCTAAGTGTGAATTTTGTTTAAATGCTATTGCTTTCTTGGGGCATATTGTGTCTAGTGAGGGGATTAAGGTTGATCCCCAAAAGGTTGAGGCAGTGAGGAAATGGACCAGACCCACGACTCCAACTGATATTCGGAGCTACTTGAGTTTGGTGGGTTATTACAGAAGGTTCGTAGAGAATTTTTCTTCCATAGCTGCACCACTTACTAAGTTGACTCAGAAAAAGGTAAAGTTTTTGTGGTCTGACTCTTGTGAGAATAGTTTTGAGAAGTTGAAAGACAAGTTGACTACTGCTCCTGTTCTGACTCTTTCGGAGGGTATAGAAGGTTTTGTTGTGTACTGTGATGCATCCCGAGTGGGACTTGGGTGTTTTCTTATGTAGCATGGTAAGGTAGTGGCTTATACATCTAGGAAATTGAAGGTGCATGAGCGGAACTACCCTACTCATGACTTGGAGTTAGCGGCTATGGTTTTTGCACTTAAGATCTGGCAGCACCATTTGTATGGGGTACACGTTGATATATTTACTAACCACAAGAGTTTATAGTATGTTTTCTCGCAAAAAGAATTGAATCTCAGGCAGAGGCGATTGATGGAACTTTTAAAAGACTATGACATGAGCCTGCACTATCATCCAGGCAAGGCGAATATGGTAGCCGACACCCTCAGCAGGTTATCTATAAGCAGTCTTTCTCATGTGGGGAAAGAAAAGAGGGAGATGGTGAAGGATATTTACCAACTTGCAAATATAAAAGTGTGAATTTTGGATTCCAAGGATGGAGGAGTGGTTTTTCATAAGATATCTAAATCTTCCCTTTGTGCAGAAGTCAAAGAGAAGAAGGTTGAAGATCCCATCTTGATGCATATCAAGAAAGATGTGGGTCAACAAAAGGTATTGTCTTTTGAAATTAGTGGTGATGGTGTTTTGAGATACCAGGGTAGATTGTGTGTGCCAGATGTAGATGGTCTGAGGAAGACAATCCTTGATGAAGCTCACACATCGAGGTGTGTTGTTCACCCTGGCTCTACTAAGATGTATCGGGATTTGAAAACCATTTATTGGTGGAATAATATTAAGCGTTATGTGGCTAACTATGTTGCCAAGTGTTTGAATTGTCAACAAGTTAAAGTACAACATTTGAGACCAGGTGGTTCTTCTCAAGAGATAGCTTTGACTTTGTAGAAGTGGGAGATGATTAATATATACTTCATTACAGGACTTCCGAGGTTCCAAAACCAGTATGATTCTATTTGGGTGATTATAGATAGGTTGACCAAGTCAGCTCACTTTCTACCTGTCAGGACAAATTATTTGGGAGAGGATTATGCTAAGCTGTTCATTGTAGAAATAGTTCGTTTGCATGGGGAACTTGTGTCCATCATATCAGACAGAGGTACACAGTTTTCTTCTCATGTTTTGGAGATCATTTCAAAAGGGTTTAGGTACCCAAGTGAATTTGAGCAAGGCTTTCCACCCTCAGACAGATGGGCAAGATGAGTGCACCATCCAGACCCTTGAGGATTTGTTGAGGGCCTGTGTGATTGAATTTAAAGGTAGTTGGGTAGAGCACTTTCCATTGATAGAGTTTGCATATAATAATAGTTTCCATTCCAATATTAAGATGGCACCTTTTGAGGCATCATATGGGAGAAGATGTAGGTCCCCGATAGGATGGTATAAAGTAGGTGAGACGTAGATATTTGGGCCTTATATTGTTCATCAGGAAATAGAAGATGTGAAAGCCATTAGAGAACGACTTAAGATAGCTCAGAGTTATTAGAAATCCTACGCCAATGTTAGGAGAACAGATCTAGAGTTTGAGGTTGGAGATTGGGTGTTTCTCAAGGTTTCTCCCATGAAGGGATTCATGCGATTCGAGAAGAAAGGTAAACTGAGTCCTCACTATATACGACCATATAAGATTGTGAGAAAGATAGGTGGAGTTGCGTATGAGTTAGAATTGCCAGCTAGTTTGGGTTCGGTTCATCCGGTATTTCATATATCTATGTTGAAGAATTGTATTGGAGGCCATTCCTTAGTATTGCCTGTCGAAGAAATCAAAGTGACAGACTCCTTATCCTATGAAGAAGAGCCTATAGAGATTTTGGATCACCAAGTTAGAAGATTGAGGAACAAAGAGATAGCCTCAGTAAAAGTGTTGTGGAGAAACCAGAAAATTGAAGAAGCAACTTGGGAATCAGAAGTTGACATGAGAGCTAGATACCCAAACCTTTTTTATTCAATGGATGATGAAATGAAAGGTACAATCCTTTCCTTATTCTTTCTATGACTTAGTATGCTTGAAATTATACTTATTTGTATCCCGCGTCAACATTCGGGGATGAATGTTCCCAAGGAGGAGATATTGTAACGCCCCAAAGTTTTTTCTAACTAAATTTTTGTCCCTAAAGTATCAAGCATTGGCTTCTAGAATGATTTATACTATTTTTATGGTGGAATCCCTTTGATTTCAACTTTTGATTTCGTAGATGATTGAATAAGTTTTCGATCGACATAAGATGCGTCTAAAATGGATACTCGGTGAAGGAGTTATAGGTAATTTAAGTCCTAGTCATAAAACACCGTCATTCCTGTCCTTGCATGTCACGGAGAGGGTGTAAATGACGATGGTCAATTTCTAGTAGGAATCCGTGATAGTGGCGCATCGCGGAGTGGGACAAATTCCCATTCATCAATTTCCAGTGAGCCACCGCGATAGTGGCACGTTGCGGTGACCCATGAAATCGGGCTCCCAGTTATATTTTAATACCGATCTCATTAAGGGTATATTGGGTATTTTGCCACACCCTTATCAGTCCAAACACGAGATTTCAACCCCAATTGAGCATATTACTCATACATTCACCAAAAATATTCAAGAACTCTCTCAAGGGTTCCATATTGATAATCCAAATAAATCAAGATTCAACCGTGGGTTCTTAAAACAAATTGAAGATTTGGAATCCCCAAGTTGTGGGCATCAAGAAGCATCCTTTAAATTCCTAGATAGAGGTACGTGGGGTTTATCCTAAAAACTACATGGGCATAAAACCATTAGAGCAAGATTTTAAGATTTTTATGCATGAATTTCAAAGGGGTTTTGGAATCTATGATTTAAATTACGTACTCCGAATGTTTTAATGTTACTATTGTTTTGACCTTGTGGTCCTATCCCCTAAATTGATTTACCTGTAAACGTATATGTATGGAATTTGAGATTTAAGATCATTGAGAGCATAAATTATGAACTCCCTCTCGTGTATTGAATTAAAGATTATGGTTTTGTGATTTGAAAGATGTTTTTGTAATATTATAGCATTTAAGCATAATTTGAAATTATTGAGAGAGTGTTTCTTGATATAAATGTGTTCTTGTGTTTAAGAGAAAGAATAGCATATGAATTGAGAACTTTGATAAGACCACTTTGTACAGTAGTACAGAAATGCTTGACAAAGATGAGTTCCTTGAATATGTTTACCTGAGGTTTGAGAAAGAGTTTCTTTGAATTAAATTATTGAAATGGTGGTCCCAAAACTTGTGTTTTGAAAACAAAGATTTACGATAGACTAATAATGGCTCAGAGATGTGACTTGGAAGTCAACGGTATGACGATACCATATGTATTTATGCCATAACAGATTATATTTTCAGAGACTGTATGTTTTGATAGAGTTATAAAAAAGAGGCTTAAAGAGGGTTAGGTGGTTACCTAAACAAGGTTCGAGTTCAAGAAACTCTAAGCCTGAAACCATATTTTCCAATACGGGTAGATTATTATTGTACGCTGGCGACGGCCGTATAGCGTAGTAGATTCACAGACTCCAACCCTTTTTGCAAACTTGGGTTGGGGGCTTCGCTGCTGAGTTAATGGCAGTTTCCATATAGCCCATGGAATTTTTCAGAGTTGTTGGGTATACCACCTAGTGTAGAAGTAACACAGATTTCTCAGAGTTGAGTTGATTTTTACAGTCTTTAAAATGCCCACGTGAATTCTTACTATATGATATACTTATGAACTATTTTAAATTTCTCTCATATATGTTGAATAATAAATGATTATTTTTTATATGCTCTGTGTACCAGTACATCGGTATTGACCCCCCCATCCCCCCTACTTCTTAGGTTTTGAGACTCAGTCTAGGGGTCCAGATAAGCAGTAGATAATTCAGACAGCTGACCAGATTGTGCAGTGGTGAGCCTTCTCTATTCTAGAAGGTATGTCTTTTCAGATTATGTCACTTATTTCAGTTTTGGTCCACTGGGGGCCTTGTCGCAGTTTCAGAAAGTTGTCAGATTTTTATTCAGTAGATATTTCGCAAACTGAGTCAGATGTTATTTAGATATAGTTGATTTACAGTTTCCATACTATTGTTGAATTCAGAATTGTCCATGTTTCCATAGCAGATTATGTTTCCGTATCTTCTTTTATAATATGAATGTTGTGCATGATTACCAGATAGAGAAGGGCATTTCGGGCCTTCATGGTTCGGGATGTCCGTCATAGCCAGGCCCTTGTTCGAGTCGGGATAGTTTAGCTCTCAGAATTTTGACTTTCGGGCACATGCTTTGTGTGTGGTCTGTAGGTCCTTCTTGCAGCCACATGTTGACTTGGTAGGTGTCGGGAGTCAGTTTTTTAGCTCTTCTTTAACTCTCGAACATGCATTGATCACGATCAAGATGGAAAACATCTCAATCGTTCATATTCGCTCCAAAAGTAACCAAAAATTCCTTTTTTTCACTATTTTCATGAACTTATCATTCAAAACATTGTTTCCTGCAAAACATACCCAAAATAGAACAAATCGAATAAAAAACACTCAGAAACTTGCATATTTTCCTCATTTTAAGCGTTGAAGGTGCTATATTTCTATAGCACATCACAAATTAGTGCAAATCAAGATCTTTTTAAGATCAAGCAAGGAAAGAGATCGCATTCCCAGCATAGACATATCTGACATGAATGAAGAAATATGGCCCATCAGTCCAAAAAAGGAAAAAACATATCACACGCACAGACATATCTAATATGGACAGCTAACAATATGAGTCCTTAATAAAGTAATCCATACAAATCCTTAATTGAAAGAACTCCCAAGGGTTTTCCTTTTAGAAGAAAGAGACTACAAAAATGAAGAATAAATAAGTGCATAGAAAGCAGAAAGATGATCAGGCAACTTTACTAGAACTAAATTTTGTCTTATCTTTTAAATCTTCATAAAGCTTTGTAATTCCCTTAGTTTAGAATTATTACAAAATGATAAAGATAGAGTCAATCCTAAATTATACTAGTTGAGGTTGTGTCACAAGAACTGTACATTGTTAAGTTCAAATCCAGGACTAGTCCATTTACCTTGTAACCCAAATCTCACATTAAGCTCTAAACAAAACCTTTAAAACCCAAGGGACTAAAATAGGCATCACACCAGTGATCCAAACCATTATAAAAATTCTTTATTTTTCTTTATACTTTATTTTTTTCTCTTTAGTTAATCTCAAGTTTATCACATATCCTAACCTGCATAAGAGTCGAGTGAATATATTGATCAATTGACTTAAAAATATTTCAATTCACCCCCACCCTTCTTGAATTTCACTATAGTCATAAAAAATATTTCATTCTAAGGGTTGGGTCATCCTTTATACCCCCAAACTCTCAAATTAGGCTAAGTTGTGATACACTAGTCATAAACATGTCCTATCATTTCTACCTACTATGCAATCTACACTTTACACCATCTCATGAAGAAAAGTATATTGTAGCTTACCTCGATGCTAAACCGCAATTCTAGAATCATCCATAAATCACTTGTCTTTACTTTACAAACCCAAAATGCCGCCATGTTTTCAAAATAATAATCTATACATCATTAGCAATAAATTGAGGTCCATAGTTCTATACAAAAGTTCAGATTGGAATTCGGGTCTAAAATGGGATTGTAGGACCTGTAAATGGAATTCAAAATTGAATCCATCACGAGGTCCCTCAAAAGACAAGGAATGTGTAAAAACAAATTAACAACAAATAGGACACAAATCAAGGAAAAATCAGCCCCTAAAGTCTGTAAATTTAAAGACCTAATTTCTAAGAATTTCCAATGAAAAAATATGGAATTTGACAGGGAAAATAATTGGAAATGACAAAGGAGTATTGGGCAAACTTACCTTAGTTTCAATGGATGATTCCCTACGCTACCCATACCCTAAGCTCTCAAAAATAGTGGAAAAGGACTAAAAATGAATGGAAAATTTGTGTGAAAGAAGGAAATTTAACAACCCAGGTGCCACTAAAGAGGTCAATTGGTCACTTAAGTAACATATGTCCGCTTAAGCGGTCGGGCAAGGAAAGGTGGGGATCGCTAAAGAAACATCATTGTGGCTAAAATAGACAGAGTGCTTAAGCGGCACTCAGGAAAATATTCAAGGCCACTAAAGCAGATCATTATCAGTAAAGCAACTATTGCTTAAGTGGCTGCACCAGCAGCTTAAGGCATCAGATTTTTCTAAAGTCTAAATAGATTTCGACTGGGTGCTCAAAATTCATTCAAAATATAGTGCATACAAATAAACTCTACTACGATACCAAGTTCAACATTTTGGACACAACGGAACCATCAAAACTTTTTTCTGAGATCATTTTAACTAAGTGTGGATCCCACGCCTATAGTTTCACTTTTCATAAAATCCACTCAATATCCCAAAATGAGTTTGGAAGTCTTCGAACCTGAACCAAGGGCCCCTAGCCTAAAATTATTGTTTTAGAGCTGATAAAACTTTCGAAATTGTCATCTAAGGTCATTAACTAGGAGTATTGGTTCGAGATCAATTCTTTAACAATGATAATTCCAAAATAAAGAAATGAGTCTAAAACTCAAATTAACTGCCTGATAATCAAAGCGACAGTTCTGATAAGTCTTAAATGACCTTTAAACATTGTGGAAGGCTTGAAATGCTGGAAATATATATAAATCAAGGAAATGACCTGGAGGGTCATTATAAACTTCAAAGTAGGCATGCCTTGATGGATGTCGCATTGGGCAACCCATATTTATTAGGAGATGAAGGGGAGAAAGAAACACTCTTTTTGAGCTTGCAATACAGAGTATTGTTTGACACAGGACTAGGAAGATACCACGTATAAATCAACATTAAATAAAAATCAACCAAAAGAGAAGCATGATTTACAAAACAATAGGTTCACATCTCTATGTTCATTAAAAAATTTAATACACAGGGAAATTACATTAAAAAAAAAAGAAATAAGAGAGGGAAAACAAATGGAAGATTTAGTTACTTTACTTTGGGATGCCTTCAGGAGAAATCTTATAGGATCATGGGCTAAGACTTCCCCCCGGGGACTTGGATCCATTTCCTTTAATGGGGATATCTTTCCCTAAATGGTCATTCGGGTTTTAGGCTTTGGTTATATCATCCTTCAAGTCCAGCCTTCCAGATTTTACTTCCTTAAGGATTTTGATCAAGGTGAGTTGGATTTCAATTGCCATCCTAATTGAGAGTTGAACCCTACTAACTGAGTAGGAATCCATGAGAGACTAAATCTTCTCTCAAAGTTAGTGATTCTCCACATGGTCTGACATCACGGTAGGGTGCGAAGACCCAACCTCATCCAAAAGATTGGGGGAGGTTCTCGATGGTATCCCGCTAAGCTCGACATTTAACATTTTTATCGATGGACCATCTCATCAAACACTTTTTATTGCACTATATTCACCTGTTTAATTTTCAACAGTGTCTCTTGATAATATGCTCCAAAAGATTATTTATCTTACCTAACCTCTTTGATTCGGATCCTAAAAGCATTAATATCAAAGTTACACTGGGCAATGGACTCACCTTGTAAGGAATAGTCATGCAGCAGTCTCAGATTTTCTTTTAGTGCATCATAACATGCCTCCAAAGTTAGTTTCTCCTTTACCACCTTTGTATATTTTTCGCGGCCAAGAGGCTGGATTGAAATAAGGAAAATATGAAGCAATGAAGATAATTAAGATAAAAAATAGAGGCATTTATTATATAAAGATATGAGAGAAGAATTTATTCACCCGGTCTGAAGTATGGGCAATCACATTGGCTAAGCTTTTGGTTGGAACAATGTTCAACCATTTTTGGTCAACGAGAAAAATTAATGGCTTAAATATTTTTCAAATTTAGTCGGCCTAAACAGGAAATCCGTATCAAATAGAACTGACAAATTAACTATTCTAGATAGATAAGGCTCACCCACTATTGCAGGATAATGGACAGTAAAATTATAAGGGTCATTCACGGGCTATCCTGATAGAGTTCCTTAGTCAAAGGGGAATCTCGACCTCAAATCAGGGCTCCTACTGGGTAGCCTATGAAAAGGATTGGTGGAAGGGGAAAGAGTAGTATTAAGGCCAACAATTAATGTATTATGGGAGAGAGTTAAAGAGCAAAGAATATGGCTCACCCACCAGACTTTAACTTAAGAGGTTCGAGTTTGCCACATCATAATTATCTAACACTGTTACATCTATGGTTGATATTTTCCCTCTTGATGAATGAGGACTATGACTAGCACCAAACCTGATCCATTATATTGGGTAGTGGCTCGAATGGTTGGCATTACTTCTGTTGCTTGAGGCGCAGGCGGTACTTTGGGTCCCTTCAAATGTGGGAAGATATGAGCAATGATTGAAAATACAAATGTACCTTATCTCAATGAGGAACCTACAAGAAGAAAGATAAGATAAAAGAATAGGGAAGAAAAGTATAGGGAGAAAATTTAATGATAGTAAGACATATTGAGAGAGGAAGTCGTATCATGAAGAAAAGGAGATAGGGAAACCTATGTTTTAGCAATATATTCTCTCCAAAGAACATGTACCAACAAAGGGATAGGATTTGACAGGCGACGATGTTACAAGTCCAAGTGATGTGATGTTTCAAGGAAGAAGAGGCAAATATGAAAGACATTTCAAGAATTAATTGTCTTCTACTCAAACCAAGTATGTGCGAATGTAATACAGAAGGACTATTTGTATGAGGTGAGAATGGATTAGGTAAATACTAGGACAACCATGGTCGGTAATGAGGGGGATCGACCCACAACGACATCATCTCAAAAATAATGTGAATACAGTGAAGTGCCTATCCAAGAAAGAGAAAAAGCATTCGAGATCAATTAGGATAGTTATTGAGCGCGAACAGAAAAATGGAAGAATAGTGTGTCAGTATTACTATCCAATTTATGGGTCATGATGGCACCTACGAAATCCCCCTAGTAGGTAAGCCAAAATCATAAATCGAAGTAAAAGCAGTGGGTTAATTTTGTCAGAAATTTCCATCATAGGCAAAATTTCATAACACAATATATAAATATACAAAGTGTTCTAGATAGATAAAAACAATCAAAACAAGATACTAATCCCATGACTTGATGATCCAGTACAAGAGTATCTAATAGTACTAATAAAACTCAAAGTCTAGAATAGTGAATACATCTGTTTTAAAACAAAAGAATGAAAATAAAGAGAGAGGAAAATGGGATACTTGAACTCCAAGAGCTAACCCTATGTTCAGAAATAAGTCATCGCATGAACAATAATCTACGACGATAACTAGTAAACAGATCTACACCAAAAATCTACAAAAGTGTAGTATGAGTACCAAAATAATTGGTACTCAGTAGGCATCATGTAATAACCCTTGAATTCATTGTCTATATTCTTGATTATTTCACCGATAAAGCTTCTCCATAGCTTCCCTAAGTCATTAGTAACTTGCCAAAACCGATAGATCAGTTACCTGGCAGTTCATTTGGTTTTTAGAGATACTTTCTTAGTTCAAAGTCTTCGTTGGTCCTAATTGACCACCAAGAAAAAACTCTAGTAAAATGACCTTAAATTCAAACTCCGACTTAGCCAACTTGTTCAAAACATCAAAATCTATGTGGTTACATATCTAATTTTCTCAAATCTTACTCAGAATGCATCTTAAGGCATTGGCCGAAGCTCAAAACCAAGTTTGAATCTTAAGTCATTCCTGGAATAGAAGTAGATACCTTGACTTTAGTGATGTAGGTACGACCGCGGTGCCATGGCCGCAGCTAGGTGAAAGGCATGACCATGAGACCTGAGGGTTGGGTATGCTATTTAAGGATTGTCTTGCCCAAAATTTTGGTCATGTTGTGCCTCCCCCTTAATCTATAAACCCTAATGGGAGTGTAAAATCTTTTATGTGAGTCTTGTAAGTTGATTAGGATCTTAAAAATTGTGCAATCGAATTATGCTACAAATTTAAGTTATAATTCCTTCTAGTTAATGTTAAATTGTTGATTTCTAGACCCAAAACCCCTATGTCCTTGATAATTAAATTGAACTCCATATGTGATTGATTTACTCAAGTTTCTTTAGGACTATAACTCCCTAATGATAGTTGAACAATGGGTTGGTCTCAAAAACTCATTTTTCAAAGGTGGAACCCACTTGGGTGTTTGGTGTTATTTTTTGAACCCATGGCACAATGGTACCATAATGGGTAATGCTTAGATTTTATTTTGTATAGCTTGACTTGTGTAATAAGAAGCTTGAAGAAAAGAAAAGTCAAAGATAATTGGTTCACGAGTTGCTTGGACTCAAGGTAGGTTAGGCTTACTTGTAGTTAGATTAAGCTTGATTGTAGTATAAATATTGACATCTTGTGAGATTGGGTGGGGTTTAAATGATAAATAGTTGAATGGTTATTTTTGGGATTAGTTGATTCTTATAGGTTATTGAACTTGCAAAGGGTGATTCTTGACCCTTAGGCTAGAACCTTGGATTTTTCTACTAGTAGTATCATGAATAGTATGAGATACTCTAGCTGCCCTAATAGTTGAGAATGATATTGTTGGATAACCTTAAGAGTATGTTGGCCAAGATATGACTAGTTGTAGAATGGCCTTAGTATTAGGATGACTTAGAAAGAATACTTGAAAAAGATTTTCCCTTATAGGCCTAGTAATGATTGATAAGCCCTTATGGTTTGATTTAAATAACCTAGCCTAATTCCGAGTAGAAGTTATCCTTGTAGAAGTGAACTTTTACATTATTGGGATTTAGGTGTGAGAGCTGACCCACCTTAATCTTGAATGATAAAATTCCCTAGTAACCTAGATATTTGACAAGTGTCTAAATCATGTTATTGATATTATAATGGTTAAACTCGATTTTTGGTTTTGTATGAGGTCGATGATTGGATAATATGTATACTTGATTGATTATCTTGTTGTCATGAGATGGATAGCCTTGGAAAGTCTTATGAATTAAACTTATGGTTATGTTATTTCTTAACTTATCAATTAGTTCACCAAGTGAACCTCTAATTATGTTACCACTCATGCTATGAATCGAGTCTAATGATTAAGATAATGCTTATGTGAACAATTTCCCATTGTGGTTTAGTATTGTGAAATATGGGTACATAAGAGGCGACAGGAAAGCATGCACTTGACTTATAATTGACTTGTTAATAAACATGATAACCTTGGAAAAGTGGTGATTATGTACATCATTTAGATATTCATGCTCATGAATCTACTTATATTATATAGTGATGACTAAATGTAAAAGTATGATGATATGTGTTACCTTGCATCACTTAAACACTATTATTGTGGATTATACATGTTCATTAATTTGACTACATATGTATGTGAATGTTGGTTGTCTTGGGAGATATGCTAATGATATGATAATGTCTGGTGAATCCATAGGATATAATGATGTTATGATGATGCTCGGTGAATTCGGAGGATATAATGATGTTATGATGATTCCAGGTGAATTCGGAGGATATAATCATGTTATTATGACGCTCGGTGAATTCAGAGTATATAATGATATTATGATGATGCCTGTTGATTCCTGAGGATATAATGATTTTATAATGATTCCCGGTGAATCCATAGGATATAATGATGTTATGATGATTCCCAGTGAATTCGGAGGACATAATAATGTTATGATGATACCCAGTGAATCTGGAGGATAGAATGATGTTATGATAATGCCCGGTGAATCCAGAGGATATAATGATGTTATGACGATGCCCGATGAATCCAAAATAGGTAATGATGTTTTTATGGTGTTATGTGTGATGAGTATATATGAATACATGGTTGTATATGAGGTTGTTCCGTGTGTGGCTAAACCTATTTCTATACTTGGATAAATGGTCATGTTATGGAATTTTTTCTAATAAAATGGCTTATGTGATAACTAGTTGTCTCTAATAAATGACTATGACTATAGTCTAGAATCCTAGTAAAATAGTTGGTGTACCTTACCTAGTTAAAATATGGAAACTAGTCCTTAAGGTTACAACATGCCTAAGGTAACAAACTTAGTATGGTATAAGGAATGGTTATGTTTTCACCTATTATGTTGTAATACCCTGAAAAATCCAAACCAATATTAGAGCCATGTACCAATATCATGCATAGTACATCATGGTTATTTTATAGTTTTATGATTAAGTTATATGTATATTAAGGCTTCAACTAACTCCCATCTATCAGACGAATCAAAACATTCCTTACCGATTGAATTCTTGAGAAAGATATTGGTATAGTAAATTTCAAACGAGCATATCTCTCATTATACTTGGAATTTTGGATCTCATGACCTATCAACTGATAGATAATTGAATTATCTTTCCAACGATGTCAATTTCACCTATATCTAATATTAGAGAAAAGATTTATTCCTATTTTACTCCAGCATGTCAGGCTGGAAACATTGTGATGACATTCGTTGTAGCTTACCATGTCACAAATGTCGTCATCCTTAGGCAGAATCCAGCTTCTGTGTGACGACATTTTTGATGGCTTGTCACATTTTTTATGCCTTGTCACAAATATCGTGAGCTATTATTTTCAACAACTGGGAATTTATTTCATAAGAGTATTTTGGTCTTCTTTCTTCACTTCCCACGACTTATAACCCTAAAGAGGCATAATTTTTCCCATTTTTCATCAGTTAAGCATCTCAAAAACCCTCTCTTATTCTTTCAACCACAAGATTAGGGTTTCCTCTCAAGATCATCTCCTCAGGAATAAGAACATTCTTTCCCAAAGGGGTTAAACCCTAGTCAAGAAAAATCAAGGGCAAGCCTAAGGATTTCTTCAGGAACCTTTAGAAACATTAGATCTCTTTCAAGATCAAGCTTTAAGGTATTCATAGTGTTCATCTATGGATCCAATCCATTCATAGAGCTCAAGAACCATGTTTTAAATACTATTTTGTGAACTTTTTGTGGTAATATGAGCATGTACATATTTATGATTGTTGTTTAAGTTTTAAGATGATATCTAGAGGTGTTTTCATGGAATATATATGCTTGTTAGTTGAAAACTATGAACCTTAGATGGCGTAAAATGGTACAAGTTATGAAACACACCTATGCCTTAAAGAATGCATGCAAGGTGTTCGATAAAATGCATAGGATTCTAGAAATTCATGTTTATATGGTTCCATGATGTCTAAATGACAAGTCCATGTTAGTTATATACTTTAATATGAATTACATGATTTTCATGTGTTGCTATTGTTGTGGTATGAAGCATGTATGATAATGGAGATATACAATATACACAGAAAATATAGCTATGAATTCCCTACCATGCTTAATATGTTGAGGAACTACATGATGTATAATATCGTCTATTTATGATAATGTGAATTGTGGACTCCAATCTTATGATCAAGTCAGTCATGTTGTGTTAGTTTCCTTCCATCGAGTCCTGGGGGTATTCGTACCTGAAAACTATAGTTGTGTTCCTAGAGCTATGTTATGTTTCACGATATACAAAATCAAGCCATGATTCAGTAGAATTCAATCAATCATGTGACTCAGGAAAACTCAGTAATTTCAGTAGTTCAGTATTTTCAGTAATCTCAGTGCTCAGTAACCTCAGTAATCTCAGTAGTTCGGTAATATCAGTGATCTCAGTACTTAGTAATATTTATAACCTCAGTATTCAAAGTCAATCTTAGTAACTACAGTACTCTCAAGCAGTCCTCAGAACTCATTACATTCCATCAGTCATCGGAATCCAGTAAACTTAGTTTTGCTCCGCTAAACAATACAACTAGTATTAATATAGTTAATCAATATCAGTTTAGCTAATTAGTTCAATTCAGTTATTCAGTTCAGCCCAATTATTTAGTTCAGTGTCTTTCAGATGGGAGTAGGATTCAGCACCGAGCGATCCTAGGGATGGGGACTCACCCGCTAGATTAGGACTGAGATCCTTAGAAGTAATCCCTAAGTTCCAGAACTATGTAGTCAGCATAGGTTGAGATATCACAGCCTATTATATAAGGGTAGATGAGGTGTATTAACCTATTATATGAGGGTTCCCACCGTTCTTACTAGAGTTACCTATTATATGAAGGTTGTTCAGATGTTGTCCTTACCAGTGGCGCGGTATAGAACCCTTCCAGACAGGGCAGAGATTGGACCCCAGTCAGCTTAGCTTGGGGCATGTCGGTTAGATGAATACATCCTATAGTTTTGGTTACAGATTCAGGACTGTCAGATACAGTCAAATTAGCTTAGTAGTACAGATTCAGTACTGTTAGATACAGTCAATGCTTATCATTGTAAATAGACTTCAAGATCACCCATTTTCTAGGACTGATCTCAACTATGATTAATTAGTATTAGAATCATTAGATTTAAATATCACCCGCTAGATAGGACTGATCTCAGACTAAGTCAAATCATCATTATTATCAGTATACTCATGATCACCCGCTAGATAGGACTGATCTCAGATTTAGTTATTCTAAGTAGAACGGAACTCAGATAGTTCCATCAGAACTTAGACTGTCAGATACAGTCGCTTAGTATCAGTTATATCGGTTAGTCCGATCATCACAGTTATATCAGTTATATTAGTTTTCTGAACTCATGTATCAGTCATATCAGTTATCAGAATTCATGATATCAGTAATTAGCTTCAGGACTATCACACACAGTCACCCAAACCAGTTCTTCATGATTTGAACTGTTAGAAATAGTCATTCATCTATTCAGTATCTCTATATCAGTACACTCATGTTGTCAGTATTCAGACTCAGAAGTCAGTATCTCCACGAGTTCAGTTACAGTTATGTATGCATGTATGTATTCTCACGTTCATATTAGTTAGCATTGCTCATGCATATAACCCTTTGCATTTAGCCTACATCACTCGTATACTCAGTACATTCAGGCGTACTGATGCATTTGCGCTATGGTGCTTTCTCTTATGTTACACCATAGGTTCAGAGGCACGAGCTCCAGATCAGCAGTAGTATTCTAGTGTTCAGAGTTTGCAGTGAGTCCTTCTTATTCGAGGATGATATAATTATTGCTACATTTACTATTCAGTTGATAGATGGAGTTAGTTGGAGACATGTTCCTTCAACTCCTTATTCAGTTCAGTTAGAGGCTTCCAGACTCGATGTCAGATTAGATATTCAGATCTCATTATTTTTAGTATTTATGACTTGTTTTGGTATTGTTATACCTTTTTCAGACATTTTGTTATTAGATGTTTATTCAGTTCGAACCTTATGGCCTTTCATGTTCTTGTTTCTACATTTTATGATATATTATGTAGTATACAGGTATAGATATCAGTCATGGGTTAACTTTTGGCCCTTCGTGGTCATGAGCATCGTGTAGCATTCCGGTTCAGAAAATTGGGGTGTTACAAACTTGGTATCAGAGCCTAAGGTTCAATAGAGTCCTAGGAAGTTTGAAAGCCTCATCCAGTAGAGTCTTGTACATGCATTTATTGTGAACCATACTTATGTGCAGGAGGTTATAAGATGTTTTAGGAACAGTTTCCCTTCCTTCATGTCTCAGATCATGCTATAGCAAGGTTCTCTAAGAAACATATGTAGATTCTCATCATGCTTCACTCATGTTAATTCCACCTTACTTTCAAGGTAACATAAAAAGTGAAGCTCAAGTCCTAAAGATAGGTCTTTCTTAGACAGTATCCCATCAGTTAAGTTGTGTTCCAAAGTTGTACGCATCTCATTCCTGATTATGAGAACTCATTCTCGAACCCAGATTTAGATATGCCATCAGATCCCTTCTCAAAATCCTATGATAGCATGTGACCCAGAGTTAGAAGCATGAACCTAGGAGTCTAGCAGTAGACAAGTTGGGATACTATATCCAGATTGAATACATTATGTATTCATGGGGATAGTTGTGCCAGAATGAATCAATAGGCTTGAACAGTTCGAGTTAGAAATTTAAGTTTATCAACTTGAAATTAAGCATGAAGGTATGAATGTGATATTAGTAGTATGTGAGAAAACAGAGGCAGATAATGTGTTTAGTAAGGCGATCATGTGTTGATCAGAGTGAAAGCATATGATGATGATTGCAGTTCAATTCAAAGATTAGTTTACTGTTCACAGACTTATGATGATGGCTTTAAGCTAAGAGAAGATTATTGCATTAATGTTTTATAAGAGGGTGTAGATACGAAAATAGGGTTGAATATCCTATTAGTATGCAAGCAATGAGCTAGCGAGAGGTAGTACTTAGAAATTGGGAAAATTTCAGAGCGTAAATGTATATTAAGATCCTTTACTTATGTCAGCCTTCATTGTGCAACTATCATAACTCAGTTTCTATCTCAGTTACAGTTCAGTACTTAGTAATTAGTGCTCAGTCTCAGAATTAAGAACTTTAGTATCAGTTTAAACCTCAGTTTCAGTATTCAGTTATTAGGACCCAACATTTAGATCCAGTATGGATCCCTGTTACATTCTTAAGTTATAGTGTCAGCTTTAGATCAGTATTCAGCTCAAAAATTTAGTTCAGTTTTAGATTTGCTTTACCATAGCATACAGTTATCATCTACTTAGTTATAGGTATTCCAATGCCTTAGTCTATGGAATGTTTCCAAATCATGTAATATGCTTGGTCCTACATTTTCAGACAATACAGCTTTCATGAAATCCATGATCAGTTACCTCATGTTACTCGGTCAGTCCCTTCTCATATGCATAATACTTTATGGCCTCAGCCCATCTACTCTGATTAAGTCCAATTCAGTCTTGTATACCCAACATTCAGTTACCAGTTACTCATTTAATCAGATAAGTCAGTATGTTTATACATTCGTGCATCACGCTTCAGTTTCAGATCTCACATAATCAGTCACGATTTCGTACCTAGGTGCCTTGTACATCGCCTCAACTTTCTCAATATCTCAGCAAGGTCAGTCCAGCATTCTTCAAGGGACATAGTGTCCTAAGGGGGAGATACACTATATCCCCCAAACTTTCTTGATTTAAATATGTTATTTTTTTAATAAATCTATCTTGGAGGAAGTATTGCTTATGAGCCGACCCTCTAGCTTCAAAACTCAGCAGTAAGCCATGTACTCAATCGCTTAGTGTAGCCATGATATGATACTCTGTCCATGTCATGCATTATAGACTTAGTTCATTTCATGTATCATGTTCCAGACTCAGTTATGTTCTTATGTTTCCTTTCATGCGTATTGGGTAATGAATCTCAGACTCATCAGTATTTTCAACTCATGGTAGCATTCTTCTTTGATCTTACTCATTCTTATGTTCAGATTTCAGTACCAAACTTGGTAATTATTTCCATGCTCAGGTTTTAGTTCAAACTTGGTATCTTTACCATTACATGTTCATGAGTTAGTTCAATTATGTATTCCAGCATCAGATATGCGTGATCATCTTACCAATACTTTCAGTCATGTATTCATGTATCATGTCAGTCATATAATCATGCATCAGATATGCATGGATTCATCTTATCAGTTATGCATCATATATGCATTCTCAGTTTGAGAAACTCAGTTTATCGAAACACTCAGTCCTACATTCGTAAATCAGCTACCCATGCATCAGATATGATTGTACAGTATGATATGCTCAGTTTTCAGTCATGTCAGCCATGAAATCATGATCAGTCATTCATGCTATATATGGGTCATTTCATATTTTCTCCCCTCTCAAGCAGTCATCATTTGAGGACAAATGTTTCCAAGGGGGAGATATTGTAATACCCCAAAAAATCCAAACCAATATTAGAGTCATGTACCAAGATCATGCTTAGTACATCATGGTTATTTTATAGTTTTATGATTAATTTAGATGCATATTAAGTCTTCAAATAACTCCCAGCTATCAGACGAATCAAAACATTCCTTACCAATTGAATTATTGAGAAGGATATTGGTATAGTCAACTTTAAATGAGCATATCTCTCATTATACTTGGAATTTTTGAGCTCATGACCTATCAACAGATAGATAATTGAATTATATTTCCAACGATATCAATTTTACCTATATCCAATATCAGAGAAAAGATTTATTCCTATTTTACTCCAGTATGTCAGGCTGGAAACATTGTGACGACATTAGTGGTAGCTTACCACATTTTTGACGCCCTATCACGAAGGTCGTCAGCCTTAGGCAGAAACCAGATCCTAAGTGAAGATATTCGTGGTGACTTACCATATTTTTTATGCCATGTCACAAATATCGTCAGCCTTAGGCAGAATCCAGCTTTTGTGTGACGACATTTTTAATGGCTTACCACATTTTTGACACCATGTCACAAATGTCGTCAGCCTTAGACAGAATCCAGCTTTTGTGTGACGATATTTTTGATGGCTTACCACATTTTTGACACCATGCCACAAATGTCGTCAGCCTTAGGCAGAATCAAGCTTCTGTATGACGAAATTTTTGACGGCTTGTCACATTTTTGACGCCTTGTAACAAATGTCGTAAGCTATTATTTTCAGCAACTGGGAATTTATTTCATAAGGGTATTTTGGTATTTTCCCTTCACTTTCCATGACTTATAACCCTAAAAAGGCATAATTTTTCCCATTTTTCTTCAGTTAAGCATCTCAAAAACCCTCTCTTACGCTTTCAACCACAATATTAGGGTTTTCTCTCAAGATCATCTCCTCAGGAACAAGAACATTCTTTCCAAAAGGGGTTGAACCCTAGTCAAGAAAAATCAAGGGCAAGCCGAAGGATTTCTTCAGGAACCTTCAGAAACATTAGATCTCTTTCAAGATCAAGCTTTAAGGTATGTGTAGTGTTCATTGATGGATCCAATCCGTTCATAGAGCTCAAGAACCATGTTTTAAATACTATTTTGTGAACTTTTTGTGGTGATATAAGCATGTACATGTTAATGATTGTTGTTTAAATTTCAAAATGATATCTAGAGGTGTTTTCATGGAATATATATGCTTGTTAGTTGAAAACTATGAACCTTAGATGGTGTAAAATGGTACAAGTTATGAAACACACCTATGCCTTAAAGAATGCATGCAAGGTGTTCGATAAAATGCTTAGGATGCTAGAAATTCATGTTTATATGGTTCCATAATGCCGAAATGACAAGTTCATGTTAGCTATATACTTTAATATGAATTCTATGCTTTTGATGTATTGCTATTGTTGTGGTATGAAGCATGTATGATAATGGAGATATACACTATGCACACGAAACATAGCTATGCACTCCCTACCATGCTTAATATGTTGAGGAACTACATGATGTATAATATCCTCTATTTATGATAATGTGAATTATGGAATCCAATCTTATGATCAAGTCAATTATGTTGTGTTAGTTTCCTTCCATCTAGTCCTGGGTGTATTCGTACCCAAAAACTATAGTTGTGTGCCTAAATCCATGTCATGTTTCATGATATACAAAATCAAGCCATGATTCAGTAGAATTTAGTCAGTCATGTGACTCAGGAAAACTCAGTAATCTCAGTAGTTCGGTATTCTCAGTAATCTCAGTGCTCAGTAAGCGCAATAATCTCAGTAGTTTAGTAATCTCAGTGATCTCAGTACTCAGTAATATCTGTAACCTTAGTGTTCAAAGTCAGTCTCAGTAACTTTAGTACTCTTAACCAGTCCTCAGAACTCAGTACATTCCATCAATCATCGAAATCCAGTAAACTTAGTTTAGCTCCACTAAACAATACCACTAGTATCAATCTAGTTAATCAGTATCAGTTCAGTTCATTTATTCAGTTCAGCCCATTTATTTAGTTTAGTGTCTTTCAAATGAGAGTAGGATTCAGCACTGAGTGGTCCTAGGGATGGGAACTCATCTGCTAGATTAGGACTGAGATCCTTAGAAGCAATCCCTAAGCTCCAAAACTATGTAGCTAGCACAGGTTGAGACATCACAGCCTATTATATAAGGATAGATGTGGTAGCTTAACCTATTATATGAGGTCTTCCACCATTCTCACTAGAGTTACCTGTTATATAAAGGTTGCTCACATGTTGTCCTTACCAGTGCCGCGGTATTGACACCCTTCTAGTCAGGGCAGAGATTGGACCCCAGTCAGCTTAGCTTGGGGAATGTCGGTTAGATGAGTACATCCTATAGTTTCAGTTACAGATTCAGGACTATCAGATACAGTCAACTCAGCTTAGTAGTAAAGATTCAGTACTGTTAGATACAGTCAATGCTTATCATTGTAAATAGACTTCAAGATCACCAATTAGCTAGGAATGATCTCAACTATGATTAATCAGTGTCAGAATCATTAGATTTAAATATCACCTGCTAGATAGGACTGATCTCAGACTAAGTCAAATTATCCTTATTATCAGTATACTCATGATCACCCGCTAGATAGGACTGATCTCAGATTTAGTTACTCCAAGTAGAACGGAACTCGTATAGTTCCATCAGAACTTAGATTGTCAAATACAGTCGCTTAGTATCAGTTACATCGGTTAGGACGATCATCATAGTTATATTAGTTATATCAATTTTCTAAACTAATGTATTAGTCATATCAGTTATCAGAATTCATGATATCAGTAATTAGCTTCAGGACTATCACACACAGTCAACCAAACCAGTTCTTCATGATTTGAACTATTAGAAATAGTCGTTCATCTATTCAGTATCTCAGTATCAGTACACTCATGTTGTCAGTATTCATACTCAGAAGTCAGTATCTCCATGAGTTTAGTTACAGTTATGTATGCATGTATGTATTCTCACGTTCATATTAGTCAGCATTGTTTATGCATATAACCCTTTGCATTTAGCCTACCTTAATCGTATACTCAGTACATTCAAACATACTGATGCATTTGCACTATGGTGCTTTCTCTTATGTTACACCATAGGTTCAGAGGCATGAGCTCCAGATCCGCAGTAGCATTCCAGTGTTCAGAGTTTGCAGTGAGTCCTTCTTATTCGAGGATGATATGATTATTGCTACATTTACTACTCAGTTACTAGATGGAGTTAGTTGGAGACATATTTCTTCAACTCCTTATTCAGATCAGTTAGAGGCTTCCAGACTAAATGTCAGATTAGCTATTCAGATCTCATTATTTTTAGTATTTTATGACTTATTTTGGTATTGTTATACCTTTTTCAGACATTTTGTTATCAGACGTTTATTCAGTTCAAACCTTATGGCCTTTCATATTCATGTTTCAGCATTTTATGATATATTATACAGTATACACGTACAGATATCCATCATGGGTTAGCTTGTGGTCCTTCGGGGTCATGAGCACTGTGTAGCATTCCAATTCAGAAAATCAGGGTGTTACATATGTGATGTCATGATTGATAAAAAAATAACTTATATAATGAGAATCCTAACTATAGAATACCCTTGTTATGGGTAGATAATTAATAGCATTAGTAACTAGTTGCTTATCCTTAATTGATGGCTAGTAACTATAAGACTTGTAAACTAGTGTCTCATGGATATGGGGGTTAGCTAATATAAACTAGACTAGGATTTCATCAATGGAATAGAGATTAAGTAACTATATAACTATGTTATATCGATATTGATTTGTTTATAATTAAATTATGGAATTGATGATGATTGTGGACCTCAAAAATAAGCCATGGCGGGATTGTGTTACCCGCGGCTTTGATTAGTTATGGTGTAGTATTGCCTTGATGTATTATTGGTTGATCTTTTGGTGTACTCTTCAGTGGTATGGGACGTCGTGATAGGTTCTTTGTATTGTGTTCTTTAGGTATGCTCTCTGGTGGTATGGGATGCCGTGATGAGTACTTGGTTGTATTATTTACATGTACTTCCTGGCAATATGGGATTTCATGGTAAGTTTTTGTGCTTTATATTTGAATGAAGGTTGGTGTTGATTATGGTAAATTCATGGTTGTTATTGTATATATGTTGTTTTATGCTTCCAAAACAATTACTCATTTGTAGGATGAATATTGTATGTATTGATATGATATGTTATCATATTACCCTAGTAGATTAGTTATTCTATACAGGGGTATCGAAGAAGATTCAGGTTTAATTTTGTACCTTGACTTTAAGTTATTTTCTTACCTTATATCATCTTTATATTATAATTTAGCTCAGTCAGCCGATGATGCCTACTGAGTACCCGTGTTTTGGTACTTATACTACATTTTTATACCTTTTTGGTGTGGACCTAGGTTCTAGTTGCCATCATTGAATCAGTATTATGCTACATTGACCATTTGGAGACAGGGTGTGCTCTTAGAGTTTGAGCTACCCTCTTTCCCCTATATGTTTGTTTGTCTTTTGTTTTTGAGACAAATGTGTGAGATTATTTAAGATGTTTTAGATTTGAGGGGTAAATTCAAATTGTCAAATCTAGATGCTCTTGTACTAATACTATTAGGTCATGAGATTGTTATTTGAATATCAGTTGTCTTAGGTTGCGGGATGTTATTGTTTATACTATGTTCTCATATAGGGTCCATGTTGGACATTTCTACCAATTTAAACCATTGTATTAGCTCCGAGTTATGGCATTGGCTTACCTACCGGTCGAATATGGTAGGTCCCATCATAAATCAGAAATCAGGTTGTGACAAATTGGTATCAGAGCCTAGGTTTCACCAATATTATTGGTACAAGAGAAAGTATCTAATAGAGTCCTGCAGATTATTGACGTCTGTTTTGTATCTTCGGGGGGCTATGTGACATTCTTTGCAGTTCTTCACTTTTTTCATTCATATCATGCTAAGATTCTGAGTTGGTTTATTGAACATCTCCTTGCCTTTACTCTTCTACTGGTGCCGATAAGATGTGCTACCTCTATGCAAGATAAGGGTCCCAAGATCAATCCTAGGGATCCTACTCCTGTTATTGAACATGAACGACCTAGAGTCACGGACAACCTAGAGATGAGTCCCTAGTTAAAGTCCAAGATAGGTTATCCTCCATAGGATCCTATTCATGCAATCGAGCCAGAGACTCCTCTACCTCAGCCAGAGTTGGGTCACGGACCATCCTAGGCTCCACCAGGATTCATCCCCTCTTCTTTGATTAGGGATGCTTTGGTTCAGCTTTTGGGAATTATTGATAGTTCGCAGACTACTAGAGCAGAAGTGCAGCCTGTAGCTGCAGCTTCTGGAGTTGAGGTTCCTCCTATTTCGACAGTTGTTCATCCGATAGTCATTCAGCTAGTTGTAACCCAGCCTGCTATGTCTGTGGAGTTCGAGTTGCCCTCTTTCCCTCTATCTTTGTTTGTTTTGAGACAAATGTATGAGATTATTTAAGACTTTTTAGACTTGAGTTGTAACTTCCTATTGTCAAATCTAGATGCTCTTGTACTAAAACTATCAGTTCATGGGATTGGTATTTGAATATTGATTGTCTTAGGTTATGGGATATTATTGTTTATATTGTGTTCTCATATAGGGTTCATATTGGACATTTCTACCAAGGTAACCCATTACATTATCTCTGGGTTACTGTATCGGCTTACCTACCGATGGGATGTGGTAGGTGCCATCATGACTCAAAAATTGGGCCATGACACATCATCAGCTGATTGAGATAAATTATGATATAAGTATGATAAAATGTACGATAACATAAACTAAGTCAAGGTATAGAAATGAACCTGAATCCTCTCCAACATCATTGTACATAATAAGTAATTTAATCAAATTAACAATATAACATAAGGCATCAACGCATACCAATATCACAGTGCAAACATACACAAGCAAGTCGAAATAATCATGCATCATAAAGCATCATCAAAAGCAAACATAACTATAAAATTAGCTCCTATATGACAATTGATGCAGAAAAGTAAAGAACTCATCACAGCCTCCCATATGACTTTAGAGTACACTCAAGAGAAGAATAAAGCAATCAACCAACATCATATCTAACTTTCTTCGTCATTTAACCATGATTCCACAATTATCATCAACCGATTATTTACTAATATTACACAACTCCCCAACATTAGACAATGTACTCACATTCCACAATATTATCTCTATTTAACAATCTTAGCATCAATATTCACTAGTCACTATTTACTAGCCATCAATATTCACTAGTCACCATTTACTATCTAACCAACTGTTATTACTAATCTATTTGATTACTAGTCATCATATAACACCTAATCATCATTCAATAACTATCTACCACATATCCACTAATTATCATTTATTAGATAACCATCAATAATCACTAGCATCATTTATGATGATCAACAATTTTCGTTAATCATCATTACCAACTAAACGTTATTAATCGACTAGTCATTATTAGCCACTTACACAAATATCCACCACTAATCTTTATTTAACACTAATCATTAGCTATATCACTTTATAAACATTATTACTTATGGGCTACAACCGGCATTCATAATATCAACATCACACAAATTACACATAAGTGTATATATATATATGCATATAATTTCTATTCATAGGGCTAGCTGGACTAGAACTTGTAGATGTAAAAATAGGCACATCAATATAATGATCCTCTAGCCTTTCTGGGTATCAATGCATCATCATAATAATCCTTCGGCCTTGGCGGGTATCAATATATTATCTTAATATCCTTCGGTCTAACTAACTATCAATATCATCATAGCATCCTCCGGCCTTGCCAGGTATTAATATATTATCACAATCATCCTCCGGCCTTCCTAGATACAAATATATCATCAAAATGCTCTCAGGTCTTATCGGGTATCAATATCATTATAGTATCCTCCGGCCTTTTTGGGTATCAACATATAATCAAAATCTATGGAAAAATTAATGGTATGAGTATTCATATAATTAAACATTATGAATTCAAGCATAACTAATAGTATAATTTATAATATAATTAATAAGCATGATTTCTAATATAATACATGGCGTAATTTCTAATATCCTTATTAGGAATGATTTCTAGCATGATTTCTAACATAATTTCTTAGCATGATCATAGTCATAAGCAATATCATGAGCAGTGACTGATTGGTAGCATATTCAATAACCTATCATTAGCATAAAAGATAGTTTATCAATATCTTGAGCAATAGATAATCCATGACATAATCTATAGCTTATTTATAGCATAGTCAATAACATAATTTGTGGCTTAGACAATATCATAGTCAAGGGCTCATTCAATAGTATAGTTGGTAGCCCAATCAATAGCTACAACAAAGCCATAATTCAATAGTTCATCATAGGACTAACTAATAAGTCATACATATGGCATTATCGTTAGGCATTACTTCTAAACATCATTCATCATGACCAATAAATAACAAGGTTCCTCAATATTGCCTAATAATGGAATTCTTTAGTTATTTAACAAGCGTATAAGGGTCTTAAGATAATTATTCATCATTCTTAGCTTATGGTGGGTCAAAGAGTCCACTTCTAAATCCTCAAATAGATTACAAGTCAAACACTACCCTGGACTAGGCTATGGTATCTAAATCATCACTTAGATGGATAATAAGTCACCATTAATACTAAGGTAGAGATTCTTCTCAAGAACATAAAGTAATTCAAATGGGAACTAAGGCAACCTCCATTAATGTAAGCAACTAAGGCCAATTAACCCTAA
This sequence comes from Capsicum pubescens, assembly GCA_030864215.1. Lineage (NCBI taxonomy): Eukaryota > Viridiplantae > Streptophyta > Magnoliopsida > Solanales > Solanaceae > Capsicum > Capsicum pubescens. Next base: position 117,638,928 of record CM061546.1, read on the forward strand.
TCATGAGTGTCTAAATCATTCTTATCTAACTTAAGTATTCGAAGTCATCCTCATGCTAAACATGAGTAATGAAATCCAAATCTCTTAAAGCATTAGGAAAAAGTCAAGTATTTCAACTCTACAATTTCAATTTAGCCTAAAGATCCAGCGAACCCAAGTCATGGATTTCATCAATCAAACACCTAATACCCATCCCAAATTTAAAACAATATCATAGGAATACTATGAATTAACTCGATCTACCAAGAAATAAACTTAGCCTACCTCTGCACTAAAGAAAGCTCAACGAACCTCTAAACCTTCATTTTTCACTTTTGAGAAGCATCCTCTAGATACCAAGCTATCAAAAACACATTCTACTCATCAAAATGATAATATTTATACCCATATTGCACTATTGTCCTTCGGGTCCAAAAATCACCTCAAAACCCCATTTGGGAACCATTTACGAAAAACATATTTTTGAGGCCAAACTAACATTCATTCAAGCTCAAGGAATCAAAATGCTCAAAAATAGGTGAAACCAAGCTAAAATGGGTCAAAAATGAAGCCCTAAGGGTTTTGGAATTTTGAGAAATTAATCAAGAAATTCAACCATGAATTTAGGGGATTCTTACCTTAAATCCATAGGAGAATCAAGAAATAAATGTTAATCTAGCTTCCCAAGCACCTACTGATAACGCTCAACTTACACCTCAAATTAGTGTAAGGAGGTCGTCGTCAATATATTTACCCAACTTTGGAGTTGGGGTTGAATCCACAGGGAACAATATGAGTGGTGATTAATCTAATTTGAAGCTATAGCTACAAGTTCAATTCAAACAAATGGTACGAAAATATAAAATTAAGATGGGGGGTTTGAAAGTATCAAGTAATGTTGTCACTTCAATATTAATGTTTGTAATCAATATAAATGGGAAACCAGAGCTATGCTCACCAAGGGTTTTGGGAATTGACAGATACTAGGTAATGCTAGAGATTCTCGAAATGATTAGAACAGCAGAATATCCCTGACGATTATACTATCTGACTTATCTCTCGACCTCACCAGATAATTTATTATCTAATTCTCTCGAACTTAGATAACTTATCTATTTCCAATAGGATGTTATCTCAACTAGATTAATCCAGTTACAACATTAATCATTAAATAGAAGGTTGGTAGCTTCCGAGTCCGTGTTGATAATTCATATCCTCTAGTCTATTTCTCTGTTAGAAGAAAATAAAACCTAAGGCATAACCTAATGTTTCCAACCACTAGATTTCAGTTAAAACAACAGATTTTCAAGATGTTCCACTACTCTTTGAATCCATTAAACACCTAGTATCATATAAAACCCTAATCCATGGATCCCATAACGAAGGCTAATGGAATTAGCCGCTTATGATTTGATGAACAAAATCACAAGTTGAATTCATAATGATAAGGATAACTTACAATTAGATGGAAAACAACAAGTAGTTTCTTTGATTGAATCACAAGGTAGAAACCCAAAAATAGTTGATAAAAACAAGAAGAAGAATTGATGTAAGAGAGCAATGTTACGTGTCTCTCTTCCCTAGGTTAATTGTCTGATAGATGAATTATGAATTAATCAAAAACCCTAAAAGATGCTATTTATACTAAAGCCTAATTAAGGTAATAAAATAATAAAATCACAGATGGGCTCGGATTTAGGTGACGGCATATTGGTGTTGATCGTCAGGCTTCTGACGGCATCTCAGATATGTCGTCAGAAGTCGCGCCTTCTTAACTTGTTCTGCCTCACTCTGATAATGTCCTCTGACGGCTTACCAGAGGGGTGACGACGTGTAGCAAATGTCGTCATACCTTCAGCTTATTTAACTATGTTTTGTCCTACTTGACGGCATCTTCTGATAGCTTACCACACTTGTGACGACATATTGAGAATGTTGTCACCTTCATCCAGCAACACTTCTTCACTATTCTTCCAGACGCCTTTTTTTGGTAGCTTACCACATCTCTGACGGCTTGCAAGAAATGTCGTCAGACTTATATCAGCTCACTTGTACCAGATTTTACTCTTTTGCTCCATTGTTATTTATTTCCATCCATCTTGACTTTCCTACAAACTCTTAAGAAATAACATCAAAAACACCAATAATTACTTAAGAACTTACAATTATTTCAAGTTAAAATGTCTTAAATGTGCTACAAAAATCTAGCACTTCAACACCCTCAACTTAAAACAATTGTTTGTCCTCAAGCAACTACATAACACTATACTACGATGCTTAACCAAGAGACACATAAGATACCTATCACAGTTGATTATCAAGTTTAGCTCAAAACTCATGCCACTCTCTACGTTCAATTACTTATAAATCCAATTGTGCATATCAATGAAGATTAACAATGTGACCCAAAGGAATCAAGATATGGTATCAATTCAGCAACGACAACCATGCATGTACCATTATTATACTATCCAAACAAGTTAACAGCTAGCAATGCAACCGATGTGCTCTTACAACAAATAAGTCCCTCCTCACTCATATATGAACTCAAGCATGTCAATGTAGGGACGGTCAAAAGACACTTACTCTCAGAAAGAAATTCCAATCAATGCATGTAAAAACCATATACTTGCCCTTATTTTTATTACCAAGGTATCCAGAAAGGTAAGTTAGGATCACTATAGGTCTTTTCTTTGGGTTGTAATGTAGGCTAAGGGCTGATATGATATTCAATAGCATTTAGAGTGACTAAGCCTCCTTGGAACTACCTTAACTTTTGGGGTTCACTTATTAACCTTTTTCTTCTTTTTCTCCTTTTCTTGATCACACATTGTTCAGGATGGATGTGGCTTTTCTTTTTCATTCTTTTTCTTTTCTTATTCTTCTTCCACACCACCCAACTTTTTATTCTTTTTCACTTATTCTTTTCCTTTTATTCTACCTTTCATCATACTCGGTTTACATCACACACCCCTATGATAGCCACCCTCAACTTAGGTTGTTTACCTAAGTCTAAGTGTATAGTGTCCAAGGAGGACCAGGGCCAAAACAGGTTCATTATGATCTAAATGGGAAGGTGATAGATGTCATAGAAAGAAATGGTCAATTCAAGCTCAAAATAGGGATCAAGAGATATCATGCATACAGGGAAGGTCATTTAGGCAAAAAGTGACTTAAAAATCAAAAGGGCCTATGATCCTTTCCTAACCCCTATCTTTCAACAAAGGTAAGCCTAACCGGGCAAGTTCTGGATTTAACACACAAAGGGAACTAAGTAGTAGCTCACACACACATGGCACAAAGATGCATCACAAGCTACTACCTATCCGGTTCATGTGATTGTTTAGCAGTGGATATCATGTCACTAGTACTAATGCCATAACAAGATGCACAGTGGTCACACATAAATTTATATCACACAGTTATAAAACAGACCAACGGAGAGGTGTTTATCAGTCTCAAAAATCAACAAAAATATGTCAACTGCTCTAGATACTTATTTTTCTCCAGTTAACCACAACCTATCACAAAACAAACACAGTACGCCTAAACATGCCGGCTCTACTAGGAACAAAACTCTGGGGAAAAGAGGCACGGCAACAAAAACCCCAGGAGGACATCATCACCCATAAGTAGCCCCACCCTCAAGTTAAAATCATGCAATGTCTCTAATGTGTCAAACAAAAACAAGAGAGTTAGAAACATACCTGTGGCACCATGGGTGCGAAGATCTGATGTCAATCACACAATACTAATACAAACAACAAAATACCTTGGGTTGCCTCCCAAAAAGCGCCTGGTTTAACGTCGTGGCGCGACTCAATTATCTTGACTACTCAGACTTCGTCAAGATACCTTGTTGATAATTATTTATGTCTCCACTTGGAGGATTTGAAACGCCAGCCCAACTTTTGATCAATACATCTTCGAGCCGCGTTAAGCAAATGTGAGGGCATGATGAGGAATGTTTAATCACGCCACTTCGAATACTTAAAATGCTTGCCTAATTTTTCATCAAATTTTTGTGTGGGCTCAACCACTAAATGGACATCGATCTTTAATCTCCTTAGCCTTCAATATTGGGGTTGTAGTCTGCCCATTTGGAAGGATAAACTCCAAAATGTAAGAATCTTCCTCCTCATTTTCAAAATTCATCATTTGCTTGGGTGATTTGACTTTCATCACATCCACTAAGCATATTGTTGAAAAGTGATTCGAATGAGGACTAACCCTCAATTTCGAAATAACTTCCCTATTAGTATTTTTACCCCGAAATGGACTAGAGTTTTCACGAGGATTGTTCTTGATTTCTTCCTTTGACTCTAATGCCATTTCCTCATCCTTGGCATCTTCATTTATGAATAGTTCGGTTGGTTGGGAAATCACCGAGGGTTTCTCAACATCAAGCTAATCATCAACATCAGATTCTTGCTCTACATCCTCACACTCTTCCATTATTTTAAATAATTCCACAGATAAGATATCATCTAAATATAATGTAGAAAAGTGTTTTGGATGATTGACCTCGATATCCATCTCTTCTATCCTTTCTCTTCCCTTGTTAAATATCCTAATGTCTTGACGCATGTCACATATGGTATCATTCATTGTGTCTATACGATCCAACATTAGTTGAAGCATAGCTTCAATGTCACTCTTTCTAGTGTTGTGTTCTTCCTTTTCTTGACCATAAGACCTGTCATACTCATAAGAAGAACTAGAACTTGGGTTAGCACAATAAGAGGAGGGGGAATTTGAGAAATCACTCCAATGTCCATCTTGACCACCACATAAAGAACAATTATACTCCCGGTAGAATGGAGATGGTGCACACATCTCTCTCCAGGGAGCATATCTACAGTTATGCCAAAAGTGGGGTCAATCACCATATGGACATGGATCATCCAGATAAGATTTCAAACCATCAAACTCACATTCATTCCAAGATGCCATAGTAATAAGTAAATTAGAATAAAAATCTACCTAACACGAGAAATAAAAAAAACTAAAATGAAATATTTACAAGTTTGAATTCAAGCAAGTAGGCTAAAATTCCAAACCAACTCAATATGCCAAATTGTTCCCCGGCAGTGGCGCCAATTTTTTATAGCACTCAACTTACACCTCAAATAGTGTAAGACGGTCGTCATCAATATATTTACCCAACTTTGAAGTCGGGGTCGAATCCACAGGGAACAATGTGAGTAGCGATTAAGCAAATTTCAAGCTATAGCTACAAGTTCAATTCAAACAAATGGTACAAGAATATAAAATTAAGATGGGGGTTTTGAAAGTAACAAGTAATGTTGTCACATCAATATTAATGTTTGTAATCAATATAAATGGGAAACCAGAGCTATGTTCACCAAAGGTTTTAAGAATTGACAGATACTAGGTAATGCTAGAGATTCTCGGAATAATTAGAACAGCAGAATATCCTTGACGATTATACTATCTGACTTATCTCTCGACCTCACCCAAAAATTTATTATCTAATTCTCTCGAACTTAGATAACTTATCTATTTCCAATAGGATGTTATCTCAGGTAGATTAATCCAGTTACGGGATTAATCATTAAACAGAAGGTTGGTAGCTTCCGAGTCCCTGTTGATAATTCACGACATCTAGTCTATTTCTCCGTTATAAGCAAATAAAACCTAAGGCATAACCTAATGTTTGCAACCAATAGATTCAGTTAAAACAACAGAATTTCAAGATGTTCCACTACTCTTTGAATCCATTAAACACCTAGTATCATATCAAACCCTAATCCATGGATCCCATAACCCCGGCTAATGGAATTAGCCGCTCATAATTTGATGAACGAAATCACAAGTTGAATTCAAAATGATAAGGATAACTTACAATTAGATGGAAAACAACAAGTAGTTTCTTCGATTGAATCATAAGGTAGAAACCCAAAAATAGTTGATAAAAACAAGAAGAAGAATTGATGTAAGAGGACAATGTTATGTGCCTCTCTTCCCTAGGTTAATTGTCTGATAGATGAATTATGAATTAATCAAAAACCCTAAAAGATGCTATTTATACTAAAGCCTAATTAAGGTAATAAAATAAAAAAATCACAGATGGGCTCGGATTTAGGTGACGGCATATTGGTGTTGATCGTCAGGCTTCTTACGGCATCTCAGATATGTCGTCAGAAGTTGCGCCTTCTTAACTTGTGCCTCACTCTGACGATGTCCTCCGACGGCTTACCAGAGGGGTGACGGCGTGTAGCAAATGTCGTCAGACCTTCAGCTTATTTAACTATGTTCTTTCCTACTTGACGGTATCTTCTGATTGCTTACCACACTTGCGACGACATATTGAGAATGTTGTCACCTTCATCCAGAAACTCTTCTTCACTGTTCTTCCTGATGCCTTTTTCTGGTAGCTTACCACATCTCTGACTGCTTGTAAGAAATGTCGTCAGACTCATATTAGCTCACTTGTACCAGATTTTACTCTTTTTCTCCATTGTTATTTATTTCCATGCATCTTGACTTTCCTACAAAATCTTATGAAATAACATCAAAAAACCAATAATTACTTAAGAACTTACAATTATTTCAAGTTTAAAAGTCTTAAATGTGCTACAAAAATCTAGCACATCACCTACAAGATTCAATTCTAAGCTCTCGCACTATTTTAGGTTTAGTCCTCAAGGGGGAAGATTAAAAATGCCCAAAATCATAGAAAAGGGCTCAATCTATACCCAGTCCGAGCCTGGACAATCGCTATCGCGACCTGCAGGTATGCGATCGTAGCATCTTGTGGTATGCACAACTTGTCAAAATTGTGACACCTATGTGCAATCGCACCACTGTGATTGCCGCCCACAATTGACAATCGCACCTACATCAGTTGACAGCTAAAACTTAGAAATCTTTGAAGTCTCCGCCAAGGCCTCGGGATTCATTTGGAATCGTGTATACGCAAATGAACTATGTAACCATACCAAATTTGACATTTCAGATGTAATGGAGCACTCAAATTTTTCATCTGGGGCCATTTTAACCAAATGTAGGTCCCACCCCCATATTTCTAATTTTTTAACTTTCCACCCAATTGGTCAAAATAAGCTCGGGTGTTTCGGGAGCCAAATCAAAGGTCTACCTAGCCTAAAATCAATATTTTGAGTTATTAGTGCAGCCAAAATTTGCATACAAGATCATTTTTTAAAGTTTTCACTCAAGGGCCATTTGGAACCATCGAAGACTTCTAAATAGGGAATTGGCTCTAAAAAACAATTTAACTACCCGATAACCAAACTGTCCATCTCAGCAATTCATAAATGACATAGGTAGGTATAGAAAAGCTCTAACGGTGAAAATATGTGGAAATAAGGAAAATGACCAGAAGGGACATTATAGTATCCAATACTAAAGGAACTTTCGACCTCAAAAGTTAAAGATTGGGATGTATCTGAAGTCTTGAACAGGTGAGGATACTAGGTCCATATCTCGCTCTCGATCTCCCAAGTAACCTCCTCCACTTGGTGGTGCCTCCACTAAACCTTAACTGCAAGAATCTCCCTAGTGCGCAACCGCCTGAACTCACTAGCCAAAATAAGCATCGACTCCTCTACAAAGTTCAAACTCTCATCCAACTAGGCTGAGTCTCATGTAAGCATATGTAATGGATCAAGAATATATCGTCGCAACATAAGGACATGGAAAACTGGATGAACATCAGCAAAATCTGTAGGTAAGGATAACTCATAAGCTACATCACCAATTGCACGAAAAAAAACTCAAAAGGTCCAATATATCTAGGATTGTGCTTTCCCTTTATCTCGAACCTCATCACACCCTTCATGGCCAATACACGGAGGAATACATGATCACTAACTCCAAATATCAAGGAATGAAGCCTACGGTCTAGATAGATCTTTTACCTACTCTGAGCTACTCTCAACCTATCCTAAATCACCCTGACTCTATCCAACATCTCCTGAAGCAAATCCGTATAATGAGGCCTAAGCTTAGAGGTGTCAAACCATCTAATTGGAGAATGATATCTCCTACCATACAGAACCTCAAAAGGCGCCATCTCAATACTCAAATAATAGTGTCAATTATAAGCAAACTCTGCCAAGGCTATGTGCTCCTTCTACTAGCCTCCAAAATTTATCACACGCACTCAAAGCATATCCTCAAGCACCTGAATAGTCCACTCAGACTTGCTATCGGTCTATGGATAAAAAGCTATACTAAGATCCACCTGAGTACCTAACTCCTCCTGAAAATATCTCCACAACCCAAAGTGAACACAAAACTACGGTCTACAATAATAGAAATGGGAACACTATGTAAATGGACTATCTCCCAAACATAAATATGGGCAAATCTCCTAGCACTGAAGGACATCTGAATAGGAATGAAATATGTTGACTTGGTCAAATGATATACAATGACCCAAATACTATCGGAACCACAGGAAGTGTGAGGCAAACCTCTAAGGAAATGCATGGTACTTCATTCCCATTTCCACTCAGGAATGGGAAACCTCTTAGTCAATCCATCAGGACGCTGATGCTCGTCCTTTACCTATTGACAAAAAAGGCAAGGATCTACCAAGTCTGGCGTATCTCTCTTCAAATCACTCCATCAATAATGCTTCCTTAAATATCTATACATCTTGACTATGCCGGGATGAATTGAATATCTAGAGAAGTGAGCCTCTTGCAAAATCATCTGAATCAAGTCATCAATTTGCAAAACATAAATATAGCTATCAAATCAAAAGACACCCTCAGAATCTAAGGTATTCCTCTCAGACTCACCACTCAATACCTGATCACGAAGGAAGTGAAGCTTGCAAACCTCAAATTAACGATCTTGAATCTGCTTAAATAGTGAGGGCCTCACCTCTACACTAGCTAATGTCCTACTTGAGTATGAAATATCAAGGTGAACCATCAAGTTGGCTAAGGATTGGATATAATGTGCCAATAAACTCTAAGAGACTAAAATACAAGCCAAGCTGCCCATACTCACTGCCTTTTGACTAAAGGCTTGCTACCACTTTTTCCATGCCTGGATATACAAGATGGAAATATAATAATACTTATGAAACTCCATACATCTACGTTTTCTAGCATTAAGCTATCTCTAGGTCATAAGATGCTGAAGATTGCGATAAACAGTAAAAATCTCACAATGCACACCATAAAGATAAATCCTCCAAATCTTAAGCGCAAAAACTACTGCCGCCAACTCCAAATCATGAGTGGGGTATTTGCGCCCATGCACCTTAAGTTGTCTAGAAGTATAAGAAATAACATGATCCTATTGCATAAAAACACAACCTAGACCAACACCAGAAACATCACAAAATATGGTGAATCCCTCACTCTCAACAGAAAGAGCTAAAATAGTAGCTGGCATAGAGCTTTCCAAAGCTTGACTTTTACTCCACGAACCATCAGAAAGGAACCTGTTTTTGAGTTAATATGGTCATAGGGGCTGAAATAGTAGCAAAACCCTCAATGAATCGCCTATAATAACCAACCAAGCTAATAAAGCTACGAACCTCAGTCGGAGATGTAGTTCTAGCACAATCGTGAATAGCCTCAATCTTGGTTTGATCTACCATAATATCATCCTAAGACACCACATATAAAAGGAATGTCATTAACTCAAGTCAAAACTCACATTTAGAGAACTTGGCAAAATAAACATGGTATCTGAAAGTCTGGAGCATGATCCTTAAATATTGCGTATGTTTCTTTCTACTCCATGAATATATAAGGATGTCATCGATGAAAAAAATCATGAATTAATCCAAATAAGGCCTGAATACTTGGTTTGTCAAATCCATGAATGCAGCTAGGGCATCAGTAACCCAAATGACATCACTAAGAACTCATAATAACCATAACGGATCCTAAAGGTTGTCTTCGGAATATCCTTAGCCCGAATCTTCAACTGATGGGAAAAAAATCTCAATTCAATCTTAGTTAACATAGTTGCACATTGAAGCTATTCAAAAAAATCATCAATGCGGGGCATAGGGTAACGGTTCATCATTGTAACCTTATTAACCTACCTATAATCAACACACATACGCATGGAGACATCTTTCTTCTTCATAAACAATATAGGAGATCCCAAAAGAGAAATACTCTGTCGAATAAAGTCTTACCAAAAAGATCCTGAAGTTGAGAATTCAGCTCTTTAATCTCAGCATGATCCATAAAGTATGGTGCCATAGAAATAGGTCGGGTGCTAGACTTGAGATAAATAGCAAACTCAATCTCACGGACAGGGGGAATTCCAGGTAGGTCAGTAGGGAACACATTAGGAAACTCAAAAACAACAGGAACAAAGTCAAGCTATGGACTCTCTATACTAGTATCTCAAATATAAGTGAGGTAAGACATGCAACCCCTTGAAATAAGTCTCCTAACATACTTATAAGAGATAATCCCCATCGGTTCGTAGCTAACAGCTCCTTGCCACATGACTAGGGGTATATCAGGCCTGGCTAAGGTAACGGTCTTAGCAAAACAATCCATGACCGCTTGATAGTGGAATAACTAGTCATGCCTAGAATCAAATCAAAATCTACCATATTGATGTGTGAGCCTAAGCTAACACATTTGAGGCTTTTAACTCTAAATAATTGTAAGGTCTTGAGCAACTTTAGTTGTTTTTTATAAGTTTACTTTGATTTTTGTAGTAAATGTTGAGATGTAGGAGAACCAAAAATAATGGAAGCAAAAAGGCTGAAAAGTAAAGAAAAATAAAGGACAAGTGTGGTTGACGACGTTCATAATAAGTTATCAACCTGGTGATAAGCTGTCAAGGATGTCGTCATCCTTAAACAGAGAATGGAATTTGAAGACATTTTTGTGATGACATTCATGATAAATCGTCAGGTTGGCGATAAGGAGTCAACGTCATCGTCAGCCTTAGACAGCAGAAGCCAAAAGTGCAGAGGAGCTGACGACATCTGTGATAAGCCATCAGACTCCTGATAAGCTATCACGAATGTCGTCGTCTATTTTGAGAAAAAACTGCAACTTTAATTTTATTTCCTAATTTTGGTTAAACTATTTAAAGTTTTGTTTCAGGGTTTTCTGGAGGTATTCATTCATCATCATTATTATTCTAAAGAGAGTTCGATACTTTGAGTCTTGGAGAATATTTTCCGATATTACTTTCTTTATCTTTTTGGATTCGAACAATACAACTATTTTGGAGATTTTCCTTTGTAATCTAATCTACGATTCACTAATTATTATTCATCTCTGTAAGGTAATCTTCTCAATTATGAATTCAATTATGTGTTTCGTTCTTTGCATCATGAGTGGCTAAACTCCGTTAACCTGAATTATAGGATCTAGGGTTAGGTCATGATGATGTGTTAAACACTCAAGATTTAAAAAGTGTTAGGATTTCTTGATAATTATGAGATTTTAATTAACATCTGTTGGTTGCAAATAGTAGACACATCTACATTGATTTGCTTGAGAAAGAAATCATATACAGTAGGAATTGAATTATCAATAGGGACTCGGAAATACTTCATTTAATAATCAGCGTTGTAACAAAGTTGATTAACCTGAGGTAAAATCTGGGTAGTGAATAGTGATTTCCTAAGTTCGAGAGGATTAGGAAATTAGACTCTTAAATAGGTGGAGAGACATTTGAGCATATCATCAATAAAGATAGCTTCTTATCCTAACTACCGTGAGAATCTTGAGTCACCTTTAGCATCTGTCATGTACCATAAGCCCTAGTGAACATAATTCTGGTTATTTCATAAAATCTTGATTACAAACATCGAAATTAAAGTGACAAACAATTATGTGTGAAACTTCAACCCCTATTTCAAGAAATGTTAAACTATCAGTAAATTAAATCCCAAACGACTTGAGTTCACACCATATTTCCTGTGGCACTTGACCCCAACCTAGTTGGTTTTTATATTGACAATGATCAGTTACACTCATTCTAGAGTGTAGTTTGAGCGTTATCAAAAATTGCGCCATTGTCGGGGAATATGGTTGTAAACTAAAAGTTGTGTGCGCTAATTGACTGCTAGTTAGGTTTCCTAGATTTACGTTTATTTTTTGTTTTTATTTATTACAGGTTCCTTGTTGTTTATGACAAAAACAAGAAGTTCTGAACATCGTTATTACCAATTAATCCAGAACCTCAGCTGATCAGAGAATGGCAGAACAGCAAGAGATTGATAGACTAGCAGCCTTGGCCAGGGCTAAGTTAACGTACAAAAACAGGGTCAACAAGTACATCATTCGAACCCTAATGATGAAGACTTAGGTGATGAGGAATTATTGAATCCTCAAAACCCTAGGCGAGCTGAGCAAATTGTTGCACTAGTGCAGCAAAATTTCAACAGAAATCGTCCAGTCAGAGGAAGATATGTTCAATAGCCTATCCATTACGATGTTGATTATAATGACGAAGGAATGGATGGAGAAGGTACAACGGGTGCTATCATTCCTCCACCGTTGGAACCTGGTGCAAAATTCAGCATAACAAGTACTATGATTCAACTCCTGAATCTGAAGGGGTTGTTTGGAGACTTGCCTGGTGATGATCCAAACATGCACTTGGTGAACTTTATCACCATTGGAAAATATTTTGATAATCCGAGAGTGAGCCAGAATGCGATCCAGTTGAAATTATTTCCATTATCTCTATCTGGGGAGGCAACAATGTGGTTAAATAAGCTGGAGCCTGATTCTATAACCAACTAGATACCATTGAAAGAGGCATTCCTAGAATGATTCTTTCAACCCTCCAAGAGGGTACAGTTGAGGGATGAAATTAGTAACTTCAGGTAGCTCCCGACTGAAGCATTGCATGAAACCTCGGAGAGATTCAAGAAGAAGATGGCACAATGTCCGAACAATAACATGATGGACTCGAACTTGATTGAGACTTTGTACAGGTGGTCCGGGCTTAGCATATCAGGTATTCTATGGTAGCTAGCTTGACTATTTATGGTAGTGTGACTACGGAGCAGCGTAGAAGGAATGAGGAGCGAGACCAAGACATGGCCCACTTAAAGACTCAGATGGACTTCCTGACTAAGCACTTACCGTCAGGCAAGATTGAAAAGGTTAAGGCTGTGGAATCTCAGTGCACTTTTGCTATTAATATAGATGGGGAGGCAAATTATGTTAATAATTAGGGGGGTTTCGAGGCAATAGACAAGGGAATAAGGTTCGGAACTTTTATGACAAGCCTGATTATAAAGATAGAGAGCAAGGAAACTGGAAAAACAATAATGATAGGAGTGGTTTGTATGTTTCTCCAAGAAGTTGGGACGTTGAACCAACTAGATCTGGCAAGATATCCATGGAGGACATGATGGAAAAATTATTGAAGGGAGTTGAGGCTACCAACTCGAGGGTAACCACTATGAAGAGTGAATTCTCTACCCTGAGTTAGTTGGTTAGTTGATACTCTACTTCTATCAAGTAGTTGGAGCAGCAGATGAGCCAACTTTCCTCAACACTGAACCAATGAAAAAGTGGTACTTTACCTAGTGATACGGTTCAAAATCTACAGAATGATGGCTCATGTATGGTGATTACCACTAGGAGTGGTAAGATCTTACCTGGCCCTTCTGTGGGCAAATCTGTAGATGGTGAGGTGGTTGTTGATGAATCCGAAGAAAGCAAACCAGTGGAGTCTGAGAATCTAGATAGTTATATTGATGATTTAGAGAAAGAAAAAGAGAAGGAAGAGGAAGTGGTGTTGAAATCTATCCCAAGACCACCACCTCCATTTCCTTAACAATTGAAGAAAAAGGTTGATGATGCAAAATTCAGCAAATTCATGGCCATGCTCAAACAATTGGCAATTAATGTGCCTTTGGTTGAGGCACTTGAGCAAATACCAGGTTATGCAAAGTTTATGAAATACCTTGTAACCAAGAAATGGAAGGTTATCCATGAGCCGGAGGACAATCATCTCCATTGTGGTGCTATCTCTACAAGGTATATAGTGCAGAAAAAGGCAGAACCGGGAGCGTTTACCATCCCGTGTACTATTAGCCCCCTGAAATTCACAAAAGCACTATGCGATCTGGGAGATAGTATAAATTTAATGCCACTGGATGTGTACGAGAAATTCAGTTTGGAGGATCCTAGCCTAAAAAATATGTGGTTAGTAATGGCAGATAGATCTGTGAAGCGGCCTGTGGGCATACTGCATGATATTTTGTTAAAGGTAGCCAATTTTGTTCTTCCTGCTGATTTTGTGGTCCTAGATTGCGAAGTGGATTTTTAAATTCCTATCATCTTGGGTAGGCCATTACTTGCAACTCGGAGAGTGCTAGTAGACATGGACTTGAACAAGTTAAAGTTCAGGTTTAATGACAAAGAAGCACACTTCAAAATACACTCATCCATGACTCAGCAACATAAGATGAGTGTTTTCTCAATTGTTGACGTCTTCTATGATGATGGTAAAGTGGTATCAATAGGTTGTCTTGGCGAAGTCTGAGTAGTCAAGACAACCAAGTCGTGTCGCAATGATAAATCAGGTGTGATTGGGAGGAAACCCAAAGTTTTTATGTTTAAGTAAGTGTTTTTACTTTTATAATTAGGATTTAGTACTGAGAAGGTCAAAATGAGGAGGTCAGCTGAAAGGCCATGACGACTTCTCTGATAAGCCGTCACAACTGTGATAAGCTATCAAAAATATTGTCAGATAGGCCAAACTTGGTGCAGCCTCTGCTCAGGGGAGATGATATTTGTGATAGGCTTTCACAGTTGTGATAACCCATCACAAGTCATCGTCATCCCAAAGCCTTAAAAGCTAAATTCTGGGCCCAGTTTAAATCAAATCTGACCTGGTCCAGCATAGGAACCTTTTCAAATTTCTGCTAGTTTTAATTCTTTTCTTTTTGTTTATTTCTTTCCTTTGTTAGTTAATTTCCTACTCTTTACAAAATACTTCATGAAAATAAGTTTCGTTGCGTGTGGGTTTGTAATTCACAATCAAGAAATTCTTTCTACTTCCTACTTCCTCTTGTGCGTGTAATCAGATTAAGGGCCCCCATCAGGTATACTCTAACTTTAACTCTTCTTTTCTTGTGGTAAGTCATTGATAGATGACAACCCAAGTACCCAAGATGCCTGAACCAAGTTCAACTTGGAAAGGAACTAAAAATTTCACCTAGGGTCTGCTGTGCAGGCCTAAGGTTTAAAAAGACAGCTCATACTCGGAATTCAAGTGGATTTTGAGAAATAATGGGGACCAAAAATTGAGTCAAAATCAAAAGTGGGTTCTGATAAGAGCTAACGACATTCATGATAGGCTATCATAATTGTGACTTCTTATCAGAAATGTCGTCAAAGGCTGACAAGAATGAAGTGGTTTCTGTTTAGAGCTGACGACATTCGTGATAGGCTATCACAATTGTGACGGCTTATCAGGAATGTCGTCAAAAGTTGTTAAAATTTTGAAAGTGTTGTCTAAGGTTGATGACAATTGTGATAAGTTATCATAGTCATGATGGCTTATCAAGAATTGTCGTCACACCTGGAACCTGAAGCATGAATAAGCCAAAATGATTAATGTGTTTGTGTTTGTTCTCTTGTGGACTAACCAATGGTTTTTTACTGCTATAGGAACCTTAAAATGGAACCAAAAAGAAAGAGCCCCAAAGCACCAAACAAAGCGACCAAAGAAAGGTTACGTCGTAAGCTCATCAATGAGGAATCTGATTACGAGAAGGAGAAACCCCTGCTCAAGAAGCAAAAGAAGAAGCAAAGTCTGAAGAAACCTTCACCTCCTCTACCCAATGAAGTAGAGGATAGTGATGATACTGAGACTACAACACCATCAGAAAGTGAAGCTTCTGAACATACTTCCTCTGAGAAAGAGGGTTCTGAACAACATGAGTCTGACCATGTTGAATCTGAAGAAAAAGAATAGGAAGGGTCTGAGGAGTCTGAGTCTAAGGAAACAGCATCTGGATCCCCGTCCACTGAACAAAAAAATGATGAAGAGTCTCTATCTCGGGGAACACTTATCAAATGTAAGAACCCCAAAGTTCGAGAATATGCTAGGTGGAAAATTCCCAGGGCAAAGAGCATCTTCACCGCTGGGCTCTTCAGGAAAAAAAGATAATTATCACCAGAGGGTTGAGCAGGTACCCTGAAGTGGAACAAAAGTTCCAAGAGTATGTCTTGGTTCGGACCACAAAAGAAGGAGGTTCATTTTTTCCTGCACTGATTCAGGAGTTCTATGCAAACTACCAGGCTCAGTTGGAAAATATGTGTTGTCCAGGTGAAAGAGTAGCAGACCGGACCCTGCTGGATAGAGTACAAGTGAGGGGCATAAAGGTTGATGTCTCAATCAGAACCATCAACAGGTTCTTGTATGGTCCTAACTTCACTCATCAGTCCACTGCACCATCAGTCTATGCTCGGATTAGGAACCGAGAGAAACAACGTCATTGGTTGGCCAACATCATAGCTAAAGGAGAACCAGCATGGGTAACAAACCCAAATAAAAGAATCTATAAGTCCTCTTTGACTCAAGAGTCAAAGTTTTGGTGGGATATAGTGAGTATCTGGCTGATGCCCACTGATGGAGACAATATTATGGGTGATGACCGAGCTATTCTAGTGGAGAGCATAGTGCAGAACCTTCCCCTAAATTTTGGGTAAATCATTGCTGATGAGATGAAGATTTGAATGTCAAGAACCGACACTGGTTACCCTTTCCCTTGCCTTATCACACAGTTGTGCCGAGCTACTAATGTGTCAAAGATTGCAGGGGTTGATGATGACATTCCTGCCCTAAAGACTCATAACCCCATATGGTATGATGAAAATAAGCCAATATTGAGACTTGATAGAGGTGCAGAGGTAGCAGCAGACCCTCCAGTTATAAATGTCGGTGCAGCACCTCATGCGGAAGTGCAAGATTTTGAGGCTGTGCAGCCAACTTCTTTATCACAGGTAGGATTAGTGCCTGAGACTAAAGCCAACCCTTCAGTTCCTACAACTGCAGCAGGTTTTGCATTTTATTTGGTCGATATCCGAAAAGTGGCTAAACAAGCCAAGGGTGTGAGGCACAGCTACATCCTTTTGCCAAACAGTTTGTTGCTGCAGTGGACAAGAGAATCAAGGCTTCCCTTGAGCCTTTTATGACTTTTCCTGAGCGGGTTGTAGATTTGGAGAACCGATTCGATGCGCGGGCAAAACAAATGTCAGGGGCTGATCTTTCTAGATTCAGAGCGGCATTGGCAGGGTAAAGGTAGATGTTGGGGTGTTGTAGCAACACCAATTTATGATGCCAACAGGTAAGGACATGCATGAATCTGAGGAAGAAATTTTAATGCTTGACCTCACTGGAGACTCACCAAAGAAAAAGAAAAAGAAAAGTGAGAAAAAAGGTAAGGGAGAGAGAGAAGGGCCTGACAGTGATGAAGAGCGAAAAGCAAAAAAGAGGGAAGAAAAGAATAAGAGAAGAAGGAGCTAAAAAGGGCAAAAATTAAGTCCTTAGTTGATAACGAAAAATGGGAGGTAGTCATCCGAGCTAAGGCTGCAGGTGCCTCATCTAGCAGGGCTCCATCTACTGCAAAGCCAGATTCTCCTGAAGGAGGAAAGACAGCAGATGATGCAGTAGTAGGTTCGGAGACCCAGGATCCATGTGCTTGATTGCCTTCAGGTATACCCTAACCCTTAGAGCAGTTTATTTTTTATTTTAAGTTGAGGGTGTAAGGTAAGTTTTTGTTGTAGCATATTTTGTAGATGATTAGGAGTAATACAAGTACTTGAGGCAGTTAGCTTGTTTTGTGATTTTTGAGTACCTCTCCATTGGTCTGATATTTTGTCTACTGTGTGAATTGAATCTATTTGTGACCACTGTGCATCTGTTTGTGGCATTAGTCTGGCAACTGAATAACCTTTGTTAAATAAGTACATGAACCAGATAATTAGTGATATGCAAGATACTTGTGTGCCATGTGTGTGTAAGGTCTTACTCAGTTCACGTTGTGTGTTGAATCTAGAACTTGTCTGGTTAATCTTGCCATTGTCATAGGATAGGAGTTAGGAAAGGATCATAGGCCATTTTTTATGATTAGTCCACTTTTAGCTTAAATGACCTTTCCAATGTGAATAATATCCCTTGATCCCTGTTAGAGCCTAATTAGCCTATTTTTTTCTATGAAACCTCTCACCTTCCCATTTACATCACAATGAACTTATTTTGGCCCTGGTCCTCCTTGGACACTGTGCACCTTGACTTAGGAAAACAGCCTAAGTTGAGGGTTGCTATCATAGAGGTGCGTGATACAAAATAAGTATGAAGAAAGGAAGAATAAAAGAAAAGAATAAAAAGTTGGGTGCGGTGAAAAGGAATAAGAAATGAGAAAGTTGTGTAAAAAATGATAAAAAGATAATGTGATAATTAAAAAGACCACATCCATCTTGAGCATGTGTGATCAATAAAAGAGAGGAACAAAAAAAGGTTGAGAGTTGAAACCCTGAGAGTTTAGTGTAGTGTCAAGGAGGCATAGTCACTCAAAAATATCCATGAATATCATACCAGCCCCTGGCCTATGTTACAAGCTTAAGAAAATCCCTATAGTGATCCTAACTAACCTGTCTGAAAACTTGGGTACTGACTATAAGGTCAAGCCTATGGCATTTGACATGCAGTGTTTGGAACTTCATTCTGAGAGTGAGTCTTGTTTTATCCCTCTGTTTATGTATTTGAATTCTGATATGAGTGAAAAAGGGATTTCTTTGTTGTAAGGGCACACTGTGTATGTTTCTAGTCACTGACTTGTTCAGATAAGTGTGATCTTGGTATGGTATTGTTGTTATTGCTGAATTTTTTCCGTATCTTGATTCTTGTGAGTTGCATGGTTGTTTTTCAAAACATCAACAGTGAGCTTTAAAATTGACTGACCTTGGAGATGGTGAATGTATTCTGAACTAGTATGAGTAGTTAGCTGCCAAATTGTACTTTGTATTCTCTTAGTTATGTTATGGTTGCTTGAGGACAAGCAATTGTTTAAGTTGAGGGTGTTGATGTGTGAGCCTACGCTAACACATTTGAGGCTTTTAACTCTAAATAATTGTAAGGTCTTGAGCAACTTTAGCTGTTTTTGATTAGTTTACTTTGATTTTTGCAGTAAATGTTGAGATGTAGGAGAACCAAAAATAATGGAAGAAAAAAGGATGAAAAGTGAAGCAAAATAAGGACAAGTGTGGCTGAAGACGTTCATGATAAGTCGTCAGCCAACATCTTCAGCCTGGTGATAAGCTGTCAAGGATGTCGTCAGCCTTAAACAGAGAATGAGAGTTAAAGACATTTTTGTGACGACGTTCGTGATAAGCTGTCATGTTGGTGATAAGGCATCAACGTTGTCGTCAGTCTTAGGCAGTAGAAACCAAAAGAGCATAGGAGCTGACGACATCCATGATAAACCGTCAAACTCCTGATAAGTTGTCACGAATGTCGTCATCTATTCCAAGAAAAAGCTACAACTTTAATTTTATTTCCTTATTTTGGTTGAACTATTTAAAGCTTTGTTTTAAGGTTTTCTGGAGGCATTCATTCATCATCATCATTATTCTAAAGAGAGTTCGATACTTTGAGTCTTGGAGAATATTTTCTGATATTTCTTTCTCTATCTTTTTGGATTCGAACAATACAACTGTTTTGGGGATTTTCTTTTGTGATCTAATCTACAATTCACTAATTATTATTCATCTCTGTAAGTTAATCTTCTTAATTATGAATTAAATTATGTGTTTCGTTCTTTGCATCATGAGTGGCTAAACTCCGTTAACATGAATTATGGGATCTAGGGTTAGGTCATGATGATGTGCTAAACACTCAAGATTTAATAGGTGTTAGGATTTCTTGATAATTCTGAGATTTTAATTAACGTCTGTTGGTTGCAAACTGTAGACACACCTACTTTGATTTGCTTGAGAAAGAAATCAGATACAGTAGGAAGTGAATTATCAACAGGGACTCGGAAATACTTCATTTAATAATCAGCGTTGTAACAAGGTTGATTAACCTGAAGTAAAATCTGGGCAGTGAATAGCGATTTCCTAAGTCCGAGAGGATTAGGAAATTAGACGCTTAAATAGGTGGAGAGACATTTGAGCATATCATCGATAAAGATAGCTTGTTATCCTAACCACCGTGAGAATATTGAGTCATCTTTAGCATATGTCATGTACCATAAGCCCTAGTGAACATAATTCTGGTTATTTCAGAAAATCTTGATTACAAACATCGAAATTAAAGTGACAAATAATTATTTGTTAAACTTCAACCCCCATTTCAGGAAACGTTAAACTATCAGTGAATTAAATCACAAATGGCTTGAGTTCACACCATATTCCCTGTGGGATTCATCCCCAACCTAGTTGGGTTTTATATTGACAACAATCGCTTACACCCATTCAACAGTGTAGTTTGAGCGTTATCACATATCCAGAATCATAAGATCAACACAAGTATAAACACCTCTAATAGTCACAACACATAATCGAAAAACCTGATCCACTACTAAAGAATCACCCATGGGAGTAGATACGCACAATGGCACAAATAATAAATTATAAGACAACTCCAATCGTTGTGCATAATAAGCATATATATTAGAATAAGTTGATCCAGGATCAAATAGGGCAAGGGTTAACTGGTGGCACACCAAAATCATACTTGTAACAACAGCATCTAAAGTCTCAACCTCGAGTCTAGCAGGTACTACATACAACTAGTTATGCTTGCCACCTGGCTGGGCACCTGACCGACCTCCTGTCTTGCCTGCTTGAGAACATCCTCGAGTACCCTGGAAACCACCCTTGCAACTATGAGAATCACCTCTATCTAAGGGATTAATTTCTCTAATAGGGGGAACACTTTGAGTTGAAGCAACAATCGCCCCTCGACTAGGAAAATCTCACGAATAATGACATGGGAGTCCACAAGTAAAATAAGAAACATGAGCTAAACCACATGCAACAGATCTAACTGAACTAGAGTAACCACCACGACTAGAATAACCAGAAGATGAACCTCTCAAAGATAGACCACTGACCTTACTAGGTCCATCACTAGCACTAGACTGACCTCCACCGGTAATCTAAAGTGTTGCCTAAATAGGTCGACTAGGCTGACTCTGAAACTAATAAGATGGACACGAAGGATACTTACTTTGAAAAATTCTATATTCAGGTCGGGAACTATGACGTCTCCCATTGATCTGCCCTAGGATCAAGGACTCTTATCACAACCCTCATGACCCTACGATGTATCTTCTCCATCACTCAAACGTGATCTGATGCCTCAGTAAAATATCTATCCCTAGAGACTAAAATATGAGTAGACATATGAATAGGAAGTCTCAACGCTCTAAAAAAGTAGCAAACTCTCTCATACTCAGTATCCAGAATAGAAGTTGCTTGCCTAGCTAACTTATGAAAATAAGCCTCATACTCTGCATTGTTATAGAGCCTTACTCCAATTTATAGAACTTATCCCTCAAACAATTTCTAAGGCTGTGAGGCATATACTTCTCTAAGAACATCTCGAAGAATTGGGTCCATGACAAAGGGAAGATCCAAGTGGCCTAGAATCCATATAACCTCTCCACTAATGTCGAGCAGCCAAATCCAACTGAAATATGGTGTAATCCACACTACGAGTTTCAATAAGGCCTAAATTATGGAGACTATCCTCACAAGTAACCAAAAACTCATATTCATCCTCACTCATATCACTAGAAAATCTAGGCAGAGAAAATCTCAAAAATCTAACTACATTTTCTACTCCTTAGAAGATATAGCATAATGGGCAACCACTGGCTGAGCAACTACAAGATGAGAAACCGTTGGTGCAAGAGGAACCTCAACTCTATAAGTCGCAGCTACAGGTTGCGCCCCCGCCTTAGTACCACTCTGATCTATAGATTGTACACCCTTAGATGTCTCACCACCAACTAAACCCAAAAGCTAAACCAACACATCTCTGAGTGCTAAAAAAGAAATAAACCTTGTTGAAGACTAGGATGGTCCCTTGCCCAACGCTAGCTGGGGCGGAATAATCTGTTTCTCAAGAATAGGAATACGACCTGGGGAAGGTGTCCTATCCTTTCCCCTAGCCGGGGACATATCTCGTAGTTGTCCACAACCTTTAGGTTGTACATGAATATGAGAAGGATCCCTAGGCTTGGTCTTGGGGCCCTCGTCTTGTGTAGCGGTAGCACGTGTCCTGGCCATCTGCAAAAGAGTAAAGTAAAGGGAATACTTCTACAAACCAACTCAGACTCTTTGCGAGTTATGAGAAAAAAAAGTGAAGAACTCCTAAGAATGTCTCATAGCCTCCTGAAGATAGGAAACAAATGTCATTATTTCGATTTGTAGGACTCTACTAGATATTCTCTCTTGTACCAACAACACTAGTGTAACCTAGGCTCTGATACCATTTTTTCACGACCCTATTTACAGGTCATGATGGTACTTACTAAATACCACTAGTAGGTATGCCAAAACTATAACCCAAAGCTAAAGAAATGGGTTAATTCGGTAGAAAATGCCTATCATAGGTGAAATTCAAGAACACAAAATATACTGGATAGATAAAAATATTCAATACAAGATACCAATTCCAAGACCTAGTAGAGCTAGTACAAGAGCATTTAATAGTACAATACAACTCAAAGTCTAGAATAGTTAATATATATGTCTTGAAATAGAAGACTGGAAATAAAAATAGAGGGAAAGGGTGACTCGAACTCAAAGAGTTCAACCTATCTCTAGAAATCAGTCATTGTATGATCTACGATCAACGACGACAGCAAGTAATCGGATATGTGTTCAAAAGGTACAAAAGTGTAGTATGAGTACCAAAATAATGGGTACTCAGTAGGCACATCGGCCGACTAAGATAAATCATGATATAAGTATAGTAAAATGCAAGATAACATAAACTAAGTCAATGTACAGAAATGAACCTGAATCATCACCAACATTTTTGTACATAATAAGTATTTAAACTAGAATAAAAATATAAGATAAGGTATCAACACATACCATTATTGTTGCTCAAACATGAATAAGAAAGTTGGAAAAATAATGAATCATAAAGAGTTATCACAAGAAAGCATAACTATAAAATTGGCTCCCATACGTCAATTGGTGAAGAAAAGTAAAGAACTCATCACTGCCTCCCACGCGACTGGAGAGTACACTCAAGAGAATAATAAATCATCAACCAACATCATGGATAACTTTCGTCATCATTTAACCATCATTCCAAAATTATCATCAATCAGACATTTACAAATATTTCACAATTCCGCAACATTAGACAATGTACTCACATTCCATTATATTATCATCATTTAAAAATCTTAGCATCAATATTCACTAGTCACCATTTACTAGCTAACCATCTCTTACTACTAATCCATTTGACTTCTAGTCATCATTTAACCTCTAATCATCATTTAAAAACTACTTACCACATAGCCACAAATTAACATTTGTTAGATAACCATCAATACTCACTAGCATCATTTATACCAATTATCAATTATCACTCATCATCATTACCAACTAAACCTTATTTATCAACTAGTCATTATTAGCCACTTAAACAAATATCCATCTCTAATCTTTATCTAACACTAATCATCAACTATATGACTATATAAATAGTTATTACTTCTGGGATACAACCTACATCTCTAATATAAACATCACTCAAATTAAACATAAGTATATATATAAAAGCATATAATTGTCATACATAGATCTAGTCGAACTTGAACTAGTAGATGGACACATAGGCAGATCAATATAATCACCCTCTGATATTTCAG
This sequence comes from Capsicum pubescens, assembly GCA_030864215.1. Classification (NCBI taxonomy): domain Eukaryota; kingdom Viridiplantae; phylum Streptophyta; class Magnoliopsida; order Solanales; family Solanaceae; genus Capsicum; species Capsicum pubescens. The sequence goes on from CM061546.1 coordinate 117,662,764, forward strand.
GGTATCAAGGCATCATCACAATCATCTTTTAGCCTTGTCGGGTATCAATGCATCATCATAATCATCTTTTGAACTTGTCGGGAATCAATATATCATCACAATGTTCTCCCTCCTTGCAGGGTATCAATATCATCATAGTATCCTCCAGCTTTGTCGGGTATCAATATATCATTAAATCATCCTCCGGCCTTGTCGGATATCAATATATTGTCATAATATCCTCCAACCTTGACGGGTATCAATATCATCATAGTATCCTTCGGCCTTATTGGGCATAAATATATCATCACAATTGGTGAAAAAAATCAATAGAAGGGGTATTCATATAATCAAACATCATGAATTCAAGCATAAATTATAGCAAAATTTCTCATATAATCAATAAGCATGACTTCTAACATAATTCATGGCACAATTGCTAATATCATCATTAGGAATGTTTTCTAGAATAATTTCTTAGCATGATCATAGTCATAAGCAATATCATGAGCAATGATTCATTGATAGCATATTCAATGGCCTATCATTAGCATAAAAGATAGTTTATCACTAGCTTGAGCAATAGCTAATCCATGTCATAATCTATAACTTATTCATAGCATAGTCGATAACATAATTTATTACTTAAATAATTTCATAGTCAAGGGCTCATTCAATAGTATATACGGTAACCCAGTCAATAGCCATAACAACAGTATAATCAGGCTCATCATAACCTAACCAATAAATCAAACATATCGAATAATTGTTAGGCATTACTTCAAAACATTTTTCATCATGACCAACAAGTACCAATGTTACTCAGTATTGCCTAAAAAAGCATTGTCTAGGTATTTTGTAAGTGTATAAGGGTCTCAAGATAACTATTTATCAATCTTGAATTATGGTAGGTCAAAGTACCCACTTTAAAATCTCTGAAATATATTCCAAGTCAAATACTACCCCGTACTAGGCTATGGTATCTAAATCCATACTTAGAGGTATAACAAGCTACCATTAATACTAAGGTAGAGATTTTTCTCAAGCACTTAAACTAATTCAAATGGTAACTAAGGAAACATCTATTAATGTAAGCAACTAAGGCCAATTTACCATAAGCATGAGTGTATAAAGCATTCTTATCTAACTTGAGTATTCCGAGGTATTCTCAAGCTAAACATGAGTAATGAAGTCCAAATCTCCTAAGGCATAAGGAAAAAGTCAAGTACATCAACTCTATAATTTCAATTTAGCTTAAACGATCCAACTAACCCAAATCTTGCAGTTTATCAATCCAACACCTGAAACCCATCCCAAATCCAACACAATATCATAAGAATACTATGAATTAGCTCAATCTAACAAGGAATAAACCTAGCCTACCTCGACGCCAAAGAAAGCTCAACAAACTGCTAAACCTTTACTTTTCCCTTTTGAGGAGCCTCCTCAAGATGCTAAGCTATCAAAAACATATTTTAATCATCAATTGGAGAATATTGATGCCCATATTGTACCATTGTGCTTTGGGTCAAAAAGTTACCTCAAAACCCCCCATTTGGGTCTCACTTATAGAAATCACATTTTCGAGGCTAACCCAACATTCATACAAGCTCAATGGATCATTACCCTCAAAATATGCAGAAATATGGTAAATAATCAAAAGGGTCATTATAGTATCCACTACTAAAGGAACTTTCATCCTTAAAAATTAAAGATTAGGATATGCCTAAAGTCTTGAACAAGTGAGGATAGTTTGTCCAAATCTTGCTCTCAATCTCCCAAGTAGACTCATCCACTGGGCGGTTCCTCCACTGAACCTTAACTACAGGAATCTTCCTAGTGCGCAACCGTCTGGCATCACTAGCCAAAATATAAAGGTCAAACGCTCATCCAACTGGGTTGAGTCATATCTAAGCACATGAGATGGATCAAGAATCTATCGTCGTAACATGGAGACATGGAAAAATGTACGAACAGTGGTAAAATCTGGAGGTAAAGATAACTTATAAGCTACCTCACCAATTACGCAAAGAATCTTAAAAGGTCTAATATATCTAGGACTGAGCTTTCTCTTCCTTCTGAAATTCATCATACCCCCTCATGGTAAATACACGGGGTAATACGCGATCACTAACTCCAAATCTCAAGGCATAAAGCCTACATTCTACATAGACCTTCACCTACTTTGAGCAGCTTTTAACCTACCCTAAATCACCCTGACTATATCCAATGACACCTGAAGCAAAATCGTACCACGGGTCCTAACCACAAAGGTCTCAAACCATCCAACTGGAGAACGATATCTCCTACCTTACAAAACCTCAAAAAAAGCCATCTCAATACTCAAATGATAGTTGTTATTATACGCAAACTCTGCCAAGGCTATGTGTTTCTCCCACTGGCCTCAAAAATCCATAAAGCAGGCTCAGTGCATATCCTCAAGCACTTGAATAGTCCACTCAAACTGGTTGTCGGTCTGTGGATAAAAAGCTATACAAAGATCCACCTGAGTACCCAACTCCTCCTAAAAATCTCTCCAAAACCTAAAAGTGAATACAGTTACACGGCCTAAAATAATAAAAATGGGCACACCATGAAAATGGACTATCTTCCGAACATAAATATAGTCCAATATCTTAGCACTGAAGGGCATCTGAATATAAATGAAATATGTTGACTTGGTCAAATGATCTACAATGACCCAATTACCATCGAAACCACGGGAAGTGTAAGGCAAACCACTAATGAATCCATGGTAATTTGTTCCCATTTCCACTCAAGAATGTGCAAACTCTGAGTCAATCCATCGAGTCGCTGATGCTCAGACTTTACCTACTAACAACATAGGCAAGGAGATACAAAGTATGACATATCTCTTTTCATACCACTCTATCAATAATGTTGCCTCAAATCTCTATACATCTTAGTTGTGCCGGTGTGAATGGAATATCTAGAGATGTGAGCATCTTGTAAATTAACTGAATCAAGTCATTGATCTGTGAAATATAAATATGGATATCAAATCTTAAGAAACCCTCAGAATATAAGGTGTTCCTCTGATACTCACTACTCAAAACCTGATCACGAAAGAAGCAAAGCTTGTTATCCTAAAATTGACGACCTTGAGTCTGCTCAAATAGCAAGGACCTCACCTTCACACTAACCAAAGTCCTTCTAGGATCTAAAATATCAAGGCGAACCATCAAGTTGTCTAAGGATTGGATGTCCTGTTCCAACTGCCTCTAAAAAACTAAAATATAATCCAAGCTACTCATGTTCACTGCCTTCCGACTAAAGGCATTTTCAACCACATTTGCCTTGCTCGGATGAAAGAAGATACAAATATCATAATACTCAAGCAACTTCATCCACCTACATTATCTAGAATTAAGATCCCTCTGGGTCATAAGATGCTGAAAACTGTGATGATCAGTGAAAATCTCATAATTCACACCATAAAGATAATGCCTCAAAATCTTAAGAGCGAAAGCTACCGCCGCCAACTCCAAATCATGAGTGGGGTAGTTACGCTCATACACCATAAGATATCAAAAGGTATGAGCAATAACACGACCCTGCTGCATCAAAACACAACCTAGAACAACACCAGAAACATCACAAAATATGGTGAATTCCTCACCTTCTACAGAAAGAGCTAAAACAGGAGCTGACATAGAGCTTTCCAAAGCTCAACTTGCACTCCTCGGACCATCAAAAAGGAACCACCTTTCGAGTAAATATGGTCTTAGGGTCTGAAATAGTAGCAAAACCTTTGATGAATTGCCTATAATAATTGGCCAAGCCAATGAAGCTACGAACCTCAATCGGAGATGTAGTTCTAGCCCAATTGTGAATAGCCGTAATCTTGGTTGGATCTACTATAATATCATCCTAAGACACCACATGTCCAAGGAATTTCACTGACTCAAGTCAAACCTCACACTTAGAGAACTTGGCAAAAAGCACATGGTCTCTCAAAGTTTGGAGCACGATCCTCTAATATTATGCATGCTCCTCTCTACTCCTCGAATACATAAAGATGTCATCGATGAACACAAACACAAATTAATCCAAATAAGTCCTGAATACTTGGTTCATCAAATCCATGAATGCAGCTGGGGAATTAGTCAACCCAAATGACATAACTAAGAACTCATAATGACTATAACGGGTCCTAAAGGTTGGCTGTCTTCGAGATATCCTCAACCTGAATCCTCAACTGATAGTAACCAGATCTCAATTTAATCTTATAAACATTGACACACACTGAAGCTGGTCAAACAAATCATTAATGTAGGGTATAGGGTAACGGTTCTTCATTGAAACCTTATTAAGCTACCTATAATTAATACACATATGCATGGCGCCAACTTTCTTCTTCACAAATAATACAGCAGCTCCCCAAGAAGACACACTCTGTCTAATAAAAACCTTACCAAGAAGATCCTGAAGCTAAGAATTTAGCTCTTTAAGCTCAACAGGATCCATACGGTAAGGTGAAATAGAAATAGGTTGGGTTCCAGGATTGAGATCAATCCTAAACTAATTCTCATGGACAGGGGGAGTACCAGGCAGGTCAGTAGGAAACACATCAAGAAACTTACAAACAATAGGAATAGAGTCAAGGAATGGACTCTCTATACTAGTATCACAAATATAAGTGAGGTAAGAGACGCAACCCTTTGAAATAAGTATCCTAACACACATATAAGAGATAATGCCCGCTGGCTCATAGCTAAATCTTCTTTCCACACGACTAGGGGTGTATCGGTCATATCTAAGGTAACGGTCTTAGCAAAATAATTCATGATCGCATGATAGTAGGATAACCAGTTCATGCTTAGAATAACATCAAAATCCACCATATCTAGAATAATAATATCAGCACAAGTATAAACATCTCTAACAGTCACAACACATGATCGAAAAACCTATTCCACTACTAAAGAATCACCCACTTGAGTAGATACGTACAATGGCACAAATAATAAATTATAAGACAACACCAATCATGGTGTATAATAAATAGATATATAAGAACAAGTGGATCCCAAATTAAATTATGCAAGGGTTGACAGGCGGCACACTAAAATCATACTTGTAATAAAAACATCTGAAGTCTCAGCCTCAGGTCTAGCTGGTAAAATATACAACTGACCACGCTCGCCACCTGGCTAGGCACCTGACTGACCTCCTATCTTGCCTGCTTGAGAAACTTCTCAGTACCATAAAACCACCCCTACGATCATAAGAACCACCTCTAGTTGAGGGATGAACTGCTCTAATAGGGGTAACACTCTGAGCTGAAGAAACAATCGCTCCACGACTAGAGAAATCTCACGAATAATGACCAAGGAATCCACAAGTAAAATGGGAAACATATGTTGAACCAGAACCAACAGATCCGGCTGAACCAGAGTAACTACCACAACTAGAATAACCAAAAGATAAACTTTTTAAAGACAGACCACTTACCCTTACCAGGGCCATCACTAGTACTAGACTAACCTCCGTCGGTAATCTAAAGTTCTGCTTGAACAGGTCGATAGGATGACTCTGAAACTAATAAGATGGATGCAGAGGATACTTACTCTGAGAAATTCTATCTCTGGGTTAGGAACTATGAAGTCTCCCACTGAATCTGTCCTGGGACCTAGGCCTCTTATCTAAGCCCTTATGGTGCATCTTCACCATTACTCGAGCATGATCTGATAACTCAGCAAAAGATCTACCTGCAACAACTAAACCCTGAGTAGACATACTAATGGCAAGTCTCAACGGTCTACCAAAGCAACAAACTCTCTCATACTCAGTATCTAGAATAAAAGTCGTATGCCTAGCCAACTCGTGAAAATGAACCTCATACTCTGCATTGTCATGGAGCCCTTCTCTAATATAGAGAACTGATCCTTCAAATAATCTTTAAGGATATGAGGCATATACTTCTCTAATAACATCTCGGAGAACTGAGTCCATGACAAGGGAGAAGATCCAACTAGCCTAAAATCCATTTAACCTCTCCACCAATGTCGAGTAGCCAAATTCAACTAAAATATGGTGTAATCCATACCACGAATTTCAATAAGGCCTAAATTATGGAGAATTCCTCATAAGCAACCAGAAATTCATATGCATCCTCACTCGGAGCACTAGAAAATCTAGGCGGAGCTAATCTAAAAAATCTAACCAATATTTTTTGCTCCTCAGAAGACATAGCAGGATGGGAAACCACTGGCTAAGTAACTACTAGCTGAGCAACCGTTGGTGCAGTAGGAACCTCAACTCTATGAGTTGCAGCTACAAGTTGTGCCCCCGGCTCACTACCAGTCTGATTTATAGACTGTGCACCTTTAGACGGTGTACCACCAACTAAAACCAAAAGCTAAACCAACGCATCTCAGAGAACTAAAGAAGAAATAAACCCTGTTAGAGCCTAGGCTGATCCCTAGCCCACCGCTGGTTGAGGAAGAATAATCCGTGGCTCAGGAGCGGGAATAGGACCTAGGGAAGGCAGCCTATCCTTGCCCTAGCTGGGGACACATCTCACAGTTATCCATGACCTCTAGGTCATCCACGAATACTAGAAGGATCCCTAGGCTAGGACTTAAGGCCCTCATCTCGTGTTGTGGTAGCATATGTCCTAGCCATCTGCGAAAGAGTAATGCCAAGAAAATACTTCTACAAGCAACTCAGACTCTTAGCATGATATGAGTTGAAAAAGTTAAGAACTCCTAAGAATGTCCCATAGCCTCCTGAAGATAGGAAACAGATGTCATCATTCTGATCTGCAGGACTCTACTAGACATTTGTTCTTGTAGCAACACCGGTGTAACCTAGGCCCTGATACCATTCTGTCATGGCCTGATTTATGGGTCATAATGGTACTTACTAAATACCACCAGTAGATATGCCAAAATCATAACCCGAAGCTAAAGAAATGGGTTAATTAGGTAGAAAATGCCCATCATAGGTGAAACTCAAGAACACAAAGTGTTCTGGATAGATAAAAAATAGTCAATACAAAATACCAATCCCAGGACCTAGTAGATCCAGTACAAGAGGATCTAATAGTACCAATACAACTCAAAGTCTAAAATAGTCAATACATTTATCTCAAAACAAAGACTAAAAATAAAAATACACAAAAAAGGTGACTCAAACTCCAAGAGCTCACCCTATCTCTAAAAATTATTCACTATATAAACTACGATCAACGACGACAGCTAGTAATTGGATATGCATCAAAAAAGTACATGAATGTAGTATGGGTACCAAAGCAACGGGTACTCAGTAGTCATCATCGGCTAACTTAGCTAAATCATGATATAAGTATGATAAAATGCAAGATAACATAAACTAAGTCAAGGTGCAGAAACGAACCTGAATCATCTCCAACATCATTTTACATAATAAGTATTTAAACTGGAATAACAATACAACATAAGGCATCAACACAAGCCAATATTATCGCATAAATATGCATAAGCACATTGGAATAATAACAAATTATAAATCATCATCACAAGCAAACATAACTACAAGATTGGCTCCCATATGTCAATTGGTGTAAAAAAATAAAGAACTCGTCACAGCTTACCATACAACTGGAGAGTACACTCAAAAAAGGAATAAAGCAATCAACCAACATCATAGCTAGCTTCATCATTTTACCATCATTCCACAATTATCATCAACCTGTCATTTAAAAATCTTTCACAATTCCCCAACATTAGACAATGTACTCACATTCCATAATATTATCGTCATTTAAAAATCTTAGCATCAATATTCACTAGTCACCATTTACTAGCTAACCATCTCTTACTACTAATCTATTTGACTACTAGTCATCATATAACCTCTAATCATCATTTAACAACTATTTACCATATAGCCAATAATTATCATTTGTTAGATAACCATCAGTAATCACTAGCATCATTATATCAATCATTAATTATCACTAATCATCATTACCAACTAAACCTCATTTATAAACTAGTCATTATTAGCTACATAAAAAAATATCCACCTCTAATCCTCATTTAACACTAATCATCAACTATACCATTTTATAAACATATATTACTTTCGGGCTACAACCTGCATCCCTAATATCAACATCACCCAAATTACACATAAGTAATATATATATAAGCATATAATTGTCATACATAGGGATAGTCGAACTCGAACCGGTAGATGTATATATAGGCACATCAATATAATTATCCTCCAATCTTTTTGGGTATCAATGCACCATTACAATCATCCTCTGACCTTGTCGGGTATTAATGCATCATCATAATCATCCTACGGACTTGTCGGGTATCAATATATCATCACAATGTCCTCCCTCCTTGCCGGGTACGAATATCATCATAGTATCCTCCGTCCTTATTGGGTATCAATATATCATAACAATCATCCTTTGGCCTTTCCGGATATCAATATATAGTCACAATGTCCTCCAACCTTAACGGGTATCAATATCATCATAGTATTCTCTAGATTTATTGAGCATCAATATATCATCACAATCGGTGGTAAAAACAATAGCACGATTATTCATATAATTACACATAATGAATTCAAGCATAACTAATAGCAAAATTTCTCATATAATCAATAAGCATGATTTCTAACATAATTCATGGCACAATTGCTAATATCATCATTAGGAGTGTTTTCTAGCATCTAGCATAATTTCTTAGCATGATCATAGTCATAAGTAATATCATGAGCAATGGCTCATTGATCGCATATTCAATGGTCTATCATTAGCATAAAAAATAGTTTATCAATATCTTGAGCAATAGATAATCCATGTCATAATCTATAGCTTATTCATAGCATAGTCAATAACATAATTTCTGACTTAAACAATATCATAGTCAAGGGATCATTCAATAGTTTATACGGTAACCCAATCAATAGCGACAACAATAGTATAATCAATAACTCATCATAAGCCTAACCAATAAATCATACCTATGGCATAATCCTTAGGAAATACTTCTAAACATCATTCATCATGACCAACAAGTACCAAGGTTCCTCAATATTTCCTAAAAAGGCATTCTCTAGTCATTTAATAAGGGTATAAGGGTCTCAAGATAACTATTTATCAATCATGTCTTATGGTAGGTCAAAAAGACCACTTCTAAATCTCCGAAAAACATTCCAAGTAAAATACTACCCCAGACTAGGCTATGGTATCTTAATCTATACATAGATATATAACAAGCCACCATTAATACTAAGGCAGAGATTCTTCTTAAGCACTTAAACTAATTCAAATGGGAACTAAGGCAACCTCCATTAATGTAAGAAACTAAGCCTAATTTACCCTATGCATGAGTGTCTAAAGTATTCTTACCTAACTAGGTATTCTGAGACATTCTTATGTTAAACCTGAGTAATGAAGTCCAAATCTCCTAAGGCATAAGAAACAAGTCAAGTACTCCAACTCTACAATTTCAATTTAGCTTAAACGATCCAACTAACCCAAGTCTATCATTTCATCAATCCAACACCTAAAACCTATCCCAAATCTAACACAATTTCACAAGAATACTATGAATTAGCTCAATCTAACAAGAAATAAACCTAGCCTACCTCGACGTTGAAGAAATCTCAGCAAACTGTTAAACCTTCACTTTTTCCTTTTGAGGAGCCCTCCTCAAGATGCTAAGCTATCAAAAACACATTCTACTCATTAATATGAGAATATCGATATCCATATTTTACCATTGTGCTTCGGGTCCAAAAATTACCTTAAAACCCCTATTTAGGTCTCACTTATGGAAATCACATTTTCGAGGCTAACCCAACATTCATACAAGTTCAAGGAATCACTACGTTAGAAATGGGTGAAAACCAAGCTAAATTGCACTAAAATCAAGCCCTAAGGGTTTGGGGGTTTTGAGCAATTAATCAAGAAATTCAACCATGAATTTAGTGGATTCTTACCTTAAATACATAGGAGAATCAAGATATGGATGTTAATCTAGCTTCCCAAGCACCCACAAGCTTCAGTTTTAAGTTCTCACACTATTTAAGGGTTTAAATCTCAAGGAGAGATATGAAAAATGCCCAAAATTGTGTAAAAGGGCTCAATCTATACCCAGTCTAGGGCCTCGACAGTCACTATCGCGACCTGCAGGTATGCAATCGTAGCATCTTATGGTCTACATGACTTGTCGTGATCACGACACATATGTGTCATCGCATCACTGCGATAGCGGCCCAAGAATGGCCATTGCGGCTGCATCAGTTGGCAGCTGAAAACTAGAAAATCTTCCAAGTCTCTTCCAAGGCCTCGAAATTAATTCAAAATCCCGTATACGCAAATGAACTATGTAATCATACCAAATTTGACGTTCTAGATGCAGTGGCACACTCGAATTTTCCATTCGAGGTCGTTTTGATAAAATATGGGTCTCACACACATATTTCTAATTTTTTAACTTTTCAACAAATAGGTCGAAATGGGTGTCTCGAGACCCGAATCAAAGGTCTACCTAGCCTAAAATTGATATTCTAGAGCTGCTGGCATAGTCAAAAATTACATACGAGATTATTTTACTGAAGTTTTTGCCCGGTGGTCATTTGGAACCAGTGAAGACTTCTAGATAGGGAATTGGGTCTAAAAACCAAACGAACTGCCCGATAATCGAATTGTCAGTCAAGTCAAAAATGACTTGGGATAGCTATAGAAAAGCTCTAATGGCGAAAATATGCAGAAATATGAAAAATGACCTGAAGGGTCATTATAGCCAGAGATTCTATAGAGCACCAGCAGCCTTCGATAGAACCGCGTCTGACATATGCTAGGACTGGTCTCTCTCCAATGTCACTAGGACGAGTGACAATCTCCTATTGGCCTCAGGCAATGTTGGTGCCCTATAAATAGATACCTCTTTCCTATAAGCAATAAAATATCTCTAGTTTGGTTCTCAATTTTTCTCTATTTTTATTTAGCTGCTTTGTTGCTTTCTCGTTGTTATACTTGAGCTCGTTACAGCTTAGACTTAGTACTCGGTTATCGTTATAAATTTTTTCTTAATCTTTGCCTTGTTTAATTTGTTTGGTCTTCGCTTACGTTATTTACTTTTTTGTAGGCCTATACTACTAATCCGAATCTAAAACCGTAACACATGCTCTTGACTCATAAATAAATCTAAATATCCAAATCGACAGTAAATAATTTATGTAGACAATATTAAGAAGTAGAGTTAGATTAACTAATAGACCACCTACTTAGCTAAAATATTTTCTTACAAGTGTGTATGATCGGAAGTGCAAACGTGGATTCGATCGGAATAGCTAACAAGCATTCAATTCAATGACGTCATATAAGTCTACCCCACAACACGTGGATCCAATTGTCTCCTATTTCAGTAGTTGCCATTCTCAAAATAAAGCTAACAAGCATTCAATTCAATGACATCATAAAGTTTACCGCACAACACGTGGATTTGATTGTCCCCTATTTCAGTAGTTACCATTCCCAAAATAAAGGTTGAATAACGGACATACCTCTAAATGTAAGATTTTGATCAAAATCATCCTTTATGTTTCACCTTAACTTTCATCATATTCTTACAATATCTCACTTAATATAAAACATCCTTCAAATTCCACAATTTCAAAACCGTTCCTCTGTCAGTTTTGCCATCTATATTGATGGAACTTTTCGCTTATCACGTGACTTCTCTTTTCCCTCCATTTTTCTCTCAAAATCTTCTTTAACAAAGGAATCAGATATGACAAAACTCTTCCAAACAAGGTTTTGAGAATTTGAGTGAGATTGGATATTAGAAATCCATTGCTCATGTTTTGTGGTCTTTCTCGTGTTGTGTTGATTGCTTTGTAGTGTTCTGCACAAAAAATTGACTAAACCTGTAGACTGCTTAGATGGTTATGTGCTGTTTGAAAAATCCATGAAAGACTCCTTCATTTGTTACTGGGTATTGTGGGACGTAGAGAAGAAGGACGTTTTATGTAACGAGAGTTATGATTTTATTGAATTTTTCAGTTCGGGTTTGAATGAAATTGCTGGGAATCCTGAATTGGACCTTTCACCACCTGCATTGAAAGATGAGATTTGAAAGTGGAACAATATAATCTATCCAAACGTTAATAATGGCGTGTACAGGTAATGGTCTTTTCACCATTTACTTTGTTTCGTCTCAATATATGTGATAGGAGTAGTATCTAATATTTTTCACTAGCTTGCGTATTATGTTAATGTTAGTGTCAAAGATATACAAGTAATGTCAAGAAGCATACGATAAGGTAGCAGAAGGATTGTTCAGAACACTGGAAATGTTGGAGGATCATTTTGGGGGTTCAAGATATTTGCATGGGGATGTTTTGACACTTGCAGATTGTCTTTGTTCACTACTTTGATTCGATTTGATGTGGTATATAATGTCCTGTTCAAATGCACAAAGAAGAAGCTCATTGAATTCACCAACCTCCATGGATATCTCAGAGACATTTATCAGGTACTTAAATTCCGTTCTCACATATGTTTGATTGGAAAAAAAGCAAAATAGGATAAAGAGAATCGGAATATTCCATTTATAGTAAATTTAAACATTTTTCACTTACATATGATAAATAGTAAAATGTTTGGTGATTTTACTGATGAAGTGCTGTAAATCCAAGATAACCCAAGCATGCGGTCTACGATTGATGAAGTAAATGACGACTATAGGAGAATAGAGGCTAGGTCCCAACTAAGACAAAAAAATATGCACGTTGATTTTTTTTCATCTTGTAGGCAAAGTTATTCAATCTTAGTACCTATGCCGGGGAGAGAGAGTAGGTTAATTGTTGCACGTAAACTGCTCCAAATGTTGTCATTGTTTTGCAAAAAAACTACTTATCAAAAAGAAAGTACTTGGTCATTTGAACTAATGATGACAAGTTACATATGCTTAAGAAGTATTTTACTGTTGAGCAGATACCGAAGGTTGCAGAAACTTGCAATATGGGGAAAATAATGGAAGGTTATTACAAGATTCTATTCCCATTGAATCCAGGGGGCATTAATCCCATTTTGCCTAGTGGTTGTGAGGATGAAGTGCTCTCAAAGCCTCATAATAGAGACTCTTCGTCGTTGGATTCAAAAGTTGTGCAACACTCTGTTTATTGAATTCAAAGGCGAAGACATCACACATTCTGCTATTGACAAGTCCATTTTTTTGTTTTGTTTTTGTGTATGCGTATATACATATTTGTATGTACAATTGTATATATAGAGTTCGAATGCACTTCTTGTTGACGTACTACGTCTTCCATTGTGTTCTGCCTCTGCCTTGGAGGCATGTAAAAAAAAATATGGATGCAATTCTTCCATACTAATGCACAAAGACAATGCTCTGTAGCAAATGAACAAGATATTGACGAATCGTTCACACGTGAAATCAAAATTATTGTCTTTTCTACAAAAAAGGAAAAGCAAGAGTATGGATTATTCAAGAATCAGGTTGATTTTCTTTACATATAGGTAAGTTGCCCTTTCCATTGGATGAACCCAGTGAAGTTCTTGTGTTGCTATTCAGTATGGAAGTTTTGTCGGTGAACAAAATGAAAATGCCACATGATTAATTTCAATTTGTAGAGACAAATAATGCGGACAGCTACAATGGAAAGAACAAGGCAAGCTGCAATTATGTAGGCATAAGAATGAGAGGGTAAAAACTAACGTTCTGTGTCCTCAAGCTAGTCAAATGTACTAAAAGATCCTAACATACAACAAGAAGGGAGCAAATCTAAAGTTCATCTGCCATATGATCTGCAAATACAACCATCTTAGCCCTTGTGCAGTGTATACAAGCACACAAGTTCACCAGAACCCTTCAATGATTCTAGATAATCACGGAGCCTTCGAACTTCCAGTCATAACAACTTTCTGGATCACCCAAGGCCAAAAAGCAGTCATAAGTTACTCGGAATAATCACCATACTCTCCTTGGTCTAAGTCCTACAGGATAGCATGACACTTGAGGGACTAACAACATGAAACTTGACTAGGATTATCATGCATGGACTTAGTTGGTTGAATACTGAAAATAATAGCTTAGGCTGATTGAAGATAAATATTTTTTGATAACAATGGTATCCAAACAAACTAGTGTACAATTCAACAATTCCATCGGATATTGAAGGAAAATCGAGGGGACAATATCGAGGGTGATATAGGTTCATCATGTTTAAAAAAAGGTAGCCCGGTGCACTAAATCTACCGCTATGTGCAGTGTCCGGGGGAGGACCCCACCACAAGGGTGTATTGTACGCAGTCTTACCTTGCATTTCTGCCAGAGACTGTTTCCAAAGCTTGAACCCGTGACCTCCTGGTCATATGGCAGCAACTTTACCACTTACTCCAAGGCTCCCCTTCTGGTTCATCACGTGTAAAATTCAAAATATTACCTACACACACTACACTACTGTCACTGTCTCATCTTACAAACAGTTTTCCCTGAAATTATACAGACTATAACATCGAACATCATGCCTTTTGGTTGAGTTATAGTCAATTATGAAAATGCCAAATCATATGGTCTCTAGAGTCTAGACAACCATCGCAGGTTATACATTATTAAGAATTAAACGATCAGTCATGCATTTGGACAAATGAACCTGCAGTTCCTTCAGGTAACTGCAGATATTCCATTATACCAATTCCAGCCAAGACTACCAATATCCTAGTCAAAACTCTTCAACGCTAAAAGCTCTTTTTCTTGTTTTATTCGAGAACACTAATTGGAGTATATAATGCGCATATATTCTTCTTGAAAATTCAGCCAAGTATAAACAAATCCATGCAGCAGCTAACAACTTTTACTAGTAAAGCAAGATGGAAACTCTGATTTGCAAACCCAAACTGTCAACAATGATAGATAAAACGTAAGCTTTGGAATAACCCAAAATTTGATTTGTAAACCCAAATTGTTAACAATGATAACACTTAATATCGTAACTCTCGTTACATAAAACTTCCTTCTTCTCTACGTCCCACAATACCTAGTCCATAACAACTAAGGAGTCTTTCATGAATTTTTCAAACAGGACATAACCATCTAAGCAGTCTACTGGTCTAGTCATTTTTTTGTGCAGAACACTACAAACCAATCAATACAACACAAGAAAGACAACACAAAACATGAGCAATGCATTTCTAATATCCAATCTCACTCGAATTCTCAAAACCTTGTTTGGAGGAGTTTTGCCATATCTGATTCCTTTGATAAAGAAGAGTTTGAGAGAAAAATGGAGGGAAAAGAGAAGTCACGTGATAAGAGAAAAGTTCTGTCAATATAGAGCAATATTGACAGAGGGACGTTTTATCAATTTAGTGGAATTTGAAGGATGTTTTAAGTTAAATGGGATACTATAAGGATGTAGTGAAAGTTGAGGTGAAACATAAGGGATGATTTTGGTCAAAACCTCCTAAAGTGCCAAGAATAATGTTTCTATACATACATTTGACTAATGTTGAGCCATACAAGAAACACAAAGTTGATTCACAGTTGACGTGGAGACACCTAAATATAGGGTTCAACTAATTACATATTACAAAGGCATAAAAAGAGGCAAAAAAAACAAGGGCAAAGACTCATTCAGTGCAATTTCCAACTTTTCTTCTGCTTTTAGGTCAATTTGCTCTCTCATAAAACTTCCAAGCAGCAACACACAACAAAACCTATAAAGATCAGCTTGATCGCTTTTGTCAACGATGGTGCAGTAGAGAAATTTACTCTCCGTGCTTGGTCCCTGCAAAAGTGTGAGATACTGTAAGAGTACTTAATAACTGCGATTGCCAAAAAAGGGTAGTGCGACAAAGCACTCTCCGTGAGCATGAAATGTTTAATTTTTTGGTGAATATTGCCCATTAATGTTTCTATTAGTTCTCTGGTTGAGATAAGGGAAAAGTCAACCTAATTCTTGATGGAATGGAATTTTGCGAATTTTCCACGAACTGAAAGATCATTTCGAGATCTTTGAACATATTCAAGGGTTCAATGTTACTCCTATACCTGCGGCCAACACATTTCCCTGCAGACTCTTTACATTCTGAAACATTCAGGAGAACTTCATTTTTCCCCATGGAAAGAAAAGTTTCAACAAAAGATAGGAACTAAGGTGAAAACTTCCTCTGGTATACATATATGCTGTAGAGCAATAGGAGATCTAAGACATCTTACTTCTGTAAAGGTGAAAGTGCACCACAAAAGATGGTGTTTGCTGGAACTGGAAGCTCTGTGATCTCCGGATTCACCACACTAACATAAGTTTCTTGGCCAAGGTACCACGAGTCAAGGTTTTGAGCACGTAAATTCCAAATGCCAGCATTGTCTAGGAAGACTAAAATGGCAGTCCAAGCACCTGGAAACACCTGTAAGAGAGAACTTTGTCTTTGTGTATAAATGAATAATTTCACAAATACTAGCAGAAAGAGTTACCAAGTCTGAAAAAGAAGACAATTAGGTGGGACCAATATTATCTTTGGACTCTAAAAGGACAAACGGAATTTAGCTTTGCATGCTTTCGAGCATTTGAAGGGGAGCCTTGGAGTAACTGGTAAAGTTGTTGCCATGTGACCAGGAGGTCATGGGTTCAAGCCTTGGAAACAGCCTCTGGCAGAAATGCAAGGTAAGGCTGCGTACCATACACCCTTGTGGTGGGGTCCTTCCCCGGACACCGCGCATAGCGGTAGCTTTAGTGCACCGGGCTGCCCTTTTTATGCTTTCGAGCATTTAACATCTTGATAGAAATTACAATAATATTATGATGACATATAAATTGGAAAGAATGAACCTCTTTGAGCACTCTTAAAGAAAAGTACACAGACAACTTTAACCTGGGTAGTGCATCGAGCAACACCGTCCCATTTGTTGTAGGTGCTTCTACTATTCTCTGTCCATAGCCCGTTGTCCATACTATTGCCATTTTTTAGAACAAAAAGTTCAGATTTCTGATTCCAAACTGAAAACAAGTGATTCAGGCAACAGTATGAAAATACACTACTCACCCGACAACAAAAAAGGCATAGCCATCAAGATGATAGCTCTGAACAGTTGTATCATTGTTTTGGAATATGATTTCCACGAATGCTTTGTAAGTACCGTTAATTACGGACGTATCAACTTTTGCTGGCCTATTCATCATTTTATTAGGGAAGTCAAGCTTGAAAACACCTGGGATAGTAAATTGTTGTGCGAGGTTTAGAGGTGTTGATGGTGCTAAGTATGAAATACCACTGAGAGTAGTGCGCCACTTCCCCTCAATTAGCTCTGCAGGCCTATTATGAAGGACAAAGACATCAGTGACAGTGATTTCACCATATTTGAAGGATCCTTGGGGGTTCGGCCGTGCAGCACCAGCAGAAACATTCCATCTGCAGAATATTACAATAACAAGTTAGCAACAGATCCTTGAAAATCGAGAACCTCACATTTAAATCTTATATTTAAAGGAAAGAGGAATTCTGGCTACCATATTTAGGGGTGGGTTGGAGGGGAGAAAACATCCTATATCTCTACTTTCAGTAACACATGTGGACAAATTGTTAAGCAGATGATGAACAATTTTTCGATAACTGATGATGCACACAACTAATTTGGGGAGATGACATAATATAGCAAAGAACAATTACATTTTCTACAACCTTATGGATCTTGCTTGACTCATTGAGAAATATGTGTCAGATTCGTTAGGAGGGTCTGGAAGAGGACCTGAAGCCGGTCCTTGTGAATTTGAGTAATGCAAGACAGAGACTCCTACTGACTTTGATGAATCGGAGGAATTAACAAAGCGTGGACTGGCCACAATGTAATAATCACTGCTGGCATTTTGATCCATTGTGACCAGGAATGAATATGACTGACCAACGTGGATATCCAAGCTTGTGTAGTTCTGTTGTACTGTGTATGAACCTTCAGTCTCCACAAGAAGAAGGTTATGACTTTGGATTCTGAAATTCAAGCTAGTTGAAACACCAACATTGTGTACTCGAAGGCGGTATGTTTTGCCTGTTATACATAAACATGACAAAATACATCTTTGATAAAAAGAATTGAAGTACATGTAGCTGAATGAAAATTTTAAGGTGCTAATAAGTTACTTCCCAATGAATTACTAAGTAACAGCATTCAGTACATTTCACCATCATACTAGAGGAATTTTTCGAACCCCTACTTGAGTCAAGTACAGGGTCACTCGCACTAACAATTACAGTCAAATCAATGGATCGCACTAACAATTACAGTCAAATCAATAGCGGATCGAGGATTTCAAAGTAATGGGTGGTCTCTATATTTATAGCACATGACATATTGTAACATACAATCAAGGGGTTTAACTTAGTCCTACATTTTTATGCAAAGTATAGATACAAAAAGTTCACTAAATTTTGTTTAAAAGTATTTTTGAATCCATCAAATTTAAATCTTATATCCCACTAGTAATACACAACCACTGCATACAAAGTACAAATGCAAAAGCATAACCATTACTTAAACTAATGATAAAATATCTCAAACTATAATAAATATTGCATGTCATATTTGTCATTCTATATTCTATATACAATTATTCTCGACATTTTTTTAAAATAATAATAATAAATAGTATCCTTACTTAGACAATTTTATTTGTAAAATAACTATTCAACACACTATTAGGAATGAAGATAAAAATGTACAAAGAAAGTTAAAAAAGAAATCAAATATTGAGGAGGAAAACCAAAGAGAAGCAAAAAGGGAAGGGAAAGTAAAATTGTAAAAAGGGATCTAAATGCAAGGTCCAACTCTTGAACAAGTGAATGAATCCAAAACAATCAACAGCCGTCCAACAAACCACAGCACCCAACACCACTTGGTGTCTGTGGGTGCTCACATTGTTACCTAACCATTTTTATCAACTTTCAATATAAATTCAAAGGCTCCACCTCAGAAGTAATGGGTTCTTGAATCTTGAGCACCCACCGAGACCTATGAGGGTCCACCCTGAGTCAATTGACTCAGCTTCTGGTAAGGATGTCCGCAAACTGTGATCCTTAAATGTAAAACAGGCCTTGTGCACATAAGTTCAAACTTAGAGTAAACCCACCGAGACCTATGTGGGTCCACCCTGAGTCAATTGACTCAGCTTCTGGTAAGGATGTCCGCAAACTGTGATCCTTAAATGTAAAACAGGCCTTGTGCACATAAGTTCAAACTTAGAGTAAATACAGGTCAAGATTGATGATAAGCATACTATCTTCCTTTAGATTGATTAAAAGAAAAGGGGTCAAATTTACTCCTCTACTTTAAATATTAATCACATTCATCCTCCGTTGTACTATGTGGCCAAATTTACGCTCAAAGTTAGCAAAGTTTTCAAATATATCCGCAATCTAACGGAAATTTCCCTTTTAGTTACCAAATTTAACTTCATACCCCATAAATCCAGCCTTGCTAAATCAAATGCATTAGAATTTTGTGTAGTAATAGTCAAAAGCTCCAGTAATGAGACTGATAAAAGTATCTAAGAGTTCAACCTTTAAAATACACCTCCAATAATCATCGATCAATAATAATTAAATTTTATGCTTGAACTAAAAGTACCATGCAATGGAATGGAAAAATGTAAAGGTATTAAATCCGACGATGTACTGAAACCAGACAGGTAAAGCCCCAATGAGAAAGAAGAATGTAATAACCTGGTTCTACATTCACTGTCTGGTAGGCAATACTACCTGATACAACAGCATTATCATAACGGTAAGGACCTAGTCCATTGAATAGGATACCATCAGGAGCTCCAAGACCAACTCCATTTTCAATTTCTTGTCTGAGTTCCTGATGCCCCAAAGCTTTTATAAGTGAGCCATGAAATTTATAAGGATCTACTTTTAACAAAAATGGGCTGACCTGCTAAAATTTGCAACCAACCTTATGACTCTTTACAAACCAGTCACTAATAATGAGTGTGATGTCCCCATCTGGTGTCGCAAATGGCAGAGGAATGACATCTCTGTTATTTATAGTGATCCCTCCATATCCACCAGCAGCTCTCTGGAAGCTTAACGAAGGGAAATAAAAGAAACTGCCTATCTGATCTTTAACCTGAAATTCATAGGTCCAATTCCAGCCAGCAGGAATTGGACAATTTGTGCCAGACACACCATCTTGCCATGAATCCTTTCTGTGCTGAATGCCATTCCTGCACTTAATTAGCATATTTATGTTCACTACAGCATCTAAACTTGTGAATCCCTAAAGATTTGTCATTTATCATAGTGGGTTTCACGGTTTACCATGTAAGAAGCATCGGCTCATCAAGATCATTTTTAACATTGACAACCACATTCCAGTTGGTGGTGACATTGAGAATGGGTCCTGGAAATTGACCATTTATTCCAATCACCTGAAAAGATATAAATCTTCATATATTAGCAATAAACAATGTCAATTGTAGAGTAAGATGAAGCCTGAAAGGGTTGCAGCTAATTCTCCTAAAAGAAAGATATATCATGGATTTCCTTAATGTGCCTAAGAATAAATGAATCGGAAAAGGGAAACCGTAAGACAGGGTGTGACGAGTGGCAGAAAATAAATCAACCGAATTGTTCTGAGCCTAGCTGCCAGAACATGATAGGCATAGAATTTGAAGAAAAATATTAAGTTGTCTGGTTCCCAACATGTTGGCTGCTATAGTCCAATGCTTAGTCTTCAAACCATAGATTGTTGAAATGACGCACAAATGTTTGAAACTTGATATAAACAAAAACAAAAGAAGCATTTGCTGATTACCTCAACAACTCTTTACAATGTCAACAGTCGTGAAAGTCAAATGTTAAGCTAAAGTGACTTGCACAAACTACATAGCAACACATGTAAATTGGAATTAGCTATTGATCCGATAAAAACATGTGTCTTTTCAAGGAGACAATATGATGGAGTAACCGGTCATTGATCACCTAAAGAACTCCAAGGATGTATTTCTCGGTCCAGCAGCAAAAGATTTTAACTTCCAATAGTAAACTTCCCAATTAACATCCATAAGGCACACTTACTACTGTAAATCCTGCATAGAGCTGATGAAAAATATTGGTATAATAACTCAATCCTGAAATGGGGTGATACAATTATTGATATAACTCAATCCTGATAATGAAGAAGGGATGGGTGAAGGTATTCGCTATAGCAATATACTTTTCTTGCATTTCAAATCCAACAAAAAACCTATCACAATTCACATTCTGAAAATGGGCAGGATCCCAGAGTTAGCTATTTTATACCACTATTATGTAGCCCTTTAATGCCGAAGAACATCCTTATACATGTAATCAGGCAGCTCTACCCATTAGACCCATTCAAGAAATTGCATTTTAGTCACAACTCTTGCAAACTACACTATTAGCCATTGTTCTGCGATTTAATTAAAGGACTAATTCAAGTCCCCTCTACCCAAAAACGAAGTTAAGCAAGCAATATTTGCGCAGAAACAGAGTAACAAGACTAATTACTCATACTATAGCACATTAGAAGTAAAGATCAGTTTTTAAAAGCAGAAACAAGAATATAGGTAGAATCAAGATCAGAAAAAGAACCTGCTGCTTAACACCAAGAGGAGCAGCTGTAATGTAGGAAACAGTCCAGTCATAATATATATAAGGGTCTCCTGCTAAACTAGCTGCTGTCAAGCAGAGAAGTAAACACAAGAAAAGGAGATAGCAATAATTTGGTAATCCAGAGAACATTTGATTACAAGACTATTTCTGCGGCTTTCTTGTTATCTGGTAATTGATGTGAAAATACAGAAAGAAACGGATATCCGTAGCTTCGGGATCTTCAGTTTTTTACTTTAGCTTGGCTTCTTATTTCAGTATGAAATTGATTACTATGGAGAAACGCAAATATGACGTTTGCTTTGAGGGTTTGAGGAAGACAGCTTGGATGTCTGAACGGGTAACGTCAGGGACCCACATCTTTTACTTCTCGGAATCCGCAAAATGAAATGGATATTTTCAAAATCTTTTTGCCTTTCTTTTGCTTTTTAAAATTGAATGCCTCGCAAGATTTTCGTACTTCAAATTTTTCTAGATTTCCCTCTTAAAAACAGTGAAGCACCACAGCATTAGGACCCACTTTAGCATGGAATTTCAAATGGCGGAATTCATCGGCGCCCTTTGTTTACCATTGATTTTGGGACAGTTAAGATTTATAGGTGGGTTAAGAGGCACTATGGTTCTAGCTTGAGCTAGCAGGGAGAGTTTTCAAGATAGTAAATACCCAGTAAATAAATCAAACAATATGCAAAACAGATATCAAAAACAAATTTGATCGACAACGTAGGCCGTAATTCTTTAGCTATGAGCCAATCGTGGCCGCGATTGTTACCTTACCGAGCGTAATAATAAGAAACAAGCAAAAAATAGTTAAGGTTGTAGAGAGAACTTAAGAACAAAGCTAAAAAATTTTATTATTAGAGGGCAGAGAGGAGCATAATTGGATCACTTTATAATGGGAAACGGGGTGTTTATTTACAAGGTACAAGGCCAACTTTCGGCCAATAGGAAAGTGCTTTTCTAGACCTACAGAACAATAACCAATGGTCGATAGCCACTTGTCATTGAGCCGTTGGAGGGTGCCAACACACTATTGAGTGTCTGGAGTAGTTCAGTTGGGTATTGCCTATGCACTTGAGATCATTGACACACTATCCTTCTGTATGTCTTTCATGCGCGTCGTTATCATTGCTAGTGTCAGGCTATCTCGTTCTTCCCGAAGAGGATGTTCCCTCATCTTGATTCCGCTCTTGAGACAACGCCATCGTGGGTCGATTCTATTTCTACCTGACTCAAGTCAGTCGAATCTTGATTAAAACTATTTTACCCCATATAAATAGTTTCTCCGTCTTTCTGTCCCATAACCACTACGAGCAAGAGACAAAAAGCAAATTCAGAAAAATTTTCATTTGTCAAACCAATGACACACTTGCTTGAATCAGCGTAACATTGCATTCCGTTGCGGCATTTCTTTGAGGAAGTTGGCTATTGTGCTCCCTATGTGATCTCAACTTTGGCCACTAGCCGATAGCTCCAAGGTCGTACTTTTTATGCCATAGCCTTGTCTTGGTCGTTTTCTTCTTCTTACATGGCAGCCTATCAAACGTTTTTTCCTCAGAATGGGTTTTTGCTTTTTGGCTTGTCAACTCTTTAGTTATGGAAAAAGCTGCATAGTCTCCCTCGGTATTCAAATTACCGCCCTTAGAAATATCAAAAAACTCCTAACGTTATGGTTATTGCGTCTTGTCGCATCCCACATTAATAGGCATTCACGTGTCTAACACCCAGAGCCCTTCCCTTATTATTGCTTAATGATACCTGGCCTATAAATTCCAGGCTTCCCTGGCTTTTTCTATACACACGTTCTTTTGCCCAACCATCTCGTATCAAGAAAGAAATGAAAAGTTCTTTCAACGTTAATGTGTTTGTCCTTAGTTTATCCTATAATCATTGCCTCGCTCTTGTCTTAGAACCTAGCGAACTATACATAGTGCCCCCGTTTGGGTTTGTGACTAGAGTGAGGTAAGGATAATAGGGAAAGCCTTAGGCTAATTTGGTAGGGGATGCTCCTATCGAACACCTTTCTTCGTAGTTGTAAGACCCCGCAAAGTTTCCTTATAGTTTGAGCCTTGAGCGTGTCAAGTGAAGTGTAATTCTGACCCTAAAAGATTGAGAAGAGACTTCCCAAGTGATTAGTGTTTTAATCTTGTTGAATTTTCCTTAAAATAACTTTTTATAGTGTAGAGAATTGAATTAGCTTTCCAACGATATCAATTTCGTCCAAATCCGGCATCAGGGTGGGAAGTTATGGCCGTTTTATCGAGAGTTATTGTAATCGCCCAGGTGCGACAGACAGGTTGACGGACCGTCGAGTGTGCGATGGATCGTCGCCCGGACCGTCGCAACCAAGGCAGTAACTCCTTATTCTGGCCCAAGTGCGACGGCCAGGACGACGGACCGTCAAAACAACAATGGACCGTCATTGAGACCGTCGCCGCTGAGGCAGTGTGGCCTCATCCTAGACAACGTGCGACGGACGATCCGACGGACCGTCGCCGCTGAGGCAGTGTAGCCTTATCATAGCCAACGTACGACGGACGATCCGACAGACCGTCGATTTTGCGATAGACCATCACTGAGACCGCCACATCGAGGCAATGTGTTGTTTTTCTGACCGACATGCGATGGACGATCCGACGGATCGTCAGGCTAGCGATGGACCGTCGCTTCGACCGTTGCAGCCCCCGTTCAGTATTTTAAGTCATTTTTAAAAGGGATTTTTTGGTCTTTTCCACACTTTTATCAACCAGATATATTCCAAACTAAGTAAATGACTTTATTCATCATCCAAAACACAAGAGCGCTAGGGTTTCTCCCTCAAGATCAAATCTAAAACCCTTCTCTAAGAAATCCAAGAACTCACCATAGATTCTACAAATTGAGTTGAGATTTAAGTTCCCCAAGTTTAAGGATTGCAAGAACCCTCTCTCAAGAGTAAGAAGAAGAGTTTGAAGCAAGCTTGTTCATCTAATTTTTCAATCTAAGGTATGTGGGGTTTTGAACAAGGGTAATCCTTTCACCCTTGTGCCCAAAGGCCTTTTTAAACTATAATTTTCTGCAATCTATGAGATTTTACATGACATTGAATTAAGGTTTTTCACCCATTGTTATTGATTGCAACATCTTGATGTTTCCCATGAATTGAAAGTCAAATAGCACGATTTTGCATATTTTCTTAAGAAATTAAAGATGAGTTTATACCCTATGTTATTACTCCTTGAGAATTTAAGAGTTTCAATGTTCTAGAAATTGAAGTATATGAGTCTGATGATATTTTGAAACAAATTGTTGTAACTTCCAGATTTCTACATGAATTATGAATATATATGCTATCTATTATGCATTATGATGAGTTTTAACTTGAGATCGAATTATGGGTCATTAAGCCCTACTTGAGACTTGCAATTTTATGAATTATTGTGCCATAAGCACCCATGATTTGAGTATTTTAATATTATTGAGAAATGTTTTGACCTAATGGTCATACGGTTTTGAAATCCACTCTACCACATGAGATTACAGATTTGATTGTTGGGTTCTTATAGACCATGAGATTATTTTAAAAGTAAATTTTCATGAGATGAGCGAGATAAACTAAAGGAAGTAGTATTTAGCACCGAGTTGGGTAAGTTACCATGATTTTTTACCCCAGAACTACGTTCCATCGTATGTATGATATTTAGGGCCTGAGGCCGAGATGATTGGGCCCGAGGTCGAGATAAGTGAACACTGAGTTGAGGTTATAATCCTTGGCAAGAGTATGGCGCCTCTCCCCAACGTGAGATTTCTTCTTTAGGAGGACAAGACGTTGGACTCCATGTAGCTCGCATGGTTTATTAAGGAGGACAAGACGTTGGACTCCATGTAGCTCGCATGGTTTATGTCGGTTAAGAGAACCTCCCTAAACTAAAGTATTTTCCATTGATATAGAATATTTTCCCTAAAACTTTGAGATGAGATATTTTCTAAAGTAAACGAATTGCTTTTGAGTATTTTCCAAAGAAGGAGGTAGTTTTATCTGCTAATAAGAGTTGATCATCAGTTTTTAAACCAAAGTCATATGATTCCGAGTTTCAAGTGTTTGAGTTCAAAAGAGTTATAAGTTCTTGAGCAATAAAGAAGTTTTACTCTCCATGAGATATATGCATAAGTGAAAGTATTGTTTAAAGCTTCCTTTATCCTATGAGTAATGATAATAAGAGGAGAGCACAGATTTTAAAGCCAAAGTATAATGACTCACGAGAATTTTGTTACATGCTTCATTCTACATGATTTATGAGCATTACATTTTAGACTTATTCAAGCCATGTGAGTCATTCCTATTTGCATGCATGATTTGATTAAAGAGTATTGATATTGTTTTATGTAAATGCATACACCCCCATATACTCAGTACATTCCTAAGTACTAATCCACATATACGTCTATGTGCTACATTGTCTTATAATGTAGGTTCAGGTTCTCAGTCCCAGCCTCGTCAGTGATTCCCGAGTACCTTCATCTACATTTCTACAGTGGTGAGTCCTTATGGTTCGAGGACCTATCTTCAGAAATTTTAGTATTCGAGTGTTTATGTTATTACTTTCAGTTCAGTTTGAGTCAGTTGGGGACCTGTCCCAACGGCTCTCGAGTTCACGGAGTAGTAGAGGCTTTGTTAGACTAGTTATCAGACTGTGGTTGTGTTGATATTTCTAGTATTATGGTTGTTTATACCGAGTATTACCTTCGTATTTCCTTTCATTTAATATGACAGTGCTAGTGTTTTGTATATTCTTTCTTGAATGAGTTATTATAAGAAGTGATCGGCTCAAAGGGTTAGCTTGGGGCTACTTGTAGCCCTAAGCACCGTGTGACGTCTCGGGAGGTGATTTTGGGTCGTTACAAACTTTATATCAGAGCCTAAGGTTTTAAAGGAGTCCTAGGGAGTCTGACAAGCTGCGTTGAGTAGAGTCTTGGTCATCGGTGCGTAGTGCGCCACATCTATGAGCAAGAGGCTACAAGATATTTTAGGAAAAAGTTGTTTTTTTCTTTCAGATTCTATTGTTCCTGCAGTTGTCCCTCTCATCTAATAATTCATGCTCTTCTATTTCAGAAAATGCCTCTGTGAAGAGTGAATGCCTGCGGAAACGATGATGAGCAACCCCCACCTGTTGATTCTTTGAATGAGACTGTGTCTCATGCTGAGTTTCGGGCGGACTTTCAGGCGTTAGCCCAAGCAGTCACCACTAATGTTTGGGCTAATAACCAGGCAGCAGTTGTAAATCAACAGGGAGGTGATATAGCTACTTCTAGGATCCATGATTTCATACGGATGAATCCTCCAGAATTTTATGGGTCCAAGACAGGTGAGGACCTATAGTTGTACCTTGAGGAGGTGAGAAAGATCACGCAGGTGATGCATGTTTCTGAGAAAGAAAGTGTTGAGTTGGCGTCTTACAGGTTGAAGGACATAGCGTATGACTGGGTTGTATCGTGGAGTAAGGGTAGAGGTGAGGATGCTACTCCTATGACTTGGCAGGTGTTCCAAGATGCATTTTTGGAAAAATTCTTTCCGCTTGAGATGAAGGAAGCAAAGATTGAGGAGTTTATGAACTTGAGGCAGGGCTCCATGGCTATTAAGGAGTACTGCTTGAAGTTTAACCAGTTGGCCAAGTATGCTCCTGACTTGATTTATGACACCCGAGATAGTATAAGAAAGTTTGTGACCGGTGTTTCTGGTTTGGTGCTGAAAGAGTGTAGGATTGCGATGCTGCATAGGGATATGGATCTGTCTAGGTTGATGACGTATGCACAACTGATAGAGGCGGATAAAATTAGAGAAAGAGATAGAGTGAGGGGTAACAAGAGGGCTAGATCTGAGTAGCATGAGTATAGTCAACCTAGGTTCCATGGAGAAAATCGCCCTCAGTTTTAGAGATGTTCGTCTATTCGAGTGCCTTCATCAGCTAATACTCCTGCACCTAGAGGCAAGAAAGAGCAAAGAAGCAGGTCTTTTATGTCTAGGTTGTAGAACAGTGTTGGTAACAGTCCCCATTATCCTCATTGTGCTAAGTGTGGTAGGGATCATCCCGATGAATGTTTCGCAAATTTGAAGGGTTGTTTTGGTTGTGGCAAGCAGGGCCACAGACTTAGAGATTATCCGCATGCTAGGCAGGGAACCAGAGATGCCCGACCTCAGGCACAAACTACTAGTACACCAGCTCATGTCCCTCGTCCCGCCCTTATTCAGGGCGTTTCATCTAGCACTACTGGCGGTCAGCACCAAAACAAATTATATGCCTTACCATCCCATCAGGAGTAGGAGGGCTCTCTCGATGTTGTTATTGGTATGCTCTACATTTTTTTTATGTGTTGTTAGACCCTGTGTCAAGTCTCTCCTATGTGACCTCACTTATGGCTGCAAATTTCATAATGAGTCCCGCAAAGATTCCTGAGCCTTTCCTAGTCTCCACACCAGTAGGGGAGTCAGTTGTTGCTAAACAAGTATATAGAGATTGTCCTGTTACTGTCCTTCATAGAGTCATACTTGCTGATTTGATAGAGTTAGACATGGTGGATTTTGACCTTATTCTTGGTATAGATCGGCTTCATTCTTGTTATGCATTTATAGACTGTCGTACCCATGTAGTCAAGTTTCAGTTCCCTGATGAGCCAGTTTTTGAGTGGTTCGGGAGTTCGGTATTTCCCAAGAGTCATTTTATCTCCTATCTCAAAGCCAGAAAGGTAATATCCAAGGGTTGCCTCTATCACCTAGTTAGAGTCAAAGACACTAAGTTCGAGGCTCCAACTATTCAGTCAGTCAATATTGTTAATGAGTTTCCTGATGTTTTTTCGGAAGATCTCCCAGGGGTACCTCCCAATAGAGAGATAGAATTTGGGATTGACCTTCTTCCTGACACTCATCCCATTTCTATTCTGCCATACCGCATAGCATCTACTGAGTTTAATGAGTTGAAAGAGCAACTCAAAGATCTTTTAGACAAAGGTTTCATAAGGCCCAGTATTTCTCCTTGGGGCGCACCTGTTCTATTTGTCTGAAAGAAAGATGGTTCTTTGCGTATGTGCATTGACTATCGTCAGCTTAACAAGGTCACGGTAAAAAATAAGTATCCTTTTCCGAGAATTGATCACCTGTTTGATCAGGTGCAAGGTGCAAGTTATTTCTCCAAGATAGACCTTTGATTCGGCTATCATCAACTTAAAATGAGGGAATGTGATATTCCAAAGACATCTTTCTGAATCCACTATGGTCACTTTGAGTTTCTAGTCATGTCTTTTGAGCTAACCAATGCCCCAA
This sequence comes from Capsicum pubescens, assembly GCA_030864215.1. Classification (NCBI taxonomy): domain Eukaryota; kingdom Viridiplantae; phylum Streptophyta; class Magnoliopsida; order Solanales; family Solanaceae; genus Capsicum; species Capsicum pubescens. Next base: position 117,691,668 of record CM061546.1, read on the forward strand.
CAACTTTTATGGACCTCATGAATCGAGTGTTCAAGCAATATCTTGATATGTTTGTCATAGTGTTCATAGATGACATCCTTGTCTACTCCCTCAGTGAGCATGATCATGGAGATCACCTTAGAATTGTCTTGCAAACTCTTAGAGGTCACCAGTTGTCCGCCAAATTCAGTAAGTGTGAATTGTGGCTAAGGTCTGTAGCCTTTCTGGGTCATATTGTTTCAGCCGAAGGTATTAGAGTTGATCCCCAAAAGACAAAAGCTATAAAAAAATTGGCCTAGACCTATCTCTCCATCTGACATTAGAAGTTTCTTGGGTCTAGCGGGCTACTACCACCGTTTTATTAAAGGTTTCTCTTCTATTGCGTCTCCCGTGACCCGGTTGACCCAAAAGAAAGTTAAGTTCCAGTGTACAAATTCCTGTGAAAAGAGTTTTCAGGAGTTGAAGACTCGACTTACTTCAGCCCCTGTGTTGACTTTGCCTGATGGTACAGATGGTTTTGAGGTGTATTGTGATGCCTGTAGAGTTGGTTTGGGTTGTGTGTTGATGCAAAGAGGTAAGGTTATAGCCTATGCCTCTAGACAGTTAAAGCCGCATGAGAAGAATTATCCAACCCATGATCTTGAGTTAGCTGCTGTGGTCTTTACTTTGAAAATCTGGAGATACTATCTTTATGGTGTTCATATTGATGTGTTTACTGATCATAGGAGCCTGCAGTATGTGTTTACTATGAGGGAGTTGAATCTTAGGCAGAGGAGGTGGTTAGAGTTGTTAAAAGACTATGATATAAGTGTGTTGTATCACTCGGGCAAGGCTAATGTAGTGGCGGATGCCCTTAGCAGATTGTCTATGGGTAGTGTTGCTCATGTAGAGGAAGCTAAGAAAGAGTTAGCTCATGATGTGCATTGTCTGGATAGATTGGGTATTAGGTTTCTTGATTTAGCTGAGGGAAGTACTTTGGTGCAAAGTAGTTCTGAATCTCTTTAGTTTCGGAAGTGAAAGAGAAGCAAGATAGAGATCCTAGTTTGGTCAGACTGAAGGAGGTAGTTAAGGGCCAAAAGGTAGAGGTTTTCTCCCAAGGGGGAGATAGTGTGTTGAGATTGCAGGGTAGATTATGCTTTCCGTGTGTTGATGATCTAAGGCAGAGGATTATGGCTGAAGTGCATGGCGCGCGGTATTCTCTTCATCCCGGTACTACCAAGATGTACCATGACTTGCGGGAAATCTATTGGTGGAATTGTATGAAGAAGTATATAGCTGAGTTTGTAGCAAAGTGTGCAACGTGCCAATAGGTTAAGGTAGAGCACCAAAGACCTGGTGGGGTGATGTAAGAGTTTGGTATACCCACTTGGAAGTGAGAGGTGGTGAATATGGATTTCGTGATCGGGTTACTTCTTTCGCGTTGTCATCATGATTCTATTTGGGTTGTTGTAGAAAGGCTGACTAAGTCCGCGCACTTCTTGCTCGTGCATACATCTTATACAACGGAGGATTATGCTAGATTGTATATCCAAGAGTTAGTCAGGTTGTACGGAGTTTCCTCGTCTGTTATTTTGGATAGGGGTACTTAATTTACTTCTCAGTTTTGGAGGGCATTTCAGCAGGGTGTTGGTACCCAAGTTCTTTTGAGTTCTGCTTTTCATCTGCAGACAAATAGTTAGGCTGAGAGGACCATTCAGACCCTAGAAGACATATTGAGGGAGTGTGTTCTTGATTTCAAAGGTAGTTGGGATAAGCATTTTCCTTTGATAGAGTTCTCCTATAACAATAGTTACCATGCTAGCATCGGGATGGCACCATTTAAGGCCTTATATGGTAGAAGGTGTAGATCACCCATAGGTTGGTTTGAAGTGGGTGAAGCTATTATGATTGGGCCTGATGTAGTGTTTGAAGCTATGAAGAAAGTTAAGTTGATCAGGGAGAGATTGAAGACAGCTTAGAGTCGTCAAAAGTCATGCCAACATGAGGAGAAGAGATCTTGAGTTTGAAGTGGGTGATTTGGTGTACTTGAAGATTTCACCTATGAAAGGGGTGAAAAGGTTAGGTAAAAAAGGAATGCCTAGTCCCCGTTATGTTGGCCCATATAGAGTCTTGAGCCATTTTGTTAAAGTAGTGTATGAGGTTGAGTTGCCTGCAGAGTTGTTATCCATTCATCCTATTTTTTATGTCTTCATGCTTAAGAAGCATATTGGTGATTCAGTTGTGGCAGATCCTTCAGAGAGTGCTGATATTCAGAACAATCTTTCATTCGATGAGATTCCCGTTGAGATCCTAGATTCTTAGATCAATAGACTGAGGAACAAAGAGGTTCCCTTGGTCAAAGTGTTGTGACGTAAACAGTCAGTTGAGGGCGCTACTTGGGAGGCAGAAGCAGACATGCGAGCCAAGTACCCGCACCTCTTTTCTGTGATTCATATCGATCCGAAGGTATTATTATTCCTTAATTCAGCCCTTCTAATCTAAAGTTCAGCTATATATCTATTCTTGCATGAGTTCTTGCAATTTTCAAGGTATTCAAGAGTTTAGAAAGATTTTGAGACAGTTTAGCAAATTGCTTCAGCTATGTGTACTCTGTTTTCCTGTGTTCCTAGTCTAACTAGCGACATTCAAGGACGAATGTTTCCAAGGGGGAGATATTGTAAGACCCCGCAAAGTTCCCTTGTAGTTTGAGCCTTGAGCGTGTCAAGTGAAGTGTAATTCCGACCCTAAAAGATTGTGAAGAGATTTCCCAAGTGATTAGTGTTTTAATCTTGTTGACTTTTCCTGAAAATGACTTCCTATAGTGTAGAGAATTGAATTAGCTTTCCAATGATACCAATTTTGTCAAAATCCGGCATCGGGGTGGGAAGTTATGGCCATTTTACAGAGAGTTGTTGGAACCGCCCAGGTGCAACGGACAGGTTGACGGACCATCGAGTGTGCGACGGACTGTCGCCCAGACCATCACAACCAAGGAAGTAACTCCTTTTTCTAGCCCAAGTGCGATGGCCAGGACGACGGGTTGTCAAGACTACGATGGACCATCGCTTAGATCATCGTAGCTGAGGCAGTATGGCCTCATCCTGGGCAATGTGCGATGGACGATTTAACTGACCGTCGAGTTTATGATGGACCGTCGCTGAGACCGTCGCCGCTGAGGCAGTGTGGTCTCATCCTGGCCAATATACGACGGATGATCTGACGGACCGTCAAGTTTGCGATGGACCATCGCTGAGACCATCATATCAAGGTAGCGTGTTCTTTTTTCGACCGACGTGCGATGGACGATCCAACAGACCGTCAGGCTAGCGACGGATCGTCGCTTCGACCGTCGCAACGCCCGTTCAGTATTTTAAGTCATTTATAAAAGGGACTTTTTGATCTTTTCGACTTTTTTATCAACCAAATTTATTCCAAACTAAGAAAATAACTTCATTCATCATCCAAAACACAAGAGAGCTAGGGTTTCTCCCTCAAGATCAAAACTAAAACCCTTCTCCAAGAAATCTAAGAACTCACCATAGATTCTACAAATTGAGTTGAGATTTAAGTTCCCGAAGTTTAAGGATTGCAAGAACCCTCTCTCAAGAGTAAGAAGAAGAGTTTGAAGCAAGCTTGTTCATCTAATTTTACAATCTAAGGTATGTGGGGTTTTGAACAAGGGTAATCCTTTCACCCTTGTGCCCAAAGGCCTTTTTAAACCATAATTTTCTGCAATCTATGAGATTTTACATGACATTGAATTAAGGTTTTTCACCCATTGTTATTGATTGCAACATCTTGATGTTTCCCATGAATTGAAAGTCAAATAACATGATTTTGCATGTTTTCTTAAGAAATTGAAGCTGGGTTTATACCCTATGTTGTTACTCCTTGAGAATTTAAGAGTTTCAATATTCTAGAAATTGAAGTATATGAGTTTGATGATATTTTGAGACAAATTGTTGTAACTTCCAGATTTCTATATGAATTATGAATCTATATGCTATCTATTATGCATTATGATGAGTTTTAACTTGAGATTGAATTATGGGTCACTAACCCTACTTGATACTTGCAATTTTATGAACTATTATGCTATAAGAACCCATGATTTGAGTATTTTAAGATTATTGAGAAATGTTTTGACCTATTGGTCATACAGTTTTGAAATCCACTCTACCACATGAGATTACAGATTTGATTGTTGGGTTATTATGAACCATGAGATAATTTTGAAAGTGGATTTCCATGAGATGAGCGAGATAAACTGAAGGAATTATTATTTAGCATCGATTTGGGTAAGTTACCACGATTTCTTACCCCAGAACTACGTGCCACCATAGGTTTAAGATTTTGGGACTGAGGCCGAGATGATTGGGCCCGAGGCCGAGATAAGTGATCACTGAGTTGAGGTTATACTCCTTGGCAAGAGTATGAGGCCTCTCCCCAACGAGAGGTTTCTTCCTTAGAAGGACAAGACGTTGGACTCCATGTAGATCGCATGGTTTATGTCGGTTAAGATAACTTCCGTAAACTAAAGTATTTTCCATTGAGATAGAATATTTTCCCTAAATCTTTGAGATGAGATATTTCCTAAAGTGAACGAATTGCTTTTGAGTATTTTCCAAATAAGGAAGTAGTTTTCTCTACTAATAAGAGTTGATCATCAGTTTTAAAACTAAAGTGATATGATTCCGAGTTCCAAATGTTTGAGTTCAAAAGATTTATAAGTTCTCGAGCAATAAAGAAGTTTTACTCTCCATGAGATATATGTATGAGTGAAAGTATTGTTTAAAGCTTCCTTCTTCCTATGAGTAATGAGAATAAAAGGAGAGCACAGATTTTAAAGCCAAAGTATAATAACTCACGAGATTTGTGTTACATGCTTCATTCTACATAATTTATGAGCATTACATTTTAGACTTATTCAAGCCTTGTGAGTCATTCCTATTTGCATGCATGATTTGATTAAAAAGTATTGATATTGTTTTATGTAAATGCATACACCCCCATATACTTAGTACATTCCCAAGTGTTGATCCACATATATGTCTATGTGCTACATTGTCTTATAATCTTGGTTCAGGTGCTCAGTGATTCCCGAGTACCTTTGTCTATATTTCTACAATGGTGAGTCCTCATGGTTTGAGGTCTTATCTTTAGACATTTTTATATTCGAGTGTGTATGTTATTACTTTCAATTCGGTTTGAGTCAGTTGGGGACCTGTCCCAACGACTCTCGAGTTCACGGAGTAGTAGAGGCTTTGTCAAACTTGTTTTCAGACTGTGGTTGTGTTGATATTTCCAGTATTGTGGTCGTTTGGACCGAGTATTACCTTCGTATTTCCTTTCATTTGATATGATAGTGCCAGTGTTTTGTATATTCCTTCTTGAATAAGTTATTATGAGAAGTTATAGGCTCAAAGGGTTATCTTGGGGCTACTTGTATCCCTTAGCACTGTGTGACGTCCCGAGAGGTGATTTTAAGTCGTTACAGTAGTGTTTCCAATTTTTTTCGTTAATGTTGTAATTAATGCCACTGCATTGCCAAAGTGTGCTCGAATCTTGTCTTCGGAAGCTTGTCCTGTACAGCTTAACAAACTCTCTTATTCTCGGTTATAAGTTGCATTAAAGGTAACTTACAACGGTGTGAGATCCCATGATATGATAGACTCTCACTATCTTTGGATAAGAGAACCTGAGCTGTGGGGAAACCTACCCTTCCTTCCTTGTTGATGAGGATGCATTTTTATTGGGGGCTTACCGCGGATAATTATTTTCCTTAACAACTCTGACCTCTATTGAGGGTTTCATGATTTAGGTCATTTCCATCATAAAAATTTGATGAATCTTATTTTGGGGGGTCCGTCGATCGGGATACATGCTTCTTTTAAGGGACCCATATGTTGATATGATCTGACGTACTACGATTTTCTTCTAAAGAAGGAAATCAAGGTAGAATGACTTTTCAAGTTGGGCTTGTTTCGAACATGGCGACAACGCTTTCCTCGAGCCCTATTTTGTTTTCCCTTTATTCCTTGTCACACTATAGATTATAAAATTTTTGTATCATGTGATCTTTCACCTTGTTTTAGGTGTTGTGCTGTAGTATTAAATGAGACTTTTGTTCCCTTCATTCTGAGTTCAATCTTTAAGTTTATTTCCCTTGTTTTTTGTGGATTATCTTTTGAGCTGGTAACACTATCTTCAGGAAGCGATTATGTCAATGTTATAGCATCGAGATGGTGATTTTAATTTCTGTGACACGTTTATCGAATTCCCTCACTCTTCTAGAGTTTTTTTTATAAAATAATTATAGGACATATCCTCTTTTCATAGTGCTTCTCCTCTGCAAACCTCGATCCCATTATGAGACCGCTTGGTCTTTGTATAAACTTCACACTATCGAAGCTTTGGGGTTTAGATACCATCTTTTTCTATTGTTGATTTTGAGATAATTAGATTTGTAAGTGGGTAAAGAGCAAGTGTCACGATTCTAGCTTCAAGTTAGTAGTAAGAGTTTGTAGGATAGTAATTAGACAAAGTAAATAAATTCAGCAATAAGCAAAATAGATATTGATAATAAATTTGAATAACGACATAGTCCGCAACTCTTTATCTATGATCTAGTCATGGATGGAATTATTAGATTAGTGAGCAAAATATTAGGATACAAGTAAAAATCAGCTAGAAAGCTTAAGAACAAAGCCAAAGATTTTTATTGTTTGAGTTTAGAGAAGAGCAAACTCGAATCCTTTTATAATAGGTGAGAAGTGCGTATTTATAGGGTACATGGCTTGCTTTCGGCCAATAGGAAAGTACCCTTTTAGATTTATAGTAGAACAATCAATGGCTAAGAGCCACTTGTCTCTGAGCCATTTGAAGGTACTAAACCCACTTTGTATGTCTGACACAGTTCAATCGGGGGTTGCCTATACATCGGAGATCCCCAACACATTATCCTTATCTTTATCCTTTTGTGCTTAGCTACCATTGTTGCTAGTCTTAGGCTATCTTTTTCTCGCCTAAGAGGATATTCCCTCATCTTAATTATGCTTGGGGGATAATTCTATCATGGGCCGATTCCACTTCTACCTAACCTGAGTTGGTGCAATCTTGATTAAACTATTTTACCCCATACATATAATCCTTCTATCCTTTTGGCACAACACCATTGTTGGAGAGAGCTGGAAAAGCAAATTAAGAAAATTCTTTGTCTATCAACCCAATGGAACACTTACTCGAGTCAGGGTGACAATTTATCATGTTGCAATATTTTTTTTAAAAAGTCAGCTATCGTTCTCCATATGTGGTCTCAACTTTGGTCATTGTTCGATAGCTTTGAGGTCGTACTTTGGTGCCATATCTTTTTCTTGGTTGTTTTCTCCCTCTAACATGAAAACCTATCAGTCATTTTTCTATTAATGGGTTTCCACCTTTTGGTTTGTTTATTAATTGGTTGTGGGAAAAAATTGAATAGTCTCTTTCAAAATCTAAATTGTTTTCCTAAGATATGTTTGAAAGATCTTGATATTTAAGCTATCGCATCTTATCACATCCCATATAAATAATCGTCCATGTGTCTAACATCTAAAGTCCTTCCCTCTTTTTTGCTTAATGATTCCTAGCCTATAAATTCCCGACTTTCATGGCATCTTCTCAATACTTTATCTTTCGCCCAACCATTTAATATCAAGAAGGAAATGGAATGTTCTTCCTATGCAGATGTGCTCATCCTTAGTTTTCCCTATAGTCCTTGCCTTATTCTTGTCTTTCACCTTAAGAAACTATCCATAGTTCTCGCATTTGGGCTTATAGCGAGAGTGTGGTAAGGACTATTTGAAAATCTCAGAGGTAAAAATGGTTGGGGATACTTCGACCAGCCAACCTTCTCTATAGTGGTCTTGATTTTATTCTTTGATGCTGTGATTCCGGCCACTAGCATTGTCTACTGGGTTGAAATCTTGTCCTGGAGGCTTTCCTGGTTTATCCTGACAGGCTCTATTGTTTAGGGGTACGAGTTGTATTAAAGGTATGTGACTATTGTATTGTACCCCACAATTTAAAGGACTCTCACTAGCTTGGATAAGATAACCTAAGGCGGGGGAAGACCTGTCCCACCTCATATTAATGGGATATATTATAGTAAGGGGCTTGCCTCGAATTAGCACTCCTATTAACAGCTACGTCCTCTATCAAACGTGTTACAATTTAGGTCATTTCCATAGTCAGAAGTGAATGAATCTTGGTTTTGAGGTCCCTTGACTATGACATTTTCTTATTTTTGTCATGACCCAAACCAGGGCCTGGCCGTGATGGGTATTTTATGTCCACCAAGGACCGAAGACCACTCCTTTTTTGCCTAGCCAAATAGGATATAACACTTATAGTAGTGGCTGAAACCTGAACATATAACAAGATAATAATAGTAACAAGCTCAAAGACATCTAAGAATGTCAACATCAATACCCAATTGACAGTAACATCCATAAGGCCTCTACAAATCCAAAAATAATTTGAGTCAGGATATGCCCCCGACCCTGATAATGACAATAATAATGATATTGTTAATGTGAAATTTTTAATTCTAGTTTATGAAAAGAAATTAAGGGAATGATCAAGTCTTTTGAAAAATGAAAGTTCACTACTTCACCGTAAATGATCGACGAACCGAGACAATCCACCTAAAACTGCATAGGAAAAGTAGGATTGCTTTCGAACCTTGTATCGCATGGGGATACAGTGTCCCGAGATGGTTAGTGGGTTGAGCACTAGCATGTAACTCAGGGATAAGGATAAAGTAATGACAATTCAAAAATCCAATTTAACTTAATGTATATGTTCACATTCATGTGTGCATACATATATACTGACATAAAATGCTGGGATAGGGAACAAGGCTTAACATGCAGTTTTAAACTTTAGCCTAGATTGTGTAGATTAATCGTCATACATCAGTACCCACGGGCTATATAGTCCTCAAATCTCACCCCTTGTTTGGGCCCCAGTGTGTGTAGCCGTACGAACCGAAGAATAATCTCATTCTATACACGGGGGGCTCAAACCTCCCAACCATATACTAAAGTGACTTAAGCACTCGATCATGTAATGTATTACGAGGGACTTGAACCTCCCAATCATATAATAAGGTAGAATTGAATCACCCGGTCATAAGAAAGGGGACTCAAACCGTAGACCGTTTAGACCCTCGCACCGGCAAACACGATTTTCAATATTGGTCCCTCGGGACCGCAACTTTTATGGACCAGCTACACAACCTTCTTTTAAGTTCCATTAAAACATTTATCACATATCCCATTCATTGAACCATAATAAAAATTTAGGCATACTCTATTGGTATCATCATACCAACTATACTTGCAAGGTAACATCAATATGGCATCACAATTCCTTTAACTTGAGAAAACGACTCCTTCTGTTCATTAATGAAAGGTGGGGAAAACCGGCTCCCTTTGTTAATTAAATCAAACTATAATGTTTTAATAACCTCTTTATATCATGCGATTGTTCCCAAAATAGTTCAATGCAATTTTACTCATACTCAAAACCAATTCCACAAAATTAGGTTGGGGTTATGTAATACCCTAAAAAAAAATTTTTGTTGAAATTTTGTGCGTAAACGTGGCAGGATCCTATCTTCGAGAATGATTTATAATTTTTCTGTGTGTCATTTCTTAGATTTCGACACACCATTTTGTAGAGCATCGAATAATCTTTCCAACGATATATGGATCACCCAAAACAGACACCCGAGCGATGAGTTACGAACATTCCGATCGAACGGTGAATAGTGATGAACAGTAAAACGTGCAGGAAAAAGTACTAAGGCCAGGCGTATTTTTGCTCCAAATTTAAACAATCATAATTCCTTGTACATAATGATCTGGATGATCTACTATATATCAACGGAAATATCTGCGAGTCCTCTTTCCAATGAACTTGGTTTCATCCAATTTGTCTATCGGAGCAAAAAGTTATGGTCAATCTAGTTCAGCCAATCAAAATAGAATTTTTGGGTCAACTTCAAACAACCATAACTCCTTTTTCATAATGATCTGGGTGAGCTACAATATATAAACGGAAAGCTTTGAGAGTCCTCTTTCTAATAAAATTGTTTTCATTCAATTTGGATATTGGAGTAAAACTTTAAGTTCGATCTACTTCAGGCTATCAAAACTGTCCACCAAAGGACAGATTTGACATTTTTTTTTATTTTTAAGGGCATTTTGGTCCTTTCCCTTTTCCCATTCTTTATATATATATATGATATATGTATATGTGTGATATGTATATATGTATACCCCTTGGATGAAGGACCATTATTTTTTTTCATTTCTTTCTTCTCTTTCTTTCTAAAATATTAAGAAGCCTAGGGTTCCAATTTTCCTTCCTCGAAAATTCAATTTCTACTTTAAGAAACCAAGAACAAGTTTAAGGAATCATTGAAGATCGTTGTTCCAGGTATACAAGTATTTATCTATGGGCTCCTTTCATCCATAGAGCCCACAAATCCTTTTTCAAAGGCTCAAGATACATGTATATATATATATATGATTATACTTTCTAAATTTTCATTGTGTATGTGTGTAGTATTCACATGATGGATGAGATATATGTATGGAATGATTATGTGTGTTGGTTGAAGTATATGTGTGTAGTATTTGTGTGATGGTTGGTTATTATGTTATTGAAGTTGATGATATCCAAGAAGGGATCTTTGTATGTTTGTGGAAACTATGGTGGTGTGTGATGTATAAATATATGAAATGGGTGATTGAATACTTGTAATCTTGATGAATCCACCTATGCCTAAGAAGTGCATGTAAGGTATTTGTGAAAATACCTAAGAGACTAGAGATTTTATTTTTATAACATAATAGGTTCAAAATTAATTGATTATGAATATATGATGATTTAAATTGTTAAGCCTTGATTTATACTATTACTCCATTATTTCATTGTTATGACTTGATAATTGTTATTGGAAATTATATATCCCTACTATTGATTGATAGATCAAATATTTTCTAAATGTGAGTTGGATTGTGAATTGAGAAATGTGGATGTTGAAGTTGAAGGATGATGGTGTTGTGGTGCATGAAATTGAGCATTAAACCTATGCCCTAAATGGTGCATGTAAGGTGATTGCTAAAATGCCAATATGAAGAAGAATTAAGTATTTGACATGTTTGTTATCCAAATTATGATTTCATGCCTTATCCATATGCTTAACTTATGTCTACGATATGTTTGACAAAATATTTAAGAGGATAGGAAACTATGCATTGTGGTTCATTAGGTCTTAAAAGATAAATTCATGCTTTGTTCCTATGGATAGTTGATTTCCTTGAATTTGTGGTGCGTTTGGGTGTATGATGGAATGCCATGATGAATTATTGAGGTAACTATGATGTTTGTGCGTAGTATTTGCTGTGGACCCAAAACATGCTCCCCACGTGTTAGATTGGATGCTTATATAAAGAAATGAGGCCATTTGATTTGCTAAGTGTGAAGTCCTCAATTATGTGTTTCGTATGATGGCCTATGGGCATGTTGTGTATGAGTTATCTATCTTGTGTTACTTTATGCTATTGTGTGCTGGGGGCACGTATGCCCGAAATAGTTTGTTGGTCTAGAGCCGTGTCTGTTTCATGGTAATCTCAATGGAGAGATGAACAATGAACTCCCTGTTAGTTTCAAAACTTGGGGAAAACTCAGTAATATCAGAAATCATTCTTTATCGAATACTCGGGCCATGAAGCTCTGAAATCTTACATATCAATTCACTCCGTTACAGACCTTTGTACATTTTGTGAGATAGAAAACTTATCTTAAAAGTAAGTGGCATTTAGACATACACCGCCAGAGAACGGAATGAAGAGAACTCTGTTATATTGATAAAGTATCATAATGTTAGAGCATATTCAGTTCAGTTGAGTACAGTTAAGAACCGGTTAAGTGTATTTCAGTTGGGAGTAGGATTCAGCATCGAACGAGCTAAGGATGGGAACATTCCTGCGAGTGGAGGGTTTGATTCCTGGTAGCAATCCTTATACTCCAGAACTACGTCGCCAGCATAGGTTGAGACATCTATCCTGCGAGTAGAGGGTTAGATGAGGTGGTTGTCCTGCGAGTAGAGGGTCCCACCATTCTCGTTTGAGGTCCTGATAGTAGAGGGTCCTATGCAGTTGTCTTTACTAGTGGCGTGGTATTGACACCCTTCCAGCTGGGGTACAAGTTGGATCCCACTTGTGGTAAGTGGGGCATGTCGGTTAAATGATCACTCCCACAGTTTCAGTAACAGTCTCAGAAAAGAACTCAGTTAATGTGCATAAGTTGAGGTTGTCAGATACAGGCCTTCCTGTATTTCTATCATTATCATTGAGTAGAGAGACTTTCTGTGAGATGAGGGTTGCTCTCGAACTTATTTACCCATTATCATTATCATTAAGTAGCGAGACTTTCTGTGAGATGTGGGTTGCTCTCGAACTTATTTACCCATTATCATTATCATTGAGTATAAAGACTTCCTGCTAGATAAGGGTTGATCTCAGACTCAGTTGTTCAGTTGTCCAGAGTTGGTGAATTTGAATATCAAATATCAGTAATATCAGTTATCCGATTTCTCAGTATGGATAAGTATAGATGTTAGCTCTAGTAGCTTCAGATACTCAGTATCTTATTGTCAGTATTATTATTTTTGGGTGTCAGTGTTAAAAATGTAACATTCGGTGTCATGATGATTTCAGTTTTACTTTATGCATCCATCTGTGTATTGTTGATCAGACATGTTTCAAAATTGGTTACTGCAAAGTTTCTATATATGTTTATTCTAGAGAACAAATATTATTCAGATTGTTATGTTTATGCATAAGCCTTATATTTCACCTTACCCTATCCTTGCATACTCGGTATATTCTTTGTACTGACGCATTCGCGCTATGGTGTTTTCCCCACCATAGGTTCAGAAGAGCGAGATTCAGAGTATATTTAGCTGTCAGATCTTGTAGAAGTAGGTGCAACAGTGAGTCCTCATCATCCGAGGATATTCTATTTCAGTGTTTTGATGATTTTAGTAGACGGAGTTAGTTGGGGAATTGTCCTTTTAAATCCACAGTTCAGACAGTGTAGAGGCTTTTTAGACAAATGTATTGATATTTAGTTTTCATTACTGTATATTTAGATGTTTGAACCTTATGGCCAGATTTAGCTAGTTTCCGCATTTATCGTATTATATTATGCAGTGAACAGATACGGATATCAGTGAAGGGTTATCTTATGGTCCCTCGGGGTCACGAGCACCGTGTGGCGTTCCGATTCATGGAAATTGGGGCATTACAAACTTGGTATCAAAGCCTAAGGTTCAACAGTGTCCTAGGGAGTCTGAAAAGCCGCATCTAGTAGAGTCTTGTACAAGAGTGTGTTGCGCGCCACATTCATGTACGGGAGGCTATGGGATGTTTAGAAGTGTTTTTGTTCTTTCATGATCCAGATCGTGCTATAGCAAGATTTTCCAAGAGAGTTATGTAGACTCTTGTAATGATCTACTTATGTCAGATTTACCTTACTCTTAAGGTAATAGAATTAGTGAAGTCAAAGTCTTTCAGATAGAACTTTCTCTGACAGTCCCCGCAGATAGTTTCGGGATAGTGTTCTCTAAAGTGAGCAGAGTATGCCTTATGAGGTTAGCTGTTTATATGTTGAATGAATAGGCTTGAAATTATATATGTAAGAATCTAAGTGTGGAAGTTGGGAATTATATGTGTTGATTGATAGAGATATAGCTGCGATTCTCATGGTGTGGAGAAGTATAAGTTTAAGAGATGTGATATTTGAAGGCTAGAATGAGAATAGTATGTTTATTAAAGATTTGTGGATATTCATGTTATGTTTTAGAAGCTAAGCTTGAATCTTTGAAGAATGTAAGTTTGTGGACTCCAAACTAAGTATTAAGATGTGAATGTGGTATTAGTAGCCTATGAAGAAATCGAAACAGATGATGTGTTTAGTGAGACAAACAAGTATCGAAAAGAGTGTATGTATGTGTCGATGATTGTAGAGACTAAGGAAAGATAAGAATTGTATTCCAAGAAGTAGCATTTGTATTGAATTTATGTTTTCAGGTGTAGTCTTTCTGGATGAATTAAATTATCTTTTGTGCACCGTTGTGCCTCAGACTCTAGAGTACATTGGTTTTAGTTCATTTTGGGGTTTAGTCAAGTGTTCACAAGTGTATGGCGATGACTAAATTGTAAGAGGAGGTGATAGAGGAAGTGATAAAGTTAGACCTGCATGAATTGTTTTCTCATCTTTTCTTCTAATCCTGTTATTGGAAATTCTGAGCATGTCATTATTCTGAAGTGGAATATCCTAGTGGTTGTGAATATAACTCAGTTCTTGCATTGTGTATCATGCATATAATTTACTTCATAGGTGCCCTGTACGCCGCTTCTATATTATTGTAAAGTAATTGTGAAGGGACGTGGTGTCCCTAGGGGGAGATACCCCATACAGTTGCATATTCAGATTTTTATCAAAAGTATTACATCAGTTGTCATTACATATTCAAGTACATGTTCATACATATGTTTAACTGTGTTCTCATGCATCAGACACGCATGCATATTGTGAGAAGTTCGAGTGATTAAGAAATTCAGTTGTGTGACTCAGAAGGCAGTACAGTGAAACGGTTATGCATTAGATCCGTATGTTCTGTGGTAGTAGAAAGAGCTCAGTTGGTCAGTGTATTCGGTTATGTGTTCATGCATGAAGTATGCATTGGTTGTAGTGAAAGACTCAGTTTTACAGTCATGTATTCATGAAAGTATCTCATTTACATACTTCTGTATTATGTATGCATATACCTCCTGAAAAGTCAGCTTGTTAGTATATACAGTCTTATATGTATGCATCAGATATGCATACTTACCATAAGAATCCAACCTAATTATTCATTGATTCAGTGTGTATTCCACGCATCAGGCGTACATGTTCGGTGTAAGCACCTAGTTTATCAGTAGTTCCAGTCGTATAGATAAGTTTCAGATGTTCATGTTCCTTAAGTTTGTTCAGTCGATTAGCACTCTTACACTATCAAGCGACATTATAGGATGAATGTTTCCAACGGGGAGATGATGTAATACCCCAAAAAAAAAATTCGTTGAAATTTTATGCGTAAACGTGTCGGGATCCTATCTTCGAGAATGATTTATAATTTTTCTGTGTGTCATTCTTGGATTTCGACCCACCATTTCGTATAGCATCGAATAAGAATTCTAAAGATATGTGGATCACCCAAAACGGACACCCGAGCAATGAGTTACGAACATTCCGATCGAACGGTGAATAGTGATGAACAGTAAAACGTGCAGGAAAAAGTACTGAGGCCAGACGTATTTTTTCTCCAACTTTAAATGATCATAACTCCTTGTACATAATGATCTGGGTGATCTACTATATATCAACGGAAAGCTCTGCGAGTCCTCTTTCCAATGAACTTGGTTTCATCCAATTTGTCTATCGGAGGAAAAAATTATGGTAAATCTAGTTCAGCCTACCAAAAGCAAAATTTTGGGTCAATTTCAAACGACCATAACTCTTTGAACATAATGATCTGGGTGAGATACTATATATCAACGGAAATATCTGAGAGTTCTATTTCTAATGAAATTGGTTTCATTCAATTTGGATATTGGAGTAAAACGTTATGGTTGATCTACTTCAGGCTATCAAAACAGTCCACCAAAGGTCAGATTAGACATTTTTTTTTACTTTTAAGGGCATTTTGGTCCTTTCCCTTTTTCCATTCTATATATATATATATGATATATGTATATGTGTGATGTGTATATATGTATACCCCTTGGATGAAGGATCATTAATTTCTTTCATTTCTTCCTTCTCTTTCTCTCTAAAATATTAAGAAGACTAGGGTTCCAATTTTCCTTCCTTGAAAATTCAATTTCTACTTCAAGAAACCAAGAATTAGTTTAAGGAATCATTTAAGATCGTTGTTCCAGGTATGCAAGTGTTTATATATGGGCTACTTTCATCCATAGAGCCCACAAATCCTTTTTCAAAGGCTCAAGATACATGTGTATATATATATATATGATTATACTTTCTAAATTTTCATTGTGTATGTGTGTAGTATTCACATGATGGTTGAGATATATGTGTGGGATGATTATGTGTGTTGGTTGAAGTATATGTGTGTAGTATTTGTGTGATGGTTGGTGATTATGTTGTTGAAGTTGATGATATCCAAGAAGGGATCTTTGTATGTTTGTGGAAACTATGGTGGTGTGTGATGTATAAATATATGAAATGGGTGATTGAATACTTGTAATCTTGATGAATCCACCTATGCCTAAGAAGTGCATGTAAGGTATTTGTGAAAATACCTAAAAGACTAGAGATTTTGTTTTTATAACATAATAGGTTCAAAATTAATTGATTATGAATATATGATGATTTAAATTGTTAAGCCTTGATTTATACTATTACTCCATTATTTCCTTGTTATGACTTGATAATTGTTATTGGAAATTATATATCCCTACTATTGATTGATATGTCAAATATTTTCTAAATGTGAGTTGGATTGTGAATTGAGAAATGTGGATGTTGAAGTTGAAAGATGATGGTGTTGTGGTGCATGAAATTGAGCATTAAACCTATGCCCTAAATGGTGCATGTAAGGTGATTGCTAAAATGCCTATGTGAAGAAGAATTAAGTATTTGAAATGTTTGTTATCCAAATTATGATTTCATGCCTTATCCATATGCTTAACTTATGTCTACCATATGTTTGACAAAGTATTTAAGAGGATAGAAAACTATGCATCGTGGTTCATTAGGTCTTAAAAGATAAATTCATGCTTTGTTCCTATGGATAGTTGATTTCCTTGAATTTGTGGTGCGTTGTGGGTGTATGATGGAATGCCATGATGAATTTTTGAGGTAACTATGATGTTTGTGCGTAGTATTTGCTGTGGACCCAAAGCATGCTCCCCACGTGTTCGATTGGATGCTTATATAAAGAAATGAGGCCATTTGATTTGCTAAGTGTGAAGTCCTCAATTATGTGTTTCGTATGATGGCCTATGGGCATGTAGTGTATGAGTTATCTATCTTGTGTTACTTTATGCTATTGTGTACTGGGGGTACGTATGCTCGAAATAGTCTGCTGGTCTAGAGCCGAGTCTATTTCACGGTAATCTCAATGGAGCGATGAACAATGAACTCCCGGTTAGTTTCAAAACTTGGGGAAAACACTGTAATCTCGGAAATCATTCTTTATCGAATACTCGGGCCATGAAGATCTGAAATCTTACATATCAATTCACTCCGTTACAGACCTCTGTACATTTTGTGAGATAGTAAGCTTATCTTAAAAGTAAGTGGCATTTAGAAATACTCCATCAGAGAATGGAATCAAGCGAACTCTGTTATATTGATAATGTCTCATAATGTGAGAACAGATTCAATTCAGTTGAGTACAGTGAAGAACCGGTTAAGTGTCTTTCAGTTGGGAGTAGGATTCAGCACCGAGCGAGCTAAGTATGGGAACATTCTTGCGAGTGAAGGGTTTGATTCCTGGTAGCAATCCTTATGCTCCAGAACTACGTCGCCAGCGTAGGTTGAGACATCTATCCTGCAAGTAGAGGGTTAGATGAGGTGGTTGTCCTGCGAGTAGAGGGTCCCACCGTTCTCGTTTGAGGTCCTGATAGTAGAGGATACTATGCAGTTGTCTTTAATGGTGGCGTGGTATTGACACCCTTCCATCTAGGGTAAAAGATGGATCCCACTTATGGTAAGTGGGGCATGTCGGTTAAATGATCACTCCCACAGTTTTAGTAACAGTCTCAGAAAAGAACTCAGTTAATATGCAGAAGTTGAGGCTGTCAGATACAGGCCTTACAGTATTGCTATCATTATCATTGAGTAGAGAGACTTCCTGCGTGATGAGGGTTGCTCTCGAACTTATTTACCCATTATCATTATCATTGACTAGAGAGACTTCCTGCGAGATGAGGGTTGCTCTCGAACTTATTTACCCATTATCATTATCATTGAGTATAGAGACTTTCTGCTAGATGAGGGTTGATCTCAGATTCAGTTGTTCAGTGTTCCAGAGTTGGTGAATTTGAATATCAAGTATCAATAATATCAGTTATCCGATTTATCAGTATGGATAAATTCAGATGTCAGCTCTAGTAGCTTCAGATACTCAATATCTTATTGTCAGTATTATTATTTTCGGGTGTCAGTGTTCAAAATATAACATTCGGTGTCATGATGATTTCAGTTGTACTTTATGCATCCATCTGTGTATTGTTGATCAGACATGTTTCAAAATTGGTAACTGTAAAGTTTCTATATATGTTTATTCCAGCGAATACATATTATTCAGATTGTTATGTTTATGCATAAGCCTTATATTTCACCTTACCCTCTCCTTGCATACTCGGTACATTCTTTGTACTGACGCATTCGCGCTATGGTGTTTTCCCCACCATAGGTTCAGAAGAGCGAGATTCAGAGTATATTTAGCTATCAAATCTTGTAGAAGTAGGTGCAGCAGTGAGTCCTCATCATTCGAGGATATTCTATTTTAGTGTTTTGATGATTTTAGTAGACGGAGTTAGTTAGGGAATTGTCCCTTTAACTCCACAGTTCAGACAGTGTAGAGGCTTTTCAGACAGATGTATTGATATTTAGTTTTCAGTACTGTATATTTAGATGTTTGAACCTTATGGCCAGATTTAGCCAGTTTTTGCATTTATTGTATTATATTATGTAGTGAACAGATACGGATATCAGTGAAGGGTTAACTTGTGGTCCCTTGGGGTCACGAGCACCGTGTGGCGTTCCGGTTCATGGGAATCGGGGTGTTACAGGTTATTACCAATTCAATTATCAATATTCAGAAACTTTGGGGAAATCAATACCCCCAATTCACTATACCCAACATCAAATTGATTTCAAAACCACCATATAAAACATAAACAATGCATATGTAAATATAGAACTTCATGTAAATGACTATCATTAAAAACCCTCAATCCATGTTCCAAAACCAACATCCAAAGCCACATGGAGAACTAATTAAAACACATGCTTTGACAAAGTAATAGTTTGGGAAGGGTAATATGCCTGAATATCAAGAGTTATGGAGAGAATTTTCCCTTAGAAACTCTAATTGGTCAACTTCTTAGAAACCCTAAGTATCTTTCTTGAGAGAATTTGAGAGATATTGATTTGTTATTTCAATTTGTTCTAGAGTGATAAAGACACCCTAAAGGGGTTTTAAGTTATGGGTCATGATTTGGGGAAAAGGGTAAATGTCCAAAGTGCCCTTAATTAAAAGCTGAAAAATTATCGTCAGTGACTACGAGTCACTATATGACTCGCAAGGACACGTTACGGATCGTCACCATGAGTCGCAGTAAAGATAGTAGCTGAAAGAGCCTTCTCTGGTGACCCTACGACTCACACTATATTACTCGTCACGTGGCCCTATGACTCATAGGGTCCAAGTTGTAGTCAAGATAGAAACACTTGGGGCACACACTGGTTTGGATACGAATGGGACCATGTGAATTATTTAGAGTCTTTACAACTCGTTAGGATCCACTTGTAATCAAGACAGTAGCTTAGGCTACCTCTACTGGACAACCTACGATTGAGGTCCTATGACCTGTAATGACAAGTTATCACTCGTAGGGTGAGTCATTGTCAAGACTGTGAGTTGAAAAACACAAAATTTTTAGTGGCCAACACTTCGGGCGTCACATTCTCCTCCCCCAGGATTATTCATCCTCGAATAATAGGTCAAGGCATTCATTAGCACAATTTAACGCAAAAACTCACCCACACTTATCTTTAACAAAGACAAAAAATAAAGATGTCGAGGAAATCACAATTTTCTTTAACAAAGTTAGAAAACAAAGATAGTAAGATTAACACATACTTAAGCACAAGTATCCAGAACGGTGAACAAGAATGAGGATTTGTACAACATGTCCTTTTTATCTTCCCAAGTACCTTCTTCTAAATTTTGGCTCCTCCATAGAACCTTTACCGAAATGACATACTTGGTCCACAACTGATAAACTTGTCGATCCAAGATCTCAACCAAGACTTCCTCATACAACAAGGAGCCTGAAACACCAACACTTTTCAACATAACCCTAGGGAAGGATCACCCACACACTTTCTCAACATCAAAACATGAAAAATTGGGTGAATGGAACCCAAAAAGGGAGGCAACTCTAACTCATAAGAACATTACCCACTCTCTTCAAAATCAAATAAGGGCATACATAATGGGTATTGGGCTTCCCCTTCTTTCCAAAAGGAATCACTTTCTTCATAGGAAACACCTTCAAGAACACCTAATCACTAACTTCAAATTCCAACTCTCTTCTCCTCACGTCCATATACGACTTTTGATGACTTTGGGAGGTCTTAATCCTATCCCAAATCACCTTCACCTTCTCCATAGCCTGATAAACCAAATTATTTCCGAACAACCCAGCCTCACCAACCTCGAACCACCCAATAGGTGAACGACATCTCTTACCATACAAAGCCTCAAACAGAGCCATTCCAATACTTTTGTGATAGGTATTATAAAACGCAAACTCTATGAGGGTAAATGATCAACCCAACTACCAACAAAGTCAAGAACACATGACCTTAGCATATCCTCCAAAGTTAGAATAGGTTTCTCCATTTGCCTATCTGTCTATGGGTGAAAAGCTATAACGACCCAAACTATGGCCTGGTCATGATGGGTATCTTAAGTCTGTCGTGGATCGGAGAACACCCAATTGCCTATCACAAGATAGATATGTATGACTCAAAAGATGTCTAAGAATTCAACAACCAATCCCAAGTCCACAGTAATCCACGAAGCCTCTCGATAATCGAATACCAATAATATTTAGGACATGCCCCTAATAATATCCAAAAATAAGTCTAAAGTAAAGATTCAATATTATAAAGAGACTCAAATCATAAAATGAGGTCTTTCAAATTATGGAAGCTAACCACTTCAGTCTGACTCACGAGATATCCCATGATCATTTGGTCACTACATAGTAAAAATAGAAGAATTTTTTATGCTTGTATCACATGGGGATACAACATATGGAGACGGTTAGTGGGATCTGCACTAGTATGTAACTCAGGATAAAATAATGTCATGTTTAACAGTTTACAAATCATCAAAAAACCAATGCACACAATCATATGCATATATATATATAACATATAGGGATAGGGAACAAGGCTTATCATGAACTTTTAAAACCTTAACTTGGACTATGTAGCTTAACCGGAAAAAACCCACTCCCTCAGGCTATATAGGTCCATCTCCCCTATTGAAAGGGCCCCAGTGCATGTTAGCCGCACGAGATGGAGGTACCATAAAAGGCCGAGAAATCCTTACCCTTTACCATATATGATACAAATATATATATATAGTGTGACATAATCACATGGTCATCAAGACCAACCCTCACGTTGGCAAACATGAGTTTCCAGTATCGATCCCTCCGAGACCTTCACCTTTTATGACGAACTACACAACCCTCTTTAATTCCAATTAAAACCTTTAACACATAACCCAATTATTACATTAAGGATTCAACCATTTAGGCATCGTTAAGTGGTATTGTCATACCAACTATAGCTTGCAAGAAATGTCATTACCCAACCCTTTGGAAATTCCTTCGCACCCCCAACTCCATTATAAAATCACTTGGGGGTTTCTTTTGTACCCCACAACATTTTCAAAACCATCCTTTACCATTTTTTCATTTATGTAATGCATTAGTTTTAAAGAGAATAGACAAACCAAATGATAATTCACATTCCAAAACCAATTATGCAAGTGGGTCTAGGTTATTATCAATTTTCATACCAAAACCAATTATTTGGGGAAACCATTGTACCCCTAAATTTATTCACCATTTCCATGCACCCCAATGAGTGTACAAACCAATAATTCATGCATAATAAATCAATAGAAACCATGGGAAAATATTCAAATAATTTCTATCCAAAACCCTCAACCCAGAGTTCAAAACCCAACATCAAAACCATGAATAATAAACCAATTTTTATGCCATTAATAAAATACAAGTATAGGGAAAAAGGTACATGGCTTTTGACGAAAGTAATTTGGAGAAAAACTTGAATCATGACTTTAAAGCTTGAAACCTAGCTTGGAATTGATATGAACACTTGAATTTATTTTCCATACCCTTGATGATGAAACTGATGAGGAAACATGGAGAATAAACTTGAATTAGAAGCCTTTGAAGTTGAATTTTTTGGAGAAGAACCCTTAATTGGTGTTCTTAAGGATTTGGGAGAAGAAGGATTGGGTATTTGGTATGTTTTGGGGTTATGGGATGATGAATTCACGTTGTTATCAGTTATAGGATAGTTTATGACGTAAATGACTAGTTTACCCTAAAAAAACTAGAGAGAAAAGTGGATTTTAGTATTTTTGAACATAGGTACGTGCCACGCTTCCTATCATAGAGTGCAAGGTTCGTGCCATGTTGAAATCACAGACCCTTACTGGTTCCTCATGAGAATGCTAATAACTTTTTGCTCGGGTATCGGATTAAGGTGAAATTGGATGCATTGGAAATAGGTCACAATTATCTATAATTTTGGTGGGTCTTACGCTCCAAAATTCCATATATTCCAGAAGTTATACACATTCAAATTTGACCCTTATAGAATTGAATTCCAAAATTTAGCCGCATCAAAAGTTCTTAACTCTACTTCACTCCAAGTGTTTTGAATGAACATTCTTTACCTCGAAAGCACTTTACACACTAGGTAAATGATATGGCACTTATATTTATATATAAGTAATCAGATTCAAGTTTATACATGTAGAAATAATAGTTTGAATTCTAGCTCAAAAATGCGGGGTGTGACATTGTCTCCCCCTTGTAATCATTCACCCTCGAATGATGGATAGGAATCCTTTGAGGATTTAGAAGTATGGAACAAAGTATGTAACTTCTCATTAATAATTCTCCCTTAACAAAAAAATGTATAGGTATCAAAAGAAAAGGGTTTCACGGCATCACCAAGTAAATTATGTAAGCATGAATTATGAGATAATGAGACTAATGGCATACAAGGGGTAAAAGACCCAAAGCCCCTCACTGAAAGTGAGAAAATCAAAATTGGATGAGATTATACACCTTTATCATGGCACACTACCTATCATAGAGGCTAACCTCTGGGCCACACCACTTATCATGGAGAGTAGCCTCTATGACACGTTGATATCGTAGAGGCTTACTGCCTCTATCTTTCAAAATCAGTCCGAACTCCTTTTGAAAATTCCAAAACTCCCCTGAATGATCCTATTAACATACCAAAATACTATTTAAGTCAAAAATTGATGTTTCAAACATGGGAGGGTCAAAAATAAAATAATGGAAATTTTGAGGGTATTATACTAATAGTCCTTAAATATCCCAATACTTCTCAACTATAAATTCAAATATGAATACAAAACTTCACCATTTCAATCTTTCAATTTCCCCACAAGGCACATCACCACAAGATCCCGAGTCTAACTATACAATGGTTCGATATTGAAGTCTACTCCAATGTTAAAAAGTGCTAACTTATGCTACAGGGATCTATACCTTACATCCATCCAAGAAGACTACTCCATCCTATCACTATAGTCAAACAAAAACATGTCTTATCAAAAGTACTAGTCACATTACACAATGGTTTGTGTATCTATAATTAAAACATTCAAGCCTATCTTTACTGCACCCATTTTACGGTTCTCCCCGTCAAAAACTCAACAACCTCAATCACTTTCACAAAGATTTTGACCATATATTCCCCTCCTAACTATTTCATATGACAAGTTTCATCTCACTTTTCCTGCTTCATCTATAACCTTAGTTTGAGTAGCCACACCAAAATTTGATAGTAAAGATCAACCACTTTCTAATCTAGAACATTACTATGCTTCCATAACCACTACCATCCCGTGTCAACTAAGGGAATAAAGTACGATTTTTGGAGATAGCAGTGATAGTATTCAATTATATTATATATTTATTGAACTACTCAAGGTGGGGTTTCTGATGTAAGATATGATCCAACAAGCATTAAGGGCTTCAAACATCAAAACATTTAGATCATAATTCGAGGGATAAAACATGGGCATAGGTTGTATACAAAACTAAAAAATTAGGCATAAATACCATTTGCATTTGTAGGATGTTTGTAGAATGTCCTCATAAACCAAAATAGAAGGAATTTGCTCGAGTAAGGATATATTTATCATGTCTTGCCCCTGAAACTCACCATCATGAGAAAATTTAAGATTTGCATTATATATCTTTAGCTCAAAGGTCACTATCCCAATCTTGAAAGTATATCCCCTCATTAAATCTATACACACGACACTTCGGACAATGGGGGTATCACTATGCACAAGAACAAAAATCCCCTCGACAACTTTAATGTGAAAATAGTAAATTATTTCTTGGACACCCCCTTTAGGGATACTAATCATAACTTCCTCCAAACTTTAAGGACATTGCCTTATAACTAACATTTTCATGGGCATAAACATCTATGCTTCTAAACACTTAACAATTTATTTTCAGCTCCTTAGAATACTTGTATTACACCTTCAATATTATAAACTCATAACTTAAAAAAGCTTTTAAAACTACATCAAGGGTTCACATAGTCTATATATTTATCCTTCAATTTATCTCTACATAACACCATCTAATAACTTCATAGAGTTCTCCATACTAAGAAATTTAAGAACATAATCTAGGCATATATGGCACTCATAAATAAAGACCGAGAACACTTTATTATTATAAAATAAGTCTCTTATTCATCTATTGATTTATCCACCATTTCTACTTTAACACTTGAAAAACCCTGGGTTTTGGCCCTTGGAAATTTCTTGAGTCTTAAATCTTTTGATCATCATACAACACACACCATACCACTCGTATGGTGTAGGTATAATTTTAGGACCTTAGTCGTATGTTGGACAGTGTGATATTAGACAAGTTCTGTTCATAGTATGAAAAGACTCCATACAAGTCGTATGTTCATGATACGAGAGGTATAGTGCCCAATTGTATATTGTCCAGTGTCTAGACTTTGATGTTCTTCTTAGGGTATGACTTAGGGGTACTTGTAGTATGGTTATGGTACGAGTTAGGCTATGTAATCGTATATTGGACAAAATGTGATACCCAACTTTCTGATTAAGTTATGAGTTGAAGAAACCACTCGTATGATGTGGATACAAGTTTAGGGGTCCAATCATACCCTTTTGTGGGAATTTTTATAGTTTAAGTTGGGAGTATTTTTGATATTTCCCCTTTAACCCTTTCTGGCCTATGATATAAAACACCTTTGGAGGCTTCATTAACCTATTATTCTCAATCAAACACTCCCAAAACACTCTTAAATCTCTCTCAAGCTCTTGATACAAGGAAAGGCTAGGGTTTCTTCAAGGTGATCAATTAGGGGATTTCAAGGGTGTTTCCCTAAGTATTCCTTGGTGTCTAAGACAATTTAATCCTCCCTCACTATTAGTTCAACTAAAAGTATGTTTTAATGAATGATTTTTATGGTATTATTGTGGGTTTGTGTTGGTTTTTAAATAGATGTAGGGGTTTTTGGTCATTAATGGTTGGATAATGTATTCCCATGTTTTTCTTATGGCTTTTCATGTTATTATTGTGGTTTAAACATGTGGTTGCATGAGAATGGTCAATTGATACTTGGTTTTGGTTTTGGAAACTATATGCCCTCACCATGTTGTTAAAATGCCAATGAGAATGGTTTTGTCACAAAATTTGTCTTTTATTGAAATCTTTGCATTGCATAATATGGTAATGGAACCTAAATTGGTTTAATTTTATTAAAATGTTTAGGAAAGTCCATGGTATCCGTGGTTTTAGTTTAATTAGAAATATTATGGGGTACATGGGAATCCCTTAAGTGTGGGCTAATGACATCGCTTGCAAGATTTAGGCAATATGATGATACCACTTCATAATACCTTTATAAATATCTTCTATAATTGATGGTTTGGTTATATACTATGTTTTAGTTCGGCAATAAAGGCGGGTTGTGATAGATAACCGTGAAGGTATGAGTCCGATTGACGAACACTGAAAAATTATGTTTATCGACATAAGGGTTGGTCATGGTGACAATATACTTATTTGGTATACGGGAATCCCCTAAGTTATAATTGTATATATGTATCATGGAGGGCGAAGGGTACACGGGAATCCCCAGCCTATATGATATCTCCAGTTTGTGCAACTATATACACTGGGCCCATTCATGGGGTAACACTGGACCCATATAACCCATGGGTAGATTATGATGGTAAATCTACACAAACCCAGGGTAAGGTTTTAAATGCATACAAAACCTAGTTCCCTTTCTCGGTATGTTATATATGTATATATGTATGTGATTGTATATGGTTGTTTACTTTGGTTTTTAATAATGACATTATTTATCCTTGTCCCTGAGTACATGCTTGCATTTATCACATAAATTTCCTTCGAGTATTGTATCTCTACGCGATGCAGGAATTAACCATACTCCCCCTCCTGCTTAGTGACTTAGATTTGGGGACAACTTTGTGTCAGACTGAATTGGTGAGCTTTCATACTTTGTAAGGCTCCATTTCATGCTATTGACTTTTTTACAATAGTTTTGTTTCTTATACTTTAGTTTTATCTATGGTCAGGGCATGTCCAGACCTGATGTTACTATTTTACGGATAGAGGCATTGTATGACTACTATGGGCATGGGCGGTATCGATATTGGTGTTAGCGTTGGTATTGGTATTAGAATTATGGTTGAAATCGGTTGGATATTTGGTTAGTTATAGTTATGACATTTATTAATTGTCTTCCAACTATCGTTGATTTGTCTTTTTATATGTTTGAAATTTATCCAACATAGGGTGTATGGGAGTTATGGTTGAGTATTGGGGATGGTCTTCGGTCCCGGTTGGACTTGAGGCATACGACATGACTGGGACCTGATTTGGGAAGTGTCAGATTGATATCAGAGAACTAGGTTCATAGCCACTTGGGAGTCCACAAATCCGTGTCGAGTAGAGTCTTTTTTAAGGATGTGTAGCGCGCCATACTTATAAGAAAGAGGTTACAAGGAATTTAGGAATGTTTCTCTTTCTTGTGTTCTATTTTTGAGCTGTAGAGACCAAGGTCCTAAATTCTCCTCTAATTCTTGTTTGTTCACCTTTTAGATCATGCCTCCTAAATAATCTGAAGCTCACAGAAACTCCTCTATCCTACCTGAGGATAATGTTGATGGGACTCATCCTACTTATAGGGTTCAAACTCGGTCTTGGGACCCAACTCCTGATTATCCTTCTGGAGTTCTATCGATTCCCTCCAGCCTTCCTCTCGATCCTTAGGCTGATGTGACAAATGATGACTTTAGTCAGTGTATTCATATGTTGGCAGAGTAGGTAACTTCTCAAGCTGAGTATGGTGTATTTGTTACTCTATCTTCTAAGGCTACAAGGGTTAGCTAGTTTATGAAGTTTAACCCTCTTATGTTCACCGGTGTTAAGGTAGAGAAGAATCCTTAAGGTTTTCTAGATGAGATACAAAAGATCTTTCGTGTCATGCATGCCACGAATATGGAGGGTGTGGATTTTTCTTCCTATCAACTGAAGGATATCACATTCTAATGGTGTGAGGAATGGGAATAAACTAAGGATGATAGTGCTAAGTTAGCTCTATTGGAGGATTTCTCTAATGCTTTTTTGGACCATTTCTTTCCTTAGGAGTTGAGGTAAGCAAAGGTAGAAGAGTTTGTCAATTTGAAGTAGGGTAAGATGTCAGTCAAGGAGTTTGCCTTGAAGTTTCACCAGTTATCTTATATGCTTCGGAGATGGTTTCTAGCATGAGGGATAGGATGAGAAAGTTCAATTCTGAGTTATCCCGAGAGTTGATATTAAAAAGTAAGGCTGCCTTGTTGATCAACGACATTAATATCTCCAGGTTGTTTATGTATATGTAACAAATGGAGGAAAAAAGAAAAGTAGGTTGAGTTAGGGAAGAGGCAGGGAATGAAGTTCAGATTTTTTGAGTAGAGTGGTGGCCAATAGCAGAGTGGCAGGAATGGTGGTAAGTGGCCCAAGAAGAAGTGGGGCGATTCTGGGTCTTACTCGATGGATAGTTCTCCATACCCAAAGTCATTGGGTGACATATATTTCCATGGTGGTGACAAATTCAGGGCATAGGGAGCCCAATCTCAGGCTAGTGGGGCTCAATTAGCTCTATTATATCCTCCTTGCAGATTTTATAGTAGATTGCATTAGGTTTTTGTGATAAGGGGTGGGGAAAGTACTTCAATTGTGATCAACCATGGAACATTCTTAGAAACTATCTTGTTGGTAAAGTTACCTCTAGGGAAAATAAGGTTCTTATTCCTTCATCTTTGTCTCTAGTACCAAAAGGGTGCATCATCTAGTTCCGGCACTAGTTGGAACTATCCTTTTGCTCTCACTAGTCATTAGGAGTCTGAGGCATCGCCTGATGTCATGACTTGTATATTGAAACTCTTTTCCTGTGATGTGTACTATTTACTTAATCCCGGGTTCACTCTTTGTTATGTTACCCCATTTGTGGCTATGAATTTTTGTTTTTGTCTCGAGTGTGTTTTGGACTATTTTTCTATTCCTACCATGGTAGGTGGCTCTATGATTTTTTCAAGAGTCTATAGGGGGTGTGTGGTATCTGTTGGTAGTGAAGAAACTCTAATGGATCTGTTTAAATTAGACATGATTGATTTTGATGTCATATTGGGGACGGATGGGTTGCACTCGTGCTATGCATCTCTAGGCTGTCAGACCCATAAGGTTATCGTTAAATTCCCTAATGATCTGGTTATGTAGTGGGAGGGTGGTTTCGTAGCTCCTAAGGGGAAGTTCATATCTTATCTTAGAGCTCAGAGATTAATCTCCAAGGGGTGTCTCTATCATTTGGTTTAGGTTAAAGATTCAAACTCGGAGGGTTGTTTATTGCATTCCGTCTTAGTGGTGAATGAATTTCTTGAGGTCTTTCCTGATGACCTCTCTGGTGTTCCTCCTGATAGGGTGATTGAGTTTGGAATTGATCTTGTTCCGGACACTCGTCCAATTTCTATTCCTCCATATAGAATGTCTCCAGTTGAGTTGAAAGAGCTTAAGGAGCAGCTAAAGGATCTTTTTGATAAGGGCTTTATCCATCCTAGTGTGTCCCCATGGGGCACACCTATTTTATTCAAGCGGAAGAAGAATGGTTTCCTTCGGATGTGTATTGATTATTAGCAGTTGAATAAGGTGACGGTAAAGAATAAGTACCCTCTCCCTAGTATAGATGATTCGTTTGATCAGTTGCAGGATGCTATGTTTTTCTCCAAGATTGATCTTTGGTCTGGGTATTATTAGTTAAAGATTAGGGAGGTGGATATCCCTAAGACTGCCTTCCATACCTGGTATAGGCATTTTGAGTTTCTAGTTATGTCTTTTGGGTTGACCAATGCCCAGGTGGCATTCATGGGTTTGATGAATAGGGTCTTCCATCAGTTTCTGGATTTATTCGTCATTGTTTTTATAGATGACATTTTGGTGTACTCTTAGAGAGAGATGGATTATGCGAGTCACCTCCATATTGTAGCGTAGACATTGAAGGAGCAACAGTTGTATACCAAGTTTTTGAAATATGAATTTTGGTTAAGCGCTGTCACTTTTTGGGTTATGTCATTTCTAGTGAAGGGGTCATGATATATCTGCAGAAAGTTGCAGTGGTGAAAAAGTGGCCTAAACCCATGACTTTGATCGATATTCATAGCTTCTTGGGTTTAGCTGGGTATTATAGGAGGTTCATGAAAAGTTTTTGTTCTATTGCTACTCCATTGACCAAATTGACTAAGAAGAAGGTAAAGTTCTTGTGGTTTGATGCTTGCGAAGGTATCTTTGAGAAGTTAAAAGATAAGTTGACTTCGACTCTAGTTTTAACTCTACCTCAGGGTAAAGTGGGGTTTGTGGTCTATTGTAACGCATCTTGAGTAGGTTTGGGTTGCGTTTTGATTATGCCTGGAAAGGTGATAACTTATCCCTCTAGACATTTGAAGGTGCATGAGAAGAACTATCCTACTCATGATTTGGAATTGTTAGTTGTGGTGTTCGCATTGAAAATTTGGTGTCACTATCTTTATGGTGTGTATGTGGATATCTTTTCTGATCATTAAAGCCTGCAGTATGTGTTTACTTAGAAAGAGCTTAACCTCGGGATAAGGATATGGCTTGATCTTCTCAAGGATTATGACATAAGTCTTCACTACCATCCAGGTAAAGCTAATATGGTTGCTGATGCTCTTAGACGGTTATCCATGGGGAGTCTAGATAATATGGGTAGGTAAAAGTAGGAGTTGGTGAAGGACATGCACCATATGTCTAACCTTAGAGTTATCTTGTTGGACTCTGAGGATGGTGGCATATTTGTATAGGAGGTGGTGCGGTCGTCTCTTAGTGCTGAAATCAAGAAGAAACAGATGTTAGATCTAACCTTGATGTGGATCAAGGGTGATGTGGGTGGACAAAAGGTGATGGCCTTCGAGATTAGTTGTGATGGTACCTTACGGTACCAAGGTAGGTTATGTGTTCCCTATGTAGATGGTTTGCGATAATCTTGGCTGAGGCACATGAGTCGTACTATGTTTTTCATCCTGGTTCGACGAAAATGTATCATGACCTTAAGCAGATGTATTAGTGAAACAATATGAAGCGGGATGTGGCTAGTTTTATGGCTACGTGAATGGTGTGCCAACAAGTGAAAGTTGGCCACCACCTTATTCAACTAGAGGTAATCTATACATATTCGAAGGGACCGATCCTTCTTACGCATGAAGAGCATAGAAGCACCCAACGAGGAAATACTAGGATGAATAAAAACCTTATCAAGAAGGTCTTTCAAATTCCCCTTAAGTTCTTTCAACTCAGTTGGAGGTATTATATAAAGTTGGATGGAGATAGGACGAGTGTCTAGAAGAAGATCAATTCCAAAATCAATCTCCCTGTCAAGATAAACACTAGGACCATCATCGGGGAACATTTTGAGAAATTCACAGACCAACGAGATAGATTGCAATGAATGATCCTTGGAACTAGAATCTTTAACATAGACTAAATGGTATAGACACCCCTTAGAGATCAACCTCCGGGATCTAAGATACGAAGTGAACCTCCCTTTAGGCACTAGGAAACTACCTTCCCACTCAATTACTGACTCATTTGGTAATTGGAAACTGACCCTTTAGGTCCTACAGTCAAGAGATGCATAGCACGAGTACATCCAATCTATCCTTAAAATCACATCAAAGTCTAATATGTCCAACACTATCAAATCCACTAACGTATCCATACTATGGATAAATACCACACAACCCCTGTAGACTCTTCTAGACAGAATAGAGTTACCTATATGAGTAGACACAGAAAAGCGATCCTAAATATATTTGGGACCAAATCTAAAATGAATAGTCACATAAGGGGTCACGTAAGAAAAGGTAGACCCCAGATCAAGCAGACAGTACACATCATGGGAAAAGATTTGTAATGTACCAGTGACAACATCCAAATATGCCTCTCATTCCTGACGGGTGGCAAGAGCGCAAAGGCAATTCCGACCTGTGCCAGATCCAGAAGTAGAACCTTTTGGTGCAGGAACTGAAGACGTGGCAACCGAAACCTTATTTTCCTCAATAAAAACCTTGAATGATGGACAATCCTGCTGCAAGTAGCCCAACTGACCACACATAAAGCACTTATTCCTCTAATCCTGACAAAATCCATGATGCACCTACCTAAAGAATAGGCAAAGGGGATAAGATAGGGTTGACAAAGCTCTACTAGCCTGAGACTGGGCACCCTGTTCCCTAAATCCACTATTGTTCTAAAAATGATGATCACTAGATGACTTAAGATATGGAGAACTATCCATAGAATAAGAACCAAAATTGCCCTACTTCTTTTTAGACCATTTTCCAGTATATCTACCTCTCTATTGCTGACCTCCACCCTGATCTGAATACCAAAACTTCTTACTCTGCATCTCTCTAATTTCTGCCTTCTTCTTTTTTCCTTCTTGACCTGTTGCATATACACCTCAAATTGGGAGATATACATATTCTTTTTCAACAAGGAGGCCTTGTTCTCCAAAATTAGATCACGAGACAACCCAAAAACAAATTTCCTTATTCTAGCTGGCATAGAAGATGCTAGCTTAGGAGCATAACGGTATAGCTGGTGAAACTTAAGGGTATACTCTTTCACAATCATCCTACCCTATTTGAGGTTCATGAACTCCTTAGCTTTAGCCTCTCTTAACTCCTGAGGAAAGAGATGATCCAAAAAAGCACTCGAGATCTCATCCCATAGTGCCAAATCCACATCTTCACCCCTAGACTGATCTCACTTCCCATACCACTGATATTCCACATCATTTAACTGGTATACGTAAAATTCCACACCCTCAGAGTTGGAAGCATGCATAACTCATAAGATATTCTCCATCATAACTATAAATCCTTGAGGATCCTCCTCAACCTTAGATCCAATAAATGTCGGAGGATTGAGACTCATAAATTGCCTGACTCGAGTAACCTCTGAAGAACTCACAATAGTGCTAGCAGGACCTGACTGATGTGACTACGATGTCACCAACTGGGTTAACAAATAAATAGATCGATGAAACTCAGCATTACAAATGTCCTCCGGCCTTGTCGGGTATTAATATATCATCATAATCATCCTCCGGCCTTTCTAGGTATCACTATATTATCATAATCATCAATGCACATCTATATAACATTAGTAATAAAATATGTCATCGTGTTTTACCCTAAATTTATATCATTAATACAACATCTTCCTCTGTTCTATTTCTAGAGAGATATATATGAAGATATAATAGGTGCACAGACTCAAGCTGTGGCTAAAAAAAGAGAAAATCCATAATTCCATTGTCCAGAGTAAACTTCGGGACTAAATTATTATAAAAGTATAGAAAGGATCAGAATCTCTAATGACTATAGTAATTAGTAGTATCAAGTAATAGTCCAGAATCTGTCTTGATCAGAGTTTTAAAATATCACTGTTAACCTCTTTTACCTACAAGTTATTCATTAAGATAGGCGGTTATTAATATAATTAGATCTGTTTTTAAGTTGAAAAATGGACTTTAACACTTATTTTGGAAAGATAGTAATAAGGTCATATTCTTGAAAGAATCACATCATTTACCGATATAATGATCATAAATGTACCAAATCTATGCATGTCATCACCAGTATTCAATTAATGGAACCAAAAGCATCAATATATGCATAAACTACAACCACGTCTATTAGAAGGATAAACACTTCCTGGATATCCAACCAATATCATAGCTGACCCAATAATATGTCGAGAATAATTACAACATCGTAATCACATCCTTAGGCCTATATATGTATCTGGAACTCATATCATTAATCATATTTGTAATCCATATCATATCTATAAGCCATAGCATAACCACGAGGCATAACATATCTATAAGCCATAAGGCATAATTGTAATTATCACACATCTAAGAGGCATAATATCAATAAACATCTCACATCTAAGAGGTATAATATCAATAAACATCTAACATCTAGGAGGCGTAATATCAATAAGCATCTTACATCTAGGAGGTATAATATCAATAAGAATCTCATATTTAGGAGGCATAATATTAATAAGTATCTCACATCTAGGAGGCATAATATCAATAAGTATCTCATATCTATGAGGCATAGTATTAATAAGCATCTCACATCTAGGAGGAATAATATATCACTAGGCCATAAATCATAACTATGAGGCATATCACATCTATAAGGCATATCATATATATAATTCATATATCATAACTATGAGGAGTATCATCTCTATTGGTCAAATATCACATCTATGAGGAATATCATAGCCATGAGACATTAATCATTATCTGGGAAAATACCAGCATGATTCACCAAGTCATGAAGTAACCTTACACTTAAGGCATGCTAGTCTCAAATGTGCCTAACATTCATAAATAAGTCCACAAAGGCTAACACAAGTTTTAGCCTAAGGTGGTCCAAAAGAACCCACTTCTAATTCTCAAATTCCATATTTAGGAAATTTAAACCCCAGACTAGGCTAAAGTATCTAATTTGACTTGTAGGTTGTACATAATCCATAATACATCTTAAGATAGGAATTTCACCTAGAACATAAGCAATTAAGTCAACTCCACCTATTTTACGATTTCAAGATCACTTAAAGAGTTCAAGTAAGTTGAATCATACTAATCACATTTCCAACACTTTAACCATATCCCAAACCTAGAATCATATAAAATTCCTTCTACAAATTAGCTCAAACTAGGATGAAGGCAATAGGATTCTAAAGTGTAATAAACATTTTACCTTACGGGTCAAAGACACTCATCTAATCCCTAAAAGTTAATAATCAAGACTAATTCATTCTACCCAATGTCAATATTAACAATCATATCTACATGGAATATATAACACACATATTCTTATGAAAAAGAGTAGACAAAAGCTTACCACAATGCCGAACTAAGAAATCCTTACATAATTCATCAAATTTCCTCTTCACTTCACAATTCCAAAATGCCATCATGCTATCAAAATCATAATCTACTCATTAATACGAGAACAATGATACCATATTGCTCTATTATGATTCAGGTCCAAAAATAATATTAAAAGCCCCAAGTGGGTCCCACTTAAAAAAATTGCATTTCAGAGGTCAACAAACATTCATACATGATCAAAGAATCATAACCCTAAAAAATGGGTGAAAAACAAGCTAATTTAGCTCTAAAATCAAGCCCTCAAGCTATTTGGGGTTTTGGGTCAAGAACCAAGTAATTTATCAAAAAAGGGATGAAATCTTACCTTAAATATGAAGATATTCATGATAATAGATGTTAATCAAGCTCAAAAGTCACCCTTAAGGCTCAATTTAAAGTTATCACGCCCTTTAGGGTTTTTAATCTTTACAGGAATGTGGAAAATGAGAAAAATCGCGACCTAAAGAGCCTTTTTATACCCATTCCAGGTCCTCAGATGCTGTAATCGCAGCATGCAGGCTGCAATCACTCTATTTGCTTCCAAAAAGAAATGATGTAATCACAACAAGAAGTAGTACGATTGCACTACCTTCTGCACATGAGGTGTGATTGCAGGCACACCAGAAAATAGCTGAAACTTGGAAAGTTCTAAGTTTCCAGGTACATCAGCATAATCATCCTCTGGCCTTGCCGGGTATTAATGTATCATCATAATTATTCTGGAATTAAACCAGGTATAATCAACATCATATTCATCTTTCAGAATTGAATCGGGTATAATCAATATCAACAACATCTTCTGGAATTAAACCAGTATATATTCATAATAGTCATTTTGTGGAATTGAACCAGGTATAGTAAAAATAATAATCATCTTTCAGAATTAAACCGGGTATCATAAATATCAACATCATCTTCCGAAATTGAATTGGGAATAATAAATGTCATAAGTGCTAATATAGTCAAGTATCATGATTTCTAGCATAACTAGTAGTATAACTTCCCATATATTTAATAAGAATGACCTCTAGCACAAATAATAACAATATTTCTAACATTATCAATAAGAATATTTTCTAGCATGATTACTAGCATAATTATTTAGCATGATCATAATCATAAGTAATAACATGAACAATAAATTCTCAATAGCATGGTCAAAGGCTTATCATTATCATAATAGATAGCTTGTACATGGCATAACCAATAGTTTGTCGCAACATGATTCAAATCTCATCATAGCATAATCGACAATCTAATACATTAGTCAATGAACATCACTTCTAATGTCACATTACCATAACCATCAAGTTTTAAGTTTTCTTAATATTTCCTCAAAAGGGCATTCTCTAGGCATTTAGTAAGCTTAAAAGGGTTTCAAGAGAACTATTCATCAAACTTGACTTAAGATGGGTCAAAGAGCCCACTTCTAAATTCTCGAAATATACTCCGAGGCAAGTACTAGTATTGACTAGTCTAAGGTATCTAAATCAACTCTTAGATGTTAAGTAAGCTATAATTAGCCCTAAGGTAGAGGCTTTTCCCAAACATAACAACTAAGTCAGAAACAAAGGCAACCTTCATTAGTGTAAGCAACTAAGGCCTATCTTACCCTAAGCATGAGTGTCTAAAATTTTTTTATCTAACTTGAATGATCTAAGGCATTCTCATGCTAAACATAAGACATAAGTACTAATTTACCTAAGGCATTAGGAAACAAGCTATGTGTTCAAATCTATGGTTTTAATGGCCTAAGTGGTCTAACTAACCCAACTCTTAAATTTCATCAATCTAACACCTAAAACCCATCCCAAATCTAAAATAATATCATAAGAATACTATGAAATGGATCAATCTAACTAGAAATAAATGTAGCCTACCTCGATGGTGAATGAGGCTCAACGATCCACTAATCATCACTTATTCCTTTTGAGAAGCCTCCTAAAGATACCAAGATATCATAAGCACACTCCACTCATCAATATGAAAATTATGATACCCTTATTATCCATTGTGTTTTGGGTCCAAAAATCACACAAAACCCTATATGGGTCCCACTAATAGAAATCACATTTTCAATACTAACCTAACATTCTTACATGCTCAAGGAATCATTACCCTTAAAAATTTGTGAAATTCAAGTTAAATTGGGTCTAAAATCAAGCCCTCAAGCTTTTAAGGTTTTGAGCAAGAAATCAATAAAATCCACTATGAAAAGGGTAAATTCTTAACTCAATTTGGAAGTAATCACAAAAATTAATGTTAATCAAGCTTTTAAATAACCCACAAGCTTCAATCCCCCTATATCTCAGTATTTAGGGTTTAAGTTCTCAAGAAATGGGCGAGAAATAGTTGAATTTGCAGCATAAGGGTCTATTTATACCCAGTCTAGGCCCCCGGGAGTCGCTATCGCGACTTGAGACTTGCGATCATGACATCTTGAGCTTGTCGATTCCAATTACAATTATAACCTACATACCACAATCACAATATTATCCTTCTAAGGGTATCACAATCGCGACCCATGGCTCGCGATAAGGATGTACCGGTTGACAACATTGGACTTAGAAATTTCCAAGTCCCCGCCAAGCCCTCGAGAATCATCTGGCATCCTATATGTGTAAACAAACTATGTATCCATACCAAATTCAATATTTCATACTTAATGGTGTAATTAATTTTCCCATATGAGGTTGTTTCATCCAAATATGGGTCCCACACTCATATTTCATTTTCTTAACATTTCGACTAATAGGTCGAAATAAGCTCAGGTGTATTGGGACCAAAATCAAAGGTCCACCTAGCCTAAAATTGATATTTTAAAGCTGCTGGCATAGTTAGAATTTGTATATGAGGTCACTTCACTAAAGTTTTTGCCTGGTGGCCATTTGGAACCTTTGATGACTTCAAAATAGGGAATTGACTCTAAAAAATAAATAAACTACCCGATAACCAAATTGTTAGTTTCAGCAAGTCATAAATGACTTGCGGTAAATATGAAAAGGCTTTAACGATTAAAATAAATAGAAATATAGAAAATGACTTGAGGGGTTATTACATATAATGACTTGATATATCTACTTGATGACTTGTATATCATATGACTACTTATAATAGCATAGTTATGTGATGAATTACTATGGATACTTGATGACTCATATGTTTTTGATTTTTTTCTTGATGTGCCTATATATTTGGTTGTCACCTATTTTGTGGACTATTGATTTCCTACAATGTTAGGAAGCTTGACTTATGCTAATATATTCTCAATTGGTTAACTAGGATAGTAATTTGTTCTTATCTTCTGAGATTAAATATATGTATTGTTGTACCTTGTTGTTGGGTTGACTTGAGATAAGGATGAAGAAATTATTCTAGGTGATACTTGATGTAAGAGTTACAATTTCTTATAGTAAACTATAATAGTAATTGAAGGACTTGTTGTACGTGAAACAAAATATGTAGTAATATTACTAGGGTCTAAATGAAATGACAAAAAATAACTAAGTCTTCAGACTTGTTAATAAATCATTATGGTTGTGGAACCAAAAGGTAAAGTGGTGGCATAAGATTACTTGCTTACTTTTGGTGATCTATATATGGTGTTGCATCAATTAATATTAGCTGACCAATAATGCGTATCTATACGTGTGGTGTACTTATAATACTCTTGGTACATACTTTTTGGGGTGTAGGTGTGTGTACATGATGATTGGAGTTCCTTAATTAGTTAAAGTGGTGAGTATCTAACATCAACTTTAGCATATCTCATTCCATTGGCAGAAGTTGTGTCTTTTATTTCTTATTCTTACTCTGTATAAAAGCTCTTGTAAATACTTAGACTAGGTCCTTGGGAATTGTTATAAATCTGTTAAGTAAAATTCTTTTAAAGTTATGAGGTAATTATTATGGTTATGATTTTGCACTAAATTTCTTTTTATATAAATGTTGCTTTTATGAAATTTTGCAAAATAAATGATTGGGCAGTAAAAGGTTCTACTATCTAGTTAGAATAGAATAGGTTTTTGAATTACCTAGTAACTTGGGTTGTGTCATTCAAACTTCTCCTCTAGTCCTTTGCTCGGACTCTGAAACCACAATATTTTTCCCTTTTTGGGGTCGGGGAGGTTGCCTTTATGCTTTGCTCACTTTTTGCTCTAAAGAGTAGAGATACATGGCTTGGGAGGCCCTGCTTTCTTGCAGTGAGATTGCAATTTGACTAAGGGACTTTCTTTTGTAACCAAGATGAAATTCATGCTTGTACACACATACACCATCAAATTATACAAGCATTTTCATTTATTTCTTCAATCGTTATTGATCATTGTCTTTTATATCAAAAAATAAAAAAAAGTTTTCATTTCCCCTAGTTATTTCTTGAAATCCCCTACAACTACCTCGTGAAAAAATGGAGGTAGTCCCAAGTGTCATGACCATTGGTTCATGAAATTAACACCAAGAGCTCTTGTACCTTGCATGCAGGTTCAACCGAAAGTATTTTGGGAAGTTCGTTCCCTTGTTATTTAGATTGTTGATACTAGACACTCAAGGATGATGTTAAAATAATATTCCAAGATCACGAGAGCATCATCGATGGAGTACACATGGGTTTTTCTACCTCCAAGTATGTAACTCTTTTTGTGAATGTTCCATCTCTACACTTTGGTCATACGGAGGTTGGCCTAAAGTTCATAAACTATTGCTCCTATTATTTTTGGCCTTTGCCTCCGCCTCCACCGAGTAAGGGGATAAAGTCCTTGGGTCAATCCTTTTGAGTCATTCCAATGCGAGATATTTTAAGTTGACCTATATCTTAAACATCATGAGCTCTTTTGGGGCCTTGCTTTACTCCACATATATGGTTTTTTCTTGGTGCCTCACCAACAATTATACTCGATTCAAATCTTTGACTCATACCGATTATGCTTAATGGCCCAAGTCATTGCCTCAAACTCGGTTAAATTCTGTTTTTTTTAAAGGATACGATTGAACTTTTTGGGTTTAGCTCTTTGGTAAAGGCCTCTACCACCCAGTCATCTGGCACCATTAAGAGTTGTATCCTTTTCTTCTAGAATATGCCAACAAACTCCCAAAGTAGCTCTATATCTCCTTTTCCTATCTTGAAAATATCCCCTCAACAGGATAAAACCTTCTTGTCCCCAACATGGACCATTTTAAAGTTGTTAGCCAATATGTTAAAGGAATTGATAGAATTTGTAGGGAGAAGAGAATACTATACTTGGGTTCCCTCCGAGAAACTATCTCCAAACTCTTCACTATGACTAACTCAGCCTCTTCCTTAGTTAAGTTGTTACCATTGATCATCCTGCTAAAAAATAGTAAGTGATCTTAGGGTATGGCTTCCCATCATACTTCGTGATGTTTGACATTTAGAATCTATTTGGGATATGTCTTGTCGCCACCATTACGGTGTAGGGAACCTTGGCATATCTCTTAGAGTTAGGTCGCTTTACCACCTATGGGACTTTAAGGATATGGTTAATCCAAGACTAAAGCTTTTAATATCGTGCCTTCATCTCTTTGCTCAATAACTCCAAAATAGTTATCAGCAAAACTACATCTTTGAGCATGACCTCATTGTTTGGTGTTATTTTTCTTCCATCTTCCAATTTATAATTGTTTTGATCTCTTTGCTTATTTCTCCTTAAAGTTCTTAGTGATCTACATCATCTTTTAGTTTATCTATCCTTTATCCTACACTTTGATTCTGGCCATTAGATCCCTATGGGATGCAACAAAATCCTTTAAGAGTCCCTGCATGTTGCATATTTCCAATTTCTAACTAGCACGGTCAATAGACTCATTTTTGCCTTTTCTTTATGTCATATTTATTGTGTTAAAAATAAAGGGCATTTCTTTATCATCATGGGTCATTCATCTTTTCTTACCTGAGGGGTTTGTCATCTTAATCCTTTGCATCTGTTGGGGAAAGATATCCTACATGTAATAATTGTTGTTGTTTTCCATGACTTATTCTCCTGCAAAGCAAAGCACAGAAAGAAAACTAACATGAGGAAGCTAAAACCTGTATAGTTGCTCAAGTCCCATAGTAGGCACCAGATTGTTTATCATCAATTTAGGGATAGTCAAGAGTTGTAGGTAGGTCAAGAGCTTGCACCATAGTTCTAGCTTTGTGTTAGTAGCAAGAGTTTACAGGATAGTAAATAGAAAAAGTAAATAAATTATGAAATAACCAAAATAGATATAAAAACAAATCAAAATGATAACTTAGTCTTTAATTCTATAGCTATGAGAAAGTGGTGTCCGTGATTGTTAAGACAATATAAATTTTAATAGAAAAATACAAGTAAAAAAGCTAAACCTACTAATAAATCATAAGAACAAAGCCACAAGTTTTTATTGCTTAAGGAAAGAGAGGAGTAAAATTGGATCTCTTTACAATGGGGAGGGGGTGTCTATTTATTGGGTACAAATATTTATTTTGAGAAATAAGAAATTTCCCTTTTACACCTATAGTATATTAATAAATAACCAAGAGGCACTTGCCATTGAGATGTCAGAGGGTGCTAGTGTAATGACCGTTTAGGTCATTTTCCCTATTTATACTTATTTTTGTTGTTAGAGCTTTCCTATAGGTGCGTAACTCATATTTATGACTTGGTGGGACTGACATTTCAGTTATTAGGTAGTTCACTTATTTTTAGAGCCAATTTCTAGTTTGGAAGTATTCGTTGGTTGAAATTGGATACCAGGTAAAAGCATCACTCTAACGTTCTCATATACTAAATCTGACTCTTTCAACAACTCTTGAATATTGATTTTAGGCCAGGTGGACCTTTGGTTAGGGTCCCGAGGCACCCGGTCTTATTTCAAGCTATTGGTCGAAGTTAAGAAAATAGCAAGTTGGGTGTGGGACCCACTTTTCATTGAAAAAACCTCAGATAGAAATTTCAACTGCACTATTAAGTCCAGAATGTCAAATTTTATAGGGTAGCATAGTATATTTGTGTATACGGGATTCAGAATAAATCCCAAAAAATTGATGGAGACTTGGAAAGATGCTGGTACATCCACCATCGCGAGCCACTGATAACGATAGTGATCTGAACTTACCACAAGTATTGCAAAAGAGATGTTAGCATCGTGATAGCGACATCCCCCAACCTCAGCACTAGAGTTGCGTATGCAAATGCTGGTCATCACAAAAGCAATTGGCGACTAAGGACGTGTACCGCGATCGCGGTGCTTCTGTCACTATTGCAAATCTCGAGCACTTAAAAAGGGTATAAATACCCTGTGTTCAGCTTATTTTACTGCCCATTCCTTATCCATTCTCAAAATACTTTAATGTTAAGGAGTGGAATAACTTAAAAATAACACTTTGGGTGCTTTTAGGAGCTTGGGTAAAAATCGATTACGCGTTTTCCTTCAAATTTGAGGTAATATTCCTCCATTTCCATAGTGGATTTCCCCTTTTCTTCTCTAAAGTCCC
This sequence comes from Capsicum pubescens, assembly GCA_030864215.1. Classification (NCBI taxonomy): domain Eukaryota; kingdom Viridiplantae; phylum Streptophyta; class Magnoliopsida; order Solanales; family Solanaceae; genus Capsicum; species Capsicum pubescens. Next base: position 117,733,864 of record CM061546.1, read on the forward strand.
TAAACCTTGGTGACTTGATTTTGGCAGCAACACAACTTGAAATTTACCCATTTTTGAGGATAAATGTTCCTTCAGCACTTGGGGGCGTTGAGTTAGTTTTGAAATTGTGATTTCTATAAATGAGCCGCACATGGGATTTTTACGAGATTTTAGACCTGAAGTACAATAGTGCAATATGGGTATCATTATTCTTATTTTGAGGAGTAGATTGTGATTTTGATAGCGTGGCACCTTGTGGAAGCTTCTCAGAAGGGAAAATTAGTGATTTAGTTGATTCTTTAAGCTTTCTTTGGTGTTCAGGTAGGCTAGGTTTTATCTCCTCATAGATTGAGCTAATTCATAGTATGTTTATGATATTGTGTTAGATTTGGGATAGGTGTTAGGTATTGGTTATATGATTGAAAATATTTGGGTTAGTTGGACCATTTAGGCCATTCAAAAACTAAAATTTAGGCATAATTTTCTATGTTTCTTATGCTATAGGTAAAATCTCCATCTTAGAGTTGATTATGGCTTAGTTAACATCTAATAATGGATTTAGACATCTTAGCCTAGTCTGGGGTAAAGTTAGACTTATATTGGATTTTGGAAATTAGAAGTGGGACTTCGACCTGCCTTAGGCCAAGACTTGAACTAATTTGGTAGACCTTTATATGCTTCTTATATCTTAAAATGCTTATTATGAGGCTTGATAAGAATATAAACCTAATGGTTATGATGGTTTGAGATTGGGAGTTGATGCTAAAGGTGGTGAGACCCGATGGTTATGATATTGATTATTATATTGATATTAATGATATATGTATATATATATGTACAAATTTGAGACCGGATAGTGATTATGATATTTATGATATATATACCATTTTGAGTCTGAATATTGACTATGATATTGCTGTATATATATTGGTTTAAGTCCGGATACTGGCCATGATAATAATTATATAATTACTGGTTTGAGTCTTCTTTTGATTACATTATTAATGATATATTTATCAGTTTAAGTTTAGGTATTGATTATGATATTGAATATATAATTACTGATTTGAGTTTGGATATTGATTATGACTATAATGATACATGGACCAATTCAAGTCGAGCAAGAGTGTATGATATTGACAATATGGATACTGGTTTAAGATCAAAAATAAGAAAGTGTTATAGTGTGGCATGACATGAATGGATTCTAGCTGTATGGTAGAAATTTGTAAATGATGGTTGTTCAGTTATTCCTTACTTGATTTTACCCTCCATGCTTATGGGGGTGTACGTTGGGTTATTTACTTTTCTGCATTTATTAGCTTATGGGGATCAATTTTGTAGTTATAGTCGCTTGCCCTTTATGATATTATTCTGGCTTATTTATTTAAATTAAGTATAGTAATGTGTGATTTATTCTCAGTTTGCCCTTTTGTCTTTATTATGTGATATTATCTTTTTTTTTACCTTTTATATTATGTTTTAGCTGAGTCGATCGATGATGCCTATTAAGTCCCTGTGGTTTTGGTACTCTTTATATACTTTTGTACCTTTTTGGTGCAGATCTGAGTATAAGTTGGCTCTATTAATTCGAGGATTATGTTGTGGCAGATTTTGGAGATAGGATGAGCTCTTGGTGTTGGAGTCTCCCTATTTCCTTCTATTTATCCTTGTCTAGTCTTTTATTTTGAGATAAATTGTATTAACTATTTTATAACTTATAGTGTGTTGTAGTAGCTCTTGTACTGGCTCTAGCATGTCGTGGGATAGTTTTATATGTTATGGCTACCTTTCAGAATATTCTGTTACCTTACTTACTTATGGGCTATTTTACCTAATTTGCAATTTTAAGGCATTTTCCACCAAGTTAGCCCATTGTAAATACATTTGAGCTATGGTTCATTATACCTATAATGAGATTTATTAGGTTCAATCATGACTCATAAATTGGGTCGTGACAAATTAGTATCAGAGCCTAGGTTTCATCGGTATATTTGATACAAGTTCAAGCATCTAGTAGAGTCTTGCAGATCAAAATAATGGTATCTATTTCTTATCTTTAAGAGATTATAGGACATTCTTAAGACTTCTACACTTATTTCACTCATTTCGTGCTAAGTGTTTGAGTTGGTTTCTGAGGCATTCTTTGGTTTCACTATTTTGCAGATGGCTAGGACATGTGGTATCACTACACGAGATGAAGGTCCTGAGATAAAGCCTAGTAATCCTGTCACTGTTCAGGGATGACCCAGAGGTCATGGATAGCCTCGGCATGTTTCCCCTACTACAGGATAGGATAGGGAGCTTTCACCAAACCCTATTCCCACTCTAGATCCAAAGGTTCTTTCGCCCCAACTAGTAGTGAGCTAGGGACCAGCCCAGACTTCACCAGGGTTTATTTCTTCTTCAGTACTTAGAGATTATTTGATTAAGATTCTAGGGTTGGTTGGTGGTGTATCATCTGATAGTACACAGTCTATAGATCAAAGTGGTACTAAGGAGGAGGTGCAACTTATAGTGTGACTCCCAGAGTTTAGGTCTCTTTTTACTGATAGTTGCTCAGCCAGTGGTTGCCCTACTTACTATGTCTGTTGAAGAGTAGAATATGTTGGGCAGATTCTTGAGATTGGCTGTGCCTAGGTTGTTTGGTTCCCCAGGCGAGGATGCATATAAGTTTCTGATTTCTTATAAGGATAGGCTCCATAATTTAGGCCTAGTTGAGACTCGTGGTGTGGAATACACTACCTTTCAGTTGGACTTAGTATCTTGACATTGGAGGAGAGGTCATCTTAATTCCAGGCTAGCTGGATCCTTTCCTTTAATATGGGCTTAGTTCTCTGAGATTATCTTAGAAAAGTACATGTCTCACATTCTTAGGTATCTTTTGAGGGATTAGTTCTTCAGATTGGAGTATGAGGCTCATTTTCTTTAGTTAGTTAGGCATTCTACTTTTATTTTGTCTATTGAGTATGAGAGAGTTCGTTGCTTTATTTGAGGATTTAGACTTCCCCTTCGCATGTCTACTTAGAGTTTGGTGGCTGTGGGTAGGTCTTTTGCTTAGATTTTTCATTGCTCAGGTGATGGAGGAGATACATTGTGAGGCCCAAGGGGTAGCAATACGAGTTCTTGGTATCAGGGTAGCTTTAATGGGAGTCATAGTAGCTCTCGATTTAGAGTCAGTGTTCACAGGGTAGGTACCCTCTGTGTCAGCCGTATTAGCTTCAGAGTCAACCTAGTAGACCAGTTTAGGTAGAACTCTAGATTACTAATGGAGGCCAGTACTGTGCTAGTGATCACCGTAGTCAGGGTGGTGGTTATTTATCAAGAGGTTCATCTTTTGGTTATACTAGTCATGGCAGTTATTCCAGGTCAGTCGGATCTTCTGGTTTTAGTTTAGCTCATGTGATATATTATGGTTTTGGAACTTTTGGTATTTACTTGCGTGATTTCCTGAGTAGTGGGATGATTATAACTATAGCTAAGATATTCCCCCTATTTGAGTTGTTTATCCCTCAACTAAAAGTAGTTTGCATGGTCGTAGGGGTGGTCCTCAAGGTGTTCGTTGGGTTTCTCAGGCGGGTAGCACAAAAGATTGATCAGGAACCCAACCAGGTGGTAGCCGAGGTCAGTGTTATGTAGTACCTTCTAGACCCAAGGTTGAGTTTTGAGATATTATTATCATAGGTACGATTTTGGTATGCCATCAGTCGACCTTTGCTTTATTTGATCTGGGATCCACTTACTCTTATATGTTTGTTTATAATACTCTACAGTTAGAGTTATCTTGGTATTCATTATCGGTGCCTTTATGTATATCTACTCCCATGTGGGATTCTTTAGTAGCGGATCGGGTGTTCAGATCATGTGTTGTGACTATTAGAGATGTTGATACTCATGTTGATTTCATTATATTGGATATGGTTGACTTTGATGTAATTCGGGGCATGGACTGGTTATCCCACTATCATAAAGTCATGGATTAGTTTACCAAAACCATTACCTTAGCTATGTCTGGCATACCCCAAATAATGTGGCACGGAGCTGTTAGCTGTGAACCGATGCGGATTATTTAGTATATGTGTGCTAGAAGACTTAACTCAGGGGTTTTTATGTCTTGTCTCTCTTATATTCATCATTTTAGTACTAAGAGTCCATCACTTCACTTTATTCCTATAGTCTGTAAGTTTCCTCATGTTTTTCCTACGTATCTACCTAGTATACCTCCTACCTATGAGATTGAGTTTGTTATTGATCTTGAGCCTGAAACCTGACCTATTTCTATGGCACCTTACCGTATGGATCCTGTCGAGCTTAACGAGCTGAATTCTTAACTTTAAGATCTTTTTGGTAAGGGTTTCATTAGACCAAGTATGTCCCCTTGGGGAGCTCCTATATTGTTTGTGAAGAATAAAGATGGATCCATGTGCATGTGTATTGATTATTGCCAGCTTAATAAGGTGAGAGTGAAGAACCATTATCCTATTCCTCGCATGGATAACTTATTTGATGAGCTTCATGGTGAAGTAGTGTTTTCTAAGATTAATTTGAGGTCTGGTTACATCAGTTGAGGATTTGGGCTGAGGATATCTCAAAGACAAACTTTAGGTTCTGTTGTGGTCATTGAGAGTTCCAAGAGATTCCTTTTGGGATGAAAAATGCCACAACTACGTTCATGGACTTGATGAACCGAGTGTTCAAGCCTTATTTGGATTCCTTCGTAATTGTGTTCATCGATGATATCCTTATGTATTCGAGGAGTAGAGCAAAGCATATGTAATATTTAAGGATTGTGCTCCAGAATTTGAGAGAGCATATGGGTTTTTTCAAGTTCTTCAAGTGTGAGTTTTGGGTTGAGTCAGTGACTTTACTTAGGATATGTTGTGTCTAAGTATGGGATTATGGTAGAACCAACAAATATTAACGCTATTCATGATTGGGTAAGGCCTAGATCTTCAATCGAGGTTCATAGGTTTATTGGTTTGGCCAGTTATTATAGATGATTCATTGAGGGTTGTGCTACTATTTTAGAACCAATGACTATATTGACTCAGAAGGAGGTTCCTTTCCAATGGTCCGAGGAATGTAAGTTGAACTTTGGTAATCTCAAGAAATTTCTTTCATCAACAGCTATTTTTGCTCTTCCTATTAAGAGTGAGGGATTCATCATCTATTGTGATGCTTCTGGTGTTATTTTGGGTTGTGTATTGATGCAACAGGGTCATGTCATCGCTTATGCTTTGAGATAACTTAAGCTGCACACGTGTAACTACCCTACTCATGATTTGGAGTTGGTAGTTGTAGTTTTCGCACTTTAGATTTAAAGGCATTATCTTTATAGAGTTCTTTGTGCGATTTTCTCAAATTATCACAATCTTCAACTTCTTATGACCCAGAGGGGGCTTAATGCAAGGTAGCATAGGTGGATAGAGTTGCTTAAGGATTATGCTATCTCCATTTTGTATCATCCGGGAAAGGCAAATGTAGTAGCAAACTTCTTGAGTTAAAAAGTAGTGAGTATGGGTAGTTTGGCTTGTATGTCAGCTTCTCAGAGGTTGTTGGCATGGGACATCCAGTCCTTAGCCAATTTGATAGTTTTTCTTGATATTTCAGACCCTAGGAGGATATTTGCTAGTGTTAAGGCTGGGTCCTCACTGTTTGAGTAGATTTGGGATTGTCAGTTTGAGGATAATAAACTTTACATTCTCTGTGATTAGGTATTGAGTAGTGAGTCCAAGCGGTCTACCGTAGCTTCTAAGGGTGTCTTTAGATTTGATAGCCGTATTTGTGTTTCGAGGATTGATGACTTGATTCAGTTGATTTTGCATGAGGCTCATAGCTCTAGATATTCCATTCATCCTGGTACAACTAAGATGTATAGAGATTTGAGACAATATTATTAGTGGAGAGGAATGAAGAGATATATGGTGGATTTTGTAACTCGTTTCCTATGTTGTTAGCAGGTAAAAACTGAGCATCAACAACCTTGTGGATTGATTTAGAGGTTGCCTATTCTTGAATGGAAATGGAAGAGGATCACCATGGATGTTGTTGGAGGTTGACCATGCACTTCTCATGGTTTTGATGGTATTTGGGTTATTGTGGATCGGTTGACTAAGTCTACACATTTCGTTCCCATTCAGATGTCTTTTAGTGCCAAGAGATTAGCCCCTATCTATATGCGTGAGATAGTCTATTTTCATTGGGTGACTATATCTATCATTCTGATCGGGGTCTAGTGTTCACTTCTAGCTTTTAGAGGGCTTTTAAGAAGGATTGGGTACTTAGGTGGATCTTAGTACAACCTTTTACCCACAGATCGATGGCCAATCAGAGCAGACTAAATATTCTTTGTCCTCAATGCATCATAAATTAAGAGTAATGGATCAGAATACTTGAATAGTAGGATTGTGAATCAATTGAGTCAGGTGAGGCTTCTTTAACCTCAGCTACAACAATAACAAGCCCCTCAGTGACTGGGGTGCTCAACACAGCTCCCTCCTCAGTGGAAGGTATTAAAATAGTTATCAGCTCCGGCATATGACCACTTTCTCGAGCTGAACTAGTGGACACCCCAGCTACTTCATCAATGGATTTCTTCCTTCTCTAATCTTTATTTCTCTTTGATCTTTTTAATGCTTTTCTCAGATTTATTTTCTTTGATGTTTCATCTCAGCGCCATTTCTTTTTCTCCAATCTTGTATCACTAGTGTTATCAATCTTCTTACCTTTATCCTTGAGTAGCCTGTCGATGATATCTACAAGAACTTCTTCTTCATCGCTTACCACCAGTGCGAGATCAAATGCACCTAGTGGTGGTTTCTTTTTTAATTTAGCAATATCAGCCTGTGCTTGCTTGAATTCAGCCACGAACTTCACAAAATCTAGAATGAACAGATCTCTCAGCCTATTGTTCACTCGCTCCTCTATATCATCAATCCGAGCATGATTTAATTGATTCAACCATAATTCTATCTATAAAAGGCGTGAAATATTTCACCTAAGCACTCAATTGTTGTTCAGACTTCTTTTGAGCTTTCACTATTTTTGTAAAATCTTCATGGGACAACCTGTACTCTAAGTATCTCAAAGGTATAGAAGCAGTGTTTGATGTCTCTCCCGCTAAAGGTACAAAATTCAAACCTACAGAAGTACCCAGTGGGACATAAGTAACTATAGGCAACGTCATTTCTGAAGGCACCTCTGAAGTCTCTAGAGTGGGTGTGGTCTATGTCTCATATGTTGGAAACATATAGACAAGGATGTCGAATTTTGAATTATTTTTAGTTCGCTCATTGTCTTGCCTTCTAAATTCCCTAACATTAATATCCACTACACTAAGCATAGTCATGTTCACTTGTCTACACAACTCCGTGATCAAGCATAAAAGCAGTAATGCACTTGCCGTCTTGTGAGCACGAACAAATATCTCATCAATAATTATGTGACCAAAATCGATCTTCAAACCCTAAATCATATTGGCTACTAGCACTGCTCTTTAATTGTCCAAGTTAGCATCCCCTCCAATAGGTATCAACCTTAATCTGACTATGGACCACAAAAACTTTGCCTTAAAACTTAGGGACAACATTGCAATCTGCTCTTTACCCTAAAACCATGATAGATCACCGTCATTTGTGAGAACCTGGGCCAACCAAGGCCTTTGTCTAGATGCTGTAATCATACAATGCTCCAACTTTGATGTGATAGCCGATGCTAGATAGAATGGACCAAAAAACATCCTGTTGATTGTGCAATCAGAAATGTCAACTGTCACCTCTCTCACAGGAACCTATGTTTTGTTCCTCATATCTAGGATTCTAGTGCCTTGGGACAATCCTTCTTTAATAGTGCCAAGTAATTAGCAAAGAATTGCCACACTAAGTTCAGATAATATGACCCTGAGGGATTGCTTAAGCTTGCTAACTCATATTCATTGAACCTTCTTTCAAAATTTAGCTACTCATGAAGATCAGAAGTGACTATTTGATATTCTTCTACAATAGGTCGCTTCATAGGTCTATTCTGAGTGGGATAGAGCCCATCATAGAAGTACTTCTTTGCACCTCAACCTTCTACCATATTGATTCATGTACTTCTAGGTCTTCACTTTTGATAACATCTCCTTCCGCAGGTTTTAACACGTCGACTGGGTCAGGGTTTGAAGTGTTAACCCCTTTCTTCTTTATGCTCTCACTTTCACTCTCCTCATTAGTCTGGGAGAGTACTTGATTCTTCTTCTAACTTTGGCAACTGTTAAATATTGGTGCCTCATTATCTCTTTCTAGCTCACCCATGCCTCTTGAAGCAGTGGTGTCTCTAGATTATTGAAATCATCTACCATCTCTCCTTATGGTTAATTTTTGAGCCAAAGTTCCTAAAGATAGAGAATAAAATCAAAATAGCAATTAGAATATGTAACAATTTATAATAACAAAAAAGAAAGAGTCACTATTTTAAAGTGACGGTCAGGCTGAAAGTTCATCAGGTGACTGACGGTTCATTGCCTTTTCCATCACATCTAAGAAGAGAAACTGTGAGTCATTGATGGTTAGGCTGATGGTCCTTTGAGTGACTGATGGTCCATCGCCTTGTCCGTCGCTACTTAACAGAATCTATTTCAAAAAATCTTTTGGCGATGATCTTGTGACAGTCCGTCGCTAGGTTGACGGTCCGTCACTAGTTTGACAAGCCATCACTTTAGTCATCAGCTTTTTCTTTGCAGCTTCAATTTTCCTTTTTGACATTTTGTCAAACACCTGGTAGCCTTAAACTTGATATTCACAATTTTCACCCTGCAAGATATCTTTTTCAACCATTTTTGGGCTAATACAACATTAGTTACTCAAGCTTCACCCCAACCAAATCATACAAGTGTTTGACTTAAAGTTAAATTTAAGAATACTTTTCAAAAGACACTTGTACTTACATCCTTACCAAGATCATCCTTAGAAACAAAAAGAGAGTAGTTTAGAATCATACCTTTTTCTTGATACTTCTTCTCACACTTATTAAAATCTCCAACTATGAACAACTCTAACTTTATGCTTAAGTGTAAACGTAGAAATTTAGAGATTGATAAAAATAGAAGAGATAGATGGTGATTTAAATATAGGAGAAAAGAAAGTGAAGAGTCCTCAGAGAAGATGAACTTAATTTTAAAAAAGAATGAATGTGTAGGAGTTTCAATCATTTTGGGAGTTGGAGAGATGGGAACATGCTTATAACTAATTCCCTTTATCGATTTAAAAGTGTTTTGGGTTGTTTCAAATACTCCCTTGGGCTTAACTTGCACTAAACCTTATATTTTAAACCTAGGGTTTTTCTGACGATCTTCCTGATGGTCCATCAGCTAGGCTGTCACAAATTATAAGAATCTCATGCCAATCAATTAATCTTAACGATCCAACTGACGATCTGTTGCTGATGTGATGGTCCATCACACTTGCCGTCAACCCTTATCTAGAAAGTTGAATTTTTCCCCCAATGATGATGGTCTAAGTGACGGTTCATCGCTCTTCTCATCGTACCTTATCCAAAATGTCACTTTGATTTGCGCTGGTTCTGATGGCTATTGTGATGGCCCATCGAGTTACTGAAGGTCCGTCAGTATCTCCATCACATCTTTTCAGCTTGATTAATTCCTTCTCTCTGATGCATAACTCTTACTATCACAACCCAAATCGAGGCCCTAGCCATGATGAGCATCCCAAACCATGAAGGCTCAGATACCCTTCTAACTTGAAATCATATACACCATTCATACATAAACAAAGAAATACGTAAATTATAGAAAAGTGAAATTATGGTCATAAATCTGATATGAATTTAGCATTTAAGAACGAAATCCAAAACTAACTAGCAACATTTCCAAACCGTCTGCGAAATCTCTACTACATGATCACTAACACAATCTGAAAACTGGGACAAGGCCCCCAGTAGACAAAAACCATATCTAATAAAAGTTGTCTGAAAGTAAACAGGCCTTCTGGAATAAAGAAGTCTTACTAACTGGACACTGTAACTCTATATGATAAAGTCTATTGCTTTTTTGGACTCCTAGACTGAGCCTCAGAACCTGGAGGGAGGATGGGGGGGGGGGGGAGGGGGTCAATACAGGTGTACTGGTACGTAAAGTAATCCAAACTAAAACTTTTATATAAGTAAAATAGTGGAGAGAAATTTGTTAAAACATCATGCATAAACAGTTCTTAAAACACATGGGCACTTTCTAAAAATCATAAGTCATTCTAGTTAATGCACTGTCTATTCTTTGTATTACTTCTGAGTTAGGTAATATGCCCCTACAATTCTAAAATCCCATGGACTGTATGGAATCCTCCATTGACTCGGCGGGGAAGCCCCCAACCCGAGTGTGCCGCAAGGGTTGGAGTTTCTATTTCTGATACGCCACACGACACTAGGCCAGCATAATATAATATACCCGGATCGGTAAATCACAGTTTCGGGCAATGAGTTGTCTGAACTCATGGCTCCTTCGGGGAACCACCTAATGTCTCTTTATGCCCAGTTTTAATGGCTTCTAAACATACATCATTCTAAATCTTAAAATCTGATTTCAAACATGCATTGTATTTTGTTGTGAATTATTATGGCATAATCTGAATTGGTGTCATCACACCAAGACTTGAAAGTACTATTTCTGATGCCATAGTAAAATAAGCATGATCTTTCATTAAAACATAGTTCAGACCACCCAAACATGCAAATAGTATAAGAGATTTCATGTTCTGAAGCATAAATCAAAACTATGCAAGAATCCTTTAAACATATGGTGGTCGTGTGCTTTTGGCAAAATCATGCACTCTTTCTTTATATGAATATTTTCAACATTTATCAACACAACTATCCTCTCTTTGAAATCCAAATCTTAATCCAATCATAACAAAATTCAAGACATTTTAAACCATGCTTTTCAAGGGTGCATTCAAAACATCTATAACATCTGATAAGTAAAGGAAAATCAAAACAAGAGAGGGATTTTACATAAGTCATGATCTCAATTAAATCATCAACCTTAAAACACAAGCATACATATATATACAATTTCAAATTAATGTGGGGGAAGGTCAAAAGACCAAAACAATACCGTCAAGATTTCTAAAACATGAATATATTCATAAATCTGAAAACCCCTTTCTTAAAATTATGATTTCTATACCCATGAGATTTTAGGAAAACACCACGTACCTCGATTATGAAGAATAATGGATAATCCTTGAAGCCTACGGTTTGGGAATTCCAAATCTCTGATTAATTTAAAAAATCCACGGTTGAATCTTAAGTTACTTGGAGGAGAAACATATGAACTAGGGTTTTTGTTTTGAGGGAAATCTTAAGAATATCGTATATTATGCTTGTAGAGGTCTTAAATCTCCTGTTTGGAAATTTTAAGAGACCTATTAAAAGTCCAAACTACCCTTGTTAACTTCTGAATGAAACTTGAAAAATTTAAACTGGGAACTCAATCTTATGGGCCACCGCGACGCGCCACTATCGCGGTGGCTCACTGGAAATTAACAAATAGGAATTTGGCCCACTCCGTGATGCGCTATCATCGCGGATTTTCATTGGAAATTTACCATAATCATTTAAACCCTCTCCTTGATGCGCCAAGGACAGGAATGACGGTGTTTTACGACTAGGACTTAAATTAACCATAACTCTTTCACTGAGTGTCCATTTTGGATGAATCTTATGTCGACAGAAAACTCATTCAATTCCCCACACTACTAAAATGATTAACATGCTATATTTTCATAGGATTTATTGGTTTTATATCATCTACGCATAGAAATAAGAGATTTCATTCTAGCCCAAAATGTGGGGTGTTACATTATCTCTCCCTTGGAATCCTTCGTCCCCGAATGATGTGTAGGAACGTTGAAACTTAAAGGTATGGAATAATGCAGACCTGATGTGTCTTCTAAGAAAGGATATAACTGATCTGAAACTTTTAAACTTCTGTCACGAAATTGAATTCTGAGCTGACTTTCCCTTACTTATTTTAAGGAGCTGATTTATGCTGAGAGTTTAGGATACCCCCCGAAGCGTTTATGCTCAAATCACACATATTAGAATTGGAAGTGATAACTTAGGTAAGTACGAATCATGAGGCAACAAGATATAGATAGTACAAAGGTATTACACTGTCTGAGCTAAAATAGCTGGAAAAATTTGAGATTATGTGTTGAACTCTTATGAACTGAGTCATGACTAAATAGCCGAATCTGAAACATGATGCTTAGACTGAACTGAGTTCGCAACTTTCACAGATGGAGTATATTATCTTTTGGGATGGTAATATGCATTGGACTTCATATAGTAGGACTGCGTGAAAAGGTGGAAAACCAAAGTAACTTGTCTGCCTGACTGCTAAACTGAATTATACGGGACACTTATACTTAACTAGAGTATCTCTTCAACACTCTTTCTAAAGAAGTTCTAGTAGCATCAAGGAGCAAAGAATCTCTAACATGTGTTATACAAGACATCCAACTAAGGAATCACAACAATGACACAACTCTATAACATGGAATATAGACATATAACTCATAAACTAGGATAGAATTACCAAACCTTAGGCAATGCAACTTCTTACTTTCGAGTTTAGCCACACTTCAAAATTACTCTCTAAACTAGACTTTCCTCTTAAACACCATGCTCATTGATTTCACTTATTTTTCTCACATGGCCGTTGATATTTCCATCTACTAATGTGTAAACTGAACTAAATCCCCTCATTATCTTCAAGCCTAACTCAAAATCATAAGACGCACCACATAATACTGTAGTACTAGTCTGAATTATGAATTTAGCACACCCTGCATTCCATAATTCCTCATCTTCTGTATAATTATTATTGCCACTCCTGCAATCACCTTCAACTTCATATTATACATTCACAAACACTCAAGGAATCCATCCATATGCATACAAACATGACAATCAAGCCTATTTTCATCCCACATGTGCACTTCTAAACAACTACTCATAAAGAATATTTCTCATATTCTCTAAAACTTCTATCCATAACATCTTCCCTGTACTATTCAGATGATACACATAAAATATCCTCAACTAACCAATCCATACATGAAACTACACCCCAAAATTCTTTCAACTTATAGACTTACATAAAATAAGGACACAATAATTTTTCCCCAATATAACACATAAAACTTCAACTAACATTGACATGTGTCAAAGACTTGGCCTCAATCTTACTCCATAATTACTGCCTTAACTCAAATAAACACACAACTATCTATCATCAACAAGAAATGTTTACTCTTTCCCATCTAGACAATTTTTCATTATCACTATCTCGACCTAAGGGAAAATATCACTGAAAAATTGAAATACTAGAATCCGGAACATGAGGGGAGTACTAAGCGTAACTTGATACCCTACTGAGGCGTGAGGAATAGAGCACTCACAACATAGACTCATTGTAGAGATCTAATATGAGGACGCACCTAATATAAATATGAATTTTCACAGATCGTTATGAGTATCACATGTGCACAAGAGTCACGAACTGCATGATCTGAATTTTTGGAATTCATAACTTACGAAAAGTGATTCTGACTGCTAAACAATTTGGGAACTCCTCACACTAGGAACTAGGAGAGTGATAATGCTTAAATTACACTCTTAAATGGGTGTAAGCGATCGTTGTCAATATAAAACCCAACTAGGTTGGGGTCAAATCCCACAGGGAATATTATGTAAACTCAAGTTGTTTGCGATTTAATCCACTGATAGTTTAATGTTTCCTGAAATGGGGGGTTTAGGTTTAACAAGTTATTGTTTGTCACTTTACTTTCGATGTTTGTAAACCAAGAGTTTATGAAATAACCAGAATTATGTTCACTAGGGCTTCCGGTACATGACAGATGCTAGAAGTGGTTCAAGATTCTCACAGTGGGGAAGATAACAAGCTATCTTTATCGATGTTATGCTTAAATGTCTCTCCAACTACTTAAGCATTTAATTCCCTAATCTTTTCGAACTTAGGGAATTTCTATTTACTGCCCAGATTTTACCTCAGGTTAACCAACCTTGTTACAACATTGATTATTAAATGAAGTATTTCCCAGTACCTGTTGATAATTCACTTTCTACTATATTTGATTTCTTTCTCAAGAAAATCAAAGCAGGTGTGTCTACTATTTGCAACCAACAGACGTTAATTATAACTTTAGAATTATCAAGAAATCCTACCACCTTTTGAATCTTGAATACTTAGCACCTCATCAAGACCTAACCCTAGATCCCATAACTCAGGTTAATGGAGTTTAGCCACTCATGATGCAACGAACAAAACACATAATTGAATTCATGATTTGAAAGATAAACTTACAAAGATGAATAATAACTAGTGAATCGAAGATTAGATCATCAAGGAAAAATCCCAAAATACTGATAATAATCTCTTAAAAAAATAGTTGTGTTTCTAAAGTCAAGAAGTAAAGAAAGAAAATATCAAAATATGTTGTCCCAAACTCAAGGTGTCGACCTTGTGCGGAATAATAATAATAATAACAAGAATAGTTATTATCGGAATAAAAGACGACTATTGGTGATGCCTTATCAGGATCCTGACAACTTATCAAAAATGTCATCAGGTCTTCTTCAAATTTGCACTAGTCTTGTCTTAGGTTGACGGTAACTTCTGACGGCTTATCAGGACTGTGACGACTTATCAGAAATGTTGTCACACTTTTGCTCCAATTCTCATGTCCTGCCTAAGTCTGATGGCATCCCTAACGACTTATCACCATTATGATGGCCTATCACAAAATGTCATCGATTCTACCAGCTGGAACTCATTCCCTGTTTAAGGCTGACGAAAAACTTGATAACTTATGAGACCCTTAACGGCTTATCACAAAATGTCATCACAACTTTCACTTTAGGCCAATTCTCTGTCTACTGATGACGACCAACCTGATATCTTATAATAGGGCTGACGACTTATCACAAATGTCTTCAGCCACACTTGTCTTCAGATTTTTTCAAATTTCAACTTCTTTGCTTTATTTCATGTTGGTTCTCTATCATATCAGCTTAAACTACAAAATCAAACATAAACTAATCAAAAATAACTAAAGTTGCTCAAGACCTTGAAATCATTTAGAGTTAAAAGCCTCAAATGTATTAGCATATGCTCACACATCTACACCCTCAACTTAAAACAATTGCTTGTCCTCAAGAAAAAAAACATACCTAAGAGAATACAAAGTACAATTTGACAGCTAACTACTCATATTAGTGTAGAATAATTTCACCATCTCCATGGTCAATCAATTTAAAACTCACTATTGATGTTTTGAAGAACAACCATGCAACTCACAAGCATCAAGATACAACAAAAATTAAGCAATAATAATCATGCCATACCAAGATCACACTATCTGAACAAGTCAGTGACTTAGCAACATACCCAATGTGCCCATACAACAAAGAAATCCCTTTTTCACTCATATCAGAATACACATACATAAACATAGGGATAATCATAAGTCTTACTCTCAGAATGAAGTTCCAAACACTGCATGTCAAATGCCATAGGCTTGCCCTTATAGTCAGTACTCAAATATTTAGGTAGGTCAGTTAGGATCACTTTAGGTTTTTTCTTAGGCTAGGGGATGGTATGATATTCATGGATATCTTAGAGTGACTATGCCTCCTTGACACTACACTAAACTCTTAGGTTTTCACTTCTCAACCTTCTTTTCTTTCTCTTATTTTATTGATCACATATGATCAAGATGGATATGGTCTTTTCAATCATCATATTATATTTTTATCATCTTTAACATAGCTTTGTCTTTTCTTATTCCTTTTTCACCGCACCCAACTTTTTATTTCTTTCTCTTATTCTACCTCTCTTCATGATCATTTTGCATCACACACCCCTATGATAGCCACCCTAAACTTAAGGTGTTTTTCTAAGTTAGGATGTACAGTGTCCAAGGAAGACCAGGGCCAAAATAGGTTCATTATGAGGTAAACGAGAAGGTGAGATGTTTTACAGCAAGAAATAGGCATATAGGCTCAAATCTGGGATCAAAGGATATTATTCACATTGGGAAGGTTATTTAGGCTAAAAGTGGGTTACAATAAAAAATGGCCTATGATCCTTTCCTAACCCCTATCCTACAACCTGGGAAGGACTAACAGGGTAAGTTCTAGATTCAACACACAACAGAAGCTGACTAAGACATAACACACATGGAAAAAAAGTACATCACATATCACTACTTATCCGGTTTATGCAATTTGTTCAGCAAAAATCATTAAGTTGCCAGACTAATGCCACAAAAAGATGCACCTCAGTCACAGATAAATGCAATTCACACAGTTATAAACTCAGATCAATGGAGAGGTGCTCAAAAGTCACAAAATAAGCTAACTTCCTCAAGTACTTGTATTACTCCTAATTATCTACCAAAAATTGTTACAACAACATCCTACCCTACACCCTCAACTTAAATTGAAAATAAAGCTAAACTAAGGGTTAGAGTATACCTCGAATGGATCAATCTCGAGGTTTATAGGTTTCTGACCCTACTGCTGCATCATTTGCTACCTTCTCTCCATTGGGAGCTTCTAGACTTATAGTGATAGTGGGTCTGATAGATGAGGCACCTGCAGTCCTAGATTTCAAAGCATCTTTCCATCTCTCATTGTTCACTAGGGACTCCATTCTTTATTTCTTCAACTCCTCTTTTTCATCCTTTTTTTCACTCTTCTTTCTTCCTAGCAGTCAGGGTCTTCTTTCTTAGCTTTGCCCTTCTGCTCCCCCTTTTTTTTTTTTTACTTTGGTAAATATCTAGTGAGGTCAAGCATTGGAATTTCTTCCTCAAATTCATGCATAGCCGGATCTGTCGGCACTATAAATTTATGCTGCTGCAACACCCCAACATATGCCTTTACCTTATTCAAGGACGCTCTAAATTTCGTAAGATCAGTTCTTGACTTTTTTTTTGCCCGTGCATCAAATCAGTTCTCCAAATCTGCAACCCGTCCAAGCAAAGTCATAAAAGGCTTAAGGGCCTCCTTGATTCTCTTGTCTACTGTAGCGACAAACTGTTTGGAAAAAGCATGTAGCTATGCCTCACACTATTTGGCTTGTTTGGCCACTTTTCTAATATCGATCAGATGAAATGCAAATCCTGTTGATGCTGTAGGAGCTAAAGGATTGGGTTCATTCTCAGGCACTGAACCTACTTGTGTTGAAAAAATTGGCTGTGCAGTCTCAGAATCTTGCACTTCCACATTAGGTGTTGAACCGGCATCTGTAATTGGAGGGTCTGCTGCTACCTCTACACTTCTATCAAGTCTCAGTTCTGGCTGATTTTCACCATACCGTATGGGATTGTGGGTCTTTTGGGCAGGAATAACATCATCAACCCCTGCAATCTCCGGCACATTAGCAGCTTGGCACAACTCTATGATAAGACAAGGGAAAGTATAAGCAGTGTTAGTTCTTGACATTCTAATCTTCATTTCATCATCAATGATTTCCTTAAAATTAAGGGAAGCATCTACACCATGCTTGCTACTAGTATAACTCGATCATCACCCAGAATGTTGTCTCCATCAGTAGGCATCAGCCAGATACGCACTATACCCCACCAAAACTTTGCCTCTTGAGTCAAAGGAGACTTATAGATTCTCTCGGTTGGGTTGGTCACCCTTGTTGGTTCCTTTTCAGCTATGATGTTAGACAACCACGGATGTTGATTTTCCCAATTCTTAATCCGAGCATAGACTGATGGTGAAGTGTCCTGAGGAGTGAAGTTGGGGCCATGCAAGAACCTATTGATAGTTCTAATTAACATATCAACCCTTACGCCCCTTACCTGAACTCTCTCTAATAGGGGATGGTCTGCAAATATTTCTCCTAACCTAAACATATTTTCCAACTTAGTCTGGTAGTTCACGTAAAACTCTCAGACCAGTGCAGGGAAAAATGAGCTTCCCCCCTTTGTAGTCCGTCCCAAGCCGTACTCTTGGAACTTCTGTTCCACTTCAGGATACCTATGCAGACCTTTGGTGATAATCCTCTTTTCTTGCTGAATCGACCTTTTAGTCCTTCTTCTATCAGCTCTGCGGAGCCCAGCAGTAAAGATGCCCTCTGCCTTAGGAATTTGCCATCTAGTATTGTCTTGAACTTCTGGGTTCTTACATTTGATAAGTGTTCCCAGATTTGGAGACTCCTCATCATCTTATTGTTTAGTAGAAGGGGATTCAGATGCTGTTCCCTCAAACTTAAGATCCTTAGACTCTTCATGTTCAGACTCTTCAGATTCAGCATGTTCAGACTCATGCTGCTCATGTTTAGAATGTTCATATGCCTCCTGCTTAGAAACAGTTGTTGTTTCAGTGTGCTCACTATCCTTCACCTCAACTGGTGGGGGTGGTGAAGGTTGGTTAGGTCTTTGCTTCTTTTTTTGCTTCCTGAGCATAGGTTCTTCCTCTTCCTAATCAAACTCCTCATCGATGAGCTTCTGGCGTACATTTTTCTGTTGGTCCTTCTTTGTAAGCATGGGTATCTTTCCTTTATGTGTAATTATAGGGTTTCTGTAGAACTAGAAAAACCATTAGTCAATCCTCAAGAGCCTAAACACAAACACATTAATCATTTAAGCTTCACATCCTTTGAAAAGGCTCATTCATGCTTCAGGTTCCAGGTGTGATGACATTTCTTGATAAGCCATCATGACTGTGATAGCTTATCACAATTGTCATCAACCTTAAAAATAACCTGCAAAACTTTATCAACTTCTGATGACATTTCTGATAAGACATCACAAATGTGATAGCCTATCACAAATGTCATCAACTCTAAATAGAACTTACTTCATTCTTAGTAGCCTTTGACAACATTTATGATAAGCCATTAAAGTTGTGATAGATTATCATGAATGTCGTCATCTCTTATTATAACCCCACTTTTGATTTTAACTCAATTTTTGGTCCCATTATTTCTCAAAATCCACTTGAGTTCTGATTTATGAGTTGAATTTTAAGCCTTAGGCTTGCACAACAAACCCTAGTTCTGAATTGCATCCCCTTTTCCAGTTGAACTTGGTTCAAGTCTCTTGGGAACTTGGGTTGTCATCAATCTATCCCTTACCACATGAAAAGAAAATTCAAATTTAGAGCATACCTGATGGGAGCCTTCAATGTGATTACACACACAAGAGGAAGTAGGAAGAAATTCTAGATTTTAATTGCAAACCCACACACAAGGAAACTTGATTTTTGTT
This sequence comes from Capsicum pubescens, assembly GCA_030864215.1. Classification (NCBI taxonomy): domain Eukaryota; kingdom Viridiplantae; phylum Streptophyta; class Magnoliopsida; order Solanales; family Solanaceae; genus Capsicum; species Capsicum pubescens. The sequence continues at coordinate 117,753,144 of CM061546.1, forward strand.
TTACTTGGAATTTTTTTTGAATAAGAAAATAAAATACTCTAAATATTGAAGGGAACTAACTTAAAAGGAGTAAAAACAAGTGGGAAGGTGGAAAGGTTAGGTTGGGCCCGGGTCGGATCTTTATAATTGGCCCAAATTTGGTTGTTAAGTTACTTTTTGACGACATCTTACTATGTCTTGTCATAGGTGTGACGATCCATCACGAATGTCGTCAGACTTAACAGAACTTCAATTCAAAATTGGCCTCTCTAACGATAATTCTGATAACTTATCACAATTTTGATGGCTTATCATAAATGCCGTCAGGACCTTTTCTGCTAATTTCATTAGTTTTCCACCTTCTGTGAACTAAATCCTAACTACAAAATAAACACTTTACTGGAATATAAAATTTTGGGTTGCCTCCCAATAGCGCCTGATTTACTGTTGCGGCACGATGTGGTTACCTTGACTACTCAGACTTCGCCAAGACCACCTGTTGATACCCCTTTATCATCTTCATAGAATACATCAGCGATTGAGAAAACACCCATCTCTTTTTGATGAGTCATGGATGAGTGTATCTCAAAGCATGCTTCTTTATCATTTATCCTGAACTTCAGCTCATTTAGCTCCATGTCTATGATCACTCTCCCGGTTACAAGGAATGTTCTACCCAAGATGATGGGAACCTTAAAGTCCACCTCGTAATCTAGGACAACAAAATTAGCAGGCAAAATAAAATCGTCTACCTTTACTAAAACATTGTGTAATATGCCCACAGGCTGCTTCACAGACCTATCTGCCATCACCAACCGCATATTTGTTGGGGTAGGATTCCCCAAACCCAGTTTCTTGTACACAGCAAGTGGCATTACGTTTATAATGGTTCCCAGATCGTATAATACTTTAGTGAATTTCAGGGAACCAATAGTACATGGAATGGTAAACGCTCTCGAATTTGCCTTTTCTGCCCTAAAGACCTTGTAGAGATAGTGCCACAATGGAGAAGATTGTCATTCGGCTCATGGATAACCTTCCATTTCTTGGTCACAAGGTCCTTCATGAACTTTGTATATCCTGGCATTTGCTTAAGTACCTCAACCAAAGGCACATTTATTGCCAATTGCTTGAGCGTTGCCAGGAATTTGCTGAATTTTGCATCCTCAACCTTCTTCTTCAATCGTTGAGAAAAGGGAGGTGGTGGTCTTGGGATAGTTTTCAACACTATATCCTCTTACTTTTCTCTTTCCTTCTCTGAAACATTAAAAGAACTATCCATCTTCTTCGACTCCATTGGATTACTTTCTTTGGATTCATCAACGACTACCTCACCATCTACAGATTTGCCCACAGAAGGGCCATGCAATATCTTACCAATCCTAGTAGTAATCACAATACATGAGCCATCATTCCGCAGATTATGAACTGTATCACTTGGTAACATTTCTCTCTTTCTCTGGTTAAATGCAGCAGAAAGTTAGCTCATCTACTTCTCCAACTATTTGATGGCACTAGAGAGTGAGTGCACCAACTGACTGATGGATGTCAGATCGGTCTTTATGGTAGTTACACAAGAGTTGGTGGCCTCAACTCCCTTCAAAATTTTCTCCATCATGTCCTCCATGGACATCTTTCCAGAGCTAGTTGCAGCAGATTCCTGATTTTCAGGAGGAACATATAAACCACTCCTGTCATTATTGCTTATCCAGTTTCCTTGCTCCCTATATTTGTAACCAGGCTTGTCATAAACGTTCCGACCTTGATTCCCTTGGCTATTGCCTCGGAAACCCCCTTGATTATTAACATAATTCGCCTCTTCTTCAGGCTCCACATCCACTCGGTCTTGAGATGTTACTACTTTCACTTTCTCAGTCTTCCCTAATAATAAGTTCTTGGTGAAAAAGTCCATCTGAGTCTTTAGATGGGATATGTCTTTATCCCACTCCTCATCTCTCCTGCATTGTTCAATAGATATACCAACAGAAATAGTGGGGCTTGCTACCACAGACTCCCTGGTATGCCAAGACCGACTCTTTTTGGTCATCCTATTTAGCATATCTCAGGCATCTTGAAAAGACAGATCAACAAACGAACCACTAGCAACATTATCTACAATCGACTTTGTTACAGTGTTGAGGGCCCTAGATAAAGTCTCCATCAAGTGTAGGTCTTTCATATTGTAGTTCGGACACTGTGTTAGCTTTTTCTTAAATCTCTCCCAAGTCTCATGCAAAGCTTCAGTAGGAAGCTATCTAAAATTACTGATTTTGTCCCTTAACTATACCCTCCTGGAGGGTGGAAAAAAGCATTCTAGGAATGTTTTTTTCAATTGCCTCTAGTGGGTGATAGAATTAGGCATAAACTTATTGAACCACAATGTTGCCTCCCCAGGAAGAGACAATGGGAACAACCTCAACTGGATAGCATTCTAGTCCACTTCTTGGTTATTAAAATATTTGCAAATGGTGACAAAATTCACCAGATGCAGGTTCGGATCATCCCCAGGAAGGCCTTAAAATAACCCTTTCAGATTAATGAGTTGGATCATAGTACTCATAATGTTGAACTTGGCTCTAGGTGCCAATGGTGAAGGAATAATTGCACCTGTCATAACTGCCTCATCTATGACATCATCATCGTCATTCAGATCATACTGGACCAGCTGGTACCTTTGTCTTCTTTGGAATGGACGGTTCTGGTTAACATTACGTGGCACTTGTACATCTATTTGCTTTGTACGTCTTGGGTTACCAAGGTTCAATAACACCTCATCCCCCAAATCATCGTCCTCAGGGTTTGGATATTGTACATGTTGGCCGACATTTTGCACATTCACCTGAGCTCTAGCTAAGGCTACCAGTCTGTCATCCTCTTGCTGTTCTGCCATTCTTCCTATTCGTTGCAGTTTTGGATTTAGTGGTAATAATATTTCTCCAGAACTTCTGGTGCTTGGCATACACTATAAAATCCTGTGAATAAACAAAAACAACAAATAAATGTAAAACTAGGAAACTTAACTAACAGTCAGTTAGCGTATACAAACTTTAGCTTACAACCGTATTCCCCGGCAACGACGACATTTTTGATAACGCTCAAATTACACTCTTGAATGGGTGTAAGCGATCATTGTTAATATAAAACCTAACTAGGTTTGTGTTGAATCCCATAGGGAATATGGTGTGAACTCAAGTTGTTTGCGATTTAATCGACTGATAGTTTAATGTTTCCTGAAATGAGGGGTTTAGGCTTAACAAGTTGTTGTTTGTCACTTTACTTTCGGTGTTTGTGAAATAACCAGAATTATGTTTACTAGGGCTTCTGGTACATGACAGATGCTAGAAGTGGTTCAAGATACTCACGGTGGGAATGAGAACAAGCTATCTTTATTGATGTTATGCTTAAATGTATCTCGAACTACTTAAGCGTTTAATTCCCTAATCCTCTCGAACTTAGGGAGTTTCTATTTACTGCCCAGATTTTACCTCAGGTTAACCAACCTTGTTACAACACTGATTATTAAACAAAGTATTTTCGAGTCCCTGTTGATAATTCACTTCCTACTATATTTGATTTCTTTCTCAAGAAAATCAAAGCAGGTGTGTCTACTGCTTGCAACCAACAAATGTTAATTAATACTTCAGAATTATCAAGAAATCCTACCACCTTTTGAATCTTGAATACTTAGCACCTCATCAAGACCTAACCCTAGATCCTATAACTCAGGTTAATGGAGTTTAGCCACTCATGATGTAATGAACGAAACACATAATTGAATTCATGATTTGAAAGATAAACTTATAGAGATGAATAATAACTAGTGAATCATAGATTAGATCACAAAGGAAAAATCCCAAAATACTGATAATAATCTCTCAAAAAAAATAGTTGTGATGTTAAAGTCAAGAAGTAAAGAGAAAAAATATCAAAATATGCTTTCCCAAACTCAAGGTGTTGACCTTGTGTGGAATAATAATAATAATAACAATAATAGTTCCTAGAAAACCCTAAAACAAAGCTTTAAATAGTTTATCCTAAATAAGGAAACAAAATCAAGGTTATAGCTTTTTCTCGGAATAGACGATGACTATTGGTGATGCTTTATCAGTATCCTGACGACTTATCAAGAATGTCGTCAGGTCTTCTTCAAATATTCCCTAGTCCTATCTTAGGTTGATGGAAACTTCTGACGTCTTATCAGGACTGTGACGACTTATCAGAAATGTCATCACACTTTTGCTCCAATTCTCATATCTTGCCTAAGTCTAACGACATTCCTGTTGACTTATCACCATTATGATGGCCTATCAGAAAATGTCGTCGATTTTACCAGATGGAACTCATTCCCTATTTAAGGCTAACGACAAAGGCTAATGACAAACTTGATAACTTATCAGACCCTTGACGGCTTATCGCAAAATGTCATCACAACTTCTACTTTAGGCCAATTCTCTATCTACTGATGACGACCCACATGATAGCTTATCACAGGGCTAACGACTTATCACAAATGTCGTTATCCACACTTGTCTTCAGATTTCTTCAAATTTCAACTTCTTTTCTTCATTTCATGTTGGTTCTCTATCATATCAGCTTAAACTACAAAATCAAACATAAACTAATCAAAAATAACTAAAGTTGCTTAAGACCTTGCAATTATTTAGAGTTAAAAGCCTCAAATGTGTTAGCATATGCTCACACATCAGAGAGTACATGATTCCTTATCATATTCCTGAACATGAGCTATGATCATGAAGCTGGACATAAATTATGAGTATGTATCGGAATGACTGAAGTAAAGTGTTGAAATAAGAATAGGTTGAATATCATTCTTTCTCACTGCCAATTCCATAACTTACTGGCACATCTATTATCATCTGAAAACTTGACTTGGTTACTCGTTCCATCATCTCCACCTTAGATTTAAGCCACTACTCTAAGTCTATGAACCACTATATAGACTCTGGTATAAACTGAAATTACTTTACTCTAGAGTCGGGGATATAACAATACACATAAAACTAAACTTACCCTGTAAGACGGTATCTTCATGTATAATAACCAATGCTAATACCTACTTCTAATAGTCAACCTTTAGGTTTCTATATCCCCAAAAGTTATCATATAACAGCTTAAACATTCACCAACTCAGATTCTTCTAACACTAAACATGGATATCTCCAAACCTTTGTCGGACCATACCACTTTTGGCATAGTCTACCAGCATCACGACTCCAAACTTATATCTCTTTACTATGATAATCAAGATCATATCAACAGTCTTAACATTATCTATCAAAACTCCTTAACTTGGCTATTTAGAACACCATATACCATTTAACTAGTCTTTCTCCATCTAGCAACTCAACGGAACCACTAGCCACACACAACATGTAATAGCCTTAGAAAAATACTGCAACCTTATATCACCTTGGCATACTTCTACATCATACATACAACATCATACTTCATTACGAACCAAATAAACTTAAGCTCTTGCATGCACTGTTCAAGTATATTAGATCGCTTCCATAAAACTAGTATCATTAAATAAGAAATAATCACAACTACCTTCATGACATCACTGCTACGCCTCAAAATCTACTACATACCTTCTCACAAGTTGTACTAGTCTACAACTACCAAGGAAAAGAAAGTCAAGGGGGTAGAGTCACATAATAGACATGGTCAACCTTAATCTTATATTATAACACCATACAATCTTATCTACTTATACGACTTTCTCACATCACACTTACTTACCCAAGCGTACATTTAGACTACCTTCAAATTCCACAAACAACCTTGTGTCTATAATTATAACTTACTGGCTAATATAGCCATTTTCATACTTCGAGCAAAGAACAACTCGCCTTAGCTAATTACTCCTTCTCTACCTTCTACTAAACTAGCATACAGGGACATATCACTTTAATACCAAATCAATCTCATGCTAAAAGATTCGGGTATACATACATTTAATAAATCGCCCTTACCACTTTTCCTGCCATTACGCCTCTAAACCCCCAGTTCCATCTAACACAAGAACCAACAAAATGGATAATAAGTTGTTGGTGAATCGATATAGGTCTCACACGGCTTCACTAGACTTTGAGCTTCAACAACACAATGATAACAAGATTACAAAAGACAGAAACTTGACACACAATAATCAATGATCTAAGGATACATATCTTACTCTGTACAAATAAAAAAAATCTGAGTCAAACACTTCCCCCCACAGACTACCATACAATCCACACATACTACTAGCTACCCCATTAGTTTATCACTAAAAGGGGTAAATCATCCTCAAGCATCGGTTATTCAACTAAAATATTTATTTACACAAAAGTCACCCTCACTCTGACTTCTAACTTTGTGACTTCACATCACAAACTTCTTGGTCCAACATCACTACCAATCGGTCATGACACCGACACTTAACTTATACTACTACACGGGTGGAAATATAGTTCCAATATTTTGCTATATATCATCCCCCTTAAGCGTGACGTCAACAACATAAATTCTGAAAAGGACTGAATACACTCAATATCGCAGGCTGAAAAGCATGATTTCATCAGAATCAAAGTTCACACTAGAATCAATACACTGAGGAACTAAAGGACTCTTCACAAGTCCTTGCACAATTTCAAAATCTTATATGGCTCAATCAGAAAGAACCATGTCATTTAGACTCTAAAATTCTGTACTTGAATCACCCCAATAATAAGACATGTCTGAGAACATCAGAGTAAGGAAAGAATTGTGATGACTGTTACTTTCGTATGGGTGACTCCATAGCATGAATTAGAGTATGAAAGAGGAACATTCTGACTCTATTGTATGAACTAGAACATAAAGAAAGAGAGACATTCCTAAACGCCTTGTAGCCTCCTGCTTATAAGTGTGGCACGCTACACAGCCATAAACAAGACTCTACCCAATGCAATTTCACAAACACCCTGGGACCATGAACCATACTCTGATACCAAGTTTGTCACGGCCCGAACTGAGGCTCTAGCCGTGACAAGCATCCCGAACCATGACGGCCCGGACACCCTTATAAATTAAAATCATATACACCATTCATACATAAACAAGGAAATATGGAAATTATAGCAAGGCGGAATCATGGTCATAAATCTGATATGAATTTAGCATTTAAGAACGAAATCCAAAACTAACTAGCAATATCAGCAAATCGTCAGCGAAATTTCTACTACATGATCACTAACACAATCTGAAAACTGGGACAAGGCCCTTAGTAGACCAAAACCATATCTAATAATAGTTGTTTAAAAGTAAATAGGCCTTTTGGAATAAAGAAGGCTCACCAACTGGACACTGCAACTTTGTCTGATAAAGTCTATTACTTTTTTGGAACCCTAGACTATGCCTCAGAACCTGGGGAGAGGAGAGGGGGTCAATATAGATGTACTGGTATGCAAAGTAATCCAAAATAAAACTTTTATATAAGTAAAATAGTGGAGAGCAATTTTTTAAAACATTATGCATAAACAGTTCTCAAAACACATGGATACTTTCTGAAAATCATAAGTCATTCTTGTTAATGCACAATCTGTTTTTTGTATTACTTCTGAGTTAGGTGGTACGCCCCTACAATTCTAAAATCCCACGGGTTGTATGGAATTCACCATTGACTCGGCGGGGAAGCTCCCAACCCGAGTGTGCCACAAGGGTTGGAGTTTCTATTTTTGATATGCCACATGGCACTAGGCCAGCGTAATATAATATACTCGGATCGGCAAATCATGGTTTCAGGCAATAAGTTGTCTGAACTCATGCCTCCTTAGGGGAACCACCTAACGTTTCTTTATGCCCAGTTTTAACCACTTCTAAACATATATCATTCTAAATCTTAAAATCTGAAAGTCTAATTTCAAACATGCATTCTATTCTATTCTGAATTATTATGGCATAATCTGAATTGGTGTCGTCACACCAAGACTTGCAAGTCCTATTTCTAATGCCATAGTACAATAAGCATGATCTTTCATTAAAACATAGTTCAGACCACCCAAACATGCAAATAATAAGAGATTTCATGTTCTGAAGCATAAATCAAAACTACGCGAGAATCCTTTAAACATATGGTGGTCATGTACTTTTAAAAAAATCATTCAGTCTTTCATTATAAGAATATTTTCAACATTTATCAACACAACTACTCGCTCTTTGAAATCCAAATCTTAATCCAATCATAACACAATTCAAGACATTTTAAACCATGTTTTTCAAGGATTCATTCAAAACATCTATAACATATGATAAGTAAAGGAAAATCAAAACAAGAGAGGGATTTTACATAAGTCATGCTCTCAATTAAATCATCAACCTTAAAACACAAGCATACATATGTATACAATTTCGAATCAATGTGGGGGAAGGTCAAAAGACCAAAACAATACCATCAAGATTTCTAAAACATGAATGTATTCATAAATCTGAAAACTCCTTTCTTAAAATCATGATTTCTATGCCCATGAGATTTTAGGAAAACCCCACATACCTCGATTATGAAGAATAATGTTTGATCCTTGAAGCCTATGATTTGGGTATTCCAAATCTTTGATTAATTTCAAAAACCCACGGTTGAATCTTGAGTTTCTTGAAGGAGAAACATATGAACTAGGGTTTTTGTTTTGAGGGAAATCTTTAGAATGTCGTATATTATGCTTGTAGAAGTCTTAAATCTCCTGTTTGGACGTTTTAAGAGACTTGGTAAAAGTCCAAACTATCCTTGTTAACTTCTGAATGAAATTGGTAAAATTTAACTTGGAAACTCGATCTTATGGGCCACCGCGACACACCACTATCGCGGTGGATCACTAGAAATTGGAGAATAGGAATTTGGCCTACTCCGCGATGCGCCACCATCACGGAGTCTCACTAGAAATTGACCATCATCATTTAAACCCTCTCCGTGACACACTAAGGACATGAATGATGGTGTTTTACGACTAGGACTTAAATTAACCAGAACTCCTTCACCGAGTGTCCATTTTGGATGAATCTTATATCGATGGAAAACTCAATCAATTCCCCACACCACTAAAATGATTAACATGCTATATTTGCATAGGATTTATTTCTTTTGGATCATCTACGCATAGAAATAAGTGATTTCATTCTAGCCCGAAATGGGGGTGTTACACTTACACACTTAACAACCAAATTGTACAAGAAAAACAAATGCTCTTAACTAAATTCTAATACAACACATTTTAGGTTTCCTCCCACTAGCGCCTGATTTAATGTCACAGCATGACTCAGTTTACTTTATTACTCAGACTTCATCAAGATAAACTATACTTAACTATTTTACCAAATCCATCAGACCAATGTACTACTTGACTCACTGCCCATTCACTATAAAAACACTCCCATCTTTATTATCCAACTCAACTACTCCAAATGAGTAAACTTGAGAAATTTTGAAAGGCGTAGACCATTTTGATTTCAGCTTACCAGGAAAAAACTTCATTCTCGAGTTGAATAACAACACCCAATCACCAATCTGAAAGCCCTTCTTCTCAATTCTACGGTCGTGATATTTATTCATTCTTTCTTTGTATTAATCAGCTCTTTCATATGCACCATGGAGAAACTCATCTATCTGATTAAGCTACTCTAATCTCAAGTTCGCTGCCTTCTTTCAATCCATGTTCAACATTTTGAGCGCCCTCAAAGTTTTGTGTTCAAGATCAATTGGAAGATGACACACTTTTTCAAAAATAAGCTGATATGGTGACATCCCTATGGACGTTTTGAAAACAGTTCGGTATGCCTAAAGAGCATCATCAACCTTTCATGACCATTCACTTCTATTTTTATTCACAATCTTTGCCAAGATCTCCTTGATTTTTTTATTTTGAAACTCCACTTTTCCACTTGTTTGTGGGTGATATGGAGTAGCTATTTTGTATTATTTCACACCGTACTTTAGTAGGGTATCCTAAAAAATCTTGTTACAGAAGTGTGATGCTTCATTACTTATGATCGTTTGTGGTACTCCAAATTATGAGAAAATTTTCTTCTTAAAAAATGCTACTCCTCCTCCTCTTCCTTCATCATCTACTAAGGAAACAACTTCGACCCACTTGGACACGTAGTCCATAACAACAAAGATGTATTTGTGGTGATAGAAACTTACAAACTGACCCATAAAGTCTATGCCCCGCACATCGAATAATTGTACCTCTAATATCTTTGTCATTGGCATCTTGTGATGTTTGGAGATTAAATTTTTCCTTTGACATTGATCATATTTTTTAACAAATTCACAAACATCCTTATATAGTGATGGACAATAATAACCACTTTGAAAAACCTTCCTAGTAGTGTGGTCACCTTCATGGTGTCCCCCAACTGGGGAAGCATGGCAAGCCTCTAAAATTCTGTGCATATCAACCTCTAGTATGCACCTTCTAATGATATTGTCTGCATAATGTCTGAACATTTAGGTCTCATCCAAGAAATACCTCGTAGCATTATGGAGAAACTTTTTCTTCGGATGGTTTGACAGGTTATCTAGAATGATGTCGCTAACAATAAAATTCAAAAAATCGGCTTATCACGGTATCAAGATAAGAGCAACAACTAAAATATGACCATTCGAAAAAGAATCATCAATCTCCATCTTTTCCATAGAGGGATGGTCATTGTCTAACCTTGATAAGTGGTCCGCTACCTGATTTTCACAGCCCTTTTGGTCTTTGACTTCGAATTCAAACTCCTATTAAAACAACACCCATCTGATAAGTCTCAGTTTGGAAACTTTCTTTGCCATTAAGGATCTTAGGGTTGCATAGTCAATGTGTACCACTACTTTGGTATCCAATAGATAATCTTGAAACTTTTCAAATGCATACACTACAACTAAGAGTTCTTGTTCTATGATAGTGATGTTTTTCTATGCCCCATTTAATGCCTTACTAGAATAATAATGGGAATAAATAACTTCTATTTCTTCTACCCCAGAACATCCCCAAGCGGTACTCCACTTGCATCATACATTATTTCAAACGGCTTAGACCAATCTGGAGCAATAATGAAAGGTGCAACAACTAACTTCTCTTTAAGGCATTGGAATGCCTTCATGCAATTATCATCAAATTCAAACTTGCTCTCCTTTTCTAATAACTTACAAAGTAGGTTTGCATTATTGGAAAAATCTTTGATGAACCTTTGGTAGAACCTAGCATGGACAATAAAACAACGAACTCCTTTAACTGAGATAGGAGAAGGTAGCTTTTCAATAACTTTGATTTTTGCTTTATCAACATCAATCCCTTTTGCTGAGATTTTATGTCTTAACACCCATGAAGTGGAACTTCTCCCAATATAGGACTAGGTTAAATTCTTTATATCACTGCAAGGCATTCTCCAAATTCACAAAACACAAATTGAAGGAATCACCTACCATAGAAAAGTCATCCATGGACACTTCAAAAGTGTCCTCCACCATATCTGAAAAGATCGACATCATACACCTTTGGAACGTAGCTGGTGCATTATATAATCTGAATGACATTGGTTTGACTACAAAAGTTCCATAGGGATATGTGAAAGTTGTTTTCTCTTGATCCTCAATAGCTATTAATATTTGATTGTATCCTTGGTAACCATCGAGGAAATAGTACCAACTCCTTCATGTCAACCAATCAAGCATTTGGTCCATGAAGGTCATTGGAAAATAATCTTTCAACGTCTAGGAATTTAACTTCATGTAATCCATATAGACTCACCAACTAGTCATCGGTCTGAGTAGAATCAACTCATTTATCTTATTTGCTACAAATGTCATGCCTCCTTTATTTGGCATACACTGCACAGGGCTTACGTACTTACTATCAGAGATTAGGTAAACTACCCCAACATCAATCCACGTTATGATCTCCTTCTTAACTATTTCTTGCATTGGTGGGTTCAATCTGTACTGATATTTAATCATATGAGTGCATTCTTCTTCCACCTAGATCTTCTATATGAAAATACTAGGTGGAATGCCTCTGATGTCGGCAATTGTCCACCCAATAGCTCGCTTACAGTGCCTAAGTACAGAAATAAGAGCCTCAACCTAATGCTCCCCCAAATCTGCCAGAATAATAACTGGTAAAGTGTTTCCATCACCTAGAAACACATACTGCAAATGGCCTGGCAACTTCTTAAGTTCCAACACTGGTGGTTCTTCAATCGAAGGGTTAGCAGGTGGTGTTCGATGATTTTTTAAGTCCAAATCTAGCTTCTTGGGAGAATAAGAGTTTGATCCCATACCGATGAATTCACATACAGTCTCATTATACTCATCAATTCCTTTACTGTTAAAGTTCATTAATACTGCCACTAGAGTTTACACCATAAATCTTTTTAAAATTGACACCTCTTGATCATCTTCATAGAATACATCAATAACTTAAACAACACTCATCTCCTTCTATTTCTTCATAGATTGGCACATATCAAAGCTAACCTCTTCATTATTGAGCTTGAATTTTAGCTCATTGAACAACAAATCAATTAGTACTCTCCCGATTGATAAGAACGGTCTACCCAAGATTATGGGTACTTTAAAATCCACATCACAATGAAGAATCACAAAGTACACTAGAAATATAACGCTAGCAACTTTAACCAGAACATCATACATAATTCCCACAAATTTTTTTCACCGACCTGTCAACCATCAGAAGTCGCATATTAGTAGGCGTAGGATCTCTCAAACTAAATTATTTGTAAACCGCCAACGACATGAGGTTAATTCTTTCTCCAAGGTTGCAAAGGGATTTCACAAAGTTAAATGATATGATAGTACAAGGGTTAGTGAATGTACCTGGATCATCTTTCTTCTGCACTAGTGATCTTGTAGCAATAACTCTATAATGATGAAGAGTATCTGCCGGTTCATAGCTCACGGTTCTCTTCTTTGTCATAAGGTATTTCATAAACTTAGAATATCTTGGTATCTACTCTATTTCCTCAACTAAAGGAACATTCACTATCAACTTCCTCAACATAGCTGATCTAAGGTTGTTTTATACACTTCAATATCATTATTCTAGCTTATTTTGCCTTGTTTTGAGAGCAATTTGTGTGCTTTATGTTTTAATATGATATAGATAAGCATTTAAGTGTACAAGTATGTGATTACAATGTTCAAAGTGTTTTTCAAACAAGTTTGTACTTAATTGAGTCATTTAGAGTTCAACCTGAAAAACAAGTTTTACTAGCTTGAGTTAGGTGTGTGACTAGTTGGCTTCGTTGGATTATAATATGTTTAATTTATTCCAAATGTTTTTAAAGGTGTAATTATATGTGGAATAACTTGTTTTTAATGTACAAAACTTAATTTAATTAAGTCAAGAGTCCGAATAATAAGTGGAAAATCATTGCGAATTTTGCCTTATCTTAGATCTTATTTTGATTCATCGTTAAGAATATTGTGTTGTTTTGATCTTTAATATGAGGTGTGTGATATTGTAGAAGGCTTTGTGAGCTAATTATGGTGATATATTGATGATTTAAAGGCTGGAAATTCAATGGAAATACACTACAAAAGGCATGGGCAAAGAATAGGATGTTCAACACTTAACCAAAATTTTAAAAGCAATTTCTAGTAAGTCAATGCGAACTCGATGCGTCGCGTCGAATCTGACAGTCCTGCGACACGATCATTGACACATAAAATTACCTAATCCCAAAATAAGTGGGATTAGCATATAATGCGTACATATTTGCTGGGACAAGTTTGAAGTGATATTAGACGATTATTGGACACCTGGGACGGTGAAGCGGTGGTGGAGAATTCTTGGACAGCTGGGCATTAATTTTAGAGCTGTTGCACACGTTAATCTTATGTTTTTTTATTCTTTAATTAACTTTTAATTTATCATAGCATGTATTCAATTATTTGGATTGTGATTATAAATATTATCGACTCAAAACCCTCTTTCTGAGGTTAAATTCAAGAACATGATTACTATTGTTTTGGATTAATTTTGTTGGATTTGCTTATCATATTTGGTTGTTTTCTTATTCTTGTTTTAATTATTTTAGGGATTGATCACTCGTAAAATACATATATTGTCGACCTTTTAATCTCAGGAGAGGGAATAGGGAGATAGAACATGGGAATAAACAAAGTTTGAGTTTTTATTCTTTTATAAAATAAAGAATTTAACTTAGAGTCTAGGACAATAATGTACTTAAATACCTTACTTTATTCAAATGTAGGATGATAGCTTTAATTCACTTAATTTTATTATTATATCCTCGCTCAACAGTGTAGTTGTAATGTGCATATTAGGTAAATGATTAGGGGTTGGGAAACCATGATCATGTAATTAACCCTACGAATCAACAACCAAGATAAGAAAGTTAACGAATGAAATTCAATAACATAGTATGATTGTTCGAAGTACTTTAACCTTGGGTTTTTCTCCATTGATTGTTCCAGTATTTTATTTTCAGTGTTGTTTACTTTAATTTCAGTTACAATTTTCAAACTCTCTTTTTGGTCACTCTTGCACTAAGTTAATCTAAACTGTGAACTAGAATAGAATCATTGTTAAATTAAGATTAACAAGGATCCACAAGTCCACCTGTAAAATTTCATTGAGCTTACTGATATATTTATTCCGACTGAGGTGAGTACTGATTATATGAGGCTGACACTTTTTCAATATTCACTTTTGGTGGAAGATAATAGATGGTTGAGTGCAAAGCCAGCGAATTGAATCACATCATGGGATGACTTAGCTAGAAAGTTCCCCATCAGATTCTTTCCATCAGGCAAAACCAAGAGACTTCATAGTGAGATCGTGAGCTTCAAACAAAAGACTGATGAAAATCTCTATCATGCTTGGGAATGCTTCAAGGCTCTTCTTCGGAATTATCCACACCACCAACAGTCCAATGAGGTAATTGCTCACACTTTTGTAGAAGTAGTTGATCATAATACAAAGATCTTGTTAGATTCAGCCGCAGGTGGTCAAGTATTGAAGATGACTTATGATGAGCTGTACACATTGTTGAACCGCATAGCACAGGGAAATCCAGAGTAGCATTCAGATTCTAGAGCTGCCACGAAAAGAATTACGGATTTTATTGGAGGTGGACCAATTCATGGCTTTATCAGCTCAGGTTACACCATTGTAGAATATGAAAAACACTCAGTTCAGTAGCTTAAAATTGGGAGCTCCACAACCTACATCCACAGTCAATGCCATCCAACAAGATGTAGGTTGGTGTGAAGTTTGTGGTAATAGTGGCCATTCAGCGACCATATGTGCTTCAAATCCAGAATCTGTGATGTATGTGGGCAATGCACAAAGACCAAATTTAGGTAATGCCTACAACATGAAGTGGCAAAATCAGCCTTGGAATGCACAACAACAGCAAATTCCATAGCCACAGGCCCAAATTAATCATTCAATAAACAATATAGAGGAGATGTTGAAGTAACTTTTAGCTAATCAAGCACAGTTGACTGCAGACATGAAAAATCAGCAAGCGGCCACAAGGAGTTTTAAGTTGTAGTTGGGGAAATTATAGCAAGCAATGAATACTAGACCTTAAGGTGGTTTGCCAGCTGATATAGAAAATCCAAAGCAAGTTATGGAAATCACCTTAAGAAGTGGTAAAGAGCTTCAAGGAGAACCTCTCAAGGCAACAAAAGAGGTAGTTAATGATGTGGTGACCCAATAGGCAAATGACAGAGTTGCTAAAAATTTAAGGAAGTTTGAGTACATGAAAAAAAAAGTTGTTGTAGAAGAATTAAAGAAGATTCCGCCACTACCCTTCCCACAGAAACACATGAAAGTGAAGGAGAATTCCATGTTCAGAAAGTTCTTTGACACATTCAAAGGACTTCACATTAACTTACCTTTGTTAGATATTTTATAGAGTATGCCCAAGTACGCAGAGTACTTGAGGGATGTGGTTGCGAATAAGGTGAAATTGCAGGATGTGGGGGAAATAACACTCACTGAAGAGTGTAGTGCTGTAATGACACAGAAAATCCCCAAAGAATTGAGAGATCTAGGGAAGTTTGATCTCCCTATACAAATTGGGAGTAAAGTGGTCCACACACTGAGTGACTTAGGGGAGAGCATTAATGTGATACCCCTATCGCTATTTAAAACATTGGGCTTGGGAGATCCTAGATCAACCACCATGGTTTTGCAGCTTGCAGACGGGTCCATAACATATTCGGAAGGAGTGATAGAGGATGTCTTCATAAAGTTTGGTAAATTCATTATACCTGCTGAATGTTTTGTTCTTGATTTTGAGGTAGAAAAATAGGTACCAATTATCTTGGGGCATTCAATCTTAGCAACTGGAGGAGCTTTAATTGATGTTAGAGAAGGCACACTCAAAATGAGGGTAGAGGATGAAGAAGTGGTATTTGATTTTTACAAAACTCCAAATATAACGTCCCAATATAAATTGTGTATGATCAATGTAATTGAAGGGGACAAGTATGGGGTGTTTATTACACTAAAGTCCTCTTTAGACTACTTAATTGAGCAGCCTAAGTTTATACCGCCTAATCCTGATTTGATATTAATTGATGAGCCTGAAAAGGCTAAAGTTGAAAAACCTATTGTTCTTGAAATTTTGCACCCAAATGGGGTGAAAAAAATAAAAAAAATGGCTCCCAAAGGGGAGTAAAAAGATAAAGAAATATGGTTGATTTGAGCTGGGTCATGCCATGACACTAAAGCAGGTGCTGTTTGGGAGGCAACCAAAGTTAAGTAGGTATGTTTTCTTTTTAGTTTTTAGTTTTTTTTTCACGTAGTTTTTATTTTTGATTGAGTCACAGATTGATGAAAAATCTGAGTACCGAAAACCTGACCTAAGAAGCATGACAAAAACTTAGTGTAGGGTCCTAAGGATCTCATTTATGAGTAAAGATGCTACTAGCTAGGCCTAGAGGCCTCATGGAGTAGTTCTATCTCTTGCTTTTAAATTCACTTTGGGGACAAATGAAGTTTTTAAGTTTGGGGTGGAGAAATTCCTAAAAATTGACTTAATTTAAAAAAATTTGGTGTAAGATATTCTTGTTTGTGCTACTTTTGATTATATGGTGTAAGTGTTTTGTTTGATAAAATCTTGTGGAAGGAGTGAATTGCTACTTTTGAAACTCTTAGGCTTAAGTTTTTGACTCTTGTACTTTTTGTCTTAAATATGAATTCACGCTATTGTTTGGTTAGGAGTTTATGATGATCCTATTGAGTTGAGCATGTGCCATGTGCGTGTGAGATTTTTGTATATTCCTTGTTGCATGTGATGTCTAGAACTTGTATCGTGTGTGTTCAAAACGAAATAAAGAGTGTGCGTTTAGGAGATGATTTTGGCATTTCTTTGATAGCCTAGTTTTACCTTGTTTTTTACCTACCCTTGTGCATTATCCTAGTAATCCTCTATTGAGCCTTTAGCCTTTTCTTTGGTAGCCTCATAAGTAACCTAATCCCTTTCTTTGATAAACCATAATTTGATCCAAAAATCTCCTAGGTGCTTTAATTAAAAAATAGTGAGTTAAGGAGTTTGAGAAATTGAAGAAGAAAAAGGTGAAATTGACGCCCCAAGGTAATAGTTATTGGTGTTTATATTTGATTTATGGTCGTTGGGAGTGATATAAATAGTGTTAGAAATATTCCCATGATTGTTGAAAATGAGAAAAATTAAATCTTAAAGGAATAAGCAATACAACCACAATGTGTTTGTGAAAATGCTTAAAAGAAATAGGGCAAATTATAAGAATGGGGTAGACAAAAATGGTGTAAATTGGTTGTTAGGGATTGTTTTTGAATGTATAATGTAGTGTATTAAAGCGCTTAGTCACTATTCCCAAATAGTTCCGACCCATCCCTTAGCCTACATTACAACCTGAAAAAGACCTAATTGATCCTAAGTTCATCATTCTGATATTAGTGGAGCATTAACTCAGGGAAAACCTATGGTTCATTATGTGTAACTTGTAAAGTCTTTGTGAGAGAGCATAATTTGATTCTTGTACCCATTGTTATAAATTGCATTATTGTGAGTGTTTATGGGTTACTCTCTTGTTGTGGGGCACATGTTTGATAAATGTGGCTGATTTTTATGATGTCCTTGATTGAATAATAAGCATGAGTTTTCCACTTAGGTGAGTCAATTCGTGAGGCTAGGATGTTTTAGAGTAGTGTTCATGAGCTATCAATTGTGTAAATAACGTGCTTTATGTACAAACTTGCATTTCGTGTAGTCATTGTAGTACTAGATTGAGTGTCTTTGTTTTAGTAGAAGTGTAGCGTCACCTCAGTTTTTTTTACTCATAGAGTAAAGAGTTGTCCGAGGATGAGCAAGAGTTTAAGTGAGGGGTGATGATCTGAGGTGGTTTTATACACTTCAATATCATTATTCTAGCTTATTTTGCCTTATTTTGAGAGAAATTCGTGTACTTTATGTGTTAATAAGATATAAATAAGAATCTAAGTGTCCAAGTATGTGATTATAATGTTCAAAGTGTTTTTCAAATAGGTTTGTACTTAATTGAGCCATTTAGAGTTCAACCCGGAAAACTAATTTTACTAGCTTGAGCTAGGTATGTTTCTAGTTTGCTTCATTGGATTCTAATGTGTTTAATTTGTTCCAAGCATTTTAAAGGTGTAATTATATGTGTAATAACTTGTTTGTAATGTGCAAAGTTTAATTTGATTAAATCAAGAGTCGGAATAATAAGTGGAAGATCATTGCGAATTTGCCTTATCTTAGCTCTTATTTTAATTCGTCGTTGAGAATATTATGTTATTTTGATCTTTAATACGTGGTGTGTGATATTATAGGAATCTTTGTGAGCTAAATATGTTCATATATTAATGATTTAAAGGACAAAAATTCATTAAAAATACATTACAAAAAGTATGGGTAAAAAATAGAATGCTTAACACTTAATCAAAATTTGAAAAATAAATTTCAGTGAGTCGACTCGAACTCAACGCGTTGCGTTGAATCTGCCTGTCCAGAGATGCGATCATCGACGTGTTGCATCAGTTTGTTCAACCACGGCAAAATGTTACATTTGGAAAGGTGGCTGGACACGTGATTGGACAATATTAAATTCATACAGATTTGCGGAATTATTAAACTTGGACACGTAGAAACAATTTTGAAACAATTTGGTCAATTGGGGAATCTTCTTATGGGACTCATGCAATTCCCTAATCCCACATCTTGTGGGATTAGCATATTATATATACATATTAGCTGGGACAAGTTTGAAGAGATATTTGATAATTATTGGACACCTGGGACGGTGAAGCGGTGGTGGAGAATTCTTGGACACCTGGGCATTAATTTGAGAGCTGCTGCACACATTATTTTTAGTTTTTTTTATTCTTTAATTAGATTTTAATTTATCGTATCATGTATGTAATTATTTGGATCGTAATTACGAATATTATTGACTAAAAATCTTTTTTTTTGGATTAAAGTCAAGAATATGATTACTATTATTTTGGATTAATTTCATTGGATTTGCTTATCATATTTGGTTGTTTGTTTATTCTTGTTTTAATTATTTTAGGAATTGATCACCCGTAAAATACATATATTGTCGACCTTTTAATCTCGAGAGAGAAAATAGGGAGATAGAATATGAAAATAAATAAAGTTTGGGTTTTTATTCTTTTATAAAATAAAGAATTTAATTTAATGTCTAGGACAAGGATGTACTTAGATGCCTTACTTTATTCAAACGTAGGATGATAGCTTTAATTCACTTAATTGGATTATTATATCCCCACTCAACGATGTAGTTGTAATGTCCATATTAGGTAAAAGATTAGAGGTTGAAAAATCATGATCTTGCAATTAACCCTACAAATCAACAACCAAGATAAGCAAGTTAACGAATGAAATTTAATAACATAGTAGATTGTTCAAAGTGCTTTAACCTTGGGCTTTTCTCCATTAATTGTTCCAATATTTTATTTTCAACATTGTTTACTTTAATTTCAATTACAATTTCCAAATTCTCTTTTTGGTCACTCTTGCACTAAGTTAATCTAAATTGTGAACTAGAATAGAATCATTGTTAAATCAAGTCTCTGTGAGATCGATACTTGGCTTCTTGAAGGCCACTTTACTACTTAATAAGACCTCGTACACTTGCGTATAAACTTGGACATTGTCAATAGCCATGAATTTGCTAAACTTAGTATCATCCGCCTTCTTCTGTAATCTGTGTGGAAATGGATAAAGTAGCTTTATCGTAGTGGCCTCTACCTTCTTTCCATTGTCATTTTCAACATTATTGACTTGTTTCTGTCTTGATGGATTTTCTAGATTTTCCAGTTATTTAGGCTCCACTAGATGGTCATCATCAACCTCCTTTTCTACCTCTATTGTAGCATCGGGAACGGATGCACTCAAGCAAGGACCAGGTAATATTTTACCTCTTCTAGTAGTGATAATCATACATGAGCTATAATTTCTCGGGTTTTGCACTGTATAACTTAGAAATGACCCAGTCTTTCTTTGATTGATTGCTGCCGACAATTGATTCATCTATTGCTCTAATTTTTTAATAGATGTAGAGTGTGAGTCAACTAATTGAATCATGGATGACAAGTCACTCTTAATCTCCCTTACTCCAACATCAGTAGACTCCACACCTTTCAATAACTTATCCATCATATCATCCATCGACATCTTCCCAAAATTATTTAAGGCATTGTCATGATTCCCAAGTGGTATATACAACCCACTCTTATCAGTCTTGTTCTTCTAGCCACTCTGTTTACGATCTCTATAACCAACCTTGTCATAATAATTTTGACCTTTATTTCCTTGGCTATTGCCTCAAAAACACCCTGATTATTCATGTACTCTGCCTCCTCCTCAGAATCTAACTTAGCTTTTTTACCATGTGACCCCACAACTTTTACCTTTTTACCTTCCCTGATAGAAAATGTTTTTTTGAGCAAATCCATCTAGGTTTTTATGTGAGCCATATCTTGATCACATTCCAACTGGTACATTATAACTCTTTTCTTATGATGTGTATTATTGCTTGACTTGGGGTCCACTCTTTCTTATGTGATCCTATTCATAGATGTATGTATTAGTTTTGATCCTGAGGTTGTTTTGGATCTTTTTTTTTCTACCCTAGTAGGTGACCCAATTTACTAAAAGAGTCTAGAGGGGGTGTGTGGTATCTGTTAGTAGCGAGAAGACTTTGGTAGATCTATTTAAGCTGGATATGGTGGATTTTGACGTAATTCTGGGGATGGATTGGTCACACTCTTGTTACGCGTCCTTAGATTGTAGGACCCATAAGGTTTTCTTTAGGTTCCCTAGTAAACCGGTTATAGAGTGGGAGAGAGGTTCCCTGGCTCCTAGGGGGAGGTTTATTTCTTATCTTAGAGCTTGGAGGTTAATCTCTAAAGGTTTTCCTTACCACTTGGTCTGGTTTAAATATTCTAACTCAGAAGGTCCTTCTCTACATTTAGTTCCAGTGGTAAATGATTTTCCTCAGTTCTTTTTGGATGATCTTCCCGGTGTTTCTCCGAATAGGGAAATAGGGTTTCGTATTGATTTAATCCCGGACACTCATCCAATATCTATTCCTCCTTATATAATGGCTTCGACTGAGTTGAGGGAACTCAAGGAGAAACTTAAGGATCTTTTGGATAAGGCGGTTATTCATCCTAGTGTATCCCCGTGGGATGCACCAGCATTGTTTGTATGCCAGAAGGATGGTTCCCTTCGGATATGCATTGACTATCGACAATGGAATAATGTGGTGGTCAAGAACAAGTATCCTCTTCCAAGGATAATTGACTTGTTTGATTAGTTGCAAGGTGCCAAGTTCTTCTCTAAGATAGATCTTTGGTTTGGGTATCATTAGCTTAAGATTAGGGAGGAGGATATCCTTAAGATGACTTTTCTTACTCAGTATGCGACTTTGAATTCTTGGTTATGTCATTTAGTTTGACTAATGCTCCGGTGACATTTATGGACTTGATGAACAGGGTTTTCAGGTAGTTCTTGGATCTATTTTTCATTATGTTTATTAATGACATTCTAGTTTATTCTAAGAGTGAGGTGGATCACGCTAATTACCTCTGTATGGTATTGCAAACATTAAAGGAACAACAGTTGTATGACAAGTTCTCCAAGTGTGAGTTTTGGTTGAACGCTGTGACTTTTATTGGTCATATTATTTCTAGCAAATAGATCTTGGTGGATTCGCAAATTGTGGTTGTGGTTAAGAGGTGGCCTAGACCCACGACTCTAACTGACATTCTGAGCTTCTTGGGTTTGGCTGGGTATTATCGATGATTATTGGAAATCTTTTCGATGATAGTTGCTCCTTTGACTAATCTGACTCTAAAAATTTTGAAGGTTTCTTGGTCAGATACTTGTGAGGGGAATTTTGAGAAGCTTAAAGATAAGCTAACCTCGGGTTCGGTTTTGACATTGACTGAGTGAAGTAAGGGGTTTGTGGTTTATTGTGATGCTTCTAGGGTGGGACTTTAATGTATCTTGATGCAACATAGGAAGGTGATTGCCTATGCTTCTAGGCACTTGAATGTGCGTGAGAGAAATTACCCTATTCATGATTTAGAACTATTGGTGGTGGTTTTTGCTTTGAAAATATGGAAGCATTATTCGTATAGAGTGCAAATAGACATCTTATTTGATCATAAGAGTCTACAGTATGTGTTCACATAGAAAGAGCTAAATCTCAAGCAGAGGAATTGGTTGGAGCTTCTCAAAGAGTATGATATGAGTCTTCACTATCACCCAAGTAAGGATAATATGGTTGCTAATGCTCTTAGCATGTTGTCCATGGGGAGTTTGGCTCATGTGGAGAAAGAAAAACGGGAATTGGTTAAAGATATTCACTGCTTGGCTAATCTTGGGGTTTGTCTCTTAGACTTCGAGGATGATGGGGTAATGGTACAAAAAGTGGTTTGGACATATCTTGGTGCAGAGATTAAGGAGAAACAAGTGCTATATCCTATCTTAATGAAAATTAAGAGAAATTTGGGTATGCAAAAGTTAATGATGTTCGAGATTTGTGGTTTTGGTACTTTAAGGTACCAAGAGAGGTTGTGCATTACTTATGTCGACAGTTTGCAGCAAAGGATCTTGGCTAAGGCACATGAATCGTGCTACATTGTACATCCCATCCCGACAAAGATGTATCATGATCTCAAGGAAATGTATTGGTGGAAAGGTATGAAAAAAAATGTAGCTGATTTTGTAGCCAAATGCATAGTGTGTTAACAAGTAAAAATTGAGCACATGAGGCCTGATGGGTTGTATCAAGAAATTAATTTGCTCGAATGGAAATGGGAGGTAATCAATATGGATTTCATTATCGATCTTCCTCCGTCTCAAAATCAATTTGATTTGGTTTGTATCATTATGGATAGGATGAAGAAGTCTACTTATTTCTTGCAAGCGATGACTAACTTTTTGACAGAAGATTATGTGAAGTTGTATCTTCAGGAGATTGTAAAGATCCATGGCATACCTATTTTGATTATCTTTGATTGTGGTACGCAATTTTTATCTCATTTTTGGAGGTCTTTTTAGAAAGGGTTAGGTACCAAGGTAAGTCTGAGTACTGCTTTCATTCCTCAAATGGATGGGCAAGCGAAGATGACAATTCAAACAATAGAGTACATGCTTCGAGAATGTGTGATTGATTAAGGTGGTAATTGGATTGAGCATCTGCATTTGGTAGAGTTAGCTTACAACAATAACTATCATTCTAGTATTAGTATACCGCCTTTTGAGGCATTGTATGGTAGGAGTGTATATCTCCTCTTGGTTGGTTCAAGCTTAGCGAGGTAGATATGTTTGGTTCAAATTTAGTCTATCAGGCTATGGAAAGGTGTAGGTGATTTGAGATAGGCTTAAGGCTACCCAAAGTCACCAAAAGTCCTATACAGATGTAAGGTATAAAGACTTGGTATTTAAGGTTATGGATAGGGCATTCTTGAAGGTATCTCCCATGAAGAGAGTAATGTGGTCTGGTAAAAAGGGGAAGTTCAGTTCCCGATATATTGGTCCTTATGTGGTTCTGCAAAGGGTTAGTAATGTGGCTGATGAATTAGAGTTGCCTTCTAGTTTGAGCTCCGTTCATTCGGTTTTTCATATTTCCATGCTAGGGAAGTGCATTGGTGATCCTTCTTCAATTGTTCCTTTGGAGGGGTTGGGTATCTCAGACTCTCTGTCTTATGAAGAAGTACCGATTGAGATCTTGGATAGGCAGGTTCATCAGTTGCGGACCAAGGATATGGCTTCAGTTAAGGTTCTATAGCAGAACCATAAAGTGGAAGAAGCTACATGGCAATCAGGGGAGGACATGAGGTCCAAGTATCCACATCTATTTTCTGTTCCTGGGATTCATGCGGAAGGTATGTGTTCTTCAACAAATCTTTGTTTTCTGAGTTTGTTTAAGGAAAGATTTATTTCCTTGCATCTTTGTTTTCAAAATTTGTTAAAGATTGGGAATATATTTGAGTATGTAAATGACTTATGCATATGGTTACCCCTACCTTATCCGTCATTCAGGGATGAATGTTCCTATTAGGGGAGACTGAAGCACCCTTGTTTCTGGACCTTAGAAAATTTCCTTGATATCTAGTTTCTGGGCACGATGTGACTTAGGGAATGATTTTTATGCTTGGGTACAGGTGGTATGGTCCAGTCGTATGCTGAAAAGAGTTGGTCGGTGGGATAGATTTAGTTACTAGAATGGGTACGATTTTTGTGGTACAAGTCGTATCGGTGTATACGAGTAGTTTGGTTACTTCACTTAACCTTAGACTTGGTAACTTAAGTTTGATTTGAGTACAAGTGGCTAACCATAAGCTGTAAGATAGGGTATGCGTCATACCGTGGAATCGTATGGTGGTCAGTGTTCAATCCTCTTGGGATTTTATTTTTCCAAGGGTACGGATCATAGGTACTAGTCATACACTTAGATACGTCTTTGATTTGGGTATGTTGTACCTTGGATAGTGTTGGTTCATAGGGGGAAAGCCTAGGGTACGAGAGGTGGGTACTACTCGTACAAGATGGGTATGACTCATAAGGGTCAGTCATACACTATGATGGGAATTAAATGCAGTTTAAATAAGGATAATCTGGACATTTACCAACTTATCCTAATAAGGTCCCATAACTTCTATTGCACTTTAGGTTATTTGCCCTACTATTCTATTCTTAAATACTTTGAATATACTCTTAAATTCTCTCTTGAGTTCTTGGGCTAAGGAAGCTAGGGTTTCATCTTACAGAGTAAATTGGGGCTTGTTTGGGTGATTTATCTTCATTATCATCTTGGTTAAGGCATGTTTTCTTTCCTTATTTTTAGTTCCAACTAAAGTCATGAATTTTATACAATGTTTCATGATTTGAATGTTGTATGATTTTGGGTTTTCAACTATGATTTAGGGGTCATGGTTATAAATGCTTGGTTGTGGTTTTCCAGTGTTTTAATTATGCTTTTATATGCATTAATGGTGGTTCTAGATAATTGGTTGCATGGGAATGGAGTTTTTGTAATTGGCTTTGGTTTTGGAAATACTATGACCTAATATGCTTGATAAAATGCCTATAACAACATTTTCACCATAATATTGGGTTTTCAATGGAAGCTATGCATGGTTTAAACTTGGTAATGAAACCCTAAATGATATGAATGGTTTAAATAGTTTTGGATTGGTTTGGCTTAATTAACATACTTGTGGGTTATAAGGGAATCCCCCAAGTTAATATGGTAATGAATACTTATGGGGTACAGGGGAATCCTCCAAGGTAATTGGATAACAGAGTTTTGGTACATGGGAATCCCTTGCCCACTATAAGATTTGGCTAAGGACAATAATTTCAAGTTATATTCGGTATGACGATACCACTACTAATATCCTTGGTTAATAATGATTGAATAATGGTTTGGTTGGAAAATAGTTTTAATTGGACAATAATGGCAGGGTGTGTAAGCTAATCGTGAAGGTGGGAGTTTAATGAATGAACACTGGAAACTCATGTTTGCCGACATGAGGGGTAGGGCATGGAGACCCTTTTATGATACCATGAGGTACACGGGTATCCTTTAAGTATATTGTACATATGTATCATGGAGAGTGAAAGGTACATGGGAATCCTCGACTCTTATGGTATCTCCGATTTGTGAGACTACACGCATTGAAGCTCGTTCAAGGGGTTACACTTGATCCATATAGCCCGTGGGTAGTTTTAGGATTGTAAAGCTTCACATACCCAGGTTAAAGGTTTTGAATGCATGTTAAGCCCGGTCCCCTTTCCTGACAAGGTTATATATATGTATGGGTTGTGTGCATATGGATAGTTTTACTTGGTTTTATTAAATGGCACTATTTTATCCTTATCTTGAGTTCATGCTAGTGTTAACCCGCTAACCCATCTTCAGACGGTTGTATCCCCATGCAATGTAGGAACCGACCGTTCTATTCCTCCTATTTAGCATTCGAACATTCGGGGTCAACTTTGGATTGAAGTAGTGATCTTTTATTTTTATGAAAGGCTCCATTTCATGGATGTTATTTCATACTTTGGATTATTTATGGATATTAGTTTTTGCTATAGTTGGGGGCATATCCAAACTGGGTTTTTGTATTCTTTTGGATATGGGCTATTGTGGAACCACTATAGGTTGGAATGGGCAGGATTGGTATGGGTGTCAACCTTAGTATTGGTACTGACATCATTGGACAAAATTTCTCCCAGTTCTATCATATTTCATTTTGGTATTACATATTTAATTATTAATAGAACTTATTTGATTATGGTTGGATTTATGGTTTTGGCTTTGCTTGGTATGGTTGGACTCAATTTGGTCGGTCACAGTCGTGATCCTATCCTAGAGTCTTCATGTGAGCTGCTACGCTATCTTGTTATATGTTCAAAATTCAGCCAAGTTAGGACAGACGGATGGAGGTTGGTTGGGTAGCGGGGGTGGTCTTTGGTCCCAATCGGACTTGTGACGCCCATTACGATAAGGCCCCGGGGTGGGTCATGTCAGTATTAGAGCCTAGGTTTGGTGTCATTAGGTGTCCAACAAAGACGTGTTAAGTATAGTCCTATTTTTGGGTGTGTACCATGCCGCACTTATAATGGAGAGGCTACGAGACATTTTGGAATGTTTTTCTTTCTTGTTGGTCTATTTCAAGCTATAGAGTCTAAGGTTATGAATCTCCGCTATCCCATTTGTTTGCTTTTCAGATCATGCCTCCTAAATGATCTGAAGCTCATGGAAACTCTTCTGTCTTACTTGAGGACAATGCTGATGGGACACGCCCTGCTTATAGGGTACAAACCCGATCTAGGGGTTCAGTTCCTGATTTCCCTTCTTGAGTTCCACCGGTCCCCTCCAGTCCTCCTCGGGCTTCTTAGGATGATGTGTTGAATGTGGAATTTCATCAATTTATTTATATGTTGGCTCAGTTGGATTTATTTTCAGTCTGAGCATGTAACTTCTGTTACTCTATCTTCTGAGGCCATAAGGGTTGGCTAGTTTATGAGGTTGAGTCCTCATGTGTTCACTGGTTCTAAGGTTGAGGAGTATCCTCAAGGTTTTATAGATAAGATGGTGATGATCTTCTGAGTTATGCATGCTACTAGTGTAGAAGGTATAGAATTCGTTGCCTATCAACTGAAAGATATTGCATACCAATGGTATAAGGAATAGGAATAGTCTAGGGGAGGTGATGCCAAATCCACACTATGGGATAATTTCTCTAGTGCTTTTCTTGACCTCTTCTTTCCTCAAGAATTGAGGGAGGCGAAAGGAAAAAAGTTTGTTATTTTAAAGCAAGGTAGGATGGTGGTCAAAGAGTATGCTTTGAAATCCCATCAGTTGTCTTGATATGCTCCCGAGTTAGTGTCTAGCATGATATTTAGAATAAGGATATTTTATTCTATCTTGTCCTGTGATTAGATTCTAGAGAGTAAGGATGCCTTGTTGAACAAGGATATGGACATATCCATATTGGTTATGTATATACAACAGGTTGAGGAAGAGAAGACAAAGTAGGCGGATATAGGAGATAAGTAGAGCAAGAAGTTTAGATTTTTTTATTAGGGTGAAGGTCAGCAGCAGAGTGGTAGGGATGGTGAAAAGTGATCTAAGAAGAAGTAGGGGAGTTTTGGATCCTACGCTATGGCTAGTGATACTTATCCGAAGTCGTTGGGTGATCATCGTTCTCAGCATGATAGTGGGTTTAGGGAAAAGGGTCCAATCTCAGGCTGGTGAGGCTTAGTCTACTCTATTATGTCCTCTTTGTAGATTCTGTGGGCAGGCGCATGGTGGGTTTTGTTAGGAGAGAAGGAACATGTGTTTTAAATATGGACAGATTGACCATTTGGAGAGGGATTTTCCTTCTAAGGTTTCTTCAGGAGGAAATAAGATTCTTGTTGCCACTTCATCAGATCCTGCACCAAAGGGTGCTGCTTCTACTTCTGGTATTGGTGCTGGCCGAAATCACTTGTATGCTCTTGCTATCTGCCAAGACTCTAAGGCATCTCACGATGTCGTCACTGGTATGTTATGACTCTTTTCTCGTGATTTGTATTACTTGCTTCATCTGGGGTCTAATTTTTTTTTTATGTGAGCCCATATATGACTATACATTTTGGTTTTAGTCCCAAGTGTATCCCTGATCCCTTTTCTATTTCTAACCCGATGGGTGACTATGGTTACTAGAAGGGTATATAGGGGTTGTGTGGTGTCTGTTGGTGGCAGTGAAACTATGGTAAATCTTATAGAGTTAGACATGGTTTATTTTGATGTCATATTGGGGATGGACTGGTTGAACTCGTGCTATGCCTCCATAGGTTGTTGAACCCATAAGGTCATGTTTAAATTCCCTAATAAGTCTGTCATTGAGTGGAAATGAGGTTCTCTAGTGCCTAAGGAAAGATTCATATCATATCTAATAGACATGAAATTGATTTCCAAAGGATGTCTTTACCATTTGGTCCATGTTAAAGATTCGAACTCGTTGGGTCCTTCCTTACATTCCATTCCTGTGGTTAATAAATTCCTTATGGTTTTTCCTGACTATCTTCCTGGTATCCCTCCCAATAAGGAGATTGATTTTGGGATTGACCTTTTTCTAGGCACTCATCCTATTTCCATCCCTCTTTATAGAATGGCTCTGATTGAGTTGACGGAGATTAAGGAGCAGTTGAAAGACCTTCTTGACAAAGGTTTTATCCATCCTAGTGTATCTCTATGGGGTGCTCCTATTTTTTTCGTATGTAAGAAGGATAGTTCCCTTCGGATGCACATAGATTACCGTCTGCTGAATAAGTTTACAGTAAAGAATAATATCCTCTTCCTAGGATTGATGATTTGTTTGACCAATTTCAGGTTTCTAGTTGTTTCTCTAAGATTGATCTTCGGTCGGGTTACTATCAACCAAATATTAGGGAGGTGGATATCCCTAAGAATACTTTCTGAACCTGGTATGGTCATTATGAGTTCCTAGTAATGTCTATTGGTTTGACTAACACCCCGGCGACATTCATGGACTTGATGAATATGGTTTTCTATCAGTTTCTAGATTTGTTCATAATCGTGCTTATAGATGACATTCTGGTGTACTCTAAGAGTGAGGCGGATTATGCCGATCACCTTTGTATCGTGTTACAAATCTTGAAAGAGCAGCAATTGTATGTCACGTTTTCAAAGTGCAAGTTCTGGTTGAACGTTGTTGTTTTTCTAGGTCATGTCATTTCTAGTAAAAGGATCATAGTGGATCCGCAGAAAGTTGCAGTGGTTAAGAAGTGACCTAGACCCATGCTCCAACTGATATTCAAAGCTTCTTGTCTTTAGCCGGTTATTATAGGAGATTTGTGGAGAGTTTCTCGACTATAACTTACTCGCTGACTAAGTTGACCTAGAAGAAGGTAAAGTTCTTGTAGTCTGATGCTTGTGAGGGTAGTTTCGATAAGCTGAAAGATAAGTTGACTTCCGCTCCAGTTTTGACTTTTCCTGAAGGCAAGGATGGATCTATGGTTTATTGTGATGTGTCCCGTGTGGAATTTGGTTTTGTGTTGATGCAACATGGTCGGGTGGTGGCCTATGCTTCTAGGTAGTTGAAAGTTCATGAGAAGAATTATCCGACTCATGACTTGGAGTTGTTGGCTGTGGTGTATTCATTGAAGATTTAGCATCACTATTTATATGGAGTCCATGTAGTTATCTTTCCTGATCATAAGAGCTTGCAATATGTGTTCACCCAGAAAGAGCTGAATCTCAGGCAAATGAAATAGCTTGAGTTGTTGAAAGACTACGACATAAGTCTCCACCATCACCCAGGTAAAGCCATTGTGGTTGTTGCTTCTCTTAGCAGGTTATCCATGGGGAGTCTAGCTTATGTGGATGAGGATAAGTGGGAATTGGTGAAAGATATTCACCGTTTGGATAACCTTGGAGTTCATCTCTTGGACTATGAGGATAGTGGTGTATTTGTGCAAGAGGTGGCAAAGTCATCCCATGTTGCTGAAATAAAGGAGAAACAGGTACTGAATCCTGTCTTAATGAAGATTAAGGGGATGTGGGACAACAAAAGGTTGTAGCTTTTGAGATTGGTGGTGATTGTATCTTGAGGTACCAAGGCAGATTATGTGTACTCTATATAGATGGGTTGCGAGAGAGGATCTTTGTCGAGGCTCATGAGTCACATTATGCCATTCATCCTGATTCGATGAAGATGTATCATGATCTTATGGATATTTATTGGTGGAACAATATGAAGCGAGATGTGGACAATTTTGTGGATAAATGCATGGTGTTTGAACAAATAAAGGTTGAGCACTTGAGGACTAGTGGGTTAACTCAAGAAATTGAACTGTCGGTGTTGAAATGGGACATAATTAATATGGATTTCGTTATCGGTCTTCCTCGTTCTCAGAATTTGTTTGATTCGACTTGGGTCAACGTGGATAGGATGGCTAAATTTGTTCACTTCTTGGTAGTGAGGACTTATTAATCGGCAAAGGATTATTCTAAGTTGTTCCTCCAAGAGATTGTAAAGTTGCATAGGAACCTATTTAGCAAAGTCTTTTCATAAGATAATTATCCAAAAGGGACAAGCAGATAGCATGCTAAAAAATACATCAAAAATAAATAACATAATCAGAATGTACTTCAAGGACATGACTTTTCGATAAATTAGTGACCAGTTATGAGCAAAAAAATGATATAGACTTCCACCAAAGGATTTACAAAAGAACTGATGTCAATAAGTTTTATCACAAGCTCATGAAAATTGTGACAAACAACAAAGGATTCTTAACGAAAGTGCCGAACTAGTGACAAAGCAGCGGAAAAATGGATTCTAAATATCAAACTTTGGAGAAAATACTTTCATAATTTTACCCCAGCTTAAAGAAAAGAATTTGAAACACATAATGAGTGAAAACAGACAACTTCCTCTACATATCTACATGTTTTACTCAATATCAAGAATCAAGAAAATAATTTGGAGGGTTCTTAGCTTGAAATTATTTTCAAGTTAATAAAATAAAATGAAACAATGAACATCACTCAAAATAGCATAAACTTCAAACCAGACCTATTTAACCAATTTCAAGGCACACAATCAACATCCTTCTCACATTAGTAGGACAAAGCGAAGGAAGGAATCATTTTCAAAAATTCAATTCTTTTCAAAAGAAATAGGAGAAAACATGCCTAAATATGAATGTTTTTTAAATAGAAAGAAACTTTCGTACATCACCAAATAATATATTAACATAATGAACCATGATTTATTACATAAATCACCTTGCAAATCCTTAAGAGTTTTAGGCCTTAAACCAAAACATGAACATAAATGACGCAAATCAAACTTCATTGAGATTGTACAAACTATACTCGTCTATATCGACAACAAATAAACCAGAATAAAATTCATTCTCATGTCAATTATGAAAATTTAGAAATATTAAAAATAAAATGACCTAAATACTTCTACAACAATAAAACCTATAAATCAATTCAATTACTATAGAATGGCAAAGAAAATCACACTATTTTCATCATGCAAAACCTATGGGCTTCAAAGCTTTTTACAACAAATTATCCTATTGTTACTACAATTATGAAAAAATTTCCACTCATACAAAGAAAACTAAGAAGAAGAAAAATTAACCAAAGAGTTGGAAAGTAGAAAGGCATGTTTATGTTTTTTAGGGTAGCTAACCAAAATTACGAGGTCTTCATTTGAAAAATCTCTACCACCATCGAAAAACTCAAAATTAAATTACTTGGCTAGAATCCTAAGCCCTATCATCTTACAAGGATTTAGTATAAGAATTTATAGTTTTATCAAAATCTCTTTCAATTGGGTTTCTCTACTATTGGCTGCCTCTAATAAGTGAAATAAAGTATGTATATATTGGGGAAAGTCGAAATTCATTACTCTAATTTGGGTGATGTAGGATGGGAAATTTTGAGGGGCGTTTTGGGGATTTTGTTGAAGGTTTCTCAAATTTTGAGTTAGGATAAGCTTTCACAACTTATGAATTGTACTAGTTTTTACGAAATTAGATCATAATAGGAGTAGAATAAA
Source organism: Capsicum pubescens (assembly GCA_030864215.1). Taxonomy (NCBI): domain Eukaryota; kingdom Viridiplantae; phylum Streptophyta; class Magnoliopsida; order Solanales; family Solanaceae; genus Capsicum; species Capsicum pubescens. Next base: position 117,785,774 of record CM061546.1, read on the forward strand.
TTTGGAAATTTAAAGAGAATTCAAAGTTGTTCCTAATCCAATCAGAAATGTCAATATACGTACTTTTATAGTATTAAATTTTCAAGATTAAAGATAATGTCAGCTTGCAACTCAACAACTATATACAATAGGAGTGAGACAGGGATTTATGGGGAAAAAGGGAAAAATTTGGGGCTTTTGGGTTTTGGTTTGCGTTGCATGTTACTACCGCTATTTGGAGAAATTATTTTTATGTTGTATCGAGTGTTGATATTATTGTTTTATTATATGTTGTTGTTGTTTTAAATAGATAGGGAAGAAGGGGTTATAAGGTGGTGTCCATGTTGGTTTAAGGAATTAGGCTTGGGTTGTTGTTATAGATTGGGCTAGGTAGAATAATTTAGAAAGGGTAGAGATTAGGCTATTTTTTAAATAACCAAACCATTGTAATTTTAGACAATTTTATTTAAATTTAAACCAAATTAAAGATCAATTAGCCAACTGCATTACAATTGTGGCCAATTTGATTTCAGTTGCAGTCAAATTTAATAAATTGTCTAAACTGAATCAAAGTTTGAAACAACTAACAACTGATTTTAACCTGACTTTATTGGCTTAATAAAATAAAATGGTTATTTTTTAAGTAATTTATTTTAACAATATAATATATTTAAATCAATATTTCCTCGTTTGAACTAATTTTCAAGACAAGTCTCGATTAAAATATGTTTTTTGATAAAATAAATATTAAGTAACAAAATTGTATGATCTCGTATATATGAATACAAAAATGAATAAACTGAACATAAAATAATAAAATTAACTCAAATTCATATTTTCAAATAGATTCTATTTAGATAAAATACATATTTTGATATTATTTAAAATCGAAGCAACTCAACATTAAACCTAGTCAGAGATGGCAAAAATTTGGTATCAAAAATTGTTCCCTACTTTTGGGTAGGGTGAATGCAAGTCCTTGGGCAAAGGGAGTTCGACATTTTTTATTTTGTCTGACCACAAATTTATTTCTTAAAATGGGTTGATTTTGGCATGATTTTGTATAGTTATGGCCAAACCTAGATATCATATTTTAACATGTCTCAGATCACATGAGAATTTAAACCACTTGTAATTCATGACTCTTGATTTGGGAGCACAATTTTCAAGAAATTCACAAGCTATCCCAAGTTTAAATTTTAAATAGGCTGAAAAGCTAAGGAAAAAGAGGATTGGGGGATGGAATGCAGTCAAGTTCTCAACAAAAAACCCAGCCTACAAATCTTCAAGATTTAGGGAATCATACTTCTTATAGTTTGACTAGATCGATAGAAAAGATAAGTGTTTTCTATTAGATGATCTTTGTCCTAAGATGAGTGACAAGTCAGTTGAGTTATGCAAAAGAGGCTTGTAACCTTAAGGATGAGTATGGAGAACTTCCTATCCATAGTAAAGAATCTACCTGGACATAATTTCCAAACTTCTAGGTGTATTGCCACTGGAATTTAAAGGATATAAAAGATTACCTTTGGTATGACCTTTGAAATCCCAAAAGTGAATCTAAAATGAAAATATCTCAAAATACCCTTATTCTTTATGATAGGGGTGTGGCTTCATGGTTGTTGCATTAGTCCATCTGCTCACATCTAAAGAGTTTGACATCTCTTTCTTGACTACATCCTGATTCACTGCTAAGAAAAAATTTCATGTTGTGTTGCGTCCTTTTTGGAGTCGTCTGCACCTATGATTTTGGTTTTAGATTTTCATCCTCTTTGATTCTCTCGACAATATCTCAGGCAAAATTTTTTAGTGGTAAACATAATTCACGAAGGGGTATATAGTCTTTTACCATATGTCCGCGTGAGTTGCTATCCAAAATATAATGTTGTCCTATCATGTACCTGTTTGGAGAGAAATAATTATGTGCAATAACAAACACAACAACCCTCTTGATTGTTGAATGAGTTAGCTCTTTTAATGATTAAAAATTTCTTTAAAGTACGCTGACCCTCTTGGACACCGATGACATCTTGTGTAGAATGGTCCCTATTACTGTCTTCTGATGTTGTAACTCTTTTGGTCACCTATAATGTTTTTTCCTTGTAGAATGATAACCTCCATATATATTAGTAATAATCTTTCATATGACCTTAGGTAAGTATTACACATCTATCATATTGGTATGACTTATAGATATTCCTTAAATTTCTAATCTTTAGGTAATATTGCATGTCATTCGATATTTGATATGACATGACTTACAAACGTCCTTTGAGTTGATAGTTATTAGGTGATCCTACATATTATCTTGGCCTTTGATAAGAGGTGGCCTATAGATATCCTTCAAAACATCAACCTTTTGAGTAATACCACATATTATTTCACCATTTATATAATATGGCATATGGAAATCCCTTAGATTGCCGATCTTTAGGTAATCCTTCATATAATTAATCTTTATATATCGCAACTTATAGAAAACCCTTGGACTATTAATTTTGGAGACCTTGCACATCAGTTGATAAGCATTTAACTGTGGCTTATGGATAGCTTTTGAGTTATCAATTTTTTTTAATAATCTCACATACTATCTGCTTAGAATGTTGTTGTAACTTATTGTTGACCCATTCACTCTTATCTTACGAGTAATCTCTCATACTATTCTATCTTAAAAATTGTAACTTATAAATGACCATCGGATCGTCAATTTCTGGGAAATCTAATATGTAATCCACCTTCAGATAGTGACTTAAATATGTCCCTTTGGATCATGTGCTTTTTCAACCTTAATATTTTGATGCATTCAAATGTTAGTACATAAAAAGTTAAAATATTCTTGATTCTTAGCTAAATTGTCTTTTGTGTGGTCAACAGATATAAAATAATAAGATATACTCAATTCTAGATTGTGTTATCTTCACGTCGTCAATGGATATAGGTACTCCAAAATATATTCCAAAGCCAGACCTTATCGTCTTACATGGTGAACGGTTATGAAGATTGTATGAATGGTATAATGTTCCTCTCGATAAGAAATGAAATGTCCCTTTCGACATTGCCCTTTCGACAATAAAAAGGCCCTGTACTCAATGGGACGAATGACATGGAATGAAATAGACCTCTCAGTAATGGAATAAAATGACCCTCTCGTCATGGCCTTTTCAATAATGGAATGTAATGAAATGCAATAGTATGAAATAATATTCAATGGGAATGAAGTGAAATGAAATGAAATATAATGGAATTCAATAAAGTGCAATGGTATGAAATAGGAATTAATGGGGTACAATGGTATGAAATAGAATATAATGGCGTGAAATGGTTTGTAATGGGATGCAGTGGTATGCAATGGGATGCCATAACATGCAATAAAATGTAATAGAATGCAGTGGTATGCAATGAAATGTAGTGGGAAGAAATAGATCTCTAGGTAGTTTTAAGAAGATTCACCTGAGTCTGTTGGTTAGCATGTTGGCTCTGTACACGTACCCATACTCAAGATAGATGATTAGTGGATCTAGTGTCGATTTTCCTAAAGACTAGAGTCAATCTTTTTGAAAGTTTAAACGAAAAATACTCAGCATCATAATACGAACAACTTAATCTACTTCTAATCTTCTCTTTTTGAGGGAGTATTTAAACACCGAGTCCACCATATATAAGAAAATGGGTGAAATCCCCTTTCTACGGGCAGCTCAAATACCATTCACAAACATTATACATTTGTTTTGCCTCATGGTGGATCTTTAGGAAGATATCTTTGATTTTCTCCTTATAGGATGATCCTTTTGATCACTCTATTATTTTGTTTATTCTTTTTATCGTACCAGTGCTCATGGTAAATAGTTAGTAACCACAAAGTAGCTCTGCTAGAGACTATTTTTTAGAAAAAATTCTGAATAAAATGTTCATACAGAGGATAGGATTTCTTTGTTTGTCATTCATGCCCTCTTGAGATTAGATAGACAAGTCAAAGTGGTCCTTGATCCTAAATGGGTGGTTAAACTTTTCCTTCGGGCCACTTAAAAATACCATTGTTGAGCATTATTGCTTTGTTGCGGTTGCCAATTTGCTTAGGGGATTTTGGAATAAGGCCCAAATTTTGTGCATTGATCCCTGAATCCATAGAAAATTATTAGTTAGGTTAAACTACTCTGTGTTGACCTCCTTTGATCTTTGGTTTGACTATTTTCATCTTTTTAGTACTACATCATCTTTGGACTTTATCCCTAACTCCTCATTAACATAGATGTAAGGAAAAAATAGACAAATAGAAGACATGTCTAGATTTTTAAAACTAGTTTTGTTATTAAAATATTTAGTTTCGATAAACTTGTGTAAGAGATTTTAGAAAGTTTCTACATGTCATGTCAAGAGCTACTTTACTGAACGTCTCCCCTAGGAGGCTTGACTATATCTGACATCCAATAGAGGATTTTTGAAAACTCATTCTTATTACTGAGGCAGTTCAATGGAATAATTTACAGAAGCTTGTCATAGTTGGGGATTTAGTTTATTAGTTTATCTAGACTCTATAGTACTAGGTGATTTCAGATCTTTATCTTTGACCACCTGGTGCTGGGGAATTCAAAATTTAGTCCCAAATTTTAGTGGAAATTTCATGGTCCTCCTTAAAATTTTTGTTCCAATGCGATATTGTTTGAAATAATCTATACTTGCAAGGATCTCAAGATTTATTCAAAAGTGTTTGTAGGTTTTTCTCTCTTTGACATAGGATGATTTTCTCCTTTTTAATAGTTGAGATTCCTTCAAGAAAATTTTGTCCCAATTTTCATTTGCTAGAGTGACATTACCGAGCCATTGGGGCACCTATGTATCCTGATAAAGTAGGATTTAGATCAAACATAGTTATTTCAAGACTACATTGGGGGTATAGAAAAATCTAAGGGGTTGATTGAAGCTGACATAAGCCACCTACGTATCCCATTCTTTGGAATTATGGTCATCATGTAGTTCCTACATAAAAGGGAAATATAGATTTTTATAAGGGGTTGACAAAATTCAACACATGCCACCTACATATCTCATCTTGAAAATTCAGGTTAAATATGTTTTGTAAATAAGAGTGAAAGATTTTCCTAAAGGGTTCACCAAAGACGACATAAGCAACCTACGTATCTCATTTTTTAGAATTTAGGTCAAACATAGTTTGTATATAAAAGAGAAGGTATTCTAAGTGATTATAAATCATTAAAGGATTACATTTATAAAATTATGATTACAAACAAAGTGAACATAGATAAAATAATTTTTAGATGTAGTATCTTTTCATCGTATTGGAGTTGATTGGATTGCGACACTCTTGACCATCCATCTTAGACAAAAATTATGCCTCCTCTAAATAGCACTTTATGGATAATATGACTCCTTTATCAATTTGGCGTGAACTTTCCCTTGTATTTATCTCAGCAGAAGGAAGGATCAACTGTCTACCTATTGAATTTTAGATCAATCAATAACTTGTGGGAAATAGTGTTCGCGTTTGGATTTGGCATGCCATATCACAAAACCAGTCGAATGTGTTGATATTTTGTTCAATAAAATTGATGAGTTCTTTTTTTTTGTGTCTCTATCTAAAAACACCGATTTTGGTTTCCTTGGCTTCACTGTTATCCCCTACATTGGCCACCTCAGTTTCTTGCATTTTTGGCTTTTTATGGATTTCAAATTCGTCTAAATCTTATGTTAATCATTCATCATAATCTTCCCATTCATTATTCTCTTCTTCACTTTGTTCACTAAAATTTTTACATGATCTGACATTGATAGGTTTTAATATATTATTACTGAAACCAAAACAAACCAAGTTAGACAATAACATGATAAAAAATAGTTTCCTATATAAAGGAAGGGATTTTTATAATATTTAGGAAGTATTCACAAATAATGGCTCATTACTTGAATAAGTACAAGCCCATACCTTTTTAAATACATAAAGTGTGCAAAAGGGAAATTTAAAACCTTATAGGATGGGTTACAAAGCCTCATTCGGACCGTCACAAATTTTTAAAACTAGAATTTGCCCTTTCATCTACCATAGCGGGAGGGGAATCATGAGTGGAGTAGAGGTCTAATTCTGCAAAGTTTCTCTAGGGGAAGCCTTTTTCTCCACACTAGACTTAAGAGAATCTTTCAATATAGTTTCAAAATCCTCGAACTAATTTCTAATCCCATCCCCCAAACCATCATCGGTTGGCATTTGTATATAGGGAATGACTAATATCTGAGTGGTAATGGCTTTGGAAAATACATCTTTGTTTTTCTCTCCATCTTCTTTAGCTCTTCATGATTAATACTGATGATAGCCTTACTGGAAAACCATTTTTATTCTATTTCAATAATGTTGACATGGCACGACCATATTTACGAGTCATGATGGCACCTACTAAATCTCACCAATAGATAAACCAAACCATAACCCAAAGCTAATGCAATGGGTCAATTCAGTAGGAAATGCCTAACATAGGCGAAATTTAAAGAAAAAAATTTATAAATAACAAAGGTTCTAAATAAAATAAATAGTCAAGAAAAGATACCAATTGCATTTCCTGGTAGAGCCAGTACAAGAGAAAATAATAGTAACAATAAAAATTAAAGTCTATAATAGTCAATACATTTGTCTCGAAACAAAAGACTAAAAATAAAGATACAGGAAAATGGCCGACTCAAAATACAAGAGCTCACCCTATATTCGGAAATCAATCACCGCATGAACATTGATCAACAATGACAACTAGTACTCAGATCTGCGCCAAAAAAGTACAAAAGTGTAGTGTGAGTACCAAAATAACAGGTACTCAGTAGGCATCATCAACCGACTGAGCTAAATCATGATATGATTATGATAAAATGTAAGATAACATAACTAAGTCAAGGTACAAAAATGAAAATGAATCATATCCAACATTGTTGTACATAATAAGTAACTAAACCAGAATAACAATATAACTTAAGGCATTAACACATGCCAATCCTTGCGCTAACATAATGTATAAATAATTCCAAATAATAACGTATCATAAAGCATCAACACAAGCAAACATAGCTAAATAATTGGTCCCTATATGCCAATTGGTGCAGAAAAGTAAAGAACTCGTCACAACCTTCCATACGACTGGAGAGTACACTCAAGAGAAGAATAAAACAATCAACCAATATTATAGCTAACTTTAATCATCGCTTAACCATCATTCAACAATTATCATTGTGCCAATTACCAACATTATCATAATTAGCCAATATTCCATAATACTACGATCATTTAACAACCTTATTAATAATATTTAAAAGTTATCGGTTTATGAGCTAACCATCTCTTATTAATTAATCTCTTTGATTACTAGTCATTATATAGCCTCTAGTCATCATTTGAAAATTATTCTTCACATATCCACTAATCATAATATATTCGATAACCATTATTTAACAACTAACACCATTTATCAACTAACATCATTTATTAACTAATCACTATTTACCAAGTAGTCCTCGTTTATCAACTAGTCATTATTAGCCACTTAACAATATCTACTACTATTCCATATTTAGCTCTAATTATCAACTATACCATTTTATGAACATTTATCACTTACAGACTATAACCGATATCACTAAAATCAACAACATACCTAAAATTAATATAAGTAGACATAAGCATATAATTTCCATACATAGGGTATAGCCAGACTTGAACCGATAGCTGTATACATAGCCACATCAATATAATCATCCTCTGGCCTTGCCGGGTATCAATACATAATCATAAGCATCCTTCGTCCATGTCGGATATTAATATCATAATAATCATCCTCCGTACTTGTCGGGTATCAACATATCATCACAATATCCTCTAGCCTTATTAGGTATTAATAAATCATACTAATCATCCTCCGTCCCTGCCAGGTATCAATATATTATCATCATCATCCTCGGCTGTGGTGGATAATGACTCTTTCGATCATTTCTAGTGATTTTGCTTATTTCCACCATTAGATTTTTTTCATAGCTACCTCAAGTCATTTATGACTTCTGGAACAGATAGTTTGGTCACTAGGCAGTCCATTTGTTCTTAGAACTATTTTTCTATTTATATGTCTTCGCTAGTTCCAAATGGTCATCGAGCAAAAAATTTAGCAAAATGATATCAAATATGAATTTTGACTTTGCCAGCAGTTCCAAAATATCATTTTTAGGTTTGGTAGACCTTTGGTTTAGGTCCCGCTATATCTAAACTCATTTTGACCTATTGGTCAGAATGTTGGTAAATTAAAAATTCAATTGTAGGGCCCATATTTGATCGAAACAACCTAGGATGGAAAATCCAACATTGACAACACATTTGGAACATCAAAATTAGTATGGTTACATATATCTTTTGCTCATATTGGATTCTGGATGCATCCCGAGGAATTAGCCAAAACATGGAATATTTCCAAGTTTTAACTATCTTCTAATTTGGCTAGACGTACTGCGATTGCATAGGACTTAGTGAGATCATGATGTCCATAATAGAATCTAGCTTAGTTTCAAGATCTCTACTCTTGAGGGACTATGATTGGCCATTTAAAAGCTCTCCTTGGCCAAAAATTAACCATTTCTTCATTGTCATGAGCCTCTAAAACCCTAATTGAGAGATTAGTCTTTATAGTGTATGTAGGGTGTTGATTGGGAGCTTAAAAAACTTGCATATTCATGATTATCATTGAATCTAAGGTAAGATTCCTTTAATTTTAGTGTTAAATTCTTGATTGTTAGACCCAAAACCCAAATAGCTTGAGACTTGATTTTATCCCTAAATATGGTTGATTTGCATAAATTTCTTGAGAGATATAATTCCCTAATAGTATGACCAATGTGTTGGCCTTAGAAACTTGTTTTTTATGTGTGGAACCCACTTGGGTTTGTTTGGTGTCATTTTAGACCCGAAGCACAATGGTGCAATATGGGTGTTCTTATTGTTGTAATAATATATAGATTATGTTTTAATAGTGTGGCTCATTGAAGAAGCTTCAAGTAAAGGGAAAACAAATATTTTTGGTTCATGAGCTATTTAGATTCAAGGTAGGTTAGGCTTACTTTTGTTAGATTGAGCTTTATTACAGTATAATTGCGATATCTTGATAATATTGGGCAGGGTCTTAGATGTTGAAATAGTAGATGGTAATGCTTGGGATAAGTTGAAACACTTAGGCTATTAAAATTGTTAAGTATGATATTTGACTCAGTCTAGAACCTTGGTTAGTTGGATTTGACACCTCATGAATAGCATGAGAATGCTCTAGTTGCTCTAGTTAGATAAGAGTGACCTTGTTCACTCACCTTATGAGTATGTTGGCCTAGTTTGTATAGTTTTGAATTGGCTTTAGGTGCTTTGGGTGACGTAAGAGTTATACTACAGGAAGAATTATCCTATAAAAATAGTATGGATTGATAATCCTTTGAACCATGGTGTAGATAACTTAGTATAATTCCGAGTAAAAGTTAAACTTCAAGAAGATAATTTGGGATATTAAAAAAGGAACTTGACCCATCTTAATCTTGAACTATGTAACTTCATTAGTGACCTAGATACGTGTTGAATGCCTAGAATGTGCTTTTGGTAATATGGTGACTAAACTAGGTAAATAGTTTATTCATGATGTTGATTTGGAAATAATGTGCATGCTTTATTATGATCATATTGTCATTACATGAATAACAATGGATAATCTTGTAAATTGAATCCATGAGTATGCTATCACTTGATTTATTGGTTAGTTTACTATGTGATCCTTGGATTGTGTTATTACTTAAATTATACTCAAGCATAGTGACTAAACTAATGTTTGTGCAAAAGAACTCTTTTTTGCTAGTATTATGAATTATGCTAATAAAGAGGGGTTCTAGCGAGTATAACCATGGCTTGTTATTGACCATGCTAATGATCATGTTAAGAAGGTAATGTGCGAAATATTCCTACAACATGCATACACACGCTCATGCACTTAGTAATATATTGCATTTATAATAAATAGTAAGGAGCAATGATATGCCTTTTCTTACTTCTTTTCCCGCTCTATTCCTCATTGGGATTACATTTATTATTTTATTTCACAATATATATAAATATGTGCATATTGATAGTATGTTGATGCCTGTCAATGTCGGAGGACATATTGATGTTATGATGATGCCCTACAAGACCGATGATATGTTGACGCTCGACAAGGCCGAAGGATATATATATGCTATGTTGATGCCCAACAAGGACAGAGGATATATTGATGTTATGATGATGCATGATAAATCCAGAAGAGGTATTGAGGTTATGATGATGCCCAGTGAATCCTAAAGTGGCATTGATGTTATGCTGATTCCCGATAAACCCAGAGGACATATGATTTTGTGGTGATTCTATGTATTGTAAGCATATATAAATACATAGGTAAATGTGTGGTTATTCCCTTGTATGATTATTCCTGTATGTTCATTAGGGATATGATATTTTCCATGGGAAGTCTTCTATAATTCTCTACTATTAATCAATTGTTAAGTGGTGTGGCTCTTGTTAGTACTAATTAGTGAATAGGAGTAGAATATGCCGAATATTGAGTTAACACTAATTGGTAAGTATAATAATTTATAGAATTAAGGATTCACCTAGTGGATATATTTGTCTTGAATAAATGGATAAATTATGGAATTTTACCTAGTAAAATGGGTTATGTGATAACTAGTTGTCTATATAAAGTGGTTATATTACTTGATTGGGAGAAGCCTATAATACTAGTTGGTGGACCTTGTTTAGTTAAAATATGGTAACTAGTAATTATGGTTGTAAAATGGACTTACTAGTGATGATAATAGACTTAGCATTGTAGATGTTTAGTGATATTGAAGACTAACATGTAATGTCGTGGTTGCTTAAATGAGGACTTAGATAATTATAGTGCTAACTAGTAAAATGTGTTGGTTAATAGATGGAAAAGTGTGTTTGATAATATGTAACCTCATGCTATTTAATGACTAGTGCACCTAAGATAACTAGGAATGAGCTTTAGTTAAGTGGTGATTATGGTCTAGATGTACATCTTGACTAGATGTGGATGTTGGCTATCTAGTGAATCATAATTAGTTTCTACATCATGAAGGAGGAGTATATGAATAATTTATTAGGATAATGATTGGAGGACTTATGATGACTAGCAAATTAGTAGTTTAATAATAATTGTTAGTTAGTTAACAGTGAGTAGAGAGAGTATATTGATGAGTTAAAGGTCTAATTGGCTACCTGACTATGGTTATTAGTACTTGATATGTGTATTCCGATAGTGGCAATGGATGATGATCATGAACTTGGCTAATAACCATTTACGCAAAAGGTGGTAAGGCATGGATAATAAGAAGTTGGTTATGTATTTAATTATCTTGATGATTGATTCTTAATGTACTCTCCGATGGTATGGGACGTTGTGATGAGTTCTTTACTTTATGTTCTTTTGGGTGTACTCCCCGGTGGTATGGGATGCCGTGGTGGGTTATTTTACTTATGCTTTAATGGATATTGTATATCATCTTAGTCTTATTGCGATTGTGGTTGTATTAGTTATGCTTTATTCTTTGGGCCATTTACTTTTTATATATAATGGTATTGGATTATTATGAATGGATATGTCATAGCTTTGTTCTAGTTTTATTATTGATTATATACAATGATGATGAAGATGATCCAGGTTTGGTACTGTACCTTAACTTTGAAATATTGTCTTACTTTATATCATCTTTATATCATGATTTAACTTAGTCGACCGATGGTGCCTATAGAGTAACTATTATTTTGGTACTCATACTTTAATTCTATTCCTTTTTGGTGCAGACTCGAGTGCTAGTTGCCACCGCTAAGTTGAGATCGTGTTGTGTTGATCTTCTAGAGACAGGGTGAGCTCTTAGAGTTTTGAGTCACCCATTTTCCTCCTATCTTTATTTATTCTTTTTTATTAAATAAAAATATCTTATTCTTTGAGTTATATTTCCTATTGTCTAACTTAGATGCTCTTGTACTGATATTACCAAGTCATGGGATTGGTATCCATAGTTGATTTCCTATTGTGGAACATTGTTGTTTATGATTGTGTTTATTTATTGTGGCCCTTGTGGGTGTTCCTACCAAAGTAACCCATTGCCTTAGCTTTAGGTTATGGTGTTGTCTTACCTACTAGTGGGTCTTAGTAGGTTCCATCATGACTCATTAATTGGGTCATGACGAATTAGTATCAGAGTCTAGGTTTCACCGGTATTGTTGGTACAAGAGAAAATGTCTAATATAGTCATGCGGATCAGAACGTTGACGTTCATTTCCTATCTTTGGGAGGCTGTGGGACATTCTTATGAATCCTTCACTTCTTTCACTCATATCGTGCAAAGAGTATGAGTATGCTTTAGACTTTGAGAGATCATGTGCTTATTGACAAGTTCTCTAAGCGTGAGTTTTGGCTTGAGTCAGTGTCATTCCTTGGTCATGTGGTGTCCAAGGCAGATATTATGGTAAACCCGGCTAAGATTTTGGCGATTCGCGAATGGGCTAGACCTATGTATCCAACTGAGATCCATAGTTTCATTAGTTTGTCTGGTTATTATAGGCATTTTATTTAGAGCTTTGCTACTACTTCATCCCCTATGAATATATTGACTCGGAAGAAAGTTCCTTTCTGATGGTTTGAGGAGTACGAGTTGAGGTTTGGACAATTCAAGGATTGTCTTACTTTGGCTCCAGTGTTAGCTCTTCCTACTGAGGGTGACAGATTCACCATATTTTGTGATGCTTCTAGTGTTGGTCTTGGTTGTGTTTTGATGCAGTAGGGTCTTGCTATTGTTTATGCTTCTAGACAACTTAAAGTACATGCGCGTAACTACCCCACTCATGATTTAGAGCTGGCAAGAGTAGTTTTTGCGCTTAAGATTTAGAGGAATTATTTGTATGGTTTTCATTGTGAGAGTTTCACCGATCATCGTAACCTTCAGCATCTAATGACCCAATAAGAGCTTAATGCTTTAAAGTATAGATGGATGGATTTTCTAAAGGACTATGATATTTCCATCTTATATTATCCGAGTAGGGAAAATATAGTAGTTGATGCCTTGAGTCACAAGGCAGTGAGTATTGGTAGCTTGGCATGCATATCAATTTCTTAGAGGCCCTTGGCACGAGACCTTCAGTCCTTATCCCATTTGATGGGTCTCCTTGATATTTCGAATCCAATGAGGATTTTGGCTTGTCTGAAGGCAAGGTCCTCCTTATTTGAGCAGATTAGGGGTCACCAGTACGAGGATAGCAAGTTGTGTTTTCTCCATGATCAGATGGTGAGTAGTGAGTCTGGGAGGCACACCTTTGATTCCGAGGGTATTTTGAGATTTCAGGGTCATATTTGTGTACCCCATCTTGATGATTTGATTCAGCCAATTCTTCATATGGCTTATAGATTTAGATATTATATTTATCTCAGTACAACTAGGATATATAGAGATTTGAGGCAGGATTATTGGTGGGGTGGTATGAAAAGAGATATGGCAGACATTGTTGCTCGTTGCCTATGTTGACAGTAGGTTAAGGCTGAGCATCAACATCTAGGTAGATTAACTCAGAGATTGTCATTCCCTTATAGAAATGGGAAAGGATTACTATAGACTTCATTAGTGGTTTGCCTCGTATTTCCCGTGGTCATGACGGTATTTGGGTTATTGTGGATTGTTTGACCAAGCCAACATATTTCATTCCTATTCAGACGACCTTCAACGCTGAGAGATTTGCCTAGAATTTTGCTTGGGAGAGAGTTTATTTGCATGGGGTGCCTGTTTCTATCATATCAAACTATGGTTCTGTATTTACATTACAATTTTGGAGAGCATTCCATGAGGACTTGGGTACTTGAGTGGATTTAAGTACAACCTTTCAACCACAGATAGATGGTCAGTCCAAGCAGACTATTCAGGATCTTGAGGATATGCGCTGAGCCTGTATTATGGATTTTGGAGGACAATGGGATCAGCACTTACAATTGACAGAATTTGCCTACAATAATTACTATCATTCGAGTATTAAGATGGCACTTTATGAGGCTATGTATGGAAGGATATGTCGTTCTCCAATATGATGGTTTGAGACTTCTTAGGTGAGACCTCGGGGTATAGATTTGCTTTAGAACTCATTAGACAAAGTCAGGGTGATTCAGGATAGGGTGGGAGCAGCCCAGAGTAGGAAGAAGGCCTATGCCAACTGTATGCTTCTTGCCTTGAGATTTGGAGTTGGTGACTATATGTTCATTCATGTTTCGCTCATGAGGGGTGTGATGAGGTTTGGAAGGAAGGGTAAGATCAACCCTCGATATATTGGTCCTTTTGAGATTCTCCGCATAGTTGGCGATGTGACCTATGAGTTAGCCCTTTCTCCAAATTTCTCTGTTATTCATCCAATTTTCTATGTATCTATGTTGCAATAGTAAATTGCTAATCTAACTCATGTTCGTATATAGGATTCGGTCTAGTTAGATGAGCAGTTAATCTTTGTGGAGGAGCCCGTGCTTATTTTGTCTAGTGATGTGAGACAGTTGCATACTAGAAATTCTCTTGTACTTAAGATTTAGTGGATGCACTGTCCAGTGAAAGAAGTCACTCTATAGATCTAGAGTAAGGTGTGGGCCCAGTTCTTCATTTGTTCGAGACTACAGGTATTTTCTTCATCTTTAACTTTTGGGGATGAAAGTTCCTTAGTAGTGGATGTTGTAATGATCCTTCAGGTCATTTCTTGTGAATTTGCTTATTTCCACCTTTAGGGATTTTCCATACCTGTCCTAAGTCATTATGACTTACTGGAACATATAGTTCGATTACCGGAAACTCCGTTTGGTTTTTAGAAATATTTCCCCATTTTGAAGTTTTCGCTGGTTCCAAATGGCCATAGAGCAAAAACATCATTAAACAATATCGGATATGGATTTTAACTATTCCAACAGTTTCAGAATATCAATTTTATGTTGATTAGACCTTTGGTTTGGGTCACGCTACACCGAACTTATTTTGACCTATTGTTTGGAATATTGATTTATTAGAATTTGGGTGTAAGGCCCACATTTGGTTGAAATTACCTTGAATGGAAAATCTGACTTTTCCAATATGTCTGGAATGTCGAAATCAGTATGGTTGCGTATTTCACTTGCTCATATTGGATTTGGATGCATCCCGAGCATCGGCCAAAAAATGGATTATTTTTAAGTTTCAGTTGTCTTCTGATTTGGCTAGAGGTACAATGATTGCATCAGACTTTGTGAGATCGCGATGGCCGCAATCGCAGGTAGCATGGGTGCACGACGCCACTCATGAGGGCCTATTATGGGCTATTTAAAAGCTCTCCTTGGCTAAAAATTGTCCATTTATTTATTGTCTTGAGCCTTTAAAATCCTAATGGAGAGAGTAGTCTTTATAGAGTGTGTTGGGTGTTGATTGAGAGATTAAAGAACTTGCATATTCATGATTATCTTCGAATCCAAAGTAGTATCTGTTTAATTTTAGTGTTAAATTATTAATTATTAGACCCAAAACCCCAAATGGTTTGAGGCTTGATTTTAGCCCCAAATATGATTGATTTGCACAAACTTCTTGAGGGATATAACTCCCTAATGGTATTTGAACAATGGGTTGGCCTCAAAAACTCATTTTCCCTATATGGGACCTGCTTGGGGGTTTTTGGTGTCATTTTGGACCCAATGCACAATAGTGCAATATGGGTGTTGTTATTCTCATAATAATGTATATATTATGATTTTGATAGTGTGGCTCATTAAAGAAGATTCAAGGAAAGTGAAAGCGAAGATTGTTGGTTTGTGAGCTATTTAGATTCAAGGCATGTTAGGTTTACTTGTGTTAGATTGAGCTTTATTATAGTATAATTTTGATATCTTGATAAGATTAGGTGGGGTTTTAAATATTGAAAGAGCAGATGGTATTTCTTGGGATTCGTTGAAACACATAGGCTATTGAACTTGTTTAGTGTGATAATTTACTCATAGTCTAGAACCTTGGTTAGTTGGATTCGTTAATTACCTCATGAATAGCATGAGAATACTCTAGTTGCTCTAGTTAGATGGGAGTAACCACGTTCACTCACCTTATGAGTATGCTGGCCAAGTTTGTATAGTTGTGAATTGGCTTTAGGTGCTTTAGATGACTTAAGAGTAATACTTGAGGAAGAATTGTCCTATAGAACTAGTGTGGATTACTAAGCCTTTGAGACATGATGTAGATAATCTAGTGCAATTCCAGGTAGAAGTTAGACTTGAAGAAGATAATTTGGGATATTAAAAGTAGAACTTGACCCGTCTTAATCTTGAACTATGTAACTTCATTAGTTACTTAGATATGCGTTGAATACCTAGAATGTGCTTTTGGTTATATGATGGCTAAACCCAGTAAACATGATGTTGATGTTTACCTACCATTGCGTAGAGTATCGAATAAGCTTTCCAATGATATGTAGATCATCGAAAACGGACACTCGAGCGATGAGTTACGACCATTCCGATCGAACTACGACCATTTCGATTGAACTGTGAACAGTAAAACGTCCAGGAAGTTAAAATTACTTTAGCCAGGCGAATTTCAGGGTCAACTTCAAACGATCATAACTCCTTGTACATAATGATCTGGCTGATCTACTATATATCAACGGAAATCTCTGCGAGTTCTCTTTTTAATGAAATTGGTTTCATCCAATTTTACTATCCTATCGGAGAAAAAAGTTATGGTCAATCTAGTTCAGCCTAGCAAAAGCGAATTTTTGGGTCAACTTCAAACGACCATAACTCCTTGTACATAATGATATGGGTGAGCTACTATATATCAATAGAAAGCTACTAAGTCCTCTTTCTAATGAAATTGGTTTCATCCGATTTGACTGTCGGAGTAAAACGTTATGGTCGATCTAATTCAGCCTACTAAAACAACCCACCAAAGGACAAATTTGACATTATTTGAATTTTAATGGTATTTTGATCATTTCACATTCCCCTTCTTGGATGAAAATTCTTGCATATAATCCATATTTGGACCATGAAATTTATATTTTCATCAAGTTTTGGAGGAGAGAAAAACCCCAGGTCAAATTTTAGCTCCAAAAATCTTTAAATTGAACCGTAGAAATTTCAAATTGATTTGGGATTCGAGTTGATCATGTTAAGGGCTTCGAGAAGCACCCTTCATTTTGGTGAATAAAGTTTCAGAGTTGGAAGTTCATATTCATCTTCCATCTTAAGGTATGTGGGGTTTTGAACAAGAGCAATCTTCCGTTCTTGTGCCCAAAGCTTTAATTTTATTATGGTTTTACATGATTTTGCAAGTGAGATTATGTCTAAATAATTCGATTATGAGATTATGATGATTGAATGAATAAACTTTGATTTATATGATTATCTCAATATTTTCATGATATGATTTAATAATTATCATTGTGAATTACACACTTTTACCACGAGGTGGTATTTTGAATGATTTTGGGACGTATGTCGAGATGGTATTTTGGAATAATATTTTGAGATATGTGTCAAGCTTTATGCTTTCCAATGAAGATTTGAATTATTGAATATATGTTTGAGACATGAGATGTCTTGATATCTATAATTGTATATTTTATATTTTTATTTTGAATGATTTCGAGATATATGTTGAAATGGTATTTTGGAATGATTTTGAGATTTATGATAAGCTTAAAGCTTCTTTATGACGAAATTGAATCATTGAGCATATTGAGATATAACATTTGAGATGTTACAATGAGTCTTGATATTTTCTCAAAAATATTGGTGTTGTCATGACTTGATAAATTGTTACATTTTGACATTTAAAAAGGTTGAGTTCTATTATTGAAATTTCATGATATTCGAAAATGGGTATACACTCAAATTACTTTATGAAGGATTTATAAGACTTTGAATTTTTCCAATATGGATATACATGATTACTTCATTACTCTACTTCTTAAATTGAGAATTTATGCTATGAATTGCATACTACTACTACTACTATAATGAATTGATATTTCTAAAGGCTTTCGAGATAAAAGTCGTGATTTGAGTTGTACTACAGGATATGTATTCTTATTATGAATTGAAGGTCTCAAGTGCTTTTCAAAAGCTGTTGTCATGATTTAATTGTCAAATTAAAAGAATAATCATTTGAGTACATTGACCTTGAACTCGCAGAGTCGAGATGATTTTGACTATGAGAAAGATTGATTTTGATAAAGATGTTGAGATGAATTTTGATATTTTTCCGGATGATTTTGATGAGTTGAATTGTTGAAAATATTACGTATTGAGTCTTCATATGCTTGTCCAAATGTCGAGTCGGTTATGGTTCAATGTATTGATAACTTGTTGATGTTGAAAAAGATTGAAATGTTTTAAGTCGAAGTTGGGGTTAGGAATCCACAAATTGTTGATGAATTAATAATTTGAGAAAGATACATGATTTTGGTCATCATTGTTGACCCTTGAGATGTTTTGAGGTGGATTTTCTAACGCGTTCTGAGCTTGTCGGGGAGTAGTACTTAGCACCGAGAGGGAAATTTGGTATTTCCCCAAACCTATGTGCCACCGTAGGGTTGTTTGATGATGATATTATTGGCCAGAGAGCCCGATTGTGATTATTGCAGTTTTAAAGTCGTACTCCCTAGAAAAGAGTATGACGCTCCCGTCAATGGGGATTTCAAACGTTAATATTCCACGTAGCTCACGTGGGGTTGTCGGTTATAGGAAACTCCCCTGTCCATAAAAGTCATGTTTCTTGAATTACCGAGTCACTCCAAGATTTGAGTCAAAGAGTTGAGATATTATGATAATTTATGATTTTTGATGATTTACATGGATTATGAGATTTTACCATTTGAACTATTTATTATGAAAGTATGAAGAGTATGATTTGATATAACTTTAGCCAAGTGAGTCATCATTGTCTGTATGCATGTTCTCATGAAATTGATGATGTTATTTAAAGTGTTGCATGCACCTCCACATACTCAGTACATTCTCTTTGTGCTGACCTCCATTTACTATTCTATTCAGTTGCAGTTTTCGGTCAGCAGGTAAAGAGTCCTCACACTTCAGGGACTTGGGTCGGTTATTTCAGTTTGGAGTATTGTATCTTCTTTCGTCGGTCGTATTGAGTGTGGTAGTTGGGAGTTATGACCCGACTATGTACATACAATACTAGTAGAGGCTTCATAGACAGTAGTAGTGGTTGATGTATTCAGTCTCCTTCTTGTATATGGATATGTGTTAGTAGAATTGTTATCTTATAATTCCAATATTGTACTGAACAGATTCTGTATTGAAATATTTTCAGCTTCATTCTCTCAGAATTATGTTTTAATCAGTTGCTTTTGAGTTATACCGATGAAAAGGGTTAGCTTGGGGTCACTTGTGACCCTAAGCACCGTGTGGCGTCTCAGAACTTGATTTTTAGGACGTTACAATAACAATGGATAATCTTGTAAATTTAATCCAAGACTATGCTATCACTTGATTTATTAGCTAGTTTACTTTGTGTGCCTTGGATTGTGTTATTACTCATATTATGTTCAAGCCTAGTGACTAAACTAATATTTGTGCAAAAGAACCCTTTTGTGCTAGTATTGCGAATTATACTAATAAAGAGGTTTTCTAGAGATTCTAACCATGGCTTATTATTTAACATGCTAATGATCATGTTAAGAAGGTAATGTGGAAAATATTCCTACAATATTCATACACAGGCTTATGCACCTACTAATATATTGCATTGATAATATATGGTAAGGAGCGATGATATGCCTTCTCTTACTTCTTTTCCCGCTTCACTCATCGTTTTGTTTGCATTTGTTATTTTATTTGGTGATATATTTAAATATGTGCATATTGATTTCATGATAGATATTGATATTATGTTGATGCCCGGCAAGGCCGGAGGACATTTGGATGTTATGAAGATGCCCGGTAAGGCCGGAGGATGTATTGATGTTATGTTGATGCCCAGAAAGTCCAGAGAATTTATTGATGCTATGTTGATACCCAGTAAGGCCAGAAGATATATTGATGTCATGATGATGCCCGATAAATCAGGGTGAGGTATAAAGGTAATGGTGA
The DNA here is from genome assembly GCA_030864215.1 of Capsicum pubescens. NCBI lineage: Eukaryota > Viridiplantae > Streptophyta > Magnoliopsida > Solanales > Solanaceae > Capsicum > Capsicum pubescens. Next base: position 117,805,921 of record CM061546.1, read on the forward strand.
GGTCCGTTGAGTCTGAAAGAGGTATTGATGTTATGATGATGCTATGTACGGTTAGCATATATAAACACATAGGTATATATGTGGTTATTCCCTTGTATGATTACGCTCATATGTGCATTAGGGATATGATATATTCCTAGGAAAGTTGTCTATAATTCTCTATCTTTAATCACTTGTTAAGTGGCATGGCTCTTATTAATACTAAATAGTGAATAGGAGTAGAATATCCCAATTATTGAGTTAAAACAATTGGTAAGTATAAACATGCATAGAAGTAAGGATTCACCTAGTGGATATATTTTGCATGAATAAAATGAATAAATTTTGGAATTTTGCTTGGTAAAATGGGTTATATGATAACTAGTTGTCTATATAAAGTAGTTATATTAGATGATGGCTAGAAGCCTAGAATACTAGTTGGTGGACCTTGTTTATTTAAAATGTGGTAACTAGTAATTATGGTTGTAAAATGACTAATGATGATAATAGACTTAGCATTGTGGATGTTTATTGATATTGATGACTAGTATATAATGTCATGGTTGGTTAAATGAGGACTTAGAGAATTATGGTGCTAACCTATAAAAGACGATGGATAATAGATGGATAAGTATGTTTGATAATTTGTAACCTCTTACTATTTGATGACTAGTGCACCTATGATAACTAGGAATGAGCTTTGGTTAAATGGTAATTATGGTCTAGTTGTACATCTTGACTAGATGTGGATGTTGGCTATCTAGTGAATCATAATTAGTTGCTACATCATAAAGGAGGAGTATATAAACAATCAGTTAAGATTATGATTGGAGGCCTCATGATGACTAGCAAACTAGTAGTTTTATAATAAGTGTTGGTTAGTTAATAGTGAGTAGATAGAGTATATTGATGAGTTAGAGGTTTAATTGGCTATATGACTATGGTTATGAGTACTTGATATGTGTATTACGATTGTGGAAATGGATGATGATCTTGAACTTGGCTAACGACCGTTTACACTAAAGGTGGTAAGCCATGGATAATGAGAAGTTGGTTATGTGTCTAATTACCGTAATGATTGATTCTTAATGTACTCTCTAGTGGTATGGGATGTCGTGATGAGTTCGTTACTTTATATTCCTTTTGATGTACTCCCTGGTGGTATGGGATGTTGTGGTGGGTTATTTTACCTTTGCTTTAATGGATGTTGTATATGATCTTGGTCTTATTGCGATTGCGTTTGTATTAGTGATGCTTTACACTTTGGGCCATTTACTTTTTATATATAACTATATTGGCACATGATGAATGCATAAGTCGTAGTTTTTTTTCTAGTTTGATTAATTATTATATACAGTTCTGATGAAGATGATCCAGGTTCAATTTTGTACCTTGACTTAGAAATATTGTCTTACTTTATATCATCTTTATATCATGATTTAGTTCATTCGGTAGATGATGCCTACTCAGTATCCATTGTTTTGGTACTCATACTACACTTTTGTACCTTTTTGGAGAAGACCTGAGTACTAGTTGTCGTCGCGGAGTTTAGATCGTGCATTATCGATCTTTCGTAGACAGGGTGAGCTCTTTGAGTTTTGAGTCACCCATTTCCCTCCTATAATTATTCAATTTTTTGTATTCAAGATAGATGTATAAGACTATTTAGACTTTGAGTTGTATTTCCTACTGTCGAACTTAGATGCTCTTGTGATGATATTACCAGGTTGTGGTATTGGTATCTCTAGTTGATTTTCTATTGTGGAACATTGTTGTTTATGATTGTGTTTGTTTATTATTGCCCTTATCATGCGTTTCTACCAAAGTAACTTATTTCCTTAGCTCTAGGTTATGGTGTTGGCTTACCTACTGGTGGGTCCTAGTAGGTGCCATCACGACTTATGAATCGGGTCGTGCTAGGCGGGTATCATCCTATAATCACAATATCCTCCGGCCTTTTTGGACATCAATATATCATCATCTTCCAGAAATTAACGGGGTGTGTAATAAATGCCATAATTTCCAGTATAGTCAAAATTCAAGATTTTTAACATACATCATCGCACAATATACTTTAATAAATCGGAATGAGAATATAGCACAAATAATAACACAATTTCTAACTTCATCAATAAGGATTTTTCTAAAATGATTACTAGAATAATTGTTTGGCATGATCATAGTCGTAAGCAATATCATGAGCAATGACTTATCAATAGTATAATCCATGGCTTATCATTAGCATAAAAGATAGTTTATCAATAGCATAATCAATAACTACTCATAATCTTAACAAATGAATCATACATGTGGCCTAATCGTTTAGGCATTTCTTTCAATGCAATCCATCATAACCAATAAGTACCAAGGTTCCTGAATATTGCCTCAAAATGGAATTCAAAGCATTTAGTAAGCGTATAAGGGTCTCAAAATAAGTATTTATCAATCTTTGCTTATGGTGGGTCAAGGAACCCAATTCTAAATCCCCAAATACATTCTAAGTCAAATACTACCCCGGACTAGGCTATGGTATCTAAATCCACACTTAGATGTATGACAAGACACTATTAATCCTAAGGTAGAGATTCCTCTCAAGCACTATAACTAATTCAAATGGGAACTAAGGTAACCTTCATTGGTGTGAACAAATAAGGCCAATCGTACCCTAAGCATGATGAACTCGGCGTTTTACTCAGTCTGAGCAATCTAAGGTATTCTCATGCTAAATATGCGTAATGAAGCCTAATTCTCTTAATGTATAAGGAACAAGATAAGTAATTCAACTCTACAGTTTTGATTTAGCCTAAAAGGTCAAACTAAGACAAGTCTTGTATTTTATCAATCCAACACCTAAACCCATCCCAAATCCAACACAATATCATAAGAATACTATAACATAGCTCAATCTGACACGGGATAAACCTAGCCTACCTCGATGCCGAAGAAAGCTTAGCGAACCACTAAACCAATACTTTTTATTTTTAAGAAGCCTCCTTAAGATATCAAGCTATCAAAAACACATTCTACTCATCAATATAAGAATAATTGTACCCATATTTCACCATTATGCTTCGGATCGAAAAATCACATCAAAAGTCTCATGTGGTCCCACTTAAGGATATCACATTTTTGAGGCCAATCCAATGTTATATCAATCTCAAGGAATCATTACCCTGAAATATGGGTGAAAACCAAGCTAAATTTTGGCTAAAATCAAGACCTAAAGGTTTTGAGGTTTTGAGCAAATAATCAAGAAATTTCCCCGAGAAAAGGGTGAATTCTTACATTCAATCGGATGATAATTGCGAAAATAAATATTAATCTAACTTTCCAAGATCCCACAAGTTTTAATTTTAAGAAGTCTCACTTATTAGGATTTTTTCTCTCAATAGAATGATGAAGAATGGACAAAATTTGGGAAAATAGGGTCACGTTATACACTTACTAGGCTCACAGAAATCACTATTGTGATATGAGGCCTTGCAATTGTGGTACCTCTCATCTGTCAGATGAGTTGAAAGCATGAAAACTCCTTACGATCGAGGCATCTTTGTTGTATACGGAGTCACAATCATAGTCCACAGAGTGGCGATCATGGTGGCACAAGATTTGCTGATACACCAGATTTTCCAAGTCTAAAATTGTCCCTATCGGGTGCTCGAGATTCGTTCAATATCCCGTATATGCAAACAAGATATGTAACCACACCAAATTTGACATTACAGATGCGATGACGCCCTTAGAATTTTCATCCAAGGTTATTTTGACCAAATATGGGTCCCACACCCATATTTTATTTTCTTAACTTTCTGATCAATAGGTTGAAATGATCTTGGGTTCCTCGAAACCCGAACCAATGGTCTACCTAGCCTAAAATCAATATTTTGGAGTTGCTGGAATGATTAGGATTCACATACAAGATCATTTATAAAGTTTTTTTCCAGATAGCCATTTGGAACAATCGAAGACTTCCAAATAAGGAAATGGCTCTAAATACCAAAAGTACTGCTCGATAACTGAATTGTCAGTCCAAGAAAGTCATAAATGACTTGTGGTATCTATTGAAAATCTCTAACGGTGATAATATACAAAAAATGGAACATTACCTGAAGGCTTATTACAATATCCACAACTAAAGGAACTTTTGTCCCCGAAAGTTAAGGATTAGGATATACTCGAAGTATTAAACAAGTGAGGATACTGTGTCCATATATCTCTCTTGATATCCTAAGTGGAATCCTCTATAGGGAGATACTTCCACTAAACCCTAAAAACAAGAATCTCTCTAGTGTGCAACTGCCTAACATCACTAGCCAACATTAGCACTGACATCTCTACAAAGGTCAAATGATCGTCCAACTGGACTGAGTCCCATTTAAGCACATAAGAAGGATCCATAATATATTGCCGCAACATAGAGACATGGAAAACTAGATGAAAAATGAAAAAATATGGAGGTAACGATAACTCATAGGCTACCTCACCAATTGCATGAATAATCTCAAAAGGTCCAATATATCCAGGACTGGTCTTGTCTTTCCTCCCGAACCCCATCACACCCTTTATGGGCGATACAAAGGGAAATACATGATCAACAACTCTAAATCTCAAAGGATGGAGCCTATGATCTGTATAGGTTTTCTGCCTATTTGAACCGTTCTCAACCAATCCTGAATCACCCTGACTCTATCCAATGACTCATGAAGTAAATTAGTATCACGAGGGCTAATCTTGGAAGTCTCAAAGCATCCAATAGGAGAATGACAACTCCTACCATATAAAGCCTCAAAAGGCGTCATCTCAAAACATGAATGATTGTTGTTATTATAAGAAAACTTGAAAAATCTAGGCTTTAGACCCTTAGAAAAATTCTCTAAGATTTGAGGTTTTGGCTTGGGTATCGATTGAGCATTCCAATCGTATGCTAGGGTATGACTAGTACCCTTACTTCTTATATAAATAATAGTTTAGGTTGGTAATACATCATTTAAGATACGGTTAGCCCCTCCCTAGTCCTATATTAGGGAACGGGTCGTATCATACCAAGTCATATGGTGCCTGAAGTTTGATCTAGTGTAATCTATCTTGGATATGGTTCATGATATAGTTTAGAGTATAATTAATACCCTAAGTTATGGGTGATGTATGTGAGGTTATACCGTGGATGGTTTAAAGGTCCATGGTGAGGCCTAGGGTATGAGTTAGGGTACCATTTGTACCATTGGGTACAGTTTAGACATATATTCGTACCATCCTGGGAGTTCATTTTACAACTTTTTATGGAGAATAGTTTAGATAATTCCCATAACTAAACCCTTATAACCCAAGACTTATAACCTCATTTGGCCCTTTATTCTTCACATATACAAGATCAAAACACTCTAAAATCTTCCCTAAGGCTCTTTCAATGAAGTTTGGGTCTAGAGTTTATCAAGGAGGCTATCTAGAGACTCGAAGACCAAGAATCCATCTATGAATCATTTTGTATAAGGTTTTTAACTTTCCCCTCTTTGTTAGATCAAAAATATCATGGTTTTAAAAATTGATTTTGATTCTTAAATAGTGGTTTTAAGAACCTATGTTAAGGGTTTTGATGTATATTGTTAAGTATTGTTTACTTTTGATTTAAATTATATTTTCACATATTTTTGGTAATGGTTTTCATGTACGGGTGTTGGTTGACTGTGGTTTAAAAAATAGGTCATGGCTAACCCTATTCCTAATAATTTCTACTTTGGTTTTGGACTTGATAAAGGTATGACCACAAGGTGTTTGTGAAATGTCAAAATAAAACTACCAGTCATGTGTAAATGGTGTTTTTGAACTAAGGTAATGACTTATTGAGTATGAAGGGTTTGCTAATGGTTTTGTAATGGCATTGTTAGCCATGAAATGGCTTAAATGGAAACCTTGGTGGTTAATTTTATTAAAAATGGGTTCGAGTCCCTAAATAGTGGAGTTAATAAGTGTCCTTTTTGGATAATGGGTTAGAGCCCCAAAATCACATAAATAGTTGATTGACAATGGTAATGACATATGTATACTTGCAGTAGTATTGGTAAGACTATACCAATGAAATTTCTTCAACAAGAAAGTTACTAAATGATTGGTTATGTGTGAATGGTTTTAATTTAGTCTTTAAAGCAGGATGTGTTAGCTAAGACATAGAAGTCAAAGGTCTCGGAGAGGCACCATAGCTGGAAACTCATGGTTCTTTGTGTGAGGTTAGTCTTGACGATCATGTCCATGATGTCACACTTATATATTGGAGATGTAATAGTTATATAATATCTTTTCTAGCTTATGCATAAACACGTGCTGAGGCCATTTTAGCAGGTGACGCTGACCCCATATAGCCCATGAGTGAATCTATAATAACAAGGCTAAACATCCCAGGTTAATAATTCTAAGATACATGTTAATTCTATTTCATACCCCGACATGGTATATGTATATATGTATTGCATTAGTTGCGTGCATTGTTTGAATATTTTGAACTGTTGGCACTAAATTACATTATCCTAGAGTTACATGATATCTTTCCAACCGCTAATCATCTCCAAATGCTATGTCCCCATGCGACATAAAGGCCGAAACTTCTTCTTTTCTTTCTGCATAATGACTAGGATTTTGAGGCAGATCATGTGTTGACTTTGGAGTGGTAAGCTTTCCTAATTTGGAAATTACACATTTCATGGTCTTTCTGTCTTATGTCATAGACTTGTTTAGAATTGTATTTGGCTATTGTCAGGGGCATGTACCTACATATTTATACATTGGATTTTGTAGAGGCTTTGTGGTTGATTGTGGACTTGGGTATGTTGGTTAGTTAAAGATATTAATGGATTGATTAGACGCTTCTTATTCTATGATTATAGACTTATTTCTGCTATTTTATTTTTATAGTTGGGATTCATGTGGAACTTATGGATCGATGTGATGGTTAGGTTATGCTAATAGGTTAGTCTCCGGTCCTAGTTGGGCTCGAGATGCCCACACAAAAAGGCTTGGTTTTGGGTCATTTCAAGTTGGTATCAGAGCCTAGGTTCATGTTCAGTCAGGTGTTCATAAAGCTGTGTAAAGTATTATCTCTTTTATGGGTGTGTAGCATGACACACTTATAAGGGGGAGGCTACAAGACATTTAGGAATATTCCACCTTCTTATTTTCTTATTTTCTTATTTAGAGATATAGAGTCTAAAGTCTTGGATTTCTGTGATTTTTATTTGATTGTCTTTTAGATCATTCCTCCTAGAAGATCTGATATTTAAGTAAATACCTCGATCCCGACTGAGGGCCCTGTGGACGGAGCTCGTCCAACTTTTGGGGTCTAGACTCGGGCGAGAACTATTGCATCTGATTATCCTCATGTGGTTCCACCTGTCCCCACCAACCCTACTTCTGAAAGTGATCTTTTTTTTTTCACCTTAAGAGGATGCTACCAATGTTGAGTTCCATCATTCCATTAATCCGTTGACTCAGTTAGTAGCTCTACAGCTTGAGCATGGTACTCCTGTTGCTTCATGTTCTAAGGCTATGTGGGTTGACCATTTTATGAGGTTGCAACCTCCTATTTTTACTGGTACTAAGGTTGAGGAGGATCCTCAAGGTTTTATTAATGAAATAGAGAAGATTTTTTGGATTATGTATACTTCATAGATTTAACGTGTTGAGTATGTTTTCTACAAATTGAAGAATATGGTGTACCAATGGTATGAAGAGTGGGAACAATCCTGGGGTGAAGATGTTAGTTTAGTGGTATGGAAGGATTTCTCTAGTGCATTCTTGGGATGCTTCTTTCCTCAAGAGTTGAGGGAATTTAAAGTGAAAGAGTTTGTAAATTTAAACCAAGGGAGGATGTCTGTTAAGGAGTATGCATTGAAATTCCATCAATTGTTTAGTTATTCTCCTGAGTTGGTTTCTAGCATGAAGGCTAGAATGTGTAGTTTGCTTCGGTATTATCCCATGAGTTGGTCCTTGAAATAAAGGCGACCTTGTTGATCAAAGACATGGACATCTCTTGATTAGTCATGTATATGCAACAAGTAGAATAAAATAAGAAGAGATAGGATGAGCTTAGTGAAAAACAAGAGAAGAGATTTAGGCCCTCCAATAAAGGTAAAAGAGATGGTTGTAAGTTGCCAAGGAATAAGTGGGGGAGTTTGGGTTCTTTCTCCTCATCTAGTGCTCTTACTTGAAGAAATTGGGTGATCGATAATCTCAGTTTGATGGTGTGTTCCGGGAATAGGGAGCCCAATTACTGGCTAGTGGTGCCTAATTGACTCCATCCTGCACTTCTTATAGATTTTATGGGCGGTTGCACTGTGAATTTTGTGCGGAAGTAAAGGATAGGTGTTTTTATTATGGTCATAGTGGTTATATGTAGCGTGATTGTCCTATTGGGGGATATTCTGGGGAAAATAAGGTCCCTATTGGATCTTCATCTACTCTTGCACAAAAGGGTGCTTCTTTTACTTCTACCTCTAGTACCGGCACTGGCTAGAATCAATTATATGCTCTTGCGTCATTCCAGGATTCTGATGTGTCTCCCGATGTTGTCACAAGTATGTTAAAACTTTTCTCCCATGATGTGTATTTTTTGCTTGATCCAGGGTCCACTCTGCCTTATGTGACTCCATTTGTTGCTGTTCATTTTAGTTTGGGTCCTGAGTGTCTATCGGTTTCTTTTTATATTTCTACCCTGGTAGGAGACTTTATGGTTATTAAAAGAGTCTATAAGGGGGGTGTGATGGTTGTTGATAATAAAGAAACTCTTGTGGAATTGATAGAGTTGGATATGGTGGATTTAGATATTCTACTGGGGATGGATTAGTTGCATTCGTGCTATGCTTCCTTAGATTGGCATACCCGTACGATTACGTTTAAATTCCCTAATGAGCCAGTCATTGTATGGGAAATGGGTTCCTTAGTGCCTAAAGAAAAGTTCATATCTTATCATAGAGCCCGAAAGTTGATCTCTAAAGGGTGTCTGTATCATTTATTCTGAGTAAAAGATTCAAATTCGAAAGTTCCTTCTCTAGAATTCATTCCAATGGTTAATGAGTTTCTCGAGGTTTTCCCCGATGATCTTCTTAATATTCCTCCTGATATGGAGAGGTTGATTTTGGGATAGATCTTGTTGATACTCTTCCAATCTCTATCCCTCATATAGAATGGCTCTAACGGAGTTAAAGGATTTTAAGGAGCAACTGAAGGATCTCAAAGATAAAGGCTTTATCCGTCTTCGCGTGTCTCCTTGGGGTGCACCCGTGTTGTTTGTACTTAAGAAGGATAGTTCTCTTCAAATGTGCATTGATTATCGTCAGTTGAATAAGGTGACCTTAAAGAATAAGTATCCACTTCCTAGGATCGATGATTTATTTCATCAACTTCAAGGTGCGAAGTATTTCTCTAAGAATGATCTTAGGTTGGGTTATCATCATCTTAAGATTAGGGATGTAGATATCCCTAATACTGCGTTCAGGACCTAGTATGGTCACAATGAGTTCTTAGTAATGTCTTTTGGGTTGACCAATTCCCCCGCGACATTCATGGATTTTACGAATAGGGTCTTCCACCCGTTTCTAGATTTGCTTGTCATAGTCTTCATTGATGACATCTTGGTCTATTCTAAGAGTGAGAGGGATTATTTTAATCACCTTCGTGATGTGTTGCAAACTTTGAGGGATCATTATTTGTTTGTCAAGTTCTCAAAGTGTGAATTTTTGTTGAAAGATGTGACTTTCCTCGATCATATTAAGAAGTGGCCTAGACCTACAACTCCAATTGATATTTAAAGCTTCTTGGGTCTAGCCATTTACTATAGGAGGTTTGTAGAGAGCTTTTCGGCGATTGCTGCCCCATTGACAAAGTTGACCAAAAAGAAGGTCAAGTTTTTATAGTCGGATGTATGTGAGGTTAGTTTTGAGAAGTTGAAGGATAAACTAAATTCGACACCAATTTTAACTTGCCCGAGGGTAATGATAGTTTTGTGGTATATTTTGATGTTTCTCGTATTGGGATTGGTTGCATGTTGATGCAGCATGGTAGGTGGTGGCCTATTATTCCAGTCAATTTAAAGTTCATGAGAAGAACTACCCTACTCATGATTTGGAGTTATTATCCATGGTTTTTGCATTAAAGATTTGGTGTCACTATCTCTATGGGGTTCATGTTGACATCTTTTCGATCATAAGAGCCTTCAGTATGTGTTCACACAGAAGGATTTGGATCTAAGACAAAAGAGTGGGCTTGAGTTACTAAAGGACTATGATATGAGTCTCCATTACAATCCAGGTAAAGCTAACATTATCGTTGATGCTCTTAGCAGGTTACCCATGGGGAGTTTGGCATATGTGGATGAGGATAAGTGGGATTTGGTGAAAGACATTCACCATTTGGATAATCTTGGACTTTGTCTCATGGTCTCTGAGGATTGTGGGGTGTTTGTACATCAGGTTTTGCAGTCGCCTCTTATGGTTGAGATAAAGGAAAAGCAAATGTTGGATCCCAATTTGATGAATATTAAGAGTAATATGGTTCATCAAAATATTATCAATTTTGTGATTGGTGGTGATGATATCCTTAGGTACCAAGGTAGGCTACGTATTCCCAACGTCAAAGGATTAAGGGAAAGGATTATGATTGTGGCTCATGGATCTCATTATGATATTCATCCCGGTTCCACAAAGATGTATCATTATATTAAGGAGTTTTATTTGTAGAATAATATGAAATGTGATGTGGCTAGCCATGTGGCTAAGTGTATGGTGTGTCAATAAGTAAAAGTTGAACACATGAGACCCGGAGGCTTAAACTAAGAGATTAAGTTGCTCGAATGGAAGTGGAGAGTGATTAATATAGATTTCATCACCAGTGATGCCCGGTCTCAGAATCAATGTGATTCTACTTGGGTCATTATGGATAGAATGACCAAATCCTCTTATTTTTTGCCGGTGTGGAATAGTTACTCAGCGGAGGATTATGCTAAGTTGTATCTTGCAGAAATTGTGAAGTTTCATGGTGCTTCATTTTCTATCAGTTTGGATCATGGTACTCCATTTTCATCTCATTTTGTGAAGTCATTTAAGAATGGTTTGGGAACTAAGGTGTGCCTTAGTATTGCTTTCCACCCACAAACGGATAGACAAGTGTAGAGGACTATCCAAACATTAGAAGATATGTTACGTGCTTGTGTAATTGACTATGGTGGTAGTTGGTACGACTATTTTCCTTTGATTGAGTTCACCTATAACAATAGTTACCACTCTAGAATCGTTATGGCTCCTTTTAAAGTGTTGTATAGTAGAATATGCCATTCTCTTATTGGGTGGTATGAGGTTGGTAAGGGTAAGTTTCTTGGCCCTAATTTTGTTCACCAAGCCTTGAAGAAGGTAAAGGTGATTTGTACTAGGTTTAAATCCACTCAAAGTCGCCAAAAGTGCTATGAGGATTTGAGGCATAGGGATTTAGAGTTTAGTGTTGGCAATTGGGTGCTCTTAAAAGTATCTCCCATGAAGGGAGTGATGCGGTTTGATAAAAAAGGGAAGCTTAGTCCCCGGTATGTTGGTCCCTATTTGATCATGAAGAGGGTTGGTAATGTTTCCTATAAGTTGGAGTTTCCTCGTAGCTTGATATCCATCATTGCGGTATTCTATGTCTCTATGTTGAGAAAGTGTGTGGTGGATCTTTCATCGGTTGTTCCTTTGGAGAGGTTGAGCATCCGAGATTCCTTATCTTATGAGGTAGTTCTGATGGAGATCTTGGAATGTAAAGTCTGTTGATTTTGGATGAAGGATGTGGCTTTGAAAAATGTTCTTTGGAGGAGAAATGAGGTCGAGGAAGCTACTTGGGAGGCGGAAGAGGACATGAAGTCGATGTATCCACATTTGTTCCCTATTCCAGAATCTCATGCTTGAGGTACGAATTGATCTTCTTGTCTTTGTTGTATGTCCTTATTTTCTAGCTTGATTGAGGATTAGTTGGGTGTGCAATAATGTATTAACTCGTGTTTGTGCTTACCTAAATCCGGCATTCGAGGACGAATGATCCAAGTGGGGGAGAATTGAAATACCTAGGCTTTGGACCCTAAGAAAATTTCCCCAATATTTGAGGTTCTGGGTCGGGTATGGATTGAGCATACCAATCATATGATAGGGTACAACTAGTACCCTCCCATCTCGTATAGAGATTAGTTTACATTGGTAACACATTGTCCAAGATACGGTTAGCCCCTCCCTAGTTGTATGTTAGGTTACGGGTTGTATCATGCCAAGTCGTATGGTGGTTGGAGTTTGATCTACTATAATCTATCATGGATATGGATCAGGATAAGATTTAAGGTACCATTCATATCCTAATATAAGAGTGATGCATGTGAGGTTGTACCCTGTACAGTTTTAAGGTCCATGGTGAGGCCTAGGGTACGAGTTAGGGTATCACTCGTACCCTTAGGTACTGTTTAGACATGGACACGTACCCTTCTGGCAGTTTATTTTACAGCTTTTAGCTTAGGAAATTTTAGAAATTTCCTATACCTAAACCCTTATAACCTCATTTGGCTCTTAATTCTTCACATACACAAGATCAGAACACTCCAAAATCCTCCCTAAAATTCCTTCAACCTAGATTGGGGCTATGGTTTATCAAGGAGGCCATCTAGAGACATGAAGACCAAGAATCCATCCATGAATCATCTTTTATAAGGCATGTAACTTTCCCCTCATTGTTAGTTCGAAAATATCATGGTTTTAAACATTGATTTTGATTCTTAAATGGTGGTTTTAAGAACCCATGTTAAGGGTTTGATGCAAAAAGTTGAGTATTGTTTACTCTTGATATAAATTGTGTTTTCACATGTTTTTGGTGATGGTTTTCATGTGTAGATGTTGGTTGATTTTGGTTTAACAAATGGGTCACGTCTAACCCTAACCCTAATGATTTCTACTTTGGTTTTGGACTTGATAATGGTATGCCCACAAGGTATTTGTGAAAATGTCCAAATGAATTTACTAGTCATGTGTAAATGGTGTTTTTAAACTAAGGCAATGACTTGTTGAGCATGAAGGGTTTTCTAATGGTTTTGTAAAGGACTTGTTGGCCATGAAATGATTAAATGGAAACCTTGGTGGTTAAATTGATTAAAAATGGGTTCGTGTCCCTAAATGCTAGAGTTAATGAGTATCCTTGTTTGACGATGGGCTAGAGCCCCAAAATTATATAAATGGTTGATTGAAAAGGGTAATGGCATGTGTAGACTTGCAAGTAGTCAGTAAGAAAATGACTAAATGATTAGTTATGTGTTAATGGTTTTAACTTGGGCTATAAGGCGGGAAGTGTTAGCTAAGTCGTGGAAGGAGGAGGTCCCGGGGAGGGACCAAAGCATGAAACTTAAGGTTGCCGGAGTGGCGTTGGTCTTGATGACCATGTTGATGATGTCACACTTACACTTTGAAGTTGTTCTAGCCATCTCATGTCTTCTCTAGTTCGTTCGCCATCACGCATCGGGGCCCTTTCAGCAGGTGGAGCTTACCCATATAGCCCATGGGTGAATCTAGAACGACAGGGCTAAACATCCCAGGTTAATGATTCCAAGATGCATGCTAGTCCCGTTTCCTACCACAATATGGTATATGTATATATGTATTACATTGGTTGTGTGCACTCTTTGAATGGTTTGAACTATTGGCTCAATTTTATCCTTATCCTTGAGTTACATGCTAGTGTTCCAATATCTAATCATCTGTGGATGCTATGTACCCATGCGACATAGGGGCCTGAGCTTCTTCTTCTCTTCGTGCTCAGTGACTTGGTGTTCGAGGTGGATCGTGTGTTGAATTTGGAGTGGTGAGCTTCCCCACTTTGGAAGGCACACATTTCATGTTCTTTCTATCTTATGTCATAGACTAGTTTAGACTTATATTTGGCTATTGTCGGGGGCATGTCCCGACATATTTAGACATCAGAGTTGTAGTGTCTTTATGGATTACTGTGGACTTGGGTATGTTGGTTAGTTGTGATATTAATGGATTGATTATATGCTTCTTAAGCTATGATTGTAGACTTATTTCCTCTATCTTATTTTTATAGCCAAGATTTATCTGGCAATTATGGATTGATGTGATGGTTAGGTTGGGTTGACGGGGCGGTCTCCGATCCTAGTTGAGCTTGAGATGCCCATAGACAAGGCCCGATTTTGGGTTGTGTTGAAACTCTGCCATGGCTAAGTGTTGCTTCCACTGGCCTCCAAAATCCATAACACAGGTTCAGAGCATATCTTTAAGGACCTGAATAGTCGGCTTGGACTGGTTATCTTTCTACAAATGAAAAGTTGTACTAAAAGTCACATGAGTGCCCAACTTCTCCTGGAATGCTCTCCAAAACCTCGAGGTAAGCATAGAACCACATTCTGAAATAATAGAAATGGGCACACTATCCAAATAGACTGTCTCCTAAACATAGATATGGCCCAATCTCTCAACGCTGAAGGACATTTGAATGGAAATAAAATGTGCTGACTTGGTCAAACGATCTATAATAACCCAAATACCATCGGAGCCATGGGAAGTGAAAGTCAAACCACTAACAAAATACATGGTGATCCATTCCCATTTCCACTTGGTAATAGGTAACCTCTGAGTCAAACCACCCAGTCGTTGAGGCTTGGCCTTTACCTACTAAAAACATAGGCAAGGAGCTACAAAGTATATCATATCTCTCTTCATTCCACTCCCCCATTAATGTTGTCTCAAATCTCTATACATCTTAGCTATATCGGTTTGAATGAAATATCTAGAGATGTGAATCTCATGCAAAATCAACAGAATCAAATCATTGATCCTTAGAACACAAAGATGGCAATCAAACTCAAAACATCCTCAGAATATATGGTATTCCTCTCGAACACACCACTCAACACTTGACTATAAAGGAAGCAAAGCTTGCTATCCTCAAATTGACTAGCTTGAATCTACTCAAATAATAAGGACCTCACCTCCACTCTAGTAAAAATGCCCCTAGGATCTAAAATATCAAGGTGACCATCAAGTTGTCTAATGACTGAATGTCACGTGCCAACGGCTTCTGAGAAACTGAAATACAAGCCAAGATACCCATACTCACTGTCTTTTAACTCAAGGCATTTTCTACCAAATTTTCCTTTCCCGGATGATACAAGATCAAAACATGATATTCCTTAAGAAACTCCATCCAGCTACACTCCCTAGCATTAAGCTCTCCCTGGGTCATAAAATGTTGAAGAAAACAACGATGGATGCTAATCTAACAATGCATACCATACAGATAATGCCTTCAAATCTTAAGTGCAAATACCTCCGCCAACTCTAAATCATAAGAAATAACATGAACCTACTGTATCAATACACAACCTATACCAAACTAGAAGAATCACAAAACACAGTGAATCCTTTAGCCTCAACATGAAGAGATAAAATAGGAGCTGAATTAATAAATTCCTCTAGTTTTCCAATGATGGACTCACATTCCTCGAACCATTGAAAATGAACCTCCTTCCGAGTCAATCTGGTTATAGGTGCTATTGTAGTAGTAAAACACTTGAAAAAACATTTTTAATAACCAGCCAAACCAATGATGCTATGAACCTCAGTCGGAGATGTAGGTCCATCCCAATCATGAATCACCTCAATCATGGATGGGTCTACCATAATACTAACCTTAGACACCACATGTCCAAGGAATGTCACTGACTTAAGAAAAAACTCACACTTATAGAACTTGGCAAAAGCACATGATCTTTCTAAGTCTGGAGCACGATCCTTAAATATTGTGCATACTCCTCTCTACTCCTCAAATACATAAAGATGTCATTGATGAACCCAATCACAAAGTAATCCAAATAAGGCATGGATACTCGGCTTATTAAGTCCATGAACACTGCTGAGGCATTATTCAACCAAAATGACATCACTAAGAACTCATATTCCCATAACGAGTCCTAAAAGCTGTCTTCGGGATATCCTCAGCTCGAATCCTCAACTGATGGTATCTAGATCTTAAATTGATCTTAGAAAATGTTGTCGCTTCCTGAAGCTAGTCCAAAAATATATCAATGCACGACATACGATAGCGGTTATTTATTATTACCTTATTAAGCTACCTATAATCAATAGACATACGTCTTGTGCCATCTTTATTCTTCACAAACAATATAGGAGCTACTCATGAAGACAAACTTGATTTAATAAAACCCTTACCAAGAAGTTCCTTAAGCTGAGAATTCAGCTCCTTAAGCTCGACAGGAGCCTTACAGTAAGGTTCCATAGAAATAGGTCGGGTGCCAGACTCGAGATCAATAGCAAACTCAATCTCATGAAAAGGGGGAATACTAAGAAGGCCAATAGGGAACACATAAAAAAACTCACAAACAACAGGAATAGAATCAAGTGATAGAATCTCCATTACTATCATAAATATAAGAGAGATAAGACTAGAATCCCCTTGAAATAAGCCTTCGAGAACGAACATAAGAAATAGTCCCCGATGGCTCATAGCTAATAAATCATTGCCATATGACTGGGGTACACCAGACATATCAAAGGTAATGATCTTGGAAAAATAATTTATGACCACATGATAGTGAGATAACATGTCCATGCCCAGAATTACATCAAAATCCACCATATCAAGAATAATAAGGTCAACATAAGTATTAATATCACTAATAGTCACAAAATATGATATGAAAACCCAATCCATTACTAAGAATCACCCATGAGAGTAGATATATGCAATGGCATAGAATAAATTACAACATAACTCCAACCGTAGTGAATAATAAGTAGATACATAAGAATAAGTGAATCCCAGATCAAATAAAGCAAGCACTGACTGGCGGCATACCAAAATTCTACCTGTAACTAAAACATCCAAAGTCTCAACCTTGAGTCTTGTAGATACTGCATACAACTGACCATGTCTGCCACCTGGATGATGTAGTAGTAAGGTTCAACTTAGGTAAATGATTAGAGGTTGGGAAACCATAATCATGAAAATAACCCTAAGAATCTACAAACAAGATAAGCAAGTTAACGAATGAAGTTCAATAACTTAGTAGGATTGTCAAAAGTGCTTTATCCCTGGGTTTTCTCCCATTGATTGTTTCAAGATCATTACATTATGCATTGTTTACTTTTATCTAGTTAAAAATTACAAACTCTCTTTTTGGTTACTCTTGCATCAACTGAATCTAAATTGTGAAATAAAATAGAATTATTGTGGAATCAAGTCTCTATAGTATCAATACTTTGCTTTTATTAGACCACTTTATTACTTGATAATACCACATACACTTGTGTGTGTGCTTGGGCACTGTCAAGTTTTTAGCACCATTGTTGGGGACTTGTTATTTGGCAACTGTTTATTTTAGTTTTACTTTTAAATTTATTTGGTGTGTTTTACACTTGGTCTTGGTTTTATGATTGCAAGAAATAGGTTTTAAGGTTAGGAAGATGGAAAGGGATAGTGATTTGGTTGAACCAAGCCCTGAACCCAAACATCACTTATATCAATGAAGGAGAGACGTAATCCGTCTCCCTAATTTCCGTAAATAGAAGAAGACCACGTAGTTCATTCTCCAATGACTGAAAAACAAGCAACCCACAGGACAGTGAGGGAAGTGGAATTCCCACTTCAGACGAACTTGACTTCCCCAATTTAAAGACCGACTGCTAAGGGATTTCAAGTTAAAGCACAACATGGTGCAGCTTCTCATCAGCAGTGAACAATTTGCAGGGCTTTTACATAAGGATCCATAAGTCCACTTGCAGACTTTTATTGAGCTTACTGGCACATTCATTCCAACTGGGGTGAGTATAGATTATGTGAGGCTGACACTTTTTTACCATTCACTATTAGGGGAAGCTAAAAGGTGGTTGAATGCGGAACCAACCAATTCAATCACATCATGGGATGACTTAGACAAAAAGTTCCTTATCAGTTTCTTTCCATCAAGCAAAACTACAAAGCTTCACAGTGAGATAGTGAGCTTTAAATAGAAGCCTGATGAAAACCTCTATCATGCTTGAGAACACTTTAAGGCTCTTCTTCTAGATTTTCTACACCATCAACAACCTAATGAGGTACTTGCCCACACTTTTGTAAAAGCACTTCATTACAATACAAAGATTTTGCTAGATTCAGCCACAGGTGGCCAAGTGCTGGAGTTGACTTATGATGAGTTGTACACATTTTTTAACCACATAGAACAAGGAAATATAGAGTGGCATTCAGATTTTAGAAGTACCACAAAAAGCATTACGGGTTTATTGGAGGTAGACCAGTTCACAGCCTTATTAGCTCAAGTTGCAACATTGCAGAATATGATAAACACTCGGTTCAATAGCTTGAAATTTGGAGCTCCACAACCTATAGACACAGTTAATACCATCCAATAAGATGTAGGTTGGTGTGAAGCGTGCGGTAATAATGGTCGCTTAACGGCTATGTGTGCTTCAAATCCGAAATCAGTAATGTATATAGGTAATGCTTAAAGGCAAAATTATGGTAATTCCTATAACATTAAGTGGAAGACTCAGCCGTGGAACGCCTAACAACAACAAATTCAGCAACCACAAGTACAAGGGAATCAGTCAACTAGAAACATGGAAGTGATGTTGAAGAAACTTCTAGCTAGTCAGACACATTTGGCTGCAAACATAAAAAATTTGCAAGCTACTCAAAGAAGCTTTGAGATTAAATTAAGGAAGATACAACAAGCATTAAATACTAGCCCACAAGATTATTTTCCAGTAGATATATAAAATCCAAAGAAGGTTATGGAAATCACCTTGAGGAGCGGTAAAGAGCTTCAAGAAGAACCTCCGAAGGCAAAAGAAGGAGGTAGAAGTAGATTTGACTCCCCAATAGGTTTCTAAAAAAGTTATTGATAAATCAAGGAAGTCTGAGTACTTGAAAGAGACAGTTGTTGCTGAAACAGAAAAGAAGCAAGTGTTGCCACTACCATTTCCTCAAAAAAAGATGAAAGTGAAAGATGATGCAATATTTAAGAAGTTCTTTGACACGTTCAGAGGGCTTCACATTAACTTACCTTTGTTAGATGTTTTGAAAGGTATGCCAAAGTATGCTAAGTACTTGCAGGATATGGTTTCTAATAAGGTGAAATTTTAGGATGTGGGGCGATAATACTCAGTGAAGTGTGTAGTGCTGTAATAACAAAGAAAATCCCTTAGCAATTGAGAGATCCGGGGAATTTTACTCTACCAATCCAAATTAGGAGTGAAGACCTCTATGCACTGAGTGACTTAGAGGCTAGTATAAATCTTATGAACCTATATTTGTTTGATACATTAGTCTTTGGAAAGCCTAAATCGACCAAGGTGGTTTTGCAATTAGCAGACAGGTCCATGTCTTATCCGGAAGGAATTATTAAGGATGTCCTCATAAAGGTAGGTAAATTTATTATTCTTGCTAAATTCATTGTTCTTGATTTTGAGCAAGACGAATAGGTTCCAATCATCTTAGGGAGTCCATTCTTAGCAATTGAAAGAGCTTTGATTGGTGTTAAAAAAGCCACGCTTAAAATGAGGGTAGATAATAATGAGGTGGAAATTGATGTATACAAAGCACCCATACTAACGTCCCAATATAAATATTTGTGTATGATCACTGTGATTGAAGTGGATGAGTATGGGGTGTCTAGTCTACCAAAAACCTTTTTGGAATACCTGATGAGCAGCCTAAGCTTCTACTTCCTAAGCCTGATTTGATGCTAATTTATGAGCCTGAAAAGGCTAAGGTTGAAAAATTTGCTTCATTTGAAAATTCACACCCAAGAGGGGTGAAGAAAATAAGAAGATAGAGACCAAGCGTGCGAAAGAGAAAGAAAGAGAATGACTAAGTCGTTAGTTGGATCGTACCGCAACACTAAATTAGGAGCAGTTTGAGAGACAACCCAAGTTAAGTAGTATGATTTTTTTTAGTTTTTAGTTCTTATTTCACGTAGTTTTTATTTTTGGTTGAGTCACAAGTTAATGAGAAGTTTGAGTACCATAAACTTGAGCTAAGAAACATGGCAAAAACAGAGTGTGGATTCCCACAGATCTCATTTATGTGAAAAGATGCTACTAGCTAGTCCTACAGGCCTCATGGATTATTTTTATTTCTTACTTTTAAATTCACTTTGGGGACAAAGTAGATTTTTAAGTGGGGTGGGAAAATTCCTAAATTTTGGCTCAGTTTAAATTTTTTTTATGTAAGATATTCTTGTTAGTGTTATTTTTGATTACATGATGCAAGTGGGTTTGTTTGTAAAATCATGTTGAATTATGAGAATTGCTACTTTTGAGACTCTTAGGCTTAAGTTTGTGACTTTTGTACTTTTTGGCATAAATTTGAATTTGTGCTACTATTAGGTTGGGAGTATATGATGATCCTATTGAGTTGAGAATATGCCATATGCGCATGAGGTTTTTGTATATTCATTATTGCATGTGATATCTAGAACTTTCCCGGTGTGTGTGTAAAAAGAGTATGGGTTTAGAAGATGATTTAGACATTTCATTGATAGCTTTGTATTATACCTTCTATTTGTACTACCCTTTGTGCATTATCCTAGTTATCCCCCATATGTATCCCAATCCCTTCTTTGATAAGACCATAATTTGATCCAAAAAGCTTCATGGTCATTAATGAAAATTGATTTAGTAAAAAGTTTGAGAAATTAAAGAAAAAAAGGTAAAATTGATGCACCAAGGTAATAATTATTGGTGTTTATATTTGATCTGTGGTGGTTAGGAGTGATATAAATGGTGTTAGAAATATTCCCTTGATTGTAGTGAATGAGAAAAATTGAATCTTGAAGGAATAAACAATACACCCACTATGTATTTATGAAAATGCTTAAAAGAGATGGGGCAAAATAAAAGAAGGGGGAAAACAAAAATGCTGTAAATTGGTTGTTGGAGATTGGTTATAATGTATAATGTAGTGTATTAAAGTACTTAGAGAGGCCAGTCATTAGTCCCAAATAGTTCCTACCCGTCCCTTAGCCTATACTATAATCCAAAAAAGTCCTAATTAATTCTAATCTTTACATTCTAATATTAGTGGAGTATTACACTAAGGTCAAGCCTATGGTTCATTGTGTGTATCTTGTTAATTCTTTGTGAGAGTGAGCATAATTTGATTCTTATACCCATCATGTTATGAATTGCTTAATTATGAGTGATTATGGGTAACTCTCTTGTTATAAGGGCCACATGTTTGATGAATGTAGGTGATTTGTATGATGTACTTGATTGAATAATAAGCATGAGTTTACCAACTAGGTGATTTAATTCTTGAGGATAGGATGTTTGGAGTAGTGTTCATAAGCTTTTAATTGTGTTTGTAACATGCTTAGCATAGGAACTCGCAATCTATGTAGTCGTGGTAGTACTAGCTTGAGTGGCTTAGGTTTATAAGAAACAAGTTGAAGAAGAAAAGAAGAAGCAGGCTAGATTTTAGGAAATTTAGAATACAAAGTTGCACTACATGAATTAGGGTTGAAGTCAGCATCAAAGTTGTAAATATTGGGGGGAAATGGTCTAAGAAGAAGTGGGGAAATTCTGGATCCTACTCAATAAAAAATGCTCTCTACCCTAAGTTGTTTAGGAATATCTGTTTGCAGAGTGGTGATGGTTTTAGGGAACATGGCGCCCGATCTCAAGCTAGTGGGGCTAAGTCAGTTTTCTCTATCCTCCTTGTAGATTTTATGGTCAGGTGCATCATGGAGTTTGCAAAGATGGGAGGAACAAGTGCTTCAAATATAGTCAGATTGATCATATGTAGAGACATTGTCCTTCTACAATTGCTTTGGGGGAAAATCAGATTCTTGTTGCTGCGGCATCAACTTTTGTTCCAAAGGGTGCTACTTCTACTCCTAGCTCTGGCACTGGTCGGAACCATCTCTATGCTCTACTACCCTTTACGAGTCTAAGGCATCCTCTGATGTCGTTACTTGTATGTTAAAACTCTTTTCTCATGATGTGTAATTTTTCCTTGATGCCGAGTCTATACTCTCTTATGTGACCCCATTTGTGGTTGTGTATTTTAGATTTGGTTCTGAGTGCATTCGGGCCCCTTTACTGTTTCTACCCCGGTGAGTAACTCTATGGTTGTAAGGACAGTCTACCAGGGTTGTGTGGTGTCGATGGGTGATAGAGAAACTTTTTAGATCAAATAGAGTTAGACATAGTTGATTTTGATGTCACCTTAGGGATGGATTGGTTTCACTCGTGTTATGCTTCTTTAAATTATCAAATCCATAAAGTCATCTTTAATTTCCTAAATGCACTGGTTATTGAGTGGGAAAGTAGTTCCCTAGTACCTAAGGGAAAGTTTATTTCTTATCTTAGAGATCAGAAATTGGTTTCTAAAGGGTGCCTCTATCAGTTAGTGCATTTTATTGATTCAAAATCTGAAGGTCCTTCTTTGTAAATTGTCCCTATGGACTGTAACTTTTTTCAGGTATTCCCTGATGATCTTTCTAGTATTCTTCCTGATAGAGAGATCGATTTTGTGATTGACCTTGTTCTGGACACTCATCCTATCTATATCATTCTATATATAATGGCTTCAGCTAAGTTGAAGGAACTCACAGAGTAGTTGAAATATATTCTAGTCAAGGGTTTTATCCATCCTAGTATGTCCCCATGAGGTGCACCTATTTTGTTTATGCAAAAGAAGGATGGTTCCCTTCAAATGGGTATTGATTACCAGTAATTGAATTAGGTGACTATAAAGAGTAAGTACCCTCTTTTGAGGATTGATGATCTCTTCGATCAACTTCAGGGTGCTAAGGTCTTTTCTAAGATTGATCTTCTCTCTAGGTACCATCAGTTGAATATTAGGGAGACAGATATCCCTAAAATTATCTTCCAAATCCGGTATGGTCTCTTTGAGTTTTTGGTGATGTTCTTTGGTCAGACTAATGCCCTAAGGACATTTATGGATCTCCTGAATTAAGTTTTCCATCAGTTCATGGATTTGTTTGTGATTGTCTTAATTGATGATATTTTGGTGTACTGTAAGAGTGAGGAAAATTATTCCAATCACCTTCGCCTTATGTTGCAGACCCTAAAGGATCAAAGTGTGAGTTCTGGTTGAATGCTGTGACTTATTTGGGTTATATTAATTCCAGTGAGGGGATCATGGTGGATCACAAAAGGTTGTGGTGGTTAAAAAGTGGCCTAGACCCATGACTCCAACTGATATTCAAAGCTTCTTGGGTTTAGCCAGTTATTACAGAAGGTTTTTGGAAAGCTTCTCATCGATTGCTACCCCTTTTACCAAGTTGACTAAAAAAAAGGTGAAGTTCTTGTGGCCAGATGCTTACGAGGGTAGTTTTGAGAAATTGAAGGATAAGTTGACTTTAGTTCCAGTCTTAACTCTGTCTGAGGGTACTAATGGTTTTGTGGTCTATTCTAATGTGTATCAAGTGGGATTGGGTTGTGTATTAATACATCATGTCAAGGTAGTTGTTTATGCTTCTAGATAGTTGAAGGATCATGAGAAGAATTACATTACTTATGATTTGGAATTATTAGATGTGGTGTTTGCATTGAAAATCTGGCAGCATTATTTGTATGAAGTTCATGTTGATATTTATTCTGATTATTAAAGCCTACAATATGTGTTCACTCAGAAAATTTAAATCTCAGGCAAAGGAGGTGGGTTGTGCTGGTCAAGGATTATTACATGAGTCTTCACTACCATCCAGGTAAATCTAACATGGTTTTTAATGCTTTTAGTAGGTTATCCATGGGAATCCTATCTCACATAGATGAGAAAAAATGGGATTTGGTGAAGGATATTCATTATTTGACTAATCTCGAAGTTTGTCTCTTGGATTTCGAGAATAGTGGCGTGATTGTTCAAGATGTGCCAAAGTAATCTCTTGGAGTAGAGGTAAAAAAGAAGCAAGTGATAGATCCTATCTTGATGTAAATTAAGGATGTTGTAGGTAGGCAAAAGGTGATGGTCTTCAAGATTGGTAGTGATGGTATCTTGAGGTACCAAGGGAGATTGTGTGTGCCTCGATGTAGATGGGTTGTAACAAAGAATTTTGGCTAAAGCTCATGAGTCATATTATACTATTCATCCTAGTTCAATGAAAATATATCATGATCTTAAGGAGATTTATTGGTGGAATAATATGAAGCGGGATGTGGCCAATTTTGAGGCTAAATACATGGTATGTCAACAAATGAAGGTGTAACACTTGAGGCCCGGTGGATTGTCTCAAGAGATTGAATTACCACTATGGAAATAGGACATAATTAATATAGATTTTGTTTTTGGTCTCCCGTAGTCTCACAAGTAGTTTGATTCAATTTGGGTCATCATGGATAAGGTGACTAAGTTTCCTCACTTCTTGCCAATGAGGAAAAATTTCTCTTCTAAGGATTATGCTAAGTTGTTCATCGAGGAGATCGTGAAGTTGTATGGTGCAATAGTTTCCATCATATCTAATCGAGGGACTCAGTTCTCATCCCTCTTTTAGAGGTCGCTCCAGCGAGGTTTGATGAGTAAGGTGACCCTTAGCAATGCTTTCCACCTGCAGATGGATAGGCAAGAGGAAAAGACTATCCATGTTTTGGAAGATATGTTTTAGGCTTGTGTTTTTTACTATGGTGGTAGCTGGGTTGGCAATTTCAACTCATAGAGTTTGCTTATAATAATAGTTATCACTCTAGCATTAGTATGGCTCCTTTTGAGTCGTTGTATGGTATGAGGTGTAGGTTTCCTATTGGGTGGTTTGAAGTTGGTGAAAATAGGTTATTTTGTATTGATTTGGTTTACAAAGCCATGGAGAAGGTAAAGGTGATTCGGGACAGGCTTAAGACTGCCCAAAGTCTCCAAAAGTCCTATATGTACGTGAGATAAAGGGACTTGGAATTTGATGTTGAAGATTGGGTTTTACTAAAGGTCTCCCCCATCAAGGCATTGATGCGGTTTGGGAAGAAGGGGAAGCTCAGTCCTCATCATACCATTTTGTACTTGGCTCTGAAGAGGATTGGTAATGTTGCTTACGAGTTAGAGATGTCTTCATGATTAAGCTTCATTCATCTGATTTTTCACATTTTTTTAATGAGAATGTGTGTGGGTGATCCTTCAATGGTTGTTCCTTTAGAAAAGCTGGGTATGTTGGTTCCTTGTCTTATGAGAAAGTTTCGGTGGAAATCTTTGATCGACAAGTTCATCGGTTGCGGATAAAAGATATGGCTTCGGTGAATGTTCTTTGGAGAAACCACAACATTGAGGAAGCTACTTGGGAAGTCGAAGAGGAAATGCAGTCCAAATACCCATTCCTGTTTCCTAATTTGGATAATCATGCTTAAGGCGTGTCTAATTCCTTAATATTTTGTTTTGTCTTTGTTAAAGAATGATTGTAAATTCAATGGTATCTTTGTTTTCTATCTATATTAAAGGTAAGAGTAGAGTTATGTAGAGTCTAATTGTGTTAGTAAATACCTTGTCCTGTCATTCAAGGATGAATGATCCTAAAGGGGGAGTATGTAATGCCCCGAGTATTTGGTCCTTGATGATTTTTTGAGTCTGAGATCACTACATTGATTCTGACTCACCTTATGAGTCGTAAGGTGTCTTGACGAGTCATGTGATCCTAGTCGTAAGGTGTTCAAAAAGTTGTGGTGAAGTTACCATCCTGGGTATGACTTGAGGGTACTGGTCATAAAGACCCATGACGAGTCTTTGGGATGAGTCATAACCAAATCATATAAGTTTATGGCATTATTATGCTCTGAGTACGAGTGGCTCACTATGAGTGGTAAGGATTTCTTACAAGTTATGAGGTGTAATCCTTGGGTGTCCAATGTATACCCCAAATGGATTCAATGTTGATAACAACTGGGACCTACGAGTCGTAGGATACCATTAAGAATCTTGTAGATGAGTCTTAAGGTCCATAGTGTAGGGTTCCTTAGTGGTTCTGCCTTGGTTACGACTCGTGGTGACAAGTCCTAAGAAGTAGTTATGATTCAATGGTGACTCGTAGTCAAAGATGGTACTTTTCAGCTTCTAAGTTAAGGGCATTCTGGATATTTCTGCTCTTACACAAATTGAAACACACATTTTATAAACCCTATAGGGTGTCATTAACACTAAGAAACCAATCCAACTTATCAAACACTCCAACAGGCTCTATAAATTCCCTCAAGCAAGTCAAGCTAGGTTTTTATCAAGTTGGTCATTGAAGTTCTCTAGAATTAAATTCTCTTCATGAAACTTAATATTTCAGGCATATGACTCTACCCTTAAACCTAATATCTCTATTGCATAAAAAATCATGGTTATTTATGTGATCAAAAGTGAGGGTTTTGACATGATTTGGGGTTTTTTGACATGAATGGTCAATTAATTATTTTTCCATGGTTTTATTGTGCATTACTCGTGTTTTAACTATGGTTTTGAACTTATGGGTGCATGGTATGATGAATGAACTTGGGAATTATGATTTCCCCAAACTTATGACTTTTGAGGTCTGGTCCTAAGCCCACATTGTGAAATTGTTGTAGTTATAAGAAATATGGGAATTTAACTATTCTTGAACTATTGCTTTATGATGGTTAACTGAATGTTCTGGGTTGGTGTTTTCAAAAGCTATTGCAAGATTTAAACGTAAGGTATTGTGACTTCCCCAAGTAATTACATTGTTTCAGCATGTTAATGATACCTTGCAAGTGTAATTGGTATGTCGATATTAAAAATGTATGCCTAACTGTGAATTATGGTTCAACGAAGGGAATTGTGTGTTAAATTTTTTTAATTGTTCTTTAAAGAGTACTGTATAGATGAGTCGTGAAAGTGGAGGTCCTAAGAGATAAACACTGGAAACCGCAGTTGCAGGCTCGGGAATTATATGACTGGGTGGTTTGAGTCATTCTTATTATTAATATCTTTTGATTGGGAAGTTTGAGTCCCACATATCTTATTACCTGATTTAGTACTCGTGTCACCTTTATATGTATAGAGGTTAGAGTTCCCCATAGTGTATATGTATTCCCTCTGATTTGTGCAGCCATACGCACTGGGTCCTAGCAGTTAGGGGAGAGTTGGGCTCATATATCCCGTGGGTGCTTTGTATGTTATGACGATTGAGCAACATGATCCTGATTAAGATTTTAAAATACATGTTAAGCCTTGTATCCTATCCCGACATGTGATATATATATGTATGCATTGGATGATTTACATAAGATTTTTAATGATTTGAACTGTTATTTATGGCATTATGTTATCCCGTATGCCTCAGTTATTTGCTAGCTGTCCAACCGCTAACCGTCAATATGTACGTTGTATCCCTACACGATTTAAGAATTTGCCATATGTCTACCTCTCCTGCTCAGTGATTCAGTTTTGGGATTTGGCTCGTGATTTGACATTGAAGTGGTGAGCTTCCATATATCGAAAAGTCAACATTTAATGTTTTTGGTTCCTTGTGTTTCAGATTTCTAGACTAGTTTTGACTATTGCCGGGGGCATGTCCCAGAACTTTATTGACAATCGATTTTGGTTCTTGATTTAGAAGGCTTTGTTTGGACTACTGTGTATTAGGGTTATGTTAGTTGGATGTTTTGGTCGGTTTTCGATTGATATACTATAGACATGTTTTAATTAACTTTGAGCTTGCCTTTATGTTATCCTGTTATATGTTCAGAATTCATCCAACATTAGGGATGTTGTGTTGGTTTGGTTAGGTGAAGAGGGTGATCTCCGATCCACGTGGGACTTGAGATACCCGTCACAGCCAGGCCCTGATTTGGGTCGTGAAAAAAAAGAAATGTATTGTTTATAAACTATTTTATAGCCATAAAATAGGTATCAAAATTTTACCAAAAGACATATAAAGCCTGTCAATAAGGGGGAACATTTTAAAGAAAATGGGGATAATCATAGAGAAAGCCCCCATAGGGAAAAATAAGCTAATCTACGTAGGGGTAATTTGGAAATATGAAAAATGTATAAGAAGTGAATCCATGAAGGGGAAAAAACCATTATGATCTTGAAGATGATTCTTCCATCATTATTTCTCATTTGTATTTCTTTGCGATCCCCCTAAGTGTATTGGCTCCTCTAATACCATGCTTAAATTCGAGAACCGTGATGTCCTAAAATATAAGAAAACTATTAGGCCCCACCCAAGGACAATGGTTTGGTTACAACACATACATCTTTTTTAATAACATATAATTGGATGAGGTGTCAACAGGTCGTGAACGTTTTGACACATGTGGTGGTTTTCTAATTGTCTTAATAACCCATAGGATATTAAGCCGCCCTTGTCTAATGCTTAGTCATTCATGATTTGGTTTCATTCTATCTTAATTACTAGATTGTTTTGTTTAAATTGCCCGGGAACTCAAAATGGGCATTCAAAGTAACACACCAGCTGACTGCTGACTAACTCGAATCATCTACTTCACTTGGCGGTTCAAAAAAATTTAAGGTGTTATACATAAGTGTCGGTGTAGATACCCACATAACCGCCCTTTTCCTAATGCCTAATGTTTTGCCATAACAGGTGAAACTGCCATGAAATGTAACAGTAAATAATTGTGAGAAATTAAACAAATAATCAAACAAGCAATTCAAATATTACAAAACTGAATAGTTAAAAAAATAAAGTTTGTTCAAAAATTAGGTTAAAACCAAGTTGAATTCCCAGCAAAGTCGCCATTTTTGGTTTTATAGAGAAAATGACTTCATTTACATATTTTTTTTCCAATTTCATTCACTTAGTAAAAGTTTTCAAATTTGATTTTGAAAAAACAGGATCGCCCTTAACTAATTTTGAATGGAAAATAAAGAAAACCTTAAAAGGTATTTAAAAAACTACAACAAAATAACTATTATTTTTAGAAATCAGATAAAGGTTCACATTAGTGTCTTTGTAAGGATGTTAAAGCACCAAAGACACCCGCTTACTTGCAGTTATCTGAGCTACTTAAAAATAACTCAATTTGACTAACTTTAATAAAGAGGGGTCTTGATTAATGAGTTTAAAAAAGAAAAGTAACATAATATTTTAGAAAGAAAATTTAGCACTTTGGACCAAGAGTTGAAATTTTGAAAGGACTAATTGTATTTTAATTTTTCAACATGGTGAAAAAGATCATTTTTTGAAAACATGAAGAGACATTGCACGGGAAAATTCTTTCTAAGTTTAAATGTTAGCAACAAAATAATATTATAATATAAACTAAATAGTAAGGGAAAGAGATTGGGTTTAGGCAATTCTAAGCCCAAACCAATAAAATAGTCCAATTTTGGACTTTTCAGCTACTGTGCTTGGCACATTTCTGCATCTTGTAATGATCATCAAGGTTATTTACCTTGTTTTCATATATTTTTTTGTGTCTAGTGCTTTTCTATAAGTATTTCAAGTTACTCATGATTTGCTGGGACTGATATTTCGGTATCGAGCGGTTCGTTTGAGAATTTTAGTAATACCAAAAATATTGTAGAATACTTAACGAAAATTGGCATTTAGTAGAAATATAATTTATTATCCTTCTAAAATATTTTTGAAAGACATTAAATTCTTTATGTTATGGTATATTTATATTACCTTATAATAGCTTCTATATTCTATTAATATTTTAAGCGGAGATAGTAAATCTAGAAATGTTAAAATATTACTATTATATAATAGAGATTTTATTATAAATAATTGATTATGTTATGTTCAAAATATTATATTTTTTTATCACGAACTTATGCAATACCCGAATATATATACAATGGGATAAAATATATTTTAAATTCCCCCCCCCCTAGGTGGAAGTGGGGAATGTTGGTAGCTAGTATTTCCACTTAGCAATTGCACAAAGTGCATTATGTGACACCTACCTTAAGTGATATATATATATATATGTATATATATGTATATATATATGTATGTATATATATACGGACAATTTGCCTAACACTTAGGATATGAACTTAAGAAACTTTTAGAATCTGTGCCAAATAGCTAATGTAGTGTGCAGGTATTCAGAAAAATTTTAACCCCAATTAGACCTTACCTTGGACGAAAATTATTCCTATTTTGGTAGACATTGAAGAGGTTGATGTGGGAAAATATTTTTAGGATGTATTAGATTGAAAAAAATCAATTATCTACATTAAATTATTCAAACTCGAGTCCTAGTGGGGCACTATTTGGAGGTTTCTCGAAGAGGTTTTTAGCTTTGACGTCCAGGTAGACTACGCTTATCCTACCTTCAGATTGAGTTTATTTACTGAAATTGTGTACTATTATGCTAGTTTTGGATAAGTACTCATAGTTGCATACCGTTTGATATTTAACATACCTTATTTATCAAAATTTGGACCTTGTTCAAGTAAATTTTGATATTTTATCTTTCAGCATGATATAACATCTATCACTTTAAGACATGAAATTAATTTGTGAGACTTTGGATTTTTCTCCTTTTTAATTAAGGCTCAACATATATTTTATTTGTCAGTGATTGTGAATTTTGTACCATTTTAACATTGGTTATGGTATGGCTTGGATTTTAATATATAGTTGGATATGGTTACTATGAGTTATGGTTCGAGTTTGACATCTAGTTTTGATGGTTTGGGAGTTCTGATATTGATTATGGTTATTCTGGATGTTTTGGTTTCACTAAGTTCTCGTTCAAGTTTGACATGTGATTATGAGTTCTGTTGTATATCATATATGTGGCCTCTCATTATCACCCACTATTTCCGATTTGATTTCGGCATATCCCATCTTGTTATTATCAGCACTACCAGCTTGAGTTTTGTTTTTGGCCCCTCATTACTACCCATTAGTTTCTGTTCCAGCTCAGTGAACATCTGGATGACTACTATGATTTCTTGGGATCAGTTCTGTAATGGATTATTTGCGCTTATTTTCTTTAGTTACTTCTTGTGTACCCCACTAGGTTATGAGGCTACGATTAGGTTAAATGTCTTTTTTAGTTTGCCTAGTGGGATTATAGAGGCCTAGTTAGGTTGATTTTTATTTGTCTATTGTTACTGCATTATTTTTTTGTATCACTTATATTTATTCCTTTACCATATTTACGTAGCTTGGTAGTTGCTTACCTTTCTATCCCTGTTTAGTGTTGACATAGGTTACCCCCTCGCATTGTAGTTATACTTTCTCTGTATTGAGATCAGTTAGCCTATGATGCCGACTATGCACCCATTGCTTTGATACTCATACTATATTTCTGCATCTTTTCCCTGATGCATATTTGAGTAGTAGCAGCTGATATTGATGTGATTCCTACCTTTTAGTATTGATTCGAGGCAGGGTAAGTTTACTATTGTCAGATGTTGATCCGCCTCTTTCTACTCTAGCTTAGTCTTTTGTACTCGAGACTGCTTGTATATATTGGGTATATTTTGATTATGTCTAGTACTCAGGTATATTTTTGTAGTGGCTCTAGTACTAACCTTACCAGGTCTTGGGAGGGATTCATTTGTATATTTGGTCCTTTTTCCTCTTCTTATTTTGATATATTTTATGTGTTCCCTTCATGGTTTTAACTTATTATTGTTGTTGGTATGATTATACGTAATCTTTTTGTTTTTTTCTTGTTAGCTCATTACCTATTACTCTTGGCTATGGCTTGACTTGCCTATTGGTGAGTTAAAGTATATGCCATTGCGACTTGAGAAATCGGGTCATGACAAATTGGTATCAGAGCCTAGGTTTCAGTGGTATTGTTAGTACTGGAGCTGATGTTTAGTAGAGTCTCACAGATTAGTCTAGAGACGTTTGTATCCTCTCTACGGGATGGTGCATTTTCAAGAAGCAATCTCATTTTCTTAATCCATTTTTGTGTGTGGGGTCTGTGTTGGTTTTTCTTTTATTGGTTCACTCTTTACAGAAATGGCTAGGATGTAAAGTTCGAGAGTTAAACATTGGAACCTTGAGCCTGCTGCAAGAGTTCTGATTAGTGGTCGAGGTCGACCCAAAGGTCAGGGGCAGGATAGAGCAGCAGTGCCAGTCCCATATCAGGCTAGGGATCAATCACCTAATATTTTCATAGCTCCTGAGATTGAGAGAGATCCAGATATTCTGCAACATCAGCAAGTGGGCTAGGGGCAGCCCAGGCCCCATCCAATTTTATATCCTCTTCATTCCATGGAAATGCATTGGTACAGTTATTGGGGTTAGTTGGCCGTCTACCAATCGAGAGAGCACAACCAATGGTAGTGGCACCTAGGGTAGAGGTTGCACCAACACCAGTAGTCCCATAGCCGGTAGTATCCCAACCAGTTATGTCTTCAGAGAAGAAGAAGATGTTGGGAAAATTTTTAAGATTAACTCCACCCAAGTTTGTTGGGACCCCAAGAGATGATGCTATGAGTTCCTATTCAGTTGCGAAATTTAGGGTAGGTTGAATCGCTAGGAGTGAACTTTGTTTCTTATCAACTAGACACAATAGCAAGGAGGTGATACATAAGTTATCTTGATTCTAGGCTTGCTAGATCTCCACCAGTGACTTGGACTTATTCCTCTGAGGCCTTATTAAGAAAGTATATACCTCGCAGCATGTGTGAGCATCTTCGGGATGAGTTTACAGCACTAAGACATGGCTCTATATCTATGGCTAATTGTGAGACGAGATTCCATGAATTATCCAGATGTGCCACAATGATTTTGCCTGTGGAGTATGAGGGAATTTGATGCTTTTTCAAGGGCTTGAGATATTGCTTCGTAGGGCTACACAGAGTTTGGTGATTTCAAGAAAATCTTTTTCAAAGATAGCTGAGCATATTTTTTCTATAAAAGAGATGGATCATGAGGCTCAAGGGGGCAGCTATAAGAGATTATATTACCAGGGAAACTATAACTATTCACAGTTCACAGACCAAGGATTTCATGATAGGTACCCCTAGCAACAACCTTCTCAATATCAAGGTCAGCTTAGTTGGCCAGTCCAAGAATTGCTTCAGATACTAGATAGGAATTAGATGAATCATAGTGGTTTTAGTGGTTAGAGCAGCAGCTAGCTGCAGAGGGGTGCTCAGTCAGGATTATTGAGTCGGGGTGGTCATTTCAAATTCATTGGACCTTCTAAACAGAGTAGGATGCTTGGGGCATGTTATAATGTAGAGTTGTTGGCCACTTCGTCCATAAGTGTTCTCAACTTAGGATGATTAATCCTTCAGTTTTGAATGCACAGCCGAACAAATCAGTGTTGCCATTATATAGGGGTGGTGAGCAGAGTTGTGAGGATAGTCCCCAGGGTTCTAGAGGTAGTCCGCAAGGAGGTAAGATCAGTGGTAGGGCAGTCACCCAATCTAGTAGTGGAAAGGGTCATTTGTATACTATACCAGGTAGACTAGAGGCTGAGGCTTCGAATGTTGTAATCACAGGTATGATTTTCATATGCCATCGACCAACATCTGCTTTGTCTAATCTCGGTTCCACATATTCATATGTTTTTGTTTATTTTGCATCACGACTGGGCTTATGTTCGATGTTTTTACCTGTGACATTGTGTGTATCTACTCCCATGGGTGACTCTTTTATAGTGAATTGGGTATGTAGATCTTGTGTGAATATTTTTCGAGAGTTTGATACTCAGATTGACCTCATTGTCCTAGATATGATAGATTTTAATGTAATTATAGGCATGAATTGGTTATCTCCTTACAATGTCGTCTTGAATTATCTTGCTAAGTCCGTTACCTTAGCCTTGTCAGGCGTACCCCTGGTTGTGTGGCAGGGTTCTGTTAGTCGCTCACCAATGGGAATTATTTCCTACATTTAAGATAGGGGACTGATATTGAAGGGTTGTGAGTGATTTCTTACTATGTTCGGGATGTCAGTGATTAGAGTCCATTACTTTACTCTGTCTTTGTAGTTCTTGAGTTTTCTGATGTGTTTCTGACCGAACTACCTAGCTTTCCTCCTGAGCTTGATACACACGCCTAGTATTCCTACCTCTTTGAACCTTTAACTATTTCTTTATCCTTTACTTTCACAGATGGAAGTCCCTTTAGTAATGGATATTGTAATATTCCTCACGGTTATTTACCTTGTTTTCATATATTTTCAGTGTCTAGAGCTTTTCTATAACTATCTCAAGTTATTTATGACTTGTTGGGACTAATAGTCCAGATCTAGGAAGTTAGTTTGAGAATTTAGTAATACCAAATATATTATAGAAAACTTAAATTGACATTTAGTATAAATATAATTTAGTACCCTTCTAACATATTTTTGATAGGTATAAAATTCTTTAAGTTATGGTATTTTTATATTACCTTATAATAGCTTTTGTATTCTGTTAATATTTTAAGCGGAGACATTAAATCTAGAAATGTTAAAATATTACTATTATATAATAGAGGTTTTTAATATAAATAATTTTCTATTAATTATAATATATTTAAAATATTGTATTTATTTTATCACAAACTTATACAATACCCAAATAAATATATAATCGGATAAGAATATTAGTTTTAAATTCAAAACCCCTCACGTGGAAGTGGGGAATGTTCGCAAATAGTATTGCCACTTAGCAATAGCACAAAGTGCATTACGTGACACCTACCTTAATTGATATTAATTACAATTTATATATATATATATATATAACACTAATTTGCCTAACACTTAGGGTATGAACTTAAGAGACTTTTACTATTAGAGGTTTTTAATATAAATAATTTTCTATTAATTATAATATATTCAAAATATTGTATTTATTTTATCACAAACTTATGCAATACTCAAATAAATATATAATGGGATAAGAATATTTTTTTAAAATTCAAAACTCCCCACGTGGAAGTGGGGAATGTTCGCAGATAGTATTGCCACTTAGCAATAGCACAAAGTGCATTACGTGACACCTACCTTAATTGATATATATATATATATAACACTAATTTTCCTAACACTTAGGATATGAACTTAAGAGACTTTTAGAATCTGTTCCAAATAGCTAATGTAGTGTGCAGGTGTTCAGGAAAATCTTAACCTCAATTAGACCTTACCCTGGACGGACATAATTACTATTTTGGTAGATGTTGAAGAGAATGATGTGGAAAAATACTTTTATGATTTATTAGATCGAAAGAAAATCAATTATCTACATTAAATTATTCAAACTCGAGTTCTAGTAGGGCACTATTTGGAGGCTTCTCAGAGAGGTTTTTAGCTTTGGCGTCTGGGTATGTTAGACTTACCATATCTTTAGATTGAGTTTATTTACTGAAATTGTGTACTATTATGCTAGTTTTGGATAAGTACTTGCAGTTGCGTACCGTCTGATATATAACATGCCTTATTTTTTTTGAATTAGGACCTCATTCTAGTAAATTTTTATATTTTGGCTCATAGCATGAAATAACATCTATTACTTTAGGACATGGAATAAAGTTGTGAAACATTGAATTTTTCTCCATTTTAATTAAGATGTGAGAGTGGGTAATTAAATGTATTTTAGTTCTGATTTTGGTTTAGTATATACTTTATTTATTCCATTGATTATGGATTTTTGTACCACTTCGACATTGGGTATGGTGTGGTTTAGATTGTAATATTACAGTTGGGTATGGTTAGTATGTTCCGATTCATGTCCGGCATTTGATTGTGATGATTTGAGAGTTCTAGTGCTGATTATGGTTGCTGTGGGAGTTGTGGTTTCACTGAGTTCTGGTTCGAGTCTAACATTTGATTATGAGTTCTATTTTAAATCATATATATGGCCTCTCATACCCACTATTTCTAGTTTGAATCCGACATATGGCCTTTTGTTATTATCCACCACTATTGGTTCTAGTCCAGTGTCTGGCCTCACGTTACTACCCATTAGTGCTGGTTGAAACCCAGTGAACATCTAGATGACTACTATGATTTCTTGGGATCAGTTCAGTTATGGATTATTTACATTTATTTACTTTAATTACTTCTTATATGTCCTACCATCTTATGGGGGTGCAGTTAGGTTAATTATCTTCTTTAGTGTGTCTAGAGGGATTATTGGGGCCCAGTTAGGTTATGTTTGATTCATCTGTTATTACTGCGTTATTTATTTTTTGTATTGCTTATATTTATTCCTTTACCGCATTTGTGAAGCTTGGTAGTTGTTTAACATTCTATCCCTACTTATTGTTGACTTAGATTAAACCCTCACATTGTAGTTATACTTTTTCTGTATTGAGCTTAGTTGGTCGACGATGCCTATTGAGTACCCGTTGCTTTGGTAATCATACTACACTTTTGCATTTTTTCCCTAATGCAGATCCGAGTTGTAGCAGCCGACATTGATGTAATTCCTACTTTTTAGTACTGCTTCATGACAGGGTGAGCTTACTGTCGTCTGATGTTGATCCTCCTCTATCTACTATAGTTTAGTCTTTTGTACCCGAGACTGCTTGTATATATTGGGTATATTTTTTACTATGTCTAGTACACTGGTATATTTTAGTACTGACCTTACCAGGTGTTGGGAGAGATTCGTTTGTATATTTGGTCCTTTTTCCTCCTCTCGTTTTGATATATTATATATGTTCCCTTCTTGGTTTTCATTTATTATTATTGTTGCTATCACTATACATGATCTTTTCTGGTTTCTTCTTGTTAGCCCATTACTTATTATTCCAGGCTATGCTTGGCTTGCCTACTAATGGTTTAAGGTAGGCTCCATCACAATTGTAGAGATCGAGTCGTGACACATCTTAATAAACATGTTATAGAATCTATTTATTTAGACTTCAAAATCCATGACGACCGCTGTTGCTTCCTTGGGCTTCAGCCTGTTCAATATCTTTTGGACTATAGCCTTGTGTATTCTCTGATAATTGGTCCTTTTAGGATTTAAAGGGGTTGACTCAAGATGATAGAGTTTTAACCCAATTGAGGATAATCCATAGAGAACGGAGTCGTCCATTTGTACTTAGTATCAATATCAGCAACCCATGAACAAAGAAAATAAAATTTAAATAATTATTTCTATTTAAAATGAACTGAGTGCATATAGGCAAACATTATTTCACATAAACAAATTATCCTAATTCAAATGCGATGAGGATTGTTTGAAATTGATCTATATTAACATTCATAAGAAGCATGACTAGACTTATGATAGATTTGCAAGAAGAAACAACCAACAAAATGGAACACTAAAGAAATCAAACTTACTCTACCTCAATAGACTAGGCAAACATACTCCAGTGAATTACAACTAGCAAAGACTTTTCATAAGATAAATATCCAAAAGGGACAAAGAGATAGCATGCTGAAATATACTTTAAAAATAAATAACCATGTATTAAGAATACACTTCAAGGCCATGACTTTTATAGGTGACCAAATATGTGCAAAAACTGCTATAGATTTCTATCAAAACATTTACAAAAGAGTAAATGCCAATAAGTTTTATCACATGTTCATGAAAACTGTGACAAAACAACCAAGGATGCTTACTGGAAAATGTCAAACCAGTTACAAAACATATGGAGAAAATACTAACATAATTTCACCCCATCTTAATGAAAAGAATTGGAAACACATAAAGAGTGAAAATAGACAGCTTCCTCTTCATATCTATACATTTTACTAAATATCAAGAATCAAGAAACACTTTGGAGGGTCCTAATCTTGAAATTATTTCTGAGTTAATAAAACAAATCTAAACAATGAACAACACTCAAATAACATAAACTTCAAACAAGACCTATTCAACCGAATTGAAGGCACACAATCAACACCCTTCTCATATTAGCAGGACAAAGCGAAGGGAGGAATCATTTTCAAAAGTTCACTTTTTCTTTGACCAAAGAATCAGGAGTAAAAATGGCTAAAGAAGCAGCCTTTTTAAACAGAAAGCAACTTTGGTACATCATCAATGTTGAGACTAGTGCCTCAAAAGTTTGAGATTATCTATACTTGTTGTTGTAATTCAAAATATAACTTTAAAGTAGGATTAAGTTTAGCTATGATACAGATTAATAATAATTGATCTCATTTAATATTGAAGGGGTTACAGCTGTATATATAGAGAACTGAAGAATAACTAATTACAGAATAACCCAGATGTATTTAATAATTATATATGTAGTCTATTATCCCCCCGCAAGCTGATCAGCGGTAACGAGGGGCAGCTTGGAGCAGAGAGACTGAAAAGGCTGTAACGGAAGAGGCTTGGTGAGAATATCAGCAAGCTGGTCAGTAGATGGGACATAGTGCGTGGCCATCGCTCCTGCAAGTACCTCATCGCGAACAAAGTGACAGTCAGACCCAACATGCTTCATACGATCATGAAGGACTGAATTTTTGGTAACACAAATAGTGGACTGATTGTCACAATAAATCTGTGGTTTCGTGGGGGGAATGCCAAGTGCATCCGTAAGGTATCGTAACCACATGGCTTCAGCAACACCCGCAGCCATGGCACGATATTCTGCTTCTGTGGAGGAACGGGACACTCGCGTTTGCTTCTTGGTGCACCAGGAAATCAGATTCGGTCCCATCATAACAATATATCCAGTAGTGGACTTTCGATCATCTTTGTCGTTAGCCCAATCCGAATCAGAAAAAACAGATATATCAAACGAGCCCTTTTGAAATAAAATTCCACAGTGAATAGTACCTTAAAGATAGCGCAGAATGCGTTTCAAGGCCTGAAAGTGTTGTTCTGTGGGAGCATGCATTGATTGGGAGACTCGATTGACTGCATATTGGATGTCCGGACGAGTAACAGCAAGATAATGAAGTCCACCGACGAGGCTCCGATATAGTGTAGGATCGGCAAAGGGAGTATTCGGCCCTGGGGATTGGCGAACTGCCATGGGAGTGACCGCGGGTTTGCAGTCTGTCATTCCAGCCCGATTTAGAAGTTCAAGGGTATATTTTGTCTGATGCATCAATATGGTTCCCGATTTGCGGATGAGTTCGAGGCCAAGAAAGAACTCCAGAGGACCGAGGTCCTTAAGTTTGAAGTCACGATGCATAGCTTCAGTAATTTCAGTGATGAGTGACGACGAGCTGCCTGTAATAACAATATCATCCACATAGATAAGAATGATGACTGTCCCTCGAGAACAGTGAAGGGTGAAGAGGCTGTTGTCATGATGGTAGGTGCAAAAACCAAGACCCTGCAGAAAAGTAGAGAGACGTGTGTACCAGGCACGAGGGGCCTGTTTCAGGCCATACAGTGATTTGCGAAGCTTGCAAACATAGTGAGGACGGTTGGGATTAACATATCCCGGTGGCTGAACCATATAGATTTCTTCCTCAAGATGACCATGAAGAAAGGCATTGCTGACGTCTAGCTGATGAAGCGGCCAATCATAGTGAAGAGCAAGAGACAAGACCAGACGAATAGTCTGTTGCTTAACAACAGGGCTGAAGGTCTCCTTATAATCCACACCATACTCCTGATGATACCCTTTTGCAACCAGACGTGCTTTATAGCGAGAAAGAGATCCATCTAAATTTCGTTTGATGCGAAACACCCATTTGCACCCAATAGACTTTCGGTTACTAGGCAGAGGTACCAAATCCCATGTATGTTGTTCATTCAGAGCCTGAAATTCCTCATCCATAGCTTGGCACCAGAAACTATTTTTGGAGGCTTGGTTGTAGGTAGTAGGCTCAGTTGTGGGATGTGCATCAAAGGGTATTTGAGTGTGGTAGGCTTTGGGTTTGAAGGTACCGGCCTTGGCTCGGGTTGTCATAGGATGAGTGTTGAGTGGAGGGTGATTAGGAAGGGGTGGTGGAGTTGTATGATGTGTGGGCGGGGGTTGGGTGGGGCTGCCGTGGGAGCTGGGATGTGCAGCGGTGGATGGGGTGGCTGTATGTGTGTTAGGAGTATGATGTAGGGAAGTGGTGGGTTGTGTGGCAGTCGGCTGGGTGTTCGGGTGGGAGGTTTGGGGTTTCGGGTGGGTAGTGGTGTAGTGGGGTACCGGGTTAGGTGCCGAGTGAGCCGGAGCATGAGCGTGAGAAAAGGACGGAAATAATGGCACAACGCCAAGTGGATTGGGGGAGTATGGAGTAGAGGAAAGACTTGTGTAAGGAAATTGTTCCTCCACAAAACGAACATGACGGGAAACATATGTTTTCTGAGATACAGGATCGAAACATTTGTAACCTTTGATAGTGGGATGATAGCCTAGAAAGACACAAGGGGTGGACCGAGGTT
The DNA here is from genome assembly GCA_030864215.1 of Capsicum pubescens. Lineage (NCBI taxonomy): Eukaryota > Viridiplantae > Streptophyta > Magnoliopsida > Solanales > Solanaceae > Capsicum > Capsicum pubescens. The sequence goes on from CM061546.1 coordinate 117,846,105, forward strand.
GAAGTTAATGTTGAGTGTGCGGACGCAACCAGGGATAAACTAGACACCCAAACGGGCGGAGATGAATATAGTCGGGTGGATGATTGTAGAGACGGGCATATGGAGTGGAGTTGGAGAGAGTGTGAGTGGGCATGCGATTTATGAGGTAGTTGGCAGTAGCAAGGGCATCAACCCAAAAGGAAACAGGTAAGGTGGAATCATGGAGGAGCGCAACAACTGTTTCTATTAGGTGACGGTGTTTGCGCTCAGCAACGCCATTTTGTTCAGGGGTATATGGACATGAAGTGTGATGAAGAGCCCCTAGATTTTGAAGAAAAACACCAAATGCATTGTTGACAAATTCTTTGCCATTGTCACTTCGAAAAATTTTGATTTTGGCATTAAATTGATTTTGAACCATTCGGTCAAAGTTTACAAAAATAGTATAAGCTTCGGATTTAAATTTCAGAGGATAAAGCCAAGTGAATTTACTGTAATCATCAACAAAACAGATATAGTAACGAAAACCTTGAACAGAAGGAACTGAGGTTGGACCCCAAACATCAGAATGAATTAATTGAAATGGCGCAGTGGCCTTGTGTTCAGACAGTGAAAAAGGTAAACGAAAAGATTTAGACACTGAACAGGACTCGCAATGTAATTTTTCTGAAAAATTAAAACCTAAGGAAGATAAAATGGATTTGGTGATGGCGGATGATGGGTGCCCAAGCCGGCGATGCCAGGTTGACGAGAGAATGGCTTGACTCACAACAGACGGAGACCTGGATGGAAGAGTGTATAGCCCATGCTCACAGCGGCCCGTGTACCGCACCCGGTTCGTGGTATTGTCCACTATCTGGAAATTGGTGTCATTAAAAATGAGGGTGCAATTATTTTCTTTAGTAAAGCGATAAACAGATAAAAGATTGGATGTGAGGGAAGGGACGTGGTGAAGGGTTGAGAGATGAAATTTACCATTTGGGGTATAGACATACCCAGAGCCGGTGTTTGTGATGGGAAGGGATTGACCATTGCCTACTGTAATAGTTTCTGAGCCATGATACGGATGAGGAGCTTGAAGTTGTGAATAATCCGACGTCACATGGGTGTTAGCACCTGTGTCTAGATACCAATCGCCAGATTGAGCGTTTGTGGACGCATGCATCGCCCTTGATCCTCCGGACTGGCTATTTACATTCTGCGAGTCATCATAACGATACCAGCAATTAGCCGCAGAATGGCCCCGTTTAGCACAAATTTGGCACGTCGGAAGATCTCGTGTGGGCATCCGCTGGTTTCCTCGTCCCTGTCCGCGGCCTGACTGGAAGCCGTCCCGCGGTGGAGGCCCGCCTCTGCCTTGCTGCCCGGTGTTTCGACGGTCACCGCCGCCGCTGCCTCGCCCTTGGTTACGGCGATCGTCACCGTGACCCCTGGCCGAGCCTCCGCTGCCAGCCGAGTAAAGAGCCGTGACGCCAGGGGTGGAACTGGCTTCTCCGAGCAGTAATTTGTGTTCCATGTCTAGATTCAATTCTTCTGCATTAAGCCATCCAGACAGTTGATTCAGAGTGATTTCGACAGACGAGAGGCGAATATGCTGTTTGAGAGAGGAATAGCCAGCCGGAAGACCACGTATCACGGCATTCACCACGTCTCGTTCAGGAATAATCTCGTTCACAGCATCTAGGTCAGACAGAATAGAGGCCACATCATCAAGGTATTGAGTCATCGTCTTCGTTCCCTTCCGAAGAGTATGCAATTTGTCACGCAACTGAAAAATATGAGCCGTGGACACAGAGTTGTACCTTGTGGCTAGTGCGTCCCAAAGTGAAGCCGATGTGAGAAAACCCCGGGCGTGTTTGTGCACAGAGGGGCTAATAACTGCGAGAAGACAGGCTCGGATCTGAGTGTCTACGATCATCCACGGAAGGTAGTCGGGATTTGGGAGCTTGACGCCGTCCTTCTCGGCTGTCTCGGGCTGCGGTTCTCCGCACCGTCAATCCATCCGAGCAGCAAGTTGGCTGCGAGGGCGGTGCGGACGTTAAGTGCCCAGGCCGGGTAGTTGTTGTCAGATAATTTTTCGGGGATGAGATTGTGGAGATTCCTGAGCAGTAATTTTACTCCAGACGGTAATTTTGACAGAGGATCAATAACCTTGTCCATGGCGCCGACCTACGGCGGAGGAGGGAGGCCGTGCGGCGTGGTGTAGACGGTGGCGGCGGCGCACACACGTCGGAAAAGAGGAGAGATTAGGGTTTGGGCGGAAGAAGAAACCCTAGCTTTGATACCATGATACAGATTAATAATAATTGATCTCATTTAATATTGAAGGGGTTACAGCTGTATATATAGAGAACTGAAGAATAACTAATTACAGAATAACCCAGATGTATTTAATAATTATATATGTAGTCTATTAAGCTATATAAGGTTGCAATCTTGCAGAATCTGATTTATTACAATTGCTGATCTTTAGACTATAGTTGTTTGAGATAATGATAACGTGTTTTACTCCTTTTATTGAGCTTTTTTAATTATGATATCATGTATAAATATGGTAGTGATTATTTTAATAAACAATGAAACTGAACCTAGCCTTCTTCTCTTTCTTTTCCTAGTTCAAGATCTAATTTTTTCTCTCCTACCGATTGGTATTAGAGCATTACCATCTTGAGGGTCCTATGAGAAGAGAGTGAATAAAAAACACAAGTTCTTTCTATATAATAATTTTTTAAACTGTTGTCTTAAATTGTTTATAGAAAATGAATTTCGATATAAGTTTTCTAACTCCACCTTTCTTCGGTGAGAATTATCAAGCTTGGAAAATTAGAATGACGGTTCATCTTTAAGCAATGGATCTCTGGAAAGCTGTAGAAAATGACTATGAAGTAACTCCTTTTGGAGCTAATCCAACAGTGAATCAGATGAAAAATCACAATGAAGGAAATACAAGGAAAGTTAAAGCCAAAGCATGCCTTTTTTCCTATGTAATAGCTCCTTTAATTCTTATCAGAATTATGCAAATAAAGTCCGCTGCAAAAATTTAGGAATATCTCAAAAAGGAATACCTAGGAAATGAAAGAGTACAGAATATGTAAGTGATTAATCTGATTGGGTAATTTGAAATGAAGAGAATGAAATTATCAAAAACTATAAAAGATAATATAGATCAACTACTCGACTTCGCTAACAAGGTGAGATTGTTTGGTATGAATTTTACCTCTTCTTTAAAAATTCTAAAGATCATTCAAGCATTACCATTACAAAACTTGTTAAAGCTTTGCAGGCATTGGAGTAAAGGTGAATAATGAGGAAAGAAGGTTCTACTGAAAGTGATTTTTAAGATAAATCATAGAACAAGTCATACTAGGAATAGAAAAAGAACTAAAAGCAAAGTTAAGGTAATAATTACAACAATCAGGGAGGAAGTTGTTCACTCTGCTCTCATTAAAAAAACAATAAATCACTCTCAACAAAAATATTGGTGGACTCCAGATGTAAAGTGCAATAAATATGGTCAACTAGGCTATGTGGAGAGGATATACAAGTCACAAACGCAACTAGAAAAATACAAGGCTACTGTAAATCAATATCAAGAAGAGAAATTGTTTGCAGCAACTTGGTTTGCTCACAAAGCACTTCTAAAAAATTGTTGATTGATAGAAGATGTACAAATCATATGACCAATGGTAAAGAGATCTTTAAAAAGACAAATAAATATATTATTTTCAAAGTCAAAATTATAAATAGAGAATACCTTGAAGAAAAAGATAAAGGAACAATTGCAATTCAAAGCCTTACAGGTTTGAAAGTTATAACTAATGTTTTCTTTGTTCCTGATCTTGATCGAAACCTCTTAAGTGTTGGAAAGCTACTTCAAGATGAAAAAAATGTGTCATCAAAGATTTTGATAATAAGGAGATGTTCAAGGTCAAGATGAGAGGAATAAGTTTTTCCATAAAAATATTGGATGAGAAGCAAACAATAGTTGTCCGATTGGAAAATGATTTAGAGTTATGGCACAAAAGACTCAAACATTATCATGATGATGTCATACTCTTCACGGAAGAAAATCAACTAGCATAAGGTCTCCTGATCCTTGAGAAAAATCTTTCTACTTGTGAAGCTTGTTAGTATGGGAAGAAAATATGGCTTCCTTTTAAAAATTCATCATGGAGGGCAAAGAATAAGCTCCAACTTTTTTATAGGGATGTAGGCGGACCTCAGACAACACCATTTTAAGGGGTAGTAAGTACTATATTATCGTTATTGATGATTTTTCCAAATATTGTTGGATTTATTTTTTGAATTTAAATTCCGAGGTCGCTGATGTATTCTGAAAATTTAAGGCTTTTGTGGAAAATCAAAGTTATTGCAAAATTTAGGTAATGAAAAGAAAACGAATATAGAATTTCTAGATGATGATGTTTATGATGTACTTGTCAGAGGCACAAGAACATTTTTTTATAGTTCCAGTTATAGAACCAACAGGATTTATAGAGGCTGCGAAAGATGAGGAATGAATATATGCAATGTAGGAGGAGCTCAAAATGATCAAAAAGAACAACACATAAGAGCTAATTAATAGAACATCACACAAGAAGGATACTGGAGTCAAGTGGGTTTATAGAACTAAGCTCAATCCTTATGGTTCTATAAATAAGTACAAGGCCAGGTTGGTTGCAAAAGGGTAAAATGTTTGGAGTAGATTTTTCTAAAATTTTTGCTCCTATCACCTATTTGGATACGATAAAAATATTGTTAGAATTAGCAGCTCAACATGGATGGAGGATCCACCAGCTTGATGTGAAATTAGATTTCCTAAATGGCTATCCCAAAGAAGAAATCTTTGTAGAACAACATGAAGGTTTTTCTATCAAAGACAAATAAGATAATGCATACCTACTAAAGAAGGCATTGCATTGTTTGAAAAGATCTCCTAGAGCTTAGTATAGTAGAATTGATGCTCATCTTCTTAGCTTAGGATTTCAAAAGAGCCTCAACGAGTGTACGCTCTATATTAGAAAAGCAAATTCTGATTCAACCATTATCCCTTGGAAAAAAATGATTTGCTAGCTACAGGTAGTAATTTGGACTTGATTAATTTTTTCAAGACTGCAATGATGAAAGTTTTTGATATGAAAGACTGTGGTGACATTTTATATTTCCTTGGAATGGAAGTTCAACAAAAAAATAAATAAGATCATCATATGCTAGCAGAAATATGCCAAATTTTTTTTCCAAAAAGTTCAAAATGGAATATTGAAAGTCTACTGCAACTCCTATGAATCAAAAGGAGAAGTTTTTCAAAGAAGATGGATCGGTAAAGGTTGATAAAAGACTTTATAGGAGTTTGATAGGTTGCCTAATGTACTTGACTGCAATAAGGCCGGATATTGTTTATAGTATGAGTTTACTTTCAAGATATATGCATTATGCAAGAGAAATTCATTTTCAAGTAGCTAGATATGTGATTAGATATGTCAAAGGTACTATTAATTTGGCATAATGGTAAAAAAGACATTAGATTTTTAATTTCATGGATTTTCTATTAGTGGTTGGATTGGTTGCTCAGATGATATGAGAAACACCTTATGTTACTATTTAGGTTTTGGTTCTAGAATATTTTTTTGGTGTTCGAAGAAGTAAGATAATGTGGCTCAATCTACAACTGAAGCAGAATACATCACAACTGCTTTAGCTGTGAATCAAGTCCTTTGGATTAGGAAGCTGCTGGCAAATTTGTACATGGAACAAAAGGAGAGTGCTGAGATCTTTATGGATAATGAAGCTGAAATTTAAATTGCAAATAATCATGTTGCTCATGGAAAGACAAATATTTCAAGATCGAGATTTATTTCTTAAGTGAGGTGCAAAAGGACGGAAACATCAACATAGAGCACAGTAGAACTGATTTCCAGAATGTCGTTATTTTAACTAAGTTTATGCCTAGAGCTAGATTTGAGTTTCTCAGAGAAAGACTTGGTGTTACTGCTCTTGAGTCAAGGAGGAGTGTTAAGACTAGTGCCTCAAAAGCTAGAGATTAGCTGCATTTGTTGCTGTAATTCAAAATATAGCTTTAAAGAAAGAATAAGTTTAGCTAAATAAGGTTGCAATCTTCTAGAATTTGATTTATTACAGTTGTTGATGTTTAGTCTATAATTGTTAGAGATAATGATGGCATATTTTACTCCTTTTATTGAGAATTTTCATTTATGATATCATGTATAAATGTGGTAGTGACTATTTCAATGAGCAATAAAACTGAACATAGCCTTCTACTCTTTCTTTTCCTAGTTAAAGATCTGGTTTTTTTCGCCTACAAGCAAATATTATATAAATATATCAAACCATAATTTCTTACATAAATGATCTTGTGAAACTTTAAGAGTATTAGGCCTTAAACCAACATATGAACTGAAAAATAACGCGAACCAAAGTTAATTGAGACTCTATAAACTATACTCATATAAATTGACAACAAATAAACCAGAACCAAGTTCATTCACATGCCAATTGTAAAAATTCAAGTAAAAATAACATCACCTGAATACTACTACAATTGGGGTTCATTTTTATTGATTGTCTCTAATCAGTGGAATAAAATGTGTATTCGTATGGGAAACTCAGAATTTGAATTCTCCAATTTGGGAAGTGTGGGATGGGAATTTTTTAGGGGCATTTTAGGGATTTCGTAGAGGGGTTCTAGTATATTAAATTAGGATAATCTGTAACAACTCATGAATTTCACTAATTGGTATGACATCAGATCAAAAATGGGTATAAAACAAATTTGGATATTTAAAAAACTTCAAAAATCCTCCATGTCCAATTAGAAATGCCCACATACGTACTTGTATAGTACAAAATTCACAAGATTTAAAGAAATGTTATCTTTAAAGGAAGATATTATAATTTTTTTAGATACATCACCAATTTTTAGTTCTTCTAGAACCTAGAAAACTTTGAAACTACATGCAAAGGGAGGAAAAAATTAAGGGCTTTTGGCTTTTTGTTGGCGTTGTTTATTGCTTCTGTTGTTTGTTGATATTGCTATTATATTATGTCGAGTATTTATATTGTTGTGTTGTTCTATGTTGTTGCTGTATTTGGTGGGGAAGAATGGGTTATAAGGTGGTGGGTCGGGTTATTTTAAGGAGTTGGCCCGGGTTGCTGTTATAGAATGGGCTAGGTAGAATTATTTAGAAGTGGTCGAGATTAGGCTATTTTTTAAATAACCAACCCATTGGAGTTTTAGTTGATTTTATTTAAACTTAACCAAATTGAAAATAAATTAACCAATGAAATTACAATTGTGGCTAATTTTATTTTAATTACAGACAAATTTAATAAAATGGCTAAATTGAATCAAAGTTTAAAATAAGTTAACAACCTATTTAATTCAGAGTTTTTTGGCTTAATAAAATCAAATGGTTATTTTCTAAATAATATATTTTAAAATTAAAATATATTTCAATCAAGATTTACCTGTTTGAAGCAATTTTCAAGACGGGTCTCGATTAAAATCTATTTTTTTATAAAAAATATTAAAAAACAAAAATATATGATCTCGTATATAGGAGTACAAAAATTTATAGGCTCTACTTAATATGATAAAATTAACTCAAATAAATATTTTTAAAAAAAAATTTCTGGATAAAATATATACTTTAATTTATTTAAAATCAATGCAACTCAGAATTAAACCTAGTCAGAGAGAAAAAAAATTAGGTGTCAACACTCATAAGTATTATGTGATCACTGATTACAAATTACAATAGCAACACTTGACATCTTAATACAATGTAAAATATTTAAATGACAAGTAACTATGGTTAGAGATAAGAATGAGGAAGGGAAGCTTAGACTTTAGAAAGAACATACAGGAATAAATAGTTTCTTCACAATACATATGGAGTGTACTTCCCCTAGTTCCCATATATAAACCCCAGACATTCTATCTAATTATGTAATCATCAACATTCTTCAAATTTGGCACGTGGCCAAATAGAATTTGTTGGAACAACCTTATTCAACAATTTTGGCCTATAAATTCTTCTCTTAGCATGGTTCACAACAATAATTCTAAGATAATGTATCAAATTTAAGTTAGCGAACAGCTTTAAAGGTTTTTCTGTAATTACTTAAGCTTTAAAATATATTATTTTTTGAAAAAATATGTTTTTGTTTTGTTACAATTTTTTTATTTTTCATGTTTTTCTTAAGTAAAATAAGACCCATGATTTCAACTCATCCCTTTTACACAAGTATAACATTAATAACTTGTCTAATTGACCCTTCTAAATTAGACCTAGCCTCTACTCGAGACCTAAGGATCCACCCCAACTCTTAACCTATGAACCAAGCAAGAATCAAGACCTAACCATGAATCAAGACCCGATACCTAACGCTAATTTAAGATTTGATACCTGACCCCGATAGAGACTCGAGACTCAAGACACGACCCCAACTTGAGACCTAATACCCAATCAAGAATCAGGACCCAAGGCCCACTGAGACTCAAAAATTAAAAACCAACTGAGATTCGAGGCATATGACCCAACCATAGCATGGGACTCAAGAACCGAATACACCTCAAAATATAAAACCTGATCCCAACTCATGTCAAGAATCAATCCCAATTGGCACACGAATCAAGAACTGAGACCTAAACTCAACTTGAGACTCGAGACTCGAGACTCGACCCCTAATCAAGGATCAAGATCTAATTTATGATCGAGATTCAACACTTGACCCTAACTTAGTATTTGAGACTTAGCACTGACTTATGGCTCAAACACTCAGCCTCTACTTTAGAATCAAGTTCCAACCTCAACTCCAGACTCAAGACTTAACTCCAAGTCAAAACCTAAGATTTGAGACATAACTATGACTTGGAACTCGAGACCTATCTAGCATCAGGAACCAAGACTTGTCTTATAAGACCCTAAAATTTCTAGAGAATTTATTTTAGACTTAGCATATAAACTAGTTGAAACCAATAGAAAAAACAAAAGAATGACTTTGAGAAAGAGTCTTTGTCAAGTCTGGTAGGTCACTATAATACTCATATTGAGTGTTTCGATAAAAGTCCTAAATGACTATCTTAGGAGTTATCGTGTGACTCATCTTGAGCAGCCTAATCCTAAGTTTTAAAATACAATTTTCCCACCTAGTCGTAACGATTGATGACAATGAGTCCTTTTTACCTAGTATGACTCATTTTGTTTGTCATCCTGAGTGTCAAGCACAAAATTCTTGATAATTGAAATTCTCCCAATGAGGATGAGCTCTGACGATAAGTCAGTTTGGGTTATGATAAGGTGTTGTTACCACTCATCGTCAGGTTACCCAGAATTAGTCCCCTTACAATGACTAAGATGATGATTTATTAGAAGTGATGATGAGTTATCTTGAGACTAATCTATTGTAATTGGCAGTTTCATTATGATTTTCCCAAGGAACTTTTATTTTTTTTCCCTTTCGTAACACTTAAACTATTCTATTTAAGCCTATTCTAAGTTGGATTAAAATGGAATAGTCAATTAATTCTCCTAATTCTATCTTTCTACTTAGAAAATAGAAATCATAAGGTTATTTCGTATCTTTTAATGAAATTGGGTTTCTTACCCACTTTCAAAACTTACCTTGATTTCAATTCTCTTATGATCTTTGGATGATAATTAACTATTTTATTATATTTTTGAACTCTTTCATAATATAAAACTTCCATTATTTGATACTAAGATTACTTTACTATATTTTCTATATAATTCATTTTCTTGAAGAAAAGCTTGGCATGCTATGAACACATGATACCTAAAATTTGTTAATTTAGCATAATCAATCTAGTTAGATTCAGTTTACATAATTGTAGTACAATTTTAATTATTTCTACTTTTATGATACTATTAGGTAAAGTTTGTTTGACTCAGTTTCAATATATTAGTTTTATGAGCTATTGGTTAATCAGTTTTGGAGGTGTACTTAGCATTGAAAAGACGCAAGGATGAAGTTTTACCGCTTAGTAGAGGATGTCATATTAAATAAAACTTCCCAAGTCCCAGAACTATTTTGTTGGTGTAGGTTATTAAGGGCATAATCCAAAAAGACATCAGTTAGTAGATCCACATCAGTTAGATTGATTACCCTTTGCAAAATATAAAACAACCTCTCGACTAAGGTAGTAGATTTGACATTATTTAACTCAGATGAGGTATGTTAACTGATATCCCATAGTTATTGATTTAAACATATACTTGTGTATGACCACCAACTTATATTCTTATCTACTTTAAACCATGATTTTTAGTTTATCTTCCATATCAACTTATATGCATTTATAATAGAGTCACATCACTTCAGTTTATCTTTTGTATTAGGACTTGTATTTTAGTTTAGTATATCAGTATACAACATGATACGTTATTTAGTTTTGAATATATTACATGCTCAATATATTCAAAGTACTGATCTCATGCTTTCTTTCATGATATATCCTATTATGATATAGGCTCTGGTACTCAAAATCAGACTCATGGTTAGCATGATCCAGTACCTTCTCAACAACATATAGTGGTGAGTACTAATCATTCGAGGACCAGACATCAATATTCTTTATGATTGTTATTATTATTTTAGTTTTAAAGAGTTTAGAGTTAGTTGGAGACTTATTCCAACAACTCATCATTTAGTGGAGGCTTTCAGACTGCTACTATTTATATTTTCAAATATAGTTTTATTTTATTTGAATTTATAATCATAGTTTTATTTTATTTTAAGTGAAACATTTGTTTTTAAATTATTTAACTATTTCACCTTCTAATCCCAATGGAAATGCAAGTTTTTTTAGAGTCTAAGATTTACTCAAATGAATTCTACAGCATTCCATGGTTCAAAGTTGGAGAAAGATCCATAAGATTTCATTATCAGGTTCAAAAGATAGCTTAGATTATGGGTATTACTCCAGTTAAGAGTGTAGACTTAGTTGCTTATCAATTGAAAGGAGTGGGAAAAACTTTGTTAAAGTAATGGAAAAAGCGCAAATATACGAATACAGACCCAATTGATTAGGATGATTTTGTGGTTTTTTTATAGACATGCTCTTTCTTTGTTAGTTGAGGGAATATAATGTTGAAGATTTTTTCAATTTGAAGTAAGGTATCATGAATGTGAAGGAATATTCTGTAAATTTTACCCAGCTCTCCAGGTATGCTCTAAAGTTGGTTACAGAGCTAAGGGCTCAAAAGAGTAAATTTATTATGGTGATTCTAAGTTAGTGATAAAGGAGTGCATGTCCACTATACTTGATGGGGATATGGACATCTTGATACTTATGACTCATGCTCAGTATATTGAAGAAGAAAAGATAAGGAAGAAGGAAAGAAAGACTAAGAGAGCTAGAACAAGCAACTTTTATTACTCTAAGCAGACTTTAGATTGTGGTAATCATTCTCAGTTTTACAAAAGGTCTTCAGATCCTGTCCCATCATTTGCTAGTGCCCTAGTACCAAAGTTCAGACAGAACTAGCAAACTAGAGAACCGATCTTTATGTCTTACGACAGTGTTACTAGTGGACACACTTTTTTGGTTTGTAAGAAATATGGTAGAGACTACTAATGAGAGTATATAGATAATGGTGTTGGTTGTTTTGGATGTCAAAATCTAGGTCACAGGTTGAGGGATTGCATAGTGAACTTACAGAGAGGTAGAAATATTCCCCAATAGACTCATCCTATTTTATCAATAACCCCTATAGGTCATCCAACTCAGTAGAGGGCCTTATCTATAATATGGACAAAAAATATTTGAATAAGTTCTCTGCTTTGTACATTAGATAGGACTAAGAGATTTTCCTGGTATATTCTTTGGTACATTATAAGTTTCTTTATATTGATGTATATGAATTGTTAGATATTTTAGTCACACTTTTCTTAGTGTATCCTTATATTATAGTAGATTTTGGTGTTTTTCTATGATACTTTTAGAACCTTTCTCAATCTCTAATCATGTTGGTGACTTAGTTATAGCTAAATAGGTATGTAGAAACTGCCTAGTCTCTATTACCCATAAAATCACCATAGTTGATCTAGTAACGTAATAAATAATGCATTTTGATGTTATTCCTTGTATGGATTGGCTACATTTATCTTATGTCTTAGTCGACTATAGAAATAATTTTGTTATGTTTTTATTTTAGAATGAACCAATCTTAGAATATAAGGGTAGTACATCACCGCCTATAGGTAGGTGTGACTCTAACCTTAAGGCTAGAAAGATAATATCTAAGTGTTTCATATACCATTTAGTTAAGGTTAAGGATTCAAAGTCCAAAACCCTCACCCAACCCATCTTAATTCCTCCATACAAAATGTCTCCAGCTGAGCTTAAAGTATTAAGGAAACAGATAAATCACCTATTAGGAAAAAGTTTCAATACAACATCTCTTCATGGGATACTCTAGTTCTCTTTATGTATAGGAGAGACAATATCCCTAGAATGTATATCGAGTACCATTATTTGAACAAAGAAAAAATCAAGATTAAGTATCTCATTTCTAGGATTGATGACTTATTCAAACATCTTCAACATGCTTTCTAATTTTCAAAGATAGACCTCAGATCTTAGTATCATCAACTAAGAGTCAATGAATTTGATATTTCAGAGATGACCTTCGGTATGGAAACTATGAATTTTCTATTATGTCATTTGGTCTAATGAAGGCTCGTCCAAATTTTATGGACTTGATAATATAGTGTTCAAGTAGTAATTGGATGTGTTCGTCATTGTCTTTATAAATGACATCCTCATTTATTATTTGAGTGAGGATGAATATGCAGACTATTTGAGGATTTTCTTATAGACTTTTTAAGATATCAAGTGTGAATTTTGGTTAAAATCAGTAACATTCCTTGGTCACATTATTTCTAGTAAAGACATTCAGATTGCTACTCAAAAGATCTAAGTAGTTTGGAACTGGTCTATACCTATCCTCAAACAGACACTAGGAGTTTTGTGGGTTAGAAGGTTTGTTGAAGGATTTTCTATTATTCTCTCATATGTCCAGATTGACTCAAAAGAAAGTCAAATTTCAGTGGTTTGATGCTATCAAGAAGAGTTTTCAAGAGTTGAAGACTTGTCTCACTTCTGCTCAAATTTTGATTCTACCAAAGGTTTTAGATGGGTTTGTTGTTTACTGTGATTTCTCTGGAGTTTGACTAGGTTATATGTTGATGCATCATAGTAAGATTATAGTTTATGCCTCTGGATAGCTCAAGCCTCATAAGAAGAATTACCCGACTCATGATCCTTAATTAATAGTAACTATTTTTGCCTTAGATAATTTGGAGGAACTACTTTTATGAAGTTCAAATGGATGAACTAAAGGATCATAACATCCTTCCATATGTAATTAGTTAGAAGGTCCTAAATCTTTGTCAGAGGAGATCACTCGAGTTATTGAAGGACTATGATATGAGCATCTTATACTATTTGGGTAAGGCCAATGTCATGGAAGATGCTAGACTTTTGATGGGTAGTGTTGATCATATAGAGGATGAAAAAAGAATTAGTTCATAACATCTATATATTTAATAGATTTGGAGGTCAGTTGATTAACTTAAACAAAGGTAGTGTGATGATTCCGAATCATCTTTCGTGGAAAATGTGTAGGCGAATAAGGATAGTGTTTCTATTTTACTATAGTTAATGGAAGAAATTCTAAGTCAGAAAGTTGAGATTTTTTCCCATAGGGGAGATGATGTGTTTTGTTGTTAAGGTAGATTATGTGTTCTAGATGTAGATTACTTGAGACAATATATATGGAAAGAAGCTTACATTTCTCAGTATTCTATTCACCTAGTGCCACCAAGATATATTGTGACCTCGAAGAAGTGTATTGGTGGAATGTCATGAAGGAGGATATCATTGAATTTTTTGCTAAGTGTAAATTTCTAGAAGGTTAAGGTAGAACACCAAAAACTAAGTGGTGTGACTCAAAATATCTATATTTTCACTTGGAAGTAGAAAGAGATAAATGTGGACTTTTATTGCATAGTTAACTGGTACAAACTAACAACATAATTCTATATGGGTTATTTTTTATCATATGACTAAGCATATTTTATGCCAGTTAATACTATAGATTCAACCAAGGATGATGTTAGACTCCATCTTAGAGAGTTGGTCAAGTAGTATGGAGTTCTATTGACCATCATTTTAGATAGGAGTAATCAATTTGATTCACAGTTTTGGAAGTCCTTTAGAAGGGTCTTGGTACCAAGGTTCATCTCAACATAACATTTCACCCACAAACAGATTGTAAGGCAGAGCAGATCATTCAGACCTTTGAGGACAATTTTAAAGCTAACGTGATTGATTTTAAAGGAAGTTGGGATGATCACTTTCCCTTGATTAAGTTTTCTTAATGATGCGCCATGGTTTCATGGAACTTTCAATGCTTAAAATCGGAAAATATGCAAGTACTTAGGTTTGCGTTGTTAGATATGATGTATTTTATGTCTATATTGCAGCAAACTAGGTTTTGGAAATTAAAAAAATAAAAATAGTTAAAGTCTATAGAAAACCCCTCTATGAAACCACCTACATATCATAAGTACTACTTACGACCTCCATAATTAGTCTCTAAGGTGGCATGCTTAGAGGACCTAAAGTTGATTTTATTTTTGATATTTATGGAGGACCACTTACACTGTCGTAAGTACTATTATGGTGTCATAGGTTGAAGGTCATATGATTTAGAAGTCTGAATTTAGTCTAAGAAGAACGAAGTATCTACTTACTATACTTAAGTACCACTTGCACCGCTGTATGTGCCATCGTAGGTAGCAGCATGAAAATTGAAGATTGTAGGTCACTTATGGCCTGTTAGTAGGTCCGTAAGTTACCACCAACCCAATTTTCCCTATTCATTTTTGTTAAGATTTTTAGGATTATTATGTTAACTATAAATCCCTTTTATGTGTTTGTATAAGCTTACACACTCTTTACATTAACAAACATATATTGATTTCAAGTTTCGACTTTTGATTTAGGAATCCTTTGTTCTTGATTATTTGGTTTATTATTAAATTGAAAATTTGGTTTTTGTTCATAAATTGTTATGAGATTGTTTCTATGGTTTCTGTTATGAACTCCATGTATCTTCTTGCAAACAGGAGAGGCTAAATCACCTAACTAGAGTTGTTGGAACCTTGGCGGAATAACGAAGTAGAGAAAGTGTGAGGTCTTTCTAAATAAGTGTTTGTGCATGTATTCAGATCTCTTTCGAATTGCTTACTTTCTTAACTAGTGTAGCGGTTAAGAACTTGCCTGTTTGAGTTCATCTTCACAAGAGAGGTTGATATTAGTAAAAGAAGATTACCACAGTAATTCGAGGCTACCAACCCTCATCTAATAAACTTGACTCCCAAAAGATGATAGTTGAACTAGGATCAAATACAAAGGTTAGTAAGGCAAAACTCTGAGACTCATAAGGTGAAGATTAAAATTCACCAAAGGCATTCAAAATATGGTTGGTGATACATATCTTGTTAGATTCCACATGCAGGGCATTGGGATAGTTGAATTGAGCATGATATGTCTATGGAGTTAAAAAGTCGGGGGAACGCAGTCCTAGTATTCTTCTCAGATTAATTTCAACTAAAGCGATCAAGATTTATTGCTATTTTACTATTTTCACAGTAAAAACTCGCCATTTACTTATCTGTATTTTTTCAGCTACTTCAACAGATTCGTGAGAGATATTCAACCTCTATTGGGTTACTATATTTGACATTGACCGTATATACTTCAAGGAGGTATAGTTGTGGGCTACATCACTTATAAAAATAGTTATCACTCTAATATTCAGATGTCACTATTTGAGGTGTGTTATGATAGGAGGTGTAGATCTCTTATTTTTTGGCTTAAGGTTAGTGAAGTTACCCTGATAGGTCTTGATTAAATTCATGAGGCTATGGAAAAATTTTAGTTAATTAGAGTGAGTCTGAAAACATCTCAGAGTCAATAGATATCCTTTACTAATATGAGAAAAAAAGAGATTATGTTTTTCATTGATGATTGGGTTTACTTGAAAATTTCACGCATGAAAGGGGTGATGAGGTTTAGCAAAAAGGGGAAACTTAGTATGTGATATGTTTTTCCTTATAGGGTTTTGAGGTGCATTATCAATGTGGCCTATGAGTTTGATTTGCCAGCGATTTATAATTAGTTCATCTAGTTTTCCATATGTATCTATTAAAAAAATGCATTAGTGATACAACTTTAGTTATGCCATTAGAGAGTGTGGGCTATGATATAGTCCCTTGTAGAAGGAGGTCCTAGTTAAGTTTCATGACTGTCAACCAGGAACTCACTTTAGTTAAAGTTCTTTGGCGGAATAATCTAGCTTAGGAAGCTACTATGAAGGAAAGGTAGATACAATGACCATGTACCTTAATCTTTTCCCTTTGAATTCAGTTCCCGCTTTAGGTAACAGTTTTTTCCTTAGTATTCCTCTCAGTTTCATGTCCCTCTATTTTTTTCATGTCTCAGTATACATACATGTTTCATGAGTTCAATTCATATTTCAATAAGAAAATTTAGTTATTAAGTTAGTAATTAGATTTTAGAACTCAGTGTTGGGATTATAACTCTTTCCTTATCTTTCAGCCCAATTAGTCATCATACAAGGATGAATGTTCCCAAAGGAGAGAAATTGTAACACTCCAAAATATTCTATAACATCATTTTAGACTTAGCATAGAAACCAGTTGAAACTAGCAGAAAAACCTTGAGGAAAACTTTGATAATGATTTATTGTCAAGTCTTATGGGTCATTAGGACACTCGTCCTAAGTGTTTAGCCAAAAGTATTGAAGTATTATGTTATATCCTAGTGACAATGTCTAGTGACAATGAGTCATTTTTAGTCATGATGAGCCATCGTATGACTCATCTTACGCAACCCCAAACCTATGTCCTAAAAATTTATTTTTGATCTCAGTGGTTCCTTCTAATGATGAGTCATTATTACCTAGGATGACTTATCATGTCATCTATCCTGTGACTCAATCCTAAAAGTTCTGACAATTGAAAATATTGCCTAGTGATGATATGCTTTGACGATGGGTTGTTATGGATCATGACAAGTCATTGTGAACACTTAGTATCAGGTTTCCCAGAATTAGGACCCTTACAACGACTTAGATTATAAGTCATTGTAAGGTGTATTGAGTCATCCAGAGACTCGTCCTTTGCAATTCAACAATTTCTGTTGGTGTTTTCTTAGGGAATTTTCTTTTCACGCTTTTTACACCAAAACTATGCCATTTAAGGCTACTCTAAGTAGGACTAATGGAGAATAGTTGATTAATTCTCCCTATTATCTCTTAACACAGAAAAAATCAAAAGGTGATTCCTCATCTCTCAAGAGCAACTAAGGTTCCTCCTCAAATTTTAGGATCTCTCAAGATTTTAGCAAGAACTCTCCTTCCGAGTATGTGGAATTTCAAAAAGGGGGTTCCATTCATCTTTGTATTCCAAGAAACATTAAGAAAATATCAAATTGAGACATAATGGTTTGAGGGTTCTTATAACCATTTAGAATTTCCCTTGATTTCAGTACACTTATGATCTTTAGATGATAATTACATATTTTATTATAGTTTTGAGGTCTTGCATGGCATAGAACATCCATGATTTGTTACTAAGCTTGAACTTTACAGTATTTTCAATTTAGTTAGTTTTCCTTCATAAAATCTTCGCATGTTATGGATTAGTCATGTTTTTATGATTTTCAGCTTTCAGCTTTATTTAAGATCTAAGTGAATCATCTACACTTAGCATGCATTATATCTTATAGAACTAAGTGTTATGGATCACAAAGTTTGACAGTATGCACTATTCTTTATGTTTATGATTTAACAGTACTTGTTTTATTCAAGCCTGAGGTGAGACATTTACACTTAGTATGCATTGTTTGAAATTCTGAAGTACAAATTGAGTTATTATTTTACTTGTGTATTCACCCCCACATACTCAGTATATTCTAGATATACTGATCCATATATATATTTATGTGCTACATTGTCTTATAATATAGGTCCTAGTTTTCAGTTCCAGCAGTGTGATTGATTTAGAGTATATCCACCTACATCCCAGCTCTTGGTGAGTCCTCATAATTTGAGGGCCCAATCTACTAGATGTTGATGATAGTGAAGTGTTTTAATCATTTGGTTTTCATTTAGTTTGATTCAACTGGGGCTTGACCTAGTGGCTTTCTAGTTAGAAGTATAGGCGTGTTCGACTATTTTCTATTTTATATTACAAAAGTGTTAGTTTTCAAGTTTAAGATTTTCAGTAAGATATTAAATTGAGTTTTAGTTCAGACATTAATTTTGTATTTCAAGATTTCTTACATCTAGTTTATTATTGTTATGAGTTCTAAGGTTGTTAGCAAGCTTAAAGGGTTAGCTTGGGACAACTTGTAGTCTTGAGCACCATGTGATGTATAGGATATTTTTTCGAGGTGTTACAAACTTGATATCAGAGCCTAACAATTTAAAAAGTCCTAGGGAGTCAGTCAAGCAGTGTTACGTAAAGTCTTGATCATGAGTGTGAAGTGTGCCACATTTATGATCAAGAGGATATGGAATAAGATAGGAATCATCCTTTTCTTTCATGATCAATCGTGCTTACAATTGTCTCTATCTGCTTTAACTTATGCTTTTACATGACAAAATATGCCTCCTCACCAAACCAATGTACGTAGAAATGGTGACCAACTACCAATGTTAGCCAACCCTCTGAATGAGAATGGGTCTCATGCTGAATTTCAGGTTTTCTTTCAGGTGTTGGCCCAAGCTGTGGCTGCCAATGTTCAGGGAAACCGTTAGGCTGCAGTCCTACTTCAGTCGAATGGTGATTTAGCTGCAGCCAAAATCTGTCTTCATGAGAATGAATCCACCTGAGTTATTTGGTTCAAAGGTTACGAGGATCCCCAGCTCTAGATTGATAGATAAGGTAAGAAAGTTCACTTAAATTATGTGTGTTACTAAGGAAGAGAGTATAGAATTGGCATCATATAAGCTGAAGAATGTTGCTTATGATTGGTTTGTTATGTGGAAGGAAGGTAGGGGTGAGAATAAAGCTTCTATGAGTTGGCATGTATTTTAAGATGCATTTTTGGATAGGTTCTTCCCACATGAGATGAGTAAAGCTAAGGTTGAGAAGTTCATGAACCTGAGTCAGGGCTCGATGATAGTGAAGGAGTGCTACCTTAAGTTTACTCAGTTGTCTAAGTATGCTACTGAGTTGGTAGCTGACCCTAGATCTATTATAAATAAGTTTGTTACTAGAGTGTCTGATTTGGTAGTCAAAGAGTGTAGGAATGCCATGCTTATTGAGAATATGGATATTTCTTGGTTGATTAATCATGCTCAGCAGATTGAGGAAGAAAAGATGAAAGATATAGAGAAAGGAAATAAAAGGGCTAGAACTAGATAGTTTGAGTGTGGTCAACAATGGTTTGGAGGGGGAAATCATTCGCAGTTTCAGGGTCACTTATCTATGCCAGCTCCATCTTCAGCCTATACCCAGAACTAAGCAGGGGTAAGATTTTTATGTCTACATATCAAAATAGTGTGGGTGGAAGGCCCAGTTATTTGACATGTGGAAAGTGTGGCAAGAACCATCTTGGTGAGTGTTTGATGAGGAGAAGAGGTTCTTATGGATGTGGCAAATTAGGTCACAAAATCAAAGAATATCTGTATGCTAAGTAGGGAAGTAGAGATTCTCATCTCCAGACTCAGGCTACTAGCATACCATCTCCACGAGGTCGCCCAGTTCCTCCTTAGGGCGCATCATCCAGTACCGGTGGCGGTCAGTACAAGAATTGGTTCTATGCTTTATCATCTCGCTAGGACCAGGAGATTTCACCAGATGTTGTTAATGGTATGCTTAGTGTATTCCATTTTGTTGTTTATGTGTTGTTAGACCTCAAATCACATCCCTCTTATGTGACTCTTTGATTGCGACAAGTTTTTGGATAGGTCCTGAAAAGCTCTCCAAGACCTTCTGAGTTTCCACCCTAGTGGAATAGTCAGTTATTGCCAAATGAGTTTATAAGAAATGTCCTATCACTGTCCTACATAAGATCATACTAGCAGATCTAATAGAGTTAGTAATGGTAGATTTTTATGTTATTCAATTCTGGATTGGCTCCCTTCAAGCTATGGATCAATAGATTGTCGCACCCGTGTGGTGAAGTTTTAGTTTCTTGATGAGGTAGTTTTTGAGTGGGAAGGTAGTTCCAAATCTTCCAAGAGTCATTTCATATACTATCTTAAGGCTAGAAAGTTGAAATCAAAAGGGTGCATTTATCATTTAGTGCGAGTCAAAGATACTAAGTCTAAAGATCCAATATTTCAGATAGTTTGTGTAGTCAATGATTTTCTTAATTTTTTTCCTAATGATTTGCCTGGGTACCTCCCGATAGAGAAATAGAATTCGGCATTGATTTTCTTCCTGATTCTCAGCCCATCTACATCCCTCCTTATCATATGGCTTTGGTCGAGCTTAAAGAGGTAAAAGAACAGCTTAAAGACCTCTTAGATAAAGGTTTCATAAGGCCCTGTGTTTCACCATGGGGCACTCCAGTCCTATTCGTATGTACGAAAGATTGATGTCTCCAAATTTGCATCAACTACCACCAGTTCAATAAAGTCACAATCAAGAACAAATATCCTTTTCCTAGGATTGATGACTTATTGACCAGCTTCAGGGGTGGAAGTTGTTTCTCTAAGATAGACCTCAAATCCATCTATCATCAACTTAAAGTAAGAGAATGTGATATTCCAAAGACAACCTTAAAACCCAATATGGTCACTTTGAATTTTTGGTCAAGTCCTTTGGGATAACAAATGCCTAAGCAACCTTCATGGACCTGATGAACAGAGTTTTCAAGTAGTACTTGGATATGTTCATCATAGTCGTTATTGATGACATCCTTATCTATTCTCGTACTCAGAATGACCATGCAGACCATCTTTGAATTGTGTTGCAAACTCTTAAAGATCATCAGATGTTGGCCAAATTCAGTAAGTATAAATTTTTGCTAAGATCAGTATCTTTTCTTGGACATATTATTTTCGATGATGGAATTAGAGTTGATAGTCAAAAGACCGAAGTAGTGAGAAACTGTCCTATACCTATCTCTCCATTAGACATCAGGAATTTCATAGGTTTAGATAGCTATTACCAAAGGTTTGTTGAAGGGTTTTCATCTATTGCATCCCCTATATCTAGATTAACTCAAAACAAAGTTAAGTTTCAGTGGTTAGATTCTTGTGAGAAGAATTTTTAGGAGTTGAAGACTCGACTCACTTGAGCCCCTGTTTTGACGCTTCTTGATGGTATAGATGGATTGTTTGTTTACTGTAATGCTTCTAGAGGTAGTCTGAGTTTTGTTTTGATGAAGAAAGGTAATGTCATAGCCTATGCCTCTAGAAAGGTTAAGCCTCATGAAAAGAACTATCCTACACATGATCTTGAGTTAGCAGCTGTTGTTTTTGCCTTGAAAAGTTAAAGGCACTATCTTTATGGGGTGCATGTTGATGTGTTCACGAATCACAAAAGCTTGCAGTACGTGTTCTCGCAGAAATATTTAAATCTTAGTTAGAGAAGGTGGTTGGAGTTAATGAAAGATTATGACATGAGTGTTTTGTATCATCCGAGCAAGGACAATGTAGTGGAAGACGCCCTTAGTAGACTGTCTTTTGTATCATCCGAGCAAGGACAATGTAGTGCAAGACGCCCTTAGTAGACTGTCTATGGGTAGTGTTGCTCTTATTGAGCATGATAAAAATAAGTTAGTTCAGGAGGTTCATCAGTTGGCTAGACTACATGCTCAGTTAGTTGATTCAGCTGAAGGTAGTGTATTTAGAATAGTTTAGATTCTTCTCTAATTTTCGAAGTAAAGGAGAAGAAAGACAAAGATTCTAGTTTGGCTATGTTAAAGTAGTCAGTCAAAGATCAGAAAGTAGAGGTTTTCTCCCAAGGGGGATATGGTATGTTGCGATACCAGTGTTCCATGTGTGTGTCGTGTGTTGATGGCTTGAGGCAGCGGATTTCGGTAGAAGCTCTTGGTACATGTTACTCTATTCACCCAAGAGCCACTAAGATGTACCACGATTTACGGGAAATCTACTGGTGAAGTGGAATAAAGAGGGGTATTGTTGTGTTTGTAACTAAGTGTGCCAATTGTCAACAGGTTAAGGTTAAGCACCAAAATACTGGTAAAACCATGTAGGAGTTTAGTATTCCCATTTGGAAGTGGGAAGAGGTTAACATGGACTTTGTGACAAGGTTGTCGTGTTCCCATCATCAGCATGATTTGATTTGGGTTATTATTGACAGAATGACCAAGTCAACCCATTTTTTGCCAGTCCATACTTCTTTTTCAGTTAAGGATTATTCTAAGATTTATATTAAAGAGTCGAAAATATTCCATAGAGTTCCTTTGTCCAATATTTTGGATAGGGGTACCTAGCTTACCTCTCACTTTTGGAAAGCCTTTTAGAAGGGTATTGGTACCCAAGTTCATCTTAGTTCAGCTTTTCATCTTCAGACCGATGGTCAGGTAGAACGGACCATTCATATCCTAGAGGATATGTTGAAGGCGTATGTTCTTGATTTTTAAAGGAGTTTGGATAACCATTTGCATTTGATTGAGTTTTCCTACCACAATAGTTATCATACCAGTATTCAGATGGATCTATTTAAGGTTATCTATAGGAGAAGGTATAGATCACCTATAGGTTAGTTTAAAGTGGGTGAGACTTCTTTAATAGGACCCGATATGGTATTTGAAGCTATGGATAAAGTTCAAATGATTCGAGAGAGGCTTAAAATAGCTTAGAGTCATCATAAATCTTATGAAGATGTGAGGAGAAGGTATCTTAAAGTTAATATTGGTGACTTAGTTTATTAAAGGTTTCGTCCATGAAAGTGGTGAAGAGATTTGGAAAAAGGGGGAAGCTTAGTCCCTGATATTGGCCCTTATAGAATACTCAGTCATGTTGAGAAGGTAGCATATGAGCTTGAGTTGCCAGTAAATTTGTCATTCGTTCACCCAGTGTTTCATGTCTCCGTGTAAAAGAAGTTTATTGGTGATCCAGTTGTTGTAATTCTTTTGGAAAGCACTAAAACTCAGGATAGCCTTTCTTATGAAGAAATCCCAGTTGAGATCCTTGATCTCCAGGTTCGTAGACTAAGGAACAAAGAAGTTCACTGGGTCAAAGTTCTTTGGCCGAATTAGTTTGTTGAGAGTGCCACTTGGGAGGAAGAAAAAAATATGCGAACCAAGTACCCTCCTCTTTTCTTCGCAAGTTTTGACTCATCTTAAGGTAACAAGTTTTCCTTAGATTATCTCTTTTTCTTTCTCAGTTCCGTCTTTATATAACCATCCTCATGTAAATTAATGCATTCATGAATTAGTTTAGTCATGTGAATATGTGTTTAGTTATCTAAGTTTAGTACATAATCCCAGTTCCTTAGAATCGTCAGCTTAATCAGTCTCATTCGAGGACGAATGTTCCCAAGGGGGAGATATTGTAACACCCCTTATTAAACTTAGTTTAGTTTAGCTCCTAGTGCTTGTATAAGAGGATTAATGCCTGAAAATTTAGCTAAGTGTTGAAGACTTAGCCTTATTTTGACTCCTTAGCTTTGAGGCTTTTTTATTTGACCTTCTGGACTCCAAGACGATGGTTTTTGAGTTGATTCATGCTCGGGGGTTTAAGGATCATGTCTCGGTGAAGTTTTAGAATTTTCAAAATAGGTTTGGGTTATGTTTGGATTTCGATTCTAGAAGCTCAACGCGATTCCACTGCTTCGCGCTGGGTTTAGCGATGAGCATGTCATCCCATCGCGCCAAGCCCCCAAATGGCATTCCAGTTGCGACCTTAATCTCCAGAGGGGCAATTAAGTCATTTACCATCACACTAAGTCATAAAAACAAAGGATTAAATGATTGTTTAATCATATTACACTCATTCTCCATCAATTTTTACTCCAAGAAACCCTGACCTAATTCCATAAACTCCAAAACTCCATTGCATCCTCTTCAAGATAATCAAGTATTTATGGATTCTAATCCAAGAACTTCAAGAAAAAACCCTTCAAGAACATCTTTAAGAGTTCAAGAACATTGCATCCTCTTCAAGATAATCAAGTATTTATGGATTCTAAACCAAGAACTTCAAGAAAAAACCCTTCAAGAACATCTTTAAGAGTTCAAAGTCAAGCTTCTACATCAAATTATGCCTAATAAGGTATGTGGGGTTATGAACAAGGGTATCCTTTCACCCTTCTGCCCAAATTGCATGGTTTTAAGATTTTATTTAATTGTTTTGAAGTAGGATGAATGACCAAGTATGTATATTCTTAAATCATGTGATTTTCATGAGATTTAAAGCTTTGAGTATATCAAGAAGTGCTAATATTTATATTTTAACTTATATGATTTATGCTATGAAGGAGATTGCACTATTTGACTTTTTACTATTGAAATATTTCAAGATCATTATTGAGCATGAAGTTTTATTATGAATTGAAACAAGTTTATAACATGAATTTTAAGCCCTCAGTTTTAATGTTGAGATTTTAAGAAAATTATGTTTTTAAGCGTTCTATGATAATTTATTAACAAGATTTAAAGAAAGAAGTAATCTTTTGATCCTCAGCTAATAGATGGAATCCACATTTATTCAATATGATTACAATTTAAAGTAAAGAGAAGCATATCTGGTCTTCATTATAAACCCTTATGATATTTTAAAGTGGATTTCCTACTGTATGAGGATTAAGTAATTAGGGAGTAGTGTTTAGCACCGAGTTGGGTATGTGTCCAAGGTCACATGCCCCAGAACTACGCTCCAATGTAGGTTTAGCTTACTCCCAATATAGATGAGGTTATAGATAGTGATCACTCTAGCTAGGTTTCATTCCGATGGCAAGGGTAGAGCATCCCTCCTCAACGTGGGTTAGATACTAAACTCCATGGTAGCTCACATGGTTTATGTCAGTTTGAAAAACCACCCTAAGAAAGATTCAAAGAAAAGCCTTTAAGTGTGTGACTCATAAGGTTTATTCATTATGCTTTATTAGTCATGTTTGTATTATTTTCATCTTTAAGCTTTATTCAAGCTCAAGGTGATTCATCTACACTTAGCATGCATTACAGCTTACAAAACTAAGTGTTATGGCTCACAAAGTTTGTTAGTATGCACTATTATTCATGTTTATGATTTCACAGTACTTATTTTATTCAAGCCAGAGGTGAGCTATTTACACTTAGCATGCATTGTTTGAAATTCTGAAGTATAAATTGAGTTATTATTTTACTTATGCATTAACCCCCACATAGTCAGTACATTCCAATGGTATTGATCCATATATATGTATATGTGCTACATTATCGTATAATGTAGGTCATGGTGCTCAGTTCCAGCAGCGTGATTGATTTTGAGCATATCTACCTACATCCCAACTCTTGGTGAGTGTCTTCATAGTTCGAGGGCCCAATCTATTAGATGTTGATGATACTGAAGTATTTTAGTCATTTGGTTTTCATTTAGTTCGAGTTAGTTAGGGCTTGTCCTAGTGTCTCTCTAGTTAGAAGTAGAGGCTTGTCCGACTGTTTTCCATTTTAGATTACAACAGTGTTAGTTTCAAGTTCAAGACTTTCACTAAGATATTAAATTCGGTTTCAGTTCAGACATTAATTTGGTATTTCATGATTTCTTACGTCTAGTTTATTATTGTTATGAGTTCCAAGGTTGTTAGCAGGATTAATGGGTTATATTGGGACTACTTTTAGTCTTGAGCACCGTGTGACATCTAGGGTGTATTTCTGGGGCATTACACATATCAATATGCAACGCAAGTTAATCAAAAGATAGAGCAAATGTACCTGAATTTAAAGATAATCAAAATTCAAGCTTTGGAGAAGAGAAAAATTGATAATATGGATTTGGAGAAGAGATAGGGAAAATCGAAGAGGTGAAAAGAGAGAAAATTAATTAAAGGGTATTTTAATATTAGGGAAATTCAAACTGTTATTGAGATCACAGACTCAATATCACAGGTAACAATAATTTTTCATTTAAACAACTGGAAATTATAATTTGTATCCATCCTGATACCATGCCTACAAGCCTAAGAATGTAATCTCCTATGAACGTATGTCATGCCTATGTTATCTAATCTTGTTAGAAGCTGCTCAATTAAACCTAGCCTACCTAGATGCCAAGCAACTGCTATGAAGGCACGAATGCAAGCTTGTGACTCCATGCTAATGATATTCAACATGATATCCATGAGAAAATCCTAAGTTTTACCCTATTTAAGTGTATTTACCCTATCCATTTATCTAAGGCCATGAGGCAACCCTAGGGTTTTTTAGAAGTCCGCTCATCCTATTTGCAACTAAAGAGAAGAAGGAAAATTTATAAAATAGAGTACTAGTTTTTATCCTTGGCATCCCATAATAGCTGTTGGTAGGCCACTACCACAGCGCTGCTATAGCGAGAAAATTCCCTCTATAGCTGGATGAGTCATACCTACCCAAAATTTTAAATTTTGAAATTATTCTAATTCCATTTGTACTACTTTGGGACAAAAAATTTTAAATTTCCTGCAACGCGTGCCCTTAGATGAGGTGCCTTTAGTAATGATGAAATATGTTGTTACATCTACACTAGTATGAAATATGAAAACTTAGTCAGCCTATCAACAATAACCCATATAGAATCATACTTCCCTAAGGTCTTGGGAAGAACAACAATAAAGTCGATATTTATCTTCTCCAATTCTATTCAGTAATGGGGATTCTTTGAAGAGTAACACTAAGCTTCTGATTTTCATAGTTCACCTGCTGGAAATTTTGACACTTAGCCAAAAAATCAATTATGGCTTACTTCATTCCACCCCACTAATAGTACTACCTAAAATAATGGTATATCCTAGTCGCACCAGGAAATATAGAGCCTTTTGATCATTGATCCTCAACTAGAGTATTAGGGATCAAATCATTAGAACAAGGAACACAATCTTTCCCCTCGTCCTCAAAACCCCCTTATCATCAAGAATGGCCTTCTTAGCCCCATCTTAAAAAATCTTATCTAGAATATTACTCAACTTTACATCATTGAAATGCTTAGCCTTAATTTTTTTCAAGAAATGTTGACCTTACCTCAACACTAGCAATTAATATAGCACTCTTCGACAACTTAAGTTTCATGAACCTATTATATATAGATGGAACATACCTATCCAACAAATGTTGAGAAACCTCCAATCAGGAAAAACTTCCAATGTTTTTGATCATTTTACTATATGCATCGGCTACCATATTAGCTTTATCCAGATAGTAGAGAATAGTGACATCATAATCTTTGTGCAACTCCATCCACCTACATTGCCTCAAACTCATATCTCGCCAAGTGAAGATATGTTTCAAGCTATGGTGCTCATTGAAAACTTCACATCGAACCTCATACAAGTAATTCTTCCATATTTTAGGTGCGATTGCCACTTCCGCCAACTCTAAATCATGAGTAGGATAATTCTTCTTTTGAACCGTTAGCTTCCTCAAAGCAAAGGCAATAATAGTCCTACCCTGCATCAAAACAACACCTAAAACTAGAACTTTAGGCATCAAAATATATAATAAAATACTTACCCTCCACTCTAAAGAAATAGTAGGAGTAGTGGTCAATAAGGTCATTAGCCTTTGGAATCTCTCATCAAATTCATAAGACCAGACAAATACCACCTCTTTATAAGTTAAATGGGTAAAACAAGAAGTAATAGAAGCAAACCACATCACACACTTGCGATAATAACTAGACAACCCCACAAAACTACAAACCTTAGTTACAATGGTAGGCCTTACCAAATTTTTAACCGCTTCAGTTTTCTAGGGTTATACTATCGAGACTTATTTTAAAACCACATAGCCTAAGAAGGAAACCAAAGATAACCATAATTTAGACGTAGAATATTTAGCATGAAGGTTTTTCTCCTTACACAAATCCAACACAATAGATAAATGATTCTTATGGTCCTCTTTACACTTAGAGTACACTAGAATATCACAAATGAAGACAATCATGAAGAAATCCAAGTAGGGCTTAAATACCCTATTTATTATACCCATGTAAGTAGTTTATGCATTATTCCTCCACAAAAGCATCACTAAGAATAAATAGTGCCCATATCAGGTTAAAAATACAATCTTAGGAATATCCTTGGCCCAAATTTTTAACTAATAATATCTAGACCTCAAATGAATCTTGGAAAACAATAAACAACCTTGTATGTACTTAATCAATTCATCTATACAGAGTGAGGGGTACTTGTTATGAACCATAACAATATTCAACTATAGCTAGTCTATACATATACGTAAATTACCATTTTTTTCTTAACAAACAACACTAGTGTACCCTATAGTGATGCTTTCAAATGAATGAATTCTTTACACATCAACTCTAGAATTTGACCCTTTAGCTCCCTCAACTCAGACGATGCCATCCTATAAGGAGGAATAAATAGGGGATGGGTTTCCGACTCTAAATCTATATAAAAATCAATTTCACAAATAGTGGCATGCCAGTCAAGTCAGTAGGAAATACCTTCAATAACACAAACACCAGAAGAACTAACTCAATGGGAAGTACCTCTACACTAGAATCTAAATGATTAGCTAATAACACCAAACAACCCTTACCAATTATCCTCTTAGCATAAATAAAGAAGACAAGTTTCACTAGAGTAGGATTATAATCTCTCGCCAACTCTAGTCTATTGATATAATAACAATTACTATCTTAGAATGATAGTATAAAATAGCATGGTATAGAGATAACCAACTCATACCAAGAATAATGTCAAAACCCACCATGTCTAATATAATCAAGTGCACCCATGTTTGATAACCCATAAACACAAAAGAAGATAAATGGTATACCTTATCAAGAACAATACTCAAAAAAGGATAGACCCATAAACAATTGTATACCATACCCAATCCCATAATGAATCCAATTAAAACATATGAAAAGGTAGAATCAGGATCTACAAATACAATAACCATCACATAACTAACATGAATAGTACATATGATAACTATATTTGATGCCTTGTTATTGAGCTTGATTGTAAAAGCATAGAAATTGGTTCTATAACCATCTTGAGTGCTACCTGTTCAACCTAAGTACCATATCTACCTATATTACCCCTGTCTTGATTGGGATAATTTCCATACTCTACCTGCTTAGTTACCATCCTGCCTACCCTACAGATGACCTTTACTATTACCACCACCTATCCTACTTGTTAGAGCCAGTGCTTAGGGATCATTTTACTAGCCTGACTGACTAGACTGCTTTAAAGTAAAATATACCTCTTACTATGACCGACCACACCACACTCAAAATATAGTTGGTCCACGGTGGGTCACTCAGCTAATAATGATGAAGTGAGATAACAATTTAAGATTGAAAATAGTTGGCAGACCCTTGATAGACCCCTAGTAAACACCTGTGTCACTTATTAACTAGGTAAAGTAGGGTATCCCTACAAAATATTACCCCAAGAATAAGACCACTAATGATGACCTCTTTCCATACTTTCCTACCATCCTGGTATAACCCTCTTATTTTACACCCTTTACCTTCTTAACAAAATCAACCATCTCCCAGAAGGACTTATATTTGAAGATGTCATCTAAAATATAGAAATATGGAGACCCATGATGAATTCGTTAACAAGGTAATGAATCCTCTCCTCCTTAGTATGCATCAACTGTGTAGAATATTAGGATAACGAAAGGAATTTGGCCTTATAAGAAACAACTAACAAACTCGTTAACTCAAGAATAATGAACTCATTATTTTTCCTATCCCACAAAGTTTGAGGCCTATATTTCTCTAGAAATATTGAATAAAATTGAGTCCATGTCAAAAAGGTAAACTACCTGGACTGCACTCTATGTAGGCCCTCCACTATATCTTGACATCTTTTTTAAATTTATAAGTGATAAATTCTACCCCATATCTCTAACTTCTCCCATCTTGTGAAGCCTCTAGTGGTAGCCAGTTATAATCTGTGAAAAATATCTAGTTGCACACCACAGAGATAATGCCATCAAATCTTTAATACAAACACTATAGTTGCTAACTTAAAGTCATGGGTAGAGTAATTTCTCTTATGAGTTTTAAGCAATATAGAGGCATAGTAATAACCTTATAATTTTGCATCAATACAACCAACGAAAATTATTAAAGCATCAAAATAAACCACAAAACTGTATGTACCTACTAGCAATGTTTAAATTAGAGTTAAAGTTAATCGTGCATTCAACTATTGAAAACTCTTCTCACATGCATTGGACTTCTAAAATTTTACTATTTTTGAGTCAAATTGATCAACAAAGTATCAAAAAGATTAAAAACGCTCTATGATATATTTTAGTAATCAACTAAACCTAAGAAACTCATAATGTATGTTGATGATATAGGTCTAGGGTAATTATTAACTACTTTAATTTTTTGAGAATCAACAAGAATACCCTGACTAGAAACAACATGCCCAAAGAAAGATATAAAATTTATCCAAAACTCATATTTTCAAAAACTTACATACAATTATTTGTCTCTAAGAATCTAAAGAACAATTCTGAGGTGGTCAATATGCTCTTTCTCACTACAGGAGTAGATCAAAAAATCATTTATGAAAAAAATCACAAATTGTAATGACCCTCCAAACCATTTTCTATATTTCCACATATTTTCTCTATTTAGAATTTTTTATAGTTGCCCCTAGTCATTTATGACTTTCTTTAGCTGGTCATTTGGTTATCGGGTTGTTCGTTTGGTTTTCAGTGACAATTCCTATTTTGAAGTCTTTGTTAGTTCAAATTTGCTACCAGGCAAAAACTTTAGTCAAACAACACCATATGTCAATTCTAAAATTTCAACCAATCCAAAATATTGATTATAGGCAAGGTGGACCCTTGGTCTTGGTCCTGAGGATTTCGAACTCATTTCAAGCTATTCGCCGAAAGTTATGGAAAATGACACATAGGTGTGGGACATATTTTCATTAAAACAAGCTCAGATAGAAATTTTATCTATGCCATTGAGTCTGTAATGTTGAATTTAATAGGGTAGCATAATTCATTTGCATGTATGAGATTTTGAATGAATCCTAAGGGGTCGGTAGTGACTCAAAAAATTCCAAGTCTCCATTGGTGCATGAAATCTAGTGTGACCACTAAAGCTCCCAATGGGTGCTTTAGTGGAGGGATCTTTAGAGGCATGGCGCAGTGGGCATATAAAACCCCCACTCTGCTTAACTTCCCATTTTTCACCTATTTTCAAAAGTATAGAAGACTAAAAAGTGTGAAAACTTGGTAATATAATTTGTGGGGGATTTTGGAGCAATTGTAAACTTAGATTATGTGGTTCTTTTCCAATTTCTTTGTAAGTTTCCAATAATTTC
Source organism: Capsicum pubescens (assembly GCA_030864215.1). Lineage (NCBI taxonomy): Eukaryota > Viridiplantae > Streptophyta > Magnoliopsida > Solanales > Solanaceae > Capsicum > Capsicum pubescens. The sequence goes on from CM061546.1 coordinate 117,877,647, forward strand.
ATGATTAAATCCTTTAATTTTCCACAAAATCCATAGAATATTGGTGGGTTTATTTTAGCACCATCATAGTGGAATTCACCCATTATTGAGGTTAAATGTTCCTTGAGCATAGAGGAATGCATTGATGGTTTTTATATGTGATTCCACAAGTAGGACCCATATAAGATTTTTATGTAATTTTGAACCCGAAGCACAATAGTTAAATATGTATATAATTGTTCTCATTTTGATGAGTAAATTATGGTTTTGATAGCGTGGCATCTTGCAGAAGCCTCTTGGAAAGGGAAATTACCAATTTAGCGGATTCTTCAGGCTTTTCTTTTAGTTTCAGGTAGACTAGGTTTACCTTCTTCATAGATTAAGCTAATTCATAATAGAATTATGATATTTTACTAAATATGGGGTGGGATTTAGGTATTGGATGTATGTGTAAAGACCCAAAAATAAAGGGTCAAGATGGCACTTGTCGCGGAAATCCTTGACAAGTAAGCCTATCACAATGAAATGAGAAATCAATACCAAAATTCAAGGCAAGGCTTCTAAGACAAAGCCGAATTACATATATATATAATAATAGAAGAAGTACATAATCAAAGATACCATACAATATCTCAGAACCTGGAGTCTCAGCGTAAGAACAAACTAATACAACTCAAAGTCAAAATATACATAGGATATAAAAAGGGAACAAACACGACCTTTGAATATAATAAGATAAATATAATAAAATATGTATAGGATACAATATGGTGTGGGCTGCCATTTTTGAGATTTTCTAATTGCAGTTGACATGCCCACAGTTTGTGTTTATATGCTTTATTTTTTACTTCACTCGTTCGGCCTATGATACCTATTAAGTACAATTGGACCGTACTCATCCCTACTGTGCCTTTTTGGTGTAGATCCATATATGAGTGCACCACAAGGATAGGTGATTTAGGCGGCATTTGAAGTGTATTCCAAGTAGAAATTGATCTATGCATCCAAAGTTAGCCACTATATTTTCTTATCTAGACTATCTTATTGTATTCAGAGACTAAATTTGTTCCTTTTTGGATATCATATGTATTTTTGACTTCAAGTTGTACTAGTTGTTCTTAAACTATGACACAAGGTTTTGGGATTTGTTTTGGTATCTTTGATTATATTTTTGCTATTATCCTATTTGTATTGCTCGGCTTCGCTCTAGAAGCCTTGTCTTGGGTTTTGGTATTGATTTCCCTTGCTATATCAATTTGGGTGATAGGCGTACTTGTCAAGGATTAGTACAATAAGTGTCATCATGACCCTTGGGTTTTGTGTCATGAAACAAGGCTTCCATAGACTCATCACTTAACAACTTATCTCGAATCACCCTCAACCCAAAATCATCAAATTGATGATCCCGAATCTACTACATCAAGACCTAGCAACCATGATTACCAAAATATACCCAGGTGTCGAAATATCAAACCTAACCTACTGATTAGCCAAAGTTCAAACCTCTAAGTCCAAAAGCCTATCTAGGGTCAAGGCGTCCATAATAACATTATCTTTTCCCCAGTGATAGAGAATAGTCAAGTCATAATCCTTAAGCAACAAAGCCAATGACGCTGCCACATATGGAGATCTTGATGGATGAAGAAATACTGAAAGCTATTATGATTCAAAAAATGTCACAACGGACTCCATACAAGTAGTGCCTCCACAACTTCAAGGAAAAAACAACCACGCATAAATCTAAATCATTGGTAAGGTAATTCCTCTAATGGGGATCCAACTGAAGAGAAGCATGAGCAATTATCTTACCCTCCTACATCAACACAACACCTAAACCAACACCAAAAGTATCATAGAATATGGTAAAACACATGACCTACCTAGGTAAAGTCAACATAGGAGTTGAAGTAAAAAAATCCTTGAGCTTTTGAAAGCTTACCTCAAATACATTGGACCATTGAAAGAAAATATTTATCTAAGTCAACATGGTTAATGGAGCTAAAATATATGAGAAACCCTTAACAAAACACCTATAATAGCCTACAAAACCAACAAAACTCTGAATCTCGATAGGAGAAGTAGGCCTAGCCTAATCTCATAAGTATGTGAAATGATTGGATTTATTGTAATGATATCCTTGGTCACCACATGACCCAAGAAAGAAACGCACTCAATCCAAACTCACACTTGGAGAACTTAGCATACAACTTCTCATCCCTTAATTTTAGAAGCACAATCCACGAATTCTCCTCATGATCAGCCTCACTCTTCGATTAAAGAAAGATATCATCTATACATATAATGACAAAAAATTAAGATACGATAAAAAACCTAATTTATCAACCCCGTGAATGCGGTTGGGGAATTGGTCAACCCAAAATACATGAAAAAGAACTGATAATGATCATACCAAGTTTGAAAACTGTCATTGGGATATCCAAAGCTCTGATCCTAATCTAGTGATACCCAAACCTAAAATAAATCCTTAAAAACATCAAAGCACCCTGAAGTTGATGAACCAATCATTAATACGAGGAAGAGGATACTTAATCATAATTTTCACATTATTTAGTTTCCGATAATCAATACACATATGCATAGACCCATTCTTTTTCTTCACAAACAAAATAGGGCTCACCCCAAGGTAATACACTAGGTTGGATAAATAAATTATCCAATAATTCCTAGAACTAATCTTTTAATTCCTTAAACTCTATTAAGTCCATCCTATAAGAACGAATAAAAATGGTCTTAGTGTTTGGTTCAACATTAATAGAAAGTCAATATCATGATCGAAGGTATACCAAAAAAATTGAAACATCCCAGTTATTGGTCCTTTAAAATTTCTTAAAATTTATCCTAATTGTTCTAACTATGAATCACCCTACGAGCCGTACTGTGTCTTGATGGGTCATATGACCCTAGTAATAAGGTGTCCAGTAAATGGTTCTTGAGTTGTTGTTCTAAGTATGACTTGGGGTCATGAGTCAAAAAGATCCATGATGAGTCTTTGGACTCAAATCATAACATAAATAGTATGTGTGCCGCTATGTTCTATTTTGAGTATGAGTGGCTCACCATGAGTTATGAGGACTCATTACGAGTCATTTGGTGCAAATCATAGGATGACCAGTGTAATTCCTAGGTGGTTCAATCTTGCATTCGACTTGGACCCTATGAGTCATAAGGTCACGATATGAGTTGTAAGATATAAGTCATAGGGTTAATATTATGGGTGCCCCCGGACACTGTCTTGGTTTTGACTTATGGAGAAGAGTCATAACATGTGGTTATGAGTCAATGGCTGACCTTTAGTCACTAGCTACACTTTTCTAGCTTTTAAGTTAAGGGCACTTTGGATATTTCCCATTTTAACCACTTTGACCCCACATCCATAAGATATATTTGGGGTATTCTTTTAACACTTTAACACAATAAAGAATCCCTTCATTCTCTATAAATACCCTCAAGAAAGATACTCAGGGTGTCAAAGAAGTAGGTCATACAAGGGCTCAAGTGTCAAATTCTTTCTGGTAAACTTGGTATTTCAGGCATGTTACTCTTCCCTTATTGCTAATTTGTTAAAATAATATGTTTTAAAGTGTTTTTCATATGGTATTGATGATGGTTTTAAAACATGGATTGAGGGTTTTGAATTCTTGTTATTGAATAATGTTTTCTCATAGCTTACATATGATTATACAAGTTTTAACTGTGGTTTTGAACATGTGTGGACTGTAGGGTATGGTGAATAATCACGGGGATTATGATTTCCCCAAACTTATGACTTTTGAAGTGGTTATGACCTCAACCCTATATTGTGAAATTGGTTTTGAATATGAAAAGTATGCATATTGAACTACTATTGAACTATTGCATAATGTGAAAACTCAATGAAGCATAAATATTTTTGAATTTAACCTTAAGTGGTTGTGTAATTCCCCAAGATAATGTAATTGAACCAAAAGGGTTATGAATTCCCCCAAATAATGATAATTAGTTTGGCATATTGATGTTACCTTGCATGTGTAGTTGGTATGAAGATACCAACAATGTATACCTTAATGTGTAATATGGTTCAATTAATAGAAATGTATGATAAATGATTTAATTGGGATTTAATGAAGGTTGTATAGCTAAGTCACGAAAGTTGAGGTTTCGAGAGACTAATACTGGAAACTGTAGTTGCCGGTGCAGGGCTCTAAATGATCGGGCAGTTTGAGTCCACCTTATTATTATCATATGATTGGGAGGTTTGAGTCACCCATATTATATTACATAATTGGGTGCTTATGTTACCTGGATATGTCAGGAGGTTCGAGTCCCTCATAGAGCATATGTATATCCTCAAGTTTGTGCAACCATACGCAATGGTGCCCTACCACCTAGGGGAGCTGGGACCATGTATCTTATGGGTTCCTTATTATGTTATGACGGTTGAGCTACACAATCAAGGCTAAGGTTTTCAAAGTTCATGTTAAGCCATGTTCCCTACCCGAATATGTGATATTATGAATATATATAATTATATCTGATATTGTGCATTCGATTTTGGCCTTGTTTTTATTTATTATCCATGGTATTATTTTATCCCTTATCTCTGAGTTCCATGCTAGTTTTAACCGCAATAACCATTTTCAGACGTTGTATCCCCATGCTATAGAGGAACTAGCTATATTTCTACTTCTCCTGCTTAGTTATTAGGATTTGGGATTAGTTCGTGAGTTAATATTAAAGTGGTGAGCTTCCATACATTAAAAGTCTACATTTTATATTTTGGTCTATTATGCCTCATACTTTTTTAGACTTGTTTTTGGCTATAGTCGGGAGCATGTCCCAACAGCATATTGATATTCAGTTTTGCTAGAGGCTTTGTTGGAGTACTGTGGACTTGGGTGATGTTGGTCTATTGTTTTGATTGGTCACCGATCATCGATTATAGAAATGTCTTTTATTATTTAAACTTACCTTATTATATCTTATTATATGTTTGAAATTCAGCCATTGTTGGGTGGTGTATGGTATTTGTTTAGGTTCATGGGGTGGTCTTCATCCATGATGGATTGAAGATGCCCGTAACGGCCAGCCCTAGTTTGGGCAAGGACAAAGTTGGTATCAGAACCTAGGTTTAGTGTCATTGGGTATCCACAAAGCCATGTCAAGTAGAATCTCTTTTATAGGTGTGTAGCACTCCACACTTATTGACACAACCCGAACCGGGGCCTTTTCATAATAGTCAATCTCCATTCCAAATGGAGAATGGAGACTACCCCCAATACCGAACCTAACTAACCAATATGTACCCTGAGTCAGATGGACTCCGTACATATGACAAGATAGTGTAATGCCCGATCCAAGACTTTGGGATAGATCTATAACCTTGATCACCCAAGCAAGTAAACCCACCCCAATAACCAACCGAATAACCAAGCCAAAACCATAAGACAAGACCAATACAATAATCCAATGTATATACATATTTATATAACATAATCAATCCATACCCAAGTCCATAATTGTCCATACAAAGACTCTAAACCAAACCAAAGAGTTTCTAATCAAGAAATTCCCCTGAACATATCCAAAAACAAAGTCTATAAGGAGATAAATATATTTAAAGTAATCCATGACATGAAATAGAAGCCTTTCGAACTATGGAATTTCACCACTTCAATCTAACACTGACTGTTCCCAAATTTGATCAATGAGCCAAAGGTGTAGTATGTCATATATTGTCTCTATGACCAACCCTCATGTAGGTAAACATGAGTTTCCAGTGTCCATTTGCTGGACTCGCACCTTCAAGGTTAGCTATAACACCTCGCCATTATTTCCCAATTAAAACCATTACCATCCCACCAAACCACTATACATTTATTATTAACCAAGTTTATGAGTAGTGGTATCGTCATATTAATTATACCTTTCCAGAAAAGTCCTTAACAAACCTTAGGGGATTACTATGTACCTCATAGGTTAAATTATTTAGTTTACTTGGGGGATTCCCATGTACCCCACAAGTACATATTATTAAGCTTACTTTGGGGATTCCCGTGTACCCCGAAAGTGCATCATTATTAAGCTTTGCTTGTGGGATTCCCTTCTACCCCATAAGACATTCAATATTCAAATGAATTTCATCATTTCATTCTCTTGAGGGATTCCCATGTACCCCACAAGGTTGTCATTCAAATCAATTTGATAGACATCAAGGCTTTGCTTTCAACTATTCCAAACCATTCATACCACTTAAAACCATGCAAAAACCTTTAAACCATTTATACCATTAAAACTATTTAAACAATGCAAAACCATCAAAAACCTTTGAGTGTTCCATTACCAAACAATACCATGCAATAGTTCCAATGAAAGTTCAACAATATAGTAAAAACACTCTCTCAAGCATTTTATCAAACATATTGAGGGCAAACATATACCAAGACCAAAACCCAAGCATAACCATCAAGTTTAGGGATACTCATGACCTATTTGTTAAAACATAACAAACAAGCACCCACAATGAATACCATCACCAAAATCATGTCAAAACATAGTTTAAACAAATACCTAACAATATGCACCAAAACCCTCAACATAGGTTTTCAAATCCACCATATATGATTCATAATCAATGTTTGTAACACATTAAAACATGCCTTTAGTTGGAAATAACAATGAGGTAAGAGTACATGCCTTATAAAAGAAGATTGTGGAGACAAACTTGACTCTTGAGCTCTTTGAAGAACATTTGTAGAAACCCTAACCTTCAATCTTCAAGAGTGAGTTTGAGAGAGTATTTTGATGTGTTTCTATTTTTCAAAATGTGTTATGAGAGGCCACCAAGGGTTATATAACATGGGGACATAAGGGTTTGAGGTGAAAAATTTATGGACTACCCTTACCTTAAAAGCTGAGAACCAAGTCCCTAGAGGGTACGACCCAACCCCCTTAGTCGTACCCTAGGGTATGAGTGGTAATCAAACTCATACACTAGACCCAATCTTAGAATTACTTCTTTACTGATTGTGAGAGTGAGAGTCTTATTTTATAGTCCATGGGTTAAATGAATAAAGTATGGTGTACTTCTTTGATCGTGAGGGCAATCTGAGCAATACTTATTTTTACTAATTTCTGTGGGATGTTGTGTCCATGAACATATGTGTGATGAATTGTAAAATAGTGCCTATTGTGGATCCTAATTTATTGAGACTACATAAGTAAGGTGACAATTAAGAGGTTGTGTAATGCAGAATTCAATGGTTGAATATCCTTCATTGTTCTTGCTCATGCATATGATATGGTGTTGAGTTTCTTGAGGACAAGCAATTGTATTAAGTTAAGATATTGATACTCTAGCTTTGGATAGAATATTATACATCTTTTGAAAGTGATAATTGTGAGTCTTTAAGAAACTATTATAGTATTTGATGTTGCGTTTTACTGCATTACAGGTAAAATACTTAGAAAAAGGAACAACTTAGAAAAAGGAACAACTTAGAAAAAATCAAGCTAAAGGCCCTTGACGGTCCAATTGATGGGTTGTCAACACTGTGACAGACCATCAGAATGCCCGTCATCTCTAAAAATAAAGAAAGAATTGGATGACTCAAGTAACGTTCCGAGTAATGGACCATCAGGACATTGACGGCCCATCAACTTAGCCGTCAGAACCAAGCAGAATGCAGACCAGCAAGGAATTGAGCGATGGTCATGGTGACAAACCATTAGGCCATTGACGGACCATTAATTTGGCCATCAAAATTGAGATAGAACATGTAGTACTGGAAGTCCAACTGACCGTCCAAGTGCCGAACCGTCAAGCCACTGATGGGCCGTTAACTTGGCTGTCAACCATGACCCGACAATCAACAGTTTGAATTTTAAATCCTCCTTACCTGGAAACCCATAAATACCTAGTCTAGGATTTAATTAGGGATTTTTTATCATCTATTGAACATTTTGGGGTAACCTATTTGTTTACTCTGAGAAACAAGCTTATACTTTGGGGGATATTATCATTTTTTATTCACTATTCATTTGAAGATCAAGAACAATTCTTTGAATCTTTGAAAGTGATTTCTGAAATTATTTATGATAAATATAATGATGTCTTCTTTTTCTATGATGTGTGGCTAATACTCCCATAACTAGGGTTATGGGAGCCTTGGGGTGAGTTATTGATTGAGGTTGTGAGAATTCCCAAATTCTATAGATTATATATGTTGTATAGTCTTCTCTTCATAATAATGACATTTCTTGGTTGCAAACTCGAAGGGTGTGCCCAAGTACACTACTTTCTTCAGTAGAAAAGTGTGTGTTGGGAAAAGAGGAGATATAAGAGAAATTTAAGGGCTTTAACCTTTGGGTTATGGATTGATTCCATTAATAGGGTCAACCCACTTGATAATTCAATTAGGCATTATACAACATTCTTTAAGTTAGAAAGAATTAAAGTGTAGCTATCTAGTAAAGTTGAGAAACAAATAGATAGAACTTAAGAGTTCAATTAACTGTACAATTGAGATTGTCAAATTGGAATTTGGAATATCTCACAACCTTAACTGCATTAACACCTTGGTGAACATAATTCTAGTTTACTTATTCTCATTAAATTAAAACTTGCAAAAATACTCATTAGTTTGAATAAAACTTGTTAAAATCAACAAGCATTATTACAAAGTAAACCCCCTTATTCTGAAACTCGATCAACAACTCATTAATAATCATAACATTTAGTTTAGAAAGTATTCCCTATAGGATTCGACCACAACCTAGTTGGGTTCTATATTTGACATCAACCGCTTATACCTTCTAATGAGAGTTGTAATTGGGGTGTATCAGATTTTGGCGCCGTTGTAAGAGAATTACGATTGTCGATTAAGTTTATGAGTGTTAATTGATATTTGGTCAAGTTTCCTAATTTTTTTTTATCATTACAAGTTCTTTGTTGTATATGCCACGAACCAGAAGGTCAGGATAACCATTATTGCATTTCAATACAGAACCTCATGTTATTGGGAGATTGGTTGAACAATAAGAAGCTGAAAGATTAGATGCCTTGGCTAATGCACAACTCAATTAGCAAAATACTGATAACCAAGGTCGGGTGGATAATGTAGATGATGATGACCTAAAGGATAATGATCTGATTGATCAAGTAAATAGGAGATGTACGGAGTATACAGGTGCACTAGTGAATCAAAATCATCTAGTTAGAGGGAGAGCAAACCGCCAATATGCTATGAAGTTTGCATTTGATGAAGAGGATGATACTGATTTGGATGAAGCTGGTGCTACAAAAGAAATTATTGCACCACAATTAACACCAAGTGTGAAGTTTATCATACTTAATAACTATGATATAGTTGTTAAACCTCAAAGGGTTATTTGGTGGACTTCCAGGGGATAACCGAATATACACCTGGTGAACTTAATCAACATCTGTAAATCTTTTAATGACCATGGAGTAGGACAGAATATAATCCATCTGTGGTTATTCCCATTGTCTTTGTGTGGGAAGGAAACACTATGGATAAATAAATTAGCTCCTGATTCTATAACAAACTGGAGGCAATTGAAAGAAGCTTTCTGAGAAAGATTTTTTCCGCCTTCCAGGATGTAATAATTGAGGGATGAGATTAGTAACTTCAGGAAGTTACCAAATAAATCTCTTCATGAAACCTTGGTTATATTCAAGAAGAAGTTGATGCAGTGCCCTAATCATAAGTGACTGGATAGCATTTGATGAAAACATTCTACAGGGCTTTGAACTCTTTCACAAATCTAACTATAGACAATGCTGCAGGGGGAGCATTCATGGACCTTCTTTTATAGAGGATATAGAGATGTTGGAAAGACTAACTAAGACATGAAGAGCAGGGCCTACCAGGGATTCTGTGGTAGCAAGTAATACTGTGTCTAGTTGGATGTCAGCTTAACCACATAGGAGAGAAGAGAAATGCGACCACGATATAACATATATGAATACCCAAATGGATTTTCTCACAAAGCATTTACTATCCAAAAAGACAAAAAAGGTAAAAGTTGTTAGGTCTCATAGTAGGGGAGCTAAATCAGATTCTGAGGAAGAGATGAACTACATGAATAATCAGGGGGGTTTTCTATGCAATAGCCAAGAGAATCAAGGTCAGAATTACTATGATAAATATGGTTATAGAGATTGTGATCAAGGTGGTTGCAAAAATAATAATGATAGGAGTGAATTGTATGTACCTCTCAGAAATCATGAAAATACTGCTACTAGTTCAGGCAAGATGTCAATGGAGGATATGATGTCCAAGTTTTTAAAAGGGGTAGAGACAACTGATGCTGTAGTAAGCGAGATAAAGAGTGATCTTTCATTTATGAGTCAACTAGTTGACTCATATTTGACTTCTATTAAATAATTGGAGTAGTAGATGAATAAAATATCACCAATGTTCAATTAGAGAAAAAATGGAACATTGCAGAGTGATTTCATCCAAAATCTGAGAAATAATAGCTCTTGTATGGCTATAACTATGAAAAGTGGTAGAGTGTTACTAGGACCTTCTATGGGCAACCCTAACAGAAATGATGTGGTAGAGATAGAAGAATATCTAGTGGAGTTTGAGAAGATGGAAAAGGTTGATGACTCATCTAAAAAAATAGGTTGATGATTTGGTGAAAGACAAGGGGAAGGAGGAAGAGATCACTATTACACTAATGCCAAAAATGGCTTCCTCTATTTCTGCATAGATTGCAGAAGAAGACGGATGACAATAAATTTAGCAAGTTCATGGAAATACTGAAACAATTTACTGTAATTGTGCCTTTGGTGGAGGCACTTGAACAAATGCCTGGCTACACTAAACTCATGAAAGACATTGTAACAAAGAAATGAATTATGAGCTATAAACTAGTGGAAAACCTTCACCATTATAGTCATATTGCTACAAGATCCTTAGTGCAGAAGAAAGTAGATCCGATAGCATTCACCGTCCCATGTACTATTGGATCTCTTAATTTTTCTAAGGCTCTGTGTGATCTTGGGTCAAGTATTAATTTGATGCCACAGGTGGATTTCAAGAAGATGGGTTTGGAAGATTCTACACCCATAAATATGCTACTTTTGATGGTAGATAGATCAGTGAAGAGGCAGGTTGGGATATTGTATAATGTTCTTTTTAAAGTGGCGAGTTTTATTTTCCTAGCTGACTTCATAATCCTAGATTGTGAGGTGAACTTTGAGGTACCCTTAATCTTGGGTAGACCTTTCCTCGCAACTGGGAGCATGTTAATTAACTTGCAAACGAATGAGCTGAAATTTAGGCTCAATGATGAAGTGGTTAGTTTTAATGTTTGTTAGTCAATTAAACAACAAAAAAAATTAGTATATTTTCAATCGTTTATGTATATTATGAAGATGAGAAAGAGTTGCAGGTTGAGGAGAGATTTGGTGTGGAAACATTGGATGCAGTGTTTATGAACTTCAAAAGTGATGGTATCAAAGAATATGATGAGACTGTGTATGCGCTGACTAGAATGGGGTCATATTCCTATGCCCCCAAGAAAATGGATTTGGACCTAAAAAAATGTCCAACACCACCGGCTAAGCCTTCCATTGAGAAACCACTAGTGTTGGAATTGAAGGAGCTTCCAGTTCATTTGTGGTATGTGTTTCTAGGCAGTGGAAACACCTTACTAGTAATTATTGCAGCAGACATACAAGAGAAGTAAGTTGAGAACCTTATATATGTGCTTAAGAGGTACAAAAAGGTTATCAGATTGACGATTACTGATACTATTGGTATTCCTCCGGGCATCTATACTGACAAAATCCAGCTAGAGAAAGAGTGCATACTGACTATTAAGCATAAGCACATATTAAACCCCCCGATGCAAGAAGTGGTTTAAAAGGAGATTATTAAATGGCTTGATGCAGGTGTAGTGTACCCAATCTCCGATAGCAACTGGGTAAGTCTTGTGCAATGTGTGCCCAAGAAAAGGGGCATGACTGTGGTTGCTAATAAGAATAATGAGTTGATTCTTCTTAGACCAGTGAATAGGTGGCAGGTCTTCATGGACTATTGGAATTTGCACTCGTGGACATTGAAGGATCACTTTCCAATGCCCTTCATGGATCAAATGCTTGATCTCTTGGCAGGAAGGGGTTGGTATTGCTTTTTGGATGGGTATTCAGGATACAATCAGAACTCGATTACCCTATAAGACTAGGAGAAAACATTATTTATGTGTCCATATGGAACATTTGCATTCAAGAGAATGTCGTTCAATTTATGAAATGCACCGACCACATTCCAAGGGTGCATGATATAGATTTTCTCCGACATAGTAGAGGAAACCTTAGAGGTGTTCATGGACGATTTCTCTAAAATAGGTGATTCATTTGAATTGTGTTTAGTGAACTTGAGTAGAACAATACAGAGACATGAGGAGTTCAATATCATGCTGGACTGGGAGAAATGCCACTTCATAGTGAAGGAGGGTATCATGCTTGGACATTGGATTTCAACAAAAGGGATTGAGATTGACTGGTCTAAGTTATAATTCATATAGAAAATACCCCCTCCTATCTCAGTGAAGGGATTCTATAGTTTCCTTGGTCATGTTGGATTCTACCGCCAGTTCATTAAAGATTTCTCCTAGATTACAAATCCACTTTGCAAATTATTGGAGAAGGAGGCCAAGTTTATGTTTGATGATGAATGTATGAAGGCATCAAAATGCCTTAAGGAGAAACTAGTTGTTGTTACCATTATTGTTGCTCCATATTGGTCTAGCCCATTAAAAATCATGTGCGACACAAGTGGAATGGCACTTGGGGCTGTACTTGGTCAAAATAAAGAGAAACTATATCACCCTATTTATTACATGAGAAAGGCATTGAATGGGGCACAGAAAAATTATATTGTTACTGAGAAGGAGCTTCTCTATATTGTCTATGTATTTGAGAAGTTTCGAGCATACTTTTTGGGAACTAAGGTGGTGGTTTATAAAGAACATGTCACTTTGAGGTACTCAATAGAAAATAAGGACGCCAAACCAAGGTTGATCAGATGGGTGCTACTTCTGCAGGAATTTAACTTTGAGGTCAAAGACAGGAAAGGTTGTGAAAATCAAGTTGCAGACCACATATCCAGGATAAAGAGAGATATTTCCACCACAGAAAAGCTTGACATTGATGACTCTTTCCCTGATGAACAAATCCTTGCTGCTGCACTTGAAAGGGTGCCTTGCTACGCAGACTTTGCCAACTTTGTGGTGAGTGATATTATTTCGGAGAATGTTTCTTTTAATCAGAAAAAGAATTTTATCCATGATGCCACGAGATACTAAAGGGATGAGACTTACCTTTTTAAGCATTGTGATGACAATATTATCAAAAGGTGCATCCCGAAAGTTAATATGCTAAATATTTTGGAAACCTGCCATGCTTCCCCAGTATCGTACAACAAGAGAAGTGCTGCAAAGTGTCTACTATTGGAAAACCCTATTCAAGGATGTAGACGAGTTTTTAATAAGATGTGACTAGTGCCAAAGACAAGGGTCAATCTCGAAACAACATGAGATGCCCATGGCAAAAATGATAGAGATTGAATTATTCGATGTTTGGGGCATTAATTTCATTGGGACCTTAGTGAGTTCCTATGGGCTGAAGTATATCTTGGTTATTGTGGACTATGTGTCAAAATGGGTTGAGGCTATTGCTTTGTCTAATAAGGAAGGCAAAAGAGTGATTGCCCTTCTCAAGAAGAACATCTTCTCCCATTTTGGGGTATCATGGGCTGTCATAAGTGATGGGGGATCCCATTTCTACAACAAGATGTTAGGTTCTTCTTTGGAAAAATATGGTGTGAAAAAACATAAGGTAGCAACTCCATACCACCCACAAACCAGTGAGAAAGTAGAGATATCAAACTGGGAAATAAAAATCATTTTGGCCAAATCGGTGAATGCTAGCAGAAAGGATTGGTATCGACAGCTTGATGATACCTTATAAGCATACCGAATGGATTTAAAGAAACCTATTGGGATGTCACCATATCAGCTGGTGTACAAAAAGGAAAGACAATTGCTGATTGAGATGGAGCATAAAGCTTTGTGGGTGCTCAAACGATTGAAACTGAATTGGAAGAAAGCAGCAGAGCTAAGGCTATGGCCGCTAAATGAGATGGATGAATTTTTTCACGGTGCTTATGAGAGAGTGGAATTATAAAAAGAAAGAATGAAGAAGTACCATGATTGGAAGATTGAAAAGCAAAATTTCAAAAAGGCGATTGGGTATTACTCTTCAACTCCAGATTAAACTTTTCCCAGGTAAACTCAAGTCTAAGTGGTCTATCCCATTAAGAGTTACACAAGTCTACTCATCTGGATTAGTCAAACTAGAAAATATAGATGGAAGTGTCTTCAAAGTAAATAGGTAGAGAGTCAAGCTATACATTGGTCTAATGGAAGTGTCGCGATGTTAAATCAGGTGCTAGTGGGAGGCAAACCATAATGTGTTACTGTATATATTGGTATAAATATTTGTTTTTCTGGTGCAATTTGACATGGTTGTTGAAGTGTGCAGGAATAAGAATTCAGGGAAACAGGAAGTGAGCAAGCTAAAGCTTTACGATGAGGACTCTGATGGACCAACAACCATCTAACGGGCCGCCACTAAAGCCGTCAAGGCCATGAGAAAAATTGACCATTCTTCTTAAGGATCGACATACAAAGTGACAGACCGTCACCAACATAAAGGACCATCAACTGAACCATCAACATGGGCCACAAACCTGAGCTACTGCACAAGAACTAATGGATATTTTGATGGACTGTCAACAAGTTGATGGACCATCACCTCTACCATCATGATAAAGTAGACTGGTTGAGGTTCTAGTAAGGATTGGGGGAGAAATCGACGGACCGTCAGTCACCTGACGGACAGTCAGTTTTACCGTCATCTAAATCCTAGATTTTAAAAGTGTTGGGTTAGGTCTCCCAATGTGTGCTGAGTTATTTTGACCCAATCCAAAAGGTATTTAAATGGATAATGGGATACAATTACACGCACGTTTCAATCTCTTAAACTCCTGAAATGGTTTAAATTCCTCTTCATTCACTGTCCCAAAGAATATTCATCTTCTATCAGCACTCTTCATCTTCTTTTCTTCTCATATTTAAACAACTTCTATTCTCTATTGTTCTCATCAGTTCCATAAAGAAAATTCTCACTCTTTGAAAGAAAGAAATTAATCATTAGTTAATTTTAAGTTCTATAAGTTCATAGTAGTGAATAATACTCAAAAGAAAAGTATGAATACCACTCTTCTTTATTTTTTGGAATGCTGAACATGTTAGGGTGAGAGTATGATAATATTTGAAAGAACTTTTTCTTTTTGTTGTTGTTATACTACTATTAAGTCGACCACTGGTAAATCTTGATTAGGCTAAAGTCTGAGTAACCCATGACCCAAAAATGATGAAAATGGTGCTTAAATCTAGAATCGATGCTATAATTTTTGTACTTAATTATTCCATGCACACCAAATGTTCAACAATTTGCCAAAAATAAAATTGATGTTGAAAAGTATGGTTGACGTCCAAACTGACGGACCATAAAAAACTTGATGGACCAACACAAAAGCCACTGCCAACGATGATAAAATCTACTTTTTAGTTATGCCTTGATGGACAACTTGACGGACCATCAATCCCCTGATGAACCATTAACTTGACCTTCACCAGGCTTTCAAGAGATGATAATGCTCAAATTACACTCATGAATGAGAGTAAGCAATCGTTGTCAATATAAAACCCAACTAGATTAGGGTCAAATCCCACAGGGAATAGGGTGTGAACTTCGATTTGTTTACAAAATGCTTTACTGAAAGTTTACTGTTTCTGAAAGATGGTGGTTTAAGTTTCACAGAAAGAAAAATGTCACTTTCAAAACTTCAGTGTTTGTAATTAATATAAATGAGAAACCAGAGTTATGTTCACCATGGGTGTTGGGAGTTAACAAATACTAGGTAATGCTTGGGATTCTTGGAGTAAGTAGAAACAACAAAATATCCTTGACTATGATACTCTCTGACTTATCTCTCGACCTCACCAGACAATTTATTATCTAATTCTCTCAAACTTAGATAACTTAGCTATTTCCAATAGGATGTTATCTCAGGTAGATTAATCCAGTTATGACATCAATTATTAAATAGAAGGTTGGTAGCTTCCGAGTCCCTGTTGATAATTCAAGATCTCTAGTCTATTTCTCCGTTAGAAAAAAATAAAACCTAAGGCATAATCTAATGTTTGCAACCACTAGATTTCAGTTAAAGCAATAGATTCAAGATGTTCTACTACTCTTTGAATCCGTTAAACACCTAGCATCATATCAAACCCTAATCCATGGATCTCATAACTCCGGCTAATAAAATTATCCACTCATGATTTGATGAATGAAATAACAAGTTGAATTCAATATGATAAGGATCAACTTACGAATGGACGAAAAACAACAAGTAGTTCCTTCAATTTAATCACAAGGTGGAAGATAAAAAATAGTTGATAAGAAACAAGAAAAATATTTGATGGTAAAGATGAAGCAATGTTACGTGCTTCTCTTTAGAATTTCTTGTTTGTTAATTAATGATCGATTCTCCTCTAAAAACCCTAAAACAAGTCTTTAAATAGTCAACCCTAAATATGGAAACAAAATTAAAGTTTCAGTTTTCTCTTCGGATTAGATGACGATGCTTTTGATGGCGCGTCAGACTCCTGAAGGCGTGTGTGAAATGTCGTCAAAGGTTCCAGTGAATTGTTATCTTCTAACTCTTCAGATGGTAATCCTGATGGTGTGTCAAAGATCTTGATGGCGCTTGCAAACTGGCATCACACTTCACTGTAAATTAGCATACTCTGCCCTCTGGTTGACGCTGATTTTAATGAGATGTCAAATATTTGATAGCCTTTCCGAATCATCGTCACAGTTCATCTAATATTCTCAGGTTCCAGTCACTTTGATAGCCTGTTCCATGTATGATGGCTCTTTTAAATGATCGTCAGATACATTTTAGCTTATTTCCACAACATTTCAACTGTTTTATTCTTCTTTTCTTTGGTTTCCTCCCTGATCACTTATATCTGCATTAACACACAAAAACGATCAAAAACAACAAAAGTTGCATAAGATTTTGCAATTATTCATAGTTAAAATCTTCAAATATGTTAGCATCGGCTCACATATCAACACCCTCAACTTAAACAATTGCTTGTCCTCAAGCAACCAAAACATTACTAGGAGTAAACAAAGTACAATTCGGCAACTAACTACTCTTATTAGTTCAGAATACATGCACCATCTCCATGATAAAAAAAAAATCAACTGTGTCTAATATTTCAAAACAACCGTGTAACTCACACACATCTAGATAAGTCAAAAATCTCAGCAATAACAACCTAGCACATAGCCAAATTACATTCTCCGAACAAAGTAATTAATAGCAACATACCTGGTGTGCTCTCACAACAAAGAAATCCCTTTCTCACTCAGATTCACATGTGTAGACATAGGGATAAACATAATACTCACTCTTATAATGAAGTTCCAACATTGCGCATCAAATAACATAGGCTTGCCCTTATAGTCAGTACCAAAGTCTTTAGATTAGTCAGTTAGGATCACTATAGGGCTTTTCTAAGCTTGTAACGTAGGCTAAGGGCTGGTATGACATTCAAGGGTATTTCATAGTGACTACACCTCCTTGGAACTATATTAACTCATGGGGTTTCAACTTTTGACCTTTTTGCTTCCCTCTTTTATTTGTCAAGCATTCTCAAGATGGGTGTTGTCTGTTCAAGCATTAGATTAAATTTTTTTAGTTTTCTCTTTTTCTTTTTCACTACACCGAACTTGTTGTTCATTTTCCTTCCTTTAACTCTCTTCATACACATAATGCATCATGCACCCCTATAGTAGTCACCATCAACTTAGGTTATTTGCCTAAGTCGAGGTGCACAGTGTCCAAGGAGGACCAGGGCCAAAACAGGTTCATTGTGATGTAATGGGAAGGTGAAAGGTGTATAATAAAGAATAGGGATATTTAGGCACAAAAAGGTATCAAGGGATATTATTCACATTTGGACGGTCATTTAAGCTAAAATGGGTTAACATGCAAAATTGGCCAATGATCCTTTCCTAATGCCTATCCTATGACTATGGTATGACTAACTGGGCAAGTTCTAGATTCAACGCACAATGGGAACTGAGTAAGACCTCACATGCACATAGCACACAAGTATATAGCACATCACTACTCATCCATTTCATGCATTTGTTTTCTACAGGTTATTTATTTGCCACACTAATGCCACAAATAGATACACAGTGGTCACACTAGATGCAATTCACACAATTCATGATAGATTAGACCACTGGAGAGGTACTCAAAAATTACAAAACAAGCTAACTGCATCAAGTACTTGTATTATTCCTAATTATCCACAAAACGTGTTACAATACAGTTTCCCTATACCCTCAACTTAAAATAAAAAATAAAATACACTAAGGGTTAGGATATACCTGAAGACAGTCAATCCTGTGGATCCTGGGTCTCTGACCCTGCTACAGCATCATCTACTATCTTCTCCCCACTCATAGTATCTGCCTTTGCAGTAGCTAGATCCTGGCTCGATGAAGCACCTGCAACTCTAGCTCTAATGGCTACTTCCCATTTCTCTGTGTCATCCAGAGACTCCAGTCTTGACCTTTTGAAGTTATCCTTCTCTACCTTCTTCTTTTCTTTCTTTTTAGCCTTTCTCTGTTCTTTACTATCAGGCTCATCTTTTTTGCTTTTACCTTTCTTTTCACCCTTTTTCTTCTTTTTCATTGGGGAATCCACTGTAAGATCAAGTACAGGAATGTCTTCCTCTACATCATGCATGGCTGAACCGGTTGGCACCATGATTTGGTGCTGTTGTATCATCCCAACCTCATCTTTCACCTTATCCAACGCAGCCCTAAAAGTAGCGAGATCAGTATCTGTCATCTCTCTTGCCCGAGCATCGAATCTGTTCTCAAGATATGCCACCCGCTCAGGCAAAGTAATGAAAGGTTTGAGTGAAGCTTTGATTCTCTTCTACACAGTGGTAGAAAAATGTTTGGAGAAGGCATGTAGTTGTACCTCACACCAATTTGCTTGCCTAGCCACCTTCCTGATATCTATCGGCTAAAATGCCGACCTTGTTGCTATTGGAGGACTGAAGCAATCGGCTCACTTTGAGGCACTGAACCTGCCTGAGATGAATGTGATGGTGGTATAGTTTTGGTGATTTACACCCCCACATCTGATGCTGAAACAGTCTCAGTGACTGGAGGATCTGTTGCACCAACTGCATCTTGATCAAGTCGCAAGCCTGGACGAATTTAATTTTTGCTAACAGGGTTGTAAGTCTTCTTGGCATGTATCTCATCATCAATACCTAAAATCTCAGGTACATGAGCTACGTCACACAACCTAGTAATCAGACATGGGAATGGATAGGTAGCATTGGGTCATGCGAGTCGAATATTGATCTCTTTCGCTATAATTTCTCCAAAATCCAATGGGGTTCTATCTATCAAGCTTGGAACCAATATTTCTCGATCATCCCCTAATATGTTGTCTCCCTCGAAGGGTATCTGATGAATCCATATTAAACCCCACCAAAATCTTGCCTCTGAATTTTGAGACGCTTTGGTAATATTTTCTGCCGGATTATTCAACCACTCCGGTTCCCCATCTGCTATGAGAGTCGCTAGCCACTTGCGTTGATTTTCCCAATACTTCAATCGGGCATAGAATATAGGTGAGGTGGATCATAGGACGAAGGCTGGCCCATGAAGAAACCTGTTTATGATGGCATCTGATACATCCACCCTCACTCTACGTAATACAACTTTGGTCAAAAGAGGCTTATCTGAAGTTCTATCCCCTTCTTTGCACATATTTTCCACCGTAGCCTGGTAGTTCGCGTAAAACTCCCGAACCAATGAAGGACAGTAAACACCGCTTCCCCTAGTAGTCCACTCCAGACCATACTCCTTGAGTTTATGCATCACCTCAGGGCATCTGATCAACCCTGTAGTGATAATCTTTTTTTCCTCTAGAATCGGCCTTCTGGCACTTTGTCGATATGTTCTGCGAAGTCCATCCAAATAGATCATTTCATACCCAGGGATTTGCTATCTCACATTGTTCCTAACCTCGGGGTTTTTTCATTTCACCAAAGTTCCCAGTACTGGAGAATACTTATCACCTTGCTGTTCTAAAGATGGTGATTCAGACTCAGTTTCTTTAGCTGTAGGCCTCTCAGAATCTTTAGTTTCAACTTTTTGTTCAGTGCTCTTAGAATCTTGCTCAGTGTGTTTTGATCCTTGTTCCTTCAAATCTCACTCAAATGAGGTTGTAACCTCTGTATCATCAGTATCCTCCACCTTAATAGGCTTAGATGGAGGCGGAGTCTATGAACTAGTCCTATTTCTTTTCTGCCTGAGCAAAGGCTCCTCGTCTTCATAATCAAAGTCCTCATTGACAAGTTGTTGAGGTACACTCTGTTTAGCTGTTTTCTTTGGTGTGGTTGGATTCTTCCTCTTTGGAGCCATGCTCAGTTCTGTACAGTGGAAAAATCCTCAATTAGTACTCATAATCAAACAAGAAAAGAAGAAGGATCACCTCATTTTAACATCAACTGTGTTTTTAGTTCCCAGGTTTGACAACCTTTCTGATTTGCCGTCACAGGTGTGACGGCACTTCAAAAGCATCGTCAACCTTTTCCAGAATCTACAAAATTTTCTCATCTCTTGACGACATTTTTGAATGGCCGTCACACAGGTGCAAGGCCGTGAACATTGCCGTCAAACAACATTATAACTTCTAACTTCTTTTTACTTGATTTTTCTTCTACCAATATTCTCAATTTCAACTTAGGTCATGTTCTTTACTAAGATTTCCACAAAATTATACCGCCTTCTCCAACAAACCCTAGTTTTCTAAGGAGCTTGAAGAATGTCAATGGATTCAGCCCGCTCCTTTTAAACCAAGGTTTTTTGTAGTTCACAATTGATCCAAAGAAAGATGAAGTTGAAGTTTTTCTCATACCTGGATGTCGATACTTAGCTGATCTACTCTAAGCACCTAGACTTGTGAGTGAGAGAAGAATGAGATGAGAGAGGAAAAAGATTTCTTGACTTAACTCTCAGGCTTCAACAAGGAAAGTCTTAAAATTTGCCTTAGAAGGGATTAAATTTGAAAAAAAAAGGAAAATAACTCTCTAAGGAATGAAAAATAATACTAATACGAAAAGACCTATGGTACGCGGGAATGTGAACAGCTGTGGATGGGACGGGTTAGCCCAAAATTTTTAAGCTGGGCTTAACTCTTTTGACGACATTTTTGACGGCGCATCAGATACCTGACGACACTTAAAAATTGTTGTCAGCCTTAATAGAATAGTGCTTTAACTTGAGTATTTTGACGCTATTTCTCACATCTTGTCATACTTGTGACAGCCCATCAAAATTGACGTCAATCTTCCTTAAGTTGACTAAAACCAGTTCACCTCCTTTGTACGATTCTTAGCTACAAATATTAAAAGCATAAGTGCAATAAAATTAAAACATTGGGTTGCCTCCCAAATAGCGCCTGATTTAACGTCACGGCACAACTTGATTATCTTGACTACTCAGACTTCGTAAAGATACCGTGTCGATACCTAATTACCATTTTCCTGGAATGTATCCATAACCGAGAAGATATTCATCTCCTTCAACTGCTTCATAGGAGGGTGCATTTTGAATCTGTCCTCCCTTTTTCCATGCCTGAACTTTAGATCATTGAGCTCCATATGAACCAATACTCTTCCCGTGGATAATAGTTGTCTACACAAAATGATGGGTACCTCAAAATCAACATCACAATCCAATATCACAAAATCTGCAGGCAGAATAAAGTCATCCACCTTTACGGGCACATCATGCAATATACTAACTGGTCGTTTCACCAAACTGTCTACCATCATAAGACACATCATTGTGGGGGTAGGCTCCCCCAATCCAAGCTTCTTGTAGATATCAAGTGGCATTAGATTAATACTTGCTCCTAAGTCACATAAAGCTTCAATAAACTTCACGGACCCAACTATGCACGGTGTGGTAAATGCTCCAGGATCAGGCTTTTTCTGCAATAAGGATTGTGAAGAAACAATGCTACAGTGGTGGATGTTTTCCACTGGATCACAGCTTCCCTTCCGCTTATTTGTTAGCAATTCCTTCATAAATTTAGCATAGTTTGGCATTTGCTCAAGTGCCTCCATCAATGGCACATTCACTATCATTTTTTTCATTATTTCCATGAACTTGCAAAATTTTTCGTTGTCTAGTTTCTTCTTCAATATCCGAGGAAAGGGAGGTTGTGGTCTTGGCATTTCTTTCAATACCACTTTCCCTTTCTTTTCATCTTCTTTCATTGAAATATCAACAAATCCATCCATCTTCTCAGACTCTACTGGATTTCTTCCTTTTGATTCATCAATATTTACCTCCTTCTCTACAACTTTTCCCATAGAAGGTCCAGATGATATCTTTCCACTCCGAGTGGTAATCGCCAAACAAGAGCCATCAGTCTGCGAGTTCTGAGCCATATCACTAAGTAAAGTACCAGCTTTTCTCTGGTTCAAAGTAGTCGACATTTGGCTCATCTGTTTCTCCAACTGCTTAATAGAAGTAGAGTGTGAGATAACCAACTGACTGAGGGTGGAAAATTTTCTTTTCATAGTAGTTACCCTCGAGTGGGTAGCTTCGACTTATCTCTCGACCTCACCAGACAATTTATTATCTAATTCTCTCAAACTTAGATAACTTATCTATTTCCAATAGGATGTTATCTCAGGTAGATTAATCCAGTTAACGACATCAATCATTAAATAGAAGATGGGTAGCTTCCGAGTCCCTGTTTATAATTCAAGACCTCTAGTCTATTTCTCCGTTAGAAGAAAATAAAACCTAAGGTATAATATAATGTTTGCAACCACTAGATTTTAGTTAAAACAATAGAATTTTAAGATGTTCTACTACTCTTTGAATCCGTTAAACATCTAGTATCATATCAAACCCTAATCCATAGATCCCATAACTCCGGCTAATGGAATTAGCTGATCATGATTTTATGAATGAAATAACAAGTTGAATTCATGATGATAAGGATCAACTTACGAATGGACAAAAAACAACAAGTAGTTCCTTTAATTTAATCACAAGGTGGAAGATAAAAAATAGTTAATAAGAAACAAGAAAAATATTTGATGGTAAAGATGAAGCAATGTTACGTGCTTCTCTTCAGAAGTTCTTGTATGATAATTAATGATCGATTCTCCTCTAAAAACCCTAAAAAAATCTTTAAATAGTCAACCATAAATAAGGAAATAAAATTAAAGTTTCAGTTTTCTCTTCGGATTAGATGATGATGCTTTTGACGGCGTGTCAGACTCCTGACTATGTGTGAGAAATGTCGTCAAAGGTTCCAGTGAATTGTTATCTTATGAATCTTCAGATAATAATCTTGATAGTGTGTCAAAGATCTTGACGGTACTTGCAAACTGGCGTCACACTTCACTGGAAATCAGCATACTCTGCCCTCTGGTTGACGGTGATTTTGACTAAATGTCAAATATTTGATGGCCCTTCTGAATCATCGTCACAAGTCATATAATCTTTTCAGGTTCTTTCTAATCTTGACGGTGACTTTGACAGCCTGTCCCATGTATGACGGCGCTTCAAAATGATCGTCAGATACATTTCAGCTTATTTTCACCAGATTTCAACTGTTTTATTCTTCTTTTCTTTGGTTTCCACCCCGATCACTTGTATCTGCATTAACACACAAAAATGATCAAAAACAATAAAAGTTTCTTAAGAGTTCACAATTATTTTGAGTTAAAAGCTTCAAATGTGTTAGCATCGGCTCACATATCAAGAGATGGCTTCTCTGGTTAAGACTTGATGATAAAGGTGACGGACTATCACTGTCTCAGCGTACTTTCAGCCTGTCCATCAAGTTAAATTTTTTCTTTATTACTTTTTGATTCTGATAAGAAATCAATTATTTAATCCTTGTTCAGGCCAAATAACACAGAAACTACCCTTACAATGAGGTGGTGGTAGGCCTCAATAATGAAGGTGCAGAGGTGAATAGGCCTAGAGTGAAGAAGCACCCACCTTTAATAGATAAAATGACTCAAGTACTCTCCTAGTCTGAGGAGGAGAGTGAAAGTGAGATCAGAAGCAATACTACTTCCATCCCCGACGAGGAAAGGGTTAACATATCAAACCCCTACCAAGTTGAGGCATTGGAGATTGAAGATGCTAATGTGATTAAAAGTAAGGACCCTCAGATGTGGGAATCCACTCGGTGTCATATTAAGTGAGCACTATAACACCTTTTTGAGGGGCTTGAACAGTGAATAGACCAATCAAATGGCCCATCTCTGAAAAATACCAAATCATCACATCCAAACTTTATGAGTATCCATAGCTTGAAAGGACGTTTAATGAGTACGAGTTACATGGATCAACAAAACTACCGGTTCATACTACCCAAATTTTGTGCTGGAGTCCTTTGCCAATTATTTGGCGCTGTTAGACAAGGAGTGTCCTAAAGGCATAAAAATGAATGACATGTCAAACAGGTCACAGATTCTTATGAGAGAGGTCAATCTTGACATTTCTAAGCAAACTCTGAATAGGATACTATTTGGTCCATACTATGAACCACAAGCTGAAATTCTGGAGATTGAGCATCATATGTTAAATACAGCAGAGCAAAGGCCTTGGTTGGCTCGACTTCTGACAGAGGAGAGTAACCCATCATGGTTGCATAACACTAAGAAACGAATAGCTAATTTGTCCCTATGTCTTAAGGGAAAGTTTTGGTGGGTGATTATGAGGATGAGGTTGTTACCGACTGGTGGAGATACAAATTTAGAGATTCAAAGAGAAGTATTGGTGGTTGGTTTGATCGATCGGCTGAAGTTTGATTTCAGCTATATCATTGCTGATGAGTTGTTTGATGTGCTCACTGAATAGACAATGCTTTACCATTCCAATGTTTGGTAACAAAACTTTGTAAGAAGGCTAATGTGCCTTTACTCATGGGATTTGATAATGAGGTTTGGGAAATTCACTAGTAGGATATTGAGAAAATGAAGGATGACTCACAATATGAGATGCGCGTTCATAAGCCACCTTCCTACCAATCACAGTCTTCTCCAACTCCAGGGAGTTCTGAGGTTCCGACAAGTATGCCACTGCTGATTACTACTTATATGCCACCAGATACTTCTGCAGGGCCAGTATCGATGCCTTCAGTACGAGAAACTTCAAACATCACATTTGTCCTACCTCAGTATATTGAATACCGGATGACATAAGGGAACTTTAACAAATTTGTGAGAGCCCAAAAAAAGTTTGAGAAGTAGAAGAATGCTTGGGAAAAAGAGTTCAAACCATTCATCGACCATATTTTTGCTGAATCTCTCAAGCCCTATCAAAATATTCATGCCATGATGGACCATATAGAGGAGCGTTCTAATAACTGGTTGAATTAGTTATCTATTCCAGACTTTACAAGGTTTATGGAAGAGTTTAGACATGCACAGGTTGATATTCTGAGTTGAAAAGACAACCACCGCATCCTAGTTTTTATCCTACATTAGTAATCAGTGATGAATATGAGGGACTCTTTGATCTAATAGGTAGGCCACTAAAATATAAAAGGAAGCAAGTTGATGAAAATTATGAGCAGAAATCTGAAAGAAGAAAGAGGCGTAGTGATAAAACGCTTGAAGGAAGGAACGTGGGAAGAGAACTAAGAAAATCATTGAATGATGAAGAGAAGATTAATAAAAAGGCCTTTGATGAAGAAGAAGGAGTTTTGACTAGTTCAGATCCAGCAAGAGGGCCCATGCCAGAGCTGATTCCGATTGTGATCCCTCCTATTGAGGAGAAAACTATTTTGAACACCCCGAGGCTATATAAGCCTCTCCAAATTCAACTGACTCACAAGCCTAAGGGG
Source organism: Capsicum pubescens (assembly GCA_030864215.1). Lineage (NCBI taxonomy): Eukaryota > Viridiplantae > Streptophyta > Magnoliopsida > Solanales > Solanaceae > Capsicum > Capsicum pubescens. The sequence goes on from CM061546.1 coordinate 117,903,722, forward strand.
CTTTTCAACTATTTCACTCCTTTGTACTATATTATTTATTTATTTGAGGACAAATCATTTTTGTTTAGTGGGGGTGGGTGTTTGTTGTGTTGTTGGTTACCATGGGGGATTTTGTTGCTTGTGTTCTTTTCCCTCATGAGCTATCTAGTAGAATAGGCGTGTTTAGGTTTCTATTTATCTTTCTTGTCTGTCGTGATGTAAATTTTGTTCAGTGATTATAAATATGTTATGTTCTGCTCTTTTAGCACCTTTTCTATGTATTCAAGAATGATGAATGTGGTATAATACTGTGAACTTCTTTTTTATGAGAATGTTTTTTCGTCGCTTGATAGGTGTTGAATAAGCACTGTGAATATGTGATTTCCATTAGGGTGTTAACATAAACAAAGCATGATCATGTGGTACCAATTCAAGAGTTTGTAGGACAAGTATTAGTTCATTCTTTGTGTGTGCGAGCATTTTGATACAGTTCTTACATAGTGTGTATAACTAGAACTTGCTCGGTTCATTTTTGTTACTTTGTGGTTGATTTAATAGGATAGGATAGCAAGCCTCTTTTATTTGGTAGTCCACTTAACCATAAAAAACCCACCAAAAACCTATAATTTTCCCTTTTAAACCCATTTTGATCTTTCACTATTGTTTATTCAGTCCCAATAATTTTGATTCACTCGCTTTAGGATGTTAGCACCTAATTTTAGACCTGGTACAGTATTGGATATGTGCACATTAACTTAGGCAAAATTCCTAAGTTGAGGGTGGATACTGTCGGGAAGTTTGCATCTAATGTAAGTGGTTTGGAATTGAAATAAAATTTATCATCCGTCCCTGATCTAGTTAGATAATGTGCACCTCAACTGAAAGCATCAGCATAAGTTAAGGGTGGCTGATGTAGACCCAAAAAAATTGGGTTTATTGGGAAATTGTGGATGAGTAGTATTGATTATAAGTGAAGTAGAAAAGAAATAGTCAAGGTGAGTTGCAGTCAAGGTCAAAGAGAGTGAAATGTGAACTTGAAGTCACTTTCCTGAAATCGTTCCTCACCTAGCACCGAACGATCATTACAAGACATAAAAAGTCATATTTGATCTTTATAAGTCAACCATTAAGGACATTAGATGATAAGGGAAAGCTTATGGGTGTATGTGTTGTGTTTGTAACTTGTTTTGTAAGAGTAAGAGTCTTAGTTTATAGTCAACGGGTTAAATGAATAAATTATGGTGGACTTCTTTGACAGTAAGGGCAATCAGAGCTATACTTGTTTTACTGATTTCTGTAGGATGTTGTGTCCATAAACATGTGTGTGATGAATTGTAAAATATGGCCAATTATAGATCCTGATATGTTGAGACTATACGGGTAAGGTGACAATTAAGAGGTTGGGTAATGCAGCGTTCAATAGTTAAATGTCCATCATTGTTCTTGGTCATGCATATGATATGGTGTTGAGTTTCTTAAGGACAAACAATCTTCTTAAGTTGAGGTGTTGATGTTCAAGCTTTGGACAGAACATTTTATATCTTTTAAAAGGGATAATTGTGTGTCTATAAGCAACTATTAGAGTATTTGATTTTGGGTTTTATTGTATTTCAGGTAAAATACTTAAAAAAATAAACAACTTAGAAAAGTTCAAGCTAAAGGCCCTTGACGGTCTAACTGACGGGTCGTCAACAATGTGATAGACCGCCAGGGTGCCCATCAGCTCTAAGAAGAAAGGAAGAATTGGATAACTCAAGTGACGGTCCAGGTGACGGATCATTAGGACACTGGCGAGCCATCAACTTGGCCTTCAGATCCAAGCAGAATGCAGACCATCCTGAAATTGAGCTACGGTCTAGGAGACAGACCGTCAGGCCATTAACGGACCATTAATTTGGCCATCAGACATAAGATAGAACATGCAGAACTGGAAGTCCAAGTGACGGACTATCAGGCCACCGACGGGCCATAAACTTTGGCCGTCAACCATGACGCGACAATCTGAAGTTCAAATTTTATATCCCTTTTACCAGGAAACCAATAAATACCTAGTCTAGGGTTTAATTAGTGATTTTTTTCATCTACTGAATATTTTGGGGTAACCTATTTGTTTACTCTGAGAAACAAGCTGATACTTTGGGGGATCTTATCATTTTTTATTCACTATTTATTTGAAGATCAAGAACAATTCTTTGAATCTTTTTAAGTGATTTCTAAAATTATTTATGATAAATAAAATAATGTCTTTTTCTTCTATGATGTGTAGTTAATACTCCCATAACTAGGGTTAAGGGTGCCTTGGTGTGAGTTGTTGATTGGGATTGTGAGAATGCCCAAATTCTGTAGATAATTGATGTTGTATAGTCTCCTCTTCATAATAATTACCTTTCTTGTTTGTAAACTTGAAGGGTGTGCCGAAGAACATTACTTGTTTGAGTAGAAAGTGTGTGTTGGGAAAAAAGGAGATTTACAAGAAATTTAAGGGCTTTAACCTTTGGGTTATGGAATGATGCCTTAACACGGTCAACCCACTTGAGGATTCAATTGGACATTATACAACATACTTTAAGTTCAGAAGTATTAAAGGGTAGCTATCTATTAAGGTTCCGAAACAAATAGATAGAACTTAAGCGTTCAATTAACCTTATAATTGAGATTATCATATTCGAATTTGGAATAGCTCACAACCTTAACAGCTTTAACACCATGGTGAACATAATCCTTGTTTTCTTATTCTCATTGAATTAAAACTTGCCAAAATGCTCATTAGTTTGAATAAAACTTGTTACAATCAACAAGCATTGTGACCAAGAAAACCCCCTTATTACAGAACCTTCGATCAACAGTCCATGAAAAATCATAACATTTAGTTTACACAGTATTCCCTATGGGATTTGACCCCAACCTAGTTGGGTTCTATATTTGACATCGGACACTTACACTTTCTAATGAGATTAGTAATTTGGGCGTATCAAAAACCACACAAAGGAACCAACCAATGAAAGACCACTCACTCCTTACCACAACACAAACACATGGAATTTCGTATGGATGGAACTTATGCTAGAGATCAAGTCCAATTCAACTTACAATTTCCCGAAGGCACATCACTGCGAGAGCTTGAGTCTAGATATACACCACTTCCATGTTCAAGCCTATCCAAAGTAAAACAAGTTAACTTAGGCCACCGAGATATACTCCTTATATCTATCCCGAAACACTACTCCGCTCTATCACCATTATAATATGAAAACCTTAAGTAAAAGACATAGGGAAACCATAACCAACCATTGTAACCAAAAAAACTAACATGTAATTGAAAACCCAAAACCATAACACAATGCCATGAAAACAATTTATAAATCTTGCATTCCCAAGCCTTTTAAGTACCCAACACATCAATTGGTATATCTACATATCACAACATTCAAGCCTACCGCATATATACTCGCGGTATGATTTACCTTCCAAAGATCTAGCTCCCCCTATAACTTTCACAAAGGTTTTCAGCACCTATTCCTTTCCTACCCATTTCTCATGACAACAACCTTACTTCACCTTCCAAATCCTTAACTCTAGTAGTCATCCTAGACTCCCCCCCACTTAGGGACTTCTATATTCCTAATTTTCAAAATATCACCATGATTTCCAAGTCACTACCACCCTTATTATAGAAAGGGTCATTACGGAACCAAATCACAAGAATTATCCATGCACTCTAGCAAAACCCTCGAAATAAGACACGACATCACAGGCACTAAGTACTTCATAGCAACCACATAGACCATAATGAAGAACCATTATACCATAATGAAGAACCATTATAACATGACCATACCATAAAAGGAGTTCTTAAGACTGGACACCGAATGAAACACAACCTCATATACCATAGGTAATGTAATGTAAAGTCAAGATTCATAACCAGGGAACAAGGTAAATGTAAAATGTCACTCTTAGGCATAAGAGCTATATGAATGTATGCAAAACTAGTCAAGTACTCTCTTAACCAAGATAGAAGAGAATCACTAGAACGTGCAAACCAACCTTCTCTTACAGTCCACCGCTAAAAGAAAATTTTATACTAATATTCGACCTTTATCCCATGACACCTATAAGCACATCACTCCGCTCTAATGGGTATCACAAATGATGTACATTAAGGATACTTGGTCTTCCTATACCCAAAACCTCATCCATCCAAACGCTATCTAGAGCCCAACATAGTCAACAAACTTCATTCTCTAACCCATCCAATGACTAGAACCCCAATCCATCCATTCAACCCGAACCCCTAGCCTATAAGTCACAACTTTCCCATTATTATATTCCCTAAGCCATTCACCTTACCCTTTCCACACAACTCATCAAACTTACTAATTTACCTCGATAATTCACACATTGTTATTCTTGAGCTAACGTAATCCCTTTACTAAGATCAAGCATCTAGGTTCAAGCCTAATATCTATAAACCACCATGTACTACCACCAAAGTACCCCATACTGAATATACATATACTATCCACCCCATAAGGAGGGCACCCCAAATATCTTATTCCCCCACCGCCAACCTATGCATTTCCAGGGAACCATTCCCCTTATGCATACAACAATGAAAATACTCCATAGAGAAATATTAGGATGGATGAACCTTTATTTAAGAGATCCCATAATTTCCCTTCAATCCCCTTTAACTTAACTGGAACCATTCTATAAAAAAGAATAGAAATGGGATAAGTGTCCGAAATAAGACCAATCCCAAACCAACCTCCCAATTAGAAAGAAACCACTAGTGTCATTTGAAAGGACCCCAAGAAATTCATGCACAACCAATACCGAATGCAAAGAATGATCTTCTGAGTTAGAACCTTTAACCTAGACCAAATGGTAGAGACACCTCTTAGAGACCAATCTCCAAATACTAAGATATAATATAACCTTTCCCAAAATAGTTAGGGAATGAAAACATCCTCTAATTCCATAACTGACTCACCATGGAGTCTAATGAAAACCTTATGGATCCAAAAATCTAATAATGTATATCATGAGTATAATCAATCCATCCACTAAATGAGGTCAAAATCCACCATATCAAAGTCAAACCAATCCATCAAGACCAACAGATACCACACACCCCTATATACTCTTTTAAAATTACAGAGTCACCTACTAGGGTGAAACAGAAAGAAAAGAATTTGAAACAACCATAAGACCAAAACCAAAATACACAACCATAAGTGGGGTTACAAAAGAGAGGGGATCCCGAACCAAGAAAACCAATACCTATAACAAGAAAAGATTTTTCAATATACCAATGTTAGTATAAGAAGACTCCTTGGACACTTGAGGAATAATGAGAGCATTGAGATGATCCCGACCAATGTCAGAGCTAGAAGCAACACCTCTTGGTGAAAGAGCTAGAGGAGTGGTAACCGGTGCCTTATTTTCCTAAGTGGAAATCATTATTGGATACACTCATTGCATATGACCCAATTGAGTATAACTAAAATAAAGATTCCTCCATTTTTTACAAAAACCGCAGAACGGCCGACCATAAAATCTATATGGAGGATAGGATGGTGCAGATTAGGCCCCACCAGCTTGAGGTTGGTCACCTTCTTCCGTAGAAGAAATACTAATTTTAAAATACTTATCTCCCAATGGCTTTGGGTAGGGAGCACTAGACATAGAACAGGAATTAGGACTCACCAAAATCTTCTTTTTCTACCACTTACCACCATACCGTGGGCCTCCTCTTTTTTAAAAAAATTGAGACCCATTACCTTGCCTATTTCCTAACCTTGTGTCATTCCCCTAATACTAATAGGACCTTATTGGTGTAATATAGGTGTTACTATCTAGATCAATAAATTAATAGAATGATGAAACTTTGCATTAGTAACCTCTCCTTGAGGTAACTGAGAATGAGTTCGACCATCCAAAATTGGGTCAGTGGAGAGCAGTGGAACTCCAAGGGAAAAATCAAGAACCCCGACCCTTGACTAGGTAAGTGACCCATGAGTTGGACTAGATCCATCCATGTTATCCTTGAGTGATACGAGTGAGTTTCAACAAACTTTATGTTGCTAAAAGGATATGATTTGAAAAGTGAACAAAAGAAGATTTAGGGAAGAGTTTAAAATCACAGACTTTATTTGCCCAAAGATAGAACAACAAGAAAGTGGAACATTTTAAATTTTTTCATAGCCTACTTATTATAAGTGTGGTGCACAACACACCCATAAGCTAAACTTAACTCGACATGGATTTGTGAACAACCCATGACACCAAAACCCAGGCTCTGATACCAAATTAAAATGACCCAAACTAGAGCCTTATCATAATGGGCAATCTCCAGTACAATCGGGACCAGAGACCACCCTCGATACCCAACCCAACCAACCAACATATACCCTGAGTCGGATGGAATCCACACATATGACAAGATAGTGTAATGCCCGATCCAAGACTTTGGGATAGGTCTATAACCATGATCACCCAATCAAGTCAAACCACCCCAATAACCAACCAAATAACCATGCTAAAATAATAATCCAAGGCCAAGAAAATAATTCAATGTATATATATAACATAATCAATCCATAGCCTAATCCACGGTTGCCCATACAAAGCCTCTAAACCAAACCAAAGAGTATCTAGTCGGGACATGGCCCCGACCATAGCAAAAAATAAAGTCTATGAAGAGATGAATATATGTAAAGTAATCCATGACATGAAATGGATGTCATCTGAACTATGGAAGCTCACCACTTCAATCCAACACCGACTATTTCCAAATACGATCAATCAACAGGAGGTATAGTATAATCAATTCTTGCATCGCATAGGAATACAACCACCAAAAAATTAGTTAGCGGGTAAATGCTAGCATGCATTCAGGATAAGGAGCAAATAATGCCAACCTTTAAAACCAAGTAAACCAACTATATGCATTCACAACCACACAAACATATATATAACCATGATGGGAAAGAGAATCGGCTTAACATTCCTTTAAAATAATTAACCTGGGTATGTGTAGGTTAACTGTCCTAGAACCACCCACGATCTATATGTGCCCAGTGTAGCCCCATAAACAGGCCCCGATACGCGTAGCCGTATGAACTAGAGATACCATAAGAGTAGGGGATTCCAAATTACCCTTCTTTCTCTATGATGAATATATATAGTATACTTAGAGGATTCCGATATACCTCATAGTATCATATATGGTCACTATGACCAACCATTATATCTATAAACATGAGATTCCAATGTCCGACCATTGGACTCGCACCTTCACGGTTAGCTATCACACCCCACCATTATTGACCAATTAAAACCATTACCATCCAACCAAACCAGTATGCCATTATTATTATCCAAGGCTATGAGTAGTGGTATCGTCATACTGACTATAACTTGCAAGCAATGTCCTTATCCAATCTTAGGGGATTCTCATGTACCCCATAGGTTAGATTATCAATATACTAAGGGGATTCCCATGTACCCCACAAGTACATCATTATTAAGCTTACTTGGGAGATTCTCACATTCCCCGCTAGTGTATCATTATTAAGTTTTTCTTGGGGGATTCCCTTGACATTCAACATTTAAACCAATTTCATCATTTCATTCTCTTGGGGGATTTACATGTACCCCCATAAGGTTTTTATTCTAATCAATTTCATAGCCATTAAGGTTTTACCATTTAACCATTAATATAATTTAAAACCATTCACAAACCTTGAAACCACGCAAAACTATCCAAAACCTTGTAGGGTTCCATTACCAAACCATACCATGCAATAGTTCCAATGAAAGTTCAACAATAGAGTAAAAACATTCTCTTAGCCATTTTATCAAACATGTTCGGGTCATAGCTTTACCAAGAATAAAACCCAAGCATAAGCCATCAAGTTTAGGGTTTCTCATTACATATTTGTTAAACCACAACAAAAAAGTACCCACATATGAAAACCATCACCAAAAACATGTGAAAACATAATTTAATCCAATACCCAACAATTTGCACCAAAACCCTCAATGAAGGTTTTCAAAACCCCCATATATGATTCATGATCAATGTTTTAAACAGATTAAAACATTATTTTTGTAGTAACTAACAATGATGGAAGATCACGTGCCTTATACAAGAAAACTTTGGAGAGAAACTTAACTCTTGATCCCTTTGAAGAACACTTGTAGAAACCCGAGCCTCCAATATTTAAGAGTGAGTTTGAGAGAGTATTTTGAAGTGTTTCTATTCTTCAAGGTATGTTATGAGAGGCCACCAAGGGTTATATAATATGGGTACATAAGGGTTTAAGGTAGGAAATATTTGGACTACCCTCAGCTTATAATTTGAGAACCAAGTCCCACATGGTATGACCCAACCCTCATATTCATACCCTAGTGTACGAGTGGTACTATAAATCATACCATAGACCCTACTATGATTCCTATACTAACCGTCATATAAAAACCTATGTCTAAGTCATATCTTATGGTACAAAAAGTACCCACAAACCATATTTTGGACAAATTCAACTATATTAGTCCACAAGCTTCATACAACTTGGAATCATAAATCTCGTATCCTTCCATATGACTAGTATAATGTTGAGTCATACCTTGGGCAGAATCCCTACCAAAATCCACTGCCTAACATGTGAGAGAGTCACTCCAAGTCGTATCCTAGGGTACAATTGGTACCCTAGAGTTGTACCATGGATAGAATGTCTAAATCCCATGAATTTTTGTATGGGCTAAGGTTTAGAGTGTTTCACTTATGATGGAGAGTCTACGATGAATAAAGGAATGTTTACCTTTCTTATTGTTCTATTTTGAGCTATAGAGTCTAAGGTTTTTAAACATCCTCTAATTCCCATATGTTTGCTTTCCATATTATGCCTCCTAAAAGATTTAATGTTCATGGAAACTCTTTTGTCCCATCTGAGGAAAATGTTAATAAAACTCATCCTGCTCAAGGAGTTTTGACCCGGTCTAAGGTCACTATTTTTTATTTCCCTAGTGGAGTTCTAATGGTTCCCCTTATCCCTCCTTAAACACCTTAAGATGATGTGCCTAATATTGAGTTTTGCCAGCCAATCCATTTTCTTACTCAGTTGGTGTTCTCTCATATTGAGCATGTTATTTCTATTTCTCCATCTTCTAAGGAAACTAAACTTGGTCAATTTATGAGATTGAGTCCTTCGACTTTTAATAGTCTAAAGTTGAGGAAGATCCTCAAAATTTCATTGATGGGATAGAATTTCTATGTAATGCATGCTATAAATGTAGAAGATGTAGAGTTTGGTTTTTAGCAGTTGAAGGATGTCGAGTATCAGTGGAATGAGGAATGGGACCAGTATAAGGGAATTAATGTTGAGTATGATTTATGGGATGACTTCTCTAGTGCTTTTCTCGATCTTTTCTTTCCTCATAAGCTGAGCAAGTTGAAGGCAGAGAAATTTGTGAACTTGAAGTAAGGCAGGATTTCAGTAAAGTAGTATTCCTTGAAGCTTCATTATCTGTCACGATATACTCCATAATTGTTGTCTATAATTAGGGCTTGAATATGGATGTTCACTTTTGTGTTATCTCATGAGTTGATTTTAGAGAGAAAGGCCCCCTATTGAATAAGGATATAGATATCTCTTGACTTGTGGTGTATATTCACTAAGTAGAAGATTAAAAAAAGAATAAAAAAGAGATGAGTGAAAGGAAAAATAAGAAGTTTTGGTATTCATATTAGGGTGGAGGTTAGCAACATAATGATATAGATAGTGGAAAATTATCTAAGAAGAAGTAGGGTAATTATAGCTCCTACTCAATAGCTATTACTTCTTATTCAAGGCCACAAGTGATCATTGTTCTCAGTATAATAGTGGTTTTAGAGCACCAGGCACCCACTTTCAGACTAGCGAGACTCAGTCAACTCTATTATATCCTCCTTGTAGATTTTATGGCCTGGTGGATCATTATATTTGCAAAGAAGGGAGGAACACGTGCTTTAAATATGGTCAGATTGGGCACATGTATAGGGATTATCCTTCTAAGGTTGCTTCTGTGGAAAATAAGATTCTTGTTGCTACTTTATTATCTCCAGCACCAAAGGGTGCAACTTCTACTTCTAGCTTTAATAATGGTCGGAATTGTCGGTATGCTTTTGCCACCTGTTAGGATTTTGAAGAGTCCCCTAATGTTGTTAATAGTACGCTTATACTTTTTTCTTATGATGTGTATTATTTACTTTATCTCAGGTCTACCCTCTCTTACGAGACCTCTTATGTGGATATTCATTTTGGTTTTGATCCCGAGTGTATTCCAGATCCTTTTTCTGTGTCCACCTAGATGGGTGACTCCGTTGTGGCTAGAAGGGTCTATAGGGGTTGCGTAATGTCGGTATATTGTAGGGAGACCTTGGTGGATCTGATAGAGTTAGACAAGATAGAATTTTATGTGATTTGAGGGATGGATTGGTTACACTCGTGCTATACTTCCCTTGATTATCGAACATGAAGGTTCAGTTTCCACTTCCCCAATGAGTTGGTGATTGAGTGAGAAGGTAGTTTCCTAGTTCCTAAGGAACGGTTCATTTTGTATCTTAGAGCCTAGAAATTTATTTCCAAGAAGTGCCTCCATCACTTAGTGCATTTTAAGAATTCTAGATTCAAAGGTCCTTTTTTGCAATCTATCCATGTGGTTTGTGAATTTCCTGAGGTATTCCTTGATGATCTTCTCAATGTTCCAGTTGATAGGGATATTTATTTGGTGATTAATGTTGTTTCAAACATTCGTCCTACCATTTGTATAGAATGACTTTAGCTTAGTTGAAGAATCTTAACGAGAAGTTGAAAGACCTTGTGTATAAGGGTTTTATACATCCTAGTGTGTCTCCATGGGGCATACCTATTTTGTTTATGCATAAGAAGGATGATTCTCTTCGGATGTGTATTTATTACTAATAATTGAATAAGGTGATGGTAATGAATAAGTATTCTATTTCTAAGATTGATGATTTGTTTGATCAGCTTTAGGGTGCTGAGTTCTTTTCTAAGATTGACCTTCAATCGGGTTACAATTAGTTGAAGATTAGGGAGGTGGATATCCCTAAGACTGTCTTCTGACCCTAGTATGGTTATTTTGACTTTTTGGTGATGTCTTTTTGTTTGTCTAATGCCCCGACAATCTTTATTATTCTTATGAACCATGTATTCCATTATTTCTTGGATTTGTTCATGATTGTATTTATTGATGATATTTGGTGTATTCCAAAAGTGAGGTAGTTCATGCCAATCACCTCAAACTTATGTTTAAAACCTTGAAAGATCAGTGGTTGTATGCAAAATTATCTAAGTGTAAGTTATGGTTTAATGATGTGACCTATTTGGGTCATGTGGTTTCGAGTGAAGGGATCATGGTGGATCCAAAAAAAATGAGATGGTTAAGAAGTGGCCTAGACCCACGACTCCAACCAATATTTAAAGCTTCTTAGGTTTAGCCAGTTATTATTGAAGGTTTCTGGAAAATTTCTCTTCTATTGTTGCCCTATTGACTAAGTTGACTCAAAAAAAGGTGAAGTTCATATAGTTTGATGTTTCTAAGGGTACTTTTAAGAAGTTGAAGGATAAGTTAAATTCATCTCCGGTCTTGACTCTACCTGAGGGTACTGGTGGTTTTGTTGTCTATTGTGACACATTTCGAGTGGGATTGGGTTGCGTGTTGATGTATCTTGACAATGTGGTTGCATATACTTCTAGGAAACTAAAGGTTAATAAGAAGAACTATCTTACTCATGATTTGGAATTATTAGTTGAGGTGTTTGAAATGAAGAATTGGTGTCATTATTTTTATGGAGCCCATGTAGATATTTATTCTGATCATAAGAGCATGCAATACATGTTCCCTCAGAAGGATATAAATCTTAGGCAAAGGAGGTGGCTTGAGTTGCTAAAGTACTACGACATGAGTATCTACTATCACCCATGTAAAGCTAATATGGTTGTTGATGATTTTAGCAGGTTGTCCATGGGAAGATTATCTCATGTGGATGAAGATAAGTGGGATTTAGTGAAGTATATTCATCTTTTGGCTAATCTAGAAGTCCATCTCTTGGATTTTACGGAGGAGTTATTGTGCAAGAGGTAGAAAAGTGATCTCTTGGTGCTGAGGTAAAATAGAAGCAAGTATAGGACCCTATCTTGAAGAAAATAAAGGAGGATGTAGGTAGGCAAAAAGTGATGACTTTCGAGATTGGTGGTGATTGTATCTTAAGGTACCAAGGCCGATTTTGTGTTCTCGAAGATAATGGGTTAGGAGGAAGATTTTTTTCTGAAGCTCATGAGTCGAGGTATATTATTTATCCTAGTTCTACAAAGATGTATCATAATCTTAAGGAGATTTATTGGTGGAATACTATGAAGAGGAATGTAGCCAATTTTGTGGTTAAGTGCATGGTGTGTCAACAAGTGAAGATTGTACACTTGAGGCCTGGTGGATTATTTCTAGAAATTGAGCTGCCTATATGGAAGTGGGAAATAATTAATATGGATTTTTTAATGGTCTTCCGAGATCTTGAAATTAGTTTAATTCTATTTGGATCATCGCGAATAGGATGACTAAGTCTGCTCACTTCTTTTTGGTGAGGACTAACTTCTCTTTAGAGTATTATGCCAAGTTATTCATTGAGGGGATAGTCAAGTTGCATGGAGCTCCAGTTTCCATCATATATGATCGAGGTACTTAGTTCTCTTCTTACTTTTAACATTCTTTTTAGAGAGGTTTGGGGATTAAGGTGATCCTTAGTACCACTTTCCACCTGCAGGCAGATGGGCAAGTGGAGAAAACCATTCATACATTGGAGGATATGCTCAGATCTTGTATGATTGACTCCGATGTCAGTAAGGTTGACCGTTTTTCTCTCCTAGAGTTCACATATAACAATGGTTATCACATTAGCATTGGTATGGCTCCATTTGAGGCTTTGTGTGGTAGGAGGTGTAGATCTCCTATTGGGTGGTTTAAGGTTGCTAAAAATATGTTATTTGGTACTGATTTGGTCACAAGACTAGAGAAGGTAAAGGTTATTCGAGATAGGTTTAAGACCACCTAAAGTTGTCAAAAGTCCTATGCTGATGTGAGACGGAGGGAGTTAGAGTTTAATAATAGTGACTGGGTCATCTTAAAGGTTTCTCCTATAAGGGATGTGATGCGGTTTGGATAAATTGGGAGGCTCAGTCCCTGTTATGTTGATTTGTATTTTCTTTTGAAGAAGGTTGGCAATGTTGCATATGAATTGGATTTCCCTTCTAATCTTGAGCTTCAGTCATTCGGTGTTTCATGTTTTGATGTTGAGAAAGTGAGTGAATTATCCATCGTTGGTTGTTCTTTTGGACGGTGTGGGTATTTTGGATTCCTTGACCTATGAGAAAGTATCGATTGAGATTTTGGACCGGCATGTCCGTGGGTTGCGGACGAAGGACGTGGCTTTGATAAAGGTTCTTTAGACGAACTAAAAGTTTAAGAAAGCTACTTGGGAAGTTGAAGTGGACATGAAGTCCAAGAATCCATTCCTATTCCCTATTCCAGAATATGGTGCTTAAGGTATGTTTGATCTTGGCATCTTAATTTTCTGAGTAAAGGAAATTGTGAATTCCTTGATGTCTTTGTTTTCTGTCTTTTTTAAAGGTAAGTGTGATTGTGTTTGGGGTAAAATCGTGCTAATAAATTCCTTAACCTATCATTAGAGGATGAATGATCCTATGGGGGGAGAATGAAACATCCCAGGTGTTGGTCCTTGAAAATTTCTGAAATTGTATCCTCACTGTTGTGACTACCACTCACCCTACGACTCGTAGGGTGTCTTGATAGGTCATATATCCCTAATTGTAAGGTGTCCAGTAAATGGTGCTTGAGTTACTACCCTAAGTATGACTTAGGGACACGAGTCGTAAAGATCCATGACAAGTCATTGTACTTGAATCATAGCCTAAATAGTTTGTGTGTGGCTAAGTTATGTTCTGAGTATGAGTGTCTCACTACAAGTCATGAGGACTCGTTATATTTCATTTGGTGTAAATCGTAGGTGACTAGTGTAAGGCCTAAGAGGTTCTGTCTGGGATACAACATGGAACCTACGAGTCGTAGGGTCATGATATGAGTCGTAATATGTAAGTTGTTGGATTAATGGTATGGATGCCCCCTGACACTGGGGTTGGTTATGAATCATGGTGATGAGTCATAAGGTATGATTACGAGCCTCCCGGGGACCCGTAGTCACTTACGACACTTTTCTAGCTGTTAAGTTAAGGACACTTTTGACATTTCCCACTTTAACCACTTAGACCCCACGTCCATAAAACACCTTTGGCAAATTCTTTTCACACTTTACCATATCAAAGACTCCCTTCATTCTCTCTAAATCCCCTCAAGCAAGATACTTAGGGTTTCTAAGATGTATGTCATCCAATGGCTAAAGGGTCAAATTCTTTCCATAAAACTTTGTATTTCAGGTATTTTACTCATCCCTAATTGCTAATTTGTTAAAAACATATTATTTAAAGTGTTATTCATATGGCATTGATGATGGTTTTGAAACATGGGTTGAGGGTTTTGAATGCTTGTTTTTGAACAATGTTTACCCATGGTTTACATATGATTGTTCATGCTTTATTTATGGTTTTGAAAGTGTGGGGTGCATCGGCATGGTGATTAAACAAGGGGATTGTGATTTCCCCAAACTTATGACTTTTGAAATTGTTTATGACCTCAACCTCATATTGTTAAATTTGTTTTGAATATGAAAAGTTTGCATAATCAACTACTCTCTAACTATTAAATAATATGAAAAGTCAATGCTGCAAAATGATTTTTGAATTGAACCTTAAGTGGTTTTGTAATTCCCCAAGATAATGTATAATTGAACCAAGAGGGTTGTGAATTCCACCAAGTGATGATAATTAGTTAGGCATGTTGATGTTACCTTGCAAGAGTAGTTGGTATGACGATACCAAAAACGTATGCCTTGATATGTAATGTGGTTCAATGAATGGGAATGTATGATAAATGATTTAATTGGAAATTAATGATGGTTGTGTAGCTGAGTCAAGAAAGTTGAGGTCCTGAGGGACCAATACAGGAAATTGTGGTTATCGATGCAGGGGTCTAAATTATCGGGTGGTTCAAGTCCCCTTTATTATTATCATATGATTGAGATGTTCGAGCCCCCCATATTATATTACATTATTGGGTGCTCGTGTCACCTTGATATGCTAGGAGGTTCGAGTCCCACATCTAGAAAATGTATATCTTTTGGTTCGTGCGGCCATACGCACTACATCCCTACCAGTTGGGGGAGAGTTGGGGCCCATATAGCCCATGAATGCCTTTTTATGTCATGACAGTTGATCTACACAATCCAGGCTAAGATTTTCAAAGTTCATGTTAAGCCCTATTCCCTACCCTAGCATGTGATATTATGAATATATGTAATTGCATATGATATTGTGCATTAGATTTTGGACTGGTTTTAATTTGTTATCCATGGCATTATTTTATCCCGTATCCCTAAGATACATGTTAGTGTTCATCCCTCTAACCGCCTTCCAACATTGTATCCCCATGTGATTAGGCACTGGCCAAACTTCTGCTTCTCTTACTCAATGAGTAGGATCTAGGATCAGTTAGTGAGTTGACATTGAAGTATGTGCTTCTATACATCAGAAGTCTACATTTCATGTTTTGGTCTCTTATGTCTCAGACTTGTTTAGACTTGTTTTTTGCTATATTTGGGGGTATGTCCTAACACCTTATTGATATTAAGTTCTGGTAGAAGATTTGTTGGATTGCTGTAGACTTGGGTAATGTTAGTCGATTGTTTTGATCGGTCACCAGTCATCGGTTATAGACATGTCTTTTATTCTGTAAACTTACCTTGTGCGATATTGTTTATGTTCAGAATTTAGCCACTGTCGGGCAGTGTATGGTGTTTGTTTAGGCTCTGGGATAGTCTCCGATCCAAGGTGGATTGAAGATTCTCATCACAGCCAGGACCAAGTTTGGTTCGTGACAAAAATCTATAGGGAAGACATCCATAAAGTCACAGACAATACAAACAATATCCAACGAAGGAGGGGAAGCAACACTAGTATTATAAATATGGGCAAATAAGACAAACAACCCCTCTCTACAAAATAATGATCCTAAAGGAAAGATATGACTCTCTTGAGACTCAAATAAAGCACATCCTTCTAGGTTATCCTTGGCACAACTGGAGAAGCTAAATTCACGATCTTAGTATTATAATCTAGGACCATTATGATAGGGATCTAACCAATTCATTCCCCAGATGTATCAAAATCAACCATATCAGGGACAATCAGATCTACCAAAGTCTCATGCCTAGAAAAAGTCACAATACAAAATAGGTACACCTGACCAACCACTAAAGAATCTCCTATGGGGGTAGATACACGGATAGGAACACTAAAAGGCTTACAAGTGGAATCAAAATTCAAAGAAAAATATGCAGACATATAGGAGAAAGTCTATCTCAGATCAAATAATACACATCCAGATCTAAAACAAACAGTAATGATACATGTGATGATAACATCGAAGGCCTCTACCTCTGGCCTAGAAGGTGTATCATAGAACTGACCACATCCAACACCCATCTGTGTAGCCTCGTGACACCACAACGGGCACCACCACCTCTAACTTTTTCTCCCCTATTAGAATCTCTACCTCTCACAGCCAATACTGGAGTAGCTTTGAAAATACTCTGGGGATAGTCTTTGGCCAAATGGCCAATCTCATCACACACATAGCAAACCTTGTGGCCTGACTCAATAGAAAGTGGTATGGATAAACTAGGATGACCAACCAAAGCTACTAAAATATAAGACCCACTCCCTTTACTTTAAAAGGTAGCCTACATCGGTCTACCATGATACCCACAAAAACCTCTAGAATATCTACCTCAAGATGTGTGACCTTTGAACTTGCCCTGACGACACATCTTCTTGGCGCCATCCTGATACACTTGAAGAATAGACCCAATCATCTTAGCATGATCCACAATACTTTAAAACAATGTTATATACTACCATCGACTATCGTAACAAGATGAAGAGAAACGTCTAACCCTTTCATGAACTTCTGATCCCAAACTCGGAGGCAATACTAGCATAAAAATATCTAGACAAGGCATAAAAACATGCCTCATACTATGCAATAAACATAGAACCCTACGCCAAACAATCGAACTCATCTCTCATATAATCCCTCAAATTGTATGGTATAAATCGATCTAAAAAGCCCTCAGTAAACTGATCCCAATTCATCTCTATCAAACCAAAAGGTCAACAACCAATATGTGACCTCCACCAATCTTTGGATGCATCTCTCAATTGATAAGTAGTATACAAAACCCCATGCAATTCGAGCGAACAAAGATGATGCAACTTCTCACAAAAATCCATCAAGAACTCTAACTGGTTGAGAACCCATCTAATGAGGTAACATAAAATAAGGCTAAACTCTAGATTTCAGAATACCATACCTAGATACATGCATCAAAAGAGGAATAATACTCAAAGTCTATGGAGTACCATAAGCAGATGTCGGTACAACAGGAGGATCAACACTTCAGAAGAAGGAACATCATAAGTAGACTCTGCCATACAAGGAAGTACAATACTCGGAGCTGGTAGAACTCCAAGTGCTCTAACAGGAGAACCCTCCATATAGGTTAACAATCGAATCAACAACCCTTCCAAGAATGGGGTAGAAGAACTCTGTGGGACCAGACTAGGCCCCATAACTAAGCCATTCTAAACTTGAGGCTTAGGGGAAAGTCCCCTAGTACTATATATAGATGGGGAAGATCCTTGTTCCCGACCTCTACCTCGAGCCTGACCAAACTCTTAACTTACCCTTTAGACTAGACTCTCTCATCAGATAATGGATCCGCATCTCTAGCCTCACTAGATATAGTCCTCACCATCTACACAGAAAAGGGTGAAATATGACTTAGAACATAAGGTATGAATTAATTTTCATTATAAGAAACAAAATAAAGGAAGTTTCCTAAAGTCATCTCAAAGCCTCTTAAAGATAGATACAGAAGTCTACATACTGATCCACGATACTCTACTAGAAACTATATTCTTACATTGATGTGACCAATGGTAACTAGCTGCTTTGATACCAATTTTTCACAACCCATAAACAAAGGGTCATGATGGCACTTGTCATGCCAAGCCTTAACTAGTAAGCCAATCACCCAAACTGATATGAAATAAGAAATCAATACCAAAACTTAAGAAAAGACTTTTAGGATGAAGCCAAAATACATGAATATAATAATAGAAGAAGTACATAATTAAAGATACCATATAATATCCCAAAACCTAGAGTCATAGTGTAAGAACAAACTAATACAACTCAAAGTCAAAATATAAATAGGATATCAAAAAAGGAACAAGATCTATTTCTGAATACAATAAGACATAGTCTTGATAAGAAAAGGTAGTGGTAAAATTTGGGTGCATAGAATAACCGTTACCTTGAATAGACTCAAAGTACCTCCTAAATCAATTATCGTGCCACATACTCATACTTGAATCTGCACTAAAAGGGCATGGTAGGGTGAGTACGGTCCACTTGTGCTCAATAGGTATCATAGGCTGACTAAGAAAAGTAGAATATTATAGAATATAAACACAAACTATGGGTACATCACCTACAATCAGATAATATCCTAAATGGTAGTCCACACCGTCTCCGCTATCGGTTCTATTAAATACACATATAACAAATAGTAATACAAGAAAAAAACATAGATGTGCATAAATACCAGGTACAAGAAGGGGAAAGAATATAAATAGATAGATGTCACGTCAAGAATAGAAGCATAACACAAAGCAAGCACAATATATATATGGAATGCAATAAGGATGATGATGATCATCATCGTGATGCAAAGGTCATAGCACAACCTCCGTATACACTTATCAAGTTGTTCTCTCAAGGTAGGACCCATGGGGGTTTATCAACCCATATAAAACCAATAGAATATATCAATATCCATAAATCCTTTCCATCACATACATTGATAGAGGGTTTTTAAAGATGTCATATTATCTATTAGAAAAAGTCGATATTTCCAGTATTTTGTCATGACCTAAGACTACTCCCTTAGTTGTAACACAGTGTTTAGAACCATAAGTGATCCCAAGGTAACCCATGTACTGACATAATGCTTGAGAAACTGATTAAAACAAATATAAGAGCTAAATTGACTAAGCAGAAGCATAATCATGAGATAAACTATTTTAATACATTATTGTTCAAAGCTTACAACAAAGTTGTGATCAGTACTTTGGAATGTACAGAGTAAGTAAGATATGCACTAGTCATGAAAATACTTAAAACATGCTATAAAACTAAGAATATAAGCCATTTGGTGAAATATGCATTTAAAATATTTCTATATGTAAAAGTTGTGATAGTCTAAAAATTGATAGCATAAAAGAAGGTAAATCTAAACTGGGGGCCGTGTATGAATACGAGGAATGCAACTGTGGGATGTGAACTGATGCAACAACAAAGTAAATAAACTTGTAACTAATTAATATTGTACTGAATAAATTGATTACTAGGTCGTGAATAATATGGAATTGAAACATAAATTGGGGACTGTGGGAGCTAACAATAATCAACATACCCCAATCTGAGCAAATCAGGGTCTAACTTGTAACTCTAGTTGGAAGGGTGCTAGTACCATGCCAAGGGTACCAACATTGGCTGGCATGGATCCATTAAACTGATGTCCCAAAGAACTAGGGTGTCAGTCTTCATCTGGTGGGTGACCCCTCATGACCTGCGATGGAATTGTATTTATGGAACTTAAGTACTTCTACTAAAGGACTCAATCCTCAACTGGCAGGTGAGCCTTCATCCCTACGTTCACTCAGTGCTAAGTACTACTCTTAACGAAATGACACTAAAAACTGATATATATATATATATATATATAATAAATATAGTAATATTATTAAAAATAGTAACATATGCATAACCTAAAATTCTCAAACTTGTTAGCTGATAGATGTTAATATTAAAAGCTGATCATAATAGGGAAAAAAGGTAATTTCATAGAACGAGTCCAAAATCATGAATTTACCAACATGCCGAGGGTTCAAAATTCTATGTTTGTTAAATACAAAATTCCATGGGAAAACATGGAAAGTCAACTAGTATGGATTGAATATAAAAAAATCACGAAAAATAGTGCTTAGTAGCTTTGAAACTGATAAATCTCATATAGCTTGATTAAATTCTTGAAATCTTAACTAATATAATGTAAATCATTCATAGCTTTAAGAATAGTATGAATGATATAATATGGGCCTAATAAACCATGAATAATCATTAAAATATGCTTATGAGTAACAAATATATCATGGGGAACTAAATTTAATCTTGGAGTAACAATTGGGTAAAACCCTAGATTAAGAAGAACATAAAAATTATGAACAAAATCATAATTGGGATTGACGATGAAAGGAGATCCTTGTTGAATACCCACATACCTCCTTTCTTTAGTTTCTTGAATTGATTTTTTGAGGATTTGAACTTGGAGATAAAGAACCCTAATTTCTTTCTTTATAAGAGTGAAAAAATAAATATTTCTTCAGTAATTTGTGTGTTGTGTTGAGAATGAGGGATTTGTAGTTGGTTAGACTTAATATTCAGCCTTAGAATTGCTTAAACGGAGTAGTTTGGGGGTTAAAAGAATAGAAAAAGATGAAAAAATCCCTTGGAAACCATATGGAAAACTCCTAGAAGAAGTCCTGACGACTCTAGCAATGACTCGTTATGTCTGGCCATGAGTCATTGCTTGAGTCGTGGTCAGAAATCCAAAATTCAGCCCCTACTACCATGGAAATGACCCCCTCTAACGACCCATTATGTCTGATAAAGAGTCATTATTACTGGGCAAATTTGACAGTGCTTTAGTAATTTATCCATAACTTTTCACCCCGATATCAGATTAAGGCAAAATTGGTGGCATTGGAAATATAATTCAATTATCTATCTGTTGGTGGATCTTGAGCTCAAAAATTTATAGTATACCAAAATTTATGCTCATTTGAAGCTGACAATAGTAATATACTTCACAAGAATTTAATTGCTAAAGGTTGTTTTGACTTGTCTATAAGCTAGGAGCAATTTGAGGCCGTAATATTTTTATAAGCAACTTATCAAACTTCCAAAACATGAGGTTTGCTTTTGTATTAACTTGAAGAATGATTCTAATATTGTCTCGGATTTTTGGGGTGTTACATATTTCCACAATGGTTTCAATGTTTCATGAATGAAAATGATATGAGAATGTAATTCTCATAATCAAACAAAATAGAATATCTAATATCCCACCAATATACCAATAGTGTGGGACAAAAATACACTTAAACCAACCAACCATGTATGAACAAATATAATCCATAAGTCATTAAGTGAAACAAGTAAGAAAATATAATTGATACCATATATATTACAAAATTTAGGCTTTTTTCCCATCAAAAGAGTGCAAATCAAGCGTAAATATTCCAATACTAGGCCAACAACATCATAGCAGACCCCACACGGTCACACATAACAAATAATATCTCAAAATCACCAAATATTCTCTATACAGGTCCCCACACAGGTACATAAATCACCTAAACACATTTGCCATGATGCAACCGTATACCCATAGCATGCTTTAATATTATTATTAACAACTCAACCCAATCTGAAGAAAGTTAAACCATAGACCTACCTCAAATGCCAAAACAAAATAAATAAGCCTTTATCATTGAGTTTTTACCTCACGCTCGAACCCAAAATCAGCTAAAACACACAAATATAGAATCTCTGTCTCAAAAAAAAGCCAACAATACCTATATTGCCTACTTCTGGAATAGGGTCAAAATGAACCCCTAAAATAAATTTTTGAAAAAAAGGGAAAACTAGAATATTAGTCCAAAAACATATTTCTCTAGATTAAAGAAACTTATAGGAGAAAATCCAAGTTAAAATAGGATAAAATTAGTGTTTGAAATGAAGAATTGCTAATTTAGGCCTTTCGGGCCAAAATCCCCAAATTTCACTTTTAAAATCTGAATTTAAACAAGATTTAAATGGTAGGATCGAAGAAAAGAAGTTGAAATAGGAGTTTGGATCTTACCCAAGCTTGAACATTGAGGAAATCACCTAAAAACCCTAAAGCTCAAAGCTCCAAGTCTCTAAAATAGTGAAGAAAAAAATATTATATACTAGGTGCCTCTAAAGTGATCCAGTGTCTACTTTAGCGGTCACCTCTAAAGAGGTCAACTCTAAAACGGTCAAGTACCGCTTTAGCGATACCCACCAATACGAGCTAGTTTTCTAAAGTAGACAAGGGCTCTTTAGTGTCCTCCACTAAAGCGGATGAGGGCGCCAAAATGCCCTGGCGCAGCTTGTAGCTGGCTGCTAAAGTAGCCAAGTGGCACTTTAGAGCCTACCACTAAAGCAGCCAAAGTGGCACTTTAGTGACTGCACTAGCCGAGTGGTGCACTAGCTGTAGAAACTTGGAAAATTTCAAGATTTCACGGACCCCTCAAGATCCTAAATCCTGATAACTCAAATGAACTATGCTACCCTATCAAATTTAATGCTTTAGACTCAATGGCGATATCAAAATTTCAAAAAAAATGTCATTTTCATAGAATTAACCCCTAAGAACTATTTTCAAAACTTTCAAACGAAGGGTCAAAATGAGATACAAAATCTTTAAAACCACACTAACCATGTTACTAACCTAAAATCGACGTTCGGATCTGCTGGTGAAGTCTATTTTTCCATTCAATGCTTATATAAAAATGTATTTACTAGAGCCAAATAATAGGTTTTAAGACTGTCAAAAATCACAAGCTCGCATAAATAACACTGAAATAATCCCAATCATCTCCATATCCCAAAAATACCGCAATGCAACTATAAGAGGGTAAAATGGTTGAATTACACAAAAATAAATATTTCCCACAAATCACCAAAAATTAGGTCATTATAGTATGATTCACAGTATTAGGATTATTTAGACTAATTAGGCTATCTTGGAATTGTATATTAGGCGTAATTGACTTAGTTGCTCATGATTTAGGTAGAAGTTCTATATTAGGGCAAATTGTGGCTTGTATAACATCTAACAGTGAATTTAGATACCTTAGCCTATTATGGGGTACAATTTGACTTAGAATTTATTTTGGGGATTAGATGTGTGCCCCTCTATATGCATATTATACCCTTTAAAATACATATTTTATACCTTGAGGAGTTCATACACATGATATTTATGTTGGTTTGGAAGTTAGGAGTTGGTGTTAATTCCAGGCAAAACCTGTTAGTTATTATTTTGATTTCCACTTCAAGATCAAAAATTAATAATGATATTGATGACATGAGTTTCAGTTCATGTCTGAAAAATGATGATAATGATGATGATGCTATTTAGTTCTATTTCGAGTCTGGGATTTAGAGTTTATTTTTTATATGATATGATATGCATGGATTCATGGTTATGGATTGATATCTAGTAAATTTATGAAACTTTGCTTATTTGTTTTCCTTTGATTGCACCATCTAAGCTCATTGGATCCCATGTTGGGTTATTTACTTTTCCGTACTTATTCGCTTATAGGGTCCAGTTTTGTAGTATTGATTGCGCTTTTCTTAATATTATGTCTATTCCAGTTATCTATTTATATTGTTAGAGCTTACTTCCAGGTTTGTCCTTTTCCCTTGACTTAGCTTATTTATCTCGAATCTTTATCATATTTATACCATGATTCTCAATCGACTGTTGATCCCTACCGAGTACCCGTGGTTTTGGTACTCATACTATACTTTTACACCTTTTTAGTGAAAATCTGATTACTAGTGGCCACCGATGATGTGACCATCTTGCTGAGTTGAGTTTGTAGATAGTGTGAGCTCTCAGAGTCAAAGTTTCCCCTTTTTCCTTTTATTATCTATGTCTAGTCTTTCATTATCAGAGACAGGCTATATTTTACTATTTCAGTACTTATGTTCCTATGTAGTAGCTCTTGTACCGACACTACTAAGTCGTGGCATGGTTGTTGATGTTTTTATCATTATTTTAGACTATCATTACTGTATTTTTTTATTATAAGTCTTAAATTGTTGATTTTTGGATTTTAGGCCATTTACCACCTAATATTCCTTTACTTATAGCTCCAGTCTACGATTTGACTTACCTACAAGTGGGATAAAGTAGTTTCTATCATGACGAATAAATCGAGTCATGAAAAATTGGTATAAGGTCCTAGGTTCATCGATATCGTTGGTTCAAGAGCAAGTGTCAAGTGGAGTCCTACAAATTAGAACGATAATATCTATTTCTTACTTTTAGAGGCTATAGGACATTGTTTAGAGTTCTTCACTTCTTTTACTCATTCTGTGCTACGATTTTGAGTTGGTTTTTAAGGAATTTGTTTGGTTTCAATCTTTCACAGATGACTAGGACACATGCTACTACTACTCGAGAGGGGGATCTCAAGACCGAGCCTAGGTATCCTATTTCTATTTATTGATGACCTAGAGGTCATACATAGGCCAGATATGTATCTCTATCTAAGGTCCAGGATTGGGGTCCTTCACTCGATCCTAATTTATCTCATATGCCAGAGATTATTCTGCCCCCACAGTGCAGCACAAGATATAAGCCAAGGCTCTACTGGGGTTTATTTCCTCTTCACTGATTAGGGATACATTAGTTTAGATTTTTATATTGGTTTGTGGTGCACCGTCTTATGGTTCACAATCTACAGATCAGAGTGGTACTGAGTTGGGGGCACAACTTATAGCTTTGGCTTTCAGAGTTGATGTCCCTCCTGCATCGATAGTTGATCTACACCAAAAAGGTACAGAAGTGTAGTATGACTACTAATAAATGGGTAATCACTAGGTATCATCGTCCGACTGAGATAAATCATGATATAAGTATGATGAAAATGCAAGATAACATAACTAAGTCAAGGTGTAGAAATGAACTTCAATTATATCCAACATCGTTGTACATAATAAGTAATTAAACTGGAGTAACTAGATAACATAAGGCATCAACACTTGCCAATATCGCCATGCATAATAAGTAAACAATTTAAAATAATGACATATCATAAAACACTAACACAAGCAATTACAAACCACAAAATTGGCTCCCATAGGCCAATTTGTGCAGAAAAGTAAAGAAATTGTTACAACCTCCCATACAACTGAAGAGTACACCAAAGAGAATAATAAATAATTCAACAAAAATTATAGCTAACTTTTATTTCCATATAATATTTATTCTATAATTATCATTAACCGGTCATTTACTAACATTTCACAATTTACCAATATTAGAAAATGTACTCACATTCCATAGTATTATAATCATATTACAATCTTTGTATGAATATACACTAGTCACCATTTACTAGTTAATCATCTCTTATTAACTAGTCCATTTGACAACTAGTCATTATATAACCTTTAATCATCCTTCAACAACTATTTACTACCTATCCACTAATTAACAATTGTTAGCTAACCATCAGTTATCATTAGTATCATGTATTACCAATCATTATTTATTACTAATCATCAGTACCAAATAAACCGCGTGTATCAACTAGTAATTTTTATCCACTTAAACAAATATCCACCACTAATCCTTATTTAGAACTAATCATCCACTATACAACTTTATCAACATATATCACTTTTGGGCTACAACCGACATCGCTAATACCAATATCACCCAAATTACACATACGTATATATATATATATAATATATATATAATTTCATACATAGGGATAGCCGAACTCAAACCGGTAGATGTACACATAGCCACATATATAAAATCATCCTCCGACCTTGTCGGGTATCAATGCATCATCATAATTATCCTCTATCCATGAAGGGTATCAATATCATCACAATGTCCTCTAGTATTTTTGGGTATCAATATCATCATAGTATCCTCTGACCTTTTCGAGTATCATTATATCATCATAATATCCTCCAGCCTTGTCGGGTATCATGATATCATCATAATATCTTCTAGACATATCGGGTATCATCATATCATCATAATATTCTCCAATCTTTCTGGATATCATCATATAATCGTAATATCCTCCGGCATTGGTGGGTAAATCATATCATCATAAATCCTCTGGCCTTGCCGGGCATCAATGCACATACCTAATCATAATCGATGGCAAAATCAATAGCATAAGAAATCATATAATGAAGTATCGTGATATCAAACATAATTAATGGCATAACTTCGTAATATAGTCAATAAGCATGACTCCAAACATAATTGATGGACCAAATTCTAACATCATTGTTAGGACTATTTTCTACAGTAATTTCAAGCATAATTTCTTAGCATGATCATAATCATAAGCAATATTATGAGCAATGACCCATTAATAGCATATTCAATAGCCTATCATTAGCATAAAACATAGTTCACCAATACCTTGAGAAATTGTTATCTATGGAATAATCTATAGCTTAATCATAGCATAGTCAATAAGATAATTTATTGCTTAGGCAATATCATAGTCAAGGGCATATTCAATAGTATATTCAGTAGCCTAATCAATAGCCACAATAATATCATAATCAATAGCTTGTCATATTCTTAACAAATAACTCATCCATATGGCATAATTTTTAGGCATTACTTATAATGTCATTCATCATTGCAAACAAGTACCAAGGTTCCTCAACATTTCCTAAAAAAGGAATCTTCTATTCATTAATAAGTATATAAGGGTCTCAAGATAAATATTCAACAATCTTTCCTTATGGTGGGTTAAAGAGCCCACTTCTAACTCCCTAAAATACATTCTAAGTTAAATACTACCCCAGAATAGGCTATGGTATCTAAATCCATGCTTAGATGTATAACAAGGCACCATTAATCCTAAGGTAGAGATTTTTCTCAAGCACTTAAAATAAGTCTGATAGAACTAAGGCAACCTTCATTAGTGTAAGAAACCAAGGACAAACTTACCCTAAGCATGATTAAATAGAGAACTCTACTTAATTTAGAGCAAACTAAGGCATTGTCATGCTAAACATGAGTAATGAAGTCTAATGCACTAAGGTTCAAGGCAACAAGCTAGGTATTTTACTCTATGGGTTCAATTTACCCTAAATGATCAATTAAACCCAAATCATACAATTCATCAATCTAAAACCTAAAAATCATCCCAAATCCAACACAATATCATAAGAATACAATGATATAGCTCAATCTAACAAGGGATAAACCTAGCCTACCTCAACACAGAAAAAAGCTCAACGAACTGCTAAACCTTCATTTTTCATTTGAAAAAAGCCTCCTCAATATATCAAGCTATCAAAAACAAATTTTATTCATAAATACGAGAATATCGATACCCATATCGCACCATTGTGCTTTGGCAGAAAATCACCTCAAAAGCCCCATTTGGACTCAATTGTGGAAATCACATTTTGGAAACCAACCCAATATAATATCAAGCTAAAGGAATCATTACCCTCATAAATGGGTAAAAACCAAGATAATTTGGGTCTAAAATCAATCCCTAAAGTTTTTGGGAATTTGAGCAAATAATGAAGAAATTAAACTATGAATTTAAAGAATTCTTACCTTAATTCTGTAGGATAATCAAGAAATAAATGTTAATCTAGCTTTCCAATCTCCCACAAGCTTCAATTTTAACCTTACATACCATTTTAGGGTTTATCTCTCAAGGGGGGAGATGAAAATTCCAAAAATCATGGAAATAGGCATAATTCATACCAAGTCCAAGGCCTCAGCAATCGCAATCGCGACATATAGTTGTGCGACTACACTACCTCTCGACTGTCGGGGTTGTCATGATCATGAGAGACCTTGGGAGATCGTACTACCTACTATACATGAGGAGCTAAGATTGTAGCCCTTGGAAGGAGATCGCCACTTAAAATACCTCAAAAAATCATAACCAATATTAGCGCCACATTTTGTAATACCCATGCCTTTTTCTTAGCTAGAAATCATCTCAAGGATTCTAGGACTTACTTTGAAATGCAAAACTATCTTTTTACATGTTGTATTTTTGAGATTTTCACTTTCTATCATGTGGAAAATTGAGTTAGCTTTCCAACGGTACCAATTTTTTCCAAATCCAACATCAGACAAGGAAGTTTTGGACGTTTTACTTGGAACTGTCGGAAATACCCAGGTATGACGGCCAAGTTGATGGACCGCCACATAAGTGACAGACCACCACTTTGACCATCACAACCAAGGTAGTTGATCCACGTACTAGATAAGTACTGATGGACGAGTTGATGAACAATCAAAGTTGTGACGGACCGTCATCCAGGCTGTCAATTTTTATCCAGTGAACCCCATTTCTGGTCCACGTCTGACGGCTTAAGTGATGGACCATCAAGTGTCTGATGGACCTTTAGTCGGACCGTCACATGACACGTTTAGTTTATTTCCAGGTTATTTTAATAGGGGTATTTTGGTCACTTACCACTCTCCTATATACCCAAATGAGTTCGAATTCAGCCATTTTGCTCATTGTTATTCCACAAACAAAACTAGGGTTTCTCTATGAATTTAATCCCCAAGAACAAGACCCAATCCTCTTCAATAATCAAAGGATTTCAAACCCTTCAAGTTCAAAAACGTCAAGAACCTTGAGTCAGGTATGTCTAGTGTTCATCCATGGATCCCTTTCATCCATAGAGCTCAAGAATCATGCTTTAAATTATTAATTATGATTTTCTTGTTGTGTTATGACTACATTCATGTTGATGATTGCTGTTTGGATTCAAGGTTGTATCTTGATGTGTTTTTCATGAAACATGTGAGTAGGTTAGTTGAAACCCATGAATTTTGGATGGATTAAGATTGTCAAATTGATAAGTACAACTGTGCACAAAGTTGTAAATGCCAAGAATGATAGAATGCATGTTTTTATGACTTAATAGTGCTTAAATGACAAGCCCATGTTCTATTATTTATGATTCCACATAAACTCCACGTTATTGTTGTATGTTATTGTTGTGATATGGAATGAGCATGATATTGAAGCAACGCGAGTATATACATGTTGTGCGCATCCCCTTCCATGTATAAGATGTTGAGAACCAAGTGTAGTATGAAATCCCCTACTTATGATATTGTGAATTGTGGACTCTATTCTTATGATCAAGTAAGTTATGTGTATCAGTTTCCTTTCATCGAGTCCTGGGGATACTTGTATCCAAAATAATATAGCTGTGTACCTAGTTCCATGTCATGTTATCATGATACTCTCAGTCAAGCCATGGTATACAGAATTCCATTAGTCATGTGACTCAAGAAACTCAGAAATCTCAGCAGTCTCAGTAGTTCAGTAACCTCAGTACTCAGTAATCTCTATAATCTCAGTAACAACAGTATTCCTAGCGATCTCAGTAATTTCAGTACTCTCAGTCAGTCCTCAGAACTTAGTACGTTCCTTCAGTCAAAGGAACTCAGTAAACTTAGTTTAGCTCCACTAAACAATACCACTAGTATCAATTCAGTTAATTAGTATCAGTTCAGCTAATCAGTTCAGTTCAGTTATTCAGTTTAGCTTAGTTACCCAGTTTAGTGTATTTCAGATGGGAGTAGGATTCAACACTGAGTGAGCCTAGGGATGGGGACTCAACCTCTAGAAAGGATGGATACCCTTAGAAGCAATCCCTAAGTTCCAGAACTACGTAGCCATCGTAGGTAGGAGATGTCACCCGTCAAATAGGATTGGCATACTCAGGTGTCACCCGTTAGCACATTTATATGTATAGGACTGATCCCAGGAGTCACCCGCTAGATTAGGAATGAATCCACAAAAGTTATCTTTACTGGTGGCACGATACTGACACCCTTCCAGTCAGGGCAGAGATTGGACCCCAGTCAGCTTAGCATGGGGCATGTCGGTTAGATGAATACATCCCATAGTTTCATTTACGGATTCAAGACTGTCAGATACAGTCAACTCAGTTCAGTAGTACAGATTTAGTATTGTTAAAGACTATCAATCCTTATCATTATAAATATACTTCAAAATCACCCATTAGACAGGACTGATCTTAACAATAGTTAATCAGTATCAGAATCATCAGATTTAAAGATCACCCGCTAGATAGGACTGATCTCAAATTCAGTTACTCCATATAGAACGGAACTCAGATAGTTCCATCAGAACTCAGAAAGTTAAATATAGTTGCTCAGTATTAGTTACATCGGTCTTGTCGATAATCACAATTATATCAGTTATGTCAGTTGTAATAGCTTATGTTATCAGTATTCAGTTTTAGGACTGTTAGACATAGTCAATCAGACCAGTTCTTCATAATTTGAATTGTTAGAAATAGTCAATCATCTATTCAGTATCTCAGTATCAGTAAAGTCATGTCGTCAGTATTCAGACTCAATAGCCAGTATCACCACGAGTTTAGTTATAGTTGCTTATGCATATATGTATTCTCACGTTCATATTAGTCAGCATTGTTCATACATATAACCCTTTGAATTTACCCTACCTCACTCGTATACTCATTACATTCAGACGTACTAACGGATTTGTACTATGGTGCTTTCTCTTATTTTACACCATAGGTTCAGAGGCACGTGTTCTAGATTAGCAGTAGCATTCTTGTCGCAGAGTTACAGTGAGTCCTCATCCATTCGAGGATGATATTATTATATTTTATTTATTATTTCAGTTCAGTTTTGCTAGACGGAGTTAGTTGGAAAAATGTTCCTTCAACTCCTTACTCAGACAGTATTTAGAGGCTTTCAGATTTAGTTCAAATTTGATTCAGACTTCAGTTGTTTTTGGGTATTTTCCACCCATATGGATATTACGTTTGTCAGATATTTTATACAGTTGAACCTTATGGCCTATTGTTCATATTTTTCCGCATTATTACATCATATATTGCAGTGTACAGGTATAGATATCAGTGATGGGTTAGCTTGCGATCCTTTGGGGTCATAAGCACTGTGTAGCATTCTGGTTCAGAAAATTGTGGTGTTACACCACTGCATCAGTAGACAACTGAAACTTGGAAGTTTTCAAAGTTTTCATGAAGCCCTCGGGATTCATTTGGAATCTTCGATATGCAAACAAGCTATATAACCATACTAAATGCAACATTTTGATCTCAATGGAGTAATCATGTTTTCCATCTGAGGTCATTTAGACCAAATATGGGTCCCACACCTAAATTTCTAATTTTTTAACTTTTTGACCAATAAATCCAAATGAGCTTGGGTGCCTTGGGACCCTAACCAATGGTATACCTAGCCTAAAATTGATATTTCTAAACTGTTGGTGCAATTAGAATTTGCATACAAGATTGTTTTACTGAAGTTTCTAATTGGTGGCTATTTGGAACCAATGAAGACTTCTAAATAGAGAGTTGTCTCTAAAAATCAAACAAATTGCCCGCTAATCAAACTGTCAATCCCAGTAAGTCATAAATGACTTGGGGCATCTATGGAAAACCTAAACATACACAAATATACAGAAATATGAAAAATGACCTGAAGGGTCATTACAATATCTACTACTAAAGGAACTTTCATACCCAAAAGTTAAATATTAGGATATACCTGAAGTCTCAAATTGGTTAGGAATCTTGGTGTGTTTCTCGCTATCGACTTCCTAATGGCCTCCTCCACTAGGCGATACCTCCACTGAATAATAACAACAGGAATCCCTTTAGTTCTCAACTGCCTGACATCAATATGCAAAATAAGCATCGACTTCTCTACAAAGGTCAAACAATTATCTAACTGGAATAAGTCCCATCTAAGCACATGAGATTGATCAAGAATGTATCACCGTAACGTAGATACATAGAAAATCAAATAAACAGTGACATTATCTTAAGATAAATCTAACTTATAAGAAACCTCACCAATTGCGTAAAGAATCTCAAAAGGTTTAATATGTCTAGGACTGAGCTTAAAGTTTCTTCCAAACCTCATCACACTCTTCATAGGAGATACATGGAGGAATACACAATCACCATATCCAAATCTTAAGGTACGAAGCCTACGATCTGCCTAGGCCTTCTGCCTACTCTGAGAAACTTTCAACCTCTATTGAATTACCCTGACTCTATCCAACAACTCCTGAAGAAAATTAGTACCACGGAGCCTAATCTCGAAAGTCTTAAACTATCAAACTAAAGAATGACATCTCTTACCATACAAAGCCTCAAAAGGCATCATATCAATACTCAAATGATAACTGTTATTGTAAGAAAACTCTGAAAAGTCTAAGTGCTTCTCCAACTGGCCTATAAAATCCATAACATAGGCTCAAAGCCTATCTTGAAGAACCTAAATAGTCTACTCAGACTAGCTATCAATGGGTAGGTAAAATGCAGTACTAAGATCCACCTGAGTGCCCAACTCTTTCTAAAATACACTCCAAAATCTCAAAGTGAATATAGAACCTCGAACTAAAATATAGAAATGGGCACACCATGTAGACGAACTATCTCCTAATCATAGATAGGGGTTAATCTATCAGTACTGAAGGACATCTAAATAGGAATGAAATATGCTAACTTGGTCAAATGATCTATAGTGAATCAAATACCATCATAACCACGAAAAGTGTGAGTTAATCCACTAACGAAATCCATGGTAATCCATTCTTATTTCTACTAAAGAATGGGCAACCTCTGAGTAAATCAAAGTGGTTGTTAATGATAGCCCTTTACCTACTACCAATATAGGAAATGAGATATAAAGTCTTCCATATCTCTCTCCATACCACTCCACTAATAGTGTTGCCTCAAATCTTTATAAATCTTTGTTGTGTTAGGGTGAATGGAAAATCTAGAGCTATAACCATCATGCAAAATCAACTGAATGAAGTCATCAATCTACAGAGCACTAATGCAACCATCAAATCTTAAAACACCCTCCAAATCCAAGGTGACCTTATCGGACTCGCCACTCAACACCTGATCATGAAGGAAACAAAGCTTGCTATCCTCAAATTAGGAATCTTAAATCTTCTATAATAAAGATCTCGCCTCCACACTAGCCCAAAATTCTCCTAGGATCCAAAATATCTAGGTGAACCATCAAGTTGTCTAAGTACTGAATGTTTCATGCCAACAGTCTATAAGAAATTGAAATACAAGCAAAACTACCTATACTCACTGCCTTCCGACTCAAGGCATCTGCTACCACATTTGCCTTGTCGGATGATATAAGATTGAAATATCATAATCCTTAACAAACTCTATCTATCTATGTTCTCTAGCATTAAACTCCCTCTGGGTCATAAGATACTGAAAAAATGGTTGGTGAAAATCTCACAAAGTATACCATAAAGATAATGTCTCCAAATCGTAAGAACAAAAACTACCCCCGCCAACTCTATATCATGAGTAGGGTAGTTTCTCTTATGCACCTTATGTTTCCTAGAAGTATAAGCACTAACATGAATATACTGCATCAATACATAACTGAGACCAACACTAGAAGCATCACAAAACATGGTGAATCCATCACCCTCAACTGGAAGAGCTAAAACAAGGGTTGATGTAAGAAAATCCTTGAGCTTTCCAAAGCTAGAATCACACTCCTCATACCATTGAAAATGAACCTCCTTCCAAGTCAATATGGTCATAGAAGATAAAATAGTAGCAAAAACCTCAACGAAGCGTCTATAATAACCAGCCAACCGAATGAAACTACAAACCTAAATTGGATATGTAAGTCTATCCCAATCATGAATCTCCTCAATCTTGGTTGGGTCTATAATAATACCATCCTTAGACACTTTATCCATGGAATGTCACTGACTCAAGCTAAAAATCACACTTAGACAATTTGGCAAAAAACACATGATCTCTCAAGGTTAGTAGCAGATTTCTTAAATGATTCGCGTGCTTCTCTCTACTCCTCAAATATTCAAGGATGTCATCGATAAACACAATCATGAAGGAATCCAAATAAGGCCTGAATACTTGATTCATCAAATCCATGAACACGACTAGGGAATTAGTCAAGCAAAATAACATCACGAAGAACTTATAATGACCATAACGGGTCCTAAAGGTTGTCTTTGGGATATCCTTAACCCGAATCATAAAATAATGGTAACCAAAACTCAAATTAATCTTAGGAAACACTACCGCACCCTGAAACTGGCCAAACAAATAATCAATATAAGGCATAGGATGACGGTTCTTTACCGTCACATTAATAAACTACCTATAATTAATACACATGCGTATGGATCCATCTTTCTTATTCTTCACAAACAACATAAGAGCTCCCTAAAAAGACATATTCGGTCTAATAAAACCCTTACCAAGAATATCCCAAAGCTGAGAGTTCGTCTCCTTAAGCACGGCAAAAGATATATAGTAAGGTTCCATAGAAATACATCCAATTCCAAGATCGAGATCAATAGCAAACTCAATTTCATAGAAGGGGATACCAAGCAGTTCGATAGGGAACATAGCAGGAAACTCACAAATAATAGGAACATTATCAAGTGATGGAATCTCCATACTAGTATCATAAATACAAGCGAGATAAGACTTGTAACCCCTCAAAATAAGACTCCTAGAAGAAACATAAGAAATAATCCCCATTGGCTCGTAGCTAACTATTTTTTTCCACACGATTGGGAGTACGCCGAGCATGGTTAAGGTAATAATCTTGGCAAAATAATCCATGACCGTATGATAGTGGGATAACTAGTCCATGCCTAAAATCACATTAAAATCCACCATATCTTGAATAATAAGATCTGGATAACTATCAACATCACTAACTATCATAACATATGATCTAAATACTCGATCCATAACTAAGGAATCACCCATAGGAGTGGATACGTGTAATAACACAGATAATAAATCATTATACAATACTAGCTATGGTGCATAATAAGAATAAATATAAAAATAAGTGGATCCCAAAATAAATAAATAAAGGGCCAATTGGAAGTACACCAATAATAGCATCTGAAGTCTCATCCTCGAGCCTAGTACTACATATAGCTAACCAGTCATGCCACCTGGCTGGGCATCTAACGGACCTCCTATCCTACCTGCCTGAGAATCTCTTCGAGTATCCTGGAAACCACCCCTACGACCATGAGAACCATCTCTAGATAAGGGATGAACTTCTATAATAAGGGGAACATTCTATGCTGAAGCAACAATTTCCCTAACTGGTATAACCAAAAGATCCACAAGTAAAAAAAGAAACATGAGCTAAACCAGAATCAACAAATCCGATTGACCCAGAGTAACTACCACAACTAGTATAACCAAAAGATGGACCTTTCAAAGACTGGCCACTGCCCTTACTAGGGAGACCACTAGCACTAGAATAACCTCTATTAGTAATTTGAAGAACTGCCTGAATTGATCGACTAGGCTAACTTTAAGACTGATAGGATGGATGCAAAGAATACCTACTCTGAGAACTATAATCCCTGGGTCAAGAACTATGATGGTTGCGACTGAATTGTCCATGAAACCTAGGGCTCATATCATGGACCTTACAACCCTCACAATACATCTCCTACATTACCCTAAAATAAATTGAAACTCAGCAAAAAACCTACCCACAGTAACTAAACTCTGAGTATCCATACGAATGGGAAGTCTCAACCCTCAAAA
This sequence comes from Capsicum pubescens, assembly GCA_030864215.1. Taxonomy (NCBI): domain Eukaryota; kingdom Viridiplantae; phylum Streptophyta; class Magnoliopsida; order Solanales; family Solanaceae; genus Capsicum; species Capsicum pubescens. The sequence goes on from CM061546.1 coordinate 117,939,497, forward strand.
AAAGTAATGAACTATCTCATACTCAGTATCCAAAATTTAAGTTTCATGCCTAGCCAACTCATCAAAATGATCCTCATACTCAACAACTATTATGGATCCATATTGCAATCTAGATAATAGATCCCTCAAGATATCTCTAAGGCTGCCAGACATGTACATCTCCAAGAATATCTTAGAGAACTAAGTCCAAGTTAAGAAAGAAGATCCAGCTATTCTAGAATACATAAAACCTCTCCACCAATGTCGAGCAGCTAAATCTAATTGAAATATGGTGTAATCCATACCACAAGTCTTAATAAAACTAAAATTATAGAGCATATCCTAATAAACAATCAAAAACTCATATTCATTCTCGACCAGAGCACTAGAAAACCTAGGTGAAGCCAATCTAAAGAATCTACCCATAATCTTTTGCTCCTCAGAAGATATAATAGGCTGGGCAACCACTAACTGAGCAACTATCTGATAAGAAATCGTCGGTGTAGGAGGAACCTCAACTCTGGTAGCCACAACTACAGGTTGCACCCCTAAATTAATACCACTATGATTTATAGTCTTTACACTATAAGATAGTGCCCCACAAACTAAACCCAAAAGGTGAACCAATGTATCTTTGAGCACTGAAGAGAAAATAAGCCATAGTGGAGTTTGGTCTTGTCAAATCCCACCACTGGTTAGGGAGAAATAATCTCTAGCTTAGGAGTGAGAATAGGATTTGGGGAATGTAATGCCCCGACATCTGATTCCTAGGATACCACATGGTGCTCCCAACAACGAGTAGTCCTAAGCTAACCCTGGATGCTTTCTACTAAGTTTGAATCTTAAAATGGGGGAAATATGAATATGAAAACACAATAAATGTGAAAATCTTATCTAAAGCATAGAAATCTAAAAAATCTTGGTAAGACAATATTAGGAATCTGAATACTGAATTAAAAGTCTAACACTGAATCTAGTAGTCCGACAAGCCTCTACTATCTGAATTTAGAGAGTCACTGGGACAGGCCCCAACTGACTCAAACTATATGAAACTAAATAAGAAACACCTGCTAATAAACTGAAAGTGTGAACAACTAAGTCCCCGAACTACGAGGACTCACCAACTGCAGGGATGTAGATGAGATGCTCGAAGATTACTTACGCTGCTGAAATTGAGCACCTGAACCTACATTATGAGATAATGTAGCACATAGACATATATGTGGATCAGTACTTTGAGGATGTACTGAGTATATTGGGGTTTATGTAATAAGTAAACAATATCATCATAGTTTATGAAATCATGCATGATAAATGTAAATGACTCACGTAGGCTTGAGTAAATCTAAAAGATAAAGATCATAATTAATTATAGTAAAAAATATAGTATAAATCTTGTGAGCCATAACACTTAGTTGAAAATTTTGTATTTTGTTATTATTCTTAATCATATATGTAAACTTATTTTGTAAGGGAATTCTTTTAAAGCTTTAGGGAATATATTCTTAACTATTAGACAGTAGGGAAGATGCTTTTAAAACTATTCTAAAAATCTTTACTATTAGGGAGGTTCTCTTAACCAACATAAACCATGTGAGCTACATGGGTCCAACGTATTGACCTCCTAAGAAGTAAACCTCATATTGGGGAGAGGTGTCATATTCTTTTTGGAGAGTATAACCTAATCCAAGTGATCGATCACAAGCTAAATCTGTCATCTATATAAATGGAAATAATCTGAGACTGTACCTACATCGGCTACATAGTTTGGTGGAAGATAGGGCATGCTAGTTTGGTGGAAGATAGGGTATGCTTATCTTACACTTCCCGCTCGATGCTAAATACTACTCCCTCTTAAATCTGTATGCTCAAACCATTGAAAATCCACTTTTAGAAACTAGCATAAGGATTCATATAAAAACCAGTTATGCATTTATCTAAGTAAATCTGAGTTCTGTAAACTGTAAAATTTGTAGTGGATTCCAAAGCTAAACTAATGATCAAAAGATCAAAGCTTTTTCTAAAAATTGAGGATAATTTGTTCATAAGGTGCTTAAAGCATCATCTTTCTTGAAATAATACTATTAAATCTTAGGATAATAATCCATGCTTCAATCTTATGTTAAATCATCATAATAATCATGCTTGATAATGTCAATTATAAAACAACTCAAAATTTGGAAATTTCAAAAATATGCATGGAGATATGAACAAAATCATGTAATTAAATTTCTACATCAATGGAAATATCATAAACTTGTAAATAACAATAATGGGCATAAACTCTAACTTAAATTTCATGGGAAATCACATAAATTGCAGTAAATTTGTAATTAAAATAAAGTATTGGGCACAAGGATGAAAGAATTATCCTTGTTCAAATCCCATATACCTTAATTTGATGATCTAGATACTAGAACTTGAATCTTTGATTTCTATTGATGTAATACCCCGGGAAATTTTTCGTTGAAATTTTGTGCATAAACGTGTTGGGTTCTATCTTCTAGAATGAATTACAAATTTTCCACAAGGAATGTCTTAGATTATGACCCACCATTGCATAGAGTATCAAATAATCTTTCCAACGATATGTGGATAATCCAAAACGGACACCCGAGCGACGAGTTATGAACATTCCGATCGAATCGTGAATAGTAGTGAACAGTAAAACGTGCAGTAAAAAAAGTACTGAGGCTTGGAGTATTTTTGCTCTAACTTTAAATGATCATAACTCCTTGTACATAATGATCTGGGTAATCTACTACATATCAACGAAAATCTCTGTGAGTCCTCTTTCCGATGAAATTGGTTTCATCCAATTTGTCTATCGGAGCAAAAAGTTATGATCGATCTACTTCAGCCTACCAAAAGTGAATTTTTTGGTCAACTTCAAACGATTATAACTCCTCGTACACAATGATCTGGGTGAGATACTATATGCCAACGGAAATATATGAGAGTTCTCTTTCTAATAAAATTGGTTTCATCCAATTTGGATATCGGAGTAAAACGTTATGGTTGATCTACTTCAGACTATCAAAACAGTCCACCAAAGGACAGATTCGAAAATTATTTAATTTTTAGGGGTGTTTTGGTTATTTCCCCTCACCCAAAATCCATCCAAACCCTATATTAAAGCCTATTAGAAGCATTATATGTTATATTTCATCAAATTCCCTCAAAAAGAAAACCCTAAGCTCTTACATCCAACATCAAGAACCTCCAAAGTTCACCATTAATTCTGCAAATTTATTCAAGATTCCAAGTTCTTAGATCAAGAACTCCAAGAACCATCATTCAAAGGCACGATTAACATCTCAAAAATGAGTATCGATCTAAAGATCATCATTGAAGGTATGTGGGGTTTTTCAACAAGAACTCTCTTTCGTTCTTGTGCCCAAAAGTAATTTTCCTTACAAAGGAATGATTTTTATTTGATTTTTTTTGAATTTGAAGCATGAACCCATATCTTATTATGATTATTATGAAATCTTGATGTTTATGATTTTGAAAGATAAATTTACATGTGTGGTGATATAAAGCATGAATCTTGAACGATATTTATCATGATTTTGATATTTGGTTCGCGAACCCTATTTGAAATTGTGTTTTTGAGAAAATGTGGGTTATAAGCACGTTGATATTGAATATTTGAGATGTTTTGAATGATTTGACCTTTTGGTCGAGAATTAGTTATTTTGAACTCAACTGGGAAAGAAATCTACGTTTTTATTTATTATGATAAAGGGGTAGCAAATTAGCTCCCGATGAAAATTGTTGAAGTGTTTATTGTGGATTTTCTTTAATATGAGCCTGAGATTGATTTAAATTTCTGAGCTAAGTTTGGGAGTAATCTTTAGCACCGAGTGGAAGGTATAAAGTGACCTTACTTCCCTAGAACTACGTGCCCCCATAGGATGTGAGCCTGAGTCTGATTTATAGAGTGATCACTAGTGTTTTTGAATTTATACTGGAAGTCTTACTCCGATGGAAAGGATAGGACGGCTCTCCCCAATGTGGGTTGTACGTTGGACTCCATGTAGCTCACATGGTTTATGTCGGTTATAGGATCTCCTAATGTGTGTATTTGTACTCTTCTAACTGAGATGAAAACATATTTGCTTAAAAGGCTGAGTTTGAGAAAGTCATTATTCTTAAAAGATTTAAGGAATATATTCTAATGAGAATTGACTTGAGATTTGATTGTTTTGATGATTTGAAATTGAGATGAAAGTGAATTGAGAACGTATTGTAATGACTCACTTGTTTTACTTTACATGTATTATTCATCCATGATTTTGATGATTTAATTCGAGCTAAGTAAGTCATCTATATCAGCATGCATAATTTTATAAATTGTGATGATATTGAGATAATATTTTATATATGCATTGCACCCCTATATGCTTGGTATCTTTCCATGGTACTGACCCACATATTCGTATGTGGGCTACATTTTCTCAGAATATAGGTACAAGGTATAGTTGCACCTTTGGATCCAGTCAGTTTGTGGTATCCAGTCAGCAGGTGATGAGTCCTTTTGATTCAAGGGCTTGGGTTAGTTAGGCAGAGTTATAGTAATGTATTTTCTTTATTTAGTCGTATTGATTTGGGGTAGTCGGGAGTCATGACCTGGCTAGCTCCAGTCAGTACTAGTAGAGGCTTCATAGACAGTCAGTAAAAGTTGATGTATTTTGTTACAATTTTGGTTATAAAGGCAGAATTGTAATCCTGTAAAATTCCATTTTTTTATCGATCAGATTCATAAAAGAGTTAATTTCTGTTGATTTGTATGGATTTGTATTTTTATTCAGTTGCTTATGAGTTATGCCAGTAGAAGGGTTATCTTGGGGTCATTTGTGACCCTAAGCACCATGTGACATCTAGGGACCCGATTTTGGGGCGTTACAAACTTGGTATCAGAGCACAGAGTTCAAGAGTCCTAGGGTTTCTATGAAGTCGTGTCTAGTAGATTCTTTCGGAACGGTACGAAGACGTCTGTACTTTTCTTCGAGAGGCTACAGGGCATTTAGGAAATGTTTCCCTTCTTTCAAGTCTAAGATCATGCTATAAAAAAGTTCTCCAAGAAGCTTATATAGATTCTGATCTTACTCTATTATGGCCAACTCTGCCTCATTTTCAAGGTATCAGAAATAGTTAAGCTTAATTCTTCGTAGATAGTTATGGGATCGTAAGAGAGATAAAAAGTATCATGTCAGTGCTTTTGAGTTCCAAAGATTGAAGTACTTTATTCATGTTCATAAAAGTTGTGAACTAAGCCTAGGTTAGGTGTGCTTTCAGATTCCTCCTCAAAATCTACAATGTTAATCTATACTTCTCCCTCTATGTATTATTTTTGAGATAACATGATTCGCAAGCTCCAGTTCTTCCCCAGGTAATGCTTCTATATTTTCTAGAAGAAATTTCAAAAGTTACACAAAGGGCTTGAGAGGAGATCTCTAGTGTGTTAAGTTCCTTAAGTTGAAAGTTATGCCCTCATTCTTATGAGTTATTTAATTAAGACAGAGTAAGGTGTTTTCTTAGATCATTGAATATTGTGTGTCAAGTTTCTATCTCTTGTATTATGTAATCTTTTTATCATTATGTTTGTGAAAAAATCAAAGTCTAGTGAAGCCGTGTGGGGCTCTTTTGATTCACTAGCATAGTTTATTTGTTATTCATCTCATTTTCTTGTTCAAAATACAAACCAAAGTCTAGTGAAGCCGTGTGGGGCTTATTTTGATTCACTAGCATAGTTACTTTGTTATTCATATAACTTTCTTGATCAAAACATAAAACCAAAGTCTAGTGAAGCCGTGTGAGGCCTATTTTGATTCACTAGCAACTAGTTATTTATCTTGTCATTCCTATGTTAGTTGAAAGTGTGGGTTTAGAAGTGTAGTGACAAGAAAGGTGGTAAGGTCAATTTATTGAATATGTATATCTGAATTTTTTCTTATGATTAAATTAGTAATGAAGTGATATACCCTTGTTTGTTAGTTTAGTGAAAGTTAGAGGAGGAGTTATGAGTTAAGGTGGATTGTTATTTTCTTAGGGTAAGGAAAAAGTTATTGATGGTATTTGTGGTGTTAGAAAAGTATAGGTTATTGATGAAAGTACTTGGTGGGTAAGTGTTGTTAATCTAGGCTCTCTCCAGATTGCAAGAGGAAGTTAAGTTAAGACGTAGAGAGCTATGAACTATGTTAAGTTGTGTATGAAGGATAGATTGTAGTGACGGGTGAAAGAAGGATGTGTTAATTGATTGTTAATAAGATAGGCTATATGATTAGGACCAATTATTATTGTTATAAAGTTTAAGTGGGATAGTGTTCATGGATGTGTTGTTTTATAATCTTCACGTGGGAGTTATGCGTGAGATGGAGTTGTAAATTATGTGAAGTGTGAGACCTTAAGTTTGAACGATTGGTGATCATGAAGACGAATGTGACGGTTTCCGTATTAATGGTATTAGTTGCCGGAAGTGACCTAATAGGCTTGAACAATGTACATAAGAGTTTAAGTGTAGTTGACTTGTAATTAAGTTTAATATTATATTATGATGAGAAAGTTCACCCAAGATATTATGGTACTGCTTTAATTTTGAGTATTAGTGTATGTGGTGTAGTGAGTCGTGCCATGGGATTGTCAAATGGATAAATACTAGTTAGACGATGGGTGATGTTTTGATGGCTAAGTTAAGGCGAGGCGTATGATTGGAAATGTTGAGCCTCTTAAGTGTGATTTTGATTCTTATGGGTTAGAAACATAATTTCATAGGCATGGTATTAGAGGTAGAAGACAGAAGTAGCATGGTCTATCAAAAGGTTAGAAAGTATTCAAGTTGAGCTAATATAAATAAGAGTTGAAGAACTAGATGGTGTATATTCCGGTGATAGAGATGTTCGTGGAGATTCAAAATTAGTAAGCATTTGAGAATTTGAGTGGTGGCTTAAAGCTAAGGGGGAGATGAGAGAACAAGTAGTCAAGTCAAGCTTTTACATTTTAGTAGAAGTACCAGTAAGTTGTACATTTGCTGTGAGAAAGATCGGTGCTTGGCCCAATGTTATTTCAGTATTTTTAGCTGTCCCAAAACCTACTCATGCTTTACATTTTAGTTCCATGATCTTAATTCATTTTCATACATGTGATGAAGAATTACATACTCTTCTAGTTTCCAAAAATGAGAAATTCATGTTCTTCTAGCAGTTGGAATCACATTCCATAAGTTATGAGCTCTAAATTCAGGGCATGCCGCCCATGACTCATATACTCAAGTTTTACAGTATGTTTAGTTCTAGTACTCGGACAATACTCTTATAGATCAGTGAGATTCAATTTTCGTTATGGGTGTCTTCAGTTTTGATACCTTAATGAACCCATTGTATTTGATATTTTATTCCTAAGGCCTCAATAGAGAGAGCCAAGTTATTTACATTATCCCTTCATGTTTCAGGTCTTCATGATTTAAAATTTTATGACCTTTTTATTAAGTCAAGCTAATGGTATTGAATAGTTGTCTAGAAGGGAGAGAAGATACTTCCTTATCTATGATATAAGGTGGTGTGCTCACGATGGTGAAGTGGAGTTAGATTGAGGCTAAGTCCTTGATACATGTCGTGGTTAGTTGATTTTTTAAATGTTTATTTGGAAAGATTGTTGTGCGTTGGTTTTATGCACTTCTATGAGGTTGTAGGAATAGTAATACAGAGTTTTTGTGTATTGTTCAATTGGTTGAGAAAATGTTATGTGTTCCATTTAAAGAATTGACTAGTATGTGTGAATGATGTAGTTGATGGAATCTTAGATAAAGCGAGGAAGATGCTTTATGAGTGTTCGCTTAGAGGTGCATGTGCGAAGTGCGTATGTGGTTATGAGTATAGGATTGAATGTTATGGTTGTATATCTAAAAGATTGCACCGCAAGTTAGCGGATCCCTAGTATAAGATTGTATGTGGTTGTTGGAGTAGCAATAAGAGTTATGTTTGAAGTTAGGAGTTGTGAGGCTTAGTGTGTATTGAGGTTCATGATATAGATTAATATTATAGTGTTATGTGGCGTATCTCATGAGTACTTAGAGTTAGTCTTGAACATAGTCGAGGGAGTCGCTGGGAAGTGTTGCTAAGTTTGGAAGCAAGGAGTTATGTTTACCAAGACCTAGAAATTCCTATCTTAATTTATGCCATATGGGTCCTTGTTCCCATACGATAGGATTGTATCAAATTACGGTTTATTTTCTCCCCGAACAATGTCATTTGAAACTTTTGGAGGGAGTGTTGAGGGACATTTTATTTGGGAGCAAGTGTTCCTTCTTTTGATGAGATCCCCTTCGAGACCTCTAATTCTCAATCTCTGAATAAACCAAAGATATCGATTCCTTAAAATCAGTCTCCTTTGTTTAAGATCCAACTATGTCACCATTCTCATTATGAATCGCATGTTCTATGAAGTCTTCGAAAGTTTGGAGTGAAGTAAGTGGATTGATTTCGTTATCCCAACCTTTTGTACTAATTTCCATGGTATTTTGTACTTATTCATTGACATTCGAGGATGAATGTTACCAAGGGGGAGATGATGTAATACCCCGGGAAATTTTTCGTTGAAATTTTGTGCGTAAACATGTTGGGTTCTATCTTCTAGAATGAATTATAAATTTTACATATGGAATGTCTTAGATTATGACCCACCATTACATAGAGTATCGAATAATCTTTCCAACGATATGTGGATCATCCAAAACGGACACCCGAGCGACGAGTTATGAACATTACGATCGAATAGTGAATAGTAGTGAATAGTAAAACGTGCAGGAAAAAAAGTACTGAGGCCTGGCGTATTTTTTCTTCAACTTTAAACGATCACAACTCCTTGTACATAATGATATGGGTGATCTACTATATATCAACGGAAATCTCTATGAGTCCTCTTTCCGATGAAATTGGTTTCATCCAATTTTTCTATCGGAGCAAAAAGTTATGATTGATTTACTTCAACCTATCAAAAGTGAATTTTTAGGTCAAGTTCAAACGATCATAACTCCTCGTACACAATGATCTGGGTGAGATACTATATATCAATAGAAATATATGAGAGTCTTATTTCTAATGAAATTGGTTTCATCCAATTTGGATATCGAAGTAAAATGTTATGGTTGATCTACTTCAGACTATCAAAACAGTCCCCCAAAGGACAAATTCGAGAATTATTTAATTTTTAGGGGAGTTTTGGTCACTCCCTCTCACCCAAAATCCTTCCAAACCCTATATTAAAGCCTATTAGAAGCATTATATGTTATATTTCATCAAATTCCCTCAAAAAGAAAACCCTAAGCTCCTACATCCAACTTCAAGAACCTCCAAAGTTCACCATTAATTCTGCAAATTTATGCAAGATTCCAAGTTCCTAGTTCAAGAACTCCAAGAACCATCATTCAAAGGCATGATTAACATCTCAAAAATGAGTATCGATCTAAATTTCATCATTCAAGGTATGTGGGGTTTTTCAACAAGAACTCTCTTTCGTTCTTGTGCCCAAAAGTAATTTTCCTTACAAAGGCATGATTTTTATTTGATTTTTTTTTTGAATTTGAATCATGAACCCATTTTTTATGATGATTATTATGAAATCATGATGTTAATGATTTTGAAAGATGAATTTACATGTTTGGTGTTATAAAGCATGAATCTTGAATGATATTTGTCATGATTTTGATATTTGGGTCGCGAACCCCATTTGAAATTGTGTTTTTGAGAAAATGTGTGTTATAAGCACGTTGATATTGAATATTTGAGATGTTTTGAATGATTTGAACATTTGGTCATGAATGCGTTATATTGAACTCGACTGTGAAAGAAATCCACGTTTTTATTGATTATGATAAAGGGGTAGCAAATTGGCTCCTGATGAAAATTGTTGAAGTGTTTATTGTGGATTTTCTTTAATGTGAGCCTGAGGCTGATTTAAATTTCTGAGCTAAGTCCGAGAGTAATATTTAGCACTGAGTGGGAGGTATAAAGTGACCTTACTTCCCTAGAACTACGTGCCCCTGTAGGATGTAAGCCTGAGGCTGATTTATATAGTGATCACTAGTGTTTTTGAATTGATACTGAAAGTCCTACTCCGATGGCGAGGTAGGACGGCTCTCCCCAACGTGGGTTGTACGTTGGACTCCATATAGCTCACATGGTTTATGTTGGTTATAGGATCTCCCAATGTGTGTGTGTGTACTCTTTTATCTGGGATGAAAACATATTTGCTTAAAAGGCTGAGTTTGAGAAAGTCATTATTCTTAAAAGATTTAAGGAATATATTCTAATCAGAATTGACATGAGATTTGATTGTTTTGATGATTTGAAATTGAGATGAAAGTGAATGGGGAACGTATTGTAATGACTCACTTGTTTTACTTTACATGTATTATTCATCCATGATTTTGATGATTTAATTCGAGCTAAGTGAGTCATCTATATCAGCATGAATAATTTTATAAACTGTGATGATATTGAGATATTATTTTATATATGCATTGAACCCCCATATGCTCGGTATCTTTCTATGGTACTGACCCACATATTCGTATGTGGGCTACATTTTCTTGAAATTTAGGTACAAGGTATAGTTGTACCTTCGGATCCAGTCAGTTTGTGGTATCCAGTCAGCAGGTGATGAGTCCTTTTGATTCAAGGGCTTGGGTTAGTTATGCAGAGTTATAGTGTTGTATTTTCTTTATTCAGTCATATTTAGTTGGGGTAGTTGGGAGTCATGACCCGGCTACCTACAGTCAGTACTAGTAGAGGCTTCATAGACAGTCAGTAGAAGTTGATGTATTTTGTTTCAATTTTGGTTGTAAAGACAGAATTGTAATCCTATAAAATTCTATTTTTGTATCGATCAGATTCAGAAAAGAGTTAATTTCTGCTGATTTGTATGGATTTGTATTTTTTTCAGTTGCTTATGAGTTATGTCAGTATAAGGGTTAGCTTGGGGTCACTTGTGACCCTAAGCACCGTGTGACGTCTCGGGACCCGATTTCGGGGCGTTACAATTATTGTTTTGGAGATGGCTTCTTGGGGTTCTTGAATTGGAAATTCTCAGTCTTGAAGTGTCTTGGAGAATTAATAGAGAACTTTTGGATTTCTTGGGGAGGAAGTATGAGACTTAGGGTTTTGTTTAAGATAGAATGATGAATAAAGACTAAGTGCTTTCAAATATGATTAATCAATTATTTTTGGACGGATTGGGGGTTGGGAATTTACCAAAATACCCATTTTCCCTATAAATTGGAAAACGTACATTTTCCCTATCTGGGTGGCCACCGTGACGCACCACTATCATGGTGGCTCACTAAAAATAAACGAATGGGAACTCGGTAGACTCCGCGATGCGGAGACATCGCGGTGCCCCTTTGGAATGCCATTTTGGCACATGGTGCGATGCACCATTATCGTGCTGGACCTCTGGAAATTGGAAACTGGGAAATTAACCCTCTTTGCGATGCGTTAATATCGCGGAGGGCCACTAGAAATTAACAATCGTCATTTAAACCTGCTACGCAATGCGCTATTGATCGAAATGATGGTGTTTTACAATTGGAACATAAAATAGCCATAACTTCTTACCAGGTTATCAAATTTATGTGAATATTATATCATTGGAAAGCTAATTCAATTTCCTTCGTAATGGAAAGTCAAAATCTAAGGAATTCCACAAGAAATAAATAGTATTTATTTTGGGAAGCTATCCCTTAATACTCTAGGGACTAATTTAAGCTAGGAAAAATTGTAGGGTATTACAGGGAAGGTGTCCTCTCCTGGACCCTAGTTGGGGACACATAAAAAGGTTGTCCACGACTTCTAAGTTATCTACAAATAGGTGAAGGACCCCTTGGCTCGGTCTCAGGACCCTCGTCTTGCATAGTGATAGCACGTGTCCTGGCCATTTGAGAAAGAGTAAAGTCAAGATAATCCTTCTATAAACAAACTCACACTCTTAGTACAATATGAATGAAGAAGTAAAGAATTGTGGTGAATGTCCCATAGCCTCTCGAAGATATGAAATAGATGTCATCATTCCGATCTGTACGACTCTACTAGAAATTTTTTCTTGTACCAATAATAATGTTGAAACCATTCTCTAATACCAATTTGTCACGACCTAATTTATGATTCATGGTAGCACCAGCTAAATCCATGTAGTAGGTAAGACAAAACCATAACCCAAACCTAACAAAGTGGGTTAATTCGGTAGGAAATACCCATCATAGGAAAAATTTAAGAACACAATTCATAAATAAGCAAAGGGTTCTAGATAAATTAAATAGTAAATACAAGATACCAATCCCACGACCTAGTAGAGCCAATATAAGAGCATCTAATAGTTTCCATACAACTCAAAGTCTAGAATAGTCAATACATTTGTCTAAAAATAATAGACTAAAGAAAATAGGTGACTCAAACTCCAAGAGCTCACCCTATCTCCAAAAATTAGTCACCGCACGAACAATGGTCAATGATGATAGCTAAAACTCCTATTTTCACCAAAAACATACAAAAGTATACTATGAGTACAAAAATAGCATGTACTTAGTAGGCATCATTGGCCAAATTAACTAAATCATGATATAAGTATGAGAAAATGCAAGATAACATAACTAAGTCAAGGTCTAAAACCAAACCTGAATCATCTCCAACATCGTTGTACATAATGAGCAATTAAACTAGAGGAACAAGATAACATAAGTTATCAACACATGCCAATATCATTTTGCATAACAAGTTAACAATTCAAAATAATAAAGTATCATAAAACATTAATACAAGAAACCACAAACCACAAAATAGGCTCCCATATTCCAATTGGTATAGAAAAGTGAAGAACTCTACACAACCTCCCATACGACTAGAGAGTACACCCATGAAGAAGAATAAAGTAATCAACCAATATTATAGTTATCTTTCATTGCCATATAACCATCATTCCACAATTATCATCAACCGGTCATTTACCAACATTTCATAATTTACCAATATTAGACAATTTACTCACATTCCATAGTATTATCATTATTTAACAATCTTAGCATTGATATACACTAGTCACCATTTACTCATTAACCATCTCTTATTAATTAGTCTATTTGACTACTAGTCATCATATAACCTCTAATCATCTTTCAATAACTATTTACCACCTAGCTACTAATTATTAATTGTTAGATAACCATAAATTATCACTAGCATCATCTACTACCAATCATCATTTATTACTAATCACCATTACCAACTAAATCACATTTATCAACTAGTCATTTTTAGCCACTTAAATAAATATCCACCACTAATCCTCATTTAGAACAAATCATCAACTATACCACTTCATAATCATACATCACTTCTGAGCTACAATCAGAATCCCTAATATAAACATTACCTAAATTACACATAAGTATATATATGTAATCATATAATTTTCCATAAATAGGGTTAGTCAAAGTCGAACTGGCAGATGTACATATAGGCATATTAAAATAATTATCCTTTGGCCCTTTTAGGTATCAATACATCATCATAATCATCCTCCAACCTTGCCAAGTATCAATATCATTAGGCCTTTCTGGGTATCAGTATCATCGGAGTATCCTCCGGCCTTTCTAAGTATCATTATAATATCCTCCGTCCTTGTCAGTATCATCATGTCATCATAATATCCTCCGGCCTTTCCAATTATCATAATATCATAATAATATTCTCCAGCCTTTCTTGGTATCATCATATTATCATAATATTTTCCAGCCTTGGTGGGTACCGACATAATATTCTCCGGCCTTGCCAGTCATCAATGCACATATATAATCATAATCGGTGGTAAAAATCAATAGAATAAGCAATTGTATAATGAAGTATCATGATATCAAACATAATTAATAGCATAACTTTCCAATATAATCAATAAGCATGACTCCTAACAGAATTCATGACACAATTGCAAATATCATCATTCAAAATATTTTCTAGCATAATTTCTTAGAATGATCATAATCATAAGAAATATCATGTGCAATGACCCATTAATACCATATTTAATGGCCTATCATTTGCATAAAAAATAGTTTATCAATAGCTTGAGCAATAGCTAATCCATGACATAATTTATAGCTTATTCATAGCATAGTCAATAACATAATTTATGGCTTAGGTATTATCATAGTCAAGGACTCATTCAATTATATATTCGGTAACCCAATCAATAGCCAAAACAATAGCATAATTAATATATCATTATAAGCTTAACCATTAAATCATACATATGACATAATCTTTAGGCATTACTTCTAACATCATTCACCATGATCCACAAGTACCAAGGTTCCTCAACATAGCTTAAAAAGAGCATCCTCTATGTATTATTAAGCGTATAAGGGTCTCAATATAATTATTCAACAATCTTAGCTTATGGTAGGTCAAAGATCCCAATTCTAACTCCCCAAAATACATTCTATGTCAAACACTACCCTGGTCTAGGTTGTGGTATCAAAATCCATTTAGATGTATAATAAGCATCCATTAATCCTAAGGTAGAGATTCTTCTCAAGCACTTAAACTAATTGCAATTGAACTAAGGCAACCTTTATTAGTATAAGAAACAATGGAAAAACTTACCCTAATCATGATTAATTAGATCATTCTACTTAATTTAGAGCAAACTAAGGCATTCTCATGCTAAACATGAGTAATGAAGTTCAATGCACTATGGTTCAAGGCAACAAGCTAAGTATTTCACTCAATGGGTTTAATTTAGCCTAAATAATACACTAAATCCAATTATTGTATTTCATCGATCCAACACCAAAAACCCATCCCAAATCCAACATAATACTATAAGAATACTATGACGTAGCTCAATCTAACAAGGGATAAACCAAGCCTACCACGATGACGAAGAAATCTTAATAAACCGCTAAACCTTTGCTTTTGATTTCTAAGAAGCCTCCTTAAAATGACAAGGTATCAAAAACATATTGTACTCATCAATACAAGAATATTGATACCCATATTGCACCATTGTGCTTTGGATTCAAAAATCACCTCAAGCCCCCATTTGGGTCCTTCTTGCAGAAATCACTTTTCCAAAACCAACCTAACTTGATGTCAAGTTCATGAAATCATTTCCATAATAAATAGGTGAATCCTTAAATCAGTAAGAGAATCAAGAAATATGTGTTATTCTAGCTTACCAAGCTCCCACAATCTTCAACTTCAAGATAGCACACTATTTTAGGGTTAGATCTAAGGGGGAAGATGAAAAATTCACAAATTATGGAAATAGGGATAATTTATACATAGTCTAGAGCCTCGACAGTTGCTATCATAACATACAGGTGTGTGATCATACTACATTCTGACTGTCAGGATTATTGTGATTACAAGATGCCTTTAGAAATTACACTATGTCCTCTACACGAGTAGTCGAGATCGTAGCCCTTAGCTACGATCGCCACTGCATCAGTTGACAATTAAAACTTATAAGTTTTCCAAGTTTCTATCAAGCCCTCAGGATTTATTCATAATACCATATATGCAAAAGAACTATGTAAATACACTAAATTTGATATTTTGAACAATGGTGCAATAGTATTTTTCATCCAAGGTCATTTCGCCCAAATGTGGGTCCCATACCCAAATTTTAAATTTCTCAACTTTCCGATCAATAGGTCAAAATGATCTTGGAAGCCTTGGGACCTGAACCAAAGGTGTACCTAGCCTAAAATTTATATTCGGATCTTCTAGCATAGTCAAAATTTGCATATGAGATCTTTTTATTAATTTTTTCCCTAGTGGTCATTTAGAACCAGTGAAAACTTCTAAATAGGGAGTTGGCTTAAAAAAAAAAACTACCCTGTACTGTCAGTCCTAGAAAGACATAAATGACTTGGGGTATCTTTGGAAAATCTCTAACATCACAAATATGTAGAAATATAGAAAATGACCTGAAGGGTCATTACAATTTGGGTATATTATGGCTTTAGGGCTTCTGGCCATTTCTCGATAGAGTGACCCAGTTGTAGAGCACTAGTTTCTTTATCTAAGAGTGTTCCAATAATTAGGTTGTTCTGACCCTAGCTAGAAGTGGTGTGTATGGTTGTAGAGATGGTCCCCAAGGTACTCATAGAGTTTCTTGGGCAGGTTTGATAGAAGATCAGTTAGGATCCCATCCAAGTGGAAGGTTTGGTTAGTTATATATCATACCTGTTACACCTGAGGATGAGTCTTTGGATGTTGTTATCACAGGTATGATCATGGTATTCTATTAGTCAGCTTTTGCTTAATTTGATTTGAGATACACTTATTCTTATGTGTCTTCTTATTATGCCCCGATGTAAGAGTTATCTTGGGATTCATTATCTATTCCATTATATATATCTAGTCCCATGGGTGATTCCTTAATAGTGGATCCAGTTTAAAGATCATGTGTTGTGACTATTTGAGAATTTCATACTCAGACTTATCTTATTATGTTAAAATACAGTGGATTTTGATGTGATTCTGGGCAAGGACTGGTTATCTCACTATCATATGGTCTTGGATTATTTTGCCAAGATCATTACCTTATCCATGCCTGACATACCCTCTAGTTTTGTGGAAGGGAGATATTATTCACAAGCCGATGAGGATTATTTCTTATATTTGGGATAGAAGACTTATTTCGAAGGGTTGCAAGTCTTATCATGCTTATATTCGTGATGTTAGTGTGGAAAGTACGTCACTTGACTCTATTTTTATAGTTCGTGAGTTTCTTGATGTTTACCCTAACAAACTACCTAGTCTTCCTCTTAAGCATGATACTGAGTATGTTATTAATCATGAGCCAGGATCTCAACCTATTTTTATGGAACCTTACCATATGGCTCCTGTTGATCTTAAGAAGCTAAATTCTCAACTTTAGGATCTTTTTGGTATGGGTTTTATTAGACCACGTATGTCTCCTTAGGGATCTCTTATTTTGTTATAAAGAAAATAAATGGTTCCATGCATATATGTATTGATTATAGGTAGCTTAGTAAGATAATGATGAAGAACCGGTATCCTATGCCTCGCATTGATGATTTATTTGACCAGCTTGACGGCGCAGTGGTGTTTTCTAAAACTGACATAAGATCCAATTACCATAGTTAAGGATTTGAGCTGAGGATCTCCCAAAGACAACTATTAGGAACCATTATGATCATTACATATTCCTAGTAATGTCTTTTGGGTTGACCAATGCCCCAGACGCGTTTATGGATTCAATGGACCGTGTATTCAAGCCTTCTTTGGAATCTTTTATGATTTTCTTCATTGGCAACATCCTTGTGTATTCGAGGAGTCCTGAGGAGAATATTCAGTATTTAAGAATTGTGCTCCAGACTTTGAGATATCATTGACTTCTTACAAAATTTCATTGACTTCTTACCAAATTCTCTAAGATTGAGTTTTGGCTTGAGTCGGTGATATTACTTGGGCGTTTTCATGTTTGGTAAGATATGGTATCCATCTTTGACTCACCATATCTTTTGAGGGTGTTTTCATGTTTGGTAGTCGCATTTGTGTTTTAAGGGTTGATGACTTGATTCAATCGATTTTGCATAAGGCTTACAGCTCTAGATATTTTATTCACCTGGGTACAACTATGATTCATTGAGATTTAAGGAAACATTATTTGTGGAGTGGTATGAAGAGAGAAGTGGTGGACTTTTTAGCTCATCGCCTATGTTGTCAGTAGGTGAAGGTCGAGCATTAGAGACCTAGTGGATTGATTCAAAGTTTACCTATTTCCAAGTAAAAGTGAGAGAGGAATACTATGTACTTTGTTAGTGGTTTTCCTCATATCTCCTATGGTTTCTATGGTATTTTGGTTATTGTGGAAGGTTAAACAAGTCTACACACTTCATTCCTATTCAGATGTTCTTCAGTGCCGGGAGGTTAGCCTATATCTATGTTTATAATATAGTCCATTCAAAAGGTGTGCCTATATCTATTATTTTAGATTAAGGTTCAGTGCACACTTCTAGCTTTTAGAGAAATTTTCAGGAGGAGGTGGGTACTAAGTTGGATCTTAGTATAGCCTTCCATCCTTAAGCTGATGGGCAGTTGGAGTAAACTATTTAGGTTCTCGAGAATATGCTCCGAGCCTGTGCTATGGATTTTGGGGTTCTGTGGGAGAAGTATTTATCCATGGGAGAGTTTGCGTATAAAAATAGCTATCATTTGAGTATTGAGATGGTACCTTTTGAGGCTTTATATGGTAGGCAATGTCTTTCTCCAATTGGGTAGTTTGAGACCTTCTATATTATACCCTATGGTACTAACTGCTTCATGAGTTGTTGGATAGAGTCAAGGTGATTTACGATATGTTGAGGGCAGATCACAGTGCAAAATGCTTGTGAAAATTGTTGACTTTGTGCCTTGAAATTTAGATTTGGTGAAAATTGTTGACTTTGTGCCTTGAAATTTAGATTTGGTGAAAATTGTTGACTTTGTGCCTTGACATATTGGACCCTTTGAGATTCTTTGCACAGTTGGTGAGGTAGCTTATGATTTAACCTTATGCCCAGGTTTTGTTGTTGTTTATCTGATTTTCTATGTTTTTATATTGTAAAGATACCTTCCAGATGTATCTAATGTGCTCAGATGGGACTCGGTTAAGTTGGATGAGCAGTTTATATTCGTGGAGGAGCCGATCCTTATTTTTTCCAATGATGCTAGGCGGTTTTGCACTAGAGATATTCCAATAGTTAAGGTTTAGTGGAGGCACCACCTGATAGAGGAGTCTATTTAGGAGATCGAGAGCAAGATGAAGATCATGTATCCCCACCTATTCGAGGATTCAAGTACCACCTAATCCTTTACTTTTGCAAATAAAAGTTCTTTTAGTACTCGAGAATGTAATAACCCTCTAGGTCATTTTCCATATTTCCGCTCATTTTTTCCATAAAGAGATTTTGTATACCTTTCCTAAGTAATTTATGACTTATTAGAGCTGACAGTTCAGTTACTAGGCAACTCATTTATTTTAGAGCCAATTCCCTGTGTTGAAGTCTTTGATGATTTAAATTGGCTAGTAGGAAAAACTTCAATCAAATGACCTCGTATGCTAATTCTGATAGTTCCAACAACTATAGACTATTTATTTTTGGCTAGGTGGATCCTTGGTTCGGGTACCAAGGCTTTTGGACTCATTTTAGGCTATTGGTCGGAAGTTAAGGAAAATTGCACATGGATGTGGGACCCAATTTTCAGTGAAACAAACTTGGATGGAAATTTTGACTACACCATAGAGTCTATAACGTCAAATCCTATAGTGTAGCATAGTTCATGTACGGGGTTTTGGATGAATCCCGAAGGGATGATAGATACTCAAAAACTTCTAAGTCTCCAACTAGAGTATGAAATTGTCACGACCCGAGACAACCCCTTGGTCGTAAAATGGTACTTGGAACCAGAAGTGATCTCAAGATAACCCATAAACTGGCATACTGTTGAAAAACTGATTTATAATATATTAAATAGTTGGTTCTGCTGTGTGAAAATATAATTATGATATAATCTGGGAAAAGTATAATACTGATACAATTTACAATCTGATAAATTTGAAGAGAGAACTGAAATACATGACTGACTCCGACTGACAACTATGAAGCCTCTACTAAACTGACTATAGATAGCTGGGATATGCCTACAACTACCACTAATCAATACATATGAATAATAAAATAAAGTACATGAACAACATCTGACGGGAGTCCCCAAAATAGGAGAACTCATCACCTGTTGGCTGGAAACTGCAACTGTCTGGTCATGATGTGTGGGCTACAACTGCTACCTAAATTATTAAATAATGTAGCTACACAGACATATATATGGATTAGTACTTCTGTAATGTACTGAGTAAGCGAGGGTGAATGCAATAAGTAAATCTGATTACTTACGTAATCTTAAAACATGCATGCTAAGTGTAAGTAGACTCACCAAGAGACTGAAATAAATAGTAATCTGAAGTAGCTTAAATCATAAGTAACAAACATAATCTGATAAGATGGCGAATCACTAAACTTAGTTTCTTAAAACCTTACTTGTAGTAGCATAAGTAGAGCTAAAGCTGGGATATCGTAAAACATGAATACATGAACAAATGAAACCAAACATACATGTACTAAGTTGATCTGATTAACTAAATAACTAATTCCTAGGTGACTAAATGATTTAAATCTAAGTAAAGGGATAACTAATTCCTATATACTTAGTATCTGTTATATTAATACGGACTACTAATATCCAAACACTGAGTAGTTGATGGATGAATACTGATCATGTAATACTGAACTGTATTTAGTCTAAATAACTGGACTGAAACAGTGGAATTAAGGACTAATATAAAAACATGAGATAACTAAGAATGAATACATGGAAAATTTAATATCTGAGAATGCAAGACCAAGCATAAGCATAATTCTAAAATATTATTTAAACTAAAAGACTAAAATCTAATAACAAAATAGCTAAAGGTCTGTAAGCTTTGGTCAAGTAAACCTGAACTGAAACTACACTGAATACTGCACTGAGACTGTGGGAGCAATCATGTAACTGACATAAACCATGTGAGTTATCATGGAGTCCAACGTCTAATCCACGTTAAGGAGGGCTACTCTATCCTTGCCATTGGAATTGAACCTGAACTGTAGTGATCACTAACTATTGTCCCAAGGGACTAAGGAGTCACCCTATACTGGCAGGTGCTCTCATGAGATATGTGTCAACCCTAAACTGGAAGGAAGACATCTCAAACCTATGTTGGATACGTAGTTCGTTAACTCAGGAATTGCTACTAAGGGTGACACCCTATACCGGGAGGAATGCCCCCATCCCTAGGTTCGCTCGATGCTAAATCCTACTCCTAACTGAATGACACTAGAATACTAACTGGTTCATGCACTGTTAACTGATAAGCTAAGGTCATGGTATTTTGAAAACAACAGTGCATACAGATTCTGAAGTAATTGTAAACACGTACACTAGTGTCTTAAACATGAAGTAAAACTGGAGCTTTAGTTATTAAAGTGATAATATGAATATGGGAATAAAATCATGATTCAGACTAATTTCTTACTTGAAAATGCAAATATTTAAAACAACTACTTATCGGGTGTTCATAACCCACCAGCACTGAATGAGTACAAAATATGATATCAATCTTGAAAGACTGTAATAAGTGATTATGGTTCAAAAACCCTAACTTGGGCATTTCATAAAACATGAGAAAATCAAGAACTTGAACATGGGAATGTTTTAGACATGAAGAAATAGCATGATTACATGACTAAAATCATAAATTGGGGATTTACATGGAATTCACTTGTAATAGGACATGGAAAAATCAAATTCATAGCATAAGGAATTCAAAATATTGAATGGAATCACACATGGGATGAATTGAATTAAAAACCATGAAAACATGAAATTCGATCTTTTTTGAACATATAAAATACCATAATGATTGAAAATTCATTCTTTGATTGCAGGAAAAGGATTTATTTTGGCTCCATGGGTGAAAGGGGACCCATGAATGTACTCCCACATACCTTAAACCCTTAATCTTGAAAGAGAAACACCAATCTTGATGCTTTCTTAAAGATTCTTGGAATTGGGAACTTGACTTCTTGGTTTTGTTGGAGAGAATGTATTGGAATTTGATGATCTTGGGGGAGGTGAGGGTTTGTTTTTGAGAGGAAATTAGAGATGATGGGCAAATAATGCCCTAACTGAATCTTTAATTTTTGTTATGATGGATTAGATAGAGGGGAAAAAACTTAATTTCCCCTCAGGGTAATAATTCTCAGCTGGAATGCAATTTACAAGCTCACCGCTATGCGGTCTTTTTATGGTAGCTTACTGGTTCTGATGAAAATGATCATAACTTTTCACTCGGGTATCAAATGAAGGCAAAATTTGTATCATTGGAAAGATAATTCATTTATCTAAAATTTGGTGGGTCTTGAGCTAAAAATTTCCTTATATGTCAAAAGTTATACATTTTCAAAGTTTACTCTTATAGAATCGAATACCAAACCTTGGACGAATATGAGGCTCTTAGCTCAACTTTATTCTAAGTTATTCCTATGAACATTATTCACCTTATAAACACTTTACATACTAGAATAATTATCATGACACATGCATTCAATTAAAAATCAAGAACTAGGTGAAAACAACTTCACCGCGACGCGATGTACATGCCAAAGGGAATGCCACCGGAATACGGCCCTATGCGGTGACTTGCTTAGATTTGTAATCCAAACTTGACCCAAACCTTTTCAACAAAATCCAAAACTCCCCCGAGATATACATCTTACATCCTTGAACGTGAATTAACTCAAAAACTAATGTCTCAGGATCGGGAAGACAAAAATGTAAATCCTTAAAGTTTAGGGGTCTTGAAAATGACTAAGTCCCCAACACTTAGTGAAAATTTCAAGCCTTAAGACCCTTAATAATGCAACTAAGAAATGAATCGAGCTAGGATGAGTACGGCATATTACAATATCTCCCTCTTGGGAATATTCATCCTCAATTGAGACATGTTAGACTGAGAGTACTATACTAAGGTAACTGAGATCATATACTGAACATTCATGACTTGGAACATGATTACATAACTGAGTCTGAAACATGATACATGAACTGAATTGATTTCTTGAGTACATGTAATGACATAAGAATAGTTATAAGGCTGAGATAGAAATAACAGAGTCAACTTAAGAGTAACCATTGCCTCAGGATGGATCTAGTTTCATGAAGAAAAGTTTAGAGGTTTAGGATGTGAAAACTTGGGGTATTACAATACCTCCCCCTTGGGATACTTCATCCCCCAAATGATACTGACTTGGCTTAAGTACTAAGTAAAAATTGGGATTTTACACGGGACACTTATGAACTGAATCATGACTAAATATCTGAATCTGAAACATGATGCATGAACTAAATTGAATTCACAATTTATCTAGATACGAACAAATTACCTCTTTGAATGACCATACTGATAAAACTTCAAATAGTAAGACTAGATCAAAAGATGGAAGAGCCATAGGAACTTATCTGTCTGACTTTTAAACTGAATTGTTGTCTATACGGACTGAATTATACTGAAAGCTTATACTTAACTGAAGTATTTCTTCAACACTCTTTCTAAAAAGTTATAATAACAGTAGGGAGCAAAGTACATGGGCATAATCTGAATAAGATCTATGAGTAAGGACTATTAATATGGCTATAACTCTGTAACATGGAACATAGGCCTATGAAACATAAACTGGAATTGTTATGCCTTAGACAACGCAAATACTACTCTTAAGCTTGGACATACTCCTCAAATACTCCCTCAACTATACATTCCACTTCAATACAACACTTCATTTGAGGCTACTGAAGATATTCATATGGGCACTAATAACTCTATCTACTGAATTTTGAGCAGAACTGAATTGTCTCACTATGTTCAAGACTACTCAAATCTTAAAAGTGCACCCATAACACTGAAATACTAGTCGAAATCATGAATTCAATACACTCTGCATTTTCACAACTTCTTATCACATGAATAATTATTATTACCACTTCAACAAATACATTAAACCTCGTACTAGACATTCACTAATGTGCAATACATTTATCTATATATATACAAACATGACATTCAAGCCTATCTTCATAACCACATATGCACTGTAAACAAACACCCATAAAAGTATCTTTCTCATATCCTCCAAACCTCTATCATTAACAACTTCATGCGCTATTCATAAGAAAATCACAAACAAAATTTCAATCAACCATGACATACACCAAAATCTTTACCACAATATTCCTTCAAAATTATAGACTAACATAAGACAGGCATATAGCAATCTTTCCCAACATAAAACATTTACTCCCTCCTATCTAAATAATTGACCATCATTACTATCTCGACATAAGGAGAGGTCACTTAATGGTTAAGACATGATGACCTGAAGCATGAAAAAATACTATGCATAACTTGGACACTTAACTGAGGCCTAAGAAATAGAGTACCCATGACATGGATTCATTGTAGAGATAAATTCTTAGGATATACATGACATAATCTGAATTTCATTGATTATTAAGAGTTTAGCATGAGTAATGGAACTGAACATACTGTAAAACATGAGTACATGAGTCATAAGCTGTATAAACTGATTTTGGAGTTCATAAATTTCATGGAATATGATTCGTACAACTGAGCAAATTGGAACTCCTTATACTAGGAATTGGAAGCGTATATGATTTTATGGAAAGTGCATGAATTTGAGCTATGATCATGGAGATGACATGTAAGGCATGAGCATATATCGTGAGGATTATAGTACAAATATTTTCACTGAGATAAGAATGGTTCGAGCATCTTTCTCCCCTACTGATGTTCTATAACATGCTGGCATCACTACTAAAATCTAAGAGCCTGACTTGGTTACTTGTTCTATCATCTCCCCCTTAGCTTTAGGCCATCACTCTAAGTCTGCAGGACACTTTTGATAAGCTCTAAACTAAACTACAACTACTTTACTCTAAAGTTTGGAATATGACAATACTAATCAATAACAAATTCACCTTGAAAGACTACACTTGAAAGTGCAAAACCCACTGCTAATACTTCCTTTTGAGACACAACTCTTAATTTTTTGTAGCCCAAATGGTCATCAAAACAATAGTTTTAAACACTGCCTAACTTAGAATCTTCATGAGTAGAATCCCATACATTGAGTTCAACTATCAAGAATTTTAACACTACTTTCTATTAGGTCAATTTTCAAAGATTCAAACCTAGATTCTAAAACTTAATATGGATATCCCTAAACCTTTAATGAACCACACTATTTTCCTTCATAGCCTACTAATACCACATCTCTAAATCACACCCATATCATCATACTTAATTTTAAATCAATAAATATACATTCTTGTATACACTATTTCAAGCCTTCTGGTTCAGCTATTTTACAAATAACCCCATGGATACATAATCTACTAAATTTAGATAACACAATCCCCACTTTACTGCTTCTAAAATTTTGGGTTCATGTTTCTAATTTAGATCACACGCTACCATGGGACTCTGAGAAGGGATTTGAAAGAACATCTAACTTTGGCTTAGTGAATGAGTTTACATGACTATGAATTAAATCATTACAACTTTGGAACATAACAGAATTGGTGGAATATATTTGAGACTATATGTTATCCCATAAATGTCTGGGGAGACTGTCTTAGAAAACTCCTTTTGTAGAAATTTGAGCTTTATTGTTTTCGTTACCTAAAAAATAAGGCAGAGATGGCATGTATGGAGCAATATGAGAATCCACATAAGTTTCTTAGAGAACCTTTATACAGAACGATCTGAGACATGAAAGAAGGAAAATATTTCTTAAATGCCTTGTAGCCTCTCAAAGAAAAATATAGATGTCTTCGTATCGTTATGTAAGACTCTACTATACGCGAATTTATAGATACCCTAGGACACATGAAATCTGGGCTATAATACAAAGTTTGTCACAACCCAAGACTACCCCTAGTCATAACACGATGCTTTGAACCACAAGTGATCCCAAGCTAACCCAAGAACTGGAATACTGTTGAGCAAATGATTTATAATATATTAAATAACTGGTTCAACTGTGTGGAAATATAATCATGACAAAATTTGGGAAAGTATAATACTGATACAATTTAATATCTGATAAAATTGAAGAGAGAATTGAAATTACTTGACTAACTCTGACTGACATCTATAAAGCCTCTACTATACTATCTATAGATAGCTGGGACATGCCTCCAACTACCACTAATCAATACATATGAATAATAAAATTGAGTACATGAATAACATCTGACTGGAGTCCCTGAAATAGGAGAACTCATCACATGCAGGTCGGAAACTACAACTTTCTGGTCATGATGTGTGGGCTACAACTAGTACCAACATTATGAAATTTTGTATCCAGACAGACGTATATGTGGATCATGAGATATGGACTAACTAAACAACATGAGATAATTGAGAATGAAGGCATGGAAATTGTAATATCTAAGAATACAAGACAAAGCCTAAGCATAATTCTAAAATAATCCATAAACTAAAAGACTAAAATCTGATAATTGAATAACTGAGGGTCTATATTCTTTGGTCAAGCAAACCTAAACTGAAACTATACTGAATTTTGCACTGAGACTATGAGAGATATCATGTAACTGACATAAACCATGTGAACTATCATTGAGTCCAATGTCTGACCCACATTAAGAAAGACTGCTCTATCCTTACCATCAGAATAGAACCTGCATAGTAGTGATAGCTAACTGATGTCCCAAAGGACTAAGGAGTCACCGTATACTAGCAGGTACTCTCATGAGATATGTGTAAACCCTAAAATAGTAGGAAGACATATCAAACCTACACTGGCTATGTGGTTTTATAACTCAGGGATTACTACTAAGGGTCACACCCTATACTGGCAGGAATGTCCCCATCCCAGGGTTCACTCGGTGCTAAATCCTACTCCCAACTGAATGACACTAGAATTCTAACTGGTGCATGCACTATTAATTGATAAGCTCAAGCTATGGTATTTCAAAAATAATACTGCATACAAATTTTGAAGTAATATTAAACACGTAAACTAATATCTTTAACATGAAGTAAAACTAGAGCTTTCGTAATAAAAGTTATAATATGAATATGAGAATAAAATCATGATTCAGACTGACTTGTTACTTTCAAACACAAATATGAAAAACACCTAGGTATCGGGTGTTCTAACCCACCAGCACTGAATGAGTAAAAAACATAATATCAATCTTGAAACACTGTAATAATTGATTATGGTTCAAAGATCCTAACATGGGCATTTCATCAAACATGTGAAAATCGTGAACTTGAACATGGGAATGCTTTAAACATGAGGAAATAGCATGATTACATGACTAAAATCATAAATTGGGGATTTACGTGGAATTCACTTAAAATAGGACATAGGAAAATAAAATTCATAGCATGAGGAATTCAAAATATTGAATCGAATCTCACATGGGCTGAATTGAATTAAAAACCATGAAAACATAAAATTCAATCTTTCTTAAAATATAAAATACCATAATGATATAAAATTCATTCTTTAATTACAGGAAAAGGTTTATTTTGGCTCTATGGGTGAAGGGGGACCTATGGATGAACTCCCGCATACCTTAAACCCTTAAGCTTGAAAGAGAAACACCAATGTTGATGATTTCTTGAAGATTCTTGGATTTGGAAACTTGAATTCTTGGTTTCCTTGGTGAGAAAGTAATATAATTTGATGATATTAGGGGAGAAAAGGGTTTGTTTTTTAGAGGAAATTTGAGAAGATGGGCAAATAATGCCCTAATTGAATCTTTAATTTGTGTTATAACAGATTAGATTGAGGGGAAAATACTTAATTTCCCCTCAGGGAATTAATTCTCAACTGGACTATGATTTACAAGCTCATCACGATGCAGTTTTATACGGTAGCTTACTAGTTCTGATGAAAATGATTATAACTTTTCGCTCGAGTATCGAATTAAGACAAAATTTGTATCATTTGAAAGCTAATTCATTTATCAAAAAATTGGTGGGTCTTGAGATGAAAAATTACTTATATGTCAAAAGTTATACACGTTCAAAGTTGACCATTGTAGAATCGAATACCAAACCTTGGACGAATCAAAGGCTTTTAGCTAAACTTTGTTCTAAGTGATTCCTTTAAACATTATTCACCTCAAAAGCATTTCACACACTGGGATAGTGATCATGATACATGCATTCAATTATAAATTAGGAACTGGATAAAAAGACCTTTACCGTGATGTGATGTACAAGCCAAAGTAAATGTCGCCATGATACGGCCCTATCGCAATGACTTGCTGGATTCGTGATCCAAACTTGGCCCAAACTTTGTCCGAAAAATCCAAAACTCCCCTGAGACATACCTCTTACATCCTTTAATATGAATTAACTCAAAACCTATTGTCTTGGGGTCGAGAACCAAAATAAAAATCCTCAAAGTTTATGGGTCTTAAAAATGACTAACTCCCCAACTCATAGTGAAAATTTCAAGACTTAAGCCCCTTAATCATGCAACTAAGAGCTGAATCAAGCTAGGATTAGTAAGGGGTATTATAGAAATCTAGTGTGACCGCTAAAGAGGTCCTTTGGGAATTTAGCTGACGATGGTTTAGCATCCCATTGGGTGAGTTAGTGGTATGGCACAGTGGGCAGGTACCGCTTTAGTGATTACATCGTCGCTTCAGCACTGACTGCTAAAAGGGCTCAAGTCTAGCTTTAGCATCACCTATTACATATAGAACCCCCACTTTTCTATATTTCTCCCATTTTCAAGAGTATAAAACCCTTAAAAATATGAATACTTAGTAGAATCCTTGGTGGGTAATTTTGGATCAATTGTGAACTTAGATGATACGGTTCTTCTACAAATTCTTGGTAAGTTTTCATTAAATCCTTCAACTTTCCCCAAAATTCCTAGAATGTCTGTGGGTTTATTGTCGCATAATTAGCACCCATTCTTGAGGATAAATGTTCCTTCATCATAGAGGGACACATTGATGGTTTCAAAATTATGATTCTACAAGAGGACCCCGCTTAGGATTTTTACATTATTTGGACCCGAAGCACAATAGTGAAATATGGGTATCTTTTTTTTATTTTGATGTATAAATTGTTTCATAGCATAACATCATATGAAAAATTCTTAAAAAGGGAAATTGTTAGTTTAGTGAATTCTTTGAGCTTTTCTTTGGCATCCAGGTAGGCTAGGTTTATCTTCTTCATAGATTAAGCTTATTCACAGTATAATTATGATTTTGTTCTAGATATGAATGGTATTTAGGTATTGGAGGTATGATTGAAAATATTAGGCTAATTAAGATTGTTTAGGCTATGTTGGAATCGTAAATATTGTGTAACTGACTTAGTTGCTCATGATTTAGATAGAATTTCTATATTAGGGCTAATTATGGGTTATGTAACATCTAGAAGTGAATTTAGATACCTTAGCATAGTTTGGGGTAGAATTTTCCTTGGAATTAATTCGGGGATTAGAAGTCGGTCCCTTTAATCCACCTTAGTCCAAGGTTTGTGTTAGCTCTTGTGAACCTCTATACATATTTTATTGCCATTAAAATACTTATTTTTGACCTTGAGTAGTTTATACACATGATATTTATATTGGTTAGGTATTTAGGAGTTGGTGCTAATATTGTGCAAAACCCGATTGCTATTGATTTTGAGATTCGGTTCAAGTCCGACAATTAATAATGATATTGATGACATGAATTTCAATTCAAGTCCTGAAAAAGATGATAATTATGATGATGCTATTGAGTTCTAGTTCGAGTATGGCATCGAGAGTTTATTTGTTAGATGGCATGGTATGAATGGTGTCATGGTTATGACTTGATATTCGATAAATTTATGAAGCTTTGATAATTTACTTTTCTTTGATTGTACACTCTAGGCTTATGGGGGCCCGTATTGGGTTACTTACTATTTCATACTTACTGGATTATGGGGTCTAGACATGTAGTATTAATTGTGCTTTTCTTCATATTTTGTCTATTTTAGTTATTTACTTACAGTGTCAGAGCATACTTCCAGGTTTACTCTTTTACCTTGACTTAGCTTATTTATCTCGCATATTTATCATATTTATATCATAATTTAGCTCGGTTAGTCAATGATGCCTACTGAGTACCCATGGTTTTGGTACTTATCCTACACTTCTGTGACTTTTTGGTGCAGATTTGAGTACTAGTAGCCTCCACTAAAGTGACAATTATGCAGAGTTAAGTTCGGATATAGGCCAAGTTCTCAAAGTTAGAGTTGCCCCTTTTTCCTTCTATTATCTATTTTTATTGTTTTATTAACCGAGAGGAATTGTATTTTGCTATTTTAATACTTATTTTCCATTGTATTAGCTCTTGTATCGACACTACTAGGTCTTGGGGTGGTTGTTGTAACACCCTGCATTATCGAGCTACACTTTGAATCGTCATTCCTATGTGTGTAAACTTTAATACTATGATTTGTATGTGAATAATTATGTCATGATCTTTATACTAGTGTGTGAAGTGCTTATGAGGTGAAAAATGTTCATGGGAGTCACTTAGAGAAAAGTTAAGCTAAGAGCCTTTGATTCGGCTAAATCCTTGTATTTGATTCTACAAGGATCTACTTTGAACGTGTATAACTTTTATATATATAGAATTTTTTATCTCAAGACCCACCAAATTATAGATAATTGAGTTAGCTTTCCAACGATAGAAATTTTGCCTTAATCCGATACCCAAGCAAAAAGTTATGGCCTTTTTTGTGAGAGAAAGTAAGTGCAGGTGATAAGCCTGGGCTGCGGGGGTTATTCCCCCTGGGATAAAGTGGGCGGCGTAGGGACTACTCCCCCGGACTAAGGGATGTGATGCAGGGTATATTCCTTCACTATTTCATTTTCTTAAAGGTCAAGGGCCACTTTGGTCCTTTCCCTTCAATCCCAAACGTCCAAGGCACGAATTATAACACCCAAAAGGTCATTAATTGCCCATCATCTTCAAAATTTCTCATATACCCCCCCCTTCCCAAGAACGAAAGATTAAACTTTCTCTCTAAGAATTCAAGTACCCAAGCTCCAAATTCAAGTTTTTCTTTAGGAATTCAAGCTTTCAAGTTCAAGAATCTTCACGAAAACATCAAGAATAGGGTTTCTTTCACAAGTTCATAATTAAAGTCCCAAGATTCAAGCTTTCTTCCTCAAGAATTCAAGGTTTCAAGTTCCAATTTCAAGTTTCTTCAAGAATTCATTCAATTAAGGTATGTGGGGTTTTGAACAAGGTTAATATTTTATCCTTATGCCTAAAAGTATGAATTTTAAGTTGAGTTTATATGTTTAGAGTTAGGGTTCATTCCCATATCCTCATGTGTTGAAAACATAGTATTCACATGTGATTTAAGGGACTGAAGATCATAAGAGTTTTACTTATTCATGTTTTAAACTACAAGATTGATATTTGGTTTTGAATTTCATTACTTTGATTAAAGTATGAGTATTATGGGATTTTACATGTTCAACATGAATTTGATTCATGTTTTTCCTTAGTAGTTTAATCTCAATTCATGTCCACATACGATTCCATACAAATTTAGGTTATCTCATGCTTCAAGTTTAAATTTCCCATGGCCTATTTAGGTGAATTTCATGTTATGATATCAAATTATGAACTTAGCCATGTAATCATGTTGTTTATTCATGTTTGACACATTCTCATGTTCAAGTTCATGCTCTTCACTTACTTGTTGAGATGTTTATGTGTTTAATCTTTAAACCATGATTTCCATACAACAGTCTTAAGCGTTAATATCATACTTTATGAATCATTTAGTGCTTGCAGGTTATGAACACCCATAACTAAGTGTTGCTACATGATTTCAAATTTCCAAGTAACAAGTCAGTTAGAACCATGATTTTATCCCAATACTCAGATTATCATTTTATAATGAACCCGCTAGATTTATTTCATGTTAAATACCTTAATTTACAAGTTCATTATTACATAAAATTATGCATGCAGTGTCAGTTTTAAAAACACTATATTTGAGCATATCAGTCTACAGTGCATGCACCAGTTCATGATTTTTGTGTCAGTTCAGTTGGGAGTAGGATTTAGCACCAAATGAACCTAGGGATGGGGGTTCACCCGCCAGTTAGGACTGGGTCCTTAGTAGCAGTCCCTAAGTTCCAAAACTACATAGCCAGAGTAGGATTATTAGATGTTACTAGCCAGTTTAGGACTGATACTTTTTTAGCGGTCACCCTCCAGTTTAGGGTAACTCCCTAGTCCTTTGGTACACCAGACTAGTGGATCCAAATAGCTAATGTTAGTACTCATGGTAAAATACTGACACCCTTCCAACTGGGCTACAGGTTGGACACTGATTACCTTATATTGGGGCATGTTGGTTACATGATACCTCCCATATTCTCGGTATAGTATTTAGTGTATTTTAGCCTAGGTTTGCTTGACCATGTGTACCAATTTTTAGTTATTCAGCTACACAACTTTCATTCTTTCAAATTACAGATTACCTCAAAAATATATTTATGCTTCGTCTTGCATTCTCAAATATTACATGTTCATTTTTTCATGCTCAGTATCCATACATGACCCTCATTTCAGTTCTACAGTCTTTTCAGCTTTACCTGAGATTTTTATTCAGTATTCATGTTTTATCGCTTCCTAGTTTTAGTTCTACTTATTCAACAAAAGTAAAGATTTAAGAAGCTAAGTGTAATGATTCATCAACTTATTAGATTATGTTTATTACACATGTTTTAAGATACTTCAAATTTCAATCTATTTCAGTCTGTTGGTGAGTCTACTAGTACTTAGCATGCATGTTTTTAAGATTATGTACCTATTCAATTTTACGTATTTCTTTCACCCCCACTTACTCAGTATATTCTAGAAGTACTAATCCACATATATGTCTATGTTCTACATTGTCTCATAATGTAGATACTAGTTGTAGCCTACATAAATAGTTGCAGTTTCTAGCCAGTAGGTGATGAGTTCTCCTATTTTTGTGACTCCATTTAATGGTAATTAATTTACTCTATTGTATTTATACATATGTATTTATTAGTGGTAGTTGGAGTCATATCCCATCTATCTATAGTCAGTATAGTAGAGGCATCATGGATGGTTAGTCAGAGTCATGAAATGTAAATTCCAGTTCTCTCTTAAGTTTTATCAAGTTGTAAACTTTATTAGTATTTTATTTATCCAGATTATGTCATGATTATGATTCCACAAAGTAAATTTATCTATTTTCTTTATTCTAAATCAATTGCTTAAGTATTATGCCAGTTCATGGGTTAGCTTAGGATTACTTGTAGTTCTAAGCACCGTGTTACGACTAGGGGGTAGTCTCGGGTCTTGACAGACTTGGTATCAGAGAATAGAGTTCAAGTGTCCTAGGTTTTTGATGAAGTCATGTCTAGTAGAGTCTTGCAGAATGATATAGAGACATATGTACTTTTCTTCGAGAGGCTACATGGCATTTAAGAAATGTTTCCCTTCTTTCATGCCTTAGATCATGAAGTAAAAGTGTTCTTTAAGGAACTTATGCTGATTCTTACATGAATCCATTCGTTCCAACTCTGCTTTATTCTTGAGGCAACAAAAATGGCGTATCTTAAATCCTTATAGATAGAGTTTTCTCAGATAGTCCCCACAAACAATTATGGGATTTTATGATGGCTTGAAAGTATCCCATATGTGCCTTTATGTTCCAAAGTTTAAAAAATTTCATTCATGATTATGTAAATCGTTCATATAGCTGAAGTCAGATGTGCCCTCCAATCCCTTTCAGTATCCTATGATAGCATATGATCTAGGATTAAAGGCGTGAACCCAGAAGTTTAGAAGTAGTAAAGTGGGTTTAGTATTATCTAAATTTAGTAGATTATATATCCATTGGGCTAGTTGTATGAAAGGTGAACTAGTAGGTTTGAAATTGGGTATGCAAGAATTTAAGTATATTAATTTTAAATTTTATGGTGTTGACATAAGGAATGGTTGTGTAATGGTGATTCTCATAGTATGGTGATACCTATGAAAATTCTAAATTGGGAAGTGTTTAAGTTATTATATGATGACTAGTGGTACGATAGAAAGCTAAGAGTTGTATATCAGAAGAAAGAACTAGCAGTGGCTTTTACAATTTTAGGTGTAGTCTTTTCGAGTGAGTTTAGTATATATGTGCATTGTTATATCTCGGACTCTTAAGTAAATGGTTGCAGTTCCGTTTAGAGTTAGTAAAGGGGTCCACAGACATAGAATAGTGGCTTTAACCTAAGTGAAAATTATAAAACAAGTAACCAAGTTAGGCTCTCAGATTTTAGTAGTGATATCAGTGTTTTGTAGAACATCAATAAGGGAGAAAGATGACCAAACCATTCTTATCTCAGTGCAAAGTATTGTACTTCAATTATCAGGACATATACTCATGCCTTACATGTCAACTCCATGATCATAGTTCATGTTCATGCACATCATAGAGAATTATGCGTGCATCTAGTTCTTAGTATAAAGAGTTCCAGTTCACTCAGCAGTACGAATCATATCCCATGAATTTATGAACTCCAAACTCAATTCATGCATCTCATGACTCATGTACTCATGTTTTACAGTATGTTTAGTTCTAGGTACTCATGTTACACTCTTAATGATCAGTGAAATTTAGATTTTTCATTTATGTCCTCAGTTTTAATCTCTTTAATGAATTTATGCTTTTGATACTCTATTCCTCAGGCCTCAATTAAGTAACCAAGTTATGCATAGTATTCTTTCATGTTTCAGGACCTTATGTTCTAACCTTTTAGTGACCTCTCCTTATGTAATGATAGTTGTGATAAGTAATTATTTAGATAGGAGAGAGTAAATGTTTCATGTTGGGAAAATATTATTGCATGCTTGTTGTATCTCAAGTTATAAGTATGGAGAATAATTGAGATAAAAATTTCTTTATATGTCATGGTTAGTTGGGAATTCTATGCATGTCTTCCTAAGGATAGTAAAAGAAAGTCTTTATTAATAGAGGTTTAGAAAATATGAGAAATATGCTTTTATGGGTGTTTGTTTAGAAGTTCATATATGGTTATAATAATATGTTGGAATGTCATGTTCGTATATTGTATATAAGTGGAAGAATGCATTATTCATTAGTAAATTCCTTGTAAGAGGTTGAATGTAGTTGTTGAAGTGGTAATAAGAATTATTCGTGAGATGAGAAGATGTGAAACACGCTTAGGGTATTAAATTCATGGTTTAGACTAGTATTATGGTGTTATATGCAGTACCTTATGATTTTGAGTTAGGATTGAACATGGTGAAAGTGTGTAGTTCAACTCAGACTTTGGCTAGAGTAGTTATATGTACTCATATGAGTATTTAAGGAGTGAGACTAAGTTTTAATTAGGCAGATGCATTGTCTAAGGAATAATAGTTTTATCCTAGCTTATGTTTCGTAGGCCTATCTTTCATATTACAGTGTTATATCTATGTTAGGATTCCTTACTCAGATATCTTATTCAGATCATGCCCACGAATTTTTTTTCTCCCTAATGTTATTAGAACTTCTTGCAACTAGTGTTGAAGAAATACTCTAGTTGAGTATAGGCTTTCAGTATGATTCAGCCCATATAGCCTGCAATTTAATTTAGTAGTCAGGCAAATAAGTTGCTAGGAATTTTTTCACCTTTCCATCTAGTTTGTCTAACCAAAGTTTTATGAATATGGCTATTCCATGAGGTAATTTAGTTCATTCCATTCATCATGTTTCAGATTCAGCCATCTAGTCATGACATAGTTTTCCAAGTATTCTAGCTTAGACAGTGTAATATCCCTTGTACAATCTTGGTTTCATTATATCATGATTAGTTTTTACATGATATCACTTCTTAGTTCTATATGTATGATTGTATCATGAAATTTTCAAGTGAGTTCTAAACTCTCAGCATGAATCAGATCCTTACAGTAAGTAGAGTCAAGTCAGCTCATTCCTAAATGTTTTAAGTTAGGGTTCATTCTCAAATCCTCATTTGTTAAAAACATAGCATTATCATGTGACATAAGGGACTAAAGAGCATAAGAGTTGTACTTATTCATGATTTAAACTACAAGTTTGATATTTGGTTTTGAATTTCATTACTTTGATTAAAGTATGAGTTTTTACTTCATTATGGAATTTCACATGTTCAACATGAATTTGATTCATGTTTTTCCTTAGTATTTTAAACACAATTCATGTCCACGTATGATTCCATGAAAATTTAGGTTATCTCATGCTTCAAGTTTAGATTTACCATTTCCTATTCAAGTGAATTTCATGTTATGATATTGGATTATGAACTTAACAATGTAATCATGTTGTTTATTCATGTTTAACACGCTCTCATGTTCAAGTTCATGCTCTTCACTTTCTTGGTGAGATATTTATGTTTTGGATCTTCAAACCATGATTTCCATACTATAGTCTTAAGCATTAATATCATATTTTATGAATCATTCAGTGTTAGCGGGTTAAAAATACCCGATACCCAAGTGTTTTTACATGATTTCATATTTTCAAGTAACAAGTACGTTAAAACCTTGATTTTATCCCGATACTCAGATTATCATTTTATAACGAACCCACCAGTGTTATTTTATGTTAAAACAGTTTACAAGTTATTTGTTACTTTCGATTATGCAGTCACTATCAATTTTTAGAACACCATGTTTTAGTATATCAGTCTTCAGTGCATGCACCAGTTCTTAATTTCAGTGTCAGTTCAGTAGGGAGTAGGATTTAGCATAAAGTGAACCGAGGGATGGGGGATCACCTTCCAGTTAGGACTGGGTCCTTAGTAGCTGTCCCTAAGTTCCAAAATTACGTAGCCAGTGTAGGAATATGAGATGTTAGATGCTAGTTTAGGTTTAACACTCTCTTAGGGGTTGCTCTCCAGTTTAAGACTGACTCCCTGGTCCTTCGAGACACCAGACTAGTGGATCCACACAACCAGTGTTAGTACTCGTGGTACGGTACTGACACCTTTCAATTACATGATACCTCCCACAGTCTCAGTATAGTATTCAATATATTTTAGCTCAGTTTTTCTTGACCAAGTGTATGGATTTTCAGTTATTCCTTTATATAACTTTCAGTCTTTCGGATTACTGATTACCTCAAAAACATGTTTAGTCTTTGTCTTGCATTCTCAGAGATTACATGTTCATATTTTTATGCTCATTATTCATGCATGACCCTAAGTTTAATTCTATTGTTTATTCAGCTTTATATGAGATTTTCATTAAGTATTCACGTTTTACCATTTCCCAGTTTCAGTTCTACTTATTCTACAAAAGTAAAGATTTAAGAAACTAAGTGTTGTGATTAATAAACTTATCAGATTATGTTTGTTACAAATGTTTTAAGATACTTCACTTTTAGTCTATTTCAGTCTATTGGGGAGTCTACTAGCACTCAACTTGCCTGTTTTTAAGATTATATACCTATTCAGTTTTTACATATTCTGTTCACCCCTACTTACTCAGTACGTTCCAAAAGTACTAAACCACATATATGTCTATGTTCTACTTGTCTTATAATGTAGGTACCAGTTGTAACCTACCCATCATGATTAAACAGTTACAGTTTCCAGCCAGCAAGTAATGAATTCTCCTATTTTGAGAACTCCAGTCAATGGTAATCATGTACTATATTGTATTTATTCATATGTATTAATTAGTTGTAGTTAGAGGCATGTCCCAGCTATCTATAGTCAGTATAGCAGAAGCTTCATAGATGGTCAGTCAAAGTCATGAAATGTAAATTCTAGTTTTTCCTTCAGTTTTATAAGGTTGTAAACTTTATCGGTGTTTTATTTATCCATATTATGTCATGATTATGTTTCCTCACAAAAAATATAGATATTTTATTTATTCTAAATTAGTTGGTCAAGTATCATGCTAGTTCATGGGTTAGCTTGGGATCACTTGTGGTTTTAAGCACCGTATTACGACTAGGGGTTGTCTCGAGTCGTAAAAAACTTGGTAAAAAGCACAGATTTCAAGTGTGCTAAGGTGTCTATAAAGTCATGTCTAGTAGAGTTGCAGAATGGCACAAAAATATTTATACTTTTCTTCAAGAGGCTATAGGGCATCTAAGAAATGTTTCCCTTCTTTCATGTCTTAGATCATGAAGTAGATATGTTTTATATGGGACTAGTGTAGATTATTACGTGAATCCATTCGTGCCAACTCTTCCTTATTCTTGAGGCAATAGAAATAGCCCAGCTTAAATCCTTACCGACAGAGTTTTCTCAGACAGTTATGGGATGTATACAGGCTCAAAAGTATCCCATTAGTGACTTTATGTTCCAAAGTTGGAAATATTTTATTCATAATTATGTAAATCGTGCATGGATCTGAAGTCAGATGTGCCCTCAAATCCCTTCTCAGTATTCTAAGACAGCATATGATCTAGGATTAGAAGCATGAACCCCGAAGTTTAGTAGTAGCAAAGTGGTGTTAGTGTTATCTGAATTTAGTAGATTATGTATCCATGGGGCTAGTTGTTTGAAAGGTGAATCAGTAGGCTTGAAATAGTGTATGTAAGAATTTAAGTATGTTGATTTGAAATTATATGTTGTTTATATTTGGCATGTTGGTGCAATGGTAATTCTTATGGAATGGTGATACTCATGAAGATTCTAAGTTGGTCAGTTCTTAAGTTATTATATGATGACTAGTGGTACTATAGAAAGCTATGAGTTGTATCTTAGTAGAAAGTACTAGCGGTGGCTTTTACACTTTCAAATGTAGTTTTTTAGGGTGAGTTTAGTATATACGTATTGTTATATCTCGGACCTAAGAGTAAAATGGTTGCAATTCAATTTAGAGTTTGTAAAGGGGTCCACAAATTTAGAATGATATCTTTAAGCTAAGGTGAATATGATAGAACAAGTAACCAAGTTAGGCTCTCAGATCTAGTAGTATGTCAGTGTATTGTAGAACATTAGTAGGGGAGGAAGATGCCCGACACATTCTTATCTAAGTGTAAGGTCTTGTACTTCAGTTATCATGATATTTACTCATGCCTTACATATCATCTCCATGATCATAGTTTATGTCCATGCACATCATAGAGAATCATGTGCACTTCTAGTACCTAGTAAAAGGAGTTCCAGTTCACTCAGCAGTATGAATCATATTTCATGAATTTAAAAACTCCAAACTTAGTTCATGTAGCTCATGAATCATGTACTCATGTTTTACAGTATGTTCATTTGAGGTACTTATGTTACACTCTTAATGATCAGTGTTTTCTGATTATGTCATGTATGTCCTTATTTTTAATCTCTTTAATGAATTCATACTTTTGATACTCTATTCCTCAGTCCTCAGTTTAGTGTCCAAGTTTTGCATAGTATTGTTTCATGTTTCAGGTCCTCATGTTCTAAACTTTCAGTGACCTCTCCTTATGTAATGATAGTGGTGATGAGTAATTTCTTAGATGGGAGAGAGTAAATGTCTCATCTTGGGAAAAGATTGTGGCATGTTTGTTGTATCTTAGGTTGTAAGTGTAAAGTATGATTGAGGTAGAATTTTTGTTATATGTCATGGTTAGATGGGAATTCTCTGTGTGTCTTCCTAAGGATAGTGCATGAAAGCTATTATAGATAGAGGCTTAAAGAATGTAACAAAGATTCTTTTATAGGTGCTTGTTTAGAATTTCATATGTTGTTATAATGATTAGTTGAAATATCATGTTGGTATATTGTATATAAGCAAAAAAATGTATTTTACATTAGTAAATTCCTAGTAAGAGGTTAAATATAGTTATTGAAGTGGTGATAAGAATTATTCAGGAGATGAGAAGATGTGAGACATGCTTGGGGTATTGAATTCATGGTTCAGACTAGTATTATGGTGTTATGTGCAGTACCTTGTGATTTCAAGTTAGGGTTGAACATGGTAAGAGTGTGTAGTTCAACTCAAACTTTGGCTAGAGTAGTTATATGTATCCATGCGAGAATTTAAGGAGTGAGACTAAGTTTTAATTGGGTGGATGCATTGTCTAAGGGATAGCAGTTCTATCCTAACTTATGTTTCATAGTCCTATGTTCTATGTTACAAAGTTATAGCTATGTTAAGATTCCTTACTCAGAGATCTTATTCAGATCATGCCCAAGAATTCTTTTCTCCCTAATGTTATTAGAACTTCTTGCAAATATTGTTGAAGAAATAATCCATTTCAGTATAAGTTTTTAGTATGATTCAGCCCATATAGCCAGCAATTCAATTTAGCATAAAGACAGAAAAGTTCCTATGATTTTTTTTCATCTTTCCATCTAATCTTAATATCCGAAGTTTCATGAATATGGCTATTACATGAGGTAATTTTGTTCATCCATGCATCATGTTTCAGATTCAGTCATCTAGTCATGACTCTGTTCATAAGTTTTCAACGCATGATCTTAGATTTCCAAGTATTCTAGCTCAAATGGTGTAATATCCCTTGTACAATCTTGGTCTCGTTATCTCATGATTCCTGATTACATGTTATGAATTTGCAGTTCTATATGTATGATTGTATCATGAACATTTTAAGTAAGTTCTAAACTCTCAGCATAAATCATCTCATTTCAGTCAGTAGGGTTAAGTCAGCTTAGAAATCAGTTTTATGATAAAGTTTAAACATTTCAGCTCCACTATATCCTTCATTACCGGACATGTCATGTGTACATCATTCCACACTCATAACACTTTAACAAGTTTCTATCCATCATTTGAGGATGAATAATTCCAAGGGGGGGAAAATGTAACACCCTGCATTTTTGGGCTAGACATTGAACCGTCGTTCCTGCGTGTGTAAAATTTAATCCCATTATTTTTATGTGAATACATATATCATGATGTTTATCCTTGTGTTTGAAGTTATTATGAGGTGAAAAACGTTCATGGGAATCACTTAGAGCAAAGTTGAGCTAAGTGTCTTTGATTCGGCCAAATCCTTGTATTCGATTATACAAGGATCTACTTTGAATATGAATAACTTTTTATATATATGGAATTTTTAATCTCAAGACCAATAAAATGATAGATGATTGAGTTACATTTCCAACAATACCAATTTCGACTTAATCTGATAACCGAGCAAAAAGTTATGGGCTTTTTTGTGAGAGATAGTAAGGGCAGGCGATAATCCCGCGCCACAAGTGCTTCCTTAAATGATACACAAGTACATAGGTAGTAAAATATAATCCGTCTAAGAAAATGAAAGACTAGATATGGATAATAGAAGGAAAAAAAGGAAACTCTGACAGCAAGAGCTCACCCAAGCTCAGAAATCAACCAAGCACGAGCATCACGTCTGCGGCAGATACTAGTACTCAAATCTACACCAAAAGGGTACAGAAGTGTATTATGAGTACCAAAATCATGGGTACTCAGTAGTCATCGGGCATACTAAGCTAAATCATGAAATAAATACAATAAGATACAAGACAAAATAAGCCAAGTCAAAGTAAAAGGGCGAACCTAGAAATAAGCTCCAACACTATTGTACTTAAATAACTAAATAAATCCAGAAAAGTAGAGTAAGGATCAGACAATTATAAATACTATATTGTCCCCCATAAGTAAATAAGCACGGAAAAGAAAATAAGACAATGCAAGCCCCCATAATCTTGGAGGATACAATCAAGTAAAATAAGTAATCGGAGATTCATAACTTTACCAAATATCAGTTACAACCATCACCATCCATACCATTTCACATCATGCCCAACACTCAATGCCGAATTATAAACTAGAACTCATATCATCCTAATTAATACATCCTTATATAGAATTTCTTAAAGAAAATATGCAAGAATTATTTAGACTAAAACAAACAACTAGAAAATATTATGAAAAAGCATGACAGATGATATTAAAATACTTGTTTTATATATACTTAGAAATATAGAAATTATAGACATAAAGAAAATAATATGGGAAAAATTACAAGATTATGAAGAGGAAGAATTATTAAACAGTATAGAAAACTTACTCATATATTATGAACATCAATATTACTTAGATTCAGATGGATATTATTCAGAATAAATAAATGTTAGAATATATAAAAAAATTAGAGAAAGGCAAAATTGGATATATGAAGAAGTTAATTACAGAAATCAACTTGAAATAGAAAAAAGACAACTAGAAGAAAAATTATTTAAAATAAAATTAACCTTAGAAAAAGAAGATACATGTAATAATTTATTTAATACATACGAAAAATTATTTAATACAGATGGAAAATTAACCTTAGAAAAAGAAGATATAGGTAATAATATATTTGTATACATACGATATACAAAGACCAAAGAATATCATCATTAGTTGTCGGACTAAAATCAGAACTTGTATTATTAGTATCATTATTAATCATCGGACCTGAATCGAAACTCATGTAAATAGAACATATCAATAAACTCTATCTATAAACCACATCAATAAACCATCAAATTTTACTCGGAATTAGCACCAACTCCCAAATATCAAACTAACATAATCATTAAGTACTTAATCTCCTCAAAGTCCCCAAAAAATCATTAAAGAGGGTAAAACATGCATAAATATGTCTAAAAAATCTAACACTAGTCTTGGACAAAGTTAGGCCGAAAGGGCTCATTTCTAATTCCTAAAATCCATTTTTAGACAAATTATATACCGGACTAGGCTAAGGTATCTAAAACTTTTAATTTTTCCTAAAATATGAGTAACTAATTCAACGTCAACCTAAAATGTGAGAAAATAGGTGAATTCCACCTCAATTATGGTTCAAAGATAGCCTACACCGTCAAAATAAGACTAATCATGCATATTATGCTTTCAATACCTAAATCTCATCCTTTATCTAGCATAACATTATAAATATACTACAAATTATATCAATATATAGAAAAGGTAAATATAGCCTACTTGGACACCAAACTAAATCCTGAAGAATTTGCTAAACTGCCATTTTCCCCTATCGAGAAGCTTCCAAAAGTTGCCACAATACAAAACCACAATTTACTCATCAAAACAAGAACAATGATACCTATATTTCACTATTGTTCTTTGTGTCCAAAATTACATAATATCCCATATTGGGGCTCATTTATGAAATCACACTTTCAAAACTAACACAACGTCCTTCTATACTCAAGGAATATCTACCCTAAAAAATGGGTGAATTTTGACCTCTAATGGTGCAACAATCACGCCACCAAGATTTTATGTATTTTAGAAAATGATGGAGAGAAAATTAAAGGAATTGTTGAATCTTACCACAAATTCATAGAAGAAATGCAAAAATTAAATTCACCATAAGCTCCAAAATCACCCACAAATGATTCTCTCAAGTTTTCCAATTTTTAAGGTTAAATATGCTTGAGAATGTATGAAAAATGGAGAAATATCGGGCTAAGTAGAGTGTCTATATCCTTCTCAATTGATCGTGTACTACTTAAGCACACACTGGTCCACTTAAGCAGTCATCGCTTAAGAGACCTAGTGTCATTTTAGCGACACTTAGTGTCTACACGGGTACTGCCTAAGCAGACTCTTTGTCGCTTAAGAGGCCATCACTTAAGGGGTAGGGTTTTCACTAATATGGAACTTAACTAGGTCTAACCTATCGCTTAAGTGATGCGTCATCCGCAATAGGAACACTATCACATAAATATCCCAAAAGAGGGCTTAAGCAGTGCACCAGTACAAGCTGAGACTTGAAAATTTTCCAAGTCACCGCCAACCCCTAGGGATTCATTTGAAATCCCATATACGCAAATGAAATATGTCACCATTTCAAATTGATGATCCAGACTCAATGGTAAAGTCTAAATTTCCATCCGAGGTCATTTTAATGAAAAGTGGGTCATACACTCATGTGCCTTTTTTTAACTTTTGGCCAATAGCTCGAGATGAGTCTGGAAGCGTCGGTACTTTAACCAAGGATCAACTTAGCCTAAAATGAATGTTCTAGAGATACTGGAGTTGTCAAAATAAACATACATGGTTGTTTGACGAAGGATTATGCCCGGTATCCAATTTGAACCAACAAAGACTTTAAAATAGAAAATTGTCTCTAAAAAATAAACACACTACACGGTAATCAAACTGTCAGTTCCAGCAAGCCATAAATGACTTGGGGCATCTCTAGGAAAGTTCTAAATGGAAAAAATAAATTGTAATATAGAAAATAACATGGAGGGTCTTTACAATATCCACTACTAAAAGAACTTTCATTTGTAAAAGTAAAGGATTAGGATGTACTTAAAGCCTTGAATAGGAGAGGATACTGGGTCTAAATCTCACTCTTGATTTCCTAAGTAGACTCCTCTACTGGGCAGTGCCTGTATTGAACCTTATCCACTGGAATCTCTCTAGTGTGCAATATTTGACATCACTAGCCAATATGAGCGTCGATTCCTCCACAATAATCAACCGCTTATCCAA
Source organism: Capsicum pubescens (assembly GCA_030864215.1). NCBI lineage: Eukaryota > Viridiplantae > Streptophyta > Magnoliopsida > Solanales > Solanaceae > Capsicum > Capsicum pubescens. The sequence continues at coordinate 117,983,638 of CM061546.1, forward strand.
CTGGACTGAGTCCCATCTAAGCACATGATATGAATTAGGAATATATCACCGCATCATAGAAGCATGGAAAACCAAAATGGACAGTAGCAAAATCTTGGGGTAAGGCTAACTTATAAGCCACCTCACCAACTGTGCGAAGAATTTAAAAGGGTCCAATATATTTGGGGCTGAGCTTACTTTTCCTCATGAACCTCATCACGCCCTTTATGGGTGATACTAAAAGAAAAATTAGGTCACTAACTCCTTGGTCCATTAGAAAAGAACCTATTTTTGAGTTAATTTGGTCATCAGTGCGGTAATGGTATAAAAACTCTCAACGAACTGCCTATAGTAACTATCCAAACTAATAAAGTTATGCACCTCAATTAGTGATATAGGTTTGGACCAATCACGAATAGCCTTAATATTTGTTGGATCTAATATAATCCCATCCTTAGATACCACATGCCCAAGAAATGACACTAACTCAAGCCAAAACTCACACTCGAAGAATTTAGAAAAAAACATATGATCTCTCAAAGATTGAAGCACAATTCTCAAATGTTGCATATGCACTCCTCCACTCCTTTAATACACAGGGATGTCATCAATGAAAATTATCACAAAAAAATCTAAATAAGGTCTGAACACATAATTCATCCTATCTTTAAAGTAGTTGGGGTGTTGGTCAACCCAAAAAGTACCACTAGGAACTTATATGACCACACTAGATCTTAAATGGTGTCTTTGGGATTTCTGAATACTCAACTGATGGTAATCTGACCTTAAATAAATCTTAGAGAACACCGCTACTCCCTGAAGATGGTCAAACAATTCATTAATGTGAGGAATATGATACCAGTTCTTCACTGTTACCTTATTAAGCTGCCTATAATCAACACACATATGCATTAAACCATATTTCTTCCTCACAAACAACATAAGAGATCTCTAATGAGACACACTCAATCTAATAAAACCCTAACCAATAAGATCATGAAGTTCAGAATTGAGCTCATTAAACTTGGAGGATCCATACTATAAAGTACCATGGAAATTGATTGGGTGCCTAGCTCAAGATCGACAACAAACTCTATAACATGTTCAAAAGTAAAATCAGGTAGATTGGTCAGGAAAACATCAGAAAACACAGTCAAGTGAAGGACTCTCCACACTAACATCACGGATATAAGTAAGATAAGACTCGCAACCCCTCAAAATAAGTATTCTATCCTAAATATAAGAAATAATCTCCATCAGCTCGCCGCTAATAGCCCTCTTTTACAAAAGAAAGGGTACGCCAGGTATGGGTAAGGTAACGGTCTTAGAAAAATAATCCAAGATAGCATGATTGTGAGATAACCATTCCATGCCTAGAATAACATCAAAATGCACCACATCAAACATAATAAGATCAGCCTAACTATAAAACTCTCAAATAGTCACAACATATGATCTATAAACCTGATCCACGTCTAAAGAATCACCCACAAGAGTAGATACACTTAATGGAATAGATAATGAATTCTAAGATAACTCTAACCATAGGACATAATAAGTAAACAAATAAGAATAAGTGGATCATGGATGAATTAAAGAAAGAGCTGACTGACGGCATACTAAGATTACTCATGTTTTAATAGAATTTGAAGATACATCCTCACTTCTAGAAGGAATAGTATATAACTGACCACACCCGCCACCAGGTTAGGCTCAAACTATTCTTCTGTCCTACTTGATTAAGAACCTCCATGAGCACCCTAGGGACCATCCCTATGACCATGTATACCACCTCTAGTTGGGCGAAACTACCCGAATAGATGGAGTACTCTAAACTAAAGAAACCATCGCTTACGGCTGGGGTACTCTCTTGAGAAATTACCAATAGCTATAATAACATGACCCACGCACTACATTGAAAATAATAGATTCGGCTGACCTTAAATAACCACCATAAGTAAAATAACTAGAACACCAACCCTTTGATAACTAACCACTACCTAATCCATGATGATCACTGAAACAAAACTGGTCTCTATCGATAATCTGAAGTGCAGCCAAAATGGCCCTACTAAAGTATACCTGATGTTGATACGATTGAAATGGTGGGTACATACACTGAGAACCAAAATCTCTAAACTATGAGCCATAGGACTCCCACTGAAACTACTCTGATAAAGAAGCCTCTTATCCTTGCCCTCTTTGGCCTCGTGATGCATCTACTCTATAACCTGAGCATGATTAAAAACCTCAGCAAAAGACCTACCTGCAATAACTAAACTCTATATAGACACACAAGGAAGACTCAATCCTTGAAAAAAAAAATGAACACTCTTATACTTAGTTATCAGAATAGAAGTAGCATGCCTAGCTAACTCATAAAATAGAGCCTCATACTCCACAATATTTATGGATCCCTACTCCTACCTCGAGAACTGATCTTTAAAATTATCCCTGAGGCTGAAAGGCATATACTTCTCCCAAAAGATATCAGAGAACTGAGTTCATATTAATGGGAGAGATCCAGCAATCCTAGAATTAAGATAACCTCTCCACCAATGTCTATCAACAACCTCCAACTAAAAATTAGTGTAATCCACACTTCGAGTCTCAATTAGGCCAAAATTATAGATCCTATACTCATAATTAATCATGAAATTACATGCAACCTCGCTTAGTGAACCAAAAAACCTAGGTGGAGATAATATCAAGAGTCTACCCAAATCTTCTTCTTATTCTACTTAGACATAGCAGTGTGGGAAATTATTGGCTGAGTAACTACAATTTGGGCAATCATTGATATATGAGGGACCTAACCCTGAGAGTTGTAGATATAGGCAATACCCCTGCCTCAGTACTATTCTAGTCTGTAGATTGTGCACTATCAGACAATCCACCACAAACCAATACCAAGAGCGGAACCAAATCATCCTTAAGCACTAAAGAAGAAATAAACCCCGATAGAAATTTAGTTGGTCCTTGGCCCACCACTGGTTATGGTAGAAATATCTTTGTCTCGAGAGTAGGAATACGGTTTTGTGAAGGCTCCCTATCCTGGACCTAGCTAGGGACATATCCATAGGTTGCACATAACCACTAGGGTATCCACATACAATGATAAGATCCTTAGGCTCGGTCTTAGGACCCTCGTGTAGAATGTGTCCTAGCTATTTATGAAATAGTGAAACTAAAAGAATGCTTTAGAAACTTATACTCTTAGAATAAAATGAGTGAAAGAAGAGAAAAACTCCTAAAAATGTCCTATAGCCTCCCAATGATTAGAAATGGACATCATCATTCCGATCTATAGGACTCTACTAAACAATTGTTCATGTACCAATAATATCAGTGAACCTAGGCTCTAACACAAATTTGTCACGACCTAATTTATGAGTCAGGATGACACCTACATTCTCCTGCCAATAAGTAAGACCAAAATAGGTTAGAGCTACACGCAGTGCACTTACTTTATGGAAAATGGCATAAATGCCAGGAATAAACATTTAAAAAGTTAAAATACAAATAAATAGTCATAATAGTCTAATAGATAGATAAAATATCAACAATCATCCCACGACTTAGTAATGTTATCATAAGAGCCACTACAAGTGATACATAAGTACTGAGGTGGTCGAATACAATCCATCTCGAAAAATAAAAGACTATATATGATAATGGAAGTAAAAAGGACAACTCCTACTCTAAGAGCTCATCCAATCTCCAAAATTAACCCAGCACAACCATCACATTAACGGTGGCTACTAGTACTTAAATCTAAACTAAAAAGGTAAAAAAGTGTAGTATGAATACCAAAACCATGAATACTAAGTAGGCATAATTGCTCGACTGATCTAAATTGATGTACCATAGTTTCATGAGACTTTTGATGATTAAAATAAAAAAATATGGAAGTACTAAGGTTTATTTTGGTAGATATGATGAGGTTTTTAGTCTATTTTTTCAGGAAACTAGGTTTCGATGCTAAAAAAAAAGAGTTGAATGATGCAGAAAACCTTACTTATGAGGCCACCTACATGGCAAAAACGCCACTTATGCCACCGAAAGTAGCCTCACAGGTTTTAGAGTTTGCCAACTCAGAGAACCTGTAACTGAAGTGTTGATCTTAATAGGTATATGGGGTAACTTATGACAATCCACTTATGGGGCATAAGTGCCACTTACAACCTGTAAGTGGGTCCAGTTCATAATTGGCCACTGAACTAGTTTTCCCTACTTTTTTAGTTTAGATTCTTAGGGTTTTTATGTAATCTATAACTACTCTTTTGATGTTTTTTGGTCAATTTATGCACTTATTATATTCACAAACCTATATTTGATTGTAAGATTAACTTTTGATCTTGGAAACCTCTTGTTCTTGAATATTTGGTTGATTAATAATTTGCGACTTTGGGTTTTCTTCTTCAATTGTTGTGAGATTATTTCTATGATTTCTTCTATGAATTCCACAGAGTTTCTTCCTATTATGAGCGATTCAACCTCTTATCTAGAGTTATGGGAACCCTGGTGGAATAATGAAGTAGGGGAAGTGTCAGGTTCTTCTAGATCATTATTTATGCATGTATTGTGTTCTTCTTCGGATTGCTTGCTTACTTAATTAGTACAGAAGTTAAGGACTTACTGATATTTGTGATCATCTTCACAAGAGAGGTCAAGATTGGGAAATATCAAAGGTAAATAATAGAAATATAACATCCTATCAAGAGCCACTAAATCAAAACAGTTTTAAGTACTATCATAGTCAAATATACATCAGCCTCTAAATATTAAAAGACCTAGAAAAAATATAAGGAGAAAAGGTCAACACTGATTCTGAGAGCTCACCCTATCTCTAAACTTTAATACGGTTGGCCGCGGCATCAACGACGGACATTATTATTTGAATTTTCACCAAAAAGGTACATAAGTATAGTGAGTATCAATAATGCAAGAAAAATAAGCTAATTCAAGGTAAGATGGCAAACTTTAAATAACACTCCAACCACTATAATTAAATAATGGAACAACAATAATGTGAAAAAAATCATACCTCTTACAACAAAATTATCCCCATAAGTTAGTAAGTATGGGAACGTAAATAACCCAATGCGGGCCCCATAAGATCGAACTGTACAATAAAAAAGAAGACGTAATTGGAATTAGACTAAGTATCCCTATCTCAAAATCATAATTGTGAATCCTTCCATACCATAAAAATATCATAAATAACCTCCTAATGTAGAACTTGAACTAGAACTCATATTATCCTATTCTTGACTTGAACCAGAAGTCAATATCAACATTTGTCAGACTTAAACAGAAACTCAATATCATAATTTATCAAAATTGAACTGAAACTAATATCATCACCCAAGTATTTATATAGTTTAAGGCATCATATATCTAACCTCCTCAAGATATAGAATATACTTTTAAAAGATGTAACATGCCTATATAGTCTAGAAAGAGATAATAATAGTCTTCCCCTAAGGTGGGCTGGAAGGCCCACTTTTAACCCCTGAAACCCATTCTGAGGAAAATTTTGTCCCAAACTAGGATAAGGTGCCTAAATTAACTTCTAGATACTAAATAAACCACATTTTAGTCTTAAGATATCAATTCCACCCAAAGAATGAGTATCTATGTCAATTATGCCTAAATTACGGTTCATTAATTGGCTAGAAAATACAAATTACACAAAATATACTCCCAAGACATTATTCCCAGGCCGTATCTAGCACATTATCATAAATATACTACAAATTAGCCCAATCTATGAGAAAGGTTAACCTAGCCTACCTGGATGCCAAAGAAAGCCCGGTGAAATTTGCTAAATCATCGATTTCCCCATCCAAGAAGCTTCTCCACATTTCCATGCCATCAAAATAATAATATACTCATTAATACGAAAACATGTTACATTTTTATTTATCAGGTCCAAAATTATGTAGAAATCCCATGTGGGCCCTCTTGTGGAATTGCACTTTCAAAATCGTCAACACGTCCCTCTATGCTCAAAGAACATTTACCCTTAAAAACGGGTAAATTTAGAGCTCAAGTGGTGGTAAAATCAACCCACTATAATCTACAAATTTTGGAAAGAAATAGAGAAAATAAGCTTGAAATCAACCAAAACTAACCAAGAATTCAGGGAAGAAATGAGTAATCCGAGTTAATACACACCCCAAAATGGCCTACTAAACATTTTCTCCATTTTCCACACTCTTATAACTCTAAGCTCTTTAACTTATGGAAAAAATGGGCAGCAAATCGAGCAAAGAGGGCATTTAATGCCCTCCTGTACTGCTTATGCCATCACTAGATTTCTTAAGCGGTCACTACTTAAGCAGCCAAGTACCACTTAAGCTATACCTGCCCTAGTTTGTACACATCGCTTAAGCGGCCCAGGGATGCTTAAGCGGAATTCACTTAAGTGGCCTAAAAACTAGAAGTCGGGTCATTTAAGCAATCGGTAGTCATCTTAAGTGACTCAAGTGGTGCTTAAACAGATGCACCAGCTGTGTGGTGTACCTGCTAGTTACTTGGAATAATTGAAAGTCTCCACCGACCCCTTGGGATTCATCCGAAATCAAGAAAATGCATATAAACTATTCTACCCTATCAAATTCAATGTCTTGGTCACAATGGCATAATCAAAATTTCTATCCAAGGTCATTTCAATAAAAAATAGGGCCCACACCTATGGGCCATTTTTGTTAGTTTTTTATCAATAGCCCGAAATAAGCTTGGCAGCCTCGGGCTCAAACCAAAGGTACCCCTAGCCTAAAATCAGCATTGTAGAGATGTTAGAACTATTAGAATTGGCATACGAGGTTTTTTGACTGATGGTTTTTCCTGATAGCCAATTCTTACCAATGAAGACTTTAAAATAAGGAGTTGGCTCTAAAAATGAAAAAACTTCCTTATAACTGAATTGTCAGTTTTAACAAGTCATAAATGACTTGGAGCAAGTAGAAGAAGCTCTAAATAGTAAAAATGAGCAGGGATGCAAAAACTAATCTAGGGGATCATTAAATATCCACTAGTAAAAGAAATTTTGTATCCAAAGTAAAGGGTTAGGATGTACCTGAATCCTTAAACATGTTAGGATAATAGGAAACATATTGCTCTAAATCTCTCTAGTAGCCTCCTCTGTTGGGCGGTGTTTCAATTGAACCTTAACTATTGGAATCTCTCTATAGCACTACCATCTAACATCCCTGGCTAATATGAACATTAGATCCTCCACGAAAGTCAATCCCTTATCCAACTAAATCAAGTCCTACCAAAGCACATGAGACTCATCGAAAATGTACCGCCTCAACATAGAAAAATGGAAAACTTGATGAATGACACCATAATATTGGGGTAAGGCTAGCTCTTATGCCATCTCTAAAACATTGTGAAGGATCTCAAAAGGTCCGATATATCTAGGGCTGAGCTTTCCCTTCCTCCCGAATATTATCAAACCCTTTATGGGTGATACCTTAAAGGAATACCTGGTCACCAACTCCAAATCTTAAATCACAAAGTCAACAATCCGCACAAGCCTTCTTCCTACACTCAGATACCTTTAGCCAATCATGAATTACCCTGAATCTATCCAACAACTCTTGAAGAAAGTCAGTATTATAGGGTCTAATCTATGAGGTATCGAACCAACCAAATGGAGAGCAACAATGCTACCATATAAAGGCTCAAATGTTGCCATCTTGATAATCAAATACTAGTTATTGTTATATGCAAACTCTGCCAAAGATAAATGTTGCTCCAAATAGCCTCCACAATTCATAACAATAGCTCGGAGCATATCTTCATGAATCTAAATAGTTCGCACAGACTGGCCATCAGTATGGGGTGAAAGACAGTGCTAAGATCTACCTAAGTACCTAACTCCTCCTGAAAAGCTCTCCAAAAGGTAGAATTGAACCCTGAGCCCCGACCTGATATAATAAAAATGAAAACTGAACCCTGATCTGACTAGTTAGGGTAGAGGAATGTCTAGCTTGGGAGCAAAAATATGGTCTGGTGATGGCCCTTCATCCTGGTCTTTAGTCGGTACTGCATCTTTCAGCTTTTTTTAACATCTAGGTAATTAAAAAACTGTAGTAGGATCCCTATTTGCGGACTTTGGGTCTTCATCTCATGTAGCAATAGGACGCATCCTAGCCATCTATTAAAGAGTGAAATCTAAAGAATCTTAAGAAACCAACTCAGAATCTTGGCACAAAATGAGTGAAAGATGTAAAGATCTCCTAAGAATGTCCTATAGCTTCCTGAAGATAAGAAAAGTATGTCATCGTTTCGATCTATGGGACTCTACTAGACACTTGCTCTTGTACTAAAAATACTAATGAACCTAGCTCTCTGATACCAAATTGTCACGACCTAATTTATAAGTCATGATGGTGCTTACTTTCTCTCACCAGTGCATAATATCCCTAAGCTATAAGCAATGGGCTAATATGTTGGAAAATGGCAAAAAAGCTTGAAATATATAAGAAAAGGCTTACAAATAGCAAATCAAATAATAATAATAAAAAGACAGAAGGTAAACAATAGAAATATTAACATCCCATGACCTAGCCATGTCGGTACCAGAGTCACTAAACTAAAAGTATATGAGTACTAACATAGTAAAATGTACATTAGTTTCAAAATATGAAAAACCAAGAAAATATAGAAGAAGAAGAGGAAAAGATCAACTCATGCTCCAAAAGTTCACCCTGTCATCAAACTCTAATCAGCACAATCAAGGCATTAATGGTGGCCACTAATACTCAGATCTACATAAAAAAGGTACAAAAGTATAGTATGAGTACCAAAGCCACGGGTACTCGGTAGGCATCATCGATTGACTGAGCTAAATTATAATATAAGTATAAAAATAATGCAAAATAAATAAACTAAGTCGAGCTAATAATGGAGACCTGGAATAATGCTTCACACATTGTAATTAAATCTCCAGAACAACAATAATATGAAAGAAAACATAACTATTACAATAAAACTTTCCCCCATAAGCCAGTAAGTACAATAAAGTAAACAACCCAATACATGACCCATAATATCGGAGGGTACAATCAAAGAGAAGAAATAACCAAAATTATACTAAATGAATGCATCTCAAAACCATAATCATGATTCCACACCATAAACATATCATAAATAACCTCTCAATGTCAGAATTTAACCAGAACTCATCATTATTTTCCAGACTTGACCTTAAACCCAATATCATCATCAGCTAAACTTGAACCAAAATACAATATCATAATTTGTTGGACTCCAATCAAAACTAATATCATCACCCAAGTATTTATATAGATTAAAGCATCATATATATACACTTCTCACACTCTAGATTATACATTTAGAAGATGTAACACACATATATTCTACAAAGATCTAATAATAGTCTTGGCCTAAGGTCAGTCACAAGGGCCTACTTCTAATCCTTAAAGTCCATTCTACGATAAATTCTACCTCATACTAGGACAAGTTATCTATATTCACTACTAGATATTAAATAAACCACAATTAGTCCTAAGATAGTATTCTTCCCTAAAAATGAGTAACTAAGTCAATTATGCCTAAATTACGGTTCTTTAATTAACTAGAAGATCAAAATTACACTAAACATACTTCCAAGACCTAATTTCCAACCCATGTCAAGATCATTGTCATAAATATACTAAATATTAGCCTAATCTATGTGAAAGGTAAACCTAGCATACTTGGACATCGAAGAAAACTTGATAAAATAGATTAAATTATTAATTTTCCCTTTTGAGAAGCTTTCGTATATTTCCACACAATCAAAATGATAATCTACTGATAAATACAAGAATAATGATACCCATATTTTATTTTTATGCTTCAGGTCCAAAATTACATAAAAATCCCATGTGGGACACACTTACGGAATCGCATTTTTGAAACTATCACTACATCCGTCTATGCTCAAGGAACAATTTCCCTCAAAAATAGGTAAATTTCAAGTTCAAATCAACCTACCAATAATATAGGGATTTTAATAAGAAATAGATAAATTAATCATGAAATCAATGGAAACTTACCAAGAATTCGAGGAAAAAACAAGTAATCCAAGTGCATAAACACTCAAAAATAACCTACTAAAGGTTTCCCTAATTTTCTACACACTTTAGGGCTCCAAGATTTTGAACTTGAAGAAGAAAATAGGGAGAAAATTGGGCTAAGGGGGAATTTAGTGCCACTTAGGTGCCTCTTAAGAGACATTAGGCCTCTTTAGAGGCCAAACACTTGTTTAACGGTACCTACCCATCTCTGTATAGATGGCTTAAGTGGCCAGTAGCCACTTAAGCGGACTAGACATCGCTTAAGGAGCCTACCAGCTGACATCCTGGTCACCTAAGTGATCAGCAAGACATTTAAGCAACCTCTTCTTAAGCAACCCAAGTGGTGCTTAAGTGGATGCACCACCTGAGTTGGGTACCAGTAGAGGACATGGAAAACTCCAAGTATCCACCGATCATTGAAGATTCATCCAGAATACCCTAAATGGAAATGAATTATGCTACCCTATAAAATTCGATGTTCCAAAATCAATTGTGCAGTTAAAACTTCCATCCCAGGTTTTTTCAACAAAAAGTGGGCCCCACACTCATGAGCCATTTTTATTAATTTCTGATCAATAGCTCAAAATGAGTTTGGAAACCTTGGGACCTGAACCAAAGGTCCTTATAGACTAAAATGGATATTCCTAAGAATTTGGAACTGTTAGATGTAGTATAAGAGGTCATTTGATTAAAGTTTTCTCCTAATAGCCAATTACTACTAGTTAAGATGTCAATGTAGGGAACTAGATCCAAAAACCAAATGAACTATTTGATAACTAAAATGTGAACTCTAGTAAGTCAAGATGACTTGGGGCGGCTATAGGAAAGCTTTAAAAAGAGAAAATGATCGGAAATGCAGAAGATAACTTGGAGGTTCAGTACATGATCGATTTCTCTGTAGTCATAACAAACTTCATAATAAACTCATGAAACACTAACAAAGTGAGAAACACGAGTTTAACCTAACTAGCTAACAAACTAACATGGGACACTCCTTATTGAAATAACCATTCTCCCCATAATCATAATATATCTCGAAAGATCTAAGCAAGTGAGGAACATACATTGACCCTTCCTGAACAACTAACTCGCGTCTGGGACACTTTTTAAAATAATGGCTAATCTTGCCAAAACCAAAATAAGCTCCCGAAATACTCTCAGGTACTATATCCACTATTCATTATGGCCACCATGGACTACAAATTCATATAAAAAATTCTAAAATATCTGATGAGAACTCTGGCCATTGTGACTACCACGACTAATCTAAGAGCCATCTCTATATGTCCCAATATATGATTTCTCTATTTCCCTTGCATGATAAATAACCTAATGGAAAGAAGACCCAGCTACTATCAAATGCTGTGATGCCAATTGTAGTGGGAAATCTAATCCGTCAATAACTCCATGCACCATCTCATGCTCTAGAGGATATAGTATAGGCGTATGTCTAGCCCACTCAAGAAACCTAATATCATACTTTAAAACTGACAAGGAACCCTGTTGAACACCAACAAACCCAACTCTGGTATGAGAATTGCCTTGTATACCAAATATCATCTCTAGATGTGAGGTATCCATAAAAAAATCTAAACCCAAATGCTTTATTTTGAAAGGCTCAAATGGCCACAAACTCTACCAAATCTTGGGATCCAAATCCTTTGGCTGGTGTGGAAGTTCTTTAGTATCAATCTATGAGTCCCTATCCCAATGTTGAGCTGAAGCACTAAAAACATGTGTAAAAGTCTTATCTGTATCTATCAAAACTCTCGTATCATTCATTTGGAATAGAATAGAGTCAAAGAATGTACTAGATGTTCATAAAAATGTGAGACACAATAAGGAGTCAAGAATAGAATTACCTATGAATGTCTTATATCCTCTTTGATATAGGATACAAACGTCTTCAAATCGATCTATAGGAATATACTAGACACTTAGATCTTGTACCAACACACCAGTAAACCTATCTCTAATACTAATTTTTCATGACCCAATTACTCAGGTCACGATGGCACCTACCAATAGTTTGTATATATGTAAAAAGACCCAAAGACCTGGTGACGTCAATACAAGAACTTCTAATACAGTAAGAGTATAAAGTGAAAGATAGAGTAAATATAAGTACAATTCATCTTTGAATACAACGTAGAGATAAACCAAATTAATGAGAGGGAGAGTAGTAATACCTCAAATACCAAGAGCTCATCTCAAATCTATGATCCATATCTATTTTGCATGAAGTAAATTACAATGGTGAGAACTTATAATATGATATGTAGGTTGCAGAAGTGTAGTATGAGTACTAAATATGGTACTTAATAGGCATTGACCGACTAATCTCTAAACATGATGCAAGCATAAATAACATGTAAAGTAGGAATAAAAACTACAGGAAACTATCCAGGAAGTTAAATATTATAATGCTAAGGGAGCAATAAGGATCAACCTATCCTTTTCTTAATAGTATTCAGGAACTAACCTACAATACCATGTGTCACTAGTAAATATAGAAAGGAAGAGTTAAATAACATTATATAATAGTATACAAGGCCAAGAATAAATATACGACATGCATAGGAGATAAAGAGAGGGAATATAGTGATACCATACGCACACGCATATAGAGGGTAAACATAAGGTAGTAGCCTGAGGGATCCAACCTAACATCTCAAGGTTCACACCAGATAGGAAAGCTAAGGATAGCATAATGAGGGTCCCTAATCATAATGTCTAACCATGAGATAACTTTTAATAAAATAATTTACCATAAGAAAATAAAAATATCATAATCATACCAACAACCTTGGATACCAGTCCATAATCAACCTGCCATGAACTAACCATGATAACTACTATAAAGTAATCGGCTACTCCAGATAAACAATACCTTACTGGGCCTCCATAAGACCAAAAGGTCCAATCAAACACTCAACAAACAACAATCACAACTTATACCTATATAATCTCCCATAAGGCTTATAGATGTAAGTACCAAACAATATATTAGTGTTAGAAAATGTGTATGAATGATTGCATACAATGTTAATCCATAGTAAGACAAATTTTTTTCTTATTTAAATAAAATTAAGGTGAGTATGGGTTAGGAACGACAAATCTCTTTATGATAAATATAACCATTTTACAAGTTCTTTATAATGGGTAGTTCCTACAAAGAATTAGATAAGAGTTATAAGTAATATTTGAAGTTGGACTTTTCCTATATTACATTTCCTTAAAGTCTTCTTAGGATCTACAAGGTTTACTTATCTTATATTATGGTTATAGAGAATAACACGGTTCCACTCTTCCATTAGTCAGGAGCGGGGATCTCATCTCTATAGATAGAATTATTCTTTTTTCATATATAGATAGTCGATAAAAAATAAATGATTTGACTTTCTCATAGCACTCTTCAAAACTCTTTCTTTTCTATTTTCTTCTCACTTCGTAGTTCTGAAATGAATGTTTTTCTCTTATTGCTTTGCCTTCGTGTAGAAGAATTAAAGGGAATATTTGATTCGAGTGACATAACAAACCAAATGTATAAACCTTCTCCAGTTCAACAACACACCAAGGTAGGACCTATAATAACCTCTTTTCTCTGGCGTTGTGGTTCATAGATGAAAGGGACACTACAAGATTTGGCAGTATCTGTATACACTTCATGGACCTAATCCAGGACTTCCAACAATCATCACCATCTATCTATATCTCCTAGAGATATGTATATAGTAAGTGCACGAACTCTAACCATGGATAAAAGAGTGTAGTCAGTGAATCCATTGACCGAGATCAACTCTAGGACTAAATCAACATTATAGTGTAGAAATAATGAAAATCTCTCTCGGTCGAAGTAAATAGTAGTAGTCAAAGAGTGGTAAAATACGGACTAGAATAAATCTCAAAATAGTTTCCAAGACAACATCTATAGTTCCAAAAGCTCATAAATTATTAACTAAGGTTGTATGTGATGAGTGGTGAATTTACCTCTCATTTGTACTCAAAATTCATGCACAGTACTATTGTTTGAATGTAAGAATAAGAAAAAAAAATTATTGAATGCTCTAATTTTAACATTTTCAAGATTATAGGTGATGATAAAGATAGATGTCGATTTGAGTTAAAAAGGATAAAAAAGAGAAAAGAAGTGCAGATGAAAGACCTGGAGCAGGAGACTGTCTCAGATATCGTGATCACAGTCTGAGGACCATTATCACGGCTATTCAAGATAGGTTAAGGTACATAATTCACTTGGTTTGAAGATGAACATTATTCTCGCAACCATGGGTAATCTGCCACGATCGCAGCAATGCAGTATTATGCTCAAGGGCAATTCTGTAAATTGATAGTCGACCCTAAATTCTTAAAGATCTCAAAACCTTTGAACATAGAAAAAAAGAAGATCTATCATTCATTCTATCTTAGTTTTCTAGGGTTTTATCACTTGATGCTTGGAGAAAATTTGTACTACTCATGAGATAAAAAGACATTAAAGCAACTCCTAAGTGAAAATTTAGCAAATTCCATTGAGGATTTGAGAAACTTAAAGTGTGGTTTGCATTTTTTTTATTATTCTTGAACTAATTTAATGGAACCTTTGATATAAGCTTGCTTATTGACTTTATGATTTGCTAGCTCTTTATTTTGTGGTTATGTTTGAGTAGAGTGCAAGTGTGTGTGGGTTGTTGTTGTTATCTTTAATTCTTAGTCAAGTTTGTTGAGTTTCACAAATATTTGATTATAAAATGGAATTTGTTGGTTAAAGTCTCAATTTCCCTAAACCCCACATCATCCTTGAAAGAGAGATGTGGGTAGTCTAGATCTTACATCTTCCTTGAAAGAGGGATGTAGTTCACATAAACATTTGTGAAAAATAAGATAGATAATAGTTATTCCCCTTTTATTGTCTTAGAAATAAGTATAATTAGTGCAATTGCTATATCTTGGGAACCATCCTAGAAATAGGGATGCCCAATTTAGTCTTTATTATGATTAACTGACCGTGACCGCGCCTACAAGGTATTTGAAAAAATCCATAGATGATAGTTTGGTACTTTATTGAAAGACTAGTATCGAAATACCTATCCAAGCCTACCCATACATACTTTAACTAATATTTGAGGTTTATTTTCATGTACCCTCAAATTAGTTGCCTCTAGTAAAGCATATCCCCAAGATCAGTTCCTAATTACTTACGCTGTAATTATTCTTAATCTCAAGTTAGCCCTTTAGAAGCCTTATTTTGTTATTATTCCGAAAATAGTTAAAATCCCTTAAAATAGTTGTACCTTAAGTTTTAATTGAGCGAGTTACTTCCATTTCAAACTTACTCATTCTCCACTCACATTGTACCCTCGTGGATTTGATCCTAACTCTTTTTGGGTTTATGTTGACAATGATAGCCTTGCACTTAATTTGACATGTGATTTGAGCATTATAAAAAATGGCGTCATTTTTGGGTAACAATATGATGTATTTAGTTAGTTTGGAATTTTAGCTTACTTTCTTTGATTCAAACTTATAAATATTTGTTTGTGATTTTCTTTTATTTCTTGTGTTAGGTAAATTTTTGTTTTTAACTTGTAACTATGGCATCTTGGAAAGAATATGAGTGTGGTGATTGAAAATCTTATCTTGATGATCTATGTCCATATTGTGGTGGACCCTACTTTAGGAAAAATAGTAAATATGCTCCTCAGAAAGAGGTGTGTGTACCATCTCGATACTATTAGGAGTATGATTATTCTTTATGTGGTGGTAGAGATGGATATTAGATTTATTGTCCAAATACCCCTCCCCTAGTCATCCTAACTAAAATTCTAGTTCTTCTTATGAGTTTGATAGGTCTCATGATGTGATAAATAATGAACAAAATGCTGGATACAATAGTTTTGAAGAAATTCTTCTAACTCCCTTAGATCGAGTGACTACAATGGAGGAGGATGTGCATCACTTGCATCGATCCATTACAACATTTGGAAAGAAAAGTGAAACAAAAGAAGTAGGAGAGGGGACTGATCTTTTAAGTACCATTAATGTTCCCAATCTTAAAATAAGGTTGATAAAGAAGAGATATCAAGCCATGCAGATGATCCAAAAATTGTGTGATCTTGATGTTGAGGAATCCTTGGTGGTTTACCAACCAACCTAACCAAAACTAATGAAGGACGCCAAAACTGAGGAAATAGTACTAGAGTTTAAAGAACAAGTCAAAAAAATCCTTTGTGAAAACTCTAGTTCATTTTAGGGTGAGAAGTTAAAAAACAATGCAACTCTAAAATTGAGAAGACGGCCTCATTCCAACCACTATTTGAATTTATGCTTAGTGGATGTGATGAAAGTCAAACCAATTGAGCAATTGAAAAATTTGGGAGATGGGGCTATAAAATTTTTTATTGGGGAGTTTTTCATTCTAAAAGACAAGATGGAGTCCCTTATTTAAAGGAGAAAAAGCTAAAAATATGATATTTAACTAGTGGTGTTTTGATGTTCTTAGTGGTGCCCATTCAACTAGTGCACAATCAACTATTTGGAAGTTTGATGTAGAGTTGGGTAAAAGGTTCATGTCTTTAAATTGGTGAGATATATGCAGCATCATTACCCCTCAACTTTGTTTATTCTCATTTTAGAAGATTTGAATTTTTTTCCCTACTTTTGCTCATTACACAATAGTTGCAAGATGGGACGTCGATTCAAATCTTCTAAGTAGAGACATACATTATAGTTGAAGAGGCATCATACTACGATGATAACTAAGGTGTTATTTGGGAGGCAACCCACAAATACTACAAAAGTAGCTCATATCATTTGTTTTAAATTTAGTAGTGTAGATTTTAATTTTTTGATTTGATTAATCCATTCATTTGTGGCAATATGGAGTGTGGTGAATGATTTTGATAAGGCTAAAGTGTGAAATTTTTTCATGTTGGACTGAACAGAGGAAAATAGAGGTGTAAAAATACCCGCAGTTATCGCAATCACAGGCCTCGTGCCTCCGCGATCGCATTCATCGCTTGTTTGCAATTGTGGACCCTTGACCGCGATTGTCGTAAAGGCAGTTTAAAAAGAGCATTAGTCTTCCATTTCCCTCACACTCCCTTCTAAATTTTATCTTGAATTTCTCCCTCTATTGGTCACTTTTTGGGCATGGAAAAGCATCCGAGTATCTCCTTTGCATCACCACTCCCGTAAGTTCTTCGAATTCATGATTTAATTGTTGTGAGTATGCCATCTAAATGCATGAAATAGGAAAGGCCTAAAACTATGATTTTAATAGCTAAACCTTTAATTGAATCATACTTATGCGGTGTGGTTAGCTGCTAGAAATAGTGGGCATGTATGTGGGGAAGTCTTGAGTACCCATATTCTGTTCGAAATTGAGTAAGTAAAAGGTGCACACCAAGTGCATGACCAAATTCCTAAATAAAGCATAACGAATTTTTTCCACATTCAAAGGGCATGATCGAGTACATAGAAACCTTGTTCAATATTTATAATGATTAATTCATGTTTTGAGACATAATTTGGCCTCAAAATTGGGATGGTTAACTTGTGGAAAATCTAGGACAACTAGCCTCAAATAGCAGTTCGCAATTGTGGCATGATGATTGCAGTTCAATGGCTCGCGATCACCATGTCTGAGGCAGAATTTTAGCATGGGTCAAAAAAATCATGCACTTTGAATTCTTTTCCAAAGACTACCAAGTACCCATCCCATGAGCTTTATTAAACAACCTAACATAGTCTGTGCATGAAAATGTCGATAATAAATGGTGTTGTGTTGTTATCATGTTCTTCAGGTTGATATTATGGAAAATTATAATCATGTCTAGCTCATGACTCCTAAGAGTCACAACCAGTATTATGATGTTCTTCAAAAGATAAAGCTACTTCTGAAGAGGGTCATATGTTTAGAGAAAATTTCAAAAGAGCTTCCAACATTTCATGATAGGCTCATAGCCACCGGGTGCTATATTTTTTCCTCGAATCCATTCTGGGAAAATGAGCAGTGGGTATGGGATTTATATGCTAATCTTAGCATAATATATTTCTCAGACCTGATCATCAGGATTTGAGAGAAGGAGGTGGAATTTGGTTTAGAGCAAATTAATGACATATACGGGCTCCCTAATGCAAACATGGAAGAGTTTGAAGTAAAGGTATGTGAGCCGGGAAGCTGTATGGAGAAGAGTCTATGTATGGTCAAGGAATTCCCTGGGGCAGCCACCAAGAGAAATATATCAATGAATGACTTCACTGCTGAGGCTTAGATTTGGTTGACTATCCTTTTTATCAAGGTTTCCCCTTTCACCAACAAGATAACAATTCTAGATTTGCAAGTCAGGATGGTTTCTTGCATTTTAGATGACATTACTTTGAATGTTAGTCGACTTTTCATCTCAGACATTAAGTTCTATAGGAACCATGGTGGTACACATCTCATATTCCCATATCTGATTACTAAACTTTGCAGGAGGGTCGGGGTTATGGAGTACCCTGCAGATACTTGGGTGCGCCCTATCGCCCCCATCTACCCTCTATAATTTAGGGTGAGGGTGCACCGAGCAAGAGAGAAAAGAGAAAGATCAACTTGGACAAGTCTATAATTGAGGATTTAGAGTTTTGCAGGCTATTCACAACTAACCCTTTTGATGATATTTCTGATAAGATGAGGACCATTAAGGAGCTAGTGTCCAAGTTGCCTCAGGAACCTAGATATCCCTTCAGCACCCGCCATTCATATGTGTCCCGATCATATTAGGAGAAGTATTTAGACGACCAAAACATGCAAGGAACTACCATTGCTAGGCTTCAGCGATCCTACTCATCTTTGGCAGAGTCTCACAGAAAGATCTAGGCTTCACATGAGAGGATGGTGAAAATGGAGAAGAAGAGGAATAAATTCTTAAGTAAGATCTGAAAAGGGGTAAAGGGCCTATGGAAGGTCCTAAAATCACGAGATAGACTACCTTCTTCCAGAGTGGAGAGCCATGATAAGGACCCCGCTGAGTGGTCTGGTTCTAATGCTGATGGAGATGATGTAGAGTCTGGGGGCGAGAATAGTTCTTGATACGGTTTCAGGGAGCACCATGCATGTCTCTGCATTTATTTTATTTGGTCCTGTATTATTATTTAGATTTTGGTAGATAGTCCATTTTGCCTCCAGTGGGAAGGGAAATTGATCCCCTTTGAGGAGTTTGCATTCCATGTGTGGTGAGCATATTTGTCCATATCACCTGCATATTTGTACCATCTAGAACTTGCCTCATTAGTATCTCAAGGATAATTTTTACTATTCTTGGTTGGTGAAATGATCCTAAGCCATCTTTGTGAACATAGGAGCCCATATTAGCCTATAGCCTACCCATACTTAGGATAGTACCCCTAGTCAACCAATTTGAGCCTTCAAGCCTTTCTTTGATTATAAAATGAAAATTATTGGTGAAAGCCTCAATTTCCCTAAACCCTACATCATCCTTGAAAGAGAGATGTAGGTAGTCTAGATCTTACATCATCCTTAAAAGAGGGATGTAAGTGACATGAGGATTTATGAACAATAAGATAGATAATGGTTACTCACTTTTAACTGTCTTAGAAATAAGGATAATTAGTGGAATTGCTATATCTCGTGCATCATCCTACAAATAGGGATGCCCAATTTAGGCTTCATGATGATTAATTGACCTCGACCATGAGGTGTTTAAAGGAATCCGTGGGTGATAGTTTGGTACTTAGTGGAAAGGATAGTATCAAAATCCATAGTCAAGCCTAACCATACATACTTTAACTAAGATTTGAGGTTGATTTTCATGTATCTACACATTAGTTGCCTCTAGTAAAGCATAGACCCAAGATCCATTCCTAAATGTTTACTCTCTAATTATTCTTAATCTCAAGTTAGTCCTTTAGAAACTTTAATTTTATCATTCCAAAAACAGTTAAAATCCCCCAAAATAGTTGTACCTTAAGTTTGAATTGTTTGAGTTACTTCCATTTCAAACTTACTCATTCGCCACTCACATTGTTCCTCATGGATTCGACCCTGACTATTGTTGGATTTATATTGACAATGATCTCCTTGCACTTAATTTGATGTGTGAGTTGAGTATTATCAGTATGATTCCGATTATAAAATAATCTAATTTAAAACTAAAAAACAGCCATAAATTATCGTTTTAGAAAATAATAGTAAAACTATGGTTTCGGTTGGAACCATACCCCAAAGTGAGCATGATTATGCCTAAAAGTATGCATGCCATCACCAGTATCCAAACAATACAACCATGAGTGTCTAAGCTTCTATTGACTAAAGTCACATCCTTTATATGGATAGAATACTGCTACAACCTGATTTACGAGTCATGATGGAACCTACTTTATCCCACAAGTACGTAAGACAAATCATAGCCTGGAGCTACATGCAATAGGCTGATTTGGTGGAAAATGGTCTAAAAGGCGAAAACCGATATTTAAAGACTTTTTATTGAAATAAAACCATCATAATATTATAATAGAAAGAAAAAAGATCAACGATCATACCATAACCTAGAAATGTTGGCACAAGAGCTACTACAAATGATACATAAGTGCTGAGGTAGTCAAATATAATCCATCTCAAAAAATGAAATACTAGATAAGGATAATAGAAGGAAAAAGGAAATTTTGACTACAAGAGCTCACCCAATCTCTGAAATCAACTAAGCTCAAGTATCACGCCAATGAGGGTTACTAGTACTCGAATCTGCACCAAAAATGTACAGAAGGGTAGCATGAGTAATCAATCATGGGTACTTAGTAGGCATAATTGACAGACTGAGCTAAATCATAATAGAAATACTATAAGATACAAGACAAAATAAGCTAAGTCAAGGTAAAACAAAGAACCTGTAAATAAGCTTCAACACTGTTGTACATAAAAATCTAAATAAATTCAAAAAAGTAAATTAAAGATCACACAATTATAATTACTAGATTGGCCCCCATAAGACAATAAGTTCGCAAAATTAAATAACCCAATGCGGGCCCCCATAAGCCCAGAGGGTACAATTAAGGAAAATAAGTAATCGAAAATCCATAACTTTATTGAATATCATTTACAACCATCAAACCATCCATATCATATCCAACTCTTGAACTAGAACTCATATCATCCTCATAATAACATCCTCAATAGTATCAACATCATAACATCATTTGTTGAACTTGAATCAAAACTCATATTATCAATATCATCATTAGTTACCAGACTAAAATTAGAACTCATATTATTAGTATCATCATTAATCACTGAAATTAAACTAAAACTCATGTAAATAGACCATATCAATAAATGATATCCATATGCCACATCAATAAAGAATCAAATTTTACCTGAAATTAGCACAAACTCCCAAATACCAAACTAGCATAATCATTAAGTACTCAATATCCTCAAACTCCCAAAAGAATCATTAATAAGGTTACAACATGCGTAAATAAGTCTAAAAAACCTAACACAAGTCTTGTCCTAAGGTAGGCTGGAAGGGACCACTTCTAATCCCCAAAATTCATTCTTAAACAAATTCTACGCCGGACTAGGCTAAGGTATCTAAGATTTTAGATTGTAAATAATCAATAATTAGCCTTAAGATGCCAATTCATCCTAAAATATTAGTAACTATGTCAATCTTCACCAGCACTAACTAAGACTTGGAAATTTTCCTAGTCTTATCTAACCCCTCGGGATTCATCCGGAATCCTATATATGCAAACAAACTATGCCATCCTATCAAATTCAATGTTCCGGACTCAGTGGAAGAATCAAAATTTCCATTTGAGGTTATTTCAATGAAAAGTGGGTCCCACACTCATGTGTCATTTTTCTTAACTTCCAACCAATTGCTCAAAATGAGTTTGGAACCCTCGGGACTAGAACCAAGGATCCACCTAGCCTTAAATCGACGTTCCATAGTTGTTGGAATTGTTAGAATAGGCATACAAGGTCGTTTGACTGAATATTTTGCCCGGTAGCTAATTGAACCAGCAAAGACATCAAAATAGGGAATTGGCTCTAAAAAATAAACAAGTTTCCCGATAACCAAACTTTCAGCTCCAACACATCATGAATGACTTGGGGCAGCTCTAGGAAAGCTCTAACCAACAAAAATGAGTGGAAATATTGAAAATGATCTGGAGGGTCATTACAATATCCACTACTAAAATAACTTTCATCTGCAAAAGTAAAGGATTAGGATGTACCTGAAGTCACAAACAGGTGAGGATATTGGATCTGAATCTCACTCTTGATCTTCTTAATAGCCTCCTCTTCTGGTCGGTGCCTCCACTGAACCTTAATTACTAGAATCTCTCTAGTGTGAAACAACCTCACATCACTAGACAATATGAGCACCGGATCCTCCACGATGGTCAACCATACATCTAACTAGAATAAGTCCCATCTAAGTATATAAAACGATCAGGAATGTATTGCCACAACATAGAAACATGATAAACTCGATGAACAACATCAAAATCTAGAGGTCAGGATAACTTATAAGCCACTTCATCAACTGTACAAAGAATTTTAAAGGGTCTAATATATTTAGAGTCGATCTTTCTTTACCTCACAAACTTCATCACATCCTTCATGGCACGAAGCCTATGAACTGCATAAGCCTTCTGCCTAATATGATCTTCCCTCAAACTATCCATAATCACCCTGGCTCTATCCAACAACTTCTAAAGCTAGTCAGTACCACAGTGTCTAATCTCAAAAGTCTCAAACCAACCAATTGGAGAACTACATACAAAGCCTCAAAAGGTACAATCTCAATACTCGAATGATAGCTATTATTATACATGAACTCTGCCAAAGCTATGTGCTTCTTCTACTGACCTTTAAAATCCATAACACAAGTGTGGAGAATATTCTCAAGAACCTGAATAGTCTGCTTTAACTGCCCATTGATCTGAGGATGTAAGGTTGTATTAAGATCCACCTAGATATCCAACTACTCCTGAAAAGCTCTCCAAAAGATAAAAATGAATGCCCCAGTATGAAATGATAGAATATAAGCACGCCTTGCAAATGGACAATCTCAGTAACATGTATATATGCCAACCTCTCGGCACTGAAGGATATTTGAACAGGATTAAATATATTGACTGGTAAACCAATCCACAACGACCTAAATACCATCAAAATCATGAGAGGTATATGGAAAACCACTAACAAAGTCCATGATAATTTGCTCCTATTTCCACTCAAGAATAGGTAAACTCTGAATCAAGACACTAGGTCTCTGATGCTCGACTTTCACCTACTAACAAAATAGGCAATGATCTATAAAGTCCACTGCATCTCTCTTTATATCACTCAACAAATAATGTTTCCACAAATACCTATACATATTGGATGTACCCGAGTGAATATAATATTTGGTGTTGTGAAACTCACACGGAATTCACTGAATCAAGTCATCAACCCTACGGACATAAATGAGGTATAAAATCTCAAAACACCCTCAGTATCTATGATAGCCCTCTTGGACTCACCAATCAACATTTGTTCATAAATGATGCAAAGTTTTTTATCCTCAAAATTGATAACTCTGAATCTACTAAATAGCAAGGACCTCACCTCAACATTAGAAGGAATCCTCCTAGGATTTGAAATATCCAGTCACACCATCAAGTTGGCTAGTGACTTAATGTCCCGAGCCCCTGGCCTCTGAGAAACTAAAATCAAAGCCAACCTACCCATACTCACTATTTTCTTGCTCAAAGCATCCACTACCATATTTTCCTTACCAAGATGATACAAGATTGAGATATCATAATCCTTAAGCAACTCCATCTAACTATGCTACCTAGAATTAATCTCTCTCTTGATCATGAGATGATCAAGACTACCATGATCCACAAAGATCTCACAATGCACACCAAAATGATAATGTCTAAAAATCTTAAGTAAGAAAACTACTGACCCCAACTCTAAATCATGAGTAGAGTAGTTGTGTTTGTGCAGCTTTAGCTACCTTGACGCATAAGCACTAACTCGACCCTTCTACATCAATATAAAACAAAAACCAACACCAGAAAAATCACAATACATGGTAAACCCATTATCCTCAATAGAAAGAGCAAAAATAGATGATGAAGTGAGAAAACTCTTGAGCTTTCTAAAGTTTGACTCCCACTCCTTAGTATATTATAAAAGAACCTATTTTAGAGTTAATTTGTTCTTTGGTGCAGCAATGGTACAAAAACTCACAACGAACCACCTATAGTAACTGGCAAAACCATTGATGTTATGCAACACAATTAGATATATAGGTCTGGCCCAATCACGAATAGCCTCAATCTTTATTGGGTATAACATAATACCATCCTTAGCCTTAACTCCTTGAATACACAAGGATGTCATCGATGATAATAATCATAAAAAATTCTAAATTAGGCCTAAACATATGATTTATCAAATCCATAAATATGGTTGGGGTGTTAGTCAACCCAAAAGACATCACTAGGAACTCATAATGACCATAATAGGGCTTGAAGGCTATCTTTTAGATATCTTCAGCTAGAATCCTCAACTGATGGTAATCGAACCTCAAATCAATCACAGAGAACATTGTTGCTCCTTTAAGCTGGTCAAGCTAATCATTAATGTGAGACATAGGATACCTGTTATTCACCGTCACCTAATTAAGTTTCCTATAGTCAAACATATATGCATGGAACCATCTTTATTCTTCACAAACAACATAGAAGCTCCTTAAGAAGACACACTCGGTCTAATGAAATCCTTACCAAGAAGATCCTAAAGTTAAGAACTTAGCTCCTTAAGCTTGGAAAGAACCATACAGTAAGGTGCCATAGAAATAAGACAAGTGCCCAGCTCAAGATTGACAACAAACTCAATATCATGCTCAAGAGGAAGACCAGATCAATTGATAGAGAAAACAACAGAAAACTCATGAATTATAGAAACAAAGGCAAGTTATGGACTCTCCATACTAACATCACAAATATAAGTAAGAAAAGACTTGAAATCCCTTGAAATAAGTCTATTAGATTAAATATAAAAAATAATCCACTTTGGCTTGAGGGTAACAACTCTCTGCCACATAACTGGAGGTATGCCGAGCATGGGTAACCTAATAGTCTTTGCAAATTAATTCAAGATTGCATGGTAGTAGGATAACCTACACATGCCTAAAATCACATCAAAATTCACTATATTTAACACAACAAGATCAAACTGAGCATCAAATAGTCACAACATATGATCAATAAACCTGATCCATAACTAAAGATTCACCCACATGAGTAGATACATATAATGATACAAATAATGAATCCCAAGATAACACTAACCATGAGACATATTAAGAAGACAAATAAGAATAAGTGGATCCAAGATCAAATAAAGAAAAAGTTGACAGGTGATACACTAAATTTATACCAGTGATAACAACATCCAAAGACTAAGTCTCAATTCTAGTAGGTATAATATACAACTGACAATGGTCGCCCCTAGGCTAGGCTCCTAATCAATGTTTTGTCCTACCTACCTAAAAATAGTGCTTTGGGAAAACCATCCCTATGACCATGCATACCACTTTTAGTTGGGGTAGAACTGCCCAAATTGGTGGAACACTCTAAGCTAATAAAACCATCGCTCCACAGTTGGGGAACTCTCTTGAGAAATGACCAAAAGCTACCATAACATCCCCAGAGTGTTTCCCTAAAAATAAAATATTTGATATACCCAAAATAACCACCACGAGTAGAATAACCAGAAGATAAACTTCTAAAAAAATAGACTACTACCCTATCCAAGATAATCACTAAAATCAGACTGGCAATAATCTGAAGTGCGACCTTAATTGGCCTACTAGGCTGTCCCTAATGCAGATATGGGTAACACAGTAGGTACCTACCCTGAGAACCACTACCTCTAAACTATGAGCCCTATAACTCCCATTGAAACTACTCTGATAACACGACCTCTTATCGCTGCCCTCTTGGGCCTCATGATACATCTCTTCCATAACCTGAGCATAATTGAAAACCTTACCAAAAGTCCTATCCACAATAACAAAACTCTATGTAGGCATACAAAGAGAAAGACCCAATCTTTGAATAAAGCAACAAACCCTCTCATACTTAGTCATCAAAATAGAATTAGCATACCTATCAGAATTGTGAAATAGAGACTCATACCCCATAACAGTCATGGATCCCTTCTCCAATCTCAAGATCTAATCTCTTAAATAATCCCTAAGGTTGTGAGGTATTTACTTCTCCAAAAAGATATTAGAGAACTAAGTCCAAATCAATGAGGGAGATCCATATTGACTGGAATAAAGATGACCACTCCATCTATGTTGAGAAGCCACGTCCAATTGAAAAGTAGTTAATCCATACTACTTGTATCAACTAGGCCCAAATCATAGAGCCTATATTCACAATTAATCAATAACTTATACGTATCCTCGCTCGATGCACCAAAAACCTAAGCGACGAAAATATAAAGAATCTACCCAACATCTTCTTCTTCTATAAGGACATAACATGATGGACACATATTGGCTAAGCAACTACCAGTTAGGAAACCGTAAGTACAGGAGGGATCTTAACTCTAGGAGTTATAGCTACAGGTTGTACCCTGCCTCAGTAACACTCTAATTTGTAGACTGTGCACCATCAGATGGTTTACCACAAACCAATCCTAAGATCTGAACCAAACAATTCCTAAGCACTAAAGATGAAATAAAACCGCATGGAGTCTAGGTTGATTTCTTGATCATCGCTTACTGGGTCGAAAGAATATCTAGCTAGGGAGAAGTAATAGGGTTTGTTGAAAGCCCACTATCTTGGACCCTAGCTATGGATATATTTGTAGGTTCTACACAACCCCTAAGTGTTGTCCTCGAACAATAATGGGATACCTAGGCTCAACCTGGGACCCTCATGTAGAATGTGTCCTATCTATATATTTAATAGTGATACTAAAGGAATGCATTAGAAATGAACTACGAATATTAGCGTGAAATGAGTAAAACAAGTAAAGAACTTTTAAGAATATCCTATAGCCTCCCAAAGATAATAAATAGACATCCTCATTCCGATCCGCAGACTCTACTAGAAACTTGCTCTTGTATTAATAATATTGATGAACCTAAGCTTTGATAGAAATTCGTCAAGACCCAATTTATGAATCAAGATGCCACCTACTTTATCCCACTAGTAGGTAAGCTCAATCGTAGCTTGGATCTACACCTAATGGGATAACTTGGTTAAAATGGCCAAAAAGTTGAGAATTAACATTTATAGTCTTAAAATAGAAATAAAATAGTCATAATAGTCTAATAGATAGATAAAAGATCAACAATCATCGCACGACCTAGTAATATTGGCACAAGATCTGTTACAAATGATATATAAGTACTGAGGTAGTCAAACATAATCCGCCTCAATAAATAAAAGACTAGATATGGTAATAGAAGTAAGAAGCACAACTCCAACTCTAAGAGCTCACCCAATCTCCAAAAACAACCCAACAAAAACATCAAGTTAACAATGACTACTAGTACTTGGAGCTACACTAAAAAGTTACAAAAGTATAGTATGAATACCAAAACCATGAATACTCAGTAGGTATCATCGACCAACTAAGATAAATTGTTGTGCCATGATTTCATGACACTTTCAATGCTTAAAACTGGAAAATATGTAATTACTTAGATCTATTTTTGTAGATATGATGTGTTTTTATGTTTATTTTACAGGAAATTAGGTTTTAGAGATAAAAGGAAGAAAAGGAGTTAAAAGCAAAAAAAACCCTTACATACGAGGCCACCTACGTGGACTAACTACTACTTATGCCACTATAAGTAGCCTGGTAGTTTTCAGAGTTTTCCAATTCAGAGGACCTAAAACTAAAATGTTGATCCTTACAGTTAAAGGGGTAACTTACGGCTCGTACATACAACCTACGACATCATAAGCACCAATGCAAGTTGCAGATAATTAAAGCTTAGAGAATCTGAGGATTGAGGATTTTTTGATACATAGGATGATGCAACCTATGGGACGTAAGTACTACTTATGACCTATAGGTGCTTTTTTAAGAGGAACTACTACACATTAGATATTTTAGGCTTCTTACAATAACCCATTTATGGGACATAAGTTCTACTTATGGCCCATAAGTAGGTCCATAAGGGGCCGCCGACCCAATTTTCCCTATTTCTTTTGATTTAGATTCTTAGGGTTTCTATGTAATCTATAAATACTATTTTGATGTTTTTAGTCAAATTACGCACTTATTACATTCAAAAAGATATAATTTATTCTAAGATTAACTTTTGGTCTTATAAAAAAATCTTGTTCTTGATTCTTTGGTTGATTATTAATTTGAGACTTTGGGTTTTATTCTTTAATTGTTGTGAGATTATTTGTATGCTTTCTTCAATGAATACTATGGAGTTTCTTGCAATCATGAGCAATTAAACCTCTTAGCTAGAGTTTTAGGAACCTTATTGGAATAACAAAGTAAGGGAAGTGTGAGGTTCTTCTAAATCATTATTTATGCATGTATTGTGATCTTCTTCAGATTTCTTGATTCCTTAATGTAGTAGTTACGGACTTTCCTATATTTCTGATCATCTCCATAATAGAGGTCAATATTGAGAAAAAAAATATTAGAATAGATACTCGTGGCTACCAACCCTCATCTAATTAACTTTATACTTACAAGGTGATAGTTAAACTGGGATCAAAGATAAGGGCTTCTGACACAACCCGAACCAGGGCCTAGTTGTAATGGGCATCCCAAGTCCAACTAAGATAGGAGAACCCCCCAGATACCCAACCCAAGCAACCAACATGTACCCAACGTCAGATGAATTTCGAACATATAACAAGATAGCATGACTGTAACACCCCAAACTTTCTTTAAGTTAAATCTAGTCTCCAGAAGAGTTAGTGATGACTACCTAAATAGTTAATGTTTAAATCAGATAGAATTTTCCCAATTTTAACTTTTTATCATGTGTGAAATTAAATTATATTTCCAAAAATACTAATTTTGTCCAAATCCGGTATCAGAGTAAAACGTTATGGACATTTTATAGAGAACTTTCGGAACTGCCCAGAAGCGATGGTTAGGACCAACGGACCATCGAGATAGCGACGGACCATCGCCCAAGCCATGGAGGCTAAGGCACTGAACTAATCTTCTAGCCAAGTGCGATGGTCAGGATCGATGGACCATCGAGCTAGTGATAGACCATCGCCCAAACCGTCACAAATGAGGCAGGAAGTTCAGGTTATGGACAAGTACGATGGGATGGATCGACGGACCATTGATCCAGGGATGGACCATCACCCAAACCGTTTCCATTTTCGATCAACGATTTTAAGATATTTTTTATTATGGTATTTGGGTCTTTTTCCACCCGTTTTAACCCTTAATTATACCAGAATAGAGCTCATAACAATATTATTCATCCATAACCCCAAATTAGGGTTTATCTCAAAGATCAATCCCTAAGAATAAAAAACCCTAGGTGTTTAATCCCAAGTCAAGAATTCAAGCTTTACTCCACCAATCTTCAAGAAATCATCCACCCAGGTATGTTTAGTATTGATTCATGGGTTTCTTTAACCCATGAAGCTTAAGAATCCTATTTTAAATTCATAAATTGTGAAACACATGTTGTGGATTGATTATAATCATGTTTATGTTGTTGTGCGACTTCCAAGTTGGAAGCTTTAATATGTTTTCATGAAATTTTATTAACGTATGGATTTAAATCAATGAAATTGAGTTGAATGAAGGAACTTAAAGTATTAATTTGATGTTTGATGTGTGAGTAGATACTAATATATTTGAGGTTTTTAACTAAGAATAATTGCAATGTCTTAAGCAACTTTTGTCATTTTTTATTGTTTTCTCTTAGATATTGCAGTAAAAGTCAAGATATAAGAGAACTAGAATTAATGGAAGTAAAAGAGTTGATTTTTGAGCAAGTAGAGAGGGAAGTATAGATGACGACTTATCTGATAAGTCGTTAGCCTTGTTATAAGCTATCAGAGTTGCCGTCATCCTTATAAATAGAATGAGATTCAGATGGAAGAAGTGAAGACAACCTGTGATAGGCCGTCAGAGCTGTTATAAGCCATCAGGATCGTCGTCAGGCTTAGGCAGTGCTTGAGAACTTGGAGTGAAGAAGCGATGAAAATTCTGATAAGTCGTCACATGCCTCATAAGACGTCAGGCTTCATTATCAGCTGAAGACAAAACTTATTCAAATGTGAAGAGGGGCTGATGACATTCTTTATAAGACATCAGACTCTTGATAAGCCATCACACACTTCATCGTTTGTCCGAGAAAATACTGTGACCTGTGATTTTGTTTTCATAATTAGGATAAAGTATTTAAAGCATACGTTAAGGTTTTCTAATCATAAAAAAAATAAAGGGTGGAAAAACTAGAACATATTCCAATAGAGTTTACTTTTCTTTTTGGCTCTCTTATCTTAGAATTCAATTTGTCAACTCTTTGTTTTGGTTGTTGTAATTTTCTCTTGAACTTTGAAGTGAATGAACTTAAGACTTCATCTTTTGTATGTGTAATTACTTTGAATGATGCTTATAATTGTTGCTATCTCTTTATTTCTCATGTAGAACTAAAACCCACAACTAGGTTTGTGGGATCTATAATTATTCCCCCATGGATTTAATAGTTAGTTAGGGTTTGAGTGATTGTGGAGACATCTTGATAATTCCTTTGTTATGATTGTTATTTATTGGTTGCAAATAATAAATCCCGCCTTATGTTGATTTGCTCGAACTGAGAAATAAACTAAAGGTAGCAAATTATCAACAAGGATTTTGAAAGGTTAAGCTCCCATCTAATGATTAATGCTGTAAAAAAATTAATCAACTTGAGATAAAATCAGTATGAATAGAATGATTTCCTAAGTTCGAGAGAATTAGGGAGTTCAACATCTAAGTAAGTTGAGAAACCCTTAGATGAATTGTCGAAACTGATAGTTTGGTGTTTCCCATAAGTCACGAGAACCTAAAACTATAGCTATTATTTAATGGGGATTAATAATCATACTGATCACAACCCTAGTTTCTCTATCACAGATTTGAACCATTGAAAATTTAGTTTTGAGCTCTGAAGGAAGTTAAAACTTTAACATTTGTTTGATCATCAAAAACCCCCTATTTTATCTTTTTGTATCATTTGTTTGAATTCAACTTATACCTATAGTTTCAAATTAGTTTAATCACCACTCACATTATTCCTCATGGATTCAACCCTGACTCCAAAGTTAGGTAAATATATTGACGATGACCGCCTTGTACTAAATTTACATGTAAGTTGAGCGTTATAAAAAATGGCTCCGCTGTGGGGAACAATTTGGCGTATTGAGTTTGTTTGAAATTTTAGCCTACTTGCTTGAATTCAAACTTGTAAATATTTGTTTTTAGTTTTCTTTTATTTCTTGTATTAGGTAGATTTTTATTTTAGTTTACTTATTACTATGGCATCATGGAATGAACATGATCTTGGTGGTTGGAAATTTTATCTTGATGATCCATGTCCATATTGTGATGGACCTCACTTTTGGCAAGATTATAGATATACTCCCCAGAGTAAGATATGTGTACTATCTCCATTCTACTGGGAGTATGATTTTTCTTTATGTGGTGGTCAAGATGTACATTGGAGTGATTTCCCAAATGGCCCCTCCCCCTAATGCGCTAACCCAAATTCTTATTATTCTTATGAGTTTGATAGGTCTTATGGTCAAGAAAAGGAAGAACGATGCACTGGGAAGAGTTACATTAAAGCTACATTTCAATGAATGTTAGATATCTAGAAATAAACATATGATGTCGTATGTGATATGCATCAAGACATAAAACCAATCAATCATGAGGAGATGGATATAAAGTTCAATCATTAAAATCATTCTTCTATATTATGTTTAGATGATATCTTGTCTGTGGAATCATTCAAAATAATGAAAGAGTGTTAAGATGATGAGCAAGATCCCTATATTGATGTTGATCTTGATGATGATCAACCCTCTATAATTTCCCAACCAACCAAACAAACCATGAGAGATCATGCCAAGATTGAGAAAATAGTGATAGAAGAAAAAGAAGAAACAAAGCCAATCTCTTATAAAGGCTTTATCCCAATTCGGGGTGAAGAGGTCGAGAAGGAAGAAACCCCAAAATTAGGGAGAAGACCTCACTCAAATGTCTTTTCAACATTATGTTTAGGGGATGTGATGAAAATCAAATCACCTAAGCAAATGATAAATTTTGGAAATAAGGACGAAAATTCCTACATTTTAGAGTTTGTCATCCTAAAAGGGTATAATACAACCCCAATCTTGAAGGCCAAGAATCTTAAATATCAATTTCCATTTAGTGGATTTTTAAGATTCTCACCGTTGCCAAGTGATCACACATGAATGTTTGGTGCAAAATTGGGTAAGCGGTTCAAGTCTTCAAAGTGGTGTGATAGAACTTTCCTTATCATGCTCTCTTATTTGCCCAACAAACCTAAAAAATGTAAAGATCGAAAGATGGGCCAAACATTCAAATCATCTAAGTGGAGGGATAAATGATGAAGCACTTTTAAGGTACCTTGATGAATTCTGAGTAGTCAAGATAACTTAGTCGTGCTGCGACATTAAATTAGACGCTTCTTGAGAGTCAACCCAAAGTATTTTGTTGTTTTTATTCATATTATATGATTGACATCAGATTTTCGAACCTATGGCACCACAGGTATGTTTCTAACTCTCTTATTTTGGTTTGACGCATTAGGGACATTACATTTTTTTAAGTTGAGGGTGGGGCTACTTGTGGGTGTTAATGTCCTCTTGGAGTTTTTATTGTCATGCCTTTTTTTCCCAGAGTCTTATTCCTAGTAGAGCCGGCATGCTTGGGCGTATTGTGATTTGTTGTAAAATATTGTAGTTGACTAGGAGAAATATAAGTACCTTAGGTAGTTAACATGTTTTTGTTGATTTTTGAACACCTCTCCAATGGTCTATTTTATAACTGTGTGATATGTATTTATCTGTGCCCATTGTGCATCTTGTTATGACACTACTAATAGAGACATGAGAACCATTGCTAAATAATTGCATGAACCGAATGCATAGTAGCTTGTTATGTCCCTTTGTTCCATGTGTATGTGAGATACTACCTAGTTCCATTTATGTGTTAAATCCATAACTTGCCCAGTTGGTCTTGCCTTGCTTGTAGGATAGTGGTTAGGAAAGAATCATAGGTCGTTGTTGATATTAGTCCAGTTTTATCCTAAATGACCTTCCATGTGTGAATAATATCCCTTGATCTGGATTTTGAGCCTGAATGCCTATTCTTTTTATTATACATATCACCTTCCTATTTGTATCACAATGAACCTGTTTTGGCCCTGGTCCTTCTTGGATATTGTGCACTTTGAGTTAAATAAATATCCTAAGTTGAGGGTGGCTATCATAGGGGTGCGTGATGTAAAACAAGTATGAAGAAGGCTAAAAAAATGCAAGGATGGGTGTTGTAGAAAAAGAATGAGAAAAGAAAAGTTGTGAAAAAAAATGAATGAATAGAAACTGCACCCAGCTTGAATATGCTTTAATCAAGCAAAGTAGAAATAAGGTAAAGGTTGATAAGTGAGACCCTAAAAATAGTGTAGTGCCAAGGAGTCTTAGTTACTTTAAATATCCTTATGTATCATACCATCCCCAAGCCTACATTACAAGCTAAAGAAAAGTCCTATAGTGATCCTAACTTAGCTGTTTGAAAGCTTCGGTAATGAAAATAAGGGCAAGCTTATGGTATTTGACCTACATTGACTAGAACTTATTTTTGAGAGTGAGTGTCTCTTGATCGTCCCCGCATTGACATGCTTGAGTTCACATATGTGTGAGGAGGGATCTCTTTATTGTAAGGGAAAACTGTTACGTTTCTAGTTGCTAACTTGTCTGGATAGTGTAATCTTGGTACATGCATGGTTGTTGTTGCTGAATTGAAGCCATATCTTGATTCATATGTGTTGCATTGTTGTTCTTCAATAATAAGCATAGTTTTTTTAAAAATTAATTGACCTTGGATATGGTGAAGATGTTTTGATATAATATGGATGGTTGACTGCCGAATGTACTTTGTATCCTCTTGGTGGTGTTTTAGTTTCTTGAGGACAAGAAATTGTTTTAAGTTGAGTGTGTTGATTGTGAGAAGATGCTAACATATTTGAGGCTTTTAATTGAGAATAATTGCAAAGTCTTAAGAAAATTTTGTCGTTTTTTATTGTTTTCTCTTTGATATTGCAGTAAAAGTCAAGATGCAAGAGAACCAGCAATAATGGAAGTAAAAAAGTTGATTTCTGAGCAAGTAGAGAGGGAAGTATAGCTGACGACTTGTCTGATAAGTCATCAGCCTTGTGATAAGCTATCAAAGTTGCCGTTAGCCTTAGACAGAGAATGAGATTCAGGTGGAAGAAGGGGAAGTAACATGTGATAGGCCGTCAGAGTTGTGATAAGCCATCAGGCTCGTCGTTAAGATTTAGCAGTGCTTGAAACTTAAAGTGAAGAAGCGACGACAATTATGATAAGTCATCACATGTCTGATAAGCTACCAGGCTTCATCATCAGCTAAAGACAAAACTTGTTCAAATGTGAAGAAGGGCTGACGACATTCTTGATAAGCCATTACACATGTCGTCGTCTGTCCGAGAAAATACTGTGACCTGTGATTTTGTTTCCATAATTAGGATGAAGTATTTAAAGCATATGTTAGGGTTTTCTAATAGTATAAAAATAAGGGGCGAAACATCTGGAACTTATTCCAAGGGAGTTTACTTTTCTTTTTGGCTCTCTTATCTTAGAATTCAATTTTTTCAACTCTTTGATTTGGTTGTGGGTATTTTCTCTTGAACTTAGAAGAGAATCAACTTCAAACTTCATCTTTTGTAAGTTTAATTATTTTGTATGATGATTATAATTGTTGTTATCTCCTTCTTTTTCATGTGGAACTAAAATCCATAACTAGGGTTGTGGGATCTATGATTATTCCCCCATGGATTTAATAGTTGGTTAGGGTTTGAGTAATTGTGGAGACATCTTGATAATTCCTTCGTTATGATTGTTATTTATTGGTTGCAAACAATAAATCCCACCTTATGTTGATTTGCTCGAACTGAGAAATAAACTAAAGGTAGCGAATTATCAACAAGGATTTGGGAAGGTTAAGATCCCATCTAATGATTAATGTTGTAACAAGATTGATAAACTTGAGAAAAATCAGTATGAATAGAATGATTTCCTAAGTTCGAGAGAATTAGAGAGTTCAATATCTAAGTAGCTTGAGAAATACTTAGATGGATTGTCGAAACTGATAGTTTGGTGTTTCCCACAAGTCACGAGAACCTAACACTACAGCTATTACTTAATGGGGATTAATAATTATAGTGATCACAAACCTAGTTTCTCTATTATTGATTTGAACCATTGAAATTTTAGTTTTGAGATCTGAAGCAAGGTAAAACTTTAACATTTCTTTTATTATCAAAATCCCTCATTTTTTCTTTTCGTATCATTTGTTTGAATTCAACTAATAACTATAGTTTCAAATTAGTTTAATCTCCACTCACATTGTTCCTCGTGGATTTTACCCCGACTCCAAAGTTGGGTAAATATATTGACGACGACTTTCTTGCACTAAATTGACATGTAAGTTGAGCGTTTTCAATGTTCATGCTTAAGACCTAAGTTATGCATACGAAATGTCTGATAAAATGTCTAAGAGAGTAAGATTTATGTTTATTGACTCAATATGGCCTAAATGATGAATCCATGCTTTATCCTTATGTTTTAAAATAACTCTTATGTTATTGTGATGCATTGAAATTGATTGACAGAATGTCCATGAGACTAGAATTGTGTAACCATGATATATTTGAATTCATTCCTATTCATGTCCAAGAGTATGAGAACCAAGTGCATCATGAAACTCCAAAGTGATTGAATTATGAATTATTGATTATGGTCATATGTTCAAGAAGTGTCATGTCTTGTTAGTTTATGCTATCGAGTCGTGGGGGTACTTGTACCCAATAATTTAGCTGTGTTCCTAGAGCCAGTGTCAGTTTTATGATAATCTCAATCAAGCCATGAACAGTAGAATTTAGTAAGTTACATGACTTAGGAAAACTTAGAAAATTCAGTATCAGTCCAGTAATCTCTGTAATCTCAGTAATCTCAGTCAGTTATTAGATCTCTATAATATTTTATCAGTCAACGGAATTCAATGAAACTCAATCCAGTTCAGTCCAGTATATTCAGTTCAGTGTCTATTCAAATGGGAGTAGAATTCAAGACCGAGTGAGCCCAAGGATGGGAACTCACCTGCAAGTAGAAGGTGTGATTCTTAGAAGAAATCCTTGTGCTCCAGAACTACGCAGCCAGCGTAGGTTGAGACATCAAACCTACTATATGATGGTAGATGAGGTGGATTAACCTGTTAGATAAGGGTCCCGCCATTCTCATTAGAGTAACTGTTAGATGAGGGTCACTTACAGTTTGTCCTTACTAGTGGTGCGGTATTGACACCCTTCCAATTGGGGTTACAAATTGGACCCCAACTCAACTATAATAGCTTATTAGAGGAATGTCGATTAAAGGACTACTTCCTAAAGTCTCAGTCTCATGTCTCAGTAATAGAACTCAGATAGTTCTACAGAATTCAAGACTATCAGATACAGTCACTGAGTACAGTACGAAACTCAGCTAGTTCTATCAGAATCTAGACTGTCAGATAAATTTACTCAGTATTAGTTACATCAGTTATCAGTAACTCATGATATCAGTATTTGTACTTAGTAGTCAGTAGTATCACGAATTCAGTTACAGATACTTATTCATGCATGTATTGTCGCATTCATGTTATACAGTCAGTTAGTATTGTTTATGCATATGAACCCTTTGCATTCAGCCTACCTTACTAGCATACCAATACATTCAATCATACTGACGCATTTCCACTATGGTATTTTATACCATAGGTTTAGAAGTACGAGCTCCAGAACATCAGTAGCATTCCATTTTCAGCAGTCAGAGTCAGCAGTGAGTCCTTATCATTCGAGGATATTATGATTTTATTACTTTACTTCTATAGTACTTAGTTTATTTCAGTAGTTGGAGTTAGTTGGGGACATATCCCATCAACTCCTTATTCAGACAATACAGTGTTAGAGGCTTTCAGACTATAGTATGTTCAAAAAGTTATTTCAGTCATTTTGGTATTGATATACCATATTTTTAGATGTTGTGTTTTATCATATATTTGAACGTTATGTCCTTTCAGTCTTTTATTCCGCATTTATATAGTATATTATGTAGTTTTTAGGTATAGATATCAGTCATGGGTTAGCTTGTGGTTCTTCGGGGTCACGAGCACTGTGTAATGTTCTGGGTACAATATTTGAGGCATTACAATGATTATCCATGTATAGACTTTGGTATAGGTCTAAGACCATGGACACCCAAGCAAGTCTAACCATCCAATTCCAAACAAACAACCATAACCAAAACCAAAATGATAACCAAGTTTATATCTGTAACATAGCAAGATGGAACAATCATAAATCAAATATAGTCATCCCATATTAGCCATAATATCAATGCCAATACTAAGTCTGACACCAATATCGACAACACCCATACTAACCTATAGCAGACCAAAAAACCTCTATCCAAAAGTAAAACCATATATGATCGAGATATGCCCCTGACCATAGCCAAAACCAAAGTATATAAAATGGAAAAATTGTGTAAATAAAACCATGACATGAAATAGAGCCTTCCAGAGTATGGTAGCTCACCACTTCAATCCAACACAAGTTGATACTGAATCCGATCAGTAAGTAGGAGGAGTAGAATGACTAGTTCCTACAGTGCAAGGGGATACGACCGCTCGAAGATGGATTAGTGGGTGAATGTTAGCAAGTACTCAAGATAAGGATAAATTAATGCCAACCTTTAAATCCAAGTAAAAACTATATGCATTCACAACCATACATGTATGTATAATCTATGCCGGGAAAGGGAAATGGGTTTACCATGCCTTTAAAAATAGTAACCTGGGTATGTGTATCTTAACTGTCCTAGATCCACCAACGGTCTATATGGGTCTAGTGTTACCCCCTAAACGGGCCCCGATGTATGTAGCCGCACGAATCGGAGATACCATATGAGTAGGGGATTCTCGTGTACCCTTTAGTATCCACAATACATATATATAGTTTAACTTTGGGAATTCTTATGTACCCCATAATTATAGTATGTGGTCACAATAAACAATCCTCATGTTAGCAAATATGAGTTTCCAGTGTCCGTTAGTTAAACTCACATCTTCACAGTTATCTATCACACCTCGCCATTATTGCCCAATTAAGACCATTAGCACACAAAAAAAGCATCAATTCCATTTATTATTAACCAAGGCTATAATAAGTGGTATCATAATATCGACTATAGATTGCAAGAAATTCCTTTAGACAATCACTTAGGGTATTCCCATGTACCCCATATGTAGTTCACTATTATGTTTCTTAAGGGATTCCCATGTACCCGACAAGGTTTTCAATTAAACCATAACTATGACCACCATAACCATACCATTTAATGATTTGAAACTATTTAAACTAGTTAAAACAACTAGGTTTTCATTACTACTTTATACTATGCAAGAGTTTCAATAAAAGTTCAAAAATATAACAAAAGCATTCTCATAGGCATTTCTCAAACTTGTTGAGGGCATATAGTTTCCAAAACCAAAACCAAGTACCAATTAACCATTCCCATGAAGCACAAGTTTAAACCACCAAGAAATCAAGAAAAGCATAATTAGGACATAGGAAAACCATAACCAACCATTTAAAAGAAAAAACCCCAACATATAATTCAAAACACAAAACCATACCTCAAATTTTCCCTGAAAATCCTTCATTAAATCATGTCATTAGCTGAACTGACAATCATGGAGGAGTAACATACCTTAGTTTATGAAGAATATGGAGAGAAACCACACTTGTAAGAACCAAATGGATCTTATTAAAGAAACCCTATCATTAATTGACCCAAGAGCCTTGAGAGAATTTGAGAGTGTTTAAGAGAGTTTGATTGATTCCAAATAGGTTTATGAAGCCCCAAAAAGGTGCTTTATGTCATGTGGTATTAAGAGGTTAAGAAGGGAAATAACCATATTACCTTCAACTTAAATGGTATTCTCGCAGAATGAATAGTCATCATTCAATTTAAAAGCTAATACTAGGCAATCTTGGGATGAAATTTGCTAGTAAGAAGTATGGGGTATTACAATATCTCCCCCTTGAGAATATTTGTCCTCGAATGAGACTGACAGAGAGGGGAGAAAATACAACTGGCGTACATACTGAATATGAATAACTGGAACATGATCTAATGACTGACATGACTGATAAGCTGAACATATAATACTGAACATGCATATCATATGCATGTGTGACTGATTCATTAATGCATGACTGAGTGTTCTGAAGAACTAAGTTTCTCACAATGATAATGCATGTCTAATGCATAATTACATAACTGAACTGATACATGAGTGCATGAATGAATATGTAATAGTACTTGATACCAAGTTTATAATGGAAACATGAGCAGGAAACTGCATACCATGTTTTTTATGAACACTGAACATAAAACTGAGTAAGCTTAAGGAGAAATGTTACCTTGATTTTGATCTAAGTTGGTGAAGAAGAGGTGAGGATACTTGGTACGCATATCTACTTGGGCTTCCTAAGTAGCTCCCTCGATAGACTGATTTTGGAAAAGAACTTTAACTAGAGGGACTTCTTTGTTCCTCAACCTACGAGTCTCAGAGTCTAAGATATCGACTTGAATCTCTGCATAAGAGAGAGTGTTCTGAAAACCAATGCTTTGAATAGGGACTACAACTGATGGGTCACCTATGCACTTCTTGAGCAAAGAGACATGAAAGACTGGATGAACTGAGGCTAGATCTGAAGGTAATTCAATCTCATAGACTACCTTGCCAAAGCGATTGAGAATCTTAAAGGGACCAACATATCAGGGACTGAGATTTCCCTTCTTGCTGAATCTCTTCACTCCCTTCATGGGAGAAATTTTTAGATAGACATGATCACTAATCTTAAACTCGAGATCTTTTCTATGAACATCTGCATAAGACTTCTGTCGGCTCTGAGCAGCCCGAAGTCTTTTTCTAATCAACTGGACTTTTTCTAAGGCATCGAATTCTAAGTCAGACCCTATAACTGAGGCCTCACAAACTTCGAACCAACTAATTAGAGATCTATATCTCCTACCATAGAGAGCTTTGAATGAAGCCATCTGAATACTGGAATGATAGATGTTGTTGTATAAAAACTCATTCAAAGGTAAGTGGTCATCCCAAATTTTCTTGAAATCGATTGAACACGACCTTAGCATATCTTCTAATGTCTGAATGGTCCTTTTTTCTTGACCATCTGTCTGAGGATAAAAGGTTGTACTAAGATGAACTTGGGTACTTAGACCCTTTTGGAATGCTTTCTAGAAATAACAGGTGAACTAGATACCTCTGTGTAAGATAATAGACAATGGAACACCGTGTAATCTGACCAACTCATTGATATAGAGTTTGGTGTAATCCTCGGCTGAATAAGAGGTATGAACTTGAAGGAAATGAGATGATTTTGTCATTCTGTCGACAATGACACAGACTAAATCATGCTGATGACGAGTTCGAGGAAAACCCATCATGAAGTCTATTTTCACAACTTCCCACTTCTAAGTAGGAATACTGAACTCCTGCATGGAACCATTATGCTTCTGATGCTCTATCTTAACCTGCTGACATGTAGAGAACTTAGCCACAAACATTGCAATGTCTCTCTTCATCCCACTCCACTAATAGATTTCCCACAAGTCGCGGTACATCTTTATGGACCCTGGATGAATAGAGTAGCGCGCACCATGTGCTTCTGCAAGAATTTGCTGCTTTAATTCATCTACACCTGGAACACAGAGACAACCCTTAAAATGAAGGATACCATCTCCCCCTTAGGAGAAAACCTCTACTTTCTAATCCTGGACTGACTCTTTCAACTTGACAAGGCTGGTATATCTATTTTGCTTTTGTTTTACCTCAAAACCTAGAGATGATTGCGAACTACTCTGAACCCATATATCACCCTCTTCTGTATCGACTAAGCGAATGTCTTGTCTGGAAAGCTGATGGACTTCATGAGATAAATTCTTCTTACTGTCCTCAACATGAGAAACACTATCCATGGATGGTCTATTGAGAGCATCGTCCACTACATTGGCCTTGCCCATATGAAAAAGGAAACTTATGTCATAATCTTTCAAGAGCTCTAACCACCTTCTCTGACGAAGATTGAGATCTTCTTGAGAAAAGACATACTAAAGACTTTTATGGTCAGTGAACACATCTACATGAACACCTTATCGATAATGCCTCCAAACCTTCAAGGAAAAGACTACGGCTGCTAACTCAAGATCATGAGTAGGATAATTTCTCTTATGAGGCTTAAGTTTTCTGGAGGCATAGGTCTTGACCTTACCATGATTCATGAGGAAACAACCCAAACCTACTCTGGATGCATCACAATACACTACGAAACCATCTAGACCACTAGAAGAGCAAATACTGGAGTTGAGGTAAGTCGAGTCTTCAACTCCTAAAAACTCTTCTAGAAAGGATCTAACTACTGAAACATGACTTTTTTATAAGTCAATCTGGAAATAGGGGATGCAATAGAAGAAAATCTGTCAACAAACTATCTTTAATAGCTGGCCAAACCTAAGAAACTCCTGATATCTGATGGAGAGATAGGGTGAGGCCAGTTTCTTACTTCTTTAGTCTTTTAAGGATCCATTCTAATGCCATCATCAGAAATGATATGACCAAGGAATGATACTGACATTATCCAAAATTCGCACTAACTGAATTTGGTGAATAGCTGATGATCTCTAAGAGTATGAAGTACTATTCTGAGATGGTCTGCATGATCACGCTTACTGCGGGAATAGACTAGAATATCATCTATGAAGAATATGATAAACATCTCCAAGTACTGCTTGAACACACGATTCATCAAGTCCATAAAAGTTGATGGGGCATTGGTAAGACCAAAGGACATAACTAAGAATTCAAAATGACCATAATGAGTACGAAAAGCTATTTTTG
Organism: Capsicum pubescens; assembly: GCA_030864215.1. Lineage (NCBI taxonomy): Eukaryota > Viridiplantae > Streptophyta > Magnoliopsida > Solanales > Solanaceae > Capsicum > Capsicum pubescens. The sequence goes on from CM061546.1 coordinate 118,026,016, forward strand.
GTATGTCACATTCTCTAACTATGAGCTGATGATAGCCGGATCTAAGGACTATCATAGAGAAATAACTGGCACCCTGAAGTTGATCAAATAAGTCATCAATTCTGGGAAGAGGATACTTATTCTTGACCGTGACCTTATTGAGTTGGCGGTAGTCTACACACATCCTAAGAGAACCATCTTTCTTATGCACGAATAATACTGGAGTTCCCCACGAGGAAATGTTGGGCCTGATGAATCCCTTATCTAAGAGATCCTTCAATTGTTCTTTCAGTTCTCTGAGTTTTACTGGTGCCATTTTGTATGGAAAAATAGATATAGGCTGAGTATCTGGAACAAAGTCAATGCCAAAGTCTATTTCCCTTTTTAGAGAAATTCCTACAAAATCTTTAGGAAAGACATCTATATATTCACCTACAACTGCAACTGATTGAAGGTTGGGAGTTTCTGAACTAGTGTCCTTAACTCGAATAAGATGATAGACACATCCTTTAGATATCATTTTTTGTTCCCGAAGGTAGGAAACAAGCTGACCTCTAAACGCTGAAGTACTACCCTTCCACTAAAGGACGGGTTTATTCGGAAACTAAAACTAGACTATTCTGTTTCTGCAGTCGACTGTGGCATAGCAAGAATGAAGCCAATCCATGCTGAGAATGAAATTAAAATCAGTCATCTCTAATTCGACTAAGTCTGCTGAAGTGACTTTATAAAATATCATAACCGGATAGTTCCTATATACTCATCGGGCTATGATGGTTTTACCCACTAGGGTATAGACTAAAAAGGGCTCTACTAGGATTTTGGGACTGATTCTAAAATCACCTTCTACATAGGGATTAACAAAAGACAAAGAAGCTCCTAGATCTAGAAAAGTGTAAACATGCACATGAAAGATCTGTAACATACCAGTAACTACATCAGAAGAATTTTCCTGATCTTGTCGGGACTGAAGAGAATAGAGATAATTTGGGCGTTGTCCACTAGTACCACTCGTACCCTAGTTTATGATTGCCAAGTAAACCGCGAGGGGGAGTCATACCCTTACACGTGTGTATTTTCAAGATTTTAACCAAGTATGTTTTGGTCATTAACCTTGCCTAAAACCCTAATTCCTTGACCTATATAAGTTATAGTAGCCTCCTAAGTGTTCATTTTACAAGTCTTAAACATCCTAAACATTCTAAAGGCTCATGAAGCAAGTTAAGAGGCTAGGGTTTGGAGGTATTCATCTAGTGTCAAAGAAGAGGTCAAGATTATTGGTGATTCAAGTTATTTAAGGCATGTATCTCTTCCCTATTTAAATAACTCTAAACCCACGTATTTGACACTTGAATTAGTAAGTGTACAAAGTGGTTTTGAATCAAATGAAAAGGATTTTGACACTTACATTGAATAATGATGATTCTTTCTTATAATGGTGTTCATACATGTTATTGATGGTAGATTACATATGTAGATACTTGTTGTGTGTTGTTGAACATGAATGTCTTGAGTAACCCTAGGCTGAATGATTTTTACCATGAATATGACCTTGTTATAAGTATACACGAAAGGTGTTTGTTAAAATGTCTAAGTGAAATGACTTGTTACATGTTGATAATATGTTGATCTAGGGAAAAGGTCCAAGTGACTATGAATGATGATTGAATGACCTTTTGAAGGTATTATGAACCATGTATTTTGAAATTGTTAACCTTGTTGGTTGATGGATAATGTGAGGGTACAGTCTCTAGATATAGGGATTAACTTGAATTATGAATAGAACCCAAGTGTGGTAAGAATATGGTAATAGATTACTAATGAAATGTGAATAACTTGTGTGGGTCTTGATGAGCATGAATGGAATTGTATAATTCAGAGTGGCATTCCTCCTTGGTCTCCTCAAAGGTATGCTACTAATCTAAAGTTTCATCGCTCTATCAACCTTTTGACTCAATTAGTAGCCTCTCAAGCAGAGCATGGTGCCCCAACTATTATTTCTTCTAAGGCCACAAAAATTTGCCAATCTATGAGGTTGAGCCCTCTTATTTTCTCTGGTACCAAGGTTGATGAAGATCCTCAAGGCTTCATTGATCAAATAGAGAAAATATTCAAAATCATACAGGCTTCAGAAATTAAGGTTGTTGAGCTTTCTTCCTACCAATTGAAGATGGAGCGTACTAATGGTACAAAGGGTGGGAGTTACGCAGGGGTAGTGATGCTAGTCCAGCTTCTTAGGTGGATTTCTCCAAGTCTTTCCTTGACTGCTTCTTTCCCCAAGAGTTAAGGGATGCAAAGGAGGAAGATTTCATGAACTAGAATAAAGGGAGAATTTTCATGCCGTAGTATGCCTTGAAATTCCATGAATTGTCAAGTTATGGTCCCGAGATGGTTTCTAACATAAGGGCTAGAATGTGCAAATTTATCTCAGGGTTATCCTGTGAGTTAGTTCTTGAAAGCAATGTAGCCTTGTTAATTGAGAACAATAATATTTCTAGATTGGTTGTGTATATGCAACAAGTAGAAGATGAGAAGAAGATGTAAGTTGAGCTTAGTGAGAAACAAGGAAAGAAGTTTAGGCCTTCTGAGAGTAGTGGTGGAAGTAGTGGAAAGTAAACACCAAAGAAGTGGGGTAGTTCAGGTCATTCTCATCAGCTAGTGTTTGCTCTCCTTACCCAAAGTTCTCGGGTTGTCATCGGTCTCAGTTTGGTGGCCAGTCTAGGGCATAAGGTGCCCAATTTTAGGTTAGTAGGGCCCATTTGGATCCACCCTAACTTTTTGCTAATTCTATGGTCAGAGTCATCATAGTGAGTGTGAGAAAGAGAGAGGCATATGCTTTTATTATGGTTAGCTTGGGCACATGCAACATGAGTGCCCCATTCTAGTAGCTTCTTAGGACAATAGATCCTTTGTTTCTACTCCATCTACTCCTGCACAAAAGGGTGCTATGTCTGTTGTTGCTTCTATTTCTAGCATCGACACTGGCTGGAACCACTAGTATGCACTTGATACTCACTGAGATTCAGAGGCATATTTTGATGTTGTTATGGGTATGATTATACTTTTCTCTCATTATGTGTATTAGTTAATTGACCTAGGGTCTACTCTTTTTTATGTGATACCATATATGGTTGTGCATCTTGATTGTGGTCCCGAGGGTCTGTCGGTTCCTTTTTCTATTTGTACCTCGATTGAAAACTCTGTGGTTGTTAAAAGAGTCTATAGGGGGGTGTGATACATGTTTGTGGTAGAGATACTCTTGTTGACTTGATAGATTTAGACATGGTTGATTTTGATGTTATCTTGGGAATAGATTGGTTGCACTCTTGTTATGCTTCCCTAGATTGTTGGACTCATAGGGTCATGTTCAAATTCCCTAATGAGCCGATCGTTGTATAGGAACATGGTTCCTTAGTTCCTAAATAAAGGTTTATTTCTTATCTTAAGGCCCGAATGTTAATTTCGTAGGGGTGCTTCTAACATTTGGACCAAGTTAAAGATCCCAAGTTAGAAAAACCATAGCTAGAATCCATTCCCATGGTAAATGAATTTCCCTCTGTGTTTCCTAATGATTTCTGCAGTGTTTCTCACGATAGGGAAATTAATTTTAGGATTGATCTTGTTTCAAAAACTCATCCAATCTCTATTTCTCCTTATAGAATGGCTTCTGCAGAGTTGAAAGAACTTAAAGAGCAATTGAAAGATCTCTTAGATAAAGGTTTAATTTGGCCTAGTTTGTCTCCTTGGGGTGCGCCCATGTTGTTCGTGCGCAAGGAGGATTGTTCCCTTCGTATGTGGATTGATTATCATTAGTTGAACAAAGTGACCATAAAGAATTAGTATCCTCTTCCTAGGATCGATGATTTATTTGATCAACTTCAAGGTGCAAAGTGTTTTTCTAAGATTGATCTTAGATTGGGTTATCATCAACTTAAAATTAGGTATGCGGATATTCCTAAGACTACTTTTAAAACCTGATATGGTCACTATGAGTTTCTTGTCATGTTTTTTGGGTGGACCAATGTTGCGGAGGCATTTATGGATTTGATGAATAGAGTTTTTCATTCGTTCTTGGATATGTCTGTCATTGTCTTTATTGATAATATCTTGGCCTATTATAAGAGTGAGGTGGATCATGTAGATCACCTTAATATCGTGTGGCAAACATTGAGGGATCATCGTTTGTATGCCAAGTTCTCTATGTGCGAGTTTTTGTTGAAACCCATAGCTTTTCTTGATCATGTAGTCTCTAGAGAAAGATTGTAGCGATTAAGAAATAGCCTAGACCTTCTACTCTAACCAATATTCAGAGCTTCTTAGGTCTAACCGGTTATTATAGAAGGTTTGTGGAGATTTTTTATACTATAGCTACCCCGTTGACCAAACTAACCCAAAAAAGGTCAAGTTCTTATGGTCTGAAGCATGTCAGGGACATTTCAAGAAGTTGAAAGATAAATTGGCCTCAACTCTAGTTTTGACCTTGCCCAACGGTAGTGATGATTTTGTTTTCTATTGTGATATTTCTCGTGTTAGTCTTGGTTGCGTGTTGATACAAAATAGTAGGGTGGTAGACTATTCTTCTACGCAATTAAAAGTTCTTGAAAAGAACTACCCCACCCATGACCTAGAATTGTTATCCATGGTCTTTGCTTTGAAAATTTGTTGGCATTATCTCTATGGTGTTTATGTGGATATATTTTTTGATCATAAGAGCCTTCAATATGTGTTTACTCAAAAAAACTTGAATCTCCGACAAAGAAGGTGGCTTGAGCTATTGAAAGACTATGATATGAGTCCTTATTACCATCCCGGTAAGGTGAATATAGTCGTCGACGCTCTTAGTAGATTATCTATGGGAAGTTTGGCCCATGTCAATATGGATAGGCAGGAATTGCTGAAGGATATTCATCGATTTTCTAATCTTGTAGTTTGATTTGTAGACTCCGACGATGGTGGTGTGTTTATACATCCGGTATCTTAATATTCTCTTATTTTTTGAGATAAAGGAAAAACAAGTCTCAAAACTTGAATTGATGAAGATCAAGAGTAATGTGAGTCAACACAAAGCTGCGAACTTTATAAATAGCAGTGATGGTATCTTGAGGTACCAAGGTAGGCTATACATTCCCGACGTCAATGAATTGAGGGAAAAGTTCATGGCAGAGGCTCATGGAGCCTGTTATGCTATTCATCCCGATTCCACCAATATGTATCATGATCTTAGAGAGTTCTATTGGTTGAATAATATGAAGTGTGTTGTTTCTAACCATGTGTCTAAATGTATGGTGTGCCAAGAAGTAAAGGTTGAGCACTTAAGGCCAGATAGCTTATACGAAGATATTATGTTACCCGAGTAGAAGTGGGAGACTATTAATATAGACTTCATTACCGGTCTTCCTAGATCTCAGAATCAATGTGATTCTATTTGGGTCATCATTTATAGAATGACAAAGTCCGTCCATTTCATGCCTGTTAGGACTAATTTCTAAGAGAAAGATTATGCTAAGTTGTTTCTTGCAGAGATCGTAAAGTTTCACGGTGCTCTAGTCTCTATTATCTCTGACTGTGGTCCTACATTTTCATTCTACTTTTGGAAGTCATTCCAAAAGGGTTTAGGTACTAGAGTTTTCCTTAGTACCAATTTGCACCTGCAAATGAATGGTCTAGTGGAGAGACTATCCAAACCTTGAAGGATATCTTCTGGGCTTGTGTAATTAAACATGGTTGTAGTTTGTATGACCACTTGCCTTTGATTGAATTCACCTATAATAATAGTTACCACACTAGTATTGGCATGGCGCCTTTTGAAGCATTGTATTGTAGGAGATGTCAATGTCCTATGAGGTGGTACGAAGTTGGAAAAGGAAAGTTTCTAAGGCCCGATTTAGTTCATCAAGCCTTAAAAAGGTGAAGGTAACTCGTGATAGTTTAAAAACTGCTCAAACTAGCAAAAAGTCCTATGCGGATGTGAGGCGTAGAGACTTAGAGTTTAAAGTGGGTGATTGGGTATTCTAGAGAGTGTCTCCAATGAAGGGAGTGATGTGGTTTGATAAAAAGGGGAAGCTTAGTCCCCGATATATCGGCCCCTACTTGACTGTGTAGAAAATTGGCAATGTAGCCTATGAGTTGGAATTTTCTCATAGTATGAACTCCATTTACCCTGTTTTGCATATGTCTATGTTGCAGGAATATATGAGTGATCCTTCATTTGTTGTTCGCTCGAAAGATGTTCATATCTCGGACTCTTTGTCCTATGAGGAGATCTCAACGAGGATCTTAGATCGAAAAGTTCGCCGATTGCGAACGAAAGAGGTGTCTTCGATGAAGGTTTTATGGAGGAACCAAAAGTCCAAGGAAGCTACTTAGGAGGTGGAAGAGGACATGAAGTACAAGTACCCACATTAGTTTCCCATTCTTAAAGCTTGTGATGGAAGTATTTGTTAATCTCCTTGCTTTGTATTATGTCTTTGATAGACAATAGAGTAAAGTCTCCAATGATTGAAATTGATTTATGTCTTTGTTAGTGTAATACCCCGTACTTCTACCTAGCATGAAATCATCCCAAGTATATGAGAAAACTTATTTTGAAAGATGAATTCACTTTTATATATGTGGAATTTTTAAGATTTCACTTTTTGTCATGTGGTAAATTGAATTATCTTTCCAATGATACCAATTTCATCCAAATCTGGTATCGATGTAGAAAGTTATGGCCGTTTTATAGAAAGCAGTCAAACCTGCCCAGACAATGAGGGTCGACGGACCATTGAGCTAGTGATGAAACTTCGTCCAAATCATCACAGCGGAGGCAGTGAGACCACATTCTTCCTAAGGGCGACGGCTCAGGCCGATAGACCATCGAGCTAGCGATGGACCGTTTCCCAAAGCCGTCGTAGCAGAGGTAGTGAACCCCTATTCTACCCAGGTGCATCGGTCAGGACCGACGGACCGTCGCAACGACCATCGCATAGACCATCGCATAGTTTATTTAGTTATTTTAAAGTCATTTTTAAAAGGGTAATTAGGTCTTTTCCACCCGTTTTAACCCCTAAGTATATCAGACCAAGGATCATAAGTTCATTATATATCTACAATATCAAATTAGGGTTTTCTCTCAAAGATAATCCCCAAGAAAAAAGATCTGAATCTTCTTCAAGAAACTAAGAGATTCAAGTTCTTCAAGTCCAAGAACTTCAAGAAACTAACAACCCAGGTATGTCATGTGTTGATTCATGGGTCCCTTTTACCCATAAAGCTTAAGAATCTCTTTTCATAATCCAAGATTTGTGTATTTACGAAAGTTCATGATTTAAATTAAATTAAAAATTCATGTTCATGATGTTGTAGGGTTTTGATTCATTTTTTAAAATACATGTTCTAATGATTGATCCCAAGATGTGATGATTTTCTTAGTATTCATGATAAACCCTTCAATTTACAAGTTGATTGATTTATCCATGATTATTAGATGTGTTGATGATTTTATAACAAAAACATGTTTCCTATGTGTTTGATTAAATGTCTATGGGAAGGAAAAGTGCCATTCTAGTATGATAATATCAAATCCCCATTCATGTACAATTTCATGCATGTTAAATGTTTGATGAAATGTCTTAGTCAATGAATTATGGATATATGTGTAGCCATTGTGGTGCTTTAGCACTTGTACTTCATGAAATCCCCATCTTATTATATTATGGATTCTCGATGTTGGTCATGTATTCAAGAAAGTCATGCTTTGTCAGTTTCATGCTATCGAGTCCTGGGGGTACTTGTACCCGACAATTAGCTGTGTACCTAGAGCCAATGTTATGTTTCCAAGATGCTCTCAGTCGAGCCATGTTCATAGGAATTCAGTCAGTCATGAGACTCAAGAAAACTCAGTAAAGTCAGTAATCTCAGAAATCTCAGAAATTTAGTAATCTAGTATTCCGTCAGTCAACGGAACTCAGTTAATTCAGTTCGGTTTAGTTCAATAATCCATGTTCAGTATCTATTTAGATGGGAGTAGGAATTAGCACCGAGTGCACCCAAGGATGGGAACACACACTGTCAGATGAGGGTGTGATTCTTAGAAATCATCCTTGTGTTCCAGAACTATGTTGCCAGCATAGGTTTAGATATCAACACTGTTAGATGAGGGTTGATGAGGTGGATAAACACTATCAGATGAGGGACCCACCGTTCTTTTTTGGGGACACTGTCAGATGAGGGTTTCCAACAACTTTTCCTTACCAGTGGCGCGGTATTGACACCCTTCCAATTGGGGTTATAGATTAGACCCCACCTCAACTATATTTCTTTAGTTGGGGCATGCCGATTAGATGACTACTTCACACAGTTTCAGTTATAGAATTCAAGACTGTCAGATACAGTCATTCAATCTCTGTAATAGAACTCAGATAGTTCTATAGAATTTAGGACAATCAGATACAGTCAACTCAGATACAGTACAGAACTCATCTAGTTCCATCAGATTCAAGACTGTCAGGGACAATCACTAATGTTATCAGTTATATTACTCATCATCACTTAGTTATCAGTCATGTTAGTTATCAGTAAATTTATGTTATCATGATCTCAGATATAGTTACTATGTATTCATGCATGTACTCTCATGTTCATATTAGTCAGTTAGCCAGTATTGTTCATGTATATGAACCCCATGCATTCAGCCTACCTCACATGCATACTAGTACATTCAAAGTACTGACGCATTTGTGTTATGGTGTCTTATACCATAGGTCAGAAGCACAAGCTCCAGAGCATCAGTAGCATTCCTGTCTCAGTAGTCAAAGTTAGCAATGATTCCTCATCTTTTGAGAATATAATCAATACTTTTTTATCTCATTAATTAATTTATTAGTTGGAGTTAGTTGGGGACATGTCCCATCAACTCCTTATTCAGACAGTTCAGTTGTTTAGAGTCTTTTCAGAAAATCATGTTCAGACATTTATTTTAGTTGTTTTAGGTATTTAATACCGCATTTAGATGTTATATATTTATTAGTTATGTTATAGTTTTGAACCTTATGGACTTTCAAGTCATATTTCTGCATTTATATTGTATATTATACAGTATACAGGTACAGACATCAGTCATGGGTTAGATTATGGTCCTTTAGGGTCATGAGCACCGTGTAGCAATCCATGTACCAGATTCAGGGCATTATAATTAGATAATAGATAAAAGTTCCAAATGTGTGAATTGATTGGTAGCTTGTTAGACCATGGATTAAAGTTCCTAGTACTCTGAAATGATAAGTGCCATGTTACAACTTTGTATTATGCTTATTTCTAGCTTAAGTAAGAGCTGGTATGATACATGTTGTTGTGTTATCCTATGTTCATGCATTCCTTACCCATCATTCGCGGATGAATTATCCTAAGTGGGGGAGAATGAAACACCCTAGAATGTGTCCTGGCAAAAAAAATTTGGTTGATTGGTAGTAATCAAGGTATGTGTTGTGTTCCATCCTTGTAGTGTGTTTTTTCTAACTTGTGTAAAGATTTCTTTGGTTTACATTGAGGTTTTAACATGTATCTTTACTTACCTATCAAAGTGGCTAAGAGTTGAAGCACCTAGACCTTGGAATCATTGAGAAAACATCAACTTTTGATGCCTCTGGAGTGGATATGGTTGAGGGTACTTGAGACGTACCCTAGATCATGAAACCTACCCACCATGTCCTCCCATTTCATATTCTAGACATAAATTTAGGGTAACATACTATCCTCTATACAATAAGGTCATTCGTTGGTCGTAACCAAGCTTATGAGTCATATACCAGTCAACCGTATAGAGTGAAACCTAACCTAGAAGTGGACTATTTTGGTCACAGGTAGAGCTTACGACTTAGGGAGTGAGTCATACCCTTTTTTTACACTTAAAAGTCCCTTTTTATACCCATAATAATGTGTTTGACCTAGGATAATGCTAGGGTATGACTTAGGGTTCCACTCGTTTCCTAGGTTACAATTGCCAAGTGAACAGTGAGGGAGAGTCATAACCCTGCACGTGTGTGTTTTCCAACTTTTAACCAAGGACCTTTTGGTCAGTTCCCTTTCCAAAAACCCTAATTCCTTAACTTATATAAGGTATTGTAGCCTCCTAAGTATTATTTTACAAGACTTAAACATCCTAAAAACTTTAAAGGCTCTTGGAAGCAAGATTGGAGGCTAGGGTTTGGAGGTGATCATCAAGTGTCTAGGGAGAGGTCATGATTGTTGGTGATTCAAATTGTGTAAGGCATGTATCTCTTACCCAACTTAAATAACTGTCAACCCATGTATTTCACACTTAAATTAGTAAGTTCACATGGTGGATTAGAATCAAATGAAAAGGGTTTTGACACCTACATTGAATAATGATCATTCTTTCTTATACTTGTGTTGATACATGTTATTGATTGTAGATTTCATATTTATATTCTTTTTATGTGTTTTTGAACATAAGGGTCTTTAGTAACACTAGGCTTAATGATTTCTACAATGAAAAATACCTTTTTATAAGTATGCACAAAAGGTATTTGTTAAAATGTCTATGTGAAATGACTCATTGAATGTTGATAATGTGTTGAGCTAGGGAAATGGCCCAAATGACTATGAATTATTGTTAAATGACCTTGTGAAAGGTATTACGAACCATGTATTTTGAAATTAGTAACCTTGTTGATTGATGGATAATGTGAGGATACAGTCCCTAGATATAGGGATGAACTTAAACTATGCATAGAACCCAAGTGTGGTAAGAATGTGGTAATAGGTTGCTAATGAAATGTGAATAAGTTGTGTTGATCTTGATGGCCATCAATGGAATTGTATAATTGAGCTAAGTGAAGGCATTTTCCTATTGATATTATTGATCCATGAAGTCTCCCATAATGACCATGAGGTCTTGTATAGTGTTGAAAATGGCTAAAGTCTCTAAATATTGTATTGAATGCGTGTTGATGCATGGACAAGAGGATAAAGTCCCAAATGTCAACTAATGATGGTTGTGATGGAATGAGGTTAATGTAATTTGCCTTATGTGATGGCTTGATGATAAAGTCCCTTTCCCAATGAAAATACAAGGCAAAGTTTGTTGCTTACAAAAAGCTCTTGAGGTCAAAGAACCTCGCCTCATGAAGAGTCTTGAGGTAAAGTCCACCTAAGGCTTATGGTAAAGTCCACTCACGTCTTGTGGAAAAGTCCACCTACGTGTACTGGGTAAAGTACCTTGTTTGATTGGCCTATGTGTTTGGATAAGATCCCTTGTTGAATGATGATGTTTATGGCTAAAGGCCTTAGTAAAGTGAATGTATGTACATTGGTAAAGTCCCCGGTCTATGTACATTGGTAAAGTCCCCGGTCTAATGATAAAGTGATTGTGGCTTAAGTCCTTGGCATATTAAGCATGATAGTCCATAAGTGTGGGAGGTTGTAGTCCTCAACCCTATGTCTAATGCATGAATGTATGAAAATGTTGGTGGACCTTGATATCTTTGTTGATATATGGTATATGTATATGTATGGATAAGTGTAGGAAGATAGTAAAATGTTATATGGTGATTTGTTGTAGATTGATGATGTTATCTTATCACTTATCCTTGAGTTACATACTAGTATTCCAACATCTAACCATCTCCGGATGCTACGTCCCCACACGATGTAGGCGCCAGAGCATCTTCTTCTTTTCCTGCGCAGTGATTAAACGATAAAAAATTCCGTGAATTGACTTGAAGGGGTGAGCTTACTTACATCCGGAAGACCTTCATCTCTTAGTCTTTATCTTTAGTTTTAGTCTCTTTAAGACTTGGTTTGGATATAGATGGGGGCTTGTCTCGACACATACATTTATTGACTTCGGTTGTGTATAGAGGTATTGTGAATAACTATGAACTTAGTAGTAGATATTATTATTATTATGAATCTAATGTTGACTTATAATATTAATTCCGCTATGTGAGGTGGATTTCCTTTGACTCCTATGGTATGATGAGATGTTTGGAATGGGTTATCGAGGAGACCTCCGATTCATGTGAGTTTGATGTGACCATACGACATAGCCCGAGGTTCAGGTCGTGCCATCATGTACCTATGCCTAGGGTCAGGACAGTAGGTAATACCTGCGCCCAGTGACAGAGCACAGGTAGAGACCACACGTGTCCACTGACACTATTTTATCCTATTTCATTTGGGCTTTGGTTTTAGGATTTCCTCATGTACTATTAATACCCTTTATGTGTTTTTTAGTAGGAGTTATGTACTTTTGATACTTACAAACACATTTTGATTCCAAGATCCAATTTTGATCTTAGGATCCTCTTGTATTGACTTTGGTTCATTAATTTAGTTATGGTTGTGGGTTTTATTACTTCTTATTATTGTGATTTACTCTATGCTTTCGATTATAAATGTTATTGATTTCATCACAAGCATGAGAAACTAAAACCCGTAGTTAGGGTTGTGGAAACTCTAGCAGATTGATGAAGTAGGGGAAGATCTTTCATTTTTATGAATCGATACCCATGCATGCATTATGTTATGTTCATTATAATAGTTTTCTCAATAGGTACACACGTTAGGATTCCACCTAGATATTGTTTCTTACTCTAAAAGAGGAGTAGTGCCTAGGAAAAGATAAAGACAACAGTGATTTGGAGTTAAACTGTCAATCTATGCTTCTAGGTTCTATCTTGGTAAGATGGTTAGATTTCATCTAATAACTAGAGACTCAAAATGTAATAGTTAACTGGAATCAAGATAAAGGTTAGTAAGGCGACATCGTGAGACTCAAAAGGTAAAGGGTGAAATCCTTCTGCTCGTCCAAAAGATTGCAGAAGTTACAAAAATTATAAATTCTGCATGTAAACTATTAGGTTGATTCAACAAAGCATGATAATCCAATAGAGTTAAGAACCCAGGGGGAACACAATCCTAATGTTCACCTACAACTGATTACAACTGAAGTTAGTATAGTTACTTTCTCAATATTACTACACAAAACCCCCCATTTATTTTTCTTGTTTTCCCTACAGACTATAAATGCTGAGATCCATAATTCTACGTGTTCCCTTGGGATTCGACCCCAACCTTAGTTGGGCTACTATATTTTGACAGTGAACGTATCATCATCTGAGAGGAGGTATTGTTTGAACATCATACACTAGTGTATTCCTAGCACATAGAGTAGAGGCAATCCCTTACTCCCATTGAATCCGAATCTAAAGAGGATCCTACAAATACCCAGTAAGATGTCAGAGAAGAAAAGAGATTAACCTCCTGAAGGGGTTCGTGATTTTGTACCTCCCCCTCCTCCTAAAAAAGTACAAGATATTGTAGATCAATAAATTGGTGAGCTATTTTTTCAAGCTATAGCTAAGAGGAGGGCAACGGATGAAGCTAAATGAGCAGCTAGGGAGGCAAACCTTGTTGAGAAGAGACAAGCGGCAGACTCGAGCAATACTCGGTGGAAACAAGAAAAGAGCTAGAGGTTCTCGTGTTTAAGTAATCCTAGTATATCAGTATATGCTTTGATATATAGATGATGAAGAAGATTTGGGATATGTTGAGCCTCCAGAGACTGGAGCCATAGTTCCTCTTGTTTTACCCTCAGGAATCAAATTTAATATTACGAGTGCAATGATCCAACTCTTAAATCTGAAGGGTGTGTTTGCAGGTTTCCCTACAAATGATGCAAACTTTGACCTTGCCAATTTTCTTAGGATCTCATATTTATATATAAATCCAGGGGTGAATTAGAAAGCACTTAGAGTGAGGCTATTCCCCTTCTCACTAACTGGATAAGCTTCTTTATAGTTAGGGGAACTACCAAAAGGCACTATCACTACATGGACTTAGTTGTGCAAGCAATTCTTGAACAAGTTCTTTTTTCCATCTTGGATGTTGCATCTTAAGGATGCAAATTATAATTTCAGAAAGCTACAGTCAGAATCTATGTACGAGGCATGGTTCAGGTTTAAGAAAAAGCTGATTTTGGTTCCCAATCATCAGTTGTCAGGGATGATCATATTAGAGATATTCTACCAAGCATTGATCATTACCTTTGGAATGATCATGAATGAGGTGTGTACAACTTTGGAACATAACAAAACTGATGGGATACTTTTGAACTTGTGGGTAATCCAATAACAGCCTCCTGTCCATAAGTGTGGTGCACAATACACTTATGCGCAAGACTATACTAGATGCGACTTTCAGACTTCCTAGGACACTATTGAACCTTAGGCTCTGATACCAAGTTTGTAACACCCTGAATCTGGTACCCCGGAATGCTACACGGTGCCCATGACCCCAAAGGACCATAAGCTAACCCATGACTGATATTTGTACCTATACACTGCATAATATATGTATATAAATGCAAAAATAAAGGCTGATAGGCCATAAGGTTCAATTCTGTAACATAACTGATAATAACATAACATCTGAAGGGGGTATGGAATACCCAAAACAACTGTAATAAATTGTCTAAATATAATAGTCTGAAAAGCCTCTAACTGTCTGAATAAGGCATTGATAGGACATGTCCCCAACTAACTCTGGCTACTTAAATAAACTGAGTACAAAAATGATAAAATAATAACCATGTCATCGACGGATAAGACTCACTACTAGCTCTAACTGCTAACGTGACAATGCTACTAGTGCTTTGAAGCTCGTGCCTCAGAAGATATGGCATAAAGTAAAACACCATAGCGCAAATGTATTAGTACGATGGAATATACTCGTATGCATGTGAGGTATCCTAATTCAAAGGTTTCACATGCATGAACTATGCTAACTAACTGAACAATATGAATGTGAGAATACATTCATGAATAAGAGACTGTAATCAAATTCATGATAATATGATTACTGAGTCTAAATACTAATAACATGGAAATTCTGATAACTAATGTAACTGATATAACTAATATTTTGAGAAACTGTGTCTAACAGTCTAGTTTCTAATGGAACTATCTGAGTACAGTACTATTCTGAGTTGACTGTATCTGACAGTCTTTAAATCTAATGAACTATCTGAGTTATTTTACTGAAACTGTATGACTGTATCTGACTGTCCTGATTCTATAACTTAAACTTTAAAAAGTATTATCTAACTAACATGCCCCAGAATATGCCATAATAGCTAAGCTGGGGTCCAATCTGTGCCCTGATTGGAAGGGTGTCAGTACCGCACCACTTGTAAGGACAAGCTGTGGGTGACCCTCATTTGACAGTGTCCCCAAAAGAGAATGGTGGGACACTCATCTAACAGTGTTTATCCACCTCATCAACCCTCATCTGATAGTGTTGATGTTTTAACCTATGCTGGCTATATAGTTCTGAAATGCAAAGATGACTTCTAAGAATCACACCCTCATCTGATAGGGTCACTGAATCTAGGCACACAGCTATATTTTTTTGGTATAAGTATCCCCAGGACTCAGTGGAAAGAAACTGACAAAGCGTGACTTTCTGGAATACGTTACCAATATCGACAATCCATAATACAATAAGTTGGGGATCTCATGAAGTACAAGTTCTAAAGTACCACAATGGCCACACATATATCCATAATTCATTGACTAAGACATTTTATCAAACACTTGAAATGTATTAACTTGTACATGAATGGGTATTTCATATTCTTATACTAGTATGGAACTTTTCCTTCACATAGACATTTAATCAAACACATGGGGAGCATTCTTTAGTTATACAATCATCAATACATCTAATAATCATGGATACATCAATCAACTTGTAAATTAAAAGGGGGTTTATCATGATTATTATGCATATATTCATATACTAGGGTGAATCATTGGAATATTTAATTTAAAACATGAATCAAAACCCCACAATATCATGAACATGAATTTCAATTCTATTTAAATCATGAACATTCATAAATACACAAATTTTGTATTTTGAAAAGAGATTCTTGAGCTTTATGGGTGAAAGGGACCCATGAATCAACACATGACATACCTTAATGCTTGACTTTAAAAAGATTGATAGTGCAACACTTCAAATTTTAATCTTCAATTAAAACCCTAAGGCTTGTTCTTGAGAGAGTTTGAGAGAAAGTGAGTATATTTTGGTGAATTGAGGCTGAATTTTATGTTTATCATGTTTTATATCGTAGGGGTATGGTTTAGGGTGAGTAAAAAGACTAAAATACCCCTATGAAAATATTTCCCAGTTTCTGAAATTCTCAGCTGACGACCAAGGCTGATAAGCAGTCAGATAGGTGACGTCCCGTCAGATATGTCGTCACTCAGTTACCACGGCAACATGCTCGAGTAAAATGGGTATAACTTTTTGCTCAGATATCAGATTTGGGTGAAATTGGTATCATTGTAAATATAATTCACTTATCTATCTGTTTGTTTGTCATGAGATCAAAAATTTGTAATATAACATGATATGCTCATTTGAAGTTGACTATACCAATATCCTTCCCAAGAATTCAATCGATAAGGAATATTTTGATTCACCTAATAGCTAGGACGTATTTGAGACCTTAATTAACATCAAACTTAACCGTGAAACTAAAAAAAGACCATGATTTACTATGAATAATCTTGAAATATGGCTCTAATATTGATTTGTATTTTTTGGGGTATTACAAGGACAGTGTACTAAAGAGATGTGAAGAGTGCAATTTGGTGCTAAATTGGAAAAAATGTCACTTTATGGTGAGAGAAGGAATAGTTCTAGGGCAAAATATCTCCATAAATGGCATTGAGGTGGACAAGAAAAGATAGAGGTGATTGATAAATTTCCTTTGCCAGTATCAGTTAAAGGTACACAAATTTTTTTTGCACCACGCCGATTTCTATTGAAGATTCAGCAGGGAATTCTCTAAAATTGTAGCCCCACTATGCAAACTTTTAGAGAAGGAGGTGAAATTTGTATTTTATGATGAGTGTCTCAAGGCTTTTAAATTCCTAAAGGAGCGGTTGATTTTGGTGCCTATTATTTTATCACCAAGCTGGACTACACTTTTTGATGTGATATGTGATGCGAGCGGAGTGACCTTGGGTGTTGTCCTAGTCCAAAGAAGAGATAAGATCTTGTATACCATCTATTATGCCAGCAAATCTCTAAACCCTGCAAAAAAAAAATGTTATAGAGCAGGAGATTCTTGCGATAATTTGTGTTGTGGAAAAGTTTTGGTCCTACTTGATTGGGACAACGGTGATAGTTCACACTAAACATGCAGCATTAAGGTACTTTATTACTAAGAAAGATTCCAAACCATGATCGATTCATTAGATACTCTTACTATAAGAGATTGATTTTAAGGTAAAGGACCGAAAAGGGAAAGAGAATCAAGTGGCAAATTACTTATCCAGACTTGAAGAGGAGACGATCCAAAAACTAAGGGATGATCTCGAGATAGATGATTATTTTCCAGATGAGTGTGTATTAGCAGTATCTCATGATTTTATCCCTTAGTTTGCTAATTTTTCCAACTATTTGGCAAGTGACCTCATTCTAAAATGATTATCCTTCTAGCAGCGACGATGATTTATGCATGAGGTAAGGAAATTCTTTTGAGATAGGCCATATCTATTCAGGGTTTATATTGATGGAGTAATTTGTACATGCATACTAGAGGTAGAGAGGATGAGCATTCTAGAGGCTTATCATTCATCACCAGTTGGAGGTCATCATAGTGGTATACGAATAGCCAATAAGATTTTACAATATGGGTTTTATTGGCCTACAATCTATAAGGATGCTCATGATTTTGCACAGGCATGTTACCAATGTCAGCATCAAGGCAATATCTCTCAATGCCATGAACTTCCCCTGACACCCATCTTGGAGACCTATTTGATGTGTGGGGAATTGATTTTATAAGTCTATTTATTATCTCTTATGGCATGATTTACATTCTGGTAGCGGTTGACTATGTATCCAAATAGGTATAGGAAGTTGCACTTTCAAACAACGAAAGCAGAAGTGTCACTATTTTTCTAAAGAGAAATATCCTTTCTAGATTTTTGCACTCCATGTGCAATCATTAGTGATGGTGGTTCTCACTTCTATAATTGGTTGTTCAAGATCCTACTTGATAGATATGGTGTAAGGCATAATGTGGCAACACCTTACGATCCACAGACTAGCATCTAAGTGGAAGTCTCCAATAGATAAATAAAGTTCATATTAGCAAAGACTGTGAATTCCAACAGGACCAACTGGTCTAAAATACTAGATGATGGATTATGTTCCTACTCAAATTATTATAAGAATCCTATAAATGCATCTTCATATTAGATTATATATGTAAAATCATTTCACTTACCGGTTAAGGTGGAACATACGACACTTTGGGCATTAAAAGGGTTAAATTTTGAATGATATGATGCAGCAAACTAGAGGCTGAGCAACAAAAATGAGTAGGATGAATTCTTAATCCGTGCTTATGAGATCTCGACCATATAAAAAGAGAAAATAAAGTTGTACCATGATAAAAAGATAAAAAAAAAATGTTTAAAACTGGTGATTTGGTGTTTCTATACAATTCAAGACTATGCTTGTTTCTAGGTAAGCTAAAGTCAAGATGGACCACACCATTCATTATGGTTAATGTTTTCCCATATGGTGCTATTGAGGTTAATCATGATGGTGACATCTTGTATAAAGTGAATGGGCAGCATATGAAACACTACAAGGGAAACCTGGAAGAAGTTCGAGCTTGTGCTGAGATGGACCTTGACAAATTCTGAGTAGCTAAGGTAACTGAGTTATGCTGTGATAGTAAATCAGGCCTACTTGGGAGGCAACCCAAGGTATTTTTTTGTTGGTATTCATATTGTATGATTGACATCGAACTTCCGCACCTACGATGCCACAATTATGTTTCTAACTCTCTCATTTTGGTTTGATGCATTGGGGACAATGCATGATTTTTAGTTGGTGGTGGGGTTGCTTATGGGTCTCGATGCCCTTCTGGGGTTTTTGTTGTTGTGCCTCTTTTCCCTGGAGTTTAGTTCCTAGTAGAGACGGCATGTTTAGGTATATTATGTTTTTTTTGTGATGCTTTTTTGTAATTAAGAGATTTTTAAGTATTTAGGGTAGTATTCATATTTTGACTAATTTTTTTGATACCTTTGATACCCCTCCAAAAATTTATGTTTTAGAACTGTGTTGATGTAGATATGTGTGAACTTTGTGGATCTTGTTATGACATTAAGATTAGGGACATGACAATCATTGCTGAAAATTACATGAAATGGATAGGTAGTAGTTGGTGACATTGACTTTGTTCTATGTGTGTGTGAGATACTACCTAGTTTCCTTTGAATGTCGAATTCAGAACTTTCCTGGTTAGTGTTTCCTAGGTTAAATTATAGATGGTCAGGAAAGGAGCATATGCTATTTTTTATTTTTATTCTACTTTTGACCTTCCATGAGCAAATTGTATCCCTCCATCCCTATTTTGAGCCTTGTAAGCCTAATTTTCTTGTTTTAATCATTCAGCTTCCCATTTGTATTACAATTTACCTATTTTGGCCCAGGTCCTCCTTAGACATAATGCACCTTAATATAGGTAAAATGCCTAAGTTGAGGGTGGCTATCGTAGGGGTACGTAGTGTAAAATGGGTATGAAGAAGGATAAAATAATAGAAAAGTAGTAGGGTTAAGTGTGGTAGGAAAAAAAGGCAAAGAAAAAGGAAAAAATGTTAACAAAGAGCAAAAAAAATAAAAGATCATACCCAAAATAATAAAAGGGAGAAATAAGGGTGGAATAAAAAAAAAATTGGCTAGTAAGTGAAAACCCAAGGTTAGTGTAGTTCCAAGGAGGCTTATTCACTTTAATTATTCAATGCATCATACCATCCCTCAAGCCTTCATTACAAGCCGATAAAAGTCCTATAGTGATCCTAACTTGACTATTAGAATGCTAAGGTAAAGAAAATAAGGGCAAGCCTATGGTATTTGACATGCATTGATTGGAACTTCTTCATTGAGTGTGAGTGTCTCTTTTTCATCCCTGCATTGACATGTATATTTCATAGGAGTGAGAGATGCATATTTATTTTTAGAGCACTTGAGTCATGTAGTTAGATATTTTCTTGTTTCGGGTAATGTAATTTGTACATGTGAGCGATTTTTTGTTACTAATGTAATTGTCATACCTTGATCCTTTTTGTCACATTGATGGGATTCATGTTCATATACAGTTGGTTTTGAAAAGAGATATAGGATGGGATGTTATGATTTGAACTTAATATGATAAGTGACTTCCTTGGGTGTCTTAGATTCATCTAGTTAAGCAAAAATTTTTTAGTTGTGTTTTTGTTCCTAGAGGACATGCAAACTTTCTAAGTTGAGGGTGTTTATGAGCTATAGAAATATTGCATTTTCGATGCTTAAAACGAGGAAAATATGAAAGTTTTTTAGGATTTTTTGTTAGATATGATCTGTTTTAGGTATGTTTTGCAGGAGATCATGTTTTGGATGTTAAGTTTATGAAAATGGTGAACAGGGTGTTTTTTTCTAGTTTTGGAGTGATTATGGAGGTTTGGAATGTTTTTCAGCTTGATCATGATCTAAGCATGCTTGAGAATTGAAGAAAAGCTGAAAAATTGACTCCTGGCACCTACTAAGTTGACCCACATACCGCAGGTAGGACTTTTGGACCGCCGGTACACAAAGAGGGTACCGGAAGGACAGAATCCCGAAAGCTAACTTGAAGGAATTTTTCCCATCCGATACCTATGCCTGAAGCCTGACCACAGGTGGTGCCCGTGCCCAAACTGCAGGTGCAGACCACATGTGGCCATTGGCCCTATTTTCTCCTATTTCGTCCGGGCTTTATTTTAAGGGTTTTCTCTTATACTATAAATACTCCTTATGTACTTTTTAGTAGGAGCTACACATTTTTTATACTCAGAAAACATATTTTGATTCCAAGATCTGTCGTTGATCTTGGGATTTGCTTTGATTAACTTTTATTGATTTCTCAAGTTAGGCTTTTGGGTTTTTATTCATCTTATAATTGTGATTTCATCTAAGATTCCAATCATGTATGTTATTGATTTCTTCATAAGTATGTGTGTCTAAATACCCATTTCTTAGGTTGTGCAAACCCTGGCTAATTGATGAAGGAAAGGAAGTGTGATTGTTGAATTGAAGCAATACCTATGGCTGCATTATCATCATTATAATAGTTGTCTAAGCGGTTGAAAATTTTAGGATCCTGCCTAGATATTTCTACTTACTCCAAAAGATGAGTAGTGACTAGGAAAAGATAAAGATAATTGTTGATCCGTCATGCATAACGAAATATAGTGAATGGCTATTAGCTTTCATCTGATAACTAGAAACTCAAAAGGTAATAATTAACTGGGATCAACATAAGGGTTAGTAATGCATCATGTTGATGCTCAAAAGGTAAAGTCTAAAATCCTTCTACTAATCCAAAAGACTGTAGAAGGTACATAACTTATCGATTCTGCATGCAAGGTATTGGGTTGGTTCAATATAGCACGATAAACCTACAAAGTTGAGAAGTTAGTGGAAATGAAATCCTAGTGTTCATCTACAACTGATTTCAACCAAAGTTAATATTTTGACTTTCTCAAGCTTGCCAAAAATAAATCCCCCCATTTACTGTTTGGTATTGCTTGTAGACTACAACTGCTAATAGCTGAAATTCCACGTGTTCTCTTGGGATTCGACCCCAACCTTAGTTGGGTTACTATATCCTGACAACAACTGTACCATCATCTAAAAGGAGGTGTTGCTTGGACGTCATCAAGAAATTAGCTTTGTTGCCAGGGAACATGATTTTGGTTTATGGATTGAAGTTGTTGTAGTTCTCTGTTTTTTCTTATTAGTTTTTAGTTGGGCATACGCCGGTATATGCCAAGCGCATAGAGAAGAGGCAATCCCTTACTCCCATCGGTTTCAGAGAAAATTCAATAATTATATAGTAGGATGTCAGGGTCAAAGAGGGAAAATCTCCCTGAATGCAAAGTTCAAGATGATGTTGATAGACAGTTTGGTGAGAAGTTAGATTACGATAGGAGATAGGTTTGGGAATTATGGATCAGATCTCATTAACTAACTAAGGGTGGCAAACTCGGGAGGTTGATAAAGGTTCTGATATTTATGCCATTAGAGCTTTTGGTGCATAGAGAGTAGCTAAGGACATTGTAGATCAAGTGATTTCCTTATTACTAGTGTAAATTGGTGAGTTGGTCAAATAACTTAAAATTGTAAATTCTTCTAAAATGAATAAATTTGAGATATTTGAGGAGGCTAAGTATGTAGATCGTCAATTGGTGGGTTTTAGATCCCAAGGGTAAGCAAATTAAGGTTGGAACTATCATGATGACATAGAATATATGTGTTGAATATATGCATGAAAGTACAATAGCTGAATGACATGAGAGTTATGGAAGTGATAGATGTGGTGGATGATGATATGATCACAGTTGATGGACCGATTAAGGAAAGATTGAAGGTAGAAGTATTATTAGCGGAAATCATGATCTTTAAGATCTATGGAATAGCTGACTTGTATGAGATGGTTTGTTCCCTACATGGCACAAGCTCTTAAAAGTATGCCCCTAAAAAGCTCGATCTTGACTTGAAGAACAGAACCACACCTCCTGCAAGACCATCAATTAAAGAACCACCAATATTGGAATGGAAGTTTCTCCCTCTTAATTGTAGTATGTATTCTTAGGAACCAATAATACCATACTACTAATCATCGCAACAGATTTGGAAGGAGCACAGGTAGAGGCTTTGATATCAGTTTTATGGAAATTCAAAAAAGCTATTGCATGGGCCATTTCTGAAATTAAAGGGATCCCACAAAGTATATGCACATATAATATACAACATGATCCGAACAACATTCCCAGTATTGAGCATCAGATAAGATTAAACCCTCCTACCCAAGAAGTGGTAAAAATGAGAGAACTAAGTGGTTAGATGTTGTGGTGGTTTTCCCTATTACAGATAGAAAGTGGGTTAGCCTGGTTTAATGCATGCCAAAGAAAAGAGGAATCACAGTGGTCCTAAATGAAAAAAATAAGTTAGTACAAATGAGGCCAGTGACTTAATAGAGAGTGTGCATGGATGACAGAAAGCTGAACAAAAAGACATAAAAGGACCACTTCCTGATGCCATTCATGGATTAGATGCTGGAAAGACTTGCCATTAGGGTTTGTTACTTTTTTCTTTATGGGTACTCTAGATACAATTAAATTATGATTGCTCCTTAAGACGAAGAAAAGACTTCCTTTACTTTCCCCTATGGTACTTTTGTATTCAAGAGGATGTCGTTTGGACTTTGCACTGCACCTTCTACTTTTTAGAGATGTATGATGTCTATATTCTCTAATATCGTAGAGAATACAATCGAGGTATACAAGGATGACTTTTCAGTGGTCGAAGATTCTTTCAATGATTTTTTATCCTATCTTGCCAGTGCACTGTTATATCACCTAGGGTTTTTAACCCTTAGATGAATTCATGTATTTCTAGTTTCTAGAGAATTTAAAAATAGGGGTAAATAGTCATACACTAGGATATGAGTGGTATGGTCTTGTTGTATGCTGACCTGTGTTGAATTTGGTTCATAGAATAGATACAACTTGAGTGGTATGAGTCATATTGGTGGATATGGGTTATTGGGTTTGGTTCATTCCTTCACTTAATCTTAGACTTGGTAACTTAAGTTGGATATGAGTATGTGTTTCTCACCATAAGACGTAAACCCAGGTACGAGTTGTACCATGGACTCGTTTGGTGGACAGTGTTCAAACCTCTTATGATTTTATTCTGCTAACAGTACAGGTCAAGGGTATTAGTCATATAATTGAGTATGACTTGATTTGGGTAACTTGCACCTTGGACATATTGGGTCCAACGAAGAGGCCTTGGGTACGAGTGGTGGGTTCCACTCATACAAGCGGGTAAGATTTGTATGGGGTAGTCGCACCCTAGGACAGGATTTTTATGTAGTTTAAGTGAGGTCAATTTTAACATTTCCGCACTTAACATAATAAGTCCCCATGACTTTTAACTCACTTGGGAGGTTATTTTCCCTATTATTCTATTCATTAACACAAAGAAAACACCCTCTAATCCGTTCTACAGTTCTTGGTCAAAGAAATCTAGGGTTTCATCTTAAAGATTCATTTTGGGCTTGTGTTGGTGATTTCTCTTCATTATATTCTCAATTAAGGCATGTACTCTTCCCTCATTGTTAGTTCCAACTAAATGCATGGTTTTATACAATGTTTTCATGGCATGATATATTGTATAGTGTGGGGATTTTCCAATATATTTTAGGGCTTTGATTATAATGGCTTTGTTATGGTTTTCCTGTGTTTTAATTATCTTTTTACATGTTTTAATGATGGTTTTGGATAATTGGTTACATGGGAACGGTCACATGGTAATTGGTTTTGGTTTTGGAAATACTATGCCCCCAACATATTTGATAAAATTCCTATGATAGTGCTTTTACTATATTATTGGTTTTTTAATGGAACTATTGCATGGTTTGAACTTGGTAATGGAACTCTAAATAGTTTAAATGGTTTGGAATGGTCAAATGGAATGGTTTGGTTTAATAAACATCCTTGTGGGGTATAATGGAATCCCCCAAGCTAATATAATAATGGATCACTTATGCGGTATATGGGAATCCCCCAAGTTAACTTGATAAGGTGATTTATGGGTATGTGGGACTCTCTTGATCTCTAAAAGGTTTGGCCAAGGACAATACTTGAAAGTTATAGTTAGTATGACGATGCCGCTAATAATAGACTTGGTTAATAATGAATGGAATAATGGATTGGTTGGTTGGAAATAGTTTTAATTAGGCAATAATGGCAGGGTGTGATGTCTAAATATGAAGGTGGGAGTCCTATGGACAAACTTTGGAAACTCGTGTTTGCCGACATGAGGGGTTGGTCATGGCGACCATATATAATACTCATGAGGTACATGGTAGTCCTCTAAGTACACTGTACATATGTATTATAGAGAGGGAAGGGTACTTCGGAATACCCTACTCTTATGGTATCTCTGGTTCGTAAGGCTACATGCATCGGGCCCCGTTCAAGGGGTTACACCAGACCCATATAGCCCATGGGTGGTTTTAGGATGGTTAAGCTACACATACCCAGGTTAATGGTTTTAAATACATGCTAAACCCGATTCTTTTTCATGGAATCATTATATATATATATATATACATATATATATAGTTTTAATGCATATGGTTGGTTTTCTGAGTTTTACTGGATGGATTTATTTTATCCTTATCCTGAGTTCTTGCTAGCATTGACTCGCTAACCTATCTTCGGGCGGCTGTATCCCTTTGCGATGCAGGAATCGGTCGTTCTACTTTTCTTTCTTAGTGATTAAATTTTGAGATTAATTATTGGATTAAAGTGGTGAACTTCCATCTTTCCAAAAGGCTCTATTTCATATTATGGACATTTTCATATACTTTGGTTATTTTATGGATATTGGTTTTGGCTATGGTTGGGGGCATGTCCCAATTGAATATTGGTTTTATTTTGGTTAGAGGCTTTTGTTGAACTACAATGGGTTGGTATGGGCGGGATCGGTATTGGTGTTATCCTTAGTATTGGTATTCGTATTGGGGATGACACTGATTCACTGTATTATTGGTTGTTCCATCCTCTTTTATTTTGGGATTATATATAATTATTATGGAACTTATATGGTTATGGTTTTGAATTATGGTTTGGTTTGGTATTTGTTATTAGTTGGTATTAGATGATTGGCCTCATTTAGGTGGTCACATTCCTAGACCTATCCCAGAGGCTTAGATCTTACAATAACGCTATCATATTATATGTTCGGCATTGATCCGACTCGGGATATGCATAGGTTGGTTGGGATGGGTAATGAGGGTGGTCTCCAATCCCAGTTGGACTTAGGATGCCCATTACAACAAGGCCCTGGTTTGGGTCGTGTCAAGTTGGTATCATAGTTTTAGGTTCGTGGTTAATTGGGAGTCTACAAAGCTATCTAGTAGAGTCTCTTTTAGGGGTGGTTAGCGCTCAATAATCATAAGAGCAAGAGAGGATATAAGGTATTTAGGAATATTTCACTTTCTTTGTTTTCTATTTTTAATCTCGGAGTCTAAGTCCTGGAATCTTCTCTAATCCTTTTCTATTTGCTTTTTAGATTATGCCTCGACAATCTGGAATAAAAGAAAACTCTTTTATCCATCTAGGAACAATGTGAATGGGACACAGGCGATCCATACTTGGTCTAGGAGTCCAGTCCCTGATATTTCTGGAGTTCCACTGGTTGCAACTAGTCCTCTTTAGGGTGAGGTGAAAAATGTGGAATTTTATCTATTGATTCATACTATTGCTCATTTGGTTGTTGCTCAGACTGAGGGGGATGTATCTGGTGTTTCATCTGCTGAGGCCACAAGGGTTAGCCAATTTATGAAGATGAATCCTCCTACTTTTATTGGAGTAAAGGTAAAGGAGGATTCTCAGGGCTTCTTGGGTGAAATAGAGAAAATCTTCAGGATGATGCAGGCCACGAATGTGGAAGGGATGAATTTTCAGCTTATCAGATCAAGGATATTGCGTACTAGTGGTACGAGGAGTGGGATATGGATAGAGGTGATATTGAGGAGTTGTCCTTATGGGAGACGTTCTCAAATACTTTTCTGGATTGCTTCTTTCCTCAGGAGCTGAGGGAAGAAAAGATGGAGGAATTTATGAATCTTAAGCATGGAAAGATAACTATCAAGGAATATTCTATGAAATTCCACCAACTATAATGGTATGCTCTAGAGTTTGAGTCATATATAAGGGTGAGGATGATAAAGTTCACTTCTGGGCTATCTCGAGATTTGATCCTTAAAAGCATGACTACTTTGATAATTAAGAATATGGTTATTTTAAGTTTGGTTGCCCACATGTAGAAGATAGAGAAAAAAAAGAGAAAATAGGAAGAGTTCGGGAAAAGGTAGGGTAAGAGGAGTATGTTCTCTGAGTAGGGTCATTCTCAATAGTATGGTGGTCAGGATAAAGGTAAATGGCAAAAGAAAAAGTGGGGAAGTTTTGATTCTTTCTCTACTGCTAGTTCTCCTTACTCGAAGTAGTCGAGTGATTGGTGTCAGCGGGGTGGTGGATAGTTTCTGGGAATAGGGTGCCTAATCTCAGGCGAGTGGGGCTCAGTCAGCTTCTTCATGCCATCCTTGTTGGTTTTGTGGTCATCTTCATTATGGATTTTGCAATGAAAAGAGGGACAAGTGTTTTAAATAGGGTCATCCAGGATATATGCTCAGGAATTGTCCTGTTGGCAAGGGTGCATCGGGAGCATTCAAAGACCCGGTTGCTTCATCTTTAGCTCTTGAACCTAGTGGTGCTACTTCTGTATCTACTCCTATTTCTAGTACCGACATTGGTTGGAATAGGTTATATTCTATTGCATCTCGATAAGACTCTGATGCATCACCTGATGTCACTACTTGTATGTTATAACTCTTTTCTTGTGATGTGTATTGTTTGTTTGATCTAGGGTCTACTCTTTCTTATGTGACCCCATTTATGGCTGTGTGTTTTGGTTTTGATCCTGAGATTATTTCAGATCCATTTTGTATTTTTACCCAAGTAGGTGACTTGATTATTACTAAAAGAGTCTATAGGGGTGTGTGGTATTTGTTGGTAATAGGGAGACTTTGGTGGATTTATTTGAAATTGATATGGTGAGAATTTTGATGTTATTCTGGGTATGGATTGGTTACACACTTGTTATACATCGTTAGATTGTCAGACCCGTAAGGTTTTCTTTAGGTTCCTTGATGAATCAGTTATGCAGTGGGAGAGCGGTTCCCTAGCTCCTGGGGAAAGGTTTATTTCTTATCTAAGAGCTCGGAGATTAATCTCCAAAGGTTGTCTTTATCACTTGGTCCGAGTTAAAGATTCTAACTTAGAAGGTCCTTCTTTCCATTCAGTTCTGGTGGTAAGTGATTTTCTTGAGGTATTTTTGGATGATCTTCCTAGTGTTCCTCCGAATAGGGAGATTGAGTTTTATATTGATTTGATTCCAGACACTCATCCAATATCTATTCCTCCATATAGAATGGCTCTGGCCGAATTGAAGGAACTTAAAGATCTTCTGGATAAGGGGTTTATTCATCCTCGTGTATCCCTATGGGGCACACCGATGTTTGTGTGCAAGAAGGATAGTTCCCTTCAAATATGCATTGACTATCGGCAGCTGAATAACGTAATGGTTAAGAACAAGTATCCTCTTCCAAGGATAAATGACTTGGTTGATTAGTTGAAAGGTGCCAAGTTTTCTTCTAAGAAAGATCTTCGATCTGGGTACCACTATCTTAAGATTAGGGAGGTGGATATCATTAAGATGACTTTTCGTACTCGGTATGGATAACTTTGAATTCTTGGTGATATCATTTGGCTTGACTAATACCCAGGTGGCATTTATGGATTTGATTAATAGGGTTTTTAGGTAGTTCTTGGATCTTTTATTCATTGTGTTCATTGATGACATCCTGGTGTATTCTAAAAGTGAGGTGGATAATGCCAATCACCTCTGTGTGGTGTTCCAAACCTTGAAAGAACAACAATTGTATGACAAGTTCTCTAAGTGTGAGTTTTGGTTGAACATTGTAACTTTCTTGAGTTATATTATTTCTAGTGAGGCGATCATGATGGATCTACAAAAGGTGGTTGTGGTTAAGAAGTGTCCTAGACCCATGACTCCAACCGATATTCGGAGCTTCTTGGGTTTGCCTGGGTTTTATAGGCAGTTTATGAAAAGTTTTTTTATGATAGCTTCCCCATTGACTAAGTTGACTTAGAAGATGGTAATGTTTTCTTGTTCGAATGTGTGTGAACGGAGTTTTGAGAATCTTAAGGATAAGCTAACATTGGCTCTGTTTTTTACATTGCCTGAAGGCAATGAGGGGTTTTTGGTTTATTATGATGCATCTCAAGTAGGACTTGGTTGTGTTTTGATGCAGCATGGGAAGGTGATTTCCTATTCTTTTAGGCAGTTAAAGGTACATGAGAGGGATTATCCTACTCATGATTTGGAGCTGTTAACGGTGGTTTTTGCTTTAAAAATATGGTGGAATTTTTTATATAGAGTGCACGTGGACATCTTTTCTGATCATAAGAGTCTACTGTATGCGTTCACTTAGAAGGTGATAAATCTCAGGTAGAGAAAATGGTTGAAGCTTCTCAAGGACTATGATATGAGTCTTAACTACTACCCAGGGAAAGCTAACATGGTTGTTAATTCTCTTAGCAGGTTGTCCGTGGGGAGTTTGGATCATGGGTAGAAAGGAAAGCGGGAATTAGTGAATGATATTCCCCGTTTGTCCAATCTTGGAGTTTGTCTCTTAGACTCCAAAGATAGTAGGGTAATGGTTTAGGAAGTAGTTAGCTTGTCTCTTGGTGCAGAGGTCGAGGAGAAGCATATGCTAGATCTTGTCTTGATGAAAATAAAGAGTGATTTTAGTGGGAAAAGGTAATGGTATTTGAGATCATGGTGATGGTACTTTACGATACCAAGGGAGGTTGTGTATTCCTAATTTTGATAGTTTGCAGCAAAGGATTTTGGCTGAGGCGCATGAATCCCAATATGTTGTTCATCCTGATTCGACAAAAATGTATCATAATCTCAAGGAGATGTATTAGTGGAATGGTATAAAAAGGGATATGTATGATTTTGTAGCCAAGCATATGGTGAGACAACAAGTCAAAGTTTAGCACATGAGTCCTGGGGGGATTTATCAAAAAATTGATTATCACGAATGGAAATGGGAGGTAATCAATATGGATTTAGTTACTGGTCGTCCTCGATCTTGGAACCAGTTTGATTCAATTTTGTTCTTTGTGAAAAGGATGACAAAGTCCACACACTTCTTGCCAGTGAGGACTACCTTTTTGGCAGAGGATTACGCAAAGTTGTATCTTTAAGAGATTGTAAAGTTACATAGGGTTCCTGTATAAATTATCTCTAATCGTGGTATACAGTTTTATATCATTTCTGGCAGTCTATTCAGAAAGGATTGGGGACTAAGTTCAGTCTGAGTACTGTTTTTCTTCCTTAGAAAGATGGGCAAGCAAAGAGGACTATTCAGACATTGGAGGATATGCTTCAAGTGTGCATGATTAATTATGGTGGAAATTAGGTTGAGCATCTACCTTTGGTAGAGTTTTCTTACATTCACTAGTGTTGGATGATGGGTTGAATTTAGTTCTTGGAATGGATACGACTTGAGTGGTACGAGTCGTATTGGTGGATACGGGTTGTTGGGTTTGGTTTTTTCCTTCACTTAATCTTAGACTTGATAACTTAAGTTGGATTTGAGTACGAGTGGCACACCATGAGCTGTAAGCCAGGGTACCAGTAGTACTATGGACTCATATAGTGGGCCATGTTCAAACCTCTTGTGATTCCATTCTGCTAGAGGTACGGGTTAAGGGTACTAGTTGTATACTCAGGTATGAATTTATTTATGTGAGTCGCACCATGGATAGTGTTGGGTCCAATGGGGAGGCCTTGGGTATGAGTGGTGGGTACCACTCATACAGGTGGGTATAATTCATATAGGGTAGTCATACCCTATAGCGGGATTTGTATGCAGTTTAAGTGAGGGCAATCTGGATATTTTCCTACTTAACCTAATAAGGCCCCACGACTTTTAACTTACCTGGGAGGTTATTTACCCTATTATTCTCTTCATTAATACTTAGAAAACACTCCTGACCCTCTCTAAAGTTCTTGGGCAAAGAAAGCTAGGGTTTCATCTTAAGTATTAATTTAGGGCTTGTGTTGCTGATTTCTCTCCATTATCTTCTCAATTAAGGCATGTACTCTTCCCTCATTGTGAGTTCCAACTAAAGGCATAGATTTATACTATGTTTTCATGGCATGATATATTGTATGGTGTGGGGGGTTTCAAATATGTTTTGGGGTTTTGGTTATAATGGCTTTGTCATGATTTTCCCATATTTTAATTATCTTTTTACATGTTTTAATGGTGGTTTTGGATAACTGGTTGCATGGGAATGGTCACATACTAATTTGTTTTGGTTTAGGAAATACTATGCCCCCAACATGTTTGATAAAATGTCTATGATAATGCTTTTACTATATTATTGGATTTTTCATGGAACTACTGCATGGTTTGAACTTGGTGATGGAACTCTAAATGGTTTAAATGGTTTGTAATGGTTAAATGGAATTTTTTGGTTTAATAAACATCCTTGTGGGGTATAATGGAATCCCCCAAGCTAATATAATAATGGATCACTTGTAGGGTACATGGGACTCCCCCAAGTTAACTTGATAAGGTGATCTATGGGTACGTGGGACTCCCTTAATCTATAAAAGGTTTGGCTAAGGACAATATTGACAAGTTATAGTCGGTATGATTCTACCACTATTAATAGCCTTGGTTAATAATGAATGGAATAATAGATTGGTTGGTTGGAAATGGTTTTAATTGGGCAATAATGGTGGGGTGTGACAGCTAACCGTGAAGGTGGCAGTCCTATGGACAAACACCGGAAAATCATGTTTGCCGACATGAGTAGTTGGTCATGGTGACCTTATATTACTCTTATGAGGTACATGGGAATCCTCTAAGTACATTGTACATATTTATCGTGGAAAGAAAAGGGTACTTGGGAATTCCCTACTCTTATGGTATCTCCGATTCGTGCGGCTACGTACATCTATGTCCGTTCGGAGGGGTTACGCTAGACCCATTTAGCACGTGGTTGATTTTAGGATGGTTAAGATACTCATACCCGGGTTAATGGTTTTAAATGCATTCTAAACACGGTTCACTTTCCCGGTATGGTTAATTTCATATATATGTATATATATGTATGTATGTATGTATGGTTTGAATGCATATGGTTTGTTTACTTAGTTTTACTGGATAGTATCATTTTATCCTTATCTTATGTTGATGCTAGCGCTCACCCACTAACCCATCTTCGGGCAACTGTATCCCTATGCAGTGCAGGATTCAACTATTCTACTCTTCCTGCATAGTGATCGGATTTCAGGATCAGCTTTTCGATTGAAGTGGTGATCTTCCATCTTTCCAGAAGGCTCCATTTTTGTTATGGACATTTTCATTTACTTTGGTTATTTTATGGATATTGATTTTCAATATGGTTGGGGTCATTTCCCAACCAGATATTGGTTTTTTTTTTGTTAAGGGCTTTTGTTGAACTACTGTGGGTTTGTATGGGCGGGATCGATATTGGTGTTAGACTTAGTATTGGTATTGGTATTAAGGTTGACACTTGTTAAATGTATCATTGGTTTTTCCATCCTCTTTCATTTTGGGATGCTATATAATTATTATGGAACTCATATAATTATAGTTATGGATTATTGTTTGGTTTGGTATTGGTTATTAGTTGGTATTAGGTGGTTAGGCTCATTTGGGTGGTAACAGTGATAGACCTATCCCAGTATCTTGGATGTTACAATAATGCTATCTTATTATATGTTCGAAATTCATCCGACTTAGGAAATGCGTAGGTTGGTTTTGGTTGGGTAACGGGGATGGTCTCCAGTCTCGATTAGACTTGGGATGCCCATTACAACAAGGCCCTAGTTTTGGTCGTGTCAACTTCAAAG
The DNA here is from genome assembly GCA_030864215.1 of Capsicum pubescens. Taxonomy (NCBI): domain Eukaryota; kingdom Viridiplantae; phylum Streptophyta; class Magnoliopsida; order Solanales; family Solanaceae; genus Capsicum; species Capsicum pubescens. Next base: position 118,058,659 of record CM061546.1, read on the forward strand.
ATGTAAAGAGTGAATTTGGTACAAAATTGGGAAAAATTTCACTTCATGGTAAGAGAAGTAATAGTGCTAGGGCACAAGAACTCCAACCATGGAATTGAGGTGGACAAAGCAAAGATACAAGTGATTGAGAAATTACCTCCGCCATTATCAGTTAACGGTATATGAAGTTTTTTGGATCACGTTGGTTTCTATTGAAGATTCATCAAGGTATTCTCTATAATTTCAGTCCCACTATTCACACTTTTAGAGAAGAAGGTGAAATTTGTGTTTGATAATGAGTGTCTCAAGGTTTACAAATGACTAAAAAGCAGTTGATTTTGGCACCTATTATTGTGTCACTAGACTTGACTGCACTTTTTGAGGTGATGTGTATGAGAACAGAGTGGCCTTGGGTGCCGTCCTTGGATAAAGAAGATATAAGATCTTGCATCCCATCTATTATGACATCAAATCTCTAAACCCCACATAGAAAAAAATATACTGTTACGGAGAAGGAGATACTTGCAGTGGTTTTTGCTTTTGAGAAGTTTTGATCCTACTTGATCAGGACCAAGGTGATAGTTCATACAGGCCATACAACATTGAGGTACTTAATGACAAACAAAGATGCCAATCTATAATTGGTCGTTCAAGTCCCTGCTTGATAGATGTAGTGTGAGGCATAAGGTGGCAACACTTACCATCCACAGACTAGCCATTAAGTGGAAGTTTCCAATAGAGAAATAAAGTCCATATTGGCAAAGACTATGAATGCCAACAGGACTAACTGTTCTAGAAAGCTAGATGATGCACTGTGGGCCAACCGGACATCTTATAAGACTCCCATAGGTGCCTCTCCATATGATCTTGTACATGGAAAATCATACCACTTATCGGTTGAGCTGGAACATATGGCACTTTGGGCGTTGAAAAGGCAGAATTTGAATGGTGTGATGCAGTGAACTAGAGGATGAGGAATATAAATTAGTTGGATAAATTCTAACTCCGTGCTTATGAGAGCTCGACCATAGACAAAGAGAGAATGAAGTTTTACCATGATAAAAAAAATCAAAAAGAGGATGTTCAAATCTGGTGATTTGGTATGCTATACAATTAAAGAGTATGTTTTTTTCCTGGCAAGCTGAAGTCAAGATGAACCATACCATTTATTGTGGTTAAGGTGTTCCCATATGATGCTATTGAGGTAAAGCATGTTGGGGATGTCCTATTTAAAGTGAACGGATAGCGTATAATACACTACATGGGAAACTAAGAAAAAGTGTGAGTTTGTGCTGAGATGGACCTAGATGAAGTTTGAGTAGCCAAGGGAACTGAGTCGTGCTGAGATAGTAAATCAGGCGCTTCTTAGAAGGAAACCTACAGTGTTGTGTTGTTTGTATTCGTATTATATTATTGACATTGAATTTCTGCACCTATAGTGCCACAAGTGTGTTCCTAACTCTCTCAATTTTTCTTGATGTATTAGGAACAATGCATGATTTTCAGCTGGGGAAGGGTTGCTTGTGGGTCTCTATGTCCTCTTGGGGTTTTGGTTGGTGTGCCTCTTTTCTCCGTAGTTTTATTCCTAGTAGAGATGGTATGTTTAGGCGTACTATATTTTGTTTCATGATGTTTTGTGTACTTAGGAAATTTTTAAGTATTTAGGGAAGTAGTCATATTTTTACTTTTTTTATACCTTTGATACCCTTAAAAAAATTGTGTTTTAGAACTGTGTTGTTGAAGATAGGTGTGAACTTTGGGGATCTTGTTATGGCATTAGGATTAGGGACATGGGAACCGTTTGCTGACAATTGCATGAACCGGATAGGTAGTAGTTGGTGACATTAACTCTATGTTGTGTGTGTGTGAGATACAACCTAGTTCCCTTGGTATGTTGATTCAAAACTTGCCTAGTTAGTCTTGCCTAGGTTGAAGGATAGATGGTTAGGAAAGGATCATGGGCTATTTTTTATTTTTAGTCTACTTTTAGCTGAAATGACCTTCCATGTGCAAATTGTATCTCTTCATCGCTATTTTGAGCTTTGTAAGCCTATTTTTCTTTTTTTCACCATTCAACTTCCCATTTGTATTACAATTTACCCTTTTTAGCCCAGGTCCTCCTTGGACATTTTGCACCTCAACATAGGAAAATCCATAAGTTGAGGGTCCCTATCATAGGGGTGCAAAATGTAAAATGGGTATGAAGCAGGGTAAAATAAGAGAAAAAGTTAGTAGGGCTGGGTGTGGTAGAAAACTAAAAAAAGGATAGAAGAAAAAAAATGTAAAAAGAAGAAAAAAAAATAAAAGACCACACCCTACCTGAATGTGTATAAAATAATAAAAGGGAGAAATAAGGATGGAATAAAAAGGAAATTGAATAGTAAGTGAGACCCCAAGGTTAGTGTAGTTCCAAGGAGTCTTAGTCACTTTAAATGTCCATATGTATCATACCAAACCTCAAACCTAAATTACAAACTGAGAAAAGTCGTATAGTAATCCTAACTTGACTATTTGAATGCAAAGGTAAAGAAAATAAGGGTAACCCTATGGTATTTGACATGAATTGATTGGAACTTCTTTGTTGAGTGTGAGTGAATCTTGGTCGTCCCTGCATTGACATGCATATTTCATATGAGTAAGTGGGACATATTTGTTGTGAGAGGACTTAAGTAATGTTGCTAGCTATTTGCTTGTTTTGGGTAATGTAATTTGTACATATGAGTGGTTGGTTATTGCTAATGTAATTGTCATACCTTGAACCCTTTGTGACACATTGTTAGGATTCATGTTCATACACAGTTGGTTTTGAAAAGAGATATAGGAGGGGACATTGTGATTTGAACTTAATGTTATAACTAACCGCCTTAGGTATCTTAGCATCTCCTAGTCAAGCGTCATTTTTATTGTGTTGTGTTTTTATTGATTGAGGACATGAGAACATTCTAAGTTGAGGGTATTGATGTGCTATAGAAATATATCACTTTCGATTCTTAAAGTGAGGAAAATATGCAAGTTTTTAAGGCCTTTTTGTTAGATATGATCTGTTTTGGGTATGTTTTGTGGGAAACCATGTTTTGGATGATAAGTTCATGAAAATGGATAAAATTGTTTTTGCTACTTTGAGTGTGATTATGGATATTTGGGATGTTTGATGGCTTGATCGTGATCAAAGCATGCTCGAGAATTGAAGAAAACCTAAAAAACTGACTACTATCACCCACTAAGTTGTGACACAGACCGCAACTAGGACCTACAGACCGCAGATACACCAAGCAAGTACCAAAAGTACAGAATCCCGAGAGCTAACTTGCAGGAATTTTTCCCATCCGGTAGCTGCGCCTAAAGCCAGACCACAGGTAACCTGCATCCTTTCCCAAATCACAGGTGCAAACCACATGTGGCCACCGACCCTTTTTCCTCATTTTTTTCCCGGGCTTTGCTTGTAGGGTTTTCTTTTATACTATAAATGCCCCCTATGTACTTTTTAGTAGGAGTTACACACTTTTGATACTCAGAAACATATTTTGATTCCACGATCTATCTTTTATCTTGGAATTTGCTTGGATTAAGTTTAGCTGATTTATCAAGTTACGGTTTTGGATTTTTATTCATCTTATCATTATAATTTCATATAAGCTTCCAATCATGAATGTTATTGATTTCTTTACAAGTTTATGATGCTAAACACCCAGAGCTAGGTTTGAGCAAACCTGGCTGATTGTCGAATATATTCTATAGAGCCCTGACTACCAGTTCTCGAGCAATGGCAGGCACTATTTTTAGAGGATCATTTATGAGATTACGATAGGAGATAGCTTTGGGAATTGGGGATCATAACTCATTAACTAACCGAGGGTGTCAAACTTGGGAGGTTGAGAAAGGTTCTGATATTTATTCCATTAGAGCTTTCGGTGCATAGAGAGTATCTAAGGACATTGTAGCTCAGGAGATTTCCTTATTATGGGTGTAAATTGGTGAGTTGGTTAAACAATTTGCAATCGTAAATTCTTATATAGTGCATGAATTTGAGATATCTTGGAAGGAAACCTATATGGATCATCAATTAGCAGATTTTAGAGCCAAATGGAAAGGGAATCAAGGTTGGAACTATCATGATGAGAGATAAAAGTACATTCCAACTGGCAGACGTGAGGTAGAGTGGAGAATAGAAGAGATGTTGACCATTTTGTTGAAGGGTACAGAGAGCTAAGAGGCTTGCCTCAAGGAACTTAAAACTAAAATTTCAGGACTATCCCAAAAGTTTCAATCACATGAAAATGCTATTAAATAATTGCAGAGGCAGTATAGGTGAATCTCTATGACTCTGGTTTAGGGAAAGTCATAAACAGTACTTGATGAAAATGTGCAGAATCCCATGACACTTGTTCATTATATGTCTATTGGAACTAGTAATGACTCATTTCCTGATGGGCACTATTTTCCCGATATTGATGAGCTAAAGAAGGAGTTGGTTGCTGACAACAAGCCACATAAGATAGAATTTTAGAAGTTGAGTTGCACTAATGTTGATTTTGGTACTGATTGTGATGATGACTGGATCGATGAAGAGCTCCAAACCATTGTCAATGAATTTATCTCGAGTTTTCACACTTTAGTTGCAAAAAGAAGGGATCTTAGCGCAGTAACCATCCTATGTTTTATTGTCCCTTATGGTATTAACCAGGCCCTATGTGTTTTGGGAGCTAGAATAAATGTTATGCCTCTGGTAATATGCAAGGTGTTGGGATTAGGAAAACATAAGCCTACATCTGCAAGGATATTTATGGTTGACTTATCTATAAAAGAGTCAGTGGGTATTCTACGTGACGTGGTGATAAAAGTTGCATCATTCATCTATTCAATAGATTTCATGTTATTAGATTGTGTAGTGGAAGCCCATTCTCCAATCATATTGGGTAGACCGTTTATAGATATTGGTAGAGTATTGATTGACATGGACATGGAAGAGATCACTTTCAAGTGGAACGACAAGAAAATTATGTTGAATATATGTATGATAGTACAACAGTCAAATAACATGATATTTATGGCTGTGATAAATGCGGTGGATTATGATATGATCATAATTGATGTACCGATTAAGGAAATATTAAGGGTAGAAGCATTGGCCGTGGTAATCATGAACTTTGAGAGCAATGGAATAGATGACTATAATGAGATGGATAGTGCCCTACATGGCATCGGCTCTTATAAGTATTCCCCTAAGAAGCTCGATCTTGAGTTGAAGAACAGAACCACACCTCCTGCAAGGCCATCTATTAAAGAACCTCAAGTATTAGAATTGAAGGTTCTCCCTCCTCACTTGTAGTATGTATTCTTAGGGGCCAATAATACCTTACCAGTGATCATCGCGGCAGATTTGGAAGGAGCACAGGTGGAGGCTTTGATATCGCATGGACCATTGCTGATATTATGGGGATCCAACCAAGTATATGCACACATAAGATAAAACATGAGACGAACAACATTCCTAGTATTGAGCATCAGAGATGACTAAACCATCTTTTGCAAAAAGTGGTGAAAAAAGAGATAATTAAGTGGTTAGATGTTGTGATGATTTACCCAATTGCAAATAGAAAATAGGTTAGCCCGGTTTAATGTATGCCAAAGAAATGAGGAATAATAGTGGTTCTAAATGAAAAGAATGTGTTAGTACCAATGAGGATAGTGACTGGATGGAGAGTTTGCAAGGATTTTAGAAAGCTGAACAAGTTAACACAGAAGGACTAAGAAATGAAAAAAATGTGTTAGTACCAATAATATTGGACAAACTTGCTAGTATGCGTTAGTACTATTTTCCTGACGAGTGCTTAGGATACAAACAAATAATGATTGCTCTTGAGGACCAAGAAAAGACTATCTTTAGTTGCCACTATGGGAATTTTGCATTCAAGAGGATGCTATTTGGACTTTGTACTGCACCTGCCACTTTTCATAGATGTATGATATCTATAGTCACTGATATGGTGTAGCATATGATTGAGGTATTCATGAATGACTTTTCAATGGTCGGAGAATATCTAAAATCCCATCTATTATTCTAGCAAAGCTCTAGACCCCACATATAAAAATTATATTGTTACAGAGCAGGATATACTTACGGTGGTTTTTACTTTTGCGAAGTTTCGGTCCTACTTGATTGGGACAAAGGTAATAGTTCACACTGACATGTAGCATTGAGGTACTTGATGATTAAAAAAGATACCAAACCACGATTGATTCATTATATACTCTTTCTACAAGAGTTTTATTTTGAGGTCAAGGACCGAAAAGGGAAAGAGAATCAAGTTGTGAATCACTTATCTAGACTTGAAGAGGAGATAATCTAGAAACTAAGGGATGATCTTGAGATAGATGATTATTTTCTAGATGAGTGTGTGTTAGTGAAATCTAATGATTTGATCCCCTAGTTTTCTAATTTTGCCAAATATTTGATAAGTGGCCTCTTTTCAAAAGATTTGTCCTTCCAGCAGTGATAGAGATTTAAGCATGAGGTAAGGGAATTCAGTTGGGATGAGCCATATCTATTCAGGGTTTGCACTGATGGTGTAATTCATAAAAGCATACCATAGGTAGAGATGATGAGCATTCTAAGGGCCTGTAATTCATCACCAGTTGAAGGTTATCATAGTGGTACATGATGTTTCATCTTTTGATGGAACATTTTACATCTTTTCAAAGAATAATTGTATATTTTCAAGCAACCGATGTTGTATTTAATACTGGATTTTAGTTTTTCAAGGTAAGAAGTTAGCTAAAGGAGAAAACTTGTAAAAATAGCAAAAAAAGGTCACTGACGATCAAACAAGAAGACCGTCAGCCATGTGACGGACCGCCGGGGTAACCGTCAGAGCTAAACAAAATGAATCAAGTGAAAAACTCATGCGATGGTCTAAGTGGAAGACCGTCATCCTTCTGACAGACAAATAACTTGACCATCAAGCTTAACCTGAACATAGGATTATAGAAGATCAAGTGACGGTACACGCAATGGACCGCCAGGCCAGCGACGGTCCTCCAACATGACCGTCATCCCTTACGAGAACCTAACCTCCTGGGACATTCAGCGACGGTCCAACCAACGGACCGTCGGGCTTTTGACTGGACGTTAGTTCGACCGTCAACTTGGATGCGACTTTTTTGAGTTTGAATTTTAAATCCTCTGCACCTGGGAACATATAAATACCTAGGTTTAGGTTTTATTTAGGCATTTTTTACCATATTTTCCAACTCTGAACATTATTGTATGTAGTATTCTCTGAGATTCAAGCTAAAAATTGTGGATCTAAAAATTTCATGTTTATTTTCTTCTAACGATTCAAGAACAAATCTTGTGATTTTTGTAAGTATTTTTTGAACTTATTTACGAGAAATACAATGACTTCTTCTTCTGTTTCTATGGAAATGTATGGCTAAGCTCCCATAACTAGGGTAATGGGAGCCTTGATTTGAAAAACTGATTGGGGTTGTAAAAACATTTGATTTCCATGGTTAACTAAAGTTGTATAAAGCCTTATTCACAATGATTGCCTTTCCTGGTTGGAAACTTGAAGGGTGAGCCCAAGAACATCACTTGTTCAAATTGAAAAGTGTTTGTTGGGAAAAGAAGAGGTTTACATGGTATCCAAAGTCTTTAACCTTTGGGTTAAGGGGTGATGCCTTAATGGGATCAACCAATATGGGGGAATAATTGAATAAATTAACGTATTCTTTATGTTTGAGAGAATTGAAGGATAATCTACTCATTTAGGTTGAGAAACAAATGGGTAAATTATAGGATTCAATAACTCTTGCAATTGAAGTGATTAATTGGAAAGGCAAAATAATTCACAACCCTAGTTGCTTGAACATCTTGGTAACCATAACTCTTGTTTGTCTATTCTCATTGAATTACCATTTGCAATAAGAACTGTTACAAATAACTAGATAAAATTTACAAACCAAAACCCCATTTTACCTCGGAACCTTTGATCAACAGTCTAGTAACAACCACAATACATAGTGAACGCAGTATTCCTGGTGGGATTCGACCCCAACGTAGTTGCGTTGTATATTTGACAACAAACACTTACTCTCTCGTAAGAGAGGTGTAATTTAGGCATATCAAATTTTGGCTCCATTGCCGGGGAATATGGTTGTCAATTAAGTTTGTGATTGTTAATTGACCTTTGGTCAAGATTCCCAAATTTTACTTTTATTTATTGTTTTTGGTTCATTACAGGTCCAGTGTTGTTTATGCCATGCACCAGAAGTTCAAGAGAATCGCTATTACCCTTAAATCCTGAACTGTATCTAATTGGATGAATGGAAGAAAAATAAGAAGCTGAGAGACTAGCCAACTTGGCTAGAGCATAGGTTAATCGTCAAAATGACGGGCAACCAGCTTGTGGTCCTAATCGTAATGAAGAGGATTTGGGAGATGATGATTTGATTAACTCAGCAAATAGAAGGTGTGCGGAGAATGTAGTGGAGGCTACCAACAAAAACCGGGCTTCTAGAGGGAGAGAAAACTGTCAACATGCTATGCAATTTGATCTTGACGAAGAGGATGATGACTTGGACGAAGCTGGTGCTATAGGAGCAATTATTCCACCTCCACTTGAACCTGGGGTAAAGTTCAACATAACCAGTACCATGATATAATTGATAAATCTTAAGAGGTTGTTTGTAGAACTTCTAGGAGATGACCCAAACATGCACTTGGTGAATTTTATCAACATTTGTAAGTCCTTTGATAACCCTGGTGTTGATCAAAATGCCATTCATCTTTGGTTGTTCCCGTTGTCTCTGTCTGGGGAGGCAACAATGTTATTGAATAAGTTAACCCCCGATTCTATAATAAACTGGAGGCAATTGAAAGGAGCCTTCCTAGAAAGGTTTTTTCCACTCTCTAGGATGTTACAATTGAGGAATGAAATCCGCAAATTTAGACAACTACCAAATGAGGCACTGCATGAAACTTGGATGTGATTTAAGAAAAAGTTGACACAATGTCCCAACCACAAGATGACTAATAAGCACTTAATGGAGATTTACTATAGAGATTTAACCTCAATAACCCAACCAATAGTTGACAATGCAGCAAGAGGATCATTCATGGACCTTACATTCCATGAGGCTGTAGATATGTTGGAACGATTGACTAAGATAAGTAGAGCTTGGCATACCAGGAATTTAGTGGTAGCAATCCCTACTGTGTCTATTGGTATAATGGCAGAGAAACATCAGAAAGAGGAGGAGCATGACCAAGATATGGCACACATGAAAACATAGATGGATCTACTTACTAAATATTTATTATTTAGTAAGACTGAGAAGGTAAATTTTGTAGGGTCGCAAGGGAGAGATGATTTTGATTCCGAGGAGGAAGCAATCTATCTAAATAATCAAGGGGGTTTTGAGGTAATAGCCAAGAGAATTAAGTTAGAAATTATTACGACAAGCCTGGTAATAAAGATAGGGACCAAGAGAGTTTGAAGAACAAAAATAATAGGAGTGGACTATATGTACCTCTTGGAAATTAAGATAATACAGCTACCAGTTCAGGAAAAATATCCATGGAGGACATGATGGAAAAGTTGTTGCATGGAGTGGAGGCTACCAATGCTGGGATGACAACAATGAAGAATGACTTATATTCCATAAGCCAGCTAGTGAATTCGCACTCAACTTCTCTATTAAGAAGTTAGAGAAGTAGATGAGCCAACTCTCGGTTGTATTTAATCAAAGGAAAAATGGTACCTTTTCTAGAGATACAGTGTAGAATCCTAAGAATGTTAGCTCCTGCATGGAAGTTACCACTCAGAGTGGTAAAGTATAACCTGGCCCTTCTGTGGGCAAAGCTATGATCGAAGATGTGATTGAAGAAGAGGTTGATGATAATGAAACCCATCCAGCAAAGTTTGAGGAGTTGGACCGTAAAACGAGTACAACTAACCATCAGTAGGTTGATGAGTTAGAGAAAACAAAGAAAAAGGATAAGGAGGCAGTGGTTACTACTCTTCTAAAACCACCGCCGCCCTTTCCACATAGATTGAAGAAGAAAGTGAACGATACAAGGTTTAACAAATTCATGGCTATGCTGAAGCAACTGACGGTGAATGTGCCTTTAGTGGATACATTAGAGCAGATACCTGGGTATGCTAAGTTCATGAATGACCTGGTGAGGAAGAAGAGAGAAGTGAGATACGAACCGATAGATAACCTTCATCACTGTGGTTCTATTTCAACAAGGTCTTTTTTACCGAAGAAAGTGGACCCAGGAGACTTCACGATTCCTTATACTATCGGGTCTCTTGATTTTTCTAAGGCCTTGTGTGATCTAGGAACAAGTATCAACCTGATGCTGCTTGATGTCTATAAGAATCTAGGTTTAGGGGATCCTACACCCACAAACATGTGACTAGTAATGGCAGACAGGTCCGTAAAGAGGCCAATGGGTATTTTATATGATGTGCTAGTGAAGGTGGCTAGTTTTATATTCCCTATAGATTTTGTTATTCTAGATTGTGAGGTGGACTTTAAGGTGCCCATAATCTTGGGTCAACCTTTCTTTGCAACTGGAAGCATGCTTATTGACTTATGAGCTAATTAGCTCTTATTCATGCTTAATAATGAAGTTGTTCGATCTGATGTTTGTCAATCTATGAAGCAACATAAGGAAATGAGTGTGTTGTATATTGTGGATGTTTATTACAAGGATGAATGAGAAGTTCCTATAGAGGATAAATTTGTTATCGAGCCTTTGGCTGCTGTCTTGATGAATTTCTATAGGAAAGGCATCGAAGAGTATGAGGAAACCATTTGTGGCTTGACTAGAATGGGATAATATTCTTATGGTCCTAAGAATATGGATCTAGATCTTAAAAATTGGCCAACACAACCAGCGAAGCCATATATTAAGGAGCCACTGGTGTTGGAGTTGAAAAAATTGCTAGGCCATCTATGGTATGTGTTTCTAGGCAATGGAAATATGTTACCTATGATTATTATGGTAGAATTGGGTGAGAAACAAGTGGGGGCACTTATTTTAGTACTCTAGAGGTACAAAAGGGAGATAGGTTGGACTATTGCAGATATTATTAGCATTTCTTTGGGTATTTGCACCCACTAGATTCAGCTTGAGAAAGATTTCACACCATCCATTGAGCATCAATGTCGTCTTAACCCACCTATGCAAGAAGTGGTTAAGAAGGAGATAATCAAATGGTTTGACATAGGATTTGTATATCCTATCTCCCATAGTAAGTGGGTAAGTCCTATCCAATGCATTCCCAATAAAGAGGGCATGACTATTGTAGCGAAAGAGAAAAATGAGTTGATTCCGCTCAGGCCTGTAACTGGGTGGAGAGTTTGTATGGACTATCGCAATCTTGACTCGTGGACATTGAAGGACCACTTCCCAATGCCTTTAATAGATCAGATGCTTGATCAGTTGGCAAGAAGAAGTTGGTATTGTTTCTTAAATGGGTATTCATGCTATAACCAGATTTCTATAGCCCCGGATGATCAAGAAAAGACGACATTCACTTTCCCGTATAGGGCTTTTACCTTAAAACAAATGCCATTTGGTTTGTGTAATGCACCTTCTACCTTTAAATAGTGCATGATGTCTATCTTTTCTGATATAATTGAAGACACCTTGGAGGTGTTTATGGATGAATTCTTAGTAGTAGGTGATTCTTTTTACCTGTGTTTGGTGTATCTGAGTAAGGAGTTACAGCGGTGAGAGGAGTTTAATCTTGTGATTAATTAATGCCACTTCATGGTGAAAGAGGGCATTGTCCTTGGTCATAAAATTTTAGCCAAGGGGATTGAGTTCGACCAAGCTAAGGTCAAGGTTATTGAGAAGCTACCACCTCTCATTTCAGTAAAGGGAGTGTTTAGTTTCCTTGGTCATGTGGGATTTTATCGGTGATTCATAAAAGACTTCTCAAAAATTGCAAATCCATTCTGTAAACTTTTGGAGAAGGAGGACAAGTTTATATTTGATGATGATTTCTTGAAGGCATTTGAATACCTTAAAGGGAAATTGGTTGATGCTCCTATTATTGTTGCTCTAGATTGGTCAAAGCCATTTGAGATTATGTTTTATATAAGCGGAGTGGCGCTTGGGACTGTACTTCATCAAAAGAGAGATAAGTTATTTCATCCCATTTATTATGCAAGCAAGGCCTTAAATGGAGCTCAAAAGAACTACACTATTACGAAACAAGAACTTCTTGCAGTTGTTTATGCCTTTGAGAAGTTCCGGGCTTCCCTATTGGGAACCAAGGTGGTGGTTCACATAGACCATTCCACCTTGAGATATTTGATGTCCATAAAGCACAGGCTTACCTATCGGGAACCAAGGTAGCACTTAGTAAGCGAGGTTGTTTCGGAGAACCTTTCTTTTCACCTAAGAAAAAAGTTTCTTCATGATGTGACACATTACTTTTGGGATGAACTGTACTTGTTTTGGTGTTATGCAGATAAGATTATTAGGAGGTATGTCCCAGAAGTAGATATGCTGAACATTTTGGAAGCTTGCCATGCCTCTCTAGTTTGAGGTCACCATACAGGTGATCGGACTGCTACAAAAGTGTTGCAGAGTGGCTACTATTTGCCAACCTTATTTGAAGATACTTATGAGTTTTTGTGGAGATGTGACCAATTCCAAAAACAAGGGTCAATATCAAAGCAGCATGAGATGCCTTTGACAAAAATAATGGAAGTGGAGTTGTTTAATGTCTGGGGCATTGACTTAATGGGCCCTTCATGATCTCATATGGGATAAAATACATTCTGGTCGCCGTTGATTATTTATCTAAATGGGTTGAGGTTGTTTCCTTGGCCGATAAAGAAGGGAAGGGAGTTGTTGCATTCCTTAAAAGGAATATATTCTCTCATTTTGGGGTGCCGCACACCATCATAAATAATGGCGGATCACCATTTTACAACTAAGTGTTTAGGGCTTCCTTGGCGAAGTATGGTGTTAAGCAGCATAAGATGGCAACTCCATACCACCCATAAACTAGTGGGAAAGTAGAGATTTTGAATCGAGAGATCAAACCCATTCTTGTTAAGACGGTGAATGCAAGTAGAAAAGATTGGTCAAGGAAGCTCGATGATGCCTTGTAGGCATATAGAACAGTTTTCAAGACACCTATTGGCAACTCACCGTAACAATTGGTTTATGACATGGCATGTCACTTGCCGATAGAATTGGAGCATAAGGCGTTGTGGGCACTTAGAAGGCTGAACTTAAATTTGAATGAGATAGTGGAGTTGACACTGGGATAGCTGAATAAAATGGATGAGTTCTATCTCGTTTCATATGAAAGAGCAAACCTATATAAGGAAAAGATAAAGAAGTATCATGATCGAAGAATTGCAAAGTGAGACTTTCAGAAGGGTGATTGGGTACTTCACTTCAACACTAGATTGAACTTGTTTCTAGGTAAACTTAAATCAAAATGGTCTGGCCCATTCAAAGTTAACCAAGTCTACTCATCTAGAGTAGTTGAACTTAAGCATAAGGTTGAAAGTGTCTTCAAGGTTAATGGGCAATGATTGAAGTTATATATCGGTCCAATGGACTTGATAAAATTCATATCTACTATTTATCTGGATGAAGTCTGAGTAATTGATACAATCGAGTCGTGCCGCGACATTAAATCAGGCGCTAGTGGGAGGCTACCCACAAAGTGTTGTTGTAATCATAGTTTGGATTTATGCATTATTTTTGTGCAATATGATGTATTTATGAAGTATGCAGGACTGAGGATGCAGAAAGAAGGGATTTTCTCAACTGAAAGAGGGATGACGGGAAGATCGATGGACCGTCAGAATATGAACAGACCGCCATAGGGACCGTCAAGGTCATGGAAAAAAATGATATTCTAGATAAGGCTTGATGATCGAGTTGGCGGAACATCGCTGGAATGACGGATCGTCACTCCCTCGTCAACCAAATGCTGAAATTCAAGTTCACTGGAATAGACTGACGGGCAAGTCGACGAATCATTGCATCACCAACGTATCATCGGACAAGCCATCAAAGTAAAGCATAATATCCTGGTCTCTGGTAAGTTGCGACGACCAACTAGATGGACCGTCGGACACGTCAAGTAGGCCCTCGATGAAACCCTAAGTTCAGGTCGGTTGAGCTAATCTGAAATGTTATTTATACTCAAGAAAATGACCCAATTTTATTTTAAAATGATAAGAGAAAATGGTTACAGACGTTGAGACCTTTTCAAATTCTACAACTATTTAACTCCCTTTGAATTCAATGAATTTAGAATCAGTTATTTTCCCCTAGGACTCTTCCTCTTCTTTTTCTCCCTTATTTAAACAAACCCATACTTCTCTCTTTTTTATCACAAAATTAAGTTTTGTTTTCACTGATAAAGCAAGTTTCTACTCTGTGTGGTGTGAAATTTCTGAAAGTTGATTAGTAAACACTTGGAAGTTAAGGTATGATCAAAATTCTTCTTCTTTCTTATTTAAATCATGAATTTCACTGTGTAAAGATTGCAATGTGTTGAAAAGGATTTCATCTTATTCTCGTTTGCTTCCTTCTGATTGATATTTTGGTCTGAAGTCAAACTCTGGTATGCTATATTTTGGGAGAAGTATGAGTAACCCACGTACCACGTACTCAAAAATAGCAAAATTTTTCCCTTGAATGCTTAATTGATGTCTTTGCTATGTTAAAATTGGACTAATGCAGACCAAGTGTTCAAAAAAATATCTAAATGAAGTCTTAAATAGAAAGGGTTGTTGACGATTACCTTAGCAAACCATCGCTACTGCGACGGATCGCTAGGTAGACCATCACAACGATGTCCAGTTTGTTGTTCTCTCGATAGGCTACGATGGACATCTTGGCGGACCATAAATAACCCGATGGACCACCAGTTTGACCGTCGCAAGCCTATGAAGTAAGGGACTCACTGGTTAAGGCTTAACGGCCAAACCGAAGGACCGACGCATCAGCAAATAGTTTTCAATCTGTTTGACCTTCAAATTGATTCCTTGTATTGTATTTTTTCAGGAATTATGGCACATAAACACCCTTTGACCAGAGGTGGCCGTAGATCATGAGAAATAATTAAGTCAGTTAGAAGTAAAGAGGAACCCGCCTTCAACACCCAGCAAAAAGAAAGGGCAATCACTATACTCTTCAGTCTAAAGAGGAGAGTAGAGCAGTACTAGCAGTACCAGTTAAAGACCAAATGAGGAAGGGGTCAATACACCTAACTCCAAACCCTTTAAGGTGGAAACTGGCCCTGTTGAAATAGATATAGAGAAAGAAAATGTAATTTAAAGCAAGGACCCTAAAATAAGGGAAGCACGAATGTGGAAAATCGAGGGATTAAATGATAAATTCCTTGACAGATTGGTACCGAAAGAAAGCAGGGCAATCAAAAGGTCATTCACTGAAGAGTAATAGATAGTAACAATGGATTTACCTAAATATCCTAAGCTGGAGCGTTATTTCAATGAGTATGAATTATCCTGGATGAGTAAACCTTCTGAATCATATCAGCCAAATTTGGTAAGGGAGTTCTTTGCTAATTATTTGGTGTTGGAAGAAAAGGATTATCCAAAGGGCTCAAAGATCTTAGATTTTCCCAATAGGCAAGACATTGAGAAATCAATGGATGATTCAAAGTCTGAGATGCGGGTCACTAAACCTCTAGCCGATTACATGCAATCAGCACCAGCCCCAGATACTTCAGAAATCCCCATGGGTATACCATTGTACATCGCCGCTTAGGCGATGCCTAATTATATGCCACTAAGTACATCTGTAGGGTCAGGGTCTGCGCCACCAAAGGGTGGAGTAGATTATGCAGAATACAGGTTGACGCAGGAGAATTTTGCCAAGTTGGTGAAGTTGCAAAAGAAATTTTAGAAACAACTGGACACATGGGATTCACAATTCAAGTCCTTTATTGATCAAATTATGGAAGAAGCAATCCATCCATTCCAATACATTCACCTGAGTATGGATCACATGGAAGAATGTATTAACAAGAGGTTGGATGAAATGTCTATTCTAGATATGGACAAGTTAATGGTGGAGTTTAACAGGCGCAAGCTGACATAGCAGAATTAAAGAGCAAGCAGTCTCAGCAGCCCATCTTTGACCCATCCCTAGTGATGAGTATTGAAGATAAAGAAATAATTTATTTGATGGGAAAGCCCACTAAAAGAAAAAGGTAAAAATTAAGTTGATGAAAGTGCAGAAAGGAATGTTAGGAGAAGAAGAAAGAAAGAAACAATGTCACCTAAAGAGAGGGAGATGTATGATATGAAGAAAGCTTCAAAAAGTTCGAGGAGAGACGAGAAGAGAAGATAGAAGAAGGCAGTAGATGAAGCTGCGGGAGTTTCTACGAGTTCTTCCCCAACAAAGGGGCTCAGTTCAGACCCAGCTCAGGTGATACCTCCGATTTTGGAGGATGAGATTATGAGTACCCCTACCACCAGAGGAGTCAACATTACAGCAGGTGAGGACACTGGAGCCTCACCATATTTCACATATGCCTCAGATGAATAAGAGAAATTACAAGTATTCCCACTCCTCTGTACTTTATTTTTATACATTAAGGACAAAGCATATGTTTTCTGTGGGAATGGGGTGTACTTGTACCATGGGGTTTTTTTATGCCGATGTTCTTTTCCTCCCATGTGCTATCTAGTAGACCCAACATGTCTAGGAGTGTATTTTATTTTCTTAGATTGTGATGTAAATATTTGTTTGTTAATGTTTATTTAAAAAAGTGTCTTTTATTTCATTATCTTTTTGTATATATGAATAATAAATGATATGGCACAAGACTCTGAACTTGTTGTGTGACTATTTCTCTTTGTCACTCAGTGTATTTTGAACAATCATTAGTGATTCTGTAGTTGGAATTTACATAAAAAATATTCATGATCATGTGATGAAAATTCTAAGAGCTGTAGAATAAGTTTGACTCGGTTGCCTATGTGTGCGAGTGGTTGTGTTAGTTGTTGAATAGTGTAATACCTAGAACTTGCCCCAGGTCATTGATGTTGTCTTGTCGTTGGTCAATGGGATAGGATAGCAGGCTTCCTTGTACATTCAGTCCACTTAGCCAAAATAATTAACCCCACCAAAAAGATTTTTTTAAAATTTTTGAACCTTTTTTGAGCTTGAATTAGTTTTCTTCGTCACCAATAACTGTAATTAACTCTCTTGAGGTTGATAACACCTAACTCTATCCCTGGTCAAATATTGGACATTGTGCACCTTAACTTAGGCAAAATACCTGAGTTGAGGGTGGCTATTGTCAAGATATTAGTTGGCTAATAAAAAGTTGGTTTAGAGCTTAGTTTTAAGCATTCGGCCCTGACCTATTCAAGGTATTGTGCACCTTAACTAACTGCATCAGCATAAGTTGAGGGTGACTGGTGCTTATACATTTCTAAAAAAAAGAAAAAAAACAAGGTGGGGAAGATGGTGGTAAAGTGTGAGTGAATAATAAGGATTGTAAGTGAGCTGGTAAAGCACTAGCCTTGGTGAGTAGAATTCAAGGGAAAAAAGAGTTAAAGTCTGAAAGTTGAGTCACTTTTCCTAAAAATTGTCCTCACCTAACCCCGGAGCTTCATTACAAGCCTGAAAAAGACATGTTTGATCTTGACAAACAACCATAAGGATGCATTAGATAATAAGGCCAAGCCTATGGGTATGTAGACTATGTTAGTAATCTCTGTGTTGAGCGTGAGAGTCTTGATTGTGTACATAAGATATAATGAGTGGTGGACTTCATTAGCTGTGAGGGTGATTTAAGTGACACTTAATTTTACTGGTCTGTATAAGATTTGATATCCATGAATGTGTGTATGCTGAATTTGAAACAATGCCAGTTGTAGATCCTAATGTATTGAGCCCATATGAGTGGGATGACAAGAGAATGGTTTTGTAAACTTTAGTTCAATAGTTAGTTGCCTGTCATTGTGTTATTCATGTCTGCAATTTGGTGCTGAGTTGCTTGAGGACAAAAAATTGTCTTAATTTGAGGGTGTTGATGTTTCGGCTTTTGATGAAATATTTTACATCTTTTTCAAAGGATAATTGTATGTTTTCAAGAAACCGATGTTGTATTGAATACTGGATCTTAGTATTTCAGGGTAAGAAGTTAGTTGAAGGAGAAAGCTTGGAAAAATAGCAGAAAAAGGTCACTGATGGTCAAACTAGCAGATCGTCTGCCATGTGATAGACCGTCGGGGTAACCTTCAGAGCTAAACAAAATGAATCAAGTGAGAAACTCATGCAATGGTCTAAGTGGTGGACCGTCAACCTTCCAACGGGAACGCCAACTTGACTGTCCAACTTAACCAGAACATAGGATTCTAGAAGATCAAGCGACGGTGCATGCAACGGATCGCAGGGCCAGCAACGGTCCACCAACATGACCGTCAGCACTTAACAGAACTTAACCTCCTGGGACGTTCAGCAACGGTCCAATCGACGGACTGTCAGGCTTCCAACAGGGCCGTCAATTTGATCATCAACTTGGATATGACTTTTTTGAGTTTGAATTTTAAATCCTCTGCACCTGGGAACATATAAATACCCAGTTTTAGGTTTTATTTAGGCATTTTTACCATATTTTCCAACTCTAAACATTATTGTACGTAGTTTTCTCTGAGATTCAAGCTAAAAATTATAGATCTAAACACTTCATGCATTTTTTGTTTTGAAGATTTAAGAACAAATCTTGTGAATTTTGTAAGTATTTTCTGAACTTATTTATAAGAAATACAGTGACTTCTTCTGCTTCTATGAAAATGTGTGGCTAAGCTCCCATAACTAGGGTTATGGAAGGCTTGATATGATAAGATGATTAGGGTTGTGAAAACATTTTATTTCCATGGTTAACTAAAGTTGTAGAAACACTTCTTCACAATAATGACCTTTCCTGGTTGCAAACTTAAAAGGTGAGCCCAAGAACATCGCTTGTTCGAATACAAAAGTGTTTGTTGGGAAAAAAAGAGGTTTATATGGGATCCAAAGGCTTTAACCTTTGGGTTAAGGGGTGATTTGTTTACGGGATCAACCAACATGATTGAATAATTGAATAAATTAACCTATTTCTTAAGTTCGAGAGAATTGAAGTATAATCTACTTATTTAGGTTCAGAAACAAATGGGTAAATTATAGGTTTCAATAACTCTTGCAATTGAAGTGATTAATTGGAAAATCAAATTAATTCACAATCCTAACTGCTTGAACATCTTGGTAACCTTAACTCTGGTTTTTCTATTCTCATTGAATTATCATTTGGAATAAGAATCACGGTCTGGAACACTTTCTATTACAAATAACGAGATAAAATTTACAAACCAAAACCCCCTTTAACTCGGATCCTTTAATCAACAGTCTAGTAACAACCACAATACTTAGTGAATGCAGTATTTACTATGGGATTTGACCCCAACCTAGTAGGGTTATATATTTGATAACGACCGCTTACTCTCTCATAAGAAAAGAGTAATTTGGGTGTATTAGTACATGGAAATCCCATAGAATCTTACAATGTTGATTTTATTTTCCTACCATCTACAAGGATGCTCATGATTTTATACAGGCCTATGACTAATATCAGCATCAAGGCAATATCTCTCGATGCCATGAACTCCCCAAGACACCCATCTTGGAGTTGGAGCTATTTGATGTGTGGGCAATTAATTTAATGGGTCTACTTGTGTGATCCTATGGTATGAGGTACATTATGGTTGAATTCAACTATGTATACCAAAGGGTGAAGGAAGTTGCACTTTCAGACAACGAAGGCAAAAGTTTTACTATTTTTGTAAAGAGAAAGATCTTTTCTTGATTTTTCACTCCACGTCCAATCAATAGTGATGGTGGTTCTCACTTTTGTAATTGGTTTTTCAAGGCCCAGCTTGATATATATGGTGTGAGGAATAAGATGTCAGCACCTTACCATCCACAAACTAGCGGCCAAGTGGAAGTCTACAATAGAGAAATAAAGTCCATATTGGATAAGATTTTGAATACCAATAGGACTGACTGGTCTTGAAAGCGATGATGCATTGTGGGACTACTAGACAATTTATAAGACTCCCATAGGTTCCTCTCCATATAATCTTATATATGGTAAAGCATGTGAAATACCGGTTGAGCAAGAACATAAGGCACTTTAGGCATTGAAAAAGATGAATTTTTAATGGATTGATGCAGTGAACTAGAGGCTAAGCAAGATAAATGGGAGGGATGAATTTTGAATCTATGTTTATAAGAGATCGTCCATATATAAATAGATAATAAAGTTGCACCATGATTAGAAGATCAAAAGGAGGATGTTCAAACCCGGTGATTTGGTCTTTCTATACAATTCAAGACTATATTTTTTCCTTGCAAGTTGAAGTCAAGATGGATCAGACCATTCATTATGGTTAAGGTGTTCCCATATAGTGCTATTGAGGTAAAATGTGATGGTTACATCCTATTTAAAATGATCGGCAAGCGTATGAAACACTACATAGGAAACCTGGAAGAAGTTTGAGTTTGTGCTGAGATGGACCATTATGAAGTCTGAGTAGCCAAGGGAACTGAGTCATGTTGCGATAGTAAATCAAGCGATTCTTAGGAGGCAACCTATGGTATTGTGTTATTTGTATTCTTATTGCATGATTGGCGTTGGATTTTTGCACCTACGGTGCAATGAGTATATTTCTAACTCTCTCATTTTGGTTTGATGCACTAGGGACAATGCATGATTTTCAGTAGAGATGGGGATGCTTGTGGGTCTCGATGTCCTATTGGGTTTTTTTTGTCATGCCTCTTTTCTGTGGATTTTTGTTCCTAGAAAGGCTGGTATGTTTATGTGTATTGTGTTTTGTTTCATGATGTTTTATGTAATTAGATGACTTTAAAGTATTTAGGGCAGTAGTCATATTTTAACTGTTTTTTCTTATTCCTTTGATACCCCTCCAAAAATTTATGTTTTAGAACTATGTTGATATAGATATGTGTGAACTTTGTGGATAATGTTATGGCATTAGGATTAGGGACATGATAATTATTTGCTGACAATTGGATGAACTTGATAGGTCGTAGTTGGTGATATTGACTCTGTGCTATGTGTGTGTGTTATACTACCTAATTCCTTTTGTTTGTCGAATTCAGAACTTTCCTGGTTAGCCTTTCCTAGGTTGAAGGATAGACGGATAAGAAATGAGCATAGGCAATTTTTTATTTTTAGGCTTCTTTTAGCCGAAATGACCATCCATGTGCAAATTGTATCCCTTCATCCCTATTTTGAGCCCCTTAAGACTATTTTTCTTATTTTTACCATTCACCTTCCCATTTGTATTATAAGTTACTTGTTTTGGCCCAAGTCCTCCTTGGAAATTGTGCACCTCAATACAAATAAAATGCCTAAGTTGAGGGAGGTTATCATAGGGGTGCATATTGTAAAATATATATGAAGAAGAGTAAAATAAGAGAAAAAGTTAGTAGGGCTGGTAGTGGTAGAAAAATAATAAAAGGGAAAGAAAAATAAAAAAGAAAGAAATTTAAAAAAAGAGTGAAAAATAAAGAACAAAAGACCACACCAAACCTGAATGTGCATAAAAGAATAAAAGGGAGAAATAAGGGTTGAATAAAAAGGAAATTGGCTAGTAAGTGAGACCCCAAGGTTAGTGTAGTGCTAAGGAGTCTTAGTCACTTTAAATGTACAGATGTATCATACCATTCTTCAAGCCTACATTACAAGCCGATAAAAGTCTTATAGTGATCCTAACTTGACTATCTAAATGCTAAGGTAAAGAAAATAAGGGCAAGCCTACGGTATTTGACATACATTGATTGGAACTTCTTTGTTGAGTGTGAGTGTCTATTGTTTTTCCCTACATTGACATGCGTATTTCATATAAGTGAGTGGGGCATATTTATTATGAGAGCACTTGAGTCTTCTTGCTAGCTATTTGCTTATTTTAGGTAATGTGATAGTGCATATGAGCGGTTATCTATTTCTAATATAATTTCCATACCTGGATCCCTTGAGTCACCAAGGTGAGTTTGACATACCTTGATCACATTATTGGGCTTCGTGTTCATACACAGGTGGATTTGAAAAGAGATATAGGAACGGATGTTGCGATTTGAACTTAATGTGATGACTGACTGACTTGAGTGCCTTAGATTCTCCTAGTTAAATGTCGTTTTTTTATTTTTTGTGTTTTAGTTACCTCAGGACATGAAAATATTCCTAGATGAGGTTGTTGATATACTATAGAAATATAGCACTTTCGATGCTTAAAACGAGGAAAATATGCATGTTTTTAGGAATTTTTGTTAGATATGATCTGTTTTGGGTATGTTTTGTAGAAAAATATGTTATGGATGATAAGTTCGTGAAAATGGTAAAAAAAAAAATTGTTACTTTTGGAGTGATTATGGATGTTTGGGATGTTTTCTGGCATGATCGTGATCAAAGCATGCTCAAGAATCAAATAAAAGATGAAAAACTGAATGCCAACACCTACTAAGTTGACCCACATACCGTAAGTACACAAAGCGAGTACCAAAAGTCCAGAATCCCGAGAGCTAACCTGTAGGAATTTTTCCTATCCGATACCTGCACCCATGCCCAAACTGCATATGCAGACCAAATGTGGCCACTGACCCTATTTTCTCTTATGTTGTCCGGGCTTTATTTTTAGGGTTTGATCTTATACTATTAATACCACTTATGTACTGTTTAGTAGGAGTTACACGCTTTTCATACTCAGAAACATATTTTGATTCCAAGATCAATCTTTGATCCTGGGATTTGCTTGGATTAACTTTAGTTGATTTCTCAAGTTTTGATTTTGGGTTTTTATTCATCTTATCATTATAATTTCATATATGCTTCCAATCATAAATGTTATTTATTTCTTCAAAAGTATGAGTGGATAAACACCCATAGCTAGGGTTGTGCAAAGCGTAGCGGATTGACGAAGGAGGGGAAGTATGATTGTTGAATTGAACCAATACTCATGGCATGCATTGCATTATCTTCATTATAATAGTTGTCTTAGCAGTTGCAAACTTTAGGATCCCGCATAGATATTTCTAATTTATAACGCTCAACTCACTCCCATGCTTGAGGGGTGAGGCAGTCGTTTTCAGTAACCTAACTAGAGTTGCGGTCGAATCTACAAGGAGCGAATTATAAATTTCGAGTCTATTAGGTATTCTAGTTATTAAAAGGGTACCCAAAATTCCTTCAAATACGACATGTAGATTAAAATGGGGGGTTTGAGTTAAGGATGTTTTGTAATAATTATTGATTAATAATGCACGAATATGACACTTTTGATTTAAAATCAAGAATAAAGAGGGTCTTGGAATTATGTTTACCTAAAGGTAAATCATGTGCGTTAATGAAGGTTTAACATGAATCTTAGTTATTGACCAAAAGTATAGGATAGGTCGAAAGTCATTGTAGTCAACCTTTCAATAAAACTACAATGATCAGTTGTCTTGCCCAATTCGTTCGGCCTATATTGACCATCTTTTTTAATATGGCCTTGAATTCTCAATTCAAAACATCCACTCATTCGCTTGTCCGCTTGTTTGGGAGTGGTATGGAGTGGAAACCTTGTATTAACCCCATCTTGTCAAGAAGAGCACCAAAAACTCGATTGTAAAAATATGAGCTGCCATCAATAATGATGGCCTGAGGAGTGCCGAACCTTGTGAAAATATGGTTTTTTAGAAATAAGGTAACACACTTACTTTCATTAGTTGGTATTTCAATGGCTTCGATATATTTGGAGACATAATCAACCGCCACCAAATTGTATTTATTTCGAAATGAACTCACAACAGGGCCCATGAAATCAATTCGCCATATATCAAAGAGTTCTACCTCAAGGTTAGGCTTGAGGGGCATCTTGTGCCTATTTGAAATACCCCCATTCATTTGACATTTGTCACAATATTTAATCCATTCAATGGCATCCCTATGTATTAAAGGCCAATAAAACCCATATTGGAGAATCTTTATAGTGGTTCAGATACCTTCATGGTGACTGCCATAAGGTAAAGAGTGACAAGCTTCCAATATTTTATTTATTTCAATATACATGACACACTACCTAATAACTACATCAGCACATTCCCAAAACAAAAATGGCTCATCCCAAAAATATTGCTTTGCGCCAAACAATAATCGTTTCTTTTAATGGTAATCAATCCTTCAGGGAGTACTCCACTCGCTACATAGTTGGCAAAGTCATCATACCATGATGTATTATTCCCCTCGATGGACAAGATCAATTCATTAGGGAAAGCATCATTAATTTATGTTTCCCTATGCTTTTCATTGTTGTCTTCAAGTCGAGAGAAATGATCGGTCACTTAATTTTTGCACCCTTTTTGGTCTTTCACCTCAAAGTTGAATTTTTGTAATAGAAAAATCCACCTAATTAAATTAATTTTTTCTTCTTTCTTGGCCATGATATACTTAAGGGTGGATTTATCCGTGGGTACCACTACTCTTGTGCCTAACAAATAGGCCCAAAAATTTTCAAAGCATATACTACAGTTATTAATTCCTGCTCAGTGATGGTGTAGTTGTGTTGGGCGTCGTTCAAGGTTTTTCTTGAATATTATATAGGATGAAATGGCTTGTCCTTGAATTGCCCTAGCACCGTACCCAAAGAAATACCATCGCATATTATTTCAAACGGTAATGACCAATTTGGGGCCACAAAAATAGAGGCTGAAATGAACAATTCCTTAAGTTGTTCGAAAGCTTTCAAGCATGCCTCATCAAATTTGAATTTAGATTCCATCTCAAAAAGTCTACATATGGGGTGTGATATCTTGGAAAAATCCTTGATGAAACATTGATAGAACCCGGCATGGCCAAGGAAACTTCGAACACATTTTACAAAAATGGGAGGTGGGAGCTTAGCATTTACCTCAACCTTGACTTGATCGAATTGAATGCCCTTTCCAGCTATCTTATGGTCTAGTACGACCCTTATCTGACCATAAAGTGGAACTTCTCCTAATTTAAGACAAGGTTTATTTCCACTCACCTTTCAAGAACTTTGTTCATATGTTTAAGGCATGACTCAAAAGAGATTCCCACTACCAAGAAGTCGTCCATAAAAACTTTCATAGAGTCCCCATCCATATCCGCAAATATTGACAACATACAATGTTGAAAGGTTACCGAGGCATTACATAACCCAAAGGGAATTCTCTTGAATGCAAACATACCATATGGGCAAGTAAAAGTTGTCTTTTCTTGGTCCTCTGGTGCGATACAAATCTGATTGTACCCTGAGTACCCATCTAAGAAACAATACCATCCTCTCCAGGAAAGCCTATCTAGCATCTAATCCAAATTTTGTGATGTAAGTTGATGGTATAGACACAATTTGATGATTGTTAACTATTGGTGTTCCTATCAATAGCTTACTTAGATATGTCTCTTCATCATTGGATCTTTTTCTCTTCGCCTTTGTCTCCTCCCCACTTTGCATTTCTTCACATTTCTTTTCCATGAGATACCTTGATATTTGATTTACTTTTTTCTCTAGTTTTTGTATGGAAGTGGAGTGAGATATAACCATTTGGTGGAGCATGGAGAATACTCTTCACATCTTATTCACTATTTATCTTGTCCTCTCAACACTATTTAAATTTTGTGCCAAAATATCTCTATCAATTTCCTCTTTACTTTAACAATGTGCCAAGCTTAGATGTTCTCGGCTCCGACCTTCATTCCCGTCTTGTCCTTATGGGTCAATATGGAAACCCTCTAAGCCCATAGGCACCATACTTAATTTTTCACCATTCGCCTCCTCCTTCGCGTCTTCACATGGTTCAACTTCTAGTGCACTTATCACACTCATGTTTTCTATATGGTCACCTAATATATGCTTAAATAGGAGTTTGAGGCATGACATCCTTTTGTCCATCTTTGAATCGGTCTCTTCCTCTTATTATTTCTTATCATGGTACACAAAGGAGGAGGAGGTATCCCCTATTTCCACCTCGGCATCCTTTATGTCCCAACCCTTACACCAAATTGCCACTTGGTCCAAGACTATTTAAACAATCCTATATGACGAGTTGATGAATGATCCACCAGATGTATTGTCCACTATGGCCTCATTTTGTTATTCCAATGCTCTATAGAAGATTTGGATAAGTATCTTCTCCGGCACCTCATGGGTGGAGCATTTCCAAAGTGTTTCCTTGAATATTCCCCAAGAATCGTACCATGTTTCTTCGTGATATTGGCGGAAATAAACAATCTCATCCCTCAACTTCAACTTTCTAGATGGTGGGAAGTACTGACATAAGAAATATTTCATGAGACTTGTCCACGAAGTAATAGATCGGGAAAAGATCTTAGCCAAAGCACTGTCTTTCCCGTGATAGACAATGAAAGAGACATAATCAGATGGACTCTTGGGATATATGTGAAACTTTGAATGGAACACAGTCTTCTACGAAACCCTTCAAGAGAGCATTCAGGTCTTGATGATATTCTCCCCCAAAGGTTCTTTTAATGTGGAGCAACTGCATCATTACACTTGTAACATAAAATACCCCATGCTCCTCGGTGGGGGGGGGGGGAATAATAATGACACTTTCATGATCTCCGGCCCCAAAATAAATAGAGCCCGCTTGACTCATGATGATTTGGGAATAATAATGTTGACCTACTCAAAGATGAAAAATAATAAATAAATTAAATGACACACACTACGGGTACACCTAAGTAAGAATCACACTGCACAAGCAAAATCTTCATTTTACTCCCCGACAACGATGATATTTTGATAACACTCAACTCACCCTCATATTTGAGGGATGAGGCGATCATTTTCAATAACCCAACTAGAGTTGGGGTCGAATCCATAAGGAGAAAATTATAAATTTTGAGTCTATTGGGTATTCTAGATACTCAAAGGGTACCCAAAATACTAACAAATACGACATGCAAATTAAAAAGGGGGATTTGAGTTAAGGATGGCTTGTAACAATTGTTGATTGACAATGCACAAATATGATACTTTTGATTTAACATCAAGAATAGAGAGAGTCTTGGTATTATTTCTACCAAATGGTAAAATATGTGGGTTAATGATGGTTTAACATGAAGCTTAGTTGTTGACAAAAGGATAGGCTAGGTCGAAAGTCATTGTAGTCAACCTTTCAATAAAAATACAACGATTTCACCCATTAGATCTTTCGAGCACCTTACAAGTGTACGATTCGTAATTACCCAAAACCTCAATCAAGCATTCCTATTTCTAGGATGATTCTCTTGACATGATTTATATTCTAACTACACTTATTTCTAAGCTGACAAATGGTAGTAAACCATAGGCTCAATTGTTCACCATTACCTTTCCCCCCTATAACCCTCTTTAAAGGATGTTATAGGTTGCCTCAAGTTCACCTTCATCCCTATTTCAAGGATGATGAAGGGTTTTTAGAGTTTGGGGTTTACACCCATCAAACCTCTTTGGAGATTTAGGGTTTTCACCCATTAAATTCCAAGTCATTAACCTAAGCAATGGTGGAATCCGTACTCAACAACTAAAATTCATGCAAACACATCAATACCAATAAACAATTATACTTTAGTTCAACATAATCCCAATACTAAAGAAGTAAGTTACTCATGAGACCGCGACTGCGGTAACTGAGGCCACTTTTGCTCTGAGTCATTAGTATAATTTTCTCGATTCCTTTTATTATTTCAGGCCCCAATCCACACCTTCTCATCTCCTCAACTCTATGTCTATAAGGGGTGGATTTTAGTGTATTTTATCACCAATATGTCTCATTTATTCATTCAAAAAAGGTAATATGCATAGATATTTTGTCAAAATGAGTGGTAGAATCATCACTCTTTACTACTTAATCTAAACGAGGAGTAGTGACTAGGAAAATATAATGAAAATGGTAATTTGATGGTTAATTGATGATTCGTTGTTCATAATGGAATATAGTGAATAACCATTAGCTTTCATCTAATAACTAGATACTCAAACGGTGATAGTTAACTGGGATCAAGATTCGGGTTAGTAATGCGACTTCCTAAGACTTAAAAGGTAAAGTCTGAAATCTTTCTACTCATTCAAAATACTGTAGAAGGTACATAACTTATCAATTATGCATGAAAGGTATTTGGTTGGTTTGACATAGCACGATAAACCTATGGAGTTGAGAATCCAGGGGAAATGCACTCCTAGTGTTCACGTACAACTAATTTCAACCAAATTTATTAATGTTACTTTCTAGAAATAATTCCCCCTATTTACTTTCTAGTACTCCATGTAGACTACAACTATTGATAGTTGTAATTCCATGGGTTCCCTTAGAATTTTACCCCAACCTTAGTTGGGTTACTATATCTTGACAGTGACCATACCGTTATCTAAAAAGAGGTGTTGCTTAGACTTCCTCACTATCCGGTGGGTTTTCATTGGCTTATCAAAGGCAAGGTGTGAACTAAGGTTGAACAGATCATGAAAGAGAGTGAGATTGGAAAGATAGGGATATAGATTATGATTGGATAGACAAGGCTAGTGACTATGATCAATATGTGCCTTATGACCGAGCAAAAGGCAAAGAGTCTAATTTTGTTGATCTCGATTAATTCAAGATTGAGGATGTGTTGGCAACAATATTTATGAAAGTAGAGGGAACAGACAAAATAGCCCATGAATTAAAGGTAATTTTTTGCAAATAAACTAAATTGTGGTATGATACTCCTCCTCGATCAAGAAATTGGACACTTAAATCGGGCAAATCTCTACTAAACTCAATACTTGACAAAAAAGAGTTTTTCCTAGTGGCACCATTGTGAATCCAAAAAATAATACCCAAGTATTAGCTATTGTCACTAGGAGTGGTAAAACCCTCGGTGATCTTGTGGTGTATATTGAAAAGGATACTAATTTTTAACAAACAAATATAAAGAAAAAGCTTGTGAATGATTCAAATGATGAGGATTCAACGTTTTAAGAAGGGAATAAAAATGAATTGGTGTTAAATGAAGAAGTGGATGATAAGAGGGAGATCCAAAAGTAGTTGAGAATAATGAAGAGCAAAGTAATTTGATGCCTACTATGAAGGTTCCTCCTCCATTCCCTCAAAGACTCAAAAAGGAGGAACACAATTCTAAATTCAAAACATTACTTGCTAAGATTAGCAATCTATCTATTAATATCCCATTGCTAAAGGCAATTTATGAGATTACGGGGTACGCTAAGCTTATGAAAAAGTTAATGTTGAAAAAGAGGCTTGTTAAGGGTGACACCATTGAAGTGACTCGTGGGTGTAGCTTTATCATGAATAGTGTGATAGCGAAGAACAAAGAAGATCCCGATGCCTTTACAATTCCATGCACCATAGGGACACAGAAGTTAGAAAAAGCTTTATGTGATCTTGGTGCAAGCATCAATCTCATGCCCTATGTAATCAATCAAAAACTTGGTTTGGGAACTCCTACACCAACAACAATGAGAATTTTGATGGTAGACCGATCTATTAAGAGACCGGTTGGGTTTTGTTTGATGTTTTATAAAGGTGGACCGCTTTATACTTTCAATAGATTTCATGGTGATTGATTGTGAAATTGACCAAGAGATACCCATTATCCTTATCTTACCTTTCCTTGCAACTTAAAGAGCTATTCTTGATATGGAGTTAGCTAAAATGAGATTTTGGGTCAATAGTGATGACACGTCCTTCTAGGTGTGTAAAAAATAAAAATAGCCTATGGATCTTCAAATGGTGTCGGTTATTGATATTGTGTATGGGGAGGTGAATGGTGGGTCCTTTAATGATCCAACTTGAAAAGATGAAGAACATCGTGCCATGATGGTAAATAAGGTGTTATATGGGAGCCAACCCATAAATGCCACAAAAGTGTCTCATATCCTTTGTTTTTAATTTAGTAGAGTAGCTATTAATTTTGATGTTGATTAATCCATGCATTTGTGATGCTTTGAGATGTGTTGAATGAAGTTGACTAGGGGAAAGTATGGAAACTTGAATATTGGACTGAATAGGGGAGTGCAGAGGACCAAAATATTGCCTCAAGTACTGCAATTGCAGCCCCCATCCATCGCGATCTCCATGTGATCATGATCGCGGATGTTGGAACGCGATTGCGGTCAAGTCTTGTTAAAATACCATCTAATTTCCCTATTTCCCCCACACTCCCATTTCAATTTTTCTCTCAAATTGTGCACACTCTTAATTGTATTTTGAGCGTTCCAACAGCATTATAGCATTCATCTTCCATCTTTACTCTAATATGAGATTTGAATTCTTGCTTTAATTTTTTGTAGGTAGGCCATAGAATGCATCTAATAGGGAGGGCCTATAATTGTTCTTTTTATTGATAATTTTTTTCTTATTTGCACTTGTGTGGTATGTTCGTTATGTGTGAGAAGATGCTAACACATTTAACGCTTTTAACTGAGAATAGTTGCAAAGTCTTAAGTAACTTTTATCATTTTTTTTTATCTTTTATTTTGTAGTGGAAGTCAAGAGGAAAGAGGACCAACAATAATGGAAGTAAAAGAGTTGAAATCTGAAGAAAATAGAAAAGATGTGGGGCTGACGACATTCCTGATAAGTCGTCAGATCTCTGATAGGTTATCAGCTTCATCATCAGCCTTAAATAGAGAATGGGATTCAGTTGGAAGAAGTGACGATGACATGTGATAAGACGTCAGTGTCGCCGTCAGCCTTAGATAGAACATGGGAGCTGAGGTGGAGAAGTGACGA
This sequence comes from Capsicum pubescens, assembly GCA_030864215.1. Lineage (NCBI taxonomy): Eukaryota > Viridiplantae > Streptophyta > Magnoliopsida > Solanales > Solanaceae > Capsicum > Capsicum pubescens. Next base: position 118,089,464 of record CM061546.1, read on the forward strand.
CATTGTCTAATATGTCATCATAGTTTTGATAAGCCATCAAGATCATTGTTATCATAAGGCAGAACATGAGAGCTGAAGTAAATCATAGATGACATCTATGATAAGTCGTCAAAGATCTAATAAGCCATCATGCTTCATCATCAGCCTAAGGCAGCGAATATCAAAAGCAAAGAGGATCTAACGACATCTCTAATAAGTCGTTAGACTCCTGATAAGGCATCACAAAATGTTGTCACCTGTTTGAGAAATTACTGAACCCTGTGATTTTGTTTCCATAATTAGGATGAAGTATTTAAAGCATATTTTAGGGTTTTCTAACTATAAAAGAAGGCTGAATATATCGTCTAGTACTCGACATTCGAAACCTATTTTGGAACACACGTATTTTGTTATTTTCTCTCTAGTTTCTTGGCTTGAAGAAAAAAATTAACTTTGAAGAGATTATCATCAATATTTTGGGATTTCTACTTTGATCTAATCTGAGAAACACTCGTTTCTATTCATCTTGTTGTAAGTTCATCTTTCAAATTATGAATTCAACTTGTTGTATCGATTATTACATTATGAGTGGCTAAATCCCTTTAACCCAAATTATGGGATCTATGGGTTAGGTCTTGGTAAGTTGCTAAGTGTTCAAGATTCTAAAGGTAATAGGACTCCTTGATAATTCTAAGGTTTTAATTATTGTCTATTGGTTGCAAACGATAGATAGTATCTGCTTTGATTTGCTTGAGATAAGAAAACAACTATAGTAGGAAGTGAATTATTGACAGGGACTTGGAAGCTACCAACCTTCCATTTAATAATTGACATTGTAACCAGGTTAATTAACCTAAGGTGAAGTATGGTCAGTGAATATAAATTCCCTAAGTTCGAGAGAATTAGGTAATTAAATGCTTAAGTAGGTCTAGAGACATTTAGGCATAACTTTGATAAAGACAATCTGTTGTTCCTACCTATCATGAGAAACTTGAATCACTATTAACATCTGTAAAGTACCAAAAACCATAGAGAACATAATTCTGGTTTTCCATAAACTCTTGATTACAAACACTGAAACTAAAGTGACCAACAATTATTTGTTGATCATTAAAAAACCCCATTTTATTTTTTTGTATCATTTATTTGAATTTAACTTGTAGCTTTAGTTTCAAACTTGTTTAATCTCCACACACATTGATCCCTGTGGATTTGACCCCGACTCCAAAGTTGGGTAAATATATTGACGACGTTCACTTACATTCTCACATGAGAGGCATAGTTTGAGCGTTATCAAAAATAGCGTCATTGCCGGGGAACAATTTGGCATATTGAGTTGGTTTGAAATTTTAGTTTACTTGCTTGGATTCAAACTTTTAAATATTTGTTTAGATTATTTTTTATTTTATTTTTAGTTTTATCACACCTTTCTTGAGATGTCAGCCTAGATAGATAGTTTTTGAGTGATGATAATTCTTGTGACGATTCTTGTTATTATTGTGAGGGACCATATTTTGAGGCTTGCTGTCCAGATTTACCTATATGTGCATGGGCTGGACCTTCACAATATGATACGGATACTGTCCTACTTACTGTAACTTGGTGTTTGGCTTGTGGTCAAAGTGATCATACTAAAGATATGTATGCTGTCATGATTCAAGCAAACAAATTGATGAAACCAATTTTAGAAAATTAAGAATAGTTGTGGGCAGAGCTAAAAAAGTTACCACTCCCACCATGTTTATAGTGGCTAAACAAAGAAGAATATGAGGAGGACATTAGCCAATTTGAGAAGAAAACTCAAGAATCGCAACCACTCGATTATCATCTTGATCTTGAGACTGACATTGAGAAAGAGAATAAAAGTGAGTCTATGGTAGATAGTGTAAATTTTGAAGTAGAATTAGTTGGGCCTCACTTAAAGCATTTTTCCATATTATGTTAGATGATATCTTGTCTCTGGAATCATCTAAAATAGTGGAAGAGTGTGAAGATGAGGAACAAGAATCCTATATTCTTTATTTTACACTTGATTAGCAACATAAAAACACATCTCACTTTAAGGCCGAGTAGTTTACCATGATCAATCCATTACTCGACTTTTTAATTTTTATACCACCCCCCTATGATTGAAGAAAGAAAATAGACTCTAAGTTGGGGGTGAAATTTATATCCTCAAGGTGGAGGAAACAACTGAGTTGGGTCATGCCGTGATATTAAATCAGGCGCTGCTTGGGAAGCAACCCAAGGTATTTTGTTGTTTGTGTTCGTATTATGTGATTGACATCAGATCTCCGCACCCATAGTACCACAGGTACTTTTATAACTCTCTTTTTTTAGTTTGATGTATTGGGGACATTGTATGATTTTAAGTTGAGGGTGGGGCTACTTGTTGATGTCCTCTTGGGGGTTTTGTTGTCATGCCTGTTTTCCCCATAGTCCTATTCCTAGTAGAGCCAGCATGTTTAGGCATATTGTCATTTGTTGTAAAATATTATAGTTGACTATGAGAAATACAAGTACTTTAGGCAGTTAACATATTTTTGTTGATTTTTGAACACCTCTCTAATGGTCTATTTTATAAATGTGAGATAAGCATTTAGGTGTGAACACTGTGCATCTTGTTATAGAATTAGTACTAGTGACATGATAACCATTGCTAAACAATTTCATGAACCGAATGGGTAGTATCTTGTGATGTACCTTTTATGCCATGTATGTGAGATACTACCTAGTTCCAGTTGTGTGTTAAATACAGAACTTGCCCGGTTGGTCTTTCCTTGGTTGTAGGATAGCAGTTAGGAAAAGATCATAGGCCATTGTTGATATTAGTCCGCTTTTAGCCTAAATGACCTTCCATGTGTAAATAATATCCCTTGATCCTGATTTTTGAGCTTGAATTTCTATTATTTTTATTATACCTATCACCTTCCCATTTGTATCACAATGAACCTGTTTTGGCCCTAGTCCTCCTTGGGCATTGTGCACTTTAACTTAGGCAAATAGCCTAAGTTGAGGGTGGCTACCATATGGGTGCGTGATGTAAAAGTAGTATGAAGAAAAGTAGAATAAAATAAAAGAATAAAAAGTTGGGTGCCGTAAAAAAGAATAAGAAAAGAAAAGTTGTGAAAAAAGAAGAAATGATGGTCAAAAAAACCACATCCATCCTGAATATGTGTGATCAAGAAAAGAGAAGAATAGAAAAAGGTTAATAAGTGAGACCCCAGAAGCTAGTGTAATGTCAACGAGGCTTAGTCACTTTAAATATCATCGAGTATCATACTAGCCCCTAGTCTACATTACAAGCCTAAGAGAAGACCTATAGTGATCCTAGTTGACCTGTCTGAAAATCTTGGTAATGAAAATAAGGGCAAGCCTATGGTATTTGGAATACTTTGATTGGAACTTCATTCTGAGAGTGAGTGTCTTTTGATTGTCTCCATGGTTACATATGTGATGTTTGATAAAAGTGAAGTGGGACTTCTTTGTAGTGAGGGCACACTGGTTACGTTGCTAGTTGCTAACTTGTTTTGATAGTGTAAGCTTGATACATGCATGGTTGTTTTTGCTGATTTGATGTCAAATTTTGATTCCTATGTGACACATTTTTGCTCTTCAATATCATACACAGTTGTTTGTAAATTAATTAACCCTGGAGAAGGTAAAGACGGCTTTGAGATAATGTAGATGATTGACTGCCAATTGAGGAAAAGCGATTGTTTTAAGTTGAGGTTGTTGATGTGTGGCAGATCCCAACACATTTAAGGCTTTTAACTGAGAATAATTGCAAAGTCTTAAGCAACTTTTGTCGTTATTTATTATTTTATCTTTGATTTTGCAGTGGAAGTCAAGAGGCAAGAGAACCAACAATGATGGAAGTAAAAGAGTTGAAATCTGAAGAAAATAGAAGAGAAGTGTGTCTAATGACGTTCCTGATAAGTCATCAGCACTCTGATAGGTTATCAGCTTCATCACCAGCCTTAAAAAGAGAATGGGATTCAGTTGGAAGAAGTGACGATGACATGTGATAAGCCGTAAGCCTTGTGATAAGCTGTCAGAGTCGCCATTAGCCTTAGAAAGAACATAGGAGCTGAGGTAGAGAAGTGACGACATTGTCTGATATGTCGTTACAGTTTTGATAAGCCATCAATATTTTCATTAGACTAAGGCGGAACATGAGATCTGAAGTTAATCATCGACGACATTTGTGTTAAGTCATCAAATATCTGATTAGACATCACGCTTCATCGTCAACCTAAGGCAGCAAATGTCAAGAGCAAAGAGAAGCTAACGACATCTGTGATAAGTCGTCAAACTCCTGATAAGGCATCACAAAATGTCGTCACCTGTCCGAGAAATTACTGAACCCTTTGATTTTGTTTCCATAATTAGGATGAAGTATTTAAAGCATATGTTAGGGTTTTCTAATTATAAAAGGAGGCTGAACATATCGTTTGTTACTCGACATTCGGAACCTATTTTGGAACACACGTATTTTGTTATTTTCTCTCTAGTTTCTTGGCTTGAACAAAACAATTAACTTTGAAGAGATTATCATCATTATTTTCGGATTTCTATTTTGATCTAATCTGAGAAACATTCGTTGTTATTCATCTTGCTATAAGTTTATCTTTCAAATTATGAATTTAACTTGTATCAATTATTACATTATGAGTGGATAAACCCCCCCTTTAACCCAAATTCTGGGATCTATGGGTTAGGTCTTGGTAAGTTGCTAAGTGTTCAAGATTCTAAAGGTAATAGGACTCCTTGATAATTTTGAGGTTTTAGTTATTATCTATTATTTGCAAACGATAGATAGTACCTGCATTGATTTGCTTGAGATAATAAATCAACTATAGTAAGAAGTGAATTATTGATAGGGACTTGAAAGCTACCAACCTTCCGTTTAATAATTGACGTTGTAACAAGGTTAATTAACCTGAGGTAAAGTCTGGTCAGTGAATATAAATTCCCTAAGTCCGAGAGGATTAGGTAATTAAATGCTTAAGTAGGTCGAGAGACATTTAGGCATAACTTCGATAAATACAATCTATTATTCCTACCTATCGTGAGAATCTTGAATCACTATTAGCATTAGTCAAGTACCAAAACCCATAGTGAACATAATTTTTATTTTAAATAAACTCTTGATTACAAATACTAAAACTAAAGTGACCAATAATTATTTGCTGATCATCAAAAAACTCCATTTTATCTTTTTGTATCATTTGTTTGAATTTAACTTGTAGCTTTAGTTTCAAACTAGTTTAATCTCCACTCACATTGTTCCCTGTGGATTCGACCCCGACTCCAAAGTTGGGTAAATATATTGACAATGATCTGTTACATTCTCACATGAGAGGTGTAGTTTGAGCGTTATCAGATCGCTGTCAAAAAATGGTGTGCACACATTTGGGGAAGTCTTGAGTACCCAAATCATGCTTTATTTATAAGAGATAGGTTGTGCACACCAAGTACTTGATCAAATGCCTAAACAAATTCATACATGGTTGTTTTCACATTTTAAGGGAATGATCGAGTACCTAGAAACCTAGTTTAGTGTTCTTATTGTTAACTCCTACTTTGGAACATGATTTGGCCTTGAAATTAGAATTTTGAGTTTTTGAAAATTTGTCCTGGTTTTGCCTCAGATACCGCAATTTCGGTTAATGGTTCGCGATCGCAGAACCACGATCGCGGCTTAGTGACCCGCGATTTCCATATCTGAGGCTTGATTTCTAGCCTAGACCAAAAAATCATGCACTTTCAATTCTTGACCAAAAACCATCAAGTAATCACCTCATGGGCTGAATTAGACAGCACAACATAGTTTGTGCATAAAAATGATAATTATGAGTGTTGTTCTTTTGTTCTTATGTATGTCCAGGTCTACATGGGAGATTATGATCAAGTCCATTTCATGGCCCCTATGTTCCACAACCTATACTAAGGTAACCTTCCACAGACAAAGTTGCTTCCGGAGAGGGGCATTTTTCTGGAAAAAGTGTCATAAAATCTTTTGGTATTCCATGATAGACTAATAGTCACTGAATGGAGGGGGTTTTCCCCGGATCCTTGTCGGGCAATTGAACAGTGGGTAAGGGAGTTCTACGCTAATCTTAGTGTGGTATCTTTATTAGACCCAGTTATCAAGATTTGACAGAAGGAAGTGAACTTTAGATATAAATAGATTAATGAAATATATGGGCTCCCGGATATAGATATGGATTAATTTTAGGAAAAAAGGTATGAATTGGGGATTTGGATGTCAGAAAAGTTATGTCCTGGCAAAGAGGTTCCTTGGGCGTCCACAAAGAGGGGTATATCGATGAATGATTTCACTGCTGAGGCCCAAATTTGGTAGACCAGCATTGGTAGTCAGGTTTCTCCATGCACCCACATGACTATGGTTCTTGATTTGCAAGCTCGGATGGTTGCTTGTGTACTAGACAATATTTCTTTGAATAGTGGTCATCTTGTGGTCTCAAACATTAGGTTTTTTAAGAACCATGGTGGTACACATCTCTTATTCCCTTCTTCAATTACTGAGTTGTGCAAGAGATTTAGAGTGGAGGTATACCACAAAGACACTTGGTTCCAGCCAAACACCCTATTTATCCTCTCAAGACCCGAGGTGAGGGAGCACCGCGCAAGAGCAAGAAGAGGAAGATCGACTTGGGATAGTCAACATTTGAGTATATAGAGTCTAGTTATCCATCCATAGATAGACCCTTTAATGAGATCACGGTTGATTTGAGAGTGATAAAGAAGCTCATAGCAGGGTTGCCTCAAGGTCCAGGAGATCCTTCTACCACCCGACATTCCTATGTGGCTCAATCTAATTATGAGAGGTACTTAGAGGATCAGAGGATGCAGGGAGACACTATTTCTAGTATTGAGAGGTCCTATTCATCCTTGGAAGATTCTAATTAAGAGATCACGAACTCATATGAGAAGATGAAGAAGAGGGAAAAAAGAGGAACAAGTTCTTCACCAAGATGTGGAAGGGGGTGAAGGGCCATTGGAAGGTCCTAAAACCCAGAGACAGACTTCTTTCTTCCATATTTGAGAGTGATGATGAGTACCTACCTAAGTGGACTGAATCTGATAATGCCTTAGATTATGCAGAGCCTGAGGGAGCCAGCATTCTCTTGATGAGGTTACAAGGAACACCCTTTTTCTTTCTTTATTCTTTATTGATTATGCAATGAGGACACTGCAAGCCTTTTAGTTAAAGGTGCATATCTCCGTATTCATTCATTTAGTCTATATTATTTAGATATTTTTGGATGTTTTGATGTTTATTTGGATGATTCATTTTTTTATATTTTGGGTAGTAATATTCGGGCACCTTGATGGTGCCCACATTACATAGATTAGTTGCTTGTTTCATTTTGTTAGTTTTTCATATTTATCGTGTTCATAATGATATCGAACAAGACTTTACCTATGATAGATTGAGTGATGATATTCTTAAGGGAAAATCATCGTGAGTGGGTTTTGAGCCATAGATTCAGGGGAAGTCTGAGTACCCATAGCATCAGAGATATAAATGCAAGGGAAATCTAAGTACCTGTGGCATTTTGGATTAGGGATCGCACTTATACATAAGGTAAAGTCTGAGTATCCATATGTTTTCCCTCATGAAAGATGAAATGTATGACGATGGCTTATTTTGATGCCATAGATAACAAGGTGCAAATGTGAAGCAAACACTCCCCCCCCCTTCGTCCCAAAATTTTTCAAAACCAAGGGCATGGGACGTGAATAATTTTGTAAAAATACTTTACCTCTTTTCGTGAATCCAAAGATTTTATCTTGTAGAAGTTAGTAAATACTCCATTTTGTCTATAGGTGAAAGTGAAATTGAGCCCTATTGAAGAGTTTGCATGCTTTGTGCGGTGAACATATCTGTCCAAATCTCATGCATACTTGTACCATCTAAAACTTTCCTCGTTAGTCTCTCAAGACTTATTGTGATTATACTTTGTTGGTGAAATGATTTTACGCCATCTTTGTGAACATAGGTGATAACGCTTAACTTACACGTCAATTTAAGTGCAAGGCGGTCGTCGTTAATATAAACCCAGCACGAGTGGGGGTCGAATCCACGAGGAACAAAGTGAGTGGCAAATGAGTAAGTTTGAAATGAAAGTAACTTTTTAACTTCAAACATAAGATACAAGTATTTGATGGGATTTTAAATGTTTTAGAAAAGATAACAAGTTAGGTTTCCTAAAGGACTAACATGAAGCTAAGATTAATTAGAGCGTAAACAATTAGGAATGGATCTTGGGGCTATGCTATAATAGAGGTAAATAATGTGTGGGTACATGAAAATCTACCTCAAAACTTAGTTAAAACATGTGTGGGTAGTATTGGATAAGGATTTTGATACTAATCTTACAACAAAGTACCAAACTATCACCCATGTATTCTTTAAAATACCTCATGGGTGCGGTTAATTAATCATCACAAAGCCTCAATTGGGCATCCTTATTTCTAGGATGATTCCCAAGATATAGCAATTTCACTATTTATCCTTATTTCTAAGATCATAAAAAAGGAATAACCATTATTTATTTTATTGTTCACAAATGTTCAAGTCACCTACATCCCTCTTTCAAGGATGATGTAGGATCTAGATTACCCATATCCCTCTTTCAAAGGATGATATGGGATTAGGGAAACTATGGCTTTTACCAATAAATTCCATTTTATAATCAAACATTTGTGAAACCCAACAACATTAACCAAGAATTAAATATAACAATCACAATACATATACACTTGTACCTTAATCAAACATAACCCCAAGAGGAAGAACTGGCAACTCATAAAGATAATAAACAAAAATATATCAAAATTTCCATTAAATTGATTAATGAAAGATAAAGTGAATGTCAAACCACACTTTAAGTTTCAATAAATCATCAATGGATTTTTCCAATTCTTTATTTAGGAGTTCTCTAATGTCTTCTTAGCTCAAGATTAGTACAATTTTTTTCTCCAAGCTCCCAAGAGAAAAAACCCTAGAAAACTAAGAGAAAATGAATAGTAAATTTCCCTATTTTTCCATGTGCAAGGGTTTTGAGCTCTTTGAGAATTTGGGGTCGGCTATCAATTTACAAAATTGTCCCTAAGTATAATCCCGCATTTCCACAATCGCGGCATATTGACCATGATCGCGGACCTTGACCTATCTTGATTGGCTGCGATTGCGGCCCTCAGACCGTAATCGCAGTACCTGAAACCACCTCCTGCTCCAGGTCTTCCAACTATACTTTTCTTCTCTTTAAGATCCTATTCTACTCAAATCCACATCTTTCTTTCTTATCACCTATAAGACTGCAAAATGTGGAAATTAGTCCATTCAATCACAAATTTTCCTAATTCATATGTTCAAATAGAAGTATTGTGCATGGATTTTGAGTGCAAATGAGTGGTAAAGTCACCATTCATCAACACCCGGAACTTAAATTTTTGTTTTTCCTCAAGCAACACTACCTCTTACCATGAGACAATGCACATTTAAGCCCATTTATATGACCAAATGATAATAATAACCCCAAACTTGATTTCTACCACAAGTAGCTCTTCAAACATGGGCAAAGCTATTCTTACGACATCCCTTATCATGAAATACAGTCTCAAAGATGTAAAGGACTTTAAAGAGAAACAATGCAACAATAACTAACACTCTAGAAACGACTCTCTATTTACCTCAACTCCGCTATACTTCTCTTGTCTCATTTTTCAAAAGTTGACAATATCACCGAACTGAATTTGTTTACATGCCTCCTCATAAGAAGGAAATTTACACACACACCAAATTATCGAATATGTAACAAGGTATTTAAGTGCGAAAATCTCTATCACACAAAGATTCTTGATGCTAACAAGTAACATGCCATAGGCTTGCCCTTATTTTCATTCACTACTACAGTGGCTATACTTGTTTAGAGATCTCGAAGGGCTTTTTTCTCTTGTAATGTAGGTTCGAGAAAGGGTAGGGTATCATTTAGGATAAAGTGGCTACACCCTCCTCGAACATCTACATCACACTATTCCATCCAACTTTTGAACCTGGGCCATTTATTTTGTTTTCACACTTTACCCATGCCTATTTTAGATATATTGATTTACCCAACCATTTGCAGGCATATTTCAATCCCTTATTTCTTTTACAATCTATGCCTCATTCTTGTTTTCATCATTTCTATCTTTTTCACTTTTTTGATTGCTTAGCTTATAGACATCCTCTTACACTACCATGGCCCAAAGTCAACTCTATCAAAATTACCACCCCTAACTTAGGTATTTAGCCTCAATTTTCATTTTTTTATGTTCAAGAAGGGTTGGGTTCAAGAGAGGGAAAAACTTTGAAGAGATCAAGGTTTGAAACATAGTTGCCAAAGAAATGCTTAAAGGCTCAAATTGGGTAACTAAGGGTACTATCTTAAGAATGGGTAGGCTATTTAGGATAAAGTGGGCTCCTATGTTCACAAATATGGCCTAGGATCATTTCACCAACCAAGCATAATCAAAAGTAACCTTGAGAGACTAACGGGGCAAGTTCTATATGGTACAAGTATGCATGAGACATGGATAAATATACTCACTACACACAGCATGTAAATACCTCTAAAGGTATCAATTGCCCTTCCCACTAGAGATGAAATAGAGTATCTACAAATTTCTACAAGAAAAAATTTTGGAGTCACAAAAAAGAGGTAAAGTATTATTACAATAGTAGTTCTCTTAAGCCTAGCAATGGTAGTTCCCTGCTTCCAATGGTCCTCTAGATACCTCTCATAATCAAAGTGGGACACATATAAATGGTGGATAGTGGAGAGATATCCTATCCCTTAGGGAAATCTTGACACAAGCTCCCTAATGGCCTTCAAATCAACACCGAATTTCTCAATAGGCCCGACTGCGAATGTCCTACCCGACTCAAGCTCCTTACTTGTCGACTTTCCCAAGTCAATATTCCTTTTTTTTCTCTTGCCCAGTGTACCCTCACCCTGAATTTTTAGAGGATAAATAGGGGGTAGGGTACACCCAAGTAGCAGTAGGGTACTTCACAACACCAGCTCGCCCGTACAACTCGGTAATTAAAAAGGGAAAAAAGAGATGCATACTACCATGGTTCTTAAAAAGCTTTGTCTCGAAGAGTACAAGCCGACCAACCTTCATGGGAATATTGTCTCATATACAATCAACCATCCTAGCCCACGAATCTGGGATTGTTGTCATATGGGTGCAAGGGGAGACCCAGCTACAAATTATGGCCAAGCAAACCCGAGCCTCAGCAGTGAAATCATTCATTGATATGTTTCTCTTGATAGACACCAAAGATACCTCCTTGCCCAGGCACAACCTCTCTATCATCCAGCTACCCAGCTCACACTGGTTTGCTTCAAAATCAGCCAAGTTTACATTTGGGAGCCCATATAGGTCACTAATTTGCTCCGCCATAGAATTTCTCTCCTTTTCCTAGATCCTTATAATCCCTATAGATGGCTCTGAGAAAGATACTATGCTAAGGTTAGCGTAGAATTCCTGTACCTACTTCTCATTCACCTAGCAAGGGTCTGAGGTAAAGCACCACCACTCGGTATCCACGAGTCTATCATGAAATGTTGGAAGATTTTTTGGAACTTTCTTTATGCATATTCCCCTCTCTGGAAGTAGCTTTGTTCTCGAGAGATCACCACAGTATAGAGTGTGGAACTTGAGAGACATGAATCAAACTTGATCTTAGTATTCCATGATATAAACCTGAAAAGCATGAGCACAATGCATCAACATTCATCATCAATATTTTTCATGCACAATTATGCTATGTTTTTTTCTAAAGTTCATGGGTTGGTTTCTTGGTCATTTTTGGACAAGAATTTAAAGTGCAAATTTTTTTTGCCCAGGCTAGAATTCAGCCTTAGATGTAGCGACCGCAGGCTATAGAGTTATGATCACAGTGCTGCAATTATAGCGCTGCGATCACAATCTCTATGACTGTGATCGCGGTATCTGAGGTCAATTTGAGCCAAAATTTCAACCACTCAAAATTCCAAATTCATAGTCAAAGCATATTCCAAAACAATAATTAACACTAAGATCATTGAACAAGATTACTAGGTACTCGATTATGACCTTAGAATATGACACAACTAGCTATGAGCTCATTTGGACATTTGATCAAGCACTTGGTGTGCACCCTACATTTTACTCAATTTCAAACACAATTTGGATACTCAAGACTTCCCCACATATGTGCACACCATTTCTAGAATCTAACTACCACACAAGTATAATTGAATAAGTATTTAACCATGAAAATAATAATTTTAGGCCTTCCCTATAACATGCATTCTATGGCCTATTTCCAATAATTAAAGCATTTACTAGAGTGATATGCAAGAGAAATGCTACAGTGCTTTTGGAATGCTCAAAATATGACTAGGAATAGGTACAATCTGAGAGAAAAGTTGAGAAGGTAGTGAGAGGGAAATAGGGCATTTTGATAGTCACATAGACTGATTTGACTTCAATCGTGGTCTAGGGTCCAGCAATTATGGACAAATAGGTGATTGCATATATAGAGGCATGGGACCCGCGATCGGAATAATGAAGGGTATTTCTGCACCTTTGTTTTCCCCTCTTCAGCTAATTGCTTAATTTTGATACACTTTTCCCTACTCAAACTCATTCACCACACTCCATAGTCCCACAAATGCCTAGATTAAGCAAATCACAAAATTAAAATCTACACTATTATGTAAAATTCAAAGGATACGCGTCACTTTCATAGAATGATAGGTTGCCTCCCATCGAGCACTGATAACGCTCAACTTACACCTCAAATAAGTGCAAGGCAGTTGTCGTCAATATATTTACCCAACTTCAGAGTCGGGGTCGAATCCACAGGGAACAATGTGAATGGCGATTAAACTAGTTCGAAACTATAGCTACAAGTTAAATACAAATAAATAATAAGAAAAGACAAAATAGGGGTTTTTATCAATCAAACAAATTTTAACGTTTCAACTTATTTTAGAACTCAAAACTTAGATTTCAATATCTCAAATCAATGATATAGAGAAACTAGGGTTCTGATCACTATAACTATTAATCTCCATTGAATAATAACTGTTCATGATTCTCATGATAGGTGGGAACAGCAGATTATCCATGTCGATGATACTATCTGACTTATCTATCGACCTCACAAGATAATTTATTATCTAATTCTCTCAAACTTAGATAACATATCTATTTCCAACTGGATGTTATCTCAAGTAGATTGATCTAGTTACAGCATCAATCATAAAATAGAAGGTTGGTAACTTTCGAGTCCCTGTTGATAATTCACGACCTCTAGTCTATTTCTCCTTTATAAGCAAATAAAACCTAAGCAATAACCTAATATTTGCAACCAATAGATTCAAGTTAAAACAACAGAATTTCAAGACATTCCCACAATCACTCAAACCTTAATCAAACTATTAAATCAATGAAATAATAATCATAGATCCCACAACCCTAGTTGTGGATTTTAGTTGCTCATAAGATAGAAAGAGATAACAAAGATTAAATTCATAACTTAAAGCAAGTGAACTTACAAAAGATGAAATTCAAAGTTGTTTCTCCTTCAAGTACAATAAGAATTTCCCACAACTAAATCAAAGGATGGAAAATTGAATTCTAAGTTAAGAGAGTCAAAAAAAATGAACTCCCCTTTACTAAGTTACAAGATGTCAAAAGTTGCTTCCGAAGTTTTGAATGAAACCCTAAAAGATGCTATTTATACTAAATCCTAATTAAGGTAATAAAATAAAAAAATCATAGATGGGCTCGGATTTAGGAGACGGCATATTGGTGTTGATCGTTAGGCTTCTGACGGCATCTCAGATATGTCGTCAGAAGTCGTGCCTTCTTAACCTGTTCTGCCTCACTCTGACGATGTCCTCCGATGGCTTACCAGAGGAGTGACGGCGTGTAGCAAATGTCATCAGACCTTCAGCTTATTTCACCATGTTCTGTCCTACCTGACGGCATCTTCTGACGGCTGACCACACTTGTGACGAAATATTGAGAATGTGGTCACCTTTATCCATCAACTCTTCTTCACTGTTCTTCATGACGCCTTTTTCTGGTAGCTTCCCACATCTCTGACGGCTTGCAAGAAATGTTGTCAGACTCATATCAGCTCACTTGTACCCGATTTTACTTATTTTGTTCATCTTTCCTATGTTTTTCTCCCATCCTTGCTACAACTACAATATCACAAGAAAACGATCAAAAACAACCAAAAGTTGCTTAAGACTTTGCATTTATTTAGAGTTAAAAGCCTCAAATGTGCTAGCATCTACTCACACATCAACACCCTCAACTTAAAATAATTGCTTGTCCTCAAGCAACTACATATCACCATACTATGATGCTCAACCAAGAGACACATAAGATACCTATCACAGTTGATTATCAAGTTTAGCTCAAAACTTATGCCACTCTCCACGTTCAATCCCATTGTGCATATCCATGAAGGTTAACAATGAAACCCAAAGGAATCAAGATATGGCATTAATTCAGAAACAATAACCATGCATGTACAAATATTACACTATCCAAATAAGTTAATAGCTAGCAATGCAACCGATGTGACCTTACAACAAAGAAGTCCATCCTCACTCATATATGAACTCAAGCATGTCAATACGGGGACGGTCAAGAGACACTCACTCTCAGAAAGAAATTCCAATTAATGAATGTCAAATACCATATGCTTGCCCTTATTTTCATTACCAAGGTGTCCAGACAGGTAAGTTAGGATCACTATAGGTCTTTTCTTCGGCTTGTAATGTAGGATAAGGGCTGGTATGATATTTAATGGCATTTAGAGTAACTAAGCCTCCTTGGCACTACCTTAACTATTGGGGTTCACTTATTAACCTTTTTTTTTCTTTTTCTCCTTTTCTTGATCACACATTATTCAGGATGGATGTGGCTTTTGTTTTTCATTCTTTTTCTTTTCTTATTCTTCTTTCACACCACCCAGCTTTTTATTCTTTTTCACTTATTTTTTTCCTTTTATTCTACCTTTCTTCATACTTAGTTTACATCAGGCACCCCTATGATAGCCACTCTCAACTTAGGTTGTTTACCTAAGTCTAGGTGCACAGTGTCCAAGGAGGACCAGGGCCAAAATATGTTCATTATGATCTAAACGGGAAGGTGATAGGTGTCATAGAAAGAAATAGTCAATTCAGGCTCAAAATAGGGATCAAGAGATATCATGCATACAGGGAAGGTCATTTAGGCAAAAAGTGACTTAAAAATCAAAATGGCCTATGATCCTTTCCTTACCCCAATCTTTCAACCAAGGTAAGACTAATCGGGAAAGTTTTGGATTTAACACACAAAGGGAACTAAGTAGTATCTCACACACACATGGTACAAAGGTGCATCACAAGATACTACCTATCCGGTTCATGCGATTGTTAAGCAGTGGATATCATGTCACTAGTACTAATGCCATAACAAGATCCACAGTGGTCACAGATAAATGTATATCACACAGTTATAAAATAGACCAACAGAGAGGTGTTTATCAGTCTCAAAAATCAACAAAAATATGTCAACTGCTCTAGATACTTATTTTTCTCCAGTTAACCACAACACATCACAAAACAAACACAGTACGCCTAAATATGTCAGCTCTACTAGGAACAAGACTCCGGGGAAAAGATGCACGGCAACAAAAACCCCAGGAGAACATCAACACCTACAAGTAGCCTCACTCTTAACTTAATATCATGCATTATTCCCAACATGTCAAATAAAAACAAGAGAGTTAGAAACATACCTATGATACCATGGGTGCAAAGATCTAATGTCAATCACATAATACGAATACAAACAACAAATTACCTTGGGTTGCCTCCCAAGAAGCGCCTAGTTTAACGTCGCGGCATGACCCAACTAAGTTTTTTCCTCCACCTTGAGGATATGAATTTTAGCCCTAACTTAGAGTCTATCTTCTTTCCTCGCTCATAGGGAGGTGGTACAACGATTAAGAATCCTAGTAATGAATGATGCATGGTAAACAACTCGACCTTAAAGTGAGGTGTGTTTTTATATTGTTTATCAAGTGTAAAATAAAGAATATAGGATTCTTGTTCCTCATCTTCACAGTCTTCCACTAGTTTAGATGATTCCACAGACAAGATATCATCTAAACATAATGTGGAAAAATGCTTCGAGTGTGGCCCAACAAATCCTACTTCAAAATTTACACTATCCTCGACACACTCACTTTTATTCTTCTTCTCTACATTTTTACTTTGAATTGGGCTAGATTCTTCATAAGAGATTGACTTGGCTTCTTCTTTTGCCTCTAGCACTATTCCCTCAATCTTGGCATCATCCCTTATGTTTGGCTCGATTGGTTAGGAAATCTCCAAGGGTTGATCAACATCAAGCTCATCATCAGTATAAGAATCTTGCTCTTCATCATCACACTCTTCCATTATTTTAAATGATTCCACAGATAAGATATCATCTAAACATAATTTAGAAAAGTGTTTTGGATGATTGACCTTGATATCCATCTTTTTTATCCTTTCTCTTTCCTTATTAAATGCCCTAATTTATTGATGTATGTCACATATGGTATCATTCATTGTGTCTATACGATCCAACATTAGTTGAAGCATAGCTTCAATGTTACTCTTTCCAGTGCTTCGTTCTTCCTTTTCTTGACTATAAGACCTGTCATACTCATAAGAAGAACTAGAACCTGGGTTAGCACAATAGGGGGAAGGGGCATTTGAACAATCACTCCAATGTCCATCTTGACCACCACATAAAGAACAATTATACTCCCGGTAGGATAGAGATGGTGCACACATCTCTCTCCGGGGAACATATCTACAATCTTGCCAAAAGTAGGGTCTATCACAATATGGACATGGATAATCCAGATAAGATTTCCAACCATCAAACTTACATTTATTCCATGATGCCATAGTATGAAATAAACAAAAATAAATAAAATCTACCTAACACAAGAACAAAGGAAATCAAAACAAATATTTACAAGTTTGAATTTAAGCAAGTAAGCTAAAAGTCCAAACTAACTCAATACGCCAAATTGTTCCCCGGAAATGGAGCCATTTTTTATAACGCTCAACTTACACCTCAAATAAGTGCAAGGTGGACATCATCAATATATTTACCCAACTTCAGAGTCGGGGTCGAATCCACAGGGAACAATGTGAGTGGCAATTAAACTAGTTTGAAACTATAGCTACAAGTTAAATACAAATAAATAATAAGAAAATACAAAATAGGAGTTTTTATCAATCAAACAAATTTAAACCTTTCAACTTATTTTAGAACTCAAAACTTAGATTTCAATATTTCGAATCAATGATATAGAAAAACTAGGGTTGAGATCACTATGACTATTAATCTCCATTGAATAATAACTGTTCTTGATTCTCATGAAAGGTAGGAACAGTAGATTATCCCTGTCGATGATACTATCTGACTTATCTCTTGACCTCACCAGACAATTTATTATCTAATTCTCTCGAACTTAGATAATATATCTGTTTCCAACCGGATGTTATCTCAGGTAGATTGTTCCAGTTACAGCATCAAGCATTAAACAGAAGGTTGGTAGCTTTCGAGTCCCTATTGATAATACACGACCTCTAGTCTATTTCTCCGTTAGAAGCAAATGAAACATAAGGCATAACCTAATGTTTGCAACCAATAGATTCAAGTTAAAACAACAGAATTTCAAGACGTTCCCACAATCACTCTAACCCTAATCCAACTATTAAATCAATAAAATAATAATCATAGATCCCACAACCCTAGTTATGGGCTTTAGTTGCTCATAAGATAGAAAGAGATGACAAAGATTAAATTCATAACTTAAAGCAAGTGAACTTACAAAAGATGAGATTCAAAGTTGTTTCTCCTTCAAGTAGAATAAGAATTTCCCACAACTAAATCAAAGGATGGAAAATTGAATTCTAAGTTAAGAGAGTCAAAAACAAGTTAACTCCCCTTTAATAAGTTACAAGATGTCAAAATCTGCTTCTGAAGTTGTGAATGAAACCCTAATAGATGTTATTTATACTAAAGCCTAATTAAGGTAATAAAATAACATAATCACAATTGGGATCGGATTTAGGTGACGACATATTAGTGTTGATTGTCAGGCTTCTGACGGCATCTCAGATATGTCATCAGAATTCATTCCTTCTTAACCTATTCTGCCTCACTCTGACGATGTCCTCTGATGGCTTACCAGAGGAGTGACGGCATGTAGAAAATGTTGTCAAACCTTCAGCTTATTTCACCATGTTCTATCCCACTTGATGGCATCTTCTGGCAGCTTACCACATTTGTGATGACATATTGAGAATGTCGTCACCTTCATCCAGCAACTCTTCTTTACTATTCTTCCTAATGCCTTTTTCTGGTAGCTTACCACATCTCTGACGGCTTGCAAGAAATGCCGTCAGACTCATATCAGCTCACTTGTACTAGATTTTACTTATTTTGTTCATCTTTACTATGTTTTCCTCCCATCCTTGCTACAACTATAATATCACAAGAAAATGATCAAAAACAACCAAAAGCTGCTTAAGACTTCACAATTATTTAGAGTTAAAAGCCTGAAATGTGTTAGCATCTGCTCACACATCAACCACCTAAATTAACGTCATGGCATGATGCCTCATCGACTATCATTTATGTCTCCACTTAGAAGATTTAAATCGATGTCCTATCTTATGACAATTATGTATTGAGCAAAAGCTGGACAAAAGATTCAAATCTTTAAATATGAGACTAAATAGAGTTGAGGGGGTAATGATGTTGCCTCTAAATCGAGGTTGGTATACTAGAGACACTAAGTATGGTACAGGTGCATATACTATTGAAGAAGCTAATGATTATGGAGTTGGTCATGATTTTGTAGCACTAGAGGTTGCACAGCTTCGAACAGATATTGGGTTGCTTACAAAATAATTTGCAACAATGAGTGTTGAGAAAGTATAAATAATTAGGGCATAGAGATACACTTCTCAGATTTTTGAGACTGAATTGGAGGAGGAAACAAAGTATCTTGATCATCAGTTGGAATATTTTTGAGCCCAAGGGCATGGGAATTATGGTTGAAACTGTTATATTAATAAATATAGAGATAAGAGCAGAGATCAAAATGGTGATTGGAGATACAAAGATGATTACAAACAAAACAGTGACAGATATGTACAACCAGGTAGCTTGGATACTAAGTCTAGATTGGAAGCAATGTTGTTGAAAGTAGTCAAATGTCAAGAAAGTCAAGAGAGTTGTCTTAAAGTGATTAAGGGAGACCTGCCAGGGCTGAATTAGAAAGTTGAGTCACATATTTCTGCAATCAAGCAACTGGAGAAGAAGTATGGCAAGATATTGGCCACATTGAATCAAAGGAAACCTGGCACTCTTCCTAGTAATACGGTGGTAAATCTAGTGAATGGTCACTGCCATGCTATTACCACTCGGAGTGGTAAAAACACTATAGATCAACCTATACCCATTGTAGATAAAAAAAATAAATGATGATAATTTTATTGATATAGAGAGTAGTAGTAATTAAGATAAAGGAAATGATGAGGCCGAAAATCCTATTTTGCAACCCATTTCGAGACATCACCATTCTTTTCCACAAAAGCTAAAAAAGAAGCAAGAAGAGGGTAGGTGTCAAAAAAATTTATCTGTGTTGAAGGAGCTATCAGTCAACATTTCACTTGTAGAGGAATTAAACCAAATGCCAAGATATGAAAAATTCAAGAAGGATACCAAGAAGAGTTCAGTCAGTTATGAGCCAGTTGACAATATTTATCTCTGTAGTATTGTAGCTACTAGATCATTGGTAGATAATAAGGAGGATATTGGTGCTTTCACCATACCTTTCACCATTGGATCATTTAATTTCACTCGTGCATTATGTGATCTTGGAGAAAGTATCAACCTCATGCCATTAGTAATGTTTAAGCAGATGGGGTTGGGAGCTCCCACACCAACCACTATAAGACTAGTGATGGTAGATAGGATAGTGAAAAATCCAATTAGTAATCTATATGATAACTTGGTAAATGTGGCCTCTTTCATCTTTCCTGCTAATTTTGTGACCTTAGACTGTTAAGTGGATTTTTATGTCCCAATTATTTTGGGAAGACCATTATTGTCAATAGGAAGGATGTTGATTGATTTAGAGCTAGGACATCTAATGTTGAGACTCAATGATGAGAAGGTGATATTAAATGTATGCAAAGACATCAAGCATCCTGATGAGTTATGAGTGATATCTATGATTGATGTGTTTGATGAAGAGATAGATCTATTCCATGATGTTGACGTAGTAACTACATAGAAAGAAACTTCTCAGATTGTTATTATTGAACAAAGGCTGGGTGTTGAAGCTTTAACAGCTGTGATTATAAACTTTGATAGTGATAGTATTGATGACTGTGATGAGATGGTATGTGCACTCTATGGGGGCGGGTCTTATACTTATGCACCAAAGAAGTTTGATTTGCATTTAAAAAATAGAACCACACTACCTTCTTTCCCATCTATTGAGGAGCCACCCATCTTAGAGTTAAATGACATTCCTTCTTATCTGCGATATACATTTTTGAAGTCTAACAATACTTTGCCAGTAATTATTACAGCTGATTTGATAGAGAAAAAAATGGAAGCTTTGTTATCAGTGCTAACAAAATTCAAGACGGCCATAGTTTGGTCTATTGCACATATGGTGGCTATCCCACCTGGTCTTTGTACTCATAAAGTCTAACATTAGCCAGATTGTATCCCAAGTATAGAGAAACAGCACGGACTTAATCTTTCTATACAAGAGGTGGTGAAGAAAGAGATAATTAAGTGGCTAGATTTTGGTGTAGTGTATCCCATTGCTAATAGTAAGTGGGTCAATCCATTATAATATGGTTAGAAGAAAGGTAGTATTACTGTTGTTTCTAATGAGAAGAATGAGCTAGTGCCAATGAGGCCAGTCATAGGATGGAAAGTGTGTATGGATTACAGGAAACTCAAAGCATGGACTTAGAAGGAGGACCATTTTCCCATACCCTTCATGGACCAATATTGGATAGACTTGCAAGAGAGGATGGTACTATTTTCTTGATGGGTATTCAGGTTACAACTAAATCACTACAGCGCCCGAAGACCAAGAGAAGACAACATTCACTTTTCCCAATGGGACCTTTTCATCAGACATATTCCATTGGGGTTATGTAATGTTCCAGCCCAATTTCAGAGATATATGATGTCGATCTTCTTTGACATGGTAGAAGACTCCATTAAATAATTTATGAATGATTTCTTAGTAGTGTGTGACTCTTTTGATGACTATTTAGTTCACTTGGAAAATGCTCTACGAAGATGTGAGGAATGTAACTTGGTACTTAACTAGGAAAAGTGTCATTTCATTGTTAAAAAAAGTATTGTTCTTGGGCATGAGTTATTGGAAAAGGGTATAGAGGTAGATAGAGCTAATATTGAAGTGACCGAGAAATTACCTCCACTAATTTCTCTGAAGGGTATTCAAAGCTTTTTAGGACATGCTGAATTTTATAGGTGATTCATCAAGGATTTCTCAAAGATTTCCAATCCTCTCTATAGGCTTCTTAATAAAGAGGTGAAGTTTGATTTTAATGAAGCATGCTTGAAGGCTTTTGAATATTTGAAAAATAAGTTGATGATAGCTCTTATCATTGTGTCCCCTAATTCGTCCTTTCCATTTGAGATTATATGTGATGCATATGGAGTGGCCTTAGGTGTTGTACTAGGCCAATGAAAAGAAAAGATCCTGCATCCCATCTATTATGCCACTAAGGCACTAAACCCTGCCCAAAAGAACTATATGTTTACCAAACAAGAGTTGTTAGTAGTGGTTTTTTCCTTTAATAAATTTAGGACTTATTTGATTAGGAAAAAGGTAGTTTTGCACATTGATCATGCAGCACTGAGGTACTTAATGGATAAAAAATACAAAGCCTAGACTAATTAGGTGGTTCTTATTATTGCAAGAGTTTGATTTTAAGGTCAATGGAAGAAAAGGCATTGAAAATCAATTTGCAGATCATTTGTCTAGACTTGAAGAAGAAGTTATTCAGAAAGTTGAAGGTGGACTCAAGATTGATGATAGTTTTCTAGACGAGTATATATTCGCAGTTTCTCAAGATCTAATTCCCTAGTTTGCTGACTATGCAAATTACCTAGCAAGTGATTTAGTCCCAGAAGATCTTTCCTTCCAACAGAGAAGAAACACTAGTCCCAAAATCCTTAACTGTATTTTGGGCTTACTGAACAACTTTTAAGACCCCATTGGTGCTTCTCCTTATCAGCTGGTTTATGGCAAGGCATGTCATTTTCCTGTTGAACTTGAATATAAAGTAATGTGGGCCTTGATGAAGTTGAATTTTGAGTGTCAAGATGCAGCAATGTTAAGGATGAATGAGATGGATGAACTTCAACTTTGGGCTTATAAAAATTTTACATTTTACAAAGAAAAGATAAAGTTATACCATGATTGCAAAATAAAGAAGAGGATATTTGAGAAAAGTGATTAGGTATTTCTCTAAAACTCAAGATTGCACTGTGAGTTTTGGTTGAAATCTATGAATTTCTTAGGTCATATTATTTCTAGTGAGGAGATCGTGGTGGATCTGCAAAATATGGTTGTGGTTAAGAAGTGGCCTAGACCCATGAATCCAACCGACATTCGGAGCTTCTTGAGTTTGGTTGGGTATTATAGGCGGTTTGTGGAAAGCTTTTTTATGATATCTTCCCCATTGACTAAGTTGACACAGAAGAAGGAAAGGTTTTTTTGTCGGATGCGTGTGAAGGAAATTTAGAGAAGCTTAAGGATAAGATAACTTCGGCTCTGATTTTGACACTTCCTTAAGGCAATAAGGGGTTTATGGTTTATTGTGATGTATCTTAGGAGGGACTTGGTTGTGTTTTGAAATAGCATGGGAAAGTTATTGCCTATGCTTCTAGGCAGTTAAATATGTATGAGAGGAACTATCCTACTCATGATTTAGAGTTATTGATGGTGGTTTTTTCTTTGAAAATATAGCAGCATTATTTATATAGAGTGCACGTGGACATCTTTTTTTATCATAAGAGTCTACAGTTTGTGTTCACTCAAAAGGAACTAAATCTCAGGTAGAGGTATAGTTGAAGTTTCTTAAATACTATGATATGAGTCTTTACTACCACCAAGGTAAAGCTAACATTGTTGTCAGTGCTCTTAGAAGGTTGTCCATAGGGAGTTTGGATCATCTAGAGAAAGAAAAGTGGGAATTAGTGAAGGATATTCACCGATTGGACAATCTTGGATTTCATCTCTTGGACTCCAAGGATGGTGGGGTAGTGGTTCAGGAAGTGGTTAGGTTTTATCATGGTACATAGATCAAGGAGAAGCATATGCTAGATCCTGTCTTGATGTAAATCAAGAGTAATGTTTGTGGGCAAAAGGTAATGGTACTGGATATCGGTGGTGATGGTACTTTCCAATACCAAGAGATGTTGTGTGTTCCTGATGTTAATAGTTTATGGCAAAGGATTTTTTCTGAGGTACATGAATCATGCTATGTTGTTTATCCCAATTTAACAAAAATGTATCACAATCTCAAGGAGATTTATTAGTGGAATGGTATGAAAATGGATGTGGCTGATTTTGTAGCCAAATGCATGGTGTGCCAACAAGTCAAAGTTGATCACATGAGGTCTGGTGGGTTGTATAAAGAAATTGGTTTGCCCAAATAGAAATTTGAGGTAATCAATATGGATTTAGTTACTGGTCTTCCTCGGTCACGGAACTAATTTAATTCAATTGGGGTCTTTGTGAAAAGGATGACAAAGTTCACACACTTCTCGCTAGTGAGGACTACCTTTTTGGCAGAGGATTATGCGAAGTTGTATCTGCAAGAGATTGTGAAGCTGCATAGGGTACCTGTCTCAATTATCTCTAATTGTGGTATGTGGTTTTATATCATTTTTGGTGGTCTATTCATAAAGCATTAAAGACTAAGGTCAGTCTGAGTACTTCTTTTCATCCTTAGACAGATAGGTAAGCATAAAGGACTATTTAGACATTGAAGGATATGCTTCGAGCATGCGTTATTAATTATGGTGGCAATTCGGTTGAGAATCTACCTTTGGTAGAGTTTTCTTACAATAATAGCTATCATTCTAGCATTGGTATGGCCTTTTTGAGGCATTGTATGGTAAGAGGTGTGGATCACCTATTGATTGGTTTGCGCTTGGTGAGGCTGATATGTTTTGTCCAGATTTGGTTTATCAGGCTATAGAAAAAGTAAAGGTGATTTGGTATAGGCTTAAGGCTGCCCAAAGATGCCAAAAGTCCTATGCAGATGTAAGGAATAGAGACTTAGAGTTTGAGTTTGTGGATAAGGTGTTCGTAAAGGTTTCTCCAATGACGAGAGTAATGTGATTTGGTAAGAAGGGGAATCTCAGTCCCGAGTTTGTTGGTCCTTGTGTGGTTTTATGAAAGGTTAATAATATGGCTTATGAAATGGAGTTGCTTTATAGTTTGAGCTCCGTTCATTCGGTATTTCATGTTTCCATATTGAGTAAGTGCATTGGTGATCCTTCTTTTGTTGTTTCTTTGGAAATATTAGGTGTCTCAGATTCTCTATCTTATGAAGATGTCCCGATTGAGATATTAGATTTGCAGGTTCATCGATTATGTACCAAGCATATGGCCTCGATTAAGGATCTATGGCAGAACTATAAAGTGGAAGAGGCTACATGGTAAGTGAAAGAGAACATGAAATCCAAGTATCTGCACCTATTTTTTGCTCATGGGATTTGTGCGGAAGGTATGTCTTCTTCAACATACTTTTGGTTTCAAACTTTGTTAAAGGAAAGATTAATATCTTTGCATCTTTATTTTCTAACTTGGTTAAAGGTTCGATTGATATTTGATAATGCAAATGAATCATACTTGTGGTTACCTTACCTTGTTCGTTATTCTGGCACGAATATTCCTAGTAGGGGAGACTATAACACCCTGGGTTTTTGACCCTTAGAAAATTTCCTAAATTTTTAGTTTCTTGACAAGTTACGACTGGGGTAAATAAGTCATACACTGGCATACGAGTGGTATTGGTTGTTCGTATGCTGACCAATGTTGAATGATGGGATGAATTTAGTTCCTGAAATGGATATAACTTGAGTGATACGAGTCGTATTGGTGGATATGGGTTATTGAGTTTGGTACTTTCCTTCACTTAATCTTAGACTTGATAACTTAAGTTGGACCTGAGTACAAGTGGCACTCCATGAGCCGTAAGCCAGGGTACAAGTCATACCATGGACTCATATGGTGAACAGTGTTCAAACCTCTTATGATTCTATTTTGACAGGGGTACGGTTCAAGGGTACTAGTCTTAAACTTGGGTACAACTTGGTTTAGGTAAGTTGCACCGTGGAAAGTGTTGGTTCCAATAGGGAGTCCTTAGGTACGAGTGGTGGGTACCACTCGTACAAGCGAGTACGATTCATATGGGGTAGTCGTACCCTAGTACGAGATTTTTATGCAGTTTAAGTTAGGGCAATTTGGCCATTTCTCCACTTAACCTAATAAGGCCCCACGACTTTTAACTCACATGGGAGGTTATTTTCCCTATTATTCTATTCACTAACACTTAGAAAAGACTCTTTAATCCTCTCTAAAGTTCTTGGGAAAAGAAAGCTAAGATTTCATCTTAAGCATTAATTTGGGGCTTGTGTTGCTGATTTCTCTCCATTATCTTCTCAATTAAGGCATGCACTCTTCCTTCATTGGTAGTTACAACTAAAGGCATGGTTTTATTCAATGTTTTCATGGCATGATTCATTGTATGGTTTTTAGGTTTTCAAATATGTGTTGGGGTTTTGATTATAATGGTTTGGTTATGGTTTTCCCATGTTTTAATTGTGTTTTTAAATGTTTTAATTGTGGTTTTGGATAGTTAGTTGCATGGGAACGGTCATATGGTAATTGGTTTTGGTTTTGGATATACTATGCAACTAACATATTTGATAAAATGCCTATGATAATGCTTTTACTATATTGTTGGATTTTTAATGGAACTATTGCATGGTTTGAACTTCGTAATGGAACTCTAAAAGGTTTAAATGGGTTGGAATGGTTAAATGGAATAGTTTGGTTTAATAAACATTCTTGTGGGCTACAATGTAAACCCCCAAGCTAATTTAATAATAGAACACTTGGGGTGTACATGGGACTCCCCTAAGTTAACTTGATAAGGTGATCTATGGGTACGTGGAACTCTCTTGATTTCTAATAGGTTTGGCTAAGGACAATACTAGCAAGTTATAGTCAGTATGACAATACCACTATTAAGAGTATTGGTTAATAATGAATGGAATAACGGATTGGTTTGGTAGAAATGGTTTTAATTGGACAATAATGGCAGGGTATGATAGCTAACCGTGAAGGTGGGAGTCATATAGACAAACACTGAAAACTCATGTTTGTCGACATGAGGGGTTGGTTGGTCATTGCGACCATAGTTGATACTCATGAGGTTTTCGGGAATCCTCTAAGTACACTGTACATATGTATCATAGAGAGAGAAGGGCACTTGGGAATCCCCTATTCTTATGGTATCTTTGATTCATGCGGCTACACACATCAGGGCCCGTTCAAGGGGTTATATTAGACCCATTTATCCTGTGGGTGGTTTTAGGATGGTTAAGCTACACATATCCAGGTTAATGGTTTTAAATCCATACTAAACCTGGTTCCTTTTCCCGGCATGGTTATGTATATATATACATTTAAATATATATATATACACACATATATATACATATACATATATATATATGTATGTATGGTTTGAATGCATATAGTTGGTTTACTTGGTTTTACTGGAGGGAATTATTTTATCTTTATTTTGAGTTCATGTTACCATTCATTGGCTAACCCGTCTTTGGGCGGTTATATCCCCACGCGATGTAGGATTCAGCCGTTCTACTCTTCCTACATAGTGATTGGATTTTGGGATCAGCTTTTGGATTAAAGTGGTGAGCTTCCATCTCTGGAAGGCTCCATTTCATGTTATGGACATTTTCATATACTTTGGTTATTTTATGGATATTGGTTTTGTCTATGGTTGGGGGCATGTCCCAACCAGATATTGGTTTTCTTTTGGTAAGAGGATTTTCTGGACCTACTATAGGTTGGTAATCGGTATTGGTGTTAGTATTAGTATTGGTATTGGTATTGGTATTGGGGCTGACACCGATTAACTTTACTGTTGGTTGTTCCATCTTCTTTCATTTTGGGATTATATATAATTATTATGGAACTCATATGGTTATGGTTATGGATAATGGTTTGGTTTGGTATTGGTTATTTTTTGGTATTGGACGGTTTGGCTAATTTGGGTGGTCATGGTCATAGAACTATCCCAGAGTCTTGGATTTTACAATAATGCTATCTTATTATATGTTTGGAATTCATCTGACTCTGGATATGCATAGGTTGGTTGGGTTGGGTAACGGGGGTGGTCTCCAGTCCCAGTTGGGCTTGGGATGCCTATTATGACAAGGCCTTAGTTTAGGTCGTGTCAACTTCAGAAATGTGAAGAGTGTAATTTGGTGCTAAATTGGGAAAAAATTTCACTTCGTGGTGAGAGAAGTAATAGTACTAGGGCACAAGATCTCCAAACTTGGCATTGAGGTGGACAAAGCAAAGATAGAGGTGATTGACAAATTAACTCCGCCAGTCTCAGTTAAAGGTATATGAAGTTTGTTAGATCACGCTGGTTTCTGTAGATGATTCATCAAGTACTTCTCTAAAATTATAGCTCTACTATGCAAACTTTTAGAGAAGGAGGTGAAATTTGTGTTTGATGATGAGTGTCTCAAGGCTTTCAAATGCCTAAAGGAGCGGTTGATTTTGGCATCTATTATTATGTCATCAGACTGGACTGCACCTTTTAAGGTTATGTGTGATTCAAGCAAAGTGTCCTTGGGTGGTGTTCTAGGCAAAAGAAGAGAGAAGATTTTTCATCCCATCTATTGTGCCAGCAAAGCTCTAAACCCCGAACAGAAAAATTATAATGTTACAGAGCAGGAGATACTTATTGTGATTTTTGCTTTTTAGAAGTTTTGGTCCTACTTGATTAGGACCAAGGTGATAGTTCACACTGGCCATGCAACATTGAGGTACTTGATGACGAAGAAAGATTCCAAACCATGATTGATTCATTGGAAACTCTTGTTATAAGTGTTTTATTTTGAGGTCAAGGACCGAAAAAGGAAAGAGAATCAAGTCGCAGATCACTTATCTATACATAAAGAGGAGATGATCTAGAAACTAGGGGATGATCTTGAGATAGATGATTATTTTCCAGATGATCGTGTGTTAGAGGCATCTCATAATTTGATCCCCTGGTTTGTTAATTTTTCAAACTATTTGGCAAGTGACCGCATTCCAAAAGATTTTTCCTTCCATCAGCGATGGCTATTTATGCCTGAGGTAAGGAAATTTTTTTGGGATGATCTATATCTATTTAAGGTTTGGGCTGATGGAGTAATTCGTAGATGCACACCAAAGATGGAGATAATGAGAATTCTAGTGGCTTGTCATTCATCACTAGTTGGAGGTCATCTTAGTGGTACACGAGCAACCCATAAGATTTTACAAGGTGGGTTTTATTGGCCTACAATATACAAGGATTCTCATGATTTTGCATAATCCTGTGACCAATGTCCATGTCAAGGTAATATCTCTCGATTCCATGAACTCCCCATGACACCCATCTTGGAGTTGGAGCTATTTTATGTGCAGGGAATTAATTTCATAGGTCTATTTGTGAGTTCCTATGGAATGAGGTACATTCTAGTAGAAATCGACTATGTATCCAAATGGATTGAGGGAGTTGCACTTCTAGACAACGAAGGCAGAAGAGTCACTATTTTTCTAAAGGAAAATATCTTTTCTAGATGTTGCACTACACATGAAATCATTAGTGATGGTGCTTCTCACTTCTGTAATCGATTTTTCAAGGCCCTTCTTGATAGATATGGTGTGAGGCATAAGGTGGAAACACCTTACCATCCACAAACTAGCAACCAAGTTGAAGTCGCCAACGGCGAAATAAAGTCCATATTGGGAAAGACTATGAATGCCAACAAAATTGACTGGTCTAGAAAGCTAGATGATGCATTGTGGGCCTACTGGATAGCTTATAAGACTCCCATAGTTTCCTCTCCATATCATATTGTATATGGTAAAGCATACCACTTACTGGTTGAGCAGGAACATAAGGTACTTTGGGCATTAAAAACTGAATTTTGAATGGTGTGATGCAGCGAACTAGTGGTTAAGAAAGATAACTAAGTTAGATGAATTTCGACTCCATCCTTATGAGAGCTCGGCCATATACAAAGAGTGAATAAAGTTTTACCATGATAAGAAGATCGAAAGGAGGATATTCAAACCCGGTGATTTGATCTTGCTATGCAATTCAAGATTATGGTTGTTTTCTGGCAAGATGAAGTCAAGATGGACTGGACCATTCACTGTGGTTAAGGTGTTCTTATATGGTGCTATTGAGGTATATCGTAATGGGGACGTCTCTTTAATGTGAACGGGCAGCGTATGAACTACATGGGAAACCAAGAAAAAGTTTGAATTTATACTGAGATAAACCTAGATGAAGCCTGAGTAACCAAGGGAACTAAGTCATACTGCAACAGTAAATTAGGTGTTTCTTGGGATGCTACCCATGGTATTGTGTTGTTTGTATTTGTATTACATTATTGATGTTAGATTTTTGTACCTACGGTGCCATAGGTATGTTCCTAGCTCTCTCATTTTTGTTTGATGCATTGGGGACATTGCATGATTTTTACTTGGGGTGGGGCTTCTTGTGGGTCTCGATGTCCTATTGGGGTTTTTTTTGGCGTTCCTCTTTTCTCTGTAGTTTTGTTTTTAGTAGAACCAACATATTTAGGCGTATTGTGTTTTATTTCGTGATATTTTGTGTAATTTTGAGATTTTTAAGTATTTAGGGCAGTAGTTATATTTTGACTTATTTTTTTGATACCCCTCCAAAAATTTATGTTTTAGAACTATGTTGATATAGCTAGGTGTGAACTTTGTGGATCTTATTTTGGCATTAAGATTAGGGACATGACAACCATTTGTTGATAATTTCATGAACTGGATTGGTAGTAGTTGGTGACATTAACTTTGTGCTATGTGTGTGTGAGATACTACCTAGTTCCCTCTGTATGATGATTCAGAACTTTCATGTTTAGTCTTGCCTAGGTTGAAGGATAGTTGGTTAGGAAATGATCATAGGCCATTTTTTATTTTAAGTCTACTTTTACCCGAAATGACCTTTCATGTGAAAATTGTATCCCTTCATCCCTATTTTGAGCCTTGTAAGCCTATTTTTATTGTTTTCACCATTCACCTTCCCATTTGTATTACAATTTAACTATTTTGGCCCAAGTCCTCCTTGTACATTATGCACCTCAACATAGGCAAAATGCCTAAGTTAAGGGTGGTTATCGTAGGGGTGCGTAGTGTAAAATGGGTATGAAGAAGGGTAATATAAGAGAAAAAGTTAGTAGGGATGGGTGTGATAGAAAAAGAAAAAAAATAAAAGACCACACCCAAACTGAATATGCTTAAAAGAATAAAAGGGAGAAATAAGGGTGGAATAATAAGGAAATTGGCTAGTAAGTGAGACCCCAAGGTTAGTTTAGGGCTTAGTTACTTTAAATGTCCATATGTATCATACCATCCATCAAGCCTAGATTACAAGCTTAGAAAAATCCTATAGTGATCCTAACTTCACTATCTGAATGCTAAGGTAAAGAAAATAAGGGCAAGCCTATGGTATTTGACATACATTGATTGGAACTTCTTTGTTGAGTGTGTGTGTATCTTGGTCGTCTGATGTTTCGGCTTTCGACGGAACATTTTACGTCCTTTTCAAGAGATAATTGTTTGTTCTCAGGCAACTATTGTTGTATTTAATAATGGATTTGAGTGTTTTCGGGTTAAGAAGTTAGCTAGAGAAGAAACATGGTAAAATAGCAGAAAAAGGCCAATGACGGTCAAACTGGCAGACCGTCAGCCATGCAATGGACCGTCGGGATGGTCATCGGATTTAAACAGCAAGGAACAGATAAATTATCTCTACGATGGTCCAAGTTGGTGGTCCGACGTAAGGTTGATGGATTCCAAAAGATCCGTCAACCTTCCTACGGACCGCCAACTTGGCCTTCAAGCTTAACCAGAACACATGATTCCAGAAGATCAAGTGACGGCCCATTCGATGGACCGCTGGGCCATTGAAGGTTTTCCAACATGATCGTCAATCCTTAATAGAACCTGACATTCCAGGACATTCAGCGACGGACCGTCAGGCTTTTGACTAGCCGTCTACTCAACCGTCAACTTAGATGCAACTTTTTCTGAGTTTAAATTTAAAATACTCTACACCTGGGAATATATAAATACCCAGTTTAGGTTTTATTTAGGCATCTTTTTCCATATTTCCAACTTTGAACATTATTGTAACGTAGTATTCTCTGAGAATCAAGCTAGAATTATGGATCTAAACATTTTATGCTTGTTCTATTCTGAAGATTCAAGAAAAAATCTTGTAATTTCTAAATTTATTTATGAGAAATATAATGAATTCTTCTTTGTCTTCTATGGAGATGTGTGGCTAAGCTACCATAACTAGGGTTATGGGAGCCTTGATGTGAAAAGCTGATTGGGGTTGTGAAAACACTTGATTTCTATGGTTAACTGAAGTTGTATAAATCCTTCTTCACAATAATGACCTTTCTTGGTTGCAAACTTGAAGGGTGAGCCCAAGAACATCACTTGTTTGAATAGAAAAGTGTTTGTTGGGAAAAGAAGAGGTTTACATGGGATCTAAGGGCTTTAACCTTTGGGTTAAGGGTTGATGCCTTAACGGGATCAACCCACATGAGAGAATAATTGAATAAATTAATGCATTCTTTAAGTTTGAGAGAATTGAAGGATAATCTACTCATTTAGGTTGAGAGACAAATAGGCAAATTATAGGATTCAATAACCCTTGCAATTGAAGTGATTAATTAGAAATTCAAAAATACTTCAAAACCCTAGCTACTTGAATATCTTGGTAACCGTAACTTTTGTTTTTCTACTCTTATTGAATTATTATTTGCAATAAGAATCACTGGCTAGAACACTTTCTGTTACAAGTAACGAGACAAAACTTACAAACCAAAACCCCCCTTTAATTTGGAACCTTTGATCAACAGTCTAGTAACAGCCACAATACTAAGTGAACACAGTATTCCCTGTGGGATTCGACCCCAACCTAGTTGGGTTATATATTTGACAACGACCGCTTACTCTCTCGTAAGAGAGGTGTAATTTGGGAATATCAAAGTTTGGCGTCGTTGCTGGGAAATACGGTTGTCAATTAAATTTGTGATTATTAATTGACCTTTTTTGAAGTTTCCCAAATTTTACATTTATTTGTTGTTTTTGGTTCATTATAGGTTTATTGTTGTCCATGCCATACTCCAGAAGTTTAGGAGAACCGTTATTACCCTTCAATCCTTAATCACATCTAATTGGTAGAATGGAAGAACAACAAGAAGATGACAGACTAGCTAACTTGGCTAGAGCACAAGCTTATCGACAAAATAATGGGCAACCAGTTTGTGACCCTAGTCCTGATGATGAGGATTTGGGAGATGATGATCTGATTAACCCAGCAAACAAAAGGCGTGCAGAGAATGTAGAGGAGGATGTAAATAGAAACCGGGTAGCTAAAAGGAGAGCAAATCACCAGCTTGTTGTGTAATTTGATCTTGATGAGGAGGACGATGACTTGGACAAAGCTGGTGCTATAGGAGCGATTATTCTACCTCCACTGGCACCTGGGGTAAAGTTCAACATAACCAGAACTATGATACAGCTACTTAATCTTAAGGGGTTGTTTGGAAGACATCCAGCGGATGACCCAAATATGCACTTGGTGAATTTAATCAACATTTGCAAATCCTTCGATAACCCTGGTGTTGGTTAAAATGCAATTCGTCTTTGGTTGTTCCCATTTTCTCTGTCTAGGGAGGCAACAATGTGGTTGAATGAGTTTTCTCCCAATTCTATAACAAACTGGAGACAATTGAAAGGAGCTTTCCTAGAAAATTTCTTTCCGCCCTCCAGGATATTATAGTTGAGGGATGAAATCAGCAACTTCAAACAATTACCAAATAAGGCACTGCATGAAACTTGGATACAATTCAAGAAAAAGTTAACACGGTTCCCCAACCATAAGATGACTGATAAGAATTTAATGGAGACTTTCAATAGAGCCTTTAAGTCTATAACCAAACCAACAGTTGACAATGCAGCAGGAGGAGCATTCATAGAGCTTACATTTAATGAATCTGCAAAAATGTTGGAGCGGTTGACTAAGAAAAGTAGAGCTTGGCACACCAGGTATTCTATAGTAGAAAGCCCTACTATTTCTAGTGGTATGTCGGTGGAGCAACGTCGTAAACAAGGGGATCATAACCAAGATATGGCACACCTGAAAACACAGATAGTTCTTCTTACTAAACACTTATTGTCCGGGAAGACTGAGATGGTAAAAGTTGTGGGGTCACAAGGCAGAGTTAATTCTGATTTTGAGGAGGAGGCAAACTATCTAAATAATTAGGGGGTTTCTAAGGCAGTAGCCAAGGGAATCAAGGTCGGAACTATTACGACAAGGCTGGTTACAAAGATAGAGACCAAGGGAGTTGGAAGAATAAAAATGATAGGAGTGGACTTTATGTACCTCCTAGAAATTGGGATAATGAAACTACCAGTTCAGGCAAGATGCCCATGGAGAACATAATGAAGAAACTATTAAAGGGAGTTAAAGCTATCAATGCTGGGGTGATGACGATGGAGAGTGACTTATGCTCCATGATCCATCTAGTAAATTTGCATTAAACATCTATTAAGAAGTTGGAGCAGCAGATGAGCCAACTCTAGACCGCATATAATCAAAGAAAGAGAAGTACCTTGCCTAGTGATACAGTGTAGAACCCTCAAAATGATAGCTCATATTTGGCAGTTACAACTCTGAGTGGTAAAATACTACCTGGCCCTTCTGTGGGCAAGGTTGTGATTATTGATGTGATTGATGAAGAGGTAGAAGTTGATGAAACCTATACAGTGAAGTCTGAAAATATGGATGGTAATGTGAGCACATCTAACCATCAGCAAGTTGATAAGTTAGAGAAAGAAACTAAAAGGAGAAAGAAGTAGTGGTTACCACTCTCCCAAGACCACTACCTTTATTTCCTCATTGATTGAAGAAGAAAGATGATGATATAAGATTTAGCAAATTCATGGTGATGCTGAAGTAAATGATGGTGAATGTGTCTTTAGTGGATATAGTAAAACAGATGTCTGGGTATGCTAAGTTCATGAAAGACCTCATGACGAAGAAGACAGCAGTGAGCTACAAACCAGTGGATAACCTTCACCACTGTGGTGCTATTTCAATAAGGTCTTTGGTGCAAAAGAAAGCAGACCCAGGAGCATTTACCATTCCTTGTACTATCGAGTCTCTTGATTTTGCTAAAGATTTATGTGTCTTGGGAGCAAGTATTTACCTGTTGCTGCTTTCCATTTTTAAGAACTTGGGTTTAGGAGATCCCACACCCACAAACATGCGACTAGTGATGGCAGACAGGTCGGTGAAGCAGCTGGTAGGAATATTATATGATGTATTAGTGAAGTTGGCCATCTTTATATTCCTTGTGGATTTCATCATTCTGGATTGTGAGGTCGATTTTGAGGTACCCATAATCTTGGGTCGGCCTTTTCTCACAACTGGAAGCATGCTTATCGATTTGCGAGCTAATAAACTCTTGTTCAGGCTGAATGATAAAGTAGTTCGGTTTGATGTGTGTCAATCTATGAAGTAGCACAATGAAATGAGTGTGTTCTCTATTATGGATATTTATTACGAGGATGAGAAAGAAGTCCCGATAGAGGAGAAATTTATTGTCGAGCCCTTGGGTGCAGTCTTGATAAATTTTGATAGTAAAGAAATTGAAGAGTATGAAGAAACGGTATGTTCCGTGACTGGAATGGGATAATTTCTTATGCTCCTAAGAAGCTGGATCTAGATCTTAAAAATCTCCAAACACCACCGGTTAAGCTATCTATCGAAGAGCCACCTGTATTGGAATTGAAGGAACTACCCGACTATTTACGGTATGTGTTTTTAGGTGGTGGAAGCACTTTACCTATGATTATTGCAATAGATTTGGGTAAGCATCAAGTGAAGGCACTTATCTCAGTACTTTAGAGGTACAAAAGAGAGATAGGCTAGACTATTACGGATATTATTGGCATTCCTCGGGGTATTTGCACCCACAAGATTCATCTTAAGGAAGATTGTACACAAACCATTGAGCATCAATGCCTTCTTAACCCACTTATGCAAGAGGTGGTTAAGAAGGAGATCATCAAATAGCTTGAAGAAGGAGTTGTATATCCTATTTCTAATAGTAAGTGGGTAAGCCCTGTCCAATGTATGCCCAAAAAATGGGGCATGACTGTTATTGCCAATGAGAAAAATGAGTTGATTCCGCTCAGACCTGTGACTGGGTTGAGAATTTGTATGGACTATCGTAAGCTTAATTCGTGGACTTTGAAGGACCACTTCCCAATTCCTTTTATGGATCAGATGTTTGATCGATCGGCGGGAAGAGGTTGTTATTGTTTCCTAGATTAGTATGTCGGCAATAACCAGATTTCTATAGCCCCAAAAGATCAAGAAAAAATGATATTCACTTGCCCTTCAAGCAGATGCCTTTTAGTCTGTGTACCGCACTCGCTACCTTTCAACGGTGCATGATGTCTATCTTTTTCGATATGATTGAAGACACCTTGGAGGTTTTTATGGATGACTTCTCAGTTGTAGGTGATTCTTTTGAGCTTTGTTAGGTGAATATGAGTAAAGCTTTGCAGCGATGCGAGGAATTTAATCTTGTGCTTAATTAGGAAGAATTCCACTTCATGGTAAAGGAGGGCATTTTCCTTGGTCACAAGATTTCGGTAAAGGGGATTGAGGTCGACCTAGCTAAGGTCAAGGTTATTGAGAAGCTACCACCTCCCATTTCAGTAAAGGGAGTACATAGTTTCCTTGGTCATGTGGGCTTCTATCAGCGAATCATAAAAGACTTCTCAAAAATTGCAAACCCACTTTGCAAACTTTTGGAGAAGGAGGCTAAGTTTATATTTGACGATGATTTCTTGAAGGCATTTGAATGCCTTAAAGGGAAAATGGTTGATGCCCCTATTATTGTTTCTCCAGATTGGTCAAAGCCTTTAGAGATTATGTGTGATGCAAGCGGAGTGGCATTTGGGCCTATACATGGACAAAATAGGGATAAGTTATTTCATCCCATTTATTATGCAAGCAAGGCCTTAAATGGAGCGCAAAAGAACTGCACTATTACTGAACAGGAACTTTTTGCAGTTATCTATGCCTTTGAGAAGTTCTAGGATTACCTATTGGGAACCAAGGTGGTGGTTCACACAAACCATGCCGCCTTGAGAAATTTGATGGCCAAGAAGGACGCTAAGCTCAGATTAATCAGATAGGTATTGCTTCTCCAAGAATTTGACTTCAAGGTCAAAGATCGAAAAGGATATGAGAATCAAGTCGCGAACCACTTGTCTAGACTGGAGGGGGGTCAAGCACTCAAGGATGAGCTAGAAATTAATTATGCATTCCCAGATGAAGAAATCTCGGTTGTTGTGCTAGAAAGAGTACCTTGGTATGCAGACTTTGCAAACTATGTGGTAAGCGAGGTTATTCCGGAGAACCTTTCTTTTCATCAAAGAATGAAGTTTCTTTATGATGTTACACACTACTTCTAGGATGAGACGTATTTGTTTTAGCGTTGTGCAGATAATATTATAAGGAGGTGTATCCCAAAAGCGGATATGCTGAATATTTTTGAAGCTTATCATGCTTCTTCGATTGGGGGTCACCATGTAGGTGACCGGATTGCTAGGAAGGTGTTGTAAAGTGGATACTATTGGCCAAATTTAATCAAAGAAGCTTATGAGTTAGTACAGAGATGTGACCAATTCCAAAGACAAGGGTCAATTTCAAAGCACCATGAGATGCTCTTAACAAAAATGATGGAAGTGGAGTTTTTTTACATCTGGGGCATCGATTTCATGGGACCCTTCGTGAGCTCATATGGTATGAAATACATTCTGGTTGCCATTGATTATGTATCTAAATGGGTTGAGGTTGTTTCCTTGGCCGATAATAAAGTGAAGAGAGTTGTTGTGTTCCTTAAAAGGAACATATTCTCTTGTTTTAGGGTGCCACGCACCATTATAAGTGACGGTGGATCACATTTTTGCAATCGAGTGTTTAGGGATGCCTTGGAAAAGTACGGTGTCAAGCAACATAAGGTGGCAACTCCATACCACCCACAAATTAGTGGGCAAGTAGAGATTTTGAATAGGAAGATCAAAGACATTCTTGCTAAAACGGTGAATGCAAGCAGACAAGATTGGTCTAGGAAGCTTAATAATTCCTTATGGGCATTTAGAACAGGTTTCAAGACACCTATCGGTATGTCACTGTACCTATTGGTCTATGGAAAGTCATGTGACTTACCGATTGAATTGTAGCATAAGGCACTGTGGATACTTAGGAGGCTGAACCTAAACTGGAATGAGGTAGCAGAGTTGAGATTGGGATATCTGAATAAGATGGATAAGTTTCATCTCGGCGCGTATGGAAGAGCAGACCTATACAAGGAGAAAATGAAGAAGAATCATGACCAGAGAATTGCAAAGCGAGACTTTCAGAAAGGTGATTGGGTACTCCTCTTTAACTCTAGATTGAAGTTGTTTCTAGGTTAACTTAAATCAAAATGGTCTGTCCCATTCAAAGTTAACCAAGTCTACTCATCTAGAGTAGTTGAACTTGAAAATGATGAAGAAAGTGTCTTCAAGGTTAACGGGCAATGAGTGAAGTTGTATATCATTCTAATGGACTCGATAAAGTGCATAGATACCATTTATCTTGATGAAGTCTGAATAATCGAGATCACTGAGTCGTGCCGCGATATTAAATCAGGCGCTAGTGGGAGGCAAGCAACAAAGTGTGTTGTAATCATAGTGAGAATTTATTTGTTATTTTTGTGCAATCTGATGTGTTTGTGAAGTGTATAGGACTGAGAATGCAGAAGAATAGAAGTTTTACAGTTGATAAAAGGGTAAAGGAAAGACTGACGAGCCGTGGGGACTCGATGGACCGTTAAATCCATGATAAAAAATGACATTTTGGATATGGCTTGACGGTTGAGTTAGCGGACAGTCGCTTGTCCGATGGACCATCGCTCCCTCCGTCATCTTGATGCTAAAATTTGAAGTTGCTAGATTAGACTGACGGACACATTGATGGACCGTCGGATAATCGACGGACCGTCAGAACATCCATCGCAGGAAGGCCTAAGTTATATGTTTCTGGTAAGCCACGATGGTTAACCTGGGGGACAATCAGACAGCTGATGGACCATCGGGTACACTATCAACTTAACCCTAGTCTGATGGGTCGGGTCGGGTCATTTTTAAGGCTTATTTAATTGTTCCCATAATTGACCCAAATATTTTTTTAACCAATAAGAGCAAGTGGTTACATACATTGCAACCTTTTCAAATTCTGCAATTGCTTAACTCCCTCTGAATTCAAAGAATCTGGAGTCAGTTATTTCCTCTTAGGACTCTCCCTCTTCTTTTTCTCTCCTATTTAAGAAAACCTATCCTTCTCTCCTTCTTATAAAAAAATTAAGTTTAGTTTTCACTGATAAAGCAAGTTCTTAGTCATTGTGTGGTGTAAAAATTCTGCAAATTGATTAGTGAACACTTGGAAATCAAGGTATCATCAAAATTCTTCTCCTTTTTGTTTTAATGATGAATTTAACTGTGTGGAGATTGCAATGTGTCAAAAATAATTTTATCTTGTTTTCTTCTTCTTCCTTGTGGTTGATGTTTTGATCAAAGGTCAAACTCTGGTATGCTATATTCTAGGTGAAGTCTGAGTAACCCACATGCTCAAAATAGCAAAAATTGGCACTTGAATGCTTAATTGAAGTCATTACTATGTTAAAAACGGAATGATGCATACCAAGTGTTCTACAAAATGTCAAAATGAAGTCTGAAATTGAAAACTGAGGTTGACGATCACCTTGGAGGACCATCGAATCTACGATGGAATGTCACTTAGACCATCACAAGGATGCCAAAACTGATGGTTACTGGATAATCAGCGACGGCTGACTTGGTGGACCGTCAGACCCTCCGTCAAGCTGAATTTCTAGTTCTTTTCCCTGATCTTTAATTGAAATCTGATTCTCCGTTTCTGCCATAGGACACAAAAGGGAAGAGATGAGCCAGCTAAAAGTGAGGAGGCACTTGCCTTCAATACCCGGGAATGAGATAGGGTAACCGATGCACTCTCCCAGTATGAAGAGAAAAGTAAAAGTAGTACTAGTAGCACAAGTTTGAGCCCCAACAAAGAAGGGGTCAATACATCTAACCTCGACCCTGTTGAGGCCGAAATTAGCCCTGTTTAGATGGAAACTGAGGAGAAGGTTAACGTGATTAAAATAGGAGACCCTCAAATAAGGGAGGCACTCAAGTGGCAGATTGAGGGGTCCAAATACAAGTTCCTTGATTGATTGGAACCGAAAGTTGGCAGGCCAATCAAAAGGCCAATCTCCAAGGAGTAACAGATTATGACAAGTGAGTTGCATGAATATCCAGAACTGGAACGGCATTTCAATGAGTATGAGTTAGACTGGATGAGCAAGCCACCTGATTTATATCAGCTGAATCTGCTAAGAGAATTCTTTTTCAATTATTTGGCATTAGTAGAGAAAGATTATCCCAAGGGTACAAAGATTTCAGACTTTTCAAATAGGAATTTAGTTCCGATCAGAGGAGTTGGCATTAGTAGAGAAAGACTATCCCAAGGGTACAAAGATTTTAGACTTTCCAAACAGGAATTTAGTTCAGTCAGAGGAGTCAACATTGATATATCAGCTCAAACGATCAACAAGATGTTGTTCGGTCCTGATTATAAAGCACCAGCCAC
The DNA here is from genome assembly GCA_030864215.1 of Capsicum pubescens. Classification (NCBI taxonomy): domain Eukaryota; kingdom Viridiplantae; phylum Streptophyta; class Magnoliopsida; order Solanales; family Solanaceae; genus Capsicum; species Capsicum pubescens. The sequence goes on from CM061546.1 coordinate 118,129,735, forward strand.
TATTCCTGGTCTTGAGTATCATTTAACTTCTGCATCCACCCAATGACCTTGGCTGGCTGGACTTCTTACTGATGATTGCAGCCCCACTTGGAAAACCAAATAGTGAGAACACATTGCTAAGTCCTTCCTTATCTTCAGAGCTATGTTCTGGTGGGATATTGTTAGATTGAGGTTGATGCCAACTGAAGGTGATGCCAATTTGGATAGTCAAAGGGCGGTGCTAGTGGCTAGTTTAATTGCAGGGCTGAGTGTGAGAGTCTTGATCGTATCCACAAGATATAATAAGTGGTGGACCTCATTGACTATAAGGGTGATACACCCAAATTACACCTCTCTTACGAGAGTGTAAGCAGTCGCTGTCAAATATAGAACCCAACTAGGTTGGGGTCGAATCCCACAGAGAATATGGTGCTAATTAAGTTGTATACAGATTAGTTGACTTTTAATCATTCATTTCTATAAAAAAAAAAGGGGAATTTGATTCAGTTCACAAATTAATGGTTTCAGTTTAACAAGATGAAATATGTATAGTAGTATTCAAATTCAGAGAAATAGCAAGCTTGGGTTATGTCCACTTTGTAGTTTTCAATACTTTCTAACAATGGGATTTACGAAATCATACATGCATCGTGCCTACAGAGAAACGTGTTGTATTTAATAACATAATCCTAGTGTTTCTCAACCATCAAGGACTAATTCACTTTAGTTCTCTCGAATCAAAAGTGTTTACAAAAACAATATGAAATCTCCAATTATTAGTTAATCCTGTTAAGGCATTAACTTATGAAATAGGGGTTAAAAATCCTATTTTCTTGTCACTGCTCTCTTTTCCAAACCTCAACCTTTCTATCGAACAAGTTGAGTTTTAAGACACATCCTCTATGTTTGCATCCATGAGAATTTGAGATAAATGAAGAGAGTATGATATAAGCAAATCAAAACATGATGAATTCAAAAACTCAAAGTAATAGATTATATGTTACAAGGCTTCCATTACCCTAACTAATAAACTTAGCTACTCATGAATAAAATGGGAATCGCAATAGAAAAATTCATCATACCGAAAACTAGAATATGATCTTGGTGTGCGAATAGTGAAAACAAGAGAAAAAAACATTTTTCTCTCTTTCCCAAGCTAAGCTGCCCTTATCCTCTTCAAATACTAATACAGAATATTCAATAATGATAAAAATTCAGCATCAAGTCTTTTTAATAATCTTTCTCTCATATTTTCTTTCTAAGTCCCTGAACTAATTATAAATGATAAATTAGTGTTGGACATGGTTTCTAGGAACCACATTTGATCCAACAAGCTACTTTTCTCTTATGTCATATGCCATCCGCATTACATAGTCCCATTATGTCTCCATCTACCTTAATAATACCTGAAATCATGCCAATCACATTGGTTAGCTCAATTATAGAAGTAGAGTAAAAACATAAGAAACTAGGCACTTTGTTCTCCAAACTTGGCTAAAATATGGGTAATCTATGATGCTTAGGCATATAAATACAACCAAGATCAGAGGGAAACTTGAGTTTCACTTGGTTTTGTTGGTATCTGTATGATATGATGTCTATTATTGTGTGTGTGCTCAATTTGAAATAATGTCAGTTATAGATCCTGATGTGTTGAGCCCATATGAGTGGGATGAGAAGTGAATAGTTATGTAAAATCTAGTTCAATAGTTGATTGCATGTCATTGTATTATTCATGTATATAATTTGGTGTTGAGTTGCTTAAGAACAAACAATTGTCTTAAGTTGAGGGTGTTGATGTTCTGGGTTTTGATGGGATATTTATTGTCTTTTTCAAGAGATAATTGTATGTTTTCAAGCAACTGTTGTTGTATTTAATACTGGATTTGAGTGTTTTTAGGCTAAGGAGTTAGCTGGAGGAGAAACTTGGAAAAATAACAGAAAAAGGCCACTGACGATCAAACTGGCGGATCGTCAGCCATGTGACGGACCTCCAAGATGGTCGTCAGAGTTAAAAAGCAAGGAACAGATGAATGATCTCCACAACGGTCCAAGTGGTGGACCGTCAACCTTCTGACAGACCGCCAACTTGGCCGTCAGGCTTAACCAAAACATGTGATTTCATAAGATCAAGCGACGACCCATTCTACAGACCACTGGGCCATGGAAACTCTGCCAATATAACCGTTAATCCTTTAAAAGAACATAACCTTGGACATAGTTTTTTTTTATTTTAACTTTTAAATACTCTGCAGATGGGAACATATAAATACCAGTTTAGATTTTATTTAGGGATCTTTTACCATATTTCCAACTGTAGACATTATTGTAATGTAGTATTCTCTGAGAATTAAGCCAGAATTGTGGATCTAAACACTTTATGCTTGTTCTTTTTACAAGATTAAAGAAAAAATCTTGTGATTTTTGTAAGTAATTTCTAAATTTATTTATGAGAAACATAATGACTTCTTTTTTGTCTTCTATGGAGATGTGTGGCTAAGCTTCCATAACTAGGGTTATGGGAGACTTGATGTGAAAAGCTGATTGGGGTTGTGAAAACACTTGATTTCTGTGGTTAACTGAAGTTGTATAAACCCTTCTTCACAATAATGTCCTTTCTTAGTTGCAAACTTGGAGGGTTAGCCCAAGAACATCACTTGTTCGAATAGAAAAGTGTTTGTTGGGAAAAGAAGAGGTTTACATGGGATTTAAGGGCTTTAACCTTTGGGTTGAGGGTTGATTCCCTAACGAGATCAACCCACATGAGAGAATAATTGAATAAATTAACTCATTCTTTAAGTTTAAGAGAATTGAAGGATAATCTACTCATTTAGATTGATTGACAAATGGGTAAATTAAAGGATTTAATAACCCTTGATATTGAAGTGATTAAATTGAAATTCAAAATACTTCACAACCTTAGCTTCTTGAACATCTTGGTAACCGTAACTCTAGTTTGTCTACTCTTATTGAATTATTATTTGCAATAAGAATCACTGGCTGGAACACTCTCTGTTACAAGTAATAAGATAAAACTTAAAAACCAAAACCCCCCTTTAATTTGGAACCTTTGATCAACAGTCTAGTAACAACCACAATACTTAGTGAGCACAGTATTCTCCGTGGGATTCAACCCCAACCTAGTTCGGTTATATATTTTACAATGACCACTTATTCTCTTATAAGAGAGGTTTAATTTGGGCGTATCATCATCCCTACATTGACATGCGCATTTCATATGAGTGAGTGAAACATATTTGTTGTGAGATCACTTACGTCATGTTGCTTCTATTTGCTTGTTTTGGGTAATGTAATTTGTATATATGAGCGATTGTCTATTGCTAATGTAATTGCCTTACCTTGATCCCTTTGTGACATATTATTGGGCTTCATGTTCATATACTATTTATTTTTTAAAAGAGATATAGGAGGGGATGTTGTGATTTGAACTTAATGTGATGACTAATTCCTTGGATGTCTTAGATTCTCCTAGTTAAGCATTCTTTTTGTTTTGTTATGTTTTTGTTGACTGAGGACATGCAAACATTCTACGTTGGGGGTGTTAATGTGCTATAGAAATATAGCACTTTCGATGCTTAAAATAAGGAAATTATGACAGTTCTTGAGGCCTTTTTGCTAGATATGATCTATTTTGGGTATGTTTTGCAGGAAACTATTTTTGGATGATAAGTTTGTGAAAAAATGGTGAAAGGGTGTTTTTGCTACTTTGGGAGTGATTTTGGATGTTTGGGAAGTTTTTCGGTTTAATTGTGATCAAGGCATGCTCGAGAATTGAAGAAAACCTAAAAAATTGACTCCCGACACCTACTAAGTTGACCCACAAACTGCAGGTAGGACCATTGGACCGCAGATACACAAAGTGGGTACCAAAATTCTAGAATCTTGAGAACTGACTTACAGGAATTTTCCTATTCGGTACCTGCATCCAATGACAGACCACAGGCAAAACCTGCACCCGTGCCCAAACCGTAGTGCAGGCCATATGTGGCCACCAACCCTGTTTTCTCCTATTTCATTTGGACTTTATTTTTAGGGTTTTCTCTTGTACTATAAATCCCCATTATGTACTTTTTAGTAGGAGTTACACACTTTTGATACTCAGAAACATATTTTGATTCCAAGATCCGTCTTTGATCTTGTGATTTGCTTGGATTAACTTTAGTTGATTTCTCAAGTTACGGTCTTGGGTTTTTATTCATCTTATCATTATAATTTCATCTAAGCTTCTAGTCATGAATGTTATTGATTTCTTCACAAGTATGAGTGTCTAAACACCCATATCTTGGGTTATGCAAACCCTGGCTGATTGAAAAAGAAGGGGTAGTATGATTGATAAATTAAACCAATACCTATGGAATTCATTGCATTATCTTTATTATAATAGTTATTTTAGCAGTTTCAAATGTTAGGATCCCACCTAGATATTTCTACCTACTCCAAAAGAGGAGTAGTGACTAGGAAAAGATAATGACTATGGAAATTTGAAAGTTAATTGCAGATTTGTAGTGCACAACGGAATATCATGAATGGTCATTAGCTTTTATGTAATAACTAGAGTCTCAAAAGGTTATAGTTAACTGGGATAAAGATAAAGGTTAGTAATACGACATACTGAGACTCGAAAGGTAAAGTTTGAAATCCTTCTACTCGTCCAAAAGACTATAAAAGGTGCATAACTTATCAATTTTGCATTTAAGGTATTGGGTTGGTTCAACATAGCACGATAAACCTGCAGATTAGATAAACCAAGGGAAATGCAATCCTAGTGTTCATCTACAACTAATTTCAACCAAAGTTAATATTGTTACTTGCTCAAGCTTACTTCAAAAAAATCCCCCCATTTACTTTCCAGTACTGCATGAAGACTACGACTATTGATAGTTGTAATTCTACATATTCCCTTGGGATTCGACCCCACCCTTATTTGGGTTACTATATCTTGATAGCGACCATACCATCATCTAAAAGGAGGTGTTGCTTTTATTTCATCACTATTTATGGTCTTGCCAACCTATCAAAGGAAAGATGTGAACCAAGGTTGAAAGAATCATGAAAAAGAGCAGGATTGGCATGATAGGGATAGAGATTGTGATTAGAGAGCCAAGGAAAGGGACTACGATTAATATGTGCCTCATGATCGATCAAAAGAAAAAGAATCCAATTTCGTTGATCTTAATTAATTCAAGATTGAGGATGTGTTGGCAACAATCTTCATGAAAGTAGAGGGAACGAACAAAATGGCCCATATATAGAAAGAAAATTTTAACAAATTAACTAAATAGTGGTATCACACTCCACCTCGATCTAGCAATTAGAGACTTAAATCGGGCAAATATCCACTCAACATAATGCTAAACAAAAAGGAGGTCTTCCTAGTGACACCGTTGCGAATCCAAAAAATGATGCCCAGGTATTGGCTATTGTAACTAGGAGTGTTAAAACCCTCAGTGATCTTGTGGTAGATGTTGAAAAGGAGACTAAAGTTGAACAAACAAATATAAAGAAGAAACTTGTGAATTATTCAAATGAGGAGGATCCGAAGTCTCAAGAAGGTAATAAAAAAAAACTGGTGTGAATAAAAAGTGGATGATGAAGAGGGAGACCCAAAGGTAGTTGAGAATAATGAAGCACAATGTGATTTGATGTCTACCATGAAGGTTCCCCATCCATTTCCTCAAAGACTCAAAAAGAAGGAGGACAATGCTAAATTCAAAACATTTCTTGCTAAGCTTAGTAATTTATCAGTTAATATCCCATTGCTAGATGCAATTCATGATATTTTGGGTTATGCTAAGCTTATAAAAAAGTTAATGTTAAAAAAGAGGCTTGTTGAATGTGACACCATTGAAGTGACTCGTGGGTATAGTGATATCATGACTAGTGTGATAGTGGAGAAGAAAGAAGATCCCAATGCCTTTACAATTCCATGCACCATAAAAGCTTTGTGTGACCTTGGTACAAGCATCAATCTCATGCCCTATGCAATCTATCAAAAACTTGGCTTGGGAACTCCTACACTAATAACAATGAGACTTTTGATGGTAGATAGGTCTATCAAGAGACTGGTTGGAGTTTTGTTTGATGTTCTTGTAAAGGTGGACCACATTATTCTTTTGGAAGATTTCATGGTACTTGATTGTAAAATTGATCAAGATATACCATTATACTTGTTTGACCCTTCCTTGTAACCGAAAGAACTATTATTGATATGGAGTTAGGTGAACTAAGATTTTGGATCAATAATGATGAAGCGTCCTTCTGGGTGTGCAAAAAATAAAAACATCCTATGGAGCTTTAAGTGGTGTCGGTTATTGATACTGTGCATGAGGAGGTGAATGGTGGGTCCTTTAAGGATCCAACTTGAAGAGATGGATAACGTCGTACCACGATGATAAATAAGGTGCTATGTAGGAGGAAACCCACAAATGCCACAAAAGTGTCTCATATCCTTTTTTTTTAATTTAGTAGAGTAGCTTTTAAATTTGATATTGATTAATCCATGCATTTGTGGTGCTTTGAGGTATGTTAAATGAAGTTAAATAGGGGAAAGTGTGGAAACTTGAATATTGTACTAAAAAGGGGAGATAGAGGAACAAAATATGGCCTTAATTACCATAATTATGGGCCTCATGCCATCGCAATCTTGGTTTCCATATGATCATGATCGCGGATTTTGAACAGCGATTCCATTTGATTGCCCCATTTTTCCCACAGTCCCTTTTCAATTTTTCTCTCAAGTTACACAAACTCTTGATTGTATTTTGAGCGTCCCAACAGCATTGTAGCATCCATCTTGCATCTTTACTATGGTATGTGCTTTAAATTCTCGCTTTAATTGCTTGTAGGTAGGCCATAGAACACATGATATGGGGAGGGCCTATAATTGTACTTTTCATTACTAAATTGTTGCTTATTTATACTTGTGTGGTATGTTCGCTGGAAAAAAGTGGTGTGCACATATCTAGGGAAGTCTTGAGTACCCAAATCGTGCATTATTTGTTAGAGATAGGTTGTGTACACTAAGTACTCAATCAAATGCCTAAACAAATTCATAACTGATTGTTTTCACATTCTAAGGGCATGACTGAGTACCTAGAAACCTTGTTTAGTGTTCTTATTGTAAACTCCTACTTTGGAACATGATTTGGCCTTGAAATTAGAATTTTGATTTTTTGAAAACTTTTCCTGGTTTTGCCTTAGATACCACGATTGCGGCCATAGGATCGGGATCGCAGCACTGCCATTGTGGCTTAGTAACCCGCGATTTCCATATTTTAGGCTTGATTTATAGCCTATACCAAAATATCCTGCACTTCCAATTCTTTACCAAAAACCACCAAGTAATCACCTTATGAGCTTAATTGGACAACACAGCATAGTTTGTGCATAAAAATGATAATGATGAGTGTTGTTATGTTGTTCTCATGTTTGTATAGGTCTTCATAATGGGAGATTATGATAAAGTCCATTTCATGGCCCCTGAGTTCCACAACCTGTACTAAGGTAATATTCCAAAGACAAAGCTGCTTCTGGAGAGGGGCATATGTTTTGAAAAAGTGCTAGAAAATCTTTCAGCATTCCATGATAGACTGATAGCCACTGGGTGGAGGTGTTTTTTCTCGGATCCTTGTCGGGCAAATGAACAGTGAGTAAAGGAGTTCTACGCTAATCATAGCATGGTATATTTGTCAGACCCAATCATCAGGATTCAAGGGAAGGAAGTGAACTTTGGAGCTTAACAGATTAATGACATATATGGGCTGAATGTAGATATGGATCGATTTGAGGCTAAAGGGTGTGAATCGATAAGTTTGATGGAGGAGAATTTATGTCCTGGCAAGGAGGTTCCTTGGGCTTCCACCAAGAGGGGTTTATCGATGAATGATTTCACTGCTGAGGCCTAGATTTTGTTTACCAATATTTGTAGTCGGATTTCTCCATGTGTTGTTGCATATTTAAGGGCTCGAATGGTTGCTTATATACTAGATAACATTCCTTTGAATGTTGGTTGTCTTTTGGTCTCAAATATGAAGTTTATCAAGAACCATGGTGGTATGCATCTCTTATTCCCTTCTTTAATTATTGAGTTGTGCAAGAGATCTGGAATAGAGGTATAACCCAAAGAAACTTGGGTGCACCCAAACACCCCTATTTATCCTCTTAAGATCTATGGTGAGGGAGCACCGGGCAAGCGCAAGAAGAGGAAGATCGACTTGGGCAAGTCGAAATTTGAGGATACAAAGTCTAACAAGCATTCCACAGATGGCCCTTTTAAACAGATCACAAATTATTTAAGGGTGATAAAGGAGCTCATAGCAGGGTTACCTCAGGGGTCGGGAGAGCCTTTAACCACCCGATATTCCTATGTGGCTCAGTCTGATTATGAGAGGTACTTAAAGGATCAGAAAATGCAGGGAGACACTATTTCTAGGATAAAGAGGGCTTATTCATCCTTGGATGAGTATCACAGAGAGCTCTGGGACTCATATGAGAAGATGAAGAAGAGGGACAAACTCTTCACCAAGATGTAGAAGGGGCTAAAGGGCCATTGGAAGGTCCTGGAACCCAGAGACAGACTTCTTTCTTCTAGAGTTGAGAGTGATATTAAGGCCCCTACTGACTAGTCTAATTCAGATGATGCCATAAATAATGCAGAGTCTGAGGGAGCCATCAGTCTCTTGATGAGGTTACAGGGAGCACCTCTTTTCTCTATTTATGCATTATTGATTATGCAGTGAGGCCACTGCAATCCTTTTAGTTGGGGGTGCTTTTCTCCGTATTCATTCATTTGGTCTGTATTATTTAGATATTTTGGATGTTTTGATATTGATTTGGATAACTCTTATTTATTTTTTGAGTTGTAATATTCGGGAACCTTGATGGTGCCCACATTGCATGGATTAGTTGCTTGTTTCTTTTTGTTAGTTTTTCATCTTTATCTTTTTCATGATGATATCGGACGAGCCTTTCCCTATGATTGATTGAGTGATGAAATTTTTAAAGGAAAATCATCATGAGCGGGTTTTGAGCCATGGATTCAGAGAAAGTCTGAGTACCTGTAGTATAAAAGAGATAAAAGCAAGGGAAATCTAAGTACCTGTGGCATTTTGGATTTGGGATCGCACTTATACCTATGGTAAAATCTGAGTAGCCACATGGTTTACCCTCATAAAAGCCAAAATGTGAGACGACGTCTTGGTTTGATGCCATAAATAGCAAATTATGTATGGTGCAAATATGAAGAAAGCACCCTACCCCCCCTTCGTCCAAAAATTTTTGAAAACCAAGGCATGAACATGAACGTTTTTTTAGCAATACTTTAACTCTTTTTGTCACTCCAAAGCTTTTAACTTGTAGAACTTGGTAAATACTCCATTTTTTCTCTAGTGGGAAGTGAAATTAAGCCCCCTTAAAGAGATTGTATGCCATATGTGGTGAACATATTTGTCCAAATCTCATGCATACTTGTACCATCTAAAACTTTCCTCGTTAGTCTCTCAAGTCTAATTATGATTATACTTGGTTGGTTAAATGATTTTACGCCATCTTTGTGAACGTAGATGATAACACTCAGCTTACATTTTAAATTAAGTGCAAGACGGTCGTTGTCAATATAAACCCAACAAGAGTCAATGTCGAATCCACTAGGAACAATGTGAGTGGTGAATGAGTAAGTTCGAAATAAAAGTAACTTGCAAAATTCAATCATAAGATACAAGTATTTGGGCGGATTTTAAATATTTTCGGAAAGATAACAAATTAGTGGTCCTAATGGACTAACATGAAGCTAAGAATAATTAAAGCATAAACAATTAGGAGCGAATCATGGGGTTATGCTCTACTATAGGCAACTAATGTGTGGGTACATTAAAATCAACTTCAAATCTTAATTAAAACATGTGTGGGTAGTCTTGGATAAGGATTTTGATACTAATCTTTCAACGAATTACCAAACTATCACCCCACGGATTCTTTCAAATACCTCATGGGTGCGGTCAGTTAATCATCACAAAGCATCAATTGGGCATCCCTATTTCTAGGATGATGCCCAAGGTATAGCAATTCCACTAGTTATCCTTATTTCACAAATACTCATGTCACCTACATCCCTCTTTCAAGGATGATGTAGGATCCAGATTACCCACATCGCTCTTTCAAGGATGGTGTGGGGATAAGGGAAATTGAGGCTTTCACCAACAAATTCCATTTTATAATCTAACATTTGTGAAACCCAACAACATTAACCAAGAATTAAAGCTAACAATCACAACCCACATACACTTGAACCCTAATCAAACAAAACCCCAAGAGGAAGAACTAGCAACTCATAAAGATAGTAAAAAAATATACCAAAATTTTCATTAAATTAATTCATGAAAGATGAAGAGAATGTCAAACCACACTTTAAGTTTAAATAAGTATTCAGTGGAGTTTGTCAATTCTTCACTTAGGAGTTCTATAATGTCTTCTTAGCTCAAGATTAGTACAAATTTTTTCTCCAAGCTTCAAAGAGACAAACCCTAGAAAACTAAGATAGAATAAAAGGTAGATGCCTCTCTTTTTTCATGTTCAAGGGTTTATAGCTCTTTGGGAATTTGGGGTCGACTGTAAAATTATAGAATTTCCCCTGAGTATAATCTCACATTGCCACAATCACGACAGATTACCCGCGATTACGGGGGTCACGGTCTCCTTCAAATCTGTACGATCGCGGACCTTGACCTATCATGATTGGCCGCAATCACAGTACCTGTGACCGCCTCCTACTCCAGGTATTTCAACTACACATCTCTCCTCTTTTTGATCCTTTTCAACTCCAATCCACATCTTTATTTCTTATCACCTGTATGACTGCAAAATATGGAAATTAGTGCATTCAGTCACAAATTTGCCTCATTCATACATTCAAATCGCAGTAGTGTGCATGGATTTTGAGTGCAAATGAGTGGTAAATTCACCACTCATCAAAACCCCCAACTTACACCTTTGCTTGTCCTCAAGCAATGCTACCTCTTACCATGAGACAATGCATATTTAATCCTATTTATATGACCCAATGATCATAATGACCCAAAACTTGATTTCTACCACAAGTAGCTCTTCAAACATGGGCAAAGCTATTCTTACGACATCCTTCATCATGAAATACAATCTCAAAGATTGAAAGAACTGTAAAGAGAAACAATTCTACAATCACTAATACTCTAGAAGTTACTCTCTATTGACATCAACTCCATTATACTCCTCTTGGCTTATTTTTTGGAAAATGACAATATCACACACCTTAATTTGTTTACATGCCTCCTCACAAGAAGGAAATTACCTCACACACCAAATTATCAAATATGCAACAAGGTAATTAAGTGCTAAACTCTCTCTCACACAAATATTCTCAATGCTAACAAGTACCATGCCATAGGCTTGCCCTTATTCTCAATTGCCACTACAGTGACTATACTTGGTTGGAGATCTTGAAGGGCTTTTTGAGCCTGTAATGTAGGTTTGGGAAGGATAGTGTATCATTTAGGATAAAGTGGATACACCCTCCTCAAACATCTGTATCACACTATTCCATCCAACTTTTGAACATGGTCCATTTCTTTTGTTTTCACACTTGACACACGCTTATTTTAACTACTTAATTTACCCAACCGTTTGAAGGCATCTTTCAATCGCTTATTTGTTTTACAATCTATGCCTCATTCTTGTTTTCATTTTTTTGTTCTTTTTCACTTTTTTCATTGCTTAGCTCATAGGCATCCTCTTACACTACCATGGCCCTAAGTCAACTCTATTAAACATACCACCCCTAACTTAGGCATTTAGCCTCAATTTTTATTTTTTATGTCCAAGGAGGGTAGGTCTCAAGAGAGGGATAGACTTTGAAGGGATTAAGGTTTGAAATGTGGTTGCCGAAGAAAGGCTTGAATTGGGTGACTAAGGGTACTATACTAAGCTTGGGTAGGCTATTTAGGCTAAAGTAGGCTCCTATATTCACAAAAATAGCCTAGGATCATTTCACTAACCAAGCATAATCAAAAGTATCCTTGAGAGACTAATAGGGAAAGTTCTATATGGTATAAGTATGCTTGAGATATGTGAAAATATGCTTACCGCTCATGGAATGCAAACTCCTCAAAGGGGATCATTTTCCCTTCCCACTAGAGATGAAATAGAGTATCTATAAATTTCTATAAGCCAAAATTTTGGAATAAAAAAAAGGTAAAGTATTATAACAATGGTAGCTCTCTAAATCCTAGCAATGGTAGCTACCTACTTTCGTTGGTCCTCTAGATACTTATCATAATCAGAGTGGGACACATATGAGTGGTGGGTGGTGGATGGATCTTCTATCCCATGGGGCAATCCTGACACAATATCCCTCATGTCCCTCAAATTAACACCAAATTCCTCAAGAGGCCCGGCTTTGAATGTCCTACCTGACTCAGGATCCTCACATGTCGACTTTCCTAAGTCGATCTTACTCATTTTTCTTTTTCTCGGTGCACCCTCACCTTAAATTTTTAGAGGATAGATAGGGGTGACAGGGCATATCTAAGTGTCAGTAAGGTACTCTGCAACACCTGCTCGCCCGCACAACTCAATAATTAAAGAGGGAAAAGGAGATGCGTACCATTGTGGTTCTTTAAAACCTTCATCTTTGAGAGTACAAGCCAACCAACATTCATGGGAATGCCGTCTAATATGCAAATAACCATCCTGGCCCACAAATCTGGGACCGTTGTCATATGGGTGTAAGGGAAGACTCAGCTACAAATGATGGTCAACCAAACCCAGGCCTCATCAGTGAAATTATTCATTGATATATTTCTCTTGGTAGACGTCCAAGAGACCTCCTTTCCCAGGTATAATCTCTCCACCATCCAGCTACCCAGCTCAAAAACCTTTTCTTCAAAATCATTCATGTCTACATTTGAAAGCCTATATAGGTCATTAATTTGCTCTACCCCAAATTTTACCTCCTTCTTCTGGATCCTTATAATCTTGATGGATGGGTATAAGAAAGATACTATGCTAAGGTTAGCATATAATTCCCGAACCTACTTATCATTTACCTTTAAAGGATATGGGGTGAAGCACCGCCACTCAGTGGCCATGAGTCTGTCATGAAATGCTGGAAGATTTTTCAGTACTTTCTCCAAGCATATTCCTCTATCTAGAAGTAGCTTTGTTCTTAGTAGATCACCATAGTATAGAGTGTGGAAGTCAAGGGCCATGAATCAAACTTGATCATAATCTTCCATTATATAATCCTGAAAAGTATGAGAACAACGCATCAACATTCATAATTTTTTTTGCCTAGGCTAGAATTCAGCCTCAGATATAGCAATTGCGGGCTATAGAGCCGCGATCACGATGTCGTGATTGGAATCCCGATGATCATAATCACGGTATCTGAGGTCAATTTGATCCTAAATTTCAACTACTCAAAAATCCAAATTCTCAGTCAAAACATGTTCCAAAACAAGAATTAACAAAAATAATTGAACAAGATTACTAGGAGCTCGATTATCCCCTTAAAATATGAAAACAACTAGCTATGAGCTTTTTTGGACATTTGATCAAGACCTTGGTATGCACACTATATTTTACTCAATTTCAAACACAATTTAGGTACTCAAGACTTCCCCACACATGTGCACACCGGTACTAGCATCTAACTACCACACAAGTATAATTGAACAAGTATTTAACAATGAAAATCATAATTTTAAGCCTTCCCTATAACATGCATTCTGTGGTCTATTTACAAAAATTAAAGCATGAAATCAAAGCACTTACCAGAGTACATGAATGCCACAGTGCTTTTGGAATGCTCAAAATAGGGCCAGGTATGGGTACAATTTGACAAAAAAGTTGAGAAGGGAGTGTGAGAGAAATCGGGCATTCGGATGGTCACATAGACTGATTTGACCGCAATCACAGTCTAGGGTCCAGAAATTACAGACAAACGGGTGATCGCAATTACAGAGGCACGAGATCTGTGGTCACGATAACTGAGGGTGTTTTTGTACCTCTGTTTACCCCTATTCATCTTATTTCTCAATTTTGAAACACTTTACCCTACTCAAACTCATTCACCACAAACCATAGTGCCACAAATTCATGGATTAATCAAATAACAAAATTAAAATCTACATTATTAAGCAAAATTCAAAGGATATGTTCCACTTTCATAGGATGATGGGTTGCCTCCCATCGAGTACCAAATTTAACATCGTGGAATAACGTCTCTTCAACTATCATTTATGTCTCCACTTAGAAGATTTGAATCGACGTCCCCTCTTTCAACCATTATGTATTGAGCAAAAGTTGGGCAAAAGATTCAAATCTTCTAAGATAAGACTAAACAGGATTGAGGGGGTAATGATGTTTCCTTTATCTCGATACTGGCATACTAGAGACACCGAGCGTGGTACAAGTACATATGCTTTTGGAGAAGCTAATGATTATGGAGCTGGTCATGATTTAGTAGCACTAGAGGTTGCACAACTTTGGATAGATATTGGGTTGCTTACAAAATAATTTGCAATAATGAGTGCTGAGAAAGTGAATGCAATTTGGGCACAGGGATTTACTTCTTGGACTTTTGTGACTAAATCTGAAAAGGAAGTAAAGTATCTTGATCGTCAGTTGGTGGATTTCTAAGCCCAAGGGCATGGAAATCAAGTTCAAAACTATTATACTAATAAATATAGAGACAAGAGTAGATACCGAAATAGTGATTGGAGATACAAAAATGATTACAAAGAGAAGAGTGACAGATATATACCACCAGGTAGCAGGGATACTGAGTCTAGATTGGAATCAATGTTGTCATAATTAGTCAAAGGCCAAGAAAGTCAAAAGAGTTGTCTTAAGGAGATTAAAGGAGACCTATTAGGGATGAATTAGAATGTTGAGTCACATGCTACTGCAATCAAGCAACTAGAGAAATAGTATGTCCAGATGTTGGCTACATTAAATCAAAGGCAACCTGGCACTCTTCCCAGTAATACGGTGGTAAACTCAAAGAATGATGGTCACTTCCATGTCATTACCACTCAGTATGGTAAAACTACCATAGATCTGCCTATACCCATTATAGATGAACAAAAGAATGATGATAATTCTACTAATATGGAGAGTAGTAGCAAGCAAGATAAAGGAAAAGATGAGGCTAGGGAGCCTATTTTATAGACCATTATGAGACCACACCCTACTTTTCCTCAAAGGTTGGAAAAAAAGTAAGAAAAGGGTGAGTATCAAACAATTTTATCTATGTTGAAGGAGTTTTCAGTCAACATTTCATTTGTAGAGGCATTAGAGCAAATGCCAGGATATGCAATATTCATGAAGGATCTAATTACCAAGAAGAAGTATGTCAGTTATGAGAAAGTCAAAAATATTAATCACTATAGTATTGTAGCTACTAGATCATTGGTATAGAAGAAGAAGGATATTGGTGCTTTTAGTATACTTTGCACCATTGGATCTTTCAACTTCACTCTTGCATTATATGATCTGGGAGAAAATATCAACCTTATGTCATTATCAATGCTTAAGTAGTTGGGGTTGGAAGCTCCCACACCAATCACCATGAGACTAGTGATGGCAGGGAGAACAGTGAAAAAGCCAGTTGGTATTATATATGTCTTAGTGAAAGCAGCCTCTTTCATCATTCCTTCTGATTTTGTGATCTTAGACTATGAGGTGGCCTTTCAAGTCCTAATTATTTTAGGAAGACCATTCTTTTCTACAGAAAGAACATTGATTAATTTAGAGCTAGGACATCTGATGTCGAGACTCAATGATGAGTAGGTGATATTCAACGTATGAAAATCCATGAAATAGCCTGATGAGTTAAGAGTGATATCTGTGATTGATTTATTTGATAAAGGTATAGACCCCTTCTATGATCTTAATATAGTAACTATATGGGAAGATACTTCTGATGTTGTTCCTATTGAAGAAAGGCTGGATGTTAAAGATTTAGCAGTTGTGGTTATGAACTTCGACAGTGATGGTATTAATGACTATGATGAGATGGTATGTGCACTCTATGGGAGTGGATCTTATACTTATGCACCAAAGAAGCTTGATTTAGATCTGAAAAATAAAACCACTCCGCATGTTCGCCCATCTATTGAGGAGCACCCATCTTAGAGTTGAAGGCCCTCCCTTCTTATCTACGATATATATTTTTGGGGTCCAACAACACTTTTTTAGTAATTATTGAAGATGATTTGATAGACACAGAAGTAGAATCTTTGCTATCAGTGCTACAAAAATTCAAGAGGTTCATAGGATGGTCAATTGCAGATATGGTGGGTATCCTGCCTGGTATTTATACTCATAAAATCCACCTTAAACTAGATTGTATCCCATGTATAGAGCATTAGTAATGTCTTAACCCTTCTATGCAAGAGGTGGTGAAGAAAGAGATAATCAAGTGGCTAGATGTTGTGTAGTATATCCCATTATTGATAGTAAATGGATCCGCCCAGTGCAATGTGTTTAGAATAAAGGAAATATTACTGTTGTTCCTATTGAGAAGAATGAGCTAGTGATAATAAGTCCAGTCACGGGATGGAGAGTGTATATGGATTACTGGAAACTCAATGCATAGACTCGAAAGGACCATTTTCCCATGCCCTTTATGGACTAGGTGTTAGATAGACTTGAAGGAGAGGATGGTACTATTTTTTGGATGGTTATTCAGGTTATAACCAAATAAATATCGCGCTTGAAGACCAAGAGAAGACAACTTTCACTTGTCTTTATGGGACCTTTGCATTCAGACGTATTCCATTTGGGTTATCAATGCTCCATCTATATTTAGAGATGTATGATGTCAATTGTATTTGACATGGTAGAAGACACCATTGAAGTATTTATGGATGATTTCTCAGTAGTAGGTGACTCTTTTGATAACTGTTTGGTTCTGTTGGCAAATATTCTACGAATGTGATGAATGTAACTTGGTACTTTACTGGGAAAAGTGTCATTTCATGGTTAAAAAAGGTATTATCCTTGGGCATGATATTTCTAAATGGATTATAGAGGTAGATAAATCTAAGATTGAAGTGATCAAGAAATTACCTCCACCAATTTCTATAAAGGGTACTCGAAGTTTTTTTTGACATGCTGGATTTTACAGGCTATTCATCAAGGATTTCTTAAAGATTGACAATCCTCTTTATAGGCTTCTTGAGAAAGAGTTGAAGTTTGATTTTGATGAATCATTTTTGAAGGCTTTTGAATATTTAAAAAGAAAAGTTGATGACAACTCTTATCATCATGTCCCCTGATTGGTCCTTGCCATTTGAGATTATGTGTGACACAAGTGGAGTGGACTTAGGTATTGTACTAGGCCAATGAAAAGAAAAGATTTTTCATCCCATCTATTAGGCCTTCAAGGCACTAAACCCTGCCAAAAAGAACTACATAGTTACCGAACATGAGTTGTTAGTAGTGGTTTTTGCCTTTGAGAAATTTAGGTCTTATTTGATTAGGACAAACGTAGTTGTGCACACTGATCATGTAGCATTGAGGTAGTTAATGTATAAAAAATTCAAATCCTATATTGATTAGGTGGGTTCTCTTGTTGCAAGAATTTTATTTCAAGGTCAAGGACAGAAAAGGCATTAAAAATCAAGTTACAGATCATTTGTCTAGACTTGAAGAAGATGCTATGCAGAAAGTCGAAGATAGACTCAAGATTGATGATAGTCATCTAGACGAGCAGGTATTAGTAGCTTCTCAAGATCTAATATCATGGTTTGCTGACGATGCAAATTATCTAGCAAATGATCTAGTCCCAGAAGATCTTTCCTTCCAATAGAGAAAGAAGTTTATGCATGAGGTAAGGAAATTTTTTTGGGATGAGCCTTATTTATTTAGAATTTATGTAGATGGGATTATTCATAGATGTATATCTGAGGTGGAGATAATGAGCATACTTGAGGCTTTTCATTCTTCACTAGTTGGGGTCATTATGGAGGAACCCATACAGCCCTCAAGATCTTATAGTATGGGTACTAATGGCCAATAATTTCCAAAGATGCGTAGGATTTTGCTTCAGCTTGTGATCAATGGCAACGCTAAGGTAACATCTCCAGGTGCCATGAATTTTCTATGACTCCTATTTTGGAATTGGAATTATTTGATGTATAGGGTGTGGATTTCATGGGACCTTTTGTGAGTTCTTTTGGTATGAAGTATATTCTGGTGGCTGTAGATTATGTTTCTAAATGGGTCAAAGTGATTACGCTCCCCAACAATAAAGCACGTAGTTTCTCAGCCTTTTAGAAAAAATATATCTTCTCTTGATTTGGCATGCCACGTACAATCATTAGTGAAGGTAGGTCTTATTTTTGTAATCTTCTATTCAAGAGTCTACTTGAAAAGTATAGAGTGATGCACAAGGCAGCAACACCTTATTATCCGCACACTAGTGGATAGGTTGAGGTGTCCAACAAAGAAATTAAGTCCATTTTGGCAAAGAAAGTGAATGTCAATAGGATTGATTGGTCAAAAAAGTTAGATAATGCATTATGGGCTTACCAAACAGATTTCAAGACCCTCATTGGTGCTTCTCCTTATAAGATGGTTTATGGTAAGGCATGTCATTTGCCTATTGAACTTGAACATAAAGCATTGTAGGCCTTGAAGAAGATGAATTTTAAGTATCAAGATGCAGCTATGTCAAGAATGAACAAGATGAATGAGTTGGATAAATTCCAATACTGGGCTTATAAAAGTTCTGCACTTTACAAAGAAAAGATAAAGTTGTACCATGATCGCAAAATTAAGAAAAGAATATTTGAGAAAGTTGATTAGGAATTTCTCTACAACTCAAAAATTTAATTGTGTCCAGGTAAGTTGAAGTCTTGATGGTATGGTCCATTTACTATGCTAAGAGTGTTCCCATATGGTTCTATGGAATTGAAGTACGATGGTGAAGCCCCGTTCAAGGTGAATGGTCAAAGAGTAAAGCATTATATGGGTAACACTAAGGAAATTAATGTGATTTCTTAGATGGACCTCGGTGAAGTCTGAGTAACCAAGTCCATTATGCCGTGCTGCTACGATAAATCATGTGTTGCATGGTAGGAAACCCATGAGGCTAGTTGGTGAAATCTTGTATCCAACCTAGCCACATTGTGCCGCGACGTTAAATCAGGTGTTGCATGGAATGCAATCCAGGTTTTTGTACTTAATAATTTATAGGGTAATGAGTGTATTTAATGAAGATTGCAGAAAAGAGCTAGAAATTCTAGAAAATAAGGTCATACAGACTCTTCACGAGTTGTACCTTAATATGAAGACTCGTGAGTAAGAGTCGTAAGGACCTGGGAGTTGATTCACATCCAGGTAAAAGTTTTTGGAGTCTTTACGACTCGCAGAACGAGTTATAACCTTAGGTTATGACTCGTCACACTGAGTCGTATCAACCCTAGAACTAGGTAAGAAGTTCCTAGTCTTTACAAAAGGAGGAAAAGACCGATAAGCATTGGGTAAGAGTTGTACACATGACTCATAACTAAGCCTACCAGTTCGAGGGTCCTGGTTAACCCAAACTAATTCTCTGGTTTTTAAACATAAAAGGGCACCCAATTTGGGTACCCGACACTTCAAAAATGACCCACTTCCATTGATTCCAATTTTGAAGCTTTAAACGCACGATTTTACATTGAAAAACACACAAATTAGTTTGGTTATCTCACATTGCACGAATTTCACAAGAAGTTGGTCAAGAAATGTGATAACATCAAAGAAACCTAGAATCGAACCAAATAAAGTAAGTCTTTGAACTTCAATGCTATATATTTTGAGTTGAAGTTAAAAATGATTGAGATTTTAGAATTACTTTGAGTTGAATATACCTTTTTATGATATGTAAGTCTTAGGAATTAAATTTGAAATAAGGATTTAGGGGTGAAATTTACCATGTGTATTGAATATGTTTTAGACTGATATGGGGTGGAAATGATGTACAGTTGAAGGGTAAATTAGGGATTGTGTGTTGGAATTAACTCATAAGCTAAATCTTTATGTTGCAGTGGATACGTGACTCCTTACGACTCATACCTACAAGTAACAGGTCATGACCTGATTCGTAACCACTAATAACATAAAGATATAGCTGGGTGAAGATTCTGATATGGGTACGGCATTCTTATGTGAGTCGTATCCAACCCCTACGACTCGTAAACATAAGTCATAATGACCTAAGGAGTAACACATGTTAGAATTTTGGTTTTGGTCTACTTACGAGTGTTGGTAAGTAGTAACTTGTCCTTATGACTGGTTAGGATGACTCATAAGCTGACCAGTGAACATTCATATGCACATTGTTTATTATACAACTCAGTCATACGAGTCGTACCAAGCCTATACGAATCTTACCCCCCAATTTTCTTTGTTTTTCTTTCCTTTCCTTAGTAATTTCTAATGAATGTGTGCACACATGTACTATGGATCCAAAAGGTGACTCCTCCACGAAGAATATTAATAAAAAGCCTACCCCAAAATCATACTACAAATTGGTGAACGAGATCACAAAATCATCCAGCAGTAGTGGTGACCTCTTTAAGTACCCTATGAAAAAAAAATATGACCCAAGGTAAAGATGACCTCAGGGAAAGAAGGTCGCCACACCTGAGGACACACCTCCAAGAGGCCCAGAAAGAAGAACCCTCACACGTCACTACCCTAAACACTGTCCAAGTCTGAAGAGAATAGTGGAGATGATGAAAATGTCATGTGTGAGAATGATGTAGAGATGATAGAGTCGAGCTCAGAGGAAATAAAATTGGAAAATACAAGTTAGAAAGAAATAGAGGTGACTCCGATTGATAGACAGGACCCACCTCTACTAATCGAGCCTACTCTGGTGCCCACCATTGAACAGTAGGGGTACCTCTACCTGCAGGAAATGTACATTGATGGGTTGAGCATATTTTTTATCAATGGAAGAATCAAGAGTATTCTTTACCTTAAAAAAAGGTTGACCACCACCGACATATCTGAGTTGTCTAGATTCAAAGCTAGATTCTGAAAGTGTAGTTTTCAATAGATGACTACAGCGCTAGGTAAATACAGTCTTGTATTCGTGCGAGAGTTTTATGTGGAATATAAGGGAAATTTAAAGAGGCAATATCCATAGGGAAACTAGTGGATGGGTGGTGACCCAATCACATCATTGACAGTTCAAGGAGTGTGGGTAAACATCTCCCACTAACCATTTCATGATTCTTAAATAGACTAAGATTTTAGCCACCAGTAAATACCGACGAGATGGATTAATGCATGGATGAAATATGGAAGATTACATGGAAGCAACTGGGGTTGGAAGATCAGATGCAACATTTTTTGTGGATCACGAGTTTGATCTGTGAGAGTGATACCAGTTTTCTTTATAGTGATCTCTCAAGCTATATGGGATAAGGCAATGAAGAGATTGGCCATGTTAGAGACAAAAGTCAGGTACATAGAAGGGGGTGTCAAGCCCTGGGTGAGACTAAGCTATAAGACCAAGACAAAAAGGTGTAGGGTAGATTGAATGCATTTGAGAAGTGGATGACTTGTCAATTTGGGAGTGGCCAAATTCCAGATATTGCTGAGGTAAAAATTGAGGTGGCGAAGATCAAGAAAATAGTGAATGAGATATATGATAAACCATTTATCCCTATACCAATGATTATAGAGATCAAGCTAGAAATAGAGATGGAAAATATTTAAAGTATTCTAGAACTAAAAAAAAAAGGAAGCATCGGAGTGCAGAAAAAGAAGCCTTGAAGAAATCAAAGAAAAATAGCATTCAAAGTGAGCAGGACGGATAGATGAGGGGCCAAGAGATGTTAGCTGGTACCGGTAGCTCAAAACTGGCAGTTGATAATGTTGAGGTGGCAGTGATGTGCCCCAACACTTGATGTACTATAGAGCGCACTGGCCATAATTGGTGCCACTACTGCAAAGACATTCCTGGTAGTTAATGGGACTACAGTTGGGGATAGTGGGACCCAAGTTAAGGGCCCACATAATAATGTTGTATGAGCCAGTGCCTTGAGTGCCCAGGTATGTCCCCGATCCCTGTATTACATTACTAAATACACTGGGGATAGTGCATAGGATTTAAGTTGGGGGTAGGGGAGTACCAAGGTTTCCATAAGTTATAATTGTCGTATTTCGAAACCTAGGGCCATAATCTAGAAAATTGAGAACCAACATGTTTTTGTTTTGTTATTATTTTTGTGATTTTTGTGCTTCAACATCTAAAAATAAGGAGAAAATTTGTACTTATGTCAGTAGATTTGGTTTTGATTTTAAATATTTGTGCTAAAAATTAATACCTCTCCTAAAATTTTGTTGATTTTGTGATATGTGTATGTGTGAGGGAGGACAGAGAATCTGATAATGACATTAGAATTAGGGATAGAACAACTAGGGCAAATAATTAGATAATTGGATAAGTAGTACCTAGCAGTATGACCCTGTGCGAGTGTGTGTGAGGCATTACTTAGTTCTCGATGTGTAGGAATCTCGAACTTTCCCATTTTACCTAGGGTTCAGGATAGTCGAATAGGAAATGATCATATGCCATTCTTGTTTTAAGTCCACTCGAGCCTAAATGTCTAACCAAATTATATGAATCCCTTAATCCCGTTGTTTGAGCCTTAACTAGCCTATTTTTTCTTTGCACTAATTTCACCTTCATGTTTTACTATAATGAACCTGTATTATCCCTGGTATTCCATGGACACTGTGCACCTCAACTTAGGCAAATCGCCTATGTTAAGGGTGGCTACTATAGGGGTGCGTTGAAAAGAATAAATGTGAAGAAAAACGTGTAGGAGGAAAGAAAAATAAAGGACAGGTGCGGTGAAAATAAAAAGAAAAATAGCAGAAAAAATTGAAACAAAATAAAAAGAATAACAAAAAAGAAAATAAGAAAAGAAAACCAAATCTGGCCAGTCTGTTTAAAATTAGAAAAAAAGACATAAGGATAGAAATAAAATGAAGAAAAGTTGGAAAATAAGTGAACCCCAAAGAATGCATAGTGTCAAGGAGGCGTAGTCACTGAAAAATCCCAAAATGATACCATACTATCCCCAAACCTACGTTATAAGCCTAATAAAGTCCTTTAGTGATCCTATCCTGACTGTCCAAAAACCCACGAAAAGAGCATATGGGAAAGCCTATGGAATTCTGAATACACCGATTGGTACTTCTTTGTAACTGGGAGTATCTTGTTGAAATGTCCCTGAATATCATTATAGATCTAAACTGAGTGAATGGGATTTCTTTGATTGTGAGCGTTTATTAGGTTGCTAGACTATTTGGTTAATATGATTCGTTTCTATGCCTAGTTGTCTATTACTAATGCAATGCCATCAGCGAATTCCTTTATGTTTCTTTGTGTGACAAATCGATATGCATAGATGGTTTCTTAAAAATTTGAAACTAGGAGGGGAATAAAATTGTTGAAAACTACATGGAAAAGTCACTGCCATAGGTATCTTAGGATCTTCTTATTTAATCATTATTGTGGGTAGTAGTCTTGATTTTTGTTTTACCTAAGGATACACAAACTTTATAATTTAAGGGTGTTGATGGGTCATGGAAACACGACACTTTCGATGCTTAAAACAAAGAATTTATGCTTGTACTTAGGTTGCTTTGGTAGATATGATGTGGTTTGGTGATTGTTGCAAGTGAAAGAGGTAAATAAAAGTCTTGGTATGAAATTGGAAGAAAAGGTTGTTAAAATGATGGAATTTGAGCATCATACAAGTCACCTTATTAGTCGTCAGCACACCATATGGCTCGTAGGCGGACTCATAAGGACAAGAGTAACAAAAGCCAAGCAAAAAAGCTAAGTGAAGAAAGTGTACGACTAGAGCATACGAATCATAAGGTGAGTCTATGAGTCTGGAGAAGCAGTCGTTAAGAAAATAGAAACCAAAGTCAAATTAAAAGGTGAAGTCACAGAAGAAGATGAGTCAATTGATTTGAGTATGACTCGTATTAACCAACCATAAGAAAACTAGTATCCATAGCATAGAAAGATCAAGTCCTAGGTGGTGACGAGTAAAGACCATGAGTCATATGGGCAAGGTACAAATTATGAGTATGAATCATAATTATAATTGAAAACCTAGATCCCTGGAAGATCAGACACTGGATAACATACGACTAGCACAGTACGACTCATAAGAATACCTTATGAGTTGATGATGCGAGTCGTACCTTGTGCTGACATTAATTTTCCTGTTCTGTTTTAATTAAGATTCATGAGTTATTTTGAGATACTATAAATACCTTAGCGTTATTCCTTTATTAGATTACATTCTCTTACTTTCTTTAATATACTTTTAAGAACTTTTACATACTTTTCATTGCTCTTGAGATTTTTGGGTTATGATTCAATTGGAGACTTTGGATTTTCATTCTCTTATTCTTGTGCAATTAATTACATGTTTTCTTTATTGACTATCATGGATTATTGTATGAACATGAGTGGCTAATTTCCCTAACTAGGGTTGTGGGAACCCTGGAAGTTTAACTATGTAAATGAAGTGGGAGATTCATCTAGTCTAAAGTAGCTACATATATCTTAATCATCTTCATACTAATTGATCTCAGAGATACTACATAATCTTGAGGTTTGGGTGTATTCGAGAGCATCCTCACAAGGGATTTTGAGATTGGAAAAAGTAGATTAAGACAGTAATTTGAGATTCACATCCATCTTATTATTCCCCCATCTGATCTAATCAACTTGAGGCTCAAAAGGTGAGAGTTGAACTGAAGTTATATCGAAGGAAAAATAAGATGACGCCCTGAGACTCACAAGGTGAAGGGCGATATTTATCAACATGTTCATAAGATGGTTGATAAT
Source organism: Capsicum pubescens (assembly GCA_030864215.1). Lineage (NCBI taxonomy): Eukaryota > Viridiplantae > Streptophyta > Magnoliopsida > Solanales > Solanaceae > Capsicum > Capsicum pubescens. The sequence goes on from CM061546.1 coordinate 118,154,642, forward strand.
ACCTAGATTGTCGACTTTACATGTAGAGAAGAAAAATAGGTGGGTTGAACAAGTGAAATTTATAGAGTTGAGAAGCCAGGGGGAGCACAGTCCTAGTGTTCATCTTCTATTATTTACAAACTCTAAGAATTCATGTTCGATTACTACTTATTGTTTACTTCCAAATTTCCCTATTTACTTTTCCACACTGCTCATAAGTTTTATCAAGTTAAGCAACCGTTCAATGTTTCCCTGTGGGTTCAGCCCCAACCTAGTTTTGGTTACTAAATTTGGCATCAACTATAGCATACTACTTTAATGGTTATTTTAGGGTGATATCAAAGACATAATTCCAAGACTTGTTTTATATTGAAATTTTAATCACAATCATTGCTCTATGTTGATAGTTTGATTTGATTTTGATCTAAGAACTTCCCAAACCAATCCCCTCATTTTAATTCATACATTTTACTTTGTTTATGCTACAGGAATACACGTAGATGCAATAAACATCTATAGGTTTTGAGGACTAGACTCACTTCTTGAGGATTCAACCTCAACATGAGTTAAGCTTATAGACAATGATCGTTCTATATCCAAAATATGGTATAGATGAGCATGATCAGAAGCATTAGAAACATTACTATTATTTGTAATCTCAGGTTAAAGCTGAATATGTTGTAAAATTATACTAAGGGCCATGTATAAATACTGGGTCTGAAACTGTAGAATATGAATTGATGTAGTGACCAAGTATAAACATGTACTGTATAAAACTCAATAATTGAATACAAGGTCATGCATATCCAAACTAAAATATAAAATGAACATAAATTGAGGACTGTGGGAGCTAACTACAACCGATATACCCCAATCTGAACAAAATTGGGGTCCAACCTATATCTCTAGTTGAAAGGGTTCTAATACCTTGCTAAGGGTACCAACACTGGTTGGCGTGGATCCACTAATAAAATGATGTCCTAAAGGACTAGGGTTACATGCCTCTATTGATGGGGGGACCCCTTATAACCTATGAGGGCAATGTAATTCTTGAACTTAGGGACTTCTACTAATGGTATCACGGCTAATTGATGGGGGAGCCATTATCCCTGCATTCACTCAGTGCTAAGTATTACTCCCAACTAAATAACACTGGAGTATAACTACAACATAAACTGATAACTGATACGTTCAAGTCATGGTATTCTAAAAATAACTCTGTATGCATAATCTAAAATGCTCAAGAACATGCAATTGGTTCATGAATTAAATCCTAGGTATCGGGTGTTCATAACCCACCAGCTCTAATTAATGCACCTGAAATTAATAACATTAAAAGTTGATTAGAATAGAAAATTTTATACTTTAATCCAAAACTCAATGATTTATCAATAAAAAGGGGGAATTCATGATTCTGAGTATGGGAGGATGCTACTCTCATGGAAAAATATGTATTCATGGTTTAATTGCAAAATGAACTGACGAAATTAGTGAAAACTCATGTAACTTGATCATACGCTTGAAATCTTAACTAATACCATGTCAAACATGCTTGAATTATAGAATAACATGAATTATATGATATGGGCCTAATAAATCATGAATAATCACTAAAACATTCTTATGAGTGAAAATTATATCATGAGGGATTGAGTTTAAGCTTAGAATAACAACTAGGTAAAAGCCATATTTAATGAAAATCATAAAATTCATAAACAAAAATCATAATTTGGGCATGGGGATGAAAGGAGATCCTCATTAAATACCCACATACCTGATTACTTTTGATTCTTGAATTGACGTTTTAAGGATTTGGACTTGGAAAAGAAAAACCCTAATTTCTTGCTTTGGAAGAGTAGAAAATCGCATGTCCCTTGAGAAATTTTGGTTCGTGTTGATAATGAGGGATTTTGGGCTGTTTTGGCTATTTTTTCAGCCTTAAAATTACTTAAATGGCATAGCCTTGGGGTTAAAAGAGTGGGAAAAAACCAAAAAAAAACTTAGAAACCATCTGAAAGTCGCTTGGAAGCAGTTCCAATGATTTAGGTCATGACTCGTAAGGTCTGTCCATGAGTCATGACTTGAGTAGTGGTTAGGAACCCTATTTCAGCCTCTACTTCCTAGATTATGACTCCCTTCTAATGACCCCTAATTCCTGATTATGAGTCGTAGTGTGGGCAGCTTTGACAGTGCTTCATTATTTTGGCCATAATGTTTTACCTCGATATCGGATTAATGAAAAATTGGTATTGTTGAAAATATAATTCAATTATATATATGATGGTAGGTATTGATCTTAATAATTCTTAGTAACCCAAAAGTTATGATCATTTGAAGATGACTATAGTTATATTCTTCACAAGAATTTAATCGTTAAGGGATGTTTTGACTTTTCTATAAGCTAGGAGCTATTCGGGTTCTTAATATGTGTCTAAATCACTAATGCAACTAAAAAAACATGAGTTTTAATTTTGCATGAACTTAAAGAATGGTTCAATGATTAGCTTCTATTTTTAGGGTGTTACGACGGTCCCCATAGTTGGGACTACGAGAGGTAGAGATGAGGAGCTACAGGACCCCACCATCCCATATGATTAATCCTTCAAAAAGGACACTCTTGATTCTAGGGAGTTTTTAGTAGTTGATGCAGTGATAAGCATGGAGATAGCAATGGGTGCATCTTCTAGTCACGCCCTGCCACTACCACTACCTCCATCAGTTGAGATACCAGATGCCCCATATGGGGGAGATCATGAGCTAGACATCTTGAACATCCCAATAATGTCCTATTTCCCTTGTTTTGTATTGTAGGTATTCACTAGGTAAAGTGCATTATCTTTTAGTTATGGGTAGGGTATACCACAACCACCGAGGGTTTTTGTTGTAGTGTTTCTGTTCTTATCGGTTGTGCTATTATAGTAAAACTAGCATGTCGAGGACTTATTGTGTTTTTTTGTGTTATTTTTATTTAGCTAAGAGAAAAATAAGTACCTGGGGCAGTTAATGTACTTTGTATTTGAATTTAAGTGTTTGTGAGCAAAGTGGATACCCCTCTGAAAAGTTTATTTTGAATTATGTGATGTACGTATATGTGTGACCACTGTGAATCTTATTATGAAAATAGGATTAGGGACATATTAATCATGGAAAAAAATTTCATGAATCAGATAAGTAGTAGTTTGTGATACAACCCTATGCCATTTGTCTATTTAATCCAGAACATGCCTGGTTAGTCTTATCTAAGTTGTAGGATAGTTGGTTAGGAAGTGATCATAGGTCATTCTTGATTTAGTCCACTCTTAGACTAAATAACCTTCCAAATAAGAATAAAAATTCTCTGATCCCTATTTTAATCCTACATAGACTATTTTTCTTGTTTTCGGCTTTAACCTTCCGAGATTAATTACAATAAAACTATTTTGTTTGTGGTCCCTCCTAAGAGATTGTTCACCTCATCTCAGGCAAATCACCTAAGTTGAGAGTGGATATCATAGGAGTGTGTAATTAGAGTTGAGTATACAGAAGGTTTAAATAGGAAAAAAAAGTAGGGTTGGGTGTGGTAAAAAGAAAGAAATGTTAAAAGAGAAGTAAAATGAAAAAGTAAATTAAGAAGAAAAAAAAGAAAAATAAAGAATAAAAGAACTTGCACCCAACCTGAATAAGAAATAAAAGAAAAAGTGAGAAATAAGTTGGTTGGGAAGTGGACCCCAAATGTAATTGTAGTGTTAAGGAGGGTTAGTCACTAAAAGGTCCTAAATATGCCATACTAGCCCCCAATCCTACAGTAGAAGATGAATAAAGTCCTACAGTGATCCTAATTCGAATGTCTGAAAAAACTAAGGTAAAGAAAATAAGGGTAAGCCTATGGTATTCTATGCATATTGTTGAAACTTCTTTTGAGAGTGTCAGTGTCTTGTTATAGTCCCTGCATTGACATGCATAATTCTATTGAGTGGGTGGAACTTCTTTGTTGTGAGGGTACAGGGGTTGTGTTGTGAGTTTCTTATCTGTTCGGGTAGTATGATTTGTACATATGCTTGATTATGTGTTCCTCATGTAATTCCATATCTTGATTCCCTTATGTCATATCATTGGCCTGCATAGATCCATACATTTGGTTTTGGAAAGTTAAAAATATAAGGGGGTGATGTGTTTTGAATTGAAATTGAGATTGACTGTCTTAGGTACCTTAGGTTTTTCTTGGTTAAGCATCGTGTTGTGTTTTTTTATGTTTTTATTTCTTAAGGACATGCAAACATTCTAAGTTTAAGGTGTTGATGTGCCACGGTTTCATGGAACTTTTGATGCTAAAAACCAAAAAATATGCAAGATCATAGGTTCGTTTTGGTAGATATGATGTGTTTTTGTGTCTATTTTGCAGGAAACTGGGTTTCGGAGCTAAAAAGAAGACAAAGAGTTGAAGGCTGCAAACAACCTTAGTTACGTAGCCACGTAAGTGGCGTAAGTGCTACTTACTCCATTGTAAGTAGGCTTGTAGATTTCAAAGTTTTCCAATTCAAAGAACCTGAAACTGAAGTGTTAATCCTGACAATTATGAGGGGTAACTTACGGCTCGTAGGTATAACCTACGGCACTGTAAGTGCCAACATTAAAAGACGTGACCAAACATATTTATATTCTAGTAAATTTATCATCTTTCTTTTCCTTTATTTTTCTATTTCACCTTGAATATTTTATTTTATTTTTTGCATATTCAAATTCAATAAAATCTGAAATCAATTTTACTTCAAAAAAATTTTAAATTTTTAGAATTCAATTTTCACCCTTTTACTATTTTTGGCTAAAACATGCAACTATTTTTGTTGAAATTATATATACTTTCTTAATTTACTTTAATTTTAGTGTAAGAAAATGTTAATAGGTTCTTTGTATTTTTTAAAAAAAAATTCTCAACTTTTTAAAATTAAAACAATGTTGACTTTTTTATTTTATTTTTTCAAAAAAAAACTTATTTTAGTATTATATTATACAAAAAGGAACAACAAGCGAATGTTTGTTTGTGCTCGACGTTACTTACATTATCAGCTATCAAGATCGTTCTTATTTACTGATTAAACCCTCTTATATAAAATTCTAAGTCCGCCACTAGGATCAACATCATAACATCATTTGTTGCACTTGAATCGAAACTCATATTATCAATATCATCATTAGCTGTCAAACTCAAATTGTAACTAATATTATCAATAGCATCACTAATTGCCAGACTTGAACAGAAACTCATGTTAATAGACCATTTAATAAACTATACCAGTAAACAATATCCATAAGCCACATCAATAAACCATATCAATAAACCACCGGATTTTACTCGAATTAGCACCAACTCCCAAATACTAAATGAATCATTAATTAGGGTACAACATGAGTAAATAAGTCTACAAAATCTAACTTAAGTCTTGGCCTAAGGTAGGTCGGAAGGGCCCACTTCTAATCTCCGAAATCTATTTTTAGATAAATTCTATCTCGATCTATGCTAAGGTATCTAAATTCATTTATTAATGTTAAATAAATTATAATTAGCCCTAAAATACCAATTCTTCCTAAAACATGAGCAATGAAGATAATCTACACCTAAAATGCGAGCAACTGGGTCAATTCCACCTAAATTACCATTCCAAGATAGCCTAAAGAGTCCAAATAAGACTAATTATACAATTGTACTTCCAATACCAAAATTCCATCCCATATCTAGCATAATATAATATTTAAACAATGAATTATCTCAATCTATGAAGAAGGTAAACCTAGCCTACCTGCAGGCCAAAGAAAAGCCCGAAGAACCCGATAAACCACTGATTTTTCCTACCGAGAAGCTTTTGCAAGGTTCTATGCTATCAAAATCACAATCTACTCATCAATACGAGAATAATGATGCCCATATTGCACTATTTTTCTTCATGTCCAAAATTACATAAAAATTTCATGTGAGGCCTATTTATGAAATTGATTTTTTGAAACCAACACAACGTCCCTCTATGCTTAAGGAATATTTACCTTAAAATAGGTGACTTTCGAGCTCTAACGGTGCAACAATCAAGCCACCAAGATATTAGGGATTTCAGAAAAAGATAGGGAGTTAAATTAAGAAATTGATGGAAGCTTATCACAAATTCAAGGAATAAACACGTAAATTAACTTCATCAAAGCTCCAAAATCACCAACAAATGATTTTCCCAAGTTTTTCCACTTTTTAGGGTTCAATATTCTTGATAATGGATGAAAAATAGGGAAAATTAGGCTAAGTGGGGTTTTTATATCATTCCCAGGTGCTCGGGGACCGCTTAAGCAGACATTCATCCGTTTAAGCGGTCACCACTTAAGTGGTCTAGTGTCATTTTAGCGGCACTTAGCATCTTCATGGGTACCTCCTAAGAATCCCTTTTCTCACTTAAGAGGTAGGGGTTTTGCATAACAAAACCTCTACTGGTCTGATCCAGTTTCTTAAGAAATGGGTCATCAGCTTTAGCAGCCCCATCGCTTAAGCGGCTTAAAAGGGTACTTAAGTCGTGCACCAACACCAGTACTATCGAGATTTATTGGGAATCCCGTATGTACAAACGAACTATGATACCCTATCAAATTTGATATTTTGAACTCAATGGCACATTCAAAATTTTCATCTGAGGTCATTTCGACAAAAAGTGGGTCCCACACCTATGTGCTATTTTTCTTAACTTCTGGTAATAGCTCGAAATGAGTCCAGAAGCCTCAAGACCCAAACCAAGGGTCCATACAGACTAAAACCAATGTTCCAGAGCTGTTAGAACTGTTAGAATTGGAATACAAGGTTGTTTGACTAAAGTTTTTGCCCGAAATCAAATTTTAACCAGTGAAGACTTCAGAATGAAAATTAGCTCTAAAAACCAAACGAATTGACCGGTAATCAATCTGTCAATTCCGACAAGTCATAAATGACTTAGGGCAGCTATAGGAAAGCTCTAAATGTAAAAAATAAGTGGAAACACAGAAAATAACCTGGAGGGCCATTACAAATACTCATTTGGAGTCCAACTGGAATTGTAACTATGGCCTAGAGTCCAATAGTATATAACAAGAATGATAGTAATATTATAATCTAGGAAACTATGTTACAATCCACTAAGTCAAAAAGTTACATTATACTAAAGGATCCTTAGCATGAATCTATGGTCAACGTGCTTATAATCTAGGATGATAGGATTCTATGGCCATAAAAAGTATTTTATACTATGGTTCGGGTCCAATTCTTACCCCAAATTCCCTAAATAAGCTAAGTCATGATATACTAGTCATAAACATGTCCTATAATCCTTTCCTAGCATTCAATCTACACATAAACCATATCATAGAGTAAAGTAGACCGAAGCTTACCTTGATGCCGAAACCATAAGTTTTGAATCATCCACAAAGCATTTTTCTGCTCCATAATCTCAAAATATCATTGCATTATCAAAATAATAATCAACACGTCACTAGGAGTAAAATGAGATCCATATTGCTATAAAAATATTTAGGTAAACATTTGGGTCATGAACGGGCTCATGGGGACTGCAAATGAAATCTAAAATTAAATTTGTCATGAGGTCCCTCGAAGAACAAAGAATATGCGCTCAAAAGTTGAGAAGAAATGGAGCATAAATGGGGGCCTAAATCAACCCCTAAAGTCTTAGGATTTTAATAGTTGAATTCTAGAATTTATAATGAAAAGGGATGGAATTTAAGGGAAAATGACCAAAGAATGTCGGACTAACTTACCTTAGCTTCAATGGATGATTCTCTATACTTGCCACGCTTCAAGATCTCAAAAATAAAGGAAAAAAATTAAGAAATAAGGGATAAAATGGGTTAAGAAGGGGATATAATACCAGCGGTTGTTGCTTAAGAGGTCAAATGATTTCTTAAGCGGTCCTCAACGAAAAGTTGGCCTTCGCTTAAGTGGTTGAGTGTCGCTTAAGAAACCTTTGCTTAAGAAATAAGGCCATCACTTAGGTGATTGTGCAAATTAAGAATTAAGGTAAGGAATGAAAAATATGAAAATAAGAGCTCGGGGTACAAGGCTGAACGCTAAAGTGATCCTTTTGTCGCTTAAGAGGTTACACCAAATTTTTCTAAGTACAAATGGACTCCAACGGGGTGCTCAAGATTCATTCGAAACCCTATGCATGAGTGATATCTAACACACCAAATTCTACATGCACAACAATTTGATAGTTGGATTGAGCACGAGAAGCCTATTGAGTTAGAAGCCAGAGGGATACAAGCCTAGTGTTTGTTTTTTACTGTTTAAAACAAAGGCTTTTGTATTTGGTTACTTGTTCGAGATTACTACTACAAACACCCCACTTACTTTCAGTACTTCCCATTGATTCCAATAAACTAGAGAGACCAGTCAACGTATTCCCTATGGGTTCAACCCCATTTACATGACAACAACCGCTTTATCTTCAATTGGAGGTGTAGTTTGGGCGCTGATCAAACTTTTGGCATCGTTGCCGAGGAGTAAGGTGTTGAGTTATTGATTGAAATTGCTGAAGTTTTTGGGCTTTTGTTTTCTAATTTTAGTTGGGTGTATACCAGTGTATGTCTAACATAAGGAGTCAAGGAAATTCCTTACTCCCACTAAATACTAACCCAGAGTAAATTTTAAAGCCGAATCTTTCACGACCCGAACCAGGGCCTGGCCATAATGGGTATCTTAAGTCCCACGTGGACCATAGATTACCTCTTTTACCTAATCGAACCAACACAACACCCTTAATTATCGAATGAATTCCGAACATATAACAAGATAGCACATAAAAAAACTAATTATAAGTCATAATATGTCTATACAAACCACAATTAATTGAACAATCATCTGTCACCAAACAATCAACCAAACCACCCAAGTCCACGGTAGTTCGACGAAGCCTCTACATAATCGAAAGTCAATAAAATTTCAGGACATGCCCCCGACAATAGCCAAAACCAATGTCTGAAAGATAGTTAAAACATAAAAAGGAAACCATAATGTGAACTGGGGTCTTTCGAAGGATGCTAGCACACCACCTCAATCTGACTCGCTAGCTAATCCCAAATCCAAGTCACTGAGCAGGAGAGGTGGATGTATGGATAGTTCGTACATCGCATGGGGATACAGCATCTGAATATGGTTAGTACTTGAAGCGCTAGCATGTAACTCAGGGATAGAGGAACAAAATAATACCATCATAACAGTTCAAAACTAATACAACATTCAATGCATAATATCTAATGAAATACATATATATATATATATATACAATACCACATGTTGGGGTAGGGAACAAGGCATATCATGAACTTCAAAAAGTTTAACCTAGGTTGTGTAGCTTAACCGTCATAAAACAAGGTACCCACGGGATATATGGGCCCAGCTCTCCCCTAGCTGGAAGAGCCCTGGTGCATGTAGCCACACGAACTAGAGAATATCCATATCCGTATATGATTTTATGGGGGACTCAAACCTTTTGTCATAGTCAAAGTGATTTAAGAACCAATGTATACAATATGGGGGACTCAAATCTCACAGTTATTTAGACACCTGCACCGGCTAGCGCGGTTTGCAGTGTTTGTCCATCAGGACAACCACTTTTATGGACCGACTAAACATCCCACTTTAAAGCCTAATTTAAAACATTCATTGCACAAATATAATCATCAGTTTAGTTACCTACCAAAGTCATCCCATTGGCATCGTCATACCAACCCCACTTGCAAGAGTACAATATGCCTAAACAATTATTACATCAAGTTGGGACTCGAACCCAGTGTTCAAAAGGAACATCAATTAATTTATGAAATTTAGGACTCAAACCCATTAGCCAACCAAAACCCCAAGGTTTTAATTCAATTCAATTTATGTCCACCAAGGCCCTCTTTAAATTCATTCATCAATCATTAATATTTTTATGCCAAGCATTAATTCAAAACAAAATTCAAACTTGTGACAATTTCATTCTCATTGAAAATTTCACAAACAGGTTTAAGGCATGCCATTATCAATGCCAAAATCATCAAATTTAGGGTTCAACCATGACCCCTCAATTAAATCATCACTCCCATGCACCCACATGTGCAAAACCATAATTAAAAACATGCATAGTCACAATTTAAAACATAGAAAATAATATTCAATGATATGCGTTCAGACCCCTCAACCTTGGTTTCAAAACCACCATTAATGATTCATGAACAATGCTTTAAATATATGTTTTAGTAAACTAACAATGAGGGATGAGTCACATGCCTGAATTACGAAGATTCAAGGAGAGAAATTGACTCTTGAACCTAAGATGACCACTTTTGAGAAACCCTAGCCAATTTTCCTTGAGAGGATTTTAAGAGAGTAAAGAGGATGTTTAATATTGTAAAGTGTGGAATAAATGACCAAAAGTGTTATATGGACGTGGGGCCTTAAGGGTTTTTGAGTGGGAAATTTCCAAAGTGCCCTCAGCTTAAAGCTGTAAAAAGTCATTCTTGGTTAGGAGTCAACCCAGTGACTTGTCACCACATTATACGACCCATAGTCATGAATTGTGTAAACCCAAAGGGATTAGATACTGGATAACATACAACTCAACCATACCACTAGTAACATGGTTTTATAACTCATAGTGATTCACTTGTGCTCAGAGTAAAACCTAGCCAATTACACACTGGTTTGTTTATGACTGGGGTCCCTAGAGCCATAACCACACCATACGGCTCGTATGATGAATCGTCAATAGGGCAGAGAGCTCAAGGTTCAAGGAATTTTCAAGGGCCAAAGCTTGGGGCGTTTCAGTCTCCCACATTAGGATCATTCATCCTCAAATGATGGGTCAAAGAAACACAAGTATGATTGGACTCCATATACCTCTACCCTTACCTTTAACTAAGTTGAAAAAAAATATGCCAAGGAAATCATCCTTTCCTTTAACAAAGACAGAAAATATAATGTTAAATATAACACATACCTTACGCACAATTATCCAAAATAGGGAATAAAAATGGATACTTGGACTTTATGTACTCCTCAGCTTCCCAAGTAGCTTCCTCAGACTTTTTGTTTTGCCTTAGAACCTTTACCAAAGCCACGTTATTCGTCCGCAACCGATGAACTTGCCAATCCAAGATCCTCACCGGGACCTCCTCATAGGACAAATAATTCGAAATACCAATGTTCTCTAAGGGAACAACCAATGAAGGATCACCCATGTATTTTCATAACAAGGGAATGTGGAACACTAGGTGAATGGAACTCATGCTAGAGGGAAAACCCAGCTTATATGCAATATTACCAACCCTTCTCAAAACTGGGTATAGGCTAATATATCAGGGACTGAGCTTCCCTTTCTTCCCAAACCGCATAACTCCCTTCATGGAAGACACTTTCAAGAACACCCAATCTCCAACCTCAAATTCCAAGTACTTTTACCTTATGTTTGCATAGGACTTTTGGTGACTTTAGGTGGCCTTAGCCTATCGTGGATCACCTTCACCATTTTCATCGCTTGGTGAACCAAATTCAGGCCAAACATCTCTATCTCACCAATCTCAAACCACCCAATTGGAGATCTACACCTCCTACCATACAATACCTCAAATGGAGCCATACCAATGATAGAATGGTAACTATTATTATAGAAAAATTTAATAAGAGGAAAGTGGTCATACCAACTACCACCAAAGTCGATTACACAAGCTCGCAGCATATATTCAAAGTTCTGAATTGTTCTTTCTTCTTACCCATCCGCCTATGGGTGAAAGCCAGTGTTAAGGCTTACTTTTGTCCACAAACCACCTTGAAAAGAGTGCCAGAAATTTTATGAGAACTGAGTACCACAATGCAAAATGATTAAGACAAGCATACCATGCAACTCTACAACCTCCTAAAGGAATAACTTTTCATAGTCCTCGGCAGAATAATTAGTCCTCACTAGCAAGAAGTGGGAAAACTTAGTCATCCTATACACGATAACCTAAATAGAGTCACACTAATTCCATAAATATGGAAGGCTAGTAACAAAATCTATATTAATTATCTCATATTTCCACATCGGTTATTTAATCTCTTAGATTAGCCCATCGGGTCTCATGTGCTCCATCTTTACTTGCTACACACCATACACTTAGCCATAAAATTAGCTACATCCTGCTTCATATTATTTCACTAATACATATCCTTGCAATCATGATACATCATTGTTAAACCGAGATGAACCATATAATATGGTTTATGGGCCTCAGCTAAGATCCTGCCTCGTAACCCATCAATGTCAAGAACACACAGCCTTCCTTGGTACCTTAAGATACCATCACCACCAATCTCTAAGGACATTACTTTATGCTTACCCACATCATCCTTGATCCTCATCAAGTAAGAGTCTAATGCCTACTTTTTCTTTATTTTATCCCCAAAAGATAATTACGCTACCTATTGTAAAAACACACCACCATTCTTAGAGTCCAATGGATGAACTCCAAGGTTAGCCAAATGATGAATATACCTCACCAATTCTCGCTTATCCTTATCAACATGAGCTAGAACCACCATGGATAACCTGCTAAGAACATCAGCAACCATGTTAGCTTTACCTGGTCAGTAATAAAGACTAATATCATAGTCCTTCAGTAACTCCAGACACTTTTTTTGTCTGAGATTAAGCTTTTTTTAGTGAATACATACTGTAGGCTCTTATGATCAGAAAATATTTCAACATGGACTCCATAAAGATAGTGATGCAATATTTTTAATAAGAATACCATGCCTAACAACTCCAAGTCATGAGTCAGATAGTTCTTCTTATGAACCTGTAACTATCAAGAGGCATAAGCAATAACCTTGCCATACTTCATCAACACACAACCCAAACAACCCAAGATGCATCACACTAGACGACAAAACACTTAGTGTCTTTAGTCAAAGTCAAGACCAGAGCTGAAGTCAACTTATCTTTCAGCTTCTCAAAACTACCCTCGCAAGCATCAGACCACAAGAATTTCACCTTCTTTTGAGTTAACTTAGTCAATAGGGCAGCTATAGTTAAAAAAAACTCCCCACAATTCTTCTGTAGTAATCGGATAAACCCAAGAATCTCTAAATAATGATTGGCATCGTGGTCCTAGGCCACTTCTTAACTACTGCAACATTCTGCATATCCATCATGATCCCTTCACTAGAAACAACATAACCCAAATAAGTTATTTTATTCAACCAGAACTCATATTTAGAGAACTTAGCATATAATTTTTCATCTTTTAAGGTCTGTAATACAAGTAGAAAGTGATCGGCCTAATCTGCCTCACTCTTGGAGTACACCAGAATATCATCGATGAAGTCAATCACGAATGAATCTATAAACTGACAGAAGACCCTATTCATCAAGTCCATAAATGTCGCTGGGGCATTAGTCAAGCCAAACAATATTACTAAGAAATCTAAATGCCCATACCGAGTGTGGAAAGCTATCTTAGGGATATCCATCTACGTAATCTTTAACTGATGATACCTAGACCGAAGATCAATCTTGGAAAATAATTTGTCACCCTGAAGTTGACCAAAGAGATCATTAATTATCTGAAGTGGGTACTTATTCTTTACCGTCACCTTGTTCACTTACCGATAATCAATACATATCTGAAAGGAACCATTCTTCTTACACACGAACAAGACAGGTGCACCCTACAGAGACACACTAGGATGAATGAAACCCTTTTCTAAGAGATCCCTCAACTTTTCCTTGAGTTCCTTCAACTCAGATGGAGCCATTCTATATTGGGGGAATAGAGATAGGATGAGTGTTTGGAATAAGGTCAATATCAAAATCAATATCCCTATCGGGAGGGACACCAAGAAAATCATCACAAAAAACTTTCAAAAATTCACTAACCACAGGAACGAATATCAATGAAGGACCCTCTGAGTTATAATCTTTAACTCGAACCAAATAATAGAGACACTTCTTAGAAATTAATTTCTGGGATCTAAGATACTATATAGACCTCCCCTTAGGAACTAGGGAACTTCCTTTCTATTCAATAATTGGTTCATTAGGGAATTTAAACATGGCCTTACGATCCCACAGTATAGAGAAGCATAGCACGAGTCCAACCAATCCATCCCTAATATGACATTAAAATTAACCATGCCTAACTCAAACACATCTACCAAAGTCTCCTGACCACCCACAGATGCCACACAACCTCTATAGACTCTTCTAAAAACCACAGAGTCACCTACCAAGGTAGACATAAAAAAGGATCAAAAATACACTCAAGACCAAAACCAAAATGTACAACCATAAATAGGGTCACATAAGAGAGAGTGAACCCTGGATCAAGTAAATAGTAAACATCACAAGAAAAGAGTTTCAATATACTAGTAATGATATCGGGAGAAGCCTCAGAGTCCTAATAAGAAGCAAGAGCATATAATCAATTCCAACCAGTACCGATACCAGAAGCAGAAGAAGCACCCTTTGGTGTAGGATTTGATGAAAAGGAAACAGGAACCTTATTAGCCCCAAAAGCAACCCTAGAAGGACCATCATATTGTATATAGCAAATATGACCGTAATTAAAACATCAATTTTTTCCCTTCTTAATTAGTCAAGGTGGTGCGGACCACAGAATCTGCAAAGAGGATATGATAAGGCAAACTGAGCCCCACCAGCCTGAGATTGGGCACCCTATGTCCTGTACCCTCCATCATGCTGAGAAAAATAATCACCCGACAGCTTTAGGTAAGGAGTACTAGTCCTAGAGAAAGAACCAAAACTCCCCTACTTCTTCTTAGGACACTTTTCTTATCTCTACCACTTTGCTACTGGCCTCCACCCTAATTAGAAAATCTAAATTTCTTACTTTGCCTCTCACCAATATCAGCCTGCTTCTTCTTTTGTTCCTCAACCTACTACATATACTCCACAAGTTGAGAAATATTCATGTTCTTGTTCAACAAGGAAGACTTACTCTCTAGAATCAACTCACAGGACAACCCAGAAGCAAACTTACACATTCTAGCTCTCATGCTAAATATCAACTCAGGAGCATACCTGGATAACTAATGGAATTTTAAGGCATACTCCTTGACTGACATCCTACCTTATCTCAGGTTCATAAGTTCTTCTCCTTTCACCTCCCTCGGCTCCTGAGGAAAGAAGAGGTCCAAAAAGGCACTAGAAAAGTCATCCCACATACAGAGTCAGCCTCACCTCCCCTAGACTATTCCCATTTTCCATACTATTGGTATGATATATCCTTAATTAATGGAAAGCAAACTTCACACCTTCAACCTCTTAAGCATGCATAACCCAGAAGATCTTCTCTATCTCATTAATAAAACCTTAAATATCCTCCCCAACCTTAACAGCAGTGAACACATAATAGTTTAAAATTATAAACTGGCCAACCCTTGTGGCCTCAGAGGATAAAGTAACATAAGCTAGATCTTAGACTGAGAAACTACTAACTGAGCCAACATATGAATAGACTGACGAACCTCAATGTTCATCACATCATCCTAAAGATTTCTAGGAGGGATAGAGGGAACAAATGGAACTCCAGGAGGGTAATCAGGAACTATACCCCTAGATTAGGTTTGAACCTGATATGCTATAGAGATATAGCACTTTTGACACTTAAAATGAGGAAAATATGCAAGTTACAGAGGTTATTTTGTTAGATATAATCAATTTTGGGTATGGTTTGCAAGAAACCATGTTTTGGATACTAAGTTCATGAAAAGGGTGTTTTTTGCTACTTTTTGGAGCAATTATGGATATTTGGGATGTTTTCATCTTGTTTGGGATCAAATCATGTTTGAGAATCAAAGAAGAGCAGAAAATATGACTCCTAAAACTTACCAAGTCAACATATGGTTCGTAAGTAGGACCTACGGACCATAGCCTTGTACCTGTGCCTAGTGTTGGACCATAGTATAGACCATATGTAGGCTAACTGCTCCCGATCAGGGAGCAAATAAAGACCATATGTGGCTATGGACCCAATTTTGTCCTATTTTGTTTGGGCTATGGTTTTAGTGTTTCCTCTTGTACTATAAATACCCTTTTGTGTGCTTTTTAGTGGGGATAACACACTTTTGATACTCATAAATATATTTTGACTCCAAGATCTGATTTTTATCTCTAGTATTGACTTTGGTTCATTAATCAGTTACGGTTGTGGGTTTTTATACTTTTAATCATTATGATTTCATCTATGCTTTTGATTATGAATGTTATTGATTTATTCACATGTGTTAGAGGCTAAGATCCATAGCTAGGGTTGTGAAAATCCTGGCAGATTGATGAAGTAGGGGAAGTGCTATTATTTTTCTGAACTGATACCCATGCATGTATTGCTTTATCTTTAATATAATAGTTTTCTTAACGGATGGCCAATGTTAGGATCCCACCTAGATTATTGCTACTTACTCCAAAAGAGGAGTAGTGACTATGAAAAGATAAATACAATGGTAATTTGGAGTTTAACTATCGATCCACGCTTCTAGGGTTTATCTTAGTAAGATGGTTAGATTTTATCTAATAACTAGAGACTTAAAAGGTAATAGTTAACTGGGATCAAGATAACGGTTAGTAAAGCAAGATCCTGAGACTAAAAAGGTAAAGGGTGAAATCCTTCTACTCATCTAAAAAACTGTAGAAGGTACATAACTTATTGATTCTGCATGCAAGGTATCGGGTTGGTTCAATAAACCACAATAAATGTATGGAGTTGAGAAGCCAAGGGGAATAGTATTCACCACTACTGATCACAATCAAAGTTAATATTTTCTCCTTGTTTGATATTGCCATACATATCCACCCATTTGCTTTTCCAATTTTTACTCGTTGATTATAGCATTTGAGATCTACAAGTCCATGTATTTCCTTAGTATTTGACCCCAATCTTTATTGGGTTAATATATTTGACAGCGACGAAGATGTAGCTTGGGTATTATCAAATTTTGGCACCATTGCTGAGAAATACGATGTTGATTTGTGAGTTGAAGTCATTGCAGTCTTTGGGTTTTTATTTTTGTTCTTAGTTGGGCATATGTCGATGTATTCCTAGCATATGGAGTAGAGGTAATCCCTTACTCCCACTAAATCCAAATCTAGAGAAGATCCTACAGACACCTAGTAGGATGTCAGATCCAAAGAGATGATGGTCCTCCCCCTCTTCCCAAAAAAGTTTAGGATATTATGGACCAGCAGACAGAGGTTCTATTATCTCAAGATGAAAAAAAAAGGTAGATGAAGATGCTCAATTTATAGGTCGGGAGGTAGAGTTTGTTATGTAAAGACAGGGAGCAGAGCATCGAGTAGGACTCCATACAAACCAGAATAGTATTTGAGGTGGCTGGGCCCATATGACCCAGCATACCAGTACTTTCAACCATATGAGGATGATGAAGAGGATATGGAGTATGATCTGATAGAGATTGGTGCCATTATTTCTCAAGTTTTTCCTCAAGAGTTAAGTTCAACATAACTAGTGCTATGATCCAGCTCTTATACATAAAGGGTGTGTTTGCGGGGTTGCCTATGGATGATGAAAATATGCATCTAACCAATTTTAATGTAATTTGTACTTCATATACATATCTAGGGGTAAATCATGAGGTACTCAAATTGAGATTATTCCCCTTCTCACTTATAGGAGAAGTATTTTATGGTTAGGATAACTTTCAAGAGGATTTATCACTATATGGAATGATCTGAGCAGATAATTCTTGAACAGATTTTTTCCTCATCCAGGATGTTGCAGTTGAAGGATAAGATTTATAATTTAAAGCAACTGTATTCTGAGTCCATGTATGAGTCTTTGTTTAGGTTTAAGAATAAGTTGAGTATGGTTCTTAACCATCAAAGTTTAGGGACGAACTTATTGGAGTTATTCTATACAGCCCCTACCATCAGTTCGAGAAACTATGGTAGACACTATCTCTGGAGGAGCTTTTATGAGATTACGCTGGGAGGTAGCTTTTGATATTTTGGATCAGATCTCTCTAACTAACCAAAAGTGGAAGACTTGGAAGGCAGAAAAAGGTTCTGGTACTTACGTTATTGGTACTCGTAGTGACCAGAGAGTAGCTGATGATTCTATAGCACAAGATATTGCGTTGCTGAGGACTGATCTTTGGTTTCTGGGTGCAACAAAAAATTTTAAGAAAGTTCGTACAGTAGGAGCATAGGGTGAAGTATCCAAAGATTATGAATTTGTATTAAGAGAGGAGACTAGGTATTTGGATCATCAGTTAGAGGGTTTCAAGTGTAAGGGAAAGGGAACCAAGGTTGGAACTACTATGAAATATATAGAGACCATAGTAGGTATAAAGATGGTGACTAGAAATAGAGAGACGATGATAAGGAAAATGGAGATAGGTATATTTCGCTTGGCAGATGAGCTATGAAAGTAAGAATGGAAGAAATATTGACCAAATTGGTGAAGGGTCAAGCAAATTAGGAGAACAACCTTAAGGAGATTAAGGCTGATATTTTAGGGTTGACCCAGAAGGTGGAATCTCATGCCACTTCTATCAAGTAGTTGGAGCACTAGTTCAAGAAAATATTTGTTATGATTAAATAGAAATAGCCTGTTACTCTTTTGAGTGAAAAAGTTCAGAGTCCACCAGCTATAAGTCATTATCTATTAAACACCTTGGCTTTGGTCCCTTAGAAAAATTTCATAAGTTAAAATTTCTGGACAATATATGACTAGAAGGTACTAGTCGTATGTCTGGGTATGGGTTAGGGCCCCTCTCTAGTATGTTAGTCAGTATATTTATGTTAGTGTCTATCCAAGATATGACCAATCCTCATACTAGTCATATGGTAGGATAAGATGTGCATGATACCAAGTCGTATGATGCCCAAAGTTTGGTCTAAGTGATTCTAACCAAGGTACAATTCCTATGGTACTTCTCGTATAATGAGATACGACCTAGGCTCTTGTGGTCATATGTTGGTTAGTATGGGTCCCTATATGAGGTATAGGGTATGATTTAAGGGTACCACTTATACCCTAGGGTACGGTTTAAGTGTGGAAGTTGTACCCTCCTGCGAGAAAATTTTAACTTTTAAGCTGAAGACATTCTAGACATTTCTCATGTCAAAACCCTAAAATTATCATGTTATGTAACATGTTTTGGCCTCTCATAACACTCATTGGTAGATCAAAACTCACCAAAAACACTCTCTAACTCACTCTTGAATATTGGAGGCTAGGGTTCCACAGGTGATCATCTAGAGGCTAGAAGGGGGCAAGTTTTTTTCGTGAACCATCTTGTATATGGCATGTGAATCTTTCCCTAATTGTTAGTTCAAAATATCATGTGTTTTAAGCATTGATTTTTATTTGTAAATTTTTTTAAACCAAATGTTGAAGGTTTTGATGCATAGTGATGAGTATTGCTTACTCTTGTTTAAACTTGTGTTTGTACATGTTTTTATGATGGTTTTAACCTGTGGGTGCTTGTTGATTGTGGTTTAACAAATGGGTCATGATTAACCCTAAGCTTGATGACTTCTACTTTGATTTTGGTCTTGGTAGAGGTATGCCCTTAAGGTGTTTGTGAAAATGTCCAAGAGAAATAACGTCATATGTTAATGGTATTTTGAACTAGAGAAATGGCCTAATAAGTATGAATGGTTGGTAAATGATATTTTAAAGGTCTTTTTTACCATGTAATGAGTTAATTGGTGACTTTGATGGGTTGCTTGGTTAAAGGGGTTAGAGTCCCTAAACATGAAATTGAATTTTGTTTTGAACTAGAGTTTGGTATATGAATGCTAATGAAGAATGAATGGTTTTGTAAAGGTCTTGATGACAACAAAATTTACTTAAGTGGTGATTTAAACTAAGCCATTGGCTTATTAAAGTGATTGGTTGATAAAAATGTTTCTTAAAGACCTTAGGGTTATGTATGGTGTTAAATTGTAACCTTGGTGGTTTGAATTGGCTAAATAGGTTTGAGTCCTTGAATGTTAAGTTAAATGTATTTCATTGTATGGACAAACGGTTAGAGTCCCAATGTTGACCAATAATAGTCGCAACAGCTTATGGTTAGAGTCCACTTACCTAATAAAAATGGCTTGTGGTTAGCTTCCACATGCTTAATAAGATGGTTTGGGGTTAGATTCCACTTGCCTAATATGATCGAGAAGTTAATCCTTCTAAACTATAAGGGTGAAAGGTTAGAGTCCTCCACTCTATGTCATATGATTAAGTTCTTCAAAATGCATGTTAAGCCTTATTCCCTTTTTTGGAACTTTATGTATCTATATATATCTACATATATGCCTATGTATATAAATTTGGTTACTTATGATAGTTTGACTTGGTTTTGAATAATGGAAATATTTTATCCTTACCCTTGAGTTACATGCTAGCACTCCAACCTCTAACTATCTCCGAACGTTGTGTCCCCATGTGACAAAGGGGCCGAAGCTTCTTCTTCTCTTCCTGTGCAGTGACCAGGTGTTCGAGTGGTTCATTTGTTGACTTTGATGTGGTGATATTCCATACTTCGAAAGGCATATATTTCATGGCATTTTTATCTTATGTCATAGACTTCTTTTATACTTAGTTTTTGGCTATTGTCGGGGGAATGTCCTGACATATTTAGTCATCAGATTTGTAGAGGCTTTGTGGATGACTATGGACTTGGTTTTATTGGACTAGTATGTAGACTTTAATGGAATGATTAGACATTCTTAAGTTATGTTTATTAGTCTTCTTTTTGTTATTTTGTTATATATTTGGAGTTCATCCAACACTTATGGATTGATATGATGGTTGGGTTGGGTTAATGAGGTGATCTCTATTCTTTGTTGGGCTTGAAATGTCCATTATTGTAGGGCCCGGGTTTGGGTCATGTCAAATTGGTATGTGAGCCTAGGTTTATAGTCAGTGTAGTGCCCACAAAGTCGTGTCAAGTAAAGTCTCTTTTGTGGGTGTGTAGCATGCCACACTTATAAGAAAAAGGCTATGAGCCTTTAGGAATATTTCACCTTCTTGTTATCATATTTTGAGCTATAGCATTTGAGGTCTTTGATTCTTCTAATTTTTATTTGATCGTCTTTTAGATCATGCCTCCAAGAAAATCTGATGTTCCTGTAAACCCTTCCATCCAGAATGGGGACAATGTTGATGGGAAATTCTCTATTTATGGAGTCCAGACCCAGTCTAGGAGTCCAACTCCTGATTTTCCTGGAGTTTCACTAGTTTCTTCTAGCCCTCCTCCTCTATCTCCTCAGGATAACGTGACGAATACTAAGTTTTGTTAGTCAATTCATATGTTATCTCAGTTGGTAGCTTTTCATTCTAAATATGGTGTTTCTTTTACTCCATCTTTTTAGGCCACAGGGGTTGTCCAGTTTATGATTTTGCATCCTTCTATGTTTATAAGTACTAAGGTTGAGGAGGATCCTCAAAGTTTCATTGATAAAATGGTAAAGATCTTTTGGATTATGCATGCTTCAGAAGTCGAGGGTGTTGAGTTTACTTTCTATCAATTCAAAGATGTGGTGTACCAATGGTATGAAGTGTGGGAACCATTGAGAGGTGAGAATGCTAGTTCTGTCGTGTGGGAGGATTTCTCTAGTACTTTGCTAGATCGTTTCTTTCCGCAGGAGTTGAGGGAAGTGAAAGCAGAAGTGTTTGTGAATTTAAGGCAAGGTAGGATGTTTGTCAAAGAGTATGCCTAGAAGTTCAATCAATTATCTAGGTATACTTCTGAGATAGATTCTAACGTGAGGGCTAGAATGCATAAGTTTGCTTTAGGATTATCTCGTGAGTTGGTCCCTGGGAGCAAGGCAGCTTTCTTGATCAAAGACTTGGACATCTCTAGATTGGTTATGTATATTCAACAATTGATCAAAGGCAGCTTTCTTGATCAAAGACAAGTTGAGTTTAGTAAACGGTAAGGGAAAAAATTTAGGCCTTTTGAGTAGAGTGGTAGATATGGTGGTAAGTGTCCAAGAAAGAAGTGGTGGAGTTTTGGTTCTTTATCCTCGGCTAGTTTTTCTTACCCAAAGCCATCTGGTGATCATCGATCTTAGTTTGAGGGTGGGTTCCAGGCATAGAGTGCTCAATATCAGGCTAGTGGGGCTCAGTCATCTCTATCTTGCCCTCTTTATAGATTTTATGGAAAGCATCATCGTGGCTAGTGTTAAAAAAGAAGGAACAAATGTTTTAGATGTGGTCAGATTGAGTACATACAGTGAGATTGCCCCTCTCTAGTGGATTCTTGGGCCAACAGGTCCCCTATTGCTACTTTATCTACTCCTGCATTGAAGGGTGATGCTTCTGCTTCTGCTTCTACTTCTAAAACTGGTACCGGCACTGGACGAATTCTCTTGTATACACTTGCTACTTGCCAGGAGTCTGAGGCGTCTCTGGATATTAGTATGGGTATGTTGAAACTTTTCTCTTATGATGTGTATTGCTTACTTGATCTAGGGTCCACTCTCTCTTATGTGACCCCATTTATGGTTTTGTATTTTGGTTTTGGTCTTGAGTGTCTGTCAATTCCTTTTTCTATTTCTACCCCACTAGGAGGATTTATGGTTGTTCAAAGAGTCTATACGGGGAGTGTGGTATCTATTAGTAGTAAAGAAACTTTTGTAGACTTAAAAGAGTTGGACATGGTTGATTCTGATGTTATTTTGGAAATAGATTGGTTGCACTCGTGCTATGCTTCCTTAGATTTCCGGACCCATAAGATCATGTTTAATTTCCCTGATGAGACAGTCATTGTATGGGAAGAGGGTTCTTTAGTTCCTAAAGGGAGTTTCATCTCATATCTTAGAGATTAAAAGTTGATTTCTAAAGGGTGTTTGTATCATTTGGTCCAAGTTAAAGGTTCTAACTTGGAAGGTCCTTCTCTAGAATTTGTTCCCATGGTTAAATATTTTCCTGAAGTCTTTCTTGATGATCTGTCTGGTATTTCTCCCAATAGGTAAATCAACTTTGGGATTGATCTTATTCTGAACACTTATACAATTTTATCCCTCCTTATAGAATGACTTCGGCGGAGTTGAAGAAGCTTAAGGAGCAATTAAAGGATCTCTTAGATAAAGGTGTTATCCATCTTAGTGTGTCTTCTTGGGGTGCTCCTATGTTTTTTGTGCATAAAAATATGGTTCCCTTCGAATGTGCATTGGTTATCGTCAGTTGAAAAAGGTGACCATAAAGAACAAATATCCTCTTCCTAGAATCAATGATTTGTTTGATCAACTTCAAGGTGAGAAGTGTTTCTCTAAGATCAATCTTAGGTCCGGTTATCATTAGCTTAAGATTAGGGAGGTGGATATCCCTAAGACTGCCTTCAGGACCTGGTACGGTCATTATGAATTCCTAGTTATGTCTCTGGGGTTGACCAATGCCCCTGCGACATTCTTGAACTTGATGAATAGGGTCTTCCATCTGTTTTTAGATTTGTTTGTCATTGTCTTCATTAATGACATCTTTGTCTATTCTAAGAGTGAGGTGGAATATGTCGATCACCTCTGTGCTGGGTTACATTCCTTGAAGTATCATTGTTTGTATGCCAAGTTCTCTAAGTGTGATTTTTGGTTGAAGGTTATGAGTTTTTTGGTCATGTTATCACTAGTTAAAGGATCATGGTGGATCCACAAAAGTTACGGCAGTTAAGAAGTGGCCTAGACCTGCGACCCCAATCGATATTCGGAGCTTCTTGGGTCTATCCAGTTACTATAGGAGATTTGCGGAATATTTTTCGATGATAGTTGTCCATTGACTAAGTTGACCAAGAAAAAGGTCAAGTTCTTATGATCAGATACGTGTGAGGGTAGTTTTGAGAAGGTAAAGAATAAATTGACTTCAGCTTCAGTTTTGACCTTACCCGAGTGTAATGATGGTTTTGTAGTGTATTGTGATGCTTCACAAATTAAGCTTGGTTATGTATTGATGCAGCATAGTAGGGTGGTGGCCAATGCTTCTAAGCAATTAAAAGTTCATAAGAAGAACTACCCTACTCATGACTTAGAGTTATTAGCCATGGTATTTGCATTAAAGATTTGTCGTCACTATCTTTATGGGGTTTATGTTGACACCTCTTTTGATCTTGAGAGCCTACAGTATGTTTTTACTCAAAAAGAGTTGAATCTCAGACAAAGGAAATGGCTTGAATTACTGAAGGACTATGATATGAGCCTCCATTACCATCCAGGTAAAGCTAATTTAGTTGTTGATGCTCTCTTAGCAGGTTATCCATAGAGATTTTAGCTTATATGGATGAGGATAAGCGAGAGTTGGTAAAGGACATTCACTGTTTGGCTACTCTTAGAGTTCATCTCATGGACTCTGAGGATGGTGGTGTGTTTGTACATCAGGTGTCACAGTCATCTCTTGTTGTGGAGATAAAGGAAAAGCAAATGTTGGATCCCAATTTGATGAAGATTAAAGGTAGTGTAGTTCAACAAAAGGCTGTCAATTTTGCGATTAATGGTGATGGTATCTTGAGGTACCAAAGGTGGCTATGTGTTCCCAATGTCGATGGATTGAGGGAAAGGATTTTGGTCGAAGCTTATGGGTACCATTATGCTATTCATCCTAGTTTTATAAAGATGTATCATGATCTTAAGGATTTCTATTGGTGGAATAATATGAAACAAGATGTGGCTAGCTTTGTGGCTAAGTGTATGGTGTGTCAACAAGTGGAAGTTGAGAACTTGAGACCCGAGGGATTGTACCAAGAGATTAAGTTTCCCAAATGGAAGTAGGAGACAATTAATATGGATTTCATCACTTGTCTTCCCCGGTCTCAGAATTAATGTGATTCTATTTGGGTCATTATGGATAGAATGACCAAACCACTCACTTCTTGCCAGTGAGGACTGGTTTTTTGGCAGACGATTATGCTAAGTTGTATGTTATAGAGTTTATGAAGTTTTATGGTGCTCCGGTTTCTATCATTTCAGATTGCGGTACCCCATTCTTATCTTATTTTTGGTAGTCATTTCAAAAAGATTTGGGAACTAAGGTGTGCCTTAGTACTGTTTTCCACCCACAGTCGGATGGATAAATGGAGAGGACTATTCATACATTAAAAGATAAGTTTCGTGCATGTGTGATTGATTATGGTGGTAGTTGTTATAACCATTTGCCTTTGATTGAATTTACCTATAATAATAGTTATCATTTCAGCATTGGCATGGCTTCTTTTGAGACATTTTATGGTAGGAGATGTTTTTCTCCTATTGGGTGGTATAAAGTTTGTGAGGGTAAGTTGTTTGGCCCTGATTTGGTGCACCAAGCCTTGGAAAAGGTAAAGGTAATTTGTGATAGGTTGAAAGACGCCCAAAGTTGCCAAAAGTCATATGCATATATGAGGCATAGTGATTTGGAGTTTAATATTGGTGATTGGGTATTCTTTCAGGTATCTCCCATGAAGAGAGTGATACGGTTTGGTAAGATGGGAAAGCTTACCCCGGTATGTTGGTCTATATTTGATTTTGAAGAGGGTTGGTAACGTTTCTAATGAGTTGAAGTTTCCCTCTAGTTTAAGATCCATCCATCTGGTATTTTATGTGTTCATGTTGTGGAAATGTATAGGTGATCCTTCGTTGGTTGTTCCCTCGAAGGATGTTGGTATTTCAGACTCTTTGTCCTGTGAGGAGGTCCCGGTGATGATCTTGGATCGACAAGTTCACCATTTGTGAATGAAAGAGATGTCTTTGGTGAAGGTTCTATGGAGGAACCAAAAGTCCAAGGAAGTTACTTGGGAGGCGAAAGAGGACATAAAGTCTAAGTATCCATATTTGTTCCTCGTTCTGGAAACTCATGCTTGAAGTATGTGTTGATTTTCTTATCTTTGTTGTATGTTTTTGTTTTTTAACTTGATTAAAGATTGGTTTGGTGTGTAATGATGAGTTAACTCATGCTTGTTCTTTCCATACCCATCATTCAAGGATGAATGATCCAAGTGGGGTAGAATTGAAATACCTTGGCTTTGGTCCCTTAGAAAAATTGCCTAAGTTGGAGTTTCTAGACAACATATTACTAAAAGGTACTAGTCGTATGTTTGGGTACGGGTTAGGGACCCTCTCTTATATGTTATTCAGTATGTTTGGGTTGGTTTCTTTCCAAGATATGATTAAGCATCATACTATTCGTATGGTAGTTTACGAGGTGTAAGATGCCAAAAGTTGGTCTAATTGATTCTGACAAAGGTATGATTCCCATGGTACTTCTCGTCTGATGAGATATGACCTAGGCTCTTGTGGTCGTATGCTGGTCAGTATGGGGCCCTAGGTGAGTCCTAGGTTACGAGTTAAGGGTACCACTCATTCCCTAGGGTACAGTTTAGGTGTGGAAGTCATACCCTCCTATGAGCAAATTACAACTTTTAAGCTAAGGGCATTCCATACATTTCCCAACCAAAAACCCTTAAGTCCCTATGTTATATATCATGTATTATCCTATCATAAAACTCATTGGAAGATCAAAACTCGCCAAAAATACTTTCTAACTTACTCTTGAAGATTGGAGCCTAGTGTTCCATAAGTGATCATCTAGAGGTTAGAAGGGGGCAAGTTTTTTCCATGAATCATCTTGTATAAAGCATGTGACTCTTTCCCTAATTGTTAGTTCAAAATATCATGTGTTTTAAACATTGATTTTGATCTGTAAATGGTGGTTTTGAAACCAAATGTTGAGGGTTTTGATACATAGTGATGAGTATTGCTTACTCTTGTTTAAACTTGTGTTTGTACATATTTTTTGTGATGGTTTGCACATATGGGTGCTTGTTGATTGTGGTTTAAAAAATAGGTCATGATTAACCCCAAGCTTAATGATTTGTACTTTGATTTTGGTGTTGGTAAAGGTATGCCCTCAAGGTGTTTGTGAAAATATCCAAGAGAAATAACTAGTCACGTGCTAATGGTGTTTTAAACTAGGAAAATGGCCTAATAAGTATGAATGGTTGGTAAATGGTATTGTAAATGCCTTGTTAGCCATGTAATGAGTTAATTGTTGACTTTGGTGGGTTGCCTGGTTAAAGAGGTTAGAGTCCCTAAACATGAAATTGAATTGCATTTTGAATCAAAGTTCGGTATATGAATGCTTATGAAGAATGAGTGGTTTTCTAAAGGTCTTCATGACAACAAATTTGACTTGAGTGGTTCTTTGAACTAAGGTATTGGCCTGTTAGAGTGATTGGGTGATAAAAAGGTTTCATAATGACCTTGTGGTCATGTATGGTGTTAAATTGTAACCTTGGTGGTTTGAGTTGGCTAAATGGGTTAGAGTCCTTGAGAGTTGAGTTAAATGAATGTCATTGTATGGACATAGGTTTAGAGTATCAATGTCGACTAATAATAGTCGCAATGGCTTATGGTTAGAGTCCATTTACCTAATAAAACAGTTTGTGGTTAGAGCCTACTTGCCTAATAAAAATTACTTGTGGTTGGAGTCCACATGCTTAATAAGATGGCTTGGGGTTTGAGTCAACTAGCCTAAATGATCGGGGAGCTCAATCCTTCTAAACTATAAGGGTGTAAGGTTAGAGTCCTCCATTCTATGTCACATTATAGAGTGCTTCAAAATGCATGCTAAGCCTTGTTCCCTTTTCTGGCATTTTATGTTTCTATATATATCTACATATATACCTATTCATATAAATGTGGTTGATTATGATAGTTTGACTTGGTTTTGAATAATGGAACTATTTTATCCTTACCCTTGAGTCATATGCTAGCACTCCAACTGCTAATCGTCTCCGAGCGCTATGTCCCCATGCGACCCTAGGGCAGAGCTTTTTCTTCTCTTCCTGCACGGTGACCAGGTATTCGAGTGGTTCGTGTGTTGACTTTGAACTGGTGAGCTTCCATACTTCGGAAGGCATACATTTCATGGTCTTTCTATCTTATGTCATAGACTTTTTTTAGACTTGGTTTTTGGCTATTGTCAAGGGCATGTCCTGACATATTTATACATCAAATTTGTAGAGGCTTTGTGGATTATTGTGAACTTGGGTATGTTGATCTAGTATGTTGAAATTAAGGGAATGATTAAACATTCTGAAGTTATGTTTATTAGTCTTGTTTTCGCTATCTTGTTATTTGTTTGGAGTTCATCCGACACTTGTGAATTGATGTGATGGTTGGTTGGGTTAATGGGGAAATCTCCAATCCTTATTGGGATCGAGTTGCCCATTATGATAGGTCTCAGTTTTGTGTCATGTCAATCTAGGTATCAGCACTAATTATGGTGCCACTACTAATAATCCCGCTAAACCTGCTATTAGGAGTTGGAGAGTGATAGCACTGACGGCGATGAGATACCTGAGGCTAATTCTAAGAAGTCAACATGGGGTGATGATCATTTTGAGTGTGATAGTGGTGAGGATTGGGTCGTCGAGCCCAATGATCATGTTTACCCTTATAGTGTGACCCCTTCCTTATCGTTAGTAGGAAAAAAAGGGATCCTCGAGCATTCATCATTTCATGTTCTAATGGGCCTTTCAATATTAAGCAGCCTTTATATGACTTGGGATCGGGAGTAAATATGATATCACTGGTTGTGTACAAGATGTTGAGGATGGGGTAACTAAAACCTACATTCATAAAGTTTTTGTTAGCTGACTCATCTATGAAGAAATCGGTAGGTGTTCTGTGTAACGTAGAGATAGGGGTTACATCCTTTATATTTCCCATTGATTTTAGAGTTCTTGATTGTGAGGTGAATTTTCAAGCCCCCATTATATTGGATAGACCTTTCTTATCCACTAATGGGGTTTTGATTGATATTGACTTAGGGAGGATCACCTTCAAACGAATGATGAGAAAGTAGTGTTTGATGTGTGTATGACAGTGCAGCAGCCGGAAGATATGTGAGTAGTGTTTGTAATAGACACTATTGATAAGGATGTTGTTGCAAAGGCTAGTGTACCAAATGCACCAGGTGATGATGAGAGACATGTGGCATATCGATTTGTAGAGATTGCAATCCCAGATCTAGGACATATGAAGGAGGAGGTGGATATCATACATGCAGAGGTGTGCTCTCTCACTGAGAGCCATATATTATCCATCCCTCTAATTGTATCCCAAATTATTCAGCCATCACCTTTGCGTGATCCTAAATAGTTTGATTTATTTTCGAAGGATGTTATGGTGGTCCTCGAAGTTGGTATCAAGAGAGGCCGAAAGGGGGAATTGCAGAATCCAGATAGGCCATATGAGTTAGCCCTAAAATGGGCCACCCATGATTCGATGAAGACTACATTTATTGATTGGTAGAGGCGTGCCTAACTAGATGCGGGTGCATTTTCTCATAATGCACTGCCACCCCCACGGCCTTTGCTAGTGGATATACCCCATCTAGGGAAGATCATGACATGGACACTTAGTGTGTCCTATGTTTATTCTCACTTTCGGTTGTTTTACTCTATTTTAGCGCATTGAGGATGGTGCTTTGTTTTTAGTTGGGGTTGGGATATACCTTAGTCGTCGTAGGTTTTTGTTGTCGTGTTTCTTTTCTTGTCAGCCACGGTATATTTGTAGAACTACATTTCTTGGTTAATTAGTCGTATTATGTTTTGTTTCCTATTAGGTTAAGTTTTTGTGTAATTAGGAGATCTTTAAGTATTTAGAGCAGGAGTCATGTTTTGATTGATTTTTGATATCACACAAAAAATTGTGTTTTAGAACTGTGTGAATGTATATATGTGTGAACTTTGTGGATATTTTTATGGCATTAGGATAAGGGACATGATAATCATATCTGACTTGTGCATGAGCCGGACAGGTAGTAGCTTGTGATGTGACTTTGTGCCATGTGTGTGTGAGATACTACCTTGTCCCTTTTGTGTGTTGAATTCAGCACTTGCCTGGTTAGTCTTGCCTAGGTTGAAGGATAGTTGGTTAGGAAAAGATCATAGGCCATTTTTTATTTTAGTCCACTTTTAGACTAAATGACTTTCCATGTGTAAATGATATCCCTTGATCCATGTTTTTAGCCTTATAAGCCTATCTTTCTTGTTTCACTATTCACTTTCCCATTTATATTAGAATGAACCTATTTTGGCCTTGTTCATCCTTGGACATTATGCATCTCAACTCAGGAAAAATGTTTAAGTTGAGGGTGGCTATCATAAGGGTATGTAGTGTAAAATAGGTATGAAGAAGGGTAAAATAAAAGAAAAAGTTAGTAGGGATAGATGTGGTAGGAAAGGAGAAAAAGAAAAAGAAAAGAAAAATTGTGAAAAAGTGAAATAGAAAGAATAAAATAAATCACACCCAACCTGAATGTGAAATAAAGAAAAAGGGGAGAAATAAGGGTGGAATAAAAAAATGGCTAGTAAGTAAGACCCCAAGGTTAGTGTAGTGCCAAGGAGGCTTAGTCACTTGATATATCCAAATGTACCATACTAGTCCCATAAACCTACATTACAAGACGAGAAAGTCCTATAGTGATCCTAACTTGACTATCTTAATGCTAAGGTAAAGAAAATAAGGGCAAGCCTTTGGTCTTTGACATTCATTGATTGGAACTTCTCTTTTGAGTGTGAGTGCCTCTTGATCGACCCTGCATTGATATGTATTATTTCATATGAGTGAGTGGGACATCTTTGTTATGAAGGCACTTGAGTCATGTTTCTAGCTATTTGCTTGTTCGGACAGTGTAACTTATATATATGAGTGGTTGTCTATTGCTAATGTAATTGTCATACCTTGATCCCATTATGTCACATTGTTGTGCTTCATGTTCATACACAGTTGGTTTTGAAAAATAATATTAGAGGGGTGTTGTTTTCTGAGTTTTAAGTGACGACCGACTGCCTTGAATAGCTTAGATTCTCTTTGTTAAGTATCGTTTTTATTTTTGTTTTGTTTTGTTGCTTGAGGACATGCAAAGGTTCTAAGTTGAGGGTGTTGATGTGCTATGTAAATATAACACTTTTGATGCTTACAATGAGGAAAATATGCAAGTTTCTGAGGCTATTTTCTTAGATATGATCTGTTTTGGGTATGTTATGCAGGAAACCATGTTTTGGATGCTAAGTTCATGAAAAAGGTGATAAGGGATGTTTTGGCTACTTTTTCAGCAATTATGCATGCTCGGGATATTTTCCAACTTGTTCGGGATCAAATAATGTTTGAAAATCGAAGAAGAGCTGAAAAGATGACTCCTGAAACTTACCAAGTCGACATATGGTCCGCAAGTAGGCAAAGCAAGTACCAGAAGTCCAAAATCCTGAGAGCTGAACTTGCAGGATTTTTGCTCCCGCTATCAGCTCCCTGTACTTGTGCCCTGTGTCTAGACCGCAGGTACTACCTACGCCCAATGCCAGACCGAAGGTAGGCTACCTTCTCCCGATTAGGAAGAAGGTACAAACCACATGTGACCACCAACCTAGTTTTTTCCTATTTCGTTCGGGATTTGAATTTAGGCTTTTCTCTTGTACTATAAATACCCTTTATGTACTTTTTAGTAGGGATAACACACTTTTGATACTCATAAATATATTTTGATTCGAAGATCTAATTTTGATCTTGGGATTCTCCGGTATTCACTTTATTTCATTAATTCAGTTACGGTTATAGGTTTTTATACTTCTTATCATTGTGATTTCATCTATGCTTTCGATTATGAATGTTATTGATTTCATCACATGCATGAAAGGCTAAAACCATAGCTAGGGTTATGGAAATCCTGGCAGATTGACGAAGTAGGAGAAGTTCTATTGTTGTTCTGAAGCAATACCCATGCATGTATTGCTTTATCTTCAACATAATAGTTTTCTTATTGGGTGTCCAATATTAGAATCCCACCTAGATTATTACTACTTACTCCAAAATAGGAGTAGCGACTAGGAAAACATAAAGACAATAGTAATCTGGAGTTTAACTGTAGATCCATGCTTCTAGGGTTTATCTTAGTAAGATGGTTAGATTTTATCTAATAAATAGAGACTCAAAAGGTAATAGTTAACTGGGATCAAGATAAGGGTTAGTAAAGAGACATCCTGAGACTCAAAAGGTAAAGGGTGAAATCCTTCTGCTCATCCAAAAGACTGTAGAAGGTACATAACTTATCAATTCTTTATGCATGGTATTGGGTTGGTTTAATAAAGAACGATAAGCCTACAGATTTGAGAATTAAGGAGGAACACAAACTAGTGTTCACCAATACTGATCATAACCGAAGTTGATATTTGCTCCTTGTTTGATATTGCCATTAAAATCCTGAGACTTAAAAGGAAAAGGGTAAAATCTTTCTGCTCGTACAAAAGACTGTAGAAGGTACATAACTTATCGATTCTGCATGCATGATATCGGGTTGGTTCAATAAAGAATGATAAGCCTACGGAGTTGAGAATAAAGGAGGAACACAATCTAGTGTTCACCAATACTGATCACAACCGAAGTTGATATTTGCTCTTTGTTCGATATTGCCATTAAAATCCCCTCATTTACTTTTCTAGTTTTTTCCCGTTGATTGCAGAATTATAGATCCAAAAGTCCCCGTATTCCCTCGAGATTCAACCCCAACCTATGCTAGGTTACTATATTTGACAGCGACCACAATCATTTTTGGAGTGAAGGTGTAGCTTGGGCATTATCTGAACCCCATAAGCAGGGTGTGTCCTATTAATAGTGTCCCCAAGTAGAACAGAGGAGTTTCCATGAGCTTCAGATCGTCTGGGAGGCATGTTGTGAAAAAGCGAGCAAATGGGAATTAGAGGGATACAAGACCTTAGTCTCTATAGCTCGAAGTAAGAAAACAAGAAAGGGAAACATTCCTAAATATCTTGTAGTCTCTCTCTTATAAGTATGGCGCACTACACACCATAAAGAGACTCTACTTGACACGGCTTTGTGGAAACCCAATTGACCATAAGCCTAGGATCTGATACCACATTTGTCACGACCTGAACTAGGGCCTGGTCGTGAGGGGTATCTCAAGTCCCACGTGGATCGGAGATCACCCTCTTTACCTAATCAAACCAACACAACACCCTCACTTGTTGGATGAATTCTGAACATATAACAAGATAGTACATAACAAAACTAATGATAATTCATAATGAATCTAAACCAAACACCGATAATCGAACAACCATCCATCACCAAACAATCAACCAAACCACCCAAGTTCTTAGTAGTTCGACAAAGCCTCTACGTAATTGAAAGTCAATAAAATATTGGGACATGCCCCCGACAATAGCCAAAACCAATATCAAAAAGATAGTTAAAACATAAAAAGGAAACCACAATGTGAACTAGGGCCTTCCAAAGGATGGAAGCTCACCACTTCAATCTCACTCGCTAACTAATCCCGAATCCAAGTCACTGAGAAAGACAGGTGGAATATGGCCAGTTCCTATATCACGTGAGAATACATCATCTGAAGACGGTTGGCAGTTGGAGCTCTAGCATGTAACTCAAGGATAGAGGAACAAAATAATTCCATGATAACAGTTCAAAACTAGTACAACATTCAATGCATAATATCATATGAAATACATATATATATATATGCAATACCACATGTTGGCGTAGGGAACAAGGGTTAGCACGAACTTTGAAAACCTTAACCAGGGTTTTGTAGCTTAACTGTTATAAAACAAGGTACCCACAGGCTATATGGTCCCAACTATCCCCTAGATGGAAGGTCCCCAGAATGTGTAGCCTCATAAACCAGAGAATATCCATATCCTATATGCCTTTATAGGGGACTCGAACCTCCTGGCATAGTGAAGGTGACTTAAGCACCAATGTATACAAGATGGAGGACTCGAACCTCCCATTCATATAACCATTCGGGGGACTCAAACCACCGGTCCTTTAGACTCTTGCACCGGCTAGCACGGTTTCCAGTGTTGGTCCATCGGGACCACCACTTTCACGGACCGACTACACATCCTACTTTAAATCCCAATTTAAAATATTCATTGCCCAATCATAATCATCAATTCAGTTACTAACCAAAGGTATCCCATTGGTATCATCATACCAACCCCACTTGCAAGAGTACAACATGCCAAGATAATTATTACATCATTTTAAGACTCGAACCCTGTGTTCAAAAGGAACATTAATCAATTCATTTCATTTGATATTCTAACTCATTATCCAACCAAACCCCCAAGGTTCCAATTCAATTTAATTTATGGACACCAGGGCCCCCTTTAAAGTCATTCATTAATCATTAACATTTTTATGCCAAGCCTTAGTTCAAAACAAAATTCAAACTCGTGACAATATCATTGTCGTTGATAATTTCACAAACAGGTTGAGGAAATTTCATTATCAAAGCCAAAATTATCAAATTTGGGGCTCAACTATGACCTCTCAATTAAATCATCATTCCCATGCACCCACCTGTGCAAAACCATAATTAAAACAAGCATAGTCATAATTTAAAACATAGAAAACAATATTTATTGATATACATTCAAACCCCTCAACCTTGGTTTCAAAACCACCATTAATGATTCATGAAAAATGCTTTAAACAAATATTTTTAGTAAAATAACATTAAGGGAAGAGCCACATACCTGAATTACGAAGATTCACGGGGAGAAATTGACTCTTGAACCCTAAGATGACCACTTTGGAGAATCCCTAGCCTATTTTGCTTCAGAGAATTTTGAGAGAGTAAAGAGAATGTTTAATCTTGTAAAGTATATAATGAGTGACCAAAAAATATTATATGGATGTGGGGCCTTCAGGTTTTTATGTGGGAAATGTCCAAAGTTCCCCCAGCTTAAAGCTGTAAAAAGCCATTCTATATTACAAGTCAATCCAGTGACTTATCACCACATCATATGACTCGTAGTCATGAGTTGTATCCTAGACAGTGAGTTTGGCACCCAACCACTATCAATATTATGACTCCATGATCCCACTTATGACCTAACCATATGACTAGTATGGTCTAGTATATCCAAGACAGTACCTAAAGGGATTAGATACTGGACAACATATGACTCAACCCTACCACTCGTAACATGGTCTTACGACTCATAGCTAGTCACTCATTCTAAGAGTAGAACCTTGCAAATTACACACTTGTTTGGTTACGACTGGGTCCCTAGACTTGTAACCACACCATATGGCTCATATGATGAGTCGTCAAAAGGGCAGAGAGCTCAAAGCTCAAGGAAATTTTAAGGGCCAAATCCTGGGGCATATCATAATCATACAATGATGGAATAAGTAAGTGCAGTCCATCTTAAAGAGGTTTGAGATAATCCTAATATTGTGCCTCCAACTCCTCCAGCAGGATTTTAGGACATTGCTGATCAACAAATAGAACTACTGATAAAAGATACAGTTGCTAATAAGATAATAGATGCTAAAGTTCAGTGTGTATCTTAGGAGGAAGATATAGCTAGGCAACGACCAGTAGGTGATCATCGAGCAACACTCAACAGTAATAGAGATAGAGTTTGAGGTGGTCGAGATTAAGTGATCCCAATATATGATGAAGATATGGGATACATTGAGCCGGCAGAAATAAAATCTATTATTCCTCCTACTTTCCCACCAGGTGTTAAATTTGGCATAACCAATGCCATGATCTAGCTCTTAAATTTGAAATATGTGTTTGTGAATTTAGCTATGGATGATGCAATTATGTATCTTGTTAATTTTATTAGGATCTTCACTTCTTACACCATAACTGGGGTAGATCAGGAGGCACTCATATTAAGGTTGTTCCCTTTGTCGATTACTGGAGAAGCTTTTTTTTGGTAGGGGAACTACCTAGGGGATCGATTACCACTTGGCATGAGTTGAACAGGAAATTCTTAGACTATTTCTTTTCTTTATCTAGAATGTTATCATTAAAATATGAGATATATTACTTCAGAAAGCTACATTTAGAGTTGATGTATGAGGTATGGTTCTGGTTTAAAAAGAAGTTAAGCATGGTACACAATCATCGTATTTTAGGGACAAACTAGCTAGAGATATTCTATAGATCCCTGAACATTAGTTCCAGAGCCATGGCAAATACAATAACTAGAGGAGCTTTCATGTGTTTACGCTAGGAAGTTGCATATGATATTCCAGACTAGATCTCTCTCATCAATCGAGGGTGGCATACTCTGGAGGCAGAAAGTGGTATTGGCACCTATACCATTAGGTCTTCTGACAACCATCAAGTGGGTGATGATTCTATGGAACAAGAGATTACGCAGCTAAGAATGTTATTGGGTTACTGACGAAGCAGTTTTCAATAGTGAATTTTAAGAAGGTAAATGTGTTAGGTTCACAGGGTGCAGCCTCTAGAGCATATGAGTCTAACTTGGAAGAGGGGGATAAGTCTCTTGATCAAAAATTAGTGGTTTTTAAGACAAGGGGAAAGGAAACCAAGGTTGGAACTAGTATGGAGATAGGTACAGAGATTGTAGTAGGGAGTGTGATAGTGATTGAAGAAGAAAGAATGACTATAAGGAGAAGGGTGAAAGGTATGTTCCACTGGACAGTCGTGATACTAAGTGGAAAATGGAGGTATTATTGTCTAAACTGGTTAAGGGTCAAGAAAATAAGTAAACATGCCTTAAGGAGATTAAGGCTAATATCTCAGGTCTGACCCATAAGGTTGAGTCTCATGTAACTGTAATCAAGCAGTTAGAGTAGTAGTTTGGGAAGATATCTACAACTTTGAATCAAAGGCAGTTGGGTACCCTTCCTAGCAACATGGTTTAAAATCTACAGAATGATGGTCATTGTATCGCTATTACCACTCAGAGTGGTAAGTCTACTATTTATCCCTCATTTCCTACTATGGATGTATCAAAAAATGATAGTACTATGGTTGATTAGGTACCTATCTTGGAGTCGAACAAGGCGACAGATGTTAAAGTTAGTATTGGGGAGGATAAAGGTAAATTCAAGGTAGATGATCCTGTAGTGAAGAAAATTCTATGACCACCCCCACCTTTTCCCCAAAGATTGAAATAGAATAAGAATAAAGAGAAGTTCAAGAAATTCATTGAGATGCTAAAAGATTTGAGTTTGAACATCCCTCTCCTTAAGGCTTTGGAGAAGATACTTGGGTATGCAAGGTTTATGAAAGAATTGGTGATGAAGAAGAGTAGCTAGATTTGAGGACATTATTTATTGCACTATTACAGTGCAGTCACTTCTAAGTCTTTGCCCAGAATAAAGGTGATACTGCAGCATTCATGATCCCATATACTATAGGGACATCCAGATTTTCCAAAGCATTATGTGACTTAAGATCCAGTATTAATTTGATGTCGCGGGCTATATTCAAGAAATTGGGCTTGATCCCTCTAGTACTGACAACTATACAGTTGTTGATGGCAGACCATACAATAAAAAAACCTGTGGGCATACCATTTGATATGTTGGTGAAAGTTGATAACTTTATTTTTCTTGCTGACTTTGTCATAGATTGTGAGTTTAACTTCGAGATGCCCATTATATTAGGAAGACCATTCATGTCCATGAGTAGAGTTATTTTTGATATGGAGAAGGGGAGATCATCTTTAGAGTCAATAATGAAAAAGTCACATTAACCATCTGAAGAACTATGAAGCAGCCAACCGATATGAGGGTGGTGTTGGTTATTCATTACGTTGATGATCTTGGAGGTTACTCCTTTGGGTACTACTATATGTAATTTTGATGATGAAATTCTAACTGCAAGGGATCAGGTCCCTAGATGTGCAAGATATAGTATAGCTAGCACGCATTGGCTGCACAGTTTTGTCCTCTTGTGTAACAAACTTGTAGGTGCTATTTTTTACTGATTAGGACAGTTGGTTCAATAATCTTTCAGCCCTAATCATCACTCAGCTATAAAAGAAAAAAGACTCCTCTTCATCAAATGGTTTTTGGAAATTACAAAGAGTGAAAAGAGGAAGGAAAAACCCTATTTCAATACCGCTAAAATTCTTAGCTTTATGAGTGGTTAAATAGAAATAGTACTTGACTGAGTTCTGATTTGTAAATGAATTACTAGTGTTATAAAAGTAATGACTTTTTCTCTTTGAGTAGAGAATGCTTCGATAGTATTTCATAAGTGTGAGACTGATTATAGTTAATCAGTAGAGCGATTCCTTGCTAGAGTTACCAGGATGAGCTTGTTGTAGAGTTTCTACTAATGAAAGGAGCCTAGAGGTAGGCTGAAATCTAGACTGTAATTAGGAGGTTGATTATAGTGGATTTCTTTGGTGCTTGTAGGGTCAAGCCATGGTTTTTCCCTTCTTGGGTTTCCACATTAAACTCTTGTGTCTTTACTCTTGTTGTACTGTCTCTTACTTCCTGGTTATTTTTGTGTACTTTGCTTGTGATTGATTTTGAGGGACCTGGTCCCTCACTGTGTGGTGCAAATACCAAGGGTTTCAACAATTGGTATCATAGTCAGGTCACTCTAAAAGGTTCACACCTAGAGTGTTTTGGTTATCATGGTTGCTTTACTAAACCTAGACGAAGGACAATCTACCACAAGACCACGCAAATTCAATGGGCAATATTATAGGTTATGGAAACCCAGGATGTTTGACTTTATTATGGTTGAAGATTGTGAGATGATGGACTTAATTCTTGATGGTCCTCATGTGACTGTTAAAGAAGTCAAAGAAAGAGAGGTTACAAGAATAGTTGTTAAAAGTAGGAGAGAGTACAATAATGAAGACAGGAAAAAAATTGAAAAAAATTACAAGGCCAAGAAACTGTTAGTATGTGGCATAGGTCCTGATGAATACAATAGGATATAAGCTTGTGAAAATGCAAAAGAGAACTGGGATTTCTTGAGAACTGCTCATGAAGTCACCACTGATGTGAAGGATTCAAAAGTAGATATGTTGACTACTCATTATGAAACCTTCACCATGAAAGAAGGAGAAACAATCCAAGAAATGCATACAAGGTTCACATCTATCATAAATGAGCTTCATTGCTTAGGTGAAGTAATTCTCCTATACAAACAAGTGAGAAAAATTCTTGGCGTTCTTCGTATGTCCTGGGAAAGCAAAGTGGATGCAATAACTAAAGCAAGGAACCTGAAGACCCTCACTATGGATGAACTCATTGGAAATCAAAAAACTCATGAGCTCAGGAAGCTATAAGGGTTGGAGAAGAAGGAAGAAAAAAGAGAAAAATCCCTGGCATTGAAGGCTTTTAAATATGATCCAGTTGATGATGAAGACACTGATGTTGCCTATTTGGCAAATAGGTTTGTTAGATCCATGAAAAAGAGTTGTCAGTTTTAAAGGAAGGGAGAAATGCTGAAGTATGTCACAAATATAGAAGTCCTAAGCATTTCATCAAGGACTGTCCCATGTAAGGAATAGGTCCCTAACAATTCAAGAAGGAAGGTTGTAGTTGAATATGCAGTACAGCAAGATTTGGCAGCATGGGGAGATTTCTCCAGTGAATCAAAAGAGGATAAGAAATCTGGAGATGTGTCTATGCTAGCAGTGGAAGATAGTCCAGTTATCTATGATTCCTTATTTATTTTCATGCCAAATATAGATGATGAAGACAAAAATTAGGTAACTCTCTCTGATATAAAGGAAAATCTATATGACTATGCTACTAGGAAGATAAAAAAGGCTTGCAAGTGTGTTGATAGACTGTGTATGTGAACTAACTACTGAGAAAAGAAGAAAAAGTAAAGAATCAAGAGCATGAGATGATTACTTTAACTCTCCAAATTACTAAAATTGAAGAGTTGTTCACAAAGATTAAATCTGAAAATCTAAATCTGAAGAAGGTATATAGTGTAGATGGTAAAGGGAAGAAGAAAGCCTCAAGGCTTTAGATTGATCTCGAGGAGAAATTTAAAAATTCACAAAAACACCCTATGTCTGCACTTCACAGGAATAAAGAGTTAGATAGAGACCTGGTCTACTTGAAAAAAGAGTTGAACAAGTGTCTTAAGTGGACTACTTCCTCATTGATCCGTTATGACTTGACTATTCAAGGTGTTAATGATGATAGAGGTCCGTGCTATCAAGGAAAACGACAACATGTTGAGTCTAAAGGAAAGGCTATTCATGATGATATAATCAAAGGGTACAAACTCTTGTGCTCTCACTATGGAAGAGATAGACATTTTAAAAAAAGATGTCAGCATTGGCTTAAGGAAAAATTAAGGAATACTGAATACATTCAGTAGGAGAATGCACATTCTAAGGGCTTCAAGTCTCTGAAAAAGGTGAAGAAGAATCTATCAGTGCCTAGATGGGCTAAGAAGAATTTGATCACACCATTATACTCCTACTGGGAACTCAAACATAAGTGGGTTTCCAAATCTAACTTGTGATCATGATTCCAGGAATGGGAAGGGGATTGCAGTCAGGAATATCTCATTGGTTGAAAGGGTTCAAAGCTCAATGATGGAAGGTTAAACTATATTTTCTCTCTCAAGACACTTCAGGTAAAGTTGTCTTATTATGAAAAGTTGATCCCAAGGACCTAGTCCTTGGATTATGAAAGTTGATGTTCAAAAAGGGGGTGTAGCTTGTGTTCAAAAGGATGCCTTAGAATGACCTTCAAATTTGATGAATGAAAATGATTTGGAGAATAAACTGAAAAGGAATTCAGTGGATTGATGAAAGAGGAGCATATAGTTCCTAATTAGTTAGGAAAATTATGGATCCTTAGTGGAGCTAAAAATGATGATCAAAAGGAATAAAGATGCAGATAAGTCTTGATTGTCAAGGACCTGGTCCCTAAGATATTCATCTCAGAAGGAGAAGCTTCAGTATCTTGAATAAAGTCAAGTCGGGGACCTGTTCCCCAGACATGCTTTAAGAATATATTTTGAGATAAAAAGAGTGTGCAAGGATTAAAGCATGATACTGACTTAACCTAATACGTGAAATAATGTCTCTCCACAAAATTAGCAATGATAAAGAGACGGGTATCATTGATAAAGTAGGTACATATTAGTCTAAATAAATACCATACCCTTCCAGATATACATCCATGTGAAGAACTTTGAAAGTGGACAAATGTGACTTGCACAAATTTGAAGATTCACTCAAAAAGGAGAGGGACCTAGTCTCATCTCTCTCAGGTTAGTATGACTATAGTATGTTTTAATACTCATAAAATGTTGTCTAGAAAACTATATGTTTTTCCTTTTCTAAATAAAAGGTGTCAATTCTTTTGAAAAATAAAGAGTTGCTCTTATTAGGATTAAACATGTCAGTTCAAAGGGAACATCTTTTGATGACAACGATTATCTCTTTAAATTTCCAAATTAGGTTATTTCTTATTCTTAGTCTCAACTCATCACTTTTTGCCTCCTCTAAACCAAACCGGTCGCTCTCACTCTCTTCCACTCACAAAACCAAATGACGAACATTACTACTTCCTTAAACCCAGCTAAGAACCTTAAAGTAGATAAAACTCCAAAAATTCAAATTAAATGTGCCCTTATTGAATACCTTGATCCTTCAGCAACCAAGTCACATTAGGGCCTCTAATTCAAAGTCTGGTAACCTTGCTAGAACAAGGCAAAAACATATAGTTGTTAAGAAAAGGAAAGGCTCTTAGAGACCTGGTCCTAAGAAGAGAAAAGTTGCAATTAAAAAGGAAGAGGCAAGCAATGAGACCAAAGGAAGAGATGAAGGATGTGACTAATTAAAAAAGGAATAAAATGTTGATGACGATTAAGGTTCTTCTAGTAAGAACTTTTGATCCCAAGATATGTGAGAAGCCTAGAATGATAGAAGTTGGTAGAGTATGTTAGGCTCCAAGGATGGCTACATCTATTTGAGGAAACAACACTAGTGGTGTTTGAAAATGAGGTAAGGGAATTTTATTACTCCATAGAATTCTCAGAAAATAGGATAAGTCTGAATGCCCAGGTGCAAGGAAAGCTTATCAATCTAGATGAAGAATCATGGGACAAGATCTTGGATGTAACTACAATAGATGTGAGGAAAGTTGATCTTGGATGTACCTAGAATAGGTGTGTAAAAATAATTAAGCAACAGCCCTCAATTGAGTTCATGATCAATGCATCAAATATAGGAGAAACATCAACAGCTATAGTAAAATGAAGCTCTTAAAAATGAGTATCAACTGGTATTTGATTTCATCAACAAAGTCCTACTACCAAGGTTAGAAAAGAGAAAAATTGCCTCCAGTGTTGACTAGTTCTTGATTGAATGTCTGAGTAAGTTTGAGTTAACAAGAATAATAGAGCATATGAAGAAGGTAATCTATGAGAAGGAAGGGAAACATGGAATGCCACATGGGTACTTCTTCAACAAAGTATTCAATCACTTTGGGGTAATTGAGAATTATGTTAGCAGATAAGGACACTGAAATAATATACCTAAAATTCCATAATTAGAAGTTGTCTTTTGTGGGACCAGGTGCCACTGATGAACTTGTAAATGTAAATACAAAACTGCAGATAAAAGTGGCAGGACTAATTGTTGAAGTTCAAGGATAAAATGCTAAAGTAAAGGACCTAACCAAATAGTTGTTGGATGATCGCATTGTTGAAAATCCAAGAATGGAGATGTTGCTTAAGTCCTTTTCCCCCAATCCTCCCTCTACTTGAGCCCTGTTGTCCTCATTTCCTTATTAACCCTACATTAGTTTTATATCCTGATTCTCATTATGGCTCTTAAAGACAGTTATTTTTATGGTGATTATTTTATCTTACTGTGTTGGTACTTATCCTGATTAATCATGAATGAATCATTATTTGTGATCTTTATTTGTCTACTTTACTTTAAAGCTAGTCTACATGTTAGTGTTGCCACAGTGGCCATGAGTTAACTAATTTGTACTATCTTTACTCTTGGTTTACTATTCTAACTTTTCAATGATGCCAAAAGGAGGAATATTAATTTCATGTAGTGGGGACCAGGTACAAGGTGAATTCAAGTGAATTGAGTTGCAGATTTGAAGAGAGTCATATTGACAGGGAAAAGTGTGCAAGTGTAGGGGAAGTGTGCAAATGCACTAAATGAAGGTGCATGATGACAGAGAGGAGAAATCAGAGGGTTTTTCTGCAAATGACAATAAGGGATCAGGTCCCTATATTGCATGATAATGGAGGAAGCATGATGATAGGGTAAACATTCATCTTAAGGTGGTAATCACACTGATTAAATATGATGAATGTGCATTGATGGTCAAAATTGTATGGTTAGTTTGTCATCATCAAAAGGGGAAATTATTATATGTAGTTTTGGTGATGAGCATCTAACAGCAAGGGACTAGGTTCCTACATGTACAAGGTACAGTACAGCTGGGATGCATTGTCTGCACAGTTTTGTCCTCTTATGTAACAAACTTGTAGGTGCTATTTTGTAATGATTAGGACAGCTGGTCCAGTGACTTTTTAGCCCTAATCATCACTCAGCTATAAAAGAAAAAAGACGCCTCTTCATCAAATGGTTTTTTGCAATTACAAAGAGTGAAGAGAGACAACCAAAACCCCATTTCAACACTACTTAATTTCTTAGCCTTATGAGTGTTGAAATAGAAATAGTTCTTGAGTGAGTTCTTATTTGTAAATTAATTACTCGTGTTATAAGAGTAATGACTTTTTATCTTTGAGTAGAGAGTGCTTAGGTAGAGTTGCCTAAGTGTGAGATTAATTAGAGCTAATCAGCAGAGAGGGTCCTTGGTAGAGTTACCAAGATGAGCTTATAGTAGAGTTGCTACTAGCAAAAGGAGCCTAGAGGTAGGCTAAAATATAGACTGCAATCAGGAGGTTGATTATAGTGGATTTATTTG
This sequence comes from Capsicum pubescens, assembly GCA_030864215.1. Taxonomy (NCBI): domain Eukaryota; kingdom Viridiplantae; phylum Streptophyta; class Magnoliopsida; order Solanales; family Solanaceae; genus Capsicum; species Capsicum pubescens. The sequence goes on from CM061546.1 coordinate 118,198,351, forward strand.
GTGCTTATGAGGGCAAGCCGTGGTTTTACCCTTCTCGAGTTTCCACATGAAGTTCTTATGCCTTTACTCTTTATGCACTGTCTCTTACTTTTTAGTTATTTTTGTGTACTTTGCTTGTGATTGATTTTGAGGGACGTGTCCCCTCACTGTGTGGTACAACTCCCAAGGGTTGCAACAGGTACCTTGATGAATTATGAGTAATCAATATACCAACGTCGTTCCACGACGTTAAATCAAATATTGCATGAGAGGCAACCCATGGGCTTGTAGGTAAAGTCTGAGTAACTAACTTAGCCACGTTGTGTGTAGCGATGTTAAATCAAGTGGTGGGTGGGAGGAAACCCACTATTTTAGTTTTCATAATTATTTTTCTTTTTTTGTAAGTATAGTAGCATGAGGAACGGCCTGGTTATTCATTACTTCATTCAGAATATTCCAGGTAAAGAGACTTTGTGACCAACTCATGAAGGTCATAAGTCCAACTCGGGCCAGGTAGGTTGTTTTTTGAATGTTAAAAGGAAATTTTGAAGATATTTGGGGATTTTCTGGACTTGAACTAACAAATCTACTTATGATGTAGTAAATACCACTAATGACTTCATTAGAATTGCAATATATGTCAGAATACAAAGAACTGAGAGCAAGGAAAATGGTCAAAAAATTAGGCACACCTACGGACAGGAACCAATGGATCATAGGTGCCACCTGCAGTCCGTAGGTGGTGCCTTAAGTGGACAATGTTTGGCCCAATTTTGTTTAAAAATTTAGGCCCACAACGACCCTACCCCTACCCTACCAGACCTCCTAGGGCTTTTTAAGCTCCTAAATCATCTTTTTAACACCATTTAACTTCAAAAGTTCTTCTTTCCTCTAAAATTCAAACCTACCAACTTCATCCAAAATCCATATAAGGCAAGAACACTAATTTTAATTGGTACAAACTTGTCTAAATTGCGTATATTGTGCATGATGTATCCCAAACCAGGGCCTTATCATAATGGGCATCACAAATCCAATTAGGATCGGGGACCGCCCTCTTAACCCAACCCAAACACCTTATACAACCTTCGACTAGCTAAATTTCAAGCATATAACAAGATAGCATAATGCTCTCATGAAGACTCTTGGATAGGGTCAACACTATGACCAACCCAACCGAACCTAACCATACCAACCCAACCATCCATACCATACCAAACCATTTAGAAAATATAAAAACATAATATGATAATCAAACCCAAAATGTAATACGATGGAACAATGAGAAATTATGTCCGATGATGCCAGCTTCCCAGTTTATTCCAATGCCAAGGCTGACACTAATACCGATCCCTCCCATACCAACCCCTAAAAGTACCACAAAGCCTCTATCCAAAAGAATACATATATCCGGTTGGGACATGCCCCCAACCATGGCCAAAACCAATATCTGAAAAGAAGGTAAAAAGTCTAAGAATGTCCAACATAAAATGATACCTTCCGAAAGGATGAAAGCTCGCCACTTCAGTCCAATAAGTTGTCCCTAAATCAAGTACTATAAAGGAGTAGTCGAACGATCGATACCTTCATAGCATGGGTATACAGCAGCCAGTAGGCGGGTTAGTGGGTGAATACTAGCATGAAACTCGAGGTAAGGATAAAGTAATGCCAGTTATCAAAACCAAGTGAAAACCATCCAATGCAAACAACCATACATATATATAAGTGCTGGGAAATAAGACGGGTTTTACCATGCCATTTAAAACATATACTAGGGTTGTGTAGCTTAGTCGCCCTACCGCCCACGGGCCATATGGGTTCAGCTCCCCCTGCTGAAAGGGTCCTAGTGCGTGTAGCCTCATGAGCAGGAAATATCCCTGGGATGAATAGTACATCCTTCCAATAGAAACGTGACACTCGTACGTGGCAACCAAAGACCCCTCATATCGGGAAATATGGGTTTCCAATTTTGATCCCCCTGGGACCGCCACAATCCACGGCTTAGCTTACATTTCACCTATTAATGCCCAATTAAAACCAAGTACAAACAATACAATTATTCTTTTATTAACCAAGGCTATTTAATTAACCAGTTGTATCGTCATACCTTCATACTTGCAAGCATTATCCATAGCCAAACCATTTAGATTAAGGGGACATTCAAGTGCCCTATCATTAGCCATATTAAACTTCTTGGGAGACTACCATGTTCTCCATAAGCACTACCAATTAGCCATTAACCTTTGTAAACCATTGAAAACATTTGAGGCTTCTTGTATAAGCTAAAAACAAGCAAGAGTTCCATTAACATTAGTCAATGCAATGAACATATCTTTATAAGCATTTTATCAAACACCTTGGGGGCATAATATAACCAAAAAAAAATTCCATTACCATTAAACTATTACCAAGCAATTCAATTGTACAAAACCACCGTTAATGCATAAAAAACATAATTAAAACCATAGGAAATCATAACCAAGCATTTAATATAAAAAAACCCAAATTAATAGTAAAAAGCCATAATCATGCAAGAGAAAAACCATGAATCAACCATGTAACCATGCCTTTAATTGAAATTACAATTAGGTAAGAGAATCATGTCTTAAAACAAGAAGATTGACGGAAATAATTCACCAAGACAAGTCCCAAAGCAATCCCTTAGTTGAAACCCTATCTCTTTTCCCCAAAAGCTCTTAAGAGAATTATGATATATTTAGGAAGAGTTTCTAAGTGTTTAAGAGTAAAAGGGTAAATAACCTCCTAAGTGTATTAGAAGTCGTGGGTCCTTATTAGGGTAAGTAGGGAAATGTCCAGAATACCACTACTTAATTCCCATAAAAACCCGACATAGGGCACGACTGACCTCCTTACGAGTCGTAACCTCCCTTACGATTGATACCCACCCGATCATAATAAAGACTCAACCATGGATCAGACACTGCATAGTATATGACTCATCCACCTAAGTCGTAACCTCAGCATATGAACTGTACCCATAATCCGTATCCCTAGAAGAATGTAAAACTAGGAGGATCAAACACTGACCACCTTAGGAGTCACCTATACGACTCGAACCCAACCATATGACACTCACCCCTAAGTCGTATCTATTCTAGTGACCAAAACCATCCCACTAACTAACACTGGTTAGCTTATGATAGGACTTCACCACTCGTACCCCAGCATACGGCTCGTACCATGAGTCATATTGGGTTTGAAGAATGGGATTCCAGGAAATTTTCTAACGGTCCAAACCTAGGATGCTTCAGTCTCCCCTACTAGGAATGTTTGTCCCTGAATGACGGATAAGGTAAGGGTAACCATACACAGAGTTATTTGCATTATCAAACATCCCTTTACCAAAGTTTGAAAACAAAGAGGCAAAGATGTAAATCTTTCCTTTAACAAACTCTGAAAAGAAAAATGTGTTCAAGAATACATACCTTTCGCATGAATATCAGGAGCAGAAAACAAGAGCGGATACTTGAACTTCATGTCCTCCTCCACTTCCCATGTGTCCTCTTCTACCTTGTGGTTCCGCCATAGAACCTTATCCAAAGATACATCCCTTGTCCACAATCGACGAACTTGCCTATCCAATATCTCAATCGGGACCTCTTCATAAGATAGAGAATTCGAGATATCCAACCCTTCTAAAGGAATAATCGAAGACGTATAACCAACGTACTTTCTCAACATAGAAAAATGGAATATCGGATGAACCAAACTTAAGCTATATGGAAACTCCAACTCATACGCAACATTTCTCGATCTCCATAAAATCTCATAAGGACCAACGTACCGAGGACTGAGCTTTCCCTTTTTGCCAAACCGCACTACTCCCTTCAAAGGAGACACCTTAAGGAAAACCTTATCCCCAACTACAAACTCAAAGTCTCTATGCCTAACATCCGCATAGGACTTTTGACGACTATGGGCAGCTTTGATCCTATCCCGAATCACCTTCACCTTTTCCATAGCTTGACGAACCAAATCCAAACCAAAAAAATCAGCCTCACCGAGCTCAAGCCAACCAATAGGAGATCTACACCTCTTACCATACAACGCCTCAAAAGGAGTCATACCAATACTCTTATGATAGCTATTGTTGTAAGCAAACTCTACCAAAGGTAGATGCTTCATCCAACTACTACCATAATCAATCACACAGGCTCGAAGCATATCTTCCAAAGTCTTAATAGTTCTCTCCGCCTGCCCATCCAACTATAGTTGGAAAGCAGTACTTAGAGTCACCTTAGTCCCCAACCCTTTCTGGAAAGACTGCCAGAAGTGGGACGTAAACTGCGTACCGCGATCGGAAATAATCAAAACAAGCACCCCATGTAGTTTCAAAATCTCTTGAAGATAAAGCTTCGTATAATCCTCCGCTAAAAAGTTAGTTCGCACAGGCAAGAAATGCGCAGACTTTGTCATCCTATCCATGATGACCCAAATCAAATCAAATTGATTCCGAGACTGAGGAGGACCGATAACGAAATCCATATTGATCTTTTCCCACTTTTATTCAGGCAACACAACCTCTTGATACAACCTACCAGGCCTTAAGTGCTCAACTTTAACTTGTTGACATACCATGCACTTGGACACAAAATCAACCACGTACCACTTTATGCCACTCCTCCAATAGATCTCCTTGAGATCATGGTACATCTTAGTAGAACCAGGATAAACAACAAAGCGTGACTCGTGTACCTCAACTAAGATCCTTTGCTGCAAACCATCTACATTAGGAACATATAACCTCCCTTGGTACCACAAAGTACCATCGCCACTAATCTCAAAATCCACCACCTTTTGTCTACCAATGCTACCCTTGATTTTTATCAAGGAAGAATCCAACACTTGTTTCTCCTTAATCTCTTCACCGAGATATGATCTAACCACTTCTTGTACCATCACACCACCCTCCTTAGAGTCCAAGAGATGAACCCTAAGATTTTCCAAATGGTGAATATCCTTAACCAATTCTCTCTTTCCTTCTTCTATATAAGCCAAACTACCCATAGACAACCTGCTAAGAGCATTAGCAACTACATTAGCTTTACCTGGGTAGTAGTAAAGACTCATATGATAGTCCTTGAGAAGATCAATCCATCTTCTCTGCATAAGATTAAGCTCTTTATGCAAGAACACATACTGAAAACTATTGTGATCTGAAAAGATATCTATATGAACACCATACAAATAATGTTTCCATATTTTCAAAGCAAACACAATGACAAACAGCTTCTAATCATGAGTAGGATAGTTCCTCTTATGAACCTTCAACTGCCTGGAAGCATAGGCTATCACCTTCCCATGTTGCATCAACACACAACTTAGACCCACTCAAGATGTATCACAATAAACCACGAACCCATCATTTCCCTTTGGTAAAGTCAAAACTGGAGCCAAAGTCAACTAATCCTTCAACTTATCAAAACTTCCCTCACACACATCCGACCAAGAAAACTTAACCTTGTTCTAAGTTAACTTAGTCAAAGGAGTAACTATCAACAAAAAACTCTCTATAAATCGCCTATAATACCCAGCTAAACCCAAGAAGCTCTGAATATTAGATGGAGTCATAGGTCTAGGCCACTTTTTTACCACAGCCACCTTCTGTGGATCCACCATGATACCTTTACTAGAAATGATATGACCCCAGAAAGTCACAACATTCAACCAAACTCAAACTTAGAGAACTTAGCAAACAACCGTTGTTTCTTTAAGGTCTGCAACACTATATAGAGGTGATTAGCATGATCTACCTCACTCTTCGAATACACCAAAATATCATCAATAAACACAATGACAAAAGGGTATAAATACTATCAAAACACCTTTTTATCAAATCCATAAACACTGCTGGGGCATTTTTCAATCTAAATGATATCACCAAAAACTCATAATGCCCATACCAAGTGAAAGAAGCCATATTAGGGATATCCACCTCCCTAATCTTCAACTGGCGGTACCCAGACCAAGGATTTATCTTAGAAAAAAACTTGGCACCTTGCAACTGGTTAAACAGATCATCTATTCGAGGAAAAGGATATTTGTTCTTGATCATTACCTTATTCAACTTCCTGCAGTCAATGCACATATGGAGGGAACCATCCTTCTTTCTCACGAACAACACTGGTGCACCCATGAAGAAACACTAGGATGAATAAACCCTTTGTCTAGAAGATCTTTAATTTTCTCCTTGAGTTCCCTTAACTCAGTCGGAGCTATTCTATATGGTGGAATAGAAATTGGATGAGTGTTCGAAAGAAAATCAATACCAAACTCTATTTCCCTATTTGTAGGAACACCTGGAAGGTCATCCAAAACTGGCTGCAACGAAGGACCTTCTGAGTGAGAATGTTTAACCCAGGCCAAGTAATAAAGACAACCCTTAGAGATTAACTTTTGAGCTCTAAGATAAGAAATAAACTTCCCCCTTGGTGCTAAGAAACAACCTTCTCTTTCTATTTTTGGCTCACCAGGGAACCTAAAGATGACCCTACGGGTTCGACAATCCAAATTTGCATAACAAAAATGTAACTAACCATGCCCAAGATTACATCAAAATATACCATACCCAACTCAAACAAATCAGTTGAAGTTTAAGAACATCCCACCTCCCATAAAAAAATAATGCTTTGTCCTTAAATGCATAAAATTTTAAGTACAAAGAAGGGGGAAATACTTGTTGTGCCTCTTATTCAATCTGAGGCATCATTGAAGTGCGGTGAGGCTGTTGTGTCCTCACCCAGTGCTATGTTGACTCCCATGATGGTGGGAGTACTCACAATCTCTCCCTCTAGAATCGGAGGTACCATATCTTTATTCGGATCTACAGGTTGCCTCCTAGCTGGGGCAAAACTGGTAGACACTCCAGTTGTTTCATCTTCTACTCTTTTTATTCTTATCTCCTTGGCCTCTTTCTTCCTTTCTTATATCATACTTAAGTTTATGCTCAGGTGACATGGTTTCTAGCCTCTTTCTCTTCTCGTCCTTGTTTGCTGCTTTCTCAGCCTTTTCATCTGGTTCAACTACTTTCTTACCCTTATCCTTGATTGGGCGCCTAAGTAAGTCAACCATACCCTTGTTCTAATCACTATTAATCTAGACTGGATCAAAGATGGTCTGTTGTGGCTGCTGGTTTATCTTGTCTATATCTACCCGGAGCTATCTAACCTCTTCTATTACTTTAGCAAAATCTGGGATAGATATTGTATCCAGCTTCTTATTGATTCACTCCTCCATGCTGTCCATTCGCAATTGGATATTTCTAAAAGTTTGTAATTCTTCCTCTACAATCCTTTTAACAAAGGGTTTAAAATCTTTCCCCCATATGGCCATCTACTTTTCAACCTTTTTGACAGCCCGTACGGTCTTTGTAAAGTTTTTATGGTTCAGCCTGTACACAGAATATTGGGGTGGGATAGACGCAGAGTTTGGAATCCCACCTGTAGGCATCGAATTTGAACCTGCAAATGTAGTATAAGGCTCGTACGTAAAAAGTGGCAATGGCATACCTGCAAAACCCTGTGATGATTCAGGAACTAAAGCTAACTGATTCTGCTGAGCTAGAGGTCTACTGACTCTCATATCAAACCTCAATTTATCCCTCATTTTTTCAATGTCTTGTTTATGTAGTGTTGGGACCTCATTATCAATCCCACTAATCAAAGGGATATTTGCCTACTTGCACAAGTCAGTAATAAGGCAAGGAAATGGCAGCGTCGTCTGAGTCTTGTGAGCACAGAAAAATAACTTATCAGAGATAATATGACCAAAATATATGATCAACCCTTCAATCAAAGCAGCCACAATCACAGCTCTAGTAAGTTCCAAGTGATCATTGCCTCCAGTGGGCATAAGCCTCAGTCGCACAATCACCCACCAGAACTTGGCTCTGAAGCTGAGGGATTTCTTTGATATTTGATCATAGAGGACGTGTAACCATGAAGGCTTACCCCCATCTGTAAGGATCCTCGCTAACCAGGCCTTTGTGTAGCCCTTGTGAATAATTGATGCTCCAACTCAGGAATTTCCTCCAGTATCTGGTAGTCCGTCCCAAATAAGAACCTGTTCAAAGTCTGCTCTGAAATGTCAATATCAACTCCACGGACAGGAACTATCTCAAGCTTGTTCATGTTGGCAACTGATGTACCCGCGAGACAATCCTTTTTCAGCAATGCCAAATAGTTGGCAAAAAACTCGCGAACCGAGTTAGGTTGGTAGGATCCAAGTGGATTACTCTTCCAAGACAACTCATACTCAATGAACTGCCGCTCGAGTTCAGGATACTCATGCAGGGTTTTTTTATGATATGATAATCCTTAGAAATTGCTCTTTTTATTGGCAACCTATCCGTTGGTGCCAGCCTTTGTAGAAGATATCTCAAGCACCCACCACTTGCCATCTTATGGCTTTCCATACTTTGGGATCCTTGCATCGGATTAAGTTAGTATCCTTCTGTTGGGGAGCCTTCTCCTGAACAGGGTTAGAAGTTTCAACCCTTATCTCAACTGGAGTTGAACTGGAGTTGTTGCTGCTACTATCTTCAACCTCCTTTTCAGACAAGGAGGATGAAGAAACCACTTGGCGACTTCGCCGAGTCTTATGGGATAGTGTGTCAGACCTGGCTGCTTAGCCTCTACCCCAACCTCTGATTTGTGGTAATTTGGGATACATGGTACCTACAAATATAGCATTCATCAATATAAAATTTTAAACCAGAGAAAAGAAATTCTTCTGACCAGCGACGGTTAAAGGAAACGGTCCGTTGAGTATGCGATGGTATGTCGACCCCAACCGTCGAGGTCATTCCGATAGCTCTACTTCTTTAGAATATACGATGGTACAATATAATGGTCCATCGATTATGCGATGGTCCGCCGCATATACCATTGACTATAAATGGCATATGCAACCCTCATTTTGACATTTTGTCAAACACCTTCCGTGCATCTCATGTACGAGTGATTTTTATGATATTTTGATCGATAATACATCACCCTAACTTGCCATTCTTGGTCCATGGGTTACTCAGACTTACCGCAGGACATTATATGATAGGCTTCAACTAACATAAATAATATACCAATAAAATTGAAAAAGAAATAACTTTGATACACCGAGTTGTTTTAACTTATTTGATTTCTCAACATGTTGAAGAAAAGAAAAGGAGAATTCATTCCTATTTGATACAGTATTGAATCACTACTTGGACTTGCATAATGCACTTTGAACAGTTAGATGAAGATTTGATTTAGTGAAATGAACTTATGACTTGTGATGAGAAATGATAAGGGGGAAGTAGCATTTAAATAGAAAGGGAAAAAGGGAAGTTGAGAAGTTATAAGGGAGAATGAAAAGGCATAGGTGCATTTAAAAGGTGGGAGTTACTCAAACCTTCAAATTATCAGTTTAAAACTGTTTACATCAGATAAGAATTAGAATTCATCTATTTAAACTGATCTGACATGACCCGTTAAACTAGGGTTACGTGTGACGGTTAAATTGATGGTCCATTGAGGCTACAACGGTCTATCGTACATCCCGTAATGACTATCCAGTGAACTAACCTTGGGTCCAATCTATGATGGTTTACATGATGGTACGTTTAGGGTGCGACAATCCATCGGATAATCCTGTCACGACTTTTTTGGATTCTTAATTTCTAGGCATGGTTGCGATGATTGATCATGATGATCCATCGAGATCTCGATGGTCTGTTGGGTGATCCGTTGGCCACCTGAAATTTCTTTAGCTTCTGTTTTCCCTATACCATTGTACCTGCACACTTTCACAAACCCTTCAGCTTACACAAATCAACAAAACAAACAACAAAATAACTTAAATAAATGTTATACAACAACACAATGTGGGTTGCCTCCCACTAGCGCCTTATTTATCATCGTGGCATGACTTAGTTATCTTGATTACTCAGACTTCATCGAGATATAAAGTAGCAATACTTTTTATCGAGTCATTTGGAGAGATATAAAGTTTAACTCGTTGCCTGTTGACTTTGAAGACACTTCCATCTTCATTTTCAAGTGCAACTACTCCAGATGAGTAGACTTGACTAACTTTAAACGGGCCTGACCACTTGGACTTAAGTTCACTTGGGAACAGTTTGAATCTGGAGTTAAATAGAAGCACCAAGTCACCTTTCTGAAATTCTCTTTTTTCAATTCTACGGTCATGGTAATTCTTCATTCGTTTCTTGTATAGGTCAGCTCTCTCATAAGCTCTGAGGTGTAACTCATCCATCTCATTAAGCTACCCCAGACTCATATTTTCTACCTTATTCCAGTTCAAATTAAGATGTTTTAGCGCCCACAGTGCTTTATGCTCTAGCTCAATCGGCAAATGGCATGCCTTGCCATAAACCAATAGGTATGGCGATATGCCAATAGGTGTCTTGAAAGTTGATCAATATGCCCATAATGCATCTTCCATCTTCCTAGACCAATCCTTCCTTCTTGCATTCACAGTCTTGTCAAGGATAGCCTTGATTTCCCAATTGGAGATTTCCACTTGCCCACTTGTTTGTGGGTGATATGGTGTAGCTACCTTATGCTTCTTAACTCCATATTTTTCCAATGCAACTCAGAATATCTTGTTGCAAAAGTGTGATCCTCCATCACTTATGATGGTCCGTGGTACCCCAAAGCAAGAGAAGATGTTTCTCCTCAAGAATGCAACGACTCATTTCCCTTCATTATCTACTAGATCCACAAGATCGACCCATTTTGAAACGTAGTCAATAGCAACTAGTATGTATTTTATCCCAAATGAGCTCACGAAGGGCCCTATAAAGTCAATCCTCCACACATCGAACATTTCAACCTCTAACATCTTGGACATTGGCATCTCATGGAACTTTGAGATAGACCCTTGACTTTGGCATGGGTCACATCTCTTTATGAACTCGTAAGCATCCTTAAACAAAGTGGGCCAAGAGTAACTGCTTTGAAGCATTTCTGGTAGTACGATCACCAGCATGATGACCTCCAACTAGGAAAGCATGAGTTGCTTCCAGTACACTCAACATCTCCACTTCTGGAATGCATTTTCTAATAATGCCATCCGCACACCGCCGAAAAAAATATGGCTCATCCCAAAAATAGTGTTTCACATCATAGAGAAACTTTTTCTTCTAATGTAAGAAAAGATTTTATGGCATTACCTCACTTACCACGTGGTTCGTGAAGTCATCATACCAAGGTACTTTTTTTAGCACTGCAGCCAATACTTTCTCATCCGAAAAGGAATCACCAATCTCAAGCTCGTCTTTTACTGCCTGCTTACCTTCGAGTCTGGATAAGTTGCCAGCCACCTGATTCTCACATCCCTTACGATCCTTGACCTCGAAGTCAAATTCCTAAAGTAGAAATACCCACTGGATCAACCTTGGTTTAGCATCCTTCTTCTCCATTAGGTACCTCAAGGCAGTATGGTCAATGTGTACCAGTACCTTGGTACCTAGCAAATACGCCCGAAACTTCTCAAAAGAACACACCACTACTAAAAGTTCCTGCTCTATGATGATGTAGTTTTTCTAAGATTCATTCAATGCTTTGCTGGCATAATAAACTGGATGAAATAATTTGTAATTCTTTTTCCCTAGCACATCTCCAAGGGAAACACGGCTTGCATCACACATTATCTCAAATAGTTTTGACATGTCCGGTGTAACAATGATAGGGGTCTCAACCAGCTTTCTCTTAAGGGATTCAAATGCTTTAATACATTTAGCATCAAAGAAGAACTTAGTTTCCTTCTCCAAAAGTTTGCAAAGTGGATTGGCAATTTTAAAGAATTCTTTTATAAACCTCCAGTAAAAGCTAGCATATCCAAGGAAACTATGCACCCCTTTCACCAAGATGGGAAGTGGTAGCTTCTCAATAACTTCTACTTTGGATCGATCGACCTCTATCCCTTTTGCTGAAATTTTGTGCCCGAGAATAATGCCCTCTTTCACCAAAAACTGGCATTTCTCCCAATTAAGCACAAGATTGAATTCCACACACCTCTGCAAAGCCCTACTCAAGTTTGCCAGACACAGCTCAAATGAATCTCCAACCACAGAAAAATCATCCATGAACACCTCCAAGGTGTCCTCAACCATATCTGAGAAAATACATATCATACACCTTTGAAAAGTAGAGGGTGCATTACATAACCCAAATGATATCCACTTGAATACAAAAGTTCCATACAGGCATGTGAACTTCTTCTCCTCTTAATCTTTAGGAGCAATACAAATCTTATTGCAGCTAGAATATCCATCCAATAAACAATACCACCCCCTTCCTACCAACCAATCAAGCATTTGATCCATGAAGGGCATTGGGAAGTGGTCTTTTAAAGTCCATGATTTTAGTTTGTGGTAGTCCATGCAAACTCTCCAACTAGTCACAGGCCTGAGAGGAATCAACTCGTTCTTTTCACTAGCAACAACAGTCATGCCCTCTTTTTTGGGCACACATTGAACTGGGCTTACCCATTTACTGTCTGAAATGGGATAAACCACTCTTGCATCTAGCCACTTAATAATTTCCTTCTTAACCACCTCTTGTATCACTGGATTAAGTTGGCATTGATGCTCAATGGTAGGAGTACATTCTTTCTCAAGGTTTATCTTATGAGTGCAGATGCCAGGGGGAATGCCAATAATGTCAGCAATAGTCCAGCCTATTACTTTTTTGTATCTTTGAAGCACCGAAATAAGTGCTTCCATCTACTGTTCACCCAGCTCAGCTGCAACAATAACAGGTAATGTATTCCCACTGCTAGGAACACATACCTCAAATGACTGGGTAACTCTTTCAGCTCCAGGATAGGTGGCTCTTCTATAGAGGGCTTAGCAGGTGGACTTGGACAATTTTCTAAGTCCAAGTCCAACTTCTTGGGTACATGTGAGTAAGACCCCATGCCAGTTAATGCACATACAGTCTCCTCATAATTCTCTATACCATCCTGATCAAAATTCATCAACATGGCAGCCAATATTTCAATAGCAAATTTCTCTTCAATCAGTACTTCCTGCTCCTCCTCAATATAGACATCCACAATAGTAAACACACATATTTCTTTCTTCTGCTTTATTGATTAGCATGTATCAAATCACACCACTTCATCATTTAACCTAAATAAGAGCTCATTAGCTCACAAATCAATCAGCACACTTCTGGTTGCGAGGAAAGGTTGACCCAAGATTATAGGAACCTCAAAATCCACCTCACAATCTAGAATGATGAAATCTGCAGGAAATATTACCACCCTTGCATTAGTTTAAACAATTCTACAAGACCTAGCAAACTTATAATTTTATTGATGTCTTGTTCATATAATACCTGTGTTTTGTGTTGTAATTGAACCTCCTATATATGTTTGCCTTGATGACCTTGGGAGTATTTTATGAGACCATAGAGACTATGAATTAATCTGGTGCTAGCTGGTTCATTTTACTTAGTTGTTGTTTATCTTGAACTATAATTTCTTTTGCTCTCTTGGGTGATTTCATGAATGTGTTAAATCTGACTGTACCTGCAAAACTAAAAAACCAATTAGCTAAAAAAACTACCAGGGAATTTCCTTCCCTATATGTGTGTTGCACTCTGATCAGATCTATCTTCTTCAGTTTCCTTATTCTTCTAATAATTCCTTTTATGATCCAAGGAAATTTTCATTCCCCGTCCACCATTTTATCCAATGTAAATGAGCCAGTTTCAAGATTTAGAGGTAGCATTTGATGCTCTACATAATAGTTGCAGACTTCTTTCATGGCTAATGCTTCTGCATAAATGCTAGTATTATCTTATTGCTAGGAAGCATAAACTAGGTCACCCTCTTCATTTATAATATAATATGTAATTGAACTTGCACCAGGATTCCCTTTTAAAGTACCTTCAGAATTGCACTTGTCCCATCCTTGTGTAGGTTTACTCTAATTGATCACCTTTGTTTTCACTTTCATCCTGTAATTTTGCAAAAATTCAGCTAATAAAGGCCACCTCTTAGGTACCTCCTTTAACCATGGATATCTTACAAGGGTCAAATGATGTAAATTATCATCAATCTAGAAAATAATCATATGACTTGACATGGAACCTTCATGATTAATTTTGTTTCTCTTTTTCCATAGCTGCCAATATATCAAACCTAGAATATCTTGAGAAATAGACTTAATTCTATCCCTAAAATTTGTACTCCTCTATTTTGACAAAGCTTGGTGACATTGTATAAATAATCCTTCCACCCCTACACTCACTGTGTAGTAGTTCCACACCCTAGCTACAAAATTGCTGGAAATAAACAAGTGATGAACAATTTCTAAATATAGTGTTATATAACACCTACATCTAAAAAACAAATTGATAACACATTTTTGCAATATGTTATCCACAGGAAGTTTAAATCTCCATAGCCTCCAAAGGAAGAAATTTATCTTGTTCGGTACACCTTTTACTCCATATATGCTTCCACTGACCCTCTACTTCCTTCTTTTGTCTAAATAATTGATAAGCACTAGTCACTGAAAACTTCCTATTTATTGTTGGCATCCACCAGGGAAAGTACCATGGTGATGTATTCTGATTGATACTTATGTTGCTTATAATGTATTGGGTGATATCAAAGGGAAACACTCTCTTCAGTTTCTGATTATCCTATCTATCTCCTGTCATCAACTTATCAATGTTACTTTCTTCTTTATTGATAGTAAAATCAAAATCAACCACATAATACAAGGAACCCAATCTTGACCAGTTATCAAACCATATATTAGATGAACCTACAGTAGGTTCCCACCAAATTTCTTTCACAATTGCATCCCCTTCCTCTGGCATTTTCTTCCATATTTGAGAGCCACCCTTCCACTGGACTACTATTGGTATAAGTTTCTTACAGTACTTATTTCACATATAGTGAGTCCACAAAGACTTGAGGGTTCTAAAGATTAGCCATAGTTTAGCTAACACATCCTTAGATATGTCAAAAAGGTTCCAAATCCCACACCTCCCTCTTTCTTTAGGAAACACATCATATCCCGAGACAATCAATGCTTACTATTACCTTTATTTTTAGTGCTCCATAAGAAGCTGTTAAAAATTTTATAAAGTTCATATATAATGAACTTAGGCACCACAACTAATAATAAACACAAAGGCATGCTTTGCAGTACACTAGTGATTAAAACAGTTTTTCCCCATAAGAAAGTAATTTACCTTTCCAGTTTTAAAGTCTTCTTTTCACCTTCTTGATGAGTACATTATAGTTCTATTTTCTTTTCCTAGCATGGGTAATAGGACACCGCAGATACTAAAAAGGAAACTTTCTCTGAATAAACCCTACTATATCTTTGACTATATTCATCAAAGATACTGCCACTTTTTTATACATGTAAAAAGAACTTTTACTTTCATTTATAAGTTGCCCAAATATTTCTTGATACTCTTTCAAAACCTTCATCACTAAGTGAAGTGATGATTTATCTACAAAGTTAAGGATTATTATATCATCTACAAATGTAAGATAATTTAGGTTCCTACTCTATTTAGGCAACCAATATCCTTTATACATCCCTTCTTCAAATAGAGCATTTAGAAACCTTGACAACACTTCAGCTATTAGAATAAATAAAGTAGGAGAAAGAGGATCACCTTTCTTTAAGACTCTAGTTGAATGAAGTAAACCCTACGACTGCCCATTAGTGATGATAAAGTACCAGTTGTTAGACACTAACCTCCAAATAATATCTATGAAAGTTTCTACAAGACCCAATTTCCTCATAACCTTAGTCAAATACAACTAAGACACCCTATCATATGCCTTAGACATATCCAGTTTCAAAACCACATTAGCTGGTTTACCTCTCAGCCTATTATTAGATACTATATCCTGAGCCAATAGAACATTATCAATAATAGATCCTCTCTTAACAAACCCTGACTAATTGCTCGAGATTAGTTTTGGAAGTAACCTTTCTAATCTATCATGAAACACTCTATAAATAACCTTATTAATAAAATTACTAAGGCCGATAGGTCTGAGGTCTGAAAAAACTTTCCACCATCTCCTTCTTGGGAATCAAAAGTAGATTTGTGTGAGTAATACTTATAGGGAGTGCATTACTTTCACAAAAACTTTCCACTATCTTCAATACATCTTCTCCTTCAATATCCCAACATTGTTGATAAAACAAACCTGAGAAGCCATTTGGACCAGCAGTACTACATCCATTAATAGATAAAACTACTTGTCTAACTTCTTCCAAGGTAGAGACTACATTCAACATCATATTATATTTCTCAATCACCAGTTCTGGAATATGATTCAGTGACCCAAAATTAGCCCATTCTTCCTTCTATGTAAACTAATTATGAAAATATTGAATTGCTTCATCAGCAATTAAATTTCTATCTTCTACCCAGTCACTAGCACCTATCTGAATCCTACTGAGTTGTAATCTCTTTCTTCTTTCTTTCATAAGGCTATAAAAGAATCTTGTATTATTTTTCCCATTCTCAAACTAGGTTATACCAGCTTTTTGTCTCCATAATTGTTCTTCCCAGTAAAGATACCTTTTAACCTCTACTTGAGCCTGTTGTAACGGACTTTTGTTTTGTTTAGTTGGTTGTTCCTCAAAAAGCTTTTCTTTAATCTGCATAATTTCTTCTCTAATAGCTAGTTGCTGGAAAATGTCACCATACCTGTCTCTACTCCATTTACTCAGTGTTTTTTCATATTCTTCATCTTATATTAGAAGATCCAAAAACTGTTTCTAACTTTCTCTATCCTTCAGTGTTTCCTTACTACTTCTATAAAAAGGAATCTTCTACCTAAAAAGCAAGGAATTTAAAAAGTTTAACAGCTTGTTGTGACCATTTTTGCATTGTAAGAAAAAGAAAAGCATGATATGATCAAGTTCTAGGCAAGTGTTCCACGTCCCATCTAGAAAACTAACTCTGTAAATTTGCATCAGTAAAGATTCTGTCTAATCTCTTAAAAACACAATCACTTCCTACTCATTCATTCCACCAAGTAAAGGGGCTCACTTTGAAAGGTATTTCTTCAAGTTCACAGGAATTTACACAAAAGGCAAAATTCTTCACCTCTTGTACTGTTACTGGAGAACCCCCAATTTTTCTTCTTCATTCTGCAAAGTATTAAAATTTCCTCCTATCAACAATGGTAAATTAATATTATCCATATTATATATGTTATTCCACAAAGAGATTCTTTTAGTTTTTGTGCACTTAGCATAAATCATAGAAATCAACATGTGTTCTTGATACCCTGGAATAAAAATTTTAATGGTAATTTGCTAATCAAAATCACTTATAATTTCCACATCAATATCATCCCTCAAGAGAACCAAATCTTTCCAGTAATATTGGCTCTAGTACTATCATATTAAATTTTCTTCTAAATTTTTGAATTTGTCCTCTATGTTAAAAAGGATCCATAAGAGCTATTAAGAAGAATTTATGATGCCTATTAAGCATTCAGATCCTATTAAAGGCCCGTTGAGTATTCATAGACCTTATGTTCCAAAAATATCTTTCTTCATTATTTACCTAATTTATTTGTCACCACACTTTTAGGTAATTGATCATTGTTTTATTTTTTCCCCTTTTTGTGCTAATTTTCTCTGCTTTTGGGAAAATACCTGCTTTCCTACTTATGAATATTTCCTCATTATCTTTATTTTCCCCTGCTGCTATAACATTAATATCTGACTGACTTATTTTTTCAAGTTATTCCCATTTTGATGTGTGACTAATGCATGCAGTATTTTTGTTGGGTTCTTCTGCACTGACACTGGTTCCATTTCCACGAGAGTTTTTTGTCCTGAGTCTAATAAGGTATGATTTACATCAACCTTATCTTTATCACCTGGTGAATCCTCTAACTGACCTATGTTAGTGAACTACTTCACTTTATCATCTCCTGCTAATACTGCTACATGGACTGCATTTATAGAACTATGGTAGATCAATATTGTACCATGCTTCTCAATTGGTGGAACCTCTTCCTGAGAAAAATCAGGTTTTTCTTCAACTCTATCACCTCATTTTATGCTACCCTTGTCTTTATTTTGTAGACTAAAGTTTTTACTGCTACTTTGCTTAATTGGAGAGTTGGTCTTTTGATTTTGTTTAGGTGTTTCCACCTTGTTCTTCTCAGATTCAAAAGTATTTTGCACCCATTCTTTTGCAGTCATTTTTTGGGACTTTTTCTCTATCTTTTTCTTTACCCTTTACCCTTTACCCCTTCTTCTTGCGATTCATCATTCAAAATATCAAAAGGGTTAACTGTGATAATTCCCTCTTTATTCTCAGCAACCTGATCATTGTTATCACTCAATATATATTATGCATCCTTATTTTTGACAAAATTTCTACTGTTTGGGTGTCACCTTCTATTTTGTTCTCCATATCTCCACCCATTTTGATTATATCCCTGTTTTTTCTCCTGTAGATTACCCTAATGATTTGTATGATGATGTTGATCACTATTTTCCTGTATTTCTCCCCCTTCTTCTCTTGAAATATCCTTCCTAAACTTTGGGTGAAGGACTCTACACTTCTTCTCCTCATGTCCCAGTAGTTTGCACTTCTTACAACAGGTTGGAATCATATCATATTTAACCTTCACTTTTATAAACATCACTTCTTTGGTAACTTTATTCTTAATTTTCATCATCACATATTGATGTATTTTTGCTAAAAGATCTAACTAAACTTTTACCTTAGCACAACTTGGGTGTATTTTATTGGTTGTGGCTACATGTAAATGCAGGGACTTGCCAACAGTAGAAGCGAATAAAAATAGAGACTCCTTGACAAAAAAGTGGGTAGAATATTAGGAAAGGATATCCATGCAATCACTTAAGCGATTTCTTCTTCAAGCTTAAAATTGGAATCATATATTAATGGACGTATTTGATATGAATTCCCATATTTTGAATTAATATAATAATCACTCTAAGATAGTATACTTATGAAGTTTTCAATTAATTCCAATCTAATTAAAATATGCCTATTACACAAAAATCCAACTTTGCAATCACCCTTAACACCACATTGTAGAGGTATTTGTTCCCTAAATTCTAATAGCTCAGGCCAGCCATAGGAGAACTTACCCATAGTATAATATTGTAGGTTTTCTAATTGTTCATTTGATTCACTTCTTGTTCAGTCCATTTAACCACAGGAACACTGTAATACCCTGTATTTTGGGGCTAGACTTTGAAGCATCATTGTTACGTGTGTTAACTCTAATCCCATGAATTTTTTTTGAATACACATGTTATTATATTTATCCTAGTATGTGAAGTGATCTTGAGGTGAAAATTTTTCATAAGAATCACTTAGAACAAAGTTGAACTAAGATCTTTTGATTCGTCCAAAATTTGGTATTTGATTCTACAAGGTTCTACTTTGAACATGTATAACATTTTATGTATGTATAATTTTGAAACTAAAGCCCTACCAAATTATAGATGATTGAGTCATCTTTCCAACGATACCAATTTTGCCTTAATCCGACACCCGAGCGAAAAGTTAAGACTTTTTTGTGAAAGGTCGTAAGTTGTCGCGATAGCCTCGTGTCGTGAGGTTTGCATCATGAGTTATACTCTACCTTTCTGGAGGTCGATCCATGAGGGTCATTTATACTAGAAAAAGAGGCCAAGGGCAGGAAAAAAGCCTAGATGAATGGGTTTTCAACAATGACTACTTATGATGTCCTCAAAGTTATAGTTTGGTTTAATTGTTATTTCTATCGGGTCTTGGGGGTTATGAATACCCAAAAACTTAGCCGTTTACTTAGTCTCAGTATCTTTTAAATGATTTCAGATATGTTATGAGCATTATCAGTTCAGTTAGTAATTATAATTAGTTAAACATACATCAGTTCAATATTCTGAGTCAGTTCAGTTGGGAGTAGGATTTAGCACCGAGCGAATGTAGGGATGACATCTTCCCCGTCAGTCTGGCAGAGTCATTATTAACATTCTAGGTATTCCAGAACTATGTAGCCAGCGTAGGATATGAGAATTCACCCATCAGCTTAGGCTTAACTTCCTCTCAAGAGTCACCCGTCAATTTAGGCTTGACACCCTGGTCCTTTGGGACATCAGTTTAGTGGATCCATATTTCCATTGTTAGTACCCGTGGCACAGTAGTAACACCCTTCCAACTGGGATCACAGGTTGAACCCAAATTAGCTTATATTAGGGCATGTCGGTTAGATGATAGCTCCCACGGTCTTAGACCAGTATTCAGTACAGAGTTTAGTTTTAGGTTTGCTTGACCATAGCATACAGTTACCAGTTATTAGTATTTCAGTTAATAGACTATTTTAGAATCATACTATATGTTTGGCCATGCATTCTCAGATTTCACAGTCTTCTTCCATATATATTCAGTTGCCTCATGCTATTTATTCAGTCAATTATTATTCATGCACATAAACCCATGCACATTAGCCTAACCTCATCTAACATGCCAGTATATTCAAAGTACTGATCATATACTCATTTCTTGTGCTATGATATTTAATATCATAGGTGTGGACGCTCAGGTTCCCGATCGTACTTAGACATTCTAGCATATCATAGTGATGAGTCCTCATCTATCGAGGACGTGGTTGTTATTTTAGTATTTTATTTCAATTAGATAGTTGGAGTTAGTTGGGGCTTATCCCATCAACTCGCTTTCAAACAGTTTTAGAGGCTTTTAGACATTTTAGACAGTCAGTCAGTTATTGGTCTTTTTAGTCAGATTTTTAATAATTTCGCATATGTTTCAAACTTTTTGGTTTTCAGCAGTATTACTTTCATATTTAAAACCTTAATATGCCTTCAGTTACTCCGCACATGTGTATTTTGCTATTATTATTTAGTGCTCACAATCAGTACCAATTCATGGGTTAGCTTGTGGTTTTTCGAGACCGTGTGGCATCCAGGGTGTATTTTCGGGGAATTACAAACTTGGTATTATAGCCTAAAGTTTTAAAGTGTCCTAGGGAGTTTGAAAGTTGCATTGAGTAGAGTCTTGTGCATGTGTGTGAAGCATGCCACACTTATCGATAAGAGGTTACAAGATATTTTAGGAAAAGTTCCCCTTCTTTTATATCTCAGATCATGTTATAGAAAGGTTCTTTAAGAAATTTATACAAATTCTCATCTTGTTCTATTCATGCCAGCCCTGCCTTATTTTCAAGGTAACAGAAACAATCAAGCTTAAATCCTTATAGATAGATATTTTCTCAAACAGTTCCTATAGACAGTTGTAGGATTTTATACAGGCTTGAAAGTATCTCATCGATGACTTTATGTTCCAAAGTATGAAAGATTTCATTCATGTTTCATGAAAATCGTGCATTTAGCCAAAGTCAGATGTGTTTTTAGATCCCTCCTCAGAATCCTATAATAGCATATGACCCAGAGTTAGAAGTATGAACCCAGAAGTTTAGCAGCAGTAAAAAGGGGGATAGTGTTATTTGAATTTAGTAGATTTTGCATTCATGGGGCTAGTTGTATGAAATGTGATCAGTAGGCTTGGAACAGTATATGCAAGAAAAGAATTTAAGTTTGTTGATTTAAAAGTATATGTTGTTGGTATAATGGTAATTCCCATGGTGTAGGGAAAATATAAGTTTAGAGAAGTGATAATTTTAGTCTATGATAAAAGTAGTATGGTTTATTAAAGGTTTGGGGATATCTATGTTAAGTGTTAGAATCTAAGTTTGCATCTTTGAGGATTGAGCTAATAGAAGGGAGAGTTAGGAATTCTAAGTTAATTAGTGGTTAAGTTCTTATATGATGATTGTTAGGGGCTATAGAAAGCCAAGAGTTGTATCTCAGAAGGAAGTACTAGTGGTGGGTTTTACATTATCAGGTGTAGTCTTTCAGGGTGAGCTTACCATTTATGCAGATTATTATACCCTAGATTCTAGAGTAAAGTGGTGGCAGTTCAGTTTAGAGATGTTGATTAAATAGTTCCCAGGCCTAGAATGATGACTTTAAGATAAGGGGAGGGATAATAAAACTACAACAAGTAACCAAGTCAGGCTCTCAGATCCTAGTAGTGATTCCATTTTATGTAGAAAATCAGTAGGAGAGGATGATACCCAACCCGTTCATATCTCAGTGAAAGGTTTTTTAGTCATCACGATATCTAATCATGCCTTAATGTCAGTTCCATAATCATAGTTTATGTTCATGCACATCATAAAGAATTAAGTACGCTTCTAGTTCCTAGTATAAGAACTTCCAATTTGCTTAACAGTAAGAACCATGTTCCACGAATTTAGAAACTCCAAACTCAGGTCATACAACTTATGGCTCGTGTATTCATATTTTATAGTATGTCCAGTTCCAGTACCCATGCAACACTTTTAATGATTAGCAAAATTCAGATTTATGTCATGTATGTCCTTGGTTCAGACCTCTTTGATGAATTCATGTCATTAATACTCTATTTTGTAGGCCTCAGTTGAGTGTCAAAGTTATTCTTTCATACTTCAGGTGCTCATGTCCTAACTTTCAGTGACCTCTCCTTACGAAATAATAGTAGTGATAATCAATTGCTAGATGGGAGAGAGCAAATGGTTCTTGTAGACAAAACTCATTTTTGCTTACTATTACATGTTAAAAGGGATCCAAGACTTAAAAAATTTCACTAAGTATTGGGACTTAGTCATTTCTAAAGCTCCCAAATTTTGATAATTTATTTTTGACCTTCCCAACATCGGAACATTAATTTTTAAGTTGATTCATGATCGGGTGGTCAATAGTACATCTCATGTGAGTTTCAGAATTTTCAGACCAGCGTAAGGGTGTGTTTGGACTTCCAAAATAGTATCACTACCGGGATAAGCCCACGTCGTGTTCCCTAATCCACTGGTAGGGGTGCCCGTGGTAGAGCCCGTGGCGCATGCTCTATTGTAGCCTCCTTAATTTTTCACCTTCAGTCACATCATGGTTAGTTGAAATTTTATGTGTGTGTTTTCTTAGGGTAGTGCATGGAAGTTGTTAGTGATAGACATTTGGAGGACATGAGGAAGATGTTTTTATGGGTATTTCTCTAGAAGGGCATATGTGGTTAGGAAGATAGGCTTTAATGTCATGTTTGTATATGTATGGATAAATGCATTTTGCGTGAGTGAATTTCTAGTAAGAGGTTGAATGTAGTTTCTAAAGTGGTAATAATTATTCATGAGGTAAGAAGTTGTGAAAATACAGGGTGTATTAAATTCATGATTTAGACTAGTATTAGATTGTTATGTGTACATTTTGTATATTCAAGTAGGCTTGAACAGAGTGATAGGATTCAGTTTAGCTCAGATTTCAATAGGTAGAGTTATCAATTCTCATGTGAATATCTTTAGTAGCCTCAGAAGAAGTGCAGTAGTAAAGTAGAAGGTATAGTTGAGAGAGTATTTGAGGAGTATGTCTAAGCTTAAAAACAACAGTTGCATGGTCTAAAGCATAGCAATTCAATCCTAGCTTATATTTCATAGGCCTATGTTCCATGTTACAGAATTCTATCCATGTTGCGACTTCTTCTTAAGATATCTTATTCAAACCATACCCAAGATTCTCTTCTCTTTAATGTTATTAGAACTTCTTAGAAAGGGCGTTGAAGAAATGCTCTGTATAAGCTTTCAGTATGAGTTAGTCCGTATAGCCAGCAATTCAGTTTAGCAGTTAGACAGATAAGTTCCTATTATTTTCTATTTTTTAACCTAGTCTTACTATCTAAAGTTTCATGAGTATGGCCGCTCCAAGAGATAGTTTATCCGCATCCATGTAGATTGTTAATTTAGTTCAGTTCATGCATCATGTATCAGTTTTAGATTCCAGATATTAAGTCATGATTCAGTTCATAAGTGTCTCGTGCATCATCTCAGTTTTTCCTTAGTATTTCAACCAAGTTAGTATCATTCGAGGGACGAGCTATCCCAAGGGGGTTATGTTTTAATACCCTCGATTTTTTTATGTACTAAATCTCTCATCTTTTCTTCATGAAACAAGATCCATCTGAAGGTAATGGTTACTCATAAGTTGACTCCCTCGTCTCTATCTTAGCCTTATAACCATTCTCATATCATTGTATGTATTCATGAAATTAGTTTAGTTCATGTATTATGCTCAGACTCAGTTATGCAGTCACGTTCCAAGTCATGCAAGTTCAGAATATGATCTCAGTTGCCTTTGTACTCTCAGTCTAACCAGTCTCATTTGAGGACGAATGATTCCAAGGGGGAGATAATGTAATACCCTAGATTTTTGGGCTTGACTTTAAAGCATCATTCTTATGTGTTTTAACTCTAATCCCATGAATTTCTTTTGAATACACATGTCATGATTTTTATCCTAGTGTGTGAAGTGATCTCGAGGTGAAAAATGTTCATAAGAATCACTTAGAACAAAGTTGAGTTAAGATCTTTTGATTCATCCAAAGTTTGGTATTCGATTCTAAAAGGGTCTACTTTGAACATGTATAACTTTTATATACAAAGAATTTTGCATCTCAAAACCAACCAAATTGTAGATAACTGAGTTAGCTTTCCAACGATACCAATTTTGCCTTAACCTGATACCAGAATAAAAAGTTATGACATTTTTTGTGAGAGACAGTAAGCTGTCGCGATAGACTCGCATCGCAAGGTCTACTCTACCTTTCTAGGGGTCGCATCACGAGGTATACTCCACCTTTCTGGATCTCATTCCACGAGGGTCATTTACACGGGAAAAAGATGCCAAGGGCAGTTGAGTCCTTTTCCCCCAACCCAAGTCGTCCAAAACACAAATTGGAACTTCCAAAAGGGCATTATTAGCCCCTTTCACTCCAAATTGCTCTCAAGAAACCCTCCTCCATTCCCAAGAACAAAAATCCAAGCGTCACCATTCAAGAACCTTCAAGAAAAGTTATTCTCCTTTAAGATTTAAGCTTTTGAGGTATGTTAGATGTTCATCCATGGGTCTTTTTCACCCATGGAGTCCAAGAACCCATTTTCAAGTTCAAAGTTATGATTTTTACATGTTAATATAAATTCTATCCATGAAATTTTGTAAATTTCGATTATGTACCACGTTTATAAATTGTTTTAGTTGAAGTTGCATTTGATTCATTCGAATGATGATGCTCACATGTTCAATCCTAAACCCATGTTTTAATATTGAATTTATGTGATTATTACATGATTTAACTATTCTCATGCTTTAACTCATGACCCCTATGTGTTTGAGGAAAATCCTAGATGAATGGACTTTGAACAATGACTACTTATGATGTCCTCAAAGTTGTAGTATGATTCTATTATTATTGCTATCGAGTCCTAGGTATTATGAATACCCGAAAACTTAGTTGTTTACTTAGTCTCAGTATCTTCAAAATGATTTCATATATGTTATGAGCATTATCAATTTAGTCAGTTATCATAATCAGTTAAACTTAGATCAGTTCAGTATTCTGGGTTAGTTCAGTTGGGAGTAGGATTTATCACCGAGTGAATGCAGGGATGATGTCTTCCCCGTCAGTTAGGCAAAGTAGTTAGTAGCATTTCCTGTATTCCAGAATAATGTATCCAGCGTAGGATATGAGGAGTCACCCATCAGTTTAGGCTTGACACCCTGGTCCTTTGGGACATCAGCATAGTGGATCCATACAGCTATTGTTAGTACCTGCGGTACGGTACTGACACTCTTCCAACTGAGGTCATAGGTTTTATCCCAATTAGCTCATATTGGGGTATATTGGTTAAATGATAGCTCCGACAGTCTCAGATCAGTATTCAGTACAGAGTTTAGTTTCAGGTTTGCTTGACCATAGCATAAAGTTACCAGTTATTCAATTATCAGTATGTCAGTATTTCAGTTTACATACTTTTTTAGAATCATACTATATTCTTGGTCATGCATTCTCAGATTTCATAGTTTTCTTGTATTTATATTCAGTTACCTCATGGTATTCATTCATTCAGCTATTATTCATACATATAAACCCATGCATATTAGCCTAACCTCACCTAGCATGCCACTACATTCAAAGTACTGATCACATACTAGTTTCTTGCACTATGATGTTTAATATCATAGGTTTGGATGCTCAGGTTCTCGATCGTACTTAGACATTCCAGCAGCAGCGACAGTGGTGATTCCTCATCTATCGAGTATATGGTTGTTATTTTAATATTTTATTTTAGTTAGACAGTTAGAGTTAGTTGGGTCCTGTCCCATCATCTCTCTCTTCAGACAGTTTTTGAGGCTTTCAGACATTTTAGACAGTCAGTCAGTTGTTAGTCTTTTCAATCACATTTTTAATAATTTCGCATTTATTTCAGACTTTTGGGTTTTCAGTTGTATTACTTTCAGATTTAAAACCTTAAGGTGTATTCAATTATTTCGCACATGTGTATTTTGCTATTATTATTCAGTGCTCACGGCAGGTACCAGTTCATGGGTTAGCTTGTGGTATTTCGGTACCGTAAGCATCGTGTCGCAGCCGAGGTGTATTTTTGGGGCATTACAAACACCATCTTTAAAATCTACTTTTTAATAGAAATTGGGGCTACCTCTTGCGTAACCTCTTGAATCTTTTTCTTTGCATTGGAATTGGTTATGGTAGCATAATTTTTTGATAAAGCTACAATGGGATTTGTGATTGATATAGAAAGAGAGCCTAGGGGAGGGAAATGAACGGCTGAATCAATAAGTGGAGACTAACCAGTCTCCAGAGGCCACTCATTAATACCATGTAAAATCTAGGATTTAGAGCTCAAAGTCGCCATTGGAGAGGTTTTAATTTAGATTTCAACAAATCCAAATTTTGCAATTTCAACCTCATCTTTATAGTTATGAAAATCTCTCAAAAAGATATCACCAAACATAACTTCGACTCCAATTCTATTTTTTTTATTTTCATATTCAAATGCCTACAAAATTTATTATTATTTCTAATCAATTCCTACTTTATCATTTACTATTCACCAAGTTTATCATTTGATCAAATAATATTGTATTTATCTAGAATAATTTTGTAATAGTGAATTATACTTTTGTTATGAACCTTTATTTATTTGGTAAGGTTGTAGAAAGAATTGAGGCATTTTTGATAGTTTTCACAACTTATGAGATTTATTTAGTTATAAGAAAAAAATTCAACTTAAAAACCTCAAATTGTATGTCCAAACAAAACTTCAATTTCATCTAATATAATTTTATATCATGATTTCATCTCACATGGACAAACGTGCCCTTAATATCACATGTAAGTTAGGGTATGTTTGGTATGAAGGAAAATGTTTTCTATAGAAAATAATTTCCTAGAAAATATTTTCATGGAAAACAAGTTGTTTTCTTACTTATTTTCTTATGTTTAATTGGCAGGTGAAAATATTTTATAGTGTTTGGTTGGTGAATGAAAAAATATTTTTCAGAAAATACATTTAAGTGTTAGATAAAGAATGCAAAATACTTTTTAGAAAAATAATTTTTGACCCCAAAAAATATTTTTTTTAGAATGTGTTCGGTATGGAGGAGAAAAACATTTTCTATGAAAATAAGTTGTTTCTTACTTATATTTTTTTGTTTGTTACGCATGTAGAAAAATATTTTCTAGAATTATTTTTATATAGTTAACAAAAAATAACAAGAATTAATAGCGTAAGAAGGGTGGGGTAAGAAAAAGATTTTGAAACTTTTTTAAAAAATTAAATCATTTTTTTCGAAGATAAGGGGTCTAGTAGGTGTGTTTCGTGTATATGGGTGGTGATGGTAGTGGAGGGGGGTCAAAATAAGTGGTCTAGGTGGGGTAAGAAAAAATTTTAATGCTTTTTTTAAAAACAAATTAATCTCTTTTGGAAGGCTGGGGTGGGGTGGGGGATCGGGGAGTGGAGGTGGGGTAAGAAAAAATTTTAATTTTATTAAAAATAAATTTTAAAAATTTAATTTTTTTTTCTTTCTTTGGGGGGGATAGTGGTAGGGGGTTGGGTAGGGTGGGATAAGAAGAGTTTGTTTTTTAAAAAAAAAAATTAGAGGGGGAATGGAAGGGGGTGGGGAATAGGGGATGCGGTAAGAAAAAGAATTAAAATATTTTTTTGATGGGGTCGGTAGGGATTGGGGATCGGGGTAGGAGTTGGTGATTTTGAGAGTTGTATCAACTTGAGAGTGAGGTTGAAAAGGAGTTTTGAAAAATATTTTCCTTACATTTTGAAGGGAGGTCATTTTCCTTAAATTTGAGGTAAATAAGTTGATTAGGAAAATATTTTTCAAAACATTTAAACCAACCAAACATGAGAAAACTGAAAAACATTTTCTAGAAAATATTTTCCTTCGTACCAAACACACTCTTACGGGTCGTTTGGTAGAGTGTATAAGAATAATGTTGAATAAGGTATATTAGTAATGCTTGCATTATTAACGCAAAGTATTAGTAATGTTGGTATTAGTTATGGTAACATTATTTCTTACACAGTGTTTGGTTTAACGTATTAAAAATTGTAACGCCCCGAGTCTATACCCCGGACGCTACACTGTGCTAGCGACCCCGAAGGACCACCAGCTAACCCATGACTGGTACCTGCTTGAGCACTGAAAAATAGTAACACTACAATAATAATATAACTAAAATAAATGCGGAAGTAAGGGTTGTAAACACCATAAGGTTCATAAGTGAAAAAAATACTGAGTACTGAAATCTAAATACTAAACATCTGTCTAAAATGCTCTAGTATGAAAGCCTCTAACTAACTGAATTTGGAGTTGATGGGACAAGCCCCCAACTAACTCCGACAACTGCATACTGAAATACTGAAATAATATAATAACTTTGTCCTCGAACTATGAGGACTCACCACTAGGCCAGCTACTAAGTGCGGTCGGGAGCCCATACGTCTGAACCTAGGATATAAAACATCATAGCGCAAAAGAAAGTTATACGTTAGTAGTTTAAATGTACTGGTATGCTAAGTGAGGTAGGCTGATATGTATGGGTTCATATTCATGAACAAATAACTGACTGGGTAGCATGAATATAACTGAATGAGAGTACATGTATAAATACATAAACTATAACTGAGATCATATCAATACTGGATGCTGAATTCTGAATATTGATTAACTGATATCTGAGTTTACTGATACTGTAATATTGATAACTGAATGACTATTTTCTGACAGTCCTAATTCTATAGAACAAAACTATGCTGAGTTCCATACTGAGTTGTATGATTGTGTCTAACAGTCCTGATTCTGTAAAACTGGACTGAGTTCTATACTAAGACTGAAACTAAAATTGTTGGAGATAATCATCTAACCGACATGCCCCAAATGAGGTAACTGAGTTAGGGTGGTCCAATTTGTAACCCCAATTAGAAGGGTGTCACTACTGTACCACGGGTAAAGACAAGTGCTGAGTCACCCTCATCTAGCAGGTGCGCTGAACGAGAACAGTGGTACCCTCAACTAGCAGGTAGAACACCTCATTAACCCTCAACTGGCAGGTTGATGTCTCAACCTATGCTGGCTACGTAGTTCTGGAATACAAGGACTGTTTCTAAGGATCACACCCTCTACTGGCAGGTGAGTACCTATCCTTGGGTTCACTCGGTGCTTAATCCTACTCCCAACTGAATAGACACTAAACTGATTTCTAAACTGTGCTAGGATGGACTGAACTGTTACTGATCGTGCTGTTTATTTGAACTGAGCTGAATTCACTCGGTTCCGTTAACTGACAGAGTACTACTGAGTTCTGTTAGCTGACTGAGTTTACTGAATTCTGAACTGAATACTACTAAGTTAAGTTTTGAACTGAACACTACTGAGTTCTGGACTGAATACTGAACTGGGACTGATTACTAAGGTACTACTATTCGTGACGCTACAGAAACTGTTATGTAACTACTGTAACTCTAGGAAAGCAGCTAAATTTTTGGGTATTCAATACCCCTAAGACTCGATAGCATAAAAAGTAAAACACTGCATGAATTTAATAGCACAATAGTACTTGTTTACTAATAACGCATTCATTTGGACATTTTTGTCAAACACCAGATATACATGGGCTTGTGTATGATTGAAATCACATAATAATATGTCATGTTTTCACTAGTCAATTCATATAAGCATTTTGTCAAACACTTGGGAGGCATGGGAATTTCACATATCAATTAACATGTAATACTATCATGGTTGCTACATTCACTTCCAATTCAAGAGTTCAACATGAAGTTCACATAATTCAATCTACATCTAACTAGTTTTCATGAAACTTGTGATAAATCATGGAATTGAAAACCCATTCAACAACATAGTCAAGATTACATTCAAATCCAACATAAAATCTATGAGATCAATTAACTTGTAGTTTAAAAGAGTTTCTTGAACACCAAGGTTGGAAAAGACCCAATTACCCCTCAGGATGCGGGCTTTTAATGACTAAAAACATATCTAATGACATACAGCCCAATGCGTCACGTCGATGGGATCGATGCTATGGCTGACGCGCCGCATCGAGTCCATGTCGGCTCACCAGAATTTGACATTGGGAGCTGGGAAAAACATTTGTCGACGCGGCGCGTTGAGATTGGGTTGATCCACTAGTTTGAACTCCTAAACTTGATTCAAACGAGGTCCAAAAAATCCAAAACTTGTTTGGGGATACCTACTGACATTCCTGATCATGAATCAACCTAAAAAATTAATACTTTAAGGTCATAAGGTTCAGAAAATAGGATTGCCAACTTATGAGGCTAAAATAGATTCTAAGTGTAAATACTTAGCTGAAATTTCTTAGTTTGGGACCTCTTTTCAAGGTTTAATGGATTGAGTTAAGCTTAGAATTTTGTGGGGTGTTACAATATCTCCCCCTTGGGAACATTCATTCTCGAATGAGACCGACTAAGTTGAAAATACTGATAGACTGAACTTACGTACTGGGCATGCATAACTGAAGCATGACAAAATTTTAAGGACATGACACATGACTGAGCAGTTTCATAAAGGTATCCATGATATAAGAATGCTATGCAACTGAACTAATATCTAACTCATAAAGAAAAGATGAATATGGAACTAAGTAAATTCAAGAAAAACTGTTACCTTGAGCTAAGTCTGAGTTTTTGGAGAAAAGGTAAGGATACTTGGTCAGCATATCTGCTTCTACTTCCCAATTAGCTCCCTCAGCG
Organism: Capsicum pubescens; assembly: GCA_030864215.1. Taxonomy (NCBI): domain Eukaryota; kingdom Viridiplantae; phylum Streptophyta; class Magnoliopsida; order Solanales; family Solanaceae; genus Capsicum; species Capsicum pubescens. The sequence continues at coordinate 118,229,542 of CM061546.1, forward strand.
GACTGATTCCGCCAAAGAACTTTGACTAGAGGGACTTCTTTGTACCTTAGTCTGCAAATCTGATAATCGAGGATTTTGACTGGAACCTCTTTATAAGAAAGACTGTTCTGAAAATCTACACCCTCTATAGGGACTACAACTGCTGGGTCACCCATGCATTTCTTTAGCAAGGAGACATGAAACACTGGATGGACTGAAGTTAAGTCTGAAGGCAACTCAAGCTCGTAAGCTACCTTTTCGAAATGGCTGAGAATTCGGTAAGGACCGACATATCGAGGACTAAGCTTTCCCTTCTTGCCAAACCTCTTTACTCCCTTCATAGGAGAGATTTTCAAATACACATAGTCATCAATCTCAAATTTGAGATCCTTTATTCGCACATCTACATACGATTTCTGTCAGCTCTAACTGTCTTAAGCCTTTCCCTGATCAACTGAACCTTTTCTAAGGTATCAAATACCAAGTTAGGCCCTACCACTGTGGCCCCACCTACTTTAAACTAGCTAATGGAAGATCTACATCTCCTCTCATAAAGCGCCTCAAACGGAGCCATCTTAATGCTTGAATGGTAACTATTGTTATATCCAAACTCGATCAAAAGAAAGTGGTCATCCCAACTACCCTTAAAGTCAATATCACACGCCTTTAACATGTCTTCCAAAGTCTTAGTGGTCCTTTCTTATTGACCATCTGTCTAAGGGTGGAAGGTTGTACTGAGGTGAACTTGGGTACCAAGACCCTTTTGGAAGGCTTTCCAAAATTGAGAGGTGAACTGCGTACCTCTATCTGAGATGATAGATAATGGAACTTCATGCAATCTAACCAAATCTTTAACATAGAGGTTGGCCTAATCCTCGGCTGAATAAGAGGTATGGACAGGTAAGAAATGAGCTAATTTGGTTATCCTGACTACAATGACCCAAATCGAATCATGCTGACGACGAATACGAGGAAAACCTGCCACAAAATCCATGTTCACCTCCTCCCACTTCCAAGTGGGAATACTGAACTCCTGCATAAACCTACTAGGCTTCTGATGCTCGATCTTAACCTGTTGACATGTCAAGCACTTAGCCAAAAACTCTATAATATCCCTCTTCATCCCACTCCACCAATAGACTTCCCTCAAGTCTCGGTACATCTTAGTGTCCCCTGGATGAATTGAGTAGTGCACACCATGCGCTTTTGCAAGAATCCACTGCCTCAAGTCATCTAAGCCTAGCACACATAGCCAACCTTGGAAATATAACACACCATCTCCCCCTTGGGAGAAAACCTTTACCTTTTGATCTCTGACTGATTTTTTCAACTTAACTAAACTGGGATCCCAATCCTACTTTTCCTTTACTTCGAAAACCAGAGATAACTATGAACTAATACTCTGCACCCATACACTACCTTCTGCTGAATCGACTAAGCGGACACCTAGTCAGGTAAGCTGATGGACTTTCTAAACTAACTTTTTCTTATCATCTTCCACGTGAGAAACACTACCCATAGACATCCTACTGAGAAAATAAACCACTACATTGGCCTTGCTCGAATGATACAGAACACTCATGTCGTAGTCTTTCAACAACTCTAACCATCTTCTTTGACGCAAGTTTAGGTCTTTCTGAGAAAATAAATACTGCAGGCTCTTATGGTCAGTGAATATATCAATGTGCACTCCATACAAATAGTTCCTCCAAATCTTTAAGGCAAAAACTACAGCTGCTAACTCAAGATCATGAGTGGGACAGTTCTTTTCATAGGGCTTGAGCTTTCTAGAGGCATAGGCTATGACCTTACCTCTCTACATCAAAACACACCCCAAAATAACTCTGGAAGCATCACAATATACCACAAATTTGTCTGAACCATCTGGTAAAGTCAAAACTGGGGTTGTACTGAGTCGAGTCTTCAACTCCTGAAAACTCTTCTCACAAAAATCTAACCACTTGAATTTGACTTTTGTCTGAGTCAATCTAGACATAGGGGATGCAATAGATGAAAATCCCTCAACAAACCATCGGTAATTGTCGTCCAAGCCCAAGAAACTCCTGATATCTGATGGAGAAATGGGTCTGGGTCAGTTTCTCACTACTTCAGTCTTTTGTGGATCAGCTTTACTGCCATCACCGGAAATGATATGGCCAAAGAAAGCTACTAACCTTAGCCAAAATTTTCACCTACTTAATTTGGAGAACAACTGATGATTTCTGAGAGTCTGCAATACTATTTTGAGATGGTCTGCGTGATCATACTCACTGTGGGAGTAGACAAGAATGTCATCTATAAATACTAAGATGAACATGTCCAAGTACTGCTTGAACCCACGGTTCATCAAGTCCATAAAAGCTGTTGGAGCATTGGTAAGACCAAATGACATGACTAAGAATTTGAAGTGACCATACCAAGTGTTGAAAGTTGTCTTCGGAATGTCACATTCTCTAACCCTGAGCTGATGATAGCATGATCTAAGGTTTATCTTAGAAAAGTAATTGGTACCCTGAAGTTGGTCAAATAAGTCATCGATTCTGGAAAGTGGATACTTGTTCTTGACCGTGACTTTATTTAGATGATGGTAGTCAATGCATATTCTGAGAGAACTATCTTTATTACACACGAATAGAACTGGTGCACCCCACGGGGATACACTGGGTCTTATGAATCCCTTATCTAGGAGATCTTTCAATTGTACTTTTAACTCTTTGAGTTCTGCTGGAGCCATTCTATATAGCGCAATAGAGATGGGCTGGGAATCTGGAAAAAGGTCAATTCTGAGGTTAATTTCCCTTTTGGGAGGAACTCCAGGAAGATCTTCGGGAAACACATCAGGGAATTTGCATGCTACTGACACTGATTCAAGATTAGGGGTTTCTAAACTAGAGTCTTGGACTCGGACGATATGGTAGACATATCCCTTAGATATTATTCTCATTGCCATAAGGTAGGAAACAAGATGACCCCGAAGTGCCGAAGTACTACCCCTCCACTCCAGGACAGGTTCATTCGGAAACTGAAATTAAGCAATTCAGTTTCTGCAGTCTATTGAAGCATAGCATGAATGAAGCCAATCCATGCCGAGAATGACATCAAAATCTATCATCTTTAATTCTACTAAGTCTACTGAAGTAACTTTCTGAGATACCATAACTGGACAGTTCCTGTATACCCACCGGGCTATGATAGATTTACCCACTAGGATAGAAACTGAGAAAGGCTCTGCTAAAATTTTGGGATTGACTCCGAGGTCAACGCCTATATGTGGAGTTACAAAGGACAGAGATGCTCCTGTATCTGGCAAATCATAAACATGTAAATGATAAATTTGTAACGTACCAGTGACCAAATCAAGATATTTTTTCTAATCCTATCGAGACTGAAGTGCATAGAGTTTGTTTAGATGTTGCCTACTGGTGGCACTGGAAGCCGTACCCTACTGATTTGGGCAACTGGACTGAGCTGGGGGACGATTATACTGACCCTAGAAACCTGACTGAGGACAATCTCTGACCCTGTGGCCTATCTTTCCATATCCGAAACATACATCGTTGTCAGCTCTGTAAACACCTTGATGGTTTCTGCCACATTTCTGACAAAGAGGATTTGTTCGGGCATTGCTAATACTACCCTGAGGTTTAGGGCCTGGAGCCTTGTCTTTGGGGCCATCTCTGAATTTCGGTGCTGGAGCACTGGCTAAGGATGAGCTGGAACTAAGGATTTCGGGCACAATTGAGAGTGATTCCCACCCTTTGACTTAGGCTGAGCGAAGTTGAATCTACTTGTTCTCGCTCTCTTATTCTCTCTCTCCTTCTCCCTATTCTTAGCCTCTTCTATCTGCTAAGCATGAACCATGAGCCTAGATATTTCCATCTCTTTAATCAGCATTGCGGTCCTACACACCTTGACTACACTGTTAGACACACTCGACACAAACTTACTCATCTTAGATCTCCTATCTGCCACCACATGAGGAGCGTATCTGGCTAATTGAGTAAACTTGAGAGAATACTCTTTCACCGTCATATTACCCTGCTTCGGATTAATAAACTCCAACACCTTCGCTTCCCTCAACTCCAGTGGGAAGAACCTATCTAGAAAAATAGTGGCAAACTCCTCCCATTCTACGAGCCCTGCATCATCGGCCCTCTCTGCTTTTTACTGCTTGAACCATTAGTGAGCCACATCCTACAACTGATATGCGTCCAACTCAGCACTCTCACTAGCTTTCACCCTCATAATATGTGTGACCTTCTGCACCTGATCAAGGAACTCCTGTGGGTCCTCATCTGACTTAGACCCAGTAAATGAAGGAGGATTCATTCGAGTGAAGTCCCGAATCCTGGCTGCAACAGTATTGGCCACTAGGTTGGCCATAACGACAGTTGGACGTTCATTCTGGGCTGCAACTGAATTGGCTAAAGTAGTAAATATAGCATTGAATTTAGCATGAGAGACATGCTCATCCAGAGGATCTACCTGGACGGGCTGAGGGGCTTGTTGATTTCCTATCCTTCTTTCGTTCTTCTTGGGAGGCATGTTCTGTAAACAAAAGGGAGAAAAGGATTAGACTAAGAGTTTAATTTGAGGTTATGCTCACTCACATAATATGAACAATAAAAAAAGGGAAACTTTTTCTAAAACCATCTTGCAGCCTCCTATCCATAAGTATGGTATGCTACACACCCATGCACAAGACTCTACTTGATACGGCTTTCAGACTTCCTTGGACTCTGTTGAACCTTAGTCTCGGATACCAAGTTTGTAACCCTGAGTCTGTACCCCAAACGCTACACGATGATAGCAACCCTGAAAGACCACCAACTAACCCATGACTGGTACCTGCTATGATCATTGAATAATAATAACACTATAATAATAGTATAACTAAAATAAATGAGGAAGTAAGGGTTGTAAATGCCATAAGGTTCATAACTGAAACAACTACTGAGTACTGAAATCTGAATACTTGATGATAGGCGAATTTACACGCCTATATCAATATATTTTGCCCATATTTTAGCCTAGTTTTGAGAACAAAGTATATATTTCATGCACTTTTAGTCCTTTTTCCTGTAAATGAGCTAACAAACATGATTAGTAAAGTTTCAGGTATAAATGATGCAGAATTCAGCATTTTATGGCTTACTTGACGCAAAAGAAAGCTCACGAAGGAAGGGAAGGGAGTTTACACGCCTAAGGACCAAAACTGCTGCATGGAAAATCTGTCCCGGGCTAAAACAGCAATTCTAAAGACTTTGGGGACTTACAGATACAAAGCTGGATTTTGACAATGATACATTAACCTAGTACAATTAGGTTATGTATTTCATTATTTTATGTGGATTATGATAATGTTACCTTAACCTAGTACATTTGGGTTAAGGATTTCATTAGTCTAGTAGGATTTGGTTATTTATTTCATTAGCTTAGTAGGAGTAGGATATAGGTATTATAAATACCCTATCATGCTAGAGATTTGGAGGGATCTGACATTCATCATTCAACAATTAATTTTCTTCCATCCCTCTCATCTTCCACTACAAACACTTCTAATCTACTCTTCTATTCTTAAACTCCACAACAAGAGAATCGTTACTTGCTAAGGAATCACGCCTCGCGCCTATCACTTGATCTACACGCCATTACTCAATATCGTGATATAATAACAATGTCAATCGTGATTTTCTTCGCATTCATGGGTAACTAAACTTCTCTGTTGGGGTTATGGAAGCCGAATGAGTTACTATCTATTGATGTGAGTTTGTGAGTTTGAGGTACGTATATTGCTTATATCATTATTCTCTTCATCTTAATCTACATTCTTTGCGGTTGCAAATGCAAGAATACGCCAGTCTAACATTTAACTTGTTCGAGAGAAAAGTTATTTGTCTGGAAAAGAGATAATGTCAAGGTAGTAGGACACCCTTTCCTATTAAAAAGCTAGTGCCGTAACTGGACTAACCTCTTGGAGAATTCGTACCGTTAGACACGCTTTAAGCTCGAGAGAGTTAAAGTGAAATAGTCCTTGTTTAGGTCGAGAGACGCTTGGATTTACCATCGACTACAATCCTCTATAAGCAATTGCATGTCAGAATTCTACACACTCATAGCCAATAGAGACGTATACCTCAGAAGGTAGACATAACCCCAACGCTTCAATTCTCATTGTTTACAACCAACGTAACAATCTCTCTCTTTTTACTTTATTATTTTCAGCTTTTGTTTACATTACTTGCAAAACAAGAATCCCCCCTTCTTACGAGACTTGCACCAAAAGTTTAGTAATTTTACTTACTTGTTGGCCAAGCTATTCCCTGTGGGATCGACACCCAACCCAAGTTGGGTTCTATATTTGCTAACGACCGCTTTACACTCAAACGAGAGCTGTAGATTGAGCGTTATCAAAAATTGGCGCCGTTGCCGGGGAATACAAGTGTCAATTAAGCTCGTGATAATTACTAGACCCTTTGGTCAAAGATTCTCGTACTTTTACTTTTAGTTTTTGTTTTTGTTTACTGCAGGTTTTTATTCAGTGCATGCCCCATACCCGAAGTTCTGGTCAACCGTTATTACCTATCAATCCTGAACCACAACGTATTCGCAGAATGGAGGCACAACACGCAATTGAAAGGATGGTTGCTCAACAGGAACATGCGAGACTAGCTGCGCTAGCCGCCGCTCAAGTGCATCAACAGAATATAGATAACCCTGGGCGAGCAACAAATCCTGACGATGAAGATCTAGGTGATGATGAGCTACTAAACCCTAGGCATGCCGCTGAGATCGCAACACCTGCCAACAGAAGAGATCGTCAAGCTAGGTTTAGGCCTGAATGCCAACCTATGCAACCAGCTTTCGACGAGGATGATGATGATCTTGATGGAGCCGGAGCCACAGGAGCTATTATTCCCCCACCATTAGCGCCCGGAGCCAAGTTCAACATCACAAGCACCATGATTCAGCTGTTGCAACTCAAGGGATTATTTGGTGAACTAGCAGGCGATGATCCGAATATGCATCTCATCAACTTTATTTCTACATACAAGTCGTTTGACAATCCTGGAGTTGGTCAGAATACAATTCGGTTACGCTTATTTCCATTGTCTCTGTCTGGGGAGGCAACTCTATGGTTGAATGGGCTGACTCCTGATTCTATTACAAATTGGAGGCAATTGAGAGACGCTTTCCTCGAAAGATTCTTTCCGCCATCCAAAAGAGCACAATTGAGAGATGAAATCAGTAACTTTTGTCAGCTTCCAACTGAAGCCCTTCATGAAACATGGGAGAGGTTCAAGACGAAGCTAATGAGGTGCCCAAACCATCACATGACTAATGTTCACCTAATGGAGAACTTTACAGAGCCTTGAATTCAATAACTAAACCAGTGGTGGATAATGCGGCTGGAGGATCATTCATGGACCTCACCTTTGGTCAAGCAAGCAATATGCTAGATCGTATGATGAAGCAAAGTAGAGCTTGGCATACCAGGGATTCTGAGGTAGCAAGCTCCACTTTATCTATTGGCATGACCACAGAGCAGAGGCGTAGACAAGAGGAACGTGACCAAGATATGGCGCACATGAGAATACAAGTGGATCTTCTTACAAAGCATCTATTATCAGGGAAGACCGAAAAAGTCAAAGCCATTGTAGCACATGGAAGAAACGAAGCTGATACGGAAGAAGAAGCCAACTACTTGAATAATCAGGGGGGTTTCCGAGGCAATGCCCAAGGAAACCAAGGTCGGAACTACTATGAGAAATCTGGAAACAAGGACCAAGGTAGTTGGAAGAACAAGAATGACAATAGTGGTGTGTATGTTCCCCCTGGAAGACGTGACACCACCACATCTAATTCTGGAAGTATGGAAGACATGATGGCTAAATTATTGAAAGGAGTGGAAGCAACGAGCGCGGGAGTTACTGAGGTAATTAATGATTTGTTCTCCATGAAACAACTAGTTGATTCTCATTCCACTTCAATCAAGCAAATAGAGCAGCAATTGAGCCAACTTTCAGCAGCACTCAATCAAAGCAAGGCTGGCACTTTACCTAGCGATACTGTGCAAAACCCAAGGAATGATGGGTCATGCATGGCCATCACTACCAGAAGTGGTAAGGTGCTGGAAACTTCAGAAAAAGGCAAGCAAGTGGCTGACGAAGAGGCGGAAATTGATGATAAGGCGAAAGGGGAAGATGCCGCAGCAACCGATCCTAATGTCCTTAACGTCACTCCTCACGACGTGCAGCCTAGAAAAGCTGAAAAACGAAAGCAAGAGGAGAAGAAAGTTATGGAGAGAACAATTCCATACCCACCACCACCTTTTCCCCAAAGATTGAAGAAGGTGGCGGATGATACGAAGTTCAGCAAATTCATGACTATGTTAAAGCAGCTGACCATTAATGTTCCATTGGTGGAAGCACTTGAACAAATGCCTGGGTATGCGAAATTTATGAAGGATCTTTTGACAAAGAAGCGGGAAGCAAGTTATGAGTTGAAAGATGATGTCCATCACTGCAGCGCAATCGCTACCCGATCAATAGTTCAGAAGAAGGCTGACCCCGGAGCTTTCACTATCCCTTGCACGATTGGATCGTTGGATTTTGCCAAGGCATTGTGCGATCTGGGTGCTAGCATCAATTTGATGCCACTATCCGTCTACAGGAAGTTGGGGTTAGGCAATCCGAGACCAACCAATATGAGGCTCGTGATGGCTGATAGGTCGGTAAAACGACCTGTGGGTATCTTGAATGATGTGTTGGTGAAGGTTTCTTCCTTCATCTTTCCTGTAGACTTAGTTATTCTGGATTGTGAGGTGGATTCGGAAGTTCCCATAATCTTGGGACGGCCCTTCCTCGCAACTGGAAGTGTGCTTATTGACATGAGAAATAATGAGCTTTTATTTCGAATGAATGACGAAGTGATTCGCTTTGATATATGCAAAGCCATGAAGCAGCCCAGCGATATGAATGAGTTATCTGTAGCTGATGTTCATCCTGAGGATATGAAAGCATTATCTATAGAGAAACAGCCTACTGTTGAGCCATTGTCTGCTGAGCCACTGAAAGTTGAGCATGAGGATAATGAAGATTATGAAGAACTTATGGGTGCTCTAACAGAAATAGAGTCTTATACTCCTAAGCAACCGGATTGTGATCTCAAGAATCAACCAACAGCGAAGACTCCCATTAACGAGACACCAACACTAGAATCGCAAGAGCTCCCCGATTATCTAAGGTATGTGTTCTTGGAAAGTAGAAATATACTTTCGGAGAGTGCAAATGATTTAAGTGAATAGCACGTAGAAGCTCTCATCTCTGCTCTGAAGAGATACAAGAGAGCTATGGGTTGGACTATTGATGATATAATTGGTGACTCTCCGGGGAAATGTATGAGCCATCTCGAAAAAGATCGCATGCCCACAGGTAAGCCTCATTGTCGTCTAAATCCTTTTAGAAAATGATCCACCATTTACCTCGACGAAGTCTGAGTACTCGAGGTAACCATGTCGTGCCACGACAATAAATAAGGCGCTAGATGGGAGGCAACCTATCGTTTATCATTTTTCATTTATCGTTTATCGTTTTCTTTCATTCTAGTACTTGATTTGTTTTTAATTAATGAAAATCCAAAAATAAGAGTCGTGCCACGACCAAAACTAAGGCGCTTGGTGGGAGGCAACCCATCGTACTAATCGTTTTTATTGTTTTGAGCAAATATAGGTGCAAGAGGTATTCAATGAGGAGATTGGTTTCAAATGACGATTTGGATGTATTGAATGGTAAAGGTGGTAAGTTAGGCATAAGGATGCATAAGGCTACGGATTGAGCATTACTCATGCCAAAATAGGTATCAAGGAAGGCTAGGCCTAGGTAAAACTAGGCCACGAACATTGCAAAACCTATCCTATAGCCTAAGGCCTCGGAATCTAGTATGCTATACACTATGCGCCGCCCATTCTTAAGTGTGCTATACACTATGCGCCGCCTATGCTATAGCATTAGGTCTCAATATCTCAAATGCTATACACTATGCGCCGCATATGTCCCTAAATGCCATAGACAATGCTCCGCATAGTGTATGGCATTCTTAAATAAATGCATGGCATATGCTATGGCATTCTGCTCAACTAGGCAAAGCATTAGGCACCACCTATGGTCACTTTTGGTCTCCAAATCTGATTTTAACGGGCCAAAACTCGACCCAACCTTTTCTTATAAATATGAGACTTAGTCTTGAACCAAAAACACATTGGAAACCTAGTTTATGCACCACCTATAGTCTCCAAAACCTATCAAAAAGTTTCCTTTTGCTCTTTTTCATCATAAGAACATCATCCAAAGGCTTCAACCAAGTAAGTACTACTTTGTTCTTCATTTATATTTTGTAAGTACTACTTTACTACACCTATTATGAATTGCTAAATCTTGAAAAAGTATTGGTGATGTGAACGTGTTTGAATTGTTGATACAAAACCAAGTGAGTGAACATGTACGTTAGGATGCTCTTAACTTATGTCCGACTTGAATTTGATTTTGATGCATTGTTATACTACTTGCAGAATTGCTATAGTAATGAACATTGCATAATCTTTGACTTGAATACTTACATGTTAGAATATCCCGTTCATCGGAATAAGACTTATAACTGCCTACCGACATAGGAGGTTGAGTTTATTGATAGAAACGATACCATGATGTAATCCCTATGTAGTAGTCTTGTTATACCTAACATGAAAGTATTGCAAAGGTTGCAAGAAGTGATATATCTCTGATTTTCTCGTTGGAATATAGCTCCTAAAACGCATGTCGATGAAGTCTAAGTAATCGACCACTTTCACTTCACTAATTTGTAGCAACAAACTAAGTGTGGGGTAGTACCCCTATTGCTTGTGTATAGATTGTATCCATTGGGATTGTGCTACCATTAACACTATTTCAAGTCTCAGGTACAATGGCACCCAAAGCAAGACAAGGCAAAGAAAAGGCTACCACTTCCCAAAAGAGCAAGAAAAGAGGCCGCAAGGAGCAAGGAGAACCCTCCTCGCTGCAAATACCTCGACTCACGCTTGGAATTAAGTGGGATAATTATGAGGAACTTCTAAGGATGATGACTCTGATGATGATTCCAATGCAAGGGGTATGACCCCAGACATAGAGGATGAGTCCAACTAACCAGGTTCTTCTTATTTATTTTCCACTGAGGACAGTGTACCGACTAAGTGTGGGGTGGTGGTATTGCATGCTATACTTCTCTACTCGCATCTATGTTTGTTTGCTTTTGTTTTATTTTTGTTTTATAATCTCATAGTTAAGATTTTTTTTAGTAGTTAATATTTTTTTTTAACTTAGCTTCGCATGAGATTATTCTAATAGGCAGCATGAGATTATAACAAGAGTATGTGCTACAATTATGACTATTGAGACGTTTAGGCTCCAGTTGTGACTCATTATGTGATATTGTGTGGTTCAATTCCTTCACTTGTTGGGTCAAGAGTTTATATTACCTCTAATAAAGTCGACAATGTGCCTTGTGTGTGTGAGATAATAGTATATTCTATGTTTGTGGCTGATACTAGAACTTGCCTGGTATGTATGCAAAGCGAAAATAAGGAGTGTAAGTTTAGGATATGATTTAGGCATTTCTTTGGCAACCCATATTTGTTTACCTTCAGTTTTACCTACCCATGGACATCATCCTAGTTAAACCCTTTTGAGCCTTTAGCCTATTTCTTTGACAACCTTGTATGTAAGCCTAATCCATTTCTTTCAAGACCACAATTTGATCCAAATTCCTAAGTGCTTTAAAGTGAAAAAGTCATGTGACAACATAAGAGGAAATTAGGTAAGAATGATGCTTTAAATTGCAAAGGTGCTTGAATGTGTTACAAAAAAAAAAAGTGCTAGCATAAGAGGTATGTTGTGAAAAGAAAAAGGAAAAGAAAGCTGAAAAGTGAGTTGTGCTTAAAATTAAAAAGAGGAGAACAAGGGTGGTAGAACAAAAGAAAGAAGAAAGGTTGAAAGAAAAAAGTGTCAATGATACAATGTGATGTATTAAAGCGCTTAGGAACATAGTCACTATTCTTGGCCAAAATAGTCCTACCCGTCCCTTAGCCTACATTACAACCATCAAAAGACCTACTTGATCCTAATCTTAACATTCCAACATTTAGTAGAGTATTACATTAAGGGCAAGCCTATGGTCATCAGTCGCTACATATGAATTCTTTGTGAGAGTGAGAGCAAGGACATTTTGATACCCATGTTTGAAAAATATGCTATATTTGTGAGTGATTATGGGTACTATATGGTGAGACACACATGGTTGATGAGTTTTGGATAGTTGTGTATGATTCTTTGTGCCTTAACTTTTGAATATGAGTTGACCACCATCACGAGTCTATGCTAGAAGTTAAAATGTTTCTACTAATGATCGAAAAACTACTCTTTGTTGATAATTGTTGTGCTTGTCTTGACGAATATTTTATGTTATTGCTGTGAAACCCTAAGTTGATGTTTAGAGGGACATGATATTTTGTTCGAGGACGAACAAAGCTTTAAGTGTGGGGTGTTGATGATAGGCGAATTTACACGCCTATATCAATATATTTTGCCCATATTTTAGCCTAGTTTTGAGAACAAAGTATATATTTCATGCACTTTTAGTCCTTTTTCCTGTAAATGAGCTAACGAACATGATTAGTAAAGTTTCAGGTATAAATGATGCAGAATTCAGCATTTTATGGCTTACTTGACGCAAAAGAAAGCTCACGAAGGAAGGGAAGGGAGTTTACACACCTAAGGACCAAAACTGCTGCATGGAAAATCTGTCTCGGGCTAAAACAGCAATTCTAAAGACTTTGGGGACTTACAGACACAAAGCTGGATTTTGACAATGATACATTAACCTAGTACAATTAGGTTATGTATTTCATTATTTTATGTGGATTATGATAATGTTACCTTAACCTAGTACATTTGGGTTAAGGATTTCATTAGTCTAGTAGGATTTGGTTATTTATTTCATTAGCTTAGTAGGAGTAGGATATGGGTATTATAAATACCCTATCATGCTAGAGATTTGGAGGGATCTGACATTCATCATTCAACAATTAATTTTCTTCCATCCCTCTCATCTTCCACTACAAACACTTCTAATCTACTCTTCTATTCTTAAACTCCACAACAAGAGAATCGTTACTTGCTAAGGAATCACGCCTCACGCCTATCACTTGATCTACACGCCATTACTCAATATCGTGATATAATAACAATGTCAATCATGATTTCCTTCGCATTCATGGGTAACTAAAATTCTTTGTTGGGGTTATGGAAGCCGAATGAGTTACTATCTATTGCTGTGAGTTTGTGAGTTCGAGGCACGTATATTGCTTATATCATTATTCTCTTCATCTTAATCTACATTCTTTGCGGTTGCAAATGCAAGAATACGCCAGTCTAACATTTAACTTGTTCGAGAGAAAAGTTATTTGTCTGGAAAAGAGATAATGTCAAGGTAGTAGGACACCCTTTCCTATTAAAAAGCTAGTGCCGTAACTGGACTAACCTCTTGGAGAATTCGTACCGTTAGACACGCTTTAAGCTCGAGAGAGTTAAAGTGAAATAGTCCTTGTTTAGGTCGAGAGACGCTTGGATTTACCATCGACTACAATCCTCTATAAGCAATTGCATGTCAGAATTCTACACACTCATAGCCAATAGAGACGTATACCTCAGAAGGTGGACATAACCCCAACGCTTCAATTCTCATTGTTTACAACCAACGTAACAATCTCTCTCTTTTTACTTTATTATTTTCAGCTTTTGTTTACATTACTTGCAAAACAAGAATCCCCCCTTCTTACGAGACTTGCACCAAAAGTTTAGTAATTTTACTTACTTGTTGGCCAAGCTATTCCCTGTGGGATCGACACCCAACCCAGGTTGGGTTCTATATTTGCTAACGACCATTTTACACTCAAACGAGAGCTGTAGATTGAGCGTTATCAATACTTAAACATCTGTCTAAAATGCTCAACTCTGAAAGCTTCTAATATACTGGATTTGGAGTTGATGGGACAAGCCCCCAACTAACTCCGACAACTATATACTGAACTACTAAAATAATATAATAACTTTTTCCTCGAGCTATGAGGACTCACCACTAGGCCTGCTGCTGATAGAATGGGCTGTTAAGTGCGGCCGGGAGTCCGTACGTCTGAACCTATGATATAAAACATCATAGTGAAAAAGAAAAGTATGTGTCAGTACTTTGAATGTACTGGTATGCTAAGTGAGGTAGGATGATATGTATGGGTTCATATGCATGAACAAATTACTGACTGGGTAGCATGAGTACAACTGAATGAGAGTACATGTATGTATACATAAACTATAACTGAGATCATATTAATACTGGATACTGAATTCTGAATACTGATTAACTGATATCTGAGTTTACTGATACTGTAATATTAATAATTGAATGACTATTTTCTGACAGTCCTGATTCTGTAGAATGAAATTGTGCTGAGTTCCATCCTGAGTTGTGTAACTGTGTTTGATGGTCCTGATTCTGTAGAACTAGACTGAGTTCTATACTGAGACTGAAACTGAAACTGTGGGAGATAATCATCTAACCGACATGCCCCAAATGAGGTAACTGAGTTGGGGTCCAATTTCTAACCCCAATTGAAAGGGTTTCACTACCGTGCCACGGGTAAAGACAAGTGTTGAGTCACCCTCATCTAGTAGGTTCTCTGAACGAGAACGGTAGTACCTTCAACTGGCAGGTAGAACACCACATCAACCCTCAACTAGCAAGTTGATATCTCAACCTATGTGGCTACGTAGTTCTGGAACACAAGGACTGCTTCTAAGTATCACACCCTCTGCTGGTAGGTGAGTCCCCATCCTTAGGTACATTCGGTGCTGAATCCTACTCCCAACTGAATAGACACTGAACTGATTTCTAAACTGTGCTAGGCTGGACTAAACTGTTACTGATCGTGTGTCTATCTGAACTAAACTGAATTCACTAGGTTTTGTTAACTGATGGAGTACTACTGAGTTCTGTTAGCTAACTGAGTTTATTGAGTTCTAAACTGAATACTACTAAGTTAAGTTCTGAACTAAACACTACTGAGTTCTGGACTGAATACTGAACTGGGACTGATTACTGAGGTACTACTATTCGTGACGCTACTAAGACTGTTCTGTAACTACTGTAACTCTAGGAAAGCAGCTAGATTTTTGGGTATTCAATACCCCCAGGACTCGATAGCATGAAAAGTAAAACACTGCATGACTTTAATAGCCCAATAGTACTTGTTTACCAATAATGAATTCATTTAGACATTTTTGTCAAACACTAGATATACATGGGCTTGTGTATGATTGAAATCACATAATAACATGTCATGCTTGCACTAGTCAATTCATATAAGCATTTTGTCAAACACTTGGGAGGCATGGCCATTTCATATATCAATTAACATGTAATACTATCATGGATACTATATTCACTTGCAAACTTGATTCAAACGAGGTCCAAAAAATCCGAAACTTATTCGAGGACACCTACTGACATTCCTGACCATGAATCAACCTAAAAAATTAACATTTTAAGGTCATAAGGGTCGAGAAATAGGATTGCCAACTTATGAGGCTAAAAATAGATTCTAAGTGTAAACACTTAGCTGAAATTTCTAAGTCTGAAACCTCTTTTCAAGCTTTAACGGACTGAGTTAATCTTAGAATTTTATGGGATCTTACAAAAATAATATATATTTACATAATTTTATACAAAAATGTTTATTTACCGAAATACTCTTTTTATACACTACTATCTTTTGAAGCTTAGAGTAAAGTAGCAGCAACACATTTGTAGACTTCAAGTCTACGGTAAAATTGACAATTTCTAACATAACATTCAAAAAAAGAGAGAGATCTGGTTGTTTAGCATTCGAATCAAGAGGAATATGAGCACCCAAATTCTCAAAAATGAGAGAGAATCAGCGGTAATACAAAGTAAAAAAAAAAATGGAAGCAACCACCACTATTCTATCCAAATACCCAAATACCTAATTTCCATTTGCTCATTTTCATTACAAAAAGAAATCTGAGGAAGGTACGCAATCTTGAAAATTCAATTTTTACTTCTTCTCTAAACTCATTTTTATTTGAAAACTCAATTTTCATGTATTTTTCATATTCAAAAGTTCTGAGAATGAAATTGGCAGAATTTAACCAAAATAAAGAGAAAGAAATCAAAAAATAAGAAGATGTTTGATTAAGAAGAAAGAAGATGCGGAGAAATGGTGGAAAAAGAAGTTGGTTATTTTGCGGGGTAAATTTGTCATTTACTAAGTTAATGCATTTATTGAAATATGTTGTATTACTAATACATAGAAAAGAAGGGTATTAGTAATACATAGTCCAATACCCAATATAGTGTATAACTAAAACAAGACATTAGTTATATGTAGACAAAAAATTATACCAAACAAGACATTAATAATACATAGGAATAATACATGCATTATTTTTGTTAACACACTCTACCAGACGATCCCTTAGTCATTTTTGAAATTTTCTAAATGGAAATGGGTCAAAAATATCCCTGAACTATTGAAAACGGATTAAAAATATTCTCCATTTGTTTTTTGACTCAAAAGTACCCTTCTATTTTTTTTGGCTAAAAAATACTCTTCCATTTTTTTTGGCTCAAAAATACCCTTTAATTAATTTTTTGGCTCAAAAATACCCTTCTATCAAACGAAATGCCACCAAATACACCACGTGAAAAAAATACTTAATCAGTTCATGCCAGCATACATGTGGAAAATCACTCCATTTAATCATCTTATCATCAACCCATTTATTCTATTCAAAAATTCAACCCGAATTCAAAAAACCTGAACCAAGAGGAAACAAATTGAAGAATTTGATTGCTTATTTTTCATGTGATGGGTTCAGATATTTTGGATCGGTCAAGATAAAAAATAAAGAAATAATCAGGTCCTCAAATGGTTGACATGAAAGAATCAAGTTTTAATTGGGTCGACCCTAAATAATTGGATCTTCGCATAATCGATTTGATTTTAAGAGCTTGGATAGCTACTGGATGTCCTATCTAAACTAGTCTAATGAGAAATCTGATTGTAGTGAGAGAAATGGTAATTCAAAGAAGAAATTAAAATTTTAAGAGAGAAAGTTTAGCGGCAATGTTGGAAAGTTGTTGAGGTCAAGACTTGCTCGAGTAAGTCTCGTAACTTTAAAAATGTTAATAATGAAATGAAATGTTGTGAAAGGGATGATTTGAGAAAAAAATTGAAGAATTGATTTTTATCTCTTGGTTCGAATTTTCTGAATATGGGTCGTGTTGTGTTTTTAAATAGAATAAAATATGTTGATGGTTAGATGGATTAAATGGAGTTATATTCTATTTGTATGCTGATATGGACTGGTTAAGTGGCTTTTTTTATCCACGTGGCATGTCCGGTGGCATTTTCTTAGAGAGAAGGTATTTTTGAGCCAAAAAATTAATGGAGGAATATTTTTGAGTCAAAAGTTAATGGAGGAGTATTTTTGAGCTAAAATAACAAATAGAGAGGTATTTTTCAGCCAAAAATAAATGGAGAGTATTTTTGATCTATTTTCAATAGTTTAGGGTTATTTTTGGCCCTTTTCCGTTTTCTAAAATAAAAACGGGGTGCGTGCATTGCAGAAATTTCAAACCTTCAGGACCTATCTATAAGCTTTCCAAACCTCTTGTGGTCCAAATGAATACTATAAGGGATCGTTTGGTGTAAGGTATAATAGATAAATATTTTTGATATAAAATAAATGACTTATTTTATCTCATATTTAATTGGAGGTATTAATTAATACAAGGATTACTATCCCACCATTAGATCGTGATGGAATAAGTTATCCCATATATATGGTGAGATAATTAATATAAATAATTTCAGAATAGAGAAAAGGGTCAAAAATACCCCTCTACTTAAGTATATTGGTTAAATTTGCCCTTCATTATACTATGGGGTCAATTATACCCCTACTGTTATACTATAGGGCCAATTATACCCCTGTTATTATGAAGGTTAATAAGATTACACTTGAATTGGATGAACTCCCCCAAATTTAAAAATTTGACCTAATTTTCTTTAAATTACTTATTTTTTCAATTTAACGGACTATACGTATATATTTATATTAACTAAATAGCTTAACTTAAAAGGAATGGTCAAAGTAATTCTTCTTTGTCCAACTTTCAAGTATTGACAAATCAATTTTTTTTGAATTTGCACAATAATTTTTTACAACAATGGTATCTAAAACCTTACACTAATTATTTGCCTGAATATATTTTTTATCACATTTTTTGTCTTCTCCACTGGCCATGAACATAAATAAAAGTGTTAAATTTTTTACTTGAATTTTGAAAAGTTTCTGCACAAATTGCCAAATGTCTATTTCCTAAATGTATTAACCACTTAAATGAAATGTTCTGGAGACATTAACAATTTTAATCCTTTTGTTTTTTACTCAGAAGGTTGGTCATAAACGTTTTAGAGAAAACTTTTGCGAAATTAGTGTCTCATTTACATTGACTGAATGTTATCAGCACCGAATATGATTTGCACCATATGTATCTTACCGTGGTTATCCATTCACGGAATAAAACTTTTAGTCAGAGTGCAACTCGTATAAAAGTTAGAGGAAGTCATAGAGGGAGATTCTATAGTCTCAACGGCAAGTGGTGCCATATTGCAGGACGTAGTATAAGTATTGATGTAAGTCTCGATACCTATTTTATATAACTACAGATTTGGCAGGTAATTTGAAAAGCCTTGTGGTATAACATACATAGATCCAACGAGTGCTTAGGAAACCACCTGCAACACCCTAGCAAGAAAAGAGACAATGCAGGTATAAAGGTGCATACATTGCTGACTACCAACTAAGAATGTCATCAGATTTATTGAATGAACATATGCCTTTATTACTTTATAAGACTTAGCTGTTTGGTATCTAGCAAAATGCTTATGGAAATAGAGCACTTCGTGATTACTTGAATGGAAATAAAGTCGAGCAAGGGGGAGACAGAATGAGAGCACTTGCTAATCAGCGATGGTTTTCTGGAGCAGCAGGCTTGAGACCCAAACTGTTGTTTGTGAAAGAGAAGGAGCAATGGGGGTGGGGTGAATGTATTTCGGGTATGTTTTGTATGGGTTTAGGTGGAAATGGGTCGTGTTAAATTGGAAAATGGGTAATTAAGAAAAATTGGGTAAATTTTTTAAATTTGGGAGAATTCATCCCATTCAAGGATAATCTTATTAACTTTCATAATAACAGGGATCTAATTGGCCCTATAATATAACAGTAGGGATCTAATTGACCTCATAATATGACGAAGGATAAATTTAACCAATATACTAAAGCAGAGGAGTATTTTTTACCCTTACTACTTCATAATAACTAATTCAAAATTAATTATCAATAACTATTTCCCAACGAAACGTCCTAACTACTTTATGGCACAGAACTAAAACTGGCCCTGGTACTCTGTCCTGCCGTTCCCCGGGAAAGTCATCGGAGATCGGAGTTCACCAAGACGGTAAACACTGGAGAATAACGGAGGTATATTGGTCTTTCAATGTTACAGAGGCGATTGATTTGCTCGAGGATTTCGAATACCGTCGTCCAATCAAACCCCGCACCTCGCCGGAGCAAATGGAGTGTAAAGCAAGTTACAAAATCCAACTTCTCAGTGGCACTAGAACAGATAAGCACTTGCATTTCCGACTCTGATTTCATTGCCGTCTCATTGAAGAATACTGGGGTCTACTCTGCACCCTGGCAACGTATTCTACCTATTGACACCGCCCACACCGCGTATCTCAAAGCCAAATACGCCGCCGAACGGTTTCAGGTCCTTCAGTTCGCTGTTTGCCCCTTTTCCACAAATGGTTCCAAGCTCATCGTGCACCCGTGAGTCACCTTCAACTCGTTCATATTTCTCTCTTTTGTTTTTAAAAAATAATTAATTTCTATTCTCAAGATTGTGTTTTGTAAATTTCGATTTATGTTCTGTTCAATCAGAAGTCTTGCGTTCTAGTGTTTAGATTGTTTAAAATTCTCTGTCAAAAGCAATTTAGTTTGTGTATAGTATCTACTGAAGAAGTTTCAGTTAAATGCTAGGACACATTTGAAGAAGTATCCCTTTCGGATAAAAGACACGTTTTATTTTAGAACTACAGATGATATAATGCGCAAAGTTTGTGACGAACACCTTGATATTACACCGTTCAACTCTAGCAAACACCATCGATGCTTCTCATCGCTTGACAACATAAATTTGAGTGTTATTTTTTTTTTTTGTCAGCACTACCTTACCAAATTGGATTCCTCTTCTCAAACCCTTCAAAATTTTATTTGGCAATTTTGTTGGTGGCTTAGTGATGTCTACATAGGTCTTATAGGTCGTTGGCTTAGGTTGGTTTCAACTAGTTGCTTAATGCTGGCTCACAGAAACAACTTCACCTTGTTTTACAGATCTCGTTCTTTCCTTTCATTTTTAACTCTGGTATAGGATTATGTTGCAGAACTTATTACTAAATTTATTACTGCTTTCACTGTGGGGATATTGGGAGGTGGACGGCAGGGTTGGTTCTAATTTTGGAATTGTCAAATATATTTCTAATGCTCAAAATTCTCACTGAAAATGTGGCGTTCTCTTTTTCTTGTGTTAGTTAGGTGCTAGTGTAAGTGATAGTGTTAGATGAAGGATTAGTTGCTATATTTCTAACTTCCAAGTTTAAGAATTATTTTGTCTGGGAAAGGGAAACATGAATGACAAGTGTTTTGTGCTTTTGTGCAGATACAACTTTCATTTGTTCCCTCGTGATGAGTTAAAAATAGGGATGCCTTCTTATAATTTCTCTTGTCAATCATCATACTTGACCTCTATGGCTCAAGAAGGTTTTGATTTCAATGCCTGCATATATGATGGTAAGCTGAGCTGGACTGGTTCGAAATGTAACACATAACTGACATGTTTCTGTTATTTATTTTGATGATTAATGTATTATTTGCATCTTTTGGTTACCTGCCAAAAACAAATATTCAGTGGCTTTTACAATGACCGAAGAACCTATATCCAACATCCCTTATTGGAATATAGAGATGTATGGCAAGGATAAATCTCTCCAGTTAATTATCAGCAGAGTACAACAGAATACGAGTAGCAGATGCTAATAACGAAAGGAAATATCTTGGCTCAAATTCCAGAATTTAGGTGCCTTGAAACATAATTCTTCTGCCTCAATCATTTTATTATGAATCTTAACAGTTTTCTTTGACAACTGGGATTTTTTTTTTTAAATACAGTTTATTTGTACTTGGAGAAATTATGGTGAAAAATATTATTGAATTGTTTATCTACATAATTACACTGAGATCCTATTTATAGACACTACATTGCAATCTTTTTCCAAGTAGAATTTTATATACTATTCTTATTCCTACTCATATTCTAACACTCCGCCTCAAGCTGGTGTATACAAGTCATATGTGTACCTAGCTTGTTGCAATGTAATTAATATCAGGACCGGTGAGGGACTTGGTGAAGCTATCTGCAAGTTAGATCACTTGACTTCACAACTCAACCGAAGAAGCCCAGGCTAAATAATTTGAACTTTTCATTAATGGTTCTCGCATCAGCCTCACTAGATTTTGCCTTTTCATCTACCACATTAGCCTTGATCTTTAGGTGATCTTGGACACCTTGACCTTTGTACCACAACTTAACCGAAGAAGTCCAGGCTAAATAATTTGAACTTTTCATTAATGGTTCTGAAGTGATCATAGGACTTGAACTTTCAATTCCAGTATTTTTGGAGCCAAAAATGTCATACCCAAAAACATCTTGTGAATTTTGACTTGAAAACACCAAGAAACAGAATCTGGATGTCCGATATTACTGGAAACTCGCCGGGAAAAAATATGAAGTAGCCAAAATTAGGGTTCCAATGATCTGAATCTGAAAAAAACTTGTTGGAATCTGAAAAAAACTTGTTGGAATCTGAAAAAAGGAACTGGTCGGAGCTTAGAATAGCTGGGCGACCCCAACAGAAAAGGAACAATAGAAAAAGTCGATCAGGGAATAGCTCACACTCTGGTGCGTGACACAGATCTCGCCGGAAAAACAGAACTCTGGCAGGCGCGTGGGAGCGCATGACTTGGACTTTTCCTGTGGTTTTGATCCAATTTTTGTTGCCGGAGCTTTCCAATCCTCGTGGTGGTGTTGGATTTTGCACACCACCCACAAAACAAATAATGACACAAATCAGCCACTGAAAATTGACGCACGGTGACTGAGTTTTCTTCTTCTATAGTAGATGCTGCTGTTTTCTCTTGCATACCTTTCGCTAGCGTAGTAGCTTTTGACTGAAAGATGAATTAACCTTCCTGCTTCCTACCTTTCTTGTTTTGATAGGCATATCATATTTATCCAAATCACAAGAATCAGCTGCAATTGATAGAATTGGAAATGCAGCACCTATAAGCTGTACAGTTCAGACTCCATCAGGATATACAGTTGCTGATTCTGTATTTGCAGAAAGGATCAAATCTCGAGTTAAGAATTGGATAACTGCTTGCAAAGACACTAACAAGAAGCCTGAAGGTGAGCAGAATGGTATTATTATCTTTGTCAATACAAGTCTTCTTTGCTCTCTTAATTATACTCGTGACGTCTTGCAGATACTTTAATCAGTTCCTTGAGAAAAATTGTCTCGGGAGATGAATTTTATGGATGCAGACCATGCTTGAGCATAGATGTCTGCAGTGAACGTCAAGTGCGCCTTGTGTTGAAGGTGTCTATCTTGTCTCTCGTACCTTTTGAATTGTTCTCTTGAAATGTCACAGAAAAAAAAAAAGAAAAGCATAAGCTAAAGATGCTGTTTATGGTGGCATACAATGTTCCAAATTTGATTATGTCTGAAGAATGATGCTTTATATCACGCCCCAAAACGACAAGGGCGTACAAGGGTCGTATGAGCACCTGCTATATAAATGACTTGTGCTAAGTGGATGAGTTGGTATACATAAGACAATAATAAGGAGCTATACATAAGTCACGCTGACCAACTGGCCACACTAATGCAATTTACAACTGAAACTATAATCACATATAACAACTTTTAGATTGTTTATTAAGCCTCTAATAGAATCTATAACTGTATAGATGGTCGGGACAAGGTCCCGAGTCCCGACATACCCAAACTATAAGTACGACTAAGCATACTATGACATCTCGTCTCCAGATAAGGATGGAGCTTACCAACTGCGTTGCTGAACACGCAACAATTGCCTAATGTGGAGGTCTCCTGAACTGTATGCCTTATACTTGATCCTGCATTGGTAGAAATGCAGCGCCCTGGTATGCAAAGCGGACAAAATAACAAATAGAAATAAGGATGCTCATTGAATCAAATAACAAGATGAGCAACTATAGACAACTGAATACTAGAAACTCTAATCTTGAACTGTAACTTACGAGCGTACAAGTGATATATACACAATATGAAACTGTAAGGTATGCCTTTGCCTTAGTGTCCTATCATATTATGTCTTATGAGTTATTCATCATTATGAAGCGGCTAGTAATTTGCTTTAGGCATTGTTCTATGACTATTTCTTGTACAAATGATCATATCATGGCCTACCGATGGCGATCTATGTTAAGTGTAAGACATATGCTGCCTAAATACTCATGACTATGTTCTATACACATAACACGGTCAAATACAAGGTACGCCCTTCTTGGGCTCGCTATGAGGGTCGCCAACAGGCCATATTTGTCATATCTTGGCTCGAGTCACGCAACTAGTGCATGACATTCTAGTTGACTCCAAATGCAAATGATGCTACAAGGGAGGATATACCACAGTATTTGGGCTCACTATAATGATCTAGTTTCAATCCTGTGCGCATGATCACATTGCGCATGTGTGTCAAGTAAACCTATGAATACCCTCCCTTCGATAAAGGTATGTTTTATCATATAATGCCTTATAGGCCTATACAAGTAAATTGCGATCAAGATTGTTTAGCCATTTAAGTTGTACCCAAATAATTGGGATCATTAGAACATTACCCAAATCTTAATTTTACTTTAATTACTATTCATCGTCTTTGTCACAAGACCTACTTCTAGGGTTCAACCAATAACTAAGTTAATCCATGATTTTTACACTAAAGCATTTTCTCTTTACTTATTTGTAGACAGTACATAAGGATTTTAAAAAAAATGAAAAAAATTTAGACAATTCATAAGGATTAAGTCACAAAATTACCCTGGAAGAGCATTCTTGAAAACTTGACTTTAGCTTGAATAGAGCTGGGATGATTGTAATTCTTGCTGCTATTGTCACTTAGATTCGTGAGAACATGAGTTGAATCTCCACCTGAATATCCAGTTAGAGCTGCTGCTGGTCTTCTCAGCTGGAAGCAGGCATGCCGATCATCAGCTGCCTGCTTTCAGCTGCCACTCACGCATATGATGCATCCCCTTTTTTCTTTACATTTTTATATATCCTCTCACTGCTGCTATGTTACAGCACATATAGTGACTTAAATACACCTCTAAATAGCTCAAGTTGCTTCAAAATAATGATCATTTCTCCATTCTATTGTAAATGTCATTTTAGTCCCACTTTTCATATATAATTTTAATGTTGGAGGCATGTGCACCAAAATTTCAGCACTTGGAATCATATTTCTTAAAACACGTGGTTGACCTTTAACCACACATTTAAGCTCTTTGATATCCATTCTCCATACATATATTAGTCTGGACTTGGCCCACAATGTATTATTTTAACCCTTCTTAAAAATATGGCAGCAAGAAGTAAATACCATCAGCTTGCGAGGCACCCCTTTTCGTACCCAATAGCTTGTGGCTTTCCTCTTGTGAGTCTCCAGATATACCTTGTAGTTACTTATCATCATTTTCATGAGATATGATACTAGTTCACAGCGTCCTTTTTGGTTCATTTAATTACTTTTGGCATTGAAGTCCCTGGGCGGTTCCCAGACTAATAATCTTGATCTGCTTGTAAGGCTTGAATTTTCTGGTCTTACACATTTAAGAATTCAATTGCTATTAATGTTAAAGGTCCTGTAAATTCTCCATTACATGGAATAAAAATTACTTAATTTGTTTTAGCTGATATTTATTGTAACTTTTCTGTTGGGTCAGACACTGAAAGATTTTGTTGACGTCATACCTTTACTAACCCCAGCAAAGGAAGGGACAATAAGGCCCGTTCGAGTGGTTTTGTCAAGTTCAGAAGAAGACAGGATTCTTTTACAGGTAATAAACTAGCTTACAATCTTGGTTTTTACTGCTTGTTGATGGTTATCTTCTCCTTCTTTTAATATTGCTTATACTCACAGAAGGAACTTGAAAATGAGCGGAAGGAGCATAATAAGTGCCTCCGTGGCTTTCGAGGGGTGATCGATTTGGTTTCCGATTCTCAGAAACCTGTTGTTGCCCACAACTCTCTTAATGGTCAATCTCTATGTGGAAAATCTTTGCTCCTGTTAGAATTGCAATTACCATACCTTTATGTTATTTAAACATTTGCATTTTATTTGGCAGATTTTACCTTTGTTCACTCCAAGTTCTTAGCTCCATTGCCATCAACACTTGATGAATTCAGACGTTCATTAGGTTTGGTCTTCCCGAATGTACTTGATGTCAACCATCTTATGAAGGAAATCAGCCCTCTGACAAAATTGAACAATTTGCCTACAAGTATCTCATATTTGAAACAACGGTTCTTTGCCCCTATAGATATAGAGATACCTAACCAAGGCAAGTACCCCTGATATCATGAGTAGCAAGTTAGATAGCATATTTCCACCTTTCTTTACAATGTGGTTATTTATGTTTAATAACACTCGTGGTTGTTTGATTGCTGGTTGAAGTGGAGTTATCCATCTATTAAAACTAGCATAACTTTATACACCGTGGTTACAAAACTAGGAAAAATAATCTCCACATAGAATCTAGCATAAGTTAATACAATATTAAGTTGTTTTTTTCTTCTCGACATAAAACATTGCATGCTAATACATGTTTGTTTCATGTTTTTCTTTTCTGCATAACTAATGCATGTATTTACGAGGGAATCTATGTATTGTTTTATGCAGGGTAGAAAATAAAATAACTAATACATGCATAGCTATAACCTGCATAACTAAATCTTGCATAACTATTCCTACATAATTAATCCTTGCATTACTGATAATACCTGCAGAACTTATGCATAACTCTTAACTAGAAACCAAATGACCCCTTACAGCATGTGGCCTGCTGGAGTTGGCAATATCTGTGTGAAGGAAGTTTTCCATCTTGATATTTATTACAACACTTCTGTGTTGGCGAAATGGTCTAGTGGACCCGCATACTTGTCCGAGTTTGTAAAATGAACACCTCTACTTAGCCTTTTATCATCTGAACCCCTCAACTCAATAAAACTCAATCTTTTAAATCCTATTTCGGTGTGTGTAACACAACCACCTCCACGTCAGCTTCCACATCATTTTTGAATGTTGTATTTAATTCTGTCATTTTAAATGCCACATAATAAATTAAATATTAAAATAAATTTAATTAAATAAATAACTTTTACAAATTGTAGAAAAAATTCAATAATCATGTTCTTGATGTTTGCTCACAAATTGAACATCAAATTCATTCCAAATAGTTGAAATTCCTCTCCAATTAATTTAAATTTTCAACTATAAATTCAAATACACAAACATAATAAATTTTCAATTTTCAATTTTGAATATCTTTTGACAAATCGACAAAAATCAGTACTTTTACTCATATTTATTCGATATCGAATTACCTATTTTGTGAGCTGAATAATCCAATTTACCCTTCAATGGCTTATACCCAAATCTTGAATTCCTACAAGGTTCATGAATTTCTCTTCAAATCGGGTTTATCGGATCTGGGTACTTGAAAAACTTATGTACAATTGATGATTTACTTGATACTAATGATGAGGTGGTGGTGGTGCGGGGTGGGGGTGGAGGATAAGGGTGGGAATCGTTGGCTGATGTTGTGGTGGTGTTGGGTGGGGGATGGGGGACAGGGGAGGGGGGTGGCTGGATGTGGTGGTGGTGGTGCTGGTAGGGGCGGGGGACGGGGGATGGGGGATGGCTGGATGTGCCGTACTAGGTGGGGGTGGGGAATGTGGGGAGGGGGGAGGGGTAGATGAAGAAGAGAGAGATTTTGGGATTTTTTAATTTGTTGTTCCTTTTTTTTTAAATTTTTTTTTTTTTTTAATTTTTAAAAATATTTGTAACTGAAAAATGTTAACTTCACTCGCCTAAAATTGCGTGTTTACATGCGTTTTACCAGGTCACCAATTTAATGCCACATATGCGTCAAAAGGTTTTAAAATATTAAAAAAGGTAAGTAGAAGTGTTCACTTTACAACTTCAGACAAGTACAAGTGTCCACAAAACCATTTCGCCCTTCTATGTTTACTACCTACTCTGTCCCCCAACTTTTAAATCTTTTAATAGTGTTGCTGACCAAGAAAAAATTATGTTGCTGACTGGACTAGATTTTGTCTTTCACTTCTTTTCTTTTCTTTTGCACTGAGGTCCATCAGAAACAACCTCTCTAACCCACTGTGTGCATGCTATCCTCCCCAGACCCCACTTATGGGATTATACCTCATGTACTGGACTAGATTTTTTCTGGCTTTGCTTGAGAATTTTGATTGGTTTCTCTTATAATTTCTTAAATAAATTCTGACTGGTGTGAAATTACTAACAGCTGAGGTGAATGAAGTGAAGACTCTTGGACATGATGTTGTGAAGATAAGCCAATTGTTCGCAAAGCTGTGGTCCATTTTGAAAATTGCTCCAAAAACTCCTGAAGCTGTCACGGGCCATTTTCCTGATGCAATTGAATGCTACACAAACTCGTTCAACCCTTTCTTTACTAGTTCTCATGGTCCTGCTAATGAAGATGTTAGTGTGTGGACTGACAATGCTAGAAAGATTAGTAGTAAAAATCTGATTTTCCTATGGGGATTCAAGGGTGTGACATCTGCAGGAAAGCTGAAAAACCTCCTATATGGTTCACATGAAGTTTTCCATAACGAGTTTGATGTTAGGATGGTGGATAGAAGTTGTGCAGTGATTGCTTTCGGGAATCCTGGCTTTTCGGAAGTCTTGATGCAGCTAATGGACTCTGGAGGAATCTGCACTAATACCCTGAAGGAGATGCTTGCAGACGGCCTGAGAGCTGCAGGTTATGAGACCTACCAGAAAGTCTGTGAGTTGGGGCTATGGGAAGCTGATTTAGCCAGTTCGATGGAAAAGGCTTTGGAAGAATCTGAGAGCTTCTCAGACGTTCAGTCAAAAGAGCGGTCAAGGATATGTCCAAATAATGGTGAAGTGATTAAGCTGGATGAGCTTTAAGATGCTTTATAAATCTGAATCAGATCTACCATTACCAGAGACGAGACTAGCTGATTGTGGTATACTGAGTCGATAATACTTTCATCATATATGTTTTACCTAATAAAAGCAGGGCTTCTTGTGTTCTTTGGACGATGAGATCGGAGGATAGCTGAATTTTGGAGGATACTTAAGTAGAGTGGCATTATTTGGTGTACCCGGATCATTTCGAAGGAGGGTTTGTTTGAGCTGTTTTTGCAACAAAAAGGAAAGGGTTTCAACCTTTGGTGAAGATTTTTAAACACAAATTTTCAGAACATCTCGAATAAACATTTTAAAAGAATTCAAATCTGAGCTTGCAATTGAATACGCAACTCTAAAAACAAACGTTATATTAAGCAAACATAATGTTGTATTATGTTTCAGTTGGATGTCTATAGCCTATCAGTTATCATAAGCATATCATTCTGTTGTGGCACTCGTTTAAAGCTTTAGACATTGTTGAATATTTGTTGAACAAAAAATAAGTAATTCAGAGCTTCAAAACTATTGACAATTTATTGTCATGGCCTTGGATATCGACTAAGCACACCATACGATACTTCATGTCAGTTTTACTACACAATATTTCCAAGGGAATGCTAGGTTAGAATCTTTGCATAAGTGCTAGCCTCCTTACACACATAATCTTCCTTCATAGAGAAGGTGGCTTCAGATGACGCCTAAGTGGCATGATGATGTTATGATTTGTCACAATCTCCCCCACCTCATGTTGCGACGTCTGCAGCATTATGCTGCCCCTTGAGCACTATAATTGGGTCCTTAAATTATCACAAGTTCTCATATTGCTCCCATATAGCCAGGTGCCTCCCCCTTCCCGTGATTAGGAGCATAGCAGTGGTTTTGTCCTTATTTTCACCTATCCCGGTAACTAATCATAACCTTAATCTCCTGGCGATGCGAGGTGATGATAGAAAAAGGTGGACGACTTGATTGGCCCCTAAGATCATCCTTGTCTTTGTGGTACGACTTAAGTATGCTTGGCGCGGACAATATAGTTGATCTTGAGAAGCGAAGGCATGCCAAGTTTGTACAAGATCTTGCTCACTTTGGCAAGGACCTAAATGACCTCTCCTTCTTCCGAATAAAATTTTGGTGCATGCTTGTTTTGCCTTGAATTGTCTTGTGTTAAACTTTACAATGATCATGTCCCCAACTCCATAGTCAGTGGAACGCTACTTATGGTAGAAAAACTAATTCGTCTACCTAACTACGTTATCTAAGTAAAACTTAGCAATGTCATGTTGATCCTCCCATTCTTTGGCCATATGATAAGCCCCTAAATTCTTCTCCTCAAACATTGCAGACAGTGAATGTGGAGCTTGTGGTGTTCGCTTGTTGCTAGCTCAAATGGTTTGTCCATCATGGACTAGCTCCTCTACATGCTACTAGATGGTGGCAAGCACCTGTAAGCACGGGCCCAACACTAAATAAGAATCACTTTTTTTGTTTGTGACTTATAGTACTTTTTACGTTTTTTTTCAAATATATACTTTTGTTTCATAAAACTTGAAGATTCCATGTCAGAATTTACGATCAAACTTAAACTATTTAACTCTTAAAATTCTAAATGTACCAAATAAATTAGGAAAGAGGGAGTTTTTTTTTCAGGTTCAATTTAAATCGCCTTTTTTCTCTTATTTCTTTAGTTAATTTCTTCTAAGTATAATTTTACTGTTTTATGAATTTACTATCTATTAGGGAATGTGAAGTTTTGATGATGGACATGTGAATGAAACATGTTGTGCAAGCTGTTCCATACAAGTGATGAAAGAGAAGTTACTGGTTCTTACATATTGAAGTAGTGCTAGGTTGACAATGCATTAAGACAAAAGCGGATAAGCAAGGAAGCTCAAAATTGTTTCAAATGCTACGATTGAGAAGAAGATAAATGCAGTATCTAGAAGTTGAGTTGATCAAGGAGTTCTACAAGACTAGGGGATAAAGGAGAAGAGTCCTATTCAGTTAAGGGGAGAGAAACGACAACAACAAAGAGTGAAACTACCTGGGAGTCCTATTGAAGATAGAAGAGTACATCAACTAAAAGACTCAATCAGGAGTTGTCTTAAATACAACAAACGACATTCAAGTGTTTCACTCATGCACTAAAAAGATAGTCAACAATCAGCAAAACAATTTACTTACTTGAAGAAGAACCTAGTCCCTTACTTAGCAAGTCATATACTTTGTAATAGGTAGGTTCTTTGAGTTGTAATGAGTTTTTTATTCTAGTCTCAGTGAAGTATAAACTGAGTTAGGAGTTATGTCTTCAAGTTAGGGAACTCGAAGACTTGGAAACACTTATCTTGGAAAGATTTATGTTTTTGTAGAAATAGGAGTTAGAAGTTTTAATTCCTAGTCTACAAAAAGTCTTGTAATTTGTTGATTATTGAGACTCAAGTGAAATAGTGAAGTTGGGGTTAAATCCTGTAGAGGTATAGGTCGTGGTTTCTTACACCTTTCTTGAGTCGGGTGTTTTCCAAGTAAAAATACTGTGTTCAAGTTTTACTTCTGTGAACCACGTTAGCTTACTTGTTCCACAGATCGGCAACCAGTAGAGTATAATATTAAAATCAGTAGGGCACGCACTCTAACAAGTGGTATCAGAGCGAGGTTTTCTTAACCTAAGAAAAGATCACAATGATGAATTCTGCACCTCCTACTGGGCATAGTGAAGGTCAGTCAACTACTAGACCTTCACTCTTTGATAGTTCTCACTTTATCTGGTGGAAGGCCAGGATAGAGATGTTCATCTAAGGTGAAAACTATGAATTATGGGATAGGATCACTGATGGTCCTACTATTCCAATGAAGTTGGTTGATGGTGAACCAGTCAAGAAAGTAATGAGTGAATTTACTGCTGATGATCTAGTGGCATTAAAGAAAAATACAAAAGTTAAGAACATCTTAGTCTGTGGATTAGGACCCGCTGAATACAACAGGGTGTCAACCTTCACCACTACTAAGAAAATTTGGGATGCACTGGTAAATGCACATGAGGGTACCTCTCAGGTAAGAAAATTCGGGATTTCTCTTCTTTTCACTGAGTATGAGGCATTTAAGATGAAGGAAAGAGAATTCTTGTATGAGATGATGACAAGGCTTACTGCCTTAACAAATGAGCTAACTTTCTTGGGAAAAGTCATAACTGAGGAGGAACAAGTTGAAAAGGTGTTGGGGGTACTGCCAAAATCAAAGTGGAATGTTAAGGTAACTGCAATTAGGGAGGCAAATAAGGATCTCACCGGTATGGCCCTGGATGAACTGGTAGGGAACTTGAGGACTTATGAAATGGAAGTTAATGGAACCAAAGAACAAGCAAGTCCTGAGAAAATCTTGGCATTGAAGGATTCTAATAGTGATGAGGAATTTGAACTTGATAAGGAACAAGTTGCCTTCATAACAAAGAACTTCAGCAAATTCTTTAAAAAGAAGATGGGCACAGGTAGCAAGAAACGTTTAAATGATAATCCAAATGGGTGCTACAAGTGTGGTAAGACTGATAATCAGATCAGAAATTGTCCAGTCTGGGAAATAGAATGGAAAAAGGAAAGGGCTAAAAAGGAACTGAAAGAAAAGGCCAAAAGGAAGGAGGAACATGCAATGATAGCAGCATGGGGATCTAACTTAGAGAATGATGAAGCTGATGAAACTGCATTCATGGCACTTGGAGATTCAGACTTAGAGGAAGAAAATGATGTTTCTGAGGTAAGCATACTTGAACTTAAAGAAAAACTACATTTTTTTTCTAAATCAAAACTTATTTCTTTGATGAGTGCACTAATTGATGATTTCCAAGAATTAACTTTGGGTAGGGATGAGTTGTTCAATAGTTTTGCAAGCCTTAAATTTGATCTCATTGATTTAAAAGCTTGTAAAGATACAGTTGACAAGGAAAAATGCACTATCAAGAAACAGGTTGCAAAACTTGATTCTTCAAATAATGATCTTAAGTCTGAAATCCTAAAATTGACTCTCACTAAAAATGAGAAAAAGGCCATGAGTAAAGAACAAGAAAGTGCTGAACTTGAATTAGAAAAGTACAAACAAGAGTGTAGTAATGCAGCTGGCATGGTAAACAAACTGAGTCAAGAAGTTTCTAAACTGAAACTTGATCTTGAAAGAGCTAATAGGTGGACAATTTCCTCAAGAATTGTTCACAAATTGAGTGAAAGAAATCACAAAGAAAAGGCAGGTTTGGGATTACACAAAGGTGTTGATAATCGTAAATATTTATGTTATATCTGTGGAAACATTGGACATCCAACCACTGAATGTCTAGTAGCTACTAAAAGTAGATCAAACAGTCAAAACCTGGCAAATAAATTTTCTCAGACAAAAAAAAAAGAACTGGTTCAAGTAAGAGAAACAGGTTGAAATACATGTTGCCAGCATGGACTAGAAGAAATTTAATTCATCCATTTACTCATAAAATAGGACCCAAGCTTGCCTGGGTTTCTAAGTCTAACCATTGATTTTCTTGCAGGAGAAGGTGAAAGAAAGCAAAAGGAATTGGTACTTGGACAGTGCTTGCTCAAGACACATGACTGGTGATAAGAAAAAGTTCCTTTTACTTTCCAAAATAAACGGAGGAGGAGTTTCTTTTAGTGATGGAAAAAAGGAATTATTACTAGAGTTGAAAAAATTAGCTCGTCTGAGTCAAGAGCATTGGAAGATGTATATCTTGTAGAAAGATTGAAGCACAACCTGTTGAGCATCTCACAACAGTGTGATAAAGGTAATAAAGTTATTTTTACTTCCGCAGGAGTCAAAGTCAAGAGGATGGACACCAAAGAGATTGTGCTCACTGCAAGAAGATACAAAAATGTATACAAGGCTGACATAATGGCAATACCAAGACTAGAGTTGACTTGTCTAAGTGCAATAGAAAATGATCCCCTTCTTTGGCATAAGAGACTTGGACATGCAAGTTTGAAACAACTAAACATACTTTCTTTCAAAGATATGGTATTGGGATTGCCCAAAACCAAGTTTAAGGAAGAAAAGTTATGTAGTGCCTGTGTAAGGGGGAAACAAGTAAGATCTTTTTTTAAGTCAAAGAACCATGTTAGCACTACCAAGTGTCTTAACCTGGTTCATATGGACTTATGTGGACCAATGAGACTTCAAAGCAGAGGTGGAAAAAGGTATGTTTTTGTAATTATTGATGATTATTCCAGGTTCACCTTGACATTGATTCTAGCCTCTAAAGAAGATGTCTTTACAATTTTCATCAAAAAAATTGAAAAGAAACTGGGCACTTCATTAGTTTTCATAAGATCTAACCATGGTACAGAATTTGAGAATGTCAAGTTCTTAGAATTTTGTTCAGGAAATGGTATAGATCATAACTTCTTTGCTCCTAGAACACCACAATAAAATGGAGTGGTGGAAAGAAAGAATAGAACTTGGAAGATATGTCTAGAAAAATGATGCTTGTAGCAAATATTGCTAAAAACCTTTGGCCTAAGGCAATAAGTACTGCAACATTTATCATAAATAGATACATGATCAGACCTATGTTAGAGAAGACTCCCTATGAATTACTAAAAAGAAGAAAGCCAAACATTTCTCAGTTTAGAACCTTTGGTTGTAAATGTTTCATACATAATAATGGAAAGGATAATCTGGGAAAATTTAATGCTAAAAGTGATGAGGGAATCTTATTAGGTTATTTACTTTATAGTAAGGCTTATAGGGTTTTAAACAACAGAACTAACTGTGTTGAAGAAAGCATGCATGTAGTTTTTGATGAATCCTATGTTAAGACTAACCTGCAGGAAGGAAGTGACTCTAAGGAACAGGTTACACAACCCAGTTCATCGACTGGAGCTACCAAACATGGAAGCACCTCAATGAGGGGAATTAAATCTGGAGGCACAGTGATAGGGGGAACTGAGCCCCCAACTACCCCAGCTCAGAACATCAACAGTGATCCTAGTAGCTTACTTGGCTTGGTTCCAAAAGGTTACAAGTATCAAGGATCACATCCTATTGAGAATGTTCTCACAGATCTCACTTTTTGGATCACTACCAGGTCTGGATTAAGAAGTATGTGTACTTTCAAGGGATTCCTTTCAGAAATTGAGCCAAAAAAGGTAACTAAAGCACTTCTTAATGCTAATTGGATCATAGCCATGCAAGAAGAGTTAAATCAGTTTAAGAGAAACAAAGTATGGTACTTAGTTCCTCTCCTAAAAGACCAAACAGTAATTAAAACTAAGTGGGTGTATAGAAATAAAGTTGATGAGCATGGAAAAGTTACAAGGAATAAGGAAAGATTGGTGGTCCAAGGATAAAATCAAGAAGAAGGCATAGATTTTGATGAGACCTTTGCTCCTATAGCCAGAATTGAAGCTATTAGATTACTTGTTGTCTTTTCTGCCTATATGGAGTTCATTCCTTATCAAATGAATGTTAAGAGTGCATTCTTGAATGTCATTCTCAAAGAGGAGGTATATGTGTATAAACTGGATAAGGCTTTGTATGGATTGAAACAAGCTCCAAGGGCTTGGTATGAGAGATTGTCAAAGTTTCTACTGGAACATGGCCATACTAGAGGTAAAATTGACAACACTCTCTTCTTGAAAACTAATGGAAAAGATCTGTTGGTTGTATCGGTATATATAGATGACATCATTTTTGGCTTCACAAACATGAACATAACTCATGATTTTGCCAAACTCATGAGTTGTGAATTTGAAATGAGCATGATGGGGGAGCTAAATTACTTCTTGTCATTGTAAATCAAACAAACAACATCTGGAATAATGATCCATCAGCAATAGTATGTAAAAGAACTCCTCAAAAGATTCTCCATAGAAGAGATAAAAGAGATCAACACTCCAATAGTCACTGCTATAAAACTTGATTTGGATGAAACAGGTCCTGATATGGAGCAAAAAATGTACAGAGAGATGATAGAGTCATTGCTATATCTTATAGTAAACAAGCCTGATATTGTGTTTAGTGTAGGATTATATTCTAGATTTTAAGCAAATCCTAAAGAGTCTCATCTAAAATATGTAAAAAGGATCTTTAGATATCTCAAAGGAACCAATGATCTTGGTTTATGGTACCCAAAAGGTAGTAATATCAACTTGGTTGGATATTCTGATGTTGACTATGCGGGATATTGGTTGACAGGAAAAGCACTACAGGTATGGCATACTTCCTTGGATCATGTTTGATTACCTAGTCCACTAAGAAGAAAAACTCAGTAGCCTTATCTACTGTTGAAGCTGAATATGTTGTTGCAAGATCTTGTTGTGCTCAATTGTTGTGGATTAAATAACAACTTATGGATTTTGGTATAGATGTTGGTTGTGTCCCTATTTTCTGTGACAATACAAGTGCCATTAATATAGCTAAGAATCCTGTTCAACATAAAAGATCTAAGAATATTGATATTAGACATTACTTTCTCAGAGACAATGTTGAAAAAGGTCATATATCAATCATGTTTTGTTCTACTGAAGAACAAATTGATGGCATATTCACTAAGGCTTTAAATAGAGAATATTTTGAAAAGAATAGGTTAGCCTTGGGGTGATTAAAATTGTATAAATCTCCCTCAATGATTGACTAGAATTAGTTGCTCTTCAGTGATTGTTGATTAATTCAGTCTTACATATTTAATTATATATCCTAATTCCAAGATCTTAGAGTAAATTGACTTATTTATGTATTGAT
Organism: Capsicum pubescens; assembly: GCA_030864215.1. NCBI lineage: Eukaryota > Viridiplantae > Streptophyta > Magnoliopsida > Solanales > Solanaceae > Capsicum > Capsicum pubescens. The sequence goes on from CM061546.1 coordinate 118,265,781, forward strand.
TTTGTAGAAAGACTGAAGCACAGGGGTAATATTGTCTATTTTATTCTCAAAATTAAGGTATGATTATTGCTTACCTATAGTATCATAAAGAGAAACAGGTTGTCTATATGGCCCCTTCCGTTACACTTAAACCGCTAAAAATCCAAAAGTCCTTCCTCTTCAAAAAACTGCCAACCCTTTCCCATCAGAACTGACCCTCTTCATCATTATGTTTCCTTCACCAAATACACTTTATCCATGACTCATCTTCCTTCTCTCCACCTTAAATACACTTTTTTCTCTTCTCATCATTCATTACTCACACAACCAAAATTAAATCAATATTTTCCTCTTCTTCACCATGGCATCATCTTCTTCTAACCCATCCACAGACTCCACTACTTCTTCCTCAACGGCCATCATCCTTCATCTCGACATTACCTTACCTCCACTCATTCCTCTCCCAATTTTAATTAAATTATCTGATTTTGCAATGTTTAAGAATCTGCAAAACCTTTTTGCCTAATTTTTTTCCAATCCTTCACCATCTTCTAAACCCTCACTACCACCTCTAATCCCTCTTCAGATCATTGATCGAGATGATGTTCCTATTGCAGACCTAATCCCTCGAAGGTCCAGATCTAAACCAAAATGAAAACCCTCTTCAATCTCCATTGATGTTGATGACAATGCTCCAGTATAGCCTTCCCCTGTTGTCCCCACTCCTCGCACTCCTCATAATTGAGGTAAAAAGCAATGGGAAGATGCTTCCTTGGCAGAAGCACTTAAGAAAAGCTAAAGAGAATGTGTAGCTATTTCTGCTTATCTTCCTCCTCATGCATCCTCTCATAATATTATTCTTCGCTCAGTATGTAAGAAGAAGACAATCATTGGCAAAGCTCCAAAACCCTCCTCTTCCAGTAAACTATCATATTAACCTACCCTAAAAGCTTATTCATCGGCCAATATCGCTCCTACTTTCAAACCTTGCTCTTCTTCTAAGTCCCCTACAAAGAATGTCGTTTCTAAGTTAAAGTAACAGGTTAAGGCACCTGTTTCCTCCAGCTCCTCTGACTCTGAGTTTTTCCCTGATACTCCCCCGGCACCTTCTACTGAGATTGATCCTGATTTTGATTTTGATGTGGATAGTCCTCCTGACAAAGCTTCTCAGTCAGCTCATATTCTCCACTTTTAAAAATATAAGTTGGCTAGGGGACGAGTTGTCACTAGTTTTGGGGGGCCTAAAATGGAGATCTTGGTCTCAAAATTGAGAGCTCAGGGGTGGTCACACTTGTTTCTTCAAGGTAATCTTCAATGTAAGTTTAAAAAAGATGAAGTCTATGAGTGTTATACTAATGGGGTTACCATTGGGGAAATATTTTCGACCCCTATCATGGGACTACCATAAATCTTTATGCTTCCAATCTTGCTCAAATCTTGAACATCCTTACTATGGGTTGGGCTTATTATGTCAAGGTTACATGGCCTCCCCTTGATAATCTTCCCTCTTCTCTTGATATATCCATAAAATTCTCTAAAAATCCCCATCTTGACACTCATAGTAGGGTCTTAAAGCGTGAGATGTCTCCACTCTATCAACTTTATTTCGATGTTGTTCACAAAATGATCCTTCCTCGACAAGAAAGAAAAACTGTTGCCAATTTTCTTGATCTTACCTTGATGAAACTGCTGGATACTGAAAAACAAATAGACCTTCCTCGACTTATAATTAAGTACATGCAAAGGGTCTTAATTCAAAATGCAAATGGTCATGCTTTGCCATATGAATTTTGGCTTACGTCTGTTTTTAAGGATTTCCATGTGCCAGTCAAAGTGTGGTCTCTACAGACCACTAAGGATGTCATAGGTTCAGTGAACCATTCAATATTACCTGCTTCCATGAGGAGTGTTGATAACCTTGTGCAAAGGTTGAGAAATGCACTATCAGCAAAATATACTGAGGTGGAGGTTGCTCAGGCTGCACTGGAGGCTACTCAGGCTGCCAATGAGGATGAGAAAAGGGTTCTTCAAGATCAGATTGCCTCACTTAAAGCCTCTTTGGAAAGAGAAATATTTGAAAAATGCTGCTATTGTTCGCAAGTTGACCCCTCTTGTCCCCTCTTCCTCATCCACTTAAGACCCTAAGATTATCTTTTTTTTTTAACTAGGTACCTATTGTCTCTTTTTGCTATTTTTGGGTATTGATAATTGTATCTTGCTTTTTGAATGAAATGGACCATATTACATATTGTGATCTACTTCTGTATTTTTTTCATACTGCATAACTGTTATCTTTCTCTAAGTTTTGATTGTTTTAGTAATAGCCCCAGTGGCTATGAATTATTAGATATTTTTCACTTGATGGGCCAGCTTTTCGATGATGTCAAAAGGGGGAAGAATATATTATACAATGCTTATAACTCAATTGACTAACCTATTTCATTCAGAGTGTTCTTTTATTTAAATTATTTTTGAGTATGTCAGGATTGTATAATGGATGCTATGCTGCTAAGTTTGTCATCATCAAAAAAGGGGAATTTGTTAGGAAATGTGAAGTTTTGATGATGGACATATGAATGAAACATGTTGTGCATTTCTTAAGTAAGGCAAGGCTGACAATGCATTAAGACAAAAACTGATAAGCAAGGAAGCTCAAAATTGTTTCAAATGCTATGATTGAGGAGAAGATAAATGCATTATCTAGAATTTGAGTTGATCAAGGATTTCTATAGGACTAAGGGATAAAGGAGAAGAGTCCTATTCAGTCAAGGAGAGAAAAACGGCAACAACAAAGAGTGAAACTACCTGGAAGCCCTATTGAAGATAGAAGAGTACATCAACTAAATAACTCAATCAGGAGTTGTCTTAAATACAACAAACGACATTCAAGTGTTTCACTCATGCACTAAAAAGATAGTCAACAATCAGTAAAACAGTTCACTTACTTGAAGAAGAACCTGGTTCCTTACTTATCAAGTCATAGACTTTGTAATAGGTAGGTTCTTTGAGTTGTAAGGAGTTTTATTCTAGTCTCGGTAAAGTATAAACTGAGTTAGGAGTTGTGTCTTCAATTTAGGGAACCCGAAGACTTAGGAACACTTATCTTGGAAAGATTTGTGTTTTTGTAGAAATAGGAGTTAGAAGTTTTAATTTCTAGTTTACAAGAAGTCTTGAAGTTGGGGTTAAATCCTATAGAGGTACAGGTCGTGATTTTTATACCTTTCTTGAGCCGGGTGTTTTCCACATAAAAATACTGTGTTCAAGTTTTACTTCTGTGAACCACGTCAGCTTACTTGTTCCACAGATAGGTAACCAGTAGAGTATAATATTAAACTCAGTAGGGCACACACTCTAACACTATCATAATTTAATGATCCAAATTATTTTTAATTGTCTCTTTTCATGTACTCTCTGTCCAATTTACGTGACACAAACTTTTGAGAGTTAACTCAGTTTTTCTTGCCGAAATTACTTTATATGCCTTTTAAATATTTAAGTCGTTAATAATTGTGATTTATAGTATTTTTTAAATAGTTCAAAATGTATAAAATTTTATTTTAAAAAACTTAAGGTTTTTTATTTTTCGATCAAATTTAGAAGTTTGAATCTCAAAATACTAACTGTACCATATAAATTGTAAGCGAGAGAATATATTGTGTGCCTAATCATGTTATTTTTATAATAAATCATTGAGTTAAAAAATGTTAGAACTCAAATAATATACTGCTTTGGTTCTAAAATATTAAATTTTATAATTAATCAAATTAGGCTAGTTGGAGTATAATTGAACTATTACTAAACAAATCCCAATATAATTTAAGTACGAATTTTAAAACTATTATTAACTCTGGAATGAAAAATTTCATGTTGGCCATCGCAAAGGGAGGGGTGTTGTTGTTGGACAACTGGAAAGGGTATGAAAAGAGAACATTTCATTGTACTCTTCAACTGCACGGGAGTTCTATTACCTCTTGGATCAAATTTTAGCATATTTTTATCATATTTTTTAGCTGACGTGACACCTTTTGTCAATTTTTTTAGCTGACGCTATACCTTTAGTGTATGCCCAATTTAATATAATAAAGGTGTCACATCAACACAAAAGAGTGAAAAAAATATGTTAAAATTGAGTTTAATGGGTAATGGACCCCTGTGAAGTTAGAGTGTGTCATAACAACTTTGATCATAGTTCGCGGGATACTAAATGCTTATGTCAAAAACATTAAAGAAAAATAAATAGAATGCTATAAATGAATAAAAAAAAGGTGTGAATTTACCCTGAACTTTGATAAATGATATAGATATACCCTCCGTTATACTTTAGGTACAAATATACCCTTGTCGTTAATATAAAGGTATAGATATACCCCTAAACTTTGATAAATGGTACAGATATACCCTCCATCATACTTTAGGTACAAATATACTCCTGAACTTTGATAAATGGTACAGATATGCCCTCCATCATACTTTAGGTACAAATTTACAATTGTTATTAATGAAAAGGTACATATATACCCTTCTCACTAACGGCAAGACAAGTGTCACAATCCTATTCATTTGGCCTTTTTAAATTTAATTTATCTCAACTCCATTCCAAAATAATTCCAATTTAACTCATAACCCAATTCAAATAATAATCCAAACCTGATCCAGTCTAATAGAGAAAAAAGAGAGAATAAACATGTATGTATAAAGATGTATCTTGAAGGTTTTATTAGAGAGGCTCAGGTTTGGGTTATTGTTTGGATTGATTTGTGGGTTAAATTAGAAATATTTTCAGATAGGATGGGGATAAATTAAATTTAAAAAGGAAAAATGAACACGATTGTGACACGTGTCCTGCCGTTAGTGAGAAAGGTATATGTGTACCTTATCATTAACAACAAGGGTATATTTGTACCATTTATTAAAGTTCAGGAGTATATGTCTACCTTTTTATTAACGGGGATATATTTGTACCATTTGTTAAAGTTCAGGGGTATGTATATACCTTTTCATTAACGATAAGGATATATTTGTACCTAAAGTATAACAGAGGATATATCTGTATTATTTATTAAATTTTAGGGGTATATTCGTACTTTTTCCTTAAATGAATTGACCAAACTACCCTTACTTTTGAATTTAATGCCAAGAAGCAGCTATGTTGAGAATGAGCTGCTTCTAGTTCTTCTACAATAGTAGAATAAGAGAATTAGGCTATGTCTAAGAGCTATTCCCAATCCTTCTGATGTGCTTTCACATAATTCCTGTTAAGAAATGAGGAGTTTTGATGATAGATATAAGAATGAAACATGTCATGGAAGCTGGTCCATCCAAGTGAACAATGCTAAACTGTAGAGAAGTTATTGATAAGAGGACTCTGCGTACAAATAGGAGTGGATAACACTTACCGCATCAGAAGTTGAGTTGAACAAGAAGTCTATCACATTAGAAGTTCAATGGAACAACAAGTCTTGCAGAAGTTGAGTTGAACAAAAAGTCCTACAAAACTAAGAGATAAATGAAAAAGAGTCCCATTCAAACAAGAAAGGAGAAACGGCTACAACAAGAAGTGGAGTTACTTGATAAAGTCCTATTAAAGATAGAAGTAGAAAGAAACAAGGACTGTATCAAAAGATGTGCATATATACACGTCAAACAACATTCCAGAAACCCACTCAATGTACTGAAAAGATAATTAACAATCAACAAAACAGTTCACATACTTGAAGAAGAACCTGGTCCCTTACTTAGCAAGTCATAGACTATTTGTAGTAGGTAGGTTCTTTGACTTGTAATGAGTCATTGTTATAGTCTCAGTGATCTATAAAATGATTTAGGAGTTGTGTCTGCAATTTAGGGAACTCGAAGACTTGGGAACACTTATCTTGGAAAGATTTGTGTTTTTGTAGTGATTTAGAAGTTTTAATTCCTAGTTTACAAGAAGTCTTGTAATTTTGTTGATTGTTGAGGCTCAAGTGTTATAGTGAAGTTGGGGTTAAATCCTATAGAGGTACAAGTCATGGTTTTTTACACCTTTCTTGAGTCGGGTGTTTTCCACGTAAAAACACTATGTTCAGCCTTTACTTCAGTGAACCACATTTACTTACTTGTTTCACAGAAAGGCAATTGGTAGGGCTCGTACTCTAACAAGTGATATCATAGAGAGGTTGTCTTAAATAAGGCTAGCACCTAAGAAAAGATCAACATGATGAATTCTGCACCTCCTACTGGTCATAGTGAAGGTCAGTCAACTACTAGAGCTTCACTTTTTAATGGCTCACTTTATATAGTGGAAGGAAAGGATGGAGATGTTCATCCAAGGTGACGACTATGAATTATGGGACAGGATTACTAATGGACTTACTATTCTAATGAAGTTGGTTGATGGTGAACAAGTCAAGAAAGCAAGGAGTGAATTTACTCCTAATGACTTGTTGGCTTTGAAGAAGAATGCAAAGGACAAGAACATCTTGGTTTGTGGATTAGGACCTACTAAATATAACAGGGTATCAACCTGCACTACTGCTAAGCAAATTTGGGATGCACTGGTGAATGCTCATGAAGATACCTCTCAAGTAAGAAAATTCCGGATCTCTCTCCTGTTCCCTGAGTATGAGGTATTCAGAATGAAGGAAAATGAAACCCTAGCTGAGATGATGACAAGACTTACCACTTTAAGAAATGAGTTGACTTACTTAGGAAAAGTCATCTCTGAGGAGGAACAAGTTGAAAAGGTACTGAGGGTATTACCTAAATCAAAATAGAATGTTAAGGTGACTCCAATCAGGGAGGCAAATAAGGATCTTGAAGGCATGACTCTGGATGAACTAGTAGGGAGCTTAAGGACTTATGAAATGGAAATTGATGGAACCAAAGAACAAGCAGCTCCTGATAAAATCTTGGCATTGAAAGCTTCTGATAGTGATGAGGAATTTGAACTTGACAAGGAGCAAGTTGTCTTTATAACTAAGAACTTCAGCAAATTCTTTAAGAAGAAGAAGGGAACAGGTACTAAGAAATGTTCCAATGACAATCCAAATGGGTGCTACAAATGTGGCAAAACTGATCATCAGATCAGAGACTGTCCAATCTGGGAAATAGAATGGAAGAAGGAAAAGGCTGAAAAGGAACTGAAGAAAAAAAGGAAGGAGGAGCATGCAATGATAACATCCTGGGGATATGATTCAGATGAAGATGAAGTTGATGAAACTATATTCATGGCTCTTGGAGATTCATACTTAGATGAAGAAGATGAGGGTTCTGAGGTAAGTATACTTGAACTAAAAAAAAATTGCAATTATTTTCAAAACCAAAGCTTGCTTCCTTGATAAGTGCATTGATTGATGATTTCCAAGAGTTAACCTCTGATAGGGATGAATTGTTCAACAGTCTTGCAAGCCTCAAATTTTATCTCATTGATCTAAAGGCTTGCTTAGGTACAGTTGACAAGGAAAATTGCACTCTCAAGAAATAGGTTGCAGAACTTGAGATTTCAAATAATGATCTTAAGTCTGAAGTTCTCAAATTAACTCCCACTGAAAATGGGAAAAAAACCAAGAGTAAAGAACAACAAAATACTAAACTTGAGTTAGTTAAATATGAGCAAAAATCCCATAATTTAACTAGAAAAATTAATAAGTTTAGTCAGGAAGTTTCTAAACTAAAACTGGATCTTGAAAGGGCAAATAGGTGGACAAACTCCTCAAGAATTGTTCACAAATTAAGTGAAAGAAATTATAATGAAAAGGCAGGTTTGGGATTCCACAAAAGTTTTTATGATCCTAAAGATTTATGTTATATTTGTGGCAACCTTGGACATCCCACCATTGAATGTCCAGTAGCTGGAAAAAGCAGGTCAAACATTCAAAACCTGGTAAATAAATTTTCTCTGACCAAAAGGAACAAAATAATTTCTGGTCAGAGAAACAAGTTGCACTACATGTTGCCCGCATGGACTAGAAGAAATTTAATTCATCCTTTCACTTATAAAACAGGACCCAAGCTTATCTAGGTTCCTAAGTCTAACTATTGATTTCTTTTACAGGAGATGGTGAAAGGAAACAAGAGGCACTGGTACTTAGACAGTGCTTGCTCAAGACACATAACTGTTGATAAGAAAAAGTTCCTTTCACTCTCCAAAATATATGGAGGAGGAGTTTCTATTGGTGATAAAAAAATGAATTATTACTAGAGTTGGAAAAATTAGCTCGTCTGAGTCAAGAGCATTGAAAGATGTATATCTTGTAGAAAGATTGAGGCTCAACCTACTGAGAATCTCTCAACAGTGTGATAAAGGTAAGAAAGTTATTTTTACTGTTGCAGGGGTTAAAGTCAAAAGGATATACACCAAAGAAATTTTGCTCATTTCAAGGAGATACAAAAATATATATAAAGCAGACGTAATACCAATAACAGGACCCAAGATGACTTGTCTAAGTGCAATAGAAACTGATCCCCTTCTTTGGCATAAGAGACTTTGACATGCAAGTCTGAAACAAATGAACATACTTTCCTCCAAAGACATGGTATTGGGATTACCCAAGACCAAGTTTAAGGAAGAAAAATTATGTAGTGCATATGTAAGGGGGAAGTAGGTAAGATCTTCCTTTAAGTCAAAGAACCATGTTAGCACTACCAAATGCCTTGACCTGGTTCATATGGACCTGTGTGGACCAATGAGACTTCAAACCAGAATTACAAAAAGGTATATTTTTGTAATTGTTGATGATTAGTCCAGGTTCACTTGTACTTTGTTTCTAGCCTCTAAAGAACATGACTTTGATGTCTTTGAAATCTTCATTAAGAAAATTGAAAAGAAACTGGGCACTTCATTAGTTTCCATAAGGTCTGATCATGTTATAGAATTTGAGAATGCAACGTTCTTAGAATTTTGTTCAGCAAATGGTATAGACCATAACTTCTCTGCTCCTAGAACACCACAACCAAATAGAGTGGTGGAAAGAAATAATAGAACCTTGGAAAATATGGATAGAATAACGATGTTTGCAGCAAATGTTGCCAAAAACCTTTAGGCTAAGGCAATAAGTACTGCAACATATATCATAAATAGATGCATGATTAGACCCATGTTAGAAAAGACTCCCTATGAATTACAAAAAGGTAGAAAATCTAACATTTCTCATTTTAGAACCTTTGGATGTAAATGTTTCATACACAATAATGGTTAGGATAATCTGGGTAAATTTAATGCTAAAAGTGATGAGGGAATCTTATTAGTTTATTCACTAAATAGTAAGGCTTATAGGGTTTTAAACAGCAGAACTAACTGTGTTGAAGAAAGCATACATGTAGTTTTTGATGAATCCTGTGTTAAGACTAACCTGAAGGAAAGAAGTGACACTGAGGAACAGGTTACATAACATGTTTTATTGACTGAAGCAACCAAATATGGGGGCACTTCATCAGGGAGAACTGAAGCTGAAGGAACAATGATAGAGGGAACTTAACCACCAACTACCCCAGCTCAGAATATCAGAAGTGATCCTAGTGGCTCACTTGGCTTGATTCCAAAAGGATACAAGTATCAAGGATCACACCCTACTGAGAATGTTCTTACTGATCTCACCTCTGGGATCACTACAAGGTCTAGACTAAGAAGTATGTGTGCATTCAAGGTATTCCTGTCAGAGATTGAGCCAAAAATGGTAACTGAAACATTGCTTGATGCTGATTGGATCATAGCTATGCAGGAAGAATTGAATCAGTTTGAAAGAATCAAAGTATGACACTTAGTTCCTCTTCCAAAAGATAGATCAGTTATTGGAACTAAGTGGGTGTACAGAAATAAAGTTGATAAGCATGGAACAATCACAAGAAATAAGGCAAGATTGGTGGTCCAAGGATACAACCAAGAAGAAGGAATTGACTTTGATGAGACTTTTGCTCCTGTAGCAAGACTTGAAGCTATAAGATTACTTGTTTACTTTGCTTCTTACATGGAGTTTGTTTTATACAAGATAGATGTGAAGAGTGCATTTCTGAATGACATTCTTAAGGAGGAGGTTTATGTTAAGCAACCTCCATGATTTGAACGCAAGGAGTTTCCAAATCATGTGTACAAGATGGATAAGGATTTGTATGGGTTGAAATAAGCACCAAGGGCTTGGTATGAGAGATTATCAAAGTTTCTACTGAAGCATGGGCATTCCAGAGGTAAAATTGACAATACCTTTTTCTTAAAAACTAATGAAAAGTATTTGTTAGTTGTGCAGGTGTATGTGAATGACATTATTTTTGGCTCTACCAACATGAATCTGACTCATGAGTTTGCTAAACTCATGAGTTGTGAGTTTGAGATGAGCATGATGGGGGAGATGAATTACTTCTTGAGTTTGCAAATAAGACAATCAGCTTCAGGGATAATAATCCATCAACAGAAGTATGCCAAAGAGATTCTCAAAAGATTCTCCATGGAAGAGGCAAAAGAAATTAGTACTCCAATTTCTACTGCAACAAAGCTTGATCTAGATGAAACAGGTTCTGATGTGGAGCAAAAGATGCATAGAGGTATGATAGGGTCATTATTGTACCTCACAACAAGTAGACTTGACATTGTGTTCAGTGTAGGACTATGTGCTAGGTTTCAAGCAAAGCCAAAAGAATCACATCTAAAATCTGTGAAAAGAATCTTCAGATACTTGAAAGGAACTCGTGATCTTGACTTATGGTATCGCAAAGGTAGCAACTTTAATTTTGTAGGATACTCTGATGGTGATTAAGCAGGATATTTGGTGGACAGGAAAAGAACTACTGGCATGGCACACTTCCTTGGATCATGTTTGATTACTTAGTCTACTAAGAAGCAAAATTCAGTAGCCTTGTCTACTGCTGAAGCTGAATATATTGCTGCAGGTTCATGTTGTGCTTAATTGCTATGGATTAAGCAACAACTTATGGATTTTGATATAGATGTTGGTTGTTTTCCCATTTTTTGTGATAATACAAGTGCTATTAACATAGCTAAAAATCCTGTTCAATATAAAAGAACCGAACATATTGATAATAAACATCATTTTCTTAGAGATAATGTTAAAAAGGGCCATCTATCAATTATGTTTTGTTCTACTGAGGAACAAATTGCTGACATTTTCACTAAGGATTTGAATAGAGAAAACTTTGAAAAAAATAGGTTAGCCTTGGGGATGATTAAAATTGCATAAGTCTCCCTCAATGCTTGATTAGATTAAGCTAACCTTAAAGTGATTGTTGGTTAATTTAGTCTCACACATTATGTTGTGTATCCTAATTCTAAGATTTTAGAATATGTTGACTCATGAATGTGTTGATTTTGTAGAGAGACTGGATTATAGGAGCAATTTAGTTCATCTTTTTATTCAGGTATGACTATTGTTACCAACAGTGACTTAGAGTGAACCGAGTTATTTACCTGGTTCTCTTCTGTTACATTTAAACAACCAAAAACAAAGAGTCACACTTGCTTCAAAAAGCTGCTACTTGCTTTCTCATCAGTTCAGAGTTCCTCATTATTACAATTCTTACACAGATACAATCCCTTAACCCCTAAACTTCTCTTGTTTTTCTCTTAAATACGCTTTCTCTTTTTGTTGATTTATATTCATCTTATCTTCAATTCTTCGTAATCAAGAAAAAATTCCAGGTTCATAAATGGCATTCTCTTCATCTTCTTTATCTTCTTTCTCCACTAATTCTGACAGTAATCCCTTCACCACCCCTTCATCTAAACATCACCTTACCTCCCTTAATCCCTCCCTAAATCTCTCAGAAATTCATAAATTTCACAACCTTTAGAAACTTTCCAAACCCTTTTGCCAAAATTCCTTCACCCTCTTCATCCTTCTCACAACCTCTTTTTCCTCTTCCTATCCCGCTCAAAATTATTGATGATGATCTTCAAATTGTTGATGATAGAGACGACCTTACTATTGTAGACTGATCCCAAAAAGGTCGAGATCTCAGTTAAAGAAAAAACCCCCTTCCATCTCTGTCAATGTAAAAGACACTGTTCCTATGAAACCCTTTCCAGTTGTCTCTATTCCTCGAACCCCTCATACTTAAGGAAATAAGCAATGCGAAGATGCTTTCTTGGATGAAGTACTCCGAGCCAACAAAAGGAAATGTGTGGTTATATCTGATCCCACTCCTCCTCTTGTATCTTCTCCTGCTTCCTATCCTAATCTTCTTCTTCGATCAGTCAGGAAGAAGAAAACTATCAGGGAAAAACCCTCCTAAACTTTTGTGTCTCGAAAGTCTTCTCCAAAACCTAAACCAAAGGCCTCCTCCTCTTCAAAATCCTCTCTCATAGTCAAAGCTTCCACATCCTCCAAAGTCTCTCCTCCACAGTTTTCTACTCGCTCAAAGAAATAGTTCATCAAACTTATTCCTTCTAACTCATCTGACTCTGACTTCCATGAGGACACCACTGCTGAGGTTGATCCTGATTTTGAGGTCCCTGCACCATCCTCTCATCAAGATACTCCTGTGGCTCATCATCTCCACTTTTAAAATCAAAAATTATCTAGAGGGAGAGTTGTTAGTGGTTTTGGAGGTATTGCTATGCAGATTTTACTGAAAAAATTTGAGTTTTAGAGATGGTCTCATCTCTTTATACACGAAGACCTTCAGAGAAAATTTGCTAAATCTAAAGTGTATGAGTTCTATACAAATGGGGTGGGCATTGGTGAGTTGTTCTCCACTACTGTTAGAAAGGTTACTCTGAACCTTTATGTTGCTGATATTTCTAGGATTTTACATATTCCTTCTGGGGGTGGGGCCACTATGTCAAGGGCAGTTGGACACCTCTTGATAATCTTGCCTCAGCTCTTGACATATGTAGAAAGTTCTCTGGAAATACTCAATTGGTCAATCATAGAAGATTACTTAAGATGGAGATATCTCCACTTCACCAATTGTACTTTGATGTAGTGCATAAGATGATTCTCCCTAAGATGGAAAAGAGGACTATGGATAGCTTTCTTGATCTTACTCTTATGGAACTATTGGATACTGAGGTGAGAATTGATTTTCCTCGACTCATCCTAAAGCATATGCAAAGGGTTCTACTCAAGGAAATAAATGGACATGATCTTGCTTATCAATTTTGGCTCACCCCTATATTTGAGGATTTTGGTATTCTTGTCCAAGTGAGGTCTTCACAGATTACCAAGGATATCATAGGGTCTGTGAACCATATGATGCTACCTGTTTCCATGAGAAGTGCTGATAATCCAATGCTAAGGTTGAAAAATGCACTGGTTGAAAAACAAGTTGAGGTAAAAGTTACTCAGGCAGCTTTGGAGGCTGCACAGGCTGCTCATGAAAAATAAAAAAGGGATCCTTCACGCTCAGATTGATTCCCTTAATTCCTTGTTGGAAAAAGAGAGATCTAAAAATATAGATGTTATTAGGAAACTCACCTCCCTTATCCCCTCTTCTTCTTCTACTTAGCCTCTTTACTGATATCTTAGGCCTATCTCCTTTTTTAATCCTTACCCTGTTAGCTTGATTCACTCTTAGGTTGCTTTTGGTAAATGTAGTCATATCTTCTACTGAATGAAATGAACCTGGTTGTTTTAACTGTTTTCTGCTCCTGTTTTATCATACTGCATTCATGTTCTCTTATTCTGAATTTAATTATCTTAGTGATAGGCTCAATGGACATGAATTATTAAACATTTTCACTTGTTGAGCCATCTTTTTTATGATGTCAAAAGGGGGAAGAATAAGGCTATTCAATGCTTATAACTCAAATTGGACTAACCTGTTTCCTGTTTTATTCGGGTTCTTTCACTTAAGTTCCTTATTGAGTATGTTAGGTTTTTATGTTTGTCATCACCAAAAAGGGGGAATTTGTTAATAAATAAAGAGTTTTGATGATAGACATATGAATGAAACATGTCGTGAAAGATAGTCCATCCAAGTGAACAAAACTAATCTGTAGACAAGTTATTGATAAGATGACTCTGCGTACAAATAGGAGTAGACAACACTTACCACATCAAAAGTTGAGTTGAATAAGAAGTCTATCACATCAGAAGTTGAATGGAACAACAATTTTTGTAGAAGTTGAGTTGAACAAAAAGTCCTGCAAAACTAAGAGATAAATGAAAAAGAGTCCCATTCAAACAAGTTGACTACAACAAGAAGTGGAGTTACTTGATAAATTCCTACTGAAGATAGAAGTAGAAAGAAACAAGGACTGTATCAGAAGGTGTGCATATATACACATCAAACAACATTCAAGGAACCACTCAATGCACTGAAAAGATAATCAACAATTAGCAAAACAATTCACATACTTGAAGAAGAACCTGGTCCCTTAATTAGCAAGTCATAGATTGTTTGTAGTAGGTAGGTTCTTTGAATTGTAATGAGTCATTGTTCTAGTCTCTGTGATCTATAAACTAAGTTAGGAGTTGTCTCTTCAATTTAGGTAGCTCGACGACTTGGGAACACTTATCTTGGGAAGATTTGTGTTTTTGTAGTGATAGGAGTTAGAAGTTTAATTCCTAGTTTGCAAGAAGTCTTGTAATTTTGTTGATTGTTGAGGATCAAGTGTTATAGTAAAGTTGGTGTTAAATCCTATAGAGGTACAGGTCATGGTTCTTTACACCTTTCTTGAGCTGGGTGTTTTCCACGTAAAAACACCGTGTTCAGTTTTTACTTCTGTGAACCACATTTACTTACTTGTTCCACAGATAGGCAATTAGTACGGCTCTTACTCTAATAATTCCTCATGTAGCGCTCTAAAAGGCATTATCCCACTTTGTTTGTCTATCATTCTATGAGTTGAAGCTAGTGGAAAAGTGTCATTGCATGCCAAACAAGTTAAAGAACTTTTTTTTAAAGTTCCCAGTAAAGTGATGGTGTAGGTCATTAATGATATTCCTTAGCAAACCCCAATACTCTACCACATTTTTAAGAGAATAATCTGACAACTTTTGCGCTTGTTCCCCCTATTGAGGCATACATGATAGAATACTTGCAAAATCTATCAACGACCATGCCATTACCATCAAATTTTGACAAGAAGTGATATTCATACTCATGCTTTCCTATGGATGCTCTGCAATTGACAATGATCCCAAAGGACCATTAAGATGTTCCTGCTCAATCTTGTCCCATTAGAACAATTATCACTAATGTATTTAGGCGCTACATCATCCCACATATAGGTCCAATAGTAGAATGACTCCACCAAGGCCCTAGTGCAACATTGATCTAGATAGCGACCCACATGGTATCATGACTCCTTCATGATGCTCTGCTTAATGTCTCCAAAATTAGTCATATAAACCTTCTATGATAAGAAATATGCCAAATATGCCTTATCTTACCTTGGGTGGCTAACTTTATAAGTTGTTTGGTGCTAGGTTATGTGGTATACCCTTCGTATAGTCCTCACTAATGACACAATATGTTAAACTGATGGCAACAAGATTACCCTTTCGATAAAGGAATTAGCCATGATGGTATCCTTGGCAAATTTATATGCTCCAACATATTATCAAACTCAACCAAGAAATATTACTACTTAGTCCAATTTGGTACAAAATTTCTCTACATATTAAGTAGCTAGTGGACATATTACAAAGATTGACCATAATTTTGGACCCGAGCAAATGTTTTCTCCATGTGCAAATGCAATGCATAATGGCAGTCATCTCCTTCTCTTGCACTACATAACCCGAGTTCCATGTCGTTTAATTTGCGACTCTTGAATGTAATATGATGACTATCTTGCATCAAGATACCTCTACTGAAAAGTTTAAAGCATCTATATGTACCACGAATGTCATTTGCGCTTTTACTTATATTTCGTATATCTTGTCTTTTGCTTGCATTTCATATATCTTTGTCCTTTTCTTACAATTTCATAATCTTTGTCCTTTGACTTATATTTTCCAACTTGAACCTTTTCTTCCCATACTAGCCCATCCTTATGGTACATACAATCCTTTAAGATACATCCAAGAAAGTCCTCTCGATACTTTCAATAAAGACATCACAATACCACCTCCTGTAAACATGAAAAGTTCCACCTATCATATTATGACATAATGGGTCCTCTCAGGAGATCGTAGAATTTCACCTATAACTTGATCCGCAGAAGGAACCTAACTTACCTTTGTAAACTCTCTTTCATCATTTACCATAATGGAAACACGTATAAGAACATACATATAAAATAAAATCATATCCCAAACATTTGAATGAATGTATGTATGCAAACTATGTGCATTATCTCTTACCCTTCTCAACACCATCATTATATCTATACCGGCATGGTATTGGAACCGTATTTAAAAAATTATATTCATATCGGCATGATACCTGGTCTATATCACAATAATCATATACGTACCAACATAGTACCCAACCTATATCATAACAGTCATATCTGTACCGGTGTGGTACCCAACCCATATTACAACAATCATATTCATATCGATGTGGTAACCAACTCATATCACTCAACACATCAACATAGTATAAATAAAATGCAATGCAGCCAATAAGTCATTAGACATACTAGAAGGTAATCATAGTTGTCAAGTCTACAAACCAAGCACAAAGCCGAGGAAGCCTGAGTACTGCAACAATGGTCTAACCCATTTGATTAGTAACCTTAATCTACACTTATATGCGTGTTCCCCAATTATCATGTGCCATATGTCCTTACGGACTGTGGTAGCTCAAGTTCATACTAACATACACTTCCTGTCAGTCGACATTCCTAATCTCAATGTTTTACATTAATCTATGATAGTGAATGTGGAGCTTGTGGTTGTTGGCCTGTATCTAGATCAAATGATTTCTCCATCATAGGCTCTCTCCTCTACATGCTACTAGCACTACTAAAAAAAAAAGGAAAACCGACCACAAAAATCGACCACACGTGGTCGGTTTTCCTCAATTTCCAATCACAAAACCAACCAAAATGCGTGGTCGGTAAAACTATGGTAGCTTTTTAAAAACCGACCACGTGTGGTCGGTGTTTAAAAAAATTATATATATTTTTTAAAAATTCATTATTATTTTATTAAAATAGAAAAAAAGGATTTTAAAAATAAAAAAATCAAAATAAATTGACCACTTTTAAACTTAATTAATTAATTTTATCAAAACCGACCATAAGTGGTCGGTTTTCTTTTAAAATTAATTAATTAATTTTATCTAAACCGACCACAAGTTATCGACAATTTTAACAAAATTAATTAATTAATTTAATTAAAACCGGCCACTTGTGGTCGATTTTTCTGGGAATTTTTTTTAAAAATAAAAAGCAACAAATGAAATAACTTACAATACAACAACAACAACAACAACAACAACAAAAAATCAAGTGTATTCCCACACAACATACAAAATTCCACTACACAACATATGTAAAATGTCCAACAGAAGTGTAAAAGTGTAAAAACTACAACAAAACATACAAAAGTGTAAAACCTACAACAAATCCAAATCCAAAGTATACCACATAAAAAAGCCAAAAAAATACCACTCATCATCATCGTCATCGTCTTCCTCTTTCACATCCTCATCTGTCCTGATATCATCCAGTGGGCCTAGACCTTTTGCAGCCCAAACTGCATCACCAGGACATGGAGGAATAATCCCTGCAGTTTGAATAAAAGAGCTGAACTGCTTCTACAACATTCTGATTTGTGATGTTGTTTCCTTCTTCTTCTGCGCCCTCTCTCTCTGTTTAGCAAGCTCTTCAGTGAGTTTAGAAATTATATTTTTTAGTGATTCAATAGTTTCTCTATCAACTGAGGAGGTATAGGATGTAGAACTGGACGAAGACCTAACATTCTCGCCAAAATAATTTCTGTGGTATCCGCAGTAATGGACTCTAACTGCAGGACCCACAGTTTGTTCCCATAACTCCTCCTCTACATGATGGGGTATTGGGTCACCCTGACTTTCAGGAGGCTGACTACTACGATACTCACTAAGGAGCTTCCTATATTCAAAGTAAAGTTAAAATTAGTAGTCAAAAAATATTAAAGTACTTATACTTGAATAGTATCAACTTTGAGAAAAAGATTCATAAATTCAAAATTTATTTTTTATATAGGCAGCTTTTGCACAAGGCTCAATCCAGACATCTTCATCAGTCGACTTCTTTTTCTTCCTCACATGCGTCTCCTCGAATAGCTCATCGCGTGCTATCTTCCTACCCTTTTCTTTTTCCTGCATATGAAAAAATTATTAATCTGTGAATAATTAAAATTTTAAATGGAAACAAACAATTAAAACTGTAAAAGTTACATACCATTTTTTCCTCCACAACAATAATACTAACTGCACCCGCAGTATGTAAGGAGCCACCCTTGGATGATGCCCGAACTTTCTTTCCTTTCTCCCTCAACAATTGGTATTCTTCATTATTCCAATAGCGAATATACTATTGCCATAAGGATTCATTTATCCAGTCAGTTCATACCAAGTTGGTTCTGGCATAATCCAACAGACCGTTGAATTTGGATCTAGCTCTTCTGTAAAAATTTCTCTTTATAATATATTCATTCGCATCATCCCACCAATAATATTTCGACAACAAAAATAAAAATATAATATTCAATCTTTTTTCTAACAATGTGTGAAGTAGTAGATAAGTTAAATCTTTACATGAAATTCGTTAAACATTCTTTCTCTATCATTTTCTGAAACCTTTTGCCAACTGGTCCAGTAGCCGTTGAAGTGCCGACAAATGTATTTACTCATAATTTTTCCAACTCCAGCACCCGACTTAAACCTACAATACAAGATCAAACAGTAATTTTATAGAGCATAATAATATAGTAATGAAAAATGAATAATGTTATTATATTTAGAAATCTTACCCTGTTCCATAATGAATAAGATAATGCCTCTCATAATCATCTCTGTCTCCAGGCTACGGAGCAAGTGCTGGTGGATGCATTAGCGTGGAAGGATCTGAAGCACCGGATGGAGTGCCTCCAAGATGAAGATTCGATAACCCAATATATCGAGCAGAATCACTGTGGAAACTTGGGTGACTACTACAAGAGGGTACTGACGATGGTAGATGTACGGATGTGCCAGCGGTCGTCCGATAGTACTGTGATGATGGTGGCACAGTGATAGAAGCAGAATGAGTCGGTGTAGACCCATGAAGTGGCCCCATATGCGTAGGAGGATGAACTGAATGCTGAGATGACCTATAATATGAGGGTCGTGCTGGCGCGTCAGCAAACCGACCCTCAGATAGATGAATATCTTTCGGTCATCTATAAGGCGGAGGTTGTTTTTTCTTTTTTGTTTTCGTAGGATCAATTTTTCCCTTACCTTTTTCACCTCTACCTGACATCTAAATTATGTAAAGTTAACAAGTAGTTAGTTCCTACAAAATGAATATATAAGAAAATATTCCAAGTAACTAATTTCAAGTTACTAATTCACATTTCAAATCGCTCCAACAACACGAGATAGACAAGAATATTTTATTACTATATAAATTATGGAAAAGTAAAAACAACAATCTTAAACAGTATATTACATATCAATCTTAAACAAGAAACATAAAGGTAAATATATAGTACAAAGCATAAAGACATTAATACATAGTAAATACAATCTACACAAACTAATCCTCCTCTTCTGAAGACTCTCCACTAAACCATTCACCCTTTTCAGAAGTTTTCTCATCTCTAACCCAGTCAGTCTCTTCTTCTGCAATATTAACTTCTTCAAATATATTTTTCGGGTGATTCAAACTATCCACTAAGTCAATGTCCACTAGCTGGTGATCAATCTGTATTTTATTTTGATACGCAGTCTCTAGAACATTCTCAACTTCCACCCGTCCTACAGTCTTTATTTTGATTACACCCCACTAATCAGACTTATCAATGCGCAACGGATAAGGATCATAATACACTTGTTTAGCATTTAGCGCTAGAACATATGGATCATAAATAGGATACGACCTATTGTGCTTCACTTCAATGATGTTATGATCCTTATATACTCTTGTGCCTCTTGTGTTTGGATCAAACCACTTACATCGAAAGAGGATAATTTTTTTTATTGGGAAACCGGCATACTCCAGTTCTAAGATCTCGTGTATGATGCCAAACTAATCAACATTATCATCACCCTTAACCCAAACACCACTATTGTTTGTTTTTCTTGTTCTGGAGTGTTCTTCGGTGGAAAATTTAAACTCATTTACTGTGTAATGGGACATTGCATGAGCTTCAACTGGACCTAAAGAAATATCTCTCAAGAACTGATCATATGCGGCTGCATTTGGTGACTGGTGTACCTAAACATATTATATATATATATATATATATATTAGTTAAGGAATGTGTAAATGTTTAAAATTTGTAGAAATATTAATACACTTACGAACCTCATATATAAACCATGTTGCAAAGGATGCATACACTTGATTTTCGTAGAATTGAGTCTTAAATAAACTGAAGATCCAACATGCGAAACATAATTAGTTTCTTTAAGGGAATGAGTAAACAAATAAGATATTTAATCTCCTTACTTTGGAAAGGGCTCAACTTACGGGAAATTCAACAAGACATACAAGTTGCTGATTTGCACTCCGTGGGAGTGAGCCGGCGAAATATGATCTTTTTAGCCTTACAACTAGATTAACTGAAAATAGATATCGGTTACAAATGAGGCTCATTCACATCGTCCTGATGACGATTCGATCGGTTTCTTGAACAAGCAACTTTATCACGAAAGTAGTATGAACAAAATTAAGATGTTTCTCTTAGAAGATATGCCTCAACTATAGATCCTTCCACCCTATGTTTGTTTTTTGAAATCCTTTTCAATTTTTCAATTGTCCTGCACAATCTTAAGATTAGATGTTTACTATATTAAAAAAAGATATGTATGAATTTAAATATGTTATAATTGCTTACCGTTCGAATGGATACATCTACCTAGTTTGAACTGGACCGCCTAGCCAAGCTTCGTGCATAAGATGAATGGGAAGATGTTCCATCATATCGAAGAATGCTGACGAAAAAATCTTCTCCAGCTTTTCGGTGATAATAACAATATTACTTTACATTCGTGCCAGATTTTCTTCTTTTAATGTGGTAGCACATAAGTCTTTGAAGAATAAACTAATCTCTGCTAATGGTTTCCATATGTTTTCAGGTAAACCAATAAAAGCAATTGGAAGTAATTTTCCATGAAAACATGACAATCATATCTTTTCATTCCATGCAAGATTCATTATGCTATATCAACCCTCTTTCTCAAATTTGAGGCATATCTATCAGACATCTTCAAACTTTGGACCCACTCACATATTTGACGCTTTTGGTCCAACTTGAATGTAAAACTAACCTTGGGCTTAAAAATATTGCCATTGGGCCCCTCCTGTAAGTGTAATTCTCTGCCTTTGCAATATTCTAGTAAGTCTAGTCTGGCCTTAGGATTATCCTTTATTTTGACGGTGACATCCATAACTGTGTTGAACAAGTTGTCAAAATAGTTCTTCTCAGTATGCATGGCATCAATATTATGTCTAAGTAAATTATCTGGACAATATTCTAACTCCCAAAATATACTTTGCTTAGTCCAGTTATGCGAAACGCCATATCCTTCCAGCCTATACAATGGTTCCTTGCTGACTTTAGGAAAATCCTGAACTATCTCCCAGATGTCATGACCAGATAGCCTTGGAGGTGGACCATCATGTTGCCTTCTATTCTTTTTGAATGCATTCATGAGTCTCCTAAATTCATGATTAGGTGGCAAGAAACAACGATGACAATCAAACCATGAATTTTTCCTGCCATGTCTCAATGTGAAAGATTTTATTTTTTCCATGCAGTATAGACAAAACAACTTTCCAGCTGTCATTTACCTAGACAACATTCCATAAGTAGGAAAATCATTAATAGTCCATATTAGATATGCACGCAGATTGAAATTTTGTTTAAGTGAGATGTCCTAAGTTTCAACTCCCTCATGCTATAAAATTTAAAGTTCATTAATCAAAGATTGCAAGTAGACATCTATTCCGCTTTTTAGATTACGTGGGCCAGGAACAACACAATTCAGAAATATATAGGGACTAGTCATCAACATTTTAGGAGGAAGATTATACGGGGTGATAAATACAGGTCAACATAAATATGGTGCAGCACCAACTGACAAAGGAGAGAAGCCATTCACACATAAACCCAAACAAATATTTTGTAGCTCAGCTGCAAAATCTGGATAAGTTGCATCAAAATGCTTCCAAGCCTCTCCATCAGATAGATGACACATAACACCAGTGAGCCTTCTATTTTCACTGTCATCTCATATGAGGAGCTGAGCTGTTTGAAGTATACAACCTCTTCAACCTTGGTATTAGAGGTAAATAATGCATCGCCTTAATGGCAATTTTTTTCCACTACAACCATGCTTATATCGAGGGTGCTGACAAAACTTATAGGACTCTAGGTTAGCATCTTCCTTAAAGTATAACATGCAACCAATTTCACAACAATTAATTCTAACCGAAGAGAGACCTAACTTTGACACGAATCTTTTTGCCTAATAGAAAGAATCAGGAATCTCCAAGCCGGGGTCAACTAACTCTTTAATAAGGTCTATTATTGAGTCCATTCCTCCTTCAACAATATTCTAGTCAGATTTAATACTTAATAATCTAACAACAACAGACAAATGAGAGTGTGAACACCCATCAAATAAATGATGACTAGCAACATGCAATTGTTCATAAAATTTTCCCGTTTCTCTATTAGGAACATCTTCGACATTTTCCCTAAAGTCGCTCCCATGTTGCATCACAAAAGCATCATGCACCATTCCAGTCATCCTAGTATCTTGATATTCATTTATGCCCTGCAGACCTACTACTTTATCCAACAATAAAGTTATTTTTGCCAACATCACCATCAATAGCACGCATCTTTAAAAAGTCCTCGTGAAACCCCTTTCTATAAAGATGTTTCTTCACAACTTCTTCTTTTAAAAGATTTATACCATCACATCTAACAAAAGGACAACAAATAGCCCGAAAATGTGACCCAACATCAAGTGTCTTAGCATGTTCAACAAATCATTTGACGCCTTTAACAAATTCCTCCATAAGACTCATTCTATTATCATTATTCCATTGATATATCCAGCTATATCAGGTTCCATCTACACAATCAATCAGATTCAACTAATTAGATCAAGTCAGAAAAAGTTCAGCAAGTGATGACCACACTTTATCAAAAAAAAAAATTCACCGTTAAAGTACATACACTTTATCAATTTCAAGTGACTAAGTTACCTACCAAGTCACCAAACTTAACTACATTCAAAACAAAAAAATCACATTTCAAGTACCTAAACTTCAATATTTTCAACTCACTAAGTCATCACCCAAGTCACCAAACTAAACCACATTCAAAATAAAAAATTCACCTTTAAAGTACCTACACTTTATCAATTTCAAGTGACTAAGTCACCTACCAAGTCACCAATCTTAACTACATTCAAAACAAAAAATTCACCTTTAAAGTACCTAAACTTAGTAAATTTCAACTCACTAAGTCATCACCCAAGTTACCAAACTTAATTACATTCAAAACAAAAATTCACCTTTAAAGTACCTACACTTAGTAAATTTCAACTCACTAAGTCATCACCCAAGTCACCAAACTAAACCACATTCAAAACGAAAAATTCACCTTTAAAGTACCTACACTTCATCAATTTCATGTGACTAAGTCACCATTCAAAACAAAAAATTCACCTTTAAAGTACCTAAACTTAGTAAATTTCAACTCACTAAGTCATCACCCAAGTCACCAAACTTAATTATATTCAAAACAAAAATTCACCTTTAAAGTACCTACACTTAGTAAGTTTCAACTCATTAAGTCATCACCCAAGTCACCAAACTAAACCACATTCAAAACAAAATATTCACCAATAAAGTACCTAAACTTCGACATTTTCAACTCACTAAGTCCTCACCCAAGTCACCAAACTTAATTACATTCAAAACAAAAAATTCACCTTTAAAGTACCTACACTTTATCAATTTCAAGTAACTAAGTCACCTACCAAGTCACCAAACTTAATTACATTTAAAACAAAAAAATTCACCTTTAAAGTACCTAAACTTTATCAATTTAAAGTGACAAAGTCACCTACCAAGTCACCAAATTTAACTACATTCAAAACAAAACATTTACCTTTAAAGTACCTAAACTTAGTAAATTTCAACTCACTAAGTCATCACCCAAGTCACCAAACTTAATTACATTCAAAATAAAAATTCACCTTTAAATTACCTATACTTAGTAAATTTCAACTCACTAAGTCATCACCTAAGTCACCAAACTAAACCACATTCAAAACGAAAAATTCACCTTTAAAGTACCTAAACTTCAATATTTTCAACTCACTAAGTCATCACCCAAGTCACCAAACTTAATTACATTCAAAACAAAAATTCACCTTTAAAGTACCTACACTTTATCAATTTCATGTGACTAAGTCACCTACCAAGTCACCAAACTTAACTACATTCAAAATAAAAAATTCACCTTTAAAGTACCTAAACTTTATCAATTGTAAGTGACTAAATCACCTACCAAGTCACCAAACTTAACTACATTCACAACAAAAACTTCACCTTTAAAGTACCTACACTTAGTAAATTTCAACCTACTAAGTCATCACCCAAGTCACCAAACTAAACCACATTCAAAACAAAAAATTCACCATTAAAGTACCTAAACTTCAATATTTTCAACTCACTAAGTCATCACCCAAGTCACCAAACTTAATTACATTCAAAACAAAAATTCATCTTTAAAGTACCTACACTTTATCAATTTCAAGTGACTAAGTCACCTACCAAGTCACCAAACTTAACTACATTCAGACTAAAAAATTCACCTTTAAAGTACCTAAACTTTATCAATTTCAAGTGACTAAGTCACCTACCAAGTCACCAAACTTAACTACATTCAAAGTAAAAAATTCACCTTTAAAGTACCTAAACTTAGTAAATTTCAACTCACTAAGTCATTACCCAAGTCACCTAACTAAACCACATTCAAAATAAAAAATTCACCATTAAAGTACCTAAACTTTAATATTTTCAACTCACTAAGTCATCACCCAAGTCACCAAACTTAATTACATTCAAAACAAAAATTCACCATTAAAGTACCTACACTTTATCAATTTCAAGTGACTAAGTCATCAAACTTAACTACATTCAAAAAAAAAAATTCACCTTTAAAGTACCTAAACTTTATCAATTTCAAGTGACTAAGTCACCTACCAAGTCACCAAACTTAACTACATTCAAAACAAAAAATTCACCTTTAAAGTACCTAAACTTAGTGAATTTCAACTCACTAAGTCACCTACCAAGTCACCAAACTTAACTACATTCAAAATAAAAAATTCACTTTTAAAGTACCTACACTTGGTAAATTTCAACTCACTAAGTCACCACCCAAGTCACCAAAGTAAACACATTCAAAATTATCAAGCATAGCAAAATTCACTATAAAAAGTTCACATTTCAAGTACGCTTCAACAAAATTCAACATAAAAGTTCACCTTGAAGCTAAGTAACTACACTTATTCACTTTCAAGCAACATATTCATTTATAGTAGAGGCGTCGAATGTCCCTCTCACACCATGTAATCATCACAAAATTTCTATAGCTTTCAAAACCTTCTACAACAAACAATCCCAAACTAAACTACATTTAAAGACTTTATTACAAGAAAATAGAGAGAAATCAACTTACCTTTGCTTCGCCTAAATTAAAGTGAAAGATATAAGCGGTCACCGAATCTAGATTCAGATGTGCTGGTAGCGCAAAGATACTAAATTAGGAGCAGAAGAATAATTTTCAACCTGTCATTCAAAACAAAAATATTTAATAAACAGTATCCAAGCAGAAGAATAATTTTTAGCCGATAACACCTTCAATCCAACTAAATCCATACAAACAACAACAAGCTAAATCATAAAAGAAAATCAAGAATCTAAAAAAATCACAACTAAAATTCCAAATTTAAGAGATTTCTACCATGAATAACTTCAACCAATATCAAATACAACAAACTAACCTTAAAAGCAAATCAAATCTCAATTGTTCACAGCTAAAGTTTCCAACTTTGAGAAATTCCAACCTATAATAACTTCAATCCAACCAAAAAAAATAATCAAGAACCACAAAAAATCACGACAAAATAGTCTAACTTTGTGTGATTTAACAAAACTCATATAAAAACAACAAGCTAAAGTGCTAAACCATAAATGTAAATCAAAATCTCAACAAATCACAACTAGAGATTCCAACTTTGAGGAATTCAAATCAATAATAACTTCAACACCACAAAATCCATATCAAAAGCTACAAGCTAAACCATAAAACTAAATCACGTCAAAGATCAACTTTGAGGAATTTAGCAAAACCCATATAAAAAAAACAATCTAAACCATAAAAGGAGTTCAAGAATCTTACAAAATCACAATTAAAGATTCCAACTTTGAGGATTTATACAATCAATAACTTCAATCAAGCAAAACTCATATCTAAAACAAGAAGCTAAACCATAAAAGTAAATCAAGAACCTCAACTATGAAAAACACATAAAAAAAATTATGACAAATACATAAAAAATTAAGCTTCATACCTGAGATATCGTCGCCAGAGTACAGCGGGAGCAGTCGTCGGAGATGAAAAGGATTTGAAAAAGTATTTTGGGTGTGTTTAGGTCGATTTTTGTGTGTGTAGGTCGATTTGTGTGTGTGTTTCAAATAGGTTTTTTTTTTGTGTTTAGGTCGATTTTTGTGTGTGGAGGCCGGGTCATGTGGGGGTGGGGTCGGGTAGGAGTTATTTTTTATTTTTTTTATTTTCTTGTGGTCGGTTTTCAAGAAAATAATAATAAAAATATTTTAATTACTATAATTAATAAATCAATAAATTAAAACAAAATTAATAAATTAAAATTAATTTTTTAATAAATTCTATATTATTTATAACAATAACACGAGTAGTATATTTCCTCAATCGTATAATAACATCAATGAATTTTGCAAATTACGATAAATATTTTGTCAATTAGCTTTTAATTACAGTATTATATATATAATACCATAATTAAAAGATAATTAACCAAAAATTTATCAATTAAAAGCTAATTAACCAAAAATTTATCGTAATTTCAAAATTTCTTGATATATATATATATATATACATATATATATATATATACCTCGTAATACAACATGTTAATCAAATAAATTATTGAATTACAAATTCAACAATATACGCGTATCTACATTGACACTAAATAGTATATCTATTTCCTCAATAGTATGATATCAATATATTATTCAAAATATTTTGATACATAGATTCAGTTATCGAGCTTTCGATTACTGCATACGTCACTACACGAGATATACGTATATATATACATATATTCAATTGTCCATCAACTTTCAAATACGTACTATAAACATCACTTACACGATTTTACTGTCCCATAATAATATACAATGTATTTCACATATACTCAGATACAAAAATTTTAAGAGAGAACTCAAATTCACCGCTAAAATTTGGCGGCCGTTCAAGATTCAATTTTCTGTCTCCCTCCTCTACTTCCTCCCCCCTCCATTTATACCTCATAATACTTGTCTTACGTTATTACAACTTCAACAACATACGTGTGTCTACATTGACACAAAATAGTATATCTATTTCCTCAATAGTATGATATGAACGTATCATTCAAAATATTTTGATATATAAATTCAGTTATCTAGCTTTTGAGTACTGCATACGTCAATACACGAGATATACGTGTATATACATATATTCAATTGTCTATCAGCTTTCAAATACGTACTATAAACATCACATACACGATTTTAATTTACTACCCCGTAATAATATACAACGTATTTCACATATACTGATTAGATGAATTATCGGTTAGTTTATCTTATGTCATTAATATACCTTCACTATATAATATGTATATACTATATATATATATATACCTATACATATACACACTATCAACTATATCAAGTTCTAAATACGTACTATATATATACATCACATACGTACATGAGTATATTATCCAATAATATAATACGACGTATAACATATACATACTCTGATGAGTGATGGATTAATTTGATTTGCTTACATTTATATAACTTCAATGTCTAGTATATATTATTACTTCTGTCGTTTCAAATTAAGGTATTCAATATGTTTGGATAGATTCTAATAGGTTTTGACTACATCTCGTTCATCAATCGATCATTACATCATATATATATGTATATATATATATATATATATATAAATATACTTATATATATATATGAACTCTTGGATGCGTACTATATACATCACATCCACAAGTATATTACCTTATAATAGAACACGTTCATTATATTCTGATGAATTATCGGTTATATATTACATTATTATGAATGCAATAGTAGCATAATATCATTAGCCAAACGGTATGATATATATATACACATATTCATTATACAAAGATTATACATGTTTAACGTTATTTAACGTATATAAAAAGGAAAATATTTATTTTATATATTGAAACATAAGTAAAAGATAAAGATTATGTTTAACGTAATTTATTTCACAAAATCTAAGATTGATTGATTCTTATTATTATTATATTGGTTATTGACTACGTGTGATTTCAAAAAATAAGATATTAGATTATATACATAATTATTTTTTAATAAAACCGACCACAAGTGGTTGGTTTCCTAAAATTTATTTACTTTTTATATTTTTTTAATTCTAAAACCGACCACAAGTGGTTGTTTTTTTAAAATTATTTTCTTTTTTATTTTTATTAAAAACCGACCACTAGTGGTCAGTTTTATAAAATTATTTTATTTTTTTATTTTAATTAGAAACTGATCACAAGTGGTCGATTTTTTAAAATTATTTTGTATTTATGTTAATTAAAACCGACCACTAGTGGTCGGTTTATTAAAAATATTTTATTTTTTTTAATTAAAAATCGACTACTTGTGGTCCGTTTTATTTAAAAAATATAATACATTAAAAATATTTTTTTATTATATTTTTTATAAAAAATCGACCACAAGTGGTTGGCTGTTTTATATTTTATTTGTAAAAATAATAATAATTAATATAAAAATTATTGAAATGATTATTTTAAAATTTTAAAATACAAAAACGACCAGAAGTGACCGCTTTTTTATTTTTTTTTTTTTTTTTTTTAAAATAAAAAATCGACCACTAGTGTTCGATTTTTTCCGACCACAAAATTGCGATCGATTTTTTTTGGTCGGAAATCTTTCTTTTTTTAGTAGTGTAGATGGTGGCAAGCCCGTGCAAGCACAAATCCAACACTAAATAAGAATCAATTTATTTGTTTGTGCTTATAGTACTTTTTACGTATTTTTTAAATATATACTTTTATTTCATAAAATATAAAGATTCCATGTCAGAATTCACAATCAAACTTAAACTATTTAACTCTTAAATTCTAAATGTGCCATATAAATTAGGAAAGTGGGAATTGTATTTTTTAGGTTCAATTTAAATCGCCGTTTTCTCTCTTAATTCTTTAGTTAATTTATCCAAAGTTTAATTTTACTATTTTATGAATTTACTATCATAATTTAGTATTCCAAATTATTTTTAATTTTCTCTTGTCATCTACTATCTGTCCAATTTACGTGACACAAGGTTAAACTTTTGAGAGTTAACTCAGTTTTTCTTGCCGAAATTTCTTTACATGCCTTTAAAAATTTTAAGTTGTTAATAGTTGTGATTTATAGTATTTTTTTTATATAGTTCAAAATATATAAAAATTTATTTTAAAAAATTTAAGGTTCCTATATTTCACGATCAAATTTAGAAGTTTGAATCTCAAAATACTAATTGTGCCATATAAATTGTAATAGAGAGAATATATTGCGTGCCTAATCATGTTATTTTATCATAAATCATTGAGTTAAGAAAATGTTAGAACTCAAATAATATATTGTGTTGGTTCCAAAATATTAAATTTTATAATTAAAAAAATTAGGCTGGTTAGAATATAATTGAATTATTACTAAACAAATCACAATTATGATTTAATTATGAATTTAAAAATTACCACTACCCTTGGAATGAAAAATTTCATGTTAGCCATTGCAAAGGAAGGGGCGTTGTTGTGGGAAAACTGAAAAGGATATAGGGTGCGTTTGGTATGATGGAAAATATTTTCTTGGAAAATGTTTTCCTGGAAAATAAGTTGGTTTTCTACTTATTTTCTCATGTTTGGTTGGTGAGTGAAAAATATTTTTCGAAAAATATTTTTTAGTATTTGATTGGTGAGTGAAAAAATATTTTTTAGAAAATACTATTAACTGTTAACTAGTATATCAGTGCCTCTAACAAGTCAACAATTTGTAAGAAATAATTTAACCATAACAAATAATATCAATATCGAATTCTAAAATACTACAATCACTAAATTTAAGCAACTATGAATTAGCAAATATAGGAGATACTTTTCAACATTTTGTCAGGACAATCTCAAGATACTACAATCAATAGAAATATAACGGAACGACAAGCTTATTCAACTTCGTGAAACAAGTTACATCGATAACAAGATGAAATATGCAATTAGCAAAAGTAACATAGGTAAGTTTTTCTCTATGAATATGAAAATAACAATACATTCAACGAACATTGGAAATGGAAAAAATTTAGGTTTTACTTTTTTCTATTTCAAGCAATAAAAAATTGAAGCAAAGCACAGTGAAAAATATTTCTGAGTAATGTAAATTTTTGAGAAATGTAAATTTTTTGAGTCATGTGAATATGAGTGTTGTTGGGGTGGGGAAAAGGGATGGGGATGGGGTCATAGGTCTCATTTGTCATTTTCTGAAAAATGACTTTCCTTGACCCATGAGGGAAGTCATTTTCCATCAAATGGAGGAAAATGAATTGTTCTGATAAATATTTTCCCAACATTTCTTTGCAACCAAACAAGGGAAAATTGGAAAACATTTTCCATCATACCAAACACACCCATAAAAGAGATAACATTTCAGTGTTCTAAAAAAATATTGAGTAAAGCATCTAGCACCCCGTGAACTATGACCAAATTTGCTACGTCACACTCCAACTTCACGAGAGTCCTATTACCCCCTAACTAAATTTTAGCGTATTTTCATTATTCTTTTTAACTGATGTGACATCTTTTATCAATCTTTTTAGTTGACGTGACACCTTTGATGTTCCCCATTTTATGTAATAAAGTTATCACATCAACACAAAAGAGTGACAACAATATGTTAAAATTGAGCTGGTATTAGGATTCCTTCATTAAGCTCTGCTTAATGTCTCCAAATTTAGGCATATAAACCTTTTATGGTAAGAAATAGGCCATCTTTCACCCAAATATGCCTTATCTTTCCTTAGGTGGCTAACTCCATAAGTTGTTTGGCGCTAGATCATGTGGCATGCCCTCCATATAGCCCTCACTAATGACACAATTTGTTGAACTGATGGCAAGATTATCCTTCCGATAAAGGAATTAGCCATGATGGTATCCTTGTCTAACTTATATGCTCCAATATATTATCAAACTTAGCCCAGAAATATTACAACTTAGTCTACTTTGGTATAAAATTTCTCTACATGTGAAGTAGTTAGTGGACATATTATCGATCTTGACCATAATTTTTGACCCGAGCAAATGTTTTCTCCATGTGTAAAGGCAATGCATAATGGCAGTCATCTCCTTCTCTTGCACTGCATACCTCTCCATGTCGTTTAGTTTGCAACTCTTGAATGCAATAGGATGACCATCTTGCATCAAGAAACCTCTACTGAAAAGTTTAAAGCATCTATATTTACCACGAATGCCATGGAAAAGTTAAGTCAAGACTGGCTCATTTTTAACAAATGCTCTGAGGTCTTCAAACGCCTTTTGACCGCTCCATCTAAAACAACGATTTTTTCTTCTTTACGAACTCGTCAACACTGCAGCCTAGGATGAATAGTCCTCAATGATCCTATAAACAGTAGTTAACAAGTGTTTGTGAAAATACAACAATTACAATTGAAAATAAACATGGAGAAAATAAAGTTACCTTCTTCTTGACTGAGGTACAAATATTTTGCTTTCTTTAAGAAGATTCAAGCCCACAACAACAAATTTAATGATCCAGTAGTAATTTTCTTGACTTGTTCCCTCTAGGATACAACAACTAAATTACAAAGTACAACTCAACAAACTCTGTACAAGAGTTGAGTTCAAAACTTCACCAAAAAGAACATATCCCTTCAACTAAATAAAGTCTCCTTTTTACTATGTTTTCTGCACTCTGTTTTTTTGTACTTGAAAAAAATGCAAGATCTCCCCTACTTATAGGTGAGTAACTCTTCCTTGCAATATATAGGAAGAATAAGTGAAAAGATAAATAAAATAGAGGTTACAACAATTAAAAGAGTAGTGAGGTAGAATTATCATAGAAGTTATAAAAATTACAAAAAAACTAATGACCACAATTTTGCCACTAACTCATAAGAGTATTTCCGTCCAAAAAGTGAGAGTAAAGTCCATTATAGTCACTCATGTGAGAAGTGCAGCAGTTAGCAACATGACGTTAGAAAATAATTGAAAGAAGTAGTAATTGGCTTTATTGCCTCTAATGTACTTAAACATGTCAATCGGGCCGAGTTGACCTATTTAGGTCGGCCCGATTGACCCAGTCTGGTCAATCCATGGACTGTAGGGTCGTTGGTCCCGAGCCTGGGCTGGCCAAGAGGGTTGACCTGGTGGACTGACCCAGTTAAAAAATCGAACCAGGCCCATCAGGTGATCGACCCGGTTTCCATTTTTTTTTTAAAGTCGCCGTTGGTGGGCTGTTGGTCCAAATGGACCATTGGAGGCCCAACGGCTATAATGCCGTTGGCCTACCAATGGCCATTTAGCCGATTCCCACTTAATTTTTTTTAAAAAAATTAATTTATAAAATTTTCTATAAATACCTCAATTCAAAATTCATTTTTCACACAAATCTCATTCTCTCTCAAATCTGCTAATTTATCTCCAAAAGTGCTCAATTTTATTTTTTAATTTTTCAATTACAAATACAAGGGAAAGTTTCTAAAGTCTCAACTTTCGGATACTTTCAAAATTTGGTATTGTCATTCCATCTCTGACCTTTAATTTTTAATTAGTGTATTAATTGTTGAATTTTTTTTTTATTTGTGTGTATTTAAAATATTTTTTAGTTTATTTTTTAATATGGATAAAATAAGAAACCTCGGTAAAAGTGTCAAAATTTTTTGTCCCGAAAGTGGTAATGGTAGTAAAAAAATGAATTGGTGGAAGTTTTGGTTGAGGTAGTTCAAGTAATAGATATACCTGTGTGCCTCTGGTACCGGTTAGTCAACCTTTTAAGGAAGAAATAGGTGTAGGTGCTCATGATATGGATTATGCGGAAGCTCGAAAAAATTATGGTATAGAAGAAGAAAATGAAGTAGATGCAGTTAATTTAGATGAAGATGATGATAATATTGGTGAAACACCCGCAGTAGAAAATGCTAATGTTAGATCTGAATCGGTTAATCATCCTCCCCGTTCCCCAAGAGCTCGTAGAAAAACTAGTATTGCATGAAATTGTTTTTCAGAAATAGAAGGAGAAAGTAAGGTGCAATGCAATATTTGTAAAATTATATATGAGTATAAAAACAGAGGTAATAAAGGGGGTATGGGCTTGTTGATGAGACATTTAAGAGATACACACGCTAGAGAGTTATTTATTGCACAAGGTGGTGAGGATGTTGGTGGGCCAACACAAATTAGATTGAACCCAACAACTAGTCAAATAACTAAAAATTATAAGAAAATGAAGGACTGGGAAAAAATAGTGAAAATGATAGCCGTGAGTTGTTTGCCTTTCACTTTTGCTTCTTCTGATGCTTTTGTTCATTATATTCAAGCGATTTATAATCCTATGTTTGATGGTATTTCTAGAAGTACTTGTCGGATCGATATTTTTAAACTTCATGCACAATATGTTTATTATTTATCTACATTGTTAAAAAATATTCAATGTAGAATTGCTCTAACTTCTGATCTTGATCATGCTGTTAATAAAAATAATTATTTAACCATTACTTGTCACTGGATAAATAGTAATTTTGTTATGCAAAAACGTACTCTAGCTCTTTTGTATGTTGGAGATCGTAGACATACTGAAAAATTTATTTCGGAATCTATTACTAAAGTCGCAGAATATTATGGTATTGAAAGAAAATTTTTATGTATTGCTTTTGATAATGCATCTAACAACAAGGCTTCTATTGACAAGTTAAAGGCTGAACTTTCTCTGCCGTTACCTGAAATTTTTCATGTTAAGTGTGCTTGTCATATATATAATTTAATTGTAAAAGATGGTCTTGAATTTTTGAGCTTTATATTGAAAAACTATAGCTTGCTGTTGGCTTTATTCAAGGAAATAATCGAAGAGGTAGAGTGAAAAAATTTAAGGTTAAATGTGAATAAAATGAACTTAGACCGATATTAATGCCTGAAGAATGTGATACTAGATGGAATGCTACATATACTTATTTAAAAACTTGTCTTGCTTATAAAGTTCCTATTACAATAATTTTTAATTAATTTTGTGGTTCTTTTCCTGAGTTATGCTACATAATTCTGATTGTACTGCAATTGATGATCTTGTTAAGTTTTTGAAAAGATTTTATATAGCTACAATTGAATTTTTCAGTGCTTATTATCCTACTGTTTGCAATATTTTAGCTGATTTAGCCGACATTTCTTGCTTTCTTAAAGAATATAAGGATAGAAAAGGTTACAAAGAAACTGTTGGTGCTATGTTTGCAAAATCTAAAAAGTATTTTTTCTCGCTTTCCCTAATTTACTTGGTTGGTGCTATACTAAATCCATGCATGAAATAAAATACTATGTGCGAATTTAGTACTGTTATTTATAATTCCTTAGAGATAGAGCCTCAAGAAAAAACAGATTTGTTTATGGCTATGAGTGAGGCGAACATTTACATAGAAGCATTATATAATCATTATGCCGATTTATTTGATGTAGCTGTACCGACAAATATCACTTCAACTGTCGCTCCTCAAGCTCTCGAGGATCCATCATCCTCTAAAAGACCAGCACATAGTGGTTTTCCTGATTACTTTTATGATTTAAATATTTGGGATAGGGTTGCTCTGTCAACAACATACACAATAAATTATCGGGAAGAGCTTAGATATTATCTTCGACAGCCAACAGAGGATCTTAGAGCAAGGATCAACACATTGGATTGGTGGAAGAATAATGAAAGACAATATCCTGTGCTTTCAAGATTAGCTAGAGATATATTGAATATTCAATATCAATCATTGCATCGGAGAGCGCTTTTAGTCAGGAATGACATCAACTTGGAGACAATCGACACTCATTGAAAAACGATGCTATGAATGTTCTAGTTTGTCTTAGAGTTTGGATTAGAGAGGAACGAAGAAACTAAGGAATGGAAGAGGAGCCGAAAGACGAACAAAATGTTGAAGAAATTCTAACTTCAAGGGAGAACTCAACACAATCAAGTCCAACGTATGGTTTTGCCCCTATTGATTTTGATTATCCTATGGAGGTTTCCGTTAATATTAACATGAACGAGTTACAAAAAATGATGCGAAATTTGTAATTTTTCATTTATGTAAAGAGAAAATGGTCAAAAGCCCTCCCCAATCTTTACCCCAAATCCCAACTACACACCTATACTTTACAGGGTCCTATGACCCCCCTGAACTATTTTAAAGTGAAATTATTACCCCCTGAAAGCTAACATGGCGAGAGTGTGTGTTTCACTCTCTTTAAAGAGAGTGAGAACGTAAATTATTTATTAAAAGTTTATTTTTAATATTTCTTTATTTTCTTTCTTCTCTTCTTCTTCTTCTTCTTCTTCTTCTTCTTCTTCTTCTTCTTCTTCTTCTTCTTCTTCTTCTTCTTCTTCTTCTTCTTCTTCTTCTTCTTTCCCACAAACAAAAAATTTCAAGAACTTATCATTGACATCCAAGACTAATTTATCATCTTCCTAATCTCCAAGCACAAAATCGATTGGTTCCGACTTCACGTTCGTCGAAAATTTTAAAATGGGAATTGTTCATTGTTTTCAACTTCAAGGTCATTGAAAATTTCAAAATCAATATTGTCCATTATTTTTGAATTCAAGATCATCGTAAATTTTAAAATGGATATTGTCCATTGTTTTCGACTTCAAGGTCGTCGAGAATTTTAAAATTCTCTATTATTTTCGACTTTAAGGTCATCAAAAATATTGTTCATTATTTCCGACTTCAAGGTCGTCAAAAATTTTGAAATTGTTATTTCGTTGTTTCCGGATTTAAGACCGTCGAAAATTTAATAATTGATATTGTTCATTGTTTTCCACTTCATGATTATCAGAAATTTTAAATTCGATGTCATTTATTATTT
Organism: Capsicum pubescens; assembly: GCA_030864215.1. Taxonomy (NCBI): domain Eukaryota; kingdom Viridiplantae; phylum Streptophyta; class Magnoliopsida; order Solanales; family Solanaceae; genus Capsicum; species Capsicum pubescens. The sequence continues at coordinate 118,302,297 of CM061546.1, forward strand.
CTGACTTCAAGATCGTCAGAAATTTTAAAATCGATATTTTCCATCATTTCCGACTTCAAGGTCGTTGAAAATTTTAAAATTCTCTATTGTTTCTGACTTTTAGGTCATCAAAAATTTTAAATTCAGTATTGTTCATTATTTTCGGCTTTAAGGTTGTCAAAAATTTTGAAATTGGTATTATTTGTTGTTTCCGAATTTAAAATCGTCAAAAATTTAATAATCGATATTTTTCATTATTTTCAACTTCAAGGTTGTCGAAAATTTCAAATTCGATGTTGTTTATTATTTCCAACTTCAAAATCGTTTAAAATTTTAAATTCGGTATTGTTCATTATTTCCAACTTCAGGGTCATCAAAAAATTGTTTAAGTTTGAAAAGGAAAAGAGATGAAAAGTAATGGTGAAAAAATGATGAAAAGTGATAAAAATGGAGAAGAAAGTAAATAAAAATTAATTTTAAACAAAAAAACACGTGTAAAAATATGATTGGCGCGTGCATCATACCACATCCCAAATGACTGGTTGTCAGTTTTCGGGGGGGGGGGAGAATAATTTCACTTTAAAATAGTTCAGGGGGGTTATAGGATCCCCGCAAAGTATAAGTGTGTAGTTGGGATTTGGGGTAAAGGTTGGGGGGGGGGGGTTTCTGACCATTTTCACTTCATGTAAATTATAAGTTTTGAATCATTTTCCAATCAATAAAATACAACAACCATTCACTCCTTACTTTTTAATTTTTTTTCATTTAAATTGAATTTCTTGTTTGAATTAAATACTTTTAATATATTACTAACAAACTTTACACTAAATAATAAACATAACAAACATATATACACATATATTCTGCATATATACACAAGTGGTATTTAAAGTAGTATATATATATAGTGTATACATGTTGCATGTATATTGTTTCAAGTGGTATTTTAAGTAGTATATATTCTACATATATGTCTATATATTTTCTATAGACTAAATAATATATATTTAATGTGTATAAGTTTCTAAAGTAGTATAATATGTAATGTATAATATGTTACTTTTAATATATTACTATCAAACTTTAACTAAGTAATAAACATAACAAACATATATACACATAATGAAAAAATAAATATCTTTTAAGTTAAAATACAATGAAAACATATAATGAATATATGTTCAAAACTTAGACTATTATTATATTAAGTAGCTTACATTGTAATCTTGTATATGTGTTTCCTAAAGTACTATAATATGTAATGTATATATCTTTCAACTATCAAGTGCTATTTAAAGTAGTATATATTCTATATATATGTGTATATATTTTCTATGTTTTCTAAAGTAGTATATATTTAGTGTATATAATATATGTTGTATGTATATTATGTAGAATAGTATATATATTTTATTGTACGTATATATGTGCATATATTTCCTATAGAATCTAAACTAGCATCTATTTAAAGTATAAACGCGTATATGTTTTCTAAGGTAGTATATATTTAGTGTATATATGTTGTATGCATATTATTTAACGTTTTTAAAATGTATATAGGTATGTATATATTGGAAAAACTATGAAAATATGTTTTTTTTTTTGACCAGTTTTGACTGATCTGGATCGAATAATTCCTAAGTGGGCCAATTCCGGTACATTTGAGTACATTTTACTATTTGGGTTCAGCCCGGCCCGGCCCGACCCATTTACAATGACCCGGGTACCGGCTCAAAACCGGTAACTTTTCACGGGCTGGTGCCGATTTGACCCAGATCGGCCCGCTTAACAGGTTTAAATGTACTGCTACCTCCAACTTACAAAGTAACCATACTATTTACATTTTGTATATATGCACTTTAATATAATGTAAGTTAGTATTAAAATGCCAATAACCCACGTCACACCCTTTTTTTATCAATTTTTTTTTATTCAAGTCTAGAGAAGTTTTCAAATTTTGAATGTGACTAAAAGATATTTCAAAAAGGAATTAGATTAAAAATTAGATTCGTCACTTGACAATGAATTTTGGTACGCTAAGTCACCTAGATAATCCTTTTCAAAACAATTTGCTCTTAAAACTGATCGACAAACAGAGATTTCGATTAAGAAATGAAAAAGGAATTCAACTACATCTTTATTTTCATATGTTTCCCAAACCTTAATCAACTGCCCAGATCCATTATGTTGCCAATTCCATATTATCCAAAATCATCCTATCTTTTCCCCAAATTAGTAACTTCAACAACACAAAGAGAAGATATGAACAATTTCAAATATTTATAAACACTTTCTACAATAAGTAAACGAAGGAGGATAAAACATTGAACAAACAATTACCAAAAAATATATAAAATTAGTAGTAAAATGAGAGAAAAGGATTTGGACCTCAAATCTGAGCTTTCAAACCACAAGCTATTTGATTGGAAAACAAAGCCGCATCCGAAACCTCAAACTAAAACCTCACTGTACATACAAAACCCCACAATGACTAAACCTATCGGTATCAATGGAATTCACTAGAACCGATTTGGAACCAGAGATTTGTTTAATTTATGGTTTGCCTAAGATCAAAAAGTATTTCGTCGGATTTCTTATATTGTTTGCCAGTGGGTTTTCTGGTGAAACAAAAGTGGAGAGTTGTTAGGACCCAATTTTTGAGTCATGATGACACCTACTTTATTTTATCAGTAGGTAAACCAATCCGTAGCTCGGAGCTATAAACAATAGGCTAATTTGATGGAAAATGGCCTAAAAGCTGAAAATATGTAAGTAAAGTCTTACAAATAACAAACCATAGAATAATAATAAGTCGGAAGATAATTAGTAGAAAAAATAACATCCTACGACCTAGAAGTGTCGGTACAAGTGACACTAAACCACAAGTGTACAAGTACTATCATAGTCAAATATACATCAACCTAGAAATATGAAAAGACCAAGCAAAAATAGAAGAAGGAGAAAAGGTAAACTGCGGCTTTGAGAGCTCACCCTGTTTCTAAACTCTAATCAACACGATTGCAGCTTAACAACATCCACTAGTACTTGGATCTCTACCAAAAAAGTACAAAAGTGTAGCATGAGTATCAATGCCACGGGTACTCAGTAGACATCATCGGCCGACTAAGCTAAATCATAATATAAGTATAATAATAATGCAAAATAATTATGCTAATTCAAGATAAGAAGGCAAGCCTGGAATAACGCTCCAAGAACTGTACTTAAATAACCAGAACAACAATAATATGAAAGACAACCTAACTATTAGTACAAAATTGGCCCCCACAAGTCAGTAAGTGCAATAAAGTAAACAATTCAACATAAGCCCATAGGATGTAATTAAAGAGAAGAAATAACTGATATTATACTAAATAACCGCATCTCAAAATCATAACCACGAGTCCTTCCATATAAGCATATCATAAATAACCTCTCAATGACGAACATGAATTGAAACTCATATCATCATTTGCTGGACTTGAACCAGAACTCATATCAAGGAATAATGTTGGAATCGAACCGATCTTAAGATCATAAATCGCTGGACTTGAATTGAAACTAGTATCATCTCCTAAGAACCAATATATAATAGAACATCATGAACTTAAACTCCTCAAGCTCTAAAAAATATATTTTGATAATATACACAACTATTAAATCTACAAGGAGCAAGTAAGAGTCTTGGCCTAAGATGGGTTGGAGGGGTCCACTTCGAATGTCCGAAATCTATTATAAGGCAAATTCTATTCAAACTAGGCTAAGGTATCTAATTTCTCTACTAGATATTAAATAAATCACATTTTGGTCCTGAGATATCAATTATACGTAAAGAATGAATAACTAATTTAATTATGCCTAATTTATGGTTCCTTAATAGGCTAAATAATCTAAATTATACTAAATATATCTCCAAGACCTAAATTTCAACCCATATCTAGCAAATTATCATAAATGTACTATAATTTAGCCCAATCTATGAGAAAGTAAACCTAGCCTACCTGAATGCCGAAGACAGTCCAGCGAAATCTGCTAAATCAGTGATTTTTCTATCACGATCCAATTTCTCATGTCATGATGGCGTCTATTATAACCCACCAGTAGGAAAGCCAAACCCTAGTCCAAAATAGCTAGTAACGGAGTACCCAACTAGATAAAGGAGAGAATGTAGAATAAATATAAATAAAGATCAAATATATATAATATAATCCCAAAACCTGGCGGTATCAATACAAGAGCTTCTAACATAACAAGAATACAAAAGAGGTGCTAAATGAATATACAGATACAACTATCTCAGAATACAATATAAAGACTAGTCTAATAAATAAGAGGGAGGTAAGAATATGCCAAACGTCGAAAGCTCACTCTAAGTCTCTGAACCATGAATGCTCTGCACGATGCTCACATCAACGGTTATAACCCATAATCTGATGTCCAGGCTTCAGAAGTGTAGTATGAGTACCGAATACGCGGTAATCAGTAGGCAACTATTGACTGAGCTCCAAAGATAATGCTGATACATATGACATATAAAAAGAATGAAAATTATACCCAAGTGTCCAACAATTATATAATAAACCTAGTGAGATAGTAAGGGCAACCATTCTACTCATAGCCACTTACTAGAATGATAAGGCTAAGGAAATATCCAGGATGAACTATCCTTTTCTATCCATAATATCTAGGATGAACTATCCTATTCCAGCCACACTTAGGAATCTTAACGCTACATGTATATCCCTGGCCACTATACTAATAAAAGGGGAAAAATAAGGATACATATAACAGTATACAAGGCTAATGAATGAATATACAATCTGAATAAATGAAGAAAGGAAGGGATATGCGGTAGTACCATAGCTATATGTAGCTAGATATACATATACACATATACAAGGTAAACTTAAAGTATAGCCAACATCATCAGACTAGCATTTTAAGACCTCATAATCATAGTAAGAACTAGTGGTATGATACTCAGGATTTCTAATCCATATATCTAATCATGAGCTAGCCATGTATAATAATGAAATCATAATATAGAAGAGACAAAAATCATACTCAAATCTCGATACCGAATGAATAGATAATCTGTCATAAACTATCCATAATAATGATCATAACAATGATAATAACAATATCAATAACAATGCGAGTAACCGACTAATTTGGATAATCAAATACGTAGCCAAGCCTATCACGTGCCCCCACTTTCCTAAGCTCAGAAGGTTCAATCAGCATATAACTATAACGACCCAAACCAAGGCCTGGCCGTGATGGGTATCTCAAGTCCCATGTGGATCGAAGATCAACCCCTGCACCTAGCCAAACCAAACACACTACACCCTAAGTTTGACTGAATTTCAAACATATAACAAGATAGCATACAATAGTCTAAGAAAGTTTAAATGGATGTCTATACCCAACCACCATCGATCGGTCAACCGACCGACCAATACCACCCAATAGCCACAGTAGTCCAAACAAATCCTTCTAAACTATGATCCAAAACTAAACATTAGTAAAGTGTTGGGACATGCCTCGACAATAGCCAAAAACCAAATCCAAAGAAATAATTAGAATCTAAAGGAAATCATAGTCATGAAATAGGGTCTTTTGAAGAATGAAAGCTCACTACTTCAATATAAATCGCTACCCGGATCCAAGTCACTGAGAAGGAGTAGAATTATGACTAATTTCTATATCACATGGGTCTACAACGTCTGAAAATGGTTAGCGGGATGAATGCTAACATATAACTCGGGGATAAGGGTAACATAATGACATGATCAACAGTTTAAAAATCATTACAAAAACCACTCACATATATATATATATTACATGTCAGGATAGGGAACAAGCTTAACATGCTTTTTAAAACCTTAACTTGGATTGTGTAGTTCAACCATCATATAATAGTACCCGCGGGATATATGGGCCTCAAATATCACCCCCTGGTCAGGTCCTAGTACGTGTAGCTGCACGAATCAGAGAATAATCTCATATATATACATATGGGGACTCGAACCCTCTAATATATACAAAGGTGACTTAAACACTCGATCATTTAATGATTTATGGAGGACTCAAACCTCTATAATCATGAAATAATAATAAGAGTGACTTGTACCTCCCTAGTCACTCTAACCCCCGTGTCGGAAAATGCAGTTTTGGACCTTCGCTTTCACGACTTAGCTACACAACCCTTATTATAGCCTAATTAAAATAAGTATCACACATTTTCATTCATTTAACCATGTTACACATTAATTAATACAATGTTGGTATCGTCATACCAACTACACTTGCAAGGTAACATGTCATGCCAAAATAATTTCCATTAACTCGGAGAGAACAACTCCCTTTGTTCATTAATATATATTGGGGAATACTGATTCCCTTTGTTCATTAAGTCTCTTTGTTCATTAAGTCATACCCTTGTATTTCAAATATCTTTTTATATCATGCAATAATTCAGGATAAATTCGATATCACAAATCCCCACAGTTCTCATAACTAAAATCGATTTCATATTTTGGGGTTGGGAACATAACCACTTCAAAAGTCACAAGTTTTGAAAAATCAAAATTTCTTAATTCATTCGCCATCACCATGACTGCATAGTTTCAAAACCATATTTAATTCATGAAAATCATATATAAACCATGAGAAACATTTCTCAATTCATAAATATTCAAAACCCCCAACCCATGTTTTAAAACCATCACAATAATTTCATGATCAATACTTTAAATCATATATTTTACAAAATTTACAGTGAGGGAAGATTAACATTATTGTAATAATAATATGTACGGAGAGAAATTGAAACACCTTGACTTTTGACCCATAGAAAAATTCCTAAGTTTTTGTTCTCTAAACAATATACGATTAGAGCATACTAGTTGTATGCTTAGGTACGGATTAGGGTCCTCCTTCTCGTATGTTAATCAGTGAGTTTGGGTTGGTTTATGTCCATGATACGAGTGTGGATATTACTATAAGTATGTTGGGGTATGAGTCATTTGTGGCTAGGTTGTATGATGCTCTAAGTTGGTCTAGTAGATTTTGCTTGGGGTACGAGTTAGCACAACTCGTATGTTAAGATACGAGTTGGTCATATGGGGGTCGTATGTTGACCATTGTGGGGGTCCAGGAGAGGCCCAGGGTATGAGATAGGGTACCATTTGTACTCTAGGGTACGATTAAGAAGGTATGGTCATACCCTTCTATGATTTAGTATTCAGTTTTTAAGCTGGGGGTATTCCAGATATTTTCTACCCCAAAACCCTTAAGTATCTACGTCATATATCTTATTTTTGACTCTTATAAAACTTATTGGAATATCAAAACATACCAAAAACACTCTCTAACTTACTCTTGAATATTTGAGGCTAGGGTTTCTACAAGTGTTCATCTAGAGGCTCAAAGGGTCAAATTCTTTTCGTGAATCATCTTGTATAAGGCACGTGACTCTTCTCTCATTTTTAGTTCGAAAATACCATGTGTTTTAAATCTTGATTATGATTCTTTAATGGTGGTTTTGAAAGATAAAGTTGAGGGTTTGTTTGCATAATGTTGAGTATTGTTTGCTATTGATTCAAATTGTGTTTATACATGTTATTGATGATGGTTTGCACATGTGGGTTCTTGGTAATTTTGGTTTAACAATTGGGTCTTGGGTTACCCTAAATTAAATAGTTTTTTCTTTGGTTTTGGTCTTGGTAAATGCATGCCCTCAAAGTGTTTGTAAAAATGCTTATAAGAATGGACTTGTCATATTATATTATTATTTTGAACTAAGGCTTGGCCTAGTCATTATGAATGGTTGGTAAATAGTTGTAAAGGACTTGTTGGCCATGTAATGAACTAAATAATAACCTTGGTGGTTTAAGTTGATAAATGGATTCAAGTCCCTAAGCTTTGAATTGAACAAGTGTCTTTGTTAGACAATGGGTTCTAGTCACAAAGTCAAATAAATGAATGGTTGATTGATAATGGTAATGGCACATGGTACACTTGCAAGTAGTGCTAGTATGATGATACCAACGTAATACCTTTGGTAATAAATTGACTTATTGGTTGCGTAGGTGGAATGATGGTTTCAAATTAGGCTTAATTACGGGATGTGTAGCCAGATCATGAAAGTAGAGTTCAAAGGACTAACACTAGGAACCGCGCTAGTCGGTGTAGGTGTCTTATGACTGGGTAGTTTGAGTCCCCTAAATGAGTATATGAATGGGAGGTTCGAGTCCCCCTTCCTACATGCATTGGTGCTTATGTCACCTTGATTATGCTGGGAGGTTTGAGTCCCCCATATAGGCATTACAGTTATGGATACTTTTGGATAGGGTCTTTATGGAACTGCTATGGGTTGGTATAAACGGTGTTGGTAGTGGTGTCATCCTTACTATTGACATTGGTATTGGGGATGATACCATTTAACTGTACTTATGATTGTTCCATCCTTTCTTATTATGTTATAGACTTAGTTGGCATTTTGGTTTTTGGCTATAGTTGTTTGGTTGGGTATTAAATGGTTGGACTCGGTTAGGTTGGTCACGATCGTGAACCTATCTTAGAGTCTTTGTGTTAGCTAACACGATATCTTGTTATATGTTTGGAATTCATCTGACTTAGGGTGCATGCTTGGTTGGTTGGTATGGGAAATAGGGTGATATTTGGTCCTTATTGGGTCTGAGTTAACCATTACGATAAGGCCTTGGTTTGGGTCGTGTCAAGTTGGTATCAGAGCTTTAGGTTCATGGTCATATGAGATACCATAAAACTGTGTTGAGTAGAGTCTCTTTTAAGGGGGTGTAGCGCTCCACACTCATAAGGGAGAGGGTATGAGGCATTTAGGAATTTTCCACTTTCTTATTGTCTTATATCAAACTATAGAGTCTAAGGCCTTGGATTTTTTCGAATTTCCATTTTCTTGTCTTTCAAATCAAGCCCCCGAGAAGATCTAAAGCTCACAAAAACTCATCTATCCCACCTGAGGACAATATGGATGAAGCTTGTCCAACTCTTGGAGTGTAGACCAGGGCAAGGGATACTGCATTTGGCTATCCTCGTTGGGTTCCACCTGTCTCCATTGATCCTTCTTAGTCACCTCAAGGAGAGGCTACAAATGCCGAGTTCCGTTATTCTATCAACTTGTTGACTCAATTAGTAGCTTCTCAGTCAGAGCATGGTGTTCCGACTATTTCATTGTCTGGGGACATAAGGGTTGTCCAGTTCAAGAGGTTGAATCCTCTCATATTTATGGGTTCAAAGGTTGAGGAGGATCCTCAAGGCTTTATTGACGAGATAGAGAAGATTTTTTGTATCATGCATGCCACTATTGTGGAAGGCATGGAGTTTGCCGTCTGCCAATTGAAAGACATAACATACCAATGGTTTGAGGAGTGGGAACAGTGTAGGGGTAATGATGCTGACTCTGCATTATCAAATAGATTTTCTAGTGCATTTTTGGGCCGCTTCTTTCGTCAAGATGTGAGAAAAGAAAAAATGGTAGAATTTGTAAATATAAGGAAATGAAAGATATCTGTCAAGGAGTATGCCTTGAAATTTCATTTGCTATCTTGGTATGCTCCAAATATGGTGTCCGATATGAGGGCTAGGATATGTAAGTTTGCTTCTAGGTTATCGTGGGAGTTGATCCTTAAAAGCAAGGCTGCCTTACTGATCAAGGATATGTATATTTCTAGATTAGTTGTGTATATTCAACAAGTGGAGGAGGAGAAAATAAAACAGTCTGAGTTTAGTGAGAGGTAGGGGAAAAAGTTTAGCTTTTTTGAGCAGAGTGGTAAAGATGGTAATAAGTAACTAAGGAAGAAGTGGGGAAGCTCTGGTTCTTTCTCCATAGCTAGTGATCCTTACCCAAAAATTTTGGTTGATCTTCGATCTTATATTGATGGTGGGTACCGGGCACAGGGTGCCAAATCTCAGGTTGGTATGGCTCAGTCATCTCTATCCCAACCACCTTATAAATTTTATGGGCGATCACACACATGGGTTTTGTGAGGAAGGGAAGAATAGGTATTTTTACTATGGTCAGATTGGTCACATGCAGCGTGACTGTCATGCTAAGATGGCTTCTACGGCCAGTAAGGCTCATGTGGCTTCTTCATCTTCTCCTGCACCAAAGGGTGCTGAATCTGCATCTATTTCTGCTTCCGGTACCAATACTAGCCGAAATTTCTTATATGCACTTACTTCTCTCCAGGATTCTGAGGCATCCCCCAATGTGGTGACTGGTATATTAAAAAATTTCTCCCATGATGTGTACTGTTTTCTTGATTCGGGGTCCACTCTTTCTTATGTTACCCTATTTATAGGTGTACATTTGGGTTTTGGTCTTGAATTTATTTCTGATCCTTTTTCTGTGTCTACCCAAGTTGGTGACTCTATTATTGCAAAAAGGGTCTATAGGGTGTGTGGGGTATCTATTAATGATAAAGAAACTCTTGTAGATTTGATAGATTTAGACATGGTTGACTTTGACATCATATTGGGGATGGATTGTCTGTATTCGTGTTATGCTTTCTAAGATTGTTGGACCCGTAAGGTCACGTTTAAATTCCTTAATGAGGCGGTCATTGTTTGGGAAGGGTTTTCTTTAGTTCGTAAGGAGAGGTTCATCTCATATATTATATCGCAAAAGTTGATCTCCAAAGGGTGTTTGTATCATTTGGTTCAAGTTAAAGATACTAACTTAGAAAGTCCTTCTCTAGAATCTGTCCCTGTGGTTATTGAGTTTCCTAAAGTTTTCCCTGATGATCTTTAATGAGTGGTGACTTTACCACTCATTGAAATTTGATTTGTGACTACACTACTGTGTTTTAAAGGTATGAATAAGACTACTTTGTGATTTAAATACACTAATTCCCATATTTTTTAGGTACACAATTACTGAGACAAAAAGAAGAAGAATGAGCTGAAAAAGGATCAAAGTGGGAAGAGAAGTGCAAGATTTAGAAAACTTGGGCAGATTGGGCCTCAATTACGTCAATCGCGGTAAGTCAAGAAGTTAGCAGGCCGTGATCGCTTGAAGAATTCAGCATTTGCAGAACCGCGATTGCAGTATATCCATACACGATCGCGGGATAGCGGGATTTTTAGCTAGGGGCAAAATTGTAAAAGTACATAGCCAACCCCAAATTCCCATTTAAAAGCTCAAAACCCTCATCCATAAACCATTATTCTACAACCCTACCTCCCATATTTAGTTTAAGGTTTTTGTAATTTCTTGGAGCTTGTAGAAAAACTTGTACTAATCTTGAGCTAAGAAGATATTAGAGTGACTTTTAAGTATAGATTTGGCATCACCCATTGAAGACTCATTGGATTGTAAAGTGTGGTTTTCCCTCTCTTTATTTTCTTATGGATAACTTTGATGGGAATATTGGTTTATTTGTGTTTATTATCATTATGATTTTCTTGATCTACCGCTTGGAATTATGCTAGAATAGGATGCAATTGTGTGTGGGTCGTGATATATTTGTGTAGATTCTAGTTGGTTGATGACGGGTTCTACTATTGTTTGGTTGAAATGGTTTGGATTTGTGGGTGAAAGCTCCAAATACCTAAATAGGTTTGATGGATGAAAATCCCAAGCTCTTGAAAGCTCAAACAATTCTTGAAAGAGGGGTTTGGGTTAACTTTAGGAACCCTCATCATCCTTGAAAGAGGAATGTGGGAACCAAAGCAATAGTAGATAATTTATGGGTATGTCTTGCCAATTTTTCACTATCTTAGACATAAGGGTGGTTGGGAGGTTGACTATATCATGGGTATCATCCTAGAAATAGGGATACCCAATTTAAGTATTGGGTGTCTTTAATTGACACACTCATTAGGAACTCGAAAAGGTCAATGAGTGACATCTTTAAGGTTTTGTTGAAAACTAGCCCCAAAGACCTTAAACCTAGCCTACCACATCATCAATGATTAGACATGCATAACTTGACCCTAGGAAAGCATAGTCCCAAGATCCATTTTAATTGATTATACTCTAATTATTCTTAGTCTCGAATTAGTCCCTTAGAATCCGAAGAATTACTCTCACATTAGAAAATATTGAAAACCCCTAAACCATCGTGTACCATAGGTTTGAACCCTAGAAAGCAACTTTTATTTTGAAATTACTCAATCGTCACTGACATTGTTCCTCGTGGATTCGACCCCGACTCTTAGTTGGGTAAATATATTTACAATGACTGCCTTGCACTCAAATTGACGTGTAAGTTGAGCATTATCAATCTTCCTACTGTTCCTCCCGATAGGGAAAATGATTTTGGGATTGATCTTGTTCTGGACATTCGTCCTATTTTTATTCCTCCATATAGAATGACTCCGACTGAGTTGAAAGAGCTTAAAGATCTCTTAGATAAAGGTTTCATCCGTCCTAGTTGTCTCCTTTGTTAGCCTCCTAAGTCTATGTTTTAATAATGAAAAACTAACAAGTGTATCTTTGCAAGATATTGAAGACTGCTAATATTAGAAGGATAAAGGAAACCGGATCCAGGAATGGAAGAACATCAAGAATGAAAGGACATCAATTCACGATCTACAACATCTAAGTAAATCAATCACAATGAGAACAAATGGAATGAAAATCTCAGCTCCAAAAGTCACAAAAAATCAGATCAATCATGATCAAGTAAAAGAAAAAAAAGGTCACAAACACATTTGGAAAGTTATCAATCTCTACGAGACCAAAAGGAATAATAGATCACGAACATATCTGATATGGACGTAAGTAACAGCTATATATGAACATATCTGATATGGACATATCATACGACTACATTTCTTAATCAAGGAATCAATTCAAATCCTTGATTGAGAAGAAATCTCTTGGGTTTCCTTATGAGAGTAGCTACCGGATGGACACGGGCCACACAACTTCAAAAAAGAACATCAAAGTGTCTCAATCTTAGCCACACAAGGCTTTGTAACTTTTAGTTAACAATTGTTATATAAAGAGTAGGATCAAGTCAACTTTGTAACATCAACTGAAGCTGTGTCACAAGATCTGAAGAACAAAATAAGTCTTCAGAATGTGTTTCTCACTATTGTACTCGAGCTTGGCATTGAACGATCTAAGGAAACTTGAAATCCAAGGGGATTGGAAGTAGGCACCACATTGGTGTCCCAAACCAGGATAAATCTCGGTGTCTTTAATTTATGTTTGATTACTTATTTTCTTAATTGTTTTAAATTTAATTTGTCTTGTAAAATATACTGATCTACAGGTGAATCGACTGTGAAGAGTCAATAGTCAACTCATAGAAAAATTTCAATTCACCCCCTCTTGAATTTCAATTATTATCAGAGAAGGTCTTACCAATAGTGTTGCTTAACCTCAAGTGATTAAACATCAAATGGAAAACTATCAAATCCCCAGTGCTCTTCTCCAGGATGGCCACTCCTCCACAAGACCACTATACTTTAATGGACAACATTACTAATGCAGGAAAAATAGGCTTAGAATCTTTATCCAATCAAATGACTTCCAAGCAGGGGTTGTCATTATGAAGGGTCTAAATACAATTCCTGAACTTAAAGAGAAGTCAAAGGACAAAGACAAAAAATCTACCAGTACTGACACAGAATACCTTGAAAGCTTTAAAGTCATCAAAGAGCAATAAGAGGTAATTCAAACTAATACACTTGCTATAAGTTTACTTTTTTGTGCAGTTAGTGGAGAAGAATATGACAAAATATCAACCTGCGAGACTGCAAAAGAGATGTAGGATAAATTGGAGGTAACCTATGAAGGAACCATCAAAGTCAAAAAGTTAAAGATTGCTGCCTAGGTCAATAAATATGAGTTGTTCAAAATGGAATAAAATAAGAACATTGAAACAATGTTTGCCAGATTCAGCAAGATCGTATGCGAACTAAAATCAATGGGGATGATCTATCCATACAACCTGTAAGTCCAGAAGCTAGTTTGGAGTCTCCCAAAAATTTAGGAAACCAAGGCTTCCATTCTGGAAGATGGGGATCTTCACAACATGACATACGATGAACTACGAGGTAACCTCATTGTATATGAATGCAATTAAATAAACAGGTACCATAAAGAAGAGAAGAAGAAACCAGTAGCCTTCAATACTGCTCCAACCAAAGAAGTGAACATTCTAGAAGATGCAAATAGTGAAGGAATGGCTTTAATAAACCATGGAGTAAGGCAAATCATGAGATAAAGACAAAAGAGATTCCAAGGAGCCAAGAATGATGATTCCACCAAAAACGATGATCGTTGTTATTACTGTGGAAGGCCTATCCACTTTAAACAAAACTGTCCTAAGTGAATAAGAAGATCATAAAAAAAAATCAAAACTTTGGATCTTGGAGTGATGAAGATGAAACCAAAGAAGAAGTATAAGCCACCAATATGTGCTTCATGGCAACAGGTGAATCTAGCGAGGTAAGAATACATGATTTTCACAACTATAATATTCTTGAATCTAACTTAGATTTGATAACTGAAGAAATTTAAAAAGTTATAGATGAATATAACAAACTTGCTCATGAGAAGAAAAGTTGCGAACACTGATTTAAATGAAAACTTGAGGAGGAACAGAGAAGCCATTAAATAGAAATCAAAGCATGTCAAATTGAAATTGACTTGCTTCCTAAAGAGTTTGATGATGTAAAAATAAAGCTAAACAATAGTAAGAAAATTCCTAGTCGCAGTTTTGTGATATCCAACTCTTTTAAAAATAAATTAAGTTCCTTATCAAAATTATTTAAATCAGCTAAGATCTCCTTTTTTCTCGAGGACATGTCTGTTTTATATATGGATAAAGTGGGCACAAATTGTATAGCTGTAGGAATAAACCTAAATATGTGTGGGTTTGTAGGCCCAAAGGAAGGACATCTAACCTATAAGGACCCATGACCACTTGTGTACTCAAACAAAATTAATATTCTTATGTTGCAGGAACAGGTCTGCAAGAGCTATAAGAAAGAAATATGAGTCATTGATAGTGGATGTTCCACACACATGACCGAAAAAAAGAAAATCTCTCTACTCTAGAGAAAATAGAAGGGGGATCAGTAAGGTTCAGTGACAATGCTAGAGGCAACGTCATAGGAGTTGGCTCAGTAAAACTCAGCTCATCATGTAAATTCACGGAAGTATATCTAGTAGATGGCCTCAAACACAATTTGATCAGCACCAGTCAACTCTGTGATGCCGGATTTTCAGTACTCTTCAAAGCCAAAAATTGCTCAATCAAACACGATAAAAGAGACATCTCTCTCATCGGTGAATGCATTGATAATATTTATGTTTTAAATAGTCTCAATTTTACTACCTTAACATGCCTCACTGTGCAATCCAATGATACTTGGTTGTGGTATAGAAAGGTCAGGCATGCTAGTATGTATATCATTGAGAAGTTGTCCAGACTCGAATTGGTGAATGGTCTGCCAAAACTTAAGTTTGAAAAGGATCACATCTGTGATGCCTATCAATTGGGTAAGCAGACTCGGATATCATTCAAAGTCAAAGATATTGTGTCCACTACCAAACCTCTTCAAATAATCCACATAGATCTATTTGCCCCACTAAAACTGCAAGCATCGGTGGATAGAGATATATTTTGGTCATAGTTGATAATTATTAAAATTTTACTTGGGTAATGTTACTTGCTCATAAACATGAGGCTTTCATAAACTTTGAGATTTTTTGTATAAAGGTACTGAGAGAAGCCAAACACCTCATCACTTATGTTCATAGTGATTACGGAGGAGAGTTTGAAAATAAGGCATTTGAGGAGTATTGTGCTCAAAATGAATACTCTCATAACTTCTCTTCATCTCGATCCCCTCAGAAAAATAGTGTAGTGGAGCGAAAGAATCGGTCTCCCCAGGAAACTGCTAGGACAATGTTGTTAGAATATAATATCCCAGATCATTTTTGGACAGAAACAATAAACACCACATGTCACTTCATTAATATGTGCATGATCTGACCTATCCTAAAGAAAATGCCTTATGAACACTGAGAGGATAGAAGCCTAACATTAGTTATTTCTATATTTTTGGCTGCAAATGTTTTATTCACAACAATGGTAAGAATAGCTTGGGAAAATTTCATCCATGAAGTGACAAAGGTATTTTTCTTGGGTACTCTCCCACCAATCGTTCCTACAGGTTCTTTAATAAAAGAACTTCATGTGTTGAGGAATATATGCATATTGTATTATATGAATCTAATCACTTCTCTACGAGTTTAAGTGACGATAAAGAATAGGTGGGTAATCTTTGATCTGAAGAAAGTAACAACACAATCTCTGAGCCATCATAAGACAAGTCGACTACACCGTCCCAAGGGTCGACTCCTAAAGAAGAAAGAGTAAACCAAGTGTTCTAAAAGAATGGAAGCATGATGATAGTCATCCAAATGAGCTCATCATAAAAAATCTAGAAGATAGAGTGTATACAAGAGAATCATTGAGGAGACGAGAAGCTGTCACACTTGTTTCTTAAATTAAACCCAAGAAAATCAATGAGGCCCTCACAGATAAATCATGGGTTGAAGCTATGAAGGAAGAACTGGACCATTTTGAACGAAATCAAGTTTGGACTTTAGTTGAAAGACCAAGAGATTACTTAGTAATTGGAACCAGATGAGTCTACATAAATAAATTAAACAAAGAAGGTTAAGTTATCAGAAATAAAGCCAGACTTGTAGCTCAAGGTTACTCCCAGCTGGAAGGTATTGATTATGATGAGACCTTTGCCCCTGTGGCAAGGTTATAGTCAATACGAATTTTATTAGCTTTTGTAGCGTTCAAATGTTTTAAGTTATATCAAATGGACGTAAAAGTGCTTTTTAAATGGATTTATTCATTAGGAAGTTTTTGTAAATCAACCCCCCGGATTTGAAGATCCATCATATCCAAATCATATTTTTAAATTATCAAAAGCACTCTACGACCTCTAACAAGCTCCAAAAGCTTGGTATGAGAGATTGAGTACTTTTTTACTAACTAATAATTTTTAAAGGGGTAAAATTGATAAACTCTGTTCACACAAAAGATTGATTCAAATCTTCTCATTGTGCAAATTTACATTGATGATATCATTTTTGGTAGTTCTAACATCTCTATGTGCGAGAATTTTGCTAATTTGTTCAGAGGAGAATTCAAAATAAGTCTTATGAGTAGCTCACATTCTTACTGGGATTACAAATCAAACATACTCCCAAAGGTACTTTCATCAGTTAAGCTAAGTATACAAAAGAACTCATCAAAAAGTTTGATATGAAAAAGAAAAGGCCTATGGAACACCAATGAGCCCATCCACAACATTGACTCAGACGTATCTAGAAAAGACATTGATGAAAAGTTTTATCGAGGGATAATCAGATCTCTACTCTACTTGACTGCAAGTCAACCATATAATATATTTAGCGTATGTAAATATGCAGGTTCCAGTCGACTCCCAAAGAGTTTCATCTCACCGTTGTCAAATGAGTAATCCGATATCTAATAGGAACTCAAAACTTTGGACTATGGTATTATTTCTCCTCATATTTTATTTAATTGGTTATTCCAGGAGATAAAAATAATAAAAAGAGCACTAGTGAAACATGATAAATTCTTAGTGATGCCCTTATCTCATGGCATATCAAGAAGTGAACTTTCGTTGCTCTTTTAACCATTGAAGCTGAATACATAACTATCAAAAGTTGTGGTGCTCAAATCTTATGGATTATTCATTAGCTTCTTGACTTTGACTTATCTTTTGAATCCGTTCCTATTATGTGTGATAACACCAGTGCTATTAGCTTATCTAAGTATACTTTGCATCATTCTAGGGCTAAACATATTGATATTAAGAATCATTTTATTTGAGATCATGTAGAGAATAGTGATTTTACTCTAAAATTTGTTGACTCTGAAAATCAACTACCAAATATTTTTACAAAATACCTGCTAGAAAAAAGATTTTGTTCCCTTCAAAAAAGGCTTGGTATTCTTATCATTAATAATTTTAAGCCTTATTTTGGACATTATTTTGCCATGATTTTTGTTAAATAAAAAAAATTCTTAAATATGATTCTGTCATAACATTCGTAAATCCCTCACATACTTCTTGGCCATTTAGGTTGTAAAATGATTTTATTTTTTACTCCTTGTTGTATCTCTATATGTGGATTTCCTTTCCTATATGTTATCTATGTGTTGTTTCTTTTTGATTATGTCAAAGGGGGAGAAAACAGGAACATCAGAATCGCCCACCAGTCAGGAAGAGCATCGCAAGTCAACTGATGTTACATAAAAGTCAACTAATACTTGTACAAGTCAGGAGGATCAAGATGACAAACAGGAAGTCAACTAATGTTTACTCTTCTTTGTCATTATAAAAAAGGGGGAGATTGTTAGCCTCCTAAGTCTATATTTTAATAATGACAAACTAAAAAGTATATCTTTGCAGGATATTGAAGAATACTAATATTGAAAGGATAAAGAAAACCAGCTCCAGGAATGGAAGGACATTAAATGAAATGACATAAATTCACGATCCACAACATCTAAGTAAATCAATCAAAAATGAGAAAAAATGGTAGGAGAATCTCATCCCTAAAAGTCATGAAAAATCAGATCAATCAAGATCAAGTAAAAGAAGAAAAAAGCCATAAACACATTTAGAAAGTCATCAATCTCTATGAGACCAATACGAATAATAAATCACTGACATATCTGATATGGACGTGAGTAACAATCGTATATGGACCTATCTGATATGGATATATCATACACATTCCTCAATCAAGGAATCAATTTAAATCCTTGATTGAGAAGAAATCTCTTGGGTTTCCTTATGAAGAGTAGCAGCCGAAGACTATAAAACAATAAGTCTGAAGATGGACACGGGCCACACAACTTCAAAGAAGAACATCAAAGTATCTCAATCTTATCTCGCAAGGCATTGTAACTTTTAGTTTACAATTATTGTATAAAGAGTAGGATTGAGTCAACTTTGAAATATCAAATGAAGCTGTGTCACAAGATTTGAAGAACAAAATAAGTCTTCAAAACTTATTTCTCACTCTTGTACTCGAGCCTGATAATGAATGATCTAAGGAAACTTTGAAACCCAAGGAGACTGGAAGTAGGCAGTACATTGGTGTTTCGAACTCGGATAAATCTCAGTGTCTTTACTTTATGTTTTATTACATATTTTCTTATTTATTATAAATCTAATCTGTCTTGTGAAGTGTACTGATCTGCAGGCGCATTGACTGTGAAGAGTTAGTAGTCGATTTATAAAAAATTTTCAATTCACCCCTACTTAAATTTCATCCTTGGGGTGCTACGATGTTGGTTGTGCGTAAAACGATGATTCCTTTTATATGTGCATTGACTATCATCAATTGAATATGGTGACCATAAATAATAAATATCCTCTTCATAGAATCGATGATTCATTTGATCAGTTTCAAGGTGCGAAGTATTTCTCTAAGATTGATCTTGGGTTGGGTTTACATCAACTTAAGATTAGGGTAATGGATCTCCCTAAGAATGCCTTCAGAACCTGGTATAGCCACTATGAGTTCCTAGTTATGTCTTTTGAGTTGAAAAATGCTCTGGAAGAATTTATGGATTTGATGATTAGGGTCTTCCATTAAATTTTGGATTTGTTAATCATTATATTCATCGATGGTATCTTGGTTTATTCTAAGATTAGGTGGATCATATCGATCACCTTCATGCTGTGTTGTAGACCTTGAAGGATCAATATTTATATGCCAAGTTCTCTAAGTGTGAGTATTGGTTGAAGGTTGTGACTTTTCTTGGTAATTTTATCTCTAATGAAGGGATTACAGTGGATCTACAAAAGGTTGCTGTGGTTAAGAAGTGGACTAGACCTGCGTCTCCTACTAATATTTAGAGCTTCTTGGGTTTAGCCGAATACTATAGGAGATTTGTGGAAAGTTTCTCGACTATAGCTACTCTATTGACCAAGTTGACTTATAAAAAGGTTAAGTTTTTATGGTTGAATGCGTGTGAGGGTAGTTTTGAGAAGTTGAAAGACAAGTTGACTTCAGCTCTTATTTTTACCCTTCCCGAGGGTAATGATGGCTTTATAGTGTATTGTGATGCTTCTCATGTTGGGCTGGGTTATGTGTTGATGCAACATAGTAAGGTGGTGGCTTATGGTTCTAGGAAATCAAAAGTTCATGAGAAGAACTACCCTACTAATAATTTGGAGTTTTTAGCCGTGGTTTTTACGTTGAAGATTTGGCATCACTATCTCTATGACATTCATATTTATATCTTTTCTGATCATAAGAGCCTTCAATATGTGTTTACTCAGAGGGAGCTAAATATCAGGTAGAGGAGGTGGCTTGAGTTGCTCAAGAAATATGATATGAGTGTTCACTACCATATAGGTAAGGCTAAGGTAGTTGCTGGTGATCTTAGTAGGTTATCCATGAAGAGTCTAGCTTATGTGGATAAGGGCAAATGGGAGTTGGTGAAGGACATTCTCCATTTGGATAGTCTTAGAGTTCATATCACGGACTCTGAGAATGGTGGTGTGTTTGTGCATCCTATATCGTACTCATCTCTTGTTGTTGAGATAAAGAAAAATCAAATGTCAGATTTTGATTTGATGAGGATTAAGAGTAAAACGGGTTAGCAAAAGGTTGTTGACTTTGTGACTGGTAGTGATGGTATCCTGAGGTACCAAGGCAGGATATGTAATCCTGACGTCGATGGATTGAGGGAATGGATTTTGGCCAAAGTCCATAAATCCTGTTATGCTATTCATCCTGGTTCCACCAAGATGTATCATAATATTAGGGAGTTCTTTTAGTGGAACAATATGAAATGAGACGTGGCTAACTATGTGGCTAGGTGTTTGGTATGTCAACAAGTTAAAGATTAACACATGAGCCTCAGTGATTTGTACCAAGAGATTGAATTGCCCGAATGGAAGTGGGAAGTAATTAATATGGATTTCATTACCGATCTTCTTCAGTCTCAGAATCAATGTGATTAGTTTTGGGTAATTGTGAATAAATTGACTAAGTCTGCTCACTTCTTGCTAGCGAGGACTAGTTATTCGGCAGAGGATTATGCTAAGTTGTATCTTGCAGAAATTGTGAAATTGCATGGTTCTTCAATTTCTATCATTTTGGGTTGCGATAATTCATTCTCATCTCACTTTGGAAGTCTTTTTAGAAAGGTTTGGGAGCTAAGGTATGCCTTAGCACTGCTTTCCATCCGCAGTCGGATGGACAAGTGGAAAGGACCATTCAAACATTAGAAGATATGCTTCGTGCTTGTGTGATTGACTATGGGGGTAATTGGTTTGACCATTTGCATTTGATTGAATATACTTATAATAATAGTTATCACTCTAACATTGGTATGGCTCCTTTTAAGGCATTGTATGGTAGGAGATGTCGTTCTCCTTTTGGGTGGTGTGAAGTTGGTGAGGGTAAGTTGTTTGTCCCTGATTAGGTTCACCAAGCCTTGGAAAAAGTTAAGGTGATTCGTGATAGATTGAAAGCTTCTCAAAGTCACCAAAAGTCCTATGCGGATGTTAGACATAGGGATTTGGAGTTCAATGTGGGTGATTGGGTGTTCTTAAAGGTATCTCCCATGAAGGGAGTAATGCGGTTTGGTAAGAAGGGGAAATTGAGTCCTCAGTATGTTGGTCCCTACTTGATATTGAAGAGGGTTGACAATGTTGCTTATGAATTGGAGTTGCCTTCTAGCTTGATCTTCATTTATCCGGTTTTCCGTGTCTCTATGTTGAGAAAATGTGTGGGTGATCATTCTTTGGCTATTCCTTTGGAAGGGTTGAATATTTCAGATTCCTTATCTAATGAGGTAGTTCCGGTTGAGACCTTAGATTGGCAGGTTCGTCGGTTACGGATCAAAGATGTAGCTTCAGTTAAGGTTCTATGGAGGAACTACAAGGTTAAAGAGGATACTTGGGATATGGAAGAGGACATGAAGTCCAAGTATCCGCATTTGTTTTCATCTCTGGATATTCGTGCGGAAGGTATGTTTTCTTGATCACATTTTTTTTGACTTTTTGAATGGAAAGGTTAATTTCCTTGCATCTCTATTTTCTATCTTAAAGGTAAGAGTAAAGACGTTTGGGGGTTAAAATCATGCTAGTACTAGCTTTCCCATCATTTGAGGATGAATGATCTAAGTGGGAGAGAATTGAAACACCTTGATTTTTGACCCTTAGAAAAATTCCTGAGTATTATTTACTCTGGACAACATATGGTTAAAGCATACTAGTCACACACTTGGATACGAATTAGGGTCCCCATTCTCATATGTTAATCAGTGAGTTTGGCTTGGTTTTTGTTCATGATACGAGGAGGCATCTTACTAGAAGTATCTTGGGGTAGGAGTCATATGATGCTCTAAGTTAGTCTAGTGGATTCTGCTTAGGGTAAGAGTTATAGGGTACCACTAATATGTTAAGATATAAGTTGGTCATGCAGGGGTCATATGTTGACTAGTATGGGGGTCTAGGAGAGGCCTATGGTATAAGATAGGGTACTATTAGTACACTAGGGTACAGTTAAGGGGGTATGGTCGTATCCTTCTGGGAGTTAGTTTTCAATTTTTAAGATAGGGGTATTCCAGACATTTACCACCCCAAAAACCCTTAAGTATCCACATCATATGTCATGTTGTGGACTCTCATAACACTTATTATAAGATCAAAACATACCAAAACACTCTCTAACTTACTCTTAAAGATTTGACACTAGGGTTTCTACAAGTGTTCATCTAGAGGCTAAAAAGGTCAAATTTTTTCTGTGAATCATCTTGTATAAGGCATGTGACTCTTCCCTAATTATTAGTTAGAAAATATCATTTGTTTTAAAGCTTGATTATTATTCTTTAATGGTGGTTTTGAAAGCCAAAGTTGAGGGTTTGTTTGCATAATGTTGAGTATTGTTTGCTCTTGATTCATATTGTGTTTATACATGTTATTGATGATGGGTTGCACATATGGGTTCTTGGTAATTTGGGTTAAAAATTGGGTCATGGGTTACCCTAAATTCAATAGTTTTTACTTTGATTTTGGTCTTGGTAAATGCATGCCCTCAAAGTGTTTGTGAAAATGCTTAAAAGAATGGACTAGTCACATGCTAATTTTTTTTTGAACTAAGGCTTGGCCTAATGATTATGAATGGTTGGTAAATGGTTGTAAAGGCCTTGTTGGACATGTAATGAACTAAATGGTAACTTTGGTGGTTTAGGTTGCTAAATGAGTTCGAGTCCCTAAGCTTTGAATTGAACAAATGTCTTTATTAGACAATGGGTTTGAGTCTCAAAGTCAAATGAATGAATGGTTGATTGATAATGGTAATAGCATGTGGTATACTTGCAAGTAGTGTTGGTATGATAATACCAACGTAATTCCTTTGGTAAGTAATTGAATTATTGGTTGTGTATGTGGAATGATGGTTTTAAATTGGGCTTAATAGAGGGATGTGTAGCCGTACCATTAAAGTAGAGTTCGAAGAACTAACACTGGAAACCGTACTAGCCGGTGCGGGTGTCTTATGACCCGGTGGTTCGAGTCCCTCGAATGAGTATATGATTGGGAGGTTCGACTCCCTATTACTACATGTATTAGTTCTTATTTCACCTTTATTATGCCAGGAGGTTTGAGTCCCCCATATAGGCATTACGGTTATGGATACTCTCTGGTTTGTGCGGCTACATGTATTGGGGGCCTTCTAGATAAGGCAGAGCTGGGACCATATAGACCGTAGGTGCCTTGTTCTATGACGGCCATGTTACATATCCCAGGTTAATGGTTTTCGAATTTCATGCTAACCTTGTTCTCTATCCCGGCATGATATATATTTTTATATATGTATTGCATTCGTTATATGCATCGATTGTTTTTTTTTTTTTGAACTATCGGCACTATTTTATCCTTATCCTTGTGTTAAATGCTAGAACTCCAACCGCTAACTGTCTTCGAAGCTGTATCCCCTACGACTCAGGGGGTCCAGTTGTAACCAGAGTAGTGAGCTCAAAGCTTAGGAAATTTTCAAGGGCCGAAAATATGGGGTGTTTCAATTCTCCCCCACTTGGGTCATTCATCCTCGAATGATGGAATAAGGAAATTGCTAGCATGATTTGACTCCATATACCTCTAATCTCACCTTTAACAAAGTTAGAAAATAAGGATGCCAAGGAAGTCAATCTTTCCTTTAACAAAGTCAGAAAACAAAAATTTTAAGAATAAAACATACCTTACGCACGATTATCCAGAGCGAAAAACAAGAATGGATACTTGGTCTTCAGGTCCTCTTCGGCTTCCCAAGTAGTCTCTTCAACCTTGTGGTTCCTCCATAGAACCTTTACCAAAGCTATGTCTTTTGTTCACAACCGATGAACTTGCCAATCCAAAATTTTAATCGGGACTTCCTCATACGATAAGGAATCTTAAATACCAATATCCTTGATAGGCATAATCAGCGACGGATCACCCACACACTTCCTCAACAATGACACATGGAACACCAGATGAACGAAGCTCAAATTAGAGGGTAACTCCAATTCATATGCAACACTACCAATCCTGTTCAAGATCAAGTATGGGCCAAAATACCGGGGAATAAGCTTCCCCTTCTTCCCAAACTGAATTACTCCTTTCATGGGAGATACCTTTAAGAACACCCAATTGCCAACCTTAAATTCTAACTCCCAACGCCTCACATCTGCATAGTACTTTTGGAGACTTTGGGCAACTTTAAGTCTATCCCGAATCACCTTCACCTTCTCTATTACTTGGTAAACTAAATCTGGGCCAAACATTTCCACCTCATCAACCTCAAGCCTTCAATAGGAGACCTATACCTCTTACCATACAATGCCTTAAATGGATCCATCCCAATACTAGAGTGGTAGATATTATTATACACAAACTCTATAAGAGGCAAATGATCAACCCAACTACCACCATAGTAAATCACGCAAGCCTGAAACATATCTTCGAATATCTGAATAGTCCTTTCTGCTTGCCCATCCAACTGTTGGTGGAAGGAAGTACTAAGGCTCACCTTAGTTCCCAAACCTCTCTGAAATGAAGGCCAAAAATGCAATGAGAACTGAGTACCATGATCTGACATAATAGAAATAGGCACCCCATGCAACTTCATAATCTATAGGAGGAATAACTTCACATAATCCTCTGCCGAATAATTAGACCTCACTGGAAAGAAGTGAGAAGACATGGTCATCCTATCCACGATGACCCAAATTGAATCAAACTGATTCTAAGGCCAAGGAAGACCAGTAACGAAATCCATATTAATCACTTCCAACTTCTATATAGGCTACTCAATCTCTCGAGTCAACCCACTGGGCCTCAAGTGCTCAACCTTCACTTGTTGACACACCATGCATTTAGCCACAAAACTGGCCACATCTCGCTTCATATCATTCCACTAATAATCTCCTTAAGATCATGATACATCTTCGTCGAACTAGGATGAATGACGTAACACAACTCATGAGCCTTAGTCAAGATCCTCTCTCTCAACCCATCTCTACCGTGAACACATAATCTGCCTTGGTACCTCAAGATACCATCACCACCAATCTAAAAAACTACAACCTTTTGCTGACCCACATCTCCCTTAATCTTTATTAAGACAGGATCCAGTACCTACTTTTCCTTTATTTCAGCAATAAGGGATGACTTTGCCACCTCTTGCACAACCACACCACCATCCCGAGAGTCCAAGATACCAACTCCAAGGTTAGCCAAATGATGAATATCTTTCACCAATTCCTTCTTATCCTCATCCTCATGATCTAGATCCCCTATGGATAACCTACTAAGAGCATCAACAACTAAATTAGATTTACCTGGGTGATAGTAGAGGCTCATGTCATAATCTTTCAGCAACTCATGCCACCTCCTCTACCTGAGATTCAGCTTTTTCTGGTTGAACACATATTGTTGTCTCTTATGAACAGAAAAGATACCTACATCGACTCCATACTAATAGTGATGCTAAATCTTTAATGCAAATACCACAACCAACAAATCCAAGTCGTGGGTCGAGTAATTCTTCTCATGAACTTTCAACTGCCTAGAAGTATTGGCCACTATCCAGTCATGCTCCATCAATACACAACCAAGTCCAATATTAGATGTATCATAATAAACAACAAAACCACCAGTACCTTTAGGAAGAGTCAAAACCGGAGCTGAAGTCAACTTATCTTTCATCTTCTCAAAACTACCCTCACAAGAGTCAGACCAAAAGAACTTTACTTTCTTCAGGGTCAATTTAGTCAACGGGCCAGCTATAGTCAAGAAACTCTCTACAAATCTCGTATAGTAACTGGCTAATCCCAAGAAGCTCCAAATATTGGTTGGAGTCGTAGGCCTACGCCACTTCTTAACCACTGCAACTTTCTGTGAATCCACCATGATCCCTTCACCAGAAATGATATGACCCAGAAAAGTAACAGCTTCCAACCAAAATTTGTACTTCAAAAACTTAGCATAAAATGCTGATCTTTCAAGGTTTACAACACAATACAAAGGTGATTGGCATGATCCGCCTCACTCTTGGAATGAACCAGAATATCATCTATAAATACAATGACAAATAAATCCAGAAACTCATGGAAGAACCTATTCATCAAGTCCATTAATCCCGCTGGGGAATTAGTCAAACGAAAAGACATAACTAAGAACTCATAATGACCATACCTAGTTCGGATGATAGTCTTAGAGATATCCACCTCCCTAATTTTTAGCTGATGATAACCAGACCTAAGATCAATCTTAGAGAAACATCTAGAACCCTACAGTTGGTCAAATAAATAATCAATCCTAGGAAGAGGATACTTATTCTTCACTGTAACCTTATTCAACTGACAAAAATCGATGCATATTCAAAGGGAACAATCCTTCTTACGCGGGAACAAAATAGGAGAACCCCACAGAGACACACTAGGATGGATAAAACCCTTGTTAAAGAGGTCTTTCAATTGCTTTTTAAGCTCTTTTAACTAAACCAAAGCCATTCATTAGGTAGGGATAGAGATAGAACGAATGTACGGAACAAGGTCAATCCCAAAATCAATCTCCCTATTGGGAGGGATACTAGGAAGATCATCAAGAAAAACTTCCGAAAATTTACTAACTACAGAAACTGATTGCAATGAAGGACCCTTCGAGTTAGACTCTTTAACCTGGACTAATTATAGAGACATCCCTTGGAAATCAACTTTCGATCTCTAAGATATAATATGAACCTTCCCTTAGGCACTAGAGAACCCCCATTCCACTCAATGACTGGCTCATTAGGAAATTTAAATATGACCTTACAGGTCTGAAAATCTAAGGAGGCATAGCATGAGTGCAACAAGTCTATCCCTAATATGACTTCAAATTAACCATCTCTAACTCTATCAGATCTACTAGAGTTTCTCTACAACCAATAGATACCACACAACCCCTATAGAATATTCTAGTAACCACATAGTCACCCACCTGGGTTGAAACAAAAAAGGGATCGGGGATACACTCATGACCAAAACCAAAATGCACAGTCACAAATGGGGTCACATAAGAAAGAGTAGACCCTGGATCAAGAAATTAATAAACATCACGATAAAAGAGTCGTAACATACTAGTAACGATATCGGAAGATTCCTCAAAGTCCTAGAGAGTAGCAAGAACATACAACCGATTTCGGCCAGTACTAGTACAAGAAATAGATGCAACACCCTTTGGTGTAGGAGCCGATAAAGTAGCAACATGAATCTTGTTTAACCCCAAAGCAACCTTAGAAGGACAATCCCTCTGCAGATGACCAATCTTACCATATTTAAAACACCTATTCCTCTCTTCTTCACAAAACCCTCGATGCACCTATCCGCATAATCTACAAGGTGGCTATGATGGAGTGGACTAAGCCCCACCAGCCTGAGATTGGATACCCTATGCCCTAAACCCACTACTATGCTGGGAATGATAATCACCCGATAGCTTTGAATTAGGAGCATTACCCGTAGAGTAGGAACCATAACTCCCCTACTTCTTCTTAGACCACTTCCCACCATCTCTACTACTGCTGCTGACCTCTACCCTAATTAGAAAATCTAAACTTCTTATTTTGCCTTTCCCTTATCTTCGCCTGCTTCTTCTTCTCTCCCTTAACCCGTTGCATATACACAACCAATATGGAGATGTACATATCCTAGTTCATCAATATAACCTTACTCTCTAAAATCAAATCACGGGACAACCCAGAAGTGAATTTTCTCATTCTAACCCTCATGCTAGACACTAACTCGGGAGCATATTGGGACAACTGATAGAATTTCAAGGCATACTCCTTGACTGTCATCCTGCCTTACTTTAGGTTAACAAACTCTTTTTCTTTTAACTCCCTTAACTCTTGAGGAAAGAAGTGGTCTAAGAAAGCACTAGAGAAATCATCCTACAGTGCAAATTCGACATCATCTCCCCTAGACTGTTCCCTTTCCTCATACCATTAGTATGTTACATCCTTCAATTGATAGGCTGTGAATTCTACTCCCTCAATAGAAGAATGCCTAACCGAAAAGATCTTCTCCATCTTATCAATAAAACCTTGAGGATCCTCCTTAACCTCAACACCAGTGAACACAAGAGGGCTCAACCTCATAAACTGGTTAACCCCTATGGCCTCAGAAGATAGAGTGACAAAATTTGCATGCTCAGAGTGAGAAGATACCAACTGAGCCAATATGTGAATAGATTGACAAAATTTTACATTTAACATATCAGCTTGAGTAGCACGAGGAAGATAGAGGGGACCGATGGAATTCTAGGAGGGCAATCCAGAACTGGACCCCTAGACTGGGTCTGTACCCCATAAGTAGGCCATGTACTATCAGCATTGTCCTTAAGTGGGACGGAGGGGTTTCCATGAACTTTAGATTGTCTAGGAGGCATGATCTGAAAAGCAAACAAACGGGAATTAGAGAGACTCAAGAACTTAGACTCTATAGCTTGAAATAGAACAACAAGAAAGATGAATATTCCTAAATGTCTCGTACCCTTTCCCTTATAAATATGGCATGCTACATACCCATAAATGAGACTCTACTCGACACGGATTTGTTGGACACCCAATGACACTAAACCTAGGCTCTGATACCACCTTTGTCATTACCTGAATTAAGGTATGGCTGTGATGGGTATCTTAAGTCATATGTGGATCGGAGATCACCCCCTGCACCTAGCTAAACCAAACATACTATACCCCAAGTTTGGCTAAATTTAAAACATATAAAAAGATAACATAAAATAGTCTATGAAAGTTTAAATTCATATCCATACCCAACCACCATCAACCGGCCAACTGACCGACTGATACCGCTAAATAGCCATAATAGTCCAAACAAAGCCTTCTAAGTTATGATCCAAAATTGAACATCAGTAAAGTGTCGAGACATGCCCCCAATAATAGCCAAAAACCAAATCAAAAAAAAATTCAGAATGTATAGGAAACCATAATTATGAAATAGGGTCTTTCAAAGAATGGAAGCTCACCACTTCAATCTGACTCGCTAGATGATCCCAGATCCAAGTCACTGAGCAGGAGGAGTAGAAGTATGACTAGTTCCTGCATCACATGGGGATACAATGTTTGAAGACAGTTAGCGGGGTGAAATCTAGCATATAACTCAGGGATAAGGGTAACATAATCACATGATCAACAGTTTAAAAATCATTTCAAAAACCAATACACATAATCAAATGCATAAACATATATATATATATATATATATCACATGTCGGGATAGGGAACATGCTTAACATGCTTTTCAAAACCTTAACCTGGATTGTGTAACTCAGTCGTCATATAATAGTACCCACGGGCTATATGGGCCCTAACTCTCACCCCCTGGTCGGGGCCCATTGCGTGTAGCTTCATGAATTGAAGAATATTCTCATATATATGCACATGGAGGACTCAAAACCTCTAACATATACCAAGGTGACTTAAGCACCCGATCATATAATAATTTTAGGGGGACTCGAACCTCCCTAATCATGAAATAATAATAAGGGGGACTCGAATCTCCCTGGTCACTCTGACCCTCGCGTTGGTAAATATAGTTTCCAGTATCAGTTATTCAAACCACCACTTTCATGACTCAGCTACATAACCCTTATTATAGCCTAATTAAAATAAGTATCACACAATCCTATTCATTTAACCACATTCGACATTAAGGCATACAATGTTGATATCGTCATACAAACTACACTTGCAAGGCAACACGTTATGCCAAAATGATTTTGATTAACTCAGGGAGAACAACTCCCTTTATTCATTAATACACATAGGGGAACCCAACTCTATTTGTTCATTTAATCATACCATTGTATTTCAAATACCTTTTTATATCATGCAATAATTCAAGACTAATTCAATTTTACAAATCCCCAGAGTTTTTATAACTAAAAACAATTTCACATTTTGGGGTTGGGGACATAACAACTTCAAAGGTCACAAGTTTGGGAAAATCAGAAATCCCTAGTTCATTCACTATCTCCATGCACCCACTGGTTCAAAACCATATTTAAAGCATGAAAATCATACATAAACCATGAGAAACATTGCTCACTTCATAAACATTCAAAACCGCCAACCTATGTTTCAAAACCATCATAATAATTTCATGAACAATACTTTAAATCACATGCTTTTACAAAATTAACAACGAGGGAAGAGTAACATGCCTGTAATAGTAACATGTACATAGATAAATTTGGTCTCTCAAGGGTGATTTACCTTGAGTATTGGGAGTATTTTTGAGAAGTTACTTAGATAAATACCTTGAGTATTGGGAGTATTTTTGAGAAGTTACTTAGATGTTTCTAAGAGATAATGACACTCTAAAAAAGGTTATAAGTCGTGGGGTTCTATTTGGTTAAGAGGGGAAATGTCTAGAATGACCTCAATTTAAAAGCTAAGAAGTACCGCCTTCGATTACGAGTCAACCCCTTGACTTATAACCACTCCTTAAGACCCGTCACCATGAGTCATAACCAAGGCAGTACCACTAACGCGCCCTACATTGTTATCTTTATGACTCAATAGAAACAATAGTAATGGGACACTACGACTCATAGGGTCCAGTCGTATCCAACACCGAACCCAATTTGAGACATACAATGGATATCCTATGATTACACCTAACGACTAGTAACATCTTATTACGACTCTTGGTGAGCCATCAAGCCACAAACTTACTGGTTTGAGTTTGGTTTGGTTACGACTCATCTTAACAACTCGTCAAGACACCTTACGACTTAAGGGGTCCCATTGTAACCAGGGAAGTGAGCTTAAAGCTTAAGAAATTTCCAAAAGCCAAAAATCTAAGGTGTTTGAACAACACACCATATGGTATAGTCATCACCCATACCTATGCAACCCCCTCCCCTTATTGGCTGATAGATATAGGCGTATACTGGTGATAGGTAATGCACATGCAAGAATGAATGCAAATTAAATAATCATTATCACAATGTCATCATCATAACAATATCCATATAACTATCATCATCATAACCATCATCACTATAACCACCATCATCATAATCATCCTCCAAACTTGTCGGGTATATAGTTGCCATACATAGGCTAGTCGAACTCGAACCGGTAGATGTACACATAGTCATATCAATATAATCATCCTCTGCCCTTGTCGGGTATTAATATATCATCATCAAAATATCTTCCGACCTTACCAAGTATCAATATATGATCACAATGTCCTCCAGTCTCATCGAGTATCAATATCATCATCATAATATCATCCGGCCTTATTAGGTATATAATCAGTACCATTATAATCATCAACACATATATATAACATCAAGTCTAAAATTTTTCATCGAGCTTTACCAAAAATTTATATCATCAATACAACATCTTCCTCCGTCCCAGACGGGAGAGATGTATGTGCAAATATAATAGACGTATGAACTCAAGCCGTGGATAAAAAAAGTGTAAATTCATAAATCCATTGCCCGGAGAGAACTTTGGGATAACTCATTACAAGAGTGCAGAAAGGGTCAGAATATCTTACGACCGGTGTAATTAGTAGTATCAAGTCATAGACCAAAATTTTTCTCGGTTAAGTCTTTAAAACATCATTATTAATCTCTTTTACATATAAGTTATTCATTAAGACAGACGGTTATTAATATAATTAATTTTTTTTTAAGGTGAAAAATGGGCTTTAACACTTATTTAGGATAGAAAGTAATAAGGTCATATTTTAGCAAGAATTATATCATTTATCGATATAATGATCATAAATGTACCAAATCTATGCACGCCATCATCAGTATTCAATCAATGGAACTAAAAGCATCACTATATGCATAAACTACAACCACATTTGTTATAAGGATAAAGACTTCTCGGATATCCAACTAATATCATAGCACGGCCTTTGGCCCAATAGTGTGTCCAGAATAATTACAACATCATAATCACGACCTTAGGTTCACATACATATCCAAAACTCATATTATTAATTATATTTGTATTCCATCTTATATCTATGAGCCATAGCATGACTATGAGTATAAAATATCTAAAAAGTCACATGGCATAATTGCAATCATCTCACATCTGAGTGGCATAACATCAATCAACATCTCACATCTAGGAGGCATAATATCAATAAGCATCTCACATATAAGAGGCATAATATCAATAAGCATCTCACATCTAGGAGACATAATATCAATAAGCCTCTCACATCTAGGAGGTATATCGCATCAAGGAGTCATAACATTTCACTAGACCATAAATCATAACTACGAGGCATAACACGTCTATAAGACATAAAGCATAATTATGAGAAGTATCATCTCTATAGGCCAAATATCATATCTATGAAGAATATCATGTCCATGAGCCTTTAATCATTATCCGGGGAAACACCAACATGACTCACCAAGTCACAAAGTAATCTAGAACTAAAGGCTTATTAGTCTTAACTATGCCTACCATCCGTAAATAAGTCCACAAGGGATAACAAAAGTCTTAGCCTAAGGTGGGCTAGAAAAACCCACTATCCTCAAATTCCATAATTAAGCAATTTATATCCCAGACTAGGCTAATGTATCTAGTTTGACTTCTAGGTGGTACATAAGCCATGATTAATCCTAAGATAAGAGTTTTGACCTAGAACATGAGCAATTAAGTCAACTCCACCCATTTTATGATTTCAAGATCACTAAAAGAGTCCAAGAAAGATAAACCATACTAATCACATTTTCAATACTTAATCCATATCCCAAACCTAGAATTATATAAAAATCCCTTCTACAAATTATCTCAAACTAGGAAGAAAGCAATACGGTCCCAAAGTATAATAAGCATTTCACCTTACGGGTCAAAACCCTCATATAATCCCTTAACTTCAATAATCAAGACTAAGTCATTCTACCCAATATCAATCCTAACATTCACATTCATATGGAATATATAACACACATCATCTTACGAAGAAGAGTAGACAGAAGCCTACCTCTAAGCTGAACCACAAAACCTTAAATCATTCACCAAAAGTTCGTCTGCACTTCACAAATTCAAAATGCCATCACACTATAAAAATCATAATCTACTCAACAATAGAGAACAACGATACCCATATTGCACCATTATGCTTTTGGTCCAACAAATGACATAAAAAACCCCAAGTGGGTCCCACTTAAGGAAATCATATTTTCAAGGTCAAACCAATATTCATACATGATAAAGGAATCATAAACCTCAAGAATGGATGAAAACCAAGACAATTTGGGGGCAAAAATGAAGTTCTCAAGCTATTTGGGGTTTTGGATCAAGATCTAAGAAATTCATGAAGAAAGGAATGAAATCGGCCATTAAACCCAAAGATATTCATGATAATAGATGTTAATCGAGCTTTCAAGTCACCCCAAGACTCAATTTAAAGTTATCACACCATTTAGGGTGTTTACTCTCAAGAGGGAGGTGGAAAATGAGCAAAATTGTGACCTAAGTGCCTTTTCATGCCCCCTCTAAGTCCTCAGATGCTGTAATCGCAGCATGTAGGCTGTAATCATACTATCTAGTGCTAGAACCAGATGATGCAATTGTAATAAGAATTAGTGCAATTACACTACCCTCAGCACATGAGGTGCGATGTAGGCACTCCAGAAGACAGCTAAAACTTGGAAAATTTCCAAGTTTCCACCAAGGCCTCGGGATTCGTTCAAAATCTAATATGCGCAAATAAACTATGTAACCACACTAAATTTGATGTTTCGAATATGATAGAGAAGTCAGATTTTCCATCCGAGGTAGTTTCAACCAAATATAGGTCCCATATCTAAATTTCCAGTTTTCCAACTTTTTGATCAATTGGTCAAAATGAGCTCGGGTACATTGGAATCCTAACCAAAGGTCTACCTATCTTAAAATCGATATTCCAAAGCTGCTAGCATAGTTGGAATTTGCATTCAAGATTCTTTCACTAAAGTTTTCACCCCGTGGTCATTTGGAACCCACGAAGACTTCTAAATAGGGAATTAACTCTGAAAACCAAACAAACTGCCCGGACCGAGCTATCAGTTCCAGAAAGTCATAAATGACTTGAGGAAGCTATGGGAAAGCTCTAACAGTTAAAATAAGGGGAAATATCAAGAATGACATGGAGGGTCATTACAATATCCATTACTAAAAGGACTTTCATCCTCGAATGTCAATGGATAGAAAGATCTCAAAAGTTTGAAAGGATGAGGTACTGGGCCCACATACTTTGAGCGTGACTTCCTAGATAACCTCCAAGATGAGAGAACATTTTCGAAGGATTTTGCCACAGGTATCCCTTTTTCAACTAGCTCTCTATTACTTCTAAACAACAAAAACTCCACTTCAACCACTAGTGGTCCTCTAACTAAACTAGAAAAGGCTGTTACACGCAGATCTGAACCACAATACACTGATATGATCTTAAAACAAGTACAACCCCCAAAAGGCTTATCCAAGCCCAAAAAAAGCCTAGGACTGAGTCATACAACTAACTCCTAATCCAAATATAACCTTCCTTTACCATTCCTCACCTGCTATCCACTCCAAACTAGAAGAAAAAATAACTTGAGTCTTATCCGCACAATCTCATCGCAGACAACTCGAAGAACTGAAGTTGGTCCGATGAAAGTTCGTTCAACAAACATGAGAATAGGCTCATAAGGTGCTATCTGGGCACATAAATGGAGGTAATCAAAGAATGAAATCTATGCCAATTCTACAACTAGTTCGTATGGTAATCAAACTAAAATTTAAAAGACTGAGGCATAACTACTCATCACTAAACTATCCTCTCGAGGATATCTCATCAACCAAAAATGAAACCATACCGAATCCAACTCAACTATATTACTTCCACTGAGTATATCATCCAAAATTCTGAAAGAAAAATGAAGACCTATGGTCAAAGCTGAAGGAACCAATACAGGATCCATGGGCTATCATCCAAACATTTATGAACTATAATCCATCTGATGTCAAGGACACCAAATAGGTAACCATGGAGTAGGCTCAACAAGCCTATAAATAAAGTTCGAACTAAGACCAATCTAAAATGAAGGATGTACTCAAGCTCCACAACTCTAAGTAGAAATCTAAACGCCAAGGTTGAACTGCTCAGTCTCAACTACCCAAAACAAACCCGAAGATGGGTAAGCCCTTATATCCTAACTCTATCATAAGTTCCAAAGAGCCATTCCAAGGCGTCAACTCAAAAACTAAGCGAATAAGTCTATATCAATGCCAACTACTCAAATCAATTTTAGTATCAAAATCTACAATATCTAAGCTAAATTATATTTAGCAAAAATTGAAACATAGATAAAGAACAAGATCACAATAGAGATAAGCCATCAATGGAGAATGCAAACAACCACTCTATATTAGTTAGATATCACAAAATATAGCCATAAAACAGAAATCATTCCAAAGGATAAATCACTGGCTAAAAACACCAAAAATAAACTCCATGTCTTCTGGAGGGAATGAACTATCAAAATATACTAAAAACTCCCCAAGAACGCAAACCACACTAGTAATGGCAAGAACTCTAGCAACTCAGAGAAATGAAACTTAAGTCGGGAACTAACTAACCCAACACTTCATCTCAGCAAAGAATAGTCATAGACACATATAATTACCGAGAAATACTCCACCAAGCCTCATTGAAATAAACAAACTCTGAAATAGAGATTTACTGAATCTACCCAAGTAGGACAAGTATAACTCGATCAATCTATGAAGCATCTCATCGAGGAAGAAAATACCAATCTCGACAACAATGCTAAGGTCAAAGCCACTACCAGAAAATTAATTAAGCAACTCAAGATGAAGAACTTTTGATTTTCCAACTCAAGAAGCGATTACAGAAAACCATATTCCTCTAACTCTCTAGCTCCACTTTAGATAAGAACCACATCACTATAGTAAAAAAGCATCCAATATTCATACCAATACAAGGGAAAACCATCACCAAGAGATAAATCCAACAAATCTAAGAGATAAATCCAAAACATCTAATTATCAATAGCAAAACCATTATCAACAATGAAATAGCCACAAACAAAGAACAAATCCAAAACTGGTCAACTCAAAATGGGCTATATAGAGAGGGATAGCCAATATAAAATCCTGATAACCCAGGAGGCAAGTATACAAATCCCAAACTTAAGAACAGGTAGTATAACTAAATTGCCAACTCTAGAATCATAACAAAACCAGAACAAGTCAAATTACCTTTGATACTATAATTAACTTCACAATAAATCTAACACAGTTAACAAACGAGGGAAATAATCAACCTCACCTTGCTATAGGGAAGAAATTATCAAATTAGGCTATATTTACTCAACTATCAAATAAGAACCACAAAAAATAGAATTCTAACTACATAACACTAGTCTAAACAACTAACCATCGAGGATCAATAACATCAAGCAATGACAACAATAGCAAAAACAATATCAATATCAATATAATAAATAGGTAATCCCAAAATAAAAATTAATAGTAATTACTACTCAAGGGCCACAATTAGGCTAATGTGCCAAGATAAATGGGACTCAAACCCAAATGCTACACCCATAGGGAGAAAATATCAATACAAGCCTACTCTATCCACTATTAAAAAAATAAACCCCAAAGTAGTCATAATCATTAATTCAATAATAAGGCACACAATAACCAATAGGAACTCATCAATGCATATAATCATCAATGGGTATGAAAATCCCAATACACATAATGAAAAGGTAAATGCAAAAAATAAAAGCTCACCTATTATGGTGTAATTTAGAATTACATGCCTAATGGGTCTAAGGAAGAATAAGACTTAACGGGTCTATACTCAAACCTATCGACTAAATTATCAACTGAGGTGCCAGGCATACTATCTCTAACTGAAGATTCCATAACATCATGAGACTGATCTGAATAATCTCAAAGACTAGAAATCCCACGCTGGGGACACTCTCTAGACCAGTAACCAATCTCTCCACAACTAGAACAAGCTTCTGGAATACACCGAGGTACTGCCCCTCATAATCCAGAATAGCTGCCATGGCCTTGAGGCCCAAACCAAAAGCTCTGCGAGGTCTAATGGGAACTCTGCCCGCTAGGATCATTATGACTAATTTGAGAACCACTCATAGTATGAAATACTATCTTTGTAGAACTGATGGGCTGCACGTGAAGCTGATCTCTATCAAAAGGATCCTCACTCCCAGATAAATTACTAATAGCACTATATTAATGGTATGGCCTCATGCCGCCACCTCTATAAGTCTCAATACATGCTCATTTTCCATAAATATCCTTTAAAGAAAGTAGCAAACCACACCTTGAACCTCCTAAACCAGCAGAGAAGAAGAGTGTGGGTCCTACACAGTGGTTACCAAAGACTATTCCTATAGTTGCACAAAGTATGGGTCCTATAGTTGCTAATACAAATGAATTGCCAAAATTTGATGCCAGGAGGATCAAGAGAAATGAGCAAGTGCAGATAATAAAAGATGTAAAGTCAGATACAGGTTGTAGCACAGTCAGGGGATAAAAGGAAAGAGACATCCATGAGGCATGTAGGCTCAGCTTATTGGGAGTTTTTAAGGGTCCTGGGCAGCCCTTCAAGGCTCCAACATGATTTTTTTGCTCCTAGAATATAAGAGGGTTGAATCATCTCTTTAAATAGAAGGAGTTAAAACTCTTTTTGTACCATCATAAAATTGATCTGTTGGGTTATTTAGAAATAAAAATAAAGAGTAATAAGAAAGATACCATTACAAAGATGCTAGGTAAGGAATGGATATGCATAACTGACTATAATGTGGATCAGACAGGGAGAACATGTCTATGCTGGAAGCATCAACATGTTAAGATCACAATTGAATTAGCTACATCATAAGTGGTACACTGCTATGTGGAAAATAAAGGATCCAGGTCTGCTAGTTTCATGACTTTTATTTATGGCTACAACACCTCTATAGGCAGGAAAGACATATGGGAACAACCGAAGGAAATTCACCATGATATAAATGAACCCTGGGTCATATTAGGTGATTTGAATACTGGTTTCTCTGTGACTGACATGCTTAATGGAGCCCCTATCCAACAAACTAACATATAGGATTTTCAGGACTGTATAAAGCAGTTAGGATTGGGCAGACTACCTAAATAAGGGTGTGACTATACCTGGTGTAATAGGAGAGAAGCAACTAATAGAATTTATAGCAGAATAGAATGGATACTAGGAAATGTAGCCTGGTTTATATAGTATAGGGATCTAGAGGCTGTATTCAGGCAACCAAGATGTTTAGATCACTCACCAATCACTGTCAACTCAAAAGTTCAAATACAAATTACTAAAAAACCTTTCAGATTTCTGAATGTCCTATTAATCCAAGATAATTTTCAGAACATGGTGAAAGAGATTTGGAGTCAGATTATTCAGGGGTGTACAATGTATTCAGTGTGGCAGAAGTTATTGAGAATTGGAGTTAAAGCTTAGACTCTCAATCTATAGATGTCCTTATTGGAGCAGAAAATACAGGAACTAAGATCAAAACTACAACAAGTGCAAGTAGAATTGAATAGTAATTTATTTGATACAGGATTGATCCAACAAGAGAAATTAGTTCTTGCCCAACTCCAAAAGTGAGGCTGGATAAATGAACAGGTCTTAAGACAGAAATCCAGGGTAACTTGGATAGCACATGAAGATTCTAACTCAAAATTCTTTCATGCCCATTTAAAGCAAAGATAAGAAAGGAATTGAATTGGTTCTATATGTAATGAGAAAGGAAGGAGAGTCACAGAACCACCACAAATCCAATAGGA
Source organism: Capsicum pubescens (assembly GCA_030864215.1). Taxonomy (NCBI): domain Eukaryota; kingdom Viridiplantae; phylum Streptophyta; class Magnoliopsida; order Solanales; family Solanaceae; genus Capsicum; species Capsicum pubescens. The sequence continues at coordinate 118,341,727 of CM061546.1, forward strand.
ATTCACTCAATTTTTCAGTAAATCTTAGGTACTGCGGCAAGTAAATTGCCTTGCATCAATATTGACATAGAAAGAGATGGTCCATGCCTGAACATTGAGCAACAGAAATAACTAATGCAGAAAGTGATAGACAAGGAGATCTGCAGATAGTTCAACATCTTCCCTATGACAAAGCACTAGGTATTGATGGATTTCCAATAGAGTTTTTAAAAGTAACTGGTCAGTAGTAGGAAAAGAGGTGACTACAACAGTTTTACAATTTTTTGAAAATGGGAAGCTATTAAATAGTATCAATTGTGCAACTATCACACTTGTCCCTAAAGTAGACAACCCTAATTTTGTGAAGGAATATAGACCAATAGCATGCTGTACTACATTGTATAAGATTATTGCTAAAATTCTCACGGCAAAACTAAAGCCAATGGTAGATGTTCTAGTGGGGAATTCCCAATCAACATTCATTGAGGAAAGAAAATCTTAGTTAACGTGATAATGGCCCATGAACTAATCAGGGGATATGGACAAAAATATGTTTCCCCTAGGTGTTTCATGAAAATAGATATCCGGAAAGTGTATGATTCAGTTGAAAGAGGGTTCTTACAGATGATTCTTTTTGACTATGGATTCCTTGCAAAAATAATTAAATGGATAATGACATGTGTTACTATTATTAGTTATTCTGTGATTGTGAATGGAAATATAACTGAGAAATTTCCTGCTAAGAAAGGGCTTAGACAGGGGGATCCTATGTCCCCATATCTCTTTGTATTGGTGATGGAATATTTAAATAGATCTCTGAAATAGTTGAGGCATAATCCAAACTTCAACTACTACCCAAGGTGTGCCAAATTACAGTTGACTCATATCTGTTTTGCGGATGACTTACTGCTATGTTGCAGAGAAGACCAAATGTGTATCCAGTTGATTTTAGAGGCCTTTGAGCATTTCTCTTCTGTATCAGGGTTGAAAGCCAACTTAGAGAAAAGCTCTTTTTATGTAGTAGGGTAATCAGTGAATTTAAACAGAAGATCTTGAGAGAAATGCAATTTACATTAGGAGAAATGCCTTTAAAGTACTTGGGGGTACCACTCTCATCCAGAAAACTAACTATTCAACAATACATGCCTCTAGTTGAGAAAATAGTAGAAAGAGTCAAGTGTTGAACTGCTAAACTCTTATCCTATAGTGGTAGACTATAGCTGATTAAAAGTGTACTATTTGAGATGTAAACATACTGGGCACAAGTATTCTTACTGCCAAAAAAAGTGATATCCATGGCCACACATATCTGCAGGGTATTTCTCTGGACAGGAGGTGTTGAAAACTTAAGGAAGTCACTAGTTTCTTGGAATACCATGTGTCTACCTAGAGCTGCTAGAGGGCTGAACATAATTGAGTTTGAGAGGTGGAATAAAGATACTATCTGTAAGCTTTTATGGGTATTATCAAACAAGAATGACACCTTGTGGGTCAAACGGATCCACAACATCTATATCAAAGGGAGAAACTTGGAGTCAGTGAATACACCTAAACAATCATATTGGCTTGTTAGGAAAATATTAGATTCTAGACAAGGTCTTCCATATGGTAATCTATTACAACACCTAGCATAGTTTATAGTGGGGCCAATCTTTAGTATCAAGAAATTGTACTACTCAAGGATGCCTCAACAACCCAAGGTAGTATGGAGGAGCTTGGTGCAATCACCAGGGACCGTCCCAAGACATCAATTCATAATATGGCTGGCTCTACATGGGAGGTTAGCAACAGTTGAAAGGCTTGAGAAATAAGGAATCAATGTAACTGATGGTTGTGTCCTCTGTTGTTCAGGAACTAAGAAACTTTTCAGCATTTGCTCTTTGAATATGTTTATTTTGAGAACACATGGAGTACCTTGTTAAAATGGATGAACATTCATAGATAGCTTCACACATGGACAGAAGAAATCAAATGGCTGACTACTGGTGTACACACCTTAAAGACACGATCACAGGTCCTAATATATGTATTTACTACTACAGTTTACCAGATATGGATTGAAAGGAATGCACGCAGGTTCAATGCTCAGTGTAAGAACAACACCCAACTGATCAAAGATATTTGCCTTCAAGTGCATATCAAAGGACAACAACAATGTAGATGGCAGGACATACTAGCTAGCTTAAATTATTATCTGGTCTATTGTAATGTAGTTTGGCATTGGAATAGTTATAAAGGACAGGAAATATTGTACTCAAATGTTCTGGTTGGAATAAAAATTTTCTTTTGACCAAAAAAAAAAACTTTGAGGTTCACACTTTAACTAATTTTCTTTTATTCCACCCTTATTTCCCCCTTTTATTGAATATTTAGGTTGGGTGTGGTTCATTATTCTTATTTTTATTTATTTATTTATTTATTTTTTATTTTTATTTTTTTTAACTTACACGGGGCCTTACTAATTTCTATCATTTTACCCTTCTTCATACCCATTCTATATACTACACCCCTATGATAGACACCCTATTATTTTACCCTTCTTCATACCCACTCTATATACTGCACCCCTATGATAAACCACCCTCAACTTGGGTGGTTTTCCTGAGTTGAGGTGCACAATATCCAAGGAGGACCAGGGCCAAAATAGGTTCATTGTAACACAAATGGGAAGGTGAAAGGTGAAAACAAAGAAATAGGTAATAAGGCCTTAAAATGGGATCAAGGGATACTATTTCACATTGGGAAGGTCATTTAGGCTAAAGGCGGACTAAAATAAAAAATGGCCTATGATCCTTTCCTAATCGACTATCCTACCACCCAGGCAAGACTAACCGAAAAAGTTCTGTATTTAACACACAAAGGGAACTAGGTAGCATCTCACACACATGGAACACAATCACATCAAAAGCTACTACCTATTCGGTTCATGTACAAGTTAGCTATGATTATCACGTCCCTAATTCTAATACCATATCAAGATCTACAAAAGTCACACATATATACATTCACACAATTCTAGAAATAAATTTTTGAGGAGTATCAATTTTTCTTAAAATCAACAAAAAATATGACAACTACCCTTTATACTTAAAAATCTCCTAATTACAATAAAAACAAACACAATCACAAAATAAAAAACATCACGACACAAGATTTAAACCTAGACATGCTAGTTCTACAACCATATAATGGCCGATAGGAAAAGAAGCACTATAACAAAAACCAGCGACGACTATGGTATACCCCACCCTAACTAAAAGTTGTGGACTATTCCTAATATGCTAAATAAATATAAAGAAAGGGAATGAGAACATACCTAGGATGCACTAGGCATCCGTGTCATGATAAAAAGAATTCACCTTGGGTTGCCTCCCAAGAAGCTCCTCATTTACCATCGCGGAATGACTCAGCTGCCTTCGCTACTTAGATTTTACCAAGGTCCATCTCAACCCAGACTTTCACTTTCTCAAGGTTTCCCATGTAGCGCTTCACCCGCTACCCATTCACCTTGAATTAGTCTTCACCATCACGTATTAGTTCTATAGCACCATGTGGGAAAACCCCAACCATAGTGAATGGCCCAGACCATCTAGACTTCAGCTTGCTAGGGTACAAACAAAGTGTTGAATTATACAATTGGACCAGATCACCGAGTTCAAACACTTTTTTCTCAATTTTATTATCATGGTACAACTTTATTCTTTCTTTGTATATAGTAGATCTCTCATAAGAACAGATCTGGAATTTACCCAACTCATTCACCTTGCTCAACCTCAAATTTGCTGCATCATGCCACTCAAAATTAAGTCTTTTCAATGCCTATAGTGCCTTATGCTCAAGTTTAATCGGCACGTGGCATGACTTGATGTACACAATCTTATATCATGAGGCCTCTATGGGAGTTTTATAGGATCTCTGATATGCCCATAGTGCATCTTCTAACTTTCTAGACTAGTCAGTCCTGTTGGAATTCACAGTTTTTACCAATATGGACTTGATCTCTTTATTGGAGACCTCAACATGCCTGCTTGTCTAAGGATAGTAAGGTGTTGCCACCTTATTCCTTACACCATATTTATCAAGCAGGTCTTTAAACAGATAGTTGCAAAAGTCAGATCCATCATCACTGATAATTACACACGGAGTGCCATATCGAGAAAAAATATTTTTCTTCAAAAGTAGTATCATTCATTGTCTAGAAGAGCAACTGCCTCCACCCATTTCAAAACATAGTCAACCACCACCAGAATATATCTGATGCCATAGGATCTCATGAACAAACCCATAAAATCAATTTCCCATACATCAAATAGCTCCATCTCTAGAATAGGGGTCATGAGGAGTTCATGGTGTTGTGAAATATTGCCTTGACGCAGACATTGGTCACAAGCTTGTGCAACATTATGAGCATCCTTATAAATTATTTCCAGTAAAACCCACACTACATAATTTTATGAGTGATACAAGTACCACTATAATAACCCCCAACTGGTGATGAATGATAACCTTGTAAAATGCATATCATCTCCACCCCCGAGATACATCTCCAAATCACGCCATCAGAACAAAACCCTAAAAATATATGGATCATCCCAAAAGAACTTCCTTACCTCATGTATAGATCTCCTACGCTACTGGAAGGATAGGTATTCTGGTATAAGGACACTTTACAAATAATTGGCAAAATCGGCAAACCAGAGGGCTAAGTCTTGAGATGCTGCCAAGACCTGCTTATCTAGAAAAGTATCATATATGTCAAGATCATCCTTTACTTTTTGCATTGCCTCCTCCTAAATCCTGGATAAGTGATCTGCAACTTGGTTTTCAGTGTCTTTTCAGTCCTTCACTTCAAAATCAAACTCTTGTAGTGAGAGGACCTAACAAATCAATCTCAGTTTGGCATCTTATTTTGATATCAAGTACCTCAAGGCTGCATGGTCTGTGTGGACTATGACTTTAGTCCCAATCAGATAGGACCAAAATTTTTTGAAGGCAAAAACCACCGCAAACAGCTCTTTCTCTATAACTGTATAGTTCTTTTGTGCAAGGTTTAATGCCTTGCTGGCATAATAAATAAGATAAAGAATATTCTCTCTCCATTGTCCTAGGAAAACACCTAAGGCCTCTTCACTCACATCACACATGACCTCAAATAGTGCAGACCAATCAAGGGACATAATCAAAGGAGCCAAAATTAATTGATCCTTATGGCACTAGAAGGATTTCAGACATGCATCATCAAATATAAATTTCACCTATTTCTCTAAAAGCTTGCATAGTGGATTTGCAATTTTAGAGAACTCCTTGATGAACCTCCTATAAAAACCTGCATGGCCCAAAAAACTCTGTATGCCTCTAACTAAGACTAGATGTGGAAATTTTTCAATACCTCAATCTTATATTTCTTTACCTCAATGCCCTATTTTGAGATCTTGTCCTGAGAACAAGACTTTTTTTTTTACCATAAATGGAATTTTTCCCAATTCAACACCAAGTTGCATTCTTCACATCTCTGTAGTGTATTGGCCAGATGGTCTAAACAATTATCAAAGGAGTCCCCAACTACTGAAAAATCATCGATGAATACCTCAATCATTTCCTCTACCATATCTACAAATATAGACATCATGCATCGCTAAAAGGTGGCAAGAGCATTGCAAAACCCGAATGACATTCTCTTGAATGCAAAATTCCAATAGGGGCAAGTAAAGGTGGTATTTTTTTGGTCCTCGAGAGAAATAGTGACCTGATTGTATCTCGAGTACTCGTCAATAAAATACTACTATCCCCGACTTGCTAGTCTATCACGCCTATGATCCATAAAAGGCATGGGAAAGTGGTCATTTTAGGTCCAAGTATTCAATTTTCTATAATCCATGCCAACTCTCCACCTAGTCATGGGTCTCATGGGAAGAAGCTCATTCTTCTTATTGGGAACTATTATAATTCCACCCTTCTTTGGCATGCATTAAACCCGGATAACCCATTTACTATCTTCAATGGGGTAAACTACTCCAGTATCTACCATTTGATGATTTATTTTTTCACAACCTCCTGCACAGAAGGGTTCAATCTGCATTGATGCTCAATGCTAGGAATTCATTCTGGCTCAAGTTGTATTTTGTGAGTATATATACCTGGTGGAATTCCCACAATGTCTGCTATGGTCAATCTAATGGCTCTTTTGAACCTCTGCAATACGGATATCAATGTTTCCACCTGTGACTCTGGACATATTAATCATCGGAAATATATTGTTGGCCCTAAAAAATGCATACTGCAGGTGAGATGGGAGAGCCTTCAATTCCAACACCGGTGGCTCCTTAATGGATGGTTTTACAGGATGTGTGGTTCTATTTTTCAAATCAATGTCTAACTTTTCCAGAGTATAAGTGTACAAACCCCTACCATGCAATGCTTTAACCATCTCATTGTATTCTTCGATGCCATCACTCTTGAAATTCATGATTACTGCACCTAATCCTTCAACCCCAAGTGTCTCTTAAATAGGCATAGGCTCTACATTAGGATCATCATCAACAATGTCTATCACCGATAACACTCACATATCATCTTGCTAATGCACTGTCATACATACATCTTCTCTAAGTCCATATTAATCAACCCCCTGCTCATGGATAGGAAGGGTCTAACCAGTACAATAAGAGCTTGAACATCCACTTCATAATCAAGAATCATGAAATCTACTGGGAATGTAAAGTATGCTAACCTCACTTCTATATCACAGAAAATACCCACTGATTTCTTCACAGATGAGTCGACCATCAATAGATTCATTTTTGTGGGTTTTTGTGTACCCATCCCCAACAGCTTGTATACAACTAGTGTCATCAAATTTATGCCAGCTACCAGATCACACAAAGCATGTTTGATATGGAAAGGCCCAATAGAATAGAATATAGTGACCGCCCCAGGGGTCTCACTCTTTTCTACTAACGATTTGGAAGGGATGACACTACATGGTGCTTATTAGCAATGGGTCATCGGTGACTCAGTCATCACCATCACTCTCATAATCATCAGCACTACATACCAACTTCTCAAACTCTACCTTAAGTGGATCATTGATCACATGACTATCATTCTTCGACTTTTCAGTGGTGGGCATAGGGAGATCACCAGTAGGGGCACCAATCTTAGTAGTAATAGCTAGACAATGACCAATGGCTAGAGGACTAAGAACTATATTGCTCGAAGGGTACCTTGCTGCCTTTGATTCAATGTAGTTGACATCTTCTTGAACTAGTGTTCTAATTTCTTGATAGCAGTGGTATGAGACTCAATCTTTTGGGTCAAGCCTAAAATATCATCCTTAATATCCTTAAGGATAGCCTTTTGTCTCTCTTGTCCCTTCACCAGTTTGGTCAGCATTGCCTCCATCCTATCACCCTTCTCCTTATAGTCATCCTTTTACCTCTAGACAATATTACCCTTCCTGCTACGATCTCTATATCTATTGCCATAGTAGTTTCGACCTTGGTTTCCTTTCCCTTGGGCTAAAAAACTCACCAACTTACGATCAAGATATTTTTCTCCTCCTCTATGTATGACTCATAAGCTCTAGAGGTTAAACCCTGCGCACCTACTGGATTTGCCTTCTCAGAGCTCACTACTACAAACTGCTTAGTCAGCAGCCCAATGTTGGTCCTCAGCTGCATAATCTCTTGCGCCAAAAAATCATCAACTATTTTTGGTCATCGAAAGCTCTGAAAGAATAAGTATTTGCACCCCTCTCTGCCTCCCAAGTATGCTACCCTTGGTTAATAAGAGAAATCTGGTCTAGAAACTCAGTAGCTGCCTCCCAGTTTAATCTCATTAATTCCCCCTCCATTGATGGTGTCTAACATAGCCCGAGAAATAATTTTTAGGGATTGATAGAATATCTCTAATAAGCTTGTCCCTGAAATTCGATGATTGGGCACCATGCTAAACTTCTTCTTAAACCTGAACCAAGCCTCATAGACCAACTTAGAATAAGCTTTCTGAAGTTATATATCTCATCTTTAAGCTGCAACATCCTGTCCAAAAGAAGTTAAACTTCAAATTACTATTGTAATTATCTTTTCCTAGTCACTACTTTCTTTTGAGGAGTAAGTAGCAATGATCTACGTGGAATCCTAACATTTGTAACTGCCAGAACAACTATCAAATTAAAGATAATACAATGCATGCACAAGCACTGGTTCATAACAACTTCACACTTCCCCTACTTCATCAATATGCCATGGTTCCCAAATCTTAGCTAAGGCTTTTAGCCGCTCATGCTTGTGAAATGATCAGTAAAATTCATGATAAAAGCCATTAAATAATATCACAAGAAAATAGAAGAAAACTCAAACTCTGAAACTGAATTATCAACCAAAATCAATAAAAGAGCAATCCCAAGATCAAATTCAAATCTTGGAATCAAAATATATGCTATAAGTGTTAAGAGTGCATAACCTAACTACAAAACATCAAAAAGGTATATATAGTACACAAGGAAACCCTAAAAATCAACTCCCAAATGAAAAAGAAAAATATAGGTCGGTGGCCACTTACGTAGGCCATATACTAACTGTATGTACCACATACAGACTGTATGTGGACATGGGTAAGTGCCAAAACTCAAGTATAGATCCTGTAGCTCTCTAGACTTTTGATCTCTGCACTATCCCAGGTCACATACGGACTGTATGTACCATATATAGACCGTATTTGAACATAGAATAGTGTAAAGTCTTCTTTTTTTCTTCTCCTAAGCCTTTGGACTTTAATTTCTGATACATACTTAGGTCACCTATGCCCGTAAGTGGCACATACGCCCAAAACAACCTCAGTAAGTAGCCAAAAACTCCAGTTTTCATTTTTTTCTTTAGTTTATCATCCAAAACCTGATTTCTTACAAAACATACCCAAAATACATCATATCTAACAAAATAATCTAAGAAACTTGCTTATTTTCATCGTTTTAAGCATCGAAAGTGCTATACTTCTATAGCACATCAATAATCATAGCAGGAACTGGTGCTAGGATACTCAGGGTTTCTAATCCATATGTCTAATCATGAACTATTCATACATTAATGAAATAATAAGATAGAAGAGAAGAGAATTATACCTCAAATCTTGATACCGAATCAATAATCAATCTGTCCTAAACTAGCCATAATAATAATCATAACAATGATAATAACAATATCAATAACAACGTGAGCAACCAACTAGTATGGATAACCAAATACCTTGCCAAGACTATCATGTGCCTCCACCGCCCCAGGCTCAGAAGTTTCAATCAACATACAACACACCACAAGGTATAGTCATCACCCATACCTATGTAACCTCTCCCTCATATGGGCTATAAATATAGGCACTTACTGGTGATAGGAAATGCACATGCATGAATGAATGTAAAGGACAAAATCATTATCACAATGTTATTATCATAACCATCTTCATTATAACCATTATCATCATAAACATCATCTCCATAACCACCATTATCATAATCATCCTTCGGCCTTGCGGGCATATAGTTGTTAAATATAAGGCTAGACAGACTCGAGCTGATAAATGTACAAATAGGCACATCAATATAATCATCCTCCTGCCTTGACGGGTATCAATATATCATCATCATAATATCCTTCGACCTTGCAGGTATTAATATATCATCACAATGTCCTTCGACCTCAAGGGTATCAATATCATCATCACAATATCATCCGGCCTTTCCAGGGGTATAATTAGTATCATCATAATCGTCAACACATATATATAACATCAATACTAAAATTTGTCATTGGATTTTACACTGAATTTATATCATCAATACAACATCTTCCTCTATTCCATATTGGAGAGATGTATGTGTAGATAATATAGGCGCATGAACTTAAGCCGTGGATAAAAAGAGTATAAATTCATAAATCCATCGCCCAGAGTGAACTTCAGGACTAAATCATTATAAGAGTGCAGAAAGAGTCAGAATCTCTCAAGATTGGAGTAATTAGTAGCATCAAGTCATAGATTGAATTTTTCTCATTCAAGTCCTTAAAACATCATTATTTATCTCTTTTACATATAAGTTATTCATTAAGACTGGCAGTTATTAATATAACTAAATTTATTTTTAAGGCGAAAAGAGGGCTTTGACAGTTATTTAGGAAAGATAGTAATAAGGTCATATTTAGTTAGAGTCATCTCATTTACCAATATAATGATCATGAATGTACAAAATCTATGCATACCACCAGTATTCAATCTATGGAACCAAAAGCATCAATATATGCATAAAGTAAAACCACACCCTTTACAAGGATTAACATTTCCTCAATGTCCAACCAATATCATACATGGCCTTTGGCCCAATAATCTATCCAGAATAATTAAAACATTATAATTATGGCCTTAGGTCCACATACATATTTAAAACTCATATCATTTATCATATTTGTATGCCATCTCATGTATATAAGGCATAACATGACTATGAGGCATAACATATTTATAAGTCATAAGACATAATTGTAATCATCTCACATCTAGGAGGCATAACGTCAATAAGAATCTCACATCTAGGAGGCATAAAATCAATAAGGATCTCATATTTAGGAGACATAATATCAATAAGCATCTCACATCTAGGAGGCATAGTATCAATAAGCATATCACATCTAGGAGGCATAATATCAATAAACATCTCACATCTAGGAGGCATCTCACATCTAGGAGGCATAATATATCACTAGGCCATAAATCATAACTATGAGGCATAACATCTCTATAAGCCATAAAGCATTACTATGAGAAGTATCATCTCTATAGGCCAAATATCATATCTATGAGGAATATCATGGCCATGAGACATTAATCATTATACGGGGAAACACCACCATGACTCACCAAGTCACGAAGTAATCTAGAACTAAAGGCTTACTAGTCTCAATTTTACCTAACATCCGTAAACAAGCCCACAAGGGCTAACACAAGTCTTAGCCTAAGGTGGGCCAGACGAACCCACTTCTAATCCTTGAATTCTATAATTAGGAAATTTATACTCCGAAATAGGCTAAAGTATCTAATTTGACTTCTAGGTGGTATATAAGTAATAATTAATCCTAAGCTAGGAGTTTTACCTAGAACATGATCAATTAAGTCAACTCCACCCATTTTAAGGTTTCAAGATCACTAAAAGAGGCTAAGTAAGGTAAACCAAACTAATTACATTTCTAGAACTTAAACTACATCCCAAACCCAGCATCATATAAAAATCCCTTCTATGAATTAGCTCAAACTAGAAAGAAGGCAACAAGATCCTAAAGTGTAATAAGCATTTCACCTTACGGTTCAAAAACCCTTATATAATCCCTAAAATTCAATAATTAAGACTAAGTCGTTATACCTAATATAAATATTAACATTCACATCTATATGAAATATATAACAAGCATGATCTTATGAAGAAGAGTAGAAAGAAGCCTATCTCAAAACCGAACTGCAAAACCTTAAATCATTCACCAAACTTCCGTCTTTGCTTCACAATCCTAAAATGCTATTACGCTATCAAAATTATAATCTACACTTCGATACGAGAACAATGATACCCATATTGCACCATTGTGCTTCGAATCCAAAAACAACATCAAAAATCCTAAGTGGGTCCCACTTATAGAATCACATTTTTGAGGTCAACAAAATGTTCATACATGATCAAGGAATCATAACCCTCAAGAAATGGTGAAAACCAAGCCAATTTTGGGCTAAAATGAAGCCCTTAAGCTACTTGGAATTTTGGTTCAAGAACTAAGAAATTCATCAAGAAAGAGATGCCAATCTTACATTAAACCCAAAAATGTTCACTGTCTATGGCTTCCAACAACCTGGCTATTAATTCATTACTTCTCTGCTTGTTTGAAAATGGTGGCACAGTTAATTATTTCTCCTAGTACCTTTTTCTTAATGTTTGTATGCATTTGCCTAATGTTAGGTGTTTCTCAAGTGAACCTTTCCTATATAAAAGTTGTGATTATGTCGATATGTCCGGTGATTTATTATTTGTTCTTTGTTGTTAATACTGCAGCCTCAAAAAAGTTTTTTTTTCTTTAGAGAAAAAAGAAGAATCGAAAAAATATAAAACCTTGCAAAAAATATATTTTACAATTTTTTAAACTAAATTAAACTAACTACATGCAATGTAAAGTAGTTACTTGTTTAAAAAAAAAATGAAAATGGGTATAAAAAAATATTAATAAAAGTTAACTATTTTGTAAAGTGAACATGGAAAGTGAGGGTTTTATAATTCACCTCATCATCAAGAACCATAACATCAGCGGGGAACATAACGGATGCAACCCTTACTTCTACGTCACACAAAATACCTACTAGCTTCTTCATAGATGAATCAACCATCAACAGCTTTATGGATGTAAGTTTGATTTCCCCCATCCTCAACATCTTGTACAAAACCATGTCGACTCTCAGACTCTGCCGCAAGTGTCTCCTCACTTTATGTGCCATAAATCTTCAATTCCTCAATAGTTGGTACCGGGGGATCATCAGTAGTGGAACCACAATTAGTGGTGATAGCTAGATAATGACTTATAGCTGGTGGACTCTAAACTTTTTACTTAGAAGAGTAACAGGCTATTTCTATTTGATCGTTGAGATATTTTCCCAAACTAGTGCTCCAACTGCTTGATAGCAATGGAATGAGACTCCACCTCCTGGGTCAACCCTGAAATGTCAGCCATAATCTCCTTAAGGTTGTTCTCATAATTTTCTTGACCCTTCACCAATTTGGTTAACATTTTCTTCCATTATTGATTCCGTATCTTGTCTGCCAGGCGGAATGTACCTGTCTCCCATTTTCTTGAAATCATCTTTCCGTATCCAGTCACCATCTTTGTCCATACTATGGTTTATCTATATATCATCATAGTTGTTCCAACCTTGGTTTCCATTCCCTTGTGCTTGGAAACCCTACAACTGACGATCCGAATACCTAGCCTCACATTCTAATGCACTCATAAGCTGGGTCAATTAACCGGGTCAATTAAATCATCATCTCCTAGGTCCTCTTCATAAGGATTAGGTACCTGACCTGGGTTATCTGCATTCTATAGATTTAATTGAGCATTACCCAAAATGTCTAATCTTTTAGCTTCCTATTGGTTATCCATTCTTTCAATGAGATGAGGTTCAGGATTGAAGGGTAATAATAGTTCTCCTGAACTTCTGGTTCATGGCATAAACAACAATGAGCCTATAATGAACAAAAATAACAAATAAACATAAAATAAGGAAACTTGTCTAACAGTCAATTAACACACATAAATTCAATCAATAACCGTATTCCCCGACAATGGAACCAAAATTTGATATGCCCAAATTACAACTCTCTTACAAGAGTGTAAGCGGTCGTTGTAAAATATATAACCCAACTAGGTTGGGGTCGAATCCCACAGGGAATGTGGTGCTAGTTAAGTTGTATGCAGATTAGTTGACTTTTAATCATTTGTTTTCATAGAATAAATAGGGGGAATTTTATTCAGTTCACAAATTAATGGTTTTTATTTTACCATGATGAGATATGTGTAGCACTATTTGAATTCAGAGAAATAGCAAGCTAAGGTTATGTCCACCTTGTAGTTTTCAATACATCCTAACTATGGGATTTACGAATTCATACATGTATCATGCTTACAGAGAAACATATTGTATTTAATAACATAATCCTAGTGTTTCTCAACCATCAAGGACTAATTCACTTTAGTTCTCTCGATACAAAAGTGTTTACAAAAACAATACGAAATCTTCAAGTAGTTAATCCTGTTAAGGTATTAACATATGAAATAGGGATTGGAAATCCCATTTTCTTGTCACTACTCTCTTTTTTGAACCTCAACCTTTCTATCAAACAAGTTGAGTTTTAAGGAACATCCTCTATGTTTGAAACCACGAGAATTCAAGATAAGCGAAGTGAGTATGATATTATTAGATCAATACATGATGAATTCAAAAACCCAAAGTAATAGATTGTATGTTACAAGGCTTTCGTAATCCTAACTAATAAACTTAGATACTCATGAATAAAATAGGAATCACAATAGAAATAGTCATCATACCAAAAAGTAACTCAATCTTCGTGGGGAAGATAAAGTTGCATGTTTTTCCCCTCAGTGCTAAGCTGCCACTCTTCTCCAAAAATAATATAGAATAATGAATAATGATAAAAATTCAGCATCAAATCTTTTTAATAATCCTTTCTCTCATAATTGCCTTCTAAGTCCCTGAACTAATTATAAATAACAAATTAGTCTTGAGCTTAGTTTCTAGGGACCACATTTGGTCCAACAAGATACTTTTCTCTTATGTTATTTGTCATCCGTAATCTGTAGTTCCATCATGTCTTTATCTACCTCATTAACTCCTGAAATCATGCTAATCACATAGGTTATCTCAATTACATCATAGTACAGTAAAAACACAAGAAACTAGGCACTTTGTTCTCAAAACTTAGTTAAAATATTGGTAAGTTATGGTGCTTACGCGTATAAATACACCCAAGATCACCACCCCACACTTAAAGTTTTGTTCGTCCTCGAACAACTTATCCATTTATGTATACACAAGATTTAAAACCCACAAAGGAAACACAAGATGCTCAAATAGGCTCACATAATGAATATAAAACAAGAAGTAGATTTATGAACCATTACTGAAAACAACCTACCCTAAATAATAGACTCATCAGGTTGGCAAATTCATGCATACCGTTTAAGTAAAGAAATCATATTAATTACCCAGCCTTCATCAGCTATGTGCCCCCATAACAAGAAAGTTACCCAAATCACTCACAATCATGTAATTTCTAACAAAATAGGTACAAGAATCAAGTTGCGCTCACTCTCACAAAGAATTCTCAAATTACAACTGATGACCATATGCTTGCCCTTAGTGTAATGGTCCATGAATATCAGAATGCTAATATTAGGATCAAATAGGTCTTTTACGGGTTGTAATGAAGGCTAAAGGATGGGTAGGAACTATTTTGGCTAGAAATAGTGACTATCTTCCCTAAGCGCTTTAATACACTACATTATACAACTAAGACCAATTTCTAACAACCAATTTACTCCCTTCCATCTATCATTATCTTTTGTTTTCACCCTATCCCATTAAACTCAATTAATAACACTATGGTGGGAGTATGCAACCATTTCAAATATTTTTTCTTTGCACCCATTTCACGTTATGCACCCCTATGATAGCAACCCTCAACTTAAGCGATTTGCCTTAGTTGAGGTGCATAATGTCCAAGAAGGACCAGGGCCAAAACAGGTTCATTGTAAGATGTCCGGGATAAAATTTGGAACTTTTTTCAAATATTTTCTCTACTTCCAACCACATCAATTGCACATGCCAATAACTAGACTTTGGGGCATCAATTTTACCTTTTTTCTCTTATTGTCAAACTCCTAACTAAAATTGATTTTACATTAAAGCGCTTAGGAGCTTTTGGATCAAATTACGGTCTATTAAAGAACGGGTTAGGCTACATATGAGGCTAACAAAAGAACAAACTAAAGGCTCAATGGGGCTAGCTAAGATAATGTGCAAAGATAGGTAAAAAGAAGACATGAATAATGGCTGTCAAATAAATGCCTAAATCATCTCCTAAATTCACAATCTTTATTTCGCTTTGCACACACACCAAGTAAGTTCTAGCATCAGTTGCAATAAGGAATATACAACAGTCTTACACACTCATGGCACATGGTCAACTCAATTAGGAGCATTATAGATTCTCGACCTAATAATTAAATATATTCAAATAAAACCAACAATCACAACAAGAGTTACAACTAAAGCCTAGGTGTTTCAAATGTAATGATCCATCACATACATATGTTATAATTTTATGTGATCCATAAGAACAGTTACATTCAAGTAAATGACTAAATTTTCTTAAGACGGTCGTCATCCATCCATCATCGAGAAAAGCACCTAATTATGACTAAATCAAACAAACATCAAACAAGAAACAAAATAAACAAAATAACTAATCCTATCACAGAAGTATACTAAGGAGAAGGTCCTATTTTCTTACAAAACAAGTAGCAAAGTAACCAGCCACCCCACACTTAAGCTAAGCACTGTCCCCAGTACAAATAACAAGATAAAGAACCAGGATACTAGTACTCCTTATCCATATTAAGAGTCATCCCACCTACACGGAGATCATCATCGGAGCAATTTTTCCTGTATTTATCACATCATCCACGTTATCTACACTTAATGAAACTAACTACAATTAAGATGAAGGTGGTGAAGTCACCACCCAACACTTAATTTGTTAGTATAAACCAATTAAGTGTTATTATCAGGTACTCAGACTTTGCTGACATACACTTTGATAAGGTGCACCAACATTAGTCACAATACAATTCACTCACTTCAATTCCACAAATTTTACTTTAATAAAACAATTTTTGAACAAAGTTATGCCTTAGATCTTCAACATATCAATACACACAAAACACCATCACTTTCACACGATTTAACTAACACTATCCTCCATTAAATAAGTTGTCAAATAATGGCCACACAACCAAACTACGTTAGTCATGAACAATTCAATCATATGCAAAAGCTCAAAGTACTACAATAATGGTGTCTACTACAACAATGATGTTTATCTTCCCAAGATGCTCAAAACCTCTCTTTGACATAGCCATAGAAAGAATTTAATCCATAATCCTTAAGAAATCAATTAGCAACTACAACATAAAGTCACAACACTTAAGGATTAAGAAAAGAAAACTTACCTTGAAGATGAAAGATTGAAGAAAGAGTGTGGATGTTTTTGGGTTTTGAAAGTTTTGAAGAAGCTTGTGGAACAAAGAGTGTGTTGAAGGCACGGATTTGTGGTGAAATAAGTGAGAATTTGGGTATTTAGTTGAAGTTGGAGTCTACTTAAAGAATGAAATCTGGGTCGGGTTGACCCAAATTAAAATCAGATGCAATGCTGAAATTTGAGTGGTGTGTGGCGCACATGGTATCGCACAAGGGTAAGTGTGCGTCGCATTGGTCATCACACAGATGAAATAGTGAGCCTATGCGGTATGGTGTGCGTTGCACATGTTATCACACAAAGGTATGTATACAGAGCACAAGCAATCGCCAACATTAAGGTGTGTGTCGCATAAGGTGTCACACAAGTTAAGGTGTACGCCACACATGGTAACACCTACTTGAGACAATGGGCTTAGGCTATGTCTTAGGAGATGCCTTTGCCATGGATTATGTTAACTTGGGTTTCACACACCCTATAGTACACTTAAACTTGAACACCATGCATCCCATTCTCCATATGAGGCATCGAGAAAAATCCGTGCAACTCTAGCACAAATCATGACTCAAGCCATAACATTTGATCACTCCAACTTACCTGTAATGTTCCCGTTACTCCTAACTTACCACCATTAGAATGTCTCACTTTCAAACCAACTTTACAACCTATTACCTCTTTAGTACTTTGAACAACTACACTTAATCAAAAATAGTTAAAAATGATTAGAAGGATAGGTTGCCTCCCACTAAGCATCGTAGTTTTGGTCGTGGCTCGACTCTTATTTTTTATTTTTACATTTTTATTTAACATGATAAAATAAGAATAAAATCATGGGTTGCGCCCATGCAGCGCCTGATGTAACGTCGCAGTATAACTCGATTATCTTAACTACTCAGACTTCATCAAGATATGTCGATGATACCATTTGTACCTTATATTCATAGAGTACATCAACGATTAAGAAAACACTCATCTTCTTTTTTTATTTCATGAAAATAAATTGAATATTGCATGATCATGAAAATATTTCACGAGAACACATACATGAATGTAAGGACCATAATCAAAATCATCACAACTCTAAATACTGAAACTCGGATACCACTTTACTGCAGATTGAACTCACTACTGACACGGAGATACTGAATCACTGACTCATCTGATACTGATAACTGAGGATCTGGATGCACTTACATCTAGGACTAAATTCTGAGCTGTACTACTTTCGACCGATAGGATTAGAGATCAACCTCTCTAACGGATGATTTCAGAAACTATTATCAATGATAAGAAATATGAATATATCTGAATCTGACAACAAGGATACTCAATAGAATCTGAGACTGTTAATCAAGCCTGTCTGGCGGCATATCTCTAAATATAATATCGAATAACTATATATGAGACCAAGCCTATCTGACAGGATGGTCCATGAATTAATGAAACTATCTGAGTTCCTCATAAAGATAGATGATTGTATCTGACAGTCCTGATTTCTGAAGATTGATACTAAAATTTAAACTGTAACTGAAACTGTGGGAAGTAGTTACTTAACCAACATGCCCCAACCTACCAAAGGTGGGGTCCAACCTGTAACCCCAGCTGGAAGGGTGTCAATATCGTGCCACGGGTAAAATCATCTCTCTGGTCAATCCTCTCTAGCGGATGACCATTACCAGGAAGTCGACCTAAGGAAATATAATAGTCAAATACTCTTTCTCTGGAGGTGACAACCTTTTCTTGATGCTGACTCCTGTATCCTGCACAGGCTACATAGTTCTAGAGGTCAGGGATTGCTACTAACAACTCCGGCCTCTCTCTCATTATCGGGAGGAGCCGCCATTCCTTCCCTCACTCGTTGCTAGTTTCTACTCCCAACTGGAAGACTCTGACTGAATTCTTAACTGAACACAACTGAACTAAATTTGATACTGATCATGTTTATCAAAAGATCTGACAGAGCTACGCTGATATCACTTAGTTCCGTATCTGATGAAAATGGTATTTAATCACGGTATCTGACTGATGATATAGAGCTTGAATAGATTATTCGGTCACTTCCGAGATTAGAATTGAACACTTTCATACTATTAGATCTGAGCTGAGTACAGGGCTGAGGCTAGATTACTAGCGATACAAAGATTACTGAGATTAATGAGTTTTCTTGAGTTTTGTAACTGTCTGAGGATACAACATTCTATAATTCACTGAGTTCTGAGAGTCATGGATCGACTAGAATTATCGTGAAATTGACACGGGCTCTAGACATCAGCTAAATTGTCGAGTATAAATACCCCTAGGACTCGATAACATAAAATAAAGCATAATCATTTCTCAATCATCACAATCATTCATTCATCGTCACAGTCATTCATTCATCATCATTATCATTAAATCATCTCTTCAAGTATTTAGGAAACATAACATACCTTCACCTTTTCAATCATTAAGGC
Organism: Capsicum pubescens; assembly: GCA_030864215.1. NCBI lineage: Eukaryota > Viridiplantae > Streptophyta > Magnoliopsida > Solanales > Solanaceae > Capsicum > Capsicum pubescens. The sequence goes on from CM061546.1 coordinate 118,361,017, forward strand.
ATCGCGTCAAACATTTAGGAAACATCAACAGATACTAGCTTAGGGAAATATGCTACTAGATTATACTTCCTTCAACAAGGTCTTACCTCAAGTAGTTCACACCTAAATCAGTCTTGACATGTATTTGGACATCACATAATTTGGGGAAAACTTCACACTATCATATATCAACTTACTTGCTAACCACTTGGCATGTATTAAAAGCTTAACATATATCAAAGAGCACATAATTGGGGAATTTACTATTATCACATCTCCACTTGTTCACTAAAGTCCTTCAACAAACACTAGACATGCACGGGTTCACACTTATTTGGGAATTTCCTACCATCATGGAATAATTCATTCACTAAGGCAGTTTATCAAACACTAGGCATGCATGGACTAGCTCACAATTTGGGGTTTCCTATTCAACATACTATAATGGACCTTATGCTTTACCTAAGATTTTTATAAAACCTATGGGGGGACATGCTTTTCTTATTCCACTATTTCTACACCCAAAGGACATAAAAACATCACATAGAAAACAACTTCAAGAGGGTTTATCACCAACATCATATGAATTCCACATACTAGGGTCAAAGCTCATAAATCTTGTAGACAAACATGAACCAAAACTCAACAACACATGGAACATCAATTTCAACTCACATGAATCATTAACAACTCATAAAAATAAAATCTTTGAGTTTTAGAAAAGGGTACTTGAGCTTCTTGGATGAAAGGGACCCAAGAATTAACATCTACATACCTGGGGAAACTCTTTCTTGAAAGCCTTTGGAGAGATTCTTGATTTCCTCTTGATTTCTCCCTTGATTTTTGTTGAAGAAGAACAAAGGATTTAATTTTTTGAAAACCCTAATTTTTGGAGTGGAAGAGAAAAATAAGGCTGAGATCTCTTAACCGGGTATTTATAGAGGCTAGGGAAAAGGGGACAAGACCAAAAAGCTCTTGGAATTAAACTAAAAATTCCCCAATTTTACATGCTGGTGCTACGCTCCATAATCGCGTCAGTTCACTGAAATTTGGACAATTGGGAAACTATATGACGGTGCGACGCGGTGGAAATCACGTTGCCATCTTGATTGCGAACTAGAACTATACCGCGACATGGTGGAATTGCGGAGTTTCACTAGAATTTGACAATCGCCATTTTGGCTGGCTCCGCAACGTGCTAAGGTGCCAGGTGGCACACTGTCTCACTAAAATGGCTCTAACTCTTCACCCGATTGTCCAATTTGGGCAAATTTTGTATCGATGGATAGCTTATTCAATGCTCTACATGAAAAAAGTAGAAATTAGGGAAATTCCACACGATTCAAAGTATTTCATACTTAGGAATATATTTCTAAAAATTTTAGACACATATTTTCGCTTTACTGAATGCGCTCTAAGACTCAAATTGGAAGAAAACTTTGCGGGGTATTACACCACAGCTTTGACCTTTTCTCATTCCTTGATAGTAAGTGTTTCATGAGTAGATCCATCGAGGTTTTCATGTGAGCCATATCCTGATCATGATCCTCTTCTCTCCTACGCTGCTCTGCTTATATTACACTAGACCCTATATTACTTGCTACCATAAAATCTCTAGTATGCCAAGCTCTAATTGTCTTAGTCATTATTTCTAACATGTCCATAGCCTCAGTAAAGGTGAGCTCTATAAAACCTCCTCCTTAAGCATTATCCACTATTTTCTTTATAAGTGAGTTCAAAGCTCTATAGAAGGTTTCCATAAAGTGTTCATCAGTCATCTTATGTTTTGGGCATTGAGTCAACTTCTTTTTAAACCTCGTCTAAGTCTCATGGAAAGTTTTATTAGCCAATTTCCTAAAGTTGCTGATCTTATCCCTCAACAGTAACATTATGGAGGGCGGAAAGAACCTTTCTAGGAAAGCTCCTTTCAATTGCCTCCAGTTTGTTATAGAATCAGGAGTCAGCTCATTCAACCACATAGTTGCCTCTCTAGATAGAGACAGTGGGAACAATCTCAAACAAATAACATTTTATACCACTCCAGGATTATCAAACGACTTACAAATATTGATGAAATTCACCAAATATAGATTTGGATCATCACCAGGTAATCCACCAAAGAGTCTTTTCAAATTCAGTAGCTGGATGGTGATGTAGAATTTTACCCCAGGAGCTAGTGGTGGTAGAATGATTTCCCCTGTAGCTCCAGCTAAATCATCCTCATCATTGTCAATATCAAACTACATAGCTTGGAGGTTTAGTCTTCCTCTTAATGGACAATTTCGATTTATTGGTGCAACTACTCCCACTGCACGCCTCCTATTAGCTGGGTCAATTAAATCATCATCTCCCAGGTCCTCTTCATCATGATTAGGTACCCGACCTGGGTTATCTGCATTTTGTAGATTTTATTGAGCATTACCAATAGACAATTAGTCATATATACAAATTACACCACCCGAAGCAAGCAGATAGCTAGCAACATGACTCAAGTGTCCTCACAATAAGAACGTCCCACTCACTCATATGAAATAATATATGTTAATGCAGGGACAGTCAAGAGATACTTACACTAAACAATGAAGTTCTAATCAGTGCATGTAAAATACCATAGGCTTTCCCTTATTTTCTTTACCTTAGCATTCAAAAAGTTATGTCAGGATCACTATAACACTTTTCTCGGCTTGTAATGTAGGATTAGGGATGGTATGATACATATGGAAATTTAAAGGGACTAAGCCTTCTTGACACTACACTAACTTTGGGGTCTCACTCACTAGCTAATTTTATTTTTATTCCACCCTTTTGTCTCCCATTTATTCTTTTATTTGCACATTCACGGTTGGTGTGGTCTTTTATTCTTTTTTTTTCACTTGTTCACAATTTTTTTTCTTTTTCTACCACACCCAGCCCCATTAATTTTTTCTCTTACTTTACTCTTCTTCATACCTAGTTAAACTATGCACCCCTATGATAGCCACCCTCAACTTAGGTATTTTGCCTGAGTTAAGGTGCAGAATGTCTAAGGAGGACCAGGACCAAAACAAGTTCACTGTAATATAAATGGGAAGGTGAATGGTGAAACAAAAAAAAATAGGCTTATAAGGCTCAAAATAGGGATCAAGGGATACCATTCTCACATGGAAGGTCATTTAGGCTAAAAGTGGGGGCTTTAGAATTCACCTCACAATCAAGAACCATAAAATCAGTGGGGAACATAAAGAATGTAACTCTTACTTCTACGTCACACAAAATACCTACCAGCTTCTTCATAGATGAGTCAGCCATCAGCAACTTTATGGATGTAAGTTTGAGTTCCCCCACCCTCAATAGCTTGTACACAACCAATGGTATCACATTTACTCCTGATCCTAAGTTAACAAAGACTGCTTGACATATAAAGGCCCAATAGAACACAGAATGGTGATTGCTCCAGGATCCTTCTTCTTTTCTACTAATGGTAAGGAAGGGGTTGAACTATAAGGGTTCACATGATCATTGGGATCGATGACCCAATCCTCATCACTAGCATACTCAAAATCATCATCACACCATGTCGACTCTCAGACTCTGCCGCAAGTGTCTCCTCACTTTCTGTGCCATAAATCTTCAATTCCTCAATAGTTGGTACCGGGGGATCATCAGTAGTGGAACCACAATTAGTGGTGATAGCTAGATAATGACTTATAGCTGGTGGACTCTAAACTTTTTACTTAGAAGAGTAACAGGCTATTTCTATTTGATCGTTGAGATATTTTCCCAAACTAGTGCTCCAACTGCTTGATAGCAATGGAATGAGACTCCACCTCCTGGGTCAACCCTGAAATGTCAGCCATAATCTCCTTAAGGTTGTTCTCATAATTTTCTTGACCCTTCACCAATTTGGTTAACATTTTCTTCCATTCTTGATTCCGTATCTTGTCTGCCAGGCGGAATGTACCTGTCTCCCATTTTCTTGAAATCATCTTTCCGTATCCAGTCACCATCTTTGTCCATACTATGGTTTATCTATATATCATCATAGTTGTTCCAACCTTGGTTTCCTTTCCCTTGTTCTTGGAAACCCTACAACTGACGATCCGAATACCTAGCCTCCCATTCTAATGCACTCATAAGCTGGGTCAATTAACCGGGTCAATTAAATCATCATCTCCTAGGTCCTCTTCATAAGGATTAGGTACCTGACCTGGGTTATCTGCATTCTATAGATTTAATTGAGCATTACCCAAAATGGCTAATCTTTTAGCTTCCTATTGGTTAGCCATTCTTTCAATGAGATGAGGTTCAGGATTGAAGGGTAATAATAGTTCTCCTAAACTTCTGGTTCATGGCATAAACAACAATGAGCCTATAACGAACAAAAATAACAAATAAACATAAAATAAGGAAACTTGTCTAACAGTCAATTAACACACATAAACTCAATCGATAATCGTATTCCCCGACAATGGAACCAAAATTTGATATGCCCAAATTACAACTCTCTTACAAGAGTGTAAGAGGTCGTTGAAAAATATATAACCCAACTAGGTTGGGGTCGAATCCCACAGGGAATGTGGTTCTAGTTAAGTTGTATGCAGATTAGTTGACTTTTAATCATTTGTTTTCGTAGAATAAATAGGGGAATTTTATTCAGTTCACAAATTAATGGTTTTTATTTTACCATGATGAGATATGTGTTGCACTATTTGAATTCAGAGAAATAGCAAGCTAAGGTTATGTCCACCTTGTAGTTTTCAATACATCCTAACTATGGGATTTATGAATTCATACATGTATCATGCTTACAGAGAAACATATTGTATTTAATAACATAATCCTAGTGTTTCTCAACCATCAAGGACTAATTCACTTTAGTTCTCTCGAAACAAAAGTGTTTACAAAAACAATACGAAATCTCCAAGTAGTTAATCCTGTTAAGGTATTAACATATGAAATAGGGATTGGAAATCCCATTTTCTTGTCACTACTCTCTTTTTTGAACCTCAACCTTTCTATCAAACAAGTTGAGTTTTAAGGAACATCCTCTGTGTTTGAAACCACGAGAATTCAAGATAAGCGAAGTGAGTATGATATTATTAGATCAATACATGATGAATTCAAAAACCCAAAGTAATAGATTGTATGTTACAAGGCTTTCGTAATCCTAACTAATAAACTTAGATACTCATGAATAAAATAGGAATCACAATAGAAATAGTCATCATACCAAAAAGTAACTCAATCTTCGTGGGGAAGATAAAGTTGCATGTTTTTCCCCTCAGTGCTAAGCTGCCACTCTTCTCCAAAAATAATATAGAATAATGAATAATGATAAAAATTCAGCATCAAATCTTTTTAATAATCCTTTCTCTCATAATTGCCTTCTAAGTCCCTGAACTAATTATAAATAACAAATTAGTCTTGAGCTTAGTTTCTAGGGACCACATTTGGTCCAACAAGATACTTTTCTCTTATGTTATTTGTCATCCGTAATCTGTAGTTCCATCATGTCTTTATCTACCTCATTAACTCCTGAAATCATGCTAATCACATAGGTTATCTCAATTACATCATAGTACAGTAAAAACACAAGAAACTAGGCACTTTGTTCTCAATACTTAGTTAAAATATTGGTAAGTTATGGTGCTTACGCGTATAAATACACCCAAGATCACCACCCCACACTTAAAGTTTTGTTCGTCCTCGAACAACTTATCCATTTATGTATACACAAGATTTAAAACCCACAAAGGAAACACAAGATGCTCAAATAGGCTCACATAATGAATATAAAACAAGAAGTAGATTTATGAACCATTACTGAAAACAACCTACCCTAAATAATAGACTCATCAGGTTGGCAAATTCATGCATACCGTTTAAGTAAAGAAATCATATTAATTACCCAACCTTCATCAGCTATGTGCCCCCATAACAAGAAAGTTACCCAAATCACTCACAATCATGTAATTTCTAACAAAATAGGTACAAGAATCAAGTTGCGCTCACTCTCACAAAGAATTCTCAAATTACAACTGATGACCATATGCTTGCCCTTAGTGTAATGGTCCATTAATATCAGAATGCTAAGATTAGGATCAAATAGGTCTTTTACGGGTTGTAATGAAGGCTAAAGGATGGGTAGGAACTATTTTGGCTAGAAATAGTGACTATCTTCCCTAAGCGCTTTAATACACTACATTATACAACTAAGACCAATTTCTAACAACCAATTTACTCCCTTCCATCTATCATTATCTTTTGTTTTCACCCTATCCCATTAAACTCAATTAATAACACTATGGTGGGAGTATGCAACCATTTCAAATATTTTTTCTTTGCACCCATTTCACGTTATGCACCCCTATGATAGCAACCCTCAACTTAAGAGATTTGCCTTAGTTGAGGTGCATAATGTCCAAGAAGGACCAGGGCCAAAACAGGTTCATTGTAAGATGTCCGGGATAAAATTTGGAACTTTTTTCAAATATTTTCTCTACTTTCAACCACATCAATTGCACATGCCAATAACTAGACTTTGGGGCATCAATTTTACCTTTTTTCTCTTATTGTCAAACTCCTAACTAAAATTGATTTTACATTAAAGCGCTTAGGAGCTTTTGGATCAAATTACGGTCTATTAAAGAACGGGTTAGGCTACATATGAGGCTAACAAAAGAACAAACTAAAGGCTCAATGGGGCTAGCTAAGATAATGTGCAAAGATAGGTGAAAATGTCAGCCATAATCTCCTTAAGGTAATTCTGATAATTTTCTTGACCCTTCACTAGTTTGGTTAGCATTTTCTTCCATTCTTGATTCTGTATCTTGTCTGCCAGGCGGAATGTACCTGTCTCCTATTTTCTTGAAATTATCTTTCCGTATCCGGTCACCATCTTTGTCCATACTATGGTCTCTATATATATCATCATTGTTTTTCTGACCTTGGTTTCCTTGCCCTTGTGCTTGGAAACCCTCCACCTGATGATCCAAATACCTAGCCTCCCCTTCTAATGCAGACTCATAAGCTGGGTTAATTAGCCGGGTTAATTAAATCATCATCTCCCAGGTCCTCTACATCAGGATTAGGTACCCGAACTTTGGTTATCTGCATTCTATAGATTTAATTGAGAATTATTCAAAATGGCTAATCTTTTATCCTTCTATTGATTAGCCATTCTTTTAATGAGATGAGGTTCAGGATTGAAGGGTAATAATGGTTCTCCTAATTTTTTGGTTCATGGCATAAACAACAATGGTCCTGTAACGAACAAAAACAACAAATAAACATAAAATAAGGAAACTTGTCTAACAATCAATTAACACACATAAACACAATCGATAACCGTATTCCCCGATAACGGCACCAAAATTTGATACGCCCAAATTACAACTCTCTTACAAGAGTGTAAGCGGTCGTTGTCAAATATATAACCCAACTATGTTGGGGTTGAATACCACAAGGAATATGATGCTAATTAAGTTGTATGCAGATTAGTTGACTTTTAATTATTCGTTTCCGTAAAATAAATAAGGGGAATTTGAATCAGTTCACAAATTAATGGTTTTTAGTTTAACAAGATGAGATATGTGTAGTAGTATTCGAATTCATAGAAACAACAAGCTAGGGTTATGTACACCTTGTAGTTTTCAATACTTTCTAACTATGGGCTTTACAAATTCATACATGTATCATGCTTACAGAGAAATATATTGTATTTAATAACATAATCCTAGTGTTGCTCAACCATCAAGGACTAATTCACTTTAGTTCTCTCGAATCAAAAGTGTTTACAAAAACAATATGAAATATCCAAGTAGTTAATTCTGTTAAGGTATTAACATATGAAATAGGGATTGGAAATCCTTTTTTCTTGTCACTACTATCTTTTCCGAACCTCAACCTTTCTATCGAACAAGTTGAGTTTTAAGGCACATCCTCTATGTTTGCAACCACGAGAATTCAAGATAAGCGAAAAGAGTATGATATAAGAAGATCAATACATGATAAATTCAAAAACCCAAAGTAATAGATTGTATGTTACAAGGCTTCCATAACCCTAACTAATAAACTTAGCTACTCATGAATAAAACGGGAATCACAATAGAAATATTCATCATAACAAAAAGTAAACACAATCTTCGCGGAGAAGATGAAGTTGCGTGTTTTTCCCCTCTGTTCTAAGTCGCCACTCCTCTCCAAAAATAATACAGAATAATGAATAATGATAAAAATTCAGCATCAAATGTTTTTAATAATCCTTTCTCTCATAATTTCCTTCTAAGTTCCTGAACTAATTATAAATGACAAATTAGTCTTGGACACAGGTTTTAGGCACCATATTTGGTCCAACAAGCTTCTTTTCTTTTGTGTGATTTGTCACCTGCAATCTATAGTTCCATCATGTCTTTATCTACGTTATTAACACATGAAATCATGCTAATCACATAGGTTAGCTCAATTACATCAAAGTAGAGTAAAAACATAAGAAACTAGGAACTTTGTTCTCAAAGCTTAGCTAAAATATGGGTAAGTTATGGTGCTTAGGCGTATAAATACACCCAAGATCAGTGAACTATCTCTAATTAAAAATGACACAACATCACGAGGATGATCTGAATGAGGTTAAAGACCAAAAATCCCATTACAGTGACACTCTCTAGACCAGTAACCGATCTCGCCCCAACTAGAACAAGCTTCTATAATACACTGAGGTACTACCCTTCATAATTCAGAATGGCCACCATAGTTTGAAGACCCAAACCAAAAAATCCATGAGGTCTGATGGGAACCCTGCCTGCTATGATCATCTTGACTAATATGAGAACAACTCATAGTCTAAAATACTACCTGCATAGAACTATAGGTTGCAAGTGAAGCTAATCTCTACCGAAAGGATCCTTACTCCCAAATGAAATACCAATAGCACTATACTAATGGATTAGACTCTTACCAATAGCACTATACTAATGGATTAGACTCCCAAATGAAATACCAATAGCACTATACTAAGTGAAGCTAACTTTATAATTCTCAATACATGCTCTCTATGTGAGTCTTACATAACGAACAACCTGAGAGAAGGAAGAATCATTTGCAATCAAGTGCTCCGACGCCAAATGGAGTGGCAATGCTAGTCCTCAAACAAACCAATGCACCAAGTCTTGCTCTGAAGGATGTAACATAGAATATGACTGTCCCAATCTAGAAACCCAATCTTATACTCATGGTCAAGATCCCTGAAGAACACCAATGAATCCAATTCTAGATTAAGAACTACTTGATGACTCAAATGTTATCCATGGCTATAAGGGATCTGTAACATGACTCGAATCTCCAATGTTGAACCTAGAAGGGCTAAAGTAGCCACGATCTCTACTGGAGCTTGAGTTGGCCCTAAGTCCTTTGGCTGATGCTGAAGGTCTTCAATATCGATCTTTGAATCTTTAGTTTGGATTTGCGCTAAAGCTATAAAAATGCATGTTGAAGTCTCGTTAGCATATTTCAACCATCTAGCATAATTTATTTGGGAAAAAATAGAGTCAAAAAATATGCTTAAGGTTCAAAGCAATGCGAACATATGACAAGGAGTCAAGAAATGAATTTTCTAAGAATGTCCCTATAGCTTCTCGAAGATAGGTTATGGACATCTCCGCACCGATCCACAAGACTCTTCTAAACACTTAGCTCTTGCACTAATACACCGCTGAACCTAAACTCTAAAATCAATTTATCATAAACTAATTTCTCTGGTTATGATGGCACCTACTATAACCTACCAGTAGGCAAGACAAACCCATAATCCAGAACGACTAGTAACAAACTACCTAACTAGATTAAGAGAGTATGTAGACTAGATGTAAGTAAAGATCAAATATATAAATAATATAGTCCCAAAACCTAGTGGTATTAGTACAAGAGATTCTAATATAGGAAGGATACAAAAGAGGTGCTAAGTAAATATATAGCTACAACCATCTCTGAATACCACATAGAGACTATTCTAATACATAAGAGGGAGGTAAGTAATACTCCAAATATTGGGTGCTCACTCTAAGTCTTTGAACCATGGCTGCTTTGAATGACACACACATCAATAGTGATAACTCGTACTATGATCTACAGGCTGCAAAAGTGCAGTATGAGTACTAAACACGTGGTACTCAGTAGGAAACTGCCAATTGATCTCCAAAGAAAATGCAAATACAAATTATATATAAAAAAAATAGAAACAACACCCAAGTGTCCAGCAATCATATAGTAAAGCTACTAAGATAGTAAGGGCAGTTATTCTACTTATATCCACTAAGTAGCATGATAAGGCTATAGAAATATCCAGGATGAACTATCCTATTCCAACCATACTCTAGAATCTCAATGCTACACCATATATCCCTAGCCACTATATCAATAAAAGAGGCAAAAGAAAGATATATATACAAGGCAAAAGAATGAAAATACAATCTAAATAAATAAAGAAATGAAGGGATATATGATAGTACCATAGCTATATATAGCTAGATATACATATACATATAGACAAGGTTAACTCAAAGTATAGCCTATATCATCAGACTAGCATTTTAAGACCTCATAATCATAGCAAAAACTAGTGCTAGGATACTCAGGGTTTCTAATCCATAGGTCTAATCATGAGCTAGTCATGCATAATAATGAAATCACAAGATTGAAGAGATGAGAATCATACCTCAAATCTCGATAACTAATCAATAGCCAATCTATCATATTCTAGCCATAATTAAAGGCCTATCTGGCCTAAAATCAATATTTTGGAGCTGTTGGCATAGTCAGAATTTACATTCGAGATTGTTTCACTGATGTTTTTGTTCGGTGTCCATTTAGAACTAACAAAGACTTCTAAATAAGAAATTGTCTCTAAAAACTAAATGAACTGCCCAGTAACCAAACTTTCAGTCCCAGCAAATCATAAATAACTTGAGGCAGCTATGGGAAAGGTCTAATGAAAAAAATTAGTGAAAATATAAAGAATGACCTGGAGGGTCACTACATCCCCCTTCTGAGAAGCTCCACATGATGTCACATAATCAAAATGATAATCTACTCATAAATATGAGATCAATGGTACCTATACATTGTTTTTATGTTTTATGTACAAAATCCAACAAAAAATCTTATCTGCAGCCCGCTTGTAAAATCATATTTTTGAAATTATCAACATGTCCCTCTATGCTCAAGGAATATTTAACCTTAATAATGGGTAAATTTTGAGCTCAAATGATACCTCAATCTACTCACCAAGATATTTGGGATTTTAGGAATAAATGGAGAAATTAACCATGAATCTAATGGAAACTTACCGGGAATTTAATGAGGAAATGAGAAATCCGATCACACAGTTGCCCCAAAATCACCTAATAATGTTTATCCTAAGTTTCCATACTCTCTAGGGGTTCTAACTCTTGAACTTATCATAAAATAGGGAGAAAATTAGGTAGGTGGGGGATTTAATAGCTCCTAGGTACTGCTTAAGCGGATACTTGGCAGCTTTAGCGATCGTCATGTCCAAGTGTCGCTAAAGCAGTACCCATCTATTTGTTAGCATGTCGCTTAAGTGGAGACCGGAGTTAAAGAGACTTGAACTTTAGTGGTCAGCTTGATACTAAAGCAGATCGCTGCGGTAGGCTAGGCCACTAAAATGCTTGGCTAGATGCTTTAGCGGATTCACCAGCTGCATGCACTAGATGAAGAGTTGGAATATTTCCAAGTCTTCAATAACCCCATGAGATTCGTTCAAAATCCTATATATGCAAATAAACTATGCTACCCTATCAAATTTGACATTTTGGATTTGATGGCACTGTTGAAATTTCCATCTGAGGTTGTTTTGAAGAAAAGTGGAGTCCACACCCATGGACCATTTGTATCAATTTTAGATCAATACCCCGAAGTGAGTTCAGAAGCCTCAAGACCCAAAGTAAAGGTCCCCTTGTCTAAAATTGACATTCTAAAGCTGTTGGAATGGTTAGAACTGGTATACGAGGTTGTTTGACTAAAGTATTTGCCCGATAGCCAATTTTTACCACAAAAGACTTTAAAAAGGGAATTAGCTCTAAGAAACTAAACGAAATACCTGATAATTGGATTATCAGTGACAGCAATTCATAAATGACTTAGGAAAGCTATAAGAAAGCTCTAAATGGAAAAAATAAGTGCAAATGTAGAAAATAACCTAAAGGGTCATTACAATATTAACTACTAAAAGAACTTTCATTCGTAAAAGTAAAGGGATAGGACGTACTTGACACCTCAAACGGGTGAGGATAATGGCCCTGTATCTTGCTCTCAATATCCCAAATAGACTCTTTTACTAGGTAGAAATGTCCTAAACATTAACTACTAGAATTATCTACAACACAACCGCCTGACATCCCTAACTAATATAAACACCGTTTCCTCCATGAAGTTCAATTTCTTATCCAACTGAATCAAATCCCATTGAAGCACAGGGGAATCATAAAAAATATACCATCACAACATAGAAACATGGAAAATTGGATGAACATCAAAATATAGGGTAAAGTCTAACTCATATGCCACCTTTCCAATTACGTGAAGTATCTCAAAAGGTCGAATATGCCTGGGGATAAGTTTTTCTTTCCTCCCAAGGCATATCACACCCTTTATGGGCGATACATAGAGGAATACTCGATCTCCAACTCCAAATTTCAAAGCACAAAATCTATGATCTACATAAGCCTTCTACTTACTCTGAGCTACCCTCATCCTCTCTCAAATAAACTTGACTCTATTCGACGACTCCTAAAGTAAGTTAGTACCACGTGTCTAATCATGGAGGTCTCTAACTAACTAATTAGAGAGCGACAACACCTACCATATAAAGCCTCAACTAGTGCCATTTCAATACTCGAATGGTAGCTATTATTATATGCAAACTCTGCCAAAGCTAAGTGTTGCTTTCACTAACCTCTAAAATCTATAACATAGGCTCAAAGTATATCCTCAAGAATCTAAATAGTCCACTCTGACTGCCCGTTAGTCTAAGGGTGGAAGGTTATGCTAAGATCTACCTGAGTACCCAACTCCCCCTGAAAAGCTCTCTAGAAGCTATAAGTGAACACTAAGCCTCAGTATGATATAATAGATATAGGAATCTATGCAAGCAGACTAATCACAAACATAAATACAGGCCAGCCTCTTAGACCGAAGGATATTTGAATTGTAATGAAATATGCCGACTTGGTCAACTAATCCATAATAACCCAAATACCATTGGAACCATGAGAGGTGTGAGGTAAACCACTAACAAAGTATACAATGATCCACTCCCACTTTCTAATCAGGAATGGGAAATCTCTAAATCAACCCACCAGGTCTCTGATGCTCGGTCTTCACCTGCTGGAAATATATAAAATGAGCTAAAAACTTTGCTACATCTCTCTTTATGCCACTCTACCAATAATGTTGCCTCAAATCCATATATATCCTAGCTGTACTAGGGTGAATAGATTATCTAGAGCTATGAGACTCATAAAATATCAACTGAATCTAGTCTCCAATGGATTTGGAGTGATTTATGGTGTATTGATATAAAGGTAAAAATAGGTATTGATTAGAAATGGTTGTTGATTGTGTGAGTTAGTTTTAAGTTTACTACAAAGAATTTGTTAGTGGTGATGAAGGTTTTAGGGTGGTGAAATATTTTAATTATATATTTGTAGTGATGGTGCAAATTCTTATTCTTACCAATTGCAGAAAAGTAGAATACAGATGGCCAGGTTGTTGTAATGGTGGTATGATGGTGTGAGGTTGATGGGGTATTGGTGGTATGCCGGTGTAAGGTTGAAAGGGTATTGTGGTATTAGTCTATTTTTCTATGTGTTTTTGCTGCATGAGGTTTTGTGAATAGAATGAAGGAATTGATAATCTTTGTATATGGCGTGAATTCTCTCTCCTAAAAAAATAATATAGGTGCAGTTTCTATATAGTGAGAGTGAATGTGAGGTGGTTTAATGTGATTTATGTAAATGCCATAAGGGCATGTGTGTAGTATGTTGATGGGTTTTGAGGGTGTGAGGAATAGAAAAATAGAGGGAGATTGTATGTAATTATATGTATGTAAGGTGCAATTGTGTATGCATATATTAATATGTATATGAGTGATAGGGTGCATGGATTTTCAAGTTAGTATATTGTGAGGTGTAATTTGTTATTATTTGTCTTTTTATGAGAGGGAGTGATTGAATTTGGTGAGGGTGTATGATAGAGTGTGATGAATGAAATGAATTGATGGTGTAATCTAGCTACAATGTGCATGCATGTATAGTAATATATAATAAATTGATAAACTAGCTAAACTAAAACTTGATAAACTAGCTAAAATTTAATTAAAAATTATATAAAACCCAAAATGATAAGAATTTGTTGAACACGAAAATATCTAAAGTTAATATAGTGTAGGAGCTTTAGGGAGGGTCAATGATTACGTATCTACAATTTTCCCTTCTGACTATAAGCACAAAATAATTTTCGATAAATAAGTAGACAACGAAATAAGTTTTGACCTGACTATTACTTGAAAGGAAAAAGAAAAAGGGGAAAAAGATGCAACCGAGTCCTAGTTTTTGTACAACCTACATATCCTAGGTTATACAGGAATTAGGTTATATAGTTCAAGAGGGTAAAAAAGGTGATGGAATACCTTGATATGGAGAGCCAAGTGAGTTCTTATCGAGGTTTTGAGCCGCGGCTCCTATTATTACATAAAAATAAAAACGAAAAGCTAAAAAGAAGATACAAGTATAAGATCCTATCTATGCAACTCCTCTTGAATCTTGACTTGAATTGACTTGAGTCTTGAGCTTCAAATATGATTTTATTATTCTGCTAAGTGCCTTGATCTCAAAATTGAGATTTGAGACTTGAACTTGAGTGATACTTCGTCACTCATCAAATGACATATTAAGAATATTCTTCAATGTTTGTTCTTGAGATCAATAGCTAGATAGAAATATATGTTTGAGTTCTATGCTACTACATGCTAATTCTGGCTGTCACTGAGTCTGAACATTTTGTAAGAGATGGAATTTCGTCCTTGGTGTCTGAATCCTTTAAGACATCACAAACAACAAAAACAAACAATTTTTTTTGCCTTAATTTAACTTGAAAATTATTTGTGAGGTATTAACAATTGTGAACTTCAAAATAGAATTTGGACTAGGAAGTGTTTGTCATAGGAGAAAAAGAAAATAATGATAACAGACTAGAAAGTGTTAATTCCAGGAGAAGGAAAAGGAAAGTATAAGACTAAGAAGCGTTTATTCTAGGAGAAAATAAAAAATAAGTATCTATGACTAGGAAATGTTTATCCTAGGAAACGAATGCGAAATAACTATCTGCTACTAGGAAATATTTATTCCTAAAAGAAGACTGTGTGCTACTAGTAAGAGTTTATACTAGGAGATGAATGCAAAAGAACCCTCTGCGACTAGGAAAGTTTGCTACTAGGAAATGCTTATCCTATGAGATGAATGTTAATGAATGTCTGCTACTAGAAAATGTTCATCCTAGGAGACAAATGTGAAATGACAATCTGCTCTGAGGAATATTAATCATAGGAGAAGAATGTCAGATAACTGTCGAGTACTAGAAACTTCATCCTAGGAGATGAATGAAAGATAATTGCCTTCTCCTAGGAATGTTCATCCTAGGAGATGAATGCGAAATAATTGTCTACTATTAGAAATGTTCATCCTAGGAGATGAATACGAGATAACTATCTACTATTAAAAAATGTCATCTTATGAGATGAATACAAGATAAATGTCTACTACTAGGAATGTTCATCCTAGGAGACGAATTCAACATAACTATCATCTACTAAAAATATTTGTCCTAGGAGATGAATACAAGCTAACTATCTACTACTAGGAATCATCCTAGGTGACGCATGTAACATTATAGTATGCTACTAGGAAATGTCATCTTAGGAGACAAATGCAAGATAACTATCTTCTACTAGAAAATGTCATCCTAGAAGAAATGCAAGATAACGGGTATATTTGTAAAGTAAATAAAAAGTGAGAGGTTTTACAATAATACTATTTGCAATCCAAACCTATGTAAAGTCTTTAAGTCAGTAAACTTTCCCCTGTTTTAGAAAAGAATGAAGAATTGTGAGTTTTAATGGTTACTCCTTCAACCTTCTCACTTTTTCATATGACACAGATACTTGTTCAGTTAATTGGTTTGAAGGTCATCACTAATTAAATTGATTCTTTCTTTGGCAATTGATACATTTTCTTTGGATTGTGTAAATTACTTATGCTTTTCCAGTGTACCAAAAATCAACCACCTTAAGTCAACTTAGAATAGAGATAACAAATGAGTTAAGGTTCAGTGATTTTTGAAACTCTTTTTTAAGAAAGGTCACTGAATCCGAGAAGGACGGCTACGTATCTCACTCCCAAGAAAGGAGAATCAGGTGCTTACAATTCATGAAGTTTCTTAAGAATATATTTTTTGGATTTTTGATTTTGAATTTTCTATGAAAATGAAACCTAAACTTACCATAGATTTTTTTTTTTTGCATTTTTCATTTAAAGAAGAGTGTGAAAAATAATCTAAAAGAAGAGTGAAAGCTTTTTTTAATTATTTTTTGGATAAAAAAAATATTTTGTTTGAATAAAGATCACCGAATCTCACTCTGAAAAAGGAGAATCAGATTTGTGTAGTTCGTCTAGATTGGACAGTTAAGAAAATCATGAAAGATTACGACACCGACTTGAGTAAAAATGAACACAATTTTCTTTTTCATTTTTTAGCATGAAAACATTTTTAGACAAGGATACAAGAGAAATCCCAATACAAAAAAAAACCCGTTAAATATTTTCATTTTTGAGAAGCATAAAGAAACTAAAAAAATAGAAAAATATTTTTGAATTTTTTTCTACGTATAAAGCTTCTAAAAAATCATTTTGAATTTTCTAGTTATAAATGCATGCTAATGGAAATAAAGAAAAACTGATTTTGATTTATTTAATTTTAAATGAAAATGAAAGAATTTTTTTTTTTGAATTTTTCATTTCTGAAAACAAAAGCCATAAAGTACTACAAAACAAGAAATAACATTGGAGTTTTTTACTCTTCAACCTATCCTCCCAAGCCTCTAAAATTAGAGTACCAAATGACTATTTTTACCCTTAAAGATGCAACAAGTAACACATAGGAATGCTTCAAAATGAGTCTTCTACAAAGGACCAATCAAGTCCTGCTAAGTCTGAGTGCGATGCTAACAAAATATGTCTTAAAGACAGACTTAGGCTGCGTCCACTAACAACATAAGTTTATTTAGGGCGGCACATGATCAATCCGACACTCTCCAATACTACCCTTCTTAAATTTGAAAGACTCAACAAAATGCTTGTGTATGCTTATAATGTAATCCAAGATTTGTTTTGAAAGAATGAATCTGGGTATGCACATAATGCTAAATATAAAATAGTAATAGATTATAGAAAGATGATAATAAATAGCACAAAGACAATCAACAATGAGTAAAAATGATAAAACAAATAATGTATCTGTCTAACTATAACATTAATTATGTCAATACAAATCAACATAAGAAGCTCGAATTCCAAAGTCCTTACAAAGTCACCAGAGCTGTCGCACTCTTTTTTTTTTATCAAAAAGATCTTATTGAAGTCCAAAAGAATTTTCAAATTTTAAATATGACTTAAAGGTGTTTCAAAAAGAAATTTAGATTAAAAACCAGATATCCCACTTGACAATGAGTTTTGATGTGTCAAGGAATTCTGTTACATGCCACTTTACAAGAAATTTAGATTAAAAACAAAAGATTATCTAGGTGACTTGACAAGTTTTTAAGAGGTCAAGGGCTGCCTCTTAAAATTGATCAACAAATATAGATTTTGATAAAGAAATTCTGTTGATCGAGGGGATGGTGTGACGCATCCCTTGACCTCGTGATTTTAGCATGACCGCTTTGTTGATTTGTGTCTCCTAAATTGACACTATGAATGAATAGGTTTCACAAAATAAACAAACACATAAATAACATATAGAAAACAAAGAATAGTATTTTTAGTCCAATTATGCAATCTAAATTAAAAACAAAGTACGAAAATAGACCTACACCGTTATCACGATCCAAAACAGGGCCTAGTCGTGGTGGGTATCTTAAGCCTACAGTGGGCTGAAGATCATCCCCTTAGCCTTACCTCAAGAGAACATAAATATAAATAGTGGAAGTCAACCAAAATAGCAATGAGAAGGATAGATAAGTCAAATGAAGATTCTAAGAATCAAAACAAATGATCAACCCAATACTTGTCCACAACAGACTCTAAACCAGAATACCAACTAAGTCGGGACATGCCCTCAACTATGACAAAAAGAATCCCAAATAAAATACTTAGGCAATAAAGAAACCAGTGAGATGACTTCTGAAAGATGGAGGCTCACCACTTCACAGCAGATTCACACGAATACTAAATCACCTAATGCTACATAGAAGCAAAAGGAAAAATTTTGAACCCTACATCATAAAATGATGTAGAGTTTAAGGACGCTCAGTGGGTGAGCACTGGCATGTAACTTAGGGAATAGGAATAAATAATGAAATTACCAAAATCCAGTCATAAACCATATGCACCACATTCATATACATATATATAGGATGCTAGGATAGGGACAAGGGCCATGAACATGAGAGTTTAAAATATTAACCTAAACTATATAGCTCACTCAGTCCTAAAGGCACTCATGGGTTATATAGGTCCAGCTCCCCCTCTTGGAAGAGCCTCAATGCGTGTTAGCCATATGAATCGAGGAAAAATCAAGGAAAGGATAATGACTTCAAAGATATAGACCTCTCAGAATATAATATAGTGTGTGCACCATGCACATGGTCACATGGATACCCAATGCCGGCAAACGTGGTTTCTAGTGTTGACCCCCCTCCCCCTCCCTCCTTCCCTCTGAGACCTACATCTTTACGGTGAGCTACACAATTTACTTTAGGCTCAAATTAAAATAATTGGCAAATAAACCAACCATTAACCTAGGAATCATTCATTAAGGCATTTACCAACATGGTATCGTCATACCCATATGCTTGCAAGCTAGTTCAATTATACCAAGCCAATCTATATAACCAAACTGACTTTCAAGTTCCATTTAAAATCCAAGCCTTGACTATCAAGGCCATCCAAAAACCATAATTATCAATTTATCCTTTAATGTAATGAAATAGGTTCAAAAGACAAGTTAAACCATGTAATTATCCATATTAAAAGCCAAGTTTGCAGTGTGTCTTGAGGTTAATGCTGTTATCTAGCCAAAGTTCTATCCATTTGAGGAAAACCATGTCCCCCATTTCAACCATTCAAATAATGTACCTATTCAGTTTAAAAAATCATTAATTAAAGAATGACTAATCAATTTAAAACATGGGACAAGTAATTCAAGTAATAAAAATCAAAACCCCTAAACCCAATTTCCAACCCAATAATTTAAAAAACATGAATATTGATTAAATAAATACCACATGTAAAAATACAAGTTAAGGGTGAGCAACATGCCTGAAATATAATGGAATTCGAAGAGAAATCAAAGTTTAGAGCCCGAATGATGAATTCTCTGTAAAACCCATAAGCTTTCTTAGGTTTTGAGTTAAAGAGGAAAAATGGTTTTGATCTTTGAAGGCTAAAGGGAAATGGGTTATTTATGTTTAAAAGTCGTGAAAGGAGTGACAAGATTAAAATCCCCGCACCCAAAGTGGAAAAACCAAAAGATGAGTATTTTTAACACAGCAGCTTGGTACACCAATATCGTGGAGGCTAGCCTCCGTGTCATGTTGCTATCGTGGAGCTCCAGTGTCATGGTACACCACTATCATGGAGGCTCACTCCTTGGAGTTCCAAAATAGCCCCGAACCCCTTTTAAAATTCCAAAACTTTCCCCAAAAACCCTTTTAATATCTCAAACAATAATTCAAGTAAAAAATTGACATTATGCACGTGGGAGTGTAAAAAATAAAATGGTTGAAATTTTGCGGGGTCTTACATTATCCTCCCTTAGGATCACTCGTCTCTGAATTAGGAGTTAGGATATTTTTAGAATGATAATAACAAGAATAAATTAGAACCAAATGAAAAATTTGGAATACACTGAGAGGGCAAACAAAACTCTTACCTTAAGTATTTTCATCCAATGCGGGGAAAAAGAACTGGCACTTGGCCTTCATTTCTTCTTCAGCTTCCCATGTAGCTTCTTCCACTTTTTGGTTCCTCCAAATAACCTTCACCAAAGCTACATCCTTCGTCCTCAATCTATGAACTTGCCTATCCAATATATCAATTTGAACTTCCTCATAAGACAATGAATTCATAACACCAACATCCCCAATTGACACTATCAAAGGAGGATCACCCACATATTTTTTCAGCACAGACACATGGAAAACAAGATAAAATTAAGGTAAGGCTTTCTGGCAAATCAAAATCATATGAAATATTCCTAATTTTCCATTCCAATTTGATATGGACCAATGTAATGGAGATTGAGATTCCCTCGCCTTACATTAATATGTAGTCACTTACCTCAAACTCCAACTCTCCCCACCTCATATTTGTATAGGACTTTTGTAAACTTTGAGCAGTCTTAAGTCTTTCTATAATCACCTTTACCTTCTCCATTTCTTAGTAGACCAAGTTAGGTCCAATCAACCTAGTCTCACCCACCTTAAACCATTCAATAGGAGACCTGCACCTTCTACCATAAAGAGACTCAAAAGGAGCTATCTGTATGATAGAATGATAACTATTATTATATGCAAACTCAATCAAAGCCAAATTGTCAACCCAACAACCCATAAAGTCAATTACACCAACCCTTAGAATATCCTCTAAAGTCTGAAAAGTCCATTCTCCTTGTCTATCCATTTAAGGGTAGAAAGTGGTGCTAAGGTTTACCTGAGTACCCAAACCTTTTTGAAATAAATGCCAGAAGTGAGAATAAAACTGTGTACCTTGATTTAAAATAATGGACACCGGCGCTCCATACAACTTAACTATCTCCTAAATGAACAACTTAACATAGTATTCTCATGAGTAGTTAGCCCTCACAGGAAAAAAATGAGCAGACTCTATCAATCTATCCATGATGACACAAATAGAGTCATTATGATTGCGAGGCCATGAAAGTTCCATAAAGAAATCCATATTATTCATCTCCAACTTCCACATAAGCCTCTCTATCTCTTGAAATATGCCACCAGGCTTCAAATGCTTAACCATGACTTGCTGAAAAACCATACACTTAGCCATACATTTTCCATATCTCTCTTTATATTATTCCATGAGTAGATTTACTTTAAGTCATGATACATTTTAGTCGAACCTGGATGAACTGTCTATTTGGACTCATGAGCCTCTGTCAAAATCCTTTCTCATAGCCGTCAACATCAGGAACACACAACCTTCCTTGATACCTCAAGATTCCATCTCCAATAATCTTAAAAACCATAACCTTTTACTGACCTACATCCTCCTTAATCCGCATAAGTATGGGTTCCAAAGCCTACTTCTCCTTCACCTCAACACCAAGAGATGATTCAACCACTTCTTAAACAATCACTTCTATCTTCAGAGTCTAAAAGATGGACTCTCAAGTTAGACAACCTATGAATATCCCTTACTAATCCTCTTTTCTCCTTATCAATATGAGATAGGCTCCCCATAAACAACCTTCTATGAGCATCAACAACCATATTAGCTTTACCTGGATGGTAGTGTAAACTCATGTCATAATCCTTAAGCAATTTGAGCCAACTCCTCTACCTAAGATTCACTTCCTTTTGCATAAACCTATACTGCAAGCTCTTATGGTCTAAATAGACATCCCCATGCACCCCATATAGTTAATGACACTAAATCATCAAAGAAAAAACCATAACCACCAACTCTAGATCATGAGTCGGGTAATTTCTATCATGAACCTTAAGCTTCCTAGAAGCATAAGCTGCAACCTTACCATGCTACACCAAAACACAACCCAGTCCCACTCGGGACATATCACAATACACAAAAAACCCATTAGTACCCTCGGGGAGGGTCAAAACTAGCGTAAAAGTCAACTTATCCTTCAACTTTGAAAAATTACCCTAACAATCATCAGACCACAAAAACCTAACCTTTTCCTAGGTTAACTTCATCAGTGAAGCAATAATGGATGAGAAACTCTCCACAAACCTCATATTATACCCAGCCTATCCCAAGAAGCTCCTAATATCGGTTGGAGTTGTTAGTCTAGGTCTTTTCTTAACTGCCTCAACTTTCTTTAGATATACCTTGATCCCCTCACTAGAAATAATATGCCCAATAAAGGTCACAATACTTAACCAAAACTCGCATTTACAAAATTTTGTATATAATTTATGGTCCTTAAAGTCGGTAACACAATTTGGAGGTGATTGGATTGATCCTCCTTACTCTTACACCAAGATATCATTAATAAAGACTATAAAAATAAATCCAAAAACTTCCTGAAACTCGATTCATAAAATCCATGAAAGCAGTCAGAGCATTAGTCAACCCAAATGACATAACCTGAAACTTATAATAGCCATACCAGGTTAAAAAAATAGTCTTAGGAATATCAACCTCTATAATTTTCAATTGATGGTAGCCTAAATAAAGATCAATATAAGAGAAACACCTAGCACCCTAAAGATAGTCAAAAAGATTATCAATCCTAGGAAGAGGATACTTATTCTTTAACCTAATTCAACTGATGATAGTCTATACACATCCGAAGAGACCCGTCTATATTTTACATGAAAAGTATAAAACACCTCACAGAGAAACACTATGATGGATGAAACCCTTATACAAAAGATCCTTTAACTGCTGTTTTATCTCCTTTAGTTTAGTCAGAGCCATCCTATAAGGAGGAATAAAAATGGGATGGGTATCTAGTAGAAGATCAATCCCAAAATCTATTTCCCTATCAAGAGGGATTCCAAGAAGATCATCGGGAAAAATTTATGAAATTCATTAACCACTGGGACAGATTGCAAAGAGGGCCCCTTAGAGTTAGAATCCTAACCCAAACTAAATAATGTAGACACCCTTTGGAAATTAATTTCTAAGCTTTAAGATGTGATATAAACCTATCTTTGGGTGTTAAGGAACTCCTCTCCCATCCAATCACCGGTTTATTAAAAAAATGGAAATTGACCTTTTAGGTCCTGCAATCCAGAGAGCATAGTAAGAATGAAGCCAATCCATTCCTAAGATTACATCAAGTCTACCATATAAAGTTCTATAAAATATGCTAATGTCTCTTTATGAAGAATGGACACAACACAACCTCTATAGATTTTTCTAGTAACTATAAAATCACCCACCGGAGTAGAAAGAGAGAAGGGGTTGGAAATATTTTTAGGACCAAAACTAAAGTGTATAGCCATACAAGGAGTAACATAAGATAGGGTAGAACATGGATCAGTTTCGGTTATTGAAGTAGCACCCTTAGGTGCAAGAGCCAAAAAAGTTACAATTGGGACCTTATTAGCTTCAGTGAAAACTCTAGTCGCAGGATAATTTCATTACATATGACCAAGATGACCATAATTATAACACTGATTTCTCTCATCCTCACAGTATCCATGATGAACTATCCATAAAATTGACAAAGAGGATAAGGTGGGGATGACTGAGCTCCACTAACTTGAGATTGGGTACCCTGTCTTAGGACCACCGGTAGCCTAAAAATAATGATCACCCAAAGGCTTAGGATAAGAAGCACTAGACATCAAATAAGAATTTCCCTAATTTTTTCTCTTAGTCCACTATCTACTATCTCTCTCACAGTTTTACTAACTAGCACCCTGCTTTGCATATCTAAACTTTTTGATTTGCCTATCTCCTATATTTTCCTATTTTTTTCTCATCCTCTACCTACTGCATATAAACCACCAATCTAGAAATATCTATTTCATTATTTAACATAGAAACCTTACACTCTAACACCAAGTTATGGGATAAATTAGAAGCAATCTTCCTTATTTGGTACCTCGTATTAGATACCAACTCTGGAGCATAACGGGGTAACTGCTGAAACTTCAGGGCATATTCCTTAACACTTATCTTATCCTGCTTCAAGTTTATACATTCTTTAGACTTAGCTTCTCTCAACTACTAAGGAAAGAAGTGATTAAGGAAAGAACCTAGAAACTCATACCACACTAATGGTTTAGCATCATCACTCTTTATTGCAATAATAGGACTAGCATAATCAGACTGATGAGACTGTGATGTTACCAATTGAGCTAGTATTTGAATTGAATGATAGAACTCGAACATTAAATATATCTCCCTAAGGTGACTTGGTATAACTATTATAGCCTAGGAAACCTAAGAAAGATTAGTAGGGACCAGTAGAACCCCATGTGGAAAAGTACAGTCAGGAGTAGTGACCCTAAATTGGGTCTGCACTCCATGAATAAGGTAAGCCCCCTCCACATCTTCCCCAGATGGAATAGAGTTTCTATGACCATCAGATCTTTAGGAGGCATGATCTGAAATGCGAGAAAGCTAAGAGTTAGAGAAGACTTATGGTAACTAGACTATATAGACCAAAATAGAACACAAGAAAGTGACAAATTCCTAAATTCCTTGTAGTTTCCCCCATACAAGTGTAACATGCTACACAACTATAAAAGGGACTTTACTCAACACAACTTTGTAGATACCAAATGACCCTAAACCTGGCTCTGATACCAAGCTTATCATGATCCAAACTAGGTTCTAGTTATGACAGGTATCTCAAGTCCATGGTGGAATAGAGACCACCTCCTTAGCCTTACCTCAAGAGCACACAAATATAAATAAAGTAGGTAAACCAAAATAGCAATAAGAAGGATAGATAATTCAAATAAAGATTCTAGGAATCAAAATAAATAATCAACCCAATACTTGTCCACAAAAACATCTAAACAAGAATACCAATGAAGTCGGGATATGCCCCCGACTATCATGAAAAGAATCCCAAATAAAATAATAAGACAAAAAAGAAACTAGTGAGATAACAGGGCTTTCCAAAAGATAGAGACTCACTACTTCACAGCAGATCTACAGGAATATTGAATCACCAAATGCTGCATAAGAACAACATAAAACCCTTCAAACCCTAAATTATGAAATGATGTAGCATCCAGGGATGGTCAGTGGCGCTAGTACTGGTATGTAACTCAGGGAATAGGGATAAAATAATGCAATTAACAAAATCTAGTCATAAACTATGTGCACCACATTCATATACATATATATAGGATGTCGGGATAGGGACGAGAGCCATGAACATAAGTGTTTAAAATATTAACTGAACTATGTCGCTTGCTCTATCCTAAAGTCACCTATGTGCTTTATGGGTCTAGTTCCCCTACTGGAAAGGCCCAGTGTATGTTAGCACCACGAACCGAGGAAAAATTAAGAAAAGGCTAAAGATATCAAGGCTATAGACCACCCAAAATATAATATAATGTGTGAACCAAGCACAAGGTCACATATACCCCCAACATCGATAAATGTGATTTGTAGTGTTGATCCCCTAGGGCCTACACCTTCATTGTGAGCTACACAATTCACTTTAAGCCCAAATTAAAATAGTTTGCTCATAAACTAACCGATAACCTAGGAATCATTTATTAAGGTATTTACTAACATGGTATCATTATACTAATATTCTTTCAAGCTAATTCAATTATGCCAAACAAATACATATAACCAAACTAACTCCGAAGTTCCATTTAAAATCAAATCCATGGCCACCAAGGCTATTCAATAACCATATTTATCCATTTATCCTTTAATGCAATAAAATAAGTTCAAAATACAAGTTAACCATGCAATTATCCATATTCAAAATCACATTCACAATATGAGTTGAGGTTAATTCCATTATCACGCCAAAGTTCCATTAATTTGGGGAAGCCCATGTCCCTCATTCGAACCATTCAAATATTGTACCAATTTAGTCCTAAAAATCATCAATTAAAGCATGAATAATTGATTTAAAACATGGGACAAGTAATTCAAGTAATAACAATAAAAACCTCTCAACCCAATTTAAAACCCAATAATTTAAAAACATGAATATTGAATAAAATGCCGCAATGTAAAAATATAAGTTATTGGGTGAGTAACATGCCTGAAATTTAAAGAAATTCAAAGAGAAATAGATGTTTGGAGCTTGGATGATGAATTCTTTATAAAACTCTTGAGCTTTCTTGGGATTTGAGTAAAAGAGGAAAAAGAATGGTTTTGATCTTTGAAAATTGAAGAGAAAGGGGTTATTTTATGTTTAAAAGTTGTTCAAGTGGTAAAAAGACCAAAAGCCCCTCACCCCAAGTGAAAAAAATAAAAGCTGGATGTTTTTAACATAGAAACATGGTACACTAATATCACGGAGGCTAGCCTCCATGCCATGCTGCTATCACAGAAATCCAGTGGTATGGCATGATACTATCATAGAGGCATACTACCTCATATCCCAAAATAACCCTAAATCCCTTTCCAAAATTCTTAAACCTTCCCAAAATACCTTTTTAATACCCCTAAACATAATTCAAGTTAAAAATTAACATTACACATATTATAGGGTCAAAAATAAAATAGTTGAAATTTTATGAGGTATTATAACTGCCTAAATTTGTCTACACTATGCATTACTCAACATTCTGAACATTGTCTCAAATGTCCTCTGAATATATGGTACTTTAGGGCATTTCTCAAAAAATAAATACATCTAATTCAAAATAAATAATTAAAGAACACATAAGCAAGAAATTTAAAATAGATCCTATGAATTTGCCTACCCCAAACATTCAACGACCTTTCATCAATGAGATTGATTAAGAAAGATAAGCATAAGAAATTAAAATGGAATCCAACTCCATCTTTATTTTATTATATTCCGCAAACCTTAATTAATTTCCCAAATCCATTACATTGACAATTTCATATTATCAAAAATCAGCTAATTATTTCCCTAAATCAGTAACTTTAGTAACACAAAGAGAAGATATGAACAATCTCAAATAGTCAATAATATGAAAATCACAGGGAATGAAACATTGAATTGGTAATTACCAAACAATATATGAAATTTCTAGTAGAAGAAGAGAAAATGATATGGACCTCAAATTTGAGCGTTTATACCACAAGCTATTCAATTAGGAAATGAAGCAACATTGAGAACCTTAAACTAAAATCTCAGTGTATATACCAAAACCCTATAATGATTGAATTGATCGACATTAATGGACTTCATTAGAATAGATCTAGAATCGAAGATTTGTTTTATTTTTGGTTCTCTTGTGATCAAAGTGTATTTCATTGGAGTTGTTATGTTATCCATTTATGGAGTTTTTTTGGTGAAACAAAAATTAAGAGTAGCTAGATTTTTTATCTATTGGTGGTTTATTGATGTTGGTGGAGTCTCATCAGGACAATAATAACGACGGTGGGAAGATTTGACAATAATGCTGGTGGGTTTTGATAGTGGTAGTAGGCGGTGTTTGTGATGAGGTTTATATATTTGGAGTGTTTTTGGGTGTGTTGATGATAAAGGAGAAGGTAGATATTAATAAAAAATAGTTGTTAATTTTTTATTTGCTGTGGATAATTCATTAATGGTGATAAAGGTGCTAGGGTGGTGAATTGTTCTTATTGTATATTGGTAGTGGTGGTGTGTATTCTCATTCCTAAAAATTGTGGAAAAGTGAAGGAATATATATAGCAAGGTTATTGTAAAGATGGTGTACTGGTGTGAGATTAATGGAGTATTGTGGTGTTGGTTTATTCTATTATATCTGTATACTAAGTGAGGTCCAACGAATGAAATGGGGGAATTGTTAGTCCTTGTGTGTGGCATGAATTATCTCTCCCCCAAAAAATAGAAGAGGTGTTTTATCTATATAGTGAGAGTGAATATGAGGTGGTGTAATCTGATCTATATGCATGTCATGAGAGAATGAGTGTAGTATGTAGATGAGTTTGGAGGGTGTGAGGAATAGAAGAGAAAAAAGGCACAACTTCCTCCCAAAACTATAGTCTTGTTTTCAATTACACACTCTTGCTTTTGGATTGTCCCTTTTATTTGACTTAGCTTAATTTATCTCGTATCTTATCTTATTTGTATTGTGATTTAGCTTAATCAGTCGATGATGCCTACTAAGTATCTATGGTTTTGGTACTCGTACTATACTTATCTATGGTTTTGGTACTCATACTATACTTTTGTACCTTTTTGGTGTAGATTCGAGTACTAGTTGTTGCCGTTGATTCGACGTTCATGCAAAGTTGATTTTGAGATTGGGTGAGCTCATAGAGTTGGAGTTACCCCTTTTTTGTTCCTTTATCTATGTCAAGTCTTTGTTTTTTGAGATGATTGTATTTGACTATTTACTACTCAAAGTGCATATGTAGTAGCTCTTGTATCGATATTACAGAGTGTTGAGATAGTTGTTGACTTTTTATCTATCTATCAAACCTTTATGACTCTGTTATTGTGATTTAAGTCTTTAATTGTTAATTTTCACCCTTTAATCCATATTTCACTAAGTTAGCCCATTATATCTATCTTCGATCTATGGTTTTGCATACATACTAGTGCGATAGAGTATGTGCTATCATGACTCATAAATCAAGTTGTGACAAATTAGCATTAGAGCCTAGGTTTCACCAATCTTGTTGGTACAAGATCAAATGTTTAGTAGTGTTCTGAGGATCAAAATAATGATGTCCGTTTCTTATCTTTAGGTGGATATAGGATATTGTTAGAAGTATTTCACTTCCTTCAGTTATTTCATGCTAAGAGTTTGAGTTGATTTCTAAAGTATTCCTTTGCTTTCACTCTTTAGCAGATGGCAAGGACACGTGCTACTTCTAAATAAGGTGAGGGTCCCAAGACCAAGCCTAGGGATCCTATTACTATTTATGGATAACCTAGAGGTATGAACAACCTCGAGATATATCCCCAGCTAGGTGACAAGATAGGAGGCTTATCCAAAACCCTATTCTTGCTCCCGAGCCAGAGATTCTTTTGCCTCAATGGTGGTCCATAGACTAGCCTAGGATCCACCAGGATTTATTTCTTCTTAAGTGCTCAGAGATGCATTGGTTCAACTTTTAGGGTTGGTTGGTGGTGCATAGTCTATAGATCAAAATGGTACCGAGGCGGGGGCACAACTTGTACCTGTGTCTCTCAGAGTTAGGATCCCTCCTATACTGGTGGTTGCTCAGTCGGTAGTTGTTTAACATGCTATGTCTTTATAGAAGCATAGTATAATGGAGAGATTCTTTAGATTGGCCCTGCCTTAGTTTTTCGGTGCACCGAGCGAGGATGCTTATGAGTTTATGATTTCTTGTGATGATAGGCTCTATAATTTAGGCCTAGTTCAGAATCATGGTGTGGATAACACCAATTTTTAATTGGACTTGGTAGCTAAACATTGGTGGAGAGGTCATCTTTATTCCAGGTCAGCGAGATCTTTTTCTTTGACATGGGCTCAGTTCTCTGAGATCTTCTTAGACAAGTACATGCCTCACAACCTTAAGGATCATTTGGGAGACCAGTTCTCTAGGTTGGAGTAGGGCACCATGACTATTGTTGATTATAAGGCTGGATTTCATGATTTCGATAGTCATGCTACTACTATTCCTACTACTGAATATGAGAGGGTTAGTTGCTTTGTATAAGGATTTAGACTTTCTTTTTGTATGTCTACATAGAGTTTGGTTGTTGCAGGTAGGTCTTTTATTACGGATTATGATCATGCTGATCTTATGGAGTAGATACATTACGAGGCCTAAGGGGGAAGCGATAAGAGGACATGATATCAAAGTAGGTTTAGTGGGAGTTTTAGTATATCCTAAATAAAAGGCAATAGTACGTACACACTATGTCTTCTGTTTCAGCATCAAAGTTAGTCTAGTAGACCCGCTCAGGAAATACTTCATATTATTGATGTAGGCCAATCTAGCTCCAATAATCATCCTGTCCAGGGTCGTGGTTTATCTTCAAGGGGTTTTTCTTCTAGTTATTTGAGTTGTGGTGGTTATTCTAAATTAATCAGATCTTCTGGTTTCCTTCCAGAGCCTAGGATGTTATGATTGTGGAGGTTTTGGTCATTTCTTGAGAGAGTGCCCCATTCATGGACCGATTGTTCCTTCAGCTTAAAATATTGCACCTATTAGCATAGTTCATCCCTTAGTTAAAAGTGGTATGCATGGTCGTAAAGGTGTCCCCTAGGGTGCTCGTAGAGGTTCTTAGGTAGGTAGGATAGGAGGTTGTTCAGGAGCCCAGCCAAGTGCTGGGTGTGGCCCAGTTGTATGCAGTACCTGCTAGAATTGAGGCTGAGTCTTCAGATGCTATTATTATAGGTATAAATTTGATATGCCATCATTTGAATCTTGCTTTATTTGATTTGGGATCTAGTTATTCTTATATATTTTCTTATTATGCTCCAAGGTTAGTTTACCTTGGGATTTATTATCTATGCTATTATGTGTATATACTCTTGTAGGTGATTCTTTAGTAGTGGATCAGGGTTTTAGATTATGTGTTATAACTATTAGGGATGTCGATACTCATGCAGATCTTATTATATTGGACATGGTAGATTTTAATGTGATTTTAGGCATGAACTTGTTATCCCACTATCATGTGGTCCTGGATTATTTTTCTAAGACCGTTACCTAAGCCTTGCCCAACATATCCTAGTCGTGTTGTAGGGATATATTAACCGGGCACCGATGGGGAAATTTTTTTATATGTGTGATAGAAGGCTTTTTTTCGAGGGGTTGTGAGTATTATGTTGCTTATATTTTTTATGTCAGTGTGGAGAGTCTATCGCTTGACTCTATTATGTAGTTCATAAGTTTCATGATGTTTCTCTACTAATCTACATGGATTTCCTCCTGAGTCTAGGATTGATTTTATTATTGATCTTGAGCTGGGCACCCGACCTATTTCTATGGCACCTTACCATATGACTCCTACCGAGATTAAGGTGATGAATGCTCAGCTCTAGGACCTTTTTGGTAAGGGTTTTTATTTGATCGAGTGTATCTTCTTGTGGATCTCATTTGTTGTTTGTGAAGCAGAAAGATGGGTACATGCATATATGTATTAATTATAGGAAGCTTAATAAGGTGATAGTGAAGATGCATTATCCTATGCCTCACATTGATGATCTATTTGATCAACATCAGGGAGCAATAGTGTTCTCTAAAATTGATTTGATATCCAATCATCATCAGTTGAGGATTTAGGCCAAGGATATCCCGAAGATATACTTTAGGACCCGTTATGGTCATTATGAGCTCTTAGTGATGTATTTCGCACTGATTAACGCCTAGCCATATTTATGGATTTGATAAACTGAGTGTTCAAACCTTATTTGGATTCTATCGTGAATGTGTTCATCAATGACATCCTTGTGTATTCAAACAGTAGGGGAGAGTATATGTAGTATCTGAGGATTGTGCTCCAAAATTTAAGGGACCATATGCTTTTTGTCAAATTCTCTAAGTGTAAGTTTTTGCTTGAGTAGGTGTCATTTCTTGGGCATGTGGTGTCTAAGGATGGGATTATTGTAGACCAGACAATAATTGAGGATATTTGTGATTGGGCTAGGCCTGCATCTCTGACTGAGTTTTATTGCTTCATTATCTTTGCTGGTTATTATAGATGATTTATTGAGTGTTTTTCTACTATTGCAACACAGATGATTAGATTGACTCGGAAGGAGGTTCCTCTTGGATGGCCCAAGGAGTGTGAGTCAATCTTTGGAAAGATCAAGGGGTTTCTCACTTTAGCTCCTATTTTAGCTCTTCCTATTAAGGGTGAGGGATTCACTGTTTATTATGATGTTTCTAGTATTAGTTTGGGTTGTGTATTGATGTAGCAAAGTCTTGCTATTGCTTATGTTTTAAGGAAACTAAAGGTGAATGAGCGCAACTACCTCACTCATGATTTAGAGTTGGCGGTGGTAGTTTTTAGGCTTAAGAATGGAAGGCATTATCTTTATGGCGTGCATTGCAAGATTTACATGAATCATCATAGTCTTTAACATCTTATGACCTAGAGAGAGTTTAATTCTAGGCAACATAGATGAATAGAGTTACTTAAGGATTACGATACATCTATCTTATACCATTCAAGTAAGAGGAATATAGTAGCAGATGCCTTAAGTTAGAAGGCAGTGAGTATGGGTATCTTGGCTTGTATTTCAGTTTCTTAGAGGCCATTACCATGGAACATTTAGTCCTTAGCCAACTTGATGGTACAACTTGATATTTTTGACCCTAGGAGAATTCTTGCTAGTGTTGAGGTAAGTTCCTGACGTTTTTAGTAGATTCAGGATCACCAATTTGATGATAAGAGACTTTGCTTCATCCACAATTAGGTGTTGAGTGGTGTGTCCAAGTGGGATACCAAAGATTCTGAGGGTGTATTGATATTTGATAGTCGCATTTATATTTCAAGGATTGGTGATTTAATTCAGTCAATCTTGCATGAGGCTTATAGATTTAGATATTCTATTCACCTATGTCCAAAGAAAATGTATAGGGATTTGAGGAAACATTATTGGTCGAGAGGCATGAAGAGAGATATGGCAGACTCTGGAGCTAGTTGCCTATGTTGTCAGCAGGTGAAGGTCGAGCATTAGTGACTGGGTAGTTTGATTCAGATATTTCCCATTCCCAAGTAAAAATTGGAGCAGATTACCATGGACTTTGTGAGCGGATTGCCTTGTACTTACTATGGTTCCAGCGGTATTTGGTTCATTGTGGATAGATTAACCAAGTCAATAAATTTAATTCCTATTCAGATGTCTTTCAGTGCCAAGAGGTTGGCTCATATCTATGTTGGTAAGATAGTTCGTTTCAAGGTGTGACTATATCTATAATTTCAGATCAGGGTTTAGTGTTCACTTCTATCTTTTGGAGATCCTTTTAGGAGAAGTTGGGTACTCAGGTGGATCTTAGTAGAATATTCCATCCACAGATTGATGGCTGGTCAGAGTAGACTATTTAGGTTCTCGAGGATACGTTTTGAGCCTGTGTAGATTTTGGAGGTCAGTGGGAGTAACACCTAGCCTTGGCAGAGTTTGCTTATATAATAGTTACCATTCAATTATTGAGATGGTGCCTTTTGAGGATTTATATGGTGGGTGATATTATTCTCCAATTAGTTTGTTTGAGACTTCCAAGGTTAGACCTCGTGGTAGTGACTTGCTTCAAGAGTAGTTGGATAGAGTCAGGGTGATTTTAGATAGGTTGAGGGAAGCGTAGAGTAGGCAAAAGGCTTATACAGATTATAGATATCGTGCCTTGAGATTGAGTTGGTGAAGGGGTATTCCTTAGTGTATCACCCATAAAGGGTGTGATGAGGTTTGAGAGAAAAGGCAAGCTCAACACTAAATATATTGGACCCTTTGAGATTCTTTACAAAGCGAATAAGGTGGCTTATGAGTTAGCCTTACCCCCAAGATTTTACTACTGTCTATCTAGTTTTCCATGTTTTTATATTGCAGCGATATGTTCCTGACCCTTATCATGTTTTTAGATAGGACTCAGTCCAGTTGGATGAGCGTTTGACCTTTATTAAGGAGCCTGTGCTTATTTTGGGTAGTGATGTTAGGTGGTTGCGCACTAGGGAGATTTCTTTAGTTAAGGTTCAAAGGATACTTTGCTCAGTAGAGGAGGCCACTTGGGAGATCAAAAGCGAGATGCAGACCTAGTATCCTCACCTATCTAGGCTTTAGGTACATCTTAATCCTTTACTTTTACAGATGGAAGTTCTTTTGGTAGTGGATATTGTGATGACCCTCTTGGTCATTTTCTATATTGTTGCTCGTTTTTTCCATTTCGAGCTTTCCTATAGCTTCCCCAAGTCATTTATAACTTGCTGGAACAAATAATTTGGTTATCGGGCAGTTCGTTTGTTTTTTAGAGTCAATTTCCTATTTTGAAGCCTTCACTTGTTGAAATTGGCTACTGGGTGAAAACCTAGTCAAACGACCTCATATATGAATTCTGACTATTCTAATATCTCTAGAACATTAATTTTAGGTTGGTTGGACCCTTAGTTTGGGTCTCATGGATTCCAGACTCATTTTGGCCTATTGGTTGGAAGTTAAGGAAAATGACAAATGGGTGTGGGACCCACTTTTCATCGGTACGACCTCGGATGGAAATTTTGATTGAGCCATTGAGTCTAAAACGCTGAATTTGAGAGGGTTGCATAGTTTGTTTGCACATGTAGGATTCCACATACATCCCTGGGGGTTGGTGGAGACTTGTAATTTGTCCAAGTTTCAACGGGTGCTTGATGTCTGGTGCGACCGCTAAATCGTCCCTTTGGTCACATTAGCGGAGGGTAGTTTAGCATTCCATGGGGAACTTAATCATCCCTACCTATCCAGTAGATACTACTTTAGCAACACCCGAGCGCTTTAGCAGCTAGTGCTAAAGTGACCTATGGTCAGCTTTAGAGGCCTGGCTTGTGGGTTCCGCTTTAGCAGTACCAGGCACTTTAGCGTTGACCTCTAAAGCAACCTAGTGTCTGCTTTAGCGATAGCTGCGTTCCTAGGAATGGTATAAGTACCCACTTAGCCAGATTTTTCACCATCTTTATTAATGGTTGGTCTGACATTTGTGGAGGTTGAGCATAGTTATTGAGTATGTTAGTCTGATTTGAAAGATTTAAGGCTAATTTTGTCTATCGCCTATGATATTATTTATTAATCT
Source organism: Capsicum pubescens (assembly GCA_030864215.1). NCBI lineage: Eukaryota > Viridiplantae > Streptophyta > Magnoliopsida > Solanales > Solanaceae > Capsicum > Capsicum pubescens. The sequence goes on from CM061546.1 coordinate 118,395,822, forward strand.
GAGGTGGATTTATGCTCCTTAGTATTGTTATTCGGGCTTGTTTAGCCATGTTTTGAGAACTACTTGTGTGCTTAGTGAATGAATAATGATATAATTGAGCATCTAGGTGTTTCAGTACTTTATTACAATATTTAAGGTGTCTTTTAAACAAGTTGGTACTTAATGTGGTCACTTAGCGTTCAAACGAGAAAATTAGTGTTACTAGCTTGAGCTAGGTGTTGTTCTAGTTGATCTCGATGGATTCTAGTGAGTGTAATGAGTTCCTAAGGCTATTATTGTGTAATTATGTGTGGAACAACTTATTTATAGTGTTCAAGGGTTAATTGAATCAAGCCAAGAGTCAAAATCAAGATTAAGATCAAAAGGGGCAAAACTAGTATTCTTAGTTTAAGTTTCTAGTTCATTGTCTTGGATTGTGTGTTGGTTTGAGATCTAATTTGTGGTTTTTGATGTTATAGGATTCTTTGTAAATTGATGAATATTAGAGGTTTCTCTTGTGCCTGCATTGCGTGGGGATACATCGTCCGGATATGGTTAGTGGGGTGAACTATAGAATGTAACATAGTGATAAGGATAACATAATGCCATGATCAACAATTTAAAATCATTCAAAATCAGTGCACATAATCAAATGCATATACATATATATTTCACATACCGGGATAGGAAAACAAAGCTTAACATAGACTTTAAAACTTTAGCCTAGATTGTGTAGCTCAACCGTCATAACATAAGAAGGCAACCACAGGCTATATGGGCCCAGCTCTCCCCCAGCCGATAGGGTTTCAGTGCGTGTAGCTGCACGAACCACAGGGTATACATATGCACTATGGGGGACTTGAACATCCCAGCATACCAAAGTGACATGAGCACCAAATCATGTAATATAATGTGGGGGACTCAAACCTCCCAAATCAGTCATATATACCTCTACGTCGGCAACTATGATTTTCAATATTGTTCCTTTAAGACCTCCACTTTCACGACACAACTACACAACCCTCACTAAAGCCCAATTAAAACAATTAGTACATACATCATCATTTATTGAACCATGATATACATTTAGTCATACATTGTTGGTATCGTCATACCAACTACACTTGCAAGGTAACTGTAACATGCCACACCATTTACAATCATTTGGGAGAAATCACAATCCCCTTAAGGTTCAATTAAAAAATCATTATGCTACATTGACTTTTCACACTATGCAATAGTTCAATTCAAAAATCATTATGCTTCATTGAATTTTCACAATATGCAATAGTTCATGAGTAGTACAATATGCATACATTTCATATTTAATACCAATTTCACAATATGGGGTTGGGGTCATAACCACTTCAAATATCACCAGTTTGGGGAATCAGAATCACTAGTTCTATCATCATTCCCATGTATCAATTTGATTTTAAAACCACCGTTTAACATAACCCATACAAGGACAAACTTGAAATGACATAACCCAAATCGGGGCCTTGTTGTAATAGACATCTCTAGTCCAACCGGGATTGGTGACCACCTCTGATACCCTATCCAACCAACCAACATATACCCTATGTCGGATGAATTCCGAACATATAACAAAATAACATATTTAATAAAGTAGCGACTTTGCAATAAGTCTATATCTGAGACCAACCCAACCAAGTCCATCCACCCAATAACCAACTAACCAAACCAAAAATGATAACCCAATTATTATAATATATAAATCATAAGTATTTCATACCTAAGTCCACAGTTGTCCATTCAAAGACTCTAAACCAAATCAAAGAGTATCTAGTCGGGACATGCCCCCGACCATAGCCAAAATCCAAGTCTATGAAAGACAAAAGTATATAAAGAGATCTGTGACATGAAATAGAGTCATCTATTTATATACTTTTGTCTTTCATAGACACCGACTATCCCTGAATCCAATCAATGAATAGGAGGAGTAGTATGGCCGATTTCTGCATCGTATGGGGATAAAGCCGCCTAAAAATGGGTAGTCTGGTGAATGCTAGCAATTACTCCGATAAGGATAAAATAATGCCAACCTTTAAAACTAAGTAAACAACCATATACTTTCACAACCATATATATATGTGTGTATGCATATATATATGTGTGTATGCATATATATATATATATATATATATATATATATATATATATATTCCAGGAAAGGGAATCAAGTTTGGAATGCCCTTTAAATCATTAACCTAGGTATGTGTAGCGTAATCGTCATAATCCACCCACGGGCTATATGGGTCCAGTGTCACCCCTGGACGGGCCCTGATACATGTAGCCACACGAACCGGAGATACCATAGGAATAGGGGATTCCCGTGTACCCTTCAATCTTCATGATACATATATACAAGTATAAGGAGATTCCAGTGTACCCCTCCAATATATGGTCGCCATGACCGAATCCTCATGTCGGCAAACATGATATTCCATTGTCCGCACTTTGGACTCACACTTTTACGGTTAGTTATCAAACCCTACAATTATTGCCAAATTAAAACCACTACCACACAAACAAACCGCCAATTCCATTTATTTTTAACTAAGGCTATCATTAGTGGTATCATCATACTGACTATAGCTTGCAATCAATGTCCTTATCTACCTTAGGGGATTCCCATGTACCCTATAGGTTACATTATTAGGTTTACTTAGGGATTCCCATGAACCCTACAAGTACATCATTATTAGGATTACTTGGGGGATTCCCATGTACCCCACAAGGATCTTATTATTAAGCTTTTCTTAGGGGATTCTCTTATACCCCACAAGACGTTCACCATTCAAACCAAATTTCATTATTTCATTCACTTATGGGATTCCTATGTACCCCGGAAGGTTTTCTATTAAACCATAACAATAACCATTGAGACCTTACCATTTAACCATTCTAAACCATTCAAACCATTTATACCATTTAAACCAAATTAGGGTTCCATAACCAAATCATACCATGCAATAGTTTCAATGAAAGTTCTTCAATATAGTAAAAACATTATCATAGGCATTTTATCAAACATGTTGAGGGCATACCTTTAAAAAGGCCAAAACCATAGTATAAACCATCAAATTTAGGGTTACCCATGACCCAATTGTTAAACCATAACCAACAAGAACCCATATATGCAAAAAAATCACCAAAACCATATGAAAACACAATTTAAACGAAGAGTAAACAATACTCATCAATATACGTCAAAACCCTCAACATTAGTTTTCAACACCACCATTTATGATTCACAATCAATGTTTAAAACACATTAAAACATGCCTTTAGTTTGAACTAACAATGTGAGAGGAGTACATACCTTATACAAGAAGATTTACGGAAGGAAACTTGACTCTTGAGCCTTTTGAAGAAGACTTGTAGAAACCTTAGCCTCAATCTTTAAGAGAGCGTTTAGAGAGTCTTTGGAGTGTTTTGATCTTCCAATGAGTGTTATGAGAGGCAACAACATGATATATAACGTGTGTACATAAGGGTTTTGGGATGGAAAATATCCAGACTACCCTCAACTTAAAAGCTCAAAAACCTACCCGTAGGTGGGTACGAACCACCCCCTAAACCATATCCTAGGGTACGAGTGGTACCCATACTTTTACCCTAGAACTCCACTTGGACCCTCATACTGATCAGTATACGACCATACAAGATCAAGTTGTATCATAGCATACGAGTAGTACCCTTGGAGTCGTACCTTGGTTAGAATCATCAAACCATACTTAAGACATCATACGACTTGGCGAGATACTACTCGTACACTATCATACAATTAGTATGATTCCTAGTCGTACCTAGGGAAGAAACCAACCCATACACACTATCTAACATATGGGAGAGGGAGTACTAAATGGTATCTTAGCATATGACTAGTAAGTTTAAGCCGTACCTTGTCCAGAATGTTCAAAAGTCGATAAATTTTTTAAGGGCCAAAGTATAGGGTGTTTCATTCCATATTAATACCCATCAAGCTTCTCTTCATCCCAATTAGAAAAAAAAGACATAAAACAAGATGAGAAGGTCATCACATATCCCAAGCACGATTTACACCCTAACACCTTTATTCCGATCTTTTACTAAGTTAGAAACAAAGATACAAGGAAACCAACCTTTCCTTTAACTAATTTAGAAAATAAAAATGTGATGAAGAATAGATACCTCACACATGAATTTCCTTAACAAAGAACCAACGCGGACGCTTGGACTTCATGAACTCTTTCGCATCCTGAATGGCTTCCTTAGACTTTTAGTTCTACCATAGAACCTTCACCGAAGCCACACCTATTTGTTTGCAACCGGTAAACATGCCAACCCAAGATCCTCACAAGGAACTCCTTATAGGACAAAGAGTCCGAATGCCAATACCACCAAAAAGAAATAACCAATGGAGGATTACCAATACCATACCCCAATTCAAACACACAAAATTTCAAATTAATAGAAGTCATTCTAACGGGTAAGTCCAATCCAAATTACAATTCCCAGAGACTCATTACCAAGCGAGATAAAGTCTAGCTATACACTAGTTCTATGTTTAAGCCTATCCAAAGAAAAAAAGAGTTAACTTAGGCCACAAGACTCTATCCCTTAGATCCACCCAAAACACTATTCTATTCTCACCAAGATTTTAGGTACCCAACACAATGATTGGTATATCTATCAACCACAACATTCAATCCTACCTATTCAATTTAACGGTACTGCCTATCCTTCCAAGGATTTAATACCTCTATTATTTTACCATAAATTTTCTCACCGCCTATTCCTCTCCTAACCATTCCTCATGAAAATAACCTTATGTCACCCTTCCAAGCCTTAGCTCTAGCAGTCATCTCAGACTCTCCCTAACTTAGGGACTTCTACCTCTCCTCCATTTCAAAATATCACTACACCTCCATAACCACTACCATCCTAACATAAGAAGGGTTATTAAGGTACTAAAGTACATGATCCACTCATACTACTAAAGGAGAGACCTATGAAATTAGGCACAACATAATAGGCACAAAGTACTTTATAGAAACCACATAGGTCATAAATGAAGAATCATCCTGACAAAACCATACAATACCAGGATTCCTTTAGATTGGACACCAAAAGATACACCACCGCATACATAATAGGTAATGGAATGCAAAGGTCAAGATTCATATACAGGGAACAAAGTGAATGCAGAATGTGAACCTTAAGCATAAGCATTATTAGGATGCGTGCAACGCTAGTAGAATGCACTCTTAATAGAGATAGGATAAAATCTCTTGAATATGCACCTCGACCATTCCTTGAAGTCCACCGCTAGATGAAAATTTAAGATTTACCATCGACTTTCACCTTACTATACCTGTAAGAACAACCCCCACTCTTAAGGGTATCACCAAGGATTATCACTAGGGATGCTTGGTTTTATACCTAAAACCTCATCCACCCAAATGCTACCTTGAGCCCAGCATAGTCATAAAAAATCCATGCCCTATCCCAACTAATAACCTAACTAACAATCCACCAGTTCAACGTGAACCCCCGGCCTATATGTCATAAATATCCCAGTATTATATTCCCAAGTCACCAACCTACCACTCTACCTCCACAATCCATGCACTACTATCCCCGAACTATTATACTCTCTTTATCAAAATCAATATCCTGGTTTAAACCTAGTATCTATCAACCATCATGTGCTCCTAACAAAGCACCCCATATAGAATATGCATATATAGTCCACCCCATAAGGAGGACTTTCCAAATCCCTTATTCACCCACCAACAACCTATGAATATATAGGGTAAACCATCTCCCTAAGGCATGAAAGCATGAAATCATCTCACAAAGAATCACTAGAACGGATGAAACCTTTTTTAAGAGATCCTTTAACTGCCCCTTAAGCTCCTCTAACTCAATTGGAGCCATTCTATAAATAAGGAATAGAAATTGGACAAGTGTCCAAAATAAGAACAATCCACAACTCAATCTTCCCACTAGAAAGACACCATGAGGGTCATCAGGAAGAACCTCAGGAAAACTCATTTACCACCGATACCAAATACAAAGAAAGAAATTTCGAGTTAGAATCTCTAACCCATACCAAATAATAGATACACTCCCTTTTAGGCATTAATCTCTAAGCTCTAAGATATGATATAAATTTTCCCTTAATAGACAAAGATTAGAACCATCCTCCCATTCTATATCTGACTAACCAGGGAGCCTAAAAATGACCTGGCATGTCTGATAATCTAATGATGCGTAGCACGATTGTAACTAATCCATCCCCCAAATGACATCAAAATCCACCATATCCAATTCAATAATTCCACCAGAGTCTCCTTTACTACCAACAGATACCACTCACCCCCATAGACTCTTTTGACAATCACTCAGTCACTTACCAAGGTAGAAATAGAAAAATAGTCCAAACATACTCCAAAACAAAACAAAAATACACCATCACAAATAGGGTCACATAACAGAGATAGGGCCCCAGACCAAGTAAACCATACACATCACAAGAAAAGAGTTTTCAACATAACAGTGTTAGCATTAGAAAATGCCTCAAATTCCTGAGGGCTAGTAAAGGCTTGGAGATGATCTCGACCAGTGTCGGAGCAAGAAGTAGAATCCCTTGGTGCGAGAGCTAGAGAAGTGGTAATTGATGTCCTATTTTCTATGTGAAAATCCTTATGGGACACTCCCGTTGCATATGACCTAAGTGACTACTATTAAAGCAACGATTCCTTCCTTCCTCCCAACAACCATGGTGCGACTGACCATAAAATCTATAAGAAAGATAGGATGGTGTAGAAGATTGGTCCCCACCAGCCTGAGATTGGGTACCTTGTGCCCTAGAAGCATTACCAATATGAAAATATCTATTTCCCAACAAATTTAGGTAGGAAGCACTAACCATAGAATAGGAGCTAAGACCCACCTAACTCTTCCTCTTAGACCATTTACCACATATTATTGGCCTTTTTTTGTTTAGAATATCAAGACCTCTTGCTCTGCCTATTTCCCAACCTTGCCTTATTCTCCCTCATACCAATAGAATTGGACTGGCATGAAAGAGTTATGCTTATCTGGGTTAATTGATTAATAGAATGCCAAAACTCTACATTGGTAACTTTTTCTTAAGGTAACTAAACATTAGTGCCTCCTAATAGAGTAGGGTCAGTGAAGATTGGTGGAGCTCCACAGGAAAAATAAAGAACTGTGACCCTTGATCGGGTTTGTGCCTCAGGAGTAGGACAAAATCCATCCATATCATCCTTGAGGGAGACATGCGAGTTTTCATGAACTTTAGATCATTGAGAGGACATAATCTGAAAGTTGAACCAAAAAAAGATTTAGGGAAGAGTTCAAGATCATAGACTCTATATCCCGAAAGTAGAAAAACAAGAAAGTGGAACTTTTCTAAATGCCTTGTAGCCTTTCGATTACAAGTGTGGGGTACAACACACCCATAAGCAAGACTCTACTTGACACGACTTTGTGGACATCCCATAACACTGAAACCTAGGCTATGATACCAATTTGACATGACCCAAATCGGGGCCTTGTCATAATAGGAATCTTAAGTCCAATCGAGACTGGAGGCAAACCCGAATAACTAACCCAACCAACCAACATATACCCTGTATTGGAATAATTTCAAACATATAACAAAATAACATATTTAATAATGTAGCGACTTATGGATAAATTTATATCTGAGACCAACCCAACCAAGTCCATCCACCTAATAACAAACCAACCAAACCAAAAACGATAACCCAATGTATAAATACATAAGTCATAACTATTCCATACCTAAGTCTAAAGTTGTCCATACAAAGTCTCTAAACCAAATCAAAGAGTATCTAATCGGAACATGCCTCTGACCATAGCCACTAAAAAAGTCTATGAAAAGACAAAAGTATATAAAGAGATCCATGACATGAAATAGATGACTTTCAAACTACGGAAGCTCACCATTTCAATCCAACACCAACTGTCCCCCCAATCCAATCAATAAGTAGGAGGAGTAGAATGGTAGGTTCCTACATCGTGTGGGGATACAACCACCCGAAGATGGGTTAGCAGGTGAATGCCAACAAGTACGTAGGATAAGGATAAAATAATACCAACCTTTATAACCAAGTAAACAACCATATGCATTCACAACCCCATATATATATATATATATATATATATATATATATAAAATCCATTTTGTTAAAGGGAACCAAGTTTAGCACGCCCTTTAAATAATTTACCTAGATATGTGTAGCGTAACTATCATAAAACACCCAACGGCTATATGGGTCCAGTGTCACCCCCTAGACGGGCCCGATGCATGCAACCACACGAACTGAAGATACCATAGGAGTAGGGAATTCTCATGTACCCTTTGCTCTCCATGATACATGTATACAAGTGTTAGGCGACTCTCGTGTGCCCCTCCAACATATGGTCTCCATGAACCAATCCTCATGTCGGTAAACATGAGTTTCCAGTATGCGTCCTTTGGACTCATACCTTCATGGTTAACTATCAAACCCTACCATTATTGCCCAATTAGAACCATTACCACACAACCAAACCACTAACTCAACTTATTATTAACCAAGGCTATGATCAGTTATATCTTCATACTGAGTATACCTTGAAAGAAATGTCCTCAGTCAACCTTAGGAGATTCCCATGTAACCCATAGGTTACATTATTAGGTTTACTTGGGAGATTCCCATATACCCCGCAAGTACATCATTATTAGGCTTACTTGGAGGAATCCCATGTACCCCACAAATACCTTATTATTAAGATTTTCCTGGGGGATTCCCTTGTACCCCATAATATGTTCACCATTCAAACCAAATTTCATTATTTTATTCACTTAGGGGATCACCGTGTACCCCACAAGGTTTTCAATTAAATCATAGCCATGAATACCGAGACCTTACCATTTAAGTATTCCAAACTATTCAAATAATTTAAAACTATCTAAAACAAATTAGGGTTCCATAATCAAATCATACCGTGCAATAGTTTCAATGAAAGTTTATCAATATAGTAAAAACATTCTCATAGACATTTATCAAACATATTGAGCGCATACCTTTACCAAGACCAAAACAATAGCATAAATCATCAAATTTAGGGTTACCTACGACCCATTTGTTAAACCATAACCAACAAGCACCCACATATGCAAGCCATCACAAAAAACATGAGAAAACACAATTTAATCCAAGAGTAAATAATACTCATCAATATACATCAAAACCCTCAACATGGGTTTTCAAAACTACCATTTATGATTTATAATCAATGTTTAAAACATATTAAAACATGCCTTTAGTTGGAACTAACAATGAGGGAGGAGTTCATGCCTTATACAAGAAGATTCATGGAAGAAAACCTGACTCTTGAGCCCATTGAAGAAGACTTGTAGAATCCAAAGCATCAATCTACAAGAGAGTGTTTAGACAGAGTATTTGGAGTGTTTTGATCTTCCAATGAGTGTTATGAGAGGCCACAACATGATATATAACATGGGGACATAAGGGTTTTAGGATAGGAAATGTCTAAACTACCCTTATCTTAAAAACTAAAAAAACTACTCGTAGGAGGGTATAACCCACTCCCTAAACCGTGCCCTAGGGTATAAGTGGTACCCTTACTCTTACCCTAAGCCTCCTCTTGGACCCTTATACTAATCAACATATGACCATACAAGACCAAGTTTTATAATAGCATACGAGTAGTACCTTTGGAGTAATACCCTTGTTAGAATCATCAAGACCATACTTAAGACAACATACTACTTGGCAATAACCACTCATATGCTATCATATGATTTGTAAGATGCCTAGTCATAGCTAGAGAAGAAACCAACCCATACACACTGACTAATATACAGGAGAGAGAGTACTAAATCATATCTTAGCATACGACTAGTAAGTTCAAACTGTACCTTGTCCAGAATGTTCAAAACTCAAGAAATTTTGTAATGGCCAAAGTTTAAGGTATTTCATGAAACATCACATAAACAACAATTGTTCAAGACCCTAAACCCATATTTTCTAAACTAACCTCAATACTATATGAAAAACACTTTAAAACTTATGCTTTTAGCAAATTAATAATTAGGGAAGAGTAACATGCCTGAAATACCATATTTTAAAAAAAAGAATTCAACCCTTGATCCCTTGGATGTCCTACTTCTTGGAAACCCTAGGCATGGCTCCTTAAGAGAATCTAAGAGAGCTTTGGAAGTGTTTTAGTATGTTATGAATGAGAAATAACCCCTCTTAAGTGCCTTATGAACATGGGGTTTTAATTGGGTGAGAAGGGAATTGTCCATAGTACCCTCCATTGAAAACTAAAATTTAGTCGTCAGTAACTACGGGTCACTATACGACTCGTATAGACTCATTATGACTAGTCATCCTAAGTCGTAGCCAAGAAGGTCTTCAAGGCACTCACAATTTGTTGACCCCATGAATCAACCTATATGACTTTTAATGGGACCCTACAAGTTGTAGTCAACCCAGCAACCATTTAGGGTAAACACGGGACACCCTATGACTTACACCTAATGATTCATAATAAGTCCTTACGACTCATAGTGAGACACTCGTTCTCAGAGTAGAATTCAACCATACACTTACTGATTTGGTTATGATTCATGTACGATGACTCACTCCCTATGACTTATCAAGGGAATCATAGTCAGGACATTGAGGATAAAATTTAAAAAAAATTCTAAGACCAAAAACTGGGGCATTACACCCCCTTTTTGGATCATTCATCCTCAAATGACAGGACAAGACATTTATTAGCATGATTTGACTCCACACACAATCACACTTACTTTTAATAAAGACAGAAAAAAATATTGAGGAATACACATGCCTCAAGAACAATTATCCAAAACGGGTAACAAGAATGGATACTTGGACTTCATTTTCTTCTCGGCTTCCTAAGAGGCTTTTTCAACCTTTTGGTTCCTCCAAAGAACCTTTATCGATGCCACATCCTTGGTCCGCATCCGACGAACTTGCTGACAAAAAATTGGGACTTTCTCATGAGAAAAGGAATGCAAAATACCCACCTCTTCCAAAGAAATAACCGTTGAAAGATTACCCATATACTTTCTCAACATTGAAATATGAAACACCAGGTGAATAAAGCTCAAACTAAAAGGAAACTCTAATTCTTATGCAACATTACCAACCCTCTTTAAAACCAAGTACAAAACAACATAATGGGGATTGAGCTTCCCCTTCTTACAAAAATGCATCACTTTTTTTTATGGGAGACACCTTCAAGAACATCTAATCACTAACACTGAATTCTAACTTTCTTCTCCTCACATCCACATAGGAATTTTGGCAACTTTGGGTGGACTTAAGTGTATCCCGAATTACCTCCACCTTCTCAATTTCTATGTAAACCAAATCCTAACCAAATAACTTATTTTCACCAACCTCAAACCACCCAATAGGAGACCTACACCTTCTACCATACAAGGCCTCAGATGGAGCAATATTAGTGCTAGAGTAATGACTGTTGTGGTTGGCAAATTCTATGAGAGGCAAGTGGTCAACCCAACTACCACCAAAATTAAAACAGAATCTCAAAGCATATCTTTAAAAGCCAGAATCATCCTTTCTGCTTTTCCATCTATTTGCGGGTGGAAGGAGGTACTAAGGGCTACCTTAGTTCCCAACCCTCGCTGAAGTAACATCCAAAGTGAAATGAGAATTAAGTACCCTAATCCGATAAAATGAAAACTGGAGTACCATGAATCTTTATGATCTCCTCGAAGATTAACTTGGCATAATCCTCGAAAGAGAAATCAGTCCTCATTGGCCAGAAGTGAGCCAACCTAGTCATCCTATCCACGATGACCCAAATCTAATCAAATTTATGGTGAGACCATTGAAGACCAGTAAAAAAATCTATGTTAATTATCTCCCATTTCTACACCAGTAGCTTAATCTCCTGAGTCAACCAACCGGGCCCCAATTGCTCTACCTTCACTTGCTGACACACCATACACTTAGCCACAAAATTGGCCACATCTCTCTTCATATTATTCCACCAATAAATATCCTTAAGATCATGATACATTATCATCAACCCAGGATAAATAGTGTAATGCGACTCATGGGATTCAACAAAATTCTTCCTCGTAACCCATCAACATCAGGAATATGTAATCTACCTTGATACCTCAATATACCATCACCACTAATCTCGAAAACCATCACCTTCTACCTACCTATATTATTCTTGATTTGTATCTTGATAGAATCCTACATCTGCTTCTCCTTCACTTCAGCACCAAGAGATGACTTTGCCACCTGTTAAATGGTCACACTACCATTTTCAGAGTCCAAAATATAAAGTCTAAGATTTTCCCAATGGAGAATGTCCTTCACTAAATCCTTCTTCTCTTTGTCCATATGAGATAAACTTCCCATGGACAACCTGCTAAGAGCATCGGTAGCCACGTTAACTTTACCTGGACGATAGTGAAGATCATGTCATAGTTCTTGAGAAATTCAAATCATCTCCTTTGCCTGAGATTTAGCTCCATCTCAGTGAACACGATTGTAGGATCTTATGATTAGAATAGATTCAACATGGACTCCATAAAAATAATATTGCCATATCTTTAATGCAAACACTACAACCAATAATTCCAAATCGTGTGTTAGATAATTCTTGTCATGGAATTTCAATTGTCTAAAGGTATAAGCAACCACCTTGCCATGCTGTATCAACACACAACCCAGTCCTACCCGGGGCGTATCCCAATAGACAAAAAAACCATCAGTGCCCTCAGGTAGAGTCAAGTCCGGAGCTGAAGTCAACTTATCATTCAGCTTTTTAAAACTACCCTCACAAGTATCACACCATGACTATTTCATTTTCTTTTAAGTTAACTTAGTCAACGAGGCAGCAATAAAAGAGAAATTCTCCACAAACCTTTTATAATAGCCAGCTTAACCCAAGAAGTTCCAAATGTTGGTTAGACTTATGGGTCTAGGCCAATTCTTAACCAACGCAACCTTCTAGGGATCCACCATGATCCCTTTACCGGAAACAATATGCCCAGATAAGTCACAACATTTAACCAGATCTAACCCTTAGAAAATTTTTCATATAATTACTGATCATTCAAGGTTTGCAACACAAGGCAAAGGTGATCAACATGATCCGCCTCATTCTTAGAATATATCAAAATATCATCGAGAAATATGATCATAAAAAAATCTAAGAACTGACAAAAAACTCAATTTATAAGATCCATAAACACTGTCGGGGCATTGGCCAAACCAAAGGACATCACCAAAAACTCAAATTGACCATACCACATTCAGAAGAAGGTCTTAGAAATATCCACCACCCTAATCATGAACTGATGATAACCCAATCAAAGATCAAACTTTGAAAAGAACTTAGTACCCTGAAGCTGATTGAACAAATCATCAATTCTCAGAAAGGGATACTTATTCATAATGATCACCTTATTCAGTTGACGGTAATCAATACACATCTGAAGGGAGCCATACTTCTTAAGCACGAAAAGAATAGGAGCACCCCATAGGGACATACTAGGACTGATAAAACCCTTGTCAAAAAGATTTTTTAATTGCTTCTTAAGTTCTTTCAACTCAGTTTAAGCCATTTTGTAAGGAAGGATAAAAATAGGCGAGTGTCTAGAAAAAGATCAATCCCAAAATTAATTTCCCTATCAGGGTACACCAGAAAGATTACTAGGGAGCACCTTGGGAAATTCACAGACCATGGGGACAGTCTGCAAAGAAGGACCTTTGGATCTTGAATCCTTAACATGCAATAAGTGATAGAGTCACCCTTTAGAAACTAATTTCTAAGCTCTAAGATACAAAATAAACCTTCCCTTGGGTACTAAGGAATGACCTTCCCATTTAATCACTGGCTTATTTGGGAAATGGAAACTGAACCTTCGAGTCTGACAATGAAGAGACACATAGAATGAATGCAACCAATCTATCTCAAAAATCACATTAAAGTCTAACATGTCCAACTCTATCAGATCCACTAGGGTCTCCCTACTATAGACAGATATCAAACAACCCCTATATACCCTTCTAGCCATAATGAAGTCACCCACCATGGTGTACACAGAGAAAGGGTTTGAAATAAATTCAAGATCAAAACTAAAATAGATAAACACATAAGGAGTCACATAAGAGAGAGTACACCTGGGGTAAAGTAGACAATATACATCGCGACAGAAGAGTTTGAGCATACCAGTAACAATATTAAGGGATACCTCAGAATCTTGGTGAGTGGCAAGAGCGTACAGACAGTTCTGACCAGTGCTGGAGCCAGAAGCATAATAGAACCTTTTGGTACGAAAGCTGATAAAGTAGGAACAAGAATCTAATTTGACACAGAATCAACCTTTGATGGACAATCCCTTTTTATATAACAAATCTGACCATATTTAAAGAACTTGTTCATCCCCTCTTTACAAAAATCACGGTGCACCTGACCACAAAATCTACAAGGAGGGTACGATGGAGCTGACTAATCCCCACTAGCTTGAGGCTGGGCTCTTGATTCTCTAAACTTATTATTATATTGAGAATGATGATCATCCAACAACTTTGGATAAGTAGCACTATCCACAGAGTAGAAACCATAATTTCCCTACTTCTTCTTAGACTATTTCCACTATCTCTATATCATTGTTGCTGACCTCCACCCTAATCCAACTAGTGAAACTTCTTATTCTACCTTTCACTCATCTTTGCATGCTTTTTTTCCTCTTCCACTTGTTGCATCTACACCACAAGTCTAGAGATGTCCAATTCTTGTTCAACAAGGCAACCTTAATCTCTAAAATCAACTTACGGGACAACCTAGAGGTAAACTTCCTTATTCTAGTCCTCATGCTAGACACTAATTAAGGAACATAACGCGACAACTGATAAAACTTAAAGGCATGCTCCTTTACTTATATCCTTCATTGCTTCAAGTTCACGAATTCCTCAATGTTTGCCTCTCTCAACTCTTGAGGAAAGAAGCGATCAAGGAAAATAATAGAGAAATCATCCCACAAAGAAGACTCATCATTTTCACCCCTAAATTGGTCCCACTCCTCATACCACCGATATGATACATCTTTCAACTGATAAGCTGCAAACTTTACACCCTTCACATTAGTAGCATACATCACACGGAAGATTTTTTCCTTTTGATCAATGAAATTTTAAGAATCTTCCTCAACTTTAGACCAGTGAAAATAGGAGGAATCAACCTTAGAAATTGGCTAACCCTAGTGGCCTCAGAGAATGGAGCAATAAAAGCAACACGTTGAATATGGGAGACCACCAACTCAACATTAGACACACCAGCCTGGGGTGTCCGAGGAGGGATAGGGTGAACCAATGGACCTCCTTTAAGGTAATCAGAAGCAGTGACCCTCGACCGGGTCTGAACTCCTGGAGTAGGACAAGCTCCATCCATATTGTCCTCAGATGGAATAGAAGAGTTTCCACGAATATTAGATCTTCTAGGAGGCATAATCTGAAAAAAGAACATCTGGAAATTAGAGGATATTCAAAAACATAGACTCTATAGCTTGGAATAAGACAACAAGAAAGGGAAACATTCCTAAATGCCTCGTAGCCTATCCCCTTTAAGTGTGGCACACTACACACCCATAAATAAGACTCCACTTTACACGATTTTGTTGGACTCCCAATGATACCAAACCTAGGATCTGATAATATCTTTTTCACAACCCAAACTTGGGCCAGGCCGTGACGGACATCTCAAGTCCTACATGAACCAAAAACCACCCCTTTTTTCACCTAACCAAACATCACTATACCCTTGATCTCGAATGAATTCAGAACATATAACAAGATAAATTCAAGGAATAAAAGATACTTCTATAATCAAAAACCTATAGCCTGCCAAAATAATCGACCAACATTACCCAAGTCCACAATAATCTAACAAAGTCTTCTAAAATAAGAACCAAATCCAGTCTTGGTTTAGAAATTTCCCCGACTCTAATAGATGACAATAAAAATGATAATGTTAATGATAATAAGACTATAAACTCTAGTCTATGATAAGAACTAAAGAAATGTCTAAGTCATCCAAAGAATTAAATCCCACCATTTCACAATAATGAACCGACGAATTGAGTTAATCCACCTAACTCTGTGCAGGAAAAATAGAGTTATCTCCGGTACCTATATCAAATGGGGATATAGTGTCCGAATACGATTATTAGGGTAAACACTAGAATGTAACTAAAGGATAAGGATAACATAATATCTTGATTAATAACTCAAAATCATCCAAAATCAATGAACATAATCAAATCAATATACACATACACATATATATATATATATCACATACTGTGATAGGGAAACAAGGCTAAACATGCACTTTAAAACTTTAGCATAGATTGTGTAGCTCAACAGTCATAACATAAAAAAGGAACCCATGGAATACATGGTCCCAGCTCTCCCCTAGTTGGTAGGGCCTAAGTGTGTGTGTCCGCACAAACTAGAGAGTATAACAATGCACTATAGGGACTAAAACCTCCCGACATACTGAGGTGACACAATCACCAAATCATGTAATATAATATAGGGGACTCAAACCTCTAAAATCAAATAATATTAATAAGGGGGACTTGAACCACCTAGATATATACACCCTCACGTTGGCAATTGCGGTTTTTAGAATTAGTCCTTCAAAACCTCCACTTTCATGACTCAGCTACACAACACTCATTAAAGCTTAATTAAAATAATTAGCACATACATTATGATTTATTGAACCATAATTTATTTTAGGCATATATTATTGGTATCATCATACCAACTACATTTACAAGGTACCTTAACATGCCACACCATTTACCATTATTTGAGGAAAATCAGAATCCCCTTAAGGTTAAATTAAAAAATCATTAAGCTTTATTGAGTTTTCTCCTTATGTAATAGTTCATGAGTAGTTTAATATGCATACTTTTCATATTCAAAACTAATTTCATAATATGGGGTTGGGTTTATAACCACTTCAAAGGTCATAGGTATGTGGAATCATAATCCCTAGTTCATTCACCATTCTCATGGATAAATTTTATTTTAAAACCACCGTTTAAACGTAACCCATATAGAGACAAACATGAAACATCACATAAACGACAATTGTTCAAGACCCTCAACCCACGTTTACCAAAAAAACCTCAATACAATATGAACAACTCTTTAAAACTTATGCTTTTAGCAAATTAATAATTAGGGAATAGTAACATGCCTGAAATACCAAGTACCACAGAAAGAATTCAACCCTTGATCCCTTGGATGGCCTATATCTTGGAAATCCTAAGTATGGATGCTTGAGAGAATTTAAGAGAGCTTTGGAAGTGTTTTAGTATGTTACAAATGGTAAATAAACCCTCTTAAGTTCTTTATGAACATGGGGTTTTAATTGGATTAGAAGAGAATTATCTAAAGTGCCCTTCATTTAAAACTGAAATTGAGTCGTCAGTGATTATGGGTCACTATACGACTAGCATAGAATCATTACAATTTGTCATCATAATTCGTAGCCAAGACAGTATCCAAGGCACTCACAATCTATTGACCCTACGACTCAACCTATATTACTCATAATAGGAACCTACAACTCGTAGGGTCCAGTCATAATCAATCTAGCAAGCATTTAGGGTATACACTGGACACCCTACGACTTACACCCAATGACTCATAGCAATTACTTTTGACTCATAATGATCCACTCATATGCAGAACAGAACTCAACCATACACTTATTGATTTGGTTATGATTTAAGTCCAATGACTCATCAAGGCTCTTTACAACTCGTCAGAGGAGTTGTAGTAGGACAGTTACGATAAACTTTCAGAAATTTCCAAGTACCAAAAACTCGGGGTGTTACAATTGGCCTATATATGAAATCTAATATAAAGAAAGCATAAAAAACTATTGGAGAGAAATATCCGCCTAAAAAGACTCATAAAGGACTACATTATGGATACCATTGTGTTGTTGTATAAGAAGAAGGGTCTTCTATTTATAGAGGTTCAAAATTATTCCTCCAAGAAAGAGGTTAGTCAAATATGAAAGGAAATTATATTTTCTTTTCAGTAATAATAAAAGTAATTATGGCATTACTTTTATTTTTCTTCTAAGAAAAGTAAAACTTAAAATTAGTAAGAAAATCATCGCAAAATTCCTAAACTAATCTCCCTTTTTGGATTGATTTTCTAGAAAAATATTCTTGATCCTCCTTCTTCAAATGATCTTCATATATCATTGCTGCTTAGTATGATTAGAAGTTGATATAGGTTAAAAATTGGATCCCCATGTGTTAAAAAATTAAAGCATGGGTTGATATTATTGGAGCCCTATGTTATAAGTAAATAGGGTTAAAAGTGGTGCTCGTTCATTAAATGTATATTTACAAGTTTAAAGGAGCCTAAGCATTAAAAATAAGCAGGGGTAGAAAACTGGAGGCCATAAGCATGGGTTGAAAATTTATTTTTAAGATGGAGTAGCAGGATTTTTGAAAATATGGTTGAAATTTCTTCTCCATATGTAGTTTTATTATTATTATTTTTGACAAAAAATCTTCACTATTTCCAAGTTGGTTTAAACTTGATTTTAAATTGCTTTGAACATGTCTTTAATCTTGTTTCACCAAACTGCTGAATATTTAACTTTAGGCTCTGATGCCACTTGTTTGGGTTTGGAATCAAAAGAGCGTTATACGAAAACTTACAGTTTGCAAACCATAAAGGCGATAATTCAGAGGACAAAGAAAAATATACTAAAAGCATAATTATTATGTGGTTTGGCCAATTGGCCTACATATGAAAATCTAATATAAAGAAAGCATAAAAAACTATTACAGAAAAATCTCCCCCTAAACAAGACTCTTAAATAATTACATTATGGATACTATTATGTTGTTATATAAGAAGAGGGGTCTTCTATTTGTAAAGATTCAAAATCATTTATCCAAGAAAGAGGTTAGCAAAATATGAAAAAGAATTATATTTTCTTTTCAGAAAAAGTAAAATTAATTATGGAATAACTTTTATTTTCTAATAAAAGTAAAACTTAAATTTGGTAAAAATATTAGAGCAAAAATTCTAGCACTCCTTATAGGTCTGGATTTACGATTGTTATAATTATTTAGAACTCTACCAATTACAATGATGCTATCACAATGAATTAAATTAAGAGGAATTGATTTTTCAAAATAAGGTATTTGAAATAACAAATCTCTTAACCAATTCATTTCCTCACTAGCTAAAACTAAAGCAATTAGTTTAGCATCTATGGTAGAGTTAGCAATAACAACTTGCTTTTTAGATTTACAACAAATATCACTACCTACCAAAGTAAATATAAACTAGTAGTAGATAAAGAATCATTTGATAAGGTATTCCAACCCACATCAAAAAATCCATCAAGTACAATAGGATATTTTTATAGAACAAATATCAATTCTTTTTCCCAATTTAATATATCATGACTTGTCACGACCCAACCCACCGGAGAGTACCTGGAACCAACCTACACCTACCCATATAGGTGAATCCCAAATAACCTACCATTTAATCAATGCAAAATTACTTTATATTTACTTAGTCACTTTATGTTTGCCATATGAATAACTACTCAATAGTTAAAATATAATTACTCAATCAATTTACCTCATGACTTATTTCAATACATTAGATATGTAAAGTAAATATGAAAAATAAATAAAAGAGATTCCTCAGGACCTAGCCTAAGTTGGCACAAGAGCACTAGAAAAAAGTAGGAACATCTAGGATGCAACATTGATGTCATCCAAAACTACACCTCCACAAGAAGTATAATGCAGTCGATTGCAAATATAATAAACCAACAAGGTTGGGGTCAATCCCACAGGGAAAATGTGAATCGTTGCTATCCTTGGTGTAATCCACCAGCAGTATAGGAAAGTAAATGGGGGATTTTGTTACCAGTAGCAAATAGTAACTGACTCTTGAGTATTGTTTAGTTGAAATCAATATGAGATAAACGTTAGGACTGTGTTCCTTCTTAGCATCTAAACTACGTAAATTTCTCATGCTCAACCCAATTATTCTATTGTTCTGCATACAAAGCCTACAAGTTAGGTATTATTAATAAGATAAATTTCACTTGTTGACTTGGTTATCATCTCAGAGTGTTGCCTTGTTTCCCCTTGTTACGGCCCCAATCTTACTTGGTTATCGTACAACTATCTTAACTCTCCCTACCCAATTGCAAGTTTATTAGTTATCAAGTGGATGCGAGTACATGATATCTCAAGTGTCTGCATCTACTTGAGGCTAATTAATACAAAGGAGAATTAAGATACCTGCAGAAACCCTAGAATAATTGGATCTCACACTTTATCTACGTAGATAATCCACTAGGGTTCCCACAACCCTAGCTAAGGAGATTATCCGCTCATGTTTGTGCAAGAAACCATAATTATCAATGAAGAACAAATAAAATCAATTTCACAAGATTAAGATGAATAAACTTCAAAGTCTTTAATTGATAAAACCTTAAATCACAAGACATAATGTAGTAGAAGGTAATTATGCATAAAATAATGTCACAACACGTAACCTAATAAAATATAAACCCTAGGGTATTTATAGTATCTCAAAATAACAGAAATGTTTTATTAAAAATGGAAAAGGTAAAGTTAAGTCAGCAGTCGGTATGACTCAGTCTTCACTCGTATACTTTTCTTATGAGTCATACCCTGCCTTGTCGTAACCAGTCTAGTGTCTAATCTTCCTACTGCTTCAACTCTCTATTCATCTTATGATTTTAGCTCACGATTCGAAACCATGTATATGACTCAGATTCTTCATCCGTATCCACCTGGGACTTCAGTATTTTTTGACACCAAACACTACTGGGGATACAATATCCCTATACAAGTCGTACTCAGACTTTCGACTTGTTTCCTTTTGATACTTCAATTTCTGGATAGTATCTTGGATTCTGTTATGCTCACAACTTCAACATATGAATCGTACCATAGCTTACAACTGGGATACATGAGTCATATCTTCTTCATTCTCAATTTCTTAATTTGGCTTTTGGTTCGGTTCCAAAAAAAATTCAGTATATGAGTCATATCGAATGATTACAACTTGAGGAAAAACTCATATATTGATTGGAGTTGGTCTTTTTCTCCTCTTTTTTCTCAGATTCTGTTATAAACTTATTTTACCTACAATTCATACCAAAGTGCATCATATCTAACAAAACAACTTAAGTTCACACATAAATTTACAATTTTAAGCATCAAAAGTGTTGTGTTTCCATGCCACATCAACACCCTCAACTTAGACTCTTGCATGTCCTCAGGAAAATAAAACCAAATACTATTTTCTACCCCCGAGGCGATGCTTAAAATAAGAAGATCTCAACAAACCCATGGCAGTAATTTTGAATTAAATTTCAATTTTGTTGTTCCCCTTTTAATTTTAAATTTTCAACTCAACCTCGCATATAACAATTTAACATATGTAAAAACACGAAGGGATCCGATGATGGAATTACATTAGCAATTGCTACTCGGGCCTAGACCTATTCTACATCCATCAAATAATCTAGAAACTTAGCATCATAATCCATGTGGACTCACAGTCAAAGAAATCTCATCCTCTCCTCATATATATCAATCTATTTTGGGATATAACAAATAACACTCGTTCTCACAAAGAAATATCACTGGTGTGCATAAAACACCATAGGCTGGACCTTATGCTATTTTCCTAAGTTGTCAGGCAGTCATGATAAGATCACTATTGGACTTTATTTGGCTTATAATGTAGGCTAGGGGATGGTAGGATATACTTTTGGGGATTCTTTTAGTGACTAAGCCTCCTGGACACTACGATTTTCTTAGTGTCCATAAATTTTCCACTTTTTCATTTATTTCCTCCCTTGTATCTCCTTTTTATTTTAAGCATATTCCAATTGGGCCAGGCTTGTGTTTTTCTAGTGCTTATTTTTATCATTCTTTTTTCTTTTTCTCTATTTTACACTCTTCTTAGCTTGCTCCTCATCAAACCTTCCCATGATTCAACTATTTTTCTTATATCCCATTTTTTATACATGTTTTGCTCTCATGCCTTCTATAATAGCCACCCTCAACTTAGGATTTTTGCCTGAGTTAAGGTCTTAGTATACACAGGAGGACTAGGTTCAAGAACAAGTTTATTTCAATTTAAATGGGAAGGTGATAGGTAAAACAAGAATATTTTGTCTATTAATGCTCAAATATTTAGATCAAAGGGATTTGTTAATTTGTTTCAGGTATTTTAGGCTTAAGTGGACTTGTACAAAAAGGGCCTATCATTACCTCCTACCTAACCATCCTAGACTTCGGTAAAAGAAACAGGACAAGTTCTATATTCCAACATGACCAGGAACTCAATAATCCTTACACACACTTGCACAGGGCTATATTACTAAGAACTAGATATCCAACTATGAACTTATTTTTTCCTTGCGTATACTATTCCTAATCCTAATGCCATTATCAGATACTCAACAGTTTCAACACAATATACAAATCAGACAATTACTTAAAAAAAATTTAGGGGCTTCAACATTTTCAACTCTTTAGCATAGTTAATGCTACTTTTAACAATATTAGTTCAAAAATTCACAATAGTCAACAGTGTTTCATCAATCACAAAAAGAAATCAAAATAAGAATCAAAATCTTTAAGTAAACCCAAAAATTTTAGAATTCATAGAAATCATAGTTAAAATTAAAAACATCTGCTGATATAGGTACGCTGATCTACTCCTTATCTCAGCTACCTTCATCGAACCTACAAGTCATGACAGATTTTTAATTTTAGCTATATCTGAAATTTTTTAAAATACTCCTAAATTTTTGGTACCCTACCCCCAAATTAAGAATATTGCACTGTCCTCAGTGCTAAAATAATAAGAAAGTAAGGATGAAAATCATACCTAGTCACTCAAGGTGCTGAAGCATTAACATTAGCTTGTGGACCCTTAGGATGGGTCCTACTCTCCTCAATAACTGTCCAAACTGGGATCGGATCATTAACAGGAAGGGGCACAACATCAACCCCCTCAACATCCAGAACTGGAACACCCAAACTACCAACTCCCATAGACATCTCCTAGACCCGTATCTAATGGTCCTGCTTATCCTAGATGCTATCAAGTTTGGCCTTTTTCTTCGAAACTTTGGCCTCTTTCCTCTTTCTGTTCTTCTCTCTTTTCTTTTTCTCCATCCACTAAGCCTGCTCATCTGCTAGTACTAACCAAATATTCATTACTTCAACTATGGAAATCACAGTCTCTAACATAGGATCAACAACCACCAGTCTCTCAAATAACTCAACAACCATTACCTTTATTCAGTAATCGTGGATCATATATCAACAACATCGAGCATATTCTCACTACCTAGATATCGAGTAATCATCCACTTAAATGTATTAAGGTGCTCTTGCATGTGCTGATCCTGTATCTCCAATGGCTGTTTTATCCGACTTTGTACCCCACTTTCTATATTGTTGACCTTTATAGTAAGTGTAGTCAACTGAGTTACCACCTCTGTCCATGCAGCTTGAGAAATTATCATCATACCGAGAGGTATCACTCATGGACTAGGTGGAACATACTGGACTGAAGGTGGGGTATTCAAAGTACCCACTATATATGTGGGTGCTTTCTCAGTTCGTGCATCTGCCTCAGCAGCTTCAACAATAGCATCATCATCAGTCTGACTATCTTGTGGAAAAGATCCTACCATAGAATCAGCTGATTGCCTCATAGGCCTGGCCAATGGGTTAGCACATTATGAATCAGGCCAATATTCAAAAGTTCGGTGGGCCTCCTGCATGACATCAACACCCATAAGCTCCAATACCCCCGCAAATAAACATATCTGCGCAATCATACATGGGTATGTGAGTAATGACTTCTGCTCTGCCATAACCCTATCTCTTAATTCTTAGGCTATAAATTCCCTAACATCAAAATCACACCCAAGTGTAAACCCTACTATCATCGCATCTTGGAACGGGCTCAACACATTGTCCCTTGTAGTCGGACATAGCTTATGACGGACTATAGCCCACTAAGCCTTACCCTAAAAATTGGGGGTACCCTTCCTTATCTGCTATGACTCCCTAATACCACCTGCAACCCAAGTGGTATGTTTGCCAAGTTCAGCTATCCTCTTACTTATCCAATGGAACATCACCATCTTGACCTTAATACCTAAAATCCTGTTGCTGATCTTTAGTATTTCTACCATTCTATAATCTATTTCTTTTGTGTTAGCTGGGGCCTGATATGTCAATCCATATAAAAATCTTCCTATCATTCGGGGTGATTTATCAACCCAAACTTTATGAATCATCAGGGAAGAAACAGGGTCACCTCCCTTCCACAGCATGCCCTATGGGTACTGTATCATTAACTCACCCTTATAGGTGGAATAGAACTCGCAGACAAATACCTTAGTATACCATCTGGGAGCTCTCATCATCTAATCAAAATTATACTTTCTGAATCATTCTGCAAATGCGGGCAAATTAGCCATACCCGTAGTAGTCATCCTTCTCTTTTTGTATAAGACTCTCTTGAGACAACCCTGTGTTAAATGATGCCTACATGTTGAGGTAACCCTAATGTTTTGCAATGGGCACCAGAGTTGGGGCTAGTGCTAGTGGGGGGTCCTGACTGGCTATCAGGGTAGCCTCAACCTCAGGACCATGAATTTGCTCTGTAGTCTCCTTGGCTGAACTAGACTCAGCCTCATAATCTTTTTCATCACTTGGTACTGGTGTATGTGGAGGAGAGACAGTCACATTCTTTCTTCTTGGTCCTTTCGGTAGTGGAGTATCAGAATCTTGGGGAATGACTTTCTTCTCTTTAACTTTAGCTGCTGCTTTTTTGTATAGTTTTCTTAAAAGATGTCTCAGTATACTCCTCCCTGTTACTTTCAATCCAGATTATGGATGAACTAGTTTCTTTACTTTCTACTGGATTTTGTTTATTTCCTTTCTTTGCCATAGTTTTGGATTAATACATATTCTTTGGAGGTATTTTCCTACAAATATACTAAAGTTAGTAACTGATAAAACAAAAGAAAAGGAAAAATTCAAACTGAATGTGCAATGTGCCTTGATTTTAGTTGGTTATGAGTGGTGGGTATCAGTCGTATCTACTGGGTACGATTCGTATACACAAGTTGTAAACTAGATAGTGCATAATAATTATTTACTGGCCAGTTTATGACTCCTCCTCACTAGTCGTACCGGCTGGTTATGACTCATGACCAACAATCATAAGTTGGTCAGAAACTTTTGTTCAATTTATTTTCTTCCCAGGTGGGTACGATATATATGTAGAATTCATAAGGTCTTGATACGACTCGTAAGGTTGAGTCGTATCCATTCCAGAACTTTGAATTTATTACATTTCCATATTTTCAGTGGGTACGAGTCTTATTATGACTCCCGTACTAGTGGGTACGAGTCATAAGAAGTCCCGTATCCATTGCAACATAAAATTCCAACTTACAAAGTTTGACTCCGATGAAATTCCCAATCTACCCACTACTTTATTCAGCTATATCCAGCATTTTCAACACTTTAAAACCCAAAAACCCATTTATAAACCCTAGTTCATCCCCATTCATAAGTTTCAACACAAATATCTAAATATAGTGTACCAACAATCCATGAAATGAAGAAATTTCACTTAAACCAAGTTAACAATACCTCATGCGACGCATTTTAACTTACAATTTAGCAAAACTAAGGTCGAAAACTTACTTGGTATATGTAGAGTAGATGATTTCTATTTTGGGATCTTGATAGCCTCAAATACGAATTAAAAATCACACCAAGTGATTGATTTGAAGTTTTTTACTTAGATTTAGTTGGGAACAACTTGATTTTGCAGATTAAAGTTCAAAATATTTCGAATAAAATTGTGGGTATGAGAGGGTTCTCGGGTGGCCTATCGGGTCTAATTTCTCGTTTTAAATCATAGGTTTGGGCTGGGTCAAACTCGAGATTGGACCTAGTAAAATGGGGTACGAGTGGTGTATACGACTCTTACCTAGGCTTATGGGTCATTTCTTTGACTCATATTGCTTGAAAGCTTACCTTGGTTCTAAAATGAATACGACTCTTGATCACGATCCATAACCAGGGGCTACGACTCGTATTGAGAGTCGTATTCATTCCAAAACTATATTTCTGATCCAGATTGATCTCCTAGGTCATTACGACTCCTACTCACGAGTCGTACCATATAGATACGACTCGTGAAGAGTCTGTAGGCTGCCCTTTTTATCTTGTCTAGATTTTAACTGTTTTTTTAGTCTTGCACATTGAACAAACAGATTACCCTACCATTAAAATAAGTACAAAAACATGGCTTGACTACCATGCAACACTTGATTTAACATCGCGGTATGACGTGACTAAGTTGGATACTCATATTTCACCAACTAGAATCATGGATTGCCTCCCATGCAGTGATTGATTTAACATCATAGCATGACGTAAATTCCTTGATTACTCATACTTCATCAAGGTCAATATCTGCTAGCTCCTTCACTTCTTCTGTATTTCCCATATAGTTCTTTACTTTGTGTCCATTTATCTTGAATGGATTTGTGCCATCCTCTATTATTTCTAACACACCATAGGGATACACTCTTGTCATAGTGAATGGACCATGCCACCTAGACTTTAGCATTCCAAGAAACAAATAAAGTCTAGAATTTTACAGTAGCACTTGATCACCTTTTTCAAACACCATTTTCTCAATATTTTGGTCATGATACAACTTCATATTTTCCTTGTAAAGTGCTAAACTTTCATATGCCAAAAGCCAGAATCCATCCAAATTATTTATGCCATTCAACCTAGATTTTGCTGCATATTTCCACTCTAAATTTAGCTTCTTCAATGCCCATAGTGCGTTATGCTCAAGTTCAATAGGTAAATGGCAAGCTTTTCTATACACAGGACGATAAGGTGAAGCACCTATGGTTCTTTTGTAAGATGTATGGTAAGCCCATTAAGCATTATCTAACCTTCTTGCCCAATCAGTTCAATTGACATTCACAATCTTCGCCAATATGGACTTGATTTCTCTATTGGATACTTTAACTTGTCCACTTGTTTGCGGATGATAAGGTATTGCCACATAGTGATTCACTCCATATTTTGAAAGTAGACTCTTGAATAAATGATTGCAAAAATGTGGTCCTCCATTACTAATAATAGCCCGTGGCATACCAAATCAAGAAAATCTATTCTTTCTTAAAAATATTGTGACACCCCTTGTTTCATTATTAGGAAGTACAATCACTTCCACCCACTATGACACATAGTCAACAACTACAAGTATGTACTTCATGCCATACGAACTCACAAAAGGTCTCATGAAATCTATGCCTCATACATCAAACACTTCCAATTCTAAGATGGGGGTCATAGGTAGTTCATGTCTTCTCGTAATAGTACCTAGTTGTTGGCATTGATCACAGGTAGCAACATAGTTATGGGCATCATTGTATATGGAAAACCAATAGTATCTGTATTGTTGGATCTTATGAGATATTCGGGCCCTTCCATGGTGATCCCCAACTGGCGATGAGTGACACGCCTCAAGTATGCTCGTCATGTCCATCTCAAGTATGCACCTACGAATAATTCCATTTGCCCAAATTCTAAATAGATAATGTTCATCCCAGAAAAATTTTCTTACCTCATGCATGAACTTCCTCCTTTTATGATATGAGAGATCTTTTGATACTAGGTCACTTGCTAAGTCATTTACATAATCTGCAAACAACAGAATCAAACCATGGGAAACTGCCAATATCTGTTCGTTTGAAAAGCCGTCGTCAATCTCTAAGCCCTTAGCAATCTTCTGCATATCTTCCTCCTCTAGTCTAGACAAGTGATCTACAACTTCATTCTCTGTCCCTTTTTTGTCTTTTACCTCAAAATTGAATTCTTGCAACAGCAGCAGCAATCTAATAAGCCTTGGATTTGCATTCTTTTTAGCCATTAAGTAATGCAATGCTGCATGATCGGTGTGCACAATTACCTTTGTCCTAAAAAAATAATATCTAAACTTTTTAAAGGCAAAAACCACTGCCAATAACGCTTGCTCAGTCACGGTATAGTTCTTTTAAGTAGAGTTTAGTGCCTTACTAGCATAGTAGATGGGATGAAGGATCTTCTCTTTCCTTTGGCCTAGTAAAGTCCCTAAGTCCAATACGCTAGCATCACACATATTTTCAAAGGGTAAAGACAAATCTAGAGACACAATGATTGGAGCCGAAACCAACTTCTTTTTTAAGTTTTCAAAAGCCTTCTTACATGACTCATCAAAATCAAACTTTACCTCTTTCTTGAGTAACTCGCAAAGTGGACTAGCAATCTTTGAGAAGTCCTTGATAAATCATCTTTAAAAACCTGTATGCCCTAGAAAACTCTGAATTCCCTTTATAGAAAATGGATAAGGTAATCTTTCAATAACCTCCAATTTTGCTCGATCAACGTCTCTGCCTCTCTTCTACACAATAGTATTTTTGTGCATGATCTAGTAGCGTAATGACCTCTTGTTTATATGTAATATAATTGAATTCATAACTCTATTTCTTCCAACCCACAACCAACATAATTTCCTTTTACAAAATTTAACAGTGCTACACTTTCATCAGTCTTCTTACTTACTCAATTCTTTATTCTCAAAAGTGTTCCTCCAACAGCCAAGCACTTGAGTGGTTCATATTGGGTTAGATAGAAATAAGTAGTATTCCAAATCATAAAGAAATAAGACATAACTCAAGTCACAAAAATAAAGACACTCTTGGGATCACCCGATCCTTATGTCCATTCTATTTGCTTGGCTACATATCACACCACCATAGACTCATTGTCAATGAGTTACGTTTGAAAGTTTAAGAATCACAAAAAAATTTACCATGTGTAACCATTAACAACAATACATATAGAACCTTTTTAACACATTATTTCCTTACCACTAGTACTTAACACCATATCAAATAAACATAAAAATCCACTTACTATTTCTTAACAACCTCTATATATTGAGGGTTTGGTTTCAACCTTTCTGTGTCAAGTAATACCAATTGGAATCGACTAGATACCAATTGGGATCAACCCGAGGATATAATATTGGAATAGCACGATACGAGAGAAGAAAATGAGAAATATTCCTAAATGCCTTGTAGATTCCTACAGATTTGGTGTGGATATCAACACACCAATTCAAAGGACTATACTTAACATTTTCTCCTTTACTGGAAGACCATTAACTTAGGCCCTGATGCCATATTTGTCATGACCCTATCTACTAAATCATATCGGGTACTTACTTACACCAACCCCAAATAGAAGAACCCTAAGTAATCTACCATTCAATCAATACAGAATTACTATAATATTTACTTAGTCACTTTATATATACCATATGAATAACTACTCAACAATTAAAATATAATTACTCAATCAATTAATCTTATGACTTATTTCAATACATGATATATGTAAAGTAAATACGAAAAATAACTATAAGTGACTCCCCAAAATCTTATCTAAATTAGTATAAGAGCACTAGAAAAAAAAGTAGGAATATCTAGGATGCAACATGCACGAAGGATAGAAATGGTAGGAGCTACTATTGAATGATCGACATCGCTACTATAGAAACTCAAACTAACATGCACCATGGCTATACCACCAAGTGGAGGTATTGTAAATGTAGCCTCAATAAAAACATACATACTAATAAGCATCATCAGCCGACCAGGTTTAGAAATAAGTAACATCAATAACAAATATGGTAAAATCATAAACATTAAGTGAATTTCTAATTCGAAACCCCAATTAAAGAATTATTAACATATCACTTTAGCATCTGTGTGACCTACCTATCATTTAACATTTTCTTATATCTTTGTCCTTTGACTTAACGTTTTTAGTATCTTTGTCCTTTGAATTACATTTCATATATCTTTGTCCTTTGACTTTCAATTTCGTATGTCTTTGTCCTTTGACTTGTATTTTCCAACTTGCATATTTTCTTCCTATACGACCCATCCTTATGGTACCTATAATTTTTTAAACTACATCCAAGAAAGTCCATATGGCACACATAATCAAAGACATCACAATACCATTGTCTGTAAATATGGAATCTTTCACCTATCATATTATGCTATAATGGGTCCTTCCAGGGGACCGTAGAATCTCACCTCTAAGTCAGTCTGCAAAAGGAACCTAGGGGACCGTAGAATCTCACCTCTAACTCAATCTGTAAAAGGAACCATACTTATATTCGTATACTATCTTTCATTATTTACCACAATGGAGACACATGTAAGAACATATATATAAAATAAAATCACATTCAAAACATATGAATGCATGAATGCATGTAATATGTATGAATCATCTCTTACCATTCACAATACCATCATCATATCTATATTGACATGGTATATAATTCATATCACAAAAATCATATCTATACTGGCATGGTACCGACCCATATCACAATAATCATATCCAAACCATCATGGTGCCCAACTTATATAACAACAATCATATCCTTACTGATATGGTTCCGACCCTATATCATCTTGGCACATCAGCATAGTTCATATGAAAACCAATGTAGTTAATAAGTTAGTAGGCATACTTGAAGTCAATCATAGATGTCAAGTCCATAAATCAAGAACAAATCAGAAATTATGAGTGCTATAATAACCATCTAACTCATTTGATCAGTAACGTTAATCTACACGTATTTACATGTTCCCCAATCATTATGTACCACAATTTCTTATTGACCATGATATTCTAAGTTCATACTAATATACCCTTCCTCTTGGTTCATATTTCTAACCTCAAATGTTTCGCATTAATCTATAATTATCCTAAACTATCATAATGGGGATCTTATTCTTTACTTCTCCGGATTACTCTTTTATGCTCATTTCACAGACTTACTTTTTCCAATTACTAATCCAAAATGGTCCATACGTAACCTTTAAACCATTTTTTAGTGCAATCAGATCAATTAAGACATTTAAATTTCATTAAGCTCTATAATTACCATTAAACTTTCTGTTATATTTCATCCCTAAAAAGAATTTTTGCATATTTGCTATATCATACCATTATTCTCTCATCATAATTAATATATCAATTAAATGTGTGTTTATACCATCATACTTAAATCTAACCAGATTTTTAACATGTCCAACCATCCAACTCCCTATCCAAAATCTTAATGTATGATACTTTTGACATTTCCATTAGTATTAAATGCATCTAGACCAAGTCTAGTTGCTATAAAGTAAACCTTAGCTTATGTTTTAAGTGAAACATACTGCCACCGAGAGAAGTGATTTGTCCCACATATGCTAGGTGAATTTTTATGTGGGGTCCTTCCAGTTGTGTCTCAAAACTACTCTTATGAACCTTGGCCTTTGAAATATCATGGTTGAGGAGCTAGGGTTTTTCAAAGTGTTTTTGAAAGAAGAAGGCAACGTACAACAAAAACAAAAAACAACATACCCAATATATTCCTACTATGTTGGGTATAGAGAGGGTAACTGCATGCAATCCATACCACTACCTCAAATGTGTCATAGAAAGGTTGTTTTTGATAGACCCCCAGCTTAAAAAAATAGGGCAACATAGAGAAATAAAAAAAAGAGGGTTTTTAAAAATTCCTCGATTGGGCTACAGCCTTTTACTGCTGCAGTAGTTATCATACTACGATAATGGTTACCAACAGTCCATCCCAGTCCATAATTGGGCCTCTTGCCCCAATTTTCTTAGGCCTAAAATTTTCACCTTGATTTAAATATTTCTCAATCTATTTTGAGCCTATTATTTATTGTAAATTATTTTCAAGGTATTTTCACATGTAATGACAGTTTGGATCGTAAAGTCAGATACCAATTTACCCATAATTCATCTTTTAATTTCCCTAAAGGTGATATATGGATTATTGCATGAATGATCATGGTATTTTTAATAGAACAATAAAGTTATCCAAATTATTAAAATTATACTAGCTCTAGACAAATATTAATCCTTGGGGTACGACCACTAAAGTACCACCTAATCTAGGCTAGTTAGTTGCTCCCATGATTTTCCTAAATTGATGTACACAATTATCTTGCAAGATAACTTCCAACTATGATTACATAAAAACAATACGAATCCATAATGCATGAAAAGTCAGGATTAAATTGGTTTCAAAATTTCTTTTACCATTACAGTGTTGACCCAACCGCAGCAGTAGTTCACGATAGTTATCTAGGGAAAAACTTTATTTTCCCCTATTTTTACTCTCTCTAATAAAAATTATTTCAAATATTTATATGAAATCCTTTCCTAATGATGAATTCAAGGTATTTCTCCCTCCTCTTCTACTTACTATATGTATGTCTATAACGACCCTCCAGTTTATTTTCTATACTTTTGATTATTTGGCTATTTAGAGTCTTTCTATCATTGCCCCAAGTCATTTAAGACTTGCTGTAACTAATAGTTTGGTTATTGGGCAGTTCGTTTGGCTTTTAGAGTCAATTCCCTACTTCAAAGTCTTTATTGGTTCAAATTGGCTACCGGGCAAAAATTTTTGCTAAATGACTTTGTATACCAATTCTGAATGTTCCAAAAGCTCCAAAATGCTAATTTTATGCTATCTAGACCCTTGGTTTGGTTCTTGAGGCTCCTATAACTATTTTGGACTATTGGTCGAAAGTTAAGAAAAATAGTAAGTGGGTGGGACCTAATTTTTGTTGAAACAACCTCAGATAGAAATTTTGATTGCACCATTTGGACTAGAACGTCAAATTTAATAGGGTAGCATAGTTCGTTTGAGTATACAGGACTCCAAATGATTCCCGAGGGGTCGGCGAAGATCCAAAAATAGTCCAAGTCTTTAGCTGATACAAGGAAATTTGGTCCAATCATTAAAGTGGCCTTTAGCGCTTTAGCTACCCTGACCAAATCAACAACTTCCGCTTTAGCGGCTAGTTGGCCGCTTAAAGGCTAGTTGTTTTAGCACCAACCGAATGCCTTAGCAGCTTGTCATGTCAATTAGGTACCATTTTAGCAGCCAACTGGGTACTTTAACGCCTGATGTGCTATGGATTTAAAGAACGCTTGATGCTTAAAATAATGAAAATATGCAATCTACTTAAGTTATTTTGTTAGATATGATGGGTTTTGTGATACAGAGATACAAATGAGTACCTTCGACCCACATATACTACCTACGATCCATAGGTGCCAAATTAAGTGTCAGAAATTGATATCAAAAGATCTAGAAGTGCAGAAAAGAAGATCATGTCAATTACAGAGGGAACCTATGGTCCATGAGTGATAGATTAGGTTATATAAAACCTAATTCTAGAGAGTTTTTGTAGTGTTGAAGACTAGGGCACCTACGTGGGACCACCTATGGTCCGTAGGCGGCTGAGTAATTGGCCACCAACCTTGATTTTCCTTCTTTGTTCGGGAGTTGTTTCCTAGGGTTTCCTTGTAACTCAAATATATCCTTTTTATGTTTTTGGTTATTTTAAACACTCTATATACTTAAAAACATATATTTGATTCCAAGATTCTATTTTGATCTTTGGATTGCTTTGTATTGATTTTAGTTGTTTATTCAGTTAAAGACTTTGGGTTTTTATTATTGATTATTTGATATTGATTGAATCTCTTCAATTGTGAATTCCTTAGATCGTTTTACAAACATGAATGACTAATTCCCTTAACTAGGGTTGTGGGAACCCTAGCTAAATAACAAAGTAAGAAAAGTCGTCAATCCTTCTAGCTAGTTGTTGCTGCATGCATTGTGGTTTTCTTCATACATATTTGTTTCTTAATGGTTGCAAATATTATGATCCATCTTGCATTTACTACAAACCCAAGAGGGAGGTAGATATTGGGAAAAGGAGACCATAACAGTGATTTGGCGTTAATTATAGAAATAAGCTTACTTGTATTATCTACATAAGATGATTAATTTACATCTAATCAACTTGATACCAAGAGGAGGTAGTTAAAACTATGGTCCAAGGTAAGGGTTAGTACGGTGATGCTCTAAGATCAAGAGGGTATGAGTGAAATTTACCAAAGTATGCTGAGAGGCAGGTGGTAATACCCAACTTACCATATTCTACATGCACAGTAGTTTGATTGTTAGATTGAACACGAGAATCCTACTGAGTTAGAAGCTAGGGGAACACAAGCCTAGTGTTCATTTCTGACTATTTACAACCAAAGATTTTGAGTATGATTACTTGTTCGAGATTACTACTACACCTCTCTCCCAATTTATTTTTAGTACTTCCCGTTGATTCCAACAAACTAGAGAGACAAGTCCACATAATCCCTGTGGTTCGACCCCATCCTGAATTGGGTTAATTTACTTGACAGCGACCGCTTTATGTTTAATTAAAGGTGTGGTTTATGCATTAATTTAAATTTTGGCACTATTATTGGGGCATACGGTGTTGGTAATAGACTTAAGTTATTGAAATTTTTGGTTTATTATTTTCTTATTTTTGTTGGGTGTATGCCTAACACCAAGAGTAAGGGCAACCCTTTTTTCCTACTGAATCCTAACCTAAAGAGAATCTAATAGCCTAATCGTACAATGATGGAACCTGTACATGCAGGCTATCTTGAAGGGGTTCGTGATGTTCCTAATTTGTTACCTCCCCCTGCTCTAGGTGATACCCAGAATATTGTTGATCAGCAAATGGAGAAGTTGTTGGAAGAAGCATCTGCTAACCAGAGAAGGGACAAGGAGGTCGGGCTATTAGCTCAGCAGGTAGAGCTATCCAGTTCAAGAGCAGCAGTTGACTGTCGAGTAGAACTCAACGGTAATTGAGAAAGAGTTTGAGGATGTCAAGAACTAGTGATCCTACTATACCAGTACTTCCAGTTATATGATAATGAGTAGGATATAGAATACGTTGAGACGACTGAAACATGAGCTATCATTTCTCTTACACTGTCCCCTAATGTGAAATTTGACATTACCAGTTCCATAATCCAACTTTCAAAATTAAAAGGTGTGTTTGCAGGCTCGGTTAAAGATAATGCAAATATGCATCTTGCTAATTATATTGGGATCGATACTTCTTATACTATTTAAGAAGTAAATCATGAGAAACTTAGGCTGAGGTTGTTCCCTTTTTCATTAACTAGAGAAGCTTTTTTGTGGTTGGGGGAACTTCCTAGAGGATCTATTACTACTTGGAATGAGTTATGCAGGAAATCTTAAACCATTTATTTCCTTCAGATAGAATGTTGCAGTTAAAAGATGAGATATACAACTTTAGGCAGCTACTTTCTGAGTCAATATACGATGCTTTGTTTCTACTTAAGAAGAAGTTGATCATGGTACCCAATCATCTTATTTTAGGGATGAGCTACTGGAGATATTTTATAGAGCTCTAAACATAAATTCAAAATCCATGGCAGATAGAATCACTAGAGGAGATTTTATGCATTTATGCTAGGAAGTAGCATATGAGGTTCTAGACTAGATCTCTCTCACCAACTGAGGGTGGCATACTCGTGAAGTTGAGAGAAGTGCTGACACTTATGCCATTAGAGCTTCCAGTGACCATAGGGTGGTTGATAATTCTGTGGCATTAGAGATTTTGCTGATATGAACTGATATTGGGTTTTTAATAAAGAAGTTCACAATAGTGAGTTCTTAAAAGGTAAATATGGTAGGTTCACAGGGTTCGGCCTATAGAGCATATGAGTTTAACTTGGTAGAGGAAGATAAGTATCTTGATTGCGAATTGGTGAGTTTTGAGTTAAGGGCAAAGGAAACAAATGTCAAAACTATTATGGAGATAAATACAGAGATCACAGTGGGGAGAATGATGGTGAATGGAGAAGAAAGGATGGCTATAAGGGGAAGGGAAATAGGTATGTTTCACCAGGAAGTCGTGATACTAGATTGAGAATAGAGGAATTGTTTTCAAAACTGGTGAAAGGTCAAGAAAATTAGGAAACATGCCTTAATAATATTAAGGTTGACAGCTCAGGTCTGGCCCAAAAGGTTGAGTCTCATGCGACTACAATCAAGCAGTTAGAGCAACAGTTTGGGAAGATGTCTGCTACTTTGAATCAGAGGCAGCCGGGTACCCTTTCAAGAAACAGTTCAGAATTCAAAGAATGATGGTCATTGTCTTGCTATTACCACTTAGAGTGGTAAGTATACTATGGATCCCTCATTTCATACTATGGATGTATCGAAGAATGATAGTATTGTGGTTGATGAGACACTTATCTTGGAGTCAAATAAAGCGACATTTGTTGATGTTAGTGTTGATGATGATAAGGGTAAAGGAAAGGTTGATGAACTTATAGTGAAGAAAATTCCACGACCTCCCCCACCTTTTCTTCAAAGATTAAAATAAAAAAAAGGAGAAAAAAATGTTCAAGAGAGTTATTGAGATGCTGAAAGATTTGAGTTTGAACATCCCTCTTTTTGAGGCTTTGAAGTAGATGCTTGGGTAATCCAGGTTTGTGAAAGAATTGGTGATGAAGAATAGAGCGGCTAGTTTTGAGGTTGTTGGTGGATTGCACCATTGCAGTGTAGTCACTTCTAAGTCTCTAGCCCAGAAAAAGGATCTCAGAGTGTTCAAGATTCTATGTACTATAGGGACTATAACCGACTCGACATTTGGACAAGGATATGAAGACTCAATACGTAATATTTTCAATGATTCAACTCATCAAAATCATCCGAAAAAATACCAAAATTCATCTCAACATCTATATCAAAATCAATCTTTCTCATAGTCAAAATCATCTCGACTCTGTGAGTTCAAGGTCAATGTACTCAAATGATTATTCTTTCAATTCGACAATTAAATCATGATAAAAACTTTTGAAAAGCACTTGAGACCTTCAATTCATAATAAGAATACATATCCCATAGTACAACTCAAATCACAACTTTTATCTCGAAAGCCTTTAGAAATATCAATTCATTGTAGTAGTATGCAATTCATAGCATAAATTCTCAATTTAAGAAGTAGAGTAATGAAGTAATCATGTATATCCATATTGAAAAAAAATTCAAAGTCTTATAAATCCTTCATAAAGTAATTTGAGTGTATACCCATTTTTGAATACATGAAATTTCAATAATAGAACTCAACCTTTTTAAATGTCAAAATGTAACAATTTATCAAGTCATGACAACATCAATATTTTTGAGAAAATATCAAGACTCATGGTAACATCTCAAATGTTATATCTCAATATGCTCAATGATTCAATTTCGTCATAAAGAAGCTTTAAGCTTATCATAAATCTCAAAATTATTCCAAAATACCATTTCAACATATATCTCAAAATCGTTCAAAATAAAAATATGAAATTTACAATTATAGATATCAAGACATCTCATGTCTCAAATATATATTCAATAATTCAAATCGTTATTGGGAAGCATAAAGCTTAACACATATTCCAAAATATTATTCCAAAATACCATCTCGACATACGTCCCAAAATCATTCAAAATACCACCTTGTGGTAAAAGTGTGTAATTTGCAATGATAATTATTAAATCATATCATGAAAACATTGAGATAATCATATAAATCAAAGTTTATTCATTCAATCATCATAATCTCATAATCGAATTATTTAGACGTAATCTCACTTGCAAAATCATATAAACCATAATAAAATTAAAGCTTTGGGCACAAGAATGGAAGATTGCTCTTGTTTAAAACCCCACATACCTTAAGATGGAAGATGAATATGAACTTCCGACTCCGTAACTTTATTCACGAAAATGAAGGGTGCTTCTCGAAGCCCTTAACATGATCAACTCGAATCCCAAATCAATTTGAAATTTCTACGGTTCAATTTAAAGTTTTTTGGAGCTAAAATTTGACCTAGGATTTTCCTCTCCTCCAAAACTTAATGAAAATATTAATTTCATGGTCCAAATATGGATTATATGCAAGAATTTTCGTCCAAGAAGGGGAATGAAATGACCAAATTACCCTTAAAAAAACAAATAATGTCAAATCTGTCCTTTGGTGGACTGTTTTGATAGGCTGAAGTAGATCGACCATAACATTTTACTTCGACAGCGAAATTGGATGAAACTAATTTCATTAGAAAAAGGACTCTTAGATATTTCCGTTTATATATAGTAGCTCACCCAGATCATTATGTACAAGTAGTTATGGTCGTTTGAAGTTGACCCAAAAATTTGCTTTTGGTAGGCTGAACTAGATTGACCATAACTTTTTTCTCCGATAGTAAAATTGGATGAAACCAATTTTATTAGAAAGAGGACTCGCAGAGATTTCCGTTGATATATAGTAGATCACCCAGATCATTATGTACAAGAATTTATGATCGTTTGAAGTTTACCCTGAAATTCGCTTGGCTGCAGTAATTTTAATTTCCTGCACGTTTTACTGTTCACAGTTCGATCGGAGTGGTCGTAGTTCGATCGGAATGGTCGTAACTCATCGCTCGAGTGTCTGTTTTCGATGATATATATATCGTTGGAAATATTATTTGATACTCTACGCGATGGTAGGTCAACTTCGTAGAAATACTACACATAAAATTTATGGATCGCTCTAAAGCGTAGTACTCAATACGTTTCTCACAAAATCTTTACGAAGAAAATTTTCCGGGGTATTACACTTTCAGACACTAACGCTTGTTTTTTCAGGTACACATGGAACCAAAGGCTTCAAAAAAGAAGGTTTCACCTCTAAGGCAAAGGGACAACTCCTTTAAGAGAGTGACTTTGTGGAGGAGTACCCAGTTGGCCCGACAAGAGTGATGCATCCATACACTATAGCCCAGAAACATGCTACAACTAAGACTATTATTTAAGCTACCTTCAGAGTATCAATTGTAGACTGTTCACAGTGGGGAAGAAACCCTACTTCTACTAAGGTTGGAGCTCAACCACATATTAGTACACTAGTACCTAGGCTAAGGATGAAGAAGGCCATGATGTCACCTACACACTCTTCCCAATCTGATAAGGGAGAGGATAATGATAATAGGGAGGAGGTGGATTTTGAGTCACCTCCAGCGGCAAAAACACAAGACCCTTAGTCTTAGAGGGTCATAGGATGAATCTGACGAAGCATATTAGTTGCAATCATCAGCAGTACCCCAGTCAAAGAATGGTATAGACCATACTTCACATCATGTACCACCACCAGGTAGAGCTACTAGCTCAGAAAGATCAAACCTCTAATCCTATACATATCTTAGAAAAGCCTATTGATAAGGTAAACTCAAGATGGTGTATAAAAGAACTTTGACTGCTTTATGAAAGAGACAGTTTTGTGACCAAGATAGACTAGCCAAAGAGGACCATTAGTGAGGAAAGATAGATTAAGTTTGTTGGGTTGGTTGGAGCACCATTGTTGCAGGCTACATTTGATAGGTATCATCTGGGGTGGATAACAGAACCATAGGTTCATACAACCATGCATTGGTGCGGGATTTCTATGCCTCCTACCATACCATAGTATCTTTGATTATACCTAGAGGTCGAAGGCATGAAGATTTACCACAGTTAGAGAAGTTTCTTGTGAGAGGGGTCATGGTTGATATTTTGGCGACAACCAATTAATGAGTTTTTTTTGGCCCAAATTATACAACTTTTATGTCTACAGGTGAGTATGATTACCATTTGAGATTGGTACGAGATAGACACTCCATGCGAGAGGTTGAGCATAAGAGTGAGAGGATAGGTTTGGCGAGATAGATTGCTAGTGATATTTCACCTATTAGTCTAGATGCCCTTTTGTTCGGGTAAGGTGTGATTAAGAAGGCGGTATTGAATTTTTCTGCAATGTTCTAGCAGCTGGTTATGATATTAATTTTATAGCCATCATCAGATATAAAATGCATGAGTGGACATTTGGACAGATGACCATACTGCCCTTTCTTTGTTTTATGCAGTTGCTATGTGAGGAGACTGGTGTTTTAGAAATTTCTTGTATTGATGTGAGAGTAGAGGCGATGGCACGACCCAAATTGTATGATTAAGGGTACAACTAACTTGGTCCTTATAGAGAGGTCCTATGTGCCTTCGATAGTGATTCTGGGCCAGTATGAGGGCCTATTAGTTCCTGTAGAGCCAACTTATAAAGAGAGAGTAGATGTTGGTATTAGTATGGCTTTATAGATAAGGGAAAAAAATAGTCCCTCGAAATGAGCACAGAAGGCGAGGGAACCCTAGCCATATCCACTTTAGTTCCAGCTTCGTCTTCAGAGCTAGTTGGGACATCTATATTACCCCCCGCCCCTCTACTATAGTTTCTGCTATAGGTATAGTTTTTGTATTAAATGAGTTTTTTCAGAACTTAGTAGTTAGTCAGAGAGTTACCATCACTCGACCAGAGAATATTGAGGCCGAGGTCGCATCATTGTATGGGAAGATCCAGACTTAGGTCTAGATGACACTTAAGGTGGCTGATTGTAATGCCTCGAATCTGGTACCCAGAACATTACACGGTGCTTATGACCCCGAAGGACCATAAGCTAACCCATGACTGATATCTGTAAATGAGTACTGAATAATATACTATAAATATGTGGAATATAAGCTATAAGTTCATAAGGTTCAAAACTGAACTAATACTGAATATAAAACAATGTCTATAATGGGAAATAACAATAACCAAAATTAAAATAAACTGTCTGAAACATGTTATAGTTTGAAAGCCTCTAAACTTTCTGAAATTTATGGAGTTGATAGGACATATATCTGATGAACTCCGAACTATTGAACTAATAAAGTAATAAAATAATAATGCTATCCTTGGATGATGAGGACTCACTGCTAATCTGGCTGCTAAACGTCTGATCTACTAAGGATTCTCGAGAGCTCGTACTTCTAAACCTATGGTGTAAAACACCATAGAAAAAATACGTTTGTACATTGAATGTACTGGTATGCAAGTGAAGTAGGATAAATGCAATGTTTCATATGCATGAACAATACCGACTGAATAACATGAACGTAAGAATACATGCATGAATACGTAACTGTAATAGTGATCGTGATATCACTGACTCATGAATTTTGATAATGTAGATTTACTAATATCTGAGTACTAATACTAGGATACTAAATGACCGAGTCTATTGAGTACTGAGGAACTGATGTCATATTACTGATAAAGGAATGACTATTTCTGATAGTTCTGATTATGAAAAACTGGTTTGATTAACTGTATCGACAGTCTTGAAATTTGAATAATGATAACATGAGTTACTGATAACTAATATAACAGATACTGAATGATTGTATCTGACAGTCTAAATTTTGATGGAACTAGATGAGTTCCATACTATACTGAGTGACTATTTTTGATAGTCCTAAATCTGAAGAATTATCTGAGCTCTTTTACTGAGACTAATACTGAGACTGAGGCTATAGGAAGTAGTCATATAACCGATATTCCACTAATACTCCATTATGACTGAGTTGGGGTCAAATCTGTAACCCTAATTAGAAGGGTGTCAATACCGCACCACTTGTAAGGACAAGCTGTGGGTGACCCTCATCTGATAGTGTCCCCAAAAGAGAATGGTAGGAACCTCACCTGACAGTGTTTATCCACCTCATCAACCCTCATCTATAAGTGTTGATGTCTTAACCTATGATGGCTGCATAGTTCTGGAATGCAAGGATTGCTTCTAAGGATCACACCCTCAACTGTCAGTGAGTGTTCTTATCCTTGGGTTCACTCGGTGCTAAATCCTTCTCCCATATGAATAGACACTGAACATGTTTAACTTTACTGAACTATTAATGATCATATTGTTTAACTGATTTGAACTGAGTTCACTAAATCCCATTGACTAATGGAATACTACTAAAATCTAATAACTGAATGAGATTACAGAGATTACTTGAGTTTTCTTAGATTACTGAGATTATTGAGTAAGACTGGACTAATACTGAGTTTACTGAGTTTTCTTGAGTCACATGATTGACTGAATTCTACTAAATATGGCTTGTCTAAGAGTATCTTGAAAACTGACACCGGCTCTAGGAACACAGCTAAATTTTTGGGTACAAGTACCCCCAGGACTCGATAGCATCAAACTGACAAGACATGACACTTCTTGAACAGATGACAAATATCAACAATTCGTAATACATTAATTTGGGGATTTCATGAAGCACATGGTTATCATAGTCTTGTACATAAATGGAATTGCATATAAACATGTCATACTTTCATCAACCTATTCTCATGAACATTCCCTCAACCATTCATAATGCACACAATATCATGGAAGTCATTCTTGGTCATAGGGTAAAGCATGCATTTATCACTTGGGTCATAATTAAGCTATATTGCATAATTTCTATTCTCTTAGGCATTTTATCAAACACCTAGGATGAATGACTTAGGGAATAGGCATGACCATCAAATTAATACAACAAAACTACATATTTCAACTCAATTTCACATGTTTCAGACCACATAATAGCATAGGTTCATGAACAACACATAAGGATTCCATCTTGGGAACCATACAACCGTAATCACATGAACATAATCAACCCACAACAAAATATTCACAATACAAGATTTAAAACTTGATTCTTCGGCTTCATGGATGAAAGGAATCCATAAATGAACACTGTGCATACCTTAGTTCTTGATTTAGAAAATATTGACGGAGAGATTCTTGAATTTGAGTATTGAATTTGAATCCCCAATTTAAATCCCTACCTTGTTCTTGAGAGAAACTTGAGAGAAACAATATATTTTGGGTAAAATATGGCTGAATCACGTGTTATTGGGTTTATATAGGGGTGAGAAATTGACCCTTTTAACCCTTGGATGCATATTTTAATTCTTGTGAAAATTTTCCGATTTTAATACTTGACATGATGCATCACTATCGCTCCAAGTCACTGGAACTGGATAATTGGAAATCTGCATGGTGGTGCGATGTGAGGCTATCGCGTTGCCACTTTGTTTGCGACCTGGAAGTTTGGTGCAATGCGCCACTATCACAGAGCAACACTGGAAATTGACAATTTCCATTTAAGTTGGCTCTGCGATACGCTAATGGCTCAGGTGATACACTTGATTATAGGTTGCACACATAGGGTAAGATGTCAGAGTTTTGAGATGAGGTGCATGCCTATAAAAATGTTTTTGAGGGCCGAGTGTCATCCTAATTCAGTAATAATGAGGCACCTAATCTGGGTGAGATTAGAGAGGGTGGACAAACTGAGGGTAGAGATACACTGTCTCACTGGGAGCACCATTCTTACCATCTCTCTAGTTATACCTTTAGTTGTTCGGACGACACCTCCACATAGACCTAGACATTTTGGCTTATTTAAAGAGAATGAGGAGATAGTCCCTGTAGCTAGGACAAAGAGAGGCAGAAAGGTAAGAGTTTTATGATCCCAATATACTACTTGACTAGGACCTAAAATAGACCAGACGTGATTTGATAAAGACTAAATTTACTGATAGGCAGAAGTGTGCGAGATAACTGTGGGTGTATTCTCTAGTAGTACACCGCTACCACTACTACCTAATCCTGTTAAGATACCTCCATACAGGGATAATCATGATGTAAATGCCTAGTGCATCTCAGGTATGTCCTTATTCTCTTGCTTTACATTTCTTACATGTACTGGGGATAATACATAGTCTTTTAGCTAGGGGTAGGGTATACCATAGCCGTCGTGAGTTTTTGTTATTATACTTCTTTTCTTGTCGACCACAGTATGGTTGTAGAATTGGCATGTTTAGGTTAATTTTGTGTCATATAGTGTTTTATTTTGTATTGTGTTGGGTTTTGGTGTAATTAGGAGTTTTTTTTAAGTATCTAGGGCAGTTGGCATATTTTTCTTGTTGATTTTTAAGAAAAATGATACCTCTCCAAGAATTTGTTTTAGAACTGTGTGAATGTATATATGTATGACCATTATTGATTTTTTTATGGCATTAGGATTTGGGATATGATAATCATAGCTA
Source organism: Capsicum pubescens (assembly GCA_030864215.1). Taxonomy (NCBI): domain Eukaryota; kingdom Viridiplantae; phylum Streptophyta; class Magnoliopsida; order Solanales; family Solanaceae; genus Capsicum; species Capsicum pubescens. The sequence goes on from CM061546.1 coordinate 118,440,030, forward strand.
AAAATTACATGAATCAGATAGGTAGTATCTTGTGATGTTACTCTATGTTGTAAGTAAGATAATATTTTGTTCCCTTTGTGTGTTAAATCCAGAACTTTCCTAGTTAGTCTTGCCTAGGTTGTAGGATAGTAAGTTAGGAAAGGATCATAGGTCATTTTGATATTAGTCCACTTCTTGCCTAAATAACCTTCCGCCTATGAATGAGTATTCCTTGACCCCAAATTTTTAACCTTATAGCCTATTTTTATTGTTACACCATTCACCTTTTTATTTGTTTCCAATGAACCTATTTTGGCCCTCGTCCTTCTTGGAAATTAGCATGTCAACTCAGGAAAATTGCCTAAGTTAAATGTGGCTATCACAGAGGTATGTAATGTAAAGTGGGTATAAATATAGGTAAAATAGGATAATAAGATATTAGGTCTGGGTATAGTAGAAAAAAAGAAAAGAAAAAGAAAGAAAGAAAGAATAAAATAAACCACACCCAAACTGACTGTGCAATAAAAAATTTATAAGGAAAAAATAAGGGTGGAATAAAAAAGAAAGTAGTTGTTGAGTGGACCCCAGAGTAAGTGCAGTGCCAAGGAGGCTTAGTCACTAAATATATTCATATGTACCATACAAACCCCCATGCCTACATTAGAAGACGAATAAAGTCCTATAGTGATCTTAACTTAACTGTCTGAAAACTAAGGTAAAGAAAATAAGGGCAAGCCTATGGTATTTGATGAGCATTTTTGGAACTTCTCTTTTGATCATGATTGTCTCTTGACTGTCCCCATTTTTATATGAATTATTCCATATGAGTAAGTGGGTCTTCTTTATTGGGAGGGCACATGGGTTGTATTGCTAGTTGCTTACTTTTTTGGGCAGTCTAACTTGTATATGCATGGTTGTCTGTTGGTAATATAATTCCATATCTTAATCCCCTTGTGTCACATTATTGTACTTCCTGTATTCACATATTTGGTTTTGAATTATTGAAATAGGAGAGGGTAATGGGTTTTGAGCTTCAAGTGTTGATTGACTGCCTTAGATATCTTAGAGTTCTCATAGTTAAGCATTGTTATTTTGTTTTATTTTGTTATGTTTCCTGAGTACATACAAATGTTCTAAGTTAAGGGTGTTGATATATTATGGATTCATAGCATTTTTGATGCTTAAAACGATTAAAATATGCAAGTTACTTAGGTTGTTTTGTTATAGGAAATTGAGGTTTGGACTATTCTAGAAGAAAGTAGTGAAAGTTAAAGTTTTGGACCATAGAGGTGGGCACCTACAATCCGTATGTACTACCTATGGTCCGTAGGTGTTAGAAATTGACATCTAGAGACACAAAAGTGTAGAAAAGAAGACCCTGTCAGTTATGGAGGGCGCCTATGGACCGTAGGTGCCATCTATGATCCATAGATGATATAGTTGGTTCTAGAAAAACATTATCTAGAGAGTTTCTTTAGTGTTTGAAGACTAGGGAACTTATGTGGTACCACTTATGGTCTGTGGGTGTCACCTACAACCAGTAGATGGCCCAGTAAGTGGCCATTGAACTTAATTTTCCTTGTTTGTTTGGAAGTTATTTCCTAGGGTTTCCTTGTAACCTATATATACCCTTTTTACATTTATTAGTTAGTTTGTGCACTCTATATACTTACAAATAGATGTATGATTTCAAGATTTGATTTTGATCTTTGGATTGCTTTGTATTTATTTTGGTTGATTATTCAATTAACGACTATAGGTTTTAATCATTAATTATTGTGATATTGTTTAAATGTCTTTAATTATGAATCCTTTGATTGTATTACAAACCTGAGTGGCTAATTCCATTAGCTAGGGTTGTGGCAACCCTGGCTAAATAACAAAGTAGAGGAAGTGTTCAATCCTTCTAGATAGTTGCAAATATTAGGATCCAACCTGTATTCACTAAGAACCTGAGAAGAAGATAGTGATTGGGAATAGGAGATCACAACAGTGGTTGGGGTTAAATGCTAAAATAAGCTTACTTATATTATCTACTTAAGATGAATAACTTCCATCTCATTAACTTGAGACCGAGAGGAGATAGGTAAAATAAGGGTCCAAGGTAAGGGTTAGTAAGGTGATACTCTAAGACCGAGATGAGATGAATGAAATTTACCAAAGTATACAATAAGGTGGTTAGTGATACCTAACTTACCTGATTCGACATACACAATAATTTGATAGTTTGATTGAACACGAGAAGCCTACTGAGTTAGAATCCAGGGGGAACACCAGTCAAGTGTTCATTTCTGACTATATACAACCAAACTTTTGAGTTCAGTTACTTATTCGAGATTACTACTACAACCCCCTACCCCTACCCCCACCCTTTACTTTTAGTACTTCTTATTGATTCCAACAAACTAGAGAGACAAGTCTATGTATTCCCTGTGGGTTTAACCCCAACCTGAGTTAGGTCACTTAAGAGAAATCACTTTATCTTCAATTTTTAGGTGTAGTTTGGGTATTGATCAATGCATACCACTAAAGTAGCCTAGTGTTTGCTTAAGCAGCAACTGCACACCTAGAAAGGGTATAAATACTCCCACTTAGCTCGATTTTCACCATTCTTCCGACTTTCCCTAGAATATTGAACTCTAAAAAGTGGGAATTCTTGGGAGAATCAATTTTGGGTGATTGTAGGGCTTTGATGATTAATTTATGCATTCATCCTTTGAATTTATGGTAAGATTTCATTATTTTCATGGTTGGTTTCTCAATCTTTTTCTAAATCCCTAATGTATTGGTGGCTTCATTGTAGCACTATTAGAGCTCAAAATTCACACATTTTGAGTACAAATGTTCCTTGATCATAGAGGGACATTGTGTGTGTTTTGAAACTGCAATTCCACAAATGTGGCCCATATAGGATTTTATATAATTTTAGATCCAAAGCATGTTAGTGAAATATGGGTATCATAGTTCTTGTTTTAATAAGTAGATAGTAATTTTTATAGTTTGTCATCTTGCGAAAGCTTCTCAAAAAGGAAAATTGACTGTTTAGCAGATTCTTTAGGATTTTCTTTAGCATCTAGGTAGCATCGGTTTATCCTCTTCATAGATTAAGCTATTTTATAGTATGATTATGATATTATTATAGATATGGGGGTGTGATTTAGGTATTGGAGGTATGATTAGAAATATCTGGGTTAGTTGGACTGTTAAGGCTCTCTTGAAACGATAATTTGGGTGTAATTGACTTAGTGCTCATGTTTTAGGATAAATTACTTTCTTTGGGCTATTTATGGATTAGTAAACATCTAGAAATAAATTTAGATACCTTAGTCTAGTTCGAGGTAGAATTTTCCTAAAATGAATTTCGGGAATTAAAAGTGGGCCCCTTAGACCCACCTTAGGACAAGACTTATGTTAGATTTTGTATATATATTTATGCATGATATACCCTTATTAATGCTTATTTTGAGACTTTGAAGATATTAGATGCTTATTTCTTACGCTAGTTTGGTAGTTAGGAGTTAGTGCAAATTCTGGGAAGTTTCAATTGATAATTATTGTGATTTAGTGGTGTGGCTTATAATTATGGGTAATTTACATGGTTTATTGGTGATAATAATGATATATAAGTTTTGGTTTCTATTTGACAATTGATGATGATAATGATATATGGGTCCCAATTCAAGTATAAAATTTGATGATGATGTTGATAATATGTGTTTCAATTTAAGTCCAGCAAATAATTGTAATGATGATGTTACTATTGAGTTCCAATTCAAGTCCAACATTTTTGGAGTTATTTATGATATGATATGGTTAGGATGAATTCTTGGTTATGGCATGATAAGTAATAATTTGTGGTTATTGGGTTATTTACTTTCCCTAATTTTATCCTTCAGGTTTATGGGAGTCTACATTAGGTTATTTACTTTTCTGCACTTATTGTCTTATGGGGCATAATTTCATAGTTTTAATGCTGTAATCTTTAATTTACTTCCCATATTTATTTATTTACTTATGCATAACGGTGTTGGAGATTATTTCCAAGTTTTCCCTAACTTTGACTTATTTACTTTATTTTGTCTTATCGTGTTTATATTAGGATTTAACTTAGTCGGTCGATGATGCCTACTGAGTATCTGTGGCTTTGGCACTAGTACTATACTTTTGAACCTTTTGATGCAAATTCGAGTACTAGTAGCCATCGCTGAATTGAAGATCATACAAGGTAGATTTTGGAGATTGGGTGAGCTCTTACAGTTAGAGTTGACCTTTTTCTTTCTATTTATCCATGTCTAGTCTTTTATTTTTGAAAAATATTGTATTTGACACTCAATACTTATGGTTCAACTGTAGTAGCTTTTGTATCAATATTACTAAGTCTTGGGATTGTTGTTTCCTTTTTATCTATCTATTAGACTATTATGACTGCTTTATTACTATTTTAACTCTTTAAATGTTGATTTCCAGCTTTTAGGCCATTTTCCATCAAGTTAGCCTATTGCATGTAGCTCTGGGATATGGTTTGTCTTACCTACTAGCATGATAAAGTAGGTGCCTCATGACTTGTAAATCAGATCGTGACAAATTGTTATTAGAGCCTAGGTTTTATTGGTATTGTAGGTACAAGATCAAGTGTCTAGTAGAGTCCCGCTAATCAAAATGATGGCATCTATTTCTTATCTTTGGGAGGCTATAGGACATTCTTTAGAGTTCTTCACTTCTTTCACTCATTTTACGCTAAGAGTTTGAGTCGGTTTCTAAAGTATTTCTTTTGTTTCACTATTTCACAGATGGCTAGGATGTGTGCTAGCTCAACATGAGATAATGGTCCCAAGATCGAGCCTAGAAAACCTGTCATTATTTGAAGAAGACCTATAGGTAGTAGATAGCCTAAAGATATATCCCTAACTAGGGTACATGATAGAGGGCCTTCACCAGACCCTATTCCTACTCCTGAGCCAGAGGTTCTTTAGCCCTAAACAGGGGTAGGCTAGGGACTAACTCAGGCCCCATCTCGGTTTATTTCTTCTTTAGTGCTTAGGGATACTTTTTTTAAGCTTTGGGGATTGGTTCGTGGTGCACTGTTTGATGGTGCACAATCTACTAATCAAACTAGTACTGAGGCGGGGGAGTAGCCTATAGTTGTGGCTCCTAGAGTTGAGGTCCCTCTAGTTTCGACAATTTTCTATCTAGTAGTTGCCCAATCAGTAGTTGTTTAGCCTGCTCTATCTATTAAGGAGAAGGCGATGTTGCCTAAATTCTTGAGATTTGGTCTACCTATGTTTTCTAGTGCATGGGGCATAAATGCATATGAGTTATTTATTTCTTATGAGGATAGGCTCTATAATTTTCTCCTAGTTGAGACTCCTGGTATGGGTTAAACTACTTTTTAGTTAGACTTAGCAACTTGCAATTGGTGGGGAGGCCATCTTGATACTAAGATTGTTAGATCTTCCATTTTGACATGGACTCAACGATCTTTTTGGAGAAGTATATGCCTTGTAGTCTTAAAGATCATTTGAGATATTAGTTATCGAAGTTAAAGTAGGGATCCATGACTATTGTGGAGTATGAGGCTCAATTTTATGAGTTGGTTAGGCATCCTACTTCTTTTTTGGCTATTGAGTAAGAGAGAGTTTGTTGCTTTATTTGGGGATTAAGACTTCCTCTTTGTATGTCTACACATAGTTTGGTTGTTGTGAGTAGTTTTTTGCTGAGGTTTCTGATCATGCTCAGGTTATGATGGAGATGGATCATGAGGTCCAAGGGGACAACAACTAGAGTCTATGATATTACAATAGTTTTAGTTGGAGGCATAGTGGCTCAAGATTCAAAGAAAGTAGTTCTTAGGGTTGGTACCCTGTACACCAGTTGTATCGGTATTAAGGTTAGTCTAGTAGACGCATTCTAGATACACTTTAGACTGTCGATAAAGGCCAGTCTAGTTTCGAGAGGTTTCATTTTCTGGTAATTCTAGTCATGGCGGTTATTTTGGGTAAGCTAGATCTTCTAGTTTCAGTACAGTGCTTGGGGCATGCTATAGTTGTGGAGTTGTTGGTCATTTCTCGGTAGAGTTCCCTAGCCATGATCCCTTTAGTTCAAAGTGTTCAACCGACTTGGGAAGTTCTTCCCCTAGCTTAAGGTGGTATGCATGGTCATAGGGTGGTCTCTATGGTACTTATGAAGGTTCTCAGGAAGGTAGGACAAGAGATCGATCAAGAGCCTAGCTAGGTGTCGAGCATGGTCAGTTATATACAATACCTGCTAGACCCAAAGCTGACACTTCGGATGTTGTTATCACAGGTATGATCTTGGTGTGCCATCAACTGACTTTTGCTTTATTTGATCTGGAATCCACTTATTATTATATGTCTTCTTATCATGTCCTATGGTTAGAGTTATCTAGGGATTAATTATCTGTGTTATTATGTGTATGTACTTCTATGGGTAAGTTTTTAGTAGTGAAATGGGTTTTTAGATCATTTATCGTGATTGTTTGAGAGCTTGATACTCATGGTGATCTTATTATATTAGAAATGGTGGATTTTGAAATAATTATGGTCTTGGACAAGTTATTCTACTATCATATGGTCCTGGATTATTTTGCCTAGACCATTACCTTTGCCATACTCGACTTAACCCCGATCGTATGTCAAGAAGCAGCCAGATGCAAGTTGATGGGTATTATTTCCTTTATCATGGTAGGAGGATTATTTCGATGGGTTGTGAGTTTTATCTCACTTATATTTATGATGTTAGCATGGAGAGTCCATTACTTGACTCTATTCCTATAGTTCGTAAGTTTTTTAGATATTTTCCTTATTGATCTACCTGGTCTTCCTCCTGAGCAGGATATTGAGTTTGTTATTGATCTAAAGCTGAGAACCCAACCTATTTCTATGGAAACTTACTATATGGATCTTACCGAGCTTAATGAGCTAAATTCTTAGCCTTGAGATCTTCTTGGTTAGGGTTTTATTAGACCAAGTGTTTCACCTTAGGGAGCTTCCATGTTCATTGTAAGGAAGAAAGATGGTTCTATACGTATGTGTATTTATTATACGTATCTTAATAAGGTGAAGGTGAAGAATTGTATCCTATGCTTCATAGTGATTATTTATTTTCCTATCTTCAAGGAGCAGCAATATTTTCTAAGATTGACTTGACGTTTGGTTACCATTAGTTGAGGAATCAGGCTTTGGATATCCTGAAGATAGCCTTTAGGACCCGTTATAGTAATTATGAGTTCCTAGTGATGTCTTTTTTGTTGACTAATGCCCTAGACACATTTATCGCCTTGGTGAACTATGTGTTCAGGCCTTATTTGGATTCTTTTGTGATTGTGTTCATCAACGACATCCTTGTGTATTTGAGGAGTAGAGAGAAGCATATACAATATTTGAGGATTGTGCTCCAGACTTTGATATATCATATGTTATTTCTCAAATTCTCTACATATGGTTTTTGGCTTAGGTCAGTGACATTTCTTGGGCATGTGGTGTCTAAGGATGGGATTATGGTAGACCAAATAAAGATTGAGGCTATTTGTGATTGGACCCAACCTACTTCTTCGTTGTTGTTTCGTAGCTTCATTGGTTTGACCAGTTACTATAGATGGTTTGTTCAAATTTTTTCTACTATCGTAGAGTCGATGACTAGATTCACTCAGAAGGAGGTTCCTTTATTATGGTCTGAAGAGTGTGATTAGAGCTTTAGAAAGCTCAAGCGATTTCCCAATTCAACTCTTATTTTGTCTCTTCCTATTAAGGGTGAGGTATTCACCATGTATGGTGATGCTTTTGGTCTTAGTTTGAATTGTATATTGATGCAGCAGGGTCATGTTATTGGTTATTCATCAAGATAGCTACCCCACTCATGATTGAAGTTGGCAACAGTAGTTTTTATGCATAAGATTTAGAGGGATTATCTTTACATTGTGCATTGTGAGATCTTCATAGATCATTGTTGTCTTCAACATCTTATGACCCAGAGAGAGAGAGAGAGCTTACCTCTAGGAAGCATAGATGGATGAAGTTTCTTAAGGATTATGACATTTCTATGTTGTATCATTCAGGCAAAACAAATATGGTAGCGGACAGCTTAAGTTGGAAGAGGGTGAGTATGGGTAGATTGGGTTGCATCTCAATTTCTCAGAGGCTATTGGCATGGGATGTCCAGTCTTTAGCCAACTTAATGGTCCGACTTTATATTTTAGTCATTAGGAGGATTCTTACTAGTGTTGAGGTGAGGTCTTTGATATTTGAGCAGATCTAGGATCGCTAGTTTGAGGATAAAAGGTGTTGCATCATCCGTGACTAGGTGTTATGTGGTGATTCAAGATAATTAGAGATTTGAGGAAACATTACTAGTGGAGAAGTATGAAGAGAGATATGGCAAACTTTTTAGATCATTGCCTATGTTGTCAGTAGGTAAAGGCCGAGCATCAAAAACTTGGTGGCTTGATTAGATATTTCCCATTCCCAAGTGGAAGTCAAAGCGGATCACTATGGACTTTGTTAGTAGTTTTCCTCGTACTTCCTGTGGTTTTGATTGTATTTAGGTCATTATGGATCGGTTGACCAAGTCAACATATTTTATTCCTATTTGATATCCTTTAGTGTCGAGAGGTTGGATTTTATCTATGTTAGTGATATTGTCTATTCGCATGGTGTGTATATATTTATCATTTCAAACTGGGATTCAGTGTTCACTTCTAGCGTTTGGAGAGCCTTTCAGGAGGAGTTGGGTACTTAGGTGGATCTCAGTATAGCTATCCATCCTCAATTCGATGGGAAATAAGAGAGGACTATTTAGGTTCTCAAGGATATTCTCCAAGCTTATTATATGGACTTAGGAGGTCAGTTGGAGAAACACTTGGCTTTGGAGGAGTTCACTTAGAATAATAGCTACCATTAGAGTATTGAAATGTCACTTTTTGAGGTTGTATATGGTAGGCGATGTTGTTCTCTAATTGTATGGTTTGAGACTTCCAAGATTAGGACCAGTAGTACTAACTTTCTTTTCTAGTCGTTGGATATAGTCAGGGTGATTTAGGATAGGTTAAGGGCAGTTCGGAGTAGGCAAAAGGCTTATGAGGATCGTAGACTTCCTGCCTTGAGATTCTGCGATACCTTGAAAATCCAAATCAATGTTAGAACCACGTTTCAAGATCATGAATAGTACATTATAGTTATTTGGTAGTTTTATGAGTGAGTTTGATGTATATAAAGGCCTCAAATAACTCGCAGCAACTAGGTGAATCAAAATATCCCTTATCGATTGAGTTTTTGGGTTTGATGTATATAAAGGCCTGCAATAACTCCCAGCTACTGGCGAATCAAAATATCCCTTATCGATTGAGTTTTTGGGAAGTATGTTGTAATAGTCAACTTCAAATGAGTATTTCTTTTGCTCTACTGAGAATTTTCCAGCTCAAGACACACCAAACTGTAGGAAATTGAATTATCTTTCCAACGATACCAATTTCTCCTAAATCCGATACTCGTGTGCGAAATTATGGAACTTTTAGTGCAAAATAGTAGCCCAACGTGATAAGGCCACGTCGTAGTGATGGCTGAAATCACATTCGTCATTTTCCAGTGTGTCACTGCGATTTCCACCGCGTCACGCCAAGGGGCCATTTTCCAATTGTCCTATTCTGTTGGGGAACGACGATTGGTGCCACATCGCGCCAAGCTTCCAGTAGGGGATCATCAATTTCCAGAGGCGTAACGCGATAGCACCGCGTCGTGCCAATGGTCAAAATCGAGAATTACAGTTACACAATTTAAATTCTAGGGATCGTTTGGTCATTTCCCAAAGCCCAAAATCCAACCGTAACACGTAATTAACACCCTAAAGGGGCATTATGTGGCCCATTACTCAAAATTTTCTTCAAGAAATTAATTATCTTTCAAAAACAAAACCCTAACCTACTAGATTCAAGATCAAATCTAAAGAAAAACCTCAAGAACTCTCGCGAATTCATCAACCCAGATATGTTAAATCTGCATCCATGGGTCCCTTTCACCCATGGAGCCCACGTATCCAACTTTAAATTCAAAGTTGTGATCTTTACAAGAAATTGTGATTTTTAATTGTTATTTTAACCATGAATTCCCATGAATTGAAACTCTATACCATGTTTTCATGAAATTGTTGTTGTTATCAAACCCCACACGTTTGAATAATGTAAATTGTTAATTTAAACCATAATTAGTGATATTGATGTTGAAATCATGCTATTACTACAAGCTTTAAACTATTCCCATGCTTAGTTTGAACTATGAATATCAAGTGTTTAATGAAATGCACAAGAAAGAATTTTTGTTAATTCTTTCATATTATGTCCTCCAAGTTTAGTACTATTTTACTATTATTGCTATTGACTCCTGGAGGTTTTGAATACTCAAAAACTTAGCTATTACTTAGTCTCAGTATCTTCCGAATATTTTCAGAATATGTTGTGTGCATTATCAGTTAGTGATCATAATCAGTTAAACTTGTAACAGTTCAGTATTCCGAGTCAGTTCAGTTGGGAGTAGGATTTAGCACCGAGCGTGTGCAGGGATTACGACTTCTCCATCAGATAGGCAGAGTCGTTAGTAGCAGTCCGTATACTCCAGATTTATATATCTAGCATAGGATATGAGAAGTCACCTATCAGTTTAGGCTTGACTACCTCCCAGGGGTCACCCGTCAAATTAGGCTTGACACCCTTAGTCCATTGGACAACATATTAGTGGATCCACACAGCTAGTATTAGTACCCGTGACACCGTTCTGACACCCTTCCAACTGGGGTCACAGGTTGGACCCAAAATTTGCTTATTGGGGCATGTCGGTTAGATGATAGCTCCTACATTCTCAATCCAGTAATCAATTCAGTAATCAGTTTCAATTAGCTTGACCATAGCATACAAATATCAGATATTTAGTTATCAGATTTCAGTATTTCAATTTACAAATTATATTCAGAATATTATTTATGCCTGGTCACGCATCCATTAGTATCTACAGATTTTATGCATACTCAGTATTTACAAATTTCATGCATTCTATTCTGTACCTCATGTTATTCATTCAGTCAGTTATAACTTATGCATATGAAACCATGCATGTCAACCTACCTTATTTAGCATACCAATACATTCAAAGTACTGATCGCATACTCTTTTCATGCGCTATGATGTATCATATCATAGGTACGGACTGTCAGTTCTTGGCTAGTGCATAGACCTTCAAGATTATCAACCGTAGTAGTGGTGAGTCCTCATATCTTGAGGAAAGACTATATTTATTTTAATGCTTTAAGTTCAGTAGTTATGTGAAATTAGTTGGGGCCTATCCCATCAACTCTTATTCAGTCAGTGTAGAGGCTTTCGAACACTTCAGACAGTTAGTCAGTTTATTTTTATTTTATCAGTTTCAGATAGTTATTTTCAGACATTTGTTTCCAGATTTATGATACAAAAAAAATTTTAGTAGTTAAACCTTATGGCATCTTTAGATATTCTGCCTATGTTATTTTGTTATTATTATTCAGTGCCCATAGCAGGTACTAGCTCATGGGTTAGCTTGTGTTCACTCGGGACTGTAAGCAACGTGTGGTTCCTAAGGTGTACTCTAAGGGCATTACAAATTTGGTATCAGAACCTAAGGTTTTATAGTTTCCTAGGAAGTCTGAAAGCCGTATCAAGTAGAGTCTTGTGCATGGGTGTGAAGCATGCCTCACTTATGGGAAAGAGTCTATAAGGTATTTTAGGAAAACTTCCCTTCTTTCAGTGTTTATGTCGTGCGACTAAGAATGAGATCATGTGAAACTCTCTGTCTAATCTATTCTTCTTTTGGTTTACAAAAAATGCCTTCCAGAAAGACAAATGGAAGAAGAAACGTAAACCAGCCAGCACCTCCGTCCGTTCAGGAAGATCCCCTAAATAAGAATGTTTCACATGCAAAGTTTAGAGGTGTATTATCTACTCTATCTCTCTCTGTAGTGGCACAGAATATTGAGCCAGCCGCTGTTTTGGCCAACCTAGTGTCCAATACTGCTGCAGCTAGGGTTTGGGACTTTACCCGAATGAATCTTCCTCTGTTTTTGAGATCCAAATCTGAAGAGGATTCACAGGAATTCTTAGACATAGTCTAGAAGGTAACAAATATTATGGGGGTAACTGCTAGTTAGAGCGCTAAGCTGGCTGCTTACCAACTACAGAATGTAGCCCATACATTATTTCAGAAGTAGAAGGTAGATAAAGATGCCGATGCAACACCTATAAAATGGGAAAAGTTTGCTACTGCCTTCTTAGATAGGTTCTTTTTGTTGGAGTTGAGAGATGCCAAAGTGTTAGAGTTTATCAACTTGAGGCAGGGCAACATGAGTGTGAAGGATTATTCCCTTAAGTTTACTTAGTTAGCTACGTATGCTCCTCATGTGATAGATGATAGTAGGTATATGATGAGAAAGTTCGTGTCTGGGGTATCTGACAGTGTGGTAAAGAAGTATAGGACTGGGATATTGATAAAAGAGATGGACATTTCTTGGCTTATGGTCCATACTCAACAGATTAAGGAGAAGAAAACTAAGGATAGAGAGAGGGATAATAAGAGGGCTAGAATAGGTAGCTTTAATTTCACTCAGTAAAAGTTAGAGAGTGGTAATTGTCCTCAATTTTGTCAAAAATCTTCAGTCCCAGCTCCATCTTCAGCTAGTACCCCAGTACCTAAATTTAAAAAATATAATTGGGATAGGGTGCTAGGCTCTAAGTCCCAAGGAATTGTTAACAGTGGTTGTAAAAATCCTCTTTTCCAGAAATATAGTAAAAACTATCAGGGTGAGTGTAGAGGTGGCAGTGATATATGCTTTGGGAGTGGAAAGCTAGGCCATCAAATTCGGGAGTGTCAGGTAGTTGCTCAGAAAGGTAGGGATTTGAGCCAACAGGGACAGTCCCATCAACTATTAGTTCCAGCCGTCCACCCGACTCAGCAAGGTGCAACTTCCAGTGCTACCAGTGGTCAGCATTCAAATAGATAATATGCCCTTCAGTCCCGACAGGATCAGAAAAATACTCCTGATGTGGTTACTGGTACGTTGCAAGTCTTTCATTTACATGTTTATGTTTTATTAGACCCTGGAGATTCTCTTTCTTTTGTAACCTCTTATATAGCCATCAACTTCAGAATAAGTCCTGAAATCTTAGTAGAACCTTTTTCAATGTCTAACCAAGTGATTATCCCTATTGTAGCATGGCAGGTATACAGGAACTGCCCGGTTACCGTGTCTCAAAAAGTTACTTCAGTTGATCTTGTGGAGTTAGAGATGATGGATTTGGATGTCATTCTCAGCATGGATTGGATCCACTCATGCTATGCTTCAATTGATTACAAAAATAGAGTAGTTCATTTTTCAGTTTCCAATTGAAAAAATGCTTGAATAGAGAGGTAGTGCTACAACTCTTAGGGGTCAGCTTGTTTTGTACCTTGGAATGAGGAAAATAATATCCAAAGGGTGAATTTATCATCTTGTCCGAGTCAAAGACTCTAATTCTGAGACACTTAACCTTGAGTCAGTTTACGTGGTGAGGGAATTTCCAAAAGACCAAAGTGCTGAGAAACTGGATCAAACTTATTTCTCCATCAGATATCCATAGTTTCTTGAGTTTGGATGGCTATTACTGGTGGTTTGTTGAAGGTTTTTTGTCTATTGCATCCCCCATGTCCATATTGACTCAGAATAATGTTAAGTTTCAGTGGTCAGATTCTTGTGAGATGAGTTTTCTGGAGTTGAAGACTCGACTCACCACAACCCCAGTTTTGAAATTATCAGATGGTTCAAATAGGTTTGTTGTGTACTGTGGTGCTTCTAGAGTTGGTTTGGTTGTGTTTTAATAAAGAAGAATAAGGTTGTGTCCTTAACCTCTAGAAAACATAAGCCCCATGAAAAGAATTACCCTACCCATGATCTTGAGTTAGCAACTGTTGTTTTTTCCTTAAAGATTTGGAGGCACTATTTGTATGGGGTGAAGGTTAATGTGTTCACATATCAAAAAAGCTTGCAGTATGTGTTTTCACAGAAGGATTTGAATTTGTGCCAGAGAAGATGGTTAGAATTGTTGAAAGATTATTATATAAGTGTTTTGTATCATCTGGGCATGGCCAATGTAGTGGAAAATGCCCTAAGTAGATTGTCTGTAGGCAGTGTTGCGCTTGTTGAGGATGATAAGAAGAAGTTAGTTCACGAAGTTCATCAACTTTTTAGGTTAGGTGTTAGGTATTTGTTTGGTTGATTCAGCTGAGGGTAGCATTTGGGTTTAGAAGAGTTCAGAATCATTTTTGGTTGCTGAAGTAAAAGAAAAGAAAGATAGGGATCCTAGTTTGGCGAAGTTGAAGGAGTCAGTCAGAGATCAGAAAGTAGAGGTTTTCTCACAAGGAGGAGATGGTGTGTTGTGTTTCCAAGATATACTATGTGTGATGTGTGTTGATTAGTTGAGATAGCAAATTCTTCAAATTGGGGTTATAAGTTGTACCCCGATTATCTCTGATTGGGGTATGTCGGTTACATGATCCCTTCCATAATATCAGTATAGTATTCTATGTATCTCAGCTCAGGTTTGCTTGACCAAGTATACAGAATTTCAGTCATTTAGTTATTCAGTTATACAACTTTTAATCTTTCAGATTATAGATTTTCTCAGTAACATATTTATACATGGTCTTGCATTCTCTAATATTACATGTTTATGCTTTCATGCACAGTTATTTCATGCATTTCAACCAGTCCTTGTCTCAAATAATGGTACCTTCAAAGTATTGCTTGTATACTTTTTCTTATGCTATGTTGACATATAAAATAGGTTCAGACTTTCAGTTTTCATACCGTTGTTAGGTAGCTCAACGTTACTCAGCAGTGGTAGTGGTGAGACCTCATCCATCGAGGACATGATATGTTTAATTTAGTTATTTTAATATTTCTTTAGGTCCACTAATTGTTGTTAGTTGGGCACTTGTCCCCTCAACTCCTCACTATGTTTTGAGGCTTTTAGAAAATTAGTTAGACAGTGACGTGTGAGCAATTGCTAACACATTTAAGACCTTTAACCAAGGATAATTGCAAAGTCTTAAGAAACTTTTGTCATTTTTGATTTTTTTAAGTCTGATTTTACAGTTTAAGATGATGGGATAGAGAACCAACAAGAATGGAAGTAAAGAAGTTTAAATATGGAGGAATCTAAAGAGAAGTATGGCTGACGACATCTGTGATAAGTCGTCAACCCATTAATAAGCTATCACAGTTGTCATCATACTTAACCAGAGATTTTGCATGAGTTGAAGTTGTGACAATACTTTGTGATAAGGCATTAGGATGGTGATAAGGCGTCAAGAGCGTCATCAGCCTTAAACAGGAGATGGAAGTTTAAGACAGTTTTGTGACGACATCCATGATACGTCATCAGGATGGTGATAAGGCGTTAGGAGTGTAATCAGCCTTAAATAGAAGATGGAAGTTGAAGATAGTTTTGTGATGACATCCATGAAACGTCATCAGGTTGGTGATAAGGCATCATCGTCGTCGTCAGCCTTAGTCAGCGAAAGCCAAAAGAGTAGATGAGCTGACGACATCCATGATAAGCTATCATACTCATGATAAGATGTCACGTACAACATCATTTATTCCGAGGAAAATCTGTAACTTTGATTTTATTTCCTGAATTAGGTTAAACTATTTAAAGCCATGTTTTAGGGTTTTCAATAATAATTATTTTGGGCCTCATTTTTATTCGAAAAACATACGATATTTCTCTCTCGCTAGTTAAAATATTTTGGGAGTTTTGTACCGTGGTTCAATTCTAGTTATACTTCTTGATTTTCATCCTCGTTGTAAGTTAATCTTCTCACTTATGAATTCAATTCGTGTACTTGTTCCTTGCATCATGAGTAGCTAAACTCCATTAACCTTAATTATGGGATCTAGGGTTAGGTCATGACATGTGCTAAACACTCAAGATTAAATAGGTGTTAGGATTTCATGATAATGCTTATATTTTAATTAACGTCTGTTGGTTGTAAACAGTAGACACACCTACTTTGATTTTCTTGAGAAAGAAATCATATATAGTAGGAAGTGAATTATCAACAGGGACTCAAATATACTTCGTTTAATAATCAGTGTTGTAACAAAGTTGGTTAACCTGAGGTAAAATCTAGACAGTGGATAGAAATTCCCTAAGTTTTAGAGGATTAGGAAATTAGACCCTTAAATAGGTCGAGAGACATTTGAGCATATCATCGATAAAGATAGCTTGTTATCCTAACCACCGTGAGAATCTTGAGTCACCTCTAGCATCCGTCATGTACCGTAAGCCCTAGTGAACATAATTCTGGTTATTTCTTAAAATCTTAGTGACAAACAATCATTTGTGAAACTTAAACCCCCATTTCAGGAAATCTTAAACTAACAGTGAATTAAATCGCAAATGACTTGAGTTCACACCATATTCCCTGTGGTATTCGACCCCAACCTAGTTGGGTTTTATATTAACAATGATCGCTTACACCCATTCAAGAGTGTAGTTTGAGCATTTTTTGAAATTGTCGTCGTTGCTTGGGAATATGGTTTAAAACTAAAAGTTGTATGCGTAAATTAACTATTAGTTAGGTTTCCTAGATTTATGTTTATTTGTTGTTATTTTTATTGCGGTTTCCTTGTTGTTTATGCCAAAAGTAGGATGTTTCGGAGAACCATTATTACTAATTAATCTAGAACCTCAGCTGATCGGGAGAATGGTAGAACAACAAGAGGCTGACAGACTGGCAGCCTTGGCTAGGGATCAGGTGAACGTACAGAACCAGGGTCAACAAGAATGTCACCCAAACCATGATGATGAAGACTTGGGTGATGAGGAATCGCTAAATCCTCAAAACCCAAGGCGAGCTGAGCAAATTGCTGCACCAGTGCAATGAAATTTTGACAGAAACCATCCAGTCAGAGGAAGGTATGGTCAATCCATTACAAGGTTGATTACAATAATGAAGGAATGGACCGATCAGTTGCAACGGGTGCTATCATTTCTCCATCGTTGGTACCTGGTACAAAATTCAGCATAACAAATACTATGATTCAACTACTGAATCTAAAGGGGTTGTTTGGAGACTTTCTTGGTGATGATACAAACATGCACTTGGTGAAATTTATCACTATTTTCAAATGTTTTGATAATCCGGGAGTGAGCCAAAATGCGATCCGGTTCAGATTGTTTCCATTGTCTCTGTCTGTGGAGGCAACAATGTGGTTAAATGAGCTGGTACCCAATTCTATAACCAATGGGAGACAGTTGAAAGAGGCATTCCTAGAATGGTTCTTTCCACCCTTTAGGAGGGTACAATTGAGTGAGGAAATTAGTAACTTCAGGAAGCTCCCGATTGAAGCATTGCATGAAACTTGGGAGGGATTCAAGAAAAAGATGGCACAATGTCCGAACAACAACATTATAGACTTGCACTTGATGGAGACTTTGTACATAGATTTTAACTCTGTGAAAAAGCCAATTGTAGATAATGCTGCAGGTGGTTCATTCATTGACCATTCTTTTCAAGATGCTTCAGACATAATGAATAGAATGACCAAACAGAGTCCAGTTTAGCATACCAGGTATTCTGTGGTGGGTAGCCTGACTGTTTCTAGTGGTATCACTACAGAGAAGTGCAAAAGGGATGAGGAGCGAGACCAAGATATGGTCCATTTAAAGACTCAGATGGACTTGCTAACCAAGCACTTACTGTCAGGCAAGACTGAAAAGGTTAAGGTTGTGGAATATCAGTGCACTGTTGCTATTAATGTAGATGAGGAGGCAAATTTTTTTAATAATCAGGGGGGTTTCTGAGGCAATAGCCAAGGGAATCAAGGTCGAAACTTTTATGACAAGCCTGATTATAAAGATTGGGAGCAAGGAAACTAGAGAAGCAATAATGATAGGAGTGGTTTATATATTGCTCCTGGAAGTCGAGATGTTGCACCAACTAGATCTGGCAAGGTTACCATGGAGGACATGATGGAAAAATTATTGAATGGAGTTGAGGATACCAACTCGGGGGTAACCACTATGAAGAGTGAATTCTCTACCCTGACTTAGTTGCTTAGTTCATACTTCACTTCTACCGAGCAGTTGGAGCAGTAGATGAGAAAACTTTCTACAACACTGAACAAAAGAAAAAGTGGTACTTTACCTTGTGATACGGTTTAGAATCCGCGGAATGATGGCTCATATATGGCGATTACCACTAGGATTGGTTAGATCTTACCTGGCCCTCCTATGGGAAAATATGTATATGGTGAGGTGATGGTTGATGAATTCAAAGAAATTAAACTAGTAGTGTCTGAGAAGTTGGATAGTTTTATTGATGCTTCAGAGAAAGAAAAAGAGAAGAAAAAAGAAGTGGTGTTGAAATCTATCCGAGACCACCACCTCCCTTTCCTCAACGATTGAAAAAGATGGTTGATGATGCCAAATTAAAAAAATTCATGGCAATGCTCAACCAATTGATAATAAATGTACCCTTGGTTGAAGCACTTAAGAAAATTCCAGGATATGCAAAATTCATGAAATACCTTGTGACGAGCGGTGAGCTATGAATTAGAGGCAGATCTCCACCTTTTTAGCGTTATTTCTACAAAGACCCTAGTACAGAAGAAGCCAGACCCAGGTGCAGTCACTATTCCCTGCACAATTAGGACAATGGAATTCACCAAAGCACTATGTGATCTGGATGTAAGAGTTAATTTGATGCCACTCACTATTTATAGAAAGTTGGGTCTGGGAAATCCCACACCTACCAACATTAGACTCGTGATGGGGGATAGTCAATAAAGCGACCTGTTGTCATTCTGTATGATATGTTGGTGAAGGTGTCCAACTTTATATTCCCTGCAGACTTTGTCATTCTGGATTGCGAGGTGGACTTCAAGGTGCCCATAATCATAGTCCGACCTTTCCTCATAATAAAAAGTATGTTGATTGATTTGAGAGTGAATGAGCTCTTATTCAAGATGAACGATGAAGTGGTACAATTTTATGTGGTCTAATAAATAAAGCAGCACGAAGATATGAGTGTGTTCTCAGTAGTTGATATGTATTATGAGGACGAATAGAAGGGTACATAGCTGAGCAACTTGTTATCGAACCTTTAGTCGCGGTCATGATGAATTATAATAGTGAGTATGAAGAGACTGTTTGTCACTTGATTGTCATGGGTTCATATCCTTATGCTCCTAAAAAGCTAAACCTTGACCTAGCTAATCGACCAACTCTACCAGCCACGCCATCTACAGAGGAGCCTCTGGTGTTGGAATTAAAGGAATTGCCTGGGTACCTACGGTACATGTTTTGGGAAATGGGAACAAGCTACCTATTATTATTTCAGATTATTTTGGGGAACAATAGGTGAATGTACTTATCTCAGTACTTCAGAGGCACAAGAGAGCTATAGGGTGGACCATTGTAGATACTATTGGCATTCTCCTGGGAACCTGCACGCATAAAATTTAGCTTGAGAAGGAGAGTATTCCAACCATAGAGCATCAGCACCATCTTAATCCACTGATGCAAGAGGTAGTTAAGAAGGATATTATTAAGTGGTTGGATGCAGGAGTGGCTTACCCTATTTCTGACAGCAAGTGGGTGAGTCCGGTTAAATGTGTACCCAAAAAAGGGGGTATGATGGAGGTTGCTACTAAAAATAATTAATTAATTCCGCTCAGGCCTGTAACTGGGTGTAGAGTTTGCATGGAATACCGCAAGCTAAATTCTTGGACTCTAAAAGACCACTTTTCGATGCCCTTTATGGACTAAATGCTGGATCGATTAGCTGGCAGGGGTTGGTATTGCTTCTATGATGGTTATTCTGGATACAACCAAATATGTATTGCTTCTGAAGATCATGAGAAGACGACGTTCACATACCCATATGGCTCCTTTGTATTTAAAAGGATGTCATTTGGGTTATGTAATGCACCTGCCACTTTTCAACAGTGTATGATGTCTATCTTCTCTGACATGGTGGAGGACACCATAGAGGTATTCATGGATGATTTCTCTGTGGTGGGTGATTTATTTGAGATGTGTTTGGAAAATCTGAATGTAGCCTTGAAAATATGTGTTGAATTTAATTTGTTGCCTAACTGGGAAAAATTCCATTTCATGGTCAAGAAGGGCATCGTTCTTAGGCACAAAATTTCTGAAAAGGGGATAAAAGTGGATTGAGCAAAGGTGGAAGTTATTGAGAAATTACCACCTCCCATTTCAGTAAAAGGAGTGGGTAGTTTTCTTGGACATGCTGGCTTTTATCGGTGATTTATAAAAGATTTCTCAAAGATTTCAGATCCACTTTGCATACTTTATAAGAAGGAGGTGAAATTTTCCTTCGATGACGAGTGCTTGAAGGAATTTCATGCATTAAAAAGAAGCTGATTGAGGCCCTATTATTATTTCACCTGACTGGGTAAAACCATTTGAGATCATGTATGATGTAAGTGGTGTGACCCTTGGAGATGTATTGGGGCAAAAAAGGGACAAATTGTTCCATCCGATATATTACGCCAGTAAAACACTAAATAGAGCGCAAAAGAATTACACCGTCACTGAACAGGGACTTATGCTTGTAATATATGCTTTCGTGAAGTTCAGAGATTATTTTCTTGGGACCAAAGTAGTGTTCCACACTGACCATGCTTCCTTGAGGTATTTGATGGCTAAGAAGAATGCTAAAGCAAGGTTGATCGGATGGGTATTACTGTTGTAAGAATTTGATTTTGAGGTCAAGTATTGGAAAGGTTGTGAAAACCAGGTTGCAGATCATCTGTCTAGAATAGAAAGTGAACAGTAAAGTAGTGATGAAATAAATATAAATGATGTATTCCCTGATGAGGAGATTCTGGTTGCCGCTATGGAAAAATTGCCTTGGTATGCGGATTATGCAAATTATGTTGTAAGTGAGGTCATCCTAGAAAACCTTTCTTTCCATCGAAGGAAAAAGTTCCTTCATGATGTGACGCATTATTTTTGGGATGAGTCATATCTTTTTCGGCGATGAGCAGACAATATTATAAGGAGATGCGTGTCGAAAATGGATGTATTGTGCATATTTGAAACATGGAATTCTTCCCCAGTCGGGGGTCACCACATAGGTGACCGAACATCTAGAAAGGTGTTGCAGAGTGGCTATTATTGGTCAACATTATTCAAGGATGCCCATGAGTTTGTGCTGAAATGTTACCAATGCCAGAGGCAGGGGTCAATCTCTAAAAGACATGCGATGCCCTTGACTAAGATGCTTGAATTGGAATTGTTTGATGTCTGGGGCATTGATTTCATGGGTCTTTTTTTGAGCTCAAACGGGATGAAGTATATTTTAGTTGTTGTTGACTATGCCTCAAAATAGGTCAAAGCTGTAGCTTTGTCTGATAATGAAGGGAACAGGGTTGTTGCTTTTCTCAAGAAGAACATCTTCTCTCGCTTTAGAGTACCATGTACTATCATAAGCGATGGAGGATCTCATTTTTGCAAAAAAATATTTCAAGAAGCTTTGGAAAAATATAGGGTGAAATAGTACAGAGTGGCTACTCCATACCACCCACAAACCAGTGGGCTTGTGGAGGTATCAAATCATGAGATTAAAGCCATCCTAGCCAAAATGGTGAATGCTAGCCGGAAAGTTTGGTCTCGAAAGCTCGATGATGCCTTATGGGCATATCGGATTGCTTTCAAGACACCCATTGGCATGTCACTATTTCATCTAGTCTATGTAAAAGCTTGCCACCTACCAATAGAGATGGACCACGAGGCCTTATGGGCACTCAAAAGGTTAAATTTGACTAGGAAGAAAGCAGCAGAGCTAAGACTGGGGCAATTGAATCAGATGGATGAATTCCATCTCAGGGCCTATGAACGAGCAGATCTATATAAATAAAAGATGAAAAAGTACCATGATTGGATAATAGGGAAACAAAAAATCCAAAAAGATGACTTGGTGCTTCTGTTCAATTCCAGACTCAAATTATTCCCAGGTAAGCTGAAATCTAAGTGGTCAGGCCCTTTTAAAGCTAGTCAAGTCCACTCATATGGAGTAGTGGAACTCAAAAATGAAGACGGTAGTACCTTCAAGGTAAATGGGAAACGTGTCAAGCTCTACATTAGATTGAAAGAATCAGTTAAAAGTATCACCATTATATTTCTCGATAAAGTCTAAAGTAATCGAGATACATGAGTCATTCTGCAGCGTTAATTCAGGCATTGCATGGGAGGCAACCCATGAGACCCGAGATTGATCCATTCCAGGTATACTCTAACCCTTTATTTAATTTTGCTTTGATTTTGAGTTAAGGGTGTAGGGTAGTCTGTTGTTGTAATATATTTTATGGTAACTAGGTGAAATACAAGTACAGAAAGAAGTTGACATGTTTTTGATTGAGTTTTATACACTTCTCCAATGTTTTGTTTGCAAAGACAATGTGAATTATATTTACTTGTGACCATTGTGAATCTTGTTGTGGAATTAGTTGTAGCTGCTTGATGATCATTGTTGAATAATTGTATGAACTAGATAAGTGGTGGCCTGTGATATACTTGAGGGCCATGTGTGTGTGAGCAACTACTTTATTCCCTCTGTATGCTAAAGCCAGAACTTTCCTGGTTAGTCTTACCATGGTTAAAAGATAGGGGTTAGGAAAGAATCATAGGCCGTTTTGTTGATTAACCCACTATTATCCTAAATAGCCTACCCTATGTGAATTATGTCCCTTAATCCTTGATTTGAGACTAATTATCCTATTTCTTCTTTATGACTCCTTTCACCTTCCCATTTATACCATAATGAATCTGTTTAGCCCTGGTCCTCCTTGGACACTGTGGACCTTGACCTAGGAAAATAACCTAAGTTGAGGGTGGATATCATAGGGGTTCATGGTGTAAGATGAGTATGAAGAAGGGTAGAAAAAATAAAAAGAAGAATAAAAGTTGGGTGCTATTCTAGAAAAAAAAGAGGCACCTAACTTGAACATGTGCGATCAATGGAAAAGAAAAAGAAAAAGAGGTGAATAAGTGAGCCCCAAGAGAGTAGTGTAGTGTCAAGGATTCATATTCACTTTAAATGACCTTAAATATCATACCAGCCCCAGCCTACATTATAAGCCTAAAAGATGTCCTATAGTTATCCTAGTTGGCCTATTTGAAGGTCTTAGTAATGAAAATAAGGGAAAGCCTATGGTACTTGGCATACACTGATAGGAACTTTATTTAGACAGTGAGAGTCTTTTGATGATCCCCAAGTTTACATTTTTGGTTTATTATATACGAGGGGGGATTTCTTTGTTGTGAGTGCACAATGGTATCATTGCTGGATACTTGCTTGTTTAGATAGTGCAACAATGGTATATGAATGGTTGTTCTTTCTAAGATTGATGTCATCGCTTGATTCCTTTGTGTTACATTATTGTTCTTCAATGACATACACAGTTGGTTTTAATTGTATTGACCTTGGATGTGGTAACTATGTTTTGAGCTTAAAAGAAAAATTGGTTGCTGAATATGCTATGTATTCTCTTAGTTGTGTTGAGTTGCTTGAGGACATTAGCAATTGCTCACACATCAACACCCTCATTTAAGACCTTTAACCAAGAATAATTATGAAGTCATAATCAACTTTTGTCATTTTTGATTTGTTTATGTATGATTTTATAGTTTAAGCTGATGGGATAGAGAACCAACAAGAATGGAAGCAAAGAAGTTGATCTCTGGAGAAATCTGAAGAGAAGTGTGGCTGACTACATCTGTGATAAGTCGTCAGCCCTGTGATAGGCTATCACAGTTGTCGTCAGACATAACCGGAGATTTGGCATAATTGGAAGTTATGACGACACTTTATGATAAGGCGTCAGGATAGTGATAAGGAGTCAGGAGAGTCATCATCCTTAAACAGAAGATGGAAGTTGAAGATAGTTTTATGAAGACATCAATGACATATCGGCAGGCTGGTGATAAGGCGCCAGGAGTGTCATCAACCTTAAATAGAAGATGGAAGTTGAAGACAGTTTTGAGAAGATATCCATGACACATCATCAGGCTGGTGATAAGGCGTCATCTTCATCGTCAGCCTTAGACAGTGAAATCCAAAAGTGCGGAGGAGCTGACGACATCTATGATAAGCCGTCATACTCATGATAAGCCATCACGGACGTCGTCATCTATTCCGAGGAAAAGCTGTAACTTTGATTTTATTTTCTTAATTAGGTTAAACTATTTAAAGCCTTGTTTTAGGGTTTTCAATAATAATTATCTTTGGACTCATCTTTATTCGAAAAACATACAATATTTTTCTCTCAGTAGTTAAAATATTTTGGGAGTTTTGTACCGTGGTTCAATTAAAGTTATACTTCTTAATTTTCATCATAGTTGTAAGTTAATCTTTTCACTTATGAATTCAATTCGTGTACTTGTTCCTTGCATCACCAGTATCTAAACTCCATTAACCTGAATTATGGGATCTAGGGTTAGGTGATAACATGTGCTAAACACTCAAGATTTAATAGGTGTTAGGATTTCTTGATAATTCTGAGATTTTCATTAACGTCTGTTGGTTTCAAACAGTAGACACACCTACTTTGATATGCTTGAGAATGAAATAATATACAGTAGGAAGTGAATTATCAACAGGGACTCAGAAATACTTCATTTAATAATCAGCATTGTAACAAGGTTGGTTAACCTGAGGTAAAATCTGGACAGTGAACAAAAATTCCCTAAGTCAAAGAGGATTTGGAAATTAGACGCTTAAATAGGTTGGGAGACATTTGATCATATAATCGATAAATATAGATTGTTATCCTAACCACCATGAGAATCTTGAGTCACCTCTAGCATCTGTCATGTACCGTAAGCGCTAGTGAACATAATTCTAGTTATTTCTTAAAATTATGGTGACAAATAATCATTTGTGAAACTTAAACCCCCATTTCAGGAAACGTTAAACTATCAGTGAATTAAATCACAAACGACTTGAGTTCACACCATATTCCCTGTGGGATTCGACCCCAACCTAGTTGGGTTTTATATTGAAAACGATCGCTTACACCCATTCAAGAGTGTAGTGTGAGCGTAATCAGACAACCAATCAGTTATTTGGAGATAAAATGTTGTTTCAAATAGACAAATTAGTTTCTAGAATTTTATCAGATATTTTAGACATGCTTTGCTTCATATTCTAGTATTCCATTTTACAGTACCTTATCAGTGTATCTTCCAATCATGCATTATATTAATGTTTTAATCAGTGCTTACAACAGGTACCAACTCATGGTTTAGCTTGGGTTCACTTGTGGCCGTAAGCACCATTGTCGTAACAGGCTGTAACCTCAGTTCGTGACAAAACTTGGTATCAAAGCCTAATGTTTTAAAGAGTACTAGGGAGTTTGAAATCCAAATTTAGTAAATTCATAGGCATGGGTGTGAAGCACACCACACTTATGGACAAGAGGATATGAGACATTTTTTGGAAAGTTTCCCTTCTTTCAGTATTCATGTTGTGCGAAAGAGAATGATCTCTATTTAAGTCCTATTTTTAATTTATCATTTTCTTTTTTTATAAATAATTTCTCCTAGAAGAAACAACGAAAGAAGGAATGGGGATCAGCCTACTCACACACTTATTCATGAAGATCCCCTAAATGAACATGTCTCCTGCGTCGAATTCAGGGATGCTTTTACTACTTTAGCCCATTGATAACACTAAACTTACAAGTCAATTTAAGTGTAAAACAATCATTGTCAATATATTTACCCAACTAGGAGTTGGGATCGAATGCACGACGACTAATGTGAGTGGCGATTGAGTAAGTCCAAAATAATTGTTGCATGCTAGGCTAAAACCGATGGTACAAAAAATTGTTTAGGGGGTTTTCAATCTTGTTGAATATAAAGGAAACTCATGTTCATCTAAGGGACTAATTTGAGACTAAGAATAATTAGATTATAATCAATTAATATGGATCTTAGTACTATGCTTTCCTACGGGCAAGCTATGCATGGGAACATGATAATTAGATGTAGATTCTAATCGTTGATGATCTGGAAGGCGGGGTTTAAGGTCTTTGAGGCTAGGTTTTCCACAAAACCTCAAAGATGTACTTCATTGACCCTATCCAGTACCTAACAAGTGTGTCAAATAAATCCACCCAATACCTCAATTGGGTATCCCTATTTCTAGGATGATACCCATGGTATAGTCAACCTACTAATCACCCTTATGTCTAAGATAGTGAAAAATTGGCAATACATGCCTATAAACTGTCTACTATTTCTTTGGTTCCCACATCTCTCTTGCAAGGATGAGGTGGGTTCCTAAATTTCACCCAAACCCCTCTTTCAAGAATTGTTTGAGCTTCCAAGATCTTGAGATTTTCATCCATCAAACCTATTTCAGTAATTGGGGCTTTCACCCTCAAATCCCAACCAATTTATTCAAGCAATAGTATAACCCACATCACAAACTAGTAAATGCACAAACAAATCAAATCCAACACATATTTACACCCTAATCTAGCATAATCCTAAGAGGTAGATCTAGCACATCATAAGGAAAATGAAAACAAATAAACCAAGATGTCCATCAAATTTTTTCATAAGAAAATAAAAGAGGACAAACTACACTTTAGGCAGAAATGAATCTTCAATAAAAAAATCCAAATCTACAATTCAAGCTCCTCTAATTTAATCTTGTCTCAAATTAGTGTAAATTTAATCTCCAATCTCTAAGAAATTACAAAACCCTAAAATAAGGATAGAAGGTATGGTTATGGAATGACAAATTAAGATGATATAGAATGAAGGGGTTTTTAGCCTTAAATTGGATTTGGTATCGATTGGTCAAAATGACGGTTTTGCCCTTGGGTCATTTTCTGACTTCACGCGATCGCAGAAGATTTATCGCGATCACACTCACTATGATCATGGTTAGTCCATCATGATCCCAGTTGGTTGACTATCTTGACTCGATGCTATTGCAAGTGTCATCACGTGATCGCGATAACTGAGGGCTAGATTCTGATCCTGCTTCAGCTTGTCCAGCTCTAATACTTCAACTCTTTTTTTGATCCTTTTAAGCTCAAGTTTGCTTTTTTTCTTCTCAGTACTTGTACACCTGCAAAAGATGGAAATTAGTATATTTAACCTCAAATATGTCTCACTTTTACATTAAAATCATAGTAGTGTGCATGAACATTTTGTGTAAATAAGTGGTAAATTCACCCCTCATCACCCATTTAGTAACTGCTCAAAACAACCAGCAAGTTATTTCCCCAACAAATCCAGTGTCAAATACAGCTATAGTCAGGATTTGGGATTTCACTCAGATGAATCCCCCTCTATTTTCTGGATCAATTCTAAGGAGGATCTGCAGAAGTTTATGGACATGGTACAGAAGGTGACTGATATCATGGGCATAACTTTGAGTAAGAGAGTAGAGTTCATTGTATATCAGTTGCAGGATGTAGTTCAAACCGGGTTTAGGCAGTGGAAGGAGGACTGAGGTGTTAAGGCAGGACTTGTAGAGTGGGAGGAGTTTGCCACAACTTTGTTAGACAGGTTCTTTCCCTTGGAGTTGAGGGAATCTAAGGTTTAGAAGTTCATTAATTTAAAGCAGTGTAATATAATCTTGACGGAGTACTCGCTTAAGTTCACTCAGTTGCCGAGATATGCTCCAACTATGGTGGCTGACAGTAGGTCCAAAATGAGTAAGTTTGTATCTGGTGTATCTGATAGTGTGACCATGGAATATAGGATTGCCATGATGATTAAGGAGATAGACTTGTCTAGACTTATAGTTCATGCACAGTAGACTGAGGAGGAGAAACCTAAGGAGAAAGAGAAAGAGAATAAGAGAGACATAATAGGTAATTTTAACTTTTCTCAACCAAGGTCAAAAGGCAGTAACCCTTCTCAGTTCCTTCAGAAGTTATTAGCCCCAGATCCATCTTCAACTAGTGCGTCATTGCCTAAGTTAAGGAATGACAGTCGAGATAGAATGCCAGGATCTAAGCGCTTGGGTAGTGTGAACAATGGTCGTACTAATTCACTCTCTAGAAAATGTCGTAGCCATTATTAGGGAGAGTGTAAGGCTGGTAGTTAACCTACCTCAACTCATTCACATGTCTCCTCTCCAAAAAGAAAAGTACACACACCAAGATAACAAATATGAAATAAGGAATTTAAGTGCAAAAACTCTATCCTTTAAAAAATAATACTGTATGTTTAACAAGTGTCATACCATAGGCTTAACACTATTATCAATTGCCACTATAAAGAAAGTAAATGGTTGAAGAACTCAAAGGACTTTTTAAGCTTGTAATATAGGTCTGGATTAGTGTAGGATATCATTTGGGAACTACATGGCTACACCCTTCCTTGAACATCTACATCAAACTTTTTAATCCGCTTTTTTGACTATGGGCCGCTCCTCTTTCATCTTTTATCTTTTGATATGCCGACTTTTTGCTTCCTTCGTTCACCCATTTTCTTTAATCTTTTTTTCTTTCAATTTTTATGAAATTTTTCTTTGTTTGGCCTTCTCTTTTTCTATTCAACTATTTTCAATGCTTGGGTACTTAGGAGTTTCACTTATAACTTCATGGACCTATACGTTTTTCCATCAATCTTCACCATCCCCAACTTAGGCTTCTAACCGCAAATTTTATTTTCAAGTTCAAGAAGGGTATGGATCAAAATAAGGATAAAAGGAATGGTGCACGGCTTATAACGTGTTTGCCAAAGAAAGGTCTAAAGGCTCAAAGTTTTTAACTACATATTACATTTATGCATCGGTAGGATTTTTAGGCTAAAGTAGGTTTCCAATGTCACAAAGATGACCTAAGATAATTTCTCCAACCAAATACAATATAATTTAGATTTCAAAAACTAATGAGGAAAGTTCTAGATAACACAACTATACAAGAGATAAATGTAAATAGCTCACCACAAACGGCATGTTAAATTTTCCAATGAGGCTCAATTGTCCCTCCCATTATAGAAAAAATTGGAGCATATATCACTATTAATAAGTCAAATATTTGTAGAGTCACAAGAAGGGAAATATTTTTTTTTACAAGGTTGCTCACGTCCATGCCTTTAATTTTTGAAAAATATTTTTGGATAGAAGAGGTTGTTTGTTTTGCATTTGCACCACACTTAAGTTGATAACTTATTGATCCAACCAAAGGTTTATCCTCATATTTTGGATTAATATGGGCAAACCAACCTTATGGCCACTCATACTTCTCTAATGGTACACAGTAGGATCCCAAATATACTATGCTACAGGTGCACAAACATCCCTTACTTAATGACTTAGAGGCCATGGGTACTAATAATTCCCCTGCATCTATTCTCAAAACCCAAACACAACACTTTACCCTTAAGAATGTAATCACTTAATATATCATAGGGCAAGGTTCATCATGCATCATCATAATAAAAATAAAACTAAAGTAAAAGGAAAAAACAAAAATAAAATTATATGATACATGATAATCCATGATAATATGGGCACCATAAGTTAACCAAATAAAATCCCAAAAACACAAAACAAAACATCAGCCAACAAAAAAATATCCAGGAGTATAGCAAAACATACAAATCAAGGGACACCCCCATCTAAAGAAAAAACAATGTCCTCACTACATATGCAATAAAGTAAGAGTAAAAGGGGTATCCCTAAATCTATATATGGAGATATCCTCTCCCACTAACTTTGCATTATCACCATTGGCATCATTAGCTGACCAATCAGCATGAGCCTTATCATCACTATCCAACCTAGGCGAAGCTAGTCGATCATTGGGTTTGAGCACCTTGAAAATTCCCTTTATCCTTTTTAATAGATTTTTGAAGAACTTATCTCTTTGTTTCTCTCTTAACTATCTTCTCGTCTGACTCTCTAAGGTCTCTTTGTATGCAGCCAAAGCTGAATAAGATCTCTCAAAACTAGCAATTATGGATCCTTATTTCTTATGCTCCTCCAGGTATATCTCATAAACTAACTGAGCTACATATGAATGTCAAGTGGTGGATGGGTCTCCTAGTTACTTAGGTAATTTTTATAATAGCTCCTTACCACCCGTAACTGACCGATGATGTCATCAAAGGGGTTGGCTGAAGAAGGTCTACAAGTGCCTGTGTCCTCTCGTGTCTACTTTCCAAGGTCAACCTTTCTTTTCTTGCCCTGACTAGGGTCACCCTCACCTTGGAATTTGAGCAAAAATATGCAGGGTTCAGGGTGCACCTAGGTATCTGGACCATAATCCTTCATCTTTGTCCTCTTACAAAGCTCAGTGATAAGAGAACAAAAGATAAGAAATGTACCTCCCTGGTTCTTAAAGTGCTTCCACTCTAAGAGAATAATCTTACCAATGTTCAGAGTAATGGTAGAGAGAATTCCAGCCACCATCCACACTAACAAATCTGTAACCGCAATCATCTGAGTGCATAACGATACTCTACTGCGGATGATATTTAGCCAAATCCAAGCCTCAGTTGTGAAGTCATTAATTAAAATGTCTCTCTTAATCGTGGCCTAGAGAACTTCTTTTCTCTAACATAATATGTTTGCCATCTAGCTCCCTGGATCACATGTTTTTTCTTGAAACTAGTCCATGTCAGTATCCGAGATCCTATATATCTCATTAATCCACTCTGCTCTAAATTTCACTTGCTTACCCTGAATCGTCATCACTGGGTTTGTTAGAGAAACTATGATAAGGTTTGTATAAAACTCACGTACCCAATGCTCATTGGCATAGCAGGGGTCCGGAGAAAAATACATCCATTTGGTAGCAATGAGAGTTTCTCCTCCACTTTATCAAGGAAAATACCTCTTTTCTGAAGTAATTTTTTCCTTGGAAGATCACTGTAGTAGATGTTTTTGAATTCGAAAACCATGAATAGATGTGAGAAATGGATGTGCAGAAATTTTTTGGCTGTTGCAGACGACTTTCCTCAGGTATGGCGATCACAGAGTAATGCTTGCGATCGCAGTCATCAGGACCATGATCGTGGTATCTGAGACCATGGTTGAAAGTACTAAACATCACTTAAAACACATAATTTTAACCCTAATTTTATGTTCCAACTAGGAACATAACCATCAATATCAAGGAATTTTAAGCCTAGAATACATGATTATACCCACAACTCGAAGAAATTTACATGAAACTCGTTGGGGAACTGAATCGAACACATGGTGTACACACTAATTTCAATAATTTTAGGACTAAATCAGGGTACTTAAGATTTCCCCATTAGTGCATACACAAACTACAATACCTAATTACCACAACACTAAAAAACAAGCATAGATTTCATGTTTAAAATACTATCTCAAGTCCTTTCACTAAACTACAAGTTATAAGCATAAAATTACATCAAACATATTGGAGTGTGGGAAACCATACAAATTATATGATGCAAGGGGATTGAAATGAATACTTGGGTACAAAATACATAGGCAAAATTTAGAGAGAATTTAAGAGGAATTGAGAATGGGTGTGTGAATAAATAGTAGACAGATGGTCATTTAAGTTGATTTGAGCACGATCACAGTCCTAGTTTTGAGAGTGCATGCATGCGGCCTCTGTGATCATGGAGGAACGGTCCACGATTATGGTAACTATGACCAAAAATTAGGTCTCATGCACTCCTCTATTCAGTCCAATCATGCCAATTTCACAGTTCCCTTTTTCAATTTCAATCAAAATTCCTTATAGAACTACCTTTACATTTATTATGAATGAATAAATGGTAAAATAAAATCTACTCTATCATGCATAAATAAAAGAATACAAGCCACTTTTAGTTGATTAATGGGGTGTCTCCTATCAAGCACTTAGTTCAGTATCTTAGTATGATGCCTCCTCAACTCCTATTTGTGCTTATACATAGATGATTCAGATCTCCTTCCCAACTTTCATTAATGATGGATTAAGCGATAGAGGGGCAAAAGATTAAGATTTTCCATGATGAAACTTTGAGGATGCGGGGAAATGATGAGGGAGCTTCTATCTCGCTATTTTGTAGACTTGAACTTTTTACCCAACTTCACATCACTATTCCGGTTTGGCTCCTTGGGTAAAGGTATGCGCTTCAATAGTCCACTATTTGCATATCGGATGTTGAGTTCCTTGGACATTGATGGTGGGTCTTTCTTGTGCTCTTTTGGAGTGTCAAATCCAAAAATATAGAGATAGTCCTCCTTCTCCCCACAATCCACCATTTATATAGGTTGGTGGATCTTCATCACATCCTCTAAGCATAATGTTGAAAAGTAGTTTGATGTCTATCCCTAACTTTTGAAATTATTTCCTCCTTAGAACCTTCATCCCAAATGCGCTATAGTCATCATAAGAGATTTACTTTGATTCTTATTTTTACTCTAGTGCAATTTCCCTTACCTTGGAATCTTCACCATCATTTGATTCTGTAGATTAGAAAATCACCAAGTATTCTTCTCTACTAAGATCATCATCATAGCTTGGTTTCTCTTCTTGGTCGACCTCATCTTTAAAAGTCGGCAAGGTAGGTATAGTTGCAAGGCTTATATCCTTGCCCACTTTCTCTATCTTGACAATCTCCTTTCTAAATGTCTTGTTAGATTGATGCATGTCTTCCATTTTATCCCCGATTGAAGTCACCTAGTCCCAAATAGTTTAAATCATTGCTTCAAAACTATTCGGCCCAATATGTTGCTCTTCCATTTTCTCATCATAATACCTATCAAACTCATAAGAAGACCACGCAATTTGGTTAGAATAATAAGGGGAGGGTGAATTTAGGCAATCCTTCCAATGTCTATCTCGACCACCAAACAAAGAAAAAGCATACTACAATAGGGTCAAAATGGTGTTTCCATCTCTCGTCGGGGAGCATATGTGCAATCTCTTCCAAAGTGTGCTCCGTCACAATATGGACATGGATCGTCAGGGTAGGACTTCCAACTATAAAATGATATTTTTTAGAAGATTCCATAGAGAAAAGTTAAGGAAAAAAATCTACATAACACAAGAAACAAAACAAAATCACAAACAAATATTTACAAGTTCGAATTCAAGCAATTAAGCTAGAATTCCAAACTAACTCAATACGCCAAATTATTCCTCGATAATGGGACCATTTTTTCGTAATGTTCAACTTACATACCAATTTATGTGCAAGGTGTTCATCATTAATATATTTATCCATCTTTTGAGTCGGAGTCGAATCCACAAGGAAAAATGTGAGTGGCGACTAAATTAGTTTGGAAAGATAGATACTAGCTAAATTTAAAACCAATTGCACAAAAAAAATAGGGGGGGGGGGGGTTGAAATATATTACACTTAATATTTCTTTTAGAGATTTTCTAGTATTAATTTGGTTCAATGAATAATTATAGTCTAGGCAATTAGGCATAGATTTTGGAATTATACTTTCCTAGGGGAAATATATGCATGAACGTGTGATAGCTTTATGCAAATTCTAAGTGTTGGTGATGTGGTAGGCCAGGTTAGAAATCCTGGAGGCTAGTTAGTCAACAAAACCTCAAGGGTGTCACTCATTGACCCTTTCGAGTACCTAATAAGTGCTTCAATCAAAACCACTTAGTACCTTATTTATATTGCCCTATTTCTAGGATGGTGACCTAAGTATAGTAAACTTCGTACTCACCTTTATATCTAAGATAGTGAAAATTAGTCAACCATGCTCATAAATTATCTATTATTGCCTTGGTTCTAATATCCTTCTTTCAAGGATTATGTTAGTTACTAAAGATCACCTAAACCCATCTTCCAAGGATAGATTGAGCTTTCAAAAGCTTGAGATTTTGATACATCAAACCTATTTGGGTATTTGGGACTTTTACACATAAATTATAACCCATTTAATCAATAAATATTGGAATACAACATCAAAAACTAGTAAATGCACAAAAAAATCACACCCCACGCATATTTAAACCCTATTCTTGCATAATACCAAGAGGAAAAATTAGCTACTCATAAGACAAATAAGTAAATATTCCTCCCAAAATCTCCATTGATTTAATTTGAGAAAATCCAAGTGAATGTTACTTCAAACTATTAGATCCAACAATTCTTTAATGGGAGTTCACTAATTCTTCACTTGAAAGTAACTCAAAAGTATTTTTCACCCAAAATTTGTACAATATAGTCTTCTCTAAAAATGGAGGCTACAACCCCTAGAAAAATATCTAAAAATTGAGAAAGATAGAATATGATCAATTGTTAGGGTTTAAGTCTTTCTTTTATCAAATTTAGGATCAGCGATGCATATTTACATTTCTGCCCTTGGGTTGCATTTTCTTGCTAGACCGTGATTGCATAGGCATGGCCACGAATGCAGCTAATGAGATCATTATTTCCTCATGAGACCTTGGTAGGTTCGACCTTATTGATTGACTGAGGCCGTGGTAATTAGGGCCATGTCTGCTCTAGGTCTTTAGTTTAATTTTTTTTCTTTCTTTTGATCCTTTTGAGCTCAAATTCATATCTTTCTGTCTCATCAACAATGTTCCTTGAAAATACGGATATTAGTACATTCAATCACAATTATGTCTCATTTATTCATTCAAAACATGGTAATTTGCACGAATGTTGAGTACAAATGAGTGGTAAAATAGCCATTCATAAGTTTGGCTAGGTATTATAGATTGATTGTTGAAATGATTTCTTCTATTGTATCCCCTATGTCTTGATTGACTCATAATAAAGTCAAATATCAGTGGTTAGGTTCTTGCGAGAAGAGTTTTCAGGAGTTAAAGACTCGACTTATTTGCATGCCAGTCTTATCTTTTCCAGATGGTTCAGATGGGTTTATAGTTTACTTTGATACTTCTAGTGTAGGTATTGGTTGTGTCTTGATATAGATAGGCAATTTTAGAGCCTATTCCTCAAGACAACATAAACCCCATAAAAAAGGTATCCTACCCATGATCTTGATTTTGCAACTGTTGTTATTGCCTTAAAAATTCAGAGGCACTATCTTTATGGGGTATATCCCAATGTGGTTACAGATCATAAGAGTTTACAGTATGTGCTTACACAAAAAGATATAAATCAATGTCAAAGAAGGTGGTGTGAGTTGTTAAATTATTATAATATGAGTGTGTTTTAAAATCCGAGAAAGGCCAATGTAATGGCAAATGCCCTTAAAGGTTGTCAATGGGTAGTGATACTCATGATGAAGAGGATAAAAATAAGTTAGTATATGTGGTTCATCAGTTTTCTAGATCAGGTGTTAGGTTGGTTGATTCAGCGAAAGGTAGTGTATGGGTTAAGAATAGTTTGGAATATTTTTGGTTTCCAAAGTGAAGGAAAGGCAAGAAAGAGATCCTAGTTAGGTTAAATTGAAAGAGGCAGTTAGAGATCAGAAAGTAGACATTTTCTCCTAAAAGGGAGATGGTGCACTTTGTTGTCATGACAGGTTATGTTTTGTGCATTTATGGGTTAAGAAAGTGAATACTTACAGAAGCGCATGGTGCGTTGCATTCTATTCACTCCAAATCCACTAAAATGTATCATTATTTGTGGGAAACTATTTGTGTTGTGGTATGAAGAGGGACATCACAGAGTTTGTGGCTAAGTATTCAAATGGCCAATAAGTTATGCTTGAGCACCAAAAGCCTCGTTGTAAGTTGTAGGAGTTCACATTCATAAATAGAAGTGGGAAGTGGTGAACATGGATTTTGTGATAAGGTTGCCTCATACGTGTCACCAGCATAATTCAATTTGGGTCATTGTGGATAGAATGACCAAGTCAGCCTATTTCTTACCAGTTTATACTTAGTATTCAGCTGAGGATTATGCTAGGCTTTATCTTAAGGAGTTGGTTAAGTTTTATGGGATTTTTTTATCCATCATTTAATATGGGGGTACTCAATTTACCTCACTTTTGGAGAGTTTTTCAGAAGGGTCTTGGTAGCCAAGATCAACTCAGTATAACTTTTCATCCTTAGAATGATGGTCAGACAGGGAGGACAATTCAAACTTTGAAGGATATATTGAGAGTGTGTGTTATTGAATTTAAAGGTAGTTGGGATGACAACTTGTCTTTGATTGAGTTTTCCTATAATAATATTTATCACTTTAATATTCAGATGGCTCCGTGTGAGGCACTCTTTGGGAGGAGATATAGATCTCCTATTGGTTAGTATGAAGCAGGTGAGCCTATTGTGATAGGGACAAATTTAGAGTTTGAGGCGATGGAGAAGGTTTAGTTTATTTGAGAGATATTGAAGACAACCCAAAGTTGCATTAACTCTTATGCATATATGAGGACAAAGGGATCTTAAGTTTGAGGTTAGTGATTTGGTCTATTTGAAAATTTCATCTACGAAGGGAGTGAATAGATTTGGCTAGAAGGGGAAACTCAGTCCGCGCTATGTTGGTTCATATAGAATCTTGAAATATTTTAGGAAGTTAATTTATGAGCTTGAGTTTCCTGTAGATTTAGCGTCAGTGCATCCCGTGTCCCATGTTTCTTTGTTAAAGAAATATATTGGTGACTCAACTATAGTTGTTCCTTTAGAATGTGTGGATGTTAAAGATAACCTTTCCTATGAATATGTTCCAGTTGAGATTTTTGATCGTCAGATTTGTAGACTAAGTAATAATGAAGTTCGCTTGGTTAAAGTTCTATGGAGGAATCAGTCTGTTGAGGGAGCTAATAGGGAATGGAAGCAGATATGCAAACCAAGTACCCTCAGCTTTTCTCCGAAAACTCAAATTCATCTTGAGGTAATGATATTCCTTAGATTGACTTTTGTCTATTCTTAGTTTCAGCTATGTGACCCTATTTTTGTCATTGCATTCATTCACGAAATCAGTTCAGTTCATGTATCATGCTTTAGGCTCAGTCATGTAATCATGTTCTATGTCTTTCATGTTCATTATATGATCTCAGATACTTTGGTATTCTGAATATAACAAGTCTCAATAGAGGACGAATGTTCCCAAAGGGGAGATAATGTAATACCCCATAGTATTCTAAGATTGATTCAACTCTTAGGTGCATGTTAAAGGGGTCTAAGGCTTGAAAATTTATCTAACTGCTGAGGGTTTAGATATTTTCAAGACCCCTAAATTTTGTGGATCTTTTTTGGTTTTCCCAACCACAAAATATGGGTTTCTGAGTTGATTCATATTTAGTAAGGTTTAAAGTATGTCCCGAGAGATTTTTGGGACTTTCGGATGTGGTTTGGGATGTGTTTGGATGGCTGAAATAGAGAGTCATCACAATAGCCCCATGGTACATTGGTTGCTTGACTCAACCAAGGGTAATAACGTGCTAACCGCTTGACTCAATTAGGAGTTGCGGTGTTGGCTGCTTGACTCATGCAGGGGTTGCGACATTTGGGTAATTTTACCTCATCCTATTTCGTCCATAACACGAATTGTGTTTTCAAAAAAGGCATTATTTTCCCCTTTCACTCAAATTGATCTAAAGAAAACTCTCCTCCTTCCAAAGAATAAAATCCAAAGTTTTTCATTAATTAATCAAGAGTTCAAGCTTCCAATCCTAAGAAAATCTTAAGAAATACTCAAGAATCTAGCTATTAAAGTATATGGGATATTCATCCATGGGTCCTTTTCACCCATAGATTCCAAAATCCTTCTTTTCAACTAATGAATGGATTTTTCTTTTATTATGGAATTTTTTATTTTCAAGATTGATTAAATTCTTGTATTTCCATAGTACTTTGAGTCAATTCGTGTTCAAGAATGATTCCATGGAAAGTTAGGCTAATCATGTTTTAAGTTTCAATCTCCCATGTCATAATTCACGAAAATTTCATGGTATGTTATCAAGTTATGATCCTAGTCATGTAATTATGTTGTTTTCCTATGTTTTATGACATTCCTCTGTACAAGTTCATGATTTTCATATGTTTGATGAAATGTATATGTTTTAGGTCTTGCAACCATGATACCATACTATAGTTTTAAGACTTTGTTATCATATTTTATAGTCATTCAGATCTTGCGGGTTATGAACACCCGATACCAATGTGTTTTGCCTGATTTAAAATTTCTATCTAATGATTAAGTTGAACCATGGATATTATTATTTTACTCAATTAATGTAAATATGATGAGCACCATAAAAAATAATGTTCAGTTAAACTTAGTCCCATTCAATACCAGTGTCAGTTTAGTTGGGAGTAGGATTTAGCAATGAGCGAGTGCAGGGATGACAGATTCCCCATCAGTTAGGCAATGTCGTTAGTAGTAGTTCCTGTATTCTAGAACTATATAGCAAGCATAGGATATAAGAGGTCCACCTATTATTTTAGTCTTGACTTTCTCGTAGTTGTCACCCATCAGTTTATTCTTGACACCGTGGTCCTTCAAGAAATCAACCCTATGGATCCATATCTTCAGCCATGTGTTAGTACCCGTGGCACAATACTGACACCCTTTAAATTGGGGTTACAAGTTGGACCCTGATTATCTCATATTGGGGCATGTCGGTTACATGATTCCTCCCACAGTCTCAATACAATATTTTGTGTATCTCAACTCAAGTTTGCTTGACAAGTGTATAGATTTTTAGTTATTCAATTATTTAGTTATATAGCTTCTAGTCTTTCACATTACATATTTTCTCAGTTACATATTAATACTTGGTCTTGGATTCTTAGATATTACATGTTTATGCATTCATGCTTAGTTATATCATGTATTTCAACCAGTCCTCATCTCATATACTAGTACATTCAAAGTACTAAGAACATACTTTTTCTTGCACTATGTTGTCTTATAACATAGGTTTGAACATTTAGTTTCCTGATTGTTCTTAGGAAGCTCAACGTTACTCGACAGTAGTATTAGTGAGTCCTCATCCATCGAGGACGTGATATATTTACTTCAATTAATTCACTATTTCTTTATATCCATCCATTCAAAGTTAGTTGGGAGTTTGTTCCAGAAACTCCTCACGATGTTTAGAGAATTTTAGACAATCATTTAGACAGTCAGTCAATTATTTTGGTATAAACAGTTTGGTTTCTAGTCTTTTGTCAGATATTTCAGACATGTTTTTCTTTGTATTCTAGTATTCTATTTTATAGTACCTTATTAGTGTATCTTTTGCTCATGCATTATATGACTATTTTACTTAGTGCTCACAACAAGTACCAGCTCATGGGTTAGATTGGGGTCACTTGTGGTCATAAGAACCAATGTTGCAACTAGGGAGTAGCCTCGGGTTAGGAAACCCTTATACCCTCATTAAAATTAGATGAATTTGTACATGTAATCTCCAAATTTATATATCTTTAGAAATTATCTTTTGTTTAATTTCTAATGGCCTTACTGAGTTCATGATCAGTCATTCTCTTCATCTTGGACCATGTCACTAAGAAGTCTGGTGCTTCTCAGTAGGTTTTCCAGATTTAACTTTGGAGACTTTTGTTTTCAGGCTATCATTTTGTTTCATAGGACCATCAAAACTTCATTTTGGGTTAGTGAAAATAGAATGAGATTTTCAGTAACCCATGGATCATCAGTTATCACAATATTAGAGAGGTAATATATTTTCAGGGATAAGTCTTCATCAGAAAGGTAAGTAAATAAAGGGGTTGGCTTTTAATGGTTAGATTTTGATTAGTTGGGAAAGGTCCATGTAGTTAATGTAAAGATGAGTTTAATTTCAATTTTTGATAAGGGAAATTTTTTGACAAGTATATAGAAGAAGCTTCCTTTTCTATCCTTTTAAAAATAAAAACATATACATTCAGGTTACTAACTATATAGATGGGACCACGTCCCTCTCTTTATTTAAGTCAATTCTCGAGTTTGTGCATAGTTAATCTATTTTCTTCAAAAGTTTTTCCCATTAGTGTATACCTTAAAAGGGATGTTACCGAGTTAGACTAACAAATACATAGTTTACCAAGGATAACTGTGTCCTAATCATAGCCGATTTTAAGGAGAACTACTTATTCATATGGTAGGTTAGGTAATTTTGATCAGTCCTAGCTTCAACTTGTTCTTTACAAATTGTTCCTTGTGAAGTGCCTTAGTAAATATATTTGCTATCCTATCCTCAGTGTTACTTCTTAGATCTCAAGGAAATTAAGGATGATCTAAGTAAATGTGTCATTCCTGGAGTGCTTTTTCTATATACCAATTATCCAGTATAGTTAGCATCAGCATAGACCACAAAGTCAAAACTGTCTCCTGATGGATAGTATAGGACCAGGTCCCCTATCCCCTTCAGATACCAATGAATTTATTTTACAGCTTTCAAACGAGACTCTTTTGGACAATCTTTAAATCTGGCACACATTCTTGCACTAAATACAATGTCAGGGCTACATGCAGTGAGGTACAACAAGGATCCAATAATCCCTCTATACATTGTCTCATTTACTAAATGACCTAGTTCATCATTATCAATTTTTGAGCTGGTTCAAATTGGAGTATCAATTGGCTAAGCATCACGCATAT
Source organism: Capsicum pubescens (assembly GCA_030864215.1). Taxonomy (NCBI): domain Eukaryota; kingdom Viridiplantae; phylum Streptophyta; class Magnoliopsida; order Solanales; family Solanaceae; genus Capsicum; species Capsicum pubescens. The sequence continues at coordinate 118,480,543 of CM061546.1, forward strand.
TATATTTCTTCAGTAACTCTTTGATGTACTTCTCTTATCAAATCCTTGTCCCTTGAACTTAATATTTAATCTACAAGCCTAGGAAGAAGCTCAACTCACCCATCATACACATTTGAAATTAACTTCTCATTATCTAAGAAAACACTTCACATAGGGATTAACAAGTAGCTCTAAAGATTATGTAATCAATATATATCTGAACAATCAATAGGATCCTACCTCTGCTCTTTAAGAATAGAGTATTATCTATTTTCTCTCTTTTGAAGCAATTTTATAGGAGAAACTTTAAGAGTCTCTCATACTAGGCTCTTGGTTCTTTCTTCAAGCCATAAATACCTTTGTCTAATTTGAGTACATGATGAGGAAAATCTATATCTTCAAAACCTGGAGGGTTTTTGACATAAACTTCTTCCTTTAGGTTTCAATTCATAAAGACACTTTTGAAATCCATTTGAAACAGTTTAAATCCCATATATGACACAAATACAACAAGACTCATGATTTCCTGTATTCTTTCTACAGAGGCAAAAGTCTTATCATAGTCCATCCCTTCTTCCTGGTTATAACCTTGATCAACCAACCTTGATTTCTCTTATTTAATTATTCCATTTTCTTCTTACTAATTTTTGCAAACCCATTTGGTTCCAATAATTTTTATCAACAGGCCTGGGGACTAGATCTCAAACTTTGTTTCTTTAAAATTGCTCAAGTTCTTCTATTAGTGCATTAATTCAACCAGCATCCTTAGGTATTCTTTTAATTTTTTGGGATTAATTTGGAGTAAAAAGGCTAAAAATGCCATAATTTTCTGGCTTGAGATGTTATTTGGACACCCGTTTCTAAGTGTGTAGTCAGATTCTCAAGGGCATGAAAAGATTTGTCTTCTAGTTTTGCCTTTTGAGATTGATTCACTAGAACTTGGTCCCTGCAAATTTTGACATGTTCTTTCTTGTTGTTCATCTACTGAAGTTGGGATTTGTTCCTGAGTTTATGGATCATCATTGCTCACATCCTTCTCATTTGTATCATTTATCGCTTGATCAACATACTCAGCAATATCATCCCTTTTAATAGGAATGAGTTCTTCAACTTCTAAATCTTCACCATCACCTGGTTTCATTTAATTTCAAAATTCATCAAAGATCATACGAACACTTTCTTCTATACACAAAGTTCTTTTATTGAAGACTCTGTAAGCCTTTCTTGTTGAGGAATAGACTATAAACACTGTTTCATCCCTTTTGGAGTCATACTTTCCAATTCTCTCTTTCCATTGTTAAACACAAAGTACTTGCAACCAAATGGTTTGAAGTAGTCTATCTTAGGATTTCTATTGAACACTAACTTGTATGGAGTCTTATTCAGGAGTGACCTAATCAAACACCAATTATTCACATAATAAGCAGTATTTACAACTTTCACAAAGAAACTCTTTGGAAGACTACTATCAATCAACATAGCCCTAGCAATATCTATGAGAGTTCCATTCTTTCTTTCAATAACTCCATTTTTCTATAGAGGTGGCATGACCCGAACCAGGGCCTTGTCATAATGGGCATCTCAAGTCCAATTAGGACCAGAGACCACTCCCGATACCCAATTCAAATAACCATCATATATGCTAAGATGGAGATTCCAAACATATAACAAGAAAAAGTATTTAACAATTTAGCCACTTTGGGATACATGTATATTCGAGACCAATCCGATCAAGTCAACCTACCCAATAACCAACCAACCAAACCAAAGGATAATATAATGTATGTCACATATAACTTATAACCATTCCATACCCATGTCAGTTGTCCATACAAAGCCTCTAAACCAAGACAAATAGTATCTAGTTGGGACATTCCCCCAACCATAGACAAAACCCAAGTCTATACAATAACAACAACATACCCAGTGTATTCCCACCTAGTGGGGTCTGGGAAGGGTAGAGTGTACGCAGACCACACCACTACCTTAAGAGAATTAGAGAGATTATTTCCAATAGACCCCCTGCTTAGGACCAATAACAGTATAACCAATACAAAAAGTAAGAGCATATAAACTAGTATGGTACACAAAACATACTAAAAGTATAACAAACACAAAAGATAAGTGCATAAAAAACTAGTACGGGATGCAAAAAAGCCAATACCACTTGCCCAAAACTACAGACACAACACTACGAACCAGAAACTCCAGACCCAAAGGACCACTCCCCTATTACTACCGTCGCGCTCCCACCCCCTAACCCTCTAACCTAATCTTGGTCCTCCATACCTTTCTATCAAGGGTCATGTCCTATATAAGCTGTAATTGCTCCATATCATGCCTAATCACCTCCCTCCAATATTTCTTTAGTCTACCTCTAGCCCGCCTAAAACCATACATAGCCAGAGTCTCACACCTTCGCACTGGATCATCAGGGCCTCTCCTCATCACATGCCCGAACTAACTTAGCCTCACTTCTCACAACTTATCCTCCACCAAGGCAACTCTCACCTTCTCCCGAATAATCTCATTCCTCACCCTATCTTTCCTGGTATGTCCACACATCTATCGCAACATTCTCATCTCTACCACCTTCACCTTTTGGATGTGGGAGTTCTTAACTGGCCAACACTCCATTCCATACAACATAGTCGTTCGGACTACCACTCCGTAGAACTTACCTTTAAGCTTTGGGGGTACCTTCTTATCACAAAGTACTCCCGAAGCGAGCCTCCACTTCAACCACCCTTCCCCAATACGATGCGTGACATCCTCGCCAATCACACTATTACACTAAAATATGGACCCCAGATACTTTAAAATCTCCCTCTTCTGGATGACCTGAGAGTCTAGCTTCACAACCACTCTATCTTGTTGCGACATATCACTGAACTTCCACTCCAAGTACTCTGTCTTGGCTCTACTTAACCGAAAACCTTTAGATTCAAGCATTTGTCTCCAAATCTCCAACTTGTCATTAAATCTACCCCGATTTTCGTTGATCAGAACCACATTCTTTATAAATAACACACCAAGGGACCTCCCCTTGAATATATCGCGTCAAAACATCCATCACCAAGGCAAATAGAAATAGGCTAAGATTCGATCCCCAGTGCAACCCTATCAAAACTGTGAAGTGTTCCGAATCTCCACCTATTTTCCTCACACAAGTCTTTGAACCATCATACATATCCTGAATCGACCTAGTGTACGCCACAAGCACCCCTGTAGCCTCCAAAAAAATCCACAGAATCTCCCAGAAGCTCTGTCATATGCCTTCTATTGATCAATAAACATTATGTGCAAGTCTTTCTTCCTCTCTCGAAACTACTCCACTAATCTCAGTACAAGGTGAATGGCCTCAGTGGTAGAGCGACCAAGCATGAAACTGAACTGATTCTCAGAGATCGTCACGATCCTCCTCATCCTCAACTCTACCACCCTTTCCCAAACCTTCATAGTATGACTCAACAACTAATACCACTATAGTTGTTACAACTTCGAATGTCTCCCTTGTTCTTATACACTCGAATCATTGTGCTCGACCTCCACGCTTCAAGCATCTTAGCTTCTATAAAAATAATGTTAAACAACCTTGTCAACCACTCCAGACCTACCCCACTAGTGCTCTTCCAAAAATCTACTGGAATCTCTTCTGGCTCCATCGCCCTACCCGATCGCATCCTGCGAATAGATCCCTTGACCTCCTCAACCTCGATACATCTATAAGAATTATAATCGCGCCCCTCCTCAGATATCTCTTAGTATCCCAACACAGAAACTTTCTCCTCTTCGTCAGTCAAAAGTTTATGAGAATTGGACTGCCACCTCTCCCTAATGAGGGTATCTTCAACCAACACTATACCATCCTCTCCTTTGATACACTTCACTTGGTCAAGGTCACGAGCTCTCCACTCTCTATCCTTGGACATCTTATACAACTTCTTATCTATGCCTTTCTCATCTAAAACTACATACAAACTCTCAAAGTCTGTTGTCTGAGCCATCGTAACCACTAACGTAGACTCTTATCTAGCTACCTTATACTCCTCTTTATTCTTCTGCCTTTTCTCATCATCCTTGCTCCTAACCAACTTAGCATAAACCATTTTCTTAGACTCCACCTTTGTCTTGACCTCTTCGTTCCGCCACTAGTCTCCTCGATGTTTGCCATATTGACCTCTTGAGACACCCAACAAATCTCTAGCGGTCTCCCTAATGAAACTGACAGTCGTCTCTCATATATTATCCACACCCCTCTACTCTCCCAAGCCCCCTACTTTTCAAATTCTATTCCATCTCCAAAGCAATAGCCAAAGTCAAGCTACCCCACTTAATCATGGGTCGTGCCTCCCCACTTCTCTTCTTTTTGACTTTACTAATAACCAAGTCCATCACCAACAACCTATGTTGAGTCGAGAGATTCTCGCTAGGTATGTCTTTATAGTCTATCTGTGTCTTGGCCACAAAACTATGAAACATAATAAGGTGATCCTCCTTCTTCAAAAAGCTCGAATTTGTCCACAACCCAGAAGCCCTAGAAAAATTCAACAGAGAAGCTCTTCCTTCATTCAGCTCACTAAGACCGAAACTGCCATGGATATTATCATACCCTCTCAACAAAGACCTAATATGCCCATTGAAATCCCCCCCATGAAAAGCTTCTCAGTGCTCGAGATGCTCCTCACCGCCTCATCTAAAATCTCCCAGAATTCCTTCTTCTCCTCTTCATACAAACCTACTTGTGGGGTGTAGGCACTAATAACGTTCACCGTAAACTCTCCTATGACAAACTTAATAGACATCAGTCTATCACTAACTCTCTTTACCTATACCACCTGCTCCCTAAGATCTTCATCTACTAAGATACCTACCCCATATCTATGTCTCACGCTACCTGAGTACCACAACTTATATCCATCCACATCTCTCGCTTTAGTGCCTTCCCATTTAGTTTCTGAACACACGCTACACTAACCCTTCTCTTTCTAAGAATCTTCACCAGCTCTATAGACTTACCCTGCAAAGTACCGATGTTCCAAGACCCAACTCTCAACCTAGAAGATCTCTTATCCCACCTAACCTTACTACCCCTAGCCTCTAACCCTAAACTAAATCCTAGACCCGACCCAAACCCAACCCCCCAAACCCCGACCCTATCCCAACACCTCCTAACCTTGACCCTGAACCTGACCTATGACATGACCATAGTCTACCATCGCCAATCACAGACACAATGCAACAAAGGGGGATCAAGATAAAATAAAAGGGCACACTAGTTAAAATAAAGTCAATAAAAGAGCTAGGGGCACATACAACAATCTATCATAGATAGAGAGCAACAAAACTAATAATATAACACAATTTTTTATAAACAATAGTCAATAGCGGGAACTAATACTACCACAATTAATGTATACGCTAGTACATCAAGTAACAGTAATCAGACAAGGTAACACACTCCAAAACTACTAAGAACAATAAAAAGATTAACACGTAAAACACTATTACAAAGTTACCAATCAACAAGAAATTCAACATCCAAAACTAGATAATCATCCAAGACTCTACGAAACAGGAATCCCTACAAGAATAGTGCAGAACATTACTAGTAGCAGACCCTAAAAATCAAGAAAGCTATACACAACTACAAAAGATGGATCACGTGCACCTGATCAAAGATGGGCTGTATCCGTATACTTGGTTGAGTCGTGTGCATATGAAATTGATGCCTTCTAATTTATGAAAGATCACCACTTCAATCCAACACCGACTATCCCTAAATTTGATCAATAAGAAGGAGAAGTAGTATGGATGGTTCTTTCATCACGTGGCAATAAAACCGTCTGATGAAGGGTTAGTGGGTGAACGCTAGCATGCATTAAAGATAAGGATAAAATAATTGCAACCTTTTAAAACAAAGTAAACCAACTATATGTATTCATAACCACACACACATATATATAACCATGTCGGGAAAGGGAATTGGGTTTAGCATTCCTTTAAAACCATTAACCTTGGTATGTGTATCTTAACCAACATAATCCACCCACGGGATATATAGGTCTTGTATAGCCCCCTAAATGGGCCCCTATACATGTAGCCGCACAAACTAGAGAAACTATAGAAGTAGGGGATTCCCGTGTACCCTTCGCTATCCATTATACATATATATAAGTTTTAGGGGATTCTTGTGTACCCCTAAAGTATACGGTTGATATGACCTATCCTTATGTTTGCAAGCATGAGTTTCCAATATTTATCCATTGGACTCTCACCTTCATGGTTAGCTATCACAACCCACTATTATTGCCCAATTAAAACCATCACTATATAACCAAACCACCATTCCATTTATTATTAACAAAGGATATGAGAAGTGGTATCTTTATACCGACTATAGCTTGCAAACAATGTCCTTAGCCAACCTTAAGAGATTCCCATGTACCCCATGTGTTACATTAATAAGTTTACTTAGGGGATTCCCATGTACCTCGCAAGTACATCATTTTAGGCTTACTTGGGGTATTCTCGTATAACCAACAAGATTTTCATTATTAGGTTTTACTTGGGGGATTCCCATGTACCTCGCAATGTTTTCATACATATCAATTTCATAGCTACCATGGCTTTACTATTTAACAATTCCAAACCATTTAAAGCCATTCAAAACTATTTAAACCAATTTAGGATTCCATAACAAAACCATACCATGCAATAACATCAATGAAAGTTCAACAATATAACCAAAAGCATTCTCATAGGTATTTTATCAAATATTTTGAGGGTATACCCTTGCTAAGACCAAAACCAAATCATAAACCCTCGAGTTTAGGGTTCCTATGACCCATTTGTTAAACTAAGAAAAAATACCCACATATGCAAACCACCCCCCAAAATATGTGAAAACATAATTTAAACCAAGAGTAAATAATACTCAACAATGTGCATAAAAAACCCTCAACATTGGTTTTCCAAACAACCATTTATGATTTACAATAAAAGTTTTAAACATATTAAAACATTCCTATAATTAGAACTAACAATAAGGGAGGAATACATGGCTTATACAAGAATTTTCACGAAAGGAAACTTGAATCTTGATCCCTTTGAAGAACACTTGTAGAAACCCTAGCCTCAATCTTTAAGAGAGTGTTTAGAGAGAGTATTTGGAGTATATTGATCCATCCGTGAGAGTTATGAGAGGCTAAAATTAGTTATATAGCATGGGGAAGTAAGGTTTTTGAGGTGGTAAATGTCCGGAATACCCCTAGCTCAAAAATTAAAAATATGCATGTAGGAGGGTACGACCACCCCCTTAGCTATACCCTAGGGTACGAGTGGTACCTTAACTCATACCATAGACGTCTCTATGGACCTACAAACATATCATCAGATGAAAACACATGCAAAACTCATACCCTAAGGTATGAGAAGTACCCCTAACCAGTACCTTGGATAGATTCAATTAGGCTAATCAATAAGCATAATACGACTTGGCATCATACACCTCATATCCTACCATATGATTAGTATGATGATTAGTCGTATCTTTAATAAAAAAAAACCACAAACACACTATATAACATACAAGGGAGCCATCCATAGATGTACACTAGAGTACGACTTATACCTTCTAGTCATACCTTGTATAGAGTACTCAACTTAGGATATTTTTCTAAGGGTCAAAGTTTGGTGTGTTTCAGGAGTTCTAGGAGCAGAATAGTTGTGACTTATTCTAGTCTCAGCACAAAATTTAGCAACTTGAGAATACTCATATTCATTTCCATGATCAGATATGAATTCAACAATTTTACAATTTAGCTTCATTTGAATTTGCTTGGAAAATGACACAGGAACCTCATATGTCTTATCTTGGTTTCTTATAAACATTGACAAGGTAAACATGGATTAGTAATCAACAATAAAAAGTATATATTTCTTCCATCCTCTACATTACACTTTAATAGGTCCATATAAATCCATGTGCAGTATTTCAAGGGGCCTGGAAGTACTCACCTACTTCTTCAATTAGAAAGAGTATATGGTCTATTTATCATTAACACAAGAATAAAAAACTTTGTTATCTAGAAATTTCAACTTTTTCAAGCCACGAAATAGGTCCCTTGAAATCAATATATTTCACAAAGAGAAACTTACATGTCTTAGACTTCTGTGCCATACATTAGCATCTTAAGTTTGAACACTTAAACAAGTTAATTCCCCATCATCCACAAACACCATATTAGCAACATACATGTTTTTAATCATTTTGGCTTTGAGAATAATCTTCCAGATTTAATGTTTGATAAAGTATATCCATGAGATGAGAATTTTACCTTATTTCCTTTGTCACAAATTTGAGATACACTTAGAATACTGTACTTAAGGCCATTTACACAATACACATCTTCAATTGCTTAATGAGGTGATTTTCCAATCCTTCTAACACCCTGAATATATATACCCCTTTTATACTATTTCAAAACGACACACCTCTCCTTTGAGGTGTCTTAAGGAAGAGAAAACAGTTAATCCTTCTAGTCTTGTTTCTTGAACTACCACTGTCAATAAACCAGTTTTGGCTGCAATCCCCTTTTTTACCTTATATTCTTATTTATCTTCAATAGTTTCCATACGGGAAAACAACGAACCATAGGTGATTTCCTTATCATCCCTTTTCAGTATGAAACTATCTCCATACTCTTTATCTTTCTTAGATTTACTGGATGAGTTTTCCCATGCAGCCAACACTTTTTTTACTATACAGATAGATGCATCCTTTCTTCATGACTTTTTAGGATTCTGATTCTTCTTTGTCACCTTTGTGACACACTTCAAATTTGCCATCCCATTTTGGGATAGGTCTATCGTAACAGTTATTGCGATGGTTAGATAAATAGTAGCAATTAATAGACCGATTGCTACAGTTTTTTTAACATCCTATTGGGATGCTTCACATTGTCTATAGCAACGATGAAGAACTGTTGCAATAGACTATATTGTAATGACAGAAAAGCATTGAAATAACACTATTGCAATAATTTTTGGGTATCTACTGGAACACTTATTGATCTTTTGCAATAGTTTTTAACTACCTATTGAATCTCTTTTTGACACCTATTGCACCAGTTTTCAAGTCTTTTGGAATATTTTTTCTTACCTATTACAACTATTACAATTAGCTATTGCAATAATTTTTACAACCTATTTCAACCAATTCAAATTCCAAATAATGGTTTAGATGATAAAGTCAATCCTATATTGTGTGTGTGCATATATATATATATATATAGTTGAATAATATTAATACACATATATACACATCACAATAGAATCTTTCATTAATAATAATCTAAATTATACTATGCAAAAAACTAATAATCTTAACCCAAAAGCAAAATGTTAAAGTCAAATGATCATTAGTTTTCCCATAGACTATCATGTTCGAGTACTTCTGATCCAACACTTGTTCTTGTACTTTGGATCTAACTAGAACGTTGTTTGACTTCTCATTCAGCTTGTGATGATTTTCCCTTATATTTATGCAGCCTGTATTCTTCTTCTGTTCTAGTATCTATTTATTTCATAAAATTGCTAGTAATCCAGCTGAAATAAAGCTTTTAACTTTCAGGTGATTTCTTAACACCCTTCTTGATTCATGATTCTTCAAGTCTAATATTGTAAGTTAAAAAAATATATAAAATAGGTTGATTACTATAATTCCAGCTAACAATCATCAATGAACAATGTTTCTTGTTTCATTTTGGACAAAACTAGATTTGTGAAACCAAGTAACTATACTGATCATAAAATCAATGTTGTTTACAAAAAACATATCTTCAAAAGTTAAACAAACACAACTTTTCCTTTATAGTTTGCCACTTGACTAAGCCCTAGAGCTAAAAATGACTCTGCAATGAGTCCCATGAATGGATATATGCAAATTTTAGGAATTACAGGAGCAACATATCATATGGCTACCACTTTTGGGTTAGCATGTCTATGAAAGAATGTTCCAAGATTTTTCAGCCATCAGCCGAAATACAATATTAACTAATTGCAACTATAACAAATTTAAAGCATGTAACACAAATCTCTTAAGCAGAGAAAAGGTGATTTAGCATCATAAGCTTTTGTCATGGTTAAGCAAAAGGTGAAGTAGTAGACCAAGTTAATAGAAGTTAGAAGGTGAAGTAGGTCTATGTTTGAGCAACACAAGTGCACAAGCTACCTTAGATGGAAAATTACACAATCTTTTTGTTAGGGATTTCTTGATTATTAAAAAAAGTCATTTGGAACATTTTATGGATTCTTCAAATGCCCTAAAAGTTAGCAATTTGATATACCAGTTCTATATAGTTACGCACTCCAATAACCATACTCAATACGTATCCATAAATGAATCGAAACAACATAGACTAAAGATATCATATGAGTTACGGCATTTCTTTCGAATACTCTATTAGTGTAAATTTGTCTACCAATAAAATGAAAAGGACACAAAAAAAGTTAACATTGTTGGAGCATAGAGCATTAAGCTGCACATTTTTTCTCGTTTCTACCATTAGGACTGCAAGCATAGATAAATAAATAAATTATTTCAAGTTAAAGGACAAAGAAAAATTAATTACCAAAATAAAGCATCCAAGGGGCTTCTTAAAAAACTGGCAAAAATGATAGATAGGCTCCGCCAAATATTTTAGTTCCAATGAATTCAGAGAATTAAAGATTTGCTCATCCATATTAAATAAATTATATGAGTCTAAATTAAAGGGCAAACTTTAAAGCATGCTACAGACACCTTAATGAAGATAAACCTTCAAACATTCACTGTAAAATTTGATAGTCCCTTTTTTTCATGTAGAAATTTAATCACAAGCTCTTCAAGGAAGTCATCATATGCTCGGTGTATCGCCTATAACATTTTCATCATAATGACGGAAACTATACATAAGAGTTAAATAAGACAAAAAAGTCATACAAATATAAGGAGAAACAAAATAAAAGTCTAAGACTTAGTACTTTACATAAACTATGTATTGGGCATGAAATAGGTTATTATGAATTGGTGCATAAATACATACCATATTGAGGGTACTGATATTTCATATTCTTTATTTTGTTAAAAGGCCAGACAACAAAATAATCACCTCAAATGACCAAAATTTAAGGCTATGATTATTTTTATTTCACAAAAGCAGATCTAGAAAAATTAATCAAAAATTTGAAAGATTAATAGATTCTTTAAGAACAAAAGAAACACTACTCACTAAACCATTAAAGCATAAGGAGTTGCAGAGTAAAAGAATTGTTTAATAGAAAGGAAAGCATCTCTATACACAGGAGTTCTATTCTTCTCACAAGAATTTGATCGACAAATGTAAAAATGAACCCATGCTACATAAGTCCACACTGAAAAACTAAAGGCTATAGTTTCTGATACAGATTTAATAATTAATTGATCTCATTAATATTGAAGGGGTTACAGCTGTATATATAGAGAACTGAAGAATAACTAATTACAGAATAACCCAGATGTATTTAATAATTATATATGTAGTCTATTATCCCCCCGCAAGCTGATCAGCGGTAACGAGGGGCAGCTTGGAGCAGAGAGACTGAAAAGGCTGTAACGGAAGAGGCTTGGTGAGAATATCAGCAAGCTGATCAGTAGATGGGACATAGTGCGTGGCCATCGCTCCTGCAAGTACCTCATCGCGAACAAAGTGACAGTCAGACCCAACATGCTTCATACGATCATGAAGGACTGGATTTTTGGTAACACAAATAGTGGACTGATTGTCACAATAAATCTGTGGTTTCGTCGGGGGAATGCCAAGTGCATCCGTAAGGTATCGTAACCACATGGCTTCAGCAACACCCGCAGCCATGGCACGATATTCTGCTTCTGTGGAGGAACGGGACACTCGCGTTTGCTTCTTGGTGCACCAGGAAATCAGATTCGGTCCCATCATAACAATATATCCAGTAGTGGACTTTCGATCATCTTTGTCGTTAGCCCAATCCGAATCAGAAAAAACAGATATATCAAACGAGCCCTTTTGAAATAAAATTCCACAGTGAAGAGTACCTTGAAGATAGCGCAGAATGCGTTTCAAGGCCTGAAAGTGTTGTTCTGTGGGAGCATGCATTGATTGGGAGACTCGATTGACTGCATATTGGATGTCCGGACGAGTAACAACAAGATAATGAAGTCCACCGACGAGGCTCCGATATAGTGTAGGATCGGCAAAGGGAGTATTCGGCCCTGGGGATTGGCGGACTGCCATGGGAGTGACCGCGGGTTTGCAGTCTGTCATTCCAGCCCGATTTAGAAGTTCAAGGGTATATTTTGTCTGATGCATCAATATGGTTCCCGATTTGCGGATGAGTTCGAGGCCAAGAAAGAACTCCAGAGGACCGAGGTCCTTAAGTTTGAAGTCACGATGCATAGCTTCAGTAATTTCAGTGATGAGTGATGACGAGCTGCCTGTAATAACAATATCATCCACATAGATAAGAATGATGACTGTCCCTCGAGAACAGTGAAGGGTGAAGAGGCTGTTGTCATGATGGTAGGTGCGAAAACCAAGACCCTGCAGAAAAGTAGAGAGACGTGTGTACCAGGCACGAGGGGCCTGTTTCAGGCCATACAGTGATTTGCGAAGCTTGCAAACATAGTGAGGACGGTTGGGATTAACATATCCCGGTGGCTGAACCATATAGATTTCTTCCTCAAGATGACCATGAAGAAAGGCATTGCTGACGTCTAGCTGATGAAGCGGCCAATCATAGTGAAGAGCAAGAGACAAGACCAGACGAATAGTCTGTTGCTTAACAACAGGGCTGAAGGTCTCCTTATAATCCACACCATACTCCTGATGATACCCTTTTGCAACCAGACGTGCTTTATAGCGAGAAAGAGATCCATCTGAATTTCGTTTAATGCGAAACACCCATTTGCACCCAATAGACTTTCGGTTACTAGGCAGAGGTACCAAATCCCATGTACGTTGTTCATTCAGAGCCTGAAATTCCTCATCCATAGCTTGGCACCAGAAACTATTTTTGGAGGCTTGGTTGTAGGTAGTAGGCTCAGTTGTGGGATGTGCATCAAAGGGTATTTGAGTGTGGTAGGCTTTGGGTTTGAAGGTACCGGCCTTGGCTCGGGTTGTCATAGGATGAGTGTTGAGTGGAGGGTGATTAGGAAGGGGTGGTGGAGTTGTATGATGCGTGGGCGGGGGTTGGGTGGGGCTGCCGTGGGAGCTGGGATGTGCAGCGGTGGATGGGGTGGCTGTATGTGTGTTAGGAGTATGATGTAGGGAAGTGGTGGATTGTGTGGCAGTCGGCTGGGTGTTCGGGTGGGAGGTTTGGGGTTTCGGGTGGGTAGTGGTGTAGTGGGGTACCGGGTTAGGTGCCGAGTGAGCCGGAGCATGAGCGTGAGAAAAGGACGGAAATAATGGCACAACGCCAAGTGGATTGGGGGAGTATGGAGTAGAGGAAAGACTTGTGTAAGGAAATTGTTCCTCCACAAAACGAACATGACGGGAAACATATGTTTTCTGAGATACAGGATCGAAACATTTGTAACCTTTGATAGTGGGATGATAGCCTAGAAAGACACAAGGGGTGGACCGAGGTTGAAGTTTATGTTGAGTGTGCGGACGCAACCAGGGATAAACTAGACACCCAAACGGGCGGAGATGGATATAGTCGGGTGGATGATTGTAGAGACGGGCATATGGAGTGGAGTTGGAGAGAGTGTGAGTGGGCATGCGATTTATGATGTAGTTGGCAGTAGCAAGGGCATCAACCCAAAAGGAAACAGGTAAGGTGGAATCATGGAGGAGCGCAACAACTGTTTCTATTAGGTGACGGTGTTTGCGCTCAGCAACGCCATTTTGTTCAGGGGTATATGGACATGAAGTGTGATGAAGAGCCCCTAGATTTTGAAGAAAAACACCAAATGCATTGTTGACAAATTCTTTGCCATTGTCACTTCGAAAAATTTTGATTTTGGCATTAAATTGATTTTGAACCATTCGGTCAAAGTTTACAAAAATAGTATAAGCTTCGGATTTAAATTTCAGAGGATAAAGCCAAGTGAATTTACTGTAATCATCAACAAAACAGATATAATAACGAAAACCTTGAACAGAAGGAACTGAGGTTGGACCCCAAACATCAGAATGAATTAATTGAAATGGCGCAGTGGCCTTGTGTTCAGACAGTGAAAAAGGTAAACGACAAGATTTAGACACTGAACAGGACTCGCAATGTAATTTTTCTGAAAAATTAAAACCTAAGGAAGATAAAATGGATTTGGTGATGGCGGATGATGGGTGCCCAAGCCGGCGATGCCAGGTTGACGAGAGAATGGCTTGACTCACAACAGACGGAGACCTGGATGGAAGAGTGTATAGCCCATGCTCACAGCGGCCCGTGTACCGCACCCGGTTCGTGGTATTGTCCACTATCTGGAAATTGGTGTCATTAAAAATGAGGGTGCAGTTATTTTCTTTAGTAAAGCGATAAACAGATAAAAGATTGGATGTGAGGGAAGGGACGTGGTGAAGGGTTGAGAGATGAAATTTACCATTTGGGGTATAGACATACCCAGAGCCGGTGTTTGTGATGGGAAGGGATTGACCATTGCCTACTGTAATAGTTTCTGAGCCATGATACGGATGAGGAGCTTGAAGTTGTGAATAATCCGACGTCACATGGGTGTTAGCACCTGTGTCTAGATACCAATCGCCAGATTGAGCGTTTGTGGACGCATGCATCGCCCTTGATCCTCCGGACTGGCTATTTACATTCTGCGAGTCATCATAACGATACCAGCAATTAGCCGCAGAATGGCCCCGTTTAGCACAAATTTGGCACGTCGGAAGATCTCGTGTGGGCATCCGCTGGTTTCCTCGTCCCTGTCCGCGGCCTGACTGGAAGCCGTCCCTCGGTGGAGGCCCGCCTCTGCCTTGCTGCCCGGTGTTTCGACGGTCACCGCCGCCGCTGCCTCGCCCTTGGTTACGGCGATCGTCACCGCGACCCCTGGCCGAGCCTCCGCTGCCAGCCGAGTAAAGAGCCGTGACGCCAGGGGTGGAACTGGCTTCTCCGAGCAGTAATTTTTGTTCCATGTCTAGATTCAATTCTTCTGCATTAAGCCATCCAGACAGTTGATTCAGAGTGATTTCGACAGGCGAGAGGCGAATATGCTGTTTGAGAGAGGAATAGCCAGCCGGAAGACCACGTATCACGGCATTCACCACGTCTCGTTCAGGAATAATCTCGTTCACAGCATCTAGGTCAGACAGAATAGAGGCCACATCATGAAGGTATTGAGTCATCGTCTTCGTTCCCTTCCGAAGAGTATGCAATTTGTCACGCAACTGAAAAATATGAGCCGTGGACACAGAGTTGTACCTTGTGGCTAGTGCGTCCCAAAGTGAAGCCGATGTGAGAAAACCCCGGGCGTGTTTGTGCACAGAGGGGCTAATAACTGCGAGAAGACAGGCTCGGATCTGAGTGTCTACGATCATCCACGGAAGGTAGTCGGGATTTGGGAGCTTGACGCCGTCCTTCTCGGCTGTCTCGGGCTGCGGCTTCTCCGCACCGTCAATCCATCCGAGCAGCAAGTTGGCTGCGAGGGCGGTGCGGACGTTAAGTGCCCAGGCCGGGTAGTTGTTGTCAGATAATTTTTCGGGGATGAGATTGTGGAGATTCCTGAGCAGTAATTTTACTCCAGACGGTAATTTTGACAGAGGATCAATAACCTTGTCCATGGCGCCGACCTATGGCGGAGGAGGGAGGCCGTGCGGCGTGGTGTAGACGGTGGCGGCGGCGCACACACGTCGGAAAAGAGGAGAGATTAGGGTTTGGGCGGAAGAAGAAACCCTAGCTTTGATACCATGATACAGATTTAATAATTAATTGATCTCATTAATATTGAAGGGGTTACAGCTGTATATATAGAGAACTGAAGAATAACTAATTACAGAATAACCCAGATGTATTTAATAATTATATATGTAGTCTATTAGTTTCCCTTGATTTTACTAGTCCCAACTGTAATATGAAAAACCAGCATAGAGATATATGGACGCATACAACTAGAAAGGCACAAAGGAGAATTGGCAGAACCAAACATTGAATCAACAAATATCTCAATAAGGGCCAATAAATTGCACCTCCAAATAGTGTAGGAATAAGCCAAATAGAGTACTTAGAAGCTTCAACTAAAATTATAGAGTCTTGTCCAATTAAAATAAGCAACTTGGCCATGAAGAGAAAAAGATATTTATTGGGATGCACATAAGAAGTAGATATATTATTTAACTATATGTATAAGTACCGACTTTCTGTAATTGTTGTGCGCCATATGCATTCCCACATAGTGTCTCCAAACAACCAGCCAACCCTGTCTGTTCACATTTATAAAATTCAATATTAGAATTTACTAAAAAAATTTCATGTCCTATTAAGAAGTTAAAGTGATCTCTAATCTCATGACCACGTATATGGTTTAAATCCAAAATCAACACATTGTTTATTAATTTCCTAACAGCTCTTGCTTAAAGTGGTTGGGTTATGACTTCATCGTTTACTTGACCAAATAAGTAAATGTCAAAATGACCCATCAAACTATTGGGTTAAAACATATCAAATGGTGTAACCTTATACTTCAGCAACACCAAGCCAAACATACAATAGCAAAGTTTTAGATAAGAATAAGGTAAATTTGAAAAGAATTAACATAGAATAAATTATCTTTTAACTTTTTTGTTTTCTTAAAGAAAAATTAAAAGAGAAGGAAGTTGATCATGTTGAGCAGTTTGAGTTATGACCCATTCATCGTTACCGAACCATTTTTCTCCTAGCAAATTTTAGATAGGTTGAATCATGATGCATTTATGAATTTAACCCACTCTGAATCAGATAGCCTTATAACATGGTTCAACATAGAGTATAGATTTAATTCAATAAGATTACAATAATTTGTAGTCTTAAACCCATAGACTTTAAATTTTGAATCATTTTTGTACTTTGAACTATTTAAATTTAAATTAACTCTCCTATTTACAACTTTAATATTTAACAATCACAATGATAAAGGACTTAAAAGAACAATGATACCGCTAATGTTGGCAATAGAAGTAGAAATAGCAAAACTTGACAGTGAAATTTAGTCAAGATATCCGACCATTATCATCGATATAATTTGGAATAGATATTACAACACCCAAACCCTCACTGTTGGTGCTGCTACATAACTCAACATCTTTAGTTCTTGACAGTAAGTTTCCGTTATTATCCATCTATTCTTCTCTTCATTTTCCAGCAATTGCTCTTCCATGGATTAAACCTTATCCAAATTTGTAAAACAACTACAAATATATATACACATACATTACTTTCATGTGTGATAAAAAATAAAGATTTAGTCCCAAGACATATGATACATTCAAAGAAGATTAATGTGAATGCAAGTATTTGAAATGATTAAGTGCGCAATACAATTTCAATTGAAAAATAAATCAAGTGTAGTTGGAATCCTTTAAAATATCAAGCTATAATGTTAATTAATATAAAATTTTCTAAGTGCATAGAAGTGTGGAAAAAGGTGGGTTTACAAGATTTTAAGATTTAGTCAGCTAGTTGTGAGATTTGTTAGTTCAACAAGATCAGTGTTATGATCAACCTACAACAAGATTGAAAAAGTGGAAAATTTTAAAAGTAGATTATGTGCTGAAAGCAGCATATGGACATGTTGCACATGGAATGATGGTTGACTTTTTGACATAATTTCCACTGAAATATCAAATAGTTAAGTGTTTTAGCATAACACATAAATATGTCCTATAACTTGGAGTCAGCTAACATCTATGTCATTCAACTTTAGATGGAGTTACATAACAAAAGAATTTTTCAATATCAAGAAAGGCATATAAATACACTGGAGATTGAGTCATCTCACAAGAACTCAATCGACTGATGTAAAACATAATTAATGCTACTTAAGTCTATATTGAAAAACTAAAGGCTATAGCTGCCCCATATTTTCCTAGTCCCAACTAAATATGAAAAACCAACGTATATATTTGTGGACACATAAAACCAAAAAGGCACATAGGAGCATTAGACGAATCAAACTTTTAATCTGTAAAAATCTGAATAGAAGACTAAGAATTGCAACTCTAAATAGTAGAGTGATAAGCTAAATAGAGTATGTAGAAGCTTAAACTGAAATTACAAGGTCTTACCCCTTTAAATGAGCAGTTTGGCCATGAAGAACACCGAATACTGACTGGGATGAGCACAAGAAACATAGATATTATTTCATTGAATTTATAAGTACTAAATTTCTTCCATTGATGCGTGCCATATGCCTTCCCACATAGAGTATCCAAATCAACAGTCAGAGCTGACTATTGACATTTACATAATTCAATAGAACAATTTTGTAAGAAGTTTTCATGTCCATTTAAGAAGTTAATTTTATCAACAACTACATGACCACGTCTTAGGTTGAAATGAAAAGTCACCCCCTTGTTTAGGGAGAATACTCCCTTAGTGCAGTGTTTACTGAGCCCTAGTAAATACACATTTGCACTTCAATTCTTACTATTTTTATAATATGTTAAGCCTAAGCAAAATAAACATGAATTACTCAGATAACCAGTAACTGTGTAATAATTTTATAAAATAAGAACATTATGCTACATGCAATTCAACACATAACATACACTAACCTTATCAATTAGAAACTCAAAAATTAGGTCAAAATTGAAGAAAACCCCAAAATAGAAACTTAATAAGTTAGGTCAAAATTATCAATTAGAAGAATACACTAACCTTAAAATCACTAAATTAAATAAGAAAACCCCAAATTTGCTCAAACATTTAAAGTGCAATTGAAGTGTAAATTTTGAGAGCAAAAATTGAAGTGGTTGTTAGAGCAGTGAAGAAGATGATTTTTTGAAATTTTGACTGTTACTGATTATTGATTTATTGAAACCCCAATATGTCCATTGTTGGTGATTGTTGATATTTTAAAACCCTAATATGTCCATTGTTAGTGATTGTCGATTTTCTAAAACCCTAATATGTCGATTGTTGGTTTTTGTGCTAGGAGCATACTGGTGGTGATTATCGTTAGAACGTAGTAGTGGGGGTGATTGTGGTTGGATCGCACAATACTGGTGGCTATAATCTTGAATCCCAAAAGCAAGATTTTGAAAAATGTTAATGGCTCTTAGTTTGGTCGGTATAGAAAAATAAGTGGCAGATTGTGGTCATTTTTTAGAGTGAAATTTATATATTTCCTTAATTATAATTATATATTTCTTTTATCTTTGATGTATATAGTGAAAAATTTGGGAGGGAATAAAATAACAATCGATGCAATAGATTTTTTTATTAATAAAGTGTTGTCATTGGTGATTTTATGGTAACGGTTAAAGCAATCATTGCTATAAGACACCCTATTTCAATGGTTATCAAACAATAGCAATGCTTATAGAACAAAATAGTTCTAATAGAATAATTTGTTTGCAACGGTTGGAACTGTTGTAATAGGTTCTCTATATCAACGCTTTTTAAAGCATTGCCAAAAGGTCCATTGCAATAAAGGTAATTTCTAGTAGTGGAGGGACCATGTCCATAAAAATTATTCACATGCTATGGATCAGTAAAGCGTTAAGGAAGGTAAAACTTTTCTCAAAATATAGGAACACACTAATTTAACATGTAAACCCACTTAATCCAGGAGGAAAAACCACAGCTTGCCCTCACAAGCTTTCCATAATACACTATAATCAACCTTTTGATTACAGACTTGACTTGAACCTAACTCTAGGTTCCTCTTTCTTATATAACTCTACTAAAATTTGAACTTGACAACTCTGCCAAGACTCTTCAACACTGATTAATTCTAATTAAAATCAACCTTAGGAAACTTTAACTAAGCACTCAGAAAGAAAAAATAAAGCATTAATCTTATAATGTGAGTAATTCCATTATAAACCAATATCTAACTCAAGAATATTTTCACTATCAGCATACAAAGAGTAAGAAAGTGAGCTAAAATTGATTTTTTGCCTTTTCCTCTTTTTACTCTTCTGAATCTGAAAAAACCACTGTAACTTTCTGTTTGATTATCAAACAATTTAATTGGGTTTTAGGCTCATTTTCCTATTTAAAAGCTTTTGCTATTTAGGATTTTGTCTTAGACCAAAACACCTGGTAGAAGACCATAGATAATAATTATAGCATCAATAAGCTTCAGAACATTAACTTTAGTCTAGGGGTATCCTTGGTTCAGGTCCCGAGGCTTCCTGATTCTTTTTAGGCTATTTGGCGGATTATATAAAAAATAGAGTTGTAGGTATGGGCCCTAGATTTAGTTAAAATAATTTTGGAAGGAAGGTTTGATAGTCTTATTGTATTGATAACATTGAATTTTGTATGGTACACTACAATATTTTTGGCCTAAGGATACAATAAATTGTGACAACACTTGTAAAGTGTTGCCTAAAATATTTTTGGGTACTCTTTTCAAATGTATCCTTAAGTTTTAGCTTTAAGCCATGATGATTTTGACAAAGATTGTAAAGTGTGTTCTTTAATACTATAGGATACACTTTATAAGTGTTGACATATTATTATATAATTGGCAATGCCTTTGACAAATATTGTCCCACTTTTAGAATGTGGTTATTTTCCTTTTACAGATATTGTCATACTTTTAGAATATGGCTATTTTCATTATTTTAAAACAACAACTTACAAGTGTTACCTTATAAATTTTCAAAAATTTAGACAAAAATCAGATATTCCCTCTAATATTTTTAACAGAAAAATATTATATTTCCTGTAATATTTTTCCCTCTAATTTCTAGTTACCAAAAAAAATCATAAAACATTTGAAAAAAAATAATAAAACATTTTTTTGAGTGTTATTCAACCTAGGCAAAAAAAATTCAGTGGGGAAACTAGAATAAACCTAAACCTCTGGTGAGCTAGGCATACATGGGAAAAAATTATCAGCATAATTTGGGAAATAATTCTATGGTTGAGACTGCCACTGGCAAGGAAGAAGCATCCCTACCCCTGGCACTAAGAAAAAAACAAAAGGGTCTGTTCTTATCCTATACAAGTTTTTACTTTTGTTTGTAAACCTAAACCCATGTTTACCGCCAGCGAATTTCGATTATTTTTTTGGAGAGTAGTATTAGAATTTGTTTATTGTATAATGGGTCAATCCTATAGCAATAAAAAGGATTTAGGGTTTTATTTATATTTTGTTTTAGCTTAAGTGAATTTGGGAGACCGTGCTTATCTTAATGAGAATGTAGCTAATTGTGGAGGCAAATAATAGTATTAGTATTCATTTTTTCTATTCAATGGGACAATCCTATAGATATAGAAGGTATTTTAGCTTTTATTTGGGTTATCTTATGTGGAGTGCTTAAGGAGACTTGTGGTTAATATAATGATACCAGTTTCAATAAAAAGACTTATGGTTAATTTAGATGAGAATGCAGTTAATTGAGGAGGCGGAGAATAGTATTAGCATTATTTTTCTGTTCAATTGGACAATCCTATAATAATAAAGGGGATTTAGGTTTTTATTTGTGTTTTGTGTTAGATTATGTTGAGTAATTTCTGAAGATTTGTGGTTAATCATGATGAAAATGTTGTTACTTGTGGAGACCGAGAGTAGTATTAGTATTAATTTTTCTGTTCATTGGGAAAATTCTGTAATGATGAAGGGATTTTGGGTTTTATTTGTGTGTTGTGTTCGCTTATATGGAGTACTTTCAGAACATATATTGGTTAATATTGATCATTAGAAAGGCATGCATTTTGGTTTTTATTTACAATACTTCTTATTTACCTTTAAGCCATGAAAATAAGGCTAATTGAGAAGGTAGTGAATAGCATTAGCATTATTTTTCAGTTCAATAGGACAATTCTATAGCGATAAAAGGGATTTTGGGTTTTATTTTGTGTTTTTTTTTAGCGTATATGGAGTAAATTTTAGAGATGTTGTGGTCAATATGGGTGAGAATTTAGTTAATAGAGGAGACAGAGAGTAGTATAAGAATTAATTTTTTGTTCAATGGGACAATTCTATAGAGATAGAAGGGATTTTGGATTTTATTTGTATTTTATGTTTAGCTTATGTGGAGTATATTTGGGAGATTTTATAGATAATCTCAATGATGATGCTGTTAATTGTGGAGGCAGTGGGTAGTACTATGCTATATTCAAGTATATTAATTATTTAATTATGAATGTTATTTTTAGGGAAAGTTGGTAAATGTTTGGGATCCAGGAATCTAACATTGAAATGCAATAAGAAATATCAGCGCGGAGCTAGGATTTCTAATATTTTTGTTTTTCTTTTTCATGAACAATTCTGTAGATAGGAAGGGATTTTTGGTTTTGTTTGTATTTTTTGTTTGCCTATGTGTAGTACATTTGGACACATTTTGGTTAATTTTGAATGTAGTTAATTGAGACGGTAGAGAGTAGTGTTTGTGTTGTATCATTTGTTATATTTTAGTATCAATAGCGGTTGAATAAAGAGGGTGATCTTTTTCTTCAATAAATTTGGTAAATGTTTGGGATTCAGAAAATCCTACATTGGTTGTCTAATAGATGGATTAAATCATTAAGTATTTTATCAAAAAAAAAATCTTGTGGCAATTTTATTTCGGACATTTAATTAGTAGAAAAAAGTATCTATTTTGAAAGGTTACAACTTTCGAAACAATATAACCGCTCTAGGTTATTTTTTTAATATTTTTAAATTTATTCCATTTTCAAAGAAGCCACTTTTAGATGGCTGGTAAAATGCTTGTTGTATCATAATGAGAGCATTATTTATTATCCCAAAAGATAGGATCACACTATTCAAAAAGTGTTACCAAAAGAATCTGTCGTCTTTCCTTCTGTAATCCCTTTTTTTTTTACTTATTTCTAACTGTATGAGTAACTTAATTATTTGTCTTTTACTTAATAGTGTTCACTTAAGAGAAAGATTGACGTTTTGATTAGTTGGATGTCTTGCAATGTCTATGCATGCACTAACCAAGAACAAAATTCAAGTGGATGAAATGTCCTAATATTTAAGTTGGGATCAAAATAGATATGCCATTAGAATTTTTAGACTTATCTTCTCCGTGCGAGTCCTATTATAAGAGTTGATCTTTTGACATCTTCTGTCTTATATGCTACAGTAGGTAGAACCTCATACTTGACATAGCATAAAAGTAGGAAAGTTTCTAGTTTTAAGAGTTTAGCACTTAGAGGTGTATATAATGTCTCCTACTTGATCTAGTACTCAATATGCATAAATTCTGAACCATAGCCTTAAATCATCAACAAACAAATATCAACGGTTCAACAAAGACAAAGGAAAAATAGTATATTTGATAGGGATACCACAAAAGATTGTGTGTTTTATGTATTGCGGTCCATAAAGCTCTTTCCCTCTAATGAGGTCGTGGACAACAGGTGATGTTCTATATATGGTATGGTCCTTCAAGTATTATAATTGTATATTGTTGGAGCAGTTACAACTTACAGAGGACATGACCCTTGATATGAAGGTATGGAGAACGCGAATTAGTGGTTAGGAATTTGTTTTTCACAATAGGGAAGAATGCTTTGTCTGCATCTGGAGTTTCTTGTTCTTGGTGTTTTGGTGATATCTATGATTTTTAATAGATAGTTTATAGTATTATGTTGTGGTTGTTTTTTCTTTTGTATTAGCTAGTAGGGTATTATCCTTTTTTGTTGTGTGCTTTTTTGTTTAGTGTTAGTTATACTATTATTTGTATTGAGTCGAGTGTCTATTGAAAACCACCTCTTTACTTCATTTGAGGTAATGGTATGGTCTGTACACACATTACCTTCTCCAGACCCCACTATATGGAAATACACTTGGTATGTTGTTGTTGTTGTAATATGTTAACTCCTTACAAATTGTCTTTGTTACTATCACTTATTAATTTTACTTACTTTTTGTTAGGCCATTCTGAAAGATCTGAAGAGGCTGATTTAAACTTTGGTTCATCTTGGATAGGTATGAAATTCTTATCATCAATGAACACATAATTTTGTTAACCTACTCGTGGATTTTAGACTTACCCATAGAAAAGATATTACACTTAATATTTCTTTTTGAGATTTTCTAGTATTAATTCGGGTCGATGAATAATTATAGTCTAGGCAATTAGGCACAGATTTTGGGATTATGCTTTCCTAGGGGCAACATATGCATGAACGTGTGATAGCTTTATGCAAATTCTAAGTGTTGGTGATGTGGTAGGCTAGGTTAGAAATCCTGGAGGCTAGTTAGTCAACAAAACCTCAAGGATGTCACTCATTGACCCTTTCGAGTACCTAATGAGTGCTTCAATTAAAACCACTTAATACCTTATTTATACACCACTATTTCTAGGATGGTTACCTAAGTATAGTAAACTTCATAGTCACCCTTATATCTAAGATAGTGAAAATTAGTCAACCATGCTCATAAATTATCTATTATTGCCTTGGTTCCAATATCCCTCTTTCAACGATTATGTTAGTTCCTAAAGATCACCTAAACCCATCTTTCAAGGATAGATTGAGCATTCAAAAGCTTGAGATTTTTATACATCAAAACCATTTGGGTATTTGGGACTTTCACCCATAAATTCTAACCAATTTAATCAAGAAATATTGGAATACAACATCACAAACTAGTAAATGCACAAACAAATCACACCCCATGCATATTTAAACGCTATTCTTGCATAATACCAAGAGGAAAAATTAGCTACTCATAATATAAATAAGTAAATATTTCTCACAAAATCTCCATTGATTTAATTTAGAAAATCCAAGTGAATGTTACTTCAAACAATGAGATCCAACAAATCTTCAATGGGAGTTCACTAATTCTTCACTTGGAAGTAACTCAAAAGTATTTTTCACCCAAAATTTATACAATATAGTATTCTTTGAAAATGGAGGCTACAAACCCTAGAACAATATCTAAAAATTTAGAAAGATAGAATATGATCAATTATTAGGGTTTGAGTTTTTCTTTTCTTAAATTTAGGATCTGCGACGTACATTTACATTTCTGCCCTTGGATTGCATTTTTTTACTAGACCCTGATTGCATAGGCATGGCCACGAATGCGGCTAATGAGATCGTGATTTGCTCACGCGATCGTGGTAGGGTCAACCTTTTTGATTGACTGAGGCCGTGGTAATTGAGGCCATGTCTGCTCTAGATCTTTAGTTTAACTTTTTTTTTTTGATCTTTTTTAGCTCAAATTCATATCTTTCAATCTCATCAATAATATTTCTTGAAAATACGGATATTAGTACATTCAATCACAATTATGTCTCATTTATTTATTAAAAACATGGTAATCTGCATGAATGTTAAGTATAAATGAGTGGTAAAATAGCCATTCATTAGTTTAGCTAGCTATTATAGATGGATTGTTGAAGTGACTTCTTCTGTTGTATCCCCCATGTCTTGATTGACTCACAAGAAAGTCAAATATCAGTGGTTAGGTTCTTGCGAGAAGAGTTTTCAGGAGTTAAAGACTCGACTTATTTTAATGCCAGTCTTAACTTTTCCAGATGGTTCCGATGGGTTTGTAGTTTACTTTGATGCTTCTAGTATAGGTATTGGTTGTGTCTTAGTATAGAGAGGCAAGGTCATAGCCTATGTCTCAAGACAACATAAACCCCACCAAAAAAGTATCCTACCCATGATATTGATTTTGCAGCTGTTGTTATTGCCTTGAAAATTCAGAGGCACTATCTTTATGGGATCCATCCCAATGTGTTAACAGATCATAAGAGTTTACAATATGTGTTTAGGAAAAAATAAATAAATCATTGTCAAAGAAGGTAGTGTGAGTTGTTAAATTATTATGATATAAGTGTGTTTTAAAATCCGAGCAAGGGCAATGTAATGGCAGATGCCCTTAACAGGTTGTCTATGGGTACTGATGCTCATGTTGAAGAGGATAAGAAGAAGTTAGTCAATATGGTTCATCATTTTGCTAGATCAAGTATTAGGTTGGTTGATTTAGCGAAAGGTAGTGTATGGGTTAAGAATAGTTTGGAATATTTTTTGGTTGCCAAATTGCAGGAAAAGCAAGAAAGAGATCCTAGTTTGGTTAAGTTGAAAGAGGAAATTAGAGATCAGAAAGTAAACATTTTCTCCCAAGAGGGATATGGTGCACTTTGTTTTCATGACGAGTTATGTTTTCTACATTGATGGGTTGAGACAGTGAATACTTACAAAAGCGTATGGTGTGTTGCATTCTATTCCCCTCGAATCCACTAAAATGTATCGTTATTTGTGGGAAACTATTGGTGGTGTGGTATGAAGAGGGACATCATAGAGTTTGTGCTAAGTGTTCAAATTGCCAATAAGTTAAGCTTGAGCACCAAAAGCCTCGTTGTACGTTGTAGGAGTTCACATCTATAAATAAAAGTGGGAAGTGGTGAACATGGATTTTGTGATAAAGTTTCCTCATACGTATCACCAACATGATTCCATTTGGGTCATTGTGGATAGAATGACCAAGTCATCCTATTTCTTTCCAGTTTATACTTTGTATTCAGCTTAGGATTATGCTAGGGTTTATCTTAAGGAGTTGGTTAAGTTGTATGGGATTTCGTTATCTATTATTTAATATGGGGGTAATAAATTTACCTAACTTTTGGAGTGTTTTTCAGAAGGGTCTTGGTTGCCAAGATAAACTCAGTACAACTTTTCATCCTCAGAATGATGGTCAGGCAGAGAGGAGCATTCAAATTTGAAGGATATGTTGAGGGTGTGTGTTATTGAATTTAAAGGTAGTTGGGATGACAACTTGCCTTTAATTTAGTTTTCCTATAATAATATTTATCACTTCAATATTCAGATAGCTCCATGTGAGGCTCTCTTTGGGAGGAGATATACATCTCTTATTGATTAGTTTGAAGCAGGTGAGGCTATTGTGATAGGGACAGATTTAAAGTTTGAGGCAATAGAGAAGGTTCAATTGATTCGAGAGATATTGAAGACAACCCAAAGTTGCATTAAATCTTATGCATATATGAGGAGAAGGGATCTTAAGTTTGAGGTTAGTGATTTGGTCTATTTGAAAATTTCATCTACGAAGGGAGTGAATAGATTTGGCTAGAAGGGGAAACTCAGTCCGCGCTATGTTGGCCCATATAGAATCTTGAAATATTTTGGGAAGTTAATTTATGAGCTTGAGTTTCCTGTAGATTTAGCGTCAGTGCATCCCATGTCCCATGTTTCTTTGTTAAAGAAATATATTGGTGACTCAACTATAGTTGTTCCTCTAGAATGTGTGGATGTTAAAGATAACCTTTCCTATGAATATGTTCCAGTTGAGATTTTTGATCGTCAGATTTGTAGACTAAGTAATAATGAAGTTCGCTTGGTTAAAGTTCTATGGCGGAATCAGTCTGTTGAGGGAGCTAATAGGGAAGCATAAACAGATATGCAAACCAAGTACCCTTATCTTTTCTCTGTAAACTCAAATTTATCTTTAGGTAATGATATTGCTTAGATTGACTTTTGTCTATTCTTAGTTTTATCTATGTGACCCTACTTTTGTCATTGCATGCATTCGCGAAATCAGTTCAGTTCATGTATCACGATTTAGGCTCAGTCATGTAATCATGTTCTATGTCTTGCATCTTCATTATATGATCTCAGATGCTTTGGTATTCTGAATATAACCTGTCTCAATAAAGGACGAATATTCCCAAAGGGGAGATAATATAATACCCTATAGTATTCTAAGATTGATTCAGGTCTTAGTTGCATATTTAAGAGGTCTAAGGCTTGAAGATTTATCTAACTGCCGAGGGTTAAGATATTTTCAAGATTGCTAAATTTTGCGGATTTTTTTTGGTTTTCCCAGCAACAAAATATGGGTTTCTAAGTTGATTCATATTTAGTAATGTTGAAAGTACGTCCCGGAGGATTTTTTGGACTTTCAGATGTGGTTTCGGATGTGTTTGGATGGCTGAAATATAGAGGCCTCATGATAGCCCCGTGGTACATTGGTTGCTTGACTCAACCAGGGGTAATGATGTGCTAGGCGCTTGACTCAATTAGGAGTTGCGGTGTTGGATGCTTGACTCAACCAGGGGTCGCGGCGTGTTGGAAAGTCCCATCCAACTTTGTAAGTTAGGTGCCTAACGGGCATTTGGCTAAATTTACCTCATCCTATTTCATCCATAACACGAATTGTGTTTTTTAAAAAAGCATTATTTTCCTCTTTCACTCAAATTGATCTAAAGAAAACCCTCCTCCTTCCAAAGAATAAAATCCAAAGTCTTTCATTAAATAATAAAGAGTTCAAGCTTCGAAGCCCAAGAAACTCTCAAGAAATACTCAAGAATCTAGTTGTTAAGGTATATGGGATGTTCATCCATGCGTCCTTTTTACCCATAGATCTCAAAATCCTTCTTTTGAACTAATGAATGGATTTTTCTCTTATTATGGAATTTTTTATTGTCAAGATTGATTAAATTCTTGTATTTCCTTAGTAGTTTGAGTCAATTCATGTTCAAGAATTATACCATGAAAAGTTAGGCTAACCATGCTTTAAGTTTCAATCTCCCATGTCATAATTCACGAAAATTTCATGTTATATTATCAAGTTATGATCCTAGTCATGTAATCATGTTGTTTTCCTATGTTTTATGACATTCCCATGTACAAGTTCATGATTTTCATATGTTTGATGAAATGTATATGTTTTGGGTCTTTGAACCATGATACCATACTATAGTTTTAAGGATTTGTTATCATATTTTATAGTCATTCAGATCTTGCAGGTTATGAACACCGGATACCAATGTGTTTTGCCTGATTTCAAATTTCTATCTAATGATTTAGTTGAACCATAGATATTATTATTTTACTCAGTTGATGTAAATATGATGAGCACCAGAAAAAATAATGTTCAGTTAAACTTAGTCCCGTTCAATACCAGTGTCAGTTCAGTTGGGTGTAGGATTTAACAATGAGCGAGTGTAGGGATGACAGATTTCCCGTCAGTTTGGCAATGTCGTTAATAGTCGTTCCTGTATTCTAGAACTATATAGCCAGCATAGGATATAAGGGGTCCACCTATTATTTTAGGCTTGACTTCCTCGTAGGGGTCACCCGTCAGTTTATGCTTGACACCCTGGTCCTTCAAGAAATCAACCCTATGGATCCATATCGCCAGACATGTGTAAGTACCCGTGGCACAATACTGACACCCTTCAAATACAACAAGACTCATAATTGCCTCTATTCTTTCTATAGGGGCAAAAGTCTCATCATAGTCAATCCCTTCTTCCTGGTTATAACCTTGAACAACCAGCCTTGATTTCTTTTATTTAATTATTCCATTTTCTTTTTACTTATTTTTGTATACCTATTTGGTTCCAATAATTTTTCTATCAACTGGCCTGGGGACTAGATCTCAAACTTTGTTTCTTTTAAATTGCTAAAGTTCTTCTAGTAGTGCATTAATCCAACCAGCATCCTTAGGTATTCTTTTACTTTCTTGGGCTTAATTTCGAGTAAAAAGGCAAAAAATGCCATAACATTTCTTGCTTTAGATCTTATTTGGACACCCGTTTTTAAGTGTAGTCAGATTCTCAAGAGGATGAAAAGATTTGTCCTCTAGTTTTGCCTTTTGAGATTGATTCCACTAGGACTTGGTCCCAGCAAATCTTGACATGTCCCTTCTTGTTGTTCATCTACTAAAGTTGGGATTTGTTCCTGACTTTATGGATCATCATCGCTTTCATCCTTCTCATCTGTATCACTTATCGCTTGATCAACATATTCAACAATATCATCCCTTTTAATAGGAATGGGTTCTTCAACTTCTAAATCTTCACCATCAACTGGTTTCATTTAATTTCCAAATTCATCAAAGATCATATGAACACTTTATTCTACACACAAAGTTCTTTTATTGAAGACTCTGTAAGCCTTTCTTGTTGAGGAATAGACTATAAACACTAGTTTATCCCTTTTGGAGTCATACTTTTCCAATACTCTCTTTCCATTGTTAAACACAAAGAACTTGCAACCAAATGGTTTGAAGTAGTTTATCTTAGGATTTCTATTAAACACTAACTTGTATGGAGTCTTATTCAGGAGTGACCTAATCAAACACCAATTATTCACATAATAATCAGTATTTTCATTTTTCGCAATGAAACTCTTCGGAAGACCACTATCAATCAACATAGTCCTAGCAATATCTATGAGAGTTCCATTCTTTCTTTCAATAACTCCATTTTTCTATGGAGTTGGCATGACCCAAACCAGGGCCTTGTCATAATGGGCATCTCAAGTACAATTAGGACCAGAGACCACTCCCGATACCCAATCCAAATAACCATTATATAGGCTGATATGTAGGAATTCCAAAAATATAACAAGAAAAAGTATTTAACAATTTAGACACATTGGGATACATCTATATTCAAGACCAACCCGATAAAGTCAACCTACCCAATAACCAACCAACCAAACCAAAGGATAATATAATGTATGTCACATATAAATCATAACCATTCCATACCCATGTCCACAGTTGTCCATACAAAGCCTCTAAACCAAGATAAAGAGTATCTAGTTGGGACATTCCCCCGACCATATCCAAAACCCAAGTCTATACAATAATATCAACAACATACCCAGTGTATTACCACCTAGTAGAGTCTGGAGAGGGTAGAATATACGTAGACCATACCACTACCTCAATAGAATTAGAGAGGTTATTTCCGATAGACCCCCTGCTTAGGACCAATAACAGTATAACCAATACAAAAAGTAAGCGCATATAAACTAGTATGGTAAACAAAACAAACTAAAAGTATAACAAACACAAAAGCTAAGTGCATAAAAAACTAGTACGGGATGCAAAAAAGCCAATACCACTAGCCCCAAAAACTACAGCCACAACACTACGAACCAGAAACTCCAGACCCAAAGGATCACTCCCCTATTACTACCGCCGCATTCCCACCCCTAACTCTCTACCCTAATCCTGGTCCACCACACCTTTCTATCAAGGGTCATGTCCTATGTAAGCTGTAACTACTCCATATCATGCCTAATCACCTTCCTCTAATATTTTTTTGGTCTACCTCTAGCCCGCCTAAAACCATACATATCCAGAGTATCACACCTCCGCACTGGAGCATCAAGTCCCCTCCTCATCACATGCTCGAACCAACGTAGCCTCACTTCTCGCAACTTATCCTCCACCAAGGAAACTTCCACCTTCTCCCAAATAATCTCATTACTCACCCTATCTTTTTTGGTATGTACAAACATCTATCGCAACATTCACATCTCTGCCACCTTCAACTTTTGGATATGGGAGTTCTTAACTGGCCAACACTCCGCTCCATACAACATAGTTGTTCGGACTACCACTCCATAGAACATACTTTTAAGCTTCTAGGGTACCTTCTTATCACAAAGCACTCCCAAAGAGAGCCTCCACTTCAACCACCCTTCCCCAATACGATGCGTGACATCCTCATTAATCTTACCATTAACCTAAAATATGGACCCCAGATACTTGAAACTCTCCCTCTTCTGGATGGCCTGAGAGTCTAGATTCACAACCACTCTATCTTCTTGTGACATATCACTTAACTTATACTCCAAATACTCCGTCTTAGTTCTACTTAACCAAAAACCTTTAGATTCAAGCATCTGTCTCCAAATCTCCAACTTATCATTAACTCTACCCCAAGTCTCATTGATCAGAACCATATCATCTGTAAATAACATACACCAAGGAACCTCTCCTTGAATATATCACATTAAAAAATCCATCACCAAGGCAAATAGAAATAGGCTAAGAATCGATCCCGGTGCAACACTATCAAAACTGTGAAATGCTCTGAATCTCCACCTATCGTCCTCACATGAGTCTTTAAACCATCATACATATCCTGAATCGACCTAGTGTACCCCACGGGCACCCCTCTAGCCTCTAAACACCTGTACAGAATTTCCCCGGGAGCTCTGTCATATACCTTCTCTAGAGCAATAAACACCATGTGCCAGTCCTTCTTCGTCTCTCGAAACAGCTTCACTAATCTACTCACAAGGTAAATGGCCTCAGTGGTAGAGAGACCAGGCATAAAACCAAATTGATTCTCAGATATCATCACGATCCTCCTCGTCCTCAACTCTACCACCCTTTCCCAAACCTTCATAGTATGACTCAACTACTTAATACCTCTATAGTTGTTACAACTCTGAATGTCTCCCGTGTTCTTATACACTGGAATCATTGTGCTCAACCTCCAAGCTTTAAGCATCTTAGAAGCTCTAAAAATAATGTTAAACAACCTTGTCAACCACTTCAGACCTGCCCCACTAGTGCTCTTCCAAAAATCTACTGGAATCTCGTCTGGCTCTATCGCCCTACCCGGCCGCATCCTGTGAACAGATCCCTTGACCTCCTCAACCTCGATACATCTACAAGAATTATAATCGTGACCCTCCTCAGATATGTCTTAGTATCCTAACACAGAACCTTTGTCCCCCTCATCGTTTCAAAGTTTATGAAAATAGGACTGCCACCTTTCCCTAATGAGGGAATCCTCAACTAACACTATATCATCCTCTCCTTTGATGCACTTCACTTGGTTAAGGTCACGAGCTCTCCACTTCCTGGCCTTGGCCATCTTCTACAACATCTTATCTCTGTCTTTCTCCTCTAAAGCCGCATACAAACTCTCAAAATTTATTGTCATAGCCATCATAACCACTAACTTAGACTCTCTTCTAGCTACCTTATACTCCTCCATATTCTTATGCCTTTCCTTATCATCCTTTCTCCTAACCAACTTAGAATAATCCACTTTCTTAGACTCTACCTTTCTCTTGACCTCTTCGTTCCACCACTAGTCTCCTCGATGTTTTCCAGATCGACCTCTCGAGATACCCAACAGTCTCTAGTGGTCTCCCTAATGCAACTAACAGTCATCACCCATATATTATCCATACCCCTCTACTCTCCCAAGCCCCCCTACTCTTCAACTTCTCTTCTATCTCCAAAGCACTAGCTAAAGTTAAGCTACCTCACTTTTATTCTTTTTGAATTTATTGATAACCAAGTCCATAAACAAAAACCTATGTTGAGTCGATAAATTCTCGCTAGGTATGTCTTTACAGTCTTTACATAGCGCTCTATCCCCTTTTCTAAGAAGCAAAAAGTCTATCTGAGTCTTGGCCACAAAACTATGAAACATAATAAGTTGATCCTCCTTCTTTGGAAAGCTCGAATTTTCTATCCACAACCCAAAAGCCTTAGAAAAATCCAACAGAGAAGCTTCTCCTTCATTCCACTCACAAAAAACAAAACCTCCATGCATATTATCATACCCTCTTGACAAAGACCCAATATGCCCATTGAAATCCTCTACCACAAAAATCTTCTCAGTGCTCGAGATGCTTCTCACCACCTCATCTAAAATCTTCCAAAATTCCTTCTTCTTCTCTTCGTACAAACCTTCTTGTGGGGCGTAGGCACTAATAACGTTCACCGTAGACCCTCCCATGACCAACTTAATAGACATCAGTCTATCACTAACTCTCTTTACCTCTACCACCTGTTCCTTAAGATCTTCATCTACTAAGATACCTACCCCATTTGTATGTCTCGCGCTACCCGAGTACCATAAATTATATCCATCCACATCTCTCACTTTAGTGCCTTGCCATTTTGTTTCCTGAACATACGCTACACTAACCCTTCTCTTTCTAAGAATCTTCACCAGCTCTATAGACTTACCCTGCAAAGTACCGATGTTCCAAGACCCAACTCGCAACCTAGAAACTCTCTTATCCTACTTAACCTTAATACCCCTAGCTTCTAACCCCAAACTAGATCATAGACCCGACCCAGACCCAACCCCCAAACCCCGACCCAGACCCAACACCTTCTAACCTTGACCTCGTCCCTGACCTATGACATGACCATAGTTTACCATTGCCAATCATAGCTACTATGAAACAAAGGGGGATCAAGATAAGGTAAAAGAGTACACTAGTTAAAATGAAGTCAATAAAAGAACTAGGGGTAAAGACAACAATCTATAATAGATAGACAGAAACAAAAAAAAATAATATAACACAAATTTTGATAAATAATAGTCAATAGCGGGAACTATTACTTCTACAATTAATGTATATGCTAGTACATCAAGTAACAATAATCAGAAAAGGTAACACACTCCAAAACTACTAAGAACAATAAAAATATTCATACATAAAATACTATTACAAAGTAACCAATCAATAAGAAATTCAACATCCACAACCAGATAATCAGCCAAGATGCTACGAAATAGGAATCCCTACAAGAATAGTGCAGAACACTACTAGTAGCAGACCCTAAAAATAAAGAAAGCTATACACAACTAGAAAAGATGGATCACGTGCACCTGATCAAAGCTGGGTTGTGTCCGTATACTTGGTTGAGTCACACACATATGATATTAATGCCTTCCGATTGAGTGGAGGGTCTCTCGAAAATCACCTTTTTACTTCAATTGAGGTAATGGTATGGTCTGCACACATATTACCTTCCCCAGACCCTACTATATGGGAAAACACTGGGTATGTTGTTGTTGTTGTAATATGTTAACTCCTTACAAATTGTCTTTGTTACTATCAGTTATTAATTTTACTTACCTTTTATTAGGACATTCTGAAAGATCTGAAGAGGCTGATTTAAAATGGGTTTATCTTGGCAGAAGTTCCAAGAACAGGTAAGAAATTCATCTCATCAATAAACACATAATTTTGTTAACTTACTCGTGATTTTAGAATTTACTAGTAACTAATTAATGCGTTTGTATCTTCAGAGATCTAATTTTAATATTGATTTCTTTTAGGAATACAAATGTTCCTTCCAAGGATTGGATGGATTTACCTAGGTATAGCGATGAGTATGAAAAGGGTGTTATATATTTCTTGGATTTTGCTTACACTTATGAAAATCCTCAAGGCAAAGACATTCAGTGCCCATGTGATAAATGTTGTAATGTAAGTTAGACTCGAAGGGATATAGTGTATAATCATCTAATAGCCCATATAGTTGTTGAAGGTTATAAAGGATGGATAAACCACGAGGTATCGTAAATCTATTTGAATATTGATGATCATATGGATGACTTTAATAATGACATTGAGGGTTGGTTAAAGATCAATTTAGACATGATTAACAAGTTGAAGGACTTTATGAAGGTCCAAATGAAGATACCATGAAGTTCTATAACTTAATTGATGAGGAAAGAAAGGAGCTATATCCCGGTTGTAAAGGATTCTCTAGATTATCATTCACAATACATTTGTATTTATTGAAGTGTTTGCATGGATGGAGCAATGAATCATTCACTTTTCTATTAGAATTATTAAAATAGGCAATGCCAGTGTTGAACATTCCTCTCTCTAACATTAAGGCCAAGTCTATGGTCAAGGATCTCTGTCTTGATTATGAGAAAATTTATGCTTGTCCTAATGATTGTATGTTGTTTAGGAATGACCATAAGGATAATGAATCATGTAATGTTTGTAGAGCTTCTAGATATATTAAATCTCCTGAAGTATATTTTGAGGTTGTTGAGCCTTCTAAAAAATATCATCGTGTTCTAGAAAAAGTTCTGAGATATTTTCCATTAGCTCCTAGAGTCAAAAGGCTATTTATGTGCTCAAAGATAGCAGATTCATTGAGGTGGCATGCTGAGGAGCATTCTAAAGATGGAAAGTTAAGGCACCACATTGAAGGACAAGCATGGAAATATTATGGTAGCGTGTATCCATATTTTACACTGATTCTCATAATTTGGGACTTTCCTTGTCAACTGATGGATTCAATCAATTTTATACCATGAGTCTATCTCATAGAACATGGCCAGTTATGATAAAGGTGTATAATTTTTTGCCTTGGATGTGGATGAAACCGGAGTATTCTATGTTTTCTTTACTTATTCCTAGGCCTCGTTCACCTGGAAATGACATTGGCATTTATTTACAACCATTGATTCATGAGTTGAATTTACTGTGCCAAGTTAGTGTTGAAACATATGATTCTTCAAGAAATCAAACCTTCTAAATGAGAGCAACTCTTAATGTAGATAATCAGTTATTTCCCTACATATGCTATGTTATCTTGATAGAGTACAAAAGGAAAGTTGGATTGCCCTTTTTGTAATTATTGTACTAATTTTTGCTATCTTAAACATAGTATAAGATGTGTTATACGAACCATTATGTTTTTCTACCCATGGATCATCCGTGTAGATCTAATAAAAGATCTTTCTATGGAAAAACTAAATTTTGACCTCCTCTGTATTTGTTAAAGGGAATTGTTGTTCTTAATAGCTTAAAAACACGAACAATACATTTGGGAAGTAGATAAAGAGATCAAATAATGACCCATGGAAAAAATGGTCAATCTTTTTTGAAATACCTAATTAGGAGCATAATTTGTTACCCAACAACCTTGATGTGATGCACATAGAAAAAACATAGTTGTAGCTTTAATTGGAACTCTTTTGGATATTTCTGGAAAAATAAAAGATCATGAAATGGCATGTTATGATTTAAAAGTGATGGGAATTAGAAAGGGCTTTCATCCAGGAGATACCCTAGATGGAAAGAGAATCAAGATTGTTAAAGCATGCTTCTCAATGACTAATTGAGAAAAATCAATTTTTTGTGGTGTTTTAAAGACAACAAAGCTACCTGGTGGTAATTCCCCCAACATATCTTGGTGTGTGAAACTAGATAAAAGAAAATTATTTGTCTATAAGACCAATGATGCTCATTTCATGTTACATTACTTGCTGTCATTACAAATTAAAAGCATCCTTCCTAATTATGTTGCTATTGCTTTGATTTATTTGAGTTCCTTCTTTCGTTGTTTATGTAAAAAAGTTATCATAATGGAGGAAATAGATTTCTTAGAAGTTGAGATCATAGAAACAATAAATCAGTTGGAGAAAATTTTTCCTCCAATATTTTTTGATGTAATGATTCATTTGCCTCTTCATTTGGCTAATAAGGTGAAATTAGGAGGTCCAATTTTGAATTGAAGGATGTATCCCCTGGAAAGAGATATTTTTACATTTAAATCGTATGTCTTCAATAAAATTGTCTAGAAGGATCTATAGCAGAGGGATATCTAGTTGAAGAGTGTTTAACTTTATGCTCTGGATATTTGCATGGGGGCGTACGTAATAGATTTAGTAGAAGTCCTCAAAATAATGATGAGTATAACTCAGGTGATGCACAAACTTTTAATTTGTTCCCTTGCAATAGTTTTCCTTTAGGATCAAAGAAAAATACAGCTACTATTTTAGATAACCAGTTACTGAATCAGGCGCTTGCTTACTTATTGGCCGGTGTTTAACTTATTGTATTTATTATTATAATGAATAACAATACTTATTGTGGAGAGAGTATGTACTTGAGGTTAATATACAGACGCGAATATATAAATGGAGCAAGGATAAGCATCATAGTAAAAACTTCTCTTAATGGTTTGAAACTTGTTCTTCCCAAGATGATGTGCCTGATCTGATAAAAGAATTTTCTAAAGGACCAAATGTAGCTGCAAAAACATATTTTGGGTATCTCATTAAAGGATATAGATTCACTATTTTTCATCGTGATGCAAGACGTAAAACACAAAATAATGGAGTTACATTATTTGCCTCAACCACAAGCTTTGCAAGCTCTAAGGATAAAACTCTGGTTCATGCAGATTTAACTTATTATGGTAAAATAGTTGATATATAGGAGTTAGACTATTATGACCATTTTATGGTTATTTTATTCAAGTGTGACTGCTATGAGGTGGAAAGAGTTATTTATGGCCTTACTTACGTCCACTTCAACTAGAAGTGCTCTTTGGAATAACTTTTTGTGATAGCATCTCAAGTACATCAGTTTTTCTATGTGCATCATCCATATGATCGAGATAGACATTATGTTATGAAAAAATGTTTTTAGAGAACTTTTTAACGTAAGGGACCAGGTTGAGTCTAATACCTCAGAAAGTTATTAAAATGAGCCTTCTGAAAAGTTTATGGGCTTATCTATACCGGATGATCATGGTGAATCTTTCTTAATAAGGAATGATGTTCCAGAAATAATTGTTGATATGGATGTAGAAAGATTTCCTACTGAACAACTTAAAGTTAAGAATGATAATGAGTTTGAAGATGTGTATAGAGAAGAGTATGAAGAGGAGTTTGCAGATGAGTCTGAAGAAGAGTCTGAAGATGATGTTGAATTTGAGGATGAACCATGAGTTTATTATTTTGTTGATGTCCCATTGTGTTAGCTTACTCTTTCTGTTATTTGATTGTTTGCTGGTACAAAAACCTTTAGACATCTAATATTTAGAAATATTGAGGAGATTGACAATCTTATATATTTTTTTGGCTTATTTTATTTAGATTATTATTATTTTTCAATGACCCATAATGCTAGCTCAATCTTTTTACAATTTAATTGTTTGTCGATGCAAGCATACTTGGATATTTAATATGCAGACTGCAATAGGGAAACTTGTGAAGTCACATATTGGTAGTATTCATTAGTATTAATTCTATCATGTTCCTTGGACTAAGGCTAGGCTCTAATGATCAAGAAGAAAGCATAAGTAATAGTCATTAAGTTTAATGAGCTACATTGTCATTTCATCAAATAAATCCTTTATAATTTTCTATTATTTTGAATTCATCCTTTAATTGTGCATAACTAATAGAAGTACTTCTCACAAGAACACTAAGTTATTGATATGTTTGGGAGGTTATGAAAAACATTTCTCTGGAAAATCAGAGAAAATTTCTAAAGTAAGTTTTACCCTTCTCATATGCTTGTGATTCATTCTTTTTTAGTAATAGGATACTGCTAATTCTATACTATAGTAGGTTTCTCTGTTTTTATTCTTGATGATATTTTTGTTTCTGTAATTTTCCATTTTCTTTCATTATCTACATCCATTTTTATTTGTTGGTGTTGTTAAATCTTACTTTTTAAGGGAACTTCTGTATTTTTTTAAAGCACGGAGCAGCTTCCAAGGTAGATCCTAAAAGATAATATGTCTTAACCCTTTAATCTTATGCTAAATTTTTATGATCTTAGCTTAACTATCTATGAGAGATCTATTTTGTACTTAGGTGTTCCGTCTTGGTTGGCTATCTCATAGACGTGGAATACTTGTCTGATAAGTTCAATTGCTTATGTTTGTGTTGAGTTCAATTTCTATATTTTTAAAATAAACATCTAAAACATATTCCCTGAGATGCAACTTCTTTATCTCTGATATTGATTGCATTGTAAGAATATGCATTCCCCTTGCTTCTTCTGTGGAAATATAATGTCTGTTCATCTTAAAATTAGTATTCTTGTCTGATTGAATGGAAAATGTTAAGTAATGATTTGTGTTGTTGGAACAGTTGATCTATATGGGTTATTGAATTGAGTAGTTTTCTGATAAGGGGCTCAGGTTTTTTGTCCGGGAACATTACCAATATAGTGGTAATGTTTAGTTTATGTATAATGTTTACTTTTTGTTTATGTATCGTGTTTAAGTGCTTGTTGATTGTATCTTTATTGTGGTTATTGGTTCTTTTAGTATTTATTCACAAATTTTTATTTGGGTTTTGTGTTTGACGGCCAAATAAGGCCCTTTTAATTGGAGAACTGGGAACAATAAATTGGATTTGTGTTCTAAATTATAAGTCAAAACTAAAGTTTTAGGAAAGATTATCATCAGTTTATATACCCTTAAACTGCTTTCTGCTTTCTAATAGCTATCACCTTAACACCTTTTCCGGAAGATGTTAATTAATAGCCTTCAATTAAAGTTTTATGGTTAAGTGTTTATTCACAAAATTTGATTTGGGTTTTCTACTTTTTAAGGAATATTATAATTACATTCACAATTACCTTAACACCTTGTTCAAAAGTTCCAGCCTTCCATCCGACTCTATCATCTTGACCCATCAACAATAAGTATCCATATTCATTTAATTAAAGTGCACATTTGTCTATTGGGTAGAACTATGAAAAATGTCCAGAACTCCAAACCTTTACATCTCCCTGAAGAACATTAAATGAACATATGTATTTGTCATTATTTGCTTCAACAATGATTGCAGCTCCAAAACTTGGTACCATTTGATGTTCAATCTCAATTAGAAATGCCCTGCTCATGAATCCTCTGCTATATGATGTTGGTATTGTCATGACTAGAGGCTAACCCCTTGTCGCGATAATAGTGCTTATGGTCAAAAGTGACCACAAGCTAACTCATGAACAGGTAGCTTCTATTAGCACTGAGTAAACTAATAAGAAACAACATATGCAAAAAACAACTGATAATGCCATAAGTTTTTAACTAATGAAACATGATTAAATCATAAATATGAAATGTATGAAGACCTACTAAAAATACTGATAAAATAGTTGTTAAACTGACTAACTCTCTTAATGTATAAAAAGTCTCTAACTGACTGACTGTGAAGTTGATGGAACAAACTGTAATGCCCCTTACTTTTCTTAGCTCAGTTCAACTCCTAGTTCCATGTATAAGAGGCTCAAAGCCTGAAAATTTAACCAAGTGTTGGAGACTTAGTCATATTTTTGGCCTCTTAACTTTGAGGATTATTAAATGAGTCTTTTCGACCCTAAGACATATGTTTTTGAGTTAATTCATGTTTAGGGGTATAAGGTGCATGTCTCGAGAAAGTTTTGGATTTTTTAGACTAGGATTGGTTCATGTTTGGATTTCGATTCCAGCAGCTCACCGCGATATTGGTGCATTGTGGTGGTTATAGTGATGAGGCACCCATCATGTTATGGTATCCCTTCAATCTACATTCCAATTAGGAATTTAATTATATGAAGGGAAATTACATCTTTTCACCTCAATCGAGTTCCTAGAAACACAAATTCAAAGTCTGGTAGGGCATTATATGCCCATTTTTCCAAATTTCCTCTAAAAAACAAAGCCTTATCATTCCCCCAAGTTCATCAATTTAATTCTTTTCTCTCAAAGGAAATCGAGAATCAAGTTACAAAATCCAAGAACCTTCGAGGAATCTTAAAAAATTTGTGTTTCTCTTTCAAGATTTAAGATTCAAGATATGTGTGATGTTTATCCATGGGACCTTTCCACCCATGGAGTACAAGAATCCTCTTTTTATATAAAATTATTAGTTTTTACGTAATTATGATGTATTATCTCTATGAAGTTATTATTTATTTTTGTTTCAAGTTATGTTACAAGTGTTTTTCGAAGGAATGAGGCCTTATATGATTTAAGTATTAAAATCCTCATGGTAAATCACTAATTCAAGGTTTTAGTATTGTAACTATGTTTTCAATCACATGTTTTACCCATTCCCATGCTTATATTCATGGCTCCCATGTGTTTGATGAAATATCTAAGTGTGAGTTTTTTAGCAATGATCTTTTATTATGGTTCTTAAAGCTTCATATGTCTTTATTTTATTTTCATTTAGTGGTCGAGGGTTATGAACACCCGATACTTAGCTCTTTACATAATTTCAGTAACATCAGAATGATTTCAGATATACCATAAGCATTATCAGTCAGTCAATTATCATGATCAGTAGTTTGTTTAGGTAAGCTTAGTTAAGCCTAGTAATTAGTGTCATTCAATTGGGAGTAGAACTTAGCACTGAGTGAATGTAAGGATGGTGTCTCCCCCGTCATTTAGGAATGAGGCACTTGTCTCCCCCACCAGTTAGGCATGAAATGTTAGTAGAAATCCCTAAGTTCTAGACATAAAGTTCCACCATAGACTTTAAGGCGTCCCTCATTAGTAAGGCTTGACATCCTAGTCCTTTGGGACATCAGATTAGTGGATCCACCTTGCCAGTGTTAGTAGCCGTGGCACGGTAATAACACCCTTCCAACTGGGGTTATAGGTTGGACCCCAACAATAAGATTGGGGAATATCGGTTATAACTTGCTCTCACAGTCTCAGTACAATGTTTAGTATTGTTTCAGTTCAAGTTTTCTTGACCAAATCATACAGATTCTCAACTGTTCAGTTATTAGATTTAAGTATTTCAGTTTACAAATTATTTAAAAAATGTATATATGCTTAGTATTGCATTCTCATTATTTCAATTTCCATGCATGCTTACTCAAATATCTCATATTATTCAGTCAGTCATGACTTTATGAACAGTTAACCCATGTATTTTAGCCTAACCTCCATGATAACGCTCAAATTACACTCTTGAATGGGTATAAGCGATCGTTGTCAATATAAAACCCAACTAGGTTGGGGTTGAATCCCACAGGGAATAAGGTGTGAACTTCAATTTGTTTACGAATACTTTACTGGTAGTTTACTGTTTCTGAAGATAGGGGTTTAAATTTAACAGAGAGTCAATTGTCACTTTCAATATTTTAGAGTTGTAATCAATATAAATGAGAAACCAGAGTTATGTTCACCATGGGTATTGGGAGTTAAGAAATGCTAGGTAATGCTTGGGATTCATGGAGTAAGTGAAAACAACAGAATATCCCCGACTATGATACTTTCTAACTTATCTCTCGACCTCACCAGATAAATTATTATCTAATTCTCTCAAACTTAGATAACATATCTATTTCCAATAGGATGTTATCTCAGGTAGATTAATCCAGTTACGGCATCAATCATTAAACAGAAGGTTGGTAGCTTCCGAGTCCCTGTTGATAATTCACGTCCTCTAGTCTATTTCTCCACTAGAAGCAAATAAAACCTAAGGCATAATCTAATGTTTGCAACCAATAGATTTTAGTCAAAACAACAAAATTTCAAGACGTCCTACTACTCTTTGAATCCGTTAAATGCTTAGTAACCTATCAGACCATAATCCATGGATCCCATAACTCCGGCTAATGAAATTAGCCGCTCATGATTTAATGAATGAAATAACAAGTTGAATTCATCATAATAAGGATAAACTTACGAATGGATGAAAAACAACAAGTAGTTTCTTCAATTTACTCACGAGATAGAAACCAAAAACTAGTTGATAAGTTCTTTTTTTAAGGAAATAAGAAAAAAATTTGATGGTAAAGATAAAGCAATGTTGCGTGCTTCTCTTCAGAAGTTCTTCTCTGATAATTAATGATCGATCCCTAAAATACCCTAAACAAGTCTTTAAATAGTCAACCCAAAATAAGGAAATAAAATTAAAGTTTCAGATTAGACGACGATGATCTTGACGGCGTGTTAGATGTCTGACGACGTTTACGAGATGTCGTCAAAGGTTTAAGTGAATTGTTATCTTCTGACTCTTCAGATGGAAAACCTGATGGCGTGTCAAAATTCTTGATGGCGTGTGACAACTTTCATCATAACTTCATTGGAAATCAATATTCTCTGCTTCTGGTTGACAGTGATTTTGATGCCATGTCACATATTTGATGGCCCGTCCTAAACGTTGTCACATTTCATCTCAGTTTCTCAGGTTCTATCTAAGCTTAAAGACAACTTTGACAGCCTTTCCCATGTATGACGGCACTTCAGAATTGACGTCATCTATACTTCAGCTTATTTACACAAAATTTTAGCTGATTTATTCTTCTTTTCTTTGGTTTCCTCCCCGATCACTTGTATCTGCATTAACACATTAAAAGCAAAAAAAAAAAACAAATTTTATTAAGACCTAATAATTATTCAGAGTTAAAAGTTTCAAATGTGTTAGCATCGGCTCACACATCAACACCCTCAACTTAAACAATTGCTTGTCCTCAAGCAACCAAAACATAACTAGGAGTAGACAAAGTACAATTCGGCAGCTAACTACTCTCATCAGGTCAGAATACATGCACCATCGCCATGATCAATCAAAGTAAAATCAACTATGTCTAATATTTGAAAAAACCCATGTAACTCACATGTATCTAGATTTGGCAAAAATCTCAGCAATAATAGCCTAGAA
The DNA here is from genome assembly GCA_030864215.1 of Capsicum pubescens. Taxonomy (NCBI): domain Eukaryota; kingdom Viridiplantae; phylum Streptophyta; class Magnoliopsida; order Solanales; family Solanaceae; genus Capsicum; species Capsicum pubescens. The sequence goes on from CM061546.1 coordinate 118,524,591, forward strand.
CATACCCAAATTACATTATCCAAACAAGGCAGTTACTAGCAATATACCTGGTGTGCCTTCACAACAAAGAAATCCATTTCTCACATAGATTCACATGTATAGACATAGGGATGAATGCAAGATTTACTCTCAGAACGAAGTTCCAACATTGCGCATCAAATGCCATAGGCTTGCCCTTATAGTCAGTATCTAAATTTTCAGAAAAGTTAGTTAGGATTACTATAGGTATTTTCTTAAGCTTGTAATGTAGGCTTAGGGATGGTATGATATTCATGGTTATTTCATAGTGAATACACCTCCTTGGAACTATATTAACTCACGGGGTTTCAAATTTTGACCTTCTTTGCTTCCCTCTTTTATTTGTCAAGCATTCTCAATATGGGTGTTGTATGTTCAAGCATTAGATTAACTTTTTCAATTTTCTCTTTTTCTCTTTTCACTACACCCAACTTGTTGTTCATTTTACTTATTTTATCTCTCTTCATACTCATAATGCATCACACACCCCTATAGTAGCCACCCTCAACTTAGGTTATTTACCTAAGTTGAGATGCATAATGTCCAAGGAGGAACAGGGTTAAAACAGGTTCATTGTGATGTAATGGGAAGGTGAAAGGTGTATAAGAAAGAACTGGGCTATTTAGGCAAAAAAAAAGGGATCAAGGGATATTATTCACATTTGGACGGTCATTTAAGCTAAAATGGGTTAAGATGCAAAAACGGCCTATGATATTTTCCTTACGCCTATCCTATGACTATGGTACGACTAATTGGGCAAGTTGTAGATTCAACGCACAATGGGAACTGAGTAAGACCTTACACGCACATAGAACACAAGTATATAGCACATCACTACTCATCCGTTTGATGTATTTTTTTCTACAGGTTATTTATTTGCCACACTGATGCCACAAACAGATACACAGTGGTCACACTAGATGCAATTCACACAATTCATAATAGATTAGACCATAGGAGAGGTCCTAAAAAATTACAAAACAAGCTAACTGCCTCAAGTACTTATAATATTCCTAATTATTTATAGAACATTTTACAACAACGGTTTCCCTATACTCTCAACTTAAAATAAAAAATAAAGTGCATTAAGGGTTAGGATGTACCTGAAGACAATCAGCCTGTGGATCCTGGGTCTCCGACCCTGATATAGCATCATCTACTATCTTCTCCCCACTCGTAGCATCTGCCTTTGCAGTTGTTGGATCCTGGCTAGATGAAGCACCTGCAGCCCTAGCTATGATGGAGGTTTCCCATTTTTCTATGTTATCCAGGGACTCCAATCTTTCCCTTTTCAAATCTTCCTTCTCTGCTTTCTTTTTTGCTTTTCTCTCTTCTTCACTATCCGGCTCATCTCTCTTGTTCTTGCCTTTATTTTCCTCCTTTTTCTTCTTTTTCTTTGGGGAATCCGCAGTGAGATAGAGTATATGAATTTCTTCCTCTACATCATGCATAGTTAAACCTGTTGGCACCATGATTTGGTGTTTCTGCATCATCCCAACCTCATCTTTCACCTTATCCAATGCAACCCTAAAAGTGGCAAGATCAACACCTGTCATCTCTCTTGCCCGGGCATCGAATCTGTTCTCTAGATTTGCCACCCGCTCAGGAAAATTCATGAAAGGTTTGAGTACATCTTTGATTCTTTTGTCCACAGCGGTAGAAAACTATTTGGTGAAGACCTGTAGTTTCCCCTCACACCAATTTTCTTGCCTATCCACCTACCTGATATCAATCGGCTAAAATGTCGAACCTGTTGCTGCCGGAGGGACTGAAGTAGTCGAATCACTTTAAGGCACTGATCCTGCCTGAGCTGCATATGCTTGTGGTGGTGGTACAACTTCAGAGATTTACACCCCCACATATGGTGCTGACATAGTTTCAGTGACTGGAGGATCTGCTGCACCAACTGCATCTCGATCAAGTCGTAAGCCCAGCCGAATTTAATTTTTGCTGACAGGGTTGTGAGTTTTCTTGGCATGTATCTCATCATCAGTACCTGAAATCTGAGGTACATTAGCTTCTTCACAAAACCTAGTAATCAGACATGGGAATGGATATGCAGCATCGGGTCTTGCGAGCCGAATCTTGATCTCTTCCGTTATAATTTATCCAAAACATAAGGGAGTTCTGTTTATCAAGCTTGCAACTAATATTGCTCGATCATCCCTTAATATATTGTTTCCCTCTGTAGGTATCAGATGAATCCATACTAAATCCCACCAAAATTTGGCCTCTGAATTTAGAGACTCTTTGGTAATCTTTTCTGCTGGATTATTCAATCACTCAGGTTCCCCATTTGCTATAAGAGTTGCTATCCATTTGCGTTTGTTTTCCTGAGGTTTCAACCGGGTATAGAAGGTAGGTGAAGTGGCTCGTGGGACAAAGGCTGGCCCATGAAGAAACCTGTTAATGGTGGCATCTGAAATATCCACCCTCATTCCATGTACTGGAACTATGTTCAGTAGAGGCTTATCTGAAGTTCTATCTCCTTCTTTGCACATATTTTCCACCATAGCCTGGTAGTTCGCGTAGAAAACCCAGACTAATGAAGGACAGTAAACACCGCTTCCCCTGGTAGTCCACTCCAAGACATACTCCTTGAGTTTTTGCATCACCTCAGGGTATCTGATCAACCCTGTAGTGATGATTTTCTTATTCTCAAGAATTGGCCTTCTGGCATTTCTTCGATCTATTCTGCGAAGTCCGTCCAAATAGATCGTTTCAGCCCTAGGGATTTTCCATCTCGCATTGTTCCTAACCTCGAGGTTTTTGCATTTCACCAAAGTTCCCCGTACTGGAGAATCCTTATCACCTTGTTGCTCTGATGATGGTGATTCAGACTCAGTTTCTTCAATTGCAGGACTTTCAGAGTCTTGAGTTTCAACTTCTTATTCAGTACCCTCAGACTTCTGTTCAGTTTGTTCTAATCCTTGTTCCTTCGATGCTTGCTCAGATGAGGTTGTTACCTCAGTATCATCAGTATCCTCCACCTCAATAGGCTTAGTTGGAGGTGGTTTCTTTAGACTAGCCCACTTTCTCATGCATCTGAACAAGGGTTCATCATATTCATAATCAAAGTCCTCGTTGACAAGCTGTCGAGGTACATTCTCTTTTTCCGCTTTCTTTGGTGTGGTTGGATTCTTCTTCTTGGGTGCCATTATCAGTTATGCAACAACATAGAAATCCTCAATTAGTGACCATAATCAAACAAGAGAAGAAGAAGGATCGCCTCAGTTTAACATCATCACTATTTTCAGTTCGCAGGTTTGATGGCCTTTCTGATTTGCCGTCACAGGTGTGACGGTGCTTCAAAAGCATCATTAACCTTATCCAGAATCTACAAAATTTCTCAGATTTTGATGGCATTTTTGAATGGCCATCACATAGATGCAAGGCCGTGAAAATTGTCGTCAGACAACATTACAATTTCTAACTTATTTTTACTTGATTTTTCTTCTACCATTATTCTCAATTTCAACTTAGGACATGTTCTTTACTCAGATTTCCATGAAATTATACCGCATACCCCTACAAACCCTAGTTTTTGAAGGGGCTTGAAGAATGTTATTGGGTTTAGCTCACTCCTTTGAAACCAAGGTTTCTTGTAGTTCACAATTGATCCAAAGAAAGATGAAGTTAAAGTTTTTCTCATACATGGATGTCGACACTTAGCTGGTTTACTCTGATCACCTAGAATTGTGAGTGAGAGAAGAATGAGATGAGAAAGAAAGAAGATTTCTTGACTTAACTCTCAGGATTCAACAAGGAAAGTCTTAAAATTTTGCCTTAGAAGGGATTAAATTTGAAAAGGGAAAGGAAATAACTATCTAAGGAAAGAAAACCAAAACTGGAAGAGAAATATCTAAAGTACGCGGGAATGTGAACAACTGTTGTTGGGATGGGTTAGCCCGAAATTTTTAAGATGGGCTCAACTCATTTGACGACATTTTTTACGGCGCGTCAGATACCAAATGACGCTTCAACCTTCTCAATATGAATGAAACCAGTTTACCTCATTTGTACAACTCTTAGCTATAAAAATTAAAAACACAAGTGCAATAAAATTAAAACATTGGGTTGCCTCCCAAACAGTGCCTGTTTTAACGTCGTGGCATGACTTGATTATCTTTATTACTCAAACTTCATCAAGATACCATATCGATACCTCATTACCATTTTCTTGGAATACATCCACAATCGAGAAGATATTTATCTCCTCCAACTGCTTCATGAGAGGGTGCATTTTGAATCTGGCCTCCCTTTTTCTATACCTGAACTTTAGATCATTGAGCTCCATATCAACCAATACTCTTTACGTGGCTAATAGTGGTCTACCCAAAATTATGGGTACCTCAAAATCAACATCACAATCCAATATCATAAAATCTGCAGGCAGAATAAAGTAATCCACTTTTACCAACACATCATACAATATACCAACTATTCATTTCACCAATTTGACTGCCATCACAAGATGCATTTTTTTGGGGGTAGGTTCCCCCAATCCATGTATCTTGTATATATCAAGTGGAATCATATTAATACTTGCTCCTAAGTCACATAAAGCTTTGGTAAACTTCATGGACCCAACTGTGCATGGTATGGTAAATGCTCCAGGGTCAGGCTTTTTCTGCACTAAGGATTGTGAAGAAAAAACACTACAGTGGTGGATGTTGTCCACCGGCTCATATCTTACCTTCCACTTCTTTGTTAACAGTTCCTGTATAAATTTAGCATTGTTTGGCATTTGTTCAAGTACCTCCATCAATGGCACATTCACCGTTAGTTGTTTCATTATTGCCAAGAATTTGCTAAATTTTTTGTTATCTACTTTCTTCTTCAATCTCTGAGAAAAGGGAGGTGGTGGTCTTGGAATTTCTTTCAATACCATTTCCCCTTTTTTTTGTCTTCTTTCTCCAAAATATCCACAAAGTCATCCAACTTCTCAGACTCCACTGGATTGCTTCCAACACTTACCTCCTTCTCAACGGCTTTGCCTATAGAAGGTCCAGATAATATATTTCCACTTTGAGTGGTAATCGCCAAACAAGAGCCATCAGTTTATGGTTTCTGAATCGTATTGATAAGTAAAGTACCATCTTTTCTCTGGTTTAGAGTAGCCAAAAGTTGTCTTATCTGTTGCCCCAACTGCTTAATAGAAGCAGAGTGTGAGCTAACCAATTGACAGTGGGTATAAAATTTTCTTTTCATAGTAGTTACCCCCGAGTTGGTAGCTTCAACTCCCTTCAACAACTTTTCCATCATGTCCTTTATAGACATCTTTCTAGAAATAGTCGTCGCAGCATCCCGACTTCCAGCAGGAATATACAAACCACTCCTGTCATTATTGTTTCTCCAATGTCCCTGCTCCCTATCTTTACAATTAGGCTTGTCATAGAAAGTCCGACCTTGGTTCCCTTGGCCATTGCCTCAAAACCCCCCCTGATTACTCATATAATTTGCCTCAGCATCAGCACCTGTAGACACTGTACCCTGAGATTCCACAGCCTTAACTATTTTAGTCTTGTCGTATAGTAAGTGTTTGTCCAATAAGTCCATCTGTGTCTTCAAATAGGCCATATCCTGATCTCACTCCTCATCTCTTCTACGCTACTCCGCAGTAATACCACCAGCAATAGTCGATCTAGCCACTACAGAATCCCTAGTGTGCCAAGCCTAACTCTGCTTGTTTATTCTATTCAGCATGTCAGAAGCATCTAGAAAATAGAGGTCAATGAACGAACCACCTGCAGCATTGTCAACAATAGGCTTAGTCACAGAGTTGAAAGCTCTGTACAAAGTCTCCATCAAGTGCATATCCATAATATTATGGTTCGGACATTGTGCAAGTTTCTTCTTAAATCTTTCCCAAGTTTCGTGCAGTGCTTCAGACGGAAGCTGTCTGAAGTTTCTAATTTTGTCCCTCAACTGTCCCCTTTTGTAGGGTGGAAAGAACCATTTTAGGAACGCATCTTTCAACTGTCTCTGTTGGTTATAGAATCGAGTTCTAACTCATTCAACCACATTGTTGCCTACCCAGACAGAGACAAAGGAAATAATCTCAACCTGATCGCATTTTGGCTCACTCCCAGATTTTCAAAGGATTTGCAAATGGTGATGAATTTTTCCAAATTCATGTTAGGATCATCACCAGGAAAGCCTCCAAATAACCCCTTCAGATTCAGGAGTTGAATCATGGTACTTGTTATGCTAAATTTTGCACCTGGTGCCAACGGTGAAGGAATGATAGCACCCGTAGCACCAGCTCCATCCATTCCTTCATCATCTTTATTAGCCTCATATTGCATAGGTTTTTACCCATATCTTCCTCGGACTGGATGATTTTTGTTGACATTTCCCTACACTGGTGAAGCAACTTTCTCAACTCGCCTTGGGTTTTGAGGATTCAACAATTCCTCATCACCCAAGTCTTCATCATCAGGGTTTTTGTGACGTGCTTGTTGACCCAAATTTTGCATATTCACCTGAGCCCTGGCCATAGTAGCTAGTCTTTCTGCTTCCTGTTGTTCAACCATTCTTCTTATCAGCTGAGGTTCTGAATTTATTGGTAATAATGGTTCTCCGGAACTCCTTGTGTTTGGCATCAACAACACAATACCTACAATAAACAAAAACAACAAATAAACATAAATAAAGTAAACTTAACTATCAGCAAATTTTTGCGTACAAACTTTAAGTATACAACCGTATTCCCCGGCAACGGTGCTATTTTTGACAACATTCAAATTACACACTTGAATAGGTGTAAGCGATCATTGTCAATATAAAATCCAACTAGGTTGGGGTTGAATCCCACAGGGAATAAGGTGTGAACTTCAATTTGTTTACGAAATACTTTACTGGTAGTTTACTGTTTCCGAAGATGGGGTTTTAAATTTCATAGAGAGTCAATTGTCACTTTTAATATTTTAGTGTTGTAATGTATATAAATGAGAAACCAGAGTTATGTTCACCATGGGTATTGGGTGTTAACAAATACTATGTAATGCTTGGGATTCTTGGAGTATGTATAAACAACAGAATATCCCTAACTATAATACTGTCGGTCTTATCTCTCGACCTCACCAGACAATTTATTATCTAATTCTCTCGAACATAGATAACTTATCTATTTCCAATAGGATGTTATCTCAGGTAGATTAACCCAGTTACGGCATCAATCATTAAACAGAAGGTTGGTAGCTTCCGAGTCCCTGTTGATAATTCACGTTCTCTAGTCTATTTCTCAGTTAGAAGAAAATAAAACCTAAGGCATAATCTAATGTTTTCAGTCAAACCAACAAAATTTCAAGACGTCCTACTACTCTTTGAATTCGTTAAATGCCTAGTAGCCTATCAGACCCTAATCCATGGATCCCATAACTCCGGCTAATGGAATTAGCCTCTCATGATTTGATGAACAAAATAACAAGCTGAAATCATCATAAAAAGGATAAACTTACAAATGGATGAAAAACAACAAGTAGTTTCTTCAATATACTCACGAGATAGAAACCCAAAAATAGTTGATAAGTGCTTTTTTTTAAAGAAACAAGAAAAATATTTGATGGTAAAGATGAAGAAATGTTACATGCTTCTCTTCAGAAGTTCTTCTCTGATAATTAATGATCGATCCCTAAAAAATCCTAAAACAAGTCTTTAAATAGTCAACCCTAAATAAGGAAATAAAATTAAAATTTCAGTTTTCTCTTCAGATTGGACGACGAAAATCTTGACGGCATGTCAGATGTATGAAGACGTGTGTGAGATGTCGTCAAAGGTTCTAGTGAATTGTTATCTTCTTACTCTTCAGACGGCAAACCTGACGGCATGTCAAAATTCATAATGGCGGGTGACATATGCCGTCACAACTTCACTAGAAATCAGTATTCTCTGCTTCTGGTTAACGGCCATTTTGACGCCATGTCACATATTTGAAGGCCCGTCCTAAATGTCGTCATATTTTATCTCAGTTTCTCAGGTTTTGTCTAAGCTTGACGGAAACTTTGACAGTCTGTCCTATGTACGAAGGCGCTTTAGAATTGACGTCAGCTATGCTTCAGCTTATTTACACCAGATTTCAGCTGATTTATTCTTTTTCCTTTGGTTTCCTCCCAGATCACTTGTATTTGCATTAACACATTAAAAACAATAAAAAATAACAAAAATTGCTTAAGACCTCACAATTATTCAGAGATAAAAGCTTTAAATGTGTTAGCATCGTCTCACACATCAACCCATGGTATATACCAGTACATTCAAAGTACTGATCACAACTTTCTTGTGCTATGATGTCTTACATCCAAGGTTTGGACTCACAATTTTATGACCGCTCTTAGATAGCTCAGCATTACAGTAGCAGTAGTAGTGGTGAGGCCTTATCTTTTGTGGTCAAGTTTATCTTTCATTAAGTTATTTTAGCATTCCATTATTTTAGTCAGTTATAGTTAGTTGGGGGTTTGTCCCATCATCTCAATTGTCAGTCAGTTCTAGGCTTTTTATACATTAACACAATCAGCTAGTTTCTTAGTGTTATCAGTCAGATTTTAGTATTTTTATAGATATTTTAAGACTTGCATATTTAGTTACATTTTAAATATTTAAAACTCATGGAATTGATAGTTTACTTCCGCATATATGTATTTTGTTACTTTTTTAGTGCTCATAGCAGGTACCAGCTCATGGGTTAGCATGTGGTCACTTGTGATCGTAAGCACTATTTTTGCATCTATTGGGTAGCCTTAGTTCATGACAAAATATGATATCAGAGACTAAGGTTTTAGAGTATCCTAGAGATTCTAAAAAGTCGTGTTAAGTAGAGTCTTGTGCAAAGGGGTAAAGCGCACCACACTTATGGACAAGAGACTACAATACATTTTAGGAAAAGTTTCCCTTCTTTTAGTATTCATGTCGTGTGAGTGAGCATGAGCTCTATTTAATATCTCTTTCTAATTCATCCTTCAATCCTATACCGAAAAGGCCTCCTAAAAAGAATAACGGTAGAAGGGATGGGAATCAACCCTAACCTCCACCTATTTAGGAAGATCCCCTGAACAAGCACGTATCTCATGCAGAGTTCAGAGTTGTATTCACTATCTTAGGTCATTTTATAGTTGTTAAGAATAATCATTAGGCTATTTCTCCAGCTAATTTAGTGGCAAATACAACTGCATAGGATTTAGGACTTCACCCAGAAGAATCCCCCATTTTTTTGGGATCAAAGTCTGAGGAGTATCCACAAGAGTTTCTTGATATAGTTTAAAAGGTGACAGATATAATAAGTGTCACTTTGAGTTAAAGTGTACAGTTGGTTGCATATCAATTGCAAGATGTGGCTCACACTTGGTATAAGCAGTAGAAAGGTGATAGGGGTGATGAGGCAGGGCCTGTAGAGTAGGAGAAGTTAGCTACAAACATTTTAGATAGGTTCTTTCCTTTAGAGTTGAGTGAAGCTAAGGTGCAGGAGTTCATTAAATTGAATATGGGTAGTATGATTGTGAATGAGTATTTACTTAATTTTATTTAGTTGGCGAGGTATTCTCCTTTAATAGTAGCTAATAATAGGTCATGAATAAGTAAGTTTGTTTCTAGTGTAGATGATAGTGTGGTCAAGGAGTGTAGGAAAACTATGCATATTAAGGAGATGGACATATCTATTCCTATGTTTCATGCTCACCAGATTGAGGAATAGAAGCTTAAGAAGAAAGAGAAAGAGAATAAGAGGGTCGGAACAGGTAGTTTTAATTTTGCTCAGCCAAGGTTAGAGGGTGGTAACCATTCTCAGTTATATCAAAATCTTAAGCCCCATCTCTATTTTCAACTAGTGGGTCAGTGCCAAAGATCAGGAATGACAGTCGGGATAGAGCATCAGGCTCTAAATCTCAGGTTATCATGAATAGTAGTCATACTAATCCACTCTGCGAGAAGTGTGGTAAAAATCACAGGGGTATGTGTAGAGCCGGAAGTGGTGTTCTTTGGATGTGGAAAGCCAGGACATAACATAATAGAGTGTCCTGTAGGTATGTGGAAGGGTACGAATAATTGCCAGCAGGGTCAGACTAACTCTTCAGCAGTGCCTGCAAGTCATCCAACTCAGTAGAGTCTACTTCTAATGCCACCAGTGGACAGCGCTAGAATAGGCTATATGTAATTCAGTCATGACAGGATCAGGAGAGTTATCCTAATATGGTTATGGATAAATTACAGGTCTTTCACCTATATGTTTATGCTTTGTTAGATCCCGAGGCTTCACTTTCATTTGTAACCAACTATATAGCGATTAATTTTGGTGTCACTCATGAATCTTTAGCAGAACCTTTCTTAGGGTCTACTCTAGTAGGTGTCTCTGTTGTAGCCATGCAAGTATATAGGAACTGTTCGATCATAATATCCCAGAAAGTCACCTTTGTTGACCTTGTGGAGTTAGAGATATGTCATTCTCGATATGGACTGGATCCACTTATGTTATGCCTTAGTTGATTGCAGAAATAAAGTCATCCAATTTTAGTTTCCCAATAGAACAGTTATTGAATGAAGGGGTAGTACTTCAGCACTTAGGGGTTAGATTGTTTCATCTATTAGAGCAAGAAATATGATATCCAAGGGATACATGTACCATCTTATTTGAGTAATAGACTCTAAATCTTATACTCCAAGTCTCGAGTTAGTTTCAGTAGCAAGGGAATTTCTAGATATGTTCCCTAAATATCTTCCCAGAGTTACTTCAAAAAGGTAAATTGACTTTGTAATATATCTCTTTCCAAATACCTAGGCTATCTCTATTCCGCCATGCAGAATGTCTCCAGCTAAGCTTAGGGAGTTTAAAGAACAGTTGAAAGACCTCTTAGATAAGGAGTATTAACTTAAGTTTACTCAGTTGGTGAGGTATGCTCAGTTGATGGTGGCTGAGGATAAGTCATAAATGAGTAAGTTTGTTTCTGGTGTAGATGATAGTGTAGTCAAGGAGTGTAGGACTTCTATATTGGTTAAAGATATGGACATATCTAGTCCTATGGTCCATGCTAATCAAATTGAGGAACGGAAGACTAAAGAGAAGAAGGGGGAGAATAAGATGGTCCAAATAGGTAGGTTTAATTTTGCTCAACCAAGGTCAGGGGGTGGTAACCGTTCTTAGTTCTATCAAAAATCTTAAGCCCTATCTTCATCTTCAACTAGGGAGACAGTGCCAAAGTTTAGGAATAACAGTCGGGATGTAGCACCAGGTTCTAAATCTTAGGGTAGCATAAACAGTGGTCGTACTAATCCACTCTGTGAGAAGTATGGCAGGAATCACAAGGGTGTGTGTAGAGCTAGTAGTGATTTGTTATTTATATGTGGAAAGCCAAGCCACAGGATAAGGGAGTGTCCTATAGATATGTAGAAGGTTAGGAATGATCGCCAGTAAGGTCAGACTAACTCTTCAGCAACGCCTGCAGGTCATCCAACTAAGTAGGGGCTACTTCTAGTGCCACGAGTGGATAATGCCAGAATAGGCTATATGTAATTTAGTCCTGACAGGATCAGTAAAGTTATCCTAATGTGGTTACGGGTATGTTACAGGTCTTTCACCTTCATGTTTATGATTTGTTAGATCCTAAGGCATCACTTTTTTAACCAACTATATAGTGGTTAATTTTTGTGTCTGTCATGAATATTTACCAGAAACCTTCTTAGGGTCTACTCTAGTAGGTGTCTCTATTGTAGTCAGGCAGGTATACAAGAACAGTTCGGTAATAATATCCCAAAAAGTAACCTTTGTTAACCTTGTGGAGTTAGTGATGACTTATTTTGATGTTATCCTTGATATGGATTAGCTCCTCATATGTTATTCATTAGTTGATTGTGGAAATAGAGTCGTCCAGTTTCACTTTCCCAATAAGCTAGTAATTGAATGGAGGGGTAGTACTTCAGCGCTTAGTGGTCAGATTGTCTCATATATTAGAGCGAGAAAAATGATATCCGAGGGGTACATGTACCATATTATTCGAGTAAATGACTCTAATTCTTAGACTTCATCTATCAAGTCAGATTCAGTAGTAATGTAATTTCTAGATATGTTCCCTGAAGATCTTCCCAGAGTTTCTCTAGAAATGAAAATTGACTTCATAATATATCTTTTTCCAGATAGCTAGCCTATCTCTATTCAGCCCTATAGAATGGCTCTAACTGAGCTTAGGGAGTTTAAAGAACAGTTGAAAGACCTCTTAGATAAGGTATTCATTAGGCCCAGTGATTCCTTAAGGGACGCTCTAGTCCTTTTCGTGCGTAAGAAAGATGTTTCTCTCATAATGTGCATCAACTACCATCAGTTGACCTAAGACACAGTAAAAAATAAGTATCAACTCCCCAAAATTGATGACTTGTTTATCCAACTTTAGGGTGCTAGTTATTTATCTAAGATAGACCTCAGATTTTGCAATCATCAACATATATTCAGAGAATGTGACTTTCTAAAAAAACTTTAATAACTCGATATGGTTACTTCAAATTTCTAGTTATGTCTTTTAGACTAACCAATTCCTCGGTAGCTTTCATGGACTTAATGAATCGAGTGTTCAAACAGTACTTGTACATATTCTTCATAGTCTTCATTTATGATATTTTTGCCTACTCCCGTACTTAAAATGATTATGCAGACCATCTCTGAATTGTAATGCAGAATCTTAGAGCCTATTAGTTATTCGCCAAATTTAGTAAACGTGTGTTTTAGCTAAGATCACTAGCTTTACTTTTCCAAATTGTTTCTTGTGATATCATTAGTGTTGACCCTAAAAAAACCAAGGGAGTAAGAAACTGGCACAGACCCATCTCTCCATAAAATATCAGGAGATTCTTGGGTTTGGCAGGCTATTACAGGCAGTTTGTTGAAGGGTTTTGTCTATTGCATCCCCATGTCTCGATTGACTCAAAAAGACATCAAGTGTCAGTGGTTAGATTCTTGTGAAAAGAGTTTTTAGGAGTTGAAAACTTGACTTACCTCAGACTCAGTATTGACTTTGCCAGAGGGTTCAGATGGTTTTGTTGCTTACTGTGATGCTTCAAGAGTTGGTCTTGGTTGTGTATTATTAAATAGAGGTAAGTTCATAGTATATGCCTTTAGTAAGATTAAACCTCATGAAAAGAATTACCTACCCATGATCTTGAGTTGGCATCAGTTGTTTTTGCCTTTAAAATTTAGAGGCATTATCTTTTTAGAGTTTATGTTGATGTGTTCACAAATCACAAAAGTTTGCAGTATGTGTTTTCGCAGAATGATTTAAATCTTCATCAGAAAAGGTGGTTAAAATTGTTGAAAGATTATGATATGGGTGTGTTGTATCATCCGGCCAAGGCCAATGTTATGGTAGACACCCTTAGGACATTGTCTATGGGTAGTGTTTCTCATGTTGAGAAAGATAAGAAGAGGTTAGTTTAGGAGGTTCATCAGGATGCTAGATTATGTGTTCAGTTGGTTGATTCAAGTGATGGTAGTGTTTGGGTTCAAAGTGATTCAGAATCTTCATTAGTTGTTGAAGTGAAGAAAAAGCAAGATAGGGATTCCAGTTTTGTTAAGTTGAAGGAATTAGTTAGAGATCATAAAATACAGGTTTTCTCTAAAGTGGGAGATGGTGTGTTTCAATTTCAGTTGTGTGTGTCGTGTGTTGATGGTTTGAGAGAGAAAATTTCTGAAGTAGCGCATAGTGCACATTACTCTTTGCACCTATAGCTACTAAGATGTACCTTGATTTATGAGAAATCTATTGGTGGAGTGGTATGAAGAGAGATATTACATTTTTTGTAGCTAAGTGTTCCAATTATCAATAAGTTAAGGTTAAGCACCAAAGGCCTAGTGGCACATTATAGGAGTTCAGCATTCCCACTTAGAAGTGGGAAAAGGTGAACATGGATTTTATGATGGGTTTGCCTCATACGCGTCATTAGCATGATTCGATATGGGTAATTATAGATAGAATGACCAAATCTGCCCATTTCCTGCAAGTTCATACTTCTTATTTAGCCAAGCACTACGCTAAGCTCTATATTAGAGAGTTGGTTAGGTTTCTTGGAGATTCGTTGTCTATTATTTCAGTTAGAGGTACTCATTTTACCTCTCAGTTTTGGAGAGCCTTTCAGAAGCATCTTGGTACCTAAGTTCATTTTTGTACAAATTTTCATCCTCAAATAAAAGGTCAGGCAGAGAGGACCATTCAGAACCTAAAGTATATGTTGAGGGCATTTGTTCTTGATTTTAAGGGTAGTTGGGATGATCAGTTAAATTTAATTGAGTTTTCCTACAATAATAGTTATCACTCCAGTATTCAATGTCTTCATTTGGGGCTCTCTATGGGATAAGATATAGATCTCCTATTTGTTGGTTTGAGAAAGGTGGGGCTTCTTTGATAGGATCAAATTCGGTGTTTGATGAAATGGATAAGGTTCATTGATTAGGGAGAGGATTAAGACATCCCATAATCATCATAAATCCTATTCAAATATGAGTAGACAGGATCTTGAGTTTGAAATTGGGGATTTGGTGTATTTGAAAATCTTGCCTATGAAGAGAGTGAAGAGATATTGCAAGAAGGGGAAGCTTAGTCCCAGATATATTGGACGTTATAGAATTTATATTCATTTTGGTAAGGTCTCTTATGAGCTTGAGTTTCCTGCAGACTTGGCATCTGTACATCCGGTGTTCCATGTTTCCTTATTAAAGAAGTGTATTGGTGACCCAACTGTTGTAGTTTCTTTAGAAAGCATAAATGTTTTGAATAGACTTTCTTACAAAGAAAACCCAGTCGAGATCCTTGATCATCATATCATACACTAAAGAACAAAGAAGTTACCCTAGTCAAAGTTCTTTGGCATAATCAGTCCATTGAGGTACCCACTTGGGAAGCAAAAGCCAATATAAGTACCAAGTACCCTCAATTTTTCTCTGCAAACTCAAACTAAGCTTAAGGTAATAGTTCTCCTTATATTATTTCTTTTCCATTCTCAGTTCTAGCTATATAACAATTCTCATGTCATTGCATGCATTCATGAATTCAGTTCAATCATGTATCATGTTTCAGAATCAGTCATGTAATTATATTTTCAGTAATGCATATTCAGTATGCGATTTCAGTTTCCCTAAAATTCTCATCTTAATCAGTCTCATTTGAGGACCAATGTACCCAAGGGGAGATATTATAATACCGCATACTTTTCATAGCTCAATTCACCTCCTAATTGCATGTATAAGAGGCTTAAACCCTAAAATTTAACTAAGTGTTGGGGACATAGTCATATTTTTTTTCTCTTAACTTCGAAGATTTTTAAACAAGTCTTCCCGACCCTGAGACGTAGGTCTTTGAGTTGATTCATGTTTAGGGGTGTAAGGAGAATGCCTTGGGAAAGTTTTGGATTTTTTAGACGAGGATCGGGTCGTGTTTGGATTTCGATTCCAACAGCTGACCGTGTTAATGGTGCGTCACGGTGGCTATAAAAATAAGTCACCCATCACATCATGGTCTCCCTTCAAACCATATTCCAATTATGAATTTAAATGCCTGAGTGGCAATTACGTCTTTTCCCTTAATTCTAATTCGTAAAAACATGAATTAAAAGTTGGTTAGGGCATTATATGCCCATTTTCCCCAATTTCCTCTAAAAAAACAAACCCTAATCATTCCCCTAAGTTCATCAATTTCATTCCTTTCTCTCCAAGGAAGTCAAGAATCAAGTGACCAAGTCCTAAAACGTTCAAGGAAACTTAAAGATTTGTGTTTATTTTATAAATTTAAGATTCAAGGTATGAGTGATGTTCATCCATGGGCCCTTTCCACCCATGGATTCCAAGAATCCCCTTTTATATCTAATTATGAGTTTTTACATGATTATGATTAATTGCCTCCCTGAAGTTGTTATTGATTTTGGTTACACATTATGTTACAAGTGTTTTTCGATTGAATGAGCCCTTATATGATTTGAGTATTGAAATCCTCATGTTAAATCCCTAATTAATGGTTTTAGTACTATAACTATGTTTTCCATCACATGATTTACCCATTCCCATGCTTAAATTCATGAATCCCATGTGTTTGATGAAATGTCTAAATATTGGGTTTTGAGCAGTGATCCTTTATTATGGTTTTTAAAGCTTCATATGTCCTTGTTGTTATTTTCATTCTGTGTTGGAGGGTTATAAACACCTGATACTTAGCTATTTACATAATTCTAGTATCTTCATAATGATTTTAGATATACCATGAGCATTATTACTCTGTTAGTTATCATGATCAGTTGTTTGTTTAGTTAAGATTAGTTAAGCTTATTAATTAGTGTCTTTCAGTTGGAGTAAATCTTAGCACCGAGTGAATGTAGGGATGGAGTCTCCCCTGTAAGTTAGGCATGAGACACTTGTCTCCCCCGCCAGTTAGTCATGAGACGTTAGTAGAAGCCGTTAAGTTCTAGACCTACGATGCCACCGTAGACTTTGAGGGGTCCCCCATCAGTTTGACATGATACCCTAGTCCTTTGGGACATCATATTAGTGCAACCACACAACCAGCGTTAGTACCCGTGGAACGGTACTGACACCCTTCTAATTGAGGTTACAGGTTGGACTCCATAAATAGATTTAGAGCATGTCGGTTATATCTAGGTCCCACAGTCTCAATATAGTATTAAGTATAGATTTAGTTAAGGTTTGCTTGACCAAAACATACAGAATCTCAGCTATTCATCTATTCAGAATCTCGCAGCAAAAACTCAATTTTGCTATTTGACACAGATTACCTCTGGTCATGCTGTAAATGTTTGACGTAGTTGTAAAATAGTGGTAACCCCTCACGATTTCTAATTTATATTATTTGTATGATATGAATACTCTTTTCTTCTCTTTGATGTTAGTAAGAATGAAGTAGGCAACAACTCTAAAGAAAAAAGTTTTGAATCCGATTAATGCTCAAAGCGCTCTGAAGAATATGAATCTGATACTCAATACTGTTCAAATGCTAAACTGGTCAAGGAATGTAACATTAAGAGAGAACAACTTGCAAAAGAACACAATGATAAAATTTGGAAAGCTCAGGCACCGATGACACATAAAAGAAAGAATCTTGAGGAGTCCATTCACAAAAAGGTTAGAGTATATTTCCTGTTCACAAGTCAATGATCCAATAATCCTCAAGGGAAGAGAATAATAGTTCACATATGATCACTGGAAAATGACAACACAAACAACGATTGTTTCAACCACAATATGGAGAGACCATTAAAAAGAAAGGAGTTGAATTACATATGCACAACTTCATGTTCTAAGGTATTTCAAAGGTTGATATTAATACTTCAAATATCATTAGAAGATAAAAAGTTGAACAAGCAAAACACCATGTTATTAAAGAGCTAGAAAAATGCAAATAAGTGATGAGGAAGTTAGTCCTACCATCAAGTACTCTTGATTATTTTCTAGAAATACAGGGGATACTCATAAGTGGTGTAAAGGAAAATGATATTCACATAACAGATGGTGCTAGAGTTCTACCCACTGAAGATCTAGATGAGCATAATAAAGATTTGGATGAACCAGCAGAACAAGAAGAAATTAGTGAGAATATATGGTTAAATAGTGATGAGGATATGAATGTTGATTGTAGTACAAGTGGTATGTATTGAATAATATAATTTTATTACTCATTGTATTTATTTCTTATTTATTTCTTGGTACATCAATCTAAAAGTGCCATAGAAAAAAAAAATTTGGACAAACAACATGCAAGAAAATTCATACGAGAACTTTAGATAAAAGAGAGGTGGTGAAATTTGACTTAGGACAAGAAGTAGGACCAATTGGCAAGGCAGTTTCTAAATTATGCAACTTCATAGGAACATTTACAAAGAATGCCAGATTTATCACCTTGATGTACACTAGTTGGCATGCTGTTCTAGATGAAACTAAAATAGGCACATGGGATTACTCCAATGTAAGAAAAAATAATATTTGAGATTGTACATATATTATGTTTATTAGTAACCAAAGCTTAATATGTTCATTTTTTATAGTCATAATTCCTGATTCTAAATTAAGAATAGAAGTGGGTGATGGATAATCGTTGTGATTCTTGGAGGTGATGCAAGAAAGAATTTAAATAGAGATATTTTAATAAATAACTTACTAATGAAGAAATTCTAGAAAAATGTCCAGATGGCATTCCAGATGTTCACTTACATCAGTTGATCGAGTATTGGAAACTTTTAGAAGTTCAAGTGAGATTAAAATAATGCATATCTACTCTCGATATATTTTGCATATTTAATTTATGTTCTATAATTTAGGCCTTAAGCTAGGTAAATTCTCAAAATAGGAAAATCAAAAGTGGAGACACCGAATGGGACTTGTTAATTTTTCACTAGTACGTGTGGCATTGGTAATATATAGTAGATGGTTTTTAAAAAAATCTATTTTTCATTTTTTTTTTACTTTGTCATAACATATTGATGTCTATTTTTACTTTAATTTGATATAATTTGTAGCATGGGACCAAAGAAAATAATGAGATACCATCAAAGGCTGAAATGTTTGTTGCAACTCGTACAAATACAAGAAAAGAAGTTCTGGTAGATACCCAAATTACAATAGTAAGTAATTGGTTTCGTCTGCAACTAAGTTCATATTTAAGCCTTTATATATAGATGCTTAAGACTGTATAGTAGAAGAATGCTATCAAACATGGTATTGCTTATTATGCATGATTTAATATACAAATAACTTACCTCCTAATAGTTCTATGAACAATAATGGGTAATAGTGGTTAATATTGAAGTGGTGCAGGATATGATAAAACTTGGAGAAAATCTACTCCTAAATTATTTTTTTCTACTGGATAAATAATACTGTTGATGATGATGTTTCTTTATTATTTGACTGATTTATCCTGGACTTTAAGGTATATTTAAACATGGCCAAATAATGTGTTTTGAATATCTAGGTTCCTTTTAGTATATGGTTGGTTGAATAATCCCTAATCTATAGATGTATCAGACCCTGAGAGCATAGTTGGTCAATATTAGAGTCTCATATTACATTATCCATGTTTTCCATGTTGATTGAGGGAATAGATTAGTGCCTCTGTATGTTAGCTAGTGCTGAGAGTTTCCCATGTTCATCACTTCTAGATTCTTATTTTTCTTGTAGCTTATGTTATTCAGATATGATTTTTGATTTTGCGGTGTTGCAACTGCTGAGATCTACTCAAATATCAAATTAATATGCTATGTGGTTGATTTCACTTGATTTCACATTCCTTTGTTCTTAGTCAGCCTACTTTGTTATTAATGTTGAATTGATTTTGTATTTGACTCAGTTATAATTATTTTGTTGGGCAAGTTATTAATGATTCTGTATTATTAAGGACTTTTGAAGCCTGGTTGTTTTGAGTTTTTGGTTTGTGTTGGTGTTATTATAAAACTTCTTTTTAATTATTGGATATTCTTTTTTTTTTGGTTCTCTTCTCCTATATTGATGTTTTGGGTATTTGAGTTTGAAAATATAACTTAAACAATTAGAAAGAAGGAAATATAACTACGAATCAGAAGAGTTAGACAATTTTTGTTTTGATTGAAGAGTTCATCAAATTCTCTCAGTATCATAAATCCTAGAAGGAATCCACTTTAGTTAGTGTCGTTGTTGGTTCAAATAAAATATGTCTTATGATAGGTAATCCAAATTTTTCTCTAGCTTTGAATCACACAAAGCAACTTCTTCAACCACTTTAACTTATTCATCGACCTTAATAGTGTTGTATATGGAACTGCTCAACCAACATCGTATATTACTCTATCATCTGTATTAAGTCTAGCAAAAATGACCTTTTAATGTTATTTTAGTTAGTAAAATTACTAGAGAACTTAATTGCTATATCTTA
The DNA here is from genome assembly GCA_030864215.1 of Capsicum pubescens. Classification (NCBI taxonomy): domain Eukaryota; kingdom Viridiplantae; phylum Streptophyta; class Magnoliopsida; order Solanales; family Solanaceae; genus Capsicum; species Capsicum pubescens. Next base: position 118,544,492 of record CM061546.1, read on the forward strand.
TTCTTTCCTAATTATTATCTTTTTTTTTATCTTGGAAAAAATCAGGTTCTTGGTAAATGATATATGGTAGATGATCCTTATATTCTTAATTTATTTGAGTCTCCGTTTTTTGCCTTCTCCAGTGTCATATCTCCATTTAAGGAACATTGTCAACTAGGACATTCTTCACTATCTTTGTTCAACCATAATTATCCATAAATATGTGTAGTTAACAAAAATTTATGATGTGGGAAGTGGTTTTTAATTTTTGTTAGTACAGTAAATAAATATATAAACTTGCATATTCATTTGCTCATCTAACTTTCTTCCAGCACAACAGTGGTAAACAAAATGATAAAAAGGAGAAGTTTTAGATTTGGGAATTTAACTATTGGCACAAAAAATGGAGAAAATCAAACTACAAAATTATCATAAAGTAAGACAACTGACTTTGAGAATAAGGGAGCCTTAAACTTTATGAAAATCTTACAAGGAGAATATCCCCAGAAAGGTGTTGGCTACTGAGAAAGTTCCCTTTTTGGCATATTTTAAACAAATGATATGCAATATTATTTTAATCTACATCAATGAATAATATGTAGTGAAGTATAGTATTGTTAAATGAGTATAGTATTGTTAGTGTGTTTATGCAAAAGTAGTCAGTTTTTTTAAGATGTAGTCTCTCAAGAAGTTGTAATTGCCTTTATTTTTTTCTTCTAATTTGTCTCTCTTGATTTTCATCCCTTTGGTTCTGCTTTAAGTTATTGCTTGCACATTAATAGGCCCACAAAGTAGTTCTTTTGACTCATTTTGTTCTTCTTGGAAATGGAAGTCTATTGGAATCATCAACTCTTATTCGTCGAGTTTGTTACGTAGTTATGAAAAGAAACATGAACATTTGCACATTGTTGGTCGATCTGAGGAATCTCCTTCCAACAACACTATTGTCCATAAATGAACTTGAGATTTTCCATAAATAAAGGGAAAAAATAGCTTTTTAAGCCTTAGTTTTGAAGTTTAAATTGGAACATGTAGTTTGGTAAGATAGAAGCGTTGATCTAAAACCAAGCGCTGATCTAGCAGGATCAAACTGTTGAAGATTATCCTCAAGTTGATATCCTCCTATAACTACTGAAGTAGTAGGTTTAACCCCTAATGTTCGGGCTTTTGACAAAATGTTTTACATTTTTTTCTAAGGATAATTGTATGTTTTCAAGAAACTGTTGTTGTATTTGATACAGGATTTTAGTATATTTAGGTCAAGGATTTAGTTGAATAAGAAACTTGGAAAAGTAGCAGAAAAAAGGTCACTGACGGTCAAACTGGTGAATTGTCAACCAAGTGACGGACCGCCATAGTGACCGTCAAGGTAAAACAGAATGGACCAAGTGGATAACTCCTAGGACGATCCAAATAACGGACCGTCGGACCTCTAACGAATCATAAAGTTGGTCGTCAAGCTGAAACAGTGAATGCCATTTCAAGTGATCAAGCGACGGCTCATACGATGGACTGTCAGGCCAATGACGGCCCATCAACATAACCGTCAACCCTTAACAAGAAAGTAGTAGTTTGGGAATATCAACGATGGTTCACGTGATGGACCGTTAGGCTACCGATGGGCCGTCTACGTGACCACCAACTTCGACGCAGCTTTAATAAGTTCAAATTTTAAATCCCCAGTGGGAGCATATAAATACCTAGTTTAGGTTTTATTTAGGTATATTTTATCATATTTCCATCTTGAAAACCTATTGTATTGTATTATTCTCTAAGATTCAAGCTATTGTTATGGATCTATCAATTTTATTCATTTTTCACTGAAGATTCAAGAACAATTTTTGTAACTTTTGTAAGTAATTTTCTAAATTTATTTATGAAGAACACAATGACTTTTTCTTCTTCTCTTGAGATGTATGGCTAAGCTCCCATAACTAGGGTTATGGGAGCCTTGATGTGAATAGCTGATTGGGGTTATGAAAACACTTAATTTCCATATGTGATGGAGATTGTAAAAACTCTTCTTCATATTAATGACCTTTATTCATTGCAAACTTGAAGGCTGAGCCCAATAACATCACTTGTTTGAGTAGAAATCTGTATGTTGAACCGTGGTTTGCAGACTATGCTAATTATGTGGTAAATAGATTACTCCCTAAGGATCTTAGTTATCATCAATGGAAGTGGTTTTTGTTCAACGTAAAGAAATATTTTGGGATGACCCCTTCCTATTTTTGGAATACGCAGATGGTATTATTCGGTGTTGTATTATGGAAGTTGAAATGAAAGGCATCGTTGTAGTGTGACAGGCCTCCCCTTACGGTGGTCACCATGAGGGGATTTGAAATGCCACTAAAGTTCTTCAATGTGGTTATAGCCCACCATTCATAAAGATTCCATTGAGTGGGTCAAAGCATATCATCAATGTCAAATCCAAAGTGGCATCTCGATAAGACATGAAATGCCCCTTAGACCCAACCTTGAAGTCGAACTTTTCAACGTGTTAAGGATTGATTTTATGGGTTATTTTGTGATCTCCTTTGGTAATAAATATTTATTAGTGGTGGTTGATTATGTCTCCAAATTGGTAGAATACGTGGACCTTTTGAACAATGATAGCAAAAGCATCACTTTCTTCTTAAAGAGATGCAATTTTACAAGATTTGGAACGCCGTAAGTCATTATTAGTTATGGAGGCTCACATTTTTGCAACCTGGATTTAGGGGCTCTTCTTGAAAAATATGGGGTGAAACATAAGGTTCAAACTCCATATCACCCCTAAACATATGGACAAGTAAAAGTTTCCTATGGGGAAATCAAAGCTATACTTGAGAAGACCGTAAAAATAGGCTGAACTAATTGGGAAATACAGCTTGATGAGGCACTTTGGGCTTATTAAACAGCCTAAAAAACCCTACTTATTATGTCACGCTAAAAATTGGTGTTTGGGAAGGAATGCCACTCGCTCGTTAAGATCAAACATAAAGACTTGTGGGCATTGAAGAAATTAAATATGAACTGGGAAGAAGCTTCCGAGTCAAGGGTCACTAAACTTCATGAGTTGGAGGATTTCTGACTTAAGACCTATTAAAGTTCCACTTTATTTAGGGAGAAAATAAAGAAATAGCATGATGCTAAGACCCTAAGGTGGGAATTTCATGTAGGAGATAGTGTAATCCTCTACAACTCTCGTTTGAAGATCTAAGTGGTTGTTATCCTTTGTGATTTTGAGTGTTTACCCTAGTGGTGCTATTGAATTAGAGGACCTTGAGAAAAATAGATTTTTAGTAAACGGGGAAAGGTTGAAACACAACAATGTACGAGGCCTCTGGGCGGCTAAGATGAAGTTATTACATTTCAAAGATCCTCAATATTTATAATGAAGCGTCATGCGGTGACATTAAATCAGGATCTTTGTGGGAGGTAACCCATGAGTTACATGCTTATTGTATTTTTGATATTTTGTAGGTTTTTTGACACAAGTTGGAAGTCTAAAAAGTAGGGGAAAATAGAGTTGGGAAGTTAGCATCTTTGGAAAAGATAGAGCAAAATAGGGGAAAATCGATCTCAGTTACCGCAATCTCAGCAAATCCTATCGAGATAGTGGTAGTACATAAAATTGCAACATATTGCAGCTTAAGGGAGTCCTTTATAACCCTTCTTATTATTTTATGCACTTCAGTAAGAGAACTTCAACCCTTTATGTTTGGGGTGTATGCTTACATGTCTGTCTGGGTCTCATAATCTAAAGTGTTACCCCAAGCATAGAGATTTTTTTGCTTTTTTTGGTTTATTTCGGATGATCCTTTCTCTATTATATGTTGAGTGATGACATTATTAAGGAAAAATCATCGTGTTTGGGTTTTGTGCCATTAATGGAGGGGAAATTTAAGTACCCATAGCATTAGAACTTTGGGATCACTCTTATACCGGTAGTGAAGTCTAAGTAGCCACATGGTTAGCCCTTATGAGAGCTGAAATATGAGATAACGACTTGGTTTAGTGCCATCAATAGCTAATTTTACATGGTGTAAATACAATGCAAGTAGCCTCCCCCCACCCCCTGGTCCAAATTTTTTTCAAAAACTAAGGGCATGAACGGGAACAATTTTGTAACAATGCTTTACCTCTTTTTGTGACCCCAAAGTCCTTAGTTGGTAGAATATGGTAAATACCTCCTTTTGTATCTAGTAGACAATGAAATTGAGCCTCCTTGAAAAGTTTGTATGTTGCATGCGGTTAGCGTAGTTGTTTAACTCTCATTCTTACTTGTATATTCTAGAACTTGCCCCATTATGCTCTCAAAGCTAAGTGTGATTATTCTTTGTTGGTGAAATTAGCCTTATTTGTGAACATACCCACTTTATCCTAAAGAGCCTATCCGTACATAGAATAGTATCCATAGTCACCCATTTTAATCCTTTGAACCTTTCTTTGGAAACCACAATACAATCCTTGGACTATTTGAATTTTTACCATCTTTTGAACCCTACCCTCCTTGAACTTGAAAATGCAACTTGAGGCCAAAATCCTAAGTTAAGGGTGGTAAAGCTTGGAAGAGGTGACCTTGGGCCATGGTATTGTAAGTTGGTACCTATAAGCTAAGCAAAGAACGCTAGTGAAAAGGTGAAAAAGAAAGGAATCATCAAAAGAAGGAAAAACATCGATTTCATAAAAGAAATAAATGAGAAGAAAATGCTTTCAAAGAAATAGGTGAATCAATATAGTGAAAGTAGGCACATGTGTGAAATGAAAACAAATAAAGTGGACCATGGCCCAAAGTTTGATTGAATAGTGTGATGTAGATGTTCAAGAAGGGTGTAGTTACTTTTTTCCCAAATGATATCATACCCTTTCCTGAGCCTACATTACAAGCTTGAAAAAGTCCTTCCAGATCTCCAATCAAGTGTATTCAAAGTAGTGGCAATTGAAAATAAGTGCTAGCATATGGTATGATACTTGTTCGTATTGAGAGAATATGTGTGAAAGTGAGCACTTGCATTTTAATCCCTTTTAGTATGATAGATAATTTGGTGTATGGGATTTTCTTTTGTGAGGAGGCATGTAGACTAATTTAAGTGGGTGAAAATGTCATGTTCCAAAAAATGAGGCAAAAGAGTGTAGTTGAGTCATTATAGATGGAGAGTCACTTCTATAGAGTTAGTGATTGTTGCTTAGTTGTTCTTTATTGTCTTTTCTATCCTTGAGGGTGTGATTTACTTTGAGGTGAGTTGTAAGAACAACTTTTTCCATGCTTGAAGGTTAATTGTTGGTGCTAATTGAGTTTACAATCATTGTGATCACTTGGTTGTATGAATGGACATATAATTGTGTGGTATCATTGTGTAATATGTAGTGTTTCTTGAGGACAAGCAAGGGTTTGAGTTGGGGAGCTGATGAGTGGCAAATTTACCACTCATGACATCAAAATTTGTGCACTACTATGGTTAAAATTGTGTACATAAACCTAATTTTCTATTAAATGTGCTAATTTCTGGATTTTGTGATCTTGCAGATCTTATGATAAATATGAATGGAAATAAAGCTATAAAGAAAGGAATCTAAGTAAAAAGGGACAAAAGTTGGAGATCAGTAGGCCCTCAATTACCGCAATCGCAATCCTCAAGTCGTGATTGTGGTCAAGCAATCAGGGATCATAAAACCCTTAGGTAACATAATTGCAACAAGATTTTACGCAATTGCAAAAGTGCGATTTCGGTCTTTAGATCTTTCACACAACTTAGCTAAATTCTAAAAAAAGGCAAAACCCTTATACATTTTTTTTCTTCTTCAAGCCAATTTTGTTGTTTTTAGAGGGAGCAATTTTTCAATTAGTAAAGAGAAACAATTGTTCCAAGAGATATTTTTAATTTGTAATTTGAAATTGGATCTTAGGGATTACTCTTGCTTTATTAGCAATGGATGCAATGAATGCCAATTTGGATCATTCTCTTTTCTCAAATTTTATGAATATCAAATATAAACTTGGGATTATGTTTGAATATGGTAAAATATGTGTGGGTCTTGATTGCTAGTGTAATTTATTGGTTAGTGATGTTGGGTTTCACTAGTACTTGATTGTTAAATTGGAATTTATGGGTGAAAGCCCCAATTACCCTAAATCCTACATCATTCTATAAAGAGGGACGTGGGTGACAAGTATTTGTGAATAATAAATTAGATGTTAGCTTAGTCTTGTACACTATCTTAGAAATAAAGATAGATTGTGAATTTGCTATGTCTTCGGCATCATCCTAGAAATAGGGAGGTCAACTTGGGGTTTTGATTGAATTGTTTGCTACACCCCTGAGGTATTTAAAAGAATCTCTAAGTGAAATTTTTCTGTTTTATTGAATGACTAACACTAAAACCCTGAAATTAGCCTACCTATATATTCATTAACTAGAATTTGAATGTTACTTTCATGTACCCATACGCTATATGCCCCTAGGAAAGCATAATCCCAACACTATTCTCTTATTTGAATTTAATCTACAATTTTTGCTCTCAAGTAGCCTTTCAATATAATTTTATTTAAACAATATTTCAAATTATACACCTTAATTTAATCTATGTCTTGTTTTAAGTTTACATTGCGGGTCAACACTTAGTAACTTTCAACATATATATTATTTAAAAACTAGTCACTCTCCTCGTGGATTCGACCCCAACTCAAGTTGGGTTATTATATTGAAAACAATCGTCTTGACCCAAAATAATGGAGTAAGTTGAGTATGATCAGTACCCAGTACGTAGAGCCTTTTTCTATGGCAGGCAGTCACATGGCTATAGGTGCTACTACCTCGCTTCTACTTTTATAGTTCCCCCTCTACCACTAATTTCAGGCATGGTGGTTGTGTTATGAAACTTTTTATAGTAGTTTGTAGATCAACAACAAGAGTTGATTGAGCACCAGACACATACTGATGCCAGTTGTCCAAGTTATTTAGTTAGATCAAGCCATGAGAGCAGACTATGTTAGAGGCATATAAGGAATGAGTAGGGTCGAGGATAATGGCTGCTATAGTGCAATTTACTAGAGATACACAGGTATATTGATAGCTTTAATGGCCATATGGTGGATTTACTCTACGAAGCTCAGGTGTCTGACTTATCGAGCCTGCACAAGGAGGTGGCTACTTTGAGATCGTAGGTACACACTTAAGCTGGGAGCCACATTCCTATCATCCCTATAGCAATACCTTTATTTTCACAAGTACTACCCATACTACCACCGCTGATGTTTGATCTATTTAGTGAGGATGATGAGGCCCAAACTATTAGGCCAAAGAGAGAAGAAGAGTGTGTCGAGCAGAGTGATAACTTAGATGAGTTTAGGTGGGCCATGAACAAGGCCACCACAGAGTGTTTGATTCATCTAGATATTGATGAGAAAATATGTTCCTATCTTGCATTGGGTGCCTCTTTTAGTCGATCACAACCACACCCTACTTGTGCTATGCCCAACATGTTGCCTGATGCCCCAGTTGGGGGCGAGCCCACATCTGACGCATAGAGCATCCCAAGTATGTCTCTATACCCATATGTTGTTTAGTTTTTAGAATGTACTAGGGATAGTGTAACAACTTTAGGTTGGGGGTGGGGTGTACCAACTACTCAGGGTTTTTGTTGTCGTGTCTCTTTTCCCCAGGGTGTGCTATCTTAGTAGAGCTGACATGTTTAGGTATTATGTAATATTCGTAATATGTGTTATCTATTATTTTGTTTAATTATATAAAATATAAGGAGCCTAAGTGCAATCAAAATATTTTGTATTTCTATGTGTTTGAAAAGTATGATACCTCTCCTAAACTCTTTGTGAACTATGCATTGTGAATATATGTGTGACCATTGTTGAATCTTGTTATGGCATTAGGATTAGGGTCAAAATAATCACAACTTAGGAAGTAGTTGGTAATAACCCTGTGCCATGTGTGTGTGAGGTATTTACCTAGTTCGCTTTGTGTAATTAATCTAAAACTTTCCCGATTTGTCTTTCCTAGGATGTAAGATAGTTGTTTGGGACATGATCATAGTCCATATTTGAATAAGTCCACTCTTAGACTAAAATACCAACAAAATAAGAAAAAGTATCCCTTCATCCCTAATTTGACCTATTTTTTATTTTAACCTTTTCACCTTCCTATTTAACTACAATGAACCTATTTTGGCTCTGGTCCTCTTTGGATACAATATGCCTCAACTCAGACAAATCACCTAAGTTGAAGGTAGCTATCATAGGGGTGCATAGTTGAAGATGGGTATGAAAAAAGGTGTTGAATAAAAGAAAAGAAACTAGGGTTGGGTGTGGTAGAAAAGTGTGAAAAAAGGAAAAAAAGAAAAGAGAAAAAGAGAGAAAAATGAAAGAAAAAGAAAAAATAAATGTAAAGAATGAAGGAAACCACACCTAATCCGAATAAGCAATAAAGGAGAAAAAAGGAGAACAAAAGAAGCATGGTTATGTAGTGGATCCAATAATGAATTTGTAGTGTCAATGAGGGTATATTACTATGTCCTATATGTACCATACCTGCCCCCAAGCCAGCACTACAAGCTTAGAAAAGTCCTATAGTGATCCTAGTCCAGCTGTCTGAAAAACTAAGGTATAAAAAATAAACGGAAGCTTATGCTATTTTATGCACATTGTTTGAACTTCTTTTATAGCATGAGCGTTTTGATGTAGTCCCTGCATTGACGTGCATTATTATACTGTGAGAGTTAGGACAACCTTATTGTAAGGGTACATGGGTTAAATTGTTAATTAAATATTTGTTCAAAAAGTGTAAATTGCATATTTACTTAGTTTTTTGTTTCTATTATAATACCATTACTTGATTCCTTTTGTGTCATATTGTTATGATACATGAATCAATATAGCGGTTTTGAAAGTGTGAATAAGAGAGGGTAAGAAGTTTGAGCCTAAATGAGTTGACTGTTGTAAGTGCCTTAGGTTTCTTATTGTTAAGCATCTTGTTTTTCTATTATCTATTATTTTCCTGAGGACATTCAAATGTTCTAAGTTAAGGGTGTTGATGTGCCATATTTTCATGGAACTTTCGATGCATAAACAAGGAAATTGTGTAAGTACTTAGGTATTCTTGTTTCATGTGATGTGCGCTTGTGTTGATTTTTTCAAGTAAATAGAGTTTGGAGAAAAAAATGAGAAAAAGTAATGCAAAGTCACTGACAAGGCTACCCACGAATCAACTTATCACTCATAGGTAGTACCTACAAGGCGTAGGTAGCCACGTTGCTTGAAGTTTTGAAGATGGTTGATTAAAGTCTAATTTTAATGATCCTACATACAAGGTGTAGGTACAAACTATGACCCGTAATTTTCTTTATAAGTAGTACTTTCTGCAAAGTTGAAGATTTCACTCTTATTTTCATGACCCAAGGTATGATTCGTGGGTTGTACCTATGATTCAACCTGTGAATCGTGAGTTGATGCCGACTTTGGTTTCCTAAACTATTTAGGATAGGCTTTCTTTTGTATCTATAAATACCCTTTGGATGTTTTATTATCATTTTACAAATTTTATACACTTTTAACATTATTTTTATTTCTTAGATACATTATTGATCTTGGAATTATCGTTCGTGGTTTTTAGGGTTTACAATTAATTTGAGATTTCAGGTTTTTTATTCTTATACTTTGTAACATCATTATGCTTTCATCTATGTAATATATGCTTTTTCTTACAATCATGAGCATCTAAACCCAATAACTTGAATTGTAGGAATCCTAATGGATTAACAAAGCAGCTTTAGTACAAAGTCATTCTAAATTGGTGCTCTTGCATGTATTGGGATTTATTTCATTTTGATTGCTTTCTTTATGATTACAACTATTAGGAGATCGTCTATATTTGATACTTTTCTAAGAGAGAGGTATAGATCAGGAAAAAGAAATCACAATAATAACTTGAAGTTATCAACCTTCATCTAATTAACTTGAGACTGAGATGAGATAGTTAATCTGAGATCACAAAAAAAGAATTTGTAATGTGACACTTAGAGGTTAAGAGGAGATAAGTGAAATTCACCCAAACTAAGGTCAAGAGATAGTTACGTGATAGATAACTTGTTAGATTTTGCATGCAAGGCACCAAATAGTTTGACAAGCACAAACAGTCTGTGGAGTTATGAAGTCAGGGGGAACACAATCCTAGTGATTGTCTCATATTGATAACAACCATAATTTCCCAACATTATTACTATTACTACTTCTACAAAAATCCCCCTTTTAGTTTCCGCAATTTTTAATTACATCGACAAGCTCGTAGTAGATTTCCTACCTAATCCTCGTAAGATCGACCCCAACCTGGTTGGGTTCTATATTTGACAAATGACCACTTTATACTTTATTGGAGGTAATTTGGGCGACATCAAGTGGCTCCTTTTGATATTAAATCCTCCTCTTCACCCAAAATTTCCATCCATTTTCTCACCATTTTCCAACCTTTTTGAGAGCTTAAAGAAAGAAATAAGTGGGGAATAATCCACTGAAGCTAAGGTAAGCTAGCCTAACACTTCTTTTTCGTTTCCCATTAATTTTTCCATTAATTTCCAGCCTATTTCATAGTAAATTCTTAGAAATTAGGTCTTTAATCCAGAGACCATAGGGGCTGAATTGGCCCCAATTTATGAACTATTTGTGCTCAACTTTTTAGTTCACATTCCTTGTCTTTAGATGGACCTCGTGATAGATTCAATTTTGGATTTTGCTTGTGGGCCCCTATAGCCCATTCGTGACCTAAATTCCAACCCAGCCCTTTATATAGCAAAATGTGTCTAGTTTTACACCTAATGATGTGTAATTACTATTTTAATAACATAGCAACATTTTAGGCTTATGGAGCAAATGCGGATGATTTGTGGATGATTTAAGGGTTTGTAATTCTGCATCGAGGTATGCTTTTGTCTACTCTTCTTCACGATATAGTGTATGATATATATTCCATGTTAGTAAGGATTCGAGGATATGACTAGGGGTAGAACACCATGACTTGGCCTAATTTAAAAGTTTGGGGGTAGAATGATGAATCAACCCTTAAGATGAAATATTTGTTATGCTGATAAAATCTTATTACCGTAGGTTATTAGCATGTTATACATAGTTGAGGCTAAGGACCCTTAGGCATAAGGTTTAATAATTGACTCGGTGGATTATTAAGGTTTCCTAAATTATGAAATTATTGTTAAGCTAGTTGTTTATTATTGGGTTTGAGGTGATGATTATGATATTAGTTGTACTTCAAGTGAGTGATTTATCATGGTAAAAGATGCAATTTAGTTAATGGATTCTTAGATGCTTATGATTGTATTGTTTGGATACTGGTGATGGCATGCATAGAGTTTGATGCATTCATTTTTACTTAGTGGTACGATTCTAACTAAGAATATGATCTTACTACTATCTTCCTAAAATGGGATTTATTCCCACTTTTCACTTTTAAATAGATTCTTTCATAACGGGAATGGTACCACCTTAATGGATGATTTATGAACTTTTGGAACAAAAAATAATGTTTTAGAAATCTAACCAGGATAGATTCCAGTCAATGGTTTTACCACTACTATTTACTTAGGTTAAGAGAGATTCCAACCGTTTTTACACTTTTATGATGATTTAGTCCTGGATTTAACTCTAGATAATGGGTGTATAGGCTTACACTCATTTATCCATAGTTTAAGTTTGTTTATTTCTTATATATACATTTCTCTAGTACTTGATGGATTAGATTAATGATGATTGGAAATATGGGATTAGGACCAGTTCAGTGTTTACAAGTACTCTTGAACCCCTTTGGAACCCCTTTATTTGTGGGGCGTCATGCAAAAGAAGAGATGTCAACTTAGGTCTTGCCTTTGTGAGCCATCAATTTAGAGGAGGTTTATACACTAGGTACGTTATAAAACTTAGATTGATTATGGCATTATTGATTTATTTGCATTTATTTATGCATGTGTATTGCCTATAACTAGTACATTGTTTATTTCATATATCTATCCACCTTATACAGATTACATAGGTATTGGTTATGAGTGTTGCTTGATACTGCGTGCTAATTGAACCTTCTAGCTTATGAGGCTCAATTAAGGTATTGTTTGTCCGAACTTGCCAGTTACTATTATTGTTATTATGGTTAGTTCATGGCAGGCTGATTATGTATTGATATTAAGTTGGAAATATGAGTCTGATTCCTTTATTATTATTATTAAAATACTACACATAATTATCTCATGGTTAGATATTGTGATTATAGGCCTCGATCATGCTAGTATTAGCTTTCCTACTTAGTCAGGGTTCCCTAGAGGGTTAGGTTGACTACCTTGGGTTATTACCCTTGAGTTTTTCCTGTATACCTTATATATACATATATATAGCTATAGTATTATCACATATCCCTCTTTTCCTTTATTTATTCATGTGGTATACTCATTCCTTGGCCTTGTATACTACTAGATATCTTTCTTCAACCCTTATTTGTATGTTAATGATATACGGTGAGTGCTTTAGTGTCTGAGTACGACTAGAATAGGATAATTCATCCTTATTACCTCTTTAGTTTTACTATGACATCTTTCTTGATATTTGGTGATAGTTTACATTCCTACTTAAATGGTATCTCTTTTTGCATTAAATTTGGAGCTCAGTTGGCAGTTGTCAACTGTGTACTCATGTTTGGTACTCATACTACACTTTTGCATCCTGTAGATCATAGTATGAGTTCTCACCATTGTTATGGGAATCATGTGAAATAGCTATGGATTAGAGATTTGTGGTGAGCTTCTGGAATTCAGAGTATTACTTTAAAGCCTCTCATGGATTAGACTGGTCTCTATGTTGTATTCAGAGATGGGTTGTACCTGTATAATCATTTAGGACTTTACATTGCATTCTTATTATGTTAGAAACTCCTGTATAGATTTCACCAGGTTTTGGGACTGTCTTATTTGTAATATTATTTTATCATATTTATTCTGCATTTTCTTTTCATTCCTTTAATAGTCTGTTACTTGTAGTTTAGGACTTTTGGTCGACTTACCTACTTGTGGGTTATAGTAGGTGCCATCATGACCAGAAAAATAAGGTCGTGACAAATTGTTTTTTTGGTAAATAATTTTTTTATTATACCAAAGTTAATCATTTACAATCCTGAATAGGGGCTAACCCCTTATTCCTCAATTGTTTATAACTAGGAAAAAATAGGCTAACAGTGGTGGAAATCCACTATCGAACAAGCAAACATATCATGTCTCACTAGATTAGGCCTCACTACATATCTCTAAATTTCTATCATTGCTAGCTCAATACTATAGTAACCAAACCCTTCCTCAGGGGAATGAGTTGAGTAATCGCAAAACGGCTTCCAGGTATTAATCATTGATCCCCTAATATAGAGAAAAGTTTCCACTTCTTTGTATATTTTATCTTCCTGATAGAATCTAGTATGAAACCTTATCTGATTCCATTCCCTGGATATTATGGATACCACACTTGCAAAGGTAAAGCTAAATATTGCACTCCTACCAGTTTGTTTGTTTGCCCATCTACACATCTATTGAATTTACTCTTGCCAAGCCCCTATGGTTTTTGGTAGTTCCTGCCAGTAGAGCATTCTTGTCCATAAGGAATATGCTACTGGAAACTAAAAATACAGGTGGTCCAATATTTTCACATAGCTATCACATAAGGCATAGGATTGGTGGGTTCTCACTCTAATTTTTGGTAATCTATCCACACTTAGTAGCCTCTTCTGCACAACAAGCCAAAACATAAAATTGTGCCTTTGAAGGATGTTGTGATATAGTATCAAACTCTTCCATGAAATCTTGGGATATACTGGTAGCAGTCTGATGTACATCTTCTTAATGGAGAACTTGAGGTTGAAAACTATACTTCTAAGTTTTGTCAACAGATTCCCCTGTCCCGAAACCTATAAAAAAAATTCCTAGCCTTCAGTACTGGTGTGTTGGTACAAAATCTTAGTTTCAAGTAGAATCCTGCGAATTAATACAAAGACATTTATATCATATCTTTGGGAGGCTACAAGTTATTTTTAGGAAATTCTATTCTTGATTTCTTATCGTGTGTTTGTATTTCTATCAGCCTCAAGTATATCTGTTGACTCTATTCTATTCTAGATGGATGATATGAGGTTATAAATAGAGATGGATGTGACTTTAGCATGTGTTTCTAGCATTTCATTATAGCATAAGACTAAGGAATCAAAGATTGACATCGGGGACCTTTGGCGTCAGCTAAAGGATTTTTGGCCAGCCAGGCTCTTGTAGGGTTTGTGACTACTTTAGCCTTTCAAGATTCAGCAGTGGGGATTTTGATCTATTTTATGGATACCTTATATCTAGAGATGATATCCATCTCACCAACTATTTCTCAGGCCAGAATTGGGGTTATTTGTATTCAACAGGATTTCTTGTTCGTTTAAGACTATGAGATTAGGTTTCTTGAGTAGTCCAGGCATACTTCTATGTTGTATCCTTCAGAGAATGAGATGGTGCATGATTTATTGAAGGATTAGATTTGCCCTTCTGTTCGGCGTTGGAACATTTAATTACAACTGGTCCTTTTTTATCTCAGGTTGTTGGCCATTTGATGCCTATAGAGAGAGTATGTATTGAGACTCATGGAGTTGGTGGTAAGAAGCTATGTCATCAATATATTTCTTTTGGTATTCCATCCAAAAGTGAGGATCCTCCCGACAGTGATCAACTTTTCTTGCAACCTATAAGATCTACGTAGGTAGCATTTTAGACAATAGGTGTCTCTCAGATTAGATATGGTGATCATAATGGGCAAAGTTCTTGTCAAACCCTACAGAGTATTCGGCATAGGTATTTAGGTCATGGTGTTCATTATGGATTAGTGGGTGTAGTTCCTTAGAGTATTTTAGGAGCTTCCTGGGGTTGTGCTGAGATTGGTCATTGGTTTAGAGAGTACACCAATAGCAATTTTGTTGTTTTTATATAGTTAGCAATTGTTTCTTGCTAGCCTAGAGTTCCTCAGGTATGTTATGATTGTAGGGAGAATGGTCATTTAGTATGGAGTGCCTCCAATGTCAGTTGGTCAGCCAGTTGGGTTAGAACGTATTTCTCGCCAGGTTAGGGCTTCAGCGGTTTGGTAAAAATTTAAAAAGATTGGTTATTGGTCTAGAAAGTGTCCTCAATGTAGGATAATTGAGTCTCAGAGTGGTGTGAAACCTTCAGTTAGAGGTAGTGCACTTAGTACTTCGATTGGTGATTTTGTTGTTTAGTTTGAGTTTGGACCCACTTAGATTTACACTTCTTTGAGAACGTCAGGCATGTGACTTTGGATTTCCATCTGGATAAGTATGCCTTTTATTTCCTGCCTTTACCTTTTTATTTGAGTAGATTAGAATTTTTTTACTCATCAATGATTATATATTATGGTAAGTTTATATTGATTATTGGTCTTCTCTTTAAGGTTGTCGGGTTCATTTCTTTGTGATATCTTGATGTTGGAATAGGTGCAGAGTTGGGTACTCCATTTTTTCTATGTTGTGGTTCTTATTGTAGTGGATTTAAGAAAGGTGGAGATCGGAGATCTTTTTCGTTGATCATTTCTTGAGTTGGACAATCGGGATTTCACTAGCTTGATTTATTTAGTCCAGTTTGTGACTAAGATTATGTTTCTCGAAGTTGCTAGAGTTTTTTTATCTCTTGTACTATTTGTGGCCTTTGTGCATTCTTGGGTATGCCTTGGTGCATTATACCATTCAATAGATATGAAGTTGACTACTAGTCTCTTTAGCTTATGGTTTTCCCAGTTGTTTTCATAGTCTTCGTTTATAGTTTAGTTTTATTTCTTCCAGTGATTGTTTGGGAATATGCCTAATTTATGATTGTATGGTCAAATTGGGTATTTGAACTTAGTTTAGACTATCGGCTTCAGTTTTGGATCTGACGCCTTTGAATGGCGTCTTGTGGGTTATGATAGATTTGGAGTGTGAATGCTTTCCTATCTATATGATTGGTTTAGAGGGTTGAAATCGAGCAATTCAACCTTGGTGTTGAAATAATAGCTGGGAGTTGTAGAGATGTGGTATAGCCTTTGATTCAGATTTTTCTTAGTTGGTGTTTAACCTATAGGCTGGCTAAGCATACTCCTTAGCTACTTAGTTGGTGTTTCTCAATTCAGATTGATTGGGGTTGACAGAAGTTTAGATTGTGGATTGATGGAACTTAAGGATGGTTTTTTTCTGCTCTTGACCTTAAATTTTAATTATCATCAGAATTTTGTTAATCTCCTCAACAGTCGTAGTATTGGAACCCTTAGGGGTTGCACCACACAGTGAGGGACCTGGTCCGTCAAATTCAATTACAGGTAAGCAAACACTAAAGCGGAGGAAAACTAAAGGTTGTGCAGGAAAATAATAACACAAAAGATTTAACGTGAAAAGTCCCTTGCTCAAGTGAGGAAAACTACAGCTTCCCCTCAGAAGCTCAAAATAATCCACTATAACCAAACTCTTGATTACAGACTCGACTGTGAACCTAAATCTAGGTTCCTTGTACTTGCAATACCTCTATTACAATCTCACCTTGACATATCTGCCAAGTTTCCCTCGAGAACTGGTTAACTATTACCAGCAACAATCTTAGGCAACTCTACCTAAGAACTTCTCTCAACAAAAGAAAACACTACTCTTATAGAATGAGTAGTTCCATTACAAATCAACACTCAAGAATACTCACTTATTCTTTAAGCATAATACAAAGATAAGAACATGAGTAATGCTTGAGCAATCTTGAAATGGAGTTTTCGCTGCCTTTCTTCACTCTTTAGATTTATGCAAAAACCCATTTGATGAAGAAGCATCTTTTTCTTTTATAGTTGCATGATGATTAGGAATAAAATCTCATTGGACCAGGTGTCCTATTCAATACAAGTAGCACCTGCAAGTTAGTTCCTCAAGAGGAGAAAACTGTGCTGACATGTGTGCCAGCTGTACTGTACCTTGAACATCTAAGGACCTGATCCTTGCAGTTAGTTGCTCATCCTCAGAACTAGATATAGAAATTTCACCCTTTTTTGATAATGACAAACTAACCATACAGCTTTGAACATCAATACTAATCCATCATATTTAATTAGTGTGATTATCATTCTGAAGATGAATGTTCCACCTATCACCATGCTTTTACCATCATGCAACACATGGACCTAGTCCCTTATTGTCATTTGCAACAAAAACTTTGATCACATAAACACATTTTCTTTGCTGCTTCCATTTCATCCCCTTTTCATCATGCACCTGCATTCATCTATTCAACTATTACTAACTTTCCCCTATCAGCATGCCAGTTAAATTTGCAACTCAACTCATTATAGGCATCAACATCAGTTGAACCTAGTACATAGTCCCTACTACATGAACTCAGTATTCTCCCTTTTGGCATCATTAAAAAGTGAGTACAGTAATCAAGAGTAAAATAAGCTCAAATTAGTTAACTCATGTTCACTGGGGCAACATTAAAATGAAGAATAACTTTGCACTTTAAAGGGAACAAATGTAATTCACAAAGAAAAGATTAATTCATAAGAAGAGGATAAGTATCATCGTAGTGCATAATTTAAATGTTCTATGGAAAAAGCCACAGGAATCAAGAAGTATTTACAAGTGAAGGACTGGGAAAAATATTTTGAAGGGGTAGTGTCAGGTTGTTGTTGAGATGCCTTATCTCTACATTCAAGCTATGGACCTCATCAGTTAAGATTGACACTCTCTTCTTTAGTTTAGCATTCTCACTTCTAAGCATTTCAGATACACATGGGATTATTTTTTAGAGATGGTGAATTATCACCTAGAGCTTGCTAATTTCTTCATTCGTGACAACTAGGTTGAACATTAGTTCCTCTATTTCCTTGTTGAACTCCTTATGAGAAACACTACCTAATTTAATACATTTAATTTTAACTAATGTCTTCATGCCAAGCATTTTTAACGTAGTCCCTTAGGTTTTATTTTCATAGACAATACCAAATTGGTTAAATACTATATTTAACCAATGTCCAAAAGGAATTCCATATTTTCCATTTTCCCTAAGAACCACTTTGTGAATGTTTTCCATCATCAAATCAGGTAGATTAATGAATTCAAATCTACTAAGACATTCAATAACATACAAATTAGTGCCTACAACAATGTTTTCCCTTGTGATCTAGGCAGAATCACTTTGTTCACAAAGTCAAAGACCAATTGAAACTCACTCTTGAGTGATTTCCTATTCACTGTAGTCACAGATTTTACTTTGACCTTTGATGCATTAGATAAGAATTCAATTGAAGGCAGCTACTTTGAGACAGTTCTCACACCATATATAGGAACTTCCAAAATTCTTCCCAGTGTTTCCTTATTCAACTTTATTTTCTTTCCTTGGACTTGTGCAGTTAGATTTAACCCATCTTTTGAGAATTCTAAAGCAAAATAAAATCACTTGACTATATTATCAAAAATAGTGGGAATAGGTCCTTCGATATGGTGCATCTATCCTTGATGGTTTACCAACTCAACAAGTTCCATCATACCAGGTACTGTTAGCACTTTTGAATTAAAAATCCATCCAGTTAACACTTTTTGATTTTTCAAGAACCTGTTTCTAACTTCCTTGGATACCACCTTACTGATCTCCCTATTCATTCTTCAAGTATAAGTTATCACATATTTTTTTTAGCTACTTTTGTTTTTATGGGACCAGGTACGTCAAATGTCAATTGTTTCTCAGTAAAATTTACAGACCATTTTCCAAAAATTCTTGTTGTTTTACTGACATTGGTTTTACTTTGATCAACTATTCTATTTCTCAGGCTATTTGAAAATAAAATAAGTTTTTGAGTAACCTAGGTTTTAACCATCACAACTTCATTAGAAAAATTTTGAGGATTCAGGGATGATTCTTCAACAATAGGTTTTGTGATAGAGGAGTTAGGCTTTGGAATATTTGGAACAAAAAGATATTTTTCGGGAAGTTTTGTGAAGGGATTTTTAACTATGAAACGCTCATTCCTTTGAAGGACATGAAACTGGGAGAGTTACAGCCCTCAAGAAGGTCCTTTTCTTAGAAGACCTATTTAAAACTAGGATTTTCCATTTTGGTATAAGAAGGAGTGGGTGCAGCAAGATTTGAAGAATAATGAGCACCAGGAAGGGTTTTCTTTTGTGAATAGGATATAATCAATTTTAGATTTTAGGTGACTCATGATGTTAGGCATATTTACACGCCTAAAGCACCTTAATTTACCCATATTTTAGCTAAGTTTTAAAGGACAAAGTATATAATTCCTGCACTTTTAGTCCTTTTTCCTGTAAGTGAGCTAACCAACGTGATTAGCAAGTTTTTAGGAATAAATAATGAAGATTTCAGCATTTTATGGACTGTTGGACACCAAAGGAAACTTCACATAAGAAGGAAGGCAGCTTCTGGAAGCTTGTGGACTGAAAGTGATGCATGGAGAACTTGTCTCGGGCAAAAACATCATTTCTAAAGACTAAGGGGATCAACAATAACTTAGTAGGATTAGGAAAAGTATGCAGTAACCCAGTAGGACTAGGACAAGGATAAAAACCCTATTTCAGTAGGACTAGGACAAGGATGTTATAAAAACCCTATTTGCTGAATTTTTCAGCAAGCTTTTTATTATTCTCACTCATTCTCTTTCAATTCATTCTTACTCTCTTCTATTCTTAAATTCGTTGTTGACATTATTCTTCATCTATTCGACTTTTAATTTTCACGACAAGAGAAACGCTACTAGCAAGGAATTCACGCCACAAGTGACGCCAATACTTCCTTATCGTGATATTGTTATTGCTTTGGTATGATGATATCCTCATGGTTTTCCTTCACAATTATGAGTAGCTAAACTTCTCTATTAGGGTTATGGAAGCCTTATGAGATACTATATATTGCTATGAGTTTGTGAATTCTTGATACGTATGCTGCTTATATCATTACTCTCTTCATCTTAATTGAATTCTTGTGGTTGCAAACATATAGAATACGCCAGTATAGAATTAACTTGTTCGAAAGAAAAGTTAGATGTATGGAAAAGAGAGAATGACAAGGAAATAGGGCTACCAACCCCTGTTTAAAAGTTAGTGCCGTAACTGGATTAACCTCTTGGAGAATTCGTACCATTAGTATACGCTTTAAGCTCGAAAGAGTTAAAGTGATATAATCCTTGATGGTCGAAAGACACTAGGATTTACCATAGAATACGAATCTCTATAAGAGCATGCATGTCTGAATTCCGCATAACTCATAGCCAATAGATACGTAAAACTCATAAGGTGGACATAACCCTAACTTACAATTCTTATTGATTAAAACCTACTAAACATTCCATTTTTCTTTGTTACTTTGATACTCTTAATTCACGCTAAAATTAAATCCCCCCCTTTTTCGTAGAATTTTTGATCAACAGTCTACTAATCGTTGCATACTTAGTGACCAAGTATTCCCTGTGGGATTCGACACCCAACCTAGTTGGGTTCTATATTTGACAACGACCGCTTACACTCTTACGAGAGCTGTAGTTTAAGCGTTATCAACTCACCTTCCCTTTTAGAATAGAACAACCTTGTTCTGACACAAGGATAGGGAGGACATGAATTTTCTTGACAAAACAGACGAAATTTGCACATATAAGATACTAACTTGAGAAATGGGACTAGGTCCCTCTCTAGTTTGTATATCCCCCTCTAAAGTTGTTACCATGGGTATATACCTTCAAGGGTATGGTAATGAGTTAGACCAACATGCACCTAATTTACCAAGGATACCTGCCTCCAGAACATAGCCAATTTTGTGTAGAGACACTAATTCATATGTTAGGTGAAGTCAATTAAATCACTGATTGCTTTAAATTTTTATCCTCAACACACACTCTTCATGAAACAATTACAAGATGATCCATTAGTTCTGAGAACTAGGTGCAAGTCTTTGATTTATTTGCACTACCTCAAAATCTTTCTTTTGAGATAAATTCCTATAGGACCAGGTCCCTGAGAATTCTGGCATGACCATTTCTTGTTGGTCCTCTACTTGAGCTGGTATAGTGACTGATATTCTGAATTAACGCCATTCTTATCTGCACCTTTTAGCTTTTCACCATCATCATCATGAGTGAATTCTGTAATTTCTAAGACTTTACTTCCACTAGGGATTAATAGTTTTTCTGACTAATCAGGAGCTCCGTGCACTTCTTACTTTGAGAATTCTGGCTTTGTTTTTGCCAGGGACAAGCTCCTTTGAAATCAATGATTTCAACATGTGGCACTTGCACTTGAAGTGTCTTAAGAAAGAGAGAACAGTCAGACCTTCAAGATTTAAACTTTGAGCACTTATCAATGAACCATTTCTAACTACAATCCCCTTTCTCATACCTAGAACTATGATCACAAGTTGATTTTAGGAATCCACTTGAGTTTGAGTTCCGAGTAGCAAGACTATGGTGTGATCAAATTCCTTTTGGTCCATCTAGGTAGAGAGTTCCTTTTCATAATTTTCTGAGACTTGAAATCTACAAAATGTGAATTCCCTTGCTAAATATTTCTGGAACCATTCATATAGCTCTAATCCAGCTTCGACAATTTTTCTTTGTATTCCCATCTCTTCCATAATTAGTACATAGAGGCTTGTGTACCTTTCTTTTAGTATCATGAGAAACCTTCCCTTTAGACCCACAAAGTTGGGTTCCTTCTTGATAACTAATACCCTTCCGATTATTAGCACCTTGACTAGTTAAGTTAAAAAGAATCTGAGAGGATGTAGTCTATTGTAGGTATTTTTTAAGTTCTTCCCTCAAACAGACCAGGTCCACCTCCAACTCCTTATTCTTTTGGAGTACAAACATACGACGATTTTGGGAATCCTCAAACTTTTCTTCAAGACCAACCTGAAACTTTGATGATTCTTTATTCCCTTTAGTCATAGAAACATCTACATTATCCTGTTAACTCACCAAGCTCAGATTTTCAAATTTGAGCTTAGTAACTATTACTCAGTTTTAGATATTTGGAGAGTCAAAGATATTAATTCAACCTCCTGATCTTCTATATTTCTTTCTAAAGCATTATTTTTTTGTTTATCCCAGGTACTATTACTTTTCTCCAATTGATTAACTAAGCTTAAATTTTTAGATTTCACCTTTTCAACCAGTACCATAGTTTCATGTATTTGGAGGTTTAAATCTATTAACTCAAGCTCTTGACTTTCTACCTTTTCTACTAGAGCATTTTTTTCATTCGTCATTTCACACGTGGAATCAATAAACACATTGGCTAGATTTTTTATTTTTATAGAAAAGTAATTCTCTAAGTTTTCTTTAATGTCAGAAAGTGTTTCCTCATTTTTTTCCTTATCTTCTGTGTTTTCCATAAAAGCAAATAAGGAATCAAAGGTCACTTTCTCATCCTCCACTACAAGTATGGAAACATCTTCCTACTTCCTATCTTTCTCCAATTCACTAGAGGAATCTCCCTAAATCTTTAGGGCCTGCCTTACTGCATAATCAGTTGTATCTATTTTGATTAATTTTATAGGTACTTGGTCCCTATTCTTTCCTTTATCAGCACTAGTCTTGAGATATTCTTGATAATCCATTTTGTGCATTGGACAATCCTTAATGAAGTGCTTCGGACTTCCACATTTGTGACAAACCTCCACAGTTTCTCTTTTTTTGCTGCTACTTCCACTTTTTTAAAACTAACCACGTTTCTTCATAGCTCTCAATTCTTTTTGTCCAAAAGGAAAAATCTTTGTCTTCTTCATTAGAGTCTAATTTTAGTGCCCTCAGTGCCAGAGATTTTTCCCCCTTTCCTTCTTTGTTCTTTTGTTCTTGTTTATTTTTTAGTTCATGAGTCTTTAAATTTCCAATAATCTCATCAATAATCAAGGTCTTCAGGTTTCTTGCTTCAGTTATGGCATGCACTTTGCTTTCCAAGGACTTAGAAAGAACACCAAGTATTTTTCTCACTTGTTTCTACAAGGGAATCACTTCACCCAAGAAGACAAGCTCATTTGTGATAAAGGTGAACCTTGTATGCATTTCTTGGATTGTTTCTCATTCTTTCATGGTGATGGTTTCATATTGAGTAGTCATCATATCCACTTTTGAATCCTTCATATCAGCGGTATCTTCATGAGCTATCCTCAAGAAATCCTGGATCTCTTTTGCATTTCCACAAGATGAGATCCTATCGTAATCATCTAGACCTATTCTACATAATAAAAATTTATTGTCCTTGTAATTCTTTTCAATCTTTTTCTTAC
The DNA here is from genome assembly GCA_030864215.1 of Capsicum pubescens. Taxonomy (NCBI): domain Eukaryota; kingdom Viridiplantae; phylum Streptophyta; class Magnoliopsida; order Solanales; family Solanaceae; genus Capsicum; species Capsicum pubescens. Next base: position 118,567,793 of record CM061546.1, read on the forward strand.
ATTTATCATTGTAGTCTTCCTGCTTATAACAATCATTCTTGTAACCTCTCCTTCTTTAACTTCTTTAACAGGAACATGAGGACCATCAAGAATTATGTCACTCAGCTCACTATTCTCAGCCATAATGAAGTCAAACATCCTAGTTTTTTTACCACCCATAGTATTGCCTATTAAATCTAGATGGTCTAGTGTTATATTACCCTTCTTCCAAGTTAGGTGGAGCAGCCATGATAACCAAATCACTCTAGGTGTTCACCTTTTAGAGTGTTCTAGCTCTTATACCAATTGTTGGAACTCTTAAGGATTACAGCACACAGTGAGAGACCAGGTCCCTCAAAGTCAATCACAGGAAATCAAACACTAAAGTGCAGGAAAAGTAAAGTTTGTGCAGGAAAATAACAACATAAAAGATTTAATGTTGAAACCCCCTTGCTCAAGGGAGGAAAAACCACAACTTGCCCTCATAAACTGAAAATAGTCCACTATAACCAAACTCTTGAGTGCAGACTTAACTGTGAACCTAACTCTAGGTTCCTCTTGCTTGCAATACCTCTACTACAAGAATATCTTGACACCTCTATCAAATTTTCCCTCAAAAACTAGTTAACTCTAACCAGGAACAAAGTTATGCAACTCTACTTAAGCACTTCTCTCAACAAAAGAAAAAAATACTCTTATAACACGAGTAGTTCCATTATAAATTAGCACTCAAGAACACTTACTCACTCTTTAATCATACTACAAAGATAAGAACATGAGCAATATTGAAATGGAGCTTTTGATGCCGCTCTTCACTCTTTAGATTTGCTCAAAAGCCTATTTGATGAAGAAATATCTTTTTTCTTTTATATATGAGAGATTATTAGGGAAGAAATCTCAGTGGAATAGGTGTCCTATTCAGTAAAAGTACCAGCTGCAAGTTTGTCACACAAGAGGAAAAAATTGTGCAGATATATGTGCGAGCTATACTATACCATGAATATCCAGGGACCTGGTCCCTTGCAGTTAGATTCTCAAAACTAAAACTACATATAGCAAGTAGTATGCTCGAGTTGGTTTCAGCATAGATTTATCCTTTATTGATGGGGAATCCTAGAAAGGATCATTCAATGGTGAGTATTTGGGTGTTATCCAGAGCAGTTATAGCATTGATATACGCATAGTTAACCATCATAATTTGTATACCTAGGTAGCACCCTATGGGTTTATTTTATGCTTTCCATTATGGATTATTAGTGGATCAACTTTAGTTCCTTGAGGTAATTATGATGGGGTTGTGTTGACAGGACTTGGATGACTTTCAGTTAAGTTTGGAGTAGATAGGAAGTTTATTAAGGTAAATGAAGGGTATATTTAAATGTTGGAGTTGGTAGCATAACTCGTGCCTTGAATTTCCTTTGGCTTAGATGAGTCTTCTCTTAGTTATACTGGTATTGGTATGGTATCATTGTGTAATGGTTTAGATTTATATGCATCAACCTCCCTTAGTTAAGTTAGAGGCTAGTTAGTTGAGAAGGTTGAGTTTTGGTTATTGGAAAAGTGACGGAAGAAGGTTGGTTGAAAAAGGATACCTATGGCAAAACCCCTTGGAAGCATTATTTCTTCTTAGAGGTTACCTTTGAAATCTTGCTTGGACAATGCAAGGCCAGCACCTCATCCCTTTGATCTTTCGTGATCTTTTAATCAATTCACTTTTGCAGACGAAAGTCTTTTTAGTAGTGGATATTGTAATGAACCTCTAGGTCATTTATTCAATTTGAGTCCATTTTTGGCATTTCGAGCCTCCCTATGGTAGAAACAAGTCATTTATGACTTACCAAATTAGTCGGTTCAATTATCATATAGTTTGTTTGGGTTTTACGCTTATTTTCTAATTTTGGATCTTTTGCTATGAAGAAATTATTCTCGGATCAAAACTCCTAGTAGATAACCTCATATGAGAATTCCAACAGTGCCATAAGCTCCGGAATATTGATTTTAGGCTAGGAGGACCCTTGGCTAAGGTCCCGAGGCATCCAAACTCATTTTGGTCTATTAGATAGATTATGTGAAATATAAGACTATATGTATAGGCCTCATATTTACTTTAAATGATATGAGAAGAATATTTTTATGATTCCATTGAGCCTAGAATGTTGAATTTGGTATTGTAGCATAGTTTGTTTGCATGCACGGGGTTTCGAATAAATCTTGAACACTCAGTCGAAGTCCATTTTGGACTTAAAAAATTTGATGCATCGGGTTGCTGGTGCAACTGCTTAAGCAGTCATTACTTTAATGACATTGGGTCCCTTTAATGGCCTTGTACATTTGGCCAAGGGCTTCTTAAGTAATCAATGTCCGCTTTAGCAGGCATCTCTTTAGCATCCTAGTTGTTGATTTAGTGGTACCCATACTACTTGCAAACTGCTTTAGCGGTCGAGGAGTTGCTTTAGCGATAATTTCTTAAGTGATTGGGTGACCACATAAGTGGCACTTGAGGATTATTAAATACTCTTTTTCACCGAAAATTCCTATCTATTTTCTCACTATTGTCCCTATTTTTGAGAGTTTAAAGATATGAAAGAGTGGGGAATTATCCATTGAAGCTAAGGTAATCTATTCTAACACTCCTTGGCTATTTTCCATTAATTTTCTCATCAATTTCCATCTTATATAATCTTAAATTCATTGACATTGGGTCTTTTATCCTTATACCTCAGGGGCTAATTTGGGCCTCGATTTATGCACCATTTGTGCTTAACTTGTAAGCGCACATTTCCTGTCTTTCGAGGGACATCTTGATGGATTTAATTTTGGATTCTATTTTTGGTCCCCACAGGCTCATTGTTAACTCCAATTCCATCTTAACCCATTTTATAGCAATATAAATCTTATTTTACTCCTAATGATGTGTAGAATACTATTTTGATAGTGTGGCGGCATTTCAGGATCATGGAGCAAAGGTGGATGATGTATGAATGATTCAAGGGTTTGTCTTTCAATATCAATCTAGGATTTGGTCTACTAATCTTCACGAGATAGTACATGATATATATTGTATGTTAGGTAAAACTAGAATATGAATGTAGGTAGAACACTATGATTTTTCCTAATTTAGAAGTTTAAGGAAAGAAGGGTGAATCGACCCTTAAGATAAAATACTTGTTATGCGTATAGGATCCTATAATCCAAGGTTATTAGCATGTTAGACATAGTTGAGGATAAGGGCCCTTTAGTACAAGGTTTACTACTTGACTTGGTGGATTATTATGGTTTCTTAAATTATAATATTCTTGTTATGCCAGTTGTATATTATTGGGCTTGAGGCTATGAATACTCTATTAGTTAGAGTCCTGGTGAGTGATCTATCCTTGTAAAGGACATGGTTTATTCAATGGAAGCTTAGATGCTTATGATTGTATTATTTGGATATTGGTGATGGCATGAATAGAGTTTGATACATTTATGTTTACTTAGTCGTACTATTCCAACTAAGAAAATGGTTTTACTACTATATTCCTAAAAAAGGATTCATACACACTTTTCACTTTTAAAATGGATTATATCATAACGAGAATTATTCCTCCTTGGATGATTTATGAGCTTTTGGAACTAAAATTGATGATTTAGAAATCTAACCGAGATAGATTTTGATACATGGTTTTACCACCACTATTTACTTCAATCGAGAGAGATTTTGACCCTTTCCACACTTTATGATGATTTAGTACAGGATTTAACCTCGGGAAATGGATTTATAGACTCGTACTCGTTTAGAAATGGTTTGGGTTGTGTATTTATTATATAAATATATATATGGTACTAGACATAGTAGATTTATAATGATGATTGGATGTCCTGGATCAGAACTAAGTTAGTGTATATGATTACTCCTGAACCCCGTAGAGGCCCCTTAATTTGTGAGCCATTATTCTAGAGAAGAGAGGTTGCGTATGTCTTGCCTTTAAGAGTCATCTAGCTCGAGTAGGTGTACATGTTGGGTATGTTTTGGAACTTTGATTGGTTATGGTATTATGGATTTACATTGTATTAATTCATGAATGTGCATTGCCTATCACCAGTATATTGTTTTGTTTCTATATCTATGTAACACCCCAAGAACCTATCCCAAGACATCAAATGATGTTTAAGGACACACATGGCCTCAAGCTAACCCTCTAAGCCCATTATCACTTTCAGAACTCACTATAACACTAATCTTTTTAAAATAGGGAAGAATAATCATGTCATGAGAATACTGTGATACGAAGAAATATTGTCCTGTACAAATAAAATACTGAAAGTTCTGTACATACTGGTACTCTAGTTTGACAAATCCTCTACTACAAAAGACTGAGGATCCATTGAGACAGATCCCCAACTGACTCGCCTAAACTAAAAAGAAACAACCATCTATTATCAAGGAAAAAATCAGGTACATAGGTCTATTAACCATGAGGACTCACCAACTGTAAGAATGTAATGAAGGTACTCAAAGATCACTGTCACTGCTGAGACTGAGCACCTGAACCTACATCACGAGAAAATGTAGAACATAGAAAGTATGGGAATCAGTACTTGGGATTGTACTGAGTATGTGGGGGTGTATGCAACAATTTTAAATAATATCATAAATGTAAATTAAAGTTATGCATGCTGACAATAATGACTCTCTTCGCTTGAATTTCTTGAAACATAATTTCCATAAATCATCGATAGTAACACATTCTTAACAAATCTCATAAATCATTGGACTCAACTCAAAATCTTTAACTCATGACTTAGAGTAACTCGGTAACTCAAGAAACTTAGAATATTATGGACTTGGGAGTTTCTTATAACCGACATAAACCATGTGAGCTACATGGAGTCCAACGTTTTTCCCTCCTAAGGAAGGAATCCCACATTAGCGGGAGAGTTATACTCTTTCCAGGGAGTATAACCTCAAACTCATCTCTGTGATCACAAACTCAGCACTTTGGCCCTAAAATCTCATTCCTATGGTGGCACATAGTTCTAGGGAAATAGGATGCGTTGAACCCACACTTCCCACTCGGTGCTAAATGCACCTCCCAAACATAGCTCAGAATGCGTTAGGAAATCCACCTCAATCAACTCAAGGGTCTATCATAGAGACCAAAATCATAAATATATCTCAACTGTAAATCATAAACAATTTATGGATTCCTAACTCGACTCAACTCAAAATAATCTTTCTCAACATCAAGTACACTTGCTTATCAAATCGTATCAAGTATTAAGGCTTCAAGAAAATATCATAGAACTCATTCTTGACTCTCAAGCTCAATATCAATATATATTCAATAATAAAACTTCTCATGGAAAAGCATAAATCATGACACTTATCTTAAATCCCTTAGAAATCATCATCTCATGATAACAATATACAAATCATGTCATAAATTCTCAATTTAAGAAACAAAATAATGAAATAGTCATATATATCAATCTTGAATAACTTAATTCTCATAAATCATTGATAAAGTAATTTGGTATAAACCTACTTTGAAAAATCATGAAATTCAATAGTAGAAATTAAATCTTTGGGCACAAGAACGAAAGAAGTATCCTTGTTCAAACCCCACATACCTTGATTATTATCCGGGATGAATAAACTTTGTATAGACTTCTTTTCCGACTTCTTGAGTTAGAGATCTTAATGTTCTTGACTTGGAAGTTTTAAATCTTGAACTAATTTGTGAAAACCATGGCTTGATGTTGAGATGTTTAGACAAGAATTGGATTGAATTTTGGAGAGAAACCCTAGAATTTTGGAGAAGATGGAAGAGGAAATGAGGATTTTCTCCCTCACTTGTATATATAAAGGGTAAGGATGGGTGGAAAAGACCAAAATACCCTTGAGCAAATTATAAATCTGAAGCCCAATTTTTGGCCCTAGCGCGATGTATCAGGATCACGGTCCTTCACTAAAATTGGACTATTGGGAAACTGCTCAGTGGCACGATGTGGTGAAGTCGCATTTGCCACCTTGGTCGTGACCTGGAAGGGCACCGCGGCGCGGTGGAATCGTATTGGTGCACTGGAATTTGACAATCCTCAAATTAAGCCTTGGCGCGATGCGTCAATATCATGGAGGCTCACTGGAAAATGACAATTTCCATTTTGGTTGGCTCCGTGACATGCTAAAGTGCCTGGTGGCACAGTGTCTCACTAAAATGGGTCTAACTCTTCACCCGAGTGTCAGATTTGGGCGAATTTGGTATCGATGGAAAGATTATTCAAAGCTCTACATGGTAAAAAGTATAAATTAGAGAAACACAACATTTTATAAACATCAATCACTTTGGAAGTCATCCATATTCACTCAAAATGTGGATTTAGGCTTAAGAAATGATCGCGGTATTACAATATCTCCCCCTTGAAAACATTCATCCTCGAATATTACTAGTTAGGCTCAAGATTATAAAGGAAACTGGAAATACTTTATGGGAACCATTTTCTCAACTGACTTACTTCACTCTAGATGTTTGAGTACTTCATAGAATGCACAACTCATAGAATGGATTTCTATACAACTGAATACGATGGATTAGTAGGAAACTGGATTAAATAAGAATAATACCCTCGTTTTGATTTGAACTCACAGAAAAGAGATAAGGGTATCTGGTTTGCATATCTGCTTTTTCTTCCCAAGTATCACCCTCAACTGATTGATTTCTCCACAGAACTTTAACCAAGGGAACCTCCTTGTTTCTTAGTCTACGGACTAGATAATCTAGCATCTTGACCAGAACTTCATCATAAGAAAGACTATCCCTAACATATAAGATATTTAATGGATCAATAACAATAGCAGAATCGCCAATGTACTTCTTAAGCATAGAAATGTGAAAGACAGGGTGGGCAGCTGACAACTCAGTAGGCAACTCAATCTCATAAACTGCTTTCCCAACATGATTCAAAACTCTAGAAGGGCCAACATATCGGGGACTAAGTTTCCTTTTCTTGCCAAATATTTTCACCCCTTTCATGGGAGAAATCTTCAAGTACACTAAGTCACCGACCTTAAATTCAAGAGCTCTTCTTCTCATATCAGCGTATGATTTCTGACGACTCTGGGATGTCTTAAACCTTTCCTAATTAAGCTTAACTTTCTCCACGGCCTCAAACACAGCATCAGGACCAATCACAGTAGCTTCACCCACTTCGAACCAACCTATGGGTGATCTACACCTCCTTCCATACAAAGCCTCAAATGGAGCAATTCCAATGCTAGCATGAAAACTGTTGTTATACGCAAATTCAAGAAATGACAAATGTTCATCCCAACTTCCTTTGAAGTCAAGAACACATTCCCCTAACATATCCTCCAAAGCCTGTAAAGTCCCCTCAGCTTGACCGTCTGTCTGCAGATGAAAAGTGGAGCTAAGATGAACTTGGGTGCCAAGACCCTTTTGAAATGATCTCCAAAATTGAGAAGTAAATTGAGTACCCCTATCGGAGATGATAGACAACAGAAATTCATGTAACCTGACTAACTCTCGAATGTACAGCTTAGCATAGTTCTCAGCGGTGAAAGATATATGCACTGGCAAGAAATATACTGACTTAGTCAACCTATCTACAACAACCCAAATTGAATCATGATGACGGCGAGAGCGAAGCAAACCGGTCATGAAGTCCATATTCACTTCCTCCCACTTCCAGGTATGAATGCTAAATTATTGCATCATACCACCGGGTCTCTGGTGCTCTATGTTCACCTGTTAGCAAGTTGAACACTTCTCTATGAACTTTGATATATCCCTTTTTATACCATTCCACCAATAAATTTCCCGCAAATTGCGGTACATCTTGGTAGCAATGGGATGAATAGAATATTATGCGCCATGCGCTTCAGCCAAAATTCTCTGCCTCAGATCATCAACATCAGGCATACACAATCTATTCTGAAGCCTTAATACACTATTTCCCCTTTGGGAGAAAACCCCCATCTTTTGGTCTTTAACTGACCCTTTTAGTTCGACCACATGAGAATCTATATCCTGCTTCTCCTTCACTTCTGAAACTAAGTAAGATTCGGAACTATTGTGGACCCAAACATTACCCTCGGCAAAATCAAGCAATCTAACACCCAACCTAGCCAAACGATGCACTTCACGACCTAACTCTTTATCTTTCTCTACAAGCACTACACTACTCATGGACGACCTGCTAAGGGAATCTGCCACTACATTAGCCTTGTTCGGGTGGTACAACACGCTCATATCATAGTCCTTCAGTAATTCTAACCATCGCCTCTATTGAAGATTCAACTCTCTTTGAGTAAAACCATACTGCAAACTCTTATGATCTACAAATACATCAACATGAACACCGTACAAGTAGTGTCTCTAAATTTTTAAAGAAAAAACCACTGCAGCTAGCTCAAGATCATGGGTCGGGTAATTCTTCTCATGCGGTTTCAATTGCCTGGAGGCATAGGCTATAGCCTTACCTTTGTATATATATATATATATATATAATTGTGCCAGCATTTACAAATTCATGCATCATATGTATGGAAAATGGTTTGGATTTGAGGAAAAATAAAAATTATTTATTTTCAAAAGAGAAACTATGCCACTTTTACTAAATCAAGGGAAAAGCTACAACACTTGACACCCTTTCATATGTCTGGGATAGGAACTCAGATCAAGCCATCTTTGCTTTGTTATTTTTACCATATATGTCACAATCCAAATTATGAGGTCATGTGGGCACCTACTCTATTCTACCAAGATTGGAAAGCCATTTAGCACCCCATCATTATTAAGAAAATTTTACTAACATAACATTATTATATAAGTCAATGCATTTGAAGCTCATCAAGAACTAGACTTGCACTTGAAAAATTTTGTGGAAGTATGTGCCCACTTCTACAGTGCTCACATCTCAAAAGAATCCATATGGTTGCACCTTTTCCCATCTCTCTAATGGGTGAGGTGGTGTTGTGGTTTAGGTCTTTTCCTGCAGGGATAACATCGTGTGTTGATCTTACCAATGTTTTCTTTGATCATTACTTCCCACGATCAATGTTGTTTCAATTGCAGGACAAAATCATAAAATTTTGTTAACTTAATGGGGAACCTCTATATGAAGTTTGGGAGAGTTTTAATTAAAACCTTGTGCAATGTCCTAACCATGAGGTACCGTACAAGATTCCCCAAAAAATATTCTCTAGGGTGTTGGACCAACTCAATAATACCGTAGTGGACAACGTGGCCGGTGGATCACTTTTGAGGACGTCATATGGTGTGGCTTACACTTTGCTAAAGAAAATCACAAATTAGAATAGGGGGTGGCATACCCAAGATACCGAGTTAGCTAAAGGTTCCCCTACCACCTCCTATATGGATAAAGAGAAAATAAAGAAAAAAGAAGAGAAGAAGGAAAATATGATAAAAATGATGACACAATTAGACCTCCTTACAAAGCATGTCATGGATGCACCCATAAAAATGGTAAATGTCATGGAATCCAAAGGATATGATAAGAAGAATACAAGATTCTCTATGAAGAAATTAGATATTTGCCAAACTACTCGGAGGTTCTCTCCCGACCTATCAAAGGCAAGGTGGGAACCATGGTCGGACCGATCGTGATCGAGAAAAAGAATGGAGTGATAGAGAGAGAGATCATGATTAGAGGGATAGGTAAAGAGAGTATCATATATATGTGTTCCTCCCATGATCGAATAAAGAGCAAAGAGTCAAATCACGTGGATCTCGAAGAATTTGAAGTCGAGGATGTGCTTCCTAGAATCTTAATGAGAGTGGAAGGAATAGACAAGATGGTATGAGAATTAAAATGAGATTCTTCTCAAATCAACCAAACAGTTGTTTCACACTCCACTTCAATCAAGAAATTGGACACCCAAATTGGCCAAATCTCGACCTTACTCAATGTTAGGCCCAAGGATGGCCTCACTAGTGATATGGCGGCAAATCCAAAAAATGATGTTGAAGTCTTACAAATTGTCACTGGAGTAGTAAAGAACTTGGTTCATAAGAGGTTGAGGTCAATGAAAATTCTCATGATGATCTATTTATCACAAAGAAGAAGTATATAAGTGAGTCTAATGATGAGGCTCCGAAGTCTTAAGAAGGGGATGATAATGAACTAGTGATACATAATGAGATGGTTGATGAGGAGGGAACTCCTAAGGTAGTTGAGAGTGATGAAATGCAAAGTTACCCATTGTACCAAATAAAAATCCCTCCTCCTTTCCCTCAAAGACAAAATATAAAAGAGGAAAATGTAAAATTCAAGAAGTTTTTCGCTAAGCTTAGCAATCTTTCAATTAATATTCCATTGCTAGAAGCCATCCAAGAAATTTTGGTATATGCTAAGTTAATGAAAACATTGATTTCCAAAAAACAACTTGTGTATGGTGAAACCATTGAAGTTACCCATGGTTGTAGTTCTATCATGACTAGTGCTATAGAGAAAAACAAGGAGGATCCGGGAACCTTCATAAACCCTTGCACTATTGGGACACACAAATTTGCGAAAACCTTGATGACCTTGGTACAAGCATCAATATTATGCCATTCAAATCTATTTAAAAGTTTGTTTGGGAACTCCTACCCCCATAACAATGAGACTCTTGATGACGGATCACTCTATAAAGAAACCGGTTGGTGTTTTGTATGATGTCTTGGTAAAGGTTGATCATTTTATTTTTCCGACAAAATTTATGGTCCTATATTATGAAATTGATCAATAGATACCCATTATCCTCAGGAGACCTTTTTTGGCAATCAGGAGAGAAGTTGTCGATATGGAGCAAGGAGAGATGAAGTTTTGAGTTCAAAATAATGAAGTTTCTTTTTGGGTGTGTAAAATCAAGAAACAACCAATAAAACTATAAGAGGTATCTATCATTGATGTAATAAACATGAAGGTTGATGGTGGGTCCCTTAAGTATACAACTTAAAAGTTAAAGAACATCGTTCCACGATGATAAATTAGGTGCTAGGTGGGATGGAAACCCACTAATGCCATGGAAATAGCCTGTATCCTTTGAATTTTAATTGTTAGAGTAGGTTTTATTTTTGTTTGTGATTAATCCATTAAATTATGGTACTATGAGATATTTTGAATAAGGTTGATAAAGGAGAAGTGTGGTGCATTTGAGGCTGAATATAGAATCTTGTAGACCATACATAGTAGGGCCATTTTAGGAGACCTCGGTTGAGATCAGAGCAATCAAAGAGCTTGTGGATGGGTTGCCTATGGGTCCGGGAGAGCCTTCCACCACTAATCACTCCTATCTTTCTCAATTCGATTATGAGAAATACATGGAGGACCAAAAGAAGTAGGGAGACATTATTTCTAGGCTTCAGAGGGCCTACTCATCTTTGGCACAGTCATAAAGGAAGCCCAGGTATTTTCATGAAAAGATGAAAAAAAGGGAGAAGAAGAGAGATAAATTCTTCATAAAGATGTAGAAGGGGCTGAAGGGCCTTTGAAAGGTCCTGAAACCCAAGGACAGAATTCCCTCTCCAAGATATGAGAGTGCTAATAAAGTCCCAGCTACATGGTCTGATTAAGATGATGCTGGAGGTGATGTGTAGATAGAGGGCGAAGATAGTCCTTGATGCGGTTATAGGGAGCACCATTTACTCTTTTTACACTTTCTTGATTATGGAATGAGGTCACTATAAGCTTTTAGTTGGGGGTTTCCATCTCTGTAGTCATTTATTTTGCCTTAGGTCTGTATTATTGAGATAGTTGTTGGATGTTTTTATGTTGATTTGGATGATTTTTATTTTAGGTTGTAATAACTGGGTGCATTACACATAAATCAAACTATATCTCATAATTTCCCAACATACGGAAAAAATTTATTTGTGCTAGTTCATACAAGGAATCACGATACCAAAAAGAATAAAATTCAAGCCTCGGGCACACAATGCCATAAATCATAGCATGGGTCAATGCACAAGCTTCAACAGCAATAGGACTCTCATTGTAATGAGTACACTACATCGAGTAATGGTCTGCTACAATTAATATGAAACATATTAGATGATGAAACAGAGATTCATTTCTTTACCTCTGCAAAGGCTCAACTCCTAGTTATAAAGGAATTTCAAATTACCAAGAAGCAACTAATAGGAGAATATGAACCTTTTAGGATGTTGATGTTTACACCATAAAATCTCTAATAAGAGCCACTTGATTAATTCATGATTATGTAAGGGATGAACTACTTTATTTTAAGCTAAAACCATCCATTATTTAACAAGAGCCACTCAATAATAAGGGATGGGTTTCTTTATTATAGGTGTATGGGTTCAACATAATTGAGAGAAGAAAAACTCCTTGGGACCAATTGAAAGTATTTTCTTCTCTGATTAATAAATCCTATCTAATTTGTAGAGATTATAAGGCAACCCTTTACACTCTAGATAACAATCTAGAGAAATGGTGTTTCCAGCTATAAGAATTAAATGTTATTATTTTTGAAGTAATAATAATCCATATTCTAGATTAGATATTATCGTAATTAAATTATCTAGTGTTTTAGGATCCTCGTTAGTATCATATAACCTTTTATATTCTAGGTATAAACTATATAGCTGAGTTTCTATTTCTTTTAATGATTTATTCTTTTCGTAAGATGTATTCATTAATTTGTGTATTTTATTATTTTATCCTATTGAAATTTTAGCAATTTCTGTGTAGTATTTTATTCTAACTTTGCTATATTCAATGGTTAGGTTTATGTTCTTTATCTGATTAACTAGTATTTGTTGTTCATGTATAGGTAATTTTCCATCTGTATTAAATAATTTTTAGTATGTATTAAATAAATTATTACCTGTATCTTCTTTTTCTAAGGTTAATTTTATTTTAAGTAATTTTTCTTCAAGTTGTCTTTTTTCTATTTCAAGTTGATTTCTGTAATTAACTTCTTCATATATCAAATTTTGCCTTACTCTAATTTTTTTATAGATTCTAACATTCATTTATTCTAAATAATATCCATCTGAATCTAAGTAATATTGATGTTCATAATATATGTGTAATTTTTCTATACTGTTTAATAATTCTTCCTCTTCATAATCTTGTAATTTTTCCCATATTATTTTCTTTATGTATATAATTTCTATATCTCTAAGTATATATAAAAAAAGTATTTTAATATCATCTGTCATGTTTTTTCATAATATTTTCTAGTTGTTTGTTTTAGTCTAAGTAATTCTTGCATAATTTCATTAAGAAATTCTATATATTTTATATCTTTAGTTTCCATGTATTTGTCTAAATTTGTTTTCATTTGTTTTTCTACTATTTTTCATATCTTTTTTCCAAAAATTTGCTACCATTTGATTTATCATAGTTGATGTGTACGTAGGAATTTATAAGAGTAATTAGGTAAGTGTGGTATGTAATTTATTCTAGCTATATAATCTTTACCGAATATTTTTTCTAATATGATTTTCCTTATATCTATTATTCCTATATCCTTAATCACATACAAAATAAGTATTTTAATTTTATCTACCATTACATCAGACAAATAATTATTCATTATCATATAATTGTTATTTTCAAAATATTCCCTTCAATCATATGCATAACAAAATATGGTCATCTTAGATTACTATATACTAGATTATTCTTAAATAACATGTTCTTCGGTCACTATTAGCATGGTAATCTGGATACTTTTCCCTTAAACAGCACCTCTACTCTGGTTACTCCCCACCACGGCTTCTTGCCTCATTGGTTTCACCTTTAGGATGACATAGTTCTTAGGGATTTTTCTCCTTTTCCACTTTGCTAATAAACTTATTAACAAATTATTCTTCGAATAATTCTACTATAAAGTAACTAACATGAATTTATTTTATTATACCATGATTGTTGGGAATTATGAATTTAGCTATTCATAATCATAAATAAATATACCTGTTTGGGTAGGTTTGATATTTATAAGCTTTGTTCCTCCATAGATTTTTCCATTGAAATATACCTGTTTTTAATAACTAAGTAAAATATTTGTTGTGGACAAGAGAGAGTATTTGTGCTTCAACGCATGAAGACTTGCCTTTTTCTGCAGCCTTCTATGCCTCTATTTATAATGAGAGAATTTACATGATTCTAAAAAAAACAAAAGGTTTTACACGTTTTTATACATTTTTCTTAAGCTAATAAATGAAAATAAGAAAAAGTCAAAAAAGACTTGTAAAAGCTAATAAGAAAAAGTCCAAAAAGGCAGGCTACCTAACCTATTTAAAGTTAACTTTTTCCTTACATGTTGCCTTCTTCCTTTAATGTTTTGTCTATTTTTGCTCTGTCTTCTTTTTATCTTTTTGTCGTATCTGTTGATTTTTTTATCTTCTTTCCAGCTGGCATGCTTATCTTCTTGATTCTTTTATTCTAGGCGGACTTCTGGGATAATATTATCTTCTCCATTACATCTCGAACATTGATGGTCTGGATATTTGTGTCCAATTAGCTTGCAATATCTTGTCAATAATCTGTCTGAAATAAATCCTATATTAATTGCTCTTGCAGTAGATTGTTTTTCTGGGTTAAGTAATGTCATTATCCATTGTCTAACATCTTCCATATCTTCTTGTCGTAGTTCTTTTGAATTTGAATAAATCATCTGATGATCTCTTGAATAATAGCTCCATATTGGGTTTCCATTGGTATAATTATTTGCTAATTCTTGAATAATTGTAGCTAGTCCAATAAGTCGTTTATTTGTGTAGAAATCAGGTATTTCATTTCTGGATATCTCTGGCTGCTGCATAATATCTTCTGGTATAATCATATCTCTGGTTAATCCTATTTTTACAACTTGTATAACTGGTTTTATTTCGTCGTATAATATCTCTCCTGGTGCAGTATAATATTTTATGTAAAATATATTTCCTTTGGTTATTCTTTTATAGGTGGTGAATATTTTATGTAATTCTTCCATAGCTGTTAGTTCTTCTCCGTCTTGGGTATATATGGTATTTAACAATCCATAGCCAAAACTAGTTTTTATTAAGCTTGGGTTGGTTTTGGGTAGTGCAATTAGCTTGTTGTAACCTTGTAATTTTTGGGTTATATAGTTTGTGTTTGGCTCTTTGATATCTGTGGCTCTGGGGTTAAGGTTTAGGAAAGCTTGTACTCTATAAATATTTTCTATGTATTTTTGGGCTGTATAGTTATAAACTTTTTTATCTTGGGTCAGACTATCTCGGTATGTGGTAATTTGTGGGGGTATGAACAAAGGGTATTTTTGTGTTTTTGGTATGAATGATTTCTCAAATATCTTATTCATATTCATATTCTAATATATTTTTCTACTAACTCCTCTGCTTGTACCTGCAATTGTAGATTGATAAACATTATAGGTTTTATGGAGTGTCCCAACGTCTCCTTCTTGATATGGAATTGTAATGTCTTCCGATCGACATAGCTCTGCACACTGCTGAGTTAGCTGATTTGCAGCTTTAGACTTCAGTTTATCTTCATTAGTCTTTAGCTTTTGTATTTCATTACCCATACTGTCCACTTTCATTGAAAGCATAGTTAGGGTTTTGAGTATCTTTTCTAAAGCATTGTCTTCTACTATATCAAGTAATAGAAGAAGAAATGCAAAACACAGACATAATATTAGGAATAAAATGGCTAGAACAAGTAAAACCATATAATATAGAACATACACAATTAACCATAACATATAGCATAGAGAAATTATTCTTAAGAAGAGCTCTAACATAAAATTAAAATATATGTATTAATGAAGATAGTAGTAGAAGGATATTACAGTAGATAATATACGCCTATGATAGATACAGGAGCAGAAGCTAATTTATGTAGACATAATTGTTTACCAGAAAGTAAATGAGATAAATTAAAAACACCAATAATAGTTAAAGGATTTAATAATGAAGGAAGCTTAATTACTTATAAAGCTAAGAATGTAAAAACATAAGTATGAGATAAAATATTAACATTAGAAGAAATCTATAATTATGAGCTAATATCAAAAGATATACTTTTAGGAATGCTGTTCTTAGATAAATTATACCCACATATAATAACTAGAACAGATTGGTGGTTTACAATACCATGTAAACAGAAAGTAAGAGCAAAAAGAGTTATTAATTAAATAAGAAAGAAAACTGATTGGATAAAAGGAAGTGAAAAAATTACACAAAAATTAGAAAATAAAAAAAATACTAAAGATACAATAGAACTAATCGTATTTTCAATAAATAAAAAGGAGATAACTATATTTTCAATAAATAAGATAGAAATAATTAAGAAAAAACTAGAACAATTATATAGTGAAGATCCATTAAAAGGATGGGAAAAACATAAAACCACTATAAAAATTGAATTAATAGATAAAAATAGCATAATAACCCAGAAACCATTAACATATAATTTTGATGATTTAAAAGAATTTAAAATGCATATAGAAGAATTATTAGAGAAACTATATATACAACAAAGTAATAGTAAACATAATAGCCCAACATTTATAGTAAATAAACATAGTGAACAAAAAAGAGGAAAAAGTAGGATGATTATTGATTATAGAAATTTAAATGCAAAAACAATGACTTATAATTACCCAATACCAAATAAGATATTAAAAATAAGACAAATACAAGGATATAATTATTTTAGTAAATTTGATTGTAAATCAGGATTTTACCATCTAAAGTTAGAAGAAGAATCTAAGGAATTAACCGCATTTACGGTACCACAAGGATTTTATGAATGGAATGCACTACCATTTGGATATAAAAATGCACCAGGTAGATATCAACATTTTATGGATAGTTATTTTAAACAACTACCTAATTGTATAATATACATAGACGATATGCTACTATATACAAAGACCAAAGAAGAACATTTAAAATTATAGGAACAATTTACGGATATAATAGAAAAATTGGGAATAAATTTAAGTGAAAAGAAAGCTGAAATTATTAAAAATCAGATAGAATTTTTAGGAATACAAATAGATAAGAGTGGAGTAAAAATGCAACAATATATAATACAAAAAATAATAAATTCAAAAGAAGAATTAGAAACAAAAAAGAAATTACAATCATTCTTAGGATTAATGAACCAAGTAAGAGAATATGTACCAAAATTAGCAAAAAATCTAAAGCCCTTACAGAAAAAATTTAAAAAGGATGTAGAATATAATTATAACGAAGAAGATAAAAAACAAGTTCAGAAAATAAAAAGACTTTGTAAAGAATTACCAAAATTACAATTTCCAGATGAAAATAGAAAATTTATGTATATAGTAGAAGCAAATGCTAATGAATGTAGTTATGGAGGAGTACTTAAATACAGATATGAAGCAGAAAAATTAGAACACCATTGTAGATACTACTCAGGTACATTTCATGAAACAGAAATAAAATGGGAAATAAATAGAAAAGAATTATGCTCATTATATAAATGTTTATTAGCATTTGAGCCATATATTGTATATAACAATTTTATTGTACGAACAGATAATACAAAGGTACGTTGGTGGCTAACAAAGAAAATACAAAATTCAGTTACAACAAAAGAAATTCGGAGATTACTCTTGAATATATTAAATTTTACATTTACAATTGAAGTAATTAGTACTAACAAAAATGTTATTGCAGACTATATATCAAGACAAAGCTACACAGACAGATATAATAGAAGACAATGCTTTAGAAAAGATACTCAAAACCCTAACTACGCTTTCAATGAAAGTGGACAGTATGGGTAATGAAATAGAAAAGATAAAGACTAATGAAGATAAACTGAAGTCTAAAGCTGCAAATCAGCTAACTCAGCAGTGTGCAGAGCTATGTCGATCGGAAGACATTACAATTCCAGATCTAGAAGAAGACGTTGGGACACTCCATAAAATCCATAATGTTTATCAATCTACAATTGCAGGTACAAGCAGAGGAGTTAGTAGACAAAGATATCATAATATGAATATGAATAAGATATTTGAGAAACCATTCATACCAAAAACACAAAAGACCCCTTGTTTATACCCCCACAAATTACCACATACCGAGATAGTCTGAACCAAGATAAAAAAGTTTATGACTATACAGCCCAAAAATACATAGAAAATATTTATAGAGTACAAGCTTTCCTAAACCTTAACCCCAGAGCCACAGATATCAAAGAGCCAAACACAAACTATATAATCTAAAAATTACAAGGTTACAACAAGCTAATTGCACTACCCAAAACCAACCCATGCTTAATAAAAACTTATTTTGGCTATGGATTGTTAAATACCATATATACCCAAGACGGAGAAGAACTAACAGCTATGGAAGAATTACATAAAATATTCACCACCTATAAAAAAATAACCAAAGGAAATCTATTTTATATAAAATGTTATACTGCACCAGGAGAGATATTATACGACGAAATAAAACCAGTTATACAAGTTGTAAAAATAGGATTAACCAAAGATATGATTATACCAGAAGATATTGTGCAGCAGCCAGAGATATCCAGAAATGAAATACCTGATTTCTACGCAAATAAATGACTTATTGGACTAGTTACAATTATTCAAGAATTAGCAAATAATTATACCAATGGAAACCAAATATGGAGATATTATTCAAGAGATCATCAGATGATTTATTCAAATTCAAAAGATCTACGACAAGCAGATATGGAAGATGTTAGACAATGGATAATGACATTAATTAACCCGGAAAAACAATCTACTGCAAGAGCAATTAAGAGAGGATTTATTTCAGACGGATTATTGACAAGATATTGCAAGCTAATTGGACACAAATATCCAGACCATCAATGTTCGAGATGTAATAAAGAAGATAATATTATCCCAGAAGTCCGCCTAGAATAAAAGAATCAAGAAGATAAGCATGTCAGCTGGAAAGAAGATAAAAAAATAACAGCTATGACCAAAAGATAAAAAGAAGACAGAGCAAAAATAGACAAAACATTAAAGGAAGAAAGCAACATGTAAGGAAAAAGTTAACTTTAAAGAGGTTAGGTAGCCTACCTTTTTGGACTTTTTCTTATTAGCTTTTACAAGTCTTTTTTGACTTTTTCTTATTTTCATTTATTAGCTTAAGAAAAATGTATAGAAACGTGTAAAATATTTTGTTTTTTTTAGAATCATGTAAATGCTCTCATTATAAATAGAGGCATAGAAGGCAGCAGAAAAAGGAAAGCCTTCATGCGTTGAAGCACAAATACTCTCTCTTGTCCACAACAAATATTTTACTTAGTTATTAAAAACAGATATATTTCAATGGAAAAATCTATGGAGAAACAAAGCTTAGAAATATCAAACCTACCCGAACAGGTATATTTATTTATGATTATGAATAGCTAAATTCATCATTCCTAACAATCATGGTATGATAAAATAAATTCATGTTAGTTACTTTATAGTAGAATTTTTCGAAGAATAATATGTTAAGAAGTTTATTCGGAAAGTGGAAAAGGAGAAAAATCCCTAAGAACTATGTCATCCTAAAGGTGAAACCAATGAGGCAAGAAGCCGTGGTTAGGAGTAACCAGAGTAGTGACGCTGTTTAAGGGAAAAGTATCCAGATTACCATGCTAATAGTGACCGAAGAACATGTTATTTAAGAATAATCTAGTATATAGTAATCTAAGATGACCATATTTTGTTATGTATATGATTGAAGGGAATATTTTGAAAATAGCAATTATATGATAATGAATAATTATTTGTCTGATGTAATGGTAGATAAATTTAAAATACTTATTTTGTATGTGATTAAAGATATAGGAATAATAGATATAAGGAAAATCATATTAGAAAAAATATTCGGTAAAGATTATATAGCTAGAATAAATTACATACCACACTTACCTAATTACTCTTATAAATTCCTACGTACACATCAACTATGATAAATCAAATGGTAGCAAATTTTTGGAAAAAAGATATGAAAAATAGTAGAAAAACAAATGAAAACAAATTTAGACAAATACATGGAAACTAAAGATATAAAATATATAGAATTTCTTAATGAAAATATGCAAGAATTACTTAGACTAAAACAAAAAACTAGAAAATATTATGAAAAAACATGACAGATGATATTAAAATACTTTTTTTATATATACTTAGAGATATAGAAATTATCGGCATAAAGAAAATAATATGGGAAAAATTACAAGATTATGAAGAGGAAGAATTATTAAACAGTATAGAAAACTTACGCATATATTATGAACATCAATATTACTTAGTTTCAGATTGATATTATTCAGAATAAATAAATGTTAGAATATATAAAAAAAATTAGAGAAAGACAAAATTGGATATATGAAGAAGTTAATTACAGAAATCAACTTGAAATAGAAAAAAGACAACAAGAAGAAAAATTACTTAAAATAAAATTAACCTTAGACAAAGAAGATACAGGTAATAATTTATTTAATAAATACGAAAAATTATTTAATACAGATGAAAAATTACCTATACATGAAAAACAAATACTAGTTAATTAGATAAAGAACATAATTCTACGCATTGAATATAGCAAAGTTAGAATAAAATACTACACAAAAATTGCTAAAATTTCAATAGGATAAAATAATAAACTACACAAATTAATGAATACATCTTACGAAAAGAATAAATCATTAAAAGAAATAGAAACTCAACTATATAGTTTATACCTAGAATATAAAAGGTTACATGATACTAACGAGGATCCTAAAACACTAGATAATTTAATTACGATAATATCTAATCTAGAATATAGATTAATAAAACATCTTAGGTCAAGAAATAAAAATGAAAATTATTCCAATCAATAATATTCACAAAATACATTATATAAAAATAAATACCTACGTATTTATTATCTAGTAATGGTCCATCAATGTTCGAGATGTAATGGAGAAGATAATATTATCCCAGAAGTCCATAATACATATGGTTAGCAAACAAAAAGGGAATGGAAGAGTCAGTAGTAGAATCCACAGAGGAGTTACAAATGAAGAATGGATGATTCCCTATGGGTATCTGAATGTAATTTATGGAAATCCCTATAGTAATTACCAGGTTCCGATGTTAATCCCAATGAGGAACCCTAAAATCAATATCAAAAGACATTTAGGTTTTTGTATTAATTGACAGAAAACTCTAAGTTCAAGCAAGTTGTGTAAGAAGTCTGGAGAATAAATAAGGTAATGGAAAGGATGAAGAATATTTGGCTGACTGTGATGGATCTTAAAACCTCAGTCTTAGGTAGTTGGACTTTGAGTAATTTTTAAAGGTATAATAGTGAAGATCAATCAAGGTAGATCAATCACGAATAAATCCAAGAAGAACTACATGCCAGGCATTCTGATAAGTTAGTTTATCCAAAAAAGCATGTTTGCAAAAACTTGAGAGATGGTACTTGATAAAGGAAGGTGATTTACAACAAAATCAAGGGCCGTAGTCCTGCGAAAAAAGGTAATAAATATTCAAATCCCCTTCAATCCATTCTCCAGAAAGATAATTACACGCTGGAATGCATTAATTACAACCTATACTCATTTTAGGTGATTAGAACATTCCCCAGAGGCTTTCCCGAACACTTTGTACACCTAGGGTTCTAACCTCTAAATTCCCTCCATTACGATCTTCCTACTGCTTTTAAGGTATAATTATATCACTAGGTGAATATAGTGATTGAAAAAATTAACTCAACGAGAAAAATCCAACCTAGACTTAAGAAAATTGCCTCTTTATGGCTCTGAAATAGAGTATTTGAGTTTATGAGTTGAAACTCAAAGTATAACACTTAACTAAGCATTCTTCATTGTTGTTTTAGTCATAGTAAGCCCATTTATTTATAAATCATCTTGTTATATTAAGCTAAGGCTCTCTGTGGCATCCATAAAAAACTACTCAGCCCTGCTATGGCGAGAATCCAATCGGTATGAAAATCTCACTACAACAGAATTCCCATCGCTGTAGTAGTTCCTAAATAGTAGCTTGGGGAGAATTATTTTTCAACCACATTTTGCAACACAAAATACTAGCTTTATTCATCAGGAAACAACCATAATGCAGTAGACCTCAAATCATATGCTACAATATTATTTTTAGTCTTAAAATTCTCCTATCACTAAGTATTTTGTGTGGACGTCTACAGACCAATCTGTAGGACTCTACTCAACATTACTTTTGTACTTTTGATATCGGTAACCTAGCACTTTGATACCAATTATCACAATCCAAATCACGAGATAATGTAGAAATATACATTACTCTAACTAGATAGGAGAATCTATACCACACAACCAATTATTATACGGAAATTCAAGTTAATGATTTATTAAAGTTAAGCAGTCCAATATGTATGTCACATAATTATCAAAACAAAAGTCTTTACAATATTTATATACATTATAAAGAACTTACACATTACCCAATACCTAGTCTAGGCATGTACAAGAGCTTTTAAGATGAGAATAATAATAAGAAAAGATTCAACTTCCAAGGAAAATAAGTGCAAAAGTTTATGATTAATGACTACCCCTCCACGTAAAAACTCTTGATTAACCAACAATATGTCTATATTCCAAAAAGGGGATATAACAAGAGTAGTATCAACACACAACAAGTACTGATTGACATCATCGATTGACTAGGTCTAGATTATGAAAACATCATATATAAATCATAGAAGGAAAGCATGAAAATTTCATATAGCATTTCAACACCAATTTCATAATTTCCAATCTCACACTTCAACTTCCTAGTATCTTTTGATTATATCTAAGTAGCTTAGTTTAACCAATTAGTTATGAGTAAACAATCCAAATTCCATCTTATAATTCTAATTCCTCACAATTTTAGTGAACATTATCTAACAAGACGACTCCTCATACCTCCAAATCAAGGCTTAACCTATGCATCTTAATATTGACACGACATATAAATGAGTACTTACTCCATAATAAACTCTACAATCCGGTAGTGCCCACAATTTCCACACATGCTTAACCGTAATTACTTTATCTTATTATCAAATTAAGGCAATGTCACAATAATTATTAAGGTGTAAAATTTATGCTACTATTAAAATATCTCAACTAATAGAGTACTACCATACTTAAACATAGATTCATTATGAGTAAATTAGCGATCAATACATAAGTAATTTCAAGCAACAAATTACCGTCCACAGATGACCACTTAAATAACCTATAACCTTAATAAGACCAACCTTAAACCTATCACTAACCAACCTTCAACCGATCACTAATTTCAAAACTACAATCACGAGTTATCAGAATTGACACTCCATCGCTAGTGGTTGCCCAACATGAATACTTAACAAATTTTAACTAAGAAAGAGAAACTACATTATCAACCAATAATTTGAATAGTTAAAAGAATGTGGAATAATAAATCATATATATTACCCCTAAAAATTGAAATTTAATGTACCAAAACTCTAACAAAGATAAATTGTGGGTACAACCTGGAAAACTAGAATAACGAAAATATTTTTGTCTAAACAAATGGATAAGAACATCATATATGAAGACTCACGGTTGCTCAGAAGATGAAGATCTACCTTGAGTTTAAACGGTCACTGGCTACAATTGAGGTCTCATCAGAGCCACTGGAATATACTCTAAACTTAACAAAAAAAGAGTACCCGTAGTAACGGTGTAAAACCACTATGTACTGGTAGGATCATCAACCAACTCAAAATATTAAATATGAACACATAACAACCAATTTTTAAACAAGTACAACCATGTAATAGTTAGAATTTATACCTTCACTTAATATTTTCTCAATAATAACCAAACAAATTAGACAAACATAAGACAAGTACAAACATTCCACTAAGTCAACGTGACTAATTACAATTAATACAACCTTGGAACAATTACCTTTCCACTTGGACTTCAATAAATAATTATATAATTCAAGCATATCAATAGCACCGACCATACATGTATCCAATTAACAACAATATTATTAACCAGTTTACTAAACGAACCTAAAATAACAACAATAATATAGCCTAGTCCACTCATGGAATCATCAAACTCATTAGTACCATGTACACATATGCGATGGGTTTTATAATTACTCACAAGCCATAACCTGTAGGGGATGAGCTCAGTCCATGTACTAAACAACCCAGACATCTAGTATCGGCTACCCTTATCCAAACCAAGTATTATATACCCTTATTCTAGCATCCTCACCCTTATACTCCTTAAATTCTACAAATTTTGTGATAATGATATTTATCGATTCATCTCACAATATCAACCCACGTCACATATGTACAATCCCAATATGAAATAACATGACTACACTTGCGCTTTAACTAAGTGTTTTACATAATCTTAGGTGATTAAACAACTTGTAATATTATCCAACATGTAATTCATATCATTCATGGAAATAAGTAGATGAGGAGATAGTTAATATGCACAAATATACTAAATTGAGTCTCAACTATATTTCAACCATCACCTACCTAAAGCAAAGCCTTGCTCTTCTCTGATGAATGTGAGCCTTACCTTTTCTTGCAATTGTAGTTTTTCTATGATCTAAAAATAAAAAAGTAATCACCACTCAAATAATGTCCTAATAAATAAATTTATTGTAACCTAATCCCATAACCCTCAGGACAAAACCATAATAATTCCTTTATTCTAGGATTTTCTACCTTCTTTTCACCTTAATTATACAAAATTTATGTTTATAACAATGAATTATAAGCATGCAATCATAATTTATCCACCCTTCACCAAAATCCTAGGACTACACCTTGTTTACATTGTTACATCAGAAAATCAACCTAGATCAAGTCAAATCCTTCCACACAATCAAAAGCTAGTGGTTCTAAGAATTAATCATTCAAAAACTAGTTAAATGGTGGGATTAACTTACCTAAATAAAGAGATTTGGGTTAAAACTAAGTTTTGTCCTAAATCGTCCTTCTTAGCCTTGAAATATAATTTGAATGAAAATAACATTTTAATTCTAAGAACTATATTTAATTATGTTTATCCCTCTATAGAGACATCAATATAGCAGAACCTATCCACTCTAATGGAATTAACCAATGTTGACTCCTACTATAGCAAGACAATTCCCATTATAGTGGACCCATGGTAATGTCATGCCTCCTACTATAGAATCTTAGGTGAGGCAAAAAGTTTGAGTTTCCAAGAATTTTGCCAATTTTGTAACACAGTTCTAGATATTGACATCCTGAACTAACCCTTTCATATCAATTACAATATCTGGAGTTATACTAACTCAAATTCACTTCTTAAAGCTACGAACTTCTTATCTTTTTAGCTATCATAAGATGGTATCAAATCATATACATACCAACCTATATATTATTGAATTTATCTAGACTATACCATACTAGATTTCATCCAAAACTAGCCTAGACAAAAAATTTTAACACTTTATTCAAGTAGACTTTTAATCTAAGTTTTTGGCATGCTAGATTGTACCATCATAATGGAAAAGGTCATTAAAATCAACACCAATTTATCCATTATTCATACCCAAATGATAAATCAAGAAAATAAGGAAATAAAGCAAGGAAAGTACCTGGATTCTCAAACAAGTGAGGGTATTTGTCGTGCATATCACTCTTAGTCTCCTAAGTGGCCTTCTAAAGAGGATAGTTCTTCCACTAAACATTACTTGACTTAATATCATTTGTCCTCAAATTTTAGACATCTCGGTCAAGAAATATTATTGGTTTCTTCTCATACAAAAGATTCTTGTCAAGTAACATTAAGTCCTATTAATTATATAGTCACTATCACCATGTTATATTCTTAAGAATGGAAATATAAAACACTGTAGAAACTCCAGCCATGCATAAAGTCAATGAAAGCCTATAAGCTACCGGATAAATACTTGTGGTATACGTTAATGCATAATTTCTTGGTTAATGAATGGGTTATGTGAAACTTATTTTAATTAGGCATAGTGGGGGTTATGTAGCTAAGTCATAAAGGTATGGGTCTTAAATGACTTATACTATAAAATCTTATTTACCAATAAGACGATTGGTCTCAATGACCATATGAATGGTTCACACTATTTATATATCTTGTATCTAGGATTGATGTGGGGTTGGGGTATTCATTTATATTTATTGATACCTCGGTTCGTGTGGCTAATATGTACTGGGGTCCTTTACGTAGGGGGAGCTGAACCCATATGACCCATGGGAGTCAACTTATGATGGTTGGGCTACATAGTACAAATAATGTTTTACTATCCTATTAAAAATTGTTCTCTTCCCCAACATCTATTATATATGTGTTTGTGTGTGTATGTGTGTATTAATATACATGAACATATTAATTAAGTTTGAAATTAAACTTTGGACTAACATTATTTTACCCTTACCTTGAGTTATATGTTAGTGCTTACCCCACTAATCATATTCGGATGCTATATCCCTATGCGATACAGGGTCTAAAGGAACTTCTACTTTTTCTTTGTAATTATAGGTGATCTCATAGTCTGTTGTGATGAGGTGCTGAGCTTTCACTCTTCGGAAGACTTGATCATTCCATAAATTTTCCCTTTTGTAAATTGGAATTGAAGACTTCACATTTTCAACATCATTGTCATTGTTAGGGTCGGGGGCATATCTCGGTGTAGGTTATTTTATGTATAGAGGCTTTATGGATATTACTATGGATTAGGTATTGATTTTGACACTCTTATATGTCTTTGAACTTATTACTTTTTATCTTATTATATGTGTGAAATTCAGCCATTGTCAGGTGTGTTATGTTTTGTTTTGCTAGGAAAAGTGGGTAGTCTCCAGCCCTCGGTAGACTTAAGATACCCTTCATGACTAGGAACTAGATTGGGTCATTACAAAGTTGGTATCAGAGTCTAGGTTCATGGTAAATTGGGTGTCCACAAAGCCTTATCAAGTAGAATCTCTTTCATGGGTTTGTAGCACACCACAGTTATAAGGGAGACGCTACGAGACATTTAGGAACGTTTTCCTTTTTTGTGTTCTACTTTTAGGATATAGAGTCTAAGGTCTTGAAACTCCTCTAATCTCTATTTGTTTGCATCTTAGATCATGCCTCTCCGAAGATCTAATGTTAGTGGAACTTTTTCTATCCCACCTGAGGATAATGTGTATGGAACTCATCCTACTTATGGAGTTCAGATTGTATCTAGGGCTCCAACTCTTTATAGTACTATCCTATATGGAGTTTCACCAGTCCCTACCAGTTCTCTTTGACAACCTCGAGCTGATGATGATCATGCCCCATTGCCCTAAGGATACATTTCTAATATTAAGTTTCATCGATCTATTTATTTGTTAACCTTATTGGTGACATCTCAATCACTTTAGTCGGGTCCTGCTGGTACTGTTGTGAGTTATTCTAAGGTTACTTGAGTCGGGCAGTTTATGAGGCTTAACCCTCCAACCTTTACTGGATCTAAGGTTGTGGGGGATCCTCAACGGTTTATAGATGAGATGTAGATGATATTCTAAGTTATGCATAATTCTGACTCTAAGTGTATGGAATTTTCTATGTATTAGTTAAAGGATGTGGCGCATCAGTGGTATGAGAAGTGGGACCAATCTAGGGGTGATAATGTAGAGTTAGAACTATAGGATGAGTTTTGGGTTCCTTTCTAGATGATTTACTTCCCCAGGAGTTAAGGGAGGCTAAATCTAAGGAGTTTGTAAATCTAAAATAGGGTAGGATGACTATGAAAGAGTATTCTCTAAAATTTCATCAATTGTCCCGTTATACTCTTGAGCAAATGTCTAGCATAAGGTCAAGGATGATAAAGTTTTCTTTAGGTTTCTCTTAGGACTTGGTGGTAGAGTGCAAAACTACCTTATTTAATAGTTATGTCGCTATCTCTAATCTTGTGGTGTATATGCAGTAGGTTGAAGATGAAAATAAGAAATAATCCAAAATAGGAAAAAGGCAAGGTAAGAGATCCAGGTATTCTCGGTAGGGTTGAGGCCAACAGAATAGTGGTAGAAATGGCAAGGAATGGTGTAAGAAAAAGTGGGGAAATTTTGGTTTTTATTGATGACTAGTGCTCCTTATCCTAAGTCATTCGGTGATCACCGTTTTCAAAGCAATAATGGGTTTAAAGCACAAGGTTTCCAATCTGATACTAGTAGGGCCCAGTCAGCTCTGTTGCATCCTCCATGTAGATTTTTTGGTCATTTGAACCATGGTTTTGTGATGAGGGGAGAAATTAGTGTTTCATATGCGACTATCCAAGACATATTCAGAGGAACTATCCCTTCGGCGATGTTGATACTAGGGATAATAAGGTCCCAGTTATTGCTTCTTTAGCTCTTGCACCAAAGGGTGATACTTCTGGCTCTGACACTGGTCAAAATCATTTGTATGCTCTTTCCACCCGTCAGGACTTTGAGGCATCCCCTGATGTTGTTACTGGTATGCTAAAAATTTTCTCTCCTGATGTGTATTGTCTGCTAGATCTTAGGTCTTCCCTTTCTTATATAACCCTTTATATGACTATTCATTTTGGTTTTGTTCCTGAGGGTATTCTAAATCTTTTTCCTATGTCTACCCTATTGGGTGACTCTATTGTTTCTAGGAGGTTCTATAGGGGTTGTGTGATATCTATCTATGATAGGGAGATGTTGGTGGATTTGATAGAGTTGGAGATGTTACATTTTGATTTTATTTTGGGTATGGATTAAATTAGGCTAAGTATGTCTTGATTGTATGTCCTGAAGGGTTAGTTTTCAATTCCCAGATGAATCGGTGATTAAGTAGGAAGGTGGTTCTCTAGTGCCTAAGAGAAGACTCATTTCTTATCTAAGAGCCTAAAAGTTGATTTTTAAGAAATGCCTTTGTCACTTGATCCGGGTTAAAGATTCTAATTCTGAGGGTTCTTCCTTGTCAGTTGTCCTTGTGGTCTATGAGTTTCTCAAACTATTTCCTGATGATCTTCCTAGTGTCTCTCCCTATAGGGAAATTGATTTTAGGATCGATCTTCTTCTGGACATTCATTCTATCTCTATTTCTCCATATAGAATGGCTCCAACCAAGTTGAAAGAACTTAAGGAGAAATTGAAAGATCTTCTTGATAAGGGTCTTATTTACGTAGTTTTTCCCCGTGGGGCACGCTGATACTGTTTATGTGTAAGAAGGATGGGTATCTTTGAATGTGTATAGATTACCGTTAGTGGAATAAGATAATAGTGAAGAATAAGTATCCTCTTCCTAGGATTGATAACTTGTTTGAATAGCTATAGGGTGCAAAGTACTTTTCTAAGATTGATCTTCGGTCGAGTTATCATTAGTTGAAGATTTTGGAGGTGGATATCCTTAAGACTTTTTTTCAAACCCAATATGGTTATTTTGAGTTTTTGGTGATGTCCTTTGGTTTGACTAATGTGCCGCTGACATTTATGGATCTTATAAATTGAGTCTTCTATTAGTTTGTGCAATTATTCGTCATTCTATTTATTGATGACATCATGGTTTATTCTAAGAGAAAAAAGATCACGTCGTTCACCTCCGTAATTATTGTAGACCATTAAAGACCAACATTTGTATGCTAAGTTTTCAATATGTGAGTTCTGGTTGAATGCTATTACTTTTTTGGGTCATGTTTTTTCTAGTGATGGGATTATGATGGATCCACAAAAAGTTGCGATTATTAAGAAATGGCCTAGGCCTACAACTCAACCAATATTTGGAGCTTCTTGGGCTTGGCCAAATATTATGAAAGATTTGTGGAGAGATTTTCTTCTATTGCTGCCCTATTGACTAGGTTGACTCAAAAAAAGGTAAAGTTTCTATTGTCCAATACTTGCGAGGGTAGTGTTGAGTAGTTGAAGGATAAGTTGACTTCTGCTTCTATTTTAACCCTACCCGATGGTATTGACGGCCTTGTTGTTTGCTGTGATACATCCTGTGTAGAATTGGGTTATGTGTTGATGCAACGGGGCAACGTTGTGGCATATGCTTCTAAGCAGCTGAAGGTTCATAAGAATAACTATCTGACTCATGACTTAAAGTTGTTGGTGATAGTCTTTGCTTTAAAGATTTGGTCCCATTACCTATATGGGGTTCATGTTGACATCTTCTCAGATCATAAGAGTTTGCAGTATGTGTTCACCCATAAGGAGTTAAATATCAGGCATGAAAGTTGGCTTAAGCTTCTCAAGGACTATGATATGAGTCTCTATTTTAATCAAGGCAAAGCTAACATGGTTGTTGATGTTCTTAATAGGTTATCTATATGGATTTTGTCTCAAGTTGATGAGGAGATGAGAGGGTTGGTGAAGGATATTCATCGTTCATCTTTTAGCTTTTAAAGTTGGTAGTGTGATTGTTCAGGAGGTGTCCAATTACTATCTAAGTGCTGAGGTGGAGGAGAAGCAAGTTTCGAATCCTATTCTAATAAGAATCAAGGATGATGTGGGTCACCAGAAAGTGAAGACTTTTGAGATTGGTGGTGATAGTATCTTGAGGTACTCAGATAGGTTATAATTTCTTAATGTTGATAGGCTATGAGAGAGAATCTTGGTTGAGGTCCATGAGTGGAGGTACACTGTTCATCTAGGTTTAACGAAGAGGTACCATGATTTAAAAGAGATCCATTGGTGAAATAACAAGAAGCAGGATGTAGATAATATTATAACCAAGTGTATGGTGTGTTAGAAAGTGAAGGTTGAGAGCTTGAGGCCTGGAAGTTTGTCTCAAGAGATTGAGTTGCCTGTGTGGAAGTGGGAAGTGATCAATATGGATTTTGTTATCAGTCTTCCACGATCTCGAAATCAGTTGGATTTTATTTGAGTAATTATCGATAGGATGACTAAGTTAGCTCACTCCTTGCTAGTAAAGATTACTTTTCCTCTAGGGGATTATGCCAAGTTCTTCCTTTAGGAGATCATCAAGTTGCATGGCGCTCCTATCTCTATTATATCTGATCGAGGTACATAACTCTCATCTCATTTTTGGAATTTATTCAGAGTGGTTTGGGGACTAAGGTAAACCTTATCACCATTTTTTATCCTTAAACATATGGTCAAGCAGAGAGAATGATTTAGACTTTGAAGGATATACTAAGGTCTTGTGTGCTTGATTTTGGTGGTAGTTGGGTTGATCATTTGCCTCTCATAGAGTTTGCGTACAATAATAGTTTTCACTCTAGTATTGGGATGGATTCTTTTAAAGCCCTTTATGGTAGGAGGTGTAGGTATCCTATTGGGTGGTTCAAGGTTGGTGAGAATAAGTTATTCGGTCTCAACTTCATTTACCAAGCCATGGAAAAGGTGAAGGTGATTCGAGATAAACTTAAGGCCACCCAAAGTGACCAAAAGTCCTATGAGGATATGAATTGTAGGGAGTTGGATTTAAATGAATGATTTGGTGTTGTTAAAAGTATCACCCATGAAGGGAGTTATGTAGTTTGGGAAGAGAGGGATGCTTTTTCCCCGGTATGTTGGTCCCTCCTGTATTTTGTGGTGAGTGGTCCATATGGCTTATGAGTTGGATTTTCTTGCTAGGTTGGGTTCTATTCATCTGATCTTCTA
The DNA here is from genome assembly GCA_030864215.1 of Capsicum pubescens. Lineage (NCBI taxonomy): Eukaryota > Viridiplantae > Streptophyta > Magnoliopsida > Solanales > Solanaceae > Capsicum > Capsicum pubescens. The sequence continues at coordinate 118,599,376 of CM061546.1, forward strand.
TGTTTTGATGTTAAGGAAGTGTGTGGATGATCCGTCCTTGATTGTTCCCATGGAGAGTGTTGGTGTCTTGGATTTCTTATCCTATGAGAAAGTCCCAGCAAAAATTTTAGATAGGCAAGTACGTCGTTTAAGGACTAAGGATGTGGCTTCGGTGAAAGTTTTGTAGAGGAACAATAAGGATAAATAAGTTACTTGGGAAGCCGAAGAAGACATGAAGTCCAAATATCTTTTTTTTTTCTCACTTTGGATAATCGTGCTTGAGGTATGAGTATTCCCAAATATCTTTTTTTCTGTCTTAATTAAAAGTAAGTATGGTTTTGTTCTATGTTAAATCATGCTAAGGGATGCCTTCTTCATCATTTGGGGATGAAAGATCCTAGGAGGGAGAATATAACACCCCAAATTTTTAGTTACTAAAAGTTTTCCTAACTTATGGGCTTACTGTCTAGGTTACAACTCTCCTTATGAGTCGTAGGATATCATTACAATCATAGGACCCTAATCGTAGCTGGACTAGGGTAGATTGTCCAAGTTTATGTTATGATTACAATTGGCTCCTAAAGAGTCGTAAAGACTATAAAAAAGTCGTATAGGCCCATCCGTAGCCAAACTAGTGTAGTGCCCATTTAATTCTGCCTTGACTACGGTTGAACCTAATAAGTAGTAATGTCTGATTACAATTCATATGGTATGACTCATAGCCAAACTAATAGAGGTGACTATGGATACTGTCCAAACTACGACTAGAGTTAACGAGTCGTAAGGTCATCTGTAGCGACTGGGCGATAAGTTTTCAGTGTTTCATTAAGGGCTCTTTGGTATTTCCACTCTTCCCTAATCATGACCCACGACTTAAAACCCCTTTTGAATATCATTATCACTCTAAAATAAATAAAAATAACTTCCCAATCTCTCTTAAATCCCTAAGTTCAAGAATACTTGGGGTTTTGAAGAAGTTGGTCAATTAAGGATTTCAAGGGTGATTTCTCTCCATAGTTGTGATACTTTTAGGCATGTTACTCTTCTCCAAATCTTATTTTGTAAAAAACATGTCTTTTAAATGGTTTAAATATATAGCTTTGAATGTGGGTATTAGCATGGGTTGAGTGTTTTGGAATGGATGATTCTTGAATTATTTTCCTATGGTTTTTATGTATTTTTCATGCTTTGAATTGAATGTTTTTGAACTAATGGGGTGCATGGTTGTGGGAATTCGAATGGGGGTCGAGTTAATAACCCAATTTGATGTTTTGAACTTGGAAATTGGTTTCAAACAATTGTGTTCCCTAAACCCACTTGTGTAAATGGTTTTGATTTATAGAAATGTCTCTTTGTTTGACTTACACATCTATACTATTGCAATGCATAAATGGTTAAACAATGAACATGGATTTTAAGGGCCTTGTTGGGTATGTTTTTATTTAATGAAGAAAGGGCTTTGAGGCATTCCCCCAAATTGATTTGACAAATTAAAAGAGGTTGAGGAATTCCTCCAACATGATTTAATGAACAAAGTGGGTTGAGGCATTCCCCCAAGTTAATGGAATTGTAATGGCATGATTCTGAGCTTAAAAACTAAATGGTATGACGATACCTATGGTGTTCCTTAATTTATAATTCCATAGTTAATGAACGGGTTATGTGAAACTTGTTTTAATCGGGCTAAATAGGGGTTATGTAGCTAAGCCATAAAGGTGTGGGTCTCAAATGACTTATACTAGAAACTCATATTTTTCGGCTTGAGTATTGGTCTAGATGATTGTGTACATAGTTCATACTATTGATATATCTTATATTTAAGATTGATGTAAGGTTGAGGCATTCTCTTATATTCCTTAATCCCTCTGGTTCATAAGGCTAAAATGCATGGGGCCCTTTTAGCAGGGGAAGTTAAACCCATATAGCCTGTGGGTTCCAGTTTTTGACAGTTGAGCTACATAGTCAAATATAATGTTTTACTATCATGCTAAACCCTGTTTCCTACCACAACATCTATTATATATGTGTGTATACATATATATGAACATGTACATTGAGTTTGAAATGGAACTTTGGACTGAAATAATTTATCCTTACCTTGAGTTATATGCTAGTGCTCACCCCACTAATTGTCTCTGAACATTGTATCCCCATGCGATGTAGGGCCCGAAGGCACTTCTACTTTTCTTTCACAGTGATAAGTGATCTCAGAGTCGATCATTGCGGTGAAGTGGTGAGTTTCCATTCTCTGGAAGACTTGATCATTCCATATGTTTTTCCTTCCATAAATTATAATTGAAGACTTCATATTTACATTGTCCTTGTTAGGGCCGGGGCATTTCCAAACGTAGGTTGTTTTCTGATATAGAGGCTTTGTGGATATTATTGTGGATTCGGTATTAATGTTGATAGTCTTAGTGTATTTGAACTTATTACTTTTTATCTTGTCAAATGTTTGAATTTAGTTGTTGTTAGGTGTGTTATGTTCTATTTTGCTAGGCAAAAAGGGTGGTCTCCGGTCCTCGATGGACTTGAGATACCTATCATGACCAGGCCCTGGTTTAGGCCGTGACAGGTAGGAATTTATCCTAGTGACCCCCAAAATCGGCCACGCATGCATATAACATATCCCTAAGTACCTAAGTAGTTCTCTCAGACTACCAGTCAGTCTAAGGATGAAATATAGTTCTAAGATCAAGCTTCATGCCTAACTCTTCATGCAACTTGTACCAAAATTTAGAGGTAAACTACGTACCTCTATCAGGTATGATGGATATGGAACCTTATGCAATCTCAAGTCTTCCTTGACATAAATCTTTGCTAACTACTCTAAGTTGTAATTCACCTTATCTTAAATAAAATGAGCAAAATTTATTAGACTATCCACTATGGCCCAAACAAAGTCATACTATCCCAAGCTCATAGAAAAACCCACTATGAAATCCATACCAATCTTTTCTAATTTTACTTAGGAATGGGCATTCTCAAAAGCATATCTACAGTCCTTTGGTGTTCATACTTTACCTCTTGGTAACTATAAAAGTTGACCATATAATCTACTATATCTCTCCTCATTCGAGGCCACCAATGGAGCTACCTCAAGTTATGATACATCATAATTGCACTAGGATGTATAAAATTTTGAGAACCATGAGCTTCTGTAACTAAAGTTAAAATCACATCTTTAACACATGAAACACACACATAATGTCTCCCTTAATACACTACACACATTAAGTGTGGCATCTTGGGCTACACCACACACCACTCCATTTTGAATCTTGTTCAACTTTTCATCCTTAAATTATTTAGCTTTGATTCTATCAAGAAATATTAACCTTACCTTTACACTAACAAATACTCGACCATTTTCAGACACTTTAAATTACATAAATAGCATTTCTAGAGTTTAAATATATGTATTCAAAACCAATGGATGCCTTGTCACTCATAAACAAGCCAAACTCCATATTTAGATTTTTGGCTCAATGTGTCTGCCAATGCACATTGCCCTTTCCTAGATTGTAATGACCCTTTAGGTCATTTCTCGTGATTTACTGGTTTTTATCATTAGTTCTTTTCCATAGCTTCCCCAAGTAATTTATGACTTCCTATAAATAATAGTTTGGTTACCAAGCAGGTTATTTGGGTTTTAGAACCATTTCCCTGTTTAGATGTCTTCGCTCGTTCCAAATGGCCATCAAGAAAAAACCTCAATAAAACAATGTCGGGTGCAAATTCTGACTATGCAATCAACTCCAAAATATAAATTTTAGGTTGGGTGGACCTTTTGTTCGGGTACCGCTGCACCCAAACTAATTCGACGTATTAGTCGGAAAGTTGATAAATTGCAAATTCAGGTGTGTGGCCCATATTTGGTCAAAATAACCTCGGATGGAAAATCCAACTATGTCAATGTATTTGAAATGTCGAAATCAGTGTGGTGGTATATTTAGTTTGCTCATATTGAATTTCAGATTCATCCCGAGGCATTGGCTGAAACATGGAATTTATTCCATGTTTCAACTATCATCTAGTGCAACAAAGTTACCATAATTGTGGAGGGTCTATTGCAGTTGTGATGCCATGATTTCTGCCCACGTTCTAGTGATTACGTGAATCGAGGGCTTGGGAAGGTCTATATAAATTCCCTTTTTGGTTGAGAATTTACCATTTTACAATTTCTTTGAGTTCCTTAAATCCTAATAGAGTGTGTAGTCCATATATAGAGTCTTGGATGTTGATTGGGATCTTGAATAACTTGCATATTTGTGATTAAAATGAATCAAAGGTATGAATCCTTTATTTTTGCATTGAATTCTTGATTATTCAACCAAAAACCCCATTTGGCTTGAGGGCAATTCTACCAAAGTAACCTATTTCCTTAGCTCTGGGTTATGGTGTTTGCTTACCTACTGGTTGGTTATAGTAGGTGCCGTCATGACTCATGAATCGGGTCATGACATAGATGATATTCGATGGTTGTATTATAATCTTTTAATAGCTCCATCCACCACCTCTTCCTCAAATTTAAGTCCTTTGAGTGAAATCATATTATAAACTTTATTATTTGTGAACACCTCACACTTAAGACCAAAAACTTAGCGTCTCCATATCTTAAATGCAAAAACCTCCACTTACTACTCAAAGTCATGAGTTGGATAATTCCTCTCATGTAGCTTTAATTTCCTTGAATCATAAGCAACCACCTTCCTATCCTACATCAACACAACTCCTAATCCATAGCGTGGAACATCACAAAACATAATAATTTCCTGAGCTTAAACTGGAAAAGCAAAGATGGGAGCTGTGATCAAAAGAAATTTGAGCTTTTAAAAGCTTTCTTTGCAGTTGTCAAACCAAATAAATTGTAACTCCTTCTGTGTCATCTTGTCAAATCATTAGTAATGGAGGCAAAGTTCATTACAAATCTATAATAATAGCTATCAAATCCCACAAAACATTAATCCTTAGCCATAGAGTTATGCCGAGCGTAACTTTTAATAGCCTCAATCTTTTGGGGACTTACCATCACCCCTTCTAAGAAACCACATACCCAAAGAAGACATCCAAAACTCACATTTATGAATTATCATAATGTTGCTTTATCTTTAAAATACCCAAGGCTATGTGTAAGTGCCCTACATGTTCCTCCTCACTCTTGGAGAAAACTAGAATGTCGTCAATAAATACAAGCACAAATGAATCCAAAAAGATTTAAAAATACAATTCATCAAACTCGTAAATATTGTCAACTCAAAGGATATGACTAAGAATTTGTTATGTCCATAAAGAGTCTTTAAAGCTATTTTGGGTATATACTTAAGTCGAATCTTTAACTGGTGATAACCCAACTCCAATATATTTTTGGAAAATACTAATACAGCCTGCAACTGGTTAACTAGGCCATCCATTTAGGGAAAAAGATGCTTATTTCTGATGGTAACCTTATTCAACTATTGATAGTCTATAAATATTCTCATGCTACCATTATTTTGTTAACAAACAACACTGGAGAACCCTAAGGTGAGGTACTAGGATAAATGAATCCCTTATGAAGTAACTCTTGTAACTGATTCATGAGCCCTCTTAAATCAGCCACAACCATTTAATAGGGAGGGATAAATTAGATGTGTGTCCAGCTCTAAATTAATTAAAATATCGATGTTCCAATCCAGATGCATACTAGGAATGTTAGTGGGAAATACCTCCTACAATTTAGAAGTGATGGGAATTGACTCAGTAGAAGGGACCTTTTCTCCAGAATTCCTAATATGTGCCAAAAAGGCCGAAGACCTCTTTCCAACTAGCTTCTTAGCATAAATAAAGGAAATATTTTCACAAATCCACACTTATAAACACCTTTCCATTCTAAGTTATCCAACCCAAGCATGTCCAAGGTCACAATTTAGCATTATAGTTTAGAATAACATGATATGTGGATAACCAAGTCATGCCCAGGATAATATCAAAATCAAGAATATCTAGAATCACCAAATCTACCCAAGTCCAAATACTCATAAACATTACAAATCAAGAACAATAAACTTGAGTCACTACCAAGATTACACCTCTAAGAAAGTATAATGTGGTTGCCTTCAAATATATAACCTAACAAAGGTTGGAGTCGAACCCATGGGGAATAGGTCAAATCTTTATCAAGAACTTTCTGAAGTAGTTGGAAAAGTGTAGAAAAGTAAATGGGGGAATTTTGTGAGAACAGTAACAGTAGAAACAAATCTTGATCTCTTTAGGTTTAAATAAATATAAGATGAATGCTAGGACTGTTTCCCCCTAACTTCCTAACTCCGTAGAATTATCATGCTCGTCAAACTATCTCGATGCCTTACATATAGAACCTGACAAGTTATGTATCACCAATTGTCCTGTGAATACCTTTGGTAAATTTTTCTCATTACTTTTTGAGTCTCCGAGTGTCGCGTTACTAGCCCTTGTCCTGGATCCTTGATTTACTATTATATTTTGGGTCTCAAGTTAACTAAATACAGGTTGATAGCTTCAATGATTATTGTGATTTTCTTTTCCTAATCTTACCCTCTATTTTGAAGTATGTATCAAATACAGACAAGTTATTAACGCCTATAGTTGTTAAGAAAGTAGTCAAATCAAAGAAAATTACAATACATGCAAGAATATCGATCAAGAACGAGCTTTCACTTCCTCTACTTCATTATTCAATTAGGGTTCCCACAACCCTAATTAGGTTATTTAGCCACTCATGCTTGCAAGAATATCAATTGACTTCATGAAAGAAAGCATATGAATAATCTTACAACATATTTAGAATGAAAACCAAAATCATAAATTGATATTAACTATAAAACTAAGAATAATGGATTCCAAGATCAAAAGAGTATCTTAGAATCAATACAGTGTTGTAAGTACAAAGAGTGCATAATCTAATACAAAATATCAAATGGGTACTTATAGAATGCATCAAAACCCTAAGAATCCTAACTAAAATGAAAAAGGAAAACCTGGTCGGCAACTACCTACAGAGCAACTTATGGGCCATAGGTACTACCTACGGACCCTAGGTGTGTCCTTAAGTCTCAGAGAAATCAGTAGATTTCAGGTCTTCCATCTACAATTCTACTTATGAGTGGAGTAATTGCGATTTATACCCCATAAGTAGGGTAGATAACTCTCAAAACAAATATTCAAACTTTTTGAACTTGGCACTGTCACCGACAATGCCGCTTATGAGGAGCGTATGTCCCACATATGACCTGTAAGTGGGTCCTCTACACACTTTAACTTCCTTTTCTTCTCCTTAGCTCCAGAACCTAGTTTCCTACAACACAAACACAAAAACATATCACATTCAACAAAAATGACCGTAGAACTTGCAAATTTCTGATTTTAAGCATCAAAAGCTCCATGAAACCATCGTACATCAACACCCTCAACTTCAAACATTTTCAAGGACTATGGAAACTAACACATAACAAACACAACACGATGCTTAACTAAGATAAACCTAAGGCACCTACTATTGTCAACTCAATGTCAGTTCAAAAAATTTACCCCCTTTATTTCAAACTTTTCAAAACCAACTATGTGCATCGATGCAGAAAAATAGTATTAAACAAAGGAATCAAGCAATGATATTACAATAACAACAAAAAATCAAGCAAGTGCGCACATTACACTAACCGAACAAGCAAGTAATTAGCAACACAACTCATCTACTCTTAACGAAAAAAAGTCCCAATTCTCGTAGTATCATCATGTCAATGCAAGATACTATGTAAATGCAAGAGACTATGTCAATAAATTTCTCTCAAAAAATATGTTCCAATCAATGTGCATAGAATACCATAGTCTTGCCCTTACGTTCTATGCCTTAGTTTTTTGGACATTTAGACTAGGATCACTATAGGAATTTACTTGGCTTATAATGCAAGACTGGGGGCTGGTATAGTACAAGTGGGAACTAGAAACTCACCCTACTTGAGACTACACTTACATGTTGTCTACATTACTCAACCATACTTATTGTATTCCTCTCTTTTCTCCTTTATTGATATTTTTGGATTGGGTGTGGTTTTCTTTTTATTGTTTATTCATTTTTCGCTTTTCTTTTTTTCTTTTCAAGTTTTTTTTATTTTTATTTTCTCTTACTTTTTCTACCACACCTAACCTTTCTTTCTTTTTGTTTTACATTACTCCCTTCTTCATACCCAACTTTAATTATGCACCTCTATGATGTGCCATTGAAATATGGCATATTCGATGTTGAAAATAGTGAAATTATGCATTGACTTAGGCTATTTTGTTTGGTATGATGTCTTTTTTGTTTGTTTTCCCAAGAAATTAGGTAGGAAGTGGCTTGAAATAAAAAATTAAGAAAATATTTCTAAAAGGTGAAATACTGGTTACACTACGAGTCGTCAAGACACTTTATGACTCGTAGCCCAAGTTGCAAGAAAAATAGTGGCTAAAGCTAAGGAACTAAGTAATGGAAGGTTATGAGTTCTAAGGATATATTATGACTCATAATGCGAAATTGTAATGTGACCAATGTTTAAAGCCTTGAAGTTTGATGCTCTAGTGGTTGCTAGTGAAAACCATAACCCGTAATGTCTGAGTACGACTCATGGTAAGGAGTCATAAAAATAATAGACTCAAATGTCCTAAATATGAAAAGCTACTGGAGTGAATATGATTAGCAGCATACGACTCATAATGTGACGACACCAGTCATAACCTCTGAAGACAACATAGAGTTATCACGGTAAGCATCGAGTCGTAAGGAGACCCAATGACTCGTTGTCAGAGGCGTAACCATTGCCGACTTAATTTTTCTATTCCATTTTAATTAGGATTCCTTTGTTATTTTGAGAGACTATAAATACCCTAGGGTTATTCCGTTATTAGGGTAAGCACTTTTTATAATTTTCTTGATACTTTAACATACTTTGATCATTGATACAAGTGTTCTTGAGTTTTTGGTTCCATATTCAAGTAGAGATTTTGGATTTTACTCTTTCATTATTGTGTAATCAATTATATGTCTTCTTTATTAATTTTTATGGATTGTTGCATAAGCATGAGTGGCTAAATTCCTTGACTAGGGTTGTGGGAACCCTAGTGGATTAATAATGTAAGGTAAGTGGGAGATTCATCTACACTATTGTAATTGTAATTATCAAAATCTTTTTCATATTCATCGTATTCCAAGTTATAGTAGAAGCTTAGGAATTGCCTGTATTCAAAAACCTTTTCATAAGGGAGTTTAAGATTAAGAAAATGAGGTTACGATAGTGATTCGAGGATACCAACCCTTATTTAATTAACTCGAGACTCAAAAGATAAGAGTTGTACTGATTTTATTGACAAGGGACACTAAGGCGACGCCCCAAGACTCATAAGGTGAAGGGTGAGATTTATCAACGCGTTCAAAAAATGTTTGATAACACATAGTTTTTCCTCTTTTCATGCAGAGCAGTGGGTTTGGAGAATTGAACATAAGAAACTTATGGAGTTGAGAAACCAGGGGGAACACAATCCTACTGTTCATCTTCTACTATTTACAATCTCAAGCATTCAAGCCTCGTTACTTGTTACTATTGACTCCTAAATCCCCCCATTTACTTTTCTGCACTACTCGTGCTTTCATCAAGTTTGGGACATAATTCCATATATTCCTAGTGGGTTCGACCTCAACTAGGTTTGGGTTACTATATTTGGCATCAACCTCAACATACTTCATTGGAGGTTAGTTTTATGTGACACCAAATTTCAGCGTCGTTGCCGAGGAATACAGTGTTGAGTTGTTAATTATATTTGTTGATGTTTTGGGTTTATTTTTCATTTTGTTGGGCATACATCATTGTATGCCTAGAACATAGATTCAAGGCAATCCCTTTATCCCCATTCATCCAGATCCCAAAATAATTCTACAAACACCAAAAAGGATGACGAAGCATGCTCGTGATGGTGTTCCAAAAAGGGTTCGAGATGACCCTTTTTCTATACCTACCCTTGATCCAGGTGATCTATAGAATATTTCTAATAGACAAATGGAGTTGATGTTAGTTAAGGCAGCTGAACAATAAAGAATAGCGGTTGAGGAGGCCTGGTTGGCTTAGTAGGCAGAGCTAGCTAGGCCAAGACAAGAAGTTGATCATCGAGCAACACTCGATGGTGATGGTGATGTGGCGTGAGGTTGTAAAGCTCAACTGATTCTATTTCATTAGTTTCTACCTTAATATGATGAATATGAAGATATGGAATATGTTGAGCCTGCTGAGACAAGATCCATTATTCCTCCTTCTTTACCCCCAAATATTAAGTTTGACATTACGAGTGCAATGATCCAGCTGTTGAATCTAAAAGGCGTGTTTTGGAGGTTGTCAACATATGATGCAAATATGAATCATGCCAATTTTACTAGGATCTACAGTTCGTATACCATCGCAGGGTTTGATTAGGAAGCATTAAGATTGAGGTTGTTCTCATTCTCATTGATAGGAGAAACATCATTGCGTTTGGGGGAACTTCCTAGAGACTTAATCTTGACTTAGAATATGTTGCATAAACAATTTTTGAATTGATTCTTCCATCCTGCTAGGATGTTGTAGCTACAATATAAAATTTATAACTTTCAGCAGTTTCCTACAGAGTCGATGTATGATGCAGGTTTTGGTTCAAAAAAAAGTTAAGCATGGTACGTAATCATCAGATTCCAGTGTCAAATTTTCTAGAAATATTTTACAGATCCCTAAAAGTTAGCTCTAGTGTGATGGCACACACTATATCTGGAGGCATAGTTATATGTCTATGTTAGGATATGTCAAAAGAAATGCTAAATGAGATCTTTATCACTAATCGAGAATGGCACACTCGGGAGGCTGGTAGAGATGCTGGACATATGCCATTGGAGATGCTAGTGAGCACAGATTTGGTTATGATTTGGTAGCATAAGAAGTTACACAGATCAAAATAGATATTGGGCTACTCATAAAATAATTTGCAGCAATGACTGCTAAAAAAGTGAACTGTAGGGGTACAAGGAACTACTTCTTGGGCCTATGGATCGAGAAGTGGCATGTTTCCAAGAAAAAGGGAAAGGAAACCAAGGTTTGTACTACTATGGCAACAAGTACCGAGGCAGAAGCAGAGAGAAAAATGTAAATTGGAAGCAAAAGATGACTATAAAGAGAAGAGTGATAGATATGTTCCACCGAGTAGCTGAGATACCAAGTCGAGAATAGAAGCAATATTGCCAAAGTTAGTAAAAGGCCAAGAAAGTTAGGAAAGCTACCTTAAGGATATTAAGGAGAACATATCATATCTGAATTAGGAAGTTAAGTCTCATTCAACCACGGTCAAACAACTGAAGCAACAGTTGCCAAATGTTAGCCATATTGAATCAGAGGCAGCCTGGCTCTCTTCGTATCAATACATTGCAAAATCCAAAAAATGATAGTCATTGTCATGCCATTACCACTTGTAGTGGTAAGACCACCACGGATCCTCCTGTACCCACTAGGGTTGAGTTAACCAATAATGATGTTAATGCAGATTATTGAGGAAACACTTGAAGTTGAAGATAAGAAATCATCAAGTGATGAGTGTAGTTCTATAAAGGAAAAGGCAATGGTAAGGTTGATGAACCTATTTTGAAGACTATTCTAATACCTCCCCCTTTTTTTGTTATAAAATGAAAAAAAAGTAGGAAGAAGGTAAATATCAGAAGTTCCTATCAATGTTAAAAGAGATGTCGGTAAATATACAACTTGTAGAGGCATTGGAGCGGATGCTTGGTTATGTGAAATTCATGAACGATCTGGTCACTAAGAAGAAGAAGTGAGCTATGAGACCGCTAACAATGTGCATCATTATAGTGTTGTTGCCTCTATCTTATTAGTAGAGAAGAAGAAAGACTCCAGAGCTTCCACCATTCTATTTACCATTAGGTCTTTCAACTTTTCTTAGGCTTTATGTGATCTAGGAACCAGTATTAATCTTATGCCACCGGTCGTGTTTAAGCAGTTGGGGTTGGGGGAACCTAATCCAATATCAATGAGATTGTTGATGGATGATCAGACCATGCAAAGCCAATTGGTATTTCTTATGATGTGTTGGTAAAGGTAGCGATCTTCGTCATTCTAACCGATTTCATAATGCTTGATTGTGAGGGGGACTTTTGATCCCTATCAACTTGGGCAAACCCTTCCTAGCTTTGGGTAGGGTGTTAGTTCAGACTCAATGATGAATAGTTAATCTTCAATGTATGCTAGTCGATGCGGCGTCCAAATGATATGAGAGTTCTGTCAATGATAGAAACTATTGATGACGAGGTTGATGCAGTAATTGTTCTAAATATGGAGAGACTGAGTGTTAAAGCATTAATAGAAGTGATTATAAATTATGATAGTGATGGAATTGAGGAATATGACAAGATGGTAGGAACTCTGTATGAGAAAGGTTATTGCACTTATACTCCAAAGAAGCTTGATCTAGACTTAAAAAATAGAACCAATCCTCCCGCTCGTCCATCAAAGAAGGATCCATTTATCGTGAAGTTGAAGACCTTCCTATCTTACTTGTGCTATGCATCTTTGTAGGATGACAACACCTTACCAGTGATTATTGCAGCTGACCTAGTTGAGACAGTGGTAGAGGCATTACTATCAGTGTTGCAGAGGTTAAAGAAAACTATAGGGTGAACCATTGCAGATATTATGGGTATTTTGCCAGGCAGTTTTTCTCACAAAATCCATACTGAACCGAACTGCATCCTAAGTATTGAGCATCAGCGAAACACCCTGTGTTGTGGAACCTTAAAAAATTTCCTGGATTTTTAGTTTCTAAAGAAGATACGACTTATGGGTAGCAGTCGTATGAGGGGTATGGTTAGCATAGGATGGTCTTATGCTAACCAGTGTAGGTTGGTGGGTTGGATTGGTTTCTGGAATAGGTAATACTTGGTGGTATAATTTGTATAGTTTGGTAGGAGTCATACCATGGACTCGTATGGTAGGCAGTGTTGAAACTTTCTTTGATTATATTCTGCTAAGGATATCGTTTAGGGGTACTAGTCGTATACTTGAATACGACATGGTTTAGGTAATTTGTATGTTGGATAGTTTGGGTCCAAGGGGAGAGCTAGGATACAAGTGGTGGGTACCACTCATATCGGTGGATACGACTGGTATGGGATGGTCGAACCCTATGGCGGGGATTTTGTGCATTTTAAGTGAGGGTAATATGGATATTTCCCTAATTAACCTATTCAAATCCCACAACTTATATCACACTTGGGAGGTGTTTTACACTATTATTGTAATCTTAAACACTTAGAAACTCTCTCCAATTCTCTCTAAGGCTCTTGGTATAAGAAAGGATAGGGTTTCATCTTGAGGAGCAATTTGGGGCTTGATAAACTCAACTCACTCCCTATAATTATGGGGTGAGGCCGTCGTTGTCAAGTAACCCAATTTGAATTAGGGTCGAATCTCAAGGAACAAATTATTGACTTTAAACACTATGGGTGCTCAAATTACTATGAGATTACACAAAATTCTAACAAAAATGACATGTAAAATGAAATGGGGGATTTGTGTAGGAACTTTTTGTACGATCTTTAACAAATGATCTAGAGATAACACTTTTGTTTTAAGCAACAATGTTGGGGGAAATCTTGGGATTAAGTTTACCTAAAGGTAAATGCATGTGGGTTCGTGATGGTTTAGCATGAAATTTAGTTGTTAACAAAAGGATAGGCTAGGTCGAAGGTCATTGTGATCATTCTTTCAATAAAACCACGATAAATTCACTCGTTGTCTCTTTCGAGCACCTAACAAGAGTGAAATTCATAATCACCCTAAACCTCAATCAAGCATCCCTATTTCTAGGATGATGCTCTTGACATTATTTGCACTCCTAATACACTTATTTCTAAGAATTCAAAAAAGTGCAAACCATAGGCTTAATTGTCCATCATTGCCTTGTCCCCTAATAACCCTCTTTTAACGATGTTATGGGTTACCTTAATTCATGTTCATCCCTCTTTCAATGATGATAAAGGGTTTATAGAGATTGGGGTTTTCACCCATCAAACCCATTTGGAGATTTGGGGCTTTCACCCATCAAATTCTATTTCATAAGATGAAGTAATGGTGAAATCTTACTCAACAACTAATAATCATGCAAACACAAAAATACCCACACACAAATTACACTCTAGTTCAACATAATCCCAAGACTAACTTACTTAGCTACTCTTGAAGAAAGTATAGAGAGATATAAAATAAGGATCTTCCAAAGCATTCATTCTTCAAAAAATTTCTAAGAAATTTAACCTCCAAAGTTAATTACATACTTTCCCAAATTAGGGTTTCAAGTCTAGAATTCAAAGATATCTTATGAGGTAAGCAATGCCTAAAGAAGAAATGGTTTTTGTTTATATATGGTTTGAGATTCATCTAAGTGCTTTTATAGATCTTTCCCTGGGCATATACCCGCGTGAACACGATCGCGTATGTCTGTCCACGGCCTCGTCCACCTTACCGCGGTTTGGAGTTGTGACCACGTTGTGTTGAACGTCTTAACTGACCACGACCGTAGATTGAGAACCCCAATTGTGGTAACTGAGGCTGATATTGTGAAGGTCTTCAGCTACACTCTTCTTTATTGCTTTTTATCATTTTCTACTTCAATCCACATCTTCTTATCTCCTCAACTCTATGCTTGCAAATATTGAATATTAGTGCATTTACTCATGAATATGTCTCATTTATTCATTCAAAACAAGGTAATGTACACGAATGTTAAGTAAGAATGAGTGGTAAAATAAACACTCATCAACACCCCAACTTAAGACCTTGCTTGTCCTCAAGAAACACTACCCCTTGTTATGAGATAATTCCATATGTATGCACTCAATCTATCGCTCAATGATCAAGATGACTCAAACTTGATTGCTACCAACAAAAGCTTTTCACACAAGGGAAAATAGGCTTTTAATGACTCCCCTTATCACAAAATAAAATAATGAAGGATTCCATAGAATTTTGGGAGCAACCATGTAACAACTGATAACATTCTAAAAATGATTCACATATTGACTACAATTATGTAGAACTTCCAATCATCTCATTGTGTGAAAGATAAAAAAATCACCCACCCTAACTAGTTTACCTGCCTCCTTACAAGAAAGGGAAAATTCACACACCTAGTCATCGAGCATGTAACAAGGAATTTTAGGTGAAAACACTTACTCTCTCAAGAAATTCTCCATGTTGACAAGTACCATTCCATAATCTTTCCCCTATTTTTCAATCACCACTACAATGACCTCACTTGGTTGCGAATCACAAAGGGTTTTTTGTGCTTGTAATATATGTTTAGGGTTAGGGTAGGATATCATTTGATAATAACATGGCTACAACCCTCCTTGAACATTCGCATCACACTTTTTCTATCCTCCTTTTTGTCTAAGGGCCAATCTTCTTTAATTTCTTTCTTTTCCTACTCCTACTAAAAGCTTTCTTTGTGTACCACTTTTCTTTAATTTCTTTTTCTTACAACTTACGTACACTTCATTCCTTTGATGGACTCCTTCATTTTCTATTTATTTATTTGTGTGGTTTAAGTTGATGAGGCAGTTTACTAACAACCTTATGGACTTACACTTTATTCCAACAACCTTTACCATCCCCAACTTAGGCATTTATCCTCAAATTACATTTTAAAGTTCAAGGAGGGG
Source organism: Capsicum pubescens (assembly GCA_030864215.1). Classification (NCBI taxonomy): domain Eukaryota; kingdom Viridiplantae; phylum Streptophyta; class Magnoliopsida; order Solanales; family Solanaceae; genus Capsicum; species Capsicum pubescens. Next base: position 118,615,094 of record CM061546.1, read on the forward strand.
TTGGGTCACAAAAAATATAAAAAAAAAGGGTCATGGGTTGTAATGAGTTTGCAAAAGAAAAGTCCAATGGCTCAAAGAGAGTAATAAGGATAATTATGCATGGGTAGGCTTTTTAGGCTAGAGTGGGCTTTCAAAATCACAAGATATCCTATGATCATTTTACCAACCAAGCATAATCAAAATTTAGCTTTGAAAGACTAATGGGGAAAGTTCTAGATGGTACAAGTTACCATAATACGATGATAATTAACCTTACATATGGCATGCAAAAATTTTTGGGGGGTTAACTTGTTCAAACCGATCGAGACAAAAATGGAGTATTCATGATTTTTCCAAAGTTACTTTTGGAGTCGTAGAAAGTGGAAAAATTTCATCACAAAGTTGCTCACGTCCATGCCTTTGAATTTTGTAAAAAAATTTGACGGAGGGTTCTTTTGGTTTTGTATTCATACCATACATAATTGTCTAATCCTAGTAATCACTAAAGCTATCATCTCACATTGCAAATCATTGTACGGGCGACCTACCATATGGTTACCTACGGTTAGAAACCCAATTATGACTCGTCCAATAGAATTAAAATATACTAGCAACTCACAAACAAGGTATTTAATTCATGCAACTGTGGGAACCATCAGAGTGATCAAATCTTTCAACTCAAATAATAATAAGGATCATCTGGAAGAATGGAAGAGTTTGCAGATATATCAATACTACAAGCTCAATTCAAGTGAATAAGTAAACACCCCCAAATGAAAAGGTAGCAGTGTCCCAACTGTATAAATAACCAAGGATATTAATGAGATAAGGATGCTCCTTGAAACTCCATGAAATTCCACTATCATTTTTATATTCGGCATCATCACCATTTGCCTTGGGTTTATGCCATTCCTGGATGCAAAAACTTAAGCGAGAATGTGAGGGAATTAGGGAGGTAGTCAGTGAACCATCCTTCTTCTGTGTATACGATAGTAGATGACTGACCATGATTGTGGATAGGTGGGTAACCATGATCACACTTGGGGACCATGGTCGCGGCAGCCGAGGGTATTTCTGCTCCTCTATTTTCCCCCTATCCATCTTTTTTGCTCACTTAGTGCCTATTTATTCTTTGATCGGTTTTCAACTAAAAATTGTACACTTCTCCCTTACTAAGATTATACAAATCTCTCCATAGTGTCACACATACATGATTTATTCATATACAAAAACTAAATCAATACTATAAAAATATTATAAAAAGGATACGAGTCATCCTCATGGCATTTGCGGGTTGCCTCCCACAAAGAGACTTAGTTATCATCATGGCACGATGTTGGCATGCATCAATTTGTCAAGGAGGGTCCCCAGGTCCCCACTTATCAAACTCCCCTTCATCAATTAACCTTCCAATAATGTTTTTCACCTCTTTTTTCTTTTAGTCGATTAGACTTTAGGACAACCTCTCTTTTAACTGAGTGAGGGAATTTTTCCTCTCATGTCCTCTGTCAAGTGCTCTTCTTTTTATTTTGCACTCCCCGCACATAATGCTAAGATTTGATCTTTATTTTGGGGGTTAGCAATTTTGTCAATAGTAGGAGTTTCCCTCAGTTTAGCATTCAGTAGTGTGAAGATTTGTCCCATTTGGATATCCAATTCTTTTATGGAGGTTGAGTAGGATACCAAAGTTTTAGAGAGTGAAATGAAGTCCTCTTTTAACTCATGAACCATTTTTCCCATTCCTTCAACTCTGTTCAAATTTCTTGCAAGGGTATCCTCCGTTCTACCTTTGTTGGCGTTAGTGAAGCTTGCCTCTTTGTTAGAATCCCTATCATGGTGAGGCATGAAATGGAAATAATTATGTTCCCGATATCTCCAAACTTGACCCCCACCTTGGTTTATCCAACCTTGATCCCACCTTGCTTACAATAGGACGGATGAGAACCCCCCAAGTGGTTAGCTAGGTACCAAATTTCATCCTCCATTCTCTTAGTTTCGTATTCTTTATAATGGGATCTTGGTGTCACAGGGTTTTCCATTTTCATTGGGTGAACCAATAACATACTTGGTTAGGAGATCAAGTTGGGTCAAGATCATTGCCATGATTTTCTCTTGATCCTCATCCCATTTTCTTTATTCTCTACTTACCAAGGACTTGGTTAGAGGGATATTAGAAATATCGATGTCTTGGGTATGACATTCCTGATTATGTTTAGTTACCTCTCTTAATAATTTTATAGCCGCATAGAAGTGCAAGTTTAAGAGAGAACCGTCTGCCGCATTGTTTACCACCGTTTGGTTCATGGGATCTAGTGCCCGATAGAATATTTGGAGAAGTACCTTCCCCAGAATCTCATGGTTTGGGAATTTGGACAACTTCTTATGAAATCTCACCCATACTTCATGAAGTGGCTTCCCATTCCTTTGTATAAAGTTCATGATTTCATCTCTTGGTGACACATCTTGGATGGAGGGGAGTGTTGATCTAACCATCCTTGTGAGCTAACTCCATGAAGTGAGCGAAGCAGTTGGGAGTATGCAGAACCACAACAATGCTTTGCCCATTAGTGATAATGGGAAGAAATGGAGCAGAAAGAACACTTGTGTGATATGAGAAATGTTGAATGGTGTGAACACCTCCAAAAAACTCTTTAAGTGAGTATATGTGTCCTTATGAGCTTGACCTCCGTATAGCCCCTTTACTTTCAACAAATGAAGCATGATCTAGTCACACAGAATGTCCTATTTCCATTGTAAGGTGGTATGCGGGTTTCACCTATTTGACCCCCTCTATTTAGTTGGCTCTCCCTATAAAAGGGAACATCCAATGTCTCAGCATGAAGAGTGCCTTCACTCATAATTCTGTTCGCACTAGGATTACCTACAAAAGATCCACAAATAATAACTAGAATAAAAACACTACTCCAGGTATTCCCAAGTAAGAATAACACCAGACAAGTGAAATCTATATTTCACTCCCCAGCAATGGTGCCATTTTGATAATGCTCAATTCACTCCCATAATTGAGGGGTGAGGCAATTGTTATCAAGTAACCCAATTTTTATTAGGGTCAAATCTCAAGGGGTGAATTATATACTTAAAACACTAAGGGTTCTCAAATTACTACGAGATTACCCAGAATGCTAACAAAAATGACATGAAAAATAAAATGGGGAGGATTTGAATGGGAACATTTTGGACGATCTTTAACAAATGATCAAGAGATAACACTTTTGTTTTAAGCAACACTGTTGGGGAAAACCTTGGGATTATGTATGCCTAAAGGTAAAAACATGTAGGTTAATGATTGTTTTCATGAAATTTAGTTGTTAACTAAATGATTGTCTAGGTCGAAGGTCATTGTGGTCAATCTTTTGATAAAAAGACAATGATTTTACTTGTCTGCTCTTTTGAGCACCAAACAAGTGTGAAATTCGTAATCATGCAAAACCTCAATCAAGTATCGCTATTTTTAGAATGAAGCTCTTGACATGATCTGAACTCCTAATATACTTAATTCTAACATTGGAAAAGGGAGCAAACCATAGGCCTAATTTTCCACCATTGCCTTATCCCCTTATAACCTTTTTCAAAGATGTTATGGCTCATATCATATTAACCTTTATCCTATTTTTGAGAATGATAAAGGGTTTCTAGAGTTTGGGGTTTTCACCTATCAAACTCATTTAGAGATTTGGGGATTTCACCCATCAATGGTGAAATCCTTACTCAACAACTAATAATCATGCAAACACAAAAATACCCATACATAAATTACACTCTAGTTTCACATAATCCCAAGACTAAATTACTTAGCTACTCATGAAGAAAGAAAAGAGAGATATACCTTAAGGATTATCCAAAGAATCCATTCTTCACAAAAATCCTAAGAAATTTAGCCTCTAAAGTTAATTACACACTTGCCCAACTTAGGGTTTTAAGTCTAGAATTCAAAGATATTTTATGAGGTAAGCAACGCCCAAAGAAGAAAGGGTTTTTCCTTATATATAGTTTGGGATTAATCAAAGTTCTTTTACAGATTGTCCCCTGGTCATACACTCATATGACTGCGATCGCATATGTTTGTTCGCGATCGTGTCCACGCAACTACGATTGTGTGTCGCGACCGTGTTGTGCTAACCATCTTGAATGGCTGCAACCGTGGATTGAGGACCTTGATTGCGGTAACTGAGGCTGATATAGTCCAGGTCTTCAGCTGCACTCTTCTTTGCTTCCTTTTTATCATTTTTAGCTCTAATCCACATCTTTTGACCTCCTCAACTCTATGGCTACAAATAGTGGATATTAGTGCATTTACTCACGAATAGGTCTCATTTATTCATTCAAAACAAGGTAATATACACGAATTTTGAGTGAGAATGAGTGGTAAAATTACCACTCATCAAGCTTGTACGAGTGATTTCTTGCCATCATCTTTATAATCTAAGGCATGTACTCATCTCTAATTGTTAGTTCAAACTAAAGACATGCTTATACAATGTTTTCATGGAATGATTATTGTATGGTTTTGAGGTTTTCAAATATATGTTTTGGATTTTGGTATTGAATGATTGGTTATGTTTTTCCCATGTTTTAATTAAGTTTTTACATACTTTAATGGTGGTTTGAATAATTAGTTTCATGTGAATGGTTAATTGGTAATTGGAATTGGCTTTGGAAATATATGCCCCCAACATGTTTGATAAAATGCCTACGATAATGCTTTTGCTATCTTATGGGTTTTTCAAAGGAACTATTACATGATATGGTTTCATAATTTAACCCTAAATGGTTTAAATAGTTTGGAATGATTAAAGGAAATGGTTTAGTATTCATGATAATAGTTAATTAAACTATCTTGTGGGGTACAATGGGAATCCCACAAGTATACATGATAATGAACAACTTGTGGGGTACATAGGATTCCCCTAAACAAACTTAATAATGGAACACTTATGGGTTACATGGGAATCCTCCAAGTTAACTTGATAATGTAATTTGTGGGTACATGGGCATCCCTTTCCATAAAAAGGTTGGCTAAGGACATTACTTTTAAGCTATAGTCAGTATGATGATACAACTACTTATATCCTTAGTTAATAATAATGGAATAAGGGCTTGGTTATTTGGAAATGGTTTTAGTTGGGAAATAATGGAGAAGTGTGATAGCTAACCATAAATGTTTGATTCCAATGAATGAGTACTATAAACTCATGGTTGTCGACATGAGGGGTGGTCATAATGACTTTATATGATCCTATAAGGTATATAGAAATCCTCTAAGTACATTGTACATATATATTATGGAGAGCAAAGGGTACTTAGGAATCCGCTACTCTTATGGTATCTCAAGTTCATACAACTACATGCATCGGGGCCCATTTAGAGGTTACACTGTACCCATATAGCTCATGGGTGGTTTTAGGATGGTTAAGCTATACATACCCAGGTTAATGGTTTTAAAGGCATGTTAAACCTGGTTTCCTTTCCCGACATCGTTATCTATATATACATATGTATGGTTTGTATGCATATGGTTGGTTTAATTAGTTTTTACTGGATGACATTATTTTATCCTTTTACTGAGTTTATGCTAGTGTTCACCTGCTAACTCGTCTTTGGGTGGTTGTATCCGCACGCAATGCAGGAACCAATCATTCTATTCCTCCTACTTAGTGATCAAATTTGGGATTACCTATTGGATTTAAGTTGGGATCAACTATTGGATTTAATTAACGAGCTTCCATATTTTAGAAGGCTATATTTCATATCATGGATATGTTTACATATATTAGTTTATTCATGGATTTTGGTTTTTGATATGGTTGGGGTATGTCCTAATCAGATATTGTTTTTTCTTAGGTTAGAGGCTTTGTGGAAATACTATGGGTTGGAATGGGCGGGATTGTTATTGGTGTCAGCCTTATAATTAGCATTGGTATTTGGGCTGATACCTTTGGATTAAATTTACGATTGTTCCATTCACATGCATTTTTTATTATATAATTATATATGAACTCATATGGTTATGTTTTTGGATTATGGTTTGTTTTGGTATTGGTTATTGGTTGGGTATCAGACGGTTGGGCTCGTTTGAGTGGTCATAGTCATAGAACTATCCCAGATCCTTGGATTACACAATAATGCTACCTTATTATATGTTTGGAATTCATCCAACTTAGGGTATAAATATTAGGAGGTTCGGTTAGGTAACGTGGGTGGTCTCCGATTCTGGATGGACTTGGGAAGCCCATTATGACAAGCCCCTGGTTTGGGTTGTTTCATATGGGTATAAGAGCTTTAGGTTCATGGTCAATTGGGAGTCCAAAAAGCTATGTTCAGTAGAGTTTATTTAAAGGATGTGAAGTGCGCCACACTCATAAGAGAGAGGCCATAAGGAATTTAGGAATGATTTACTTTCTTGGTATTCTATTTTCAAGATTGGAGTCAGAGTCCTGGAATCTTCTCTAATCCTAGTTTATTCACTTTTCAGATCATGTATCAATGATTTGAGACACAAGGAAACTCCTCTGTCCCAACTTGGGACAATGTTAAAGAAACATGTACTACTCAGGGGATCCTACTCGATTTAGGGGTCCAGTCCCTAATATTTTGAGAGTTCCACCAATTTCTACTAAGCCTCCTCATGGTGAGGTGATGAATGCAAAATTTCATTAATCGATTCAGGTTACTGCTCAGTTGGTTGTTGTTTAGGCTGAGCAGGATGTTTTTGGTATTTCATCTGCTGAGACCACAAGGGTTGGCTATTTATGAAGATGAATCCTCCTACTTTTACTAGTGTAAAGGATGAGGAGGATCCTCAAGGTGTTTTGGATGAAATAGAGAAAAATTTCAGGGTAATGTAGGCCATAAATGTGGAATGAGTAAATTTTGCTGCTTACCATCTTAAGGATATGGCATACTATTGGTACGAGGAGTGGGATAGGGTTAGAGGTGATGTTGAAGAGTCTACTTGTTGGGTGCCTTTCGCTAATGATTTTCTAGATCACCTCTTTTCTTAGGAGTAGAGGGAAGTGAAAACAGAAAAATTTGTCAATCTGAGACAAGGGAAAATATCAATCAAGGAATATGCCTTGAAATCTCATCAACTTTCCTAGTATGCTCCAGAATTTGTTTTTAATATGAGGGATAGAATGAGAAAGTTTACTTCTGGAATATCTTGGGATTTGATCCTTGAAAGCAAGACTACATTACTGATCAAGGATATGGATATGTCTAGGTTGGAGGTTCATATGTTACAGGTGGTGGAGGAAAAGACAAAGTAGGATGAATTTAGGGAAAGACAGGGTAAGAAGTTTAGATATTTTGAACAAGGTGGTGGGAAATAATAAGGTGGTTGGGACAACGGTAAGTGGCCAAAGAAGTAGTGGGGGAGTTTTGGTTCCTTCTCTATATCTAGTGTTCCTTACTCGAAATAGTCAAGTGATATGCATCAGTGGGGTGGTGATAATTTCTGGACATAGGGTAACCAATATCAGGCAAGTGGGGCTCAGTCGTCCTAATCATTCCCTCGTTATCAGCTCTATGGTAGAGTGTATAAGGGTTTCTATGATGAATAAAGGGACAAGTTTTTCAAATAAAGTCAGCCAGTCCATATGCTCAAAATTGCTTGGATAGTAAGGGTGCTTTGGGAGCGAGTAAGGCTCTGATATCTTTATCTTCTACTCCTGCACCAAAGGGTGCTACTTAAGTGTCTAAATCTACTTCTGGTACCAGTACAAGTCAAAATAGGTTATATGCTCTTGCTACTCGACAGGAATCTATGGCATCACCTGATGTCATGACTAATATGTTACAACTCTTTTCTCGTGGCGTGTATTGTTTTCTTAATCCAGGGTCCACTCTCTCTTATGTGATGCCGTTTGTGGTTGTGTATTTTGGTTTTGATCCCGAGGTTATTTTGTATCATTTTTCTATTTCTACCCTGGTAGGAGACTCTATGGTTTCTAAGAGATTCTATAGGGGGTGTGGTAGATGTTAGTAGTAGGCGAATTCTATTGTATTTGCTTAAACTTGATATGGTGGATTTTAATGTTATTATGGGGATGGATTGGTTACACTCCTCTTACGCATCATTAGATTGTTGGACCCGTAAGGTTGTCTTTAGGTTCCATAGTGAACTTGCTATTAAGTGGGAGGGTGGTTCCCTAGATCTTAGGGGGAGGTTTATTTTTTATCTTAGATCTCGGAGGTTAATCTCTAAAAGATGTCTCTATCATCTGATCTGGGTTAAAGCTTCTAACTCGGAAGGTCTTTTTCTATATTTTGTTCTGGTGGTGAATGAGTGTCCTGAGGTCTTTTCGAATAATCTTCCTAATTTTTCTATGGATAAGGAGATTGAGTTTGGTGTTGATTTGATTCTGGAACTCGTCCAATATTTATTCCTCCTTATATAATGGATTTGACTGAGTTGAGAGAACTCAAGGAGCAACTTAAGGATCTCTTGGATAAGGGTTTCATCCTTCCTAGTGTGTCCCTATGGGGTGCACCGGTATTATTCATGTGCAAGAAGAATGGTTCCCTTCAGATGTGAATTGACTATCAATAATTGAATAAGGTAACAATTAAGAACAAATATCCTCTTCCAAGGATAGATGACTTGTTTGATCAGTTACAAGGTGCCAAATTCTTTTTTAAGATAGATTCACGATCTTGGTATTATCACCTTAAGATTAGGGAGGTGGATATCCCTAAGATGGTTTTTGGTACTCGGTATAGGTACTTTGAGTTCTTAGTTATGTTATTTGGTTTGACTAATGCTCCAGCAGCATTTATGGATTTGATGAATAGGGTTTTAGGTAGTTTTTGGATTCTTTTTATCATTATGTTCATTGATGACATTCTGGTTTATTCTAAAAGTGAGGATCATGCTAATTACCTTTGTGTGGTGTTACAGACCTTGAAGGAGCAACAACTGTATGCCAAATTCTCTAAGTGTGAGTTTTGGTTAAATGTTGTAACTTTTGTTGGTCATATTATTTCTAGTGAGGGGATCATGGTGGATCCATAAAAGGCATCGATGGTTAAAAGGTGTCCTAGACCCACGACTCCAACAAACATTCGGAGCTTCTTGGATTTGGCTGGGTATTATAGGCGGTTCGTGTAAAGTTTCTCGACGAATGTTTCCCCATTGACTAAGTTGACATAGAAAAAGGTAAAGTTTTCTTGGTCGGATGCCTAAGATAGGAGTTTCAAGAAACTAAAAGATAAGCTAACTTCGGCTCTAATTTTGACATTGCCTGAAGGTAATAATGTGTTTTTGGTTTATTATGATGCATCCCAAGTGGGACTTGGTTGCGTTTTGATGCAATATGGGAAGGTGATTTCCTATGCTTCCAGACAATTTTCCTACTTATGATTTGGAGCTTTTATTGGTGGTTTTTACTTTGTAAATATGGCGGCATTATTTTTATCTAGTGCACATGGACATCTTTTCTGATCATAAGAGTCTACAATATGTGTTCATTCAGAAAGACCTAAATCTCATAAAGAGATAATGGTTGTATCTTCTCAAGAACTATGATATAAGTCTTTACTACCACCTAGATAAAGCTAATGTGGTTTTTGATGCACTTAGTAGGTTATCCATGAGGAGTTTAGCTCATATGGATAAAGAGAAGTAAGAATTAGTGAAGGATATTCACCACTTGTCATCTCTTGGTGCAGAGATCATGGAAAAGTAAATGAAAAACCTATCTTTATGAAAGTTAAGAGTGAGGCTGGTAGGCAAAGGGTGACGGTGTTTAAGTCAAAAGTGAGGTAATGTGTTCCTGATATTAATGGTTTGTGACAAAGTATTTTGGATGAGGTGCATAAATTGCATTATGTTATTCATCTTGATTCAACAAAAATGTATCATGATCTCAAGGAGATGTATTGGTTGAGTGGTATGAGGCGGGATTGGGTTGATTTTATGGTCAAGTGTATGGTGTGCCAATAAGTTGAAGTTGAGCACATAAGGCCTGGAAGGTTGTATCAAAAATTGAGTTGCCTAAATGGAAAAGGGAGGTAATCAATATGGATTTTTTTACCGGTTTTCCTCAGTCTTAGAATCAATTTTATTCAATTTGGGTCATCATTGATAGGATGACAAAGTCCTCTCACATCTCACCGGTGCAGACTAACTTTTCAGCTGAGGACTATGCACGGTTGTATCTTCATGAGATTGTAAAGTTGTATGGGGTACCTGTTTTGATTATCTCTGATTGTGGTATGTCATTTTCATCTTACTTTTGTCAATCATGTTAGAAGGGGTTGGGTACTAAGGTTAGTCTGAGTATTGGTTTTCATCCACAGATAGATGGAAAATAGAAAGGACTATTCAGACATTAGAGGACATATTTCGTGCGTGTGTGCCTGATTATGTTGACAATTGGGTTGAGCGTCTACCTTTGATAGAGTTTTGTTTTAATAATAACTATCATTCTAGCATTGGGATGTCCCCACTTGCGGCATTGTAGGGTAAGAGGTGTAGATCTCCGATCGGGTAGTTTGAGCTTTGTGAGGCAGATATGTTCGGTCTGGATTAGGTTTATCAAGCTATCTAAAAGGTGAAGGTGATTCGGGATAGGCTTAAGGCTACCCAAAGTCGCTAAAAGTCCTATAGGGATGTGAGACATAGAGATTTAGAGTTTGAGGTTGGGAATAAGGAGTTCCTAAAGGTATCTCCCATAAAAGAAGTAATGCAGTTTGGTAAAATGGGGAAGATCAATCCCCGGTATATTAGTCCTTATACGATTTTATTGAGGGTTGGTAACGTGATATATGAATTATAGTTGCCTTCTAGTTTGAGCTTCATTTATCACGTATTTCATTCCTCTATCCTGAGAAAGTGTCTTGGTGATCCTTCTTCGGTGGTTTCTTTAAAAGGTTGAGTATCTCTGATATTCTGTCTTATGAGGAAATCCTAGTTGAGATATTAGATAGGTAGGTTCATCGGTTATGGACCAAGGATGTGGCCTCAGTTAAGGTTCTATGGAAGAACCCCAAGGTGGAAGAGGATACATGGGAAGTGGAAGCGTACATGAAGTCCAAATATCCGCATTTATTTTCTACTCTGGATATTCATGCGAAAGGTATGTATTTTTTATCACATCTTTATTTTCTAAGTTGGTTAAAGCTTGGATTGATATTTGATAATGCAAATTAACCGTGCTTCAGTTTGACCTACCTTGTTTGTCATTCGGGGACGAATGATCCTAGTGGGGAAGACTGAAACACCCTAGGTTTTGTAACCATAGAAAATTTCCTGAAATTTTGGTATTTGGACAAGATACGACTTGTAGGTACCAGTCGTATGGTGGGGGAGGGTTGGTATGGATTGTTCCTATACTAACTAGTATTAGTTGGTGGGTTGGATTTGTTTGTGGAATGGGTACGACTTGGTGGTACAAGTCGTATGGTAGGCAGTGTTCAAGCTTCCTTTGATTGGGATACAACTTAGGGGTACTAGTCGAATGCTTGAATACGACCTGGTTTGGGTAAGTCATATGTTGGACAGTGTTTAGTCCAAGAGGGAGGCCTAGGGTACTAGTGGTGGGTACCACTCGTATTGAAGGATACGACCGGTAAAGGATGGTCGTACCCTATAACGGGGGATTTTTATGTAGTTTAAGTGGGGGCAATCTAGATATTTCCTTACTTAACCTATTAAGGCCCCATGAGTTATATCACACTTGGGAGGTTATTTGTCCTATTATTCTAATATTAAACTCTTAGAAACTCTCCCTAATTGCTCTAAGGCCCTTGGGAAAAGGAAGGCTAGGGTTTCATCTAGAGGAGCAATTTGGGGATTGTACGAGTGATTTATCTCCATCATCTTCGTAATCTAAGCTATGTACTCCTCCCTCATTGTTAGTTCCAACTAATGGCATATTTTATACAATGTTTTCATGGCATGATTATTGTATCATTTTGGGGTTTTCAAATATATGTTGGGGGCTTTAGTATTAAATGCTTGGTTATAGTTTTCCCATGTTTCAATTATATTTTAACATGCTTTAATGGTGGTTTGGAAAATTGGTTGCATGGGAATGGTTAATTGGTAACAGGAATTGGCTTTGGAAACATTATGCCCCTAACATGTTTCATAAAATGCCTATGATAATGCTCTTGCTATATTATAGGACTTTTAATGGAACTATTGCATGATATGGTTTGATAATGGAACCCTAAATGGTTGAAATGGTTTAGAATGATTAAATGGAATAGTTTGGTGAACATAGTTATGGTTAATTAAACATCCTTGTGGGGTACAATGAAATCCCCTAAGTAAACATGATAATCAACAACTTATGGGGTACATGGGATTTCCTCAAGCAAACTTAGTAATGGAACACTTGTGGGGTATATGAGAATCCTCCAAGTTAACTTGATAATGTAAATTATGGGTACATGGGAATCCCTTTACATAAAAAGGTTGGATAAGGACATTGATTGCAAGCTATAGTCGGTATGACGATACCACTACTTATAACTTTTGTTAATAATAATGAAATAATGGTTTAGTTGTTTGCAAATAGTTTTAATTGGGTAATAAAGGCAGGGTGTAATAGCTAACTGTAAAGGTGTGAGTTGAATGGATGAACAGTGAAAACTAATGTTTGTTGATATGAGGGGTAGTCATAGTAACCTTATAATATGCTATAAGGTACATGGGAAAGCTCTAAGTATATTGTACATATGTATCACGGAGAGCGAACGGTACTTGGGAATCCCCTACTCTTATGGTATCTTTGGTTTGTGTGGATACACGCATCGAGGCCCGTTCTGGTGGTTACACTGGAACCATATAACCCGTGGGTGATTTTAGGAAGGTTAAGCTACACATGCCCATGTTAATGGTTTTAAAGGCATACTAAACCCAATTTCCTTTCCTGGCAAGGTTATATATAGACATATGTATGTTTTGTATGCATATGGTTAGTTTAATTGATTTTTACTGGATGACATTATTTTATGCATATGGTTTGCTATGGTTGGGGGCATATCTGATAACGCTCAACTTACACATCAATTTACATACAAGGAGGTTGTTTTAAATATATTTACCTAACTTTGGAGTCGGGGTCGAATCCACGAGGAACAATGTGAGTGGCAATTAAGTTAATTCGGAATAATAGATACTAGTTAAATTCAAACCTGTAGTACAAGATGATAAAAATAGGAGAGATAGGTATCTACACTAATATTTCTTCTTGTATTTTTCTAGTATAAATTCGAGGCTACGAATAATTAGAGTTTTACCGATTAAGCACGAATCTTGGGATTATGTATTACTAAGGGGAGTGACATGTGGATGTTTATAGTCAACATCATTTTAGTAGATCAAGTGTGGGTAGGTTTGTTTATAGGTTTAAATGCTAGTCTTTCCACAAAACACCAAACTTTCACCTATTGATTCTTTCAGAAACCTAATGGGTGTGTTCAACAATTGGTAACCAAACCTTAATTTAGGCATCCCCATTTCTAGGATAATACCCATGGTATAGTAAACTTCACAAATAACCCTTATGTCTAAGATAGTGATAGATTGGCAAACTACGCACATAATTGTCCACCATTGCTTTGTCTCCACATCCCTCTTTCACGGATGACATGGATTCCTAAAGTTCACCCAAAACCCTTCTTTCAAAGATAGACTTGAGCTTTCTAGAGTTTGGAGCATTCACCCATCAAACCCATATGGGTATTTGGGTCTTTCACCCTCAAATCCCAACTAAATTGGTCAAGCAGTGATAAAACCCATCAATATGAACTTCTAAGTAGAAGCTAACAACAGCAAACCACACACACTTTAATCCCAATTCATACATAACCCCAGGAGGGAGATTTAGCTACACATAAGATAAATAAGTAAAGATATACCCATAATCTCCATTGAAATGATTTATTGAAGACTAAGTAAATGTTACTTCAAACTTTGGAGTCCCATAAATCTCCAATGGATGTGAGATACTCCTCCACTTAGAGGCTACTCCAACTTATTCTTCACCCAAAATCTTATACAATATTATCTTCTCCAAAAATAGAGGCTATGAACTCAAGAACAAAACCTAACTATTAGGGAAGATGGAATATGATAAATCATGTTAGGGTTTGAGTCTTTTTGTCAAAATTTGGGGTCATCCACGTGCATTTCCAGTTTTTCCCTTGGGCTGAAATCTTCTACTAAGCCGTGACCGCACCATCTTTGCCACGATTGCATCTACAGCGACCGCGATCGGATTACGCGGCCACAGTTGATTGACTATGCTTGACTGCTGCGACTGCGGTAATCTGACCGTGACTGCGGTAACTGAGTCCATTCTGCTCCAGGTCTTAAGCTTCACTTCTTTGCTTCCTTTTTATCATTTTGAGCTCCAATCCACATCTTTATATCTTATCAACTCTATGCCTGCAAAGTATGGATATTAGTGCATTTCATCACAATTATGTTTCTTTTATTCATTCAAAACAAGGTAATATGTACGAATGTTAAGTGTGAATGAGTGGTAAAATCACCACTCATCAACACCCCCAACTTAAAGATTTTGTTTGTCCTTACGTAAAACTACCTCTTACAATTAGACATAATTATCTATGCCCAACTTCATGCCTGAAAGATCACAATGACTTTAACCTTAATCACTACAACAAGTAGCTCATTGCACATGGGCTAAGATCTTTTCCACTACACCCCTCATCATAAGATGAAATATTAAAGGATACATAGGAATTCAAAGAGAAACCAAGAAGCAAAAACCAATACTCTAGAAGTGACTCCCTTTTGACCACAACTAAGCTATACTTCATTTGCCTCATTGCGTGGAAGGTGGCAAAATTACCCACCTCAACTTGTTCACATGCCTTCTCATAAGAAAAAAAAATTCACACACCAAGCTACCAAATATGCAACAAGGAATTTAAGTACAAAAACTCTCTCTCACACAAAGTAACTCTCTATATTAACAAATGTCATACCATAGGCTTTCCCCTATTTTCATTCGCCACTACAAAGAAAGTAAATGGTTGAAGATATCAAAGGACTTTTTGAGCTTTCAACATAGGTTCGGGTTAGGGTAGGATATCATTTGGGAAAAACATGGCTACACCCTTCCTTGAACATCTACATCTTACTATTTAATTCACCTTTTTTACTATGGGCCACTCCTCTTTGCTTTCTCACTTTTCATATGCCAACATTTTTTCTTCCTTTGTTCACCCATTTTCTTATATTTCTTTTACTAAGAATTTTCATGAAATTCTTTCCTTTGTTGGACCCTTTCATTTTCTATTAATTTGTTTTCAATGCTTAGGCACTTAGGCATTTCACTTACAACTTTGTGGCCCCACACTTGCTTCCATCAATGTCCACCACCTCCAACTTAGGATTTTAACCTCAGGCTGCCTCTTTAAGTTCAAGGAGGTATGGTTCAAAAGAGGGATACAAAGAATGGTTCACAGCTTATAATGTGTTTGCCAATGAAATGTCCAAAGGCTCAAAGTGGGTAACTAGGAATTACATTTGTGCTTGGGTAGGCTTTTTAGGATAAAGTGGCTACTAAAATCACAAGGATGACCTGAGATTATTTCTCCAACCATATACAATCAAAACTAGCCTAGAGAAACTAACAGAGAAAGTTCTAGATAACATAAGAATACAAGAGATGAATGCAAAAAAATCACCACGCACGGCATGAAAAATTCTCCAAGGGGGATCAGATGTCCCTCCCGCTAGAGACAAAAAATTGAGTATCTATCATTCTTTACAAGTTAACAACTTATGGAGTTACAAAAATAAAAGTTTTGTTACCAAGTTTCTCACGTCCATGCCCTTGATTTTAGAAATTTTTTGGATAGAGGGGGATGTTTATTAAGCATTAGCACCATGCACAATTTGTTAAACTATGGATACAACCAAAGTCTTAGTCTCAAATTTTTTTATCAAAATGGGAAAACCAACCATATGGCTACTCAGACTTCACCAATGGTGTACAATGTCATCCTAAATTTTCATTTAACAATGCTATAGGTACTCAGACTTCCCTTGCATTCATCATTTATGCTATGGGTACTCAGACTTCCCCTACATCTATGTCTCAAAAACCAAACATGATGCTTTACCATTAAGAATGTCGCCACTCAATCTATCATAGGGTAAACCTAGTCATGCATCACTATAATCAAAATAAGATAAACGTATAAAGAAAAATTAGAAATAAAACAACATGATAATCCATAAAACGTGGGCACCATCGGAGTGCCCAAAAGGGTAGCATTCCCACCAAAAACCAAAATAGAATGATATACAGAATGTCATCCCAAAATAACATCAAAAGAAAAATCAGGCAACACATCACCCAAAATAATACAAATCTAGTGGCACCCCCAACTAAAAGGAATGTAGTGTCCTCACTACATGTGAAGTAAATCAAGAGTAATATGGGTCTACTTGAATATATCAAGAGCTATACACTACCACTGACTCTGTACTAACACCAATAGCATTATCAGTTGACCAATCAGCAAGGGCCTCATCATCACTCTCTACTCAGGGAGAAGGCAATCTATCGTTGGCTTTCAGGACCTTCATAGGCCCTTTACCCCCTTCCATATTTTGATGAAAAACTCTTTTTTTACCTCTTATTCATATTCTCACGGGAGTCCCTATGTTCTTTGCTATGGTAAGTTGGCTCTCTTCAACTTGGCAACAGTAGCTTGCTGCTTCTTTTGCTCCTCATCGTAAATGTCATTTTACAATCGAGTCACATACGAGTGAAGAGTGATAGATAGATCTCCTGGAACCTGAGGCAACCTGGAAATTATCTCCCTAAACTTCCATATCTAACCTAGTATATAATTAAAGGGGTTGGTTAATGAAGGTCTACAAGAATTTATGCCCTCCTAGGTTGACTTACCTGAGTCAACCTTCATTTTTTTTATCTGACCTGGGGCACCATCACCCCTGAACTTGAATGGGAAGATGCGGGGGGATGGGAGTACCTATGTATTGGTAGCATATTCCTCCACCTGTGCCCTTCTGCATAGATTTATGATAAAGGAAGGGAGGAGAATGTGTGTACCTCAATGATTTTTGAAGTACCTCCACTCTGGCTGCACAATCTCACCCATATTCAGAGAGATATCAGAGAGAAAATAGGTCACCATCTAGCTTGCATGTATGTTACATTAGTCATATGAGTGTATGCCGATACTCGACTATAGATTATATTCTGATAAAGCCTGGCCTCAGCTGTGAAGTCATTCTTCAGAATGTCTCTCTTTGTAGTGGCCTAGGAAACCTCTTTTCCATGACATAAAATATTTTCCATACAGGTCCCTAGCTCGTATGATTTTGTATGGAACTTCACCATGTCAGCATTTGGGAGTCCACACACCTCATTGATCCGCTCTGTACTAAAGTTCACTTTCTTTCCCCTAATAGTCATCACCGATTTTGTGAAAGAAGTTACGCTTAGGTTAGCTTAGAACTTACGTACCCATTTCTCATTTTCATAGCATGGGTCTGGGGAAAATCACTTTTACCCAGTTTCAACGAGTCTAGAATGGAATCCTAGGAGTTTCTTCTCTACCTTGTCTAAGATGATACCCCTTTTAGGAAGTTACTTCATCCTGTGCAAATCTGTATAGTAGAGGTAGGGTCATTGTGCGGCCATGAACCCGACGTCATCAAAATCTTGCATATTCGAGGTTTAGGACCTGTAAGCAATACAAATTAGACGAACATTAGCATTATCATACCAAAATCATGCTAGATCAAACAGATAAGCTCATGTGGCAGTGTTATAGAAGGTTTTGGTGGAAGCAAGGGGTGTGCAGAATTTTGGGTTCCTCAAACACTACCCTCAAGTATGGCGATCACATAGTAGTGACCGCGACCGTGGTGTCCATGATCGTGATCATTAGGACTACAATCACAGTACCTGAGACCTTTATTAACAGATTTTGCACAATGCTCAAAACAAAATTTTAACCTTAATTATTTGTTTCAACTAGGTATGTCAACATTATAAGAAAATCATTTAAGCCTATAATGTGTGATTATATCCCCAAAGTTGAAATAATTTAAATTGAACTCATCATGGCATTAAATCGAATACTTGGTGTAAATGAATGTTTCAATCATTTAAAGCTGAAATATGGATACACAAGACTTCCCCATTAGTGTGTACACCAAATACAATAGCCAACCACAATAATAAACATGCATTTAGTAACCAAAACATTATTTTAGGCCTTTACCTAAACTACATGTTCTAAGCATGCGATCATATCAAAACCAAGGAAATTCGGACAACTTATCAAGTTAGAAGATGCAAATGATTGTGAAGGCACTTGGATATGAAACACAAAGCCAAAATTTAGAGAAATTTTTAAGAGAATTTTGAAAGAGGTGCATCTGAGAGAATGGCATTCGGATGGTCACTTAAATAGATTTGACCGCAATCACGGTTCTACTTTTGCGATCGTGGGCATGCGGCCCCCGCGATCACAGAAGCATGGGCTACGGTCGTGGTAACTGAGACCAAAAATCAGGTATCATACACTCCTCTTCGTAGTCCCAATAATGCCAATTTCACAACACTCCTTTTCAATTTCAATCAAAATTTCTCCAAGCTCCTTCATTTCATGGATTATGCATGAACAAATTCAAAAATAAAATATACTCTATCATGCATAAAATTAAAGGATATGGTCCATTTTTCATGGCGTGATGGAGTGCTTTCCATCGATCGCTTAATTTAACATCGCGGTATGATGTATCCTCCTCATCCTTTTGTGCTTCCACTTAAAAGATTTGAATTTCTATCCCAACTTTCATTCACTATGAAATGAGCAGCAGAGGGACAGAAGATTCAAATCTTCCATAATGAAATGTTGAATATGCAAGGAATTGATGAGGGAGCTTCAATCTCACCATTTTGAAGACTTATACATTTTACCCAATTTGACAACGAACTTTTTATTTGGCCCCTTGTGTAAAGGTGAGAACATCAATAGGCCATTCATTGTGCATCAAAAGTTGTGTTCCTTGGCCATTTATGGATGGGGTTCCATGTGCTCCTATGGATGGTCATATCCCAATATGTAGGGATTGTACACCGTCCCCTCACAATCCACCATTTTCCTAGTTGGATGGATTCTCATCACATCCTCTATGAACAATGTTGAAAAGTGATTTGAAAGGTCTAACCCGTAATTCAAGAATTGCCTCCTCCATAATATTTTCACCCCAAAATAAACTAGAGTCATCATAAGAGATTGGGTTGACTTCATCTTTTGACTCTAATATGATTTTTTTATTTTTGAATCTTCTTCCTCATTTGACTCAGTTTATTGGGAAATCACCAAGGAATCTTTGCAACCCAGCTCATCATCATAGATTGGTTTCTTTTCTTTATTACCCTCCTCTGGGAAATGGGTAAGGTAGGGACATTTTCATGTTTTTCTTCTTTGCCCATTTCCTCAAGCTTGACAATTTCCCTTCCAAATTCCTCAAGGGATTGATGCATGTCTTGTATATTCTCCCCCGTTGTGGTTACCCTATCTAAAATAGTTTGAAACATTGCCTCAAAACTATTAAATCCAGCATATTTCTCATCCTTCTCCTTATTATAGGACCTATTAAACTCATATGAAGATCTAGAAACTCGATTAGCATAATAAGGGAAGGGGTATTTGGGTAATCACTCCAATGTCCATCTCGACCACCAAATAAAGAACAACCATAATCCCAATAGGATCGAGATGGTGATTCCATCTCTCTCTTGGGAGCATAGTTACAATCTCTCCTAAAGTGGGGTCTATCTCAATAAGGACATGGGTCATCAAGATATGATATCCAATTACTAAAATCATATTTGTCGAAAGATGCCATGGTACAAAAAAAGAAATAAAAAATACCTAACACAAGAAACAAAAAAAATCACAAAAAAATATTTACAAGCTTGAACTCAAGCAAGTAAGATAAAATTCCCATCTAACTTAATGCGCTAAATTATTCCTCGGCAACGGCACCATTTTGTATATTACTTAACTTACATGTCAATTTAAGTGAAAGAAGGTCGTTGCCAATATATCTACCCAACTTTGGAGTCGGGGTCAAATCTATGGGGAACAATGTGAGTGGTAATTAAGTCAATTCAAAATAATAGATTCTAGTTAAATTCAAACCAACAGTACAAGAAGATAAAATTGGGGGAGATAGGTATCTACACTAATGTTTCTTTTAGGGATTTTCTAGTATAAATTTGGGGCTATGAATAATTAAAGTTAGATCAATTAGGCACGGATCTTGGGATTATGTATTACTAAGGAGAGAGAAATGTGGATGCTAATAGTCAACATTTTTTTTGTAGATCAAATGTGGGTAGGTTTGGTTATAGGTTTTGATGCAAGTCTTTCAACAAAACACCGAACTTTCACCCATTGATTTTTTTGAATACTTAATGGATGTGTTCAACAATTGGTAACCAAAACTCAATTTAGGCATCCCCATTTATAGGAAATACCCATGGTATAGTCAACTTCACAAATCACCCTTATGTCTAAGAGAGTGATAGATTGGCAAACTACACGCATAATTGTCTTCCATTGCCTTGGTCTCCATATCCCTCTTTCAAGGATGACATGGATTCCTGAAGTTCACCCAAAATCCTTCTTTCAAAGATAGCCTTGAGATTTCTAGAGTTTGGAGATTTCATCCATCAAACCCATTTGGGTATTTGGGGCTTTCACCGTCAAATCCCAGCCAAATTGGTCAAGCAATGATAAAACCCATCAACATGAACTACCAAGTAGAAGCTAACATTAAAAAACCATACATACTTTAATCCCTATTCATACATAACCCCAAGAGGGAGATCTAGCTACATATAAGATAAGGAATTAAAGATATACCCATAATCTCCATTGAATTAATTTATTAAAGACTAAGTGAATGTTATTTTAAACTTTGTACTCCCAAAAATCTCTAATGTAAGTGAGATACTCCTCTACTTAGAGGCTACTCTAATGTATTCTTCACCTAAAATTTTATACAATATTATCTTCTCCAAAAATGGATGCTATGAACTCAAGAACAAAACCTAACTATTGGGGTTTATAGAATATGATCAATCATGTTAGGGTTTGAGTCTTTTTGTCAAATTTTGGGGTCAACCACGTGCATTTCAAGTTTTGCCCTTAGGCTAAAATTCTCGGCTAAGTTGCGATCGCACCAGCTTGGTCGTGACTGTGGCTATCACGACTGCGATCGGCTTACACGACCGTATTTGATTGACCATGCTTGACTACTGTGATCATGGTCATCAAACCACAACCACGATAACTGAGGCCATTCTTCTCCAGTTCTTCAGCTGCACTTCTTTGCTTTCTTTTTATCATTTTCAGCGCCAATTCACTTTTTTTATCATATCAACTCTATGCCTTCAAAGTGTAGATATTAGTATATTTCATCTCAATAATGTCTTTTTTATTCATTAAAAACAAGGTAATGTGTATGAATTTTTAGTGTTAATGAGTGGTAAAAACACAACTCATCAATGTCCCAACTGGATATTATTTTTTTTGGTTAAAGGCTTTGTGGAACTACTATGGGTTAGAATGGGAGAGAACGGTATTGGTGTTAGCCTTAGTATTGGCATTGGTATTAGGGAGAATACCTTTGGACTAAATTTATGATTATTCCATCCTCTTTTATTTTTTATTATATAATTATATTGGAACTCATACGGTTATGGTTATGGTTTTTGATTATGGTTTAGTTTGGTATTGCTTATTGATTGGGTATTGGATAGTTGGATCTTTTGGGTGGTCATGTTCATAGACCTATCCCATAGCTTTGGATTACACAATAATATTATCTTGTTATATATTTGGAATTCATCCGACTCAGGGTATGCGTATTAGGATATTGGGTTGGGTAACAAAGGTGGTCTACGATCCTGGATGGACTTGGGATAACAATTATGACAAAGCCCTAGGTTAGGTCATTTCAATAAGTGTAGGATAAATCCTCCTATCCAGGAGGTGGTAAAGAAAGAAATCATCAAGTGGTTGTACACTAGTGTAATTTACCTTATTGTTAATAGAAAATGGGTAAGTCATGTTCAATGCATCCCAAAGAAAGGTTGAATTACTATAGTGCAAAATAAGAAGAATAAACTCATGACAATGAGACCAGTAACAGGTTTGAGAGTTTGCTTGGAAAACAGGAAGCTAAGCACATGGACATAGAATGACAACTTTCTAATGCCTTTTATGGACCAGATGTTGGATAGACTTATAGGAAGGGGCTAGTATTGTTTTCTTGATGGGTATTCGGGTTATAATCAAATTAAGATTGCACCTAAAAACTAAGAAAATATGACTTTTACCTACCTTTATGAGACTTTCATGTTAAAAAGAAGGCCTTTTGGGTTGTGAAACGATCCTACCACCTTCCTGAGATGTATGATATTGATATTTTCTGATATGGTTGAAGACACCATTAAGATGATTATGGATGATTTTTTATGGTTTGTGATTTCTTTGATGACTATTTGTTCCACTTGCCAATGCTCTACATCGATATGAGGAATACAATCTGGTGCTAAATTGGGAGAACTGTCATTTCATGGTGAAAAAAGAAATTATATTTGGGCACAAAATTTCAAAATAAGGAACAAATGTAGATAAGGTAAAATTGAAGTAATTGAGAAGCTACCACCACCAGTCTAGGTGAAGGGTATTTCGATGTTTTAAGCCATGTTGTCCTTATAGGTGATTCATTAATGATTTTTCAAATATTTCAAATCCTCTTTGTAAGCTTCTTGAAAAGAGGTGAAGTTTGATTTTGATGAGGCATGTCTGAAGTCTTTTGAGTTCCTGAAGGAGCGGTTGGTGCCAGCCCTTCTTATAGTGATACCTGGCTAGTCCCTATTATTTGATATTATGTGTGATTAAAGTAGTATGTCTCTAGGTTCTATCCTAGGCCAAAGGTGAGAAAGATTACTTCACCCTATGTACTATACTAGCAAAGCATTAAACCCTGCTCAAAAGAATTATATTGTTACCGAGCAAGAGTTACTAGATGTTGTTTTTTCCTTCAAAAAGTTTCGGTCCTATCTGATTGGTACTAAGGTTATTGTTCATACAGACCGTGTAGAATTGAGATACCTAATGGCAAAGAAAGCTATAAATCCAATATTGATTAATTGGGTTCTCTTGCTACAAGAGTTTGATTTTGAGGTGAAGGACTGGAAAGGCACAAAAAATTAGGTTGCAGATCACTTGTCTAGACTTGAGGAAGAAGCAATGCAAAAAATAGGGGATGGTCTTGAAATCGATGATACCTTTCCAGATGAGAAGATTTTGGAAGAATCACAAGACCTAATTCCCTGATTTGCTGAATTTTCCAATTACTTGATAATTCATCTAGTCCTAGAAAACTTTTCCTTTCAGCAATGAAAGAGATTTATGAATGAGGTAATAAAATTCTTCTGGGATGAACCTTATTTATTCAGGATTTATATGGATGGTATGAATCATAGGTATATCCCGGAGGTTAAAATGATGAGTATTCTCTAGGCTTGTCATGCTTCACCTGTTGGGGGCACCATGGAGGAACCCGCATGGCCCACAAGATCTTGTAGTATGGGTACTACTAGTCGAAAATATACAAAGATGCTCATGACTTTTCTACAACATGTGACCAATGACAGTGTCAAGGCAATAGTTTGAGGTGCCATGAACTCTCTACGACCCCTATTTTGGAGCTGGAGTTATTTGAAGTTTGGGGTGTGGATTTCATTGGGTCATTTATGAGCTCCTATGTCATGAGGTATATCTTGGTTGTGGTTAATTATTTGTCCAAATAGGTGGAAGGAGTAGCGCTCCATAATAATAAAGGTATAGGTGTCACCACATTCCTGAAAAGCATATCTTTTCTCAATTAGGCACTCCACGTGCAATAATTATTGACGGTGGGTCACATTTCTTCAATCATATTTTTAAGAGTCTACTTGAGAAATATGGAGTAAAGTATAAGGTGGAAACACCTTATCACCTTTATACAAGTAGACAGGTAGAGGTTTCCAATAGAGAGATTAAGACCATTTTGGTGAAGACTGTGAATGCTAATAGGACTGGTTGGTTGAGAAAGTTGGATGATGTGGTATAGGCCTACTGGACAGATTATAAAACCCTCATAGGTTCCTCTCCATATCTTCTTTTATTTGTAAAGGCATGACACTTGCCTGTTGAGCTTGAGCACAAGGGACTATGGCTATTAAAGAAGCTGAATTTTTAGTGGCATGATGCAATAAAGATGAGAGTAAGCAAAGTGAATGAGTTGACTGAATTTCGACTCTAAGATTATTAGAGTTCTGCATTATCTAAAAAAAAATATGAAGCTACATCGTGATTGAAAAATTAAGAAAAGAATATTTTATCTAGGTAACTAGGTGTTGTTGTACAATTCGAGACTTTGCTTGTTTCTAGGCAAGTTGAAGTCTAGGTGGTATAGGCCGTTTACTATGGTGAGAGTGTTTCCATATGGTGCTATATATTGAATAATGATGGTGAATCCTCATTCAAGATGAATACACAAAGGGTCAAGCACTATATGGATAACACCGAGGAAGTAAAGGTGATTGATGATTTGAGCCTTGGTGAAGTCTGAGTAACCAAGGCAACTGAGTCATGCCGTGACATAAGTCAGGATATATATGGTAAGAAACCCATGGGGATAATTGCTGAAATCTTATTAACCAACATAGACACGTCGTGTCACGATGTTAAATCCATCACTGCATGGGAGGCAACCCATGTTTTGTACTTATTTAATTATAGGGTAACTTGTGTGTTCAATGTGCAAGGTTGGAGATTGCAGGCTTAAACCAGAAATTTTTTTGGTTCCAAGACATATGAGGCACTTATGAGTTATAACTAGACCTTATAACTCATGACCAAACGTCGCAAGGACCTGGGACTCGGGCCACCTTTACGCAATAAGTTTCTGGAGTCATTACAACTCTCAAAATGACTCTGAGTCTGTGACTCTAACTCTTCACTTTAAATCATAATAACTAGAGACCCAAGTAAGGTTCTAATCCTAATGGAGGAAGTCCATGATCTGTAGTCACTAGTTATGAGTTATTACGACAACTCGTAACCAGGGTCGATATCACATACCCAACAGGTCAACCTGGCCTAATTCAAATGATTAAAATTAAATATAACATAAAGGTCAAATGATTAGTTTTCCAATCATTAAAATTAGAAACTCTCTCCATTCTCTTGGGCTACCAACTTAACTCAACCACACTCTAAACATGTCCCAAATATCAATTACGTCAAAATCACCCAAGGAATCAAACAATGTCACATCGGTAGGGCTCAAAATTCTTTAAAGTAAGCACCCCAGACAAGCAACCAAGTATGTATTCTGTGTTTTAATTCTAAATTTCTAAAGTAATGTTTCAAAGTGAAATGGTTTCTTGAATTTCTTGTTCAAAAGTTGTGTGCATATTAGTAAACGATCCCTACTCTTGCTAAATTGGTAAAATTAAAGTGATAATGTGAGTAAGTGACCTAATGTGGATTAATTTTTGATGAAGTGGATGATTAAGGGGTGTTTGATATTGTTAAGCTTGTATATTGTTGTGTGGGATTGAAAATTGGAACCATCTACACTAATCATTCATGTTACATTGGCTACGAGTCTCTTAACGACTCGTAAGGTCACTTAACAAGTCGTTACATCACTCGTAACCATTGGTAACATGAATAACTTGAAGAGTGTAGGTTTTGTTAACATTTTGACTCATCTAAACAAGTCATAGACACACTATACGACTCATAGTTAGGAGTCTTAATGACTGGAAAGGGGATTGCATCAGGAAAGTATTTCTAGTCGAATAATGAGTATCGGTAACGATTCATAGTATAACATTAAAACTCATTAGGATCCCTCGTTGCATGAATAATAAATACTGAATAGGCAGCCTTCCACTTTGCAACTTTGACTACGACTCAAAACTATTGGTAACGACTCTTTCCCTGAGTTGTAGGGTGCCCAGATTCTGTCGCACTGAAACATTATTTTCATATTTTTCATTCCTTATATTTGAACTAACTAATGGGTATTTCTCAAATAGGTACTAATGGATTAAAAAGGTGATTCATCAAAGAATATGACATCAAAGAAGAGCACCCAAAAGAAGCCTGCCTCAAAGTCGACTCTTCACCTCAGAAATGAGGACACTGATAAGTCAAGTGGTGATCTTAGAGAATATCCAAATATGGGGAATGTTGTTCCAAGGGAAACCCAAGGGTAAAAAAGAAACTGTTATGGATGAGAACACACCCCCTAGGTCTATACTAAGGGTTAAGAAACCTAGCACCTCACTACGTCATTCACCATCATCCTTCGATAAGGAAGATGATGATGAATAAAATGGTGAGGATGCTGGTGAGAAAGAATAAGGGTCTGAGAAAGATGAAAATAGAGGTGAAAAAGATGATGATATTGGGTCTACATCTGGAGAAGATAGCAGTGAGGAGAATAGCAATACAGTTAGATAAATACAACCACCACAACTACCACCCACTCCACTTTCTATCAAGGCCGCTCTGGTGATCATTGTTAAACGGCAGGTGTACCCCAAAATACATGCCCTATATGAAAAACATAGTTCCATAAATGCTAAAAATAGAAAGCCCCTAAGAATTCCTTATCTTAAAAGAAGGTTGACCACAATAGGCATGTCTGAGATGCCTGCATTTGACGCTCGATTCAAGTAATATAAGTCCGAATGGATGACTAGAACACTAGGACGGTATAGTGAAATATTGGTTAGTCAGTTATATGCGACAAATCTGATGGAGTTGAAAAGGTAAAACCCTAAGGGAAATTTATGGAGGAGTGCAGACCTAGGATTAGATTTGATAATTTGAGGTGTTCGGGTGAACATCTCCAATTAGACCATCTCCCGAATCCTTCATGGACCAGAGTTTATACTATCGGCCAACACCATAGAGATAGATTTCTAAGTAAGGAGATAAATAAAGTAAAGGTCAAACTAATAGTCTTGGAAGATAATCTTGTTTATTTTCGATGGATAGAAGGGATCGTTGCCACAAATCGGGAATAAGCCCCATGGGTAGTCGGTGGGATCGAAGGATCATCATCAATCAAGAAGGGCAGCTTGGACTTTCTAGCTAAGGCTTAGTGGACCCTAGTTAGATACAGGTTAAGTCCCAATTTATCGAACAATATTGTACTCCCAAACAAAGAAGCACTGATTATACGTATAATGTCAGGCTATGAGATTGATTTAGCCGAGTAAATAGATCGAGAGATCACAAATAGGGAAACTAGTACCGACACAGTGATGGACTTCCCTTGTATCTTGACGTAGATATGCATAGATGTGGGAGTACTAGAGCTTCCAAGGATTTGTCAGTTCTTAAGGATAAAAACTATAATAAACTCGGGTTTAATTAGAGATATTACTGAGTCGATCGCTGGGGTAGATAAGTTGGGAGACACTATAATCCAAAGGGCTTTTGAGGCTGGTGAGCATGGATACGACACTACAGGGTCCATTGATATAGGTGACACCCCTACAGAGACTATCTAATCTGAGCCTTAAGCCTCTGATGTAGTAGGTACATCCCGGACTAAGGCTCGATCATCATTTACAGAATTGGGACCATCCATACCTAGGTTAGTTTTGACCGACTACATATTAATACTGTGATCATTCATATCATAGGTACAAAAAAGGATGAGTATAGTGGAAACCAAAGTCAGACAGATAAAGGGAGAACTAAAACCATGGGTTGAAGCAAGAATTAAAGAAGAAATGAGATTGATGCAGATGAGGTTTGATAATTTTGATTAGTACATTAGCCGACAACTTGAGGGTATTTAGTCTCTAAACCTAAAAGTTGTACAGGACAAGATAGTTGTGCTGTAAAAGCCAGTTGATGAGTTACATGGTAGGATGATCCTCTTGATGCCCACTATTGAGGAGAGTCATAAAGAAAAAAAAGTCAAGAACATATTGGGAGTTGGTGATTTGAACCCCATATATGGTGAAAAAATAAAGAAAAGCAAGAATATCAAGAGAAGAAGAACGGGTGAATAAGATGTTGAAGCTGCAGAAGCGTCCAGTATTTAGAGTGAGAGGTATCGCGAGGCGAGAGTCTGACATATGGCAGTAGGGGATGGAAGTTCGAGATCTATTGAGGCTACTGGGATTTGAAGTAGTACAAACCCACCACCTGATCCATTTGTGAGTGCCTCGATTACCACCGGAGCCACTGCTTCTGAGAGTGTCCCAACAGTTGTTTGGACCACTAATGTTAAGGATGGGACTTGATTTAAGGTCTCATGTGCTGATTAGGATTAATCTATCACCTAGGGCACCCAAGTATGTCTCCACTCCTTGTTTTGTATTTTTTGATGCACTGGGAACAATACATAGGTATTTAGTTGGGAGTGGGGTGTACCACATACCTCCATAGGTTATTATTGTTGTGTTTCTTTTCCCGTTGACTATAGTTATATTGCAAAACCAACATTTTTTATGTGTGAAGTGTTTTGTGTGATGTTTACTTGGGAGGAAACTTAGTATCTAAGGCAGTTAACATTTTCTTGATATGATTGAGCTGAAATTTTTGAACATGTTAATAGGAAACTAGTTACCACACATCTTATTCTAATGTATATAGTATTCCTTAATTAATCCATTTATTCAAGCTAAGTATACCCACTAGGTGAATTCTTTATTCCACACAAGATTCTACTTACCAACTAGTCATAACTCATTATTTGTCATATTCTACTCTTACTCATTATTTAGCACTAACCTGAGTTGACCTACTTAGCATATGATTAGCACCAAGGAACTATAACTAACAATACAAAGAATAACATCACATCCTTAAAGCACATATGAATGTAATGATATGAAGGCAATCCACACACAAACATATATATGCTTACCATACATAGCATTGTTATATTCGCCAAACTTATCGAGCATCATCATAACATCAATATATTTGTCCAGACTTACCGGGAGTCATAATATAATCAATGCATCCTTCGGACTTACCCGGCATAGTCATATCATCAATATATGCTCCGAACTTACCGGGCATCATCATAACCTCAATATATTCCTCCCGACATACCGGGTATCATCATATCATCAATATATTCCACCAGACTTACCGGGAATCATCATATCATCAATATATATAACACCTATTAAAACTTGAGTATTTAACACCTTATCATGACCTAACCCTAGATCCCATGATCCACGTTATAGGTGTTTACACACTCATGATGAAAGAAACAAGTATGAAAATTGAATTCATAACTGACAGGATTAACTTACAATGATGAAAAAAATCAAAAGTATACTTTGAATTGAATCACAGGGCAAAGCTCCAAAATATTGGTCTTAGAGAGAGAAAAATTGTATCTTCTATCTTGTGGGATATGCCAATCCTTAATGATTGAATGAATAAAAAATACCTAAAACAAGGCTTTAAATAGTTAACCCTAAATAATGAAATAAAATTAAGGCTCAGATGTTCTTAAGAATAGATGACGGTGCTCGTGATGGCCTATCAGGAGTTTGACGGCCTATCACGGACGTCGTCAACTTCTCTGCAAGTTTAGCTTCTGCTGTGTAAGGTTGCATGTCATGAATATCGTCACAAAACTTCCTGCAACTTACATCTTCTGTTTAAGGTTGACGGCATCCTTGACAGCCTATCACCAGGCTGACGACATGTCATGGATGTCGTCAGTCACACTTTGTTCTTTATTTGCTTCTGATTTCATGCTTTTTGCTTCATTTATTTGTGGTTTCCCTTTTTCTCTACTTATACTGCAAAATCAAAGTAAACTAATAAAAAATGACTAAAATTGCTCAAGATATTGCAATTATTTAGAGTTAAGAGCTATAAATATGTTAGCATTGGGCTCACACATCAAAAGTATGGAAAGACATACCATCATACCTCATCAATCATTATCAACACAATATATTAATAGGTGCATGAACAAGTTTATTTATATGGTATTGACACTTAATGCATTATCAGGTTTACCAAGATCACTAGCATGGTCAACACAAATCCATGGTATATACCTTCTAGATCCCCTCTTTATTAGCATGATTCACATTATTAGCACAAGAGGATTCTTTTAGCACAACCATTAGATTAGTCACTAGGGTTGAACATAATAAGAGTAACAACATATTCCAAGGCCCACAAGGTAATTTGTTTAATGGTTTTAGTGATATCATAGACATGGTGTCAATCTATAGGACATTTCATTCCTATCCAAGCATTATCAATAATTAGCAACCAATCATGCACGTCATTTCCAATACCAATGTCATGAATAAACCACTTACCAGGGTTAGTCATCATATTAGCAAAGACATATTCTATGTGTTTAACAAGTATCTAGGTCATTATGGAACTACATAGTTCAAGCTTAAGGCAGGCCAAATTCCGCTTCTGAAAACCCAAACTTCCTTTTCAAGTCTAACTTATACCCGGGACTAAGCTAAGTCATGTAATTCATGTCTTAAAGATTTATTAATCCATATTAGTTCAATAGTATAATTCTTCCTCAATTATTACTCTTAATCCACCAAAAACTACTAGGGCAATTTCCACAACTATGCACAACTAAGGTTAACTTACTATTTAATATGAGTGATAAGGTCTCTTCTGTCTAATTAGAGAAACTAGAGTATTCTCATGCTATTCATGAGATAACAAGTTCAACTATCTAAGGTTCTAGTCTATTAATCAAGTATCACCCTGTATGAGTTCAATAGCCTAAGTGGATCAACTAATACCAAACATTATCAACTACCATTTCAACACCTAAGACCCCTCCCAAATTTTATCAAGATGTTAAAGTCATGCCATAATAATTTTCAATCTAACAAGAAGTAAGCCTAACCTGCCTAAACTCCAAATATAGATCATGAACTGATAACCTTTGCTTTCTATTTTCTCAAAGCTTCTTTAAGGAGCCAAGCTATCTAAAAACAAACTACGCATCATTACAAGAATATCAATACCCATATTAGACCATTGAACATCGGGTCCAAAATGAAACCAAACCCCCTAAGTGGGTCCCACATACAGAAAATGAGTTTTCGAGACCAACCCATTGTTCAAATACCATTAGAGAGTCATACCCCTCAAGAAATTGGTGTAAATCAAGCATATTTTGGCTAAAATCAAACCTCAAGCCATTTGGGGTTTTGGGTCAAATAATTAAGAATTCAACACTACAAATGAAGGGTTCATACCTTAGATTCATTGTTAGTCATGAATATGCAAGTTATTCAAGCTCCCAATTAACACATGATACTCAATTTATGGACTACACACTCTATTAGGGTTTAAGGGACTCAAAGCAATTGCAAAATGGACAATACTCACCCAAAAAAGACATTTAAATAACCCTTCCTAAGTCCTCGGCGCACGTCTTTGTAAGCACGTGGGTCGCGATACACCCTTCATGATCACGGTACCTTTGTTGCACCAGATGATGGCTAATACCTCAGGATGCATTTAGAATCTAATATAAGCAAACTAAATATGCAACCACATTGATTTGGGAATTCCAGACGCATTGGCAAAGTCAGATTTTCCATTTAAGGTTGTTTTGATCAAATGTAGGGCCCACACCTAAATTTCTAATTTATCAACTTTTTGACCAATAGGCACATTTAACTTTTTGACGGTCAATAATCTTAATTGGAATCTCTTCATAAGAGAGACTATCTCTCACATTTGCACTCTCTAAAGGCACAACTGAAGGTAAGTCACCGATACACTTCTTTAACAAGGAGACATAAAACACTTGATACACTGACGCCAAGTCTGCAGGCAACTCTAGCTAATAGGCTATTTCCCAAAGCGGCTCACAATCGTATATGGGCCAACATAGCGGGGATTGAGCTTCCCCTTCTTGCCAAACCTCTTCACCCCTTTCACGAGTGTAATTTTCAAATACACAAGGTCACCAACATCAAACTCAAGATCTTTTCTCCTAATAGCAGCATAAGATTTCTGACGACTTTGAACTATTTTCATTCTCTCTCGAATTAACTAAATTTTCTCTATCAACTCAAACACGGAATCTTTCCCTATCAAAGCAGACTCACTTTCTTCAAATCAAATGATAAGAGATCTATAACTCCTCCCATATAAAGCTTCAAATGGAGCCATCTAAATGTTGGAGTGATATCTTTTGTTATGGGAAAACTCAATCAAAAGTAAGTGGTCATCCCAACTACCCTTAAAGTCAATAGTACAGGCTCATAACATGTCCTCAAAAGTCTGAATGGTACTATCTTCTTGACCATCTGTCTGAGGACGAAAAGTTATACTTAGGTGAACTTTGATACAAAGACCCTTCTGGAAAGCTTTCGAAAAGTGAGAGGAAAACTGAGTACCTCTATCTGAAATGATAGATAATGGAATCCCGTGTAACTTAACCAACTTTTTGAGATAGAGTTTGGCACAATCCTCAAGTAAATACGAAGTATGAACTGGCAATAAATGGGTATAATTTGTCATTCTATCAATAATGATGCATATCAAGTCATGCTGACGATGCGTACGAGGCAACCCTTTCTTAAAATCTATATTCACCACTTTCCACTTCTAAGTGGGGATTATAAACTCCTAAAGCGTACCACTAGGCCTTTGGTTCTCAAACTTAACCAGCTAATATTTTGAACACTTAGACACAAACTCTGTAGTATCTTTCTTTATATCGCTCCACCAATAGATTTCCTGCAAATCATAGTACATCTTAGTCGATCCTAGGTGAATAGAATACTGCATACCATGCGCTTCTACTAAGATTTGTTGTCTCATACCATCGACACATAGAACACATAATCTTCCTTGATAATGAAGCACGCCAACTCCCCTGGGAGAAAACTTGTACCTTCTGATCTCTAACTGACTTCTTCAACTTAGCCAAACTAGGGTCCCTATCTTGATTTTCTTTTACTTCAACAACTAATGAAGATTTCAAACTATTTTGGACCCATACATTCCCTTTGTCTGAATCAACCAACCGAACTCCTAACGTGGCAAACTGGTGGATCTCATGTACTAATCTTTTCTTATCATGCTCAACATGAGAAACGCTACCCATAGATAATCTACTAAGGGCATCTGCCACTACATTTGCCTTGCCCGGATGATACAACAGACTCATGTCATAATTTTTTAACAATTAATGCCACCTTATCTGACGAACATTCAAATCTTTCTACATGAACACATACTTTAAACTCTTTTTATCCGTGAACAAATCAACATAAACCCCATAAAGATAATGCCTCCAAATATTTAAGGCAAAGACAACAGCTGCCAACTCAAGATAGTGGGTCAGATAATTCTTTCCATGGGGTTTAAGCTATCTAGAGGCATAGGCCATGACCTTACCTCTCTACATTAACATACAGCCAGGAACAACTCTAGAAGCATTACAGTACACTACAAATCCATTTGTGTCATCTATAAAAGTCAAGATTAGAGAAAAAGTGAGTCGAACCTTCAACTCCTAAAAGCTATTCTCGCAGGAATCTGACCACTGAAATTTTACTTTCTTCTAGTTTAGTCGGTACATGGGAGAAGTAATAAAAGAAAACTCATCAACAAACCGTCTGTAATATCTAGATAAACCTAAGAAACTTCTAATATCTGATGGAGAGATGGGTCTAGGCCAGTTTCTTACTACTTTGATCTTTTTAGGGTCAACTCAAATGCCATCACCAGAAACTATATGACTAAGGAAGGCTACTGATCACAACTAAAATTTGCACTTACTGAACTTAGCAAATAACTTATGATCTCTAAGTTTCTGTAAAACAACTCTCAGATTGTCTGTATTATCAGTTTCACTACGGGAATAAACAAGGATGTCATTAATGAAAACTATGAGAACCATGTCCAAGTACTATTTAAACACCCTGTTCATCAAGTCCATAAAATCTCTGAGGTCATTTGTTAGTCCAAAAGACATAACTAGGAATTCGAAGTGACCATACCGAGTTCTGAAGGCTGTCTTCAGAATGTAACATTATCTGATCAACACTTTATATGTACCGGTATGTGAGATAAGGACTAATTAAAAAGCATAAGACAACTGAACATGGATGGATGGACCTGTAACTAAGAATGCAAGATCAAGCATAAATATATATATATATATACTGAAATAATCTAAATGACTAAAATCTGTAGACTTAGTCATGCAAACCTAAACTAATCTATCCTAAAAACTACACTGAGACTGTGGGAGCTGACTACAACCAACTCACCCCAATCTAAGCTATTGGGGTCCAACTTGCAACCCCAGTTGAAAGGGTGATGGTACCTTTCTAGGGGTACCAACATATGACTGACAATGTGGATCCACAAGGTTAGTATCCAAAAGGATGAGGGTATCATGCCTCTATTCATATTGGACCCCTCATAATCTATGGTGGTGCTATAGGTTTGAAACTTAGGGACTTCTACTAATGACTCATGCCTCTACTGACGGGGGAGTCAATATCCCTGAGTTCACTCTGTCCTAAGTGTTACTCCCAACTAAAGGACACTGGTATTATTAGTCGTTTAACATGTCATAGTACTATACTTGCAAGTGATCAACGTTAATATTATGTTCTAAATATGGTAGTAAAACCATGGTCTGACTGACTTCTTAATTTAAATTAAATCATCTAAAAACACATAGATATCGGGTGTTCATAACCCTCCAGCACTGAATGATTACAAAATACAATAACATTACTTAGAATAGTGACATAAAGGAATAATTCAAAGGCTCAAAGTAAGCGATAATTCAATGATTGAGACAAATGCATGAATTTGAATATGGGAATGTGTTAATCATGAGAAAACATAATACTTGCATGGTTTAATTCATAACTTGAGGATTTATCATGAAATCAATGGGAATTAAGATGAGGGAAATTGTAATTAAAACATAAAGTGACTTCAATAACATGCAAACACATGTCGACATGGTTTGAATTTTATTTACTAAGAAGTTCATGGATTAAATTCATAAGTTCCATAAATGATTTTATAAAATTGTATAAGATTCATACTTTTAAACTAAAATAGGGTTCTTGGGATCAATGGGTGAAAGGAAACCATTGACGATACCCCATATACCTGTAGCTAAAGCTTTAGGGAAGAATTCTTGTAATTATTCTTTCCTCTAAGAAACCCTAATTGTTGTTCTTGAGTATGAAAGATGAGATTAACATGTTAAGTCTTTGATATTTGAGGGGAAATAATCCTCCTTTAGGGTTATAGGTTGTGGGTTGAAGTTATAAGAGGGGAAAAAAACTAAAAAGCCCTTTAACTGGACTTAATAGAATTTGCCGCCAGTCCATATTAGTCAACCATATGACTCGTATGATATGGTATAACTGGGATTCTTGACTCGTAAGTTGGACAAAATCTAAGAGTGTATACACTGGTCAACATATGAGTGGTACTTATGACTCGCATAATCTTCATAGAACTCTTGACCCTATACTCGTACCTTGGACAAAATCTGACCTCTCCTCACACTGACTTAGGTATGACTTACTTCATACGACTTGTATGTTTCTTAACAACTTCAAGAGGTTGAATCGTACTCTAAATAGAACGTCACCCATCTTGCACTGTCTTGGGTATGATTTTAATATACAACTCATATGTAGTGCATATGACTCAAGGGTCTAGTCGTTGATGGATACAAGCTTTCAAAGATGGGATATTACAGTGCTTGGGTCTCTTATCACGACCTTCATGATGCATGTCCTTCATCACTCTAGTATGATCTAAAACCTCAGCAAAGGACCTACCCGCAATAACTAGACTCTGAGTCGCCATCCAAATAGGGAATCTCAGTCCTATCACAAAGAAGAAAACTCTATCATACTCAATATCCAAGATAGAAGTCTCATGCCTGGCCAACTCATGGAAATGGGCCTAATACTCGGTGACTGTCATCGAACCCTGCTCCAATCTGGTGAACTGATCCTCAATAGATCTCTAAGGCTATGCGGCATATAATTCTCTAAGATCATCTTAGAGAACTGAGTCCTTGATAGGAATGAAGATCTAGTTGGCCTAGAACTCAGAAAACCTCTCTACCAGTTTTGAGTAGACAAATCCAACTTAAATTTGGTTCAATCCACACCACGAGTCTCAACAAAGCCTAAATCGTAAAGCCTATCCTCACTTACAGTAAGAAACTCAAATGCATCCTCTTTAGGAGCACCAGAAAACCTAGGTGGAGCCAACCTTAATAATTTACCCAACATCTTCTGCTCCTCGACAAACATAGTAGACTGGGTTACAACTAGTTTAGCAACCATTGGCTGAACAACTGTCAGCATAAGAGGAACCTCAACTCAAGGAGCTGCAGTTGCAGGTTGCATTCCTATCCCAATAGTCTATGCAACATCAACAATACCTAATACATGAACCAAGGCATCGTTAAGAAATGAAGAGGGAATAAAACTGGTGGAGACTGGGCTGGTCCCTGGTCCACCGCTGGCTGTGGCGGAGGAATATCTGGCTCAAGTATAGGAATGAGGTTTGGGGGAGGTGGACTATCCTGGTCCCTAATCGAGGACATATCATGAGGTTTTCCTCGAATAAGAGTAGGATCCCTAGGCTCAGTCTTGAGACTGTCATCATGCATAGTTTTAGCACGTGTCCTGAGCATCTGTGAAATAGAAAAGTCAAGAAAATATCCTACAAACCACAATTGCTAGTTACCACTGGCCAAGGTCCATTAACTAGTACTCTAGAATACTATTCATCAAGTAAACTTGTCACTTAATAGGCAACTAGATACCACGTAGATCATTATAATCAATATAATATTACTTAATTAATCTATTCAAGCTTAGTATACCCACTTGGTGAATTTTTAATTCCACACAAGATTC
Organism: Capsicum pubescens; assembly: GCA_030864215.1. Lineage (NCBI taxonomy): Eukaryota > Viridiplantae > Streptophyta > Magnoliopsida > Solanales > Solanaceae > Capsicum > Capsicum pubescens. The sequence goes on from CM061546.1 coordinate 118,652,113, forward strand.
TACTTACCAACTAGTCATAACTCATTATCCAGCATATTCTACTCTTACTCTCTACTTACCACTAACATGAGTTATGCTGCTTAGCAAATGATTAACACAAAATAACTATAACTAACAATACCAAGAATAACATCACATCCTCAAAGAACCTACAAATATAATCATATGAAGGTAATCTACACACAAACATATATACTTTTACCATACATAAGATTAATATATCCTCCAAAATTACTGGGCATCACCATAATAGCAATATATTCCTTTGAACGTACCAGGCATAATTATATCATCAATATATCCTCCAAACTTACCAAACATCACTATATTATTACCATCTACCATTTTAACACCTAAAACCCCTCCCATTCTTATTAAGATATCAATGTCATACTATAATAAAGCTCAATCTAACAAGAAGCCTAACCTCCCTCAAATCCAAATATAGCTCACAAACCGATAACCTTTGCTTTTCCTTTCCTTGAAACTTCTTCATGGAGCCAAGATATCAAAAACACAATCTATGCATTATTACTATAATATCAATAACCATATTGCACCATTGTTCATCGGGTCCAAAATGACATCAAAAACACTTCCAAATGCATTTCAAAAATAGAAAATGAATTTCTGAGACCAACCTATTGTGCAAATACCATTAGGGAGTTATACCCCTCAAGAAATTGGTGCAAATCAAGACTATTTGGACTAAAATCAATCCTCAAGCCAATTGGCATTTTTTTGTCGAGTAATCAAAAATTAAATACTATAAATGAAGAGTTCATAACTTAGATTTGTTGTTAATCACAAAAATGCAAGTTATTCAATATCCCAAACAACACCCAAGACTCAATATATGGACTACACACCTATTAGGGTTTAATGGACTCAGAGAAATTAAAATATGGCCAATTCTCGACAAAAAGAGGCATTTAAATACCCCTTCCTAGTTCCTCGATTCAGTTGATCGCAAGCATATGGGCCACAATTATTGCATCACGATCACGATACACCCTTCTTGATCGTGGTATTTTTGCTACACTAGATGATAGTTGAAACTTGGATTAAATTCCAAGTTTTAGCCAATGACTTGAGATGTATCCAAAATCCAATATGTGCAAACCAACTATACAACCATACCGATTTCAACATTCTAGACACATTAGCAATGTCGGATTTTCCATCCAAGGTTATTTCAACCAACTATGTGCCACACACCTGAATTTCCAATTTATCAACTTTTCAACCAATAGGTCAAAATGAGTTCGAGTGTAGAAGGTCCCAAGCCGAAGGTCTACCCAGCCTAAAGTTGATATTCTAGAGCTTTTGGTGTAGTCAAAATTTGCTTCTAATATTTTTTTACTGAGGTTTTCACTAAAAATCTATTTGAAACCAGTAAACACTTTTAACTGGAAAAATGTTTCTAAAAACCAAATGTACTGTCCGGTAACCAAACTATCAGTTCCAGCAAGTCATAAATTACTTAGGGAAGCTATGGAAAAGATCTAATGGTAACAATAAGAAAAATTATGAGAAATGGCATGAATGGTCATTACAGATAGACTATGACTCATAGTGAGAAGTCGTATTGTGACCAGTATATAAAGACTTGAGGATTGATACTTCAGATGTTGCGAGTGAAGACCACGAGACATAATGTATGAGTATGATTCATGGTGAGATCAAATAACCTAAATATGAAAATCTACTGGAGTGACTACAATTAGCAGAAAATGACTTATAATGTGACCAGACTAGTCATTAATGCTGAAGACAATAGGGAGCTACGATAGAAAACATCGAATAATATGGAAACCTAACAACTCGTTGCTAGAGGTTTAACCACTGTCGACTTAATTTTCCTATTCTATTTTAATTAGGATTCATTTGTTATTTTAAGATACTCTAAATTCCCTATGGTGATTCCTTTATTAGGGTACACACTTTTAATAATTTTGTCTATACTTTCACATACTTTGATCATTGATACAAGTGTTCTTGAATTTTTTATTTAATATTCAAGTAGAGATTTTTGATCTTATTCCTACATTATTGTGCAATCAACTACATATATTATTAATTGATTTTCATGAATTGTTGAATAAGTATGAGCAGCTAAATTCCTTGACAAGGGTTATAGGAACCCTGGTGGATTAACAAAGTAAGAGAAATGGGAGATTTATCTACTCTATTATAACTGTATGTATTGGAATCTTCTTCATGTTCATTGTATCCCAAGCTACTGTAGAAGCTTAGAATTTTTTTGTTTTTGAGAACATCCTCACAAGGGAGTTTATGATTGAAAAAATGAGGTTATGATAGTAATTCAAGGATACCAACCCTGGTCTAGTTAACTCGAGACTCAAAAGGTTAGAGTTGTGCTAAGGTTACAGACAAGGTATAGTACGGCAACACCTTGAGACACACAAGGTGAAGGGTGAGATTTATCAACATGTTCACAAGACAATTGATAACACATAGCTTGTCAACTTTGCATGTAGAGTAGTGGGTTGGGTGGATTGAACACAAGAAACTTATAGAGATGAGAAACTAGGGCGAACACAGTCCTATTGTTCATCTTCTACTATTTACAATCTTAAGCACTTAAGCCCAGTTACTTATTACTATTGACTTCCAGATCCCCTCTTTTACATTTTTACACTTCCCGTTCTTTCATCAAGTTCGATACATAATTTCACATATTCCATGTGGGTAAACTCCAACCTGGTTTGGGTTACTATATTTGGCATCAATAGTAGCATACTTCTTTGGAGGTTAGTTTTGGGCGATAGCAATCCCCAACTTAGGCAATTTTCTTGAGTTGAGGTACACAATGTCCAAGGAGGTACTAGGCCAAAATAAGTTCATTGTAATCAATTTTGGAAGGTTAAAAGGTGAAAATCAATAAAATAGGTCTATGTAGGCTCAAATCAAGGATAAAGGAATACTTATTAAAATTTGGATGGTTATTTAGGCTAAGAGTGTACTAAATTAAAAACGATTGTTGATCATGTCCTAACTAACTATCCGAAAACCTAAGCAAGACTAATCGGGAAAGTTTTGGATTAAATGCGCAAAAAGAACTAGGTAAGTATCTCACACATATATGGTACAATGTTATATTACCAATTAATACCTATTCAGTTCATCCAAATGTTTAATCTATGACTATTTTGTCCCTAATCCTAATTCCATAAAAAGATTCACAATAATCACACAAATATATTTACATCACACAGTTCACAAAATTTAGAGGGGTATCATATTTTTCAAAAGACTTAAAGATAAACAAAACTTATCAACTACCTTTAGGTTCCTTATTTTTATCCTAATTAAACATAAACAAAACATAACACATAAAATAACACAAACAGAACCTAAAGACTTCATAAGTCAATATCATATCTAGCAATCAGGCTAGCAATCAAAACAACTCCGTCCTATGGGAGAATGTTGTTCGCATAAGTTAAACTCAACATATGATGTACCACAACCCACCAAAATTTCATTGCAAAGTTCAGTGAATTCTTCTTTATCTCTCTCTTTCCCTCAATCCATGGGGAATCAGTGCCAAACTCAGCTATCTACATGGCTATCCATCTAGCTAAATCAAGTCTCTGTGCTATGGGTCCATCATAGTGTACATACTCCATGAAATCCTCATGAAAATATCAAACTCAACTAACCTGGTTGGCCCTATATAATTCAGCCCAAATAATACTCAGCAAACAATCGCCTCAGAAATGTCAACTCAAACCCCTTCACCTAAGTGTGGGTCAACTGGGGTTGCTCAACTACTATACCCTCTATTGGGGTAGCCCTATATATTGTAGATGTGTATGATGCATAGAATTCCTGAACTATAGTTAGGCTATATGATCCTACGAGTCGGGTCTTCCACCCCAACTAATATCTATCAAAATAGGTCTGCCGGTCTGGTGACCCTTCTAGCCCAGTCAACTCTATAAAGACCTCTACTGCTATACTTTACTATGGCTTGACAGCGCCGAAGTGCACATCCAAGTGTACGTGGTCTATCAAATTATATAGTGTCCTTCAAAAAAGCCGAGTTATCAATCCCAAAGAGACTAGATTTGGAATTGATTTGATTTCAGTTCACAATTTAGATTCACTTGATGCGAGACTAATCAAAAGAGAGAATTGATTTTGTATATTGAAAGTAAATTAAATAATGCGTAAAGTAAAGATCTTGTAACAATCAGTAGGAGATAACCCAGGGTTGAAGCACTCTGAACAATCATATTATGCAATTGGATTTCATTCGTTAACTTTCTTATTTTTGTTGTTGATTCGTAGGGTTAATTGTGCGATTATGGTTTCCCAACCTCTAATCTATTACCTAAGTTGAAACTTACACCTACATCGTTGAGTGGGGATGTAATAATTCACTTAAGTTCTCAGTAAATATCATCCTACATATCAATCAAGTAAGGTATCTAAGTACATCCATGTCCTAGATACTAATTCATGTTTCTTATTTTATAAAGAATCAAGAACCATACTCTGCTTATTCTCATATTCTATTGCCCTATTCCCTCTCTCGAGTTCACAAGGTTGATAATGGATGTATTCTAAGGGTCGTGAATCCTTAAAATAGTTAAAATGATAATAAACAAACAACCAATATTGATATGCAAAGAAAACAAACTTAATCAATAGCAATAATAATCATGTTCTTGGCTTCAACCCTGGAAAGGGAGTTTTTAGCCACTCATAGCCATAATCAACATCCAATTAATAGTATGAATGATTAAAACCATAAAAGAAAGTTAAATTAAAGAAATAAAAATCTAAAAAGACATTTTTGTAGCCTCCAGTGTTGTTCCATGTGATCTAGGGGTTCAAAGATGTCCCAAAACATGTTTTAAGGCGTTATGTTTATAGTATATAAGTCATAACCCCACTTGGATTAGGTTTCCACATCATTTTCCTTCAGTTTGGCACTTTTCTCCTGATTTTAGTCATTGGAGCATCGTGCCAAAGTGTCAAATGGCATCCTGGGCGCTTAACTCCCGATTTTGGTCATTTCCACTAAGCGGTGCAATCATGTTGAGATACTTTTTTGGGACAATTTCGAGTTGGGACAGCTCCGAGACGTGGTATTTTACCATTTTGGACCCATTTTGAATCCAATGGAATATAGCACGTGCCAAGTAGCCAAACACATCCACTACACACGCTCAAAAGTTTCCAGGGGTCCAAATTGGTGTCCAACTTGCATCTTGTGCTTCCGTGGTCATTTCCAAGCCCTTTTAAGTTGTTTACACTTGATTTAAAGCTTTTATATCCTTCATATAACATAATAATACATTTATCAAGAATCCTATAGAATTAAACACAACAATTTAGATCTCAAAACAACACAACATCCTCAACAATGAACTAGAAACATGAGCTAAACATAGGCTAAATTCACATTGAGCTTTAACTCAATGTTTTGACTCTTTTCTTGATTCAACTGACCCTTGAACATTATAACTAAGTTGTTTTACATATGAATATATAATAACAACATTAATAACTCATTAAAACACAATAGACTAGAAAAACACCTAGCTCAAGCTTGTTACACAAGTTTTCTCGGTTGAACTCTAAATGCTCAAATTGAATCAAAACTCATGTGAAACCACCATTAAACTTTGTAAACACATGCTTGGACACATAAATGATCATTTATATCATTATAAACACATATAGAATAAGAATCATTCTCAAAACAAGGCTAAAAAGGCTAGAATAGTAATGCTAGAATGCATAAATACACCCAACATCACCACCCCACACTTAAAACCTTATTCGTCCTTGAACAAGTATTAACTATAAATACCATGAGCTGAAGAGACTCCACACTTACACTACATTCAAGAAATTCAAGCTAGAACTACAATGACAATATGAATGCAAGTTTCTACACTAAGCATGTTTTACACAATTGAAATCTAAAGAATTCTACTCCAAAACATCCTAGCCTCAAGAATGGACTCCACAAGCAGCAAACTCATGCATATCGTTCAATCAAGGACATCATAAAAATCACCCACATTCATCAAATATATGCCCCTCACAACAAGATATTTACCCACAATCACTCAATATAATGCAATTTATAATGTAATGGGTAAAAGGATCAAATCACGCTCACTCTCACAAAGAATTCACAAGTTACACCTAATGAACCATAGGCTTTCCCTTAGTGTAGTGCTCCACTAATATTAGAATGTTGAATTTAGGATCAAATAGGTCTTTTTCCAGTTGTAAAGTAAGCTAAGGGACGGGTAGGAACTATTTGGGAATAATGACTAACCTCTATAAGTGCTTTAATACACTACATTAAACAATTTCCACAGTTTACTACCACAAGATTCATTTTTTTCTCTTTTTTCACAAATATGACAGTATTTTTAGCATAAATTATATCACAACCATCCGCCACACATCAATTATACACCAATAACTATTACCTTTGGCCATCAATTTCACCTTTTTCTTCTTCAATTTCTCAAACTCCTTACTAATTTAATATTTTCTTAAAGCACTTAGGAGTTTTTTTTATCAAATTATGGCCTATCAAAGAAGGATTAGGCTAATTATGAGGTTTCTAAAGAAAAAGCTAAAGGCTCAATGGGGGTTAACTAGTATAAAGCCCAAGGGTAGGATAACTAGAAGGTGTAAAACAAGGCTATCAAAGAAATGCCTATATCATCTCCTAAATCCACATTCTTTACTTCGCTTCACACACACACCGGGCAAGTTCTAAACATCATATGCAACAAGGAATATACAAAAAACATACATACAAATGGCACATGCTCAACTTAATAGGATTATCATAGACTCCCAACCATACAATAGCATAAATTTAAAATTAATCCACCAAAACTAAAGTCACAACTTGAGCTTAAGAGTCTCAAAAATAACAATTCACTCATTTAACATGCTTTTTAAAATAAACCCACTTGCATCATGTAATCAAAAATAGCACCAACAAGAATATCTAACTTATTCTTTACCTAAAAAAAATTAAATTGAGCCAAAATTTGGAAATTTCCCGACCCCACACTTAAAAATCTATTTTGTCCCCAAAGTGAATTTAAAAGTAAAATATAGAAATACTCCCTGAGGCCTCTACGCCCAGCTAGTAGCATCTTCACACATAAATAAGATCCATGGGACCCCACACTCAATCTTTGCCCTGATTCAACCTCAAGTTTATGGTACTCAGACTTCCCATGAACCTGTGACTCAACCAAAAACAAAAACTAAGTGAAATGAAAACTAAAAAAAATTGAAAAGATAACATACCTAATTAACTTGGGTTTCCTCCCAAGCAGTGCCTGATTTAGTGTCGTGGCATGACCCGTATCAACTCAACCATATTCCTTTACCCTTTTACCCCTTTTGGGAGCTATTTTTCCATTCATTTCAAACCTCTTTTACCTTTTAAAATGTTAGGAATTGGTGGTTTAATCTTAGGCTGCTCAATCAGGTATTTGGAAGAGGTCTTTAGTGGCTTAGTCACTCTACACTCATCCCTTTCAAACATATTGGTCATACATAAATCTTTATATAAGGGATTTTCAATGGGGGCCTTGTAAACATCAAATATCACCTCTTCATTATCTAACCTCATCTTGAGTGTTCCTTCTCTAACATCAATTAAAGCCCCTCCGATTGCTAAGAATGGGAGCCCCAAATTAATTGGTACCTGTTCATCTGCCACAAAATCAAGAACAAAAAAATCAGCAGGAATAATAAATTTACCAATATTTATGAGGAAATCCTCAATAATTCTATTAGGATATGCTATAGATCCGTCTGCTAGGAGCATCACCACTCATGTTGCTTTAGGCTCTCCCAAGCCCAATTTTCTAAACAATGATAGGGGCGTCAAATTCCTGCTTGCCCCTAGGTCACTCAATGCATGCACTTTGTTTCTCCCAATTTGTATGGGAATCGAAAACTTCCCTTATCTTTTAATTTCTTGTGGATTTTCTGTGTTATCATAGTGCTAGACTCTTTAGTGAGTGTTATGGCTCCCACATCTTGTAGTTTCACCTTCTTCTTCACCACATCCCTCAAGTACTTTACATACTTGGGCATACTCTGCAAGACATCTAGCAAAGGTATATTAATATGCAACTCTTGGAATGTGTCAGTGAACTTTTTGAACAATGCATATTCCTTCACTTTTATGTATTTTTTAGGGAAGGGCAATGGTATCTTCTTTTTCTTTTTTGGTTCAACAACTTTTTCATTCAAGTACTCAGACTTTCTTGAATTTTCAGCAACTTTTTCATTTACCTGTTGGGTCACTACCTCACTATCTAACTCCTTTGTTGCCTTGGGAGGTTCTCCTTGAAGCTCTTTACCATTCCTCAAGGTGATTGCCATGAGGTTTTTTGAATTTTCTGTATTAGCGGGCAAACCACCTTGTGGTCTAGTATTTAATGTTTGTTGTATCTGTCCAACCTGCAACTCTAAATTTCTCTGGGCCATTTTTTGATTCTGTAATTCCGCCCTTTGACTATTCATATCTGCAATCAATTATTTTTGACCAGCTACAAGTTATTTCATCATCTCTTCCATATTTCTTATTAACTTAATTGATTGGGCCTGTGGCTGTAGGGCGTTCCATGACTGATTTAGTGGATGAGTTTTCCACTTCATGTTGTAGGCATTACCATAATTTGGCCTTTGAGAATTTACCACATACATCACAAATTCTAGATTTGAAGCACACATGGCCGCTGCATGACCACTATTTCCACATACCTCACACCATCTTGTGGCTTGTTGGATAGCATTGACTATGTCTACAAGTTGTGCTGCTCCTAACTTCATGGTTCTGAATGTTGTGATGATCAAATTTTGCAATGAAAAAACCTAAGATGATAGGGTTGTGAATTGGTCCACCTCCAACACACCCGCAATTATTTTTGTGGTACTTCTAGAATCTGAATGCCACTCTGGATTTCATTGTGCTATGTGGTTTAGCAATGTGTAAAGCTCATCATAAGTTATATCCAACGCTTGACCACCTGCAGCTGAATCTAGCAAAATCTTTGTCTTGTGATCAAGATCTTTTACAAAAGTATGAGCAAGTACCTCATTCGACTGTTGGTGGTGTGGATAATCTCAAAGAAGAGCCTTGAAGTGTTCCCAAGAACGATAGAGGTTTTCATCAGGCTTCTATTTAAAGATCACTATCTCACTACGAAGTCTTGCAGTTCTTCCTGATGGAAAGAATCTGATGAGGAACTTTCTGGCTAAGTCATCCCATGTTGTGATTAAACTGGTCGGCACCGCATTCAACCATGTTTTTGCTTCCCCCAATAAAGAATAGGGAAACAGTGTCAGCCTCACATAATCTGTACTTACCCCAATTAAAATAAATAAGTCAGTAAGCTCAATGAAATTCTATAAGTGGACTTGTGGATCCTCATATGAAAGCCCTGCAAATTGTTCACTGGTGATAAGAAATTGCACCATAATATGTTTCAACTCAAAATTCCCCCAGCTGCCGGTCTTTGAATTGGGGAAGTCAAGTTTTTTGGGAGTGGTACTGCCACTTCCCTAACCTTCCTACCAACTTCTTGTTGTTTAGCCATAGGAACAGTATGCTCTTGGTCTTCTTGGAATTGAGGAATTTTGGGGAAAAGGATTGTTTCTCTCCTTCGTTGATGGTAAAGTTGCTCAGGTTTGGAGCTTGGTTCAACCAAGTCGTGATCCCTTGCCAGCTTTCTACTTTGAAACATGTTTCCTACAAAAACAAATCCAAGACCAAGCATAAAAAACACCAAATAAATCTAAAAGTATAACTAAACTAAAAAATTGCTAAATACCAAGTCCTCGGCAACGGTGGAAAAAAATTGACAGCGTCCAAGCGCAAACGCAAGTGTACATGGTCTACCAAGTAATATAGTGGCCTTTAAGAAAGCCAAGTTATCGATCACTCTGACACTAGATTTGGCAACAATTTGATTTCAGTTAACAATTTAGATTCACTTGATGCGAGAGAGACCAAAAGAGAGAATTGAGTTTGTATATTGCAAGTAAATTAAATAATGCATAAAGTAAAGATCTTGTAACAATCAATAGGAGAAAACCCAGGGTTGAAGCACTCTGAACAATCATATTATGCTATTGTATTTTATTCGTTAACTTTCTTATCTTGGTTGTTAATTCGTAGGGTTAATTGCGCGATTATGGTTTCCCAACCTCTAAACTATTACCTAAGTTGAACCTTACACCTACATTGTTCAGCGGGGATGTAATAATTCACCTATGTTCTCAACAAATATCATCCTACCTATGAATCAAGTAATGTATCTAAGTGCATCCCTATCCTAGATACTAATTCATGTTTCTTATTTTATAAAGAATTAAGAACCATACTCTGCTTATTCTCATATTCTATCGCCCTATTCCCTCTCTCGAGTTCACAAGGTTGACAATAGATGTATTCTAAGGGTCGCGGATCCTTAAAATAGTTAAAATAAGAATAAACAAACAACCAATATTGATAAGAAAAGAAAACAAACTTAATCCATACCAATAATAATCATGTTCTTGGCTTCAAACCCGGAAAGGGAGTTTTTAGCCACTCATAGCCATAATCAACATCCAATTAATTGTATGAATGATTAAAACCATAAAAGAAAGCTAAATTAAAGAAATAAAAACCTAAAAATAATTTTCTGTAGCCTCCAATGTTGTTCCATGTGATCTAGGGGTTCAAAGAAGTCCCAAAATATGTTTTAAGACATTATAGTATAGTATATAAGTCAAAACCTCACTTGGATTAGGTTTCCACATCATTTTCCTTCAGGTAAGCATTTTTCTCCTGATTTTAGTCATTGGCACATCGTGCCACAGTGTCAAATAGCATTCTGGGAACAACTGGGCACTTAACTCCCAATTTTGGTCATTGGCTCTATGTGGTGCAATCGCGTTGAGACACTGTTTTGGGACAATTTTGAATTGGGACAGCTCTTCGATGCTATGTTTCACCATTTTGGTCCCCTTCTAAATTCAATGGCATGCATAACTCGCACAATGTCCAAATAAAGACACCATACGAGCTTAAAACTTTCCAGGGGTCCAAATTGGTGTCCATCTTGCATCTTGTGCTTCTATGGTCATTTACGAGCCCTTTTAAGTTGTTTCCACTTGATTTAAAGCTTTTATATCCTTCATATAACATAAAAATCCATTTATAAAGCATCCTATAGCATTAAACATAATAATTTAGAGCTTAAAACCACACAACATCCTCAACGGTGAACTAGAAACACGAGCTAAGCATAGGCTAAATTCACATTGAGCTTTAACTCATTGTTTTGACTCTTTTCTTGATTCAATTGACCCTTTAACATTATAAATAAGTTGTTTTACATATAAATACATAGTAAAAACCTTAAAAACTCAGTAAAGCATATTAGAACTCAACACAATAGACTAGAAAAACACCTAGCTTAAGCTAGTTACACTAGTGTTCTCGGTTGAATTCTAAATGCTAAAATTGAATCAAAACTCAAGTAAAACCACTATTAAACATTGTATATACATACTTGGACGCATAAATAATCATTTATATCATTATCAACACATATATCATAAGAATCATACTCAAAACAAGGCTAAAAAGGCTAGAATAGTAATGCTAGAGATTGCATAAATACACCCAACATCATGGTGCCCCTACTCTGTGATGAAACTATCTCTGCAAAATAGATATTGTATCCCCTCCATATACCATCTTAGACAAATCTCATATATAGGCACTGCAGAGATGTGTGTGGAGTAAAACTTTAATGTTGTAGGTAGTGGAACTGTGGGTTGAGTTCCATGTGTAACCGTCTATGTAATTTCCCTTGACGATGATGATATCCATTATGGAACATGGGAAACATCCTCCTCAGACTGGGTTGCAGTTTATTCTAATGCCGACTCACTTTTAGAACCAGATAAAGTCTTTGACCCCTCAGATAGGAGTCGGATACATCCTCATCCTCTCTAGAACTACCAACTGACCCTAGCTCAACCTCCTCCTCTTTGTACCCTGATCCTAACTCTACCTTCTCCTCTGAAACAATAGTTTAATCTTCCTCCTTCTCTGACTAGGATGAGTGTGGTGGTGTCCGTATTGTATTCTTCATTTAGAGCTCAGTCTGAACGAAGGTCACTAGAGTAGTCATATAGCCCTACATGTGGTACAGGTGGGGCTGGTGAAGCCCACGAAGGCTATGATGGTATGGGCTGAGTGTCGGACTATGCAACAATTATTGTAGTTGCAACCTGTCTCTGTGATCATCCCTAAGTCTGTCGTAGGGCCAACGGGGTCCTATCTTGGCTCATGGGTTACTTCTCCATAGAACCACTCTGCTCAGGAGACTCCTCACAAAGCCTAGACCAAACTATCTTTTTTGGTTCATATGTTGGTGCCATCATACCTAAAAAAGTATTTGTTAGTTCTTGAAACATAATATGGGAACAAAAACTTGAAAAAAAAATTAGCTACCAAGGGCAGGGGCTACCTACGCCCCTACCTATGGGTTGTAGGTAGTACTTACAGGGTTTTAGGTACCCCAATAAATACCAAAAAAATCTGTGAACACTTACGAGGTTACTTATGCCCTCATAGGTTCTACATATGAGGCCCGTAAGTGCCTTCGTAAGTACCCTTCTTAGGGTAAGTCAGTTTTTCCTACAAAATTTCATCCCACACAATGTATATTTCAATTTTTAGCCCAATTTCGTACACTACAACATGCAACAAATTAATTTCCATAGGCATTGCATAAGTATTTCAAATTTTATTCACATTATTCAACTTCTACTTCCATGTATTATGTGATCACATATTTTTCCTAGCACAAATCATGCAATAATTTTATTTTTACCAATTTAGGCTCCACAACTATCAAGAATTATAAGACTCAACAAATTTTAGGGCTATAGAAATTAATATCTCAAGTAAAATAATCAAGATCAAGTTTTTACTAAGTCTGAGCCAAAAATTATTATTTGGATTCAAAGATTCTTGGAAATGAAAGATAAACGGTGAACTTTTACCTGATTTTCGGGTGATTATATGTGCAAGTAATTTAGTAGTGAGAGGATTTTGCTTTTATAGATTAATAGGGTAGTTGAGGAGTTTGAGTATGAGTGGGAGTTTTAATATTCAAAGAAGTGGGGGTAATGTATCATATTTTGGGGTTTTAAGGGAAGGGGTAGGGCCGGATTAGGTCGGGTCACTTAGGACCGACCCAAATTTGAAAATTTTGACCCCCAAATTTTTGTCAACTTACGGTACCACTTACGGTTCGTAAGTGGTACTTACGGCCCCCATAAGAACCTCCATAAGCAGGACTTTCTAGTTATTTTATTCTATGATTTCTACAACCCTACTTTTGGGATTATAGGTTATACTTATTACCTCTGTAAGTGGGTTTGTAAGCACAACTTCAGAGATCTAAAAATCCTTTAAATTTTATTCTAACACCTACAACGCCACTTACCTATTGTAGGTTGGACCTATGACCTCACTAAGGGTCGTAGGTCCACTTACCTGGAGTTGTCTGAATTTTACAATTTTTTACCATGTTCCATGTGTATTCCCATGCTTTAAACCTACAAAATAAAAAAACAAAATGAACAATAAAACATTGGTTTCTTCCTAATAAACGCTTGATTTACCGTCGTGGTATGGCGTGGATCTGTTGGATACCAAATATCACCAATAAGCCCATGAAATGCCTGATTTAACATCGTGGTACGACTCAATTATCTTAGCCACTCAGACTTTGACAAGGCTTACATCAACAATAACCTTCACTTCCTCAATATTTCCCATATAATGCTTAACACATTGCTCGTTCACCTCTAATGGTACTTCTCCATCTCGCTTTAACTCAATTGCACCATAAGACAATTTTCTAACCACAGTGAATTGTCCATACCACCTAGACTTCAACTTGCCAGAAAACAAGCAAAATCTAAAATTATATAACAAGACCATATCTCCATGGTAGAATACCCTTTTCTCTTTTTTTTTGTCATGGTACAACTTCATATTCTCCTTGTACAAAGCTGAACTCTCATAATCTCAAAGACAAAAATCATTTAACTTACTCATCCTCAGGCTTGCAGCATTGATCCACTCAAAATTTTGCTTTTTCATTGCCCATCGTGCCTTGTGCTCAAGTTTAACCAGAAAGTGGCATGCCTTGTCATAAGAAAACTAATATTGAGAGGCATCTCTAGGTGTTTTGAATGCTGCCAGGTTAGCCCAAAGTGCATCGTCTAGCTTTCTTGACCAATATGTCCTGTTGACATTCATAGTCTTCATCAATATAGATTTGGTCTCATAATTAGAGACCTCAAACCCCTACTTGTTTGTGGATGGTAAGGTGTTGCCACCTTATGTTTCACACCATACTTCTCAAGCAGGGTCTTAAAAAAAGGATTACAAAAATGGTACCCACCATCACTAATAATAGCACGTGGTGTACCAAACCTCGAGAATATGTTCTTTTTCAAGAATGCAATGACATTGTGACCCTCATTATTGGGAAGCACAACCACTTTCACCCATTTAAAATCATAGTCAACTGCCACCAATATATACTTCGTACCATACAAACTCATAAACTCTATATCAAGAATAGGTGTCATGGGAGCTCATACTTCCGTGACATATTTCCTTACCGTTGGCACTGGTCATAGGCACGAGCATAATCATGTTCATCTCTGTAAATAGTAAGATAATAGTACCCATACTACAAGATATTATGGGTCGTATGAGTACCACTATGTTGACCCCCAAGTAGAGATAGGTGGCGGCCTCAAGAATATGCATCATCTCAACTTTAGAAATACACCTTTGAATCATACCATCCACACACACCAAAAATAATAATGGCTCATTCCAAAAAAAAATCTGTACCTTATGCATAAACTACTTTTTCTGCTAAAATAACAATTCCAGGACAAGGTCACCTGCCAAATAATTGGCAAAATAAGTAAACTGGGGGATTAAGTCTTACGATGCTGGCCAGACCCGCTTATCTGGGAAAGTATCATCAATATCAAACTCATCCCCTAATTTGAAAATTGCCTCTTGATGTGCTATGGATTTATAGCACTTTTAATTCTTAGAAGAATGAAAATATGCAAGTTTCTTAGGTTATTTTGTGAGATATGATGTGTTTTGGGTATGTTTTATAGGAAATCAGATTTTGGATGCCAAATGGAAGAAAAAGATAAAATTTGAAGTTTTGGGATAATTACTTAGGCATTTCTAGGCATAAGTGCCACGTATCGGGCGTAGGTAACCGAAGTAGGTGTCAAAACATGAAGTTCAGAGGCTCAGAAGAAGGGAAAAAAAGACTCTATAACTTAGTAAGGTCACCTACGGTCCTTATGTAGTATATATAGTCCATAGGTGACCAAAGTAAGTGATAAAGGTCCAAGTCTAGAGAGTTACAGGAGTTGTGCAAGAAGTTTGACACTTACTTAAGACCATATAAGGTCCGTATGTAATACAAACAATTCGTAGGTGGCCTAAGTAAGTGGGCACCGACATTAATTTTCCTTTTTCATTTGGATTTTGATTTTTTTAGGGTTTCCTTGTATCCTATAAATATGCTTTTGATATTTTGTTGTTAGTTTATGCATTCTTAACACTTACAGACTTATATGTGATTCCAAAATTAAAATTTTACATTGGGATTATTTTGTTCTTTATTTTCGTTGATAATTTAGGTGTTGGCTTTGAATTTTACTTGTTGATCATTGTGATATTTTTTAATACTTTTCATTATGAATTCATTGATCGTTTGACAAACATGAGCAGCTAAAATCCTTAGCTAGGGTTGTGGGAACCCTAGCATATTTATGAAGTAGTGGAAGTGCTAAGTTGTTCTGAACCAGTATCGTTGCATGTATTGTATCATTTTATGTTTAATAGGTGACTTATCAGTTAAAAATGATAAAATCACACCTATAATATTACTACTTTCTCCACAAGGGGAGTAATGACTAGGAAAAAATAATTACAATAGTAATTTGAAGATTAATTATCAATCTAGGCTAATTAGTATCATTTTTTAAGACAGTTATCCATCATCTAATAACTTGAGACTCAAAAGGTAATATTTAATTGGGATCTAGGATAAGGTTTTGTAATGCGACATCCTAAGACTCAAAAGGTAAAGGATGAAATCCGTCAATGAATCCACAAGATAGTTGATGGTACATTAATTATGAGATTCTGCTTTCAAGGTATTGGTTTGTTTCAATAAACCATCATAAGCCTACAGAGTTGAGAAGCCAGGGGGAATACAATCCTAGTGTTCATCTTTAACTGATTACAATCAAAGTTGAATTCTGCTACTTGTTTGATATTGTTATTACAAACCCCCTATTTATTTTTTATTTAGCACGTTGAGTTTAACAAGCTAAAGATAAAAATATGTGTCTTCCCTATGGGTTTGACCCCAATATAGTTGAGTTACTTTACATGACAACAACCATGTTATCCTTTAGTTGGAGGTGTATTTTTGGCGTTGATCAAAATTTTGGTGTCATTACCGGGGAAGATGGTGTGACTGTTGAATTAAGTTTGTTAGAGTTCTTTGGTCATTATTTTTATGTTCTTAGTTGGGTATATGCTGGTGTATTCCTAACACCAGGAGTTAAGGTAATCCCTTACTCCCATTGAATCCTAACCTAGAGAGATTATTATAGACTAATCATATGATGTTAGAACCAGTATGTGCAGGAAATTTAGATACCTCCCCTACTCCAGGTAACCCAAAGAACATTATTGATCATCAGATGGAGCAGATGTTAGAAAATGTGGCTAACCATAGAAGGGAGACTGATGAGGCTCTATTAGCTCAGCAGGCAGCACCAGTTAGGCCAAGATTAGTAGTTGACCATCGAGCAGTACTCGGCAATAATCGAGATATAGTTTAAGGTGCTCAGGTTCAAGTGATCCCAACATTACAACACTTTTACCCATATAATGAAGAGAAAGATATGGGATACATTGATCCGGTAGAGATAGGAGCTATCATTCCTCCTGCACTACCCCCAATGTGAAATTTGACATAACCAGTGCCATGATCTAACTTTTAAATATGAAAGGTGTTTTTGGTCTTTGATACAGATGATGCAAATATGCATCTTGCTAATATTATTAGGATTTGCACTTCTTATACTATTCCAGGGGTAGACCACGAGGCACTCAAATTGAGGTTGTTCCCCTTCTCATTGACTAGAGCAGCTCCTTTGTGGTTGGGGGGAATTTTGAGAGGATCTATTAACACTTGGAATGAGTTACACAAGAAATTCTTAAACTGATTATTTTCTCCGGCCAAGAAGTTGTAACTCAAATACAAGATATATAATTTTAGACAGTTACATTCAAAGTCGATACACGACTCTTGGTTCCAATTTAAGAAGAAGTTAAGCATTGTACTCAATCATCATATTTTAGGGATGAGCTTACTGGAGATATTCAATAGATCCTTAAACATCAGTTCTCAATCCATGGCAAACACAATCCTTGGAGGATCATTCATGAAAATACGTTGGGAAGCATCTTATAAAGTTCTAGACCATATCTCTCTCACTAACCAAGGGTGTCATACTCAGGAGTTGAGAGGGTATTGACACTTATGACATTAGCGATTTCATAGTCTATAGAGCAGTGGATGATTTTGTGGATGCAAGAGGTTACACAACAGAGGATTGATATTGGGTTACTTGCTAAGAAGATTGCAACAATGAATTTGGAGAAGGTAAATAGAGTAAGTTCATAGGGTTGAGCCTCCAGAGCTTATGATTTTGACTTGGAAGAGGTAGCTAAGTATCTTGATCGAGAATTAGCAGGTTTCTGATGCAAAGGTAAAGGAAACCAAGGTCAGAACTATTATTGAGATAGATATAGAGATCACAGAAGAGAGCACAATGGTGACTGGAGATATAAAAATGACTATAAGGAGAAGGAGGACATTTATATTTCACCGGGAAGCCAAGATACTAAATCAAGAATGAAGGCGTTGTTGTCCAAACTGGTGAGAGATCAAGAAAATTAAGAGACATGCAGTTAGAGAGGAAGTTTGACTCTAATATGACTATGATAAAGAAGTTAGAGATATAGTTTGGGAATATGTCTTCTACTTTAAATTAGAGAAAGTCGGGTACATTTTCGAGCACGTCAAGAATCCAAAGAATAATGGTCATTGTCTCATAATTACCACTAGGAGTGGTAAGTCTAATTTTGATCCCATTACCTATTCTGGATATGCCAAAGAATGATAGTACTGTGGTTGAGAGACACCTGCCATGGAGTCAAACAAGGCGAAAGGTATTAATATTAGTGTTAATAAGGATAAAGATAAGGGCAGGGTCGATGATCTCATAGTGAATCAAATTCCACATCCACCCCACATTTTTCTCAATGACTGGAATAGAAGAAAGAAAAAGAAAAGTTTAAAAGATATATTGAGATGCAAAAATATCTGAGTTTGAGCATCCCTTTCCTTGATGTATTAGAGTAGATGCCTGGATATGCCAGGTTCATGAATGAATTGGTAATAATGAAGTGAGAAGCTAGTTTTGAGGATATTGGTGGATTCCACCATTGCAATGCAATCACTTCTAGGTCTATGGCCGAGAAAAAGTGTGATCCTAGTGCTTTCATGATCCTATGTACTATAGGGATATCAAGATTTACCAGATCATTATATGACTTAGGAGTTAACATCAATTTGATGTCGTTGGTTGTATTCAAGTAGTTGGGAATAAGTCCTCCAAAGCTGACTACTATGCGGTTAATAATGGTAGACTGCACAGTAAATAAACTTATGGGCATTTCATTTGATGTGTTGGAGAAAGTTGCTAACTTTATTTTTCTAGATGATTTTTTCATTTTGGATTGTCAGGTTAACATTGAGATGCCCATTATATTTGGAAGACCGTTCAGGTACATGGGTAGCTCTATAGTTAATATGGAAAAAGGGATCTCTAGTTTAGATTCCATAATGAAGAAGTCACATTCAACGTCCAATGAACTATGAATTAGCATACCGACATGAGGGTTATGTTGGTTATGCATTGTATTGATGATCTTTGAGGGTATTTTGAGTACCTTAACGAATTTTGAGTAGACAAGGTACCCAAGTCATGCCGCGATGTTAAATCAAGCATTGCATGGGAGGAAATCTATGGGCTTGTTGGTGAAGTCTGAGTAGCCAACATAGCCATGGCGTGTTACAATGACAAATTAAGTGTTGGATGGGAAGTAACGCACAATTTTAGTGTTCACGTTTGTTTTTATTTTTTGTAGGTAAAATAGAAAAAGAAAAGTCCTGGAATGTGGTAAAAATTACTCAATTCATAATCTTCTTGTTAAGGGGACTTTTTGACCAATTCAGCAAGGTCATAAGTCCCACGTGGACCAAGTAAGTTATGTATTAACTAAAAATATTGAATTTTGAGGATTTTCTTGGGGAGTTTTTGGACTTTAACCTATGAACTTACTTACAGGTTTGTAAATACCACTTACAACCTTGTAAATAGCAAAGTAAGTATCAGAATACAAATTCTAGAAAGAAGGAAATTTGGCTATATATTAGGGCCCACATACAGTGGGCACATATGAATATGTAAAAAATATGGCTCGTATGTGGCTATTCTAAGTGGGCACTTTTTGAGCCCAATTTTGTTTAAAAATTTTCGGCCCACCTCAGCCTATATTAACCCTAAACCGACCCTCCCCCAAATTAAGCCCTCATAATCCATTTTTAACTTATAAAACCTCAAAATTACCTCTTCCCTCTTAAAATTTAAACTACCCCACTTCCCTACGCTTGATAAAAGGCTAAAAGGGTACTTTTTCTGGGTACCAACTTGTCCAAAAGTACTAAGTATGCATTCAATCTTTGGTTTTGCTTAACTTTTTCATAGTTCACTTCCGGTTCTTCAAATAAAAAGGTAATATTCTTGGCTCTTAATAGTAGTATCTTCTGCTAAATATGAATTAAGTAAGTTGGTATGTCTATTTTCATGAAAAATATGTAAAAATAATCATGCTTGTATATAAGATCCTTGAATTATCCTAAAATCTTAGTGTGGGGCATTGTTTTCTAATTATACCTTAAGATCATGTCATAAACAAAAGTTGAATTTGAAAAGGTAAAGGAATACTAAAAGTTTTGAAGGCTAGTTTGTATTGAAAAGTTGATTCTAGTTGAATGTGTTCATATTGTACTTGTTGGGACTAACTATAAGTTATAGATATACCCAAATTAATAAACTTTTGAATATTTTGAATTTTGAGTTTTTCTTCAAGTTTTGCACTCCCTCACTGTCTCTCGAATGCTAACACTTGATTTTTTTAAGTACACATAGCACCCAAGGCCTCAAAAAAAAGGTTGTACCTTATATGTGATGGGATGAATTTTCTGAGAGTAGTAGCTCAGAGAAGGCATACCTAGTTACCCAGACTAGAGCAGCCCATATGAGGATGACACGTCTAGTAACTAGGGGCTAAAAGCATACTGCAGCTGAGGATATTATTATGAAAAAGTTTGGTGTACCACTAGCAGAGAAATCAAAGAATAGAAAACAACCTACTTTTACTTGGCCTAGGACCCAGGCTGAGGCTATCTAGTTCATATCTTAGTTGAGGATGAAGTCGGCTAGGAGATCACAAACATATTTTCCCCATCCTATTAAGGGTAGTGATAATAATGATGGGGATGAGGATGATGATGAGGAGGAGAGAGAGTTAGATACAGCACTAGAGGTAGATGCATAAGACATAAAGATAAGTCTAAGGCTGCAGCTTAAGAGGAGCCATCAGTTGTATCCCATTCTGAGGAGGGTACAAATCAGTCTTCACACCAAGCGCCAGTTCCTGATTCATAGGTACCAGCTCAACATGGTCAATTTTTTGATCCCACATATGTCTCGATGAAATCTATTGATGAGATGAACTTGAGATGGTGTTTGGAGGGGTTTCAAACACTATATGAGAGGGACAGTTTTATAACAAAGACCGGTCAACCCAAGATGGCTATTTATGAGGAGAGATATATCTACTTGTCTTGCTAGGTTGGAGCACCATGGTTTCTAGTTGCATTTGAAAGGTATCAGTTGGGGTGAATGACTCAATCCCTACGTTCATATACACCAGCATTGGTATGGTAATTCTATTCCTCTTATTATCCTATAGTAGCTTTGATTACGCCCAAATTTTAGGGGGTTTTAAGGCATGCTGAGTATCCCCAGCTTGAGTAGACACTTATGAGAGGGGTTATTGTTGACATTTCAGCGATGACCATTCACCGAGTTCTCTTTGGTCCAGAGTATGTTGCTCCAGTGTCCATATTAGAGTGTGATTATAGATTGAGATTTGTATGATACAAACATATTATGCTTGATGTTAAGCATCAAATAGAGAGAATTGAGATGGGGAGATAAATATCTAGCTATATTTCACATTTGGGTTATAATACCTCTTGGATAAAGGGGTAGGGTATGATAAAGAAGATGTCACTGACTTTTTCTGTAAAGTTTTAGTGGCTACTTGTTCAATATAGATTGTGTTCGACTGATGCAGACAATATGTTGACTTGGGATGGAGATTCACAAACTACAAGCATGATGTTCAGATACGATATTGACTTTGCATTTATAATTTAGCATGAGCTTCATGAGACATCCTTTGGTGGGACGACGACTTTGTTGTTCCTATGTCTTTTCCAGAGGTTATTTGATGAGGCTGGTATGCCCAAGGTACCAGGTGTCTATGAGATAGTAGAGGAAATAGTGGTGGCACAGACTAAGATGATGAAGGCTTTAGCATACCCAAAACTTCACAAAGAGGCCTTGTGCACCCACTATAGTGCCTCCGACCCTGTCTGAGGGCCTATCAATTACTATGAGACTAATAATACATAAAGAGGTGATGTAGGAGTTAGTACAAAGTTTTATATGGGGTATAGAGAGGATCTCAAGTTGAGTACATAGGGTGAGGTATCCCCATCTATATCTACATCAACCCAACTTCTACTTCAGAGTCGGTGGGTGCATCTTCAGTGCCCCCTCGACCATCTATTTTAGCTGCTGCTTCAGGTATAATGCTATTTTATCAAGTGTTTTTGTAGATCCTAGTGGACAATCAAAGCATCACCAAAACTTAGCTATAGAATATTAAAGCCGAGGTGGTGACATTATATGGACAAATTTGGCCATAGGTCAGGACAACACTAGACACAACTGAGGCTAGATTAGAGTCTACACACCGAGCTAGTATATAAAAGATACAAGTTGAGTTGCATGTATGGATAGATTCTTTAGAGGGTTAGGTATCGGCCTGGTTCAACATCATTGAGATGTCTGATCTAGGAGATATTAAGGAGGAAGTAGATATACTTAGAGCAGAGGTACACTTTCCTACTAAGAGCTACTTATCATCCATCCCTCCACTTGTGCCCCTATTTGTTCAATCAATATCACCGCCTGGACCCATATGCTTTTACTTATTTTCAAAAGATGATGGATCGGTCCCCAAAGTTAGGAACAAGAGGCCGATAGGGGACCTGTAAGATCCCAGTATATTTTTTGATCAGGCCCTAAAATAGGCCAAACGTGATTCACATGAGACTACAGTGATTAGTAGGTGGAGGCATGCCGAGATAGTAGCGAGTGCATCTTCAAGTAGTGTACCACCACCACCACTACCTTCTCTAGTCTACATACCCTTACTGAGGCCGATCATGACATGAACTCCTAGTGCATCCCAGGTATGTCCTCATTCCCTTGCTTTGTAATATTTACATGCACTGGGGATAGTGCATAGATTTTTAGTCAAAGGTGGGGTATGCCATAGCCACTATGGGTTTTTATTTTCATACTTATTTTCCTGTCAACCATGGTATGATTGTACAACCAGCATGTCTAGGTTAAAATTTATGTTGTGATGTGTTTTGTTTTATATTATGTTTGTTTTGTATAATTAGGAGACTTTTGTGTATTTAGGGCAGTTGTCAAGTTTTTTTATAAATTTTGCAAAAAATCATACCTCTCCAAAGTTTTGTTTTTAGAACAGTGGAAATGTATATATGTGTGACCATTATGGATCTTGTTATGGCATTAGATTGGGGACATGATAATCATAGCTTACTTGTGTATGAACCAGATAGGTAGTAGCTTGTGACGTAACTCTATTCCATGTGTCAGTGATATACTACTTAGTTCCCTTTGTGTGTTAAATCCCAAACTTTCCCAGTTAGTCTTGCCTATGTTTATGATAGTGTTAGTAAAGGATCATAGGGCGCTTTTTATGTTAGTCCACGTTTAGCCTAAATGACCTTCCTAATGTAAAAAACTATCGCTTGATCCTGATTTTTTAGCCTTATAGTCTATTTTTCTTGTTACACCTTTCACCTACCTACTTGGGTTGCAATTAACCCATTTTGGCCTTAGTCCTCCTTAGACATTGTGCATCTCAACTCAAGCAAACTGCATAAGTTAAGGGTGGCTATCAAAGGGGTGTGTAATGTAGAGTAGATACGAAGAATGGTAAAATAAGAGAAAAGTGATAGTAGGGTTGGGTGTGGTAGGAAACGAAAATAAAAATGTGGGAAAAAGAAAAAAATGAATAAAAGAAACCACACCCAACCTGAATGTGCATTAAAGAATAAAATGGAGAAATATGGGTGGAATAAAAGAAATTCAGTTAAAGTGTGGACCCCAAATTTTATGTAGTACCAAGGAGATTTAGTCACTTGATATATTCATATGTACCATACCAACCCCACCAGCCTAACAAACCAAATAAAGTCCTATAGTGTCCTAACTTGACTTAATGAAAACCAAGATAAAGAAAATAAGGGCAAACCTATGGTATTTGATGCCCACTGTTCGAACTTCTCTTTTAAGCATGAGAGTCTCTTGACTGTCCCTGCATTGACATGCATTATTCTATATGAGTGAGCGGTACTTCTTTGTTGTGAAGGCACATGCGTTATCTTGCTAGTTTCTTACTTGTTTGGGTTGCATAACTTGTATATATGCATGTTTATTTGTTGCTAATGTAATTTCCAAATCTTGATTGCTTTATGTCACACTGTTGTGCTTCATGTTTACACATAATTGGTATTAAATTGCTTATATAAGAGGGGGTAATGTGTTTAAGCTTAAAATGATGATTGGCTACCTTAGATAGCTTAGATTCTTCTAGTTAAGCATCATATTTTTATTTTGTTTTATTGTGTTTCTTGAGGACATGCAAATGTTCTAAGTTAAGGGTATTGATATGCTATGGATTTATAGCAATTTTGATGCTTAAAACGATGAAAATATTTAAGTTTTTTAGGTTGTTTTGTAAGATATGATGTGTTTTGGGTATGTTTTTCGGGAAATCATGTTTTTGATGCTAAATGTAAGAAAAGGATGAAAATTGATATTTTGGGCTACTTACTTAGGAATTTCTTGGCATAAGTTCCACTTACCAGGCATAGGTGACCAAATAAAGTGTCAGAACTTGAAGTCCAGAGGCTCAAAAGCAGGAAAAAGAAGACTCTATCACTTACTAAGGGCACCTAAGGTTCTGATGTAGTGAAGACGGTCCATAGGTGACAAAAGTAAGTGATAGAGGTCCAAGTACAAATAGTTGCAGGAGCTATGCAGGAGGTCTGACACTTAATTAGGACCACATACAGTCCGTATGTAGTACATATGGTCCGTAGGTGGCCTAAGTAAGTGGCCAATGACATTAATTTTCTTTTTTTGTTTGAGTTTTGATTTTTAGGGTTTCCTTGTATATTAGAAGTACCCTTTTGATTTTTTGTAGTTAGTTTATGCACTCTTAATAGTTAGTTTATGCACTCTTAGCACTTACAAACATATATTTGATAACAAGATTTGAATTTGATATTGACATTACTTTGGTCTTGATTTTGGTTGATAATTCAGTTGTTGGCTTTTGGTTTTGCTTGTTGATCATTTTGATATTGTTTAATGATTTTCATTATGAATTTTGTGATCGTTTGACAAGGATGAGCATCTAAAACCCTTAGCTAGGGTTGTGGGAGCCCAAGCATATTGATGAAGTGGGGGAAGTGCTAAGTTTTTTTGAGCCAGTATCGTTGCATATATTGTATTATCTTCAGTTTAATAGATGTCTTAGTGGTTGTAAATAGTAAGATCCCGCCTATAATATGACTACTTACTCCACAAAAGGAGTAATGACTAGGAAAAGATAATTACAACAGTAATTTCAAGTTTTATTTTCGATCTAGGCTAATCAATATCATTTTTGTAAGACGGTTATCTATCGTCTTATAAATTGAGACTCAAAAGGTAATAGTTAACTAAGATATAGGATAAGGGTTAGCAATACGACATCCTGATTCTCAAAAGGTAAAGGATGAAATCTGTCAATGAGTCCACAAGACAGTTGATGGTACATAACTTATCAGATTTTGTATGCAAAGTACTAGGTTGGTTTAATAAAGCATAATAAGCCTACTGAGATGAGAAGTTAGGGGAAACACAATCCTAGAGTTCTTCTCTGATTGATTAAAACTAAAGCTGAATTCTGCTACTTGTTTGATATTGTTACTACAAACCCCCCATTTATATTTTGTTCAGCCCATTAGGTTTAGAAAGCTAGAGATACAAATCTACATCTTCCCTGTGGGTTCGACACCAACCTAGTTGGGTTACTTTACTTAATAGTGACCGATTTATCCTTTAGTTGGAGGTTTAGTTTGTATATTGATCACCTCTTCTTCCGGGCGGGATAAATGGTCTGCAACCTTATTCTTTGTAACCTTTTAGTCTTTGACCTCAAAATCAAATTTCTACAGCAATAGTACTCACCAAGTTAACCTAGACTTTGAATATTTCTTTGCCATAAGTTACCTCAATACTGCATGATCAGTATGCACTATGAATTTAGTCCCAATCATATAGGACCAAAATTTCTCAAAAGAAAACACCACCACAAGTAACTCCTGCTCAATCACTATACAAATTTTTTATGCAGGGTCGAGTGCTTTGCCAGCATAGTATATGGGATGAAGTATTTTATCGCATCTTTGGCCTAGGATAGATCCTAGATCCACACACTAGAGTTATACATCACATCAAATGGTAGAGACCAGTATAGAGACACAATGATGGGAGCAAAAATCCACTTCTCTTTTAGGAACTCAAAGTCCTTGAGAAACGCATCATCAAACATAAACTTCACCTCTTTGTCCAATAATTTTCACAAATGATTTGAAATTTTGTAGAAGTCCTTGATGAACCACCTATAGAACCCTGTATGACTCAAAAATCTTTGAATACCTTTGATAGAAATAGGTGGAGCCAATTTTTCAATCATTTCAATCTTTACCTGATCAACCTATAAACCCTACTTTTAAATTTTGTGCCCTAAGAATATACTCCCTTTTCATTTTAAAGTGACGTTCTCCCAATTCAACACCAAGTTGAACTCCTCATATTTTTGAAGTACATTAGCCAAATTGGCCAAACGGTCATCAAAAGAATCACTCACAACCTAGAAATCATCCATAAAGACCGTTATAGTATCCTCCACCATATCCAAAAAGATGAACATTATAAAATTCTGAAATGTGGCCGGGGGTATTACAAAGTTCGAAAGACATCCTCTTGAATGCAAATGTACAATATGGAAATGTGAAAATATCTTTCTCTTGGTATTCGAGGGCAGTAAAAATATTATTATACCCTGAATAACCATCAAGAAAATAATACCAACCTCTACCGGCAAGACGGTCTAACATCTGATCCATGAATGGCATAGAAATGTGATCCTTTTGCATCCAAGTGTTCATCTTCCGATAATCCATACGAACTCTCTATCCTATAACTAGTCTCATGGGCACCAACTCATTATTCTCATTCTGGACGATAGTAATCCTACCCTTTTTGTCATACATTGTATTGGGCTCATCCAATTATTGTCAACAATAGGGTAAATTACACCTGCATCTAACTACTTGATGATCTCTTTCTTCACCAACTCTTGTATAGGTGGATTAAGACAATATTGATTCTTGATGCTAGGTATACACTCCAGTTCTATCTGAATTTTATGAGTACAAATTCCAGGTGGAATCCCAACAATATCTATAATAGTCCAACCAATAGCCTTTTTAAACCTCTATAATACCGTGATCAATACTTCAACCTTTGCATTACCTAAATGTGACGCAATTATAATCAGCAAGGTATCTTTGGCTCCAAAAAATGCATAACATAAGTGAGAAGGGAGGGCCTTCAATTCCAATACCGATGGCCCCTCAATAGATGGTTGGGTTGGTTGAGTCTCTCTATTCTTCACGTCTAAATCCAACTTCGTTGGCGTATAAGTGTAAGATCTACCAATAAGAGCACTCACCATCTCATCATACTCATCAATGCCATTATTGTCGAAGTTCATTATCACATCGCTAATTACTCTACACCAAGTCGCTCCTCAATAGGTGTAGTCAATGAATCTCCATTAATAGAATCTATCACAGACACTACTCTCATATCTTTCAGCTTCCGCATTCACTAACCCTATTAAAAGTAACTCATTCTTCATTGATCCTGAATTTCATATGTACCATTTCCATGTCAACCAATGCCTTACCCGTGCCTATGAAGGGTCTTCCTAAGATAATAGGAACATCAAAATTCACCTCACAATCAAGAATCATGAAATAAGTTGGAAATATGAAGGACGATACCTTTAGCAAAACATCACACAAAATACAAACCAATTTCTTCATAGTTCAATCAACCATAAATAATCTCATCAATGTTGTCTTAGGTGGTACCAACCCTAACTGCTTGTGCACACCTAGTAGAATCAAATTTATACTAGCTCCTAAGTCACACAATGTTCATGAGAAATTCTGGGAACCAATAGTTCAAGAAATAGTGAAAGCTTTGGGGTCCTGTTTCTTCTCAGCCAAAGACCGAGAAGAAATAGCACTATAATGGTTTCAGCAGGCTCAAAACTCACCATCTATTTCTTCATCACTATGTCCTTCATGAACTTTGCATGACCGGTCATCTGCTCCAATGCTTCTAAGAGAGGGATATTCACATATAATTCTTTTAATATAGATATGATTTTTTGATATTTCCCTTCTTCTTACTTCTTTTTCAACCTTTGAGGGAAAGGTGATGGATGTCATAGACTGGTCTTCAAACTTGGTTCGACCTTATTACCCTTCCCTTTATTAGTTTTACCTTTTTTCTCAAATCTCTTTCATTTTTATGACGTCTCACATCAATCACCAACTTCTCAGTTTTACTTTTGGGTGCATCATCAAGATTAATAGTAGCATTCCTTACCACATCAACTATCGACACAGAAAGATTAATATTAGCCTTAACACTGTGAGTGGTGATGGAAAAACTATGATTATCATTCTTCGAATTCTTTATAGTATTACTCAAAAGAGTGTCCAGTTGACGCTTATTCAATGTAGCCGACATTTGACCAAACCAGTGCTCTAGCTTCTTAATCACAGTAGCATGCAATTCTACTTTTTGGCTTAGTCTTGAAATATCTACCTTAATCTTTTTAATGCAACTTCTTGATTCTCTAAACCATTAACCAACTTTACAAGTAAATCTTCCATCCTCGACTTATTATCACAATTCCCTAGCAAAACATACGAAACCACTCTTCTTCTTATAATCATCCTTTAGCCTCCAGTCACTATCTTTTTCTCTGCTTTGATCCCTATAACTATCTTCATAATAGTTTTGACCTTGGTTCCCTTGCCTTGAGTTCCAAGAGTCCTGATGGAACCCTTGTCCCTTAGCTAAGAGACCATCCTTCTCTTTATCTAAGTACTTAGCCTTCTCCTCAGAGTCAGGCTCATCATGCTTCGCTAACTTACCTCACGTGCCCACTATATTCACTTTTTCAATATTCATAGTTACAAACTTCTTGGTAAGAAATCCAATCTTTGTCTTAAACTATTCCACCTCTTGAGCCACTATCTCATCTATGATTCTTTTCTCTATGGAAGCACCAATAACATTATCTTCTCCTCTTTCTGACTCCCAAGTATGCCACCCTCAGTTGGTATTAGAGACCCAATCTAAGATTTTTGCAACTAGCTCCTAATGAAGTATCAAGAAAGCCCCACTAGTAATAGTATCATAAACTTTGTTGTTCTTATTCAGAGCTCTATAGAATATCACAAGTAGATTCCTGCATGAAATTTTATGATTAGGCACAATCATCATTTTCTTCTTGAACCGCCATCAAGTTTCGTATAATTTCTTTGAATGTAATTACTTGAAATTGTAAATCTCATTCTTCTGTTGCAACATTCTAGAAGGAAGGAAGAATTGGTCCAAGAACTATTTTCACAACTCATTCCAAGTAGTGATGGACCCATGAGGTAGTTTCCCCAA
Source organism: Capsicum pubescens (assembly GCA_030864215.1). Taxonomy (NCBI): domain Eukaryota; kingdom Viridiplantae; phylum Streptophyta; class Magnoliopsida; order Solanales; family Solanaceae; genus Capsicum; species Capsicum pubescens. The sequence goes on from CM061546.1 coordinate 118,681,609, forward strand.
CCATAATATTGTTTCTCCAGTGAGGGAGATTGGGAACTGTTGTGCCTAAGCGCATACGCTTGTGTATATGGTCTCACCAAGTAATATAGTGGCTATAAATAAGCTGAATATCGATCCCTCAGAGACGTGGTTTAACAACTATCCTATTCTAGCTCAACTATTAAGATTAAATTAGTGCAAACATAAGCAAGAGAGTTTTGAAAGTTATAAACTAACTGTAAAGTAAACAATGCAAAAGAGTAAAGATTTTAGACAATCAATGGATGAAAAAATGAGGTTAAACAACTATGTACAATAATACTACACTATTGAACATAATTCACAATATTGCATATCTTGGTTGCTGATTCATAGGGTTAATCATATGATCATGGTCTCTCGACCTTTAAACTTCTACCTAACTGGACATTACAAGTACATCATTGAGTGGGGATGTAATAATCCATTTATATGTATTAAGATATCATCCTACATGTGAACCAAACAAGGCTTCTTTTTATATCCCTATCCTAGTCACTAATTCAAATTCCTTATTTTATAAAAGAATAAGATTCTTGTTGTATTTATCCCTACATTCTATCTTCATATTCTCCCATATGATACCACAAGATCGGTAATATATGTATTCTAAGGATCATGAATCCTTAAAATAGTTAAAACAAGGATAAAAAAAGAAAATATGATAAGAAATCCAAACAAACTTAATTCAAACTAATAGTAATGGTGTTCTTGGCCTTAACCCCTGAAAGGGGGCTTTTAGCCACTCATGGACATAGTCATAATCAAGATAATTTAATACAAGATAAAATCTATTAAAAAACTAAAGTAAAGAAAGAAAATTGTAATGGAAATTTTTTTCCAGCCCCTCTCCAATTCTTCAAGTCATCCAAGTTGTTTTCATTTGAGTTAACGTGTTCCTTTAATAATTGGACTCGATTTTTTGAAGTTTGCCTCTCACTGCTATGCGGGGATAGTTTTTGGGTTTAGCTCTTAGACACAGTCTTATCATTGTGATCTACTTGATTGTCCCACTTGATAATTACCCCTCACTGGTGATACAGGGATAGTTTTTCTCATCTAGCTATGCGACGCGGTCTTGACATCTCAGGTGTCCTATTCTCGTCAAGTTGTGTTTTGTGCTTTCGTTGATCCATTACAAGCCTTTTTTTATTGTTTACACTTGATTTGAAGCTTTTATATCCTTTATATATCATCATAATCAACTCACCAAGCATACTATAACATTAAACACAACATATTAGACCTCAAAATAACGCAACATCCAAGATGACAAACTATAAACTTTAGCTAAGAATACTAATTTTCTCATATGAACTCTAAATGATCAAATTAAGTACAAACTTGTGTGAAATACACCTTAAATATTATTATAAAGTACTTAAACACTTAGATTCTCATTTATATCATCATTGACTCATTAAGCACACAAGAAGTCCTCAAAACAAAGTTAAATAAGCCCGGATAAGAACACTGCAGTGCATATATCCACCTCAGATCAGGAAAAACTTGAGTCTCAAATATTTATAACTCTCCACAGGTAAATTATACAATGTTCAAATCCTAACAAAATTCATGATGTGCATGTTTGCATCATCAGTTAGCAAACTAGTAAACACACTCTTCAAATTGAGCAGCTAAATCAAAGCACTCATAATATGAAACATCACTCCTTGGGGCAACTTAGGAGTAATTATATCTCCGATATCGATAGGCTCAACATACACCAAGTCTTTCTCTGGATTATTATACGGTGGAAAGAATGGAAAAGTTTGGGTGCTTGAGCTCAATCTCTTCTAGCTTTGTCGAGTTCTGCTCGATGCTCTTCTTTCTGTCTCACTCTTTTCTCTTGATATACATGATGGGAAACAACATCCCTCCTTGCATTCTTTTCATCCAATAACCAAGCATTAGACTGTGCAGCTATTTCTTGAACACTATGCAGAGGTGGGGATTCAATGGTCATTATGAACCTTATGCTCATGCCCTTCCATCTTATGATTCTATCATAAGGTTCGCTCCTTCTCAATATCAAGAGGGATAAAGGTATTGCCTTGACTCTGAGTCTAAATTATACACCATTCTAAGACCCAATAATAGTAGAAAAATAAAACAACAACCTTAACAACTTTAATCAATCAATCTGTAATAGCATTCCCCAGGAATGGTGCCAAAATTTGATGTCACCCAAGATTATACCTCTAAAGTAGAAACATGCATAGGTGAGTCAAGTACTTAGGACCTATTTCTTAGATGTGATGTGTTTTTGTGTTTGTGCTACATGAAAAAATATTTTGGAGCTAAAGAGAAGAAAAAGTAGTTGAAGTGTGCATAGGGCCTAATTATGGACCGACTTATCGATCATAAGTGGGGCTTACGCCCCTCGTAAGTGGCATCGTAGGTGATAGATCCAAGTTTTTAAAGTTTTAAGATTTCTTCTAAGAGTTATGAACCCTACTTACGGGGCATAAGTAGATCTTACACCCCTCGTAAGTACCATCACAGCTGGATGACCTGAACGCTGATTTCTCTAAGACATATGCACCCACCTAGGGTTCGTAGGTAGTACCTACAGCCCATAAGTAGGTCCTTAGGTAGTTTCCAGCGAATTATTCCTTTTATCTTAGTTAGGATTTTTAGGGCTTTGATGCATTCTATAAATACCCTTTGATGTTTTCGTATTAATTTGCACACTCTTTATATTTACAAAACTATATTAATTCTGAGAAACACGTTTGATCTTGGAATCAATTGTTCTCAGTTTTATGATTGGATATTATTTTGAGATTCTTGTATTAATTTACGCACTCTTTATACTTACAAAACTATACGTATTTGGAGATACACGTTTGATCTTGGAATCAATTGTTCTTGGTTTTATGGTTGGATATTAATTTAAGATTCTTGTTTTCATTATTAATATTGTAAGATTTTCCATTGCTTTCTTTGATGAATTCAATGGATGTTCTTGCAAACATGAGTGGCTAAACCACCCAAATAGGGTTATGGTAACCCTGATGGAATAACAAAGTTGAGGAAGTCCAAAATCATTCTTGATTGATTTTCTTGCATGTAGTGTGATTTTCTTCAATTTGATTTCTTTCTTAAAGATTGCAGACATTAAAAACCTACCGGCATTCGATACTTACTTCAAAAGAGAGGTTATGATAAGAAAAAAAATATCATGATAGTAATTTGAAGCTATCAACCTTTATCTAATTAACCTGAGACCCAAAAAGTAATAGTTAATCTGGGATCCAAGACAAGGGTTAGTAACATAAAAATCGGAGACTCAAAAGGTGGTGAGTGAAATTCACAAAAGGCATTCACAAGATGGTTGGTGATACATAACTTGTTAGATTTTGCATGCAAGTCATCGAGATAGTTTAATGGGCACGATAAATTTATGAAATTAGTCAGGGAAACACATTCCTAGTATTCATCTTATATTGATTTAAACCTAAAGCGGTCAAGATTTGTTACTACTGTTACTATTCTCAATAAATCCCCTTATTTACTTATCCATACTTTTTTGGATAATTCAACAAGTTCTTGATAAAGATTCGACCTATTTCCTATAGGTTTGATCCCAATATTTGTTGGGTTATACTTTTGACAATAACCGCATTATACTTTCTTGAAGGATTAGAATCGGAATTCAATATCATCATCATTTGTCAAACTTGAACAAAAACTCAAATCATTGTCATTTGCAAGACTTGAACTGAAAATCATATCTTTAATTGTTAGACTTGAACCAAAACTCAATATCAATAAACTGTCGGACTTGGTCCGAAATTAGCACCAACTCCTAAGTACCAATATAGCATAAGCATCAAGAATATAGTCTCTTAAACACTAAAATATGCAATTTAAAGATATAAGTTGCCCAATTAGTGAACAAGGAGCTAATAAGAGTCCTGGCCTAAGGTGGTCCAGCGAGGCCCACCCTCAAAATCCTTTCTAAGGCAAATGCTACCCTTAAATAGTCTAAGGTATAAAAAATACTTTTAGATGTTAAGTGAGATACTTTTATCCCTAAGATAGCAATTCTACCTAAAAATGTGTAACTAAGTCAATTACACCAAATTTACGATTCTATAATAGACTAAACAATCCACATAATACTAATTATACCTCTAAGACATAATTCTCATCCTAGTTGTAGCATAATTTCACAATTATACTAAAAATTAGCTCAATCTATAGGGGAAGGTAAATCCAGCCTACTTGGACACCGAAGAAAACCCGGGTGAAATTCGTTTATTATCAATTTCCCATTCTGAGAAACTTTAACACGATGCCACACTATCAAAATTATAATATACTTATTAATACAAGAACAACGATACCCATATTACACTTTTTTCTTAGGGTCCAAACTTATATTATAATCCCATGTGGGGCCCGCTTGCTAAATCACACTTTCCAAATCATCAATGCATCCTTTGATGCTCAAGTAACATTTTTCCTTAAGAATGGGTAAATTCTAAGCCCAATTGGTGTAAAAATCAACCACCAATATTCTAGGGATTTTGGGAAATAATAGAGGAATTACCAATAAATTGATGAAAACTTATCAAGAATTAGAAAAATAAATGAGTAATCCAAGCTTATGAATACCCAAAATTCTCCTATAAATGTCGCTCCCAAATTTCTACACGTTCTATGGTTTTGCACTCATGAATTTGTGTGAAAAATGATATAAAATCAGGTAAATAAAATATTTAAAGGGTGCCCAGGTGCCGTTTAAGTGGACACTAGGCCGCTTAAGCAGTCACCACTTTTGTGGCCAAGTTCTCTTTAGCGGTACTCGCTGCCTGCACGAATACTACTTAAGCGTTCCTCTTCCCGGCTAAGTGTTTTTTGCTTAAGCATTGAGGGAATCCCTTAAGAGGCCCTCGGATGGGAAATCCAAGTAGCTTAAGCGACCGACTGCCCGCTTTAGTTCCTCTTTACATAAGGGACCAAAAGGGCGTTCAAGCGGGTGTATCAGCTACCCTTCAGCTGGAGACTCGGAATTTTTTTGAGTCTCCACCAACCCTTCAAGATACGTTTGAAATCACATATCCACAAACGAACTATGCTACCCTATCAAATTCGATGTTCCGAACTCAATGGTGAAGTCAAAATTTCCATCCTAGATTATTTTGATGAAGAGTGGGTACTACACCCATGTGCCATTTTCCTTAAGTTTTGACCAATAGCTTGGAATAAGTCTAGAAGCCTTCGGATCCAAACCAAGGGTCCACCTAGTCTAAAATCAATGTTTTGGAGTTGCTAGAACTGTTAAAGTTGGCATACAATGTCGTTTGGCTAAAGTTTTCACCCAGTAGACAATTTTAACCAGTAAATACGTCAAAACATGGAATTAGATCTAAAAACTAAACGAACTACCTGATAACTGAACTGTCAGTTCCAGCAAGTCATAAATGACTTAAGGCAGCTATAGGAAAGCTCTAAATAATGAAAATAAGCAAAAATATAAAAATGACCTGGAGGGTCATTACAATATCTATTACTAAAAAAGCTTTGGTCCGCAAAAGTAAAACGTTAGTATGTACTTTAGGCCTCGAACAGGTGGGCATACTGGGTCTGCATCTCACTCTTAATCTCCCAAGTATCCCCTTCTACTAGGTGGTGTCACCAATGAACCTTAACAATTGGAATCTCTCTAGTTTTCAACCGCCTAACATCACTGACTAATATGAACATAGGCTCCTCCACGAAGGTCAATCGCTCATCCAACTGAACAGAATCTCATCTGAGCATGTGAGATACATCTGGAATATACCACTACAACATACAAACATGGAAAACTAGATGAACAACAGCAAAATCTGGGGGCAAGGCTAACTTATATTCCACTTCTCCAACTGTGCGAAGGATCTCAAAGGATCCAATGTATCAGGGGCTGAGCTTGTTTCCTCCCAAAACTCATCACACCCTTCATGGGAAATACTCAGAGGAATTACCAGTCACCAACTCCAAATATAAAGGCATGAAGTCTATCTTCTTCATAAGCCTTCTTCCTACTCTAAGCTACCCTCAACTAATCTTGAAAAACCTTCGCCCTTTCCAATGACTCTTGAAGCAAGTCAGAACCACTAGGTAGAAACTCAGATATCTCAAATCAGCCAATTGGAGAACAATATTGCCTACCATACAAAGCCTCAAAGGTTGCCATCTTAATACTTGAATGGTAGCTATTATTTTACGAGAACTTTGCCAATGCTAAGTGCTGCTCCAACTGACCTCAAAAATCCATAACACAGGCTCGGAGCATATTCTCAAGAACCAAAAAAGTCCATTCTAACTACCTATTAGTCTGAGGGTGGAAGGCAATACTAAGATCTACCTTAGTACCCAACTCCTCAAGAAAAGTTGTCCAAAAGCTATAAATAAATATCGAGCCCTGGTTTGAAATGATAGATATGGGAATTCCATCCAAATAGACTATCTTACGAACATAAGTATGAGATAAAATCTCTATACTGAAGGACATCTAAATAGGAATGAAATGTTTTGATTCGGTCAATCGATCGAAAATAACCCAAATGCCACCAAAACTACAAGAAGTGCAAGGCAAACCTCTAAAATAATCCATAGTAATTTGCTTCCAATTTTACTTAGGAATGGGTAATCTCTGAATCATGCCACCAAGTCTCTAATGCTCGACCTTCACCTACAATCAACATAGGTAATAATCTATAATGTCTATCACATATCGCTTCATACAAATCCACTAATAATGCTACCTCAAATCTATATACATCTTAGTTGTACTAAGGTGAATAGAATATCGAAAGTTGTGAGCCTCACACAAAATAAACTGAATCAAGTCTCCAAGCCTCGGAGCATAATCCGTCCATCAATTCTCAAAACACCCTCGAAATATATGGTAGCCCTTTTGGATTCACCACTCAAAACATTATCATGAATGATGCAAAGTCTCATATCCTCAAAATGACGACTCTAAATCTTCTCAAATAGGTAGATCTCTCCTCAACACTAGCAAGAATCCCCCTAGGGTCTGAAATATCAAGTCTCACCATCAAGTTATCTAATGACTAGATGTCCCACACCAACAACCTCTGAGAAATTGAGATAGAGGCCAAGCTACTCATACTCACTATCTTTTAGCTCAAGGTGTTTGCAACCACGTTTTCCTTGCCCAAATGATACAAAATAGAAATGTAATAATACGTAACTATCTCAATCCATCTATGTTTCCTAGAATTAAGCTCACTTTGGGTCATAAAATGATGAAGACTATGATGATCTGTGAAAATCTCACAATGCATTCCATAAAGATAATGTCTCCAAATCTTAAGGCCAAAAATCACTGTTGCCAACTCCAAATCATGAATGGGATAGTTACGTTCATGCACCATCAGTTGCCTCAATGCATAGGTAATAACTCAACCCTTCTACATCAACATGCAATCGAAACCAACACCAAAAACATCATAAAATATGGTAAATCTCTCACCCTTAATAGGAAGAACCAATATAGCATTTGAAGTGAGAAATCCCTTGAGCTTTCCAAAGCTCAAATCACACACCTCAGAACACTAGAAAGGAACCTCCTTCCGAGTCAATTTGATGCTGCAATAGTAGCAAAACCCTTAATGAACCATCTATACTAACCAGCCAATCTAATGAAGCTATGAACCTTAGACAGAGATATAGGCCTTTTCCAACCATAAATAGCCTCAATTTTCATTGCCATAATACCATTCTTGGACACTATATGCCCAAGTAATGTCACCGACTCAAGGCAGAACTCACACTTAGAGAATTTTGTAAAAAGCCTATAATCTTTCAAAGTCGGGAGCACAATCATCAATTGTTGCATACGCTCTTCTCTACTCATACTGACCATAACAGGTCATAAAGGTTGTCGTGGGATATTCTCAGCTTGAATCCTCAACTGATGATAATCGAACCTCAAGTCAATCTTATAGAACACCGCTTCTCCCTAAAGATGGTCAAGTATATCATAAATACAAAGCATAGGATACCCATTCTTCACCATCACCTTATTAAGTTGTCTTTATTCAATACATATACGCAAGGAACAATATTTTTTCTTTACGAAAAATATAGGAGCATCCCAAGGAGACATACTAGGTCTAATGAAACCCTTATCCTAAAGATCCTAAAGTTGAGAATTCAACTCCTTAAGCTCAACAGAAGCCATACGATAAGGTTTCAAAGAAATATATCAGGTTCCTGACTCAAGATCAATAACAAACTCAATATCGCACTCATAGGCTGACCACTACTTTAGCTAGGGTGATCACAGTAACTATACTTACCTCTATCCGAGATCTGAAATATGGAATGAATGAGTCTACTATAATGAACCTAATATAGATACAACTAATGTAGAGGACACCTATTTTGAGAACTATTTCCTCTGAACCATAAGCCACTATGACTCCCATTGAAACTACCTCGATATCCTGGCCTCTTATTGCTTCCCCCTTGGGCCTCATAATACATCTTCTCTATAATCTAAGCATGATTGGAAACCTTATCAAATGACCTACCCACAACAACCAAACTCTATATTGACATGCAAAGAAAAAGTCTCAACTCCAGAACAAAATACTCAACCATCTCATACTTAGTAGTCAAAATAGATTTGGCATGCCTAACCACCTTATGAAATCAAGCATCATACTCCACAAAAGTCATGGGGCCCTTCTCAAACCTCGATAATTTATCCCTCAACTGATCTCTAATACTATAAGGCATATACTTCTCTAAAAACACCTGAGAGAACTGAGTTTATGTCAATGGGGGAGATCCAGCTAGCCTGGAATCAAGGTGACCTCTTCAACAATGTCGAGCTGCCAAGTGCAACTGAAAAGTTGTGCAATCCACATAACGAGTCTCAACTAGGGTATTAATCTTATCCTTATAGGCACTCAATAACTCATAAGCATCATCTCTCGATGCACCATAAAACCTAGGCAGAGCCAAACTAAAGAATCTACCCAACATCTTCTGCTTCTCAATAGACATAGTAGGTTGGGCAACGACCAGTTGAGTAACCACTGGTATAGAAGGGACCTTAACTCTGGGAGCCAAAGCTACAGACAGCAACCCCACCTCAGTACCACTCTGATCCATAGACTTTACACTCTTAGATAATGCACCACCAACTAATTCCAAGAGATAAACCAATGCATCCCTTGTCACTAAAGAAAAAATAAACCTTAGTGGATCCTAGGCTGGTCCCTAGCCTACCAATAACTAGATAGGATGAATATCTAGGTCGAGAGCAAGAATAGGTTCTGGTGAAGGATCCCTATCTTTGTCCTTAGTTGGGTATGCATTCCTAAGTTGTCCTTGACCTCTAGGTCATTCACAAACTATGATAGGATCCCTAGTCATGGACTCAGGGTCCTCATCTTGCATACCAATAACACGTGTCCCAGCCATCAGCACAAGAGTGAAACCAAAAGAATCTTTAGGAACCAACTCAGACTCTTTGCATGAAGAGAGTAAAATAAGTGAAGAACTCCTAAGAATATCCCATAGCCTCCCAAAGATAAGAAATAGACATCATCATTCCAATTCGTGGGCTCTACTAGACACTTGCTCTTGTACCAATAATACTGGTGAAGCTAGTTCCCTAATACTAATTTATCATAACTCAATTTACGTGTCATGATGGCACCTACTTTATCCACCAGTATTTAAGACAAACTATAGCCCAGAGCTAGAAATAATGGGCTAATTTGATGGGAAAAGGAATAAAACCCAGAGATTTATAAGTAAAGACTTATGATAATAATTTAGGTAATAATAATTGTCTGAAAGATAGATAAAATAGAACTAACAATCCCACAACCTAGGAATGTCGATGCAAGAGACACTAGCATAATGGAATACAAGTATTGTAATAGTTAATATACACCATAATTGAATAATGAAAGACTAAGTAAAGATAAAAGGAGGATAAAAGGTAAACTCTGACTCTGAGAGCTTACCCTTCCTTCAAACTCTAAACAACATGATCATAACATCAGCGGCAACCACTAGTACTTGGATCTGAACTAAAAAGGTAGAGTAGTATGAGTACAAAAGTCATGGGTACTCAGTAAGCATGATCGATCGACTAACCTAAATCATAGTATATAAGTACAATAAAGATGCAAGATAAATAAACTAAGTCAAGGTACAAGGGCAAACCTAGAATAATTCTTCAATACTATAAAATAAGTAAATAAATAATCAAAATAGATATGATAATGAAAGAAAGCATAGATAATACTATAAGATTGGCCCCCATAATCCAATAATCCTTGAAAAAAAAAACCTAACTTGGGCCACCATTGAGGGTACAATAAAAAGAAAGTAAATAATTGAAATTTAATTAATTAACCAAATCAAGCCATAAATGTGAATCAAATCGTACCATAACATACCATAAATTAACTCTTAGTGTCAGACTCAAACCAAAAATCAGTATCATTATTATTTATCGGACTTGAACTAAAACTCAAATCATCATCATTTTTTGGACTTGAATCGAAACACAATATCAATAAACCACCTTACTTGGATCAAAATTAGCACCAACTACCAAGTACCAATATAGATTAAGCATCAAGAATCTATTATCTTCAACTCTAAAGTGTAAAATTTAAAGATATAATACGAATAAGTCTACAAGGAGCTAACAAGAGTACTATCCTAAGGTGGGCTAAAAGAGCCCACTTTTAATCTCCAAAATCTGTTCTAAGGAAAATGCTACCTCCAATGAGGATAACGTATCTAAATTTACTTCTAGATATTAAACAAGGCACTTTTAGCACTAAGATAGCAATTCTACCTAAACATGAATAACTAAATCAATCACACCTAATTTATGATTCCATAAAAGGCTAAATAGTCCAATATTACTAATTATACCTCAAAGACCTATTTCGTATGAAATATCTAGCATAATATCATAACTATTCTAAGAATTAGCTCAATCTATAAGGAAGGTAAACCTAGCCTACCTGGACTTTAAAGAAAAGCCTAGTGAAATCTACTAAATCATTGACTGCCCCTTTTAAGAAGCTTCTGCAAAATGCCATGCTATTAAAATCATAATATATTCATCAATACAAGAATAAGATATCCATATTTCTCTTTTGTTCTTTGGGTACAAAATTACGTAAAATCCCCTATGAGACCCGCTTGTGGAATTGCACTTTTGAAATAGTCAACATATCCCTCTATGCTTAAGGAACATTTACCCTTGAGAATGGGTAAATTTCAAGATCAATTAGTGTTACAATTAACCCACCAATGTTGGAAGGATTTTGGAAATAAAGGAATTACCCAAGAAATTAAAGAAAACATACCAAGAATTCGGAGAAGAAATGAGTAATCCAAGATTACAATCACCTTAAATTCTCCTATTTATGTCTCTCCCAAGTTTCTACAAGTTCTAAGGTCTTGCACTATTGAATTTGTGTGAAAATGGATAAAAATCAGGAAAATACAATACTAAAAGGGTGCCCAGGTGCTGCTTAAGCGAACACTAGGCCTCTTAAGTAGTTACTGCTTTCGCATCTAAGCGCCACATTACCGGTACCTAATACCTACATGAATAATGATCAACCAGTTCTTTTGCTTAAGCAATCCAAAGGGCGCTTAAGAGGGTTCACCAGCTAGAGACTTGGAATTTTTTGGACTCTCCACTAACCTCTCAAAATTTATTTAGAATCTCATATATGCAAACAAACTATGATACCTATAAAATTCGATGTTCTAGACTCAATAGCATTGTCATAATTTCCATCTATGGTTGTTTCAATGAAAAATGGGTCCCACACCTATTGTCTTTTTCTTTAAGTTTTGACCAATAGCTCAAAATGAGTCTGGAAGCCTTGGGACCTGAACCAAGGGTCCACCTAACCTAAAATTAATATTCAAAATTTTTTGGAACTATTAGAATTGGCATACGAGATTGTTTGATTGAAGTTTTTTCCCGATAGCCAATGCTAACCAACAAAGACTTCAAAATAAGGAATTGGCTCTAAAAAACAAACGAACTGCCCAACATCTAAACTGTCTTTTCCAGCAAATTATAAATGACTTAGGAAGCTATAGGAAATATCTAAACAACCAAAATAAGTGGAAATAGAGAAAATGTCTTGGAGGGTCATTACAATAACTGAGCAGAATATCTAGACTAGGCATAAAATTTAGCCTCATAAGCTATAATAGACATACTTCCCTGCTCAAGAGCGAGAAACTCATCCTTCTTCTTGTCATAAAAGTATGTGGTACATACTTATCTAAGAATAGAGTATAGGCCTAGGTCCATCTTAGTAGAGGTAAAGATGAAAATCAACATTCCATATAATCCCTCCACCACTACTTTGCATCACCCTACATTTAGAAGATTGATACGCCCAAATTATAACTCTTGTTAGAAAACGTAAGCGGTCGTCATCAAATATAGAATCCAACTAGGTTGGGGTCGAATCCCACAGGGAATACTTTGTAAATTAAGCATTATGATTATTAATAGATGATTGATTGAAAGTTCTGAGGTAACACAGGGGTTTGTTTGTTTACAGGGAAGTCGAATTGTAGTAAATCATATTTAAACTAATAAGTATGCTTGTAATGTTTAATTCAATGAGAATAACGAAACTAGGTTTATGTTCACCAAGATGTTGTAGCAGTCAGGGTTGTGGGTTATCCTGAATTCATATGTAATAAATTCCAATTGTAAGAATTATTGAACTCTAAAGTTCATCTACTTATTTCTCAACCTTAATAGATGATTAGCCTTTTAACTCTCTCAAGCTTAAATAATATGTTAATGTTTTCAATTTATTACTCAAGTGGGTTGATCCGGTTAAGGCATCAACCCTTAACCCAAAAGTTAAAGCCTTTGAGATCCTTGTTATTCTCCTTTTTCCCAACACACACATTTCTACTCAAACAAGTGGTGTTCTTGGGCTCACCCTTCAAGTTTGAAATCAAGAAGGATCATGATAATAAAGAGAAGTTTATGCAATTGTAATTAATTATAGAATTCATTACAACCCCACAACCCTAAAAAACTAATAACATCGAGGCTCTCATAACGTAGTTATGGAAGGTTTAGCCACACATCACAGAAAAAGAAAAATATTCCATTGTATTTTTCACAAATTATTCTGGAAAATTACTGACATAAAGGTCCAAAGAATTCTCCTTGATCTTCAAAGATTAATAGTGGGAAACTGGTCAGATCCACTATTTCATCAATTTCTTAGAGAATAATACGTTACAAGTTGTTTAAAAGATGAAAAGTGAATGATAGATGAATGAAAGATACCTAATTTGAACCTAGACTTAGTATTTATCTGCTCCCAGGTACTGAGGATTTGAAATTTGAACTAGGTAATGTTGCATCACAGTTGATGGTTAAGTTGACGGCCCATGTGTGGTCCGACGGTCCGTTACTTGGACCGTTGTTGATGGTCCCAAGATGCTACATTTTGTTTAAGGAGTGACGGTCATGTTGATGAGCCATTACTGGCCTGATGGTCTATCGCTTGGACCGTCGCTTGATCACTTGAGGAGCCACTCACTGTCTTAGCCTGATTGTCTGGTTTACTGTTCGTCACTTGGGTCATCTACTCTGTACATTCTATTTAGCTTTGACGGACACTCTGACAGTCCGTCAGATGGTTGATGGACCATCAATTTTTCCATCATTCCCCTTTTTGTTCTTGTGTCTTCAATTTTTCCAAGTTATATCATCAGCTAAGTTCTTGACCTAAAAATACTAAAATTCAGCATTAAATACAACAACAGTTTCTTGAAAACACACAATTATCCCTTATAAAAGATGTAAAATATTTCGTCCAAAGCCGGAACATCAACACCCTTAACTTAAGATGATTGCTTGTCCTCAAGCAACTCAACACCAAATCGCATGCATGAACAAACACAATGATCTGTATTTAACTATTAAACTAGATTTCATACAACCACTCATTGTCATCTCACTCATGTGCTTTCAACACATCGGGATCTATAACTGGCATTATTTACAAATCAGCACAAACACAACCTTTGATACAACATCCCACAGAAGGCAACAAAACTAAGTGTAACTCAAATTTCCCTCACAGTCAAAGAAGTACACCACACTTGATTCATTTAACCTGTGGACAAAACTAAGACTCTCGCTCTCATTAACAAAGTTGCAAACATAGTATACACACACATAAGCTTGCCCTCATCATCTAATGTTCCCCTATAGTTGATTCTCAAAGATCAAGCAGGTCATTCTATGGCTTGTAATGAGGTTTCGATGTTAGGTGAGGAATAATTTTGGGAAAAGTGACTTCAATTTCAAACTTCACTTTATTTGCCCTTGATTGCTACTCACCAAGACTAATGATTTTCTAGTTCACTTACAATCCATACTATTCATCCATGATTTTTCCATAAACCTAGGTTTATTTTAGAGTTTGCATCAGCCACCCTCAACTTATGTTGATGCAATCAGTTGAGGTGCACAATATCTAACTAGATCAAGTCCAGATGCAACATTTTATTTCAACTCCAACCCTCCTACATCAAACTATTAACTTCCTAATAATAGCCACCCTCAACTTAGGCATTTTGCCTAAGTTAAGGTGCACGATATCCAAAATTAGACCAGGGCTAAAGTTAGGTACTAACATCCTAAAGAGAGTGAATTGAAGTTATGGGGAATGAACAAATACTAACACAAGCTCAAAAAGGGTTCAAAAGGAAAAAAAAATCTTTTTGGTGTGTCATTCTTTATGGCTAAGTTGACTAATAATTGAAGGGGCTTGCTATCCTATCTTATTGAATCAATCACTAAGCAATATAAATTAATAGAGCAAGTTCTGGTTATACACACTATGCAAGAACTATAACAAATACTCTCACACAGAGGCAATGAGTTAACACTTATTCAACCAACTCTTTGGTATTTACATCACATGATCATGCTCACTTTATTTTTTTATTTTTTGTTATTTTTATTTTATTTATATCAGTGCCAATCACATAATCACAAATGGTTGTCTAATATATACTAAGTGACAAAAAGTAATATCCATACAAACATGTTCTTGGGATCACCCTTCAAGTTTGTAACCAAGAAGGATCATGATAATGAAGAGAAGTTTTATGCAATTGTAATTAATTACAAAATTCATTGCAATCCCATAACCCTATACAACTAATCACATCGAGGCTCCTATAAACCTAGGTATGGAAGATTTAGTACACATCACATAAAAACAAGAAGATTTCATTGTATTTCTCATAAATAATTATTGAAAATTACTTACAAAAATATCCAAAGAATTCTCCTTGATCTTCAAAGAATAATGGTGGAAAAATGGCCATATCTACTATTTTAGCTATTTCTCAGAGAATAATATGTTACAAGTTGTTCAAAAGTTGAAAAGTGAATAATAGATGAATGAATGATACCTAATTTAAACCTATACTAGGTATTTATATGTTCCCAGGTACTAGGTATTTGAAATTTGAACTCAGTAATGTCACGTCACAGTTGACGATTAAGTTGACGGCCCATCAGTGGTCTGATGGTCCATCACTTGGACTTTCGTTGATGGTCCCAAGCTTTCACATTCTAGTTAAGGTGTGACGGTCATGTTGACAGGCCGTCACTGGCCTGACGACCCATCGGTTTGACCGTCTCCTGATTACATAAAGAGTTACTCACTGTCTCATCCTGATTGCTAGGTTGACGGTGCGTCAGAGGTCTGCAGTCCATCACTTGGACCGTCACTTGGGTCATCTACTATGTATATTCTATTTACATTTGACGGATACTCTGATGGTCCATCAGAGGGTTAATGGCCCATCAGTTTGGCTGTCATTCCCCTTTTTTTGTTCCGGTGTGCTCTATTTTTCCATGTTATATCATCAGCTAAGCCCTTGACCTGAAAACACTAAAATCCAGCATTAAATACAATAATAGTTTCTCGAAAATACACAATTATCCCTTGTAAAAGATGTAAAATATTCCGTCCAAAGTCAGAACATCAAAGGTTATAAATTCTATGCTATGCTACTCCACAATTCCCATCTTATGCAACCTCTCATAACAATAAATACACTATGTTACTCCACAATGCCCATCTTATGCAGTTTCACATAACAATCAATAATGAACTCAAAAACATCCCCTATCTCAGAATCAACAAAGGTGGAAGGTTTTATCATTAGAAACTTAGTCAACATATCACACTCAATCTCAGTTATAATAAGACCTAAATCTAAGTGAGGGAAAACTTCTATCCCTGAGATCTTATGCATTCTAGGAGGAAAATTAATGGCAGGCTACACTCCTAAAAACTGGTAAGTAGGCACTATAGTCATGGATCAAATAACTATTGACTTACTTTAAAAAGTTAGTACCTCTCGAATCAATTCAAATGACATTGATGGAGGAGTTGCACCTACCAAAATTAGTACTGCCTCATCCTATTCCAGAACCTACTCATTCAAAACCTTATCATGATGGTACTAGGGTGGGGGAGGTGTCTCAGATCTTTGTGGAACCAGATTGGATACAACTTAATCTCCTGAAAGATGTTGCTCTACCTCTCCCAATTTTCCTACCCCTATCATCTATCTCTAACAACTAGTTCTACAACTAGAATATCTAGTATGAAAGTTGCTACTCTAGCCACATTAATTCCCATATTCATCATCTTTGAAAAATAAAGTAAAGAGGTTAGATACTAATTTGGATTGCAAGATACCAATTGGAATCAATTTATAGCAAGAAAGAATAAAAAAATGATAATTTCCTAAAGTCCTATAGCCACTCGAAGAAAATTACAAAAATCTCTATACCATTTTACAAGACTCTAGTAGAATTATTTTGTTATAATGAGATCAATAAACCTAAGACTCTGATACTAATATTTTTATGACCCAAACACCATTGTGAGTGGAACCCACACTATCCCTCCGATGGTAGAACCATCTAACTCTAATTACCCAACACCAATACTTAATAATTTCTAAATAAGAAAGTGCAATTCCATTATCAACAAATAATTTGAATAATTCTCGAAGCTAAAACAACATTATTTATATTAGTTAATGCATTTGAAAATTTTCTCTACCGTCACCCATATTAATCATATGCATATCGCAACATAATATAGAAATATTACATAAATATATTACATCTCATCAAATTCATACATCAATATATTACCATTCATTTTAGATTTTCCTATATCATTCTATGTATTATCATCCAGATACCATGCCTTAAGGTCTAATCATACTTTATCCTTTCATATCTACACAGTATATATGATTCACAAATCAAAGTATACTACTCATAAACTATAACCTAACACAATGCCAAGTTGTTGCCAAAGGATTCTTTCAATCTTGCCATTTATTCTCAATCCAAAATTTTTAATGGATTATCCATGAGGAATATGATTAGATCGCATTTCTTGAGAGATTTTCCTCTCTATTCATGGAGTAATGTAGTAGGAAGAACCCTAGGAACACTTTTAAGAGAAAAAACCTTTTGAATAAAAGTTGGAATTAAAATATCACTTAAATCTAGATTTTTAGTTTGTGTTACTCATTGCAGTGACCAAAGTTTGATTGTGGAAGGAGATGGATGTTGCAGTGGGTACACTTCTTAACTCTATTTATTTTATATACATTAAATAATAACACATGGTTATCTCAATCTCAAATTTAAATTGGTAAAAAATTTAAATTTTTATGGCTTTTCTGCAGATGGTTTAATAATGATAGAACAGGTCATTACAGTCTAAGGAGGGATTCCAGGCGTCTCATGGTAAAATTCTAGTTCATGTTGATTTCTTGCTAGGTAAGATACTAATCAATCTGAGGGATGTTTCACTACATTAACCACATATTGCATTGAATCATCCCATATTGCATAACATTATTCATATATATGTATATATAAACTACATGTGTATTATTGTTATTATATGTTGGGTTATGGATTACTGGGTTTCTTTTTTTGTAATTTACATTATATATTGTCTTTTGAGCTTAATCGGTCTATAGCTCCTACTGAATAGCAAAGTTTTGTACTCATGCTGCACTTCGACATTTTTTTCTAATGTAGACCCTAGCTTGAGTCATCCTCGTTGATTCCACTCATTTTTGGAGATATTTTTATCAGCTATACGGTTAGCTCCTGGTATCCAAGGCTTATCCATTTCCTTCTAATATCTACTATCTATATTTTATATTTTTCGATGGACTTGGACTAGATTAGTACCTTTTATTGTATCTTTGTAACTTTTGTATTGGTGACACCGAGTTTGGGCATGGTTATTTTTATAGATTTTGTCATCACCTATTTCTTGTGGGTTTATTTTATGTATATAGTGTTTGTAAATCTATATAAGTGGCATGTTTGTTTGATTTTCCTTCTTTAACTATTCATTAGATTGTTACTTACTGAATATGGCTATGGGACTTGGCTTACCTACTAGAGGATTATAGTAGGAGCCATCATGGCTCTATTTTGAATGGTGATTGTATTCGTGTGAATTAAATTATGGGATATTAAAGTAGGAGTGGTCCGGGTTGATTTGCTTGGAATTGGACCTGTCCTGGATGAAAATGAAGGGAAGGGAGGAAGAGACCCAAATTGAAATAAGTTCAATCTAAAATTGGGGTTGAATTATATTTGAATTTACTAATTAAGCTTCTATTTTCAACAAAATTAAAATAATTACTTTAATAATCATGATTAATTTATTTTAAAATTAAAAAAATAATTATACAATTAAATGTTAATTCTAAATCTTCATTGAGGGAAAAATAAAGTATTTTCCAATTGAATCATGATTTAAAACTCAGAATAATTGTCAATACAATTTTCTTATAAAATTTATATATTCTATGTATTTAATTTACAGAAATATATGTTCTACTTAAAAATGAGAATCGACAACCTTCTCAAGGGATATCCTGCTTCTTCAAGGCATAATAATCCTAAATCCTTAGCCAATTTGTATCATGTGAAATAGATAACACCAGTAATAACTCATCCCACCTCAGTTAGAAAATACATTACTTGGAAGATCCTTCTTCACCCTCCATCAGACAAGGAATACAATCAATATCTCCAACTAGCAAGGAGAAAGCAAGGATCTATAAACCTTGGGCATTTTCCCTAATTATAAAATTATCTAGGAAGAAAGTAGCTCATGATTATCTAAAAACAAACATACTATCTTATGGAAACCCACTCAATAATTAACCCTTATATACCTAGGATACGATTATTATATGATCAAATTTGTCAAGGAAGAAAATATGAACCTAGCCCTTCACAAAGTTCCCTAGTGTGTTAATGGTTTTTACTTATTGATAAAGAAATGGCACCCAAACTTTGATCCATCTAAAGCAAGCAAGACTTTTACCGCAATTCGGATTCGCCTACCCCAGCTTCCTACTGAATACCATGATCATTCAATTTTATATAAAATTGGAAGTAAGCTTGGGATATTAGTCAAAATTGATATTTGTACATCTTTAACACTGAGGGGATGGTATACCCATATTTGCATTGAAATTTCTTTGGGATTCCCTGTCAAATCTTACATCTTTGTTTTCCAATTAAAACATAAATACATTACAAGGGAGAGGCTTTGTTATGAAAATCTTGTGGATACATTGGTCATATACTAATTAATTGTCCTTCGAAGAAAGTTCAACCTTGCTCTGATAATCGAAAGCTCGATCCATCAAAGACTAATACTAATAATATGCTAAAGCAAGGGCTCACTATAACTGATGACTAATGGGAGGCTATAACCTTTAATAAAAAAAGATGAATGACTCACAAGGTCTAGCAACAAGACACAAATATGGATAACACAAAATCTTCCTTGTATCCATAAAGACCAAATCTAGATGAGGTTAGAGGTATCAATGTTAAATTATTTCATGTTGACTTAGGTAAGTTCCTAGACCGAAAACTCTTTAAATATGTATAGAATCTAATAATCATTGTCATAGTACAAATCACGTTGGGAACCATGGGAAAATATCTCCCATAATAGACAATCACCAAGTGACAACTCCCAAGCGCACACGCCAGTGTACGTGGTCTACCAAGTAATATAGTGGGCTTCAAGAAAGCCGAATATCGATCCCACAGAGACTTTTTCTAACAACTATTTGATTTTAGTTCACAATTTAGATTAATCTTGTGTAAAGCGTACCAAGAGAGAGTTTGAAGGTTGTAAAATAAAATTAACGTAACCAGTGTATAAAGTAAAATACTTGAGACAATCAATAGAGAAAATCCCAGGGTTAAAGAACTTTGAACAATTGTACTACATTATTGAACTTCATTCATTAAATCACTTATCTTGGTTATTGATTCGTAGGGTTTATTGCATGATCATGGTCTCCCGACCTCTAATCGTCTACCTAACTTGGACATTATAACTACATCGTTGAGCGGGGATGTAATAATCCAATTAAGCACTTAACACTATCATCCGATGTGTGAATCAAGCAAGGTTTCTAGGTACATCTATGTCCTAGATGCTAATTCAAATTATTTATTTTATAAAAGACCAAGAACCATACTTTGTTCATCCTCATGTTGTACCTTCCTATTCCTCCTCCCAAAATCACAAGGTCGTCAATATATGTATTCTAAGGGTAGCATCCTTAAAATAATTAAAACTAGAATGAACAAGAAACTAAGAATGATAAGAAATTCAAATGAATTCTTTTATTTTCACCCCATTTTATTAAGCTCATTCATAAACACTATCATGGGAGTATGCTAAGTATATATCTTTTAGTTTTACCCCTTTTTCGCACCCACTTTACGCTATACACCCCTATGATAGTAACCCTCAACTTAAGTGATTTGTCTTAGTTGAGGTGTACAATGTCCAAGGAGGACCAGGGCCAAAACAGGTTCATTGTAACATAACTGGGTCAACATTGGGAATTTCTTTGGTACAAATTTTCTTTTTATCCCAACCACAACACAATATTTTTTACAAACGAATAACTATTACTTTGGGTCTTCACTTTCACCTTTTCTCCTCTTATTTTTCACACTCCTTAATTAATTAATTTTAAACTAAAGAGCTTTAGAGCTTTTATATCAAATTAAGGTCTATCAAAGAAGGTATTAAGCTACATATGCAGCTGCCAAAGAAAAAGCTAAAGGCTCAAAGGGGCTGACTACGATAATGCACAAAGGTACGTTAAAAGAAGGTATAAAACAAAGCTATCAAAGAAATACCTAAATCATCTCCTAAACCCACGTTCTTTATTTTATTTTGTACATACACCAGGAAATTTCTAGCATCAAATATAATAAGGAATATACAAACAATCTCACACACACATGGCACATGGTCGACTTAAATAGGATCCACATAGACTCTCAATCAAACAATAGCATGAATTCAAATTTTAATCCACAAGTACAATAGTCATAAACATGAGACTAGGAGTCTAAAGAGTAGGCATTCACACAATCAACATGCTTGTTACAACCAAAAAACTTGCATTATGCAGTCAAATATAGCACCAATAAGAACATCTTATTTATTCCTAACACAAAAAATTTTAAAAATTTTACCCTAAAAATGGGAATTTCCCCACCCCACACTTAAAAATCTACGTTCTCCCCAAAGTGCACTAAAAAGTAGAGATAGAAATACTCCATGATACCTTTAGTCCTAGTTAGTAGCATTTTTATACATCACGGGGATCCGGGCACCCCACACTTAGTCTTCGCTATACTACTTAGCTCAGGTTTTATTGGTATTCAGACTCCCCATCAACCTGTTACTCAACAAAAATAAAAACTAGTGAAGTAAAAACTAAAAAAATAAAAATAAAACAAACTAACTTGGGTTACCTCCCAAGAAGTGCCTAATTTAGTGTCGCGACACGACCCAACTTTTGACTTAGTCATTTTCTTTCCTCCTCTTCCTCGTCCTCAATCTCTATCTTCTTTTTTATTTCACTCCTCTTGAGTGTGAACTCTCAAGTTCAATAGCTCTCTTACAAATATCCTTTTCAAGCTCATCAATTTGTATCATATCGGGAGAGGGTAAATTTATAAGAAGTGGGATTGCCACTTCACCAACTGTCCTACAGGCTACTTGTTCTTCAGCCATTGGAGCAGGATTGGCTTAATCTTTTTCTATTTATGAAATTTAAGGGAGAAGGGTTACTTCTCTCCCTCTTTGATAAAAACATTACTCAGGTTTGAGGTTTGGTTCAACTAAATCCCTATCCCTTTCAAGCTTACTAGCTTAAAAACCTATATCCTACAAATATAAAACCAAGACCAAGCGTAAAGCACTAAATAAATCTATAAAGTAAAACTAAAACTAAATTAATTGCCAAATTGCAAGTCCCTGGCAACAAAGCCAAAAACTTGACAGTACCCACGCACACACGTAAGTGTACATGGCTTACCAAGTAATATAGTGGCATTCAAGAAAGACGAATATCGATCCCATGGAGACTTGTTCTAACAACTATTTGATTTTGGTTCACAATTTAGATTAATCTAGAGCAAATCATAACCAAGAGAGAGTTTGAAGGTTGTAAACTAAAATTAAAGTAAATAGTGCGTAAAGTAAAATACTTGACACATCAATAGAGAAAAGCCTAGGATTAAAGCACGAAGAACAATTGTACTACATTATTGAACTTCATCATTAAATTACTTATCTTGGTTGTTGATTCATAGGGTTTATTGCATGATCATGGTATCCCAACCTCTAATCATCTACTTAACTTGGACATTATAACTCCATCGTTGAGTGGGGATATAATAATCCAATTAAGTGCTTAATGCTATCATCCTACGTATGAATCAAGTAAGGCTTCTAGGTAAATCCCTGTCCTAGATACTAATTTGAATTCTTTATTTTATAAAATAAAAAGAACCATACTTTGTTCATTCTCCCATTCTATCTTCTTATTCCCCCTTCCAAGATCATATGGTCAACAATATATGTATTCTATGAATCCTTAAAATAATTAAAACAAGAATGAACAAGAAACCAATAATGATAAGAAATTCAAACGAAGTTAATTCAAATGAAAGTAGTCATGTTCTTGGATTTAACCCCAAAAAGGGAGATTTTAGCCACTAATATTCATAACCATAATTAAGATTCTTGAATACGTGATTAAAACCATTAAAGAGCTAAATTAAAGAATATAAAACCAAAAGTAACAAGTTGAAGCAGCCTCATATAATGTTCCAAGACATCAGAAAGTATTTTACAATGTGTTAATGTCCTGTATTTATAGTAGAGGCAAATTTGACTGTGGAATATGACAGGTGATGCGGGGCTTATACCCTCGAGATATAGCGGGCGATACGGGCTCCATAACACCGCTTTAAGGTAGGAGATGTAGGATCAATATCATGTTCTATGGTAGACAACATGGTCTTTATAGAACCGGTCTAAGGAAGGCAACGCGGGCTCATCTTTATGCCCTCTCTGGAATTTGGTTCCAAAATTTTATCTGAATGTCCATCGTCCATCCTTCCCTTGTTGTGTTAGTTTTTATTCAATTCCAGCTTTTTCAAAATCAAAATATCATCAAACATAACTCCTCAAGCATACTACAACATCAAACACCAATATTATTGTTCAACACAACACAATGTCAAGAACTACAAGCTAGAAACTCAAATGAAGCACTAGTCTCAACCACTTTTACTTTCACTTATTATTGACTCTTGGCTTATTTGAATTGAACTTTACCCACTCTAGAAAAGTTTTTAATCTCAAAAATACACAATAAAGACCTTGGGAACTAATTTTTTACATTAAAATCTAACGTGATAGACTATAACATCACCTAGCTCAAACTAGTAAACTAGTTTTCTCGTCTCGACTCTAAATGATCAATTTAAACCCACACTTGTTTGAAAATAGTTTTAAACATAGTAATCACATCCTTTATCACTTAGATGCTTATTTATATCATATTCAATGCATAAAGCACACAAATTATCCTCAAAACAAAGTTAAATAGGCTAGAATAACAATGCTAGAGTGCATAAATACACCCAACATCACCAAGCACTGTTGATAAGTGTTAAATTTACCACTCATTTAAATTTGACATTTTTGCACATTACCATGTTTTGTTTGAATAAAAGAGACCTATGTATGATTAAATGCACCAATATCCATATTTTACAGGCATATATGTTATGAGATGGAAAGATATGGACTTGAGCTAAGAAGGATCAACGGAAGTGCATCTAAAAGATCAGGAGTTGAAATAGGCCTTAGTGACCATGATCGCAGCCCTCAGGCTGCGATCACGGCCAGTCAAGATTCTCAACAGACATAATCGCATTGATTTACACACGATCGTGCTAGCTGCGATCAAGATAAATCTGGTGGGATCACGATCACATAGGATTTAGCTCAGGGGTAGTTTTATAATTTTCTGTAGAGGAACCCAAATCATTTAAAATCTTAAAACCCTTTCCCATTTTTTGGCATTATAGAGACTAGCAATTCTTTGAATTTGACATTGAAACCCTAAATTGGGGAAGAATTGTAAATTTGATTAGGAGATTTTTATTTTGATATTTGTGAAGAATAGATTCCTTGAACAACCCACTTAGTATATGTTTATCTATTTTATTCATGAGTACCTAAATCTTTTAGTCATGGAATTATGTTGAACTAAGGTATAAATTAGTTGTGGGTTGTGAAGTATTTGTGTACATGCTAGTTAGATGTTAATAGGTTATACTATTGCTTGATTAAATTGGTTGGGATTTATGGGTGAACGTCCTAAATACCCATATGAGTTTATAGGTGAAAACCCCATGCTCTTTGAAGCTTAAACCATCCTTAAAATAAAGGTTTGGGTGAACTTTAGGAATCCTCATCATCCTTGAAAGAGGGATGCAGAAACCAAGGCAATAGTATATAATTATTAGGTTTAGTTTACTCTTTTTCAGTATCTTAGACATAAGGGTGACTTTGTAGTTGACTTTACCATAGGTATCATCCTAGAAATAGAGATGCCCAAATTGAGGTAGTGGGTGAATATAATTGTAACATTTATTAGGTACCTGAAAGGGTCAACAATGATAATATTTGAATCTCCTCTCCCCCTCTCTCTCCCTAACGGTCTCATAAATGCTTCACGCCAGCTCCGACTGACCGACAGTTTCGGAAGCCAGCAATGGTGTCGATGTTCCAGAAAAGGTAAGTTCGACCCTCGTCCCCCACCCCAGATCCCTCTCTCCCTCATCCCCTTTGTAGGTTCGCCCCCCTAAATCCTCATTTCTTGTCCTACCGCTGCTATCACAGGTAGATTTCAGTATCTCGACCGTCTTGTCTCTGGCAACGAGAGAGATTTTCATCTATGGCATCCTGAAGTCTCTACGGCATTAATTTGGCATCTCTCTGATGACACTCAGGCGACTACCAGTAGCCTTTTTACCGGCGATCTTATTCCGGCAGCAATCTCTATAACCAAGCTGACGGAACCTGCAACCCACAGATGTACCGGTGATATCTAAACTTTATTTACCTAGCCACTGCATATATTTTTGATCCATCTATATTTTTTGTTTCCAGTTTCCCTTTTTTTTATTCTTTATTTTTTGTTTTTGTTTCTGTTTCCCTTTTTTGCATCTGTTTACTGTTATTGGTCTTTGTAGCGGGAATTGGCTGCTTTGTTTAGATTTGGGGTTGTGTTGGTTTGTCTTAGCTACTAGGAATATTAATGTACTGTGTAGATTAATGTTGGAGTTGTTGTGTCTGTGTTCACTTGTTGGTAGATTATTGTTGTTTTATTCTAGCTGCTAGACCAGTTAGGGGTTTATGCATGACCGTTATTTTCCCATTGTTTGCTTTGTTATTTTGCTTGTCTGTTTGGTGTTGTGTTTTGGTCAGTGAGTAGTGGTGGTGGGGATAGTAGATGGTGGACTAGGGACATATCCTGAAAGGCCTGGGGGTGTGGGGGACTGCGGGTGGGTTCGAGGTCAGATGTTGGGTTAAAGGTAAGATTCGGAAGGTGCGGTTTTAGGGGAGGGGAGTCGGGAGATATTAGGTTGATGGTAGGGTCGTGGAACATAGGGACCTTTCAGGGTAAGTTGATAGAACTAGTTAAGATTCTTAGGAAGAGAAGGATTAATATTGTGTCTGTCCAGGAGACTAAATGGGTAGGTTCTAAGGCTAGGGATATGGACGGGTACAAGTTATGGTACTTAGGTAATGAGAGGTGTAGGAATGGTGTAGGTATCCTAGTGGATGAAGATCTTAGGGGACAGGTAGTGGAGGTTAATAGGGTCAATGATAGGGTGATGACTATTTAGTTGGTCATTGGGGGTTTTATGGTGCACGTCTGTAGTGCTTACGCACCACAGGTAGGACTGGGTGAGGAGGAGAAGAGAAGATTTTGGGAGGTCCTGGATGAGGTGATCCGAGCGTGCCTAGTTCGGAGAAGATTTTCATAGGAGGGGACTTTAATGGGCACATCAAGCATTTGCTAATTGGTTACAGTGATGTGCATGGTGGCTTTTGTTTTAGGGATAGAAATGATAAGGGTACTGCTCTGTTGGATTTTGCAAAGGCCTTTGGATTGGTAGTAATAAACTCCATCTTCCCGAAGAAAGAAGAGCATTTGGTTACTATCCGTAGTAAGTTAGCCAAGACCCAGATTGACTTTTTGTTGCTTAGGAAGGGGGATAGAGCCTTGTGTAAGGATTGTAAGGTTATTCCAAATTAGAATCTTGCGACTCAACATAGACTCCTGGTGATGGATTTGATTATAAAAATGGGCAAGAAAAGGAGGAATGGGGAGGGTCGACCTATAGTTAGGTGGGGTGGCCTAACTCCGATTAGTGTTGTAGAGAAAGAGGCAAAGTTGGAAAGGATAGGTGCATGGGAGTGTCGGGGAGATGTAGATATCTTATGGGATAGGGTTGCGGGTTGCATTAAGGAGACTGCTAGAGAGGTTTTGGGTGTCACGAAGGGTTGGTCTGGCCGGCATCAGAGAGATTGGTGGTGGAATAAAGAAGTTAAGAGGAAGGTGGAAGCGAAGAAGGAAGCGTACATTAAGTTGGTTGAGATTAAGAAATAAGAGAAGAAGCGAGTGAGCAAGGAGGAGTACAAGTTATCTAAGAAAGAGGCTAAGTTAGCAGTTACAACTGCTAAGATAGCATCTTTTGAGAGAGTGTATTCGAGTCTAGTGGAGCGAGGCAGGTAAAAGAGGTTATACAGGATCGCCAAAACTAGGGAGTGTAAGAGCAGGGATCTGGACCAGTTGAAGTTCATTAAGGGAGAGGATGGAAAAGTTTTAGTGGAGGACGTTCTTATTATGAAAAGATGGCAGTCGTATTTTCATAAGCTCTTGAATGATGAGGGGGACAGAAGTATTGTGTTAGGGGAGTTGGAGAATACTGAGAAATATCGCGACTTCGGCTATTATAGGTATTTTAAGGTAGAGTAAATCTGGGAGGCTATTTGCAAGATGCGATGAGGTAGGACGACGGGGCCAGATAAGATTCCGGTGGATTTTTAGAAGTTTGCTAGCAGTGCTGGATTGAGGTGGCTTACCTATTTGTTTAACAACCTTTTTAAGACCGCTAAGATGATCGAGGCATGGAGATGGAGCACGATGATTCCTTTATATAAGAACAAAGGTGACGTTCAGATTTGCAATAACTACCGTGGTATTAAGTTGTTGAGTCACACGATGAAAATTTAGGAGAGGGTGGTAGAACGGAGGTTGAGAAAGATAGTGCCTATTTCAGAGAATCAATTTGGATTTATGCCTGGTCGCTCGACAACTGAGGCAATTCACCTAGTGAGAAGACTGGTAGAACAATATAAAGAGAGAAAGAGGGATTTGCACATGGTATTTATTAACCTGGAAAAGGCTTATGACAAGGTCCCTAGGGAGGTTCTCTGGAGATGCATGGAGGCGAGAGGGATCCCTGTGGCATACATTCGGTCGATTAAGGACATGTATGAGGGGGCGAAGAAATGGGTAAGGACGGTGGGAGGGGACTCTGAGCATATTTTGGTCTTGACAGGGCTACACTAGGGTTCGACTCTAAGTCCATTTTTATTCTTCTTGGTAATGGATATGTTAACACATAATATACAAGGGGAGGTTCCCTGGTGTATGCTCTTTGCAGATGATGTAGTTTTTATTGATAAGTCACGCCGAGGTGTTAATAATAAGCTGAAGGTTTGGAGACAGAACTTGGAATCTAAAGGATTCAGGTTGAGTAGGACCAAAACAGAGTACTTGGAGTGCAAGTTTAGTGATGGAAGGCAAGAAAACAAGGTAGTGGTGAAATTGGTGTCACAGGATGTTTGTAAGAGAGATAGTTATAGGTATCTTAGGTCTATGATACAGGGGAATAGTGAGCTTGATGAGGATGTCTCCCACCGTATTGGGATAGGTTGGATGAAATGGAGGCTTGCCTCAGGAATTTTGTGCGATAAGAAGGTGTCTCTTAAGCTTAAAGGTAAATTTTATGGAGCTGCGGTCCGACCGGCCATTTTATATGGGGCTGAGTGTTGTCCGGTTAAGAGTTCTCATATCCAGAGGTTGAAGGTGGTGGAAATGAGAATGTTGCATTGGATGTGTGGATTTACAAGGGCTGACAGGGTCAGGAATGAGACTATATGAGAGAAGGTGGGAGTGGACTCAATAGAGGATAAGTTGCGGGAAGTGATGTTGAGATAGTTTGGCCATGTCATTAGAAGGGGCATAGATTCCCCAGTTCATAGGTGTGAGTTTAGCCTTGGAGGGTTTAAAGTGGGGTAGGGGTAGACCTAAGTTATACTGGAGAGGAGTGATTAGACGTGACATGGAAAGGTTACAGCTTACTGAGTACATAACCCTCGATAGGAAAGTTTGGAAGAAGAGTATTAAGCTAGAGGGATAAGAAGTGGGGTCGAGTCGTAGTCTATAGATAGGATGGTTAAGGGTAGCTTGGTTGGTAGCTCTAGGTTCGGGGGGACAGAGAGTCCTTGGTGGGTTAACTATACGTCTTGTTTATGAATGTTGATTTTTTGTTACTTTAACATAATGCTTGCCTTTTGGTTAATTATTCTTTATTTTTATGGATGTTGGTGCTATGTTATTTTATCATTTTGCTTGCCTGTTGGTCTACAGTCCTTGATCCTGAGCCGGGGGTCTATCGGAAACAACCTCTCTACCCCCGTTGGGGGTAGTGGTTTGGATTGCGTATATTTTATCCTCCCTAGACCCCACTATGTGGGAATTTATTGGG
Organism: Capsicum pubescens; assembly: GCA_030864215.1. Classification (NCBI taxonomy): domain Eukaryota; kingdom Viridiplantae; phylum Streptophyta; class Magnoliopsida; order Solanales; family Solanaceae; genus Capsicum; species Capsicum pubescens. The sequence continues at coordinate 118,710,959 of CM061546.1, forward strand.
TATGTTGTTGTTGTTGTTGTTGTTATTGAAAGGGTCAACAAGCGAAAGCATTGAGGTTTTATTAAAAAATTAGCCTCAAAGGTCCTAGACCTAGCCTACCACATTAGTGACTTATGAGCATCGTTACATCCTAGGTTTTGTCTTTAAAAAAAAATTCCTTGAAAACCATTCTCCGAACCTAATACGACTCCAGGGTACAAGTCGTATGTTGGGGTACGAGTGGTATGGTCCTATCGTATACTGACCAGTATTAGTTGGTGGGATAGTTTTGATTACTGAAATGGTCCTGAATTATGCATATGAGTCGTAAGGCTTGAATATGAGTCATATCAGAGAATCGTATGGTGGGCAGTGTTTGATTCTCCTAGTAATTCATTCTGCTAGGGATACAGATTATGGGTACAGATTGTAGGCTGAGGTTATGACTTGGTTGGATTAGTTATATACTGGAGAGTGTCTGACCTAAGGATAAGGCCTGGGTACAACTAGTGGAAACCAATCGTAAGGAAGGGTACGACTCATAAGAGGGTCAGTCGTATCCCTGTGATAGGTTTTTAAGGGACTTAAGTGTAGGTATTTTGGACATTTCCCGACTTACCCTAATGATGATCCACAACTTCAATATACTTAGGAGGTTATTCATCCTATTATTTTATTCATTAACACATATAAAACTATTCCTAAACATTCAACAATTCTCTCAAGAGTTTTTGTGGCAAGCGAGCTAGGGTTTCAACTTGGGGATTGCTTTGGGGCTTTTTTTGGTGATTTTCTTCCTACATCTTTCTCAGTTTAAGGCATGTGTCTCTTTCATACTTCTTATTTCTAAAAGGGCATGGATTTTATGGTTGTTTTCATGGTTTAAATATTGCATAGCTTGTGGTTTTCCACTAATAATGGGGGGTTTTGGTGTAAATGGTTTGTTATTATTTCCTATGATTTAATTAAGAATTTATATAAATCAATGATGGTTTTGGTCAATTAGTTTGCATGGTAATGGTTTAATGGTCTTTGGAATTGGTTTTGGTCATATTATGCCCCTAAGGTGTTTGATAAAATACTTATAAAGGTATATTCATTGAATAGACGTCTTTAAATGGAACTCTTCTTTGTTTTCATCTTATGCATGAAACTATAAATGGTTTACAAAGGTTAAAGGCTTATTGGTTTTGCTTGTGGAGTACATAGAAGTCTCCCAAGAGGTTAATATGATAAATTAAAAGGGCACTTGAGAGTCCTCTTAACCTAAATAGTTTGGCTATGGATAAATCTAACAAGTATGGTTGGTATGATGATACCACTAATAAGTGGCCTTGTTTAGTAAATGGTAATTGGATTTGTTAGGATATGGTTTTAATTTGGGTATTATTGGCGAGATGTGTAACTGAGCCGTGGCAGGTGGAGGTTCTGGGGGAACCAAAACTGGAAACTCATATTTTCCAATATGAGGGGTCTTTGATGGCCAATGCGAGTGTCGTATTTTATATTGGAGGGATGTACTAGTCATCCTATGGGATTTCCTAGTCATCCAGCTACACGTACTAGGACTCTTTCAGTGGGGGAGCTGAACCCATAGGCCCATGAGTGTAGTTAAATGGTAAGGTTACATAGCCCAGGTAAAGGTTTTAAATGCATGGTAAACCCAGATTCCCTTTCCCGGCACTTATATATATATATGGTTGTATGCATCATGAATGGTTTTACTTGGTTGTTTTAATGGCATTACTTTATCCTTATCCTGAGATACATACTAGCAGTCACTCGCTAACTGTCTACTGGTGGTTGTATACCCAAGCTATACAGTAATCAGCCATTCGGTTCCTCCTACATAGTGATTGACTTTGGGATAGCATTTGGATTGAAGTGGTGAGCTTCTATCTTTCTGGAAGGCTCTATTTTATGATATGGATACTCTTAGAATTTTTTTTCATTTTGGACATTGGTTTGGACATGGTTGAGAGAATAGACCAACCGAATAATTGTATTCTTTTGGATAGAGGCTTTGTGGTACATCTGCGGGTTGGTATGGGCGGGATCTGTATTGGTGTCTTCCTTGGAATCAGAATAAGCTGGGAGGCTGGCATCATCGGACAAAATTTCTCACTATTCTATCGTATTACATTTTGGAATTGGTTATTATATTGTGTTTTGATATTCTCTTTGGTTTGGTATGGTATGGATGGTTGGGTTTGGTATGGTTAGATTCGATTGGGTCGGTCACGGTCGTGATCCTATCCCTGAGTCTTAATGTGAACAATAATGCTATCTTGTTATATGTTTGAAATCCAGTTCATCTGAGGTTGTAATAGGTAGTTGGGTTGGGTTAAGGGGGCGGTCCCTAGTCCTAGTTAGACTTGGGATTCCCATTACATTTAGGCCCTGGTTCGGGTCGTGACAAGCATGTGCATAAAATCTCACACACCCACACCTAAGTTGCCCTTAGGTAGACATAATACCAAGATTCTTCAAATATCAAAGTTACATTAAAGTTTGTTGTTTAGTTTGTGAACTCAAGTTACTAGTGATATACATTCTCCCCTAACCAAGAACCCCTCCCCCAATTTTTAATTATGTCTTTTACTCTACTAATACTTTGGGCATTATCTTAGTTGGATTTAATTTCCCATAAGATTAGAAATCTATTTTCCACTCCTTGTGATTCGACTTTAACGCAAGTTGGGATATTGACAACGACCGTCCTCTACCACTTTAAAGGGTGTAGGTGACCGTTATCAAATGGCGTCATTGCCAGGGAGTGAAATTTAGCTTTCATTTGTGTGTTGTTAGTTCTTACTTAGGTATACCTGTAGTGGTTTGTATTTATTTTGGTTGTTGTTTTTGCTTCTTTATAGGTGATCTATGTAGAATATATGGAACCATGAGCAACAATGCTAGTCAAGCCGGGTCTTTTGACGTCCCCCTTGTGAAATAAGCTGAACAGGGGAAAATAGTGGTGCAGAAATGTCCTCAGTTACCACGATCGTGGACCCTATACTGTGATTGCGAGAACTTCACTGTGATCACATTCATATCATCTATATAGCCATTTGATTCCACTATTTCCCTCACACTCTTTTTTCAACTTTATTCTCTGATTGGACCCATTTCTGGCCAAGATTATGAGCTCTCCAACAACATCCTTGCATCCCTCTTGCATCACATACCCGGTAATCTCAGTCATCGATACCGTAATTATGGCAACACGATTGTAGCTCCATGGATTGTGATTGTGGTAATCAGTATGATTTTCTGCCCTGCACAAAAATCTTGTACTTCAAATTTTTGCATAAAAACCACCAAGCAACTATCTAATGGGCTTTGGTGAGCAACATAGCATATTTGTGCATAAAAATATCAATGATGGTTGTGTGTGTTGTATGTTTCTTTTTAGGATAATCTCATGGAAAAATATGACCATATCTGATTCATGGCATCCGAGTGACACACTCACTACTATGATGATCTTTCGAGAACAAAGCTTCTCCCAAAGAAAGGCATATATTTTGATAATGTTCCAAAAGAGCTCCCAACATTTCATGACTGGATGGAGGCTACATGATGGTGGTGTTTTGCCCCGGATCTGTGAAAGGGAAATGAGCAATGAGTTTGTGAATTCTATGCCAATCTAAATATAGCATCTTTTTTGAAACTATCCAACATGATGATCTAGATCCGAGGGAAAACGATGAACTTTGGGGCAGAGAAAATTAATGGCATCTATGGCCTCCCAAATGAAAAGATAGGTGAGTTCAAAGTAAAAGGGTGTGAGCTGGGAAGCTGGTTCGCGAAAAGATTATGTCCTAGAAAGGAAGTCTCATGGGCGTAAACCAAGACTAACCTCCACATGAATGAATTTACTTCTGAGGCCTGAATTTGGTTGAACATAATATGCAGCTGAGTCTCCCCTTGCACCCACGTGACATCAGTCCCAAACATGTAGGCCCACATGGTAACTAGCATTCTAGATGGCATTCCTTTGAAGGTTGGTCAACTTGTTGTTTATTATATGAAATTCTTCAATAATCAAGGTGGTATGTATCTCTTCTTCCTCTCTTTGATTAATTAGCTTTGTAGGAGAGCTGGGGTTGAAGAATACTCTGGAGACACTTGGGTGCTCGTTGGTACCCCCATTAATACTTTGAGAATCCGAGGAGAGGGTGCACCAAGTAAAATCAAGAAGAGAAAGATCGACTTGGGTAAGTCAACATGTGAGGAGCCTAAGTCTTGAAGGCCATCTACCATCAGGACTTTTAAGGATATTGGAGTTAATATTGAGGCCTTCAAGGAGCTCGTGTCAAGTATACCCTGGGGACTAAGAGAGCCCTCCACCACTCGACATTCATATGTGTCATGGGCTGATTATGCAAAGTATCAAGAGGATTAGAATAAGAAGGGATCTACCATTACTAGGCTTGAGAAAGCCTACTCATCCGTTATGACATCACATCATGATATCCAGGTTGTACATGAAAAGATGGTCATAAGTGAAAAGAAGAGAGATGGTTTCTTTAACAAGATATAGAAGGGAGTGAAGGGCCCTTAGAAAATCCTAAAACTCCATGCTATACTTTCTTCATCCTGATTGGAGAGTGATGATGAGGCCCCAGTCGAGTGGTCCGATCCTAAGGAGGTTGATGATGATGCAGAGTCCGAGAGTGACGATACCTTTTAATTCAGTTTTAGGGAGCACCATTATCTCTCTTTATTCTTGATTATTTATGTTGTGAGGACACTACCACTTCTTTAGTTGAGGGTGTCTGTTTCCATATTCATTTGATCTGGACATATATTATTGATATTTCTAGATATTTTTTTGTTTTCTTTTTATGACTTTTATTTTTTATATATATTTTGGTTGTAATATTCAGGCATTCTGATAGTGTCCACATTTGCATGGATTAGTTATTTTGTTCTTAGATTTTAACTTTTTCATTAGTTTACTTATGGAAGTATCGAATGAGTTTTTACCTATGATAGATTGAGTGACGAAATTCTTTAGGGGAAAGCCTCATGTTTGTGTTTGGAACCAGGGATGCAGGGGAAGTCTGACTACCCGTGGAATCAAAGTCACAAATGCAAGGGAAGTCTGAGTACCTACAGCATTTCAGATTTTGGGATTGCAGTTACACCTATGGTGAATATCAAATAGCCATATGGTTTGTTGGCCCCTACGTAAACCATAATGTGAGATTAAGACTTGGGTTGGTTCCATAATAAGAAAATCATGTGTGGTGCCCATCCAAAGTCAACACCGCCCCTCCGTCCAAAATTTTTCAAAAATTGAGGGCATGGATGTAAGCAACCTTGTAACAAATCTTTTTCTCTTTTTGTGACTTTGAAATTTTGACTTGTGAAAATTTGGAGATACTCTATTTTTTGTCACTAGCGGAAGGGGAAATTGAACCTCCTTGATAAATTTTACATGTCGTGTGTGGTGAGCTCATTTATCCAAATCTCATGTGTACTTGTACCATCTAGAACTTTCCTCATTAGTCTTTCAAGGCTAATTTTGATTCTACTTGGTTGGGGAAAGGATCTTAGGCCATCATTGCAACATTGGAAGTCCACTTTAGCCTAAAAATGCCTACCCTTTCATAGATATTATCCCTAGTCACCCACTTTGATCCTTTAGACCTTTCTTTGGCAAACATATTACAAGCCATGAGCCTTTCAATCTTTATATTTCTTTTGAACCCTACCCTTCATGAACTTAAAATTACAACTTGAGGCTAAAAGTCTAAGTTGGGGGTGGTGATGATTGAAAGAGGTAACTTTGGGCCACGAAGATGTAAGTGAGTACCTTTAAGCTTAAGCATTGAGAAAAAATGAATAAGAAAAATAAAGATCCAACAAAGAAAAAAGAAGCACAACGGGTGTAAGAAAAAGAAATGAAAAGAAAAATGGGTGAACCAAGAAAATGAAAAGTAGACACATGTGTAAAGAGTGAAAACAAAAAAAGTGTCCCATAATCAAAAGTTGTATGGAATAGTTTGATGTAGATGTTCAAAGAGGATTTAGCCATGTTTTTCGTAAAAGATATCCTACCCTACCCCGAACCTACGTTACAAGAACAAAAATCCCTTTGTGATTCCCAACCTAGTATTTTTATTATAGTGGTGATTGAAAATAGGGGCAAGCCTATGGCATGGTACATGTTAGCATTGAGAGTTCTTATGTGAGAGAGAGAGTTTTGCACTTAAATTCCTTTTTCCATACTTGGTAGCTTGGTGTGTGAAATTTTCCTTCTTGTGATAAGGCATGGGAACAAGTTGAGGTGGGTGATTTGGTCATCTTCTGATAAAAGAGGCAAAAAGGAGTATAGTGTAGTTGAGGTAAAAAAGTGAGACATTCCTAGAGTATCGGTGATTGTTACATTGTTTCTCTTCGAAGTCTTTTGTATCCTTGAAAAATCACACTTTATGTTGAGGTGTGTTGTGAATATAGTTATGCCTATGTTTGATGAGCTAAATTGTGGTATTAACTAAGATTGATGTCATCATGATCATTTGGGTCATTCAATGTAAGTATAAAAGTGCATAGTCTCATGGTAAGGAGTAGTGTTGCTTGAGGACAAGAAAAGATTTAAGTTGGGGGTGCTAATGAGTGGTAATTTGCCACTCATTTACATTCAATATTCATGCACATTACCATGTTTCCAATGAATAAAAGAGACCTATGTAAGATTAAATTCACCAATATCCATATTTTGCAGGCATACAGATTATGAGATAGAAAGATTTGGACTTAAGCTAAAAAGGATCTAAGAAAGAAAAAGGAAGTGAAGCTGAAAGACCTCCAAAAAACAGGCCTCAGCGACCACGATCATGGTCTGAGGGATATGATACCGACCAATCAAGATGGTCAGCAACCACAATTGCATTAACCTATATGCGTTCGTGCTATCTGCGATCGCAGCAAATCTAGTGCGATCGCAATCACACCGAATTTAGCTCAAGGGCAGTTTTATAATTTTCAGCAGACGACCCTAAATCCTTTAAAAGCTTAAAACCCTTTCCCATTTTGGAATTTCTAGAGAGTAGCAATACTTTGAATTTTAAATTGAAACCTTAAATTAGGCAAGAATTGTAATTTTGATTTTGGTATTTATAAAGAATGGATGCCTTGAACAACCCATTTGGTATATGTTTCTCTCCTTTATTCATGAGTAGGTAAATATTTTAGTCTTGGGATTATGTTGAACTAAGGTATAAATTAGTTATGGGTTGTGATGTATTTGTGTACATACTAGTTAGATGATAATGGGTTATACTAATGCTTGATTAAATTGGTTGGGATTTATGGGTGAAACCCCAAATACACTCATGGGTTTGTAAGTGAAAACCCCATGCTCTTGAAAGAGGGGTTTGGGTGAACTTTAGGAATCCTCATCATCCTTGAAAGAAGGATGCAAAAACTAAGGCAATAGTAAATAATTATTAGGTTTAGTTTACTCATTTTCACTATCTTAGACATAAGGGTGACTTTGTAGTTGACTTTACCTTGGATATCATCCTAGAAATAGGGATGCTCAAATTGAGGTAGTGGGTGAATATGATTGTCATACTTATTAGGTACCCGAAAGGGTCAACAAGTGAAATCTTTGAGGTTTTATTGAGAAATTAGCCTCAAGGGTCCTAGACCTAGCCTACCACATTAGTAACTTACTAGCATAAGCATCAAATCTCACACTCCCAAACCTAAGTCGCCCTTAGGTAGACATAAACCCAAGATTCTTCAAATATCAAAGTTACATTAAAGTTTGTTTCTTAGTTTGTGAACTCAAGTTACTAGTGATATATATTCCCCCTTAACCAAAACCACCCCCACTCCCACCCCACCCCATTTTTAATTATGTCATTTACTTTACTAACACTTCGAGTGTTATCTTAGTAGGACTTAATTTCCTATAAGATTAGAACTCTATCTTTCACTCTTTGTGGATTGTGGATTCGACCTCAATACAAGTTAGGATATTGACAATGACCATTCTCTACCACTTTAAATGGTATAGGTGAGCATTATCAACTATGCATGCAAAACATAACGTCACCTCAAAAAAATCCTTCTCCCTTTTGGAGGCAAACCCTGAACCTACAAATCCTATTACGGTTCCTACACCCCTAACCTACCCAATCCTTATTTTATCCCCTAACAAAATTACCTCTTTACCTTCTTATTTTGCTGCCCTTTCTCAGGATATTTCCTGTTTGGACCCTACTAGATGTGTTGGTATTAATCACTAATTGCCACATAACTCAAGGGACAGTCCAACTAGACAAATATCTATACCATCTCTTAACATAAATGATGTGGTCCTCTTCCCAACCACATCTATAATAAGCTAAAGTGCCACTTCTTTATCTATACAAAAAGCAAATAACCACAAATGTAGTAACCCGTTAGATATACCTGATGTTGTAAATTTGAAAGTCGTAGTCCCACTCTACTTAAACCCACATCCCAGGCCTCAAGAACTATTATACCTCCATTTACTACTCCCTATATTCCTAGTACCATAGTTACTACTAGTACTAATATCTCTTCTTCTTAGACTACTTCTATCTAAAATGCCAAGGAGACCCCTAAGCTCCCAAAGATCAACCTCCCAATACTCCAGTCCCCCTTTACTACAACATGAAACCCATACCAACACAAATGAAACTATTTTCTATCCAAGTTGTCCCAGAATGGGGCTTTCAGTGGGGATGATGCCCATTTAGATCACCCTCCAAGTTCTACCCAATCCCAACACGTCCTCTTTTCTTCAAGGTTAATCAGCAGATCTTAATGTTCAAATGAACAATGAGGATGATACTGATAATTCAAAACATGGATGCCCTAGAAATCCTAGCATCAATATGATGAGACGAGTAATGCAAACCTACAACAACCACCTATAGATGTCCTTAATCTAAAATCCATCCATGAATTAATAGTTTTCTATGATCTCTTTTTCCACTTCCCAACATAGGAGTCACCAATGTGAATCCCTCTCAAACAAGCTATTATGGGAGATCTATCCTTCCCACCAGTTATGCCTAACTTCCAAGAGATTGACCCCCTCTACCATCACTAACAGGTCCATGGGATGACTCAGGGAACAGGTTTCTTTTACCAAGCAGTGGGGATGATGGGGTCACTGGAGACAATAGGTGCCCATATTACAAACAATATAACCTCATCATTTATAGGCATTCCCTCTTTTAAACCCTACTCCTCTAAGAATGGTTCATACAAAAACACAAGAAATAGAAGAAAGACCAAAACTAATGTAAGAAAATCAAACAAAAATAACGGTATTAAAAGACTTAGAATTAATGATTTATAATAAGAAATATGAGAATAAATTCATACTTATTTATCCCCCAAATCTATTGAGAAGCTCAATCGATATCAGGCACCCCTTTAACCAGCAAATAGGGAACTACGTGCGGATAATGAATCCCACAATGAGAGTGCGAAAACCGGATCTCTCAATATAACCCCCATTGGACATTCCCATAATAAAACCTCCTCACCTAAATAGGTCCATGAACATTATCATATGGAACTATAGGGGAAATCAATTTGAATTCAGAAGGAATTTTAGGTCATTTCCAGTTTGGGATAAACCACCCTTGGTGATTTTACTTGAGACAATATTCAAGATCATTAAGTTTTTTTTGAGGATTTTCTATTTACAAGAATGATTGATGTTCCAGCAGTAGGCACTTTAGGAGGGTTGGCTATTCTATGGAATGAAAATCTCCTAGAACTCTATCAAATCTCTACTACCAATCAAGAAATTCATGCCATGATCAAGGTAAATTCTATAGAAATTCCTAGTTATAGTTGTATTTATGCTAGTACTTATAGGAATAAAAGCAAAATTCTTTGACAGAATCTTAAATCTATTAAAGATAACTATACTAGTACGTGGTTCATTGGTGATAAATTTAATGATCTTTTACACCATACAGAAAAAAAGGTGGAAATCCTATTAATAGATCTCTCTCAAATAACTTTGTGGATGTTGTGAATTAATGTGAGTTCATTGATATAGGGTTTTGCAATAGTAGGTACACATGGCTAAATAAACGCTTTAAATATAAAATGCTCTTTAATTTTTGATACGACCTGCCCTAGGGCCTTATCGTAATGGGCATCCCAAGTTCGACTAGGACTTAAGACCACCCTCGTTACCCAAACCAACCTACAGCCACCTGCCCTGAGTTGGCTGAATTTTGAGCATGTAATAAGATAGTGTAATAGCTCACATAAAAACTCTGGAATAAGATCACAACCATGACCGACCCAACCGAGTCCAACCATTCCAGACCAATAATCCAACCTTACCAAACCATACCAAAATAAGGGTCATAAACCAGGTCATAACCAAGGATGTTCCATGACATAATATAATTACTCCAAAAATGAAATAGGATGGAACAACCAACAATCTCGTCCAATGATGTTAACCTTCACCTTATTCCAATGCCAAGGCTGACACCAATAGCGATCCCGTCTATTCCCACTCATAGAAGTACCACAAAGTCTCTAACCAAAAGAGTAATAAAATCTAGATGGGACATGTCCCCAGCAATAGCCAAAACAAATATCTAGAATAAAACCAAAATTTCTAAAAATATCCATAACATAAAATGGAGCCTTTTGAAAAGATGGAAACTCACCACTTCAGTCCAATTATTATCCCTGAGTCAACCACTATGTAGGAGGAGTAGAACGGCCAGTTCCTATATAACATAGGTTTACAGCCACCAGTAGATGGGGTTAGCGAGTAACCGCTAGCATGATCTCAGGGTAAGGATAAAATAAGACCATTTGTAAAACCAAGTAAAACCATCCATATGCACACAACCATATATATATATAACTATTTCGAGAAAAGGGACAGGGTTTAGCATTCCTTTAAAACCTTTACCTGGGTTGTGTAGCTTTGTCATCCTAACCACCTATGGGCTATATGGGTTCATCTCCCCCTGCTAAAAGAGCCCCAATGCAAGTATCCGCACAACCAAGGAAGAAACCCTTGAGATAAGTAGTACATCCCCCAAAATATAGTGTGACATCATGCACACGGTCACCAAGACCAACCTCATATCGGCAAATATGAGTTTCCAGTTTTGGTCCCCCCGGGACCTCCACCTTCCACGGCTTTGCTACACCTCCCGCCATTATTTCCCAATTAAAACCAATTTCCAAATAACCAAACCATCTTCTATTTATTAACCAAGGCCATTGATATTGGTATCATCATACCAACCCTTACATGCAAATATTATCCATAGCCAACCATTTATAGGTTTAAGGAGACTTTTAAGTGCCTTTTCATTTACCATATTAAACCATTTGGGGGATTCCATGTACCCCACATGCATAATCATTAGCCATTTATTATTCCAAGCCATTTAAACCATGCACAATTCCTTTACAGGGTTTTAAAACATGCAAGAGTTCCATTAAAGTAGTCAATGTAATGAACATGTAACACCCCAATTTTCTGAAATGGAATGCTACATGGTGCCTATGACCCCGAAGGACCACAAGCTAACTCATGACTGACATCTGTACCTGTACACTGCATAATATACAGGAAAAATGCAAAAAACATGAACAATAGCCCATAGGGTTCAACTGAATAAAGAATTTGTCAAAACATAACATCCATGTGGGGTAATGAATACCCAAAACAACTGAATCTGAATCAAAACTGAATACAAATCTAAACTAAATCTGAAAGCCTCTAAGTATGGTCTGAATAAGGAGATGAAGGAATATGTTTCCAACTAACTCCGTAAAACTAAAAGCTATCTGAGATAATAAATGAATCAAATCATATCGTTCTCAAATGAAGAAGACTCACTGCAACTCTATATACTAGAATGCTACTGCTACTGCAGATCTGGAGCTCTTGTCTCTTGACCTATGGTGTAACATGAAAAAAAGTACCATAGCGCAAATTCGTCAGTACGTGGGGATGTACTGAGTATACGAGTGAGGTAGGATGAATGCAAAAGGGTTTACATACATGAGCAATACTAACTGAATGACTGATATAAACGTGAAAGTTCAAACATGCATGCATAGTAACTGAGATCGTGAATGCGTGATAGCTAAATCTTTACGCTAATACATGGTTTACTGATAACTAATCATCACTGATACTATAGTTCTGATAACATGGGTGACTGTATCTGACAGTTCTAAATCTGATGGAACTATCTGAGTTCCATACTATAATTAAATTGACTATATCTGACAGTCCTATTATACTAAAATCTGAAGAACTATCTGAGTTCTTTTACTAAGACTGATACTGAAACGGTGGGAGGTAGTTATTTAACCGACATGCCCCATATGTGCCATTATGTCAAAGCTGGGGTCCAATCTCTGCCTTGATTGGAAGGGTGTCAATACCGCACCACTAGTAAGGACAACCTGTGAGCAACCCTCATATAATAGGTAACTCTAGTGAGAACGGTGGGAACCCTCATATAACTCTAATATTTCTGAAGGTTCTTGAAGAATTCCTTGGTCTTTCTCTTGAGGAGATGATCTTGAGAGAAAACCCTAATCTTGTGGTTGAGAGTGTATAAGAGAGATTTTTGAGATATTTAACTAAACAGAATGGAAGATAATACACTCCTTGAGGGTTATAAGTCATCGAAAGTAAAGGGAAAAGACCAAAATACCCTTACTTAAACTTCCCTCAATTGCTGGGAAAAATAGCTGATGATATTCATGACAAGCCGTCATACTGGTGATAGGTCATCACGAATTGTCGTCATAAAAAGGTGAAATCTTGGTTTTTTGGTTATGGTTGACGACATTGGTGATAGGCCATCACGGGCGTGACGGCTTGTCACAAAATATCATCACTGGGGGTAAAAATCTGCCCAGGGCTGACGACATTGGTGATAGGACATCACGGGCATGATGGCTTGTCAAGAATGTTGTCTCTCAGTTTCCTAGCCTGATATGCCAGAGTAAAATGGGCATAACTCCTTACTCCGTTATTGGATTTAGGAAAAATTGATATCGTTGGAAAGCTAATTCAATTATATATATGTTGGTGGGTCATGAGCTAAGATATTCATAATATAACTATAGATATGGTCGTTTGAATCTGACTATACGAATATTCTTCTCAAGAATTCAATCGGTAAGGAAATGTTTTGATTCGTCTATTAGCTAGGATACTTTTGAGGACTTAATATGCATCAACCTTGATCATAGCACTACCGAAGAACTAAAGTTTCTTACTCATGAGTTCAAAGCATGATCCTAAAAATGTCTGAACTTTTGGGGTATTTCAATATCTCCCCCTTGGGAACATTCGTCCTCGAATGATAATCAACTGAGAGAGGATAAAAGACAAACTGAACATGACTGAACCTGAATAACTAAAATCTAATCTCATGACTGACATGATAAATATACTAAAATCATGCATATCCGATGCATGGATAACTGATACATGAATGCATAACTGAGTAATTTGATAAACTAAGTTTCTCAAGATGAGAATGCATAGCTGATGCATGATCTTATAACTGAACTGATACATGAATTCATGACTGAGTATGCAATGGTAATAGGTACCAAGTTTTATGATGGTAACATGAACATGAAACTGAATAAGCTTAAGAAGAACTATTACCTTGAGCTTGATCTAAATTGGTGAAGAAAAGGTGAGGATAATTGGTATACATATTTGTTTCTCCTTCCCAAGTAGCTCCCTCATGAGACTGATTTCACCAAAGAACCTTTACTAGAGGGACTTATTTATTCCTCAATCTACGAGTCTGATAGTATAAGATTTTGACTGGAATCTCTTCATAAGAGAGGTTGTTCTGAATGTCAATGGTCTGAATAGGGACCACAACTGCTGGTTTACCTATGCACTTCTTGAGAAAAGAGACATGGAAGACTGGATGAACTGAGGCTAGGTCTGAAGGCAATTCGAGCTCATAAGCTACCTTATCAAAGAGACTGAGAATCCTGAAAGGACTGACATATCGGGGACTGAGTTTTCCTTTCTTGTCGAACCTCTTCACTCCCTTCATGGGAGAGATATTAAGATAGATGTAATCATTGACCTCTAATTTGAGATCCTTTATACGAACATTAGCATAAGACTTCTGTCGGCTCTGAGAAGCCCAGAGTCTCTCTCTAATCAACTGAACGTTCTCTAAGGCGTCGAATACCAAGTCAGGACCTATGACTGAGGCCTCACTAACTTCAAACCAACCAATTGGAGACCTATATCTCCTACCATAGAGAGATTCGAATGGATCCATTTAAATACTGGAATGATAGCTATTATTGTATACAAATTCAATCAAAGGCAAGTGGTCATCCCAACTACCCTTGAAATCAATTGCACACTCTCTTAGAATATCTTCAAGAGTCTGAACGGTCCTTTCTGCTTAACCATCTGTCTGAGGATGAAACATTATACTGAGATGAACTTGGGTACCAAGACCCTTTTGGAACGCTTTCCAAAAGTGAGAGGTGAACTGGGTACCTCTATCTGAGATGATAGATAATGGAACACCATGTAATCTGACCAACTCCCTGATATAGTGTTTGGCATAATCCTTGGCTGAATAAGAAGTATGAACTGGAAGGAAGTGAGCTAACTTGGTCATTTTATCTACAATGACCCAAACTGAATTATGCTGATGACGAGTGTGAGGAAAACCCATCATGAAGTCCATGTTCACTTCTTCCCACTTCCAAGTGGGAATGGTGAACTACTGCATGGAACCACTAGGTTTCTGATGCACTATCTTAACCTGTTGACATATAGATCACTTAGCCACAAATTCCACAATATCTCTCTTCATCATACTCCACCAATAGATCTCCCACAAGTTACGGTACATCTTAATGGCCCCTAGATGAATAGAGTATCATGCACCATGCGCTTCTGTAAGAATTCGCTGCCTCAAGTCATCTACACCTGGAATACATAGACGACCCTGACAATGAAGAACACCATCTCCCCCTTAGGAGAAAACCTCTACTTTCTGATTCTGAACTGACTCTTTTAGCTTGACAAGGCTAGGATCCCTATCTTGCTTCTCTTTCACCTCGAAAACTAGAGATGACTCTGAACTACTCTGAACACATACACCACCCTATGAAGAGTCAACTAAGCAAACACCTAGTCTGGCAAGTTGATGGATCTCTTGAGCTATCTTTTTCTTCCTATCCTCAACGTAAGAAATACTACCCATGGAGAGTCTACTGAGAGCATTGGCCACAACATTGTCCTTGCCCGGATGGTAAACAAAACTCATGTCATAATCTTTCAAAAGCTCTAACCACTTTCTCTAATGAAGATTGAGATATTTTTAAGAAAAGACATACTGGAGACTCTTGTGATCTGTGAAGAAATCATCATGAAATCCATATAAATAATTCCTCCAAATCTTTAAGGAAAATACCATGGTTTCTAACTCAAGATCATGAGTAGGATAATTTTTCTCATGGGGCTTTAACTCTATGGATGCGTAGGATATTACCTTACCATGCTACGTGAGGACATAACCTAAACCTGCTATGGATGCATCACAATATACTACAAACCCATCTAAACCATCTGGAAGAGCTAAGACTGGAGCTGAGGTGAGTCGAGTCTTTAATTCCTGAAAACTCTTCTTGCATGAATCTGACCACTGAAACTTGACCTTCCTCTAAGTCAATATGGACATGGGAGATGCAATAGAAGAAAATACCTCGACAAACCATCTGTAATAGCCAACCAAACCCAAGAAACTCCTGATACTTGATGGAGATATTGGGCGAGGCCAGTTTCTTACCGCTTTGGTTTTCTGAGGGTCTACCCTAATGCCATCACCAGAAACAATATGGCCAAGGAATTCTACTGATTTTACCCAAAACTTGCACTTACTGAACTTGGCGAATAACTGATGATCTCTGAGAGTCTGAAGAACAATTCTGAGATGGTCTGAATGAGCACACTCTATGCAGGAATAGAATAGGATATCATCTATGAAGAAAATGATGAACATGTCCAAATACTACTTGAACACATGGTTCATCAAGTCCAGGAAAGCGGCTGGAGCATTCGTAAGACCAAAGGACATGACTAAAAATTTAAAGTGACCATACCGAGTATGGAAAGATGTCTTCGGGATGTCACATTCTCTAACTCTTAGCTGATGGTAGCCTGATCTGAGGTCTATCTTGGAAAAATAACTGGCACCCTAAAGTTGGTCAAATAGGTCATCTATTCTGGGAAGTAGATACCTGTTCTTGACCATAACTTTGTTGAGTTGGCGGTAATCAATACACTTCCTAAGAGAGCCATCTTTCTTGCGCATGAATAAGAATGGTGCACCCCATGGGGATACACTGGTCCTGATGAATCCTTTATCTAAGATATCTTTCAACTGATCTTTTAGTTCCTTGAGTTTTGCTGGTGCCATGCTGTATGGAGGAATAGAAATAGGCTGAGTGTCTAAAAGCAGATCAATACCAAAATCTATTTCCCTTTTGGGAGGAATTCCTGGAAGGTCTTCTGGAAAGACATCTAAATATTCATTAACCACTGGGACTGATTCCAAGCTAGGATATTTGGAACTGGAATCCTTAACATGCACGAGATGATGCACACACCCCTTAGAAATTATTTTCCTTGTCCAAAGGTAGGAAACAAGCTGACCCCTGAATGATGAAGTACTACCCCTCTACTCTAAGATGGGTTCATTCATGAACTGAAATTGAACTATCCTATTTCTGCATTTGACTGTGTCATACCAGGAATGAAGTCAATCCATGCCGAGAATTACATCAAAATCAGTCATCTCTAATTCGACTAAATCTGTTGATATGGATCTTTGAAATATCATAAACGAGTAGTTCTTGTATACCCGTTGATCTATAATGGTTTTACCTACTGGGGTAGAGACTGAAAAGGGCTCTGCAAAAATTTCGAGACTGATTCCGAAATCAACTGCTATGTATAGAGTAACAAAAGACAAGGATCCACCTGGTTCTAGCAAACCATAAACATGAACATGGAAAATCTGTAATGTACCAGTAACGACATCAGGAGAATTTTCCTGATCCTGTCTGGTCTAAAGAGCATAGAGTCTATTTGGGCGTTGCCAACTAGTAGCACTAGAAGCGGCACCCTGCTAGTTCGGGCGCCCGGACTGAGCTGTGGAATGATTCTGCTGACCCTAAGGACCTGGCTGAGGATAGTCTCTAACTCTTTGGCCTGGCTTGCCACAACTGAAACAAATGCCACTACCCGCTCTACACGCACCCTGATGGTTCTTACCGCATGTCTGACACTGAGGATAAGTGCAGGCACTACTAACACTGCCCTGAGATTTAGAGCCTGGTGCTCTATCTCTGTTACCGTCTTTGTATTTCGGCACTGGGGAACTGGCGGAGGAAGGGGCTGGAACTGCTAACATAGGACAAAACTGCGAATGATTTCCTCCCTCTGATTTGGGTTGAGCAAAACTGAAACTGCCTGATCTTTCTCTCTTGTTATTCCTCTCCCTAGTCTTAACCTTCTTCTGCTCTATTTGCTGGGCATGGTTCATATGTCTGGATAAAGTCATATCATTGTTCAGCATCGCAGACCTACACTCATTTACCATGCTATCATTCACCCCTGATATGAACTTTCTCATCTTAGCCCTGCTGTCTATAACCACATGAGGAGCATATCTGGCTAACTGAGTAAATCTAAGAGAATACTCCTTAACTATCATATTTCCCTGTATGAGATTGATGAACTCAATAACTTTGGCCTCCCTCAGCTCTTGGGCAAAGAATCTGTCTAAGAAAGTCGTGACAAATTCCTCCCACTCAATAGGACCTGCATCCTCTACCCTCTCAGACTTCCACTGTTTGTACCAAGTATGAGCCATATCTTGCAATTTTTATGAGGCTAAATCAGTACTCTCAACAGAAGTAACACCCATGATATCAATGACCTTCTAGACTTGGTCAATGAATTCCTGAGGGTCTTCATCAGACTTAGACCCGAAGAAACATGGAGGGTTCATTCGGGTGAAGTCCCAAATCCTAGGTACGGCTGAGTTGACCACTGGATTGGTTGGAATAACTGGTGGCCATTCATTCTGGATAGCCACAGACTGAGCAAATATGGTGAATGCAACCCTAAACTCCACATGAGAAACATGTTTGCTCAAAGGATCTTCGGGCTGAGGAGCTAGTTTGTTTTTTTCTCTTTGGAGGCATATTCTGAAATAAGAGAAGAATGGATTAGACTGAGAGTTTAACTTGAGATTATGCTCACTAGCACAACATGAATACTGAAAAAAAGAAAATTGTTCCTAAAATATTTCATTGCCTCCTACACATAAATGTGGAGTGCAACACACCCATGTACAAGACCCTACTAGATGCGGCTTTCAGACTTCCTAGGACTCTATTTACCCTTAGGCTCTGATACCAAGTTTGTAACACCCCGATTTTCTGAACCAGAATGCTACACGGTGCCTATGATCCCGAAGGACCACAAGCTAGACCATGACTGATATCTGTACCTATACACTGCATAATATACATGAAGAATACGGAAAACATGAATAATAGGCCATAACGTTCTACTAAATAAAGAATCTGTCAAAACATAGCATCCATGTGGGGTAACAATTACCCAAAACAACTTAATCTGAATCAAAACTGAATACAAATTTGAACTAAATCTAAAAGCCTCTAAGTACTATTTGAATAAGGAGATGATGGAACATGTCTCCAACTAACACCGTAAAAATGAAAGCTAACTGAGATAATAAATGAATCAAATCATAGTATCCTAGAATAAAGAAGACTCACTACAACTCTGTATACTGGAATGCTACTGCTACTGCGGATCTGGAGCTCGTGTCTCTGGACCTATGGTGTAACATGAAAAGAAAGAACCATAACGCAAATGCGTCAGTTAGTGGGGATGTACTGAGTATACGAGTGAGGTAGGATGAATGAAAAAGAGTTTACATGCATGAGCAATGCTAACTAGATGACTAATATGAATGTGAGAGTGCAAACATGCATGCATAGTAACTGAGATCGTGAATGCATGATAGCTAAATCTGTACGCTAATACATGGTTTACTGATAACTAATAATGACTGATACTATAGTTTGGATAAAATGGGTGACTATATCTGATGGTCCTAAATCTGATGGAACTATCTGAATTCTGTACTATTATTAAATCTATTGTATCTGACAGTCCTGATATACTGAAATCTGAAGAACTATCTGAGTTTTTTTATTGAGACTGATGCTGAAACTGTGGGAGATAGTTGTTTAACTGACATGCCTCATATGTGCCATTATGTCTAAGCCGGGGTCCAATCTCTACCCTGACTAGAAGAGTGTCAATACCGCACCACTGGTAAGGACAACGTGTGAGCAATGCTCATATAATAGGTAACTCTAGTGAGAATGGTAGGAACCCTCATATAACAGGTTAATCCACCTCATTTACCCTCATATAATAGGCTGCAATGTCTCTACCTATGCTGGATACATAGTTCTGGAATGCAAGGATGACTGCTAAGAATCACACCCTCATATAACAGGAGCGTTCCCAACCTTGGGTTCGCTCGGTGCTAACTTCTACTCCTATCTGAAGAGACTGGACAAGAGTAACTGACTGTACGTGGACTGGACTTATTGAATTCCATTAACTGATGGAATACTTCTGATATTTGATAACTGATTGAAATTATGAGGTTTTCCTGAGTCACATGACTAACTGATTTCTATTGATTCATGGCTTGATTTTGAAGATAGTGAAATATAACAAGGATCTAGGCACACAACTATATTTTTCGGGTACAAGTACCTACAGGACTCGATGGAAGGAAACTAACGCTCATGACTGACTTTAGTACGTGACCAACATCAACAATCCATAATATCATAACTTGGGGAATTCCATAAAGTTCATGGATATCATACATTTTGAACATAAGTAGGAGTTGCAAGTAAGCATGGAATAATCTCATAAGACTAGTTCATGAACATCCCAACAACATTTACAAAACACAATATCAACATAAAAATCATTGGAACATAGTGGCATATCATGAATCCTTCACTTAGTCACAATTTAGCTATATTATATGATTTCTACTTCCTTAGACATTTTATCAAACACCTTGCATGCACTCTTTTAAGGCATAGGTATATTTATCAATTCGACCATCTTAATCCATCCAAAATTTATGGGTTTCAACTAACCTATTCACATGCTTCATGAAAACACATCAAGATACAACCTTGAATCCAAACAACAATCATCAACATGAATATAGTCATAATACGACAAGGAAATCACAATTTATAATTTAAAACATGATTCTTGAGCTCCATGGATGAAAGGGACCCATGGATGAACACTACGCATACCTTAGTGATTGAATCTTGAAAGAGATCTAATATTTATGAAGGTTCTTGAAGAATTCCTTAGGCTTTCTCTTGAGGAGATGATCTTGAGAGAAAACCCTAATCTTGTGGTTGAGAGTGTATGAGAGAGCTTTTTGAGATGTTTAACTAAAGAGAACGGAAGATAATACTCTCCTTGAGGGTTATAAGTAGTGGGAAGTGAAGGGAAAAAAACCAAAATACCCTTACTAAAATGTCCCTCAATTGCTGGGAAAAATAGTTGACGACATTGTGACAAGCCGTCATACTGGTGATAGGTCGTCACGAATTGTCGTCACAAAAAGGTGAAATCTTGGTTTTCTAGTTATGGTTGATGACATTGGTGATAGGCCATCACGAACGTGATAGCTTGTCACAAAATGTCGTCACAGGGGGTGAAAATATGCCTAGGGCTGACGACATTGGTGATAGGCCGCCACGGGCGTGACGGCTTGTCACGAATGTCGTCACTCAGTTTCCCAGCCTGACATGCCGGAGTAAAATGGGTATAACTCCTTGCTCCGATATCGTATTTAGGAAAAATTGATATAGTTGGAAATATAATTCAATTATATATATTTTGGTGAGTAATAAGCTCATAGATTCATAGCATAACGAGAGATATGCTCGTTTGAAGCTGACTATACGAATATCCTTCTGAAGAATTCAATCGGTAAGGAAATATTTTTATTCGTCTATTAGCTAGGACACTTTTGAGGCCTTAATATGCATCAACCTTGATAATAGAACTACCAAATCACTAAAATTTATTACTCATGAGTTCGAAGCATGATCCAAAAAATGTCTGAACTTTTGGGGTATTACAGAACACTAACACATTGGGGGCATAATATGACTAAACAAATTCTAATTACCATCTAATTATCCAAAACCACCATTAATGTATATAAAAGTATAATTAAAACCATGGGAAACCATAACAAACTATTTAATATCAAAACCTCTAATTCATATTTGAAAACCAAAATTATACAATCAATGAAGTCATGAAAACTCTTATAAAACCATACCTTTAGATAAAATTAACAATGAGGGAAGAGAACATTCCTTAAACCAAGATGATGAGAAAAGAAATCACCAAGAAAAGCCCCAAATCAATTCTCTAGTTGAAACCCTAGTTTCCCTTGTCCAAAAGCTTTTGAGATAATTATAAAGTGTGTAGAAGAGTTTTTATGTGTTAATGAATGGAATAATAGGGTAAATCACCTTCGAAGTAGGTTAGAATTAGTGGGACCTTATTAGTATAAGTAGAAAAATGTATAGAATAACCTATCTTAAGTTGCACCAAAATCCCATCACAGGGATATAACTGACCCTCAGGAGTCATACCCTCCGATATGATTGGTATCCTCCACACATATCCTAGACTCAACCTTTGGATCCTACACTGTCCAGCATACGACTTATCCAACCAAGTCGTATTGACAGCATATGATCCATACCCTTCATCCATACCCATGGCAAATTTAAACCCAAGAAAGTTTATACATTGTCCACCATACGAGTCCTGGGTACGACTCATACCCTGGCTTACGGATTATGGTGAGCCACTCGTACTTAGATCCAATCTAAGTAACCAAGTCTAAGACTAAGTTGAGGAACTAAATAATCCATAACCACCAATATGACTCATACCCCTAAGTCTTACCCATTACAATAACCAAAATCCATCCCACCAACCAAAACAGGTCAGCATACGACTGGACTATTCCATTCGTACCCCATCATACAACTCGTACCTATGATTCATATTGGGTCTAGAGATCAGAACTCTAAGAAATTTTCTAAGGTTTAGAAACCAAGGTGTTTTAATTTTTAAAAGACCTGACCCTTTTTTTGCAAATAATAATTGGATACTAGGGGCACCCAAATACCTAATTCATGCATTTAACCAGGACCCACTCTAACCACTCAACCTTACTCCTTTAACTCTCTAAGGTATGTCCTACACCAAAATCTAGCTTGTACTAATTTGAAACTATATGGGTCTACCATTTAGACTTTCCCAACTTAGTCAAATGAGTATGGGAATGTAACACTTTCCTAATTGATGCTATCAAGCAGTTTGAAATAGAATGTTCCATTTGGAATCTAGACTCCTTTGGTAATATTTTTGTTAAAAAAGACTATTTTAAAAAGGCAACAATGTATTCAAAACTCTTCTAAATACCTTTATAGTTCCTTTCTAATGAACCTTAAATAGGGGTTTTTCACAAATTTAATAAAATACTAAAAATGGAGGAGGATTTTTGGAAACTAGAATCAAGAAATAATTAGCTTAACTAAGAGGACACAAATACAAAGTTTTTCCACACTTCCACCTTATCTGAAGAAGAAAAAATAGAATTTTATCCCTCTAGTATGAGCACCTTAACTGGATTACAAATCAACATGGTATTTTATCCCACACCTTGTCCTTTTTAAAAAATCTTTTCCAAACTAACCAACATAAATCTTCAAAAATCCTTTTGTAATTGGAACTGTCGCTTTCAATAATGAGGCAAAAGAAGATTTGAATAGAATTCCTATTAAAAAGAAAATTAAGGATACTGTATTTTCATTCCATCCTTATAAATCCCCTAGACTGGATGGGTTACACCCATTTTATCAAAAATACTAGCATATTGTTGTTTCCTCGATCATTCATCTTTGTACTAAAGTATTTTGGGAAGAATGTTTCCCTGAGAATATTAAAAGGGTCCACATTAGCATTATCCCAAAATACAACAATGTGACCATGATGTTAGGCGTATTTACATGCCTAAAGCACCTTAATTTACCCATATTTTAGCTAAGTTTTAAAGGACAAAGTATATAATTCCTGCACTTTTAGTCCTTTTTCCTGTAAGTGAGCTAACCAACGTGATTAGCAAGTTTTCAGGAATAAATGATGAAGATTTCAGCATTTTATGGATTGTTGGACGCCAATGGAAACTTCACGTAAGAAGGAAGGCAGCTTCTAGAAGCTTGTGGACTGAAAGTGATGCATGGAGAACTTGTCCCGGGCAAAAACAACATTTCTAAAGACTTGGGGGATCAGCAGTAACTTAGTAGGATTAGGACAAGTATGCAGTAACCCAGTAGGACTAGGACTAGGACAAGGATAAAAACCCTATTTCAGTAGGACTAGGACAAGGATGTTATAAAAACCTTATTTCCTGAATTTTTCACCAAGCTTTTTATTATTCTCACTCATTCTCTTTCAATTCATTCTTACTCTCTTCTATTCATAAATTCATTGTTGACATTATTCTTCATCTATTCGACTTTTAATTTTCATGACAAGAGAAACGCTACTAGCAAGGAATTCACGCCACAAGTAACGCCAATACTTCCTTATCGTGATATTGTTATTGCTTTGGTATGATGATATCCTCGTGGTTTTCCTTCACAATTATGAGTATCTAAACTTCTCTGTTAGGGTTATGGAAGCCTTATGAGATACTATCTATTTCTATGAGTTTGTGACTTCTTGATACGTATGCTGCTTATATTATTACTCTCTTCATCTTAATTGAATTCTTGTGGTTGCAAACATATAAAATATGCCAGTATAGCATTAACTTGTTCGAAAGAAAAGTTACATGTCTGGAAAAGAGAGAATGACAAGGAAATAGGGCTACCAACCCCTGTTTAAAAGTTAGTGCCGTAACTGGATTAACCTCTTGGAGAATTCGTACCATTAGTATACGTTTTAAGCTCGAAAGAGTTAAAGTGATATAATCCTTGATGGTCGAAAGACACTAGGATTTACCATAGAATACGAATCTCTATAAGCGCATGCATGTCTAAATTCCACATAACTCATAGCCAATAGATACGTAAAACTCATAAGGTGGACATAACCCTAACTTACAATTCTCATTGATTAAAACCTACTAAACATTCTGCTTTTCTTTGTTACTTTGATACTCTTAATTCACGCTACAATTAAATTCCCCCTTTTTCGTAGAATTTTCGATCAACAGTCTACTAATTGTTGCATACTTAGTGACCAAGTATTCCCTGTGGGATTCGACACCCAACCCAGTTGGGTTCTATATTTGACAATGACCGCTTACACTCTTACGAGAGCTGTAGTTTGAGCGTTATCAGATGACCTTAAAATATTTTTGTCCTATTAACATATGCAATACCTTCTGCAAAATTATAACCAAACTTATTACTCGTAGGATGCTCCCCCTAATGAACAAAATCATAGGTCCTTATCAATATAGCTTGCTCAAAAATAGGCAAGCAGAGGACAATCCAATCATAGTTCAAGAAATTATTAATCACTTACAAAAGGTTAAAGGTAAAGTAAGCTACTTCCTTATGAAGATTGACTTGGAAAATGCTTTCAACACATTGGAATGGTCCTTTATCTGAAACACACTAATATACTTTAAATTCCCCACCAGAATCATTAATCTCATTATGTCTTGTATTCGCTCTAGCTCTATGGCCATCTTAATTAATAGGACTCAAACTAATTTGTTTTGCCCCACTAGAGGTATCCGGCAAGGCGACCCTATCTCGGTGTACATTTTTATTATGTGCATGGAGGTCCTATCCCATAATATTAGAGAGGCTGTCAGTTCTTACAAATATAATCCAATATATCTCTCTAAGAGTGAGCCTCCTCTCTTGCATTTGTTCTTTGTTGACGACTTGGTTCTACTGTCTACTACTAATACTAGGAGCTATAGTATACTTAAATCCACTCACCAAAACTTTTTCTCATGGGTTGGACCAAATATTAACTATTCAAAGTCAAAAATATTTTACTCTCAGAACATCCCCAAGAAAACTCAATTCCTTACCTCCTCTTTTCCTCAACATCAAAGGCAGCTTATCCTTTAGAAAATATTGTAGTCTTTTCAATATTCCACAAGACTACCAATAAGGCAGACTTCCAATTCATCCTTGATAATCTTAAGAAAAACTTATGGGGTGGAAAACTAAATTCTTAAACATAGTAGGACATAAAACCCTTGCTAAATCATCCCTCAATAGAATCCCCTCCACATAATGCATTAGTTAATACTCCCAGCCAATATTAATAAGAAAATCAATCGTATCCAAAGAAATTTTGTTAAGGGTACCATTTATTCTCACAAAAAGATCCATCTTCTGAATTGGGATACCCTAAATCTTCCTAAAGACAAAAGGGGCCTAGGTATACAAAAATTGAATTTTAAAAATCGTGCAATGCTGGAAAAACTTCCTTGGAGATTCCACAGTAACCCAATATCACTTTGGGCTTCCCTTCTAATCCATAAGTATGAAAAAGGTAATATCTTGTTAGAAAATAATTTGAATCTCAAATCCACTTGCCTTATTTGGAGAAACATCATATCTAGTTGGAGAATTTGTAAGAAATACATGCATTGGAATATTGTGGATCAATCAAAAATTTCTTTATGGGATGACGTATGGATTTCTAATGCAACCTTTGTCCCAGACTATTTACGATCTCATGAAGAAAAATGACTTAAGCATGAAAGTTAAAGATATTATAATAAATCATAGTTGGAACCTCAAAAAATTTCCTTTAAGCTCCCAAAAAATATCAACATCTAATTAAAATCTACCCCTTACCTCTCCATAATAAAAACCAAGACTATCAAACTTCGGATCTTGAGCCAAGAAAAATCTTTTCAATAAGAAGCACCTACATTAGTCTCTTGATAGAGCAATACATACAAGGTACCACTAAAAAAACCTTTAATTGGATCTGGAATCTAAAATTCCCTAACAAAATTAAATATTCTCTACGGTTATGCCATCATGGCAGACTCCCCACTAAACACTTCTTAAACCATATTGGTATCAACATTGATCGAAATTTCCCCATGTGTAATAATCTAGAATCCACTATCCATATCTTTCTTTAATGCCCTCACGTGCAATTATTTTGGAATAAGGTTCACCTAATGCCCTTTATTCATGTTGTTGGACAAATTAAAGAGAAGGATTTTCTAACCAAATACAGAAACCTTATTACCACAATTGGAATTTCTTTACTTAGTTGTAAAGAACTACTTCCCTTATCTAACTTGGAATCACAAAAACCACGATGGACAAGAAATCCATATCCCTATAACTACTCTCTTATAATGATCAGTAGAGTGTTACTTCCTAATAGAAAACCATAAGGTTGATACTGATCCTGAACTATTATCTTGGAAGCCTCCCTCTTAAGGTCTTAAACTCAACTTATAGATAGTTATTATAACCGTTTCACCAATTTTTTTTATCGGAGGGGTCTTCCGAGACCATCCAGGAGTCTAGGTCAAGGGCTATAGTATGAAAATTAATGTTACATCTCCATTAGAATCTAAAATTTCATGTTTATTTTATGGTTTCCTATTAGATCACAATATTCAGGTCAATCAGTTAGAAATTTAACATGACCCAAACCAGGGCCTTGTTGTAATAAGTAATCCTAAGTCCAACAAAGACCAGGAACCACCCCCATGTAATACCCCATAATTTTCCTAGCTAATTTTATCTCTAGAATGTCTAGTATTAGATTCTAAATTAAATGATGATTATTCCATGAGGAATTTTTACTTTTTTCATATGGTAAATTTAATAAGTTTTCCATCGATATAAGATTTGCCCAAATTCGATAACCGGGATAGAAGTTACAACTGTTTCAAGTTCTCTTCGTAAAACAATACCATATTAGTCATTGGCGTGCCGCGCCACACGAGGAAATGGCATTTGGAAAATTCCAGTAGGGGTCCATGATTATGGCGCATCGCGCTAGGGCCCAAATTTAGAATTGTCCTTTTCTAGTGTCTTAGCGTAATTTCCTCCGCATCGCGCCAAAGTTCCAGGTCGCAAAAGACAGGGCAACGCGATTGCTCCGTGTCGCTCCATCCCTCAGTTTCCCAAATGTCAAATTCCAATGACACACCAGGGGTTCAATTCAGGAAATTTTTACTGAAATTACAAGATGCGTCTAGGGTTAAAAGGGTCAATTTCCCACCCGTATTTAATCTCTTTAACACGTGATTCAGCCATTTTTCACCCAAAATACACTCTCTTCTCTTAAAAATCTCTCATGAACAAGCTTGGTTTTTCATAGAAGATCTAATTCCAAGAAATTTTCTACGTCAGTCTTCACGAAGTCATGAACTAAGGTATGCATAGTGTTCATTCATGGACTCCTTTCATCCATGAAGCCCAAGAATCTCTTTTCTAAGTTTAAGTTTATGGATTTCTTTATGAATTTCATATTGGGTTTGTTTTTTTTATGTTATGAATGATCAATTGAATTCAAATCCATGTTGGATGATCAATTTTATGTGGAATTGATTTGTATAGATGTATATCCATGTGAACCTATGAATAAACCCTAGATGAGGAAATTATAGATGAATCATGATGATTAATTGTTGTATAATATTGTCTACATGTGCTATGCCTACCATGTGTTTGATTAAATGCCTAGATAAAGGAACAACGCCCAATTAGTATGATATCATGAAATCCCCATGTATGTACAAGTTATGCCTATCACATGTTTTGATGGAATGCTTCTATAAATGTATTATGGATTATGATGTTAGTTATATGTTCAAGTATGTTATGCTTGGTCAGTTTTCCTTCCATTGAGTCATAGGGGTACTTGTACCCGAAATATTAGTTGTGTACCTAGAGACATGTCATGTTTCCACGATACTCTTAGTCAAGTTATGAATCCTTAGACTTCAAACAGTCTTATGACTCAGGAAATCTCCATGATCTCATGAATTCAGTCAGTTATTAGATATTAGTAATATTTCGTCAGTTAACGGAATTCAGTAACCTAGGCCATGTTTAGTTTAGTAAATTATGTTCAGTGTCTATTCAGATGGGAGTAGAAATTAGAAACGAGTGAACCCAAGGATGGGAACTCACCTGTTATATGAGGATGTGATTCTTAGAAGCAATTATTGCATTCCAGAACTATGTAGCCAGCATAGGTTGAGACATCACAACCTACTATATGAAGGTAGATAAGGTGTCTTATACTACTTTATGAGGGTTCCCACCATTCTCAATAGAGTTACCTTTTATGTTAGGGTCAATCGTATGTTTTCCTTACCAGTGGTGTGGTATTGACACCCTTCTAATCAGGGCATAGATTGGTCCCCAATTTATCTATAATGCATTATTTAGGGCATGTCGGTCAGATGACTACCTCCCACAGTCTCAGTATCAGTCTCAGTAAAAGAACTCAGATAGTTCTTCAGAATTTAGGACTGTCATATATAGTACAGAACTCAGATAGCTCCATCTGATTTAGGAATGTCAGATATAGTCACTCATGTTATCAGTTAAGTTTAGATTCAGTAATTATGTTATCACAGTATTAGTGTCAGTTGTTAAGTCCCATGCATGTATTCTCATACTCTTGATAGTTCGTCAGTTATTATTATTGTTCATGAATATAAATCTCATGCATTCATCCTACCTCACATGCATACCAGTACATTCAAAGTACAGATGTATTTGCGCTATGGTATCTTATACCATAGGTTCCGAGACATGAGCTCAGATCAGCAGTAGATTCCAGTTTCAGCAGTCAAAGTTAGAAATGAGTCCTCATCATTAGAGGACATAATTATTCCCTATTATCTTATTAATTATTTTATTAGTTGGAGTTAGTTGGGGACATATCCCATCAGCTCTTTACTTAGACAGTTCAGTCAGTTAGAGGCTTTCTGGACTATCATGTTTTAGACTTTAGTATTTTCAGTTTTGTTTTGGGTATTCTATTACCCCACAAAGATGTTATATCATTCAGATTATGTTTACTATTTAACCTTATGGACTTTCAGTGCATGTTTCCGCATTATTATTTCATATTATGCAGTGTACAGGTACAAATATCAATCATGGGTTAGCTTGTGGTCCTTCGGGATCATGGTCATCGTGTAGCATTCTGGGTACCAGATCCGGGGCGTCACAAACTTGGTATCAAAGCCTAAGGTTCAATAGAATCCTAGGAAGTCTGAAATCCATATCTAGTAAAGTCTTGTACTTGGGTGTGTTGTGCGCCACATTTATATACAGGAGGCTATAAGATGTTTTAGGAATAGTTTCCCCTCTTTCAGTATTCATGTCGTGCCAGTGAGCATAATCTCAAGTCAATCTCTCAGTCTAATCTGTTCTCCCTTTCTTCTACAAAAAATGCCTCCTAAAAGAACAAAAATCAGTCAACCCCTCAGCCCGAAGATCTTTGGGCGAACATGTTTCTCATGCAGAGTTCCAAGCTGCATTCACTACTCTTGATAACTTAGTTACTTCTCAGAATAAACGACCAGCTGTTGTTTCGGCTAATCCAGTGGACAATTAAGCTACATCCAGGATTCGGGATTTCACCCGAATAAATCCTCAATCCTTTCTCAGTTTAAGATAGATGAGTACCCTCAGAAATTCCTAGATCAGGTTCAGAAGGTGCAGACATAATGGGGGTTACTTCTAGTGAAAGTGTTGAGCTAGCTGCATATTAGTTATAGGATGTGGCTCATACTTGGTTCAAGCAGTGAAAGTCAGAGAGGACAGATGATGCAGGGTCAGTTGAGCGGGAGGAGATTGCTTCAGTATTCCTTGATAGATTCTTTCCCCTAGAGCTTAGAGAAGCTAAGATGCTAGAATTCATTAACCTCAGGCAGGGAAATATAACAGTGAAAGAGTATTCTCTTAAGTTTACTCAATTAGCCAGATATGCCCCTCATGTGGTTGCAGATAGTAGGGCAAGGATAAGTAAGTTCATTTTAGGGGTGAATGATAGCGTGGTTAATGAGTGTAGATCCTCCATGCTGAATAGTGATATGACTTTAGCCAGGCTTATGACTCATGATCAGCAGATAAAAAAGCAGAAGGTTAAGCAGAGGGAAAAGCAGAATAAGAGAGCTAGTATAGGTAGCTTTAATTTTAGTCAGCCTAAGTTAGAGGGAAGCAATCGCTCTCAAATTCATCTTAAGTCATTAGTTCCATCTCCTTCTTCAGCCAGTGCTCCAGTTCCTTAGTTCAGAGAGGGTACCAAAAGTAGAGTGCGAGGCTCTAAGTCCCAGGGAAGTGTTAGCAGTGCCCGCACCTATCCTATTTTCCAGAATTATGGCAAGCACCATCAGGGTATTTGTAGATCTAGCAATGGTATTTGTTTTGGACGTGGCAATCCAGGTCACAGAGTCAGAGACTATCCTCAGCCAGGTCCTCAGGGTCAACAAAATTGCTCCTCATCTCAATTCGGTCACCCAAATCAGCAGGGTGCCATCACCAGTGCTACTAGTGGGCAACGCCAAAATCATCTCTATGCTCTTATGTATCGAAAGGATCAAGAAAATTCTCCTGATGTAGTTACTGGTACATTACAGATCTTTCATGTGCATGTTTACGCTTTGCTAGATCCAGGAGCTTCTTTGTCTTTTGTTACTTCTTATATAGCAGTCGATTTTGGAATCAGTCCTGAAATTCTAGCAGAGGCCTTTTCAGTAACTACCCAGTGGGTAAAACCATCATAGCCCGATGGGTATACAAAAACTGCTCGATTATGATACTTTAGAAAGTCACTTCAGCAGACTTAGTCGAATTAGATATGACTGATTTTTACATCATTCTCGGTATAGATTGCCTTCATTCCTGCTATGCCATAGTCGAATGCAGAAATAGAATAATGCAGTTTTAGTTCCCAAAAGAACCCATCCTTAAGTGGAAGGGTAGTGTATCCACTTTCAGGGGTCGGCTTGTTTTCTACCTTCGGGCAAGGAAAATGATATCTAAAGGATTTGTCTATCATCTTTTTCAAGTTAAGGACACTAGTTCCGAAAATCCCAGCCTTGAATCAGTCCCTTTAGTAAATGAATATTCAGATGTTTTTCCTAAAGATCTTCCAGGAATTCCTCCCGAAAGGGAAATAGACTTCGGCATTGATCTTCTTCCAAATACTCAACCTATCTCTATTCCGCCATATAGAATAGCACCAGCAGAACTCAGAGAACTAAAAGAAAATTTGAAGGATCTCTTAGATAAGGGATTCATCAGGCCCAGCATTTCCCCATGGGGCGCTCCAATAATATTCGTGCGCAAGAAAGATGATTCTCTCAGAATGTGTATAGACTACCGCCAACTCAATAGGTCATGGTCAAGAACAAGTATTCTCTTCCCATAATTGATGACTTATTTGATCAACTTCAGGGTGCTAGTTATTTCTCTAAGATAGAACTCAGATCTGACTATCATCAGCTCAGAGTTAGAGAATGTGACATTCCAAAAATAGCTTTTTGTACTCGGTATGGTTATTTTGAATTCGTAGTTATATCCTTTGGTCTTACCAACACCCCAGCCGCTTTCATGGACTTGATGAAGCGTGTGTTCAAGCAGTACTTGTACATGTTCATCATAGTCTTCACAGATGAAATTCTGGTCTATTCCCGCAGTGAGCGTGATTATGTAGACTATCTTAAAATAGTACTTTAGACTTTTAGTGATCATCAGCTATTCGCCAAATTCAGTAAGTGAAAATTTTGGCTAAGGATAGTAGCACTCCTTGGTCTTATCATTTCCGGTGATGGCATTAGAGTTGATCCTCAAAAGACCAAAGCAGTAAGCAACTGGCCCAAACCTGTCTCTCCATTAGATATTAGGAGTTTCTTGGGTTTGGCTGGATATTATCGATGGTTTGTCGAGGGATTTTCTTCTATTGCATACCCTATGACTAGATTGACTCGGAAGAAAGTCAAGTTTCAGTGGTCAGATCTTTGAGAGAAGAGTTTTCATGAGTTGAAGACTCTACTCACCTCAGCTCCAGTCCTAGCTCTCCCAGATGGTTCAGATGGATTTGTAGTGTATTTTGATACATCCAGAGTAGGTTTGGGTTATGTCCTCATGCAGCATGATAAGTTCATAGCCTACGCCTCCAGACAGCTTAAACCCCATGAGAGGAATTATCCTACTCATGATCTTGAGTTAGCAGCCGTAGTATTTTCCTTGAAGATTTGAAGGCATTATCTATACGGTGTTCATG
Organism: Capsicum pubescens; assembly: GCA_030864215.1. Lineage (NCBI taxonomy): Eukaryota > Viridiplantae > Streptophyta > Magnoliopsida > Solanales > Solanaceae > Capsicum > Capsicum pubescens. The sequence goes on from CM061546.1 coordinate 118,743,432, forward strand.
TAGATGTTTTCACAAATCATAAGAGTCTTTAGTATGTCTTTTCTTAGAAATATCTCAATCATTATCAGAGAAGGTGGTTACAGCTCTTGGAAGATTATGACATGAGTATCCTCTTTCATTCGGGCAAGGCCAATATAGTGGTCGACGCTCTCAGTAAACTATCTATGGGTAGTGTTTCTCATATGGATGATGGTAATTAGAAGTTATCTAAGGAAGTCCATCAGTTTTCCAGACTAGGCATTCGCTTAGTCAATATAGATAAGGGTGATATACGGGTTCAGAGTAGTTCAGAATTATCTCTAGTTTCTGAGGTGAAAGAAAAGAAAGATAGATATCCCAGCCTTGTCAAGTTGAAAGAGTCAGTTTAGGATCAAAAAATAGAGGTTTTCTCCCAAGGGGGAGATTGCATGGTGTTCCATTGTCCATTATCTCAGATAGAAGTACCCAGTTCACCTCTCATTTCCGGAAAGCATTCCAAAAGGGTCTTTGTACCTAAGTTCATCTCAGTATAGCCTTTCATCCTTAGATAGATGGTCAAGAAAAAAGGACCATTCATATGTTAGAATATATGATAATGGAATATGCAATCGATTTCAAGGGAAGTTGGGATGACCACTTACCTTTGATTGAGTTTGCATACAACAACAACTATCATTCCAGTATTCGGTTGGCTCCATTCGAAGCTATCTATGGTAGGAGATGTAGATCTCCAATTGGTTGTTTCAAAGTTAGTGAGGCCTCAGTTATATGGCCTGACTTAGTATTCGATTCCTTAGAAAAAGTCCAGTTGATTAGAGAAAGACTCCAGGCTGCTCAGAGCCAACAGAAGTCTTATGCATATATTCATAGAAAAGATCTCGAGTTCGAGATCAGTGACTATGTTTATCTAAAGATCTCTCCCATGAAAGGAGTGAAGTGGTCCGGTATGAAAGGGAAACTCAGTCCCCGATTTGTCAGTCCCTTTAATTTCTTAGTCGATTCAGCAAGGTAGCTTATGCGCTCGAATTGCCTTCAGATCTAGCCTTAGTTCATCCAGTATTTCATGTCTCTTTTCTCAAGAAGTTCATAGGTGAACCATTATTTGTAGTCCCTATTCAGAGCATTGGTGTTCAGAACACTCTCTCTTATGAAGAGATTCCAATCAAAATCTTAGACTATCAGACTCGTAGATTAAGGAACAAAGAAGTCCGTCTAGTTAAAGTTCTTCGGTGAAATCAGTCCCTCGAGGGAGCTACTTGGGAAGAAGAAGAAGATATGCGTACCAAGTATCCTCACCTCTTTTTCGCCAACTCAGATCAAGCTCATGGTAATAGTTCTCCTTAAGCTTACTCCATTTTATGATCAGTGTTCATCACAAACTTGGTATACAGTTTCATGCTCATATTCCCATTATAATCTTGGTATCAAGTACCATTGCATATTCAGTCATGCACTTATGTATCAGTTCAATTATGTAATTATGCATCAGACATACATTCTCATTGTGATAAACTTAGTTCTTCAGAACACTCAGTCATGCATTCATGAATCAGTTACACATGCATTATATATGCACGTTTAGTATTATATGTTCAGCTTGTCAGTCGTGTCATTCATGAGATCATGTTCTAGTTATTTATGTTTAGTATGCATGTTAGTTTTATTTTCTCCCCTCTCAGTCAGTCTCATTCGAGGATGAATGTTCTCAAGTGGGAGATATTGTAATACCCCATAATTTTTCCTAGTTAATTTCATCTCAAGAATGTCTAGTATTATATTCTAATTGAATGATGATTATTGATTATTCCATGAGTAATTTTCACGATTTTTACTTTTTCTAATATGGGAAATTCAATAAGATTTCTATCGATATAAGATTCGCCCAAATCCGATAACTGGGTCAGAAGTTACGACTATTTCAGTTCCCATCGTAAAACAGCACCATATTAGTCAGTGGCGCGCCGCTCCACACAAGGAAATGGCATTCGAAAAATTACAGTAGGGGTCCACGATTATGGTACATCGCGCCAGGGCCCAAATTCAGAATTGTCATTTTCCAGTGTGTTAGCGCGATTTCCTCTGCGTCGTGCCAAAGTTCCAAGTCGTAAAAGAATGGGCAACCCGATGTCTCCGCATCGCGCTATCCCTCAGTTTTCCAATTGTCAAATTCTAGTGACATGGCGTGATAGCGCTGCGTCACGCCAGTGGTTCAATTTGGGAAATTTTTACTGAAATTACAAGACGCGTCCAGGGTAAAAAGGGTTAATTTCCCACCCCTATTTAAGCCCTTTAACACGTGATTCAACCACTTTTCACCTAAAATACACTTTCCTCTCAATAACCTCTCAAGAACAAGCTAGGGTATTCATAGAAGATCCAATTCCAAGAAAGTTTCTCCGTTAATCTTCACAAAATCACGAACTAAGGTATGTGTAGTGTTCATTCAGGGACTCCTTTCGTCCATGAAGCCCAAGAATCTTTTTTCTAAGTTTATGTTTATGGATTTCTTTATAAATTTCATGTTGGGTTTATTTTATTTATGTTGAGAATGATCAATTGAATTCAAATTCATGTTGGGTGATCAATTTTATGTGGAATTGATTTGTATAGATGTATATTCATGTTAACCGATGAATAAACCCTAGATGATGAAATTAGAGATGAATCATGATGATTAATTGTTGTAAAATGTGTTCTATATGTTCTATGCCTACCATGTGTTTGATTAAATGCCTAGATGAAGGAACAATGCCCAACTAGTATGATATCATGAAGTCCCCATGTATGTACAAGTTATGCCTATCACATGTTTTGATGGAATGGTTTTATAAATGTATTAAGGATTATGATGTTAGTTATATGTTCAAGTAAGTTATGCTTGGTCAGTTTTCCTTCCATCAAGTCCTGGGGGTACTTGTACCCGAAATATTAGTTATGTGCCTAGAGCCATGTCATGTTTCCATGATACTCTCAGTCAAGTTATGAATCCTTAGACTTCAGACAGTCTTATGACTCAGGAAATCTCCATGATATCATGAACTCAGTCAGTTATCAGATATCAGTAATATTCTGTCAGTCAATGGAATTCAGTAACCCAGTCCATGTTCAGTTCAGTAAATTATGTTCAGTGTCTATTCAGATAGGAGTAGAAATTAGCACCGAGTGAACCCAAGGATGGGAACTCACCTATTATATGCTGGTGTGATTCTTAGAAGCAATCATTACGTTCCAGAACTATATAGCCAGCATAGGTTGAGTCATCATAGCCTGCTATATGAGGGTAGATGAAGTGGCTTAGCCTGCTATATAAGGGTTCCTACCATTCTCATTAGAGTTACCTATTATATTAGGGTCACTCACATGTTGTCCTTACCAGTGGCGCGGTATTGACACCCTTCTAATCAGGGCATGGATTGGACCTCAATTCATCTATAATGCATTATTTTGGGTATTTTGGTTAGATGACTACCTCCTACAGTCTCAGTATCAATCTTAGTAAAAGAACTCAGATAGTTCTTCAAAATTCAGGACTGTCAGATACAGTCAAATCAGATACAGTACGGAACACAGATAGTTCCATTAGATTTAGGAATGTCAAACAATTAAGACTCCCACTCTCACAAAAAAAGTTGCAAACACAACATATACACCCATAATCTTGTTCTTCTCATCTAATGCTCCTCTACAGTTAATTTGCAAGGATCAATTGGGACTTTCTATGGCTTAAAATGAGATTTCAATGCTAGGTGAGGAATAATTTTGGGAAAGTGATTTTATGTTCAGATTTTACTGTCTTCTCCTTTGCTTTCTACTCACCATGACTACCACTTTTCTACTTCACTTACAATCCATACTATTCATCCACAATTTTATAATAACCCCATTTTTTTTGTCTATATCAGCCACCTTCAACTTATGTTGATGTGTTCAGTTAAGGTGCACATTATCCAACAAGATCAGGGCCAGGATGAGACATTATCTTTCAACTCCAAACCACTTACATCAAATACTAACTTCACAGTAGCAACCACCCTCAACTTAGGCATTTTGCCTAAGTTAAGGTGCACAATATCCAACACTGGACCAGGGCCAAAACTAGGTGCTAACATCTAAAAGAGGAATTAAAGTTATTGGGACTAGATAAACAATAGTAAAAGTTCAAAATGGGTCCAAAGGGAAAGATTATATCTTTTTGGTAGGGTTTTATGGATAAGTACACTACTAACTGAAGGAGGCCTACTATCCTATCCTATTGAATCATCCATAAAGTAACATAAATGAACCGAGCAAGTTCTAGTTATATACACCATGCAAGAACTATATCAAAATACTCGTACACACAGGCAATTAGCTCATACTTATCCTACAAACACTTGGGTTTACTTCACTTTATCATGCTTACTTTATCTTTACATCCTAACGCCAATCGCAGATTCAAAATCGTTGTTCAACATATATTAAGTGACAACAAAACAAACTCATATACACGCACATTCACAGTATTCTACCACAAGTTATCATCCATCTATGCATACAAAAGGTGCGAAAAGAGAAGAACATGAAACATAATATAATCACTAAATGATATTTACATCACAATGCACAAGAGAAATAAATAGCAACCTAAACATACCAGTTCTACTAGATTAAACATAAAGGAAAAGAACACAAGCAACAAAAACTCTCGTGGTGACCAACAACACAACAAGCACCCAGCCCCACTAAAATAAAATACTTTGTCCTCAAATACATTAACAATAAGGGTCAAGGGAGTGAAATACTTGCAAAGCCTCTTAGGCTTGTGAGTCCGTCAAATTTAGTGAGGCTTATTTGGCCTCAAGTGCAAAATTAGTGACCCTAATGGTGGTAGGGTTGCTCAAAACAGCTCCCTCCTTAATTGGAGGTATCTCGAATGGGATCTTATTAGGTATGGGATCCTTCGGTGAGGCTAAACTAGTTTAGAATTATGTTGCTTCATCTGTAGCCTTTTTCTTCCTCTTTTCTTCATCTTTTTTTGACCTCTTCACAATTTTTCTTATGTCTCTGGCTTCTCTTTCCTCAGGTGTCATAGCTTTGTACCTCCTTCTCCTTAAAGTCTTTTTGTCATCACTTTCATCAACCTGCTTACCTTTATCTTGCAGTGACCTACCCATTAGATCAATGAGGCCCTCATATTTATCATTAATTATCAGTGCAAGATCAAAACCAGGTTGTGATGGTTTCCTTTTCAACTTAACAATGTCAGATTGTTCTTGCCGAAACTCTGCCATAAATCTCACAAAATCTGGAATTGAGAACTCATCCAACCATTTGTACACAAGCTCCTCCATGTCTTCCATCCTGGCATGAATATTTTGATAAGGTCTGAGGGTTCCCTAAACAATGTAGTCAACGAATGGCTTGAACTGCTTTGCCCATACATTTAGCTGTTTCTCAAACTTTTTTTACGCTCTCACAGATTTGGCGAAGTTCTCGTATGTCTACTGGTATTCAGAATATTAAGGTGGGATAGATGTAGTATATTTAGTTTCTCCCATCATGGGAATAGAAGCTGACCCTACAAAAGCATCGGGAGGCACATAATCTGGTGGCACAAAAGTTGAAATCGGTAATGGCATACCTATGAGGATCTCAAACGACCTTGGGGATGGAGCTGACTATGACTGATTGGCAGGTGGATTTTTGGCTTGCATCTTATATTTTGAATCATCCTTAATTCACTCGATATCCTGCCTGTGACTTGCTCGAACCTCATTGCCAACCCCTCTAATCAAAGGCACATTTCTTGTCTATATTTTTCTGTGATTAAACACGGGAATGGTAAAGCACTCTCCACTTTGTGTGCATGGAAAAATAGCTCATCAGCAATAATATGGATGAAATCAATCTTTAACTCGTCAACTAGACTAGCAACCAACACTGCCCTGTGACTGTTCAAGTTTGTATCTCCCTTATCGACATCAATCGCAATCTGATAATAGCCCACCAAAACTTAGCTAGAAAGCTGAGGGATGATTTAGAAATTTTCTCTTTAGTATTATATGACCATGATGGGTTACCATCGTCAGTGGAAACCATAGATAACAAAGGCCTTTGGCTGGAGGCCATCATCAGGCAATGCTCAAGTTCTGGTATAGCCGTCGGTGCCTCATAATCAGGCCCAAATAGCATACAGTTCAGTGTGTAGGTAGAGATATCAATTGTGACCCCTCTTACAAAAAATGCTTCCCTATTTGGGAAGTCTGAAATTCGGGTACCCTTGGGACAGTTGTTTTCTACCAGTGACAAATAGTTGGCGAAAAACTCCCGTATGATATTGGGATAGTATGTCCCAAGAGGCTTGCTCATCCACCCTAAATTGTACTCATTAAATCATTTCTCAAGCTCTGGGTACTCATGTAGCTCGAAAGTGATAATTTGGTGCTCCTCTGAGATAAGCCTCTTTATCTGCCTGTTTTCTATTGGTTCAAGACCATCAAGGTAGTGCTTCTATATTCCTTCAATATTCCACCCAATTTCTTCCCATATCTGAGGGTCTTTGCTTTTAATCATATTAGCACCCTCAGTTTCCGATGACTCAACTTGGTTTAGGTTTGATGTGTTAACCCATTTCTCATTCGGGGTAGAAGTAGAACTGCTGCTATCACTCCCACTCTCCTCCTCAAACTGGGATAGTACTTGAGATTCTTGCTGATGAGTATTGAAGGCAGGTTCTTCTTCACTGTGTGTCGGTTCAACTTTACCCATTGCTCGTTGAGATATTCCACCGCCTCTATGTATGGATAGTTTTTTGCCATTTTGCCTGAACATAGAACAAATCACCAATGTTGTATCAGAATCAGAAATAAATAAGGTGCAGATTTAAGTTGTTGGACAGACTGAAGGTCCATCAGTGTCTGACGGTACATCAAAGTGTCCGTCTTAGAATAACCAGAGAACCCTTTTTATTTAGAAGTCTAGTGATGGTCTAGTTGATGGTATATCAGAGGTCTGACGGTCCATCAAGAAGTCCGTCATGGATAAATTAGAAAGGCAGTTGTTTAGTTGGCAGTTGATGGACTGTTTGATGGTCCGTTAGGGGTTTGATGGTCCGTCCGTCAGTGTGTCCATCAACTAAAATTTTTTATTTCCTCTTTCTCTTTGGTAATTTGGCGAACATCCAGTATGCATTTTATTATTAAGAAAAATAATCACCCTATCAATTTAACCTTTAACCACTAGTTTCACTATTTTTTTTGGCCATGGGTTACTCAGACTTCACCTAGAACAGTATTTACCATAGTTTGATTAAATCAGAAGCACGACAACAACAACAAGAAAAGAAGAAGTTCTTTCAAACATTATTAAACTCACATAATTAATGTTCTTCATTCTGAAAAAAGAAGTAGAGTTTTGATCATACCTTATCCTTGAAGTACTCTTCAATACTCTGAACTTGAAAAACTTTGAACAACTATACTATTTAGTTTTTTCAGTGAAAGATTTAACTTTGATTTTGATAAGAAGAATAAAAGAGGTTGGTAGTTTAAATAGAAGAATGAAGGAGATGAAGAGTCCTTAGATGGGCTGTATTTTATTTCCACAATGAATGTACAAGAATTTAAACGATTTTGGGAGTTAAATAGGTGGGAACATGTGTGTATCTGATTCCCATTATCTATTAAATATGATTTAGGTCAGATTAAAATAACTGAATATCCCTTTGGTGACTCGATCCATGCTTTTAAAAATTAGGGTTTATATAATGGGAAACCTGACGGTCCGTCAGTTGACTGACGGTCCATCGGTTGGTCCGTCAGATCTTACCAGAGAATCACCCTACTGCTACAAGTTGATGGTTAAAGTGATGAACCATCAAGGAGTAGATGGTCTATCATGATGTCCGTCAGACTTTTTCCAGTACATCATGTTTCTGGAATTATGTTGACGGTAACTTTAATGATCCGTTGAGAAAGTGACAGTCCGTAAGCTTAACCGTCAAGCCTTATATGGAATATTCATTTCTTCCCATGGTTTCAACGGTTTTAGCAATGGTCTATCAGGCTAATGACAATCCATTAGTGTTCCCGTCAAACTCCCTCAACTTGTTCAGATTTTGCTTTCCTGCATTTTCATTTTTGCACACTTCAACAAACACATCAAATTGCACCAAAAGAAACAAATAACTTTAATTACACTTACAACAACACATTGTGGGTTGCCTCCCACTAGCGCCTAATTTAATGTCATGGCACGACTCATCTATCTCGATTACTCAGAATTCATCTAGATAAATTATGTTTAAGTATTTAATCTAGTCCATTGGACCGATATATATATTGACTCATTGCCCGTTGACTTTGAAGACACTTCCATCTTCATTTTTAAGTTCGACTACTCCAGATAAGTAGACCTTGTAACTTTAAATGGGCCAAACCACTTAGACTTAAGTTCCTAGGAAGATCTTCAGTCTGGAGTTGAAGAGTAATACCCAATCATCTTTTTGAAAATCCTGTTTTTCAATCCTTCGATCGTGGTATTTTTTCATTTTTTCCTTGTACAGGTCTGCTCTTTCATAATCCTCAATACGGAATTCATCCATCTCATTTAGCTACTCCAGACTTAGTTCTACTGCTTCCTTCTAATTTATATTCAACGTTTTGAGTGCCCATAAATCCTTGTGCTTAGCTCAATTGGAAAATGACACGATTTTCCATAGACCAGCTGAAATGGTGACATCCTAATGGGTGTCTTAAAACCTGTCTGATACATCCATAAGGCATCATCGAGCTTTCTAGACCAATCCTATCTACTTGCGTTCACCGTTTTGGCTATAATTGTCTTTATCTCCCAATTTGAAATCTCTACTTGCCCACTGGTCTGTGGGTGGTATGAGGTTGCTACCTTATGCTGTTTTACCCTATATTTTTCTAATGCATCCCGGAATACTTTGTTGCAGAAATGGGATCCTCCATCACTTATAATAGTACGTGGCACTCCAAAATGAGAGAAGATGTTCTTCTTGAGAAAGGCAACCACTCTCCTACCTTTATTGTCAGCCAAGGTGATGGCTTCCACCTATTTAGACACATAGTCCACAACAAATAGGACATACCTTAGCCCATAGGATCTTACAAAGGTCCCCATGAATCAATACCCTAAACATCAAACAATTCAACCTCCAGCATTTTCATCATGGCCATCTCATGGTGTTTCAAGATTGAGCCTTGTCTCTGGCACTGATTACACTTCCTCACAAACTCGTATACATCCTTAAACAAGGTTGGACAATAATAGCCACTCTACAATACTTTTCTTGCAGTGTGATCACCTACATGGTGTCCCTCAACTAGGAAAGCATGGCAAGCTTCTAGAATATTCAACATGTCAACTTATGGGATACATCTTCTGATGATATTATCAGCACAACGCTTGAATAGATATAGCTCATCCCAGAAGTACCTTTTGGCATCATGTAGGAATTGTTTTTTTGATGAAATGAAAAATCTTCTAGAATAAGATCGCTTACCACGTAGTTAGCAAAGTACGCGTACCAAGGTACCCTTTTAAGTACAATAGAAAGGATTTGCTCAACAGGGGATGCATCATCAATTTCAAATTTATCTGTGACTGCCTAATTTTCCTCAAGCCTTGATAGGTGGTCTGGAGCTTTATTTTTGCATCATTTCCTATCTTTGACCTCAAAGTCAAACTATTGCAGAAGCAGCACCGTTCTGATTAGCCTTAGTTTAGCATCCTTCATTGTCGTCAAATATCTCAAAGAAGTATGGTCTATATGAACCACCACCTTGGTTCCCAACAAGTAAGTACGGAACTTCTCAAATACATAAATAACCATGAGAAGTTCCTGCTTAGTAATAGTGTAGTTCTTCTATGCTCCATTCAAAGCCTTCCTCACATAGTAAATAGGGTGAAACAATTTTTCTTTCTTCTAGCCAAGAACATACCCAAGTGCCACTCCACTTGTGTCGCACATGATTTCAAATGGCCTAGACCAGTCTGGAGCAACAATAACTAGGACAGCCACCAGTTTCTATTTAAGGCATTTAAATGCCTTCCTACAATCATCATCAAATACAAACTTTTCTCTTTATCCAATAGCTTGCACAGTTGATTTACAATTTTGGAGAAGTCTTTAATAAATGATAGAATTCAGCATGACCCAAGAAACTTCTTATTCTCTTCACTGAGATAAGAAGGGTAGTTTCTCTATTACCTTTACTTTTGTTCGGTCGACCTCAATCCCCTTGGCTAAAATTCAATGTCCAAGCACAATTCCTTTCTTCACCATGAAGTGGCATTTCTCCCAGTTCAGCACGAGATTAAAGTCCTCGCATCTCTAAAGCACACTACTCAAGTTCACCAGACATATTTAAAATGAATCTCCCACTACAGATAAATCATCCTTGAATACCTCAAGCGTTTCCTCCACCATGTTGGAGAAAATTGATATCATGCACTATTGGAATGTGGCGGGTGAATTACATATATCGAACGGCATTCACTTGAATGCAAACGTTCTATACGGCAATGTAGATGTTATTTTCTCCTGATCTTCTAGGGCAATTGAAATCTGATTGTATCCCAAATACCCATCCAAAAAGCAATACCAACACCTTCCTGCCAAGAAATCAAGCATCTGATCCATGAAGGGCATTGGGAAGTGATCCTTCAATGTCCACGAGTTCAACTTCCAATAGTCTGTACACACTTGCCACCTAGTCACTGGTCTATGCAGAATCAACTCATTCTTATCATTAGAAACTATAGTCATGCCCCCTTTCTTGGGCACACACTGCATGGGACTCACTCACTTAGTGTTGGAGATGGGGTACACTACCCCTGCATCAAGACATTTAATAATATCATTTTTAACCACTTCTTGCATCGGTGGGTTTAATCTGCATTGATGCTCAATAATTGGTATGTACTCCTCCTTTAGCTAAATTTTGTGGGTGTAGATGCCCGGGAGAATACCAATAATATTAGTAATCATAAACCTTATAGCCTTTTTTTTCTCTTAAGCATAGAGATAAGGGCTTCCACCTACTACTCACCCAAGTCTATAGAAATGATTACAGGTAAGGTGTTTCCACTACCTATAAACACATACTGTAGATGGCCTGGCAGATCCTTCAGCTCTAACACTGGTGGCTCTTCAATAAATCGCTTAGCCGGTAGTGTTGGACGATTTTTAAGGTCCAAATCTAGATTCTTGGGAGCATATGAATACAATCCCATTCCCTCCAGGTCACATATTGTCTCCTCATATTCTTCATTACCCTCACTATCGAAGTTCATCAATACCACAGCTAAAGTTTCAACAACAAATTTTTCCTCAATCGACACCTCTTGGTCATCTTAATAATATACATCAACACTGGAGAATACACTTATTTCTTTGTGTTGCTTCATTGACTGGCAATCATTAAATAGAAATACCTCATCATTGAGACTAAACTGCAGCTCATTCGCCCACAACTCAATCAACACACTCCCAGTTGCGAGGAAAGGTCTACCTAAGATTATGGGTACTTCAAAGTCCACCTTGCAATTCAGGATCACAAAGTCGGCAGGAAAAATAAAACTGGCCACTTTCACAAGCACATCATATAATATACCAACTGGCCACTGATCTGTCTGCCATCACAAGTCTCATATTAGTAGGCGTGGAATCTCCCAAACCCAACTTCTTACAAACTGTTAGAGGCATCATATTAATACTTTCCCTAAGATCAAATAGGGCCTTCATAAAATCCAGCGATCCTATAGTACACGAGATAGTAAATTCTCAAGAATCTGTTTTTTTTTTTCACTAAGGATCTTGTAGAAATGGCACTACAATGGTAAATATTGTCCATTAGTTCATAGCTCATCATCCTCTTCTTTGTAAAAATACCATTCATGAATTTAGCATAGCCAGGTATTTGTTCCAATGCCTCCACCAAAGGCACATTTACAGTTAACTATTTTAGCATTGCCATGAACTTGCTAAATTTTGTGTTATCCACATTTTTCTTAAATCGATGAGGAAATTGAGAAAGTGGATTTGGTATTACTTTAACCACTATTTCTCCATCCTGTAATTGTTGATGGTTAGATGGAATGTCATCATTATCCAGCTTCTCAGACTCCATTGGATGGTCTTCTTCTTCTTCCTCATCCAACTCCACCACATCATCAATTACAGGTTTGCCCACAGAAGGGCCCAGTAATACTTTACTACTAGAAGTAATAATCTCCATACAAGAAACATTATTCCAAGGGTTTTGCACTGTGTCACTCAGTAATGTACCACTTTTTCTCTAATTAAATGCCACCAAAAGTTGGTTCATCTGCTGCTCCAGCTATTTTATAGAGGTTGAATTTGAGTTAACTAAATGAATCATAGATGATAAGTCACTCTTCATCATTGTTACACCTACATTATTCGACTCTACCCCTTTCAATAATGTTTCCATTATGTCCTCCATGGTTATCTTACCCGAAATAGTAGCAGTAGTATCATGGTTTCTAGGAGGTACATATAATCTACTTCGGTCGTTCTTATTTTTCCAGCTCATTTGGTCACGATCTCTGTAACCAGCTTTGCCATAGTAGTTCCGACCTTTATTCCCTTGGCTATTTCCTTGTAAACCCCTCTGATTATGCAGATAGTTAGCCTCCTCCTCAAAATTGGACTCAGCTCCCCTACTTTGTCATCCCACGGCCTTCACCTTCTCTGTATTTCCTGATAACAAATGCTTAGTAAGAAAGTCCATTTGGTTCTTCATATGAGCTATGTATTGATCTCATTATTCCTCTCCCCTTTTTTATTCAGATGTCATACCACTAAACACAGTGCGGCTTACTACCACAGAATCCCTGGTATGCTAAGCCCTACTTGTCTTAGTCAATATCTCCAATATCTCTACAGTCTTAGTGAAAGTAAGATCCATAAATTCTCCCCCTACAGCATTATCCACGGTTGGCTTAATGATAGAGTTTAAAGCTCTGAGAATGTCTCCATCAAATTCTCATAGAATATCTTATGAATAGGGCACATCAAATTCTTTTTGAATCTTATATAGGTCTTATGGAGAGCTTTATTCTATAACTACCTGAAGTTTCTAATATCGTCTCTCAACTGTAACATCCTGGAAGGCAGAAAGAACCTTTCTAAGAAATCTCCTTTCAATTGCCTCTAATTTGTTATAGAATTAGGATCTAACTTATTCAACCACACTGTTGCCTTCCCAGACAGAGACAATGGGAATAACTGCAGATGAATTTCATTCTGTCCAACTTTAGGTTGTCAAAAGATTTGCAGATGTTGATAAAGTTCACTAGATGCATATTTGGGTCATCCCTGGAAGTCCACTAAATAACCCTTTGAGGTTTAGCAGCTGTATCATGGTGATTTTGAAGTTGAACTTTACTCCTGATGCTAATGGTGGTGGAATAATTGCTCTTGTAGCACCAGTCTAATCCAAATCATTGTCATCTTCCTCATCAGATGTAAACTGCACAACAGGTTGGCGGTTTTCTCTTTCTCTAACTGGATGATTCATATTCACTGGTGAAGATACATTCTTAGCACGCCTCCTATTTGCAGGCTCAATCAGATCATCATCTCCCAAGTCCTCCTCAGCTGGGTTAGGATCATGAGTTGGTTGACCATCATTTTTTTGATTCAATTGACCTATAGCCAAGGCATCTAGTCTATCTGCTTCTTGTTAATCTTCCATTCTACCGATTAATTAAGGCTCTGGCTAAAATGGTAATTGGGGTTCTCCTAACCTCCTCGTACGTGGCATGAAAAGTAATGATCCTGTAATGAACAAAACAACAAACAAAAGAAAAATTAGGAACTGATTAAATGTCAATTAACACTCATAAACTTAATTGACAGCCATATTCCCCGGCAAATGTGCCAAAACTTGATATGCCAAAATTACAACTCTCTTTAGAAACCGTAAGCGGTCATAGTCAAATATAGAACCCAACTAGGTTGGGGTCAAATCACATAGCAAATACTATGTAAACTAAGTGTTATGATTACTAATAGATGGTTAATCAATGGTTCTCAAATAAAAGAGGCTTTGTTTGTTAATACAGAAGTATGTTTACAGTAAATCATTTTCCAATTAGTGAGTATTCTTTTAAATTTTGATTCAATGAGAATGAATAAACTATGGTTATGTTCACCAATATGTTACAACAATCAAGGTTGTGAGTTATACTGAATTCATACATAAAACGTTTCAATTGCAAGAATTATTGAACTCCAAAGTTCATCTTTTCATTTCTCAACCTTAATAGATGATTACCCTTTAATTCTCTCAAACTTAAAGAATATATTTATATGTTCAATTGATTTATCAGGTGGGTTAATCCTGTTAGGTCATCAACCCTTAACCATAAGATTAAAGTCGTTAAAATCTTTGTAAATCTCCCAATTTTCCCAACACACACATTTCTACTCAAAAAAGTTGTGTTCTTGGGCTCACACTTCAAGTTTGCAACCAAGAAAGACCATAATAATAAAGAGGAGTTTATACAATTGCAATTAGTTAAAGAACTCAAGCAACTTCACAACCCTAGACAACCAATCACATCAAGGCTCCCATAACCCTAGTTATGAGAGCTTTAGCCATACATCATAGAAGAAAACAAGAAGATTCCATTGTGTTTCCCATAGATAATTTAGAAAATTACTTACAAAAAAGGTATCCAAAGGATTGTTCTTGATCTCCAAAGAAGAATAATGAATAATATGTTACGATCCACAATATAAGCTTATTTCTCAGAGAATAGTGAGTTTTAAATTGCTCAAAAGTTGAAAATAAGATAAAATATCCCTAATTTAAACCTAGATTATTTATTTATATATTTCTAGATACTGGGAATTTAAAATTCAAACTTTGGTATTTTCGCATCTTGGTTGACTGTCAGGTTGACGGCCCGTCAGTGTCCTGACGGTCCGTCACTTTGACCACGCTGAGAGTCCCAAAAATCTTTTATTCTATTTAAGAAGTGACGGTCAATTTGACGGACCGTCAATGATCTGATGGTATGTCACTTGGACTATCTCTTATCACTTGAGGGACCACTTTCTATTTCATACTAATGGCCAGGTTGACGGACCGTCAAAGGTCTGACGGTCCATCACTTGGTCCGTTACTTAGGTTATCTATTCTATCCATTCTGCTTAGTGTTGATGGACACTTTGATGGTCCATCAGTTTGGCCGTCGGTTTCCCTTTTATTCCTATTTTTCCAAGTTATTTCTTTAGCTAAGTCCTTAAACTGAAAACATTAAAACCCAGTATCAAATACACCATTAGTTGCTTAAAAATGCATAATTACCCCCTTTTAAAGATGTAAAATATTCCATCCAAAGACAAAACATCATAACGTAATCGCAAACCTGTTGTCACGATTGTGATAACTGAGAGCATAATTTTGACTGGTCTTAGGAATCCCGATCATTATCCAAGTAGGTTGCGATCGCAATAATCGAGACTAGTTTGATAGACTGGTCCAAATCTTAGACATTGTATTTTTAAGCCTTTCCATGTCCCATGAGTCTTTCCTTCAACTTAATCAAGTCAAATAGCACATTTTTTTCATAGTGACCTTATGAACTAATGTTTTATATGTTGATTCCAGATACCAAATGGCAGGCTATGATACCAATGGATTTATGGCCCCAAAATGTGAGACTGAATACTATGAGGACGTCATGAGAAAGAAGCTACTGCCCGAGAGGGGGATCTCACAAGAGAATGTTCCAGATAAACTCCTAGGTTTTATAGAAGGATAGAGCCCACAGGATAGATATGATTTCCCCCAAAACCATGCCAGGAAAATATGCATTGGGTGAGAAAATTCTACGTGAACCTCAGCATAGTAGATCTCTCTAACCCAGTGATAAGAATCAAGTGCAAAGAAGTTTGTTTTAGGGCCAAGCGAATTAATGGAGTTTATAGGCTAGAAAATATGGACATGAGAGACTATGAGAATAAGGATTATGCTCCTAAGAGCTGGATAGTTGAGCATCTCTTCCTAATGAGGGAGGTCCATTAGGGCATCACTAAGACTAGGATACTAATGAGTGATTTCACTGATGAAGTCATGATTGGGTTGATAATTATTTGTAGTAGGATCTATCCCTCCACCAACCTGGTAAATGTCCCGACTATGCATGCTCAAATGGTGGCCTACCTTTTGAACAACATTTCTTTGAATATTGGACACTTTGTGGTCATGGAGATTAGGCACTACAGAAATAAAGGGGGCTTATTCTCTTGTTTTCTTCATTGATCATAGAGTTATGTAGGCAAACTGGGGTTAATGAGTACCCGGAAGATAGTTGGATCTTCCTCAAGACTCCTATTTACCCACTAAAGATCCAAGGATAAAGATCACTTCGAAAGTGCAAGAAAAGAAAGATCGACTTAGCCAAGCCGATAGATAAGGACATAGACTCTTGTAGGACATCAGTAGCAGGTCCATTTTAGAAATTTTAGAAAATATCAGTTGAGATGGGTATGATCACGGAACTTGGATCCAAGATACCTTAGGGGTTGGGAGAGCCTTCCACCACCCGTCACTCCTAGGTTGCTAAGTCTGATTATAAGAAATATCTAAAGGACCAGAAGAAATAGGGAGACACTATTTCTAGGCTTTATAGGGCCTACTCATCTTTGGCACAGTCACACAGATAGCTTAGGGATTCTTATGAGAAGATAAAGAAGAGGGAAAAAAGAGAGATAAATTCTTCACAAAGATTAGGAAGGGCGTGAAGGTCCTTTGAAAGGTCCTAAAACCCAAAGATAGACTTTTTTCTCCTATATCTAAGAGTGATGATGAGGTCCCAGGTGCATGGTTAGACTAAGATAATGCTAGAGGTAATGCAGTTATTGAGAGCAACAACAGTCTTTGATGTGGTTACAGGAGCACCCTTTACTCTTTTCATGTTTTCTTAATTATGCAGTGAGGTCACAACAAGTTTTTCATTAGGGGTGTCCATCTCCATATTTATTTATTTATTTTGATTCCTTGGTCTATATTATTAAGATATTTTTTGTATTTTTTTATGTTGATTTGGATGATATTTACTATGGGTTGTAATAATTGGTCACCTCGATGGTGCCTATATTTGATGGATTAATCATTTTGTTTTTATTTTTAGATTTTTATTTTACTCATATCCTATTTATGATAATGTTGGATGATCATTTCCCTATGATAGATTGAGTGACAATATTCTTAAGATAAAATTATTGTGATTGGGTTTGGAGCCATAGATGCAGGGGAAGTCTAAGTACCCATAGCGTTGGAGTTTTGGGATCACTCTTATACCTATGGTGAAGTCTGAGTATCCATATGGTTTGCCATTATGAGAGCCAAAATATGAGACTATGACTTGGTTTGGTGCCATCAATAGCAAATTTTATGTGGTGTATATGCGAAGCAAACATCCCCCTTTGTCCAAATTTTTTTTGAAAATAGAGGGCATAGACAAGAACAATTTTGTAACAATGCTTTACCTCTTTTTGTGAATCCAAAGTCCTTAGTTTGTAGTGCATGGTAAATACCTCCTTTTGTATCTAGTAGGAAATGAAATTGAGCCTCCTTGAAAAGTTTGCTTGTCATGTGCGATGAGCATAGTTGTTTAACTTTCATGCTTACTTGTATTATCGAGAACTTACCCCATTAGTCTCTCAAGGTTAATTGTGACTACACTTGATTGGTGAAAGGATCTTAGTCCTTTATTGTAAACATAGGAACCCACTTTAGCCTAAAAATCCTATCCGTACATAGAATGGTATCCCTAGTCACCCATTTTGAGCCTTCAAACCTTTATTTGGGACAACATTATAAGCCTTGGACCATTTGAAGTTCACCCCTCTTTTAAACCCTAACCTCCTTGAACTTAAAAATGCAACTTTAGGCCAGAAGCCTAAGTTGTGGGTGGTAAGTCTTAGAAAAAGTGACCATGGGCCATGGTATTATAAATGTATACCTAAAAGCTAAGCAAAGAGAGTATGTGAAAAGATGACAAAAAGAAAAAAATCATCAAAATAAGCAAAGTCATAGATTGAACGAAAGAAATAGTTAAGGAGAAAATGCTTTCAAAGAGATAGATGAATTAAGGTAGTGAAAGTAGGCATATGTGAAGTTGAAAACAAATGAAGTAGCCCATGATCCAAAATGTATTGAATGGTGTGATGTATATGTTCGAGGGTGCATTCACTTTATTCCCAAATGATATTATACCTTTTTCTTGGAGCCTACATTACAAGATTGAAAAAGTCCTTTGAGATCTCCAATCAAGTGTATTCCTAGTAGTGGAGATTGAAAATAAGGATAACCATATGGTAAGATACTCATTTGCATTGAGAGATTCTTTGTGAGAGTGAGTGTTTTAACTTAAATCCCTTATTGCATGATAGATATTTAGTGTGTGGGATTTTGTTTTGTGAGGAGGCATGCAGACTAATAGAGGCAAGTGAAATTGTCATCTTCTAAAAATGAGGTAAAAGAGCATAGTTGAGTCATTATCGATGGAGAGTCACTTCTAGAGAGTTAGTGATTGTTGCATTATTGTTTTTTAAAGTCTTTTGAATTGTTGAGATTGTACTTCATGTTTAGGGGAGTTGTGAGAATAGCTTTACCCGTGCTTGAGAACTACTTGTTGGTGTTAATCAAGTTTGAAGTCATTGTGATCATTTGGTTGTATAAATGGTCTTAAAATTTCATAATCTTATTGAGTAAAAAGTAGTTTTACTTGAAGACAAGCAAAGGTTTAAGTTGGGGTTGTTGATAAGTGGTAAATTTACCATTCATTTACATCCAAATTAGTGCACACTCCTATGATTAAATCGTGTAATTTAGGCGAATGCCCCAATTTCCATGGTTTACAAGTATACAGATAAATGAAAGAAAACAAGTAAAGTGAGCCAAAAAGATAACAAAATAAGAAAAGTTAGTTCAATAATTAGAGCAGGGACTGACCCTTCGTTGTGGCAATCGCGGTCTGAGGGTCGCGATCACAACAAATCAAGATCATCCAAGGTTTGCGATCGTGATGTTGGCGACCATTCAAGGTTGGCAATTGCGGTATGAGAATTTTTTTACTATATTAATGAACTTTTAATGGAACTATTGCATAGTACAACTTGGTAATGGAACCCTAAATGGTATAAATGGTTTAAATGGTTGAGAATGGTTGAATGGTATGGTATTGGTAGTTATGGTTGGTCTAATTAAAAGCCTTTTATGGTACAAGGTAATCCCCCAAGAAAACTTAATAATGAACTGCTTATGGGGTACATGGGAATCCTCCTAGTCTACTCAATAATGTAATCTATGGGTACATGGGAATCCCTTATTCATCAAAGGTTGGCTAAGGACATTACTTGCAATCTATAGTTGGTATGATGATACCACCTCTAATAGCCTTGGTTAATAATAAATGGAATAATGGTTTGGATGGTTGGTAATGATATTAATTGGGTAATGATAGCGGGGTGTGATAGTTAACCATGAAGGTGTGAGTCCAATGGATGGATACTGGAAACTCAGGTTTGCTGATAATAGGTCATGGAGACCTTATATATGATACTTACGAGGTACAAGGGAATCCTCTAAGTACACTTGTACATAAGTATCATAGAGAGCGAAGGGTACTCAAGAATCCCCTACTTCTATGGTATCTCTGGTTTTTGCGACTACATATATCGGGACTCGTTCAGAGGGTTAAAATGGACCCATATAGCCCATGGATAGATCTAGGATGGTTAAGATACACATACCCAGGTTAATGGTTTTAAAGGCATGCTAAACCTGATCCTCTTTCCCAGCATGGTTATATGTATATATATGTATGGTTTGTACGCATATAGTTGGTTTGCTTGGTTTAAAAGGTTGACATTATTTTATCCTTATCATGAGTATATGTTAGCATTCACCGCTAATCCATCTTCGGGCAGCTGTATCCCCATGCAATGCAGAAACCATCCGTTCTACTCCTCCTGCTTAGTGATTGGATTTGGGATCAACTATTAGATTGAAGTGGTGAGCTTTCATATTCTGGAAGGCTCCCTTTCATATCATGGATGTCTTTACATACTTTGGTTATTTTATTGATATGTGTTTTGTCTAAGGTTAGGGGCATGTCCCAATCAGATATTGTTTTTCTTTTGGTTAGAGGCCTTATGAACTACTATGGGTTAGAATGGGTGGTTTCGGTATTGGTGTTGTTCTTAGTATTGTCATTGTTATTGGGGCTGATACCGTTTGACTAAATTTATGATTATTCCATCCTTTTATATTATGTTATGGACATGAACTTGGTTATTATATCGGTTTAGTTGTGGTTGTTGGTTGGTATTGGATGGTTGGACTTTCTTGGGTTTGTCATGATTATAGACCTATCCCAAAGTTTGGAATTATAATAATGGCTATTTTGTTATATTTTCTAAACTCATCTCACTCAGGGTATGCGTATTTGGAGGTTGGGTTGGGTAATGGGGGTGGTCCCTGGTCCTGATTGGACTTGGGATGCCCATTACGACAACTCCCTGGTTTGGGTCGTGTCATTTTTGAATAGAAATTAGTGGGTGAAAGATTTAATTTTCCAAAATCCCACATCATCCTTGAAAGAGGGATGTAGGTGTTCTTTTAGATTCCATATTATTCTTGAAAGAGGGATATGGGTAACAAGTATTTATGAACAATAATTAGATGATAGCTTAATCATTTACATTGTCTTAGAAATAAGGATGGATTGTGGATATCCTCTGTCTTGGGAATCTTTCTAGAAATAGGGATGCCCAATTGAGGTTTTGGGTTAATTTGTTTTTTACACCCATAAGGTATTCGAAAGGACCCATGGGTAATATTTTGATGTTTGGTTGAAATACTAACATCAAAACTCCTAACCTAGCCTACCCATATAGTCACTAACTAGAGTTTGTATTTGATTCTCATATACCCATGCACTATTTTCCCCTAGGAAAACATAATACCAAGACTATTCTCCTGTTGAAATTTTATCTACAATTATTGCTCTAAATTTGTAGTTGATTTTGTTTAAACAACCTTTCAAACCATACCCCCCAATTTTAATTTACATCTTACTTTATGTTAACATTGTGGGTAATTAATTAGTAGCTTTCAACATACATAGGAATCAAATACTAGTCACACTCCTCGTGGATTCGACCCCAACTCTAGTTTTATTTTTATATTGATAACTATCGTTCTATACCAAAACAATGGTATAGGTGAGAATGATTAGTAAGTCCCATGGATCCTTTAATTTTTAATATTTTATAAATTAATATAATTAGAAATAAGTGTTTTAAAAGGAGAAAAATCACCCAAAAAAGTAAAACTACATCAAAATGATTGCTAAAAAAGTGAAAATGTATCTAAAACTGCCTCAGCAAAAAAAAACTAACCAATGCCACACAATACAACCAATGTATAAAGTCAAATTTTTGAATAATAAACAATTATATGTCCTTAAAAATACAAGTTTGTCTAAATAATAATATATAATTAATTAATCCCCATCGTTTCGTTACTCAATCTGCATAGTTATGCACCATTTTACCACAAATTATATTTCAAAAGAGATCAAAAAATTTAAATATTAGTCAATGTGTGACTTGAAAAGAACTTAAAAAAGGAGAGGATCAAGGAAGAAAAAAGTGATTACCCAGTACCTTCTTAAGTAGCAGCACTATAGACACCCACTGGCAAATATTTTTGAAAGTGTGACTTGTAAGTTTTCTTTTTCTTTTATTTTGAGTATTTAACAATCAAATATTTTTGTATTAAGTTTAAATTATGAATTTACTACAAAATAATCATTTAAATTGTAAAGTTTGATGGGCTTACGCCCTAATCCTTAGGCGAAAAATAGTGGGGTGTAAGCCTTTCTATACTTTTGCCTCCCTAGAAAGTCTCGATTTATTTTTTATATGCCTCACCTCGGGTCTCACCCTACGAACACCTTTTAATATATTGGTTAGCACCATTGAGCCTTTTAAGATTATTTCTTGGATAGTCGATTAATTAGCTCCCCTTTATTGATTGACATTGCATTAATTTAATAAAAAGTCCCTAGTACACTTTAAAGTTTAAACTTAATATATAAGGCGTATAGACATCAAATTTTTATCAATTTCTTGAAAGTATAAACATCGATTTTTAGGCTTTTAATTCAAGTTCTTGGTGGTCGTATGTTGGACAGTGTTAGTGTCCAAGGTGAGGGATAAGGTACAAGTCTAGGGTACCACTCGTACCCTAGGGTACGGTTGGGTAGGGGTGGTCGTATCCTCCTATAAGATTTTTAGGAAGTTTAAGTTGGGGGTAATCTGGACATTTCCCCATTTAACCTTTTAAGGCCCCACGACTGATAACTCTTTTGGGACATCAGTTACCTTAATATTCTAATCTTAAACACTTAAATTCTCTCTTAAATTCTCTCTAAGGCTCTTAGGTAAAGGAAGGTAAGGGTTTCACTAAAGGTGGTCAATTTGGGGCTTGTACAGGTGATTTCTCTCTGTCATCTTCATAATCTAAGGAATGTACTCCTCCCACATTGTTAGTTCCAACTAAAGACATGTTTTATGAATTGTTTTCATGTAATAATTATTGTATGGTTTTTGGTTTTCAATCATATATTTAGGGTTTTACTTATAAATGCTTGGTTATGGTTTTCCCATGTTGTAATTATGGATTTACATACTTTAATAGTTGTTTGGAACATTGGTTGCATGGTAATGGTTAATTGGTAATTGGTTTTGGTTTTGGAAACACTATTTTCCCAACATGTTTGATAAAATGCCTATAAGAATGATTTTCCTATATTATTGGACTTTTAATGGAACTATTGCATGGCATAACTTTGTAATGGAACCCTAAATAGTATAAATGGTTTGGATGGTTAAATGGTAAGGTCTTGGTGGTTATGGTTGCTCTAATTGTAAGCCTTTTGAGGTACAAGGGAATCCCCAAGCAAACTAAATAATGAAATGCTTATGGGGTAGATGGGAATCCTCATTGTCAACTCAATAATGTAATCTATGGGTACATAGGAATCCTTTATTCATCAAAGGTTGACTAAGGACATTACTTCCAATCTATAGTCGGTATGATAATACCACTTTTAATAGCCTTGGTTAATAATAAATGGAATAATGGTTTGGATGGTTGATAATGATTTTAACTGGGCAATAATGACGGGGTGTGATAGCTAATCGTGAAGGTGGGAGTCTAATGGTCGGACACTAGAAAATCATGTTTGCCGATAATATGTCATGGCAACCTTATTTATGATACTTAGGAGGTACATGGGAATCATCTAAGTACACATGCACATAAGTATCATGGAAAGAAAAGGTTACTCGAGAATCCCCTACTCTTATGGTATCTCTGGTTCTTGCGACTACACGTATCGGGGCTCATTCATGTGGTTACACTGAATCTATATAGCCCATGGGTGGTTCAAGGATGGTTAAGATACATATACCCAGGTTAATGGTTTTAAAGGCATGCTAAACCTGGTTCCCTTTTCCAGTATGGTTATATATATGTGTATGTGTGTGTGTGTATGGTTTGTATGCATATGGTTGCTTTACTTGGTTTAAAAGGTTGACATTATTTTATCCTTATCCTGAGTTCATGCTAGCATTCACCCGCTAACCCATCTTTGGGCGGTTGTATCCCCATGCAATGCAGGAACCAGCTGTTCTACTCTTTTTGCTTAGTGATCGAATTTGGGATCAGCTATTGGATTGAAGTGTTAAGCTTCCATATTTTGGAAGGCTCCATTTCATATCATAGGTGTCTTTACATACTTCAGTTATTTTATGGATATGTATTTTGGCTAAGGTTAGGGACATGTCCTAATCGAATATTATTTATCTTTTGGTTAGAGTCTTTGTGAACTACTATGGGTTAGAATGGGTAGTGTTAGTATTAGTGTCGGTCTTGGTATTGGCATTGGTATTGGGGATGATACCATTTGACTGAATTTATGATTGTCCATTATTTTATGCTATGTTATGGACAGGAACTTAGTTATTTATCGGTTCGGTTATGGTTGTTGGTTGGTATTGGATGGTTAGACTTTCTTGGGTTAGTCACAGTTATATACGTATCCCATAGTTTGGAATTGTAATAAACACTATCTTTTTATATGTTTGGTACTCATCCGACTCATGGTATGCATATTTGGAGGTTGGGTTGGGTAATAAAGGTGGTCCTTGGTCCTGGATGGATTGGGATGCCCATTATGATAACGTTCTGGTTCGGGTCATGTCAAGTTGGTATCAGAGCTTTAGGTTCATGGTCAGTTGTGAGTCCACAAAGCCATGTCGAGTAGAGTCTATTTTAAGAATGTGTAGCGCACCATACCTATAAGAAAGAGGCTACATGGAATTTTGGAATATTTCTCTTTCTTGGTATTCTATTTTCAAGCATGGAGTCTAAATTCTAGAACTCTTCTCTAATTCTGGTTTTTTGCTTTTCAGTTCATGCCTCAATGATCTAATACGCAAGGAAACTCCTCTGTCCCAACTAGGGATGATGTTTTTGGGATACGATCTACTTAGTAGATCCATACTTAGTTTAGGGGTCTAGTCCTTGATATTTTTAGAGTTCCACTGGTACCTTCTAGTCCTCCTCAGGTTAATTTGATGAATACGGAGTTTCGTCAGTCGATTTATATAATTACTCAGTTGGTAGCTTCTCTGGTTGAGTGTGGTGCATCTGGTATTTCCTTTTGAGGCCACAAGGTTTGTCCAGTTGATGAAGTTGAATCCTTCCACTTTTATCAGTGTTAACGTAGAGGAAGATCCTCAAGGTTTTCTGGATGAGATGGAAAAGATCTTCATGTAGGCCATAAATGTGGAAAGAGTGAATTTTGTTGCCTATAATCTAAAGGATGTAGTGTACCAATAGTATGATGAATGGGATCAGGCAAGGGGTGAGGTTTATAAGTCTTCTCTGTAGGAGACTTTCTCTAATTCTTTTTTGGACCACTTCTTTCCTTAAAAGTTGAGGGATTCAAAGGTAGAGGAATTTATTAATCTAAAAATGGGAAGATTTCAATCACGGAGTATGCCTTAAAATTTCACCAGTTGTCTAGATATGCTCCAAAATTAGAGTCTGAGATAAGGGCAGGATGAGAAAGTTTGCTTCAAGACTGCCTCAAGATTTGATCCTTCAAAGAAAGATTGTATTGCTAATCAAGGACATGGATATTTCTAGATTAGTAGTTCATAGGCAATAGGTGGGGGAGGAAAATATAAAGCAGGCTGAGATTGGGGCAAGGCATGGTAAGAAGTTTATGTTCTCTGAGCAGGGTGGTCAATATAAAAGTGGTTGGGATGGTGGTAAGTGGCCCAAAAAGAAGTGGGTGAGTTCTAGTTTTTTCTCTACAGTTAGTACTTCTTACCCGAAGTAGTCAGGTAATAGGCGTCAACAAGGTGGCAAAAACTTCAAGGAACGGGGTGCCCAATCTCAGGCTAGTAGGGCTCATTCGGACTCATCATGTCCTTCATATAGGTTCTGTGGTTGGTTACATTAGGGTTCTTGCGATGAGGGGAGGGATAGGTATTTTATGTGTGGTCAGACTGGCCATATGCTTAGAAATTATCCAATTGGTAAGGTTTCTCATGGGCTGAACAAGGCTCTAGTTTCTTCATCTTTTACTTTTGTAACAAATGGTGTTATTTCTACATCTGTTTCTGCATCTGGTACCGATGCTGGTCGAAATCGATTATATGCTCTTGCTACTCAGTAGGAATCTGAGGCATCACCTGATATCTTGATAGGTACATTCCAACTCTTCTCTCGTTATGTGTATTGTATACTTTATTCAGGGTCCACACTATCTTATGTGACACCATTTGTGGCTGTGTATTTTGATTTTTATCCCAAGGTTGTTTTGGATCTTTTTTTTATTTATACCTTGGTAAGTGACTCTGTGATTGCTAAAAGAGTCTATAAGGGGTGTGTGGTATCTGTTAGTAGTAAGAAAACTTTGGTGGATTATTTTGAATTGGATATAATGGCTTTTGAAATTATTCTAGGTGTAGATTAGTTACACTCATGTTATGTGCCTTAGATTGTTGGGCCCATAAGGTTGTCTTTAAGTTCCCTGGTCAATCAGTTATTGAGTGGGAAGGTGGTTCCCTAGCTCCTAAGGGGAAGTTTATTTGATATCTTAGAGCTCAGAGATTAATCTCCAAGGGGTGTCCTTATCATCTAGTTTGGGTTAAAGATTCTAACTCGGAAGGTCCTGCTTTATATTAAGTTTTGATGGTAAATTAGTTTCTGAGGTATTTTCGAATGATCTTCTTTGTTCTCCATCAGATAGGGAGATCGATTTTTGTATTGATTTGGTTACGGACAATCTTCCAATATCTATTCCTCCTTATAGAATGGCTCTGGCTGAGTTAAGGGAACTCAAGGAGCAACTTAAGGATCTTTTGGATAAGGGTTTCATCCATCCTAGTGTATCCCCATGGGGCGCATCGGTATTATTTATCAGTAAGAAGGATGGTTGTCTTTGGATGTGCATTGACTATCGTTAGTTGAAGAAGGTGATGGTTAATAACAAGATTCCTCTTCCAAGGATAGATGACTTAGTTGATCAGTTGCAAGGCACCAAATTTTTTTCTAAGATAGATCTTCAGTCTGGGTATCATCAGCTTAAGATTAGAGAGGTAGATACCCTTAAGGGGTTTGTGGTTTACTGCAATGCATCTAGGGTAGGACTTGGTTATGTTTTGATGAAGCATGATAAGGCAGTTGCCTATGCTTCTAGGCAGTTGAATATGCATGAGAGAAATTATCCTACTTATGATTTGGAAATTTAGCAGTGGTGTTTGCATTAAAAATTTGGCGGTACTATTTATATAGAGTGCGCTTGGATATCTTTTCTGATCATAAGATTCTACAGTATGTGTTCACATAGAAAGAGCTTTACCTCAGGCAGAGAAGATGGCTTAAGATTCTCAAAGACTACGATATGAGTCTTTACTATCATCAAGGTAAGTCTAATGTTATTATTGATGCTCTTAGCAGTTATCCCTGGGAAGTTTAGCTTATATGAATAAGGAGAGGCAAAAGTTGATGAAGGATACTCACTATTTGGATAATCTTGGAGTTCACCTCTTGGACTTCGAGAATGGTGGTGAGGTTGTACAGAAGTAGTTCGATCGTATCTTGGTGTAAAGATCAAGAAAAAACAAATGCTAGATCCTGTCTTGATGGAAATCAAGGGTGGGGTAGGTGGGAAAAAGGTAATGGTATCTGAGATCAATGGTGATGGTACTTTGCGGTACCAAGGGAGGTATGTATTCCTGACATTGATGGTTTGCGAGAAAGGGTATTGGATGAGGGACATAAATCGTGCTACATTGTTCATCCTGGTTTGATGAAAATGTATTATGTCTCAAGGAGATATATTGGTGGAATGGTATGAAGAAGGATATGGCTAATTTTGTGGTCAAGTGTTTAGTGTGTGAACAAGTGAAAGTTGAGCACATGAGGCCTGGAGGCTTGCATTAGGAGATTAAATTGTTGAATAGAAATGGGAGGTGATCAACACGAATTTCATTACCGGTCTTCCTCGGTCTCGAAACCAATTTTATTCGGTTTGGGTCATCGTGAATAAGATGACAAAGTCGACTCACTTCATGCTAGTGAGGACTAACTTTTTGGGTGAGGATTTTGCGAGGTTGTATATTCATGAGATTGTGAAGCTGCATGGGGTACCTATTTCGATTATCTCTGATCGTGGTACATAGTTTTCACCTCACTTTTGGTGGTCATTTCAGAAGAGGTTGGGTACTACGGTTAGTCTGAGTACTTCTTTTCACCCGCCGATGGATGGGAAAGAAGAAAGAACTATTTAGACATTGGAAGATATACTTTATGCATGTGTTATTGATTATGGTGTTAGTTGGGTTGAACATCTACCTCTTGTAGATTTTTCTTATAATAATAGCTATCGTTATAGCATTGAGATGGCCCCTTTTGAGGCATTGTATGGTAGGAGGTGTAGATCTCCTATTGATTGGTTCAAGCTTGGTGAGGTGGATATGTTTAGTTTGGATTTGGTTTATCAGGCTATGGAAAATGAAAAGGTGATTCGGGATAGGCTTAAGGCTTCCCAAAGTCACCAAAAGTCCTATGCGGATGTAAGGCTAAGAGACTTGGAGTTTGAGGTTGGGGATAGGGTGTTTCTCAAGGTGTCTTTCCTGAAGGGATTAATGTGGCTTGGTAAAAAGGGAAAGATCAGTCTCTGGTACGTTGGTCCTTATGTTGTTTTGCAGAGAGTTAGTAATGTTACTTATGAATTGGAGTTACCTTCTAGTTCAAGATTCGTTCATCTAGTATTTCAAGTTTCTATGTTGATAAAGTGTCTAGGTGATCCTTCTTCAATTTTTTCTTTAGAAAATTAGGTATCTCGGATTCTTTGTCTTATGAGGAGATCCCCATTGAGATCTTGGATCGGCAGGTTCGTTGGTTAAGAACCAACGATGTGGCCTTGGTTAAGGTTCTATAACAAAAACACAAGGTGGAAGAGGCTACTTGGGAAGCGGAAGTGGACATGAAGTCCAAGTATCTGCACTTGTTTTCACTTCTGGATATTCGTGAAGAAGGTATGTGTTCTTGATCAAATCTTTATTTAATAACTTGCTTAAAGGCTAGATTAATGTTTGATGATGCAATAACTGATGTTTGTGCGTACCCTACCCGGCATTTGAGGGTGAATGATCCTACTGGAAGAGACTATAACACCCTGGGTTTTAAAACATTAGATAATTTTCTGGATTTATGGTTTCTAGACATCATATGACTTAGGGGTACTAGTTGTATGATAGGATACGGTTGGCATGGGCTGGTCGTATGTCAACCAGTGTTGGTTGGTAGGTTCTATTAGTTTCTATTATGGGTACGACTAGGTGGGTACGAGTTGTATGGTAGGAGACGGGTTGTTTGGGTTGTATTTTTCCCTCACTTAAATAGGAAGGTTGGTAACTTAACTTGGATTTGAGTACGAGTGGCTCACCATGAGTCGTAAGATAGGGTACGAGACATACCATTGACTCGTATAATGGATAGTGTCCAAATACTCTTTGATTATATTTTGTGTTGGGTACGGGCCAAGGGTACAGGTCATATGCTTGGGTTCAGTTTGTCTTGGTGGTCGTATGTTAGATGGTGTAGGGGTCCAAGGTCAGGGCTAAGGTATGAGAATAGGGTACCACTCGTACCCTAAGGTACGGTTGGGCAGAGGTTATCTTATCCTCCTATAAAATTTTTAGGCAGTTTAAGTTGGGGGTAATCTGGACATTTCCCTATTTAACCTCTTAAGGCCCCATGACTGATAACTCTTTTGGGACATCAGTTACCTTAATATTCTAATCTTAAACACTTAAACTCTCTCTCAAATTCTCTTTAAGGGGTTTCACTAAAGGTGGTCAATTTGGGGCTTGTACAGGTGATTTTTCTCTGTCATCTTCGTAATGTAAGGCATGTACTCCTCCCTCATTGTTAGTTCCAACTAAAGACATGTTTTATGAATTATTTTCATGGCATAATTGTTGTATGGTTTTTGGTTTTCAATCATATGTTAGGGATATTTCTTATAAATGCTTAGTTATGGTTTTCCCATGTTTTAATTCTGGATTTACATACTTTAGGACAAATGATTGCATGGGAATGGTTAATTGGTAAATCATTTTGGTTTTGGAAACACTATTTTCCCAATATGTTTGATAAAATGCCTATAAGAATGATTTTCCTATATTATTGGACTTTTAATGGAACTATTGCATGGCATAACTTGGTAATGGAACCCTAAATAGTATAAATGGTTTAAATGGTTTGGATGGTTAAATGGTAAGGTCTTGGTGGTTATGGTTGATCAAATTGAAAGCCTTTTGAGGTACAAGGGAATCCCCAAGAAAACTTAATAATGAACTGCTTGTGGGGTACATGGAAATCCTCCTTGTCAACTCAATAATGTAATCTATAGGTACATGGGAATCCTTTATTCATCAAAGGTTGGCTAAGGACATTATTTGCAAACTATAATCGGTATGACGATACCACTTATAATAGCCTTGGTTAATAATAAATGGAATAATAGTTTGGATGGTTGGTAATGATATTAATTGGGCAATAATAGAGGGGTGTGATAGTTAACCGTGAAGGTGTGAGTCCAATGGACGGATACTAGAAACTCATGTTTGCCGATAATATGTCATGGCGACCTTATATATGATACTTATAAGGTACATGGGAATCCTCTAAGTACACTTGTACAATAGTATCATGGAGAGTGAAGGGTACTCGAGAATCCCATACTCCTATGGTATCTCTGGTTCTTGCGACTACATATATTGGGGCTCGTTCAGGGGGTTACACAGGACCCATAAAGCCCATGGTTGGTTCTAAGATGGTTAAGATACACATACCCAGGTTAATGGTTTTAAAGGCATGCTAAACCTGGTCCACTTTCCCGGCATGGTTTTATATATATATATATGTATATATGTATGGTTTGTATGCATATAGTTGGTTTTCTTGGTTTAAAAGGATGACATTATTTTATCCTTATCATGTGTTCATGCAAGCGTTCACCGCAAGGCTCTCTTTTA
Source organism: Capsicum pubescens (assembly GCA_030864215.1). Lineage (NCBI taxonomy): Eukaryota > Viridiplantae > Streptophyta > Magnoliopsida > Solanales > Solanaceae > Capsicum > Capsicum pubescens. The sequence goes on from CM061546.1 coordinate 118,774,090, forward strand.
TATCATGGATGTCTTTACATACTTTGGTTATTTTATGGATATGTGTTTTGGCTAAGGTTGGGGGTATGTCCCAATCAGATATTGTTTTTCTTTTGGTTAGAGGACTTGTGAACTATTATGGGTTAGAATGGGCGGTTTTAGTATTAGTGTCGTTCTTAGTATTGTCATTGGTATTGGGGATGATACCGTTTGATTGAATTTATGATTGTTCTATCCTTTTATGTTATGCTATGGACATGAACTTTGTTATTATATCGGTTTAGTTATGGTTATTGGTTGGTATTGGATAGTTGTACTTTCTTAGGTTGGTCATGATTATAGACCTATCCCAGAGTCTGGAAATATAATAAAGGCTATTTTGCTATACGTTCCAAACTCATCCGACTCAGGGTATGCATATTTGGAGGTTGGGTTGGGTAATAGGGGTCGTCCCCGGTCCTGGTTGGACTTGGGATGCCCATTATGAAAAGGCCCTGGTTCAGGTCGTGTCATTGTTGAATTGAAATTAGTAGGTGAAAGCTTCACTTTTTCAAAATCCTACATATCCTTGAAAGAGGGATGTAGGTGTTCTTTTAGATTCCATATTATCCTTGAAAGAGGGATATGGGTGGCAAGTATTTATGAGCAATAATTAGATGATAGTTTATTCGTTTACATTGTCTTAGAAATAAGGATGGATTGTGGATTTTCTCTGTCTTGGGAATCTTTCTAGAAATAGAGATGCCCAATTGAGGTTTTGGGTTGATTTGTTTGTTACACCCATAAGGTATTCGAAAGGATCCCTGGGTGATATTTTGGTGTTTGGTTGAAAGACTAACATCAAAACCCCAAACCTAGCCTACCCATATAGTCACTAACTAGAGTTTGTATTTGATTCTCATATACCCATGCACTTTTTGCCTCTAGGAAAACATAATCCCAAGACTATTTCCTGTTGAAATTTTATCTACAATTGTTGCTCTAAATTTGTTGTTGATTTTGTTTAAACAATCTTTCAAACCATACCCCCCCCCCCCATTTTAATTTACGTCTTACTTTATGATTACATTTTGGGTAAATACTTAGTAGCTTTCAACATACATTGGAATCGAATACTAGTTACACTCCTCGTGGATTCAACCCTAACTCTAGTTGGGTTTTTATATTGACAACTATCGTCCTATACCAAAACAATGGTATAGGTGAGCATGATCAGTAAGTCCCATGGATCCTTTAATTTTTAATATTTTATAAATTAATATAATTCAAAATAAATGTTTTAAAAAGAGACAAATCACCCAAAAAAGTAACACTACATCAAAATGATTGCTAATAAAAGTGAAAATGTATCTAAAACTGCCTCAGCAGAAAAAAACTAACCAATGCCGCACAATACAACCAATGTATAAAGTCAACTTTTTGAATAATAAACTATTATATGTCCTTAAAAAAACAAGTTTGTCTAAAAAATAGTACATAATTAATCAACCCTTGTCGTTCTGTTACTCAATCTGCATATTTACGCACCATTTTACCGCAAATTATATTTCAAAAGAGATCAAAAAAATTAAATATTAGTCGGTGTGTGACTTGAAAAGAATTAAATATTAGTCGGTGTGTGACTTGAAAAGAACTTTAAAAAGAGAAAGAACAAGGAAGAAAAAAGTGTTTACCCAGTACTTTCTTGAGTAGCCGCACTATAGACACCCACTGGCAAATACTTTTGAAAGTGTGACTTTTAAGTTTTCTTTTTCTTTTATTTTGAGTATTTAACAATCAAATATTTCTGTATTAAGTTTAAATTATGAATTTAATAGAAAAAATCATTTACTTTGTAAAGTTGGTTGGGCTTAAGCCCTAATCCTTAGGCGAGAAATAGTGGGATGTAAGCCTTTCTATACTTTTGCCTTCCTAGAAAGTCTCAATTTATTCTTTATATGCCTCACCTCGGGTCTCACTCTATGAAAACCTTTTAATACATTGGTTAGCACCATTGAGCCTTTTTAGCTTATTTGTTGGATAGTCGCTTAATTAGCTCCCCTTTATTGATTAACATTGCATTAATTTAATAAAAAATTCCCTAGTACAATTTAAATTTTAAACTGTATATAAGGGGTATAGACATTGATTTTTTATCAAGATCTTGAAAGTATAAACATCAATATTTAGGATTTTAATTCAAGTTGCGATTCATGGTTTATTGTCTTATTCTTTATAATTGTATGATTATGCTTTCTCTTTAGAATTCTTATCGTGCTTTTATAATCATGAGTATCTAAAAAACAAAACTAGGTGAAACACTTAGACTTTGAACCATCAAAAAAATTTCTCCATTTGATGTCACTGGGGTGGGTACGACTAGGGGCACGAGTCGTATCCCTTGGATATGAGTCGTATCCTCCTTTCCATACTCTATCATATCCTAGATAGTATGGTGAGGGTTACTCACTGTCCTAGGTATGCGTTACCCCCTCCTCAATCGTACCCTAAGTATATGAGTTGTACCCAATATGATCGTATATAGGGAAGTCCTAGTTTGAGTAGACTGTTTTGGGTATGGGTGGTGTATACGAGTTAGGGGTTGAGTTGTACCCTTTGAATACACCTCCAGAGTGTGTGATCCTACCTTTAATAGTGTAGGTTACCTAGGATAATCCTAGGGTATGATTTATGGTACCATTCCTACCCTAGGGTCTGATTTGTAAGGTGAGTCGTACTCCTACACAGGTTCATTTTACAGCTTTTAACTAACGGCCTTGTGGTCATTGCCATTCCTTAAACCCTAATTCCCTTCACTATATAAGTGTATAAGGCCTCCTTAAACACACTTTGAGTGGATCAAATATCCAAAATTCTCTCTCAAACACAATTTGTGAAGGATTGGAGGCTAGGGTTCAAGGGTATCCATCTAGGAGCAAAGTAAATTCAAGCCTCCTGAGTGAATCAAGTTGTCTAAGGCATGTAACCCTTCCCCTTATTAAATAACTCAAAACCCATATATTTTACACTTGGATCAGTAAGTGTACATGGTGATTTTGAAATCAAATGAAAAGGGTTTTGTTGCCTTATGATGAATATTGTTGATCCTTTCTTAGACTTATGTTTATACATTTCATTTATGGTGATTTTCATATGTGGGTAGTTGTTGTATGTGGTTAAACATGAGGGTATTGAGTAACCCTAATTTTTATGACTTCTACTATGAAAATAGCCTTTTTAAAGGTGCATATAAAGTGTTTATGAAAATAACTAAGTGAAATATCTAGTCACATGTGGTGATGTGTTAAACTAGGGAAATGGGCCAATAAGTATGAATAATTGACAAATAATATTGTAAAAGTATTTTGAGACATGTATTGTGAAATGATGACCTTGTTGAGTTAATGATTAATAAAGGGTTGAAGTCCCTTAATATAAAGATGAACTTGAATTGTGTGTTGAGCTAAAGTGTGGTGAGAATGTGGTATAGGATTGTTAATAAAATGTGAATAGTTTGTGAGGGACTTGATGACCATAACTTGAATTGTATGATGAATTTAATGAAGGCAATGGCCTATTGAAATGGTTGAGCAATGAAGGCTCCCATAGGGACCATGGGGTCATGTATACTGTTGAATTAGTTAAATGGTTAAAGTCCTTAAGTGTTGTATGGAATGAATATTGATGCATAGGTAAAGGGTTAAAGTCACAATGTCAACTAATGATAGTTGTGATCGCTTAAGGTTGAAGTCCCTTGCCTTATGAAATAACTTGAGTTTGGAGTCCCTTGCCCAATGAAATTGCTCGAGGTTAATGTCCTTTGCATAAAGAGATCTCTAGAGGTAAATGTACCTCACCGAATGAAACGACTTGTGGTTAGATTCCCTTGGCATGAGGTTAGAGTCCCTTGCCTAATGAACGGGCATGAGGTTGGAGTCCTTGTCTAGAGGAATGCGTGTGTGGTTAGAGTCCCTTGTCTGAATTATTATGTATGTGGTTAAAGTCCTTGGCTAATGAATGTGTGAGTATGGTTAAGTCCTTTGTCTAATAGTGTGTGATTGTGGTTAAAGTCCTATGCCTAAATAGAATTGTCGAATCTAAGTGGGGAAGGTCAAATTCCTCCACTTCATGTCTAATGAATGAATGTTCAAGAATGTTGTTGAGCCTTGATTTCTTGATTAGCATGTGATATACCTATATGTAAGGATAAGTGTATGGATATGATTAAATATGATATATTGACTTGTTGTTGAATAATGATGTTATTTTATCTTTATCCTTGAGTTATATGCTAGTGCTCAAACCGCTAACCGTCTCCAGATGCTATGTCCCCACGCGACATAGGGGTCGGAGAATTATCTTCTCTTTTTATGTAGTGATTAGGTGATCAAAGCAGTTCGTGCATTGACTATGGAGTGGCGAGCTTCTTTACTTCGGAAGACATTCATTCTTGATCTCTATCTTTAGACTTTGTCTCATTTTGGCTTGGTTTGGCTATTGCCGGGGGCTTGTCCCTACATATATATTTCTAAACATCGGTTTGTATAGAGGTATTATGGATGACTGTGGACTCGGATATATTGGTGAGTGTGTTGATATTTATGAAATGGTCAGACATTTTTAAGTTACGACTTTTAGTATTGTTTCCGCTATCTTATTATGTGGTTGGGATTCACCCGACCCTTGCGATTGATGTGAGGATTGTGATGGGTTATCAGGCGACCTCCGATTCATGTAGACTTGAGGTGCCCATAAAACATGGCCAGGTTTCATATCATGTCACTAGGGTTGTGGAACCATGATAGATTAACAAAGTGGTGTTCTAGTATGAAATTACTCTCCAAGGATATTTATGCATGTATTGTTGTTATCTTTGGTTTGATTGCTTTCTAACGGTTTGCAATATTATAACTCATTTTATGTTTAATTACAACAAAATAAGGGGTAACATATGGGAGAAAGTAATAAAAAACAAAGACTTATAGCTTGAGCTGATAATCTGAAAAAGCTAGTATGAATTTCAAGATAGGGGTTAGTAGTGCAAAACTAAGAAAAAGAGAAAACTTACTTGAGGATAGTCATCTAAGCAAGTGCGAAAAGTCGTTTAGGTGAACATGACCTATCAATTCTACATGCCAAGCAGCAAAAGAGATAACTTGTACGAAGAATCTACATAGTTATGAAGTTACGAGAAACACAACCCTAGTACCTCTCTCATATTGGTTACAAACTAAATAAAATCAACAATTGTTACGATTTGAAATCAAAAATACAAAAAACCCTTTACAGGAAATTACTTATTGATTTATTAGACATATTAATAGATATTTTGACCTATTTGTGGGATCGACCCCAACCTAGTTGGGTTCTATATTTGATCAGTGACAACTTTATACTTTGTTGAAAGGTGTAATTTGGGCGACATTTATAATTAGATTAATACTATGTTTTATGCTTGATTTCCTAATGTGTAACTTATGCAAGGTGTTTCGTATGATTCATATGAAAGAAGCTAAAAAGGGACTAAAGTTAAGCCTAATGGGAAAATTTATATAAGGAGAAAGCCAAGGCGATACCAAAGGATAGCGGAGAGAGTGCCAAAGACAAGGAGGGTAAAAGATACACCATCTCAGAAGTTGACACCTTAAAAAGAATATTTCTAGGGAAAACAAATAGAGTTCATTGTGAGAGCTCCAAGGCAAGTCAAAGCAACTTACTCTGCGAGCCATCAGCAGGAAGGAAAAATTTTGTCCAATTTTCCTGGTTAACTTGAAGGGACTATCTAGGTATATTTAAATATTATAAATACCCCTCCTAGATTATTTTTTTAGCAAGAGGCGAAGGTTGTAAGAGCACATATCTAAATTGAAGTCTTCTCTCTCATAAAATTACTTCTTTAAATCTTTACTTAGCATTATTTATCATTATTCTTTAATTCTTGCTTAGTAATAGAATTATGATTTGATAAAAGTTCTCTATTTACTGTTGTGGTCACCGTATGAACATCATTGTTAATATAGATTATTTTCATGGAATCTACCATTACATTTTATTATCTAAATATTGTTATTAATATTCTATTGATACATCTTGAATGCGGATAAATAAATAATTTCTAGAGAAACTTGAGAGATGGAGATTAGAAATAGAATGTGGAGTGAGAGGAGTAAGATGTGTTTGCGGACAGATTTGCAACTAGGGCAGAGACATATCTAAATCATCATACTTTGGTCAATACATGTAGATAGCTTATTTTATTCAACTTAGTTTGACTATCCATGTTCAGTGATGTATCTAGAAGGCTAATTCCGATAGACGATTAGAGAGGCAAGAGTCTGTGACCATAATATTAATCCTATAATATATTATGCAATTCGATAAATGTCTTAATCAAGAATAAATGATATATATATATATATATATATATATATATATAAACTATGATGGGAATACACCAGCACTATAATTCTACGTCTTAATAACTTTGTGTGCAACTCTTCACAATAAAGTATTTTTATTGTTCTTTAATCCAAAGAAGTAGTTGATAAACAACAACCACTTCTCTTAAATTGGATAAACTTATTACGATAATAATAATATAATTAATAGAGAAATTGTCAGCTCTAACTCCCAGTGAGATTCCACATCCAATTGTTTACAATCATTATATTACTTGTGACCACGTACACATGCATGTGTTGTGATAGACAACACCTCCCATGTCTTTAAATTGAAGAAGAAGTTGGCTCTCACACTACTTCTTCCACTTTTCCCATTGTTCATATTGATTCTAACCATGTTTTACTTAAGCCTGGGGCTGTGCTTTATAGAAGAATGATGCCTCAAAATGGTCGATCTATTTCTCAGGTCCTTGTCAAATGGTTCAATGCTTCTTGGAAAAACTTCCATGATTTACAGAAAAGAGTCATTGCCTCCAGTCCTTGAGGACAAGGATTATTTGATGGGATGGATTACTAATATGATCCCAAACTGTAATTGTTTGTAATTTCATTGTAATTTCTATTTTTGTCAAGTTCAAAAAGTTAGTTAGGGTTGTCAGAAGTGGTTAGCCAGTGAGTTAGCCCCGGACTACCACGCGACACAACTATATCCCCAACTATTTTCTCTTCAAGTTTTCTGTTATGTTTCCTGATATAAGTATTAGCTCCCAAAATGTATTATCCAATTAGTTGGTTCATTAGTAAGATTGTGCATCAGTCAGTTTGGTTCAATTTTGTATATTATCAATTCACCTTATTGATTTTGGTTTGTAAACATACTAAACTAATAACCAAACAAATAAGAATTTATTATCGATTTATCCATTATTAATACTTAATGGTTTTTCTGTTTAATCGATAAGAAAATACTCCTCCAAATTTTGTTTTCTTTTTATATTTTCATATGTTCATATATAGATTACCTTCATGCATAAAAGCTTAGCTTACACACAATACTAGCAGAAGCAAATTCAAATACATTATTACTAAAAAAAACTTAGTTTCTTTTTTATTAAGTAGAAAACTTGAATGCAATTGCAACGATAGAGATATCTCAAAAAGAAAAAACAATGTCAGTTGATGAGTAGAAGCTCATCAAGACAATGACTTCAAGAAGAAAATAACACTAAGCAACAATAAAATACATGGGGGTGTAGGGAACGAGTATTATACAAGATAATTAAATGATTACTTCAATTTGCAATATACTTTAGAAAAATCATTGTATTTAAAATTTAAAGCCATTATTGATGTTGTTGGGTTTTCGGTTTAACCGTTAACTAAAACCTTAAAATAGAAAATTGAATAGCCCAATAAATAAAATACAACATCGTTTAAAGATGTTAACCCAATAACCCCATATGGATAAACCAATAACACTTTTTTCAAATTTGTTTTATTAGTTAAATCAATTTTTTCTCTTCTCAATTCAGTTCAGCAGCATTGGGTATTTGTTCGGGAGCAACTTTTCTCAATTTTCCCCTAGGAATAGTTGTCACTTTCTGCTTAATTTTCCAGTTCGTATTTGGTTCTAATTTTCATATTCCTATGTGATTAATATATAGTATTTTCTAAAGCAGCTAATGAGATAATATAAGCCTATGAGTTTAGAGATAAATCATTTGAGTTTTGAGATTCAATGTACTCTGAATACTATGGAGATCGGCTATGATTCCACTGAGAACCTTTTTAAAAAAAAACAAGTGACCATCTGTGAATGTCATTTCTTTTTTTTTCTCTTCACTCATTGTTCCAAAAAAAAACTGTAGTAGCGCAATTTTGAAATTTTCCTTCTCTTCACTACTCAGAGCCTGATTAGATTTCATACTTCCCTCAAATTGATATGCACTCTAGATAACTTATTTTAGGCCAAACACATCGTTAGGACCCTCAACTTGGCATGATCTTTCGCTTTGACATCTTAACTAGCCATTGTTCATATTAGACACCTCAAATAGTATCTCTCCATGTCACTTCGACACTTTTTTTATACTCTCAAAAATAGTTAGCCTTGAGTTTTCAAGCACCTCCTACGTGGAAAAAACAATCAATCCATATGTGACAAGTGGTAATTTTATTTATTTATTTTAACCACTCAAACGGGAAAGTTTGCCAAAAAGGATAGTCTTCAAAACTATTTTGCCAAATAGACAAAAGTTTGAAAAAATTGGTCATATACCCACTTAATTCCACATCACCACCAACTTTTCAACTTAACAATTTCAGCCGCAAGTTTTATAATAATTCACTTTAACCCAATACTTCCAACTTATTAAATTAATCCACAAGTTTCAAATAATACACTTCAACACACTCCATCATCCACCATTATATATACAACAATATCTAGGTTTTCCAAAAATATTTTAAAAAAAATCTCAAAAGCTAAAAATAGAAAGTGGTTGTTTTTTCCTCCAAAAAGATCTTATTCCGACCACTTTTCCGATATTATTTTCGGTGATCAGCTGTAAATCAGTCCACAAACATCATAAGTTTGTCCATTGCATCCATTGTTACCCCATTTGTTTTCTATCATCTCAAACACACTTTTCACCATTGTTAAAAAGCTTTAAATCACTCACGTTACTCAAAACCACATTAGAAAGTACATTACAGCAGTTCAGGCGACTCTAAGTTCATTTTTCTATTCTATAAACCCAGCAATCATTGATTAGAAGCAATATTTACAATTTTAAGATTTTTATATGGATACCTGCCTAGTCATCGATAACTCATCATTATTCATCGACTGTGCATATAATCCGGCCAAGACCATAAGCATAGTCGACCATCGACCAAAGCATAATTCTAGGATATCTATTGCGGAATTTGTTCTGGTTTATGGTGATTTCATGGGAGAATGGATAGAGACTCCCAAATGTTGGATATACAGATCATTAACCAAGGTGACAATTCCCATTCCTGTTTGCCGCAACAGTTCGTACGATGAATTTTTTACAAGCGTAATGTAGAGCGAGGATCAAGATTGTGCACCGAGCGATGTGGTGATTAGTTATATAGTGCATTCGAGGAAAAAGGTGAATCCAACGATCATAAATAACGATGTACGTGTGTTGACGTACATAATGGATTTCGATGCAGATGGCTTTAGGCCTATTTTGAGGATAAATATGGTTAAGAGGTCCTTTGAAGGACCGCTGAATTCATCACCACCCCCACCTCGACGCCTGGCAGTCGATGACGATTTGAATGATTACGAGAACGATAGCGATCATCCAATTAATATGAAAGATGATTATATTCATATGGAAGACTTTTCATTGAACTCGCAAGATGATGAAGAAGACTATAGAAAGGGATCACAACCAGGACACTCGTTCATCGACGGAACTAATTTCTATTGTGGTTAAACATTCACCGATAAGAAAGAGCTGAAAATGCTACTAGACGCAGTAACGATGAGGCAATGTTTTGATTATTATATGGAGAAGAGTTGCACCAAACTGATAAAGGCAAAATGCTTATCTCGTGGTTTTGGCTGGTTGTTGCGGGCAAAAAAGTACGACACCTTGAACAAATTTTGCATATACAAGTATGTCGGGTTGCACACGTGCGGGGTTAAACGTGCCAGCCGTAGGCACAAAAAAATCTCATCCAAATTGATTGCTTCACTATGCGTAAATCATTTTTGGGATGGTAAGGGTCCAAGCATAAGAGAAATTCAAAGGATTGTGTTTAAGGAGTTGCATTGCAACGCAAGCTGTTGGATGTGTTGGAAAAAAAGTGTAGTTATGAAGAACATCATTCGTGGGACACCGGAGCACGGATATGCTTGCTCGATGGATTTTTCCCATATGGTAGAGCTATTGAATCCCGGGTCTTCTTACTCTATCATGGTAAATCAGATGGATAGATAATTTATTTACTACTTCTTAGCATTCGGAGCTTGCATACAGGGATATGCCCACATGAGAAAGGTTATTGCCATCGATGGCACATATTTGTATGGCAAGTACGGGGGTGTTTTGCTGAGTACCATTGCACAGGACACCAAAAATCATATCTTTCCAATTGCCTTTTGTGTCGTGGATAAAGAGAACGATGCTTCTTGGACCTTCTTCTTCGAGAAGTTGAAGTCTATAGTATAAGATGAACCAGATCATTCGACAAGCATATTAGCATCGACAATGCCTTCTCCCGTGTATACAGTCGTGCACATCACAGACTTTGCATGAGGCACCTCGCTGAAAATCTTCGCATAAATCAACACTGCAGAGAACATCTTTATCTATTCTACACTGCAGCAAAGGCTTATTCCTTTGATGAATTTAGCAAGAATTTTGCAGAATTGAAGACTAATTGCCTCGAGGAAGCACATGTCCTTGAAAATATGCTTGGTTTTAAAAAATAATGTAAAGCGCACTTCTCGGGAAATAGGTACGATGTGATGACCATAAATATCGTTGAGTCGCTCAACTCGGTTTTGATGGATGAAAGGGATTACCCCGTTTCGTACATATTCATTTCAATTGCTAGAAAAATTGGTGAAAATTTTAGAGAGCGGCATGCCTTTGTCGATGGTAAAAAAAAAATTGTACCTTATGCGAAAAGGATCCTAAGGGATAATAAGAGTGCGAGCGATTCCTTGTATGTGACTAATACAAATGGGGTTCTCAACCAGTACACGATATTCAGTAATGGTGTTACTGCCAAGGTCAATCTTATGGAGAGGAGTTGTTTTTGTCGGAAATTTGACTTGGTAAAAATGTCGTGCGAACATGCGATGGCAGCTTTGCGAGCAAAGTATGGCGATGGCTTAGGTTATGGTAACTCTACCTACGAGTACTTTTTGCCAATCTATAAAGCTGAAAGTTACCTCCTCGCATACTCGGAAGCAATTAACGTTGTTCCTTCAGAGGCCGAATGGACTGTGCCACAGGAATTGCTAGACACTAAAATTTCTCCACCTCCCTACGATCCCAAACTCGGAAGGAAGAAATTCAAACGCACTAAGGGCATCGGTGAGACATTCAAGTCCAAAAGGAGGAACAGGTGTTCAATATGCAAGAAATCCGGGCACAAACAACTACGTGTAGAATGGTCAACAAATCATAGATAGGCTTTTTTTTTCTTCAATTGTAAAGTTACTATTTTGGGGGATAAATGTGAATTTTTGTAGATTTTAACGTTCAGTTTTAATTGACTTAAAGCATTGTCTACGGTAGACTACGTAAAGTCTACGATATATATTTCACAAGGTCTACAAAATATTATGCATTGATTATATTATTGCTCATCAAACACGCTATATTGGTCATTTTACCGCCTTATCCCTCTAATCGATGCAATGAATCATTGTTTCCCGTTCTCATTTAATAAAAGCTGCAAAAATATTTGTTCACAAGAAAAATCGCTGGTATATGCAAACCAAGAGTTTTCTCTTCTCACACACGCTGACTGACAATTGGGTGGAAATATGAAAGGACGCCTTCTATAGGTCTAAAAGTATTGTGTTTGTTTCTATGTAGTCTTCACTTTTCCCTAAACCCAAAACGTCAGAAACCCTCTTCTTCTTTCTCACCAAATCAAAAAACATACCTCTTAGAAGCATACCCCTTTGCCCCATAAGACGTGTTCCCCCAAGATATTATGATCTCTTCCTTCTTAGGAATGATTTTGACTACCTTTTCTATGACCTAAGTCAAAACCGCATCTACCTAGAGTGGAAACTCCATCGAATTGCTCATTTCTTGAGGGCAATTCTGGAAAGGCTTAGAATGGGAGGCCCTGACTACATCACCCCCCAGCATCCCCCTGAAATCAGTTTTTTTGTTTTCGTTTTGTTTTATGTTTATAAGTTTTTATTTTATGTTCATTGCAGAAGAAGCTTTCTTGTAGGATTGTTGTTAGAAGAAAGCTTCTTCATTTTTTTCTTATTTTGGTTGTTCTGTCCGATGTGCCAATGTTCCCTGTAAAAATCCTATGATTGTGCAGTGGACAAAGTTTAATATAAGTATTTCTATTTTCAAATTTCGTTTCCCTCTTTTTGGTTATTGTTATTTTTTATGTTTGCATCTATAGTAAATGCATCTGTAAATACAGATCACATAAATAATTTATCATCGATCTTAGACTATGTCTCCCATCGACCAACCATAGTAGTCGATGGTAGACTATATGAATCGATGGCCCATGAGTAGCTTGTAGTTTGAAAGAAAATAATTAAATTAAAAAAGTTTTCAAGAAATAATCACATGATTTGGGGCTGGAGAAAGAATATAATTAAATTTAAAAAGATAATAACATATTTTGGGGCTGGTGAAAGGAAATAATTAAATTAAAAAATAATTTAAATATATAAATCACGTGTTTTTGCGCATGGTTAAAGAAAATAAGTTAATTTAAAAAAGTTTAAGAACATAATCACATAATTTGGGGGTGTTGAAAGAAAATAATTAAACTTAAAAAGGTTTATACACATAATCACATGATTTGGGGGTAGTTAAACAAACAAGAACTGTTGGTGACACTTAATAGACTGTTGCTTTGAGGGTCCATCGACCCTCTTTGTCTACCGTATACTTACACCTTCAGGAGTGCATAGATTAAGCTCCTGATTATTCGTAGACCACATAGTTCTATGTACACTTCTATAGTCTAACACTTGAATGTTCTTTTAAAATGAATAAATAAATTAAAAGTAAATGTAGTATGAGTTTGTACACATCTGAAGGAGTGTAAAAAAGTCACATAATCATATTAGAGCTTATATAAATTAGAGATGGTGAATTAAGAAGTGGGTGGGTGGGTATTGGTCGAAACAAATAATATCCTAAGAATAATATTTGTCAAAGCACAAGTATATTTTGAGGATGTTGATTGTATTTGATGACTACCCATTCCACATGCTCCTTCAATCACCACTCTTCAATCACCACCCCCAAATCAAAAAAGTATGTGGAATGGATAGTGGTTGAACAATCATCATACTCAAAACATATTTGTGCTTTGACAACCATTACTCTTAGGATATTGTTTGTTTGACCAATACCTATCCACACACTCCTTAATTCACCATCCCTAAGTTGTATAAGATCTATATGTTTATGTGACTTATTTACACTCTTTCATATATGTACAAACCTGCACTACATTTATTTTTAATTTATTTATTCACTTTTAAACAATATCCAAGTGTTGGTCTATAGAAGAGGTCTACGCATAATCAGGTGATCAATTTATGCACTCTTTAAGGCATAAACCTATGATAGACCAACCGAATCGATGAACCCTTAAAGCACAAGTATATTTTTTACTGTAATATTTTTTATTTAACATATTATTGAGGGTTCATCGATTACGAGGGTCTACGGTAGAATTTCGTATCTCGTTGATGGATGACAAAGGTCATGATCTACGACAGTCTATTAAGTGTCACCACCAGTTAAAAAAAAATTACTGTTCCAACGATAATAAACGACTACTTTTGTAATCCATCAGTGTTAACACTTCGTTTTTACTTTATATATAAGGTGTTCATCCCTCATTATTTTATTTCATTCACTTTGTTTTGTTTTTAAAAATTCTACAATGTCTCAAGCATCTCAAACATCCAATTCTAAAAATACTCTAATTTGTCATTGTGGGAATGCAGCTGTCTTGAGGACGTCACGCATGAATCCAAATCCAGGTTGCAAATTTTATAATTGTGCAATTGCGAATGTGAATTGTGTGTGCCTTTTATATAAAGTTAAGTTAATCGTTATGTAATTATTATTTTTTTCTAGGATAATGGAGCATGCTCATTTTTTAAATGGTTTGATGAGCTATCACCTCCAACCAGTCCATCAACGTTGAGTTCGTGACCCGAGACATCAAATTTTCAAGGGTTGACAAATTTTAATCTACTACAAAGGCTCCAACAATGCGAAGAAAATAAAAATTTTCTCATGACTTTGTTCAAAGAAGCCGAAAAATAGAGGGATCACTTTAAAGTATTTCTACATAAAACCTAAATAGAGAGGGGTCAACTAAAACAAAAATTAATTTTGGCCGAAGAAAGGAAGAATAGCCTAAAAATGATGTTATGTGTTATAATGCTAGTATTCATTTTTTGGAAGAGTGTAACATGGATGTAGTGATATTGAATAAATAATAATACTTCTATTTTTCTATAATGTTGATACTATTTTTGATAGAATTATAGTCGATCAAACAACACGTCAACTTAAATTCGAGCTGAATGGTAATGATAGACTATGTATGTAGTATACGAATGATTAAGTATGCATTCTATGATATCAAGAATACGCTGTACCAACTATGACAACACTCTGCATATTCAAATTCCATGCCACAAATTAGTTTGATAGAAATAGATTCAGCGCAGAATCATAACAAATTTCATAAAATAAAAGAATGTTTGTCATATCCTACCACTAGATCCTTTAACCTTTATATTTGTGAAATAAAAAATATTGTCATATCCTAACAACTCATCATTCAACAACACATTAAACGGCTTAGGATTCAAATATCTTTTACCCTATGTTCCTTATCAACACAAATGTTACTGTTGATTTTATCAACGATATCCATGACCACATCTTTTTGGTCAGCTTCAGCTCCTTCTTTTTCAGCATCTGCAGTAGCTGGTGCTTCTTCAACTTCCTTTTCTTCCACAGTTTCTTCTCTTTC
This sequence comes from Capsicum pubescens, assembly GCA_030864215.1. NCBI lineage: Eukaryota > Viridiplantae > Streptophyta > Magnoliopsida > Solanales > Solanaceae > Capsicum > Capsicum pubescens. The sequence goes on from CM061546.1 coordinate 118,789,206, forward strand.
TTCACTTGCAGCAGTTGTTTCTTTCTCAATTTTTTCTTTTCCTTCACCTGCTGCTTCTTTCTCAGCTTCTTCTTTGTCAGCTTTGTCAGTTTCTTCTTCATCAGCTTTTTCTTTTTCCTTGCCTTCTTGTTCATCTGTTGCTGCTTCTTTTTTAGCTTCTGCTTCTGCAGCTGCTTCTTTTCCACCTTCTTCTTGTCTCTTATCTTCTTCTATTTCTTCTTCTTCATCCTTCTTTTCTTCTTCTTTTTCCTCTTCTGCTACAACAGAGGCTAACTCATCCATTTTGCTCATTTTTTCTCCTTCTTCATTCCTCTTCAATTCACGAAGGTCCACATGCACTGTATCATCATATTACAAAATGTTACTGATAGTCAAAGCTAAAAATTCATTAACAACATCAATTATTGAACGAAGTTACCTCGCTCGTGTTATCGCTTATCATTTTCCTTTTTCTTCAGTCTTTTTTCTCTGATATAGGAAGCAATATCCAACAACGCTTCCTCGAGAACAGCAACACGCTTATAAAGATCCCCAGGGTATGAGGCGTCTACTGTATCTTTGGAGGTGCTCACAGAAGCATCATCACCAATGCGTACTCCAACAGGGCTACTACCAAATCCCAATCATCATCACTGTCCTCATTTGAAGAAAGGACAGTCACCCTTTCAAACTCTTTCTTCAAGCCATCGAGGACGTTATTCTTCACCTCATCCGTTTATCGATCAAACGTAATCATGTAATCCTTCTTTGTCTCGCGAATAATAGGGATGATGTACGGGTGCACGTTCTATAAAATATCAATTAACAATAACATAACATTCGATACAACAGTAGTATTATTGTATAATAAAAAATAAGGTCAGACCTCGGTAACTTTTCCTTTATACTTGAATGGGTCACCTTCAATTATCTTGTCATTTTTTATAGTGTGCAATCTGAGGATGCGGGAAATGAGAAAGGGCTCATCCATTGATTTTCCGACAAATTCTCCAAGATGAGGAAAAGCCTCATAGATCCAAATCTGTAAGCAGTACAGCAGTGGAAAAAAGAACTCAGAGTCTATGATAGAGTATAAATAAAACAAGAATCTATGATAAACTCACTAAAAGGTTTATGGTAGATACCATGAATGCCCAGGAAAATCTGAATAGAGTATAGGATGTCTTCTGCTTCTCATCAAATACTTTTCTCTGCTTCTTCAGGTCACTTTCCTTCTTCAGATAGTCCATGGTCAGTTGAAATGTCTTTTTCCCCCATGGATAATTCTCGAAAAAACTCAAAGAATCGATCATTCGAATCAATTTTTTGTCGACAACCTTCGTCGAATCTTTTGCAAGCAACATGGTGTGAAAGAACCACAATAAACACCACTTAAACTTCTAGTCCTCGTTCAGCTTATTCTCTCTGATCAGGTGTAAAAAGTTGGCCACCATGATTTTTTTATTTTTCGTCACCTTAAAGAAAAAATTGTCCCTCTTTGCTAACATCTTCTTCATTTTTTATTCACTAGGGTATGATGAGCAGTTCAGCCCCGTGATCAAACTAAACTCTTTCAAGCCAAAACAGGCAGGCTTGTTATTAACGCAGAACCACATCTCATGATGCATCTTATCGTTCTAGATGCTTCGTAACAACAAATAACGAACCAACTGCCCATTGAACTTGAGTTTCGGTAGGTTTCTCAGGTATCCAAAATAGAACGACTTGAATCTTTTCTTCAATTCCTGGTCAACAAGAACTTGCTTAAATTCTCGATAAGAAGTCATTCTTGATCTGACTGATATCTCTGCCGGGAAAGATCCGACCTCATCGATTATCGTTCGAAGGTCATACCGTTTTACGAAAATGAACCTTGAACAAGATGGCACGGACAAGGAATAATTATCCCCATCATCACTGTTTCTCTCACTTCCCTCGCTCTCTTCACTGTCACCACTAACATTGCGCTTGGCAACATCTTCACCAGAATCGACGTAGTCGCTTATATCCTTTTAGCTCGAAATCTAATTCGGACACTGACTCTTCAATTTTCTTTCTTTTTGAGACATTTTCAACTGCCTCAGCTTTTCTTTTTCTACTGCTACCGGCAGAATCAGAAGTGGTACCGTCTTTACGTTTAGGAAGAATGGCTTCTTTAGCCATTTTCAACACAATCTATACCAGCAGAACAAATCTTCCATTTTCAGTCCATAGAACACAAGTCTATCAACAGAAATAACTCAATGCTCAAATGAAACCCCCTAAAAAAAGATTAAGAAACATTCCACCGTTAAACAGTTCACTACACAAATATACAATAACTGAACCAAAATCCAACATGCAGTATAAAAACACAACAATAGTTAGAAATCAAACTAGTGCACCTAATCAAACTAATTAGCTATTAATCTTTCAATTTTCACTATTTCAGCAATCATGTTTTAAAAGAATTTCATACGTCTAAAAATTAATTTCAATCTAGAGCATTCTCATTTCATAGACCATGGGTCTATGGATAGACCACGGGTCTACGGACAGAAACAGGTAGATCAAAATGCCAAAATAACTCTTCAAATAGCAATTATCCCACCATTCAACACTTTCTTGCTAAAAAAAACCACAACTAAACCAAAACTTCTAAACAAAAGTTTCAAAATTTAACACTGTGATCGACGAAAAAATCTGTCAAAAATGCCGCATAAAACCTCAACCATTACTTCAAAATCAAACTCATTACCTATAAAATTCTTATTTTTTAACTACTTAATCAACAAAATTCGAAAAAAATAAATTTCCTATATCACTACGAATCGATTAGCAAAGAAAACCGTTTAAATGAATCTAGAAATGATCGAAACTTGATTTTAACTAACCTTGCGAAGCAACAACGAGCCCTTAGCAGCTGGAGAAGAAGAATAAACGAAAATGGCTTTTTTGGGAGCAAGAGGTTTCAAAAGCAGGAGTTGGAAGAGAATTGAAGAGGAGAGAGTTTTTTTTTTATATTGAAATAAGTGGAGGGTGTTAGATGTATTATATTAAATTTGTAAAGTTATAAAAATGATGAAATAATCGCTTGACCCATGTGTGGATCCCACTTTTTTTAACTTTTCTCCACTTTTTACACTCTAACCCTAAAAATTAAATAAAAAGAAAATTTAGTAGGTATTTAACCAAATAGTTTTGGAAAGTGTCCTTTTTGCCAATTTTTCCCCACTCAAACCCCATTCCTTTCTTTATCTTCTTCATTGCAAACTCTACTAAGAACATGATAAAAAGAGCATTGATTCTCTCTTTAAGTTTTTCCTTTTTTTCTTTGTTTCTTCATCTTCTTCTCCTTCTTCATTATTTAAAATGATTTATATCACGATGTGCAGGAATGATAGTGATTTTTTTAGCTTTATTTTTGTTTTTTTGGTGGTTTATTGAAAATTGAGATTTATCAATTCAAATAAATTCTAAGTTTAATAATTATTTGGGGTTGTTCATGCTCTTGCAAAGATGCTATTAATTTTTAAGGTTTTTACCACTTTTTCTTCTTCTAAATTTGTGTTTTCTTCTTTATTTAAAATGATTTATATCACGATGTGCAGGAATGATAATGACTTTTTTAGCTTTTTTTTTTTTTTTTTGGGGGGGGGGGGGGGGGGTTATTGAAAATTGAGAATTATCAATTCAAATAAATTCAAAGTTTAATAAGTATTTGGGGTTCTTCATGCTCTTGCAAAGATGCTATTAATTTTTAAGGTTTTTGCCGCTTTTTCTTCTTCTAAATTTGAGTTTTCTTGATTTTTGGTGTAATGTGGGAATACATTGGGATTGTTGTTGTTGCAAGAATGAACATAATTGATGTTTTCTATATTTGGTTTTAATAATACTGTAGCTGTAATTGATGATGTTTTCTATATTTGGGTTTAATAATACTTTAATTGTAATGGATAATTGAATTTTGTCAATTCAAATCCAAACATAATGGGTATTTAAAATTTGTCAATTTAGATTCAAAACGATGTTTTTTTGTATTAGTGTTGACTGATAAATTAGAAAAAATAATTTGATTATAAAGAAAGAAATGAAATTAGTAGTATAACCCAACAAAAAATTATTAAAATTTATCAAAAGTTTGAGTGACGGAGAGAAAGAATGAGGAAGAAGAAGGAAAAAAGTGGTGGAAATTTATAGGGAGAAAGAGTGAGGAAGGAGGAAGAAAGAGGAAAAATTTACAAAAACACTCCTCAAATGCACTCACAAAGCGTGTAGCTCACGTGCTATGATGAGTCACCGAAAAATGCCAAATGACACATCGAAACGTTAGTTGAGGTACTTAAAATAAAAATTTTCACTTTAATTACTAAAGTGAAAGATCGTGCCAAGTTGAGGAGCCTATCGATGTGTGCGGTCTTTATTTAAGCATGGTGCACGTCACTCTTTACTCTTATCCTCTGCTATCTGGGCATCTATATTAATTTATACAAACATTGCAACCATTTTCTTCTACAAACAATAAAATCAAACTCTGACTAATTGTGCCGGAAAAATATGGAATACTTCAAAGGGTTGACCCTTTTTCCATTTCTTTTCTGGATGAGAGTGCTTGAGTTAACTATAGTCCAAAGGTCCAAACAAAACTGAATTATGCAGAAACCTGATCGCGCTATGCACATCATACGGCAGTAGGTTGAGGAGTAAACCGTTGAAAAGTTATTATCCCACGGTATGGGAATGTGTGAAGTATCTCCCTGTTTGATATTAAGCTCCACATGTGAAATAACAAAATCATTGTGTTCGTCCAAGCATCAAGTACATAACAATTGTATCCATCATACCACAAAAAGACATTTTGATACAATCTATTTCAAGACGACAAAAGACGCAGTAGACAACTCTCCACAGCAGGTGTGCAAGGAAAAGAAAGCAAACCCTTTGTGATTTTCAGTTGGTATACATTTAAATAGGGTGAACCATTTTAGTTAGCAGCCAAACACAACCAAAACGATGTTGTTCAGTATATCAGTGCTCTTCTTTGCAAGGAGTATCAATTCAATGCCATCATAGACCTAATTCCTTTTTCGATTGGGCAAGGCTGCTTTAATCTCATCAATATTTTCTTCAATACTGCTATCTGTATCTGTCCTCTTTTGTTTTGCATTACCAGGTCCATTTGTTCCAGATTGTGCATTGCCCTTCTGGGGTCTCTCGTTGTTGCTTTCTTCTTCTACCTCTGCATCGGTTATATTAAGCTCTTCTAAAAACTCAAATTCTTCTCCGATTTCCTGTCAACAATCAAATTGCAAACTATAGTTCTTTCTTAATCACATGCAAAGTAAAGTACCACATTTCTTCCAACTCTAATAGTTAAATGATTTTCACAACCAAGGAAACCTGCCCAACCCCCTGGACCCATGGGTACATAAGCCAGAGACACTTCACAGGAAAAATAAAGGTTAATACCTACGGGGTCGTTTGGTTTGAAAATGGTTATCCGGGATAACTAATTATCCCGGGATAAAATAAAGAATGCATTTTCCTTTGTTTGGTTGGAGGGATTAATCCAACCCGGGATAACTTATCCCACCATTTTCCCCTTAGTCCCGGGATAACTTATCCCATATACATGGTGGGATAAGTTATCCCGGGTAATCTCGGTATAACTAATCCCGGGATAACCATTTTCAAACCAAACGACACTCAGGCAAATGATCAAAAGGAGAAAAGAAGAAATAGAAATTTACCATTTCTACATTTCTCAATCATGCTTTTCTTTCTCATAAGTTGAATTTAACAAATTCTTACCGCCACTTCTTCCCACAAACTCTTTGGTTTTCCTGCAGAAGCAACATTTGCCTCCCAATTCCGGAATTCTTCTTGGAGATCCTTAAAGAAGTCCGCTTCAGAAAGAAATTAGACTTGAGCACATGACACTTTTAACTTCAAGACAAGCTATATATGAACAATGTCCTAGCACAGTTGATGATATGGATACTGTATCTTTAACTGCAATCTACCTATGGTTATTTGAACATCCATGAAAAAGCTACCTGCTGCAGGAAGGGGTTAAGCATAAGAATGTAAAGAAAAAAAAAAAAAGTAACTGCCTTACTGAACAGATTAACGTATATTTCTGTTTTACTTTCTTGCTTTTGTTTTTGTTTGATTTTTGAGTGTTCTTTTTGTTTAGTGAAAACATAGAGTTTGTTAGCATGAATATCGCAGGTGAGACCTTTGGGACACGAAATTGATGACCTTATGCTTGGATGCTGTATAGTGGAAGTATTGTTGCATTCAAAGATATTGGTGTCATGTAAATATTTTGAGGTATCACAAACAATTTTCAACCATCGGCTTTAAACATCCAACTCTATTAATCAGATTCTGTGGTGTGATTTGTCATCCACGTCTCCCTCCTCACCCCTGCTGTTTGTCTATAAAAGCCGGGGCAATGGGGGAAGCCTGAAGAGCTAAATGTGATGGTAAACGTTGGACCTCAATCCTCACAAAGTAAGATATTCGTTCTACTTTGTGAGCTAGTGCCTCTAAAGTCGCAAATGTATCCTTCTGAAGTCTGACCTAAATGCTTTCTTTCATAAATTTTACATTCAATCAAGAAACTGGAGGAGTTTCAGATTACACAAAAGTGCACTTTTTTTGGAAATGCCATACAATCATACATAATCTAGTTCATAATTGAATGAATGACATATTCTTTAAACCATTTTCATGTTATAATTCTTATACGAATTATCTAGTTCTTTTTAAGGACAGAACGATAAGAGATTAAGAGATTTTGAACCATCTTCTGACTTTGAGATGGCAAGGTTAAACTGCTTTTGCTTTACTATGAGGCTTTGCCAAGGACTATTTGTAGAAAACAAAATTTTAATTTGCCTGGACATAAACAATGACACACTAAGCCAACTTTAGTACCAGTCACCAGCAAATATCACAATTAGCAAAGATGCTTTACCAAAGCTATAGAAATCTTCTTCAACTGCAGTACTTCTATTTTGTTCTGCTCTGCTATAATACGAATAACTTGATGTGGCACTTTTTGAATCATATCTCTTCCTGGTTTTGGAGTTCAATAGTGTGGTGTATGCATGCTTAATCCTCATAAACTTTTCTTGAGCATTGTGTTGTACAGAAAGACATCATACGAATCTGGAGTGGTACTTCAATAAAAACAGGTTTTGTTCGCTCAAACGGAAGAGAACGTTTTAGTTCCTACGCCCGTTTTAACTTCAGGCAAATCTGTTTTTGTTTTCTTTTATCTTGCCGTCAACAAAGATTATGCAAACAAAAGTGTAAATAGAAAAGGTAATTTAACATAAGACGCCTTGATTTCGTGAAGTAAATAAATCGTGTTGCACTATTTATGGAATTTTTGTTGCTAGATTTACCATATTTTGTTATTTCTAGAGCTAATCCTGGCCCTGGGTGGACAAGTGAAATACAAAGCAAGCATGCGATGTTTACAACTGATGAACCACTACAGCTATAAGCAGCAATGCCAGATGTCATCTTTTCTACGGCAATTTAGTTATTCCAGGGTTAAAGAGACTTAGCTTTCATCATTCTATGAACTGTCACAAGGCTAAGAGCTGATATAGCACTACCAACAGGAAGTACTCACCAAAACCCAGCCTCTCCCAATAGGGATAAAGTTAACTTGTAGAAATAAAATAAAGCAGCGAATAAGTAACTACTACTTCAACCCTTAACTGCCAAAAGCTGAAAAAAGGGCATGCACAAAGACAGCACTAATATAGAAGTCACATACCACTTCTGCAAATATTTGTGTGTGATAAATATATGTAGAACAGAGGGAAGGAAATTCCATAGAAGTATTGCTTTATGCCTATGCAAATTATAGATTTTATCAATCAGAGAATAGTTCAGTGAAAAACAATCAACAAGCTGAGCGACCACACTATTATGTACCAGTCTATGTACAAATTTCTCGCTTTTCATACTCTTCGAGAAAATACAAACATCACTTGCAAAGCAGTGTAGAGAGTTCTCAAAGTCCGAATTTCAAGCTCAATCCACGAATTTTGATAATTGCGTATTTAAATGGACGGCTGAAAATTGTGTTGGCATACATTCCCCAAAGAAATAATATTTGTAATAATAAAAATAATAAATGCAAACACAACAATAATATGGTTAATCAAAGAGTATAAAAGAGCCCACGATTTTTACATGAAAAATCCTTCAAGAAAAAATCACGGGTGGAGAAGAGCAATTGATATCACTATAACAAGAAAATTTATACTTGTAGTCGGAGTAAAATACTCCAAAAACCACTATACGCTCAAAATAAATATCCATCTTTTGATTTTTCCACCGCACTACAATATTGCTCACACTATTTTTTCTAACAGACTAAACCATTAGTGATGCCTTACTCTTCTTCTCTTCTATCTTTGTTTTTAATGTGATTAGAGAATAAAGATCACTTGTCCTTTTAGAGGAAAAGAACTACTTGGTCTCCAAGTTTGCTAAAGAGCAATCTAATCTCCTCCACATTTTCGCCAAACTTTGGCTCCAAGGAAAACATAGAAAAATAAACTAATTATTTGTCATCCACAAATGAATACTTACTCACCAAGTTCAATTCTCAACCAATAAATTGGCAAATGTCAATTACTATGAAATCGAACGGATCCAACACATCTCCCCCTCTAGTCTTATTCACCTGAAGGAGATAGCACGGTCTTCTAGTTTGAGTGTGTAACGACCCTTTTAGGTTATTTTCTATATTTTTGCACTTTTTCGCCATTTAGAGCTTTCCTATAACTTCCCAAATGATTTGTGACTTCTTGGAGCTGACAATTCAGTTACTGGACAATTCGTTTATTTTTTGGAGCCCATTCCCATTTTTAGAGTCTTTATTGGTACGGATGGCTCTCGGGCGTTACCTTCAGATTAAATACCTTATATGCCAAATTCTAACAGTTTCATCAGCTTCGGAACGTCGATGTTAGGCTAGGAGGACCTTTGGTTCGGGTCCCAAGGCTTTCACACTCATTTCGGGCTATGGGATGAATTTTGGTAAAAGTGGCCCTTAGGTGTGGGGCCCACATTTCATCGAAACAACTCCAAATAAAAATTTCAATGAAACCGTTGAGTTTGAGATATCGAATTTGATGGGGTAGCATAGTTTGCTTGCGTTCATGGGATTCCGAATAAACTCCAAGGGGTCGATGAAAACTTGAAAAAAATCACGTTCAGCTGATGCAACCGCTTAACCGGACCTTTGGTCGCTTAAGCGACCAAGAGGTTGTTTAGCGGCCAAGATTGATCTCGCTCATATCACTGTAGCGGAGGCTAGACCGCTTTAGCGAACGTCACTTAAGCGACTGTTTTCTGCTAAAGTGGATGTCGACCTTATGCAGGTGTCGCTAAAGCGACCCTATGCCCCTTTAGCGGTGACCGCTCTAGCAGTCAAGTGATTGTTTGAGCGGTAACTGCAGAGGCACTAAATTCGCCCCTTCACCCAATTTTATCTAAATCCCAAGAGCATAAAAACCCTAGGGAGCTTGGAGAATTGAGAGGTTGATCCTTGGGTGATCAAGGAGTGTTGGTATGCTCGGATAATCATTTCTACAGTGTAATCCTTGTAAGTCACCACTTAATTCTTAATTTAATTCTCCGATTTAATCATAAATCCCTAGTTACTTGATCGATTGATTTTAGTATCGTTTGAGATCAGTATTTATCAATTCTTAAGAGTAAATGATCTTTGAGCATAAGAGGATGCATTGACGATTTCGCTATTGTAATTCCACAAGCAAGCCCCATGTGGGATTTTAACTCAATTTTGAACTCGAAGCATTAAAATTCAATATGGGTATCATTATTCTCGTATTAATATGTAGATCACTATTTTGATAACATCGCATCGTGTGGAGGCTTCTTGGAAGGGAAAATCTCTCATTTAGCACACTTTATCGGGTATTCTTCGACGTCTAGGTAGGATAGTCTTACCCTACTATTAGATTGAGCATTATTATGGTATAAGTATGATATTATGCTAGTTTCTAATTGGGAATTATGACTTGATCGCATAATGAAATTAGATTATTTGCTTGGTTAGTGAGTCGTATGTAGGTAGATTTGTCCTAACTATCCATTCCTTAGATTAAATTGCTATCTTATAACCTAATGATACTTATAAAACACCTTATAGTAGGATTTGGAACCTTAGTCTAGCTTGGGGGTTGAAATTGCCTTAGAATGGACCTTCGGGGTTAGAAGTGGGACCATTCTGCCCACTTTAGTTTAAGATGATAATTAGCTCCTTGTAGACTTAAGAGGCTTTTTTCCGTCGTTTTATTTATATTCTTGAGCCTAAGGAGGGTTACACATTTTTGGACTTGACTAGGCTTGTATATTGGATATATTAACACCAGTTCAAGTCCGACAATTATGATATTGAAACCAGTTCGAGTCGGCATCTATGATGATATTACTCTCACTTCAAGTCCGGTATTCATGATATTATTTTTGATTTAAGTCCGACATGTGATACATATTTTTAGTTCAAGTCGAACATTGAGAGGTTACTTATCATGGTTATGAAACTGGTTCGAGTCTAATGTTTATTATATGGAAAGATCCACGGTTACAATTTCAAAGTTTGGATATCTTATGAATGTTATTGCAGTATTTCCTTTTTTATTGCTTCTCTCGGGATTATAAGGCTCCAGTTGGATTATTTATTCTTATTTGCATTTTTTGGCCTTATGGGGGCCCAATTATACTATAGTTTGCCGTGTTCTCATTGATATTATTTACTCAATTATTTACTTTTAGTATTTGGAGCACGATTCTAGTTTTTCTCTTTTCCCAACTTAGTTATTATGTCACATATTATTGTACATGTATTATGATTTAGCTACGCCGACCTATGAGTACCCACTATATTGGTACTCATACTATACTTCTGCATCTTTTCTGGTGTAGATTTGAGTACTAGTTAATGATGTTGATGTTGTATTAGTGGTGATTAAAGTTTGAAGATAGGCTGAGCTTTCAGAGTCGGAGCTGACTTGCTCTCCTTCTTCTATTTTTGGATGGTCTTTTTATTCGAGACTATTGCATATTTGATACTTATAGTACTCTAATTCTTTTGGTAGAGGATCTTGTACCGACCTTAGCAGGTCGTGGGATATTTTACTCTTTTTCTTATTTATCTTCAGTTATGTTGTTATCCTTAAATTTGATGGCTTGTAATTGAATTATTTGCATAATTTTGGCATGTTTGTTATTTTCCACCAATTAGCTCATTACTTGTAGTTTCGGGCTATAGTATGGCTTACCTACTGGTGGAATAAAGTAAAAGCCATCATGACTTGGGAAATCAGGTCGTGACAAATTAGTAGTAGAGCCTAGGTTCACTGGTATTATTGGTACAAGAGTAAGTATCTAGTAGAGTCCTGCGTATCGAAACGATGATGTTCATTTCATATTTTTGAGAGGCAATAGGACATTCTTATGAGATCTTCACGTTTCTTATTCATTTTGTTCTATGATTCCGAGTCAATTTTTAAACTTTATCTTATTTTACTTTTTTATAGATGGCTAGGACGCAAGCTACTGCTACTGGAGATGAGGACCCCAAGTCCGCAACTAGGGATCCTGTTAGAGGTCGTGGTTGACCTAGAGGTCGGGGTCAGGCGAGAGTTACAACCCCATCTGGAGATCCGTATAAGGAGCCTTCACTAAACTCTATTCATTCCCCCGCATCAAAGATTTCTCCACCCCAGCTAGTAGTGGGCTAGGGGGCAGCCCAGGCTCCATTAAAATTTATTTCTTCATTAATGCTTTCCTTCAGGTTCTAGATTTGGTTAGTGGTGCACCATATGCTGGTTCTCATTCTGCGAATCATAGTGGTACTGAGGTAGGGGCACAACTTATAGCTACGACACTTAGAGTTGAGATTCCTCCAACACCGATAGTTACCCAGCCTGCAATGTATATTGCGAAGCAAAAGATATTGCGAAAAATTTTGAGATTGACTCTACTTAGGTTTTCTGGGCATCGAGTGAGGATTCATTTGAGTTTATGATTTTTTGTAAGGATAGGTTCTGTAATTTGGGCCTAGTTGAGTTCAGTGGGGTTGAATACACTAACTTTTAATTGGACTTGGAGGCTAGAAATTACTGGAGAGGTTATTTTGATTCCAAACCAGCCAAATCTCTTTCATTGACCTGGACTCAGTTATCCGATATTTTCTTGGAGAAGTATATGCCTCGTAGACTTAAAAAGCATCTAAGAGATCAGTTCTTGAGATTAGAGTAGGGTTCTCTGACCATCTTGGAGTATGAGGTTTGATTCCATGAGCCGGCCAAACATGCTACAATTTTCTTACCGATCGAGTATAAGAGGATTTTGTATTTTGTTTGGGGACTGAGACTTCCTCTTTGCATGGCTACATAGAGTTTGGTTGCTACTGGTAGGTCTTTTATTATGGTTTCTGATTATGCTCAGACCATAGAGGAGATACATTGTGATGCCTAAAGGGGCAACAATAAGAGATTGTTTTATCAGGGTAGTTTTAGTGGGACCCTAAATGGCTTTCTGTTTAGAGGTAGAGGTTTTAGGGTAGGTACCCTTTACGACAATCTTATCAACATCAAGGTTATTCTAGTAGGACCGTTCATGTTGCACTTCAGATTACGTACGGAGGCCAACCCAACTATAGTGATCATCTTAGATAAAGTAGTGGTTTTTTCTAATTGAGATGGCTATTCTAGGGCAGCCAGATCTTTTGGACATAGTGCAGTGCCTAGGGCGTGTTATGAGTGTGGGGCCTTTGGCTATTATTCTAAAGAGTATCCCTAGCATGGGATAGTTGTACCTGTAGTACAAAGTGTTTCGCTGATTAGGGCAGTGCTGCCCCCAGCTAGATGTGGTATGCAAGGTCGTTGAAGTGGTCCTAGGTTTCCTGAGAAGGTCCTCAGGTAGGTAAGACAGGTGGTCGGTCAGATACCCAGCCAACTAGTGGGCAAGTTCATTTATATGTTGTACCTGGTAGACCAGAGGTAGAGTCATTGAATGTTGTTATTATAGGTATGATCTCAGTATTCCATCAACTAACTTTTGCTTTATTTAATTCGAGATCCACTTATTCATATGTGTTTGCTTATTATGCACCAGGTTAGAGTTGTCTTGGGATTATTTATCTATGCCATTGTGTGTATCTACTCCCGTGGGTGATTCTTTAGTAGTGAGTTGGGATTATAGATCATGTGTTGTGACCGTTCTAGAGTTTGATACTCAATATGATCTTATCATATTAGATATGGTGGACCTTGACGCAATTCTGGGCCTGGACTGGTTATCCTCCTATCATGTGGTATTCAATTTATTCACCAAGATTGTTACCTTAGCCATGCTCGACATACCTCTGATTGTGTGGTAGGGATCTTTTAGTTGCTCACTGATAGGGGTTATTTCTTATATTTGGGCTGAGAAACTTATATCGGGGGTTTCTGGGTCTTAACTTGCTTATATTCATGATGTTAGTTCGGAGAGTTCTTTGCTTGATACTATTTTGATAGTTCATGTTTTTTTATTTCTTTTCTACCGGACTACCTGACCTTCCTCCTGAGCATGATATTCAATTTATTATTAATCTTGGCTGGGAATTTGACCTATTTCTATGACACCTTACCGTATGAATCTGCCAAGCTTAAGGAGCTGAATTCTCATCTTTAGGATTTTTTTAGTATGGGTTTCATTAGGCCGAGTGTGTCTCCTTGTAGTGATCCTATTTTGTTCGTAAAGAAAAAGATTAGTTCTTTGCATATATACATCGATTACAGGCAACTGAATAAGGTGACGGTGAAAATAGGTATCCTATGCCTCATATTAGTGACTTGTTTGACCCGCTTCAAGGAGCGGCGATGCTATCTAAGATTGACTTGAGATTCCATTACCATTAGTTAAGGATTCGGGCTGAGGACATCCCAAAGATAGCCTTTAGGACTAGATATGGACGTTATGAATTCCTGGTGATTTCCGTTGATTTCGGTTGATTTGACCAATTCCCCAGTTGCGTTCATGGATTTAATGAACCGCATGTTTAGTTACCGGACAGATCATTTATTTTTTTGAGCCAATTTCTAATTTTGGAGTCTTTGTTGGTAAGGATTGTTTATCAAGCATTAACTTCAGGTTAACGACCTTGTATGTCAATTCTGATAGTTCCATCATCTTTAGAACATCAATTTTAGGCTAAAAGGAACTTTGGTTTGAGTTCCAAGGCTTTCAAACTCATTTCAGGCTATGGATTTTGGTAAAAGTGGCCCTTGGGTGTGGGGTCCATATTTCATCAAAATGACTCCAGATGAAAATTTTGATGGCTATATTGAGTTTGAATGTTGAATTTGATGGGTAGTATACTTTGTTTGCATTCATGGGATTCTAAACGAATCTCGAGGGGTTAGTGGTAATTTGACAAAAACCAAGTTTAGCTCGTGCGTGGACTCGTCTAGTGTAACCACTTAAGCGGACCTTTGGTCGCTTTAGCGGTGGTCGCTTAAGTTGCCAAGAGTTCTCTTTAGCGACCAAGGATAGTACCTCCCATATTGCTTTAGCAGAGGTCAGGCCGCTTTAACGGACGTCGTTTAAGAGACGTATTGTCCACTAAAGCGGAGGTCGGCCAGGTGCAGGTGTTGTTAAAGTGACGCTATGCCACTTTTGTGGAGACCGCTAAAGCGGTAACTCCAGGGCATTAAATTCCGCCCTTCACCCATTTTCTCCCATTTTCTCCAAGTCCGGAGAGCATAAAAACCCTAGGGAGCTTAGAGAATTTTAAGGTTGATCTTTGGGTGATTGACGGGTGTTGGTGAGCTTAGAATAGTCATTTGTTTGTCGTATTCCTTCTTAATTTAATTCCCCGATTTACTCATAAATCCTAGTTCCTTGATTGGCTAATTTTAGTATCGTTTGAGATCAAAATTTACCCATTCTTGACGGTAAATGATCCTTGAGAATAAAAGAACGTGTTGATGGTTTTGATATTGTGATTCTTCAAGTGGCCCATATGGGATTTTGACTCGATTTTGGACTCGAAGCATTAGAATTCAATATGGGTATAAATATTCTAGTATTAATGTGTAGATCACTATTTTGATAGTGTGGCATAATACAGAGGCTACTCGTAAGGAAAAATTTCCAATTTAGCGGTCTTTATTGGGCATTCTTCGGTGTCCAGGTAGGCTAGGCTTACCCTATTATTATATTTAGCTTTATTATGGTATAGGTCTCATATTATGCCAGTTTTGGATTGGGAATTATGACTTGATTGTATAGTTAGCGAACTTATATTTTTCTTGGTTAGTGAGCCGTATTTAGGGTGATTTGACCTAACTACCCATTCCTTATATTAAATTTCTATCTTAGGCATTAATAAGACTTATGAAGCACCTAGTAGTAGGATTTAGAACCTTCGTCTAGCTTGGGGTAAAAATTTCCTTAGAATGGACCTTCGGGGTTAGAAGTGGACCCATTCGGCCCACTTTAGGTCAAGATGATAATTAGACTCTTGTATACTTAGGAGGCTTCCTTCTGTCGTTCTATTTATGTTCTTGAGCCGGAGGAGGGTTGCACATTTTGTTATTTGACTAGTCTTGTACATTCAACATATTTGGGATGGTTCAAGTCCGATAATTATGATATTGAGACTTGTTCGAGTCCGGCTTTTATGATGATATTACTCTAGTTTTGAGTCTGCTATTCATGATATTATTTTTTGTCAAGTCCGGTGTGTGAGATACTATTTTTGATCCGAGTCCGACATTGTAAGGGTATTTATCATAGATATGGAACTGATTTAAGTCCACTATTTATGGTATGGAAAGATCCACAATTACAGTTTTGAAGTTCAGATATCTTATGAGTGTTACTTTATTGTTTCCTTTTCAATTGCATCCCTCGGGCTTATGGGGCCCTAGTTGAGATTTTATTTTTGTTTGTGTTTTCTGGGCTTATAGGACCCTATCTATAAAATAGTTAGTCGTGCTCTCATTGATATTAGTTACTCAGTTGTTTAATTTCAGTATTTTGAGCATGGCTCCAAGATTTCCCCTTTCCTGACTTTAGCTATTATGTTGCATCTTATCGTTCTTGTATTAGATTTAGCTCAGTCGGTTGATGATGCCTATTGAGTACCCGTTATTTTGGTACTCATGCTGCATATTTTCTGGTGTAGATTCAAGTATTAGCTATCGCCATTGATGTTTTATTAGTATTGATTAGGGTCCGGAGATAGGGTGAGCTTTCAGAGCCATAGTTGACTTTCTTTCCTTCTTCTATTTCTAGATGGTCTTTCTATTCGAGACTATTATATATTTGATACTTATAATACTCTAATTCTTTTTCTTGAAGCTCTTGTACCGATCTTACTGGGTTCTGGGATATTTAATCTTTTTCTTATTTATCTTCAGCTATGTTATTATACTTATATTTGATGGCTTGTAATCGAATTATTTGCGTAATTTTAGACCTGTCCAACATGTTTGCTTGAGTTATGTTATTATACTTTAATTCTTTTGCTTGAGTACATGACGACATGTTTCTTGCATAGCTCAAACTTGTCTCTTGATACCACCTTGTCAATATATCTGAAGGATTCTCTCTTGTAGGGATCTTCTTGACCTGCATAGACCTGTCCTCTATTTTTTTTGAATACATTGATATCTCACATCGATATGCTTTGTCATTGCATGATACATGGTGTTTTTGCTCAAATCTATTGCACTTTAACTGTCACAATAGACATCATACTCCTTTTAATGAAATCAAAGTTCTTGAAGAAATTATGCCACACCATCTCATTGCCAACTTCAGTAGCTGCAATATATTTTACTTCAGTTGTAGAGCATGCGACACACTTCTACAACTTTGACTGCCATAAAATAGCTCTCCTGTAAAATGCAAACAAATTTCCAGTAGTGGATTTTCTATTATCAAGGTCACCCGCCATATCGACATCTATATAGCCCATCAAGATTGGATTAGATCCTTCAAAACATAAATAGTCTCTTATAGTACCTCTTAGTTACTTGAGTATCCACTTGACTGCTTCCCAGTGCTCTTTTCATAGATTTTAAGAAACCTATTAACAACTCCAACTGCATGAGCAATATGAAATGCAGTTTTCCAATCCAACTGCTTCACTTCAAGATATAGGCTAGCTGTTAAGTTCAAAATTGTTCGAAAAGAAGTCATTTTGACAACAAGTAAGCAAATTTCATCAAATTCAATACCTTTCTTCTGTTCGAAATCTTTTACTAATAATTGAGCTTTGTATCTAACTAGCTTGCCATTACCATATTTCTTGAGTTTAAAGGGCTACATGTACTTAAGCGGTCTTTTAAATTTTGAAAGTTCAACCAACTTGTACGTTTCAGTTTTTTACAGAGATTCTATCTCCTCTTGCATGGCTTTCATCCACTAGCACTTTTCTAGTTGGGACAATATCTCCTTAAGACCTTTTGGCTCCCCCTCATCATTGATGAGGACATACTCTAAGGAAGGGTACTTGGATGAATCTACTCTTTGACTTTATAATCTCCTTAGAGGTTGAGATTGTTCTTCTTCCTGAGTAGGGTACCCCATTTGCTCGGTATAATCACCAAGTTTCTCCCTCTACAGGGCAACCTCGTTGGTTGTACTTTTTACCCTTGGTCCAAAGTCTTTTTAGAATGTCAAACACTAATGTAACTAATGGACTAAGATTGATCGAGTTACAGGCAGTCTGAACTTCTTCATCCCTGAATGAATATGGTAGTTTAGCCATTCTGATCATACTTCTCATCTTCTCAACAATGGTGTGATTTGTCCTTTTAGCTATATCATTGGGTTATGGGGTTCCAGGAACTATCTTCTCATGTCTGATCCCATGCTTGAAAAATAATACTCTTTAAATTTTCTTGAAGTATACTTGCCTTCATTGTCAGTGCAGAGATGCTTTAAATTTCGACCTGTCACCTTTTCCACCAAAGCATAAAACATTTGAAATACTTGAAACATCCGATCTTTTATTTGCAAGATATAAACCCACAAATTTTGAAAAGCATCATTAATAAAAGTAACAAAATATTTGTTACCGCCCATCGATTCAACCTCCATTGGACCACCAAAACCTTAATATACTAAATTAAGTATATTCAACTTTCTTTCAAATGATGTCTGAAATGAGACTCTATGTTGCTTACAAAATAAGCAATAGTCATAACGTTTTATTGTCGTACCCTTGGCAAAAAATATGGGTAATTTTTTTAGCAAAATCTGCAATTCTTTCTTGCTCATATGACCCATTCTTCCATGCCCCAAATCTGTAGAAATATCTTCTTGCATTGCGTTTAATTTACCTCAGTATATTCTCCATTAATCCCATAGAACGTCTCACGAGTAACTCCTTTTGCAATCATTAATGCTTCCTTGGTGAGTCTCCATTTTTATTTTACAAAATAGTTTGCATATCTATCTCAGTCCAAAGAAATTCTCGAGATCAAGTTCAAATGAAAATTTGGTACCTGGTGCATGTCTCTTAGAACCAATGTGCATCCATTAGTTTTGATACTAATGTCTCCGATCTCCGCAATCTTTGAATAACTTTAGTTACCCAATTTCAAAGTGCCGAAATTGCCTACTACATACTTGTAGAAAAGATACGTTACCAGTGTAGCATGATAAGATGTAGTTGAGTCAACCACCTATTTCGACTTTGTCCCTTCCAAGTGCATGCACTCCTCTTTCTCATTTATGAAGAGAACAACATTATTATTATTTTGTACCATAGTAGTGATGACGTCCAAGATACACCTCCTATTAGATGATGGTACAGTTGCTGTCAAGATATAGTAACCCAACTAAGGTTTGGGTTGAATCCCAAGGGAACACGTGGCTTTGTAGATCTCAGTAGTTGTAGTCAATGGCCAAAACAAGAAAAGTTAATGGGGGGCTTTGTTTGTAGTAATATCAAGCAAAGAACAGTATTCACTTGGTTGAAATCAGTCGTAAGTGAACACTAAGATTGTGTCCCCCATGACTTCTCAACTCCATAGGCTTATCGTGCGTTATTGAACCAATAAAATACCTTGCATACAAAATCGATAAGTTATGTACCTTCTATAGTCTTTTGGACTAGTAGAACAGTTTTACCCTTTACCTTTTAAGTATCAGGGTATCGTACTACTAACCCTTATCTTGATCCCAGTTAAATATTACCTTTTGAGTCTCTAGTTATTAGATGAAACTTAACCATCTTATGTTGATAGAACCTAGAAGCGTAGATCGACAGTTAAACTCCAAATTACTGTTGTCTTTATCTTTTTCTAATCACTACTCCTCTTTTGGAGTAAGTAGCAATATCTAGACGGGATCCCAATGTGTGCACCCATTAAGAAATCAATCATAACGAAGATAAAGCAATACATGGTATTGGTATTGGTTCAAATACCTACTTCGTCAATTCGCCAGGGTTTCCACAACCCTAGCTATGGGTTTTAGCCGATAATAGAAAGTACAGATGAAATTACAATCATAAGATGAATAAAAACGCACAACCATAATTGAATAAATCAATCAAAGTCAATACAAGAGAATCCCAAGATCAAAGACGAATCTTGGATACTAGATATCAAGTGACTAAGCCTCCTTGGCACTACGCTAACTTTTGGGGTCTTACATACTAGCTAATTTTCTTTTTATTCCACCATTATTTCTCTCTTTTATTCTTTTATTGCACATTCAGGTTGGGTGTGTGATACGCCCAAATTATAACTTTCTTTAGAAAGTGTAAGTGGTCGTTGTCAAATATAGAACCCAACTAGGTTGGGGTCGAATTCCACAGGGAATATGATGTTAACTCAATTATATGACTATTAATAGACTATTGATCAAAGATTTCCAAAAATAAGGGGGTATGTTGTTAACAAAGTTTGTCAATAGTATCAATTTGTATTCGAACTAGTGAGTATTTTATAGATTTAATTCAATGAAATTAAGTTAACTATGATTATGTTCACCAAGGTGTTAATGAAGTCAGGGTTGTGAGCTATTCCAAATTCCCAATTAACAATTTCAATTGCAAGTTTAATTGAACTCTAAAGTCTATCTATTTGTCTCTCAACCTTAATAGATAGCTACCCTTTAATTCCTTTGAACTCAAAGAGTGATGTGAAATGTTCAATTCAATTGTCAAGAGGGTTAATCTTGTTAAGGAATCAATCCATAATTTAATAGTTAAAACCCTTGAATTTCTTGTAATCCTTCTCTTTTCCCAACAACCACTTTTCTACTCAAACAATTGGTGTTCATGGGCACACCCTTCAAGTTTTCAACCACGAAAGATCATTATTATGATGAGAAGATTATGCAATTTCAATTATCTATAGAATTTGAGCATTCTCACAACCCCAATCAACAATTCACACGAAGGCTCCCATAACCCTAGTTAAGGGAGTTCTTGCCACACATAATGTAAGAAAAAGATTCCATTGTAATTATCATAAAAAAATTAGAAATTACTTCCAAAGATCTAAAGGAGCATTTTTTTTATCTTAGACAAAAATAGTGAACAAAAATAACAAAATCCCCAGTAATCAGCTTTTTTCTCAGAGCATTTTAGGTGACAAAAATATTCAGCAGTCAAAGGATACCTAATCTAACCCTAAACTATGTATTTATAGGTTTCCAGGAAGTGGGGATTTAAAATTTGAACTGCAGGTTGCCGCATCATGGTTAACGGCCAGAGTGATGGTCTGTCACTATCCTGACAGTCAGTCGCTTGGACCATTAATTGGACTCTAAATTTTCTTTATTTTTTTAGTTTTGATGGCCAAGATGGTGGCCCATCGCTGGGATGGTGGTTCATTTCTTTGACCATCACTTCAAACCTTGATGCACTTCATTCTTCTTAAGACCAAAGGCCAAGGTGAAGACCATCACCAGCCTGACGGTTCATCGCTTAGACCATCATTTGGGTCCTTGAAGTCTTCTGTTCTGCTTAAGACCGATAGACATAGCGATGGTCTATCACAAGGATGACATCCCGACAGTCAGTCCGTCATACGCATTCAATTCCTGCTTTTCTAAGTTATTTATTCTTCCAAGTCATTTTCTTGAAAACAAGTAAAACCCAGCATCAAATACCTCAATAGTTTCTTAAAAACACATAATTATCCATTTTAAAAGATGTAAAATATTCCGTCAAATGCTGGAATATCAACACCCTCAACTTAAGACAATTGTTTGTCCTCAAGAAACTTGACACCATATCACATGCATAACCAAGAACAATAACGGACATTCACATATGGAACTATGCATTACATACCCACTTAATTGACACCTTACTCATGAAGTTTCAACACACAAGGATCCATAATTGGTGAGAGTGATTGTCCGTTACTTAGTTGATGGTCCATCGAACTTGCCGTTATTTCTTATCTAGTAACTCAGATTTGTGTCTCAATGTTGATGATAAAAGTGACGGCCCATCGAGGCTGTGATGGTCCATTGCTTTTGCCATCAGGCCTTATCTAGAATGACTAATTTTTACTCGTGGCCTCGATGGATGTAGTGGCGGACCGTTGATAACGCTCGACTTACACCTTGAATAAGTTCAAGGCGATCGTCATCAATATATTTACCCAACTTCGGAGGTGGGGTCGAATCCACATGGAATAATGTGAGTGGTGATTAAACTAGTTTGAAACTATAGCTACAAGTTAAATTCAAATAAATATTAAGAAAAGACAAAATAGGGGTTTTTATCAATCAAACAAATTTTAACGTTTCAACTTATTTTAGAATTTAAAACTTAGATTTCAATATTTCGAATCAATGATATAGAGAAACTAGGGTTGTGATCACTATGACTATTAATCTCCATTGAATAATAACTGTTCATGATTCTCGTGATAGGTGGGAACAACAGATTATCCCTGTCGATGATACTATCTGACTTATCTCTCGACCTCAGCAGACAATTTATTATCTAATTCTCTCAAACTTAGATAACATATCTATTTCCAACTGGATGATATCTCATGTATATTGATACAGTTACGGCATCAATCATTAAACAGACGGTTGGTAGCTTCCGAGTTCCTGTTGATAATTCACGACCTCTAGTCTATTTCTCTGTTAGAAGCAAATAAAACCTAAGGCATAACCTTATGTTTGCAACTAATAGATTCAAGTTAAAACAAAAGAATTGTAAGACGTTCCCACAATCACTCAAACCCTAATCCAAATATTAAATCAATGAAATAATAATCATAGATACCACAACCCTAGTTGTGGGTTTTAGTTGCTCATAAGATAGAAAGAGATAACAAAGATTAAATTCATAACTTAAAGCAAGTGAACTTACAAAAGATGAAATTCAAAGTTGTTTCTCCTTCAAGTACAATAATAATTTTCCACAACTAAATCAAAGGATGGAAAATTGAATTCTAAGTTCAGAGAGTCAAAAACAAGTGAACTCCCCTTTACTAAGTTACAAGATGTCAAAAGCTGCTTCCAAAGTTGTGAATGAAACCCTAAAAGATGTTATTTATACTAAAGCCTAATTAAGGTAATAAAATAACAAAATCACAGCTGGGATCGGATTTAGGTGACGACATATTAGTGTTGATCGTTAGGCTTCTGACAGCGTCTCAGCTATGTCGTCAGAAGTTGTGCCTTCTTAACCTGTTCTGCCTCACTCTGACGATGTCCTCTGACGGCTTACCGAAGGAGTGACGGCATGTAGAAAATATCGTCAGACCTTCAGCTTATTTCACCATGTTTTGTCCCACTTGACAGCATCTTCTGATGGCTTACCACACTTGTGACGACATATTGAGAATGTCGTCACCTTTATCCAGTAACTCTTCTTCATTGTTCTTCCTGACGCATTTTTCTGGTAGCTTACCACATCTCTGACGGCTTGCAAGAAATGCCATCAGACTCATACTAGCTCACTTGTACCAGATTTTACTTATTTTTTTCATCTTTCCCATGTTTTTCTCCCATCCTTGCTACAACTACAATATCACAAGAAAATGATCAAAAACAACCAAAAGTTTCTTAAGACTTTGTAATTATTTAGAGTTAAAAGCCTCAAATGTGTTAGCATCCGCTCACACATCAACTCCCTCAACTTAAAACAATTGTTTGTCCTCAAGAAACTACATAACACCATACTACGATGCTTAACCAATAGACACATAAGATACCTATCATAGTTGATTATCAAGTTTAGCTCAAAACTCATGCCACTCTCCACGTTCAATCCAATTGTGCATATCCATGAAGATTAACAATGTGACCCAAAGGAATCAAGATATGGCATCAATTCAGCAACAACAACCATGCATGTACCAATATTACACTATCCAAACAAGTTAACAGCTAACAATCCAACCGATGTGCCCTTACAACAAAGAAGTCCCTCCTCACTCATATATGAACTCAAGCATGTCAATGCAAGGACGGTCAAGAGACACTCACTCTCAGAAAGAAATTTCAATCAATGCATGTCAAGTACTATATACTTGCCTTTATTTTCATTACCAAGGTGTCCAGACAGGTAAGTTAGGATCACTATAGGTGTTTTCTTTGGCTTGTAATGTAGGCTAAGGGCTGGTATGATATGCAATGGCATTTAGAGTGACTAAGCCTCCTTGGCACTACCTTAACTTTTGGGGTTCACTTATTAACCTTTTTCTTTTTTTCTCCTTTTCTTGATCACACATTATTCAGGATGGATATGGATTTTCTTTTTCATTTCTTATTCTTCTTCCATACCACCCAACTTTTTATTCTTTTTCACTTATTCTTTTCCTTTTATTCTATCTTTCTTCATACTCAGTTTACATCACACACCCCTATGATAGCCACCCTCAACTTAGGTTGTTTACCTAAGTCTAGGTGCACAGTATCCAAGGAGGACCTGGGCCAAAATAGGTTCATTATGATCTAAATGAGAAGGTGATAGGTGTCATAGAAAGAAATTTCCAATTCAGGCTCAAAATAGGAATCAAGAGATATCATGCATACAGGAAAGGTCATTTAGGAAAAAAGTGACTTAAAAATCAAAATGGCCTATGATCCTTTCCTAACCCCTATATTTCAACCAAGGTAAGACTAACCGGGCAAGTTCTGGATTTAACACACAAAGGGAACTAAGTAGTATCTCACACACACATGGCACAAAGGTGTATCATAAGCTACTACCTATCCGGTTCTTGTAATTGTTTAGCAACGAATATCATGTCACTAGTAATAATGCCATAACAAGATGCACAATGGTCATACATAAGTGTATATCACACAGGTATAAAACAGACCAACGGAGAGGTGTTTATCAGTCTCAAAAATCAACAAAAATATGTCAACTGCTCTAGATACTTATTTTTATCCAGTTAACCACAACACATCACATAACAAACACAGTACGCCTAAACATGTCAGCTCTACTAGGAACAAGACTCCAGGAAAAAGAAGCACGGCAACAAAAACCCCAGGAGGACATCAACACCCACAACTAACCCCACCCTCAACTTAATATCATGCATTGTTCCCAACACGTCAAATTAAAACAAGAGAACATACCTGTGGCACCATGGGGGAGAAGATCTGATGTCAATCACATAATACGAATACAAACAACAAATTACCTTGGGTCGCCTCCCAAGAAACGCCTAGTTTAACGTCGCGGCACGACCCAACTCAGCTTTTTCCTCCACTTTGAGGATATGAATTTCACCCCCAACTTAGAGTTCATCTTTTTGCCTCGCTCATAGGGAGGTGGTACAAAGATTAAGAAGCCGAGTAATGAATGATGCATGGTAAACAACTCGACCTTAAAGTGAGGTGTGTTTTTATGTTGTTTATCAAGTGTAAAATAAAGAATATAGGATTCTTGTTCCTCATCTTCACAGTCTTCCACTAGTTTAGATAATTCCACAGACAAGATATCATCTAAATATAATGTGGAAAAATGCTTCGAGTGTGGCCCAACAAATTCTACTTCAAAATCTACACTATCCTCTACACACAAACTTTTATTCATCTTCTCAATATTTTTACTTTGAATTGGGCTAGAGTCTTCATAAGAGATTGACTTGGCTTCTTCTTTTACCTCTAGCACCATTTCCTCAATCTTGGCATCATCCCTCATGGTTGGCTCAGTTGGTTGCGAAATCTCCAAGGGTTGATCAACATCAAGCTCATCATCAGTATAGGAATCTTGCTCTTCATCGTCACACTCTTCCATTATTTTAAATGATTCCACAGACAAGATATCATCTAAACATAATGTAGAAAAGTATTTTGGATGATTGACCTTGATATCCATCTCTTCTATCCTTTCTTTTCCCTCATTAAATGCCCTAATGTGTTGACGTATGTCACATATGGTATCATTCGTTGTGTCTATACGATCCAACATTAGTTGAAGAATAGCTTTAATGTCACTCTTTCCAGTGCTTTGTTCTTCCTTTTCTTGACCGTAAGACCTGTCATACTCATAAAAAGAACTAAAACCTGGGTTAGTGCAATAGGGGAAAGGGGCATTTGGGCAGTCACTCCAATATCCATCTTGACCACCACATAAAGAATAATTATACTCCCGGTAGGATGGAGATGGTATATAAATCTCTCTCCGGGAAGCATATCTACAATCTTGCCGAAAGTGGGGTCCATCACAATATGGACATGGATCATCCAGATAAGATTTCCAAACATCAAACTTACATTCATTCCATGATGCCATAGTAATAAATAAACAAAAATAAAGAAAATCTATCTAACACAAGAACAAAGGAAATCACAACAAATATTTACAAGTTCGAATTCAAGCAAGTAAGCTAAAATTTCAAACTAACTCAATACGCCAAATTGTTCCCCAACAACGGCACCATTTTTGATAACGCTCAACTTACACCTCAAATAAGTGTAAGGTGGTAGTCGTCAATATATTTACCCAACTTTGGAGTCGGGTTCAAATCCATAGGGAAAAATATGAGTGACGATTAAACTAGTTCGAAACTATAGCTACAAGTTAAATTCAAATAAATAATAAAAAAAGACAAAATAGGAGTTTTTATCAATCAAACAAATTTTAACGTTTCAACTAATTTTAGAACTCAAAACTTAGATTTCAATATTTCAAATCAATGATATAGATAAACTAGGGTTGTGATCACTATGACTATTAATCTCCATTGAATAATAACTGTTCATGATTCTCGTGATAGGTGGGAACAACAGATTATCCCTTCCGATGATACTATCTGACTTATCTGTCGACCTCACCAGACAATTTATTATCTAATTCTCTTGAACTTAGATAACATATCTATTTCCAACCGTATGTTATCTAGGTAGATTAATCCAGTTACAGCATCAATTATTAAATAGAAGGTTGGTAGCTTCCGAGTCTCTGTTGATAATTTATGACCTCTAGTCTATTTCTCCGTTAGAAGCAAATAAAACCTAAGGCATAACCTAATGTTTGGAACCAATAGATTCAAGTTAAAACAACAGAATTTCAAGACATTCCCACAATCACTCAAACCCTAATCCAACTATTAAATCAATGAAATAATAATCATAGATCCCATAACCCTAGTTGTGGGTTTTAGTCGATCATAAGATAGAAAGAGATAACAAAGATTAAATTCATAACTTAAAGAAAGTGAACTTACAAAAGATGAAATTCAAAGTTGTTTCTCCTTCAAGTACAATAATAATTTTCCACAACTAAATCAAAGGATGGAAAATTGAATTCTAAGTTCAGAGAGTCAAAAACAAGTGAACTCCCCTTTACTAAGTTAGATGTCAAAAGCTACTTCCAAAGTTGTGAATGAAACCCTAAAAGATGCTATTTATACTAAAGCCTAATTAAGGTAATAAAATAACAAAATCACATCTGGGCTCAAATTTAGGTGACGGCATATTGGTGTTGATCGTCAGGCTTCTGACGGTGTCTCAGATATGTCGTTAGAAGTCGTGCCTTCTTAACCTATTCTGCCTTACTCTGATGATGTACTTCGATGGCTTACTAGAGGAGTGATGATGTGTAGAAAATGTCGTCAGAACTTCAGCTTATTTCACTATGTTCTATCCCACTTGACGGCATCTTCTGACGTCTTACCACACTTGTGATGACATATTAAGAATATCGTCACCTTCATCCAGCAACTCATCTTCACTATTCTTCCTGACTCCCTTTTTTGGTAGCTTACCATATCTCTGACGGCTTGCAAGAAATGCCGTCAGAGTTATATTAGCTCACTTGTACCAGATTTTACTTATTTTGTTCATCTTTTCTATGTTTTTCTCCCATCCTTGCTACAACTACAATATCACAAGAAAATGATCAAAAACAACCAAAAGTTGCTTAAGACTTTGCAATTATTTAGAGTTAAAAGCCTCAAATATATTAGCATCTACTCACACATCAACCATCAGGTCTCTGATGGTCCATTAATGCTTTTATCACCACACTTCAGTATGTTCCATTCTTTCTTCCTAAACCGTAATTCCTACATACTTAACAACCACATCAAATTACACCACAAAAATAAATAATTCTAACTAAAGTTACAATAATATATTATGGGTTGCCTCCCACTAGTGCCTGATTTAACCGCATGACTCAGTTTACTTGATTACTCAGACTTCATCATGATAAACTATACTTAAGCATTTCACCAAGTCTATTGGACTGATGTATTGCTTGACTTACTTCCCATTTACTTTAAAGGCACTCCTGTCTTTATTTTTTAGTTCAACTACTCCAGATAAGTAGACTTGTGTGACTTTAAATGGGCCAGACCATTTTGATTTGAGTTTACCTGGGAAGAGCTTGATTCTGGAGTTGAAGAGCTATACCCAATCGCCTACTTAAAAACACCACTTCTCAATTCTTTGTATTGTGGTACTTCTTCATTCTTTTTTTATACAATTCAGATCTCTCATATGTACCAAGACGGAATTCATCCATCTCATTCAGATGTCCCAATCTTAGCTCTGCTGCCTCCTTCCAGTCCAAGTTCAATTGCTTGAGTGCCCACAAAGCTTTGTGTTCCAATTCAATCAGAAGGTGGCATGCTTTTCCATAAACTAGCTAATACGGCAACATCTCAATAGGTGTCTTGATAGCTATTTGATATGCCCACAGAGCATCATCGAGCTTCCGTGACCAATCACTTCTGCTAGTATTCACGGTTTTGGCCAAGATTGCCTTGATTTCCCTTTATGAGACCTCCACTTTCCAACTAGTTTGTGGGTGATATGGAGTGGCCACCTTATATTGCTTCACACCATATTTCATCAATGCAACCCTAAATATTTTGTTGTAAAAGTAAGATTCCCCGTCGCTTATGATTGTTCGTGGCACCCCAAAAATGGAGAAGATATTCTTCTTCAGGAACTCCACCACTCTTTTACCTTTATTTTCAGCTAAATCAATGACCTCAACCCATTTGGACACATATTCCACAGCTACTAAGATATACTTAAGGCCATAGGAGCTCATGAACGGTCCGATGAAGTCAATACCCCAGTCATCAAATAATTCAATCTCCATTATATTTGCCATAGGCATCTTATGAAGTTTTGAGATCGAACCTTGACTTTAGCACTAACCATATTTCCTTACAAATTCATAAGCATCCTTAAACAATG
Organism: Capsicum pubescens; assembly: GCA_030864215.1. Classification (NCBI taxonomy): domain Eukaryota; kingdom Viridiplantae; phylum Streptophyta; class Magnoliopsida; order Solanales; family Solanaceae; genus Capsicum; species Capsicum pubescens. The sequence goes on from CM061546.1 coordinate 118,817,880, forward strand.
TTGGCCAATTCTAACCACTTTGCAACACTTTTCTCACTGTACGATCGCCTGCATGGTGTCCCCCAACTGGGGAAGTATGGCAGGCTTCCAAAATGCTCAATATATTAAATTTTAGGATGCACCTTCTGATGATGTTGTTTGCATAATTTCTGAATAAGTAGGGCTCATCTCAGTAGTATCTAGTAGCATTATGGAGAAACTTCTTCTTTTGATGAAAAGATAAGTTCTCTAGGATAATGTCACTCATAACAAAATTAGCAAAGTCAGCGTACCAAGGCACCATTTCAAGAGAATCCACTAAAATTTGCACATCTGGAAAAGCATTATCAATATCAAGCTTGTCAATAGTGGAATGATCTCTCTCTAGTCTGGATAGGTGATCTGCGACCTGATTTTCACATCCATTTTGATCTTTGACTTTAAAGTCAAATTCCTGTAGTAGTAACACCCATCTAATGAGCCTTGGTTTGGCGTCTTTCTTTGCCATCAAATATCTCAAACAATTATGGTCTATATGGACCACCACCTTGGTCCCCAATAGATATGCTCGGAACTTCTCAAATGCATAAATAACGGCTAGAAGCTCCTGCTTAGTGACTGTGTAATTTTTCTGTGCCCTATTCAATGCTTTGCTTGTGTAATAAATTATGTGAAATAGTTTCTCCTTCTTTTAGACAAGAACATACAAAGTTCTACTCCACTGACATCGCACATTATTTTGAATGGCCTAGACCAATCAGGAACAACTATAATAGGGGCAGCAACCAACTTCTCCGCAAGGAACTGAAATGCCTTCATGCAATTATCATCAAACAAGAACTTGGCCTCCTTCTTTAACAGTTTGAAAATTGGATTTGCAATCTTGTAGAAGTCCTTCATGAACCTTCGGTAGAACCCTGCATGTCCCATAAAACTACAAAATTCTTTCACTGAGATAGGAGGGGGTATTTTTTTGATAACTTCCACCTTAGCCCTATCAACTTCAATTCCCTTAGCTAAAATTTAATGTCCAAGCACTATCCCTTCCTTTACCATGAAGTGGCATTTCCCCTAATTCAACATAAGATTGAATTCCTCATATCTTTATAGTGCCCTGCTTAAATTTACCAAGTATAATTCAAATGAGCCACCTACTACAGAGAAGTCATCCATGAACACTTCTAAAGTGTCCTCCACTATATCTGAGAAAATTGACACCATGCACCTTTGAAATGTGGCCGGTGCATTACATAATCCGAATGATATTTTCTTGAATGCAATCATTCCATATGGACATGTGAAGATCTTTTTCTCTTGATCTTCGAGGGCAATCAAGATCTGATTGTATCCTGAATACCCATCTAAGAAGAAGTACCAACCCCTTCATGCTAAGCAATCAAGCATTTGATCTATGAAGGGCATTGGAAAGTGATCTTTTAGTGTCCATAAGTTCAGGTTCCTGTAGTCCACGCAAACTCACCACCCAGTCACTAGCCAAAGAGGTATAAGCTCATTCTTTTCATTTGCAACAATAGTCATGCCTCTTTTCATAGGTACTCAATGTACTGGACTTACCCACTTGCTGTCGAAAATTGAGATTGGGTAGACTACTCCTTCATAAAGCCACTTAACAATATCCTTTTCACCACTTCTTATATTGGTGGGTTTAGCCTGCACTGATGCCCAATTATTGGTGTACATTCTACCTCTAGCTGAATTTTGTGTGTGCAAATGCCTGGTGTAATACCTATAATATCAGTAATAGTCCACACGATAGCCCTCTTATATCTCCTCAGCATAGTAAAAAGAGCCTCAACTTGCTACTTCGCCAAGTCTTCTGTAATAATAACCAGTAAGGTGTTCCCACTGCCTAGAAACACATACCGCAAATGGCTTGACAATTACTTTAATTCCAACACAGGTGGTTCCTTAATAAAAGGTTTGGCTGGTGGTGTTGGATGATTTTTAAGGTCCAAGGCCAACTTTTTAGGGGCATACGAATACGACCCCATTTTTGTCGGTGCACATACAGTCTCATCATGTTCTTCGATTCCCGCACTATCAAAGTTCATCAATACTGCAACGAATGTCTCCACAATAAATCTTTTCTCAATCGACACTTCTTGCTTATCTTCATAGAATATGTTAATGATTGAGAAAAAAGTCATCTCCCTTTTCTGCTTCATTGATTGGAAAACATCAAAGCTAACCTCTTCATCATTGAGTCTAAATTTCAGCTCATTGGTCTGCAAATCAATCAATACACTCTCGGTTTTGAAAAATGATCTACCCAAAATAATATGTACCTCAATATCTACCTCTCAATCTAGGATTATGAAGTCCTCTGGAAAGATGAAACTGACTACTTTCACATGCACATCATAGAGAATCCTAACCGGCCACTTCATCAATATATCCGCAATCAAAATCCACATATTTGTGGATGTAGGATCTCCCATTTTTTTAAAGATCGCCAATAGCATAAGATTTACACTTTCTCCAAGATCACAAAGGGCTTTTGCAAAATTAAATGATCCGATGGTATATAGAGCAGTGAATGCTTCCGGATTCACCTTCTTCTGCACTAAAGATCTTATAGCAATAGCGCTACAGTGGTGAAGATTATCCACCGATTCATGTCTAACAATCCACTTCTTTGTTACATGATCCTTCATAAATATAGAATAGCTTGGTATTTGTTCTAGCACCTCAACCAAAGGCACGTTTACCGTAAACTGCTTCACCATGAACATGAATTTTCTAAATTTAGTCTCATCCACTTTCTTCTGAAATCTGTGTGGGAGTAGGGGAGGTATTTTTGGTACTCTTGTAACAATGGTGTCTCCTTCATTCCCCTTGTCTTTCATCAAATCATCAACCAGTTTCTATTTAGATGGGTCATCGACCTTTTCTAGCTTCCCAGACTCCACTGAGTGTTCTTGTGCTTCCTTCTCTATCTCCACCTCATTATCTATAAAAGGTTTTCCCACACAAGGTCCAGGTAACACTTTACCACTTCTCGTGGTAATAGACATACAAAAGTTGTCATTCCTTGGATTTTGCACAGTATTACTTAGTAATGTTCCACTCTTCCTCTGGTTGAATGTTGCCCACAATTGATTCATTTACTACTCCAGTTGTTTAATATATATAGAGTGTGAGTCAACTAATTGACTCATAGATGACAAATCACTCTTTATCTCTCTCACTCCAAAGTCAGTCGACTCTACCCCTTTTAAAAGCTTAGACATCATGTTTTCCATCGATATCTTATCGAAACTAGTAGCATCATTATCACGGTTCCCAAAAGGTACATAAAGTCCACTTCTATCATTCTTATTTTTCCAACCACCTTGGTCATGATCTCTATAACCAACTTTGTCATAGTAATTTCGACCTTGATTCCCTTGGATATTGCCTAAAAACCCCCTGATTATTCAAGTAGTTTGCCTCCTTCTTAGAATCTGATTCAGCTCTCCTACTTTGTGACCCGAGAACTTTCACCATTTTTGTCTTCCTGGATAGTAAATGCTTTGTGAGGAAATTCATCTGGGTCTTCATATATGCCACATCCTGATTACGTTCCTCTTCACTCCTGTGCTATTCTGCTGACATTTCACTAGACCCAATATTTGTTACTACCATAGAATCCCTGGTATGCCAACCTCTACTTATCTTAGTCATTTTCTCTAGCATCTCCACAGCTTCAGTGAAAGTAAGATCCATGAAAGCTCCTCCTGCATCATTTTCTACAGTTGGCTTCGTAATAGAGTTCAAAGACCTATAAAATCTCTCCATTAAATGCTCATCAGTCATCTCATGATTTGGGCATTGTGTCAACTTCTTGAATTGCACCCATGTTTTATGAAGAGCTTCATTCGGTAGTTTTCTGAAATTACTGATCTTATCCCTCAACTGTAACATGTTGGAAGGTGGAAAGAACCTTTTTAGGAAAGATCCTTTCAGTTGCCTCCAATTTGTTATAGAATTGGGTGCTAGTTCATTCAACCACAGGGTTGCCTCCCTATATAAAGGCAATGGAAATAGTGACAGAAGAATTGCATTTTACCCCACTCTAGGATTATCAAAGAATTTGCTGATGTTGATAAAGTTTATAAATGCATATTCAGATCATCCTCTGGAGGTCCACCAAATAACCCCTTGAGGTTTATCAATTGTATTATAGCGCTTGTAATGTTGAACTTCAATCCTGGTGCTAATGGTGGTGGAATAATTCTTCCCGTGGCACCAGCTTCATCCTATTCAACATCATCATCATCATCCAAATCAAACTACATAGTAGCCTGGCAGTTTTCTCTCTCTCTAACCGGCCAATTTTGATTCAATGGTGTTGCTACATTATCTGCACATCTCCTGTTTACAGGATCAACCAAGTCATCGTCCCCCAGGTCATCATTATCTATATTAGCTACCCGACCTGGGTTATCAGCATCCTGCTAATTGAGTAGTGTATTAGATATGGCGATAAATCTTTCAGCTTCTTGTTGATCAGCCATTCCCCGATTAGTTGAGGTTCTGGGTTGATAGGTAATAATGGTTCTCCTGACCTTATGGTTCATGGAATATACAAAAAGAAGCCTATAATGATTAAAAACAATAAATAAAAGTAAAATTAGGAAACTTGACCAAAGGTCAATTAATGCTCATAAACTTAATCAGCAACTGTATTCCCCAGTAACGACGCCAAAATTTGATACGCCCAAATTACTACTTCCTTTAGAAAGTGTAAGCGGTCGTTGTCAAATATAAAACCCAACTAGGTTGGGGTCGAATCCCATAGGGAATATGGTGTTAACTTAGTTATAAGACTATTAATAGACTATTTGTTAAAGATTTTTGGAAATAAGGGGGTATATTGTTAACAGAGTTTGTCAATATATAAATTTGTATTCGAACTAGTGATTACTTTTTAGATTTAATTAAATGAGATTAATTAAACTAGGATTATGTTAACTAAAGTGTTAATGAAGTCAGGGTTTTGAGCTATTCCAAATTCCCAATTAACAATTTTAATTGCAAGTTTAATTGAACTCTAAAGTTTATCTATTTGTCTCTCAACCTTAATAGATAGCTACCCTTTAATTCCATCAAACTCAAAGAGTGATGTGAAATGTTCAATTCATTCCTTAAGAGGGTTAATCCTGTTAAGGTATCAACCCATAATTCATTGGTTAAAGTCTTTGAATTTCTTGTAATCCTTCTATTTTCCCAACACCCACTTTTCTACTCAAACAAGTGGTGTTCATGGGCACACCCTTCAAGTTTGCAACCAAGAAAGATCATTATTATGAAGAGAAGATTATGCAATTTAAATTATCTACATCATTTGAGCATTCTTACAACCCTAATCAACAATTCACACTAAGGATCCCATAACCCTAGTTAAAGGAGTTCTATCCACACATAAAGTAAGGAAAAAATTTCATTGTAGTTATCATAAACAATTTAGAAATCACTTAAAAATATCCAAAAGAGTGTTCTTGATCTTATACAAAAATAGTGAACAAAAATGACAAAATCCCTAGTAATCATCTTGTTTCTCAGAGAATTTTAGGTTACAAAAATATTCAGCATTCAAAAGATACCTAATCTAACCCTATACTAGGTATTTATAGGTTTCCTGGAAGTGGGGATTTAAAATTTGAACTGTAGGTTGCTGTGTCATGGTTGAAGGCCAGAGTGACGAACCATCGTTGGCCTGGCGGTCCGTCGCTTGGACCATCAATTGGACTCCAAATTTTCTTCATTCTGTTTAGTTTAGACGGCCAAGATGATGGTCTGTCGCTGGGCTAACAGTTCATCGCTGGGCTAACGGTTCGTCGCTTGGACCATCACTTCAAACCTGATGCACTTTATTCTGCTTAAGACTAACGTCCAAGGTGATGACCCATCACCGGCTTGACATTCCATCACTTTGACCGTTATTTGGGTCCTTGAAGTCTTCTATTCTGTTTAAGACCGACGGACATAGAGATGGTTCATCACAAAGATAGCAGCCCGATAGTCAGTCTGTCACACATATTTAATTCCTGCTTTACCAAGTTATTTATTCTTCCAAGTCATTTTCCTAAAAACAAGTAAAACCCATCATCAAATACCTCAATAGTTTCTTAAAAACACACAATTATCCTTTGTAAAAGATTCAAAATATTCTGTCAAATGCCAGAACATCAGTGTGGTCTTTTATTCCTTCATTTTTTGCTTTTTCACAATTTGTCTTTTTTTTTTCTTTTTTATTTTTTACCACACCCTGCCCTACTATTTTTTTTCACTTTACCCTTCTTCATACCCATTTTATACTACGCATCCCTATGATAACCACCCTCATCTTAGGTATTTTGCCTGTGTTGAGGTGCACAATGTCCAAGGAAGACCTGGGCCTAAATAAGTAAATTATAATACAAATGGGAAGGTGAATGGTAAAAACAAGAAAAATAGGCTTACAAGGCTCAAAGAAGGGATAAAGGGATATCATTCTCACATGGAAGGTCATTTGGGCTAAAAGTGGACTAAAATAAAAAATGACCTATGATCCTTTCCTAACTAACTATACTTTAAGCTAGGCAAGACTAACCAAGCAATTTCTGAATTTGGCATACATAAGGAGCTAGGTAGTTTCTCACACACATATAGCACTGAGTAAATATTACAAACAACTACCTATTCAGTTCATAAAATTGTTAAAGTGATTATCATGTCCCTAATCCTAATCCCATAACAAGTTCCACAAATTTCACACATATATACCTTTATACAGTTCTAAAACATAAAATTTTGGAGGGGTATCACAAATCAATCAAATCATGACTGCTGCCTTAAGTACTCAAAATCTCTTAATTACACAAAACACAACACAATACAAAATAAAACATAATACAACACATAATTATCCTAATATGCCAGTTCTATAACCATACTGCGATCGATAGAAAAAAAACACAATAATAAAAACCCGTGGTGGCATGGTATGCCCACCCCCAACAAAAAACTGTGCACTGTCCTCAATGTGCTAAAACAAAGAAAAATATAGGAAAATGAGAACATACCTAGTACGCACTAGGCGCCCGAATTAGGAGCATCCATAGATGGGGGCATATCAGCTGGCAGAGGTAGTGTTGGTAGAGCTACACAACTAGTGGATACACCCTCTACAATAGCTGCACGCCTATGCCTATTGATGAATGAAGTCTCTTAAGAATCATTCCTGACCTTTTTAACGGCTTCCTTCTCTGTCATATCAGGATCATCAAAGTCGTCTAAGTGACCTCTCTTAGTCCCTGTAATACCCCATATCTTTTCTAGTATCTAGAATATATATGACTTAACCCACGAGTCGTAAGTCAGCATACGAGTTATAAGTTGGACTCATACCCAAATCAGTGTAAAATGGCAAACATTCTGTAACAAGTACGACTTGACCCCTACGAGTTATCAAGAGGGGTACAAGTCATACAAATATAGTCGTAAGTACATTAGTGTTTACCTCTTGAGGTTCTATCTAGGATATGAGAGTGAGTATCTAGTCGTATACAAAGGTACGACTCATATGGATAGAAGTCGTATCCATAACAGTGTTGGTTCCCCAAGTTGTCCGTTCATCCTACCAGTGACTTTACCAAATCATATAAGCATCTTACGAGTTGTAAGTATGACTCATATCCAGACTAGTGCATGTTCTTTGGAATCTGCAAAGATTATGAGTTAGCAGTCCAGTCATACCCTAACATATGAGTGGTAAGGTCAACTCGTATCAACTGGGAATGTGATTTTCTGAACATTTTTCCAAGGGCCTTTATGTGTTTTCTCACACCCTTAAAATCTAAACCCATGTGATTTTGGCTTCACAAGGGGTGTTATACAAGATCCCAAATCCCTAATTCAAAACATAACACATCAATTCATTAGAAATTCACACAACTAATTTAGTGGATCCACACAACCAGTGTTAGTGCCCGTGACACGGTACTGACACCCTTCCAACTCGGGTTACAGGTTGAACCATAATTAGCTTAGATTGGAGCATGTCGGTTACATGATACCTCCCACAGTCTCAGTATATTATTTCAGTGTATTCTCAGTTCAAATTTACTTGACCAAGTGTACAAATATTTAGTTATTTAGTTATACAGTTTACAGTCTTTTAGATTTCAAACTTATTTCAGATTATAGATTTATGCTTGGTCTTGCATTCTTATATGTTACTATTTTCATGCATTCCTATTTAGTTATATCATGCTATTTAGTTAGTACTTATTTCATATGTATAGTACCCCATAAATATTAGCCTAACCTTATCTCATATACCAGTACATTCAAAGTACTGACCGCATGCTCTTCTTTGTGCTATGATTTCTTATATCATAGGTTCAGACGCATAGTTTCTCGACTATAGTTACATAGCTCAGCGTAATCCAGCAACCGTAGTGTTGAGTCTTCATCCATCGAGGATATATTATAATTATTCATTTATTTTAGTATTTTAATTTATTCAATCAGTCAGAGTTAGTTGAGGGTCTGTCCCATCAACTCATCAGTCAGTTAGAGGCTTTCAGACATTTAAACTGTTAGTCCTAAAGTTAGTCTATTTTATCAATCCTATCAGATGTTTCAGACTTGTGATTCATTCATATTCTCAGTATTCAAACTTTATGGCTTTATCAGTTATTTTTTGCACATGTCCATTATTATTATTTTATTCAGTGCTCACAGTAGGTACCAAAACATGGGTTAGCTTATGGTCACTTGTGATCGTAAGCACCATTGTTGCGACTAGGAGGTAGCCTCAAATCGTGACAAAACTTGGTATCAGAACCTAAGGTTTTACAATGTCCTAGGGAGTCTGAAAGCCATCTTGAGTAGAGTCTTGTGCATGGGTGTGAAGTGCGCCATACTTATGGACAAGGGGATACCAGACATTTTAGGAAAAGTGTCCTTTCTTTTAGTATTCATGTCATGCAAATGAGCATGAGCACTATTTAAACTCTATTTCTAACTCATCCTTCATTTTGTTTATAGATAATGCCTCCCAAAAGAAATAATAGAAGAAAGAATTGGAATCAGCCCGCACCACCGCTTGTTCAGTAAGATCCCCTGAACAAGTAAGTCTCTCACGTTAAGTTCAGGGCCGCTTTCATTACCCTGGAACATTCAGTATCTGACCAGAACAACTAGAAGGCAATTGCCCTAGCCAATCCAATGGAAAATACGACTGTAGTTAGGATTTGAGATTTAACCTAAATAAATCCCCCTCTTTTTTTGGAATCCGAGTATGAAGAAGATCCATGAAATTTTCTTGATATGGTTCAAAAGGTGATAGATATTATGGGCATAACTTCGAGTGAGAGTTTAGGGTTGGATGCATATTAGTGATAGGATGTAGCTCACACCTGGTATAAGCAATGGAAGAAGGATAGGGGTGTTGAGGTAGGGTCTATAGAGTGGGAGAAGTTTTCCATGGATTTCTTATACAGGTTCTTTCCATTAGAGTTGAGGGAAGCTAAGGTGCAGAAGTTCATCAATTTGAAGCAAGGTAGTATGAGTGCAAAGGAGTACTCACTCAAGTTCACATAGTTGGAGAAGTATTCTCCTACTATGGTGGAAAACAATAGGTATTGAATGAGTAAGTTTGTTTTTGGTGTATCTGATAGTGTGGTCAAGGAGTGTTGGACTGCTATATTGATTAAGGAGATGGACTTATCTAGAATTATGGTTCATGGTCAGCAGATTGAGGAGGAGAATCGTAAGGAGAAAGAGAGAGATAATAAGAAGGCTAGAAGAAACAACTTTAACTTTTATCAGCCAAGGTCAGAGGGTGGTAACCATTCTCAATTTTGTCAAAAGTTCTCAGTCGCAGCTCCATCTTCAGCCAGTACGCCAGTGCCTAAGTTTAGGCAAGATAGTCGGTATACGGCGCTTGGCTTTAAGTACCAGGGTAGTATGAATAGTAGTCATACTAATCCACTCTATGGGAAATATGGAAGGCATTACCAGGGAATATATATAGATAGTAGTGATGTATGTTTTTGATATGGCAAGCCAGTCCATAGAGTCAGAGATTACCCAAAGAGTGGTCTGCAGGGTCAGTCCAACCATCCTCCAGTTCTAGATGGTCGCCCGACTCAGCAGGGTGATATATCCCGTGCCACCAGTGGGCAGCATTAGAATAGGTTGTATGCCCTCCAAACCTGCTATGATGAGTAAATTTCTCCTAACGTAGTTACAGGTACGTTACAGGTCTTTTATCTTCATGTTTATGCTTTATTAGACCATGAAGCTTCACTTTTTTTTGTGACTACTTATATAATCATCACCTTTGGCGTCAGTCCTGAAACATTAGCAGAGTCTTTCTCAGTATCTACCCCAGTGAAAATCTATTATAGCCAAATGGGTATACAAAAATTGCCCGATTATAGTATCTCATAAAATTACTTTAGTAGATCTTGTAAAGTTAGAGATGACTGATTTCGATGTCATACTTTGCATGGATTGGCTCTATTACTTCTATGCCTTAGTGGATTGCAGAAATAGAGTTCTTCAATTTTAGTTTCCCAGTGAACCAGTTATTTAATGGAAGGGTAGTACTTAGTACTTAGGGGTCAAATTGTTTCTCATCTTAAGGCAAGAAAAATGATATCTAAAGAGTGCATGTACCATTTTGTCCAAGTCAAAGAATCTAGTTCTGAGACTCCAAGGCTCGAGTCAGTTTTAGTAGTAAGGGAATTTCACGATGTGTTCCCTGAAGACCTTCCCGGAGTTCCTCCTAAAAGGGAAATAGATTTCGGAATAGATCTCCTTCCAAATACCTGGCCTATCTCTATTTTGCCCAATGGAATAGCTCCAGCTGATCTTAGAGAATTGAAATATTAGTTAAAGGATCTCTTAGATAAGGGATTTATTAGGCCCACTATTTCCCCATGGGGCGCTCCAGTCTTGTTCTTACGTAAGAAAGATAATTCTCTCAGAATGTGCATTGATTACCATCAGTTGAACAAAATCACAATCAAGAATAAGTATCCACTCCCCTGGATTGATGACTTGTTCATCCAACTTTAGGGTTCCAGTTATTTCTCTAAGATAGACCACAGATCTACCTATCATCATCTTAGAGTTAGAGAATATGACATTTCAAAGACAACCTTCAGAACTCGGTATGGTCACTTTGAATTTCTAGTTATGTCTTTTGGATTAATGAATGCCTCTGCATCTTTCATGGACTTGATGCACAGAGTGTTCAAGCAGTACTTGGAAATATTTATCATAGTCTTCATTGATGATATTCTTGTCTATTTCAGTAGTAAAAATGATCATGCAAACCATCTTAGAATTGTATTATAGACCCTTAAAGCCCATTAGTTGATCACTAAGTTCAGTAAGTACGATTTTTGGCTAAGACCAGTAGATTTCCTTGGCCATATTGTCTTCAGTGATTCTATTCGATTTGACCACCAAAAGATCGAAGCCGTGAGACACTAGTCTAGACCCATCTCTCTGTCAGATATTAGTAGTTTCTTGAGTTTAGCTAGCTATTACAGATGGTTTGTTGAAGGGTTTTATTATATTGCATCCCCATGTCTCGTTTGACTCAGAAAAATGTTAAATTTTAGTGGTCAGCTTATTATGAAAAGAGTTTTTAGGAGTTGAAGACTCGACTCACTTCAACCCTAGTATTAACTTTGCTAGATACTTTAAATGGATTTGTAGTTTATTATGATGCTACTAGGGTTGGTGTTGGTTATGTATTGATTCGGAGAGGTAAGTTCATAGACTATGCCTCCAGATAGCTTAAGCCCAATGAAAGGAATTATCCAACCTATTATCTTGAGTTGACAAATATTTCATTTGCCTTGAAAATTTGGAGACACTCTCTTTATGGGTTCATGTTGATGTGTTCACTAATCTCAAGAGTTTACAGTATGTGTTCTCGTAAAAAGATCTGAATCTTTGTCAGAGAAAGTGGCTTGATTTGTTAAAAAATTATGATATAAGTGTGTTGTATCACTGGGTCAAGGCCAATGTAGTGGTAAATTCCCTTAGTAGGTTATCTATGGGTAGTATTTACCATGTCGCAAATGATAAGAAGGAGTTAGTTCGTGAGGTTCATCAGCTTGCTAGATTAGGTGTTTGGTTGGTTGATTCAGCGGAAGGTAGTATATGGGTTCAAAATCTTCATTGGTTACTGAAGTGAAAGAAAAGCAAGATAGGGATCCTAGTTTGGTTAAGTTAAAGGAGGTAGTCAGAGACGAAAAGGTGGTGGTTTTCTCCTAAGGGTGAGATGGTGTACTTTGTTGTTAGGGTAGATTATGTGTTCCATTTGTTGATACTTGAGACAATGAATACTCCTAGAAATGCATGGTGCGCGATACTCTATCCATCTAGGAGCCACTAAGATGTACCTTGACTTACGAGAAATCTATTGGTAGAGTGGTACGAAGAGGGATACTGCAGAGTTTGTAGCAAAGTGTTCAAATTATCAGTAGGTTAAGGTTGAACACAAAAGACCTAGTGGCATATTATAGGAGTTTAGTATACCCACTTGGAAGTGGGAGGTGGTGAATATGGAGTTTGTGACAGGGTTACCTCGCACGCATTGTTAGCAAATTCAATATGGGACATTGTACACAAGATGACCAAATCAACTCATTTCTTACCAGTTCATACTTCGTATTTAGTTGAGGATTACGCTAGGCTTTATCTTAAGGAGTTGGTAAAGTTGTATGGGATTCCATTGTCTATTATTTAAGAAAGAGGTACCTAATTTACCTCTCACTTTTGGAAGGCTTTTCAAAAGGGCATTGGTACCCAAATTCATCTCAGTACAACTTTTCACCCTCAGACAGATGGTCAGGCAGAGAGGAGTATTCAAACCCTAGAAGACATGTTGAGGGCATGTGTTATTAACTTTAGAGGTAGCTGGGATGACCACTTACCTTTGATTGAGTTTGCCTATAATAATAGTTATCACTCTAGTATTCAGATTGCTCTGTTTGAGGCTCTCTATGGAAGGAGATATATATCGCCTATTGGTTTATTTGAAGAAGGTGAAACTTCTTTGATAGGGACAAATTCAGGGTTTGAGGAAATGGAGAAAGTTTAGTTGATCCGGGAGAGGCTGAAGATAGCCCAAAGCTGTTAGAAATCTTATGCAGATGTAAGGAGAAGAGATCTTGAGTTTGAGGTTGGTGATTTGGTCTATCTGAAGATTTCACCTATGAAGGAAGTAAAGAGATTTAGTAAGAAAGGGAAACTCAGTCCTCACTGTGTTGTCCATTACATAATTTTGAATTGTTTTGGAAAGGTAGCCTATGAGCTTGAGTTACTTGAAAATTTTGCATCAGTGCATCTAGTGTTCCATGTCTCTTTGTTAAAGAAATGTATTGGTGATTCAGCAGTTGTTGTTCCTATAGAAAGTATGAACGTTCAGGATACCCTTTCCTTTGAAGAAGTCCAAGTTGAGATTCTAAATTATCAAATTTGTAAACGACGGAACAAAGAAGTTTCCTTAGTTAAAGTTCTATGGAAAAATTAGTCTGTTGAGGGAGCTACTTGGGAAACAGCTGCATATATGCTAGCCAAGTACCCTCATATTTTCTCCGCAAATTCAGAGTCAGCTTGAGGTAATGAACTTTCTTAGATTGAATCATTTCCCTTCTCTATTTCAACTAAATAACCATTGTTATGTCATTTCATGCATTCAAGAAATCAGTTCAATTCATGTATCATGCATCAAACTCAATTATATAATCATGTTCCAAGTTATGTGTGTTCAGTACATAATCTGAGCTACCGTAGTATTCTCAGTCTAACAAGTCTCATTAGAGGACGAATGTTCCCAAGGAGGAGATATTATAATAACTCATATCTTTTCCAGTCTCTAGACTACATACGACATAACCCATGAGTTGTAAGTCAGTATACGAGTCATAAGTTGGACTCGTACCCAAATCAGTGTTGCATGGCGAACATTCTATTACAAGTATGACTTGACCCCTATGAGTCGTCAAGAAGGGTATGATTCATATCAATACAGTCATAATGACATCAGTGTTAACCCCTTGAGGTTCTACCCAGGATACGAGAGGGGGGTATCTAGTTGTATACAAAGGCATGACTCGTATGGAAAGAAGTCGTATCAAAAAAAGTGTTGGTTCCCTAAGTTGTTCGTTCATCCAATGAGTGATTTTACCAAATCATAAAAACATCTTATAAGTTGTAAGTATGACTCATATCTAGAACAGTACATGTTCGTTGGAATCTTACAAGCTAATGAGTCAGCAGTCCAATCATACCCTAACTTATGAGTCGTAAGGTCGACTCCTACCGACTGGAAATGCGATTTTCTGCACATTTTTCCAAGGGCTTTTATGTCTTTCCCCACTCCCTTAAAAGCCAAACCCATGTCATTTGTCTTCACAAGGGGTGGTATAAAAGGGACCAAATCCCCAATTCACAATATAAAACATAAATTCATTAGAAAGAAATCAAAAGGGTGGTTTCTTCCTCTCCCCCAAGCAATTAGGGTTTGCTCAAGAACAAGAACAACTTCAAGAAATTTTCCTCAAGGCCTCTACCCTAGGTATGTGGGTGTTCATTAATGGGTTCTTTTCATCCATTGATCCCAAAAACCCTATTTTTATTTAAAATCATGAATTTTATTATGTTTTATGAAATCCTCCATGAAACTCATGAATAAATCCATGAACTCCTCATTAACTCAAGTACAAGCTATGTCTACATGTAATTCCATGTGAATTTAGCTAATTCATGTTTTGAATTAGAGTTCCCATGTCATGTTCAAGTGAATTTCATGTTAAACCCCTAATTTGTGAATTTAGCCATGTAATCATGTTGATTTCTCATGTTTAACACATTTCCATGACCAAGTTCATGATTGTCATATGTTTGATGAAAATTCCTATGTTTTGGGATCTTTCGACCCATGATTACATATTATAGTATTTCAAGTTTGATATCGTATTTTCTTTATAATCATTCAGTGCTGGTGGGTTATGAACATCCTATACTTATGTGATTTACATGATTTCAGTTTTTAAGTAACAAGTTAGTCAGAACTATGATTTTATCCCCATACTCAGATTATTATTTTTATAACGAACCCACCAATATTATTTTATGTTAAATACCTCAATTTACAAGTTCATGGTTACTTCAGATTATGCATGCACTGTCAGTTTCAAAACACCATGTTTGAGTATATCAGTCTTCTGTTCATGCACCCGTTTATGATTTTAGTGTTAGTTCAGTTGGGAGTAAGATTTAGAATTGAGCGAACCTAGGTATGCAGGCTCACCTGCCAGTAGAGGGTGTGGCCCTTAGTAGCAATCCTTGAGTTCTAGAACTACATAGCCAGCATAGGTTTTAGATGTCTACCTTCCAGTTGAGGGTTAACACATATCTTATGAGAGCACCTACCAGTAGAGGGTGACTCCTTGGTCCCTCAGTACACCAGTTTAGTGGATCCACAGGACCAATTTTAGTTCTCATCACATGGTACTGACACCCTTCAAACTAGGATTACAAGTTGTACCCCAATTAGTTCAAATTAGGGCATATCGGTTACATGATAATTCCCATAGTCTCAATATAGTATTTTAGTGTGTTCTTAGTTGAGGTTTTCTTGACAAAGTGTATAGACTTTCAGTTATTTAGTTATACAGTTTACAATCTTTCAGATTTTAAACTTAGTTTAGATTACAGATTTATGCTTGGTATTGCATTGTCAGAAGTTAAATTTTCATGCATTCCTGTTCAGTTCTCTCATGCTATTCTATTGGTCCTTATTTCATATGCACAGTACCCCATGTATATAAGACTAACCTCACCTCATATACCAGTATATTCAAAGTAGTGACCGCTTACTCTTCTTTGTGATATGATGTCTTATATCATAGGTTCGGATGCACAGTTTCCCAACCGCAGTTAGACAACTCAGCGTAAACCAGAAGCCGTAGTGGTGAGTTCTCATCCATCGAGGACATGTTATGATTATTCAGTTATTTCAATATTTTATTTTATTCAGTTAGTCAAAGTTAGTTGGGGGTCTGTCCCATCAACTCCATAGTCAGTTAGAGGCTTTCAGACATTCAAACAGTTAGTTAGACAGTTAGTCAATTTTATCAGTCCTATTAAATGTTTTAGACTTGTGATTCATTTGTATTCTCAGTATTCAGACTTTATGGAATTATCAGTTATTTTTTGCACTTTTCCATTATTATTATTTTATTCAGTGCGCACAACAAGTACTGATAACGCTCAACTTACACATCAATTTAAGTGCAAGGCGATCATCGTCAATATATTTACCTAACTTTAAAGTCGGGATCGAATCCATGAGGAACAGTGTGTCTGGTGATTAAATTAATTTGAACTAATAGATACAAGTTAAATTTAAATAAATGATACAAAAAGATAAAATGGGGGATAGGTTCCTACACTAATGTTTCTCTTTGGGTTTTTCTAGTATACATTCGGGGCTACGAATAGTTAGAGTTTTAACAATTGAGAATGGATCTTTGGATTATACACTACTAATGGAGTGACATGTGGGTTTTAATCATCAACATCAATCTAGTAAATCAAATATGGGTAGGCTAGGTTATGGATTTTGATGCTAGTTTTTCAACAAAACACCAAACTTTCACCCATTGATTCTTTCGAATACCTAATATGTGTGTTCAACAATTGGTAACCAGAACCTCAATCTAGGCATCCCTATTTCTAGGACGATACCCGTGGCATAGTTATCCTTATATTCATCCTTATGTCTAAGATAGTGAAAATTTAGCAAACTGCAGATGTAATTGTCTATCATTACTTTGGTCTCCACATCCCTCTTTCAAGGATGATATGGATTCCTAAAGTTCACCTATAACCCTTCTTTCGAAGATGGCCTTGAACTTTCTAGAGATTGGAGCTTTCACTCATCAAAACCATGTGGGTATTTGGAGCTTTCACTAATCAACTCCCAACCAAAATAGCATAGAAATGATAAAACCCATAAACATGAACTACCAAATAGATGCTAACAATAACAACCCATACATACTTTAAACCCCCATTCACACATAACCCTTAGAGGGAGATTTAGACACACATAAGATAAATAAGCATAAAGGGAGCAAATATTCCACTTAGAAAGTCTCTAATGTATTCTTCACCCAAAATTTATACAATACTTTCTTCTCCAAAAATGGAGGCTATGAAGTCTCAAGCTAAACCTAAAAATTAAGGAAGATGAAAAAAAATTCTTGTTCAATGATAGGGTTTGAGTCATTTTTGTCAAATTGGGATCAACACGTGCAATTATAATTTTGCCCTTGGGATGAACTCATCTGCTATGCTGTAATTGCACAGGTCTAGCTGCGACCGCGGTTTACCTCTGCGACCGCGATCATTTGACCATCCTTGACTGCTGTGACTGCAGTCAGCTGATCTCTACTGCGGTACTTGAGGCTCTTCTTTTTCAGGTCTCTAGCTGCATTTTCTTGCTCCCTTTTTGATCATTTTGAGCTCCAATCCACATTCTTCCATACCTTCAACTCTATGTCTGCAAGAAGTGGATATTAGTGTATTTAATCACGAGTATGTCTCATTTATTCATTCAAATCAAGGCAATGTTCACAAATGTTGAGTGAGAATGAGTGGTAAAATCACCACTCATCAACACCCCCAACTTAAGGCAATTGCTTATCCTCAAGCAACACTACCTCTTACGATGAAACATAATTATCTATGCCCAAACTTTATGCCCTAAAGGACATAATGAATTCAACTTTAGTTGCAACCACAAGTAGCTCATTGTATAAGTACTAGGCTAATTTCACTACACCCCTATTTATGAAACGTAATACTCATGAATGCATAAGACTTTAAAGAGAAAACAAGCAACAAAACCAATACTCTAGAAGCGGCTCATTTATTGACTAACAATTTCTATACTCTATTTGCCTCATTTCTTGGAAGGTGACCAAATCACCTGCCTCAACTTATTTCATATGCCAATCTCACAAGAAAAAGAATTTTGCATACCAAGCTACAAAATGTGCATAAGGAATTTTAAGTGCATAACTCTCTCCCTCACAAAAGAAATCTTTATGCAACAAGTGTCACACCATAGGCTTTCCCCTATTTTCAATTACCACTACAAAGAAAGTAATTAGTTGGGATCTCAAAGGACTTTCTAAGATTGTAACGTAGGTTCAAGCTAGGGTAGGATATTGTTTGGGAACAACATGGCTACTCCCTTCCTTGAACATCTACTTCACACTTTTCAATTCTTCTTTCTTCGAGTAAGTTCCATCTTTTTATGTTTTCTTTCTTTTCTTATGCCTACACTTCACCTTCTTTGTTCATCACTTTTCTTTCATCTCTTTTCATGCAACTAACGTGCAATTTATTCCTTTGTTCGACTCTTTCTTCTTCTATTCATTTGTTTTCAACACTTAGGCACATTGGACATTTAACTAATACTTTATTTTTCCAAACTTCCTTTCATCACTTTCACCATCCCCAACTTAGGCTTTAAGCCTCAAGTTGTATTTTCTAGTTCAAGGAGGGTACGGTTCAAAAGATGGATAAAAATAATGGAACATAGCTTGTAATGAGTTTGCCAAAGAAAGGTCTAAAGGCTAAAAGTGGGTGCTAGGGATTATAATTATACAAAGGAAGGATTTTTAGGCTAGAGTGAGTTCCAAAATCACAAAGATGGCCTAAGATCATTTCTCCAACCATATACAATCTAAATTAGTTTTGGAAGACTAACGGGGCAAGTTTTAGATAACACAAGTGTACAAGAGATGAATACTAAAATCTCACCACACGTGGCATGCAAAACTTGCCAAGGAGGATTAATTTCCCCTCCCATGAGAGACAAAATTGGAGTATCTATCATTATGTACAAGTCAAAAGCTTATGGAGTCACAAAAAGAGAAGAATTTTTTGTTACAAAGTTGCTTACGTCCATGCTCTTGATTTTTGAAAATTTTTGGACGGAGGGGGTTGTTTATTTAGAATTTGCCGCTCGCACAATTTGCTAAACTATGTCTATAATCAAAGCCTTAGTCTCATGTTTAAGATCAAAATGGGTAAGCTAACTATATGGCTATTCAGACTTTGCCAATGGTTTATAAAGTGACCCTAGTTTTAACAAAATAAAATGTCACAGGTACTCAGACTTCCCTTGTATTTCTTACATCTGTGCTACGAGTAATCATAATTCCCTTACATCTATGCCTCAAACCCAAACAAGACACTTTACCCTTAAGAATATCGTCATTCAATCTATCATAGGGAAACGTTCATCATGCATCATTGCCTAAAAATACAATTAAAGTAAAAGAAAAACTAAAACTTAAAATCACATGATAATCCATAAAATATAGGCACCATCAGAGTGCCTCAACAATGTAGCATCCCCAAAATAGAATAAAAACAATATCCAAAACATTAACCAAAAATAATCATCAAAGTAAATATCTAGGGGCACCCCCAACCATAAATATGTAGTGTCCTCACTGTATGTGCGATCAAGCAAAAGTAAAAGGGTCTCCCTAAATATGCATCATAAGTTGCTCTCTCCTACCGACTCTGTACCATCACCACCAGCATCATCAACTGACCAATCTATAGGGGACTCGTCTTCACTATCTAACCTTGGTGAAGGTGGTCGCTCATTGGGTTTGAGCATCTTAAAGATTCCCTTCACCCCTTTCCACAACTTCTTAAATAATTTGTCTTTTTTCTTCTCTCTCTTCACCATCTTCTCATGTGACTCCTTAGGTCCCTGTGTGATCCTGCTAAGGCTGAGTAGGCTCTCTCTAAACCAATAATAGTGGCTCCCTGCTTTTTCTGCTTTGCACGATATTTGTCATAATTCAACTGAGTCATATATGAGTGGAGAGTGGTGGATGGCTCCCCTGGTCCATAAGAAAATCTGGAAATTAGCTCTCTAACCTTCCTCATTTGATCTGCAATGTGATCGAGTGAGTTGGAAGGCGAAGGTCTGTAAGAATCTGTGTCCTCTTGGACTGATATGCCTGTGTCCACTTTTCTCTTCTTACTCTGACCTGGGGCACCCTCACCTCTGAATTTGAGTGGGTAGATAAGGGAGCCTAGCCGCACCCAAGTATCTACAACATTCTCTACCACTCCTACCCTTTTACACAGCTCAGTTATAAGAGAAGGAAAGGGAAGATAAGTACCTCCATGAGTTTAGAAGTACTGCCATTATGAACTCATAAGCTCTCCTATATTTAGAGAAATGCCTGATAGAATACATGCCACCATCTGAGCCCCGAAATCTGTGATAATGGTCATATGAGTGCAGGAGAAACCCTACTAAAATGATGTTCAGCCATAGCCTTACTTTATCCTTGAAGTCATTCAATTGAATATCTCTTTTAGTGGTGGCCCATGGGACTGCTTTTCTCGTACACAGGATGTTAGCCATCCAGGACCCTAGCTCACATCCCTTAGTATGAAATTTCCCCATGTCAGGGATCCCATATACTGCACTGACCTTCTCAACTCCAAAGTTCACCTGTTTACCCCGAATTGCTATGACTGGGTTTGCGAGTGAAACTAGGCTGAGGTTTGTGTAGAACTCATGCACCCACTATTCATTTGCAAAGAATGGTTCTCGGGCAAAACACATCCACTAGGTAGTAATGATCCTAGCATGGAAGTCTGGTAACTTCTCCTCTACTTTGTTTAAGTTTATACCCCTTTTAGGGCGTAGCTTTGTCCTGTGGTAATCATCATAGTAGAAGTGTTGGAATTGGGAAGCCATGAATCATTTGTTGTCAAAATATCCCATTGTTGACTTTGAGAACCTATAATTAATGTAGCTTATTCCAATGTTAGCGGTATCACACAAAAATATGCTAGAACAAACGTATAAGTTCATGAGGTGGTGTAATAGAAGGTTTTGGGGCCAACTAAGAGTCTGTAAAAAATTTGATATTTGCCAGAACTAGCCTTCAGGTATGGCGATCATGGGGCTTTGACCACGATCGTGGTGACGCAATCGCGATTGCGGTACCTGAGATCGAGTTGATAGTTTGACATATTACTTTGAAATGCAATTTTATCCCCAATCCCATGTTTCATCCAGGAAAAACAACATTATAAGTAGAGAATTTCAAGCCTAGAGTGTGTGATCATATCCTGGAAACTTTGAAAGAATTAGAATTGGATTCTTTGGGGCCTTAAATCTAATACATTGTGCACATTATTTCTTTAACTATTTAAAGTGTAAGTTTGGGTACTCAAGACTTCCCCTCTATCGTGTACACCAACTACAATAGTTAACCACAATAATTACGACAATTAAGCATATATCTAGCATTGAAAACACCATTTCAGGACTTTTTCTATACTACAAGTCCTAAACAAGCGATTTCATATGACAACCAAAGGAGGTTCGACAACTTACCAATTGAGGGGATGCAAACCAATGAATGTGTGCCTGGATATGCTATAGAATACCCAAAAATTAGGGAGGATTTTGAGAGAAGATGAGAGAGGATTATGTGTGTGTAGAGAATATGGGAAAACCAATGGTCTTTTTAAACTGACTAGACCGTGATTGCGGTCATAGTTCTACGATCACGGTCACTCAACCTCCGTGATCATGGGGGCACGGACCGTAGTCATGGTAATTGAGACCAATAAACGGGTTTGCTGCATGCCCTACTTAGTCCATTTGCCAATTTCACACATTCCTTTTCCAAATTCAACCAAAATTGCTCTAAGCACCAATATTTTATAGACTATGCATTCACAAAAAACAAGAATAAAAATCAATTCTACTCAATCTTGCAATAAAGAAAAAGGAGATGTGCCATTTTTCATAGCATGATGGCTTGCTTCCCATCGAGCTCTTAGTTTAACGTAATAGCACGATGCCTTCACTCCTTCCTTTTATATGTCCACTTAGAAAATTTGAATCTCTATCCCAACTTTTGCTCAATATACAATGAACAGCAAAGGGACAAAAAATTCAAATCTTCTAAGAGAAAACTTGGAAGAGGTGGTAAAATGGCAAGGAAGCTTTGATCTCGCCATTTTGAAGACTTAAACCTTTTACCCAATTTCACATCGATCTTTTGGATTGGATCCATGGGTAAAAGAGTCTGCATCAATAGGCCATTCCTTATACTTCAAAATTTGAGAATCTTGGCCTTTGATGGATGAGGTTCCACGTGCTCCTTCGGAATGACAAACTCCAAAATGTAAGAGTTGGACTCCACCTCCCCACAATCCTTTATTTGGTCAAAGGGATGGATCCTTATCACATTCTCTATGCCTAATGTAGAAAAGTGAGTTGAACGAGGTCCAACCCTTTATTCCGGGTTAGCCTCCTCCAAAGCATATCACCCCTAAATGAGCTAGAGTCATCATAAGAGGTTTGCTTTGATTCATATCTTTACTCTAAGCTCATTTATTTTATTTTGGCTTATTCTTCCTCATATGAGTTAGATTGTTGGGAAGCCGCCGAGGATTCTTTGCTACCAAGCTCATCATCATAGTTTTGTTTCTCTTCTTGACATATCTCCTCTTGGGTAATGGGCATGGTAATGATAGTTTCAAGCTTTTCTTCTTCTCCAATACCGCCTTATTGACACTTGTCCATTCTTGATTGATGTGTTCTAGGCCCTCCCCCATTGTTCTAACTAATCTAAAATGGCTTGTAACCTTGGGTCATAACTATTGGAATTGGTATCTTGCTCTTCCTTCTTCTCTTCATCATGCCTATCAATCTCATAAGAAGGACTAGCAACTCGGTTAGTATAAAAGGGGGAAGGGGTACGGGGACAATCACTTCAATGTCACTCCAATGTCCATCTCGACCACTACATAAAAAGTAGCTATACTCTCTATAGGATTGAGATGGTGAATCCATCTCTCTCCGACAAGCATAGTCACAATCGCTCATGAAATATGGTACGTATAGTGGTATGGATATGGATCGTCAAGATCGGACTTCCAACTACCAACAACATATTTGTCGGAAGATGCCATAGAAAAATAAAAATAAAATAAACTCTACCCACAAAAGAAAATCACATGCAAATATATACAAGATTGAATTTTAGCGAGTAACTAAAATTCCAAACTAACTTAATACGCCAAATTGTTCCCCGACAACTATGCTATTTTTGAGAACGCTCAACTTACACATCAATTTAAGTGCAAGGTAGTCGTTGTCAATATATATACTCAACTTTAGAGATGGGGTCGAATTCACGAGGAACAATATGAGTGGCAATCAAATTAATTTGAAATGATAGATACAAGTTAAATTCAAACAAATGGTACAAAAAGATAAAATGGGGGATAGGTTCCTACACTAATGTTTTCTTTTAGGGTTTTCTAATATAAATTTAGGGCTATGAATACTTAGAGTTTTCAAAATTATGCACGGATATACGGATGAGTGCTGGTAACCATAACCTTAATCTAGGCATCCCTATTTCTAGGATGATACCCATGGCATAGTTAACCTCACATTTACACGTATGTCTAAGATAATGAAAATTTAGCAAACTACACACATAATTGTCTATCATTGCTTTGGTCTCCAGATCCCTCCTTTGAGGATGATATGGATTCCTAAAGTTCACCCAAAACCCTTATTTCAAAGATGGCCTCGAACTTTCTAGAGCTTGAAGATTTTACTCATCAAACCCATGTGGGTATTTGGGTCTTTCATCCACCAACTCCCAACCAAAATAGCATAGAAATGATAAAACCTATAAATATGAACTACCAAATTGATGATAACAATAACAACCCACACACACTTTAAACCCTTATTCACACATAACCCCAAGAGGGAGATTTAGCTACATATAAGATAAATAAGCATAGATATATCCATAATCTCCATTGAAATAAATTATTGAAGAATTAAGAGAATGTTACTTCAAACTTAGCTCTCCCACAATATCAACAATGGAAGTGAGAGAATCTTTCACTTAGAAAGTCGCCAATGTATTCTTCACCCAAATTTTATACAATATTTTCTTCTCAAAAAATGGAGGCTATGAAGTTTCAAGATAAACCTAAAAATTAGGGGAACTGAAAAAAAATTCTTGTTCAATGCTAGAGTTTGAGTCATTTTTGTCGAATTGGGATCAACACGTGCAATTATAGTTTTGCCCTTGGGATGAACTCCTCTACTAGTCTGTAATCATGTAGGTCTAGATGCAACCATAATTTACCTCCGCGACCATGATCAATTGACCATCCTTGACTGCCGCGATCGTGGTACCTGAGGCTCTTCTGTTTCAGGTCTTCAGGTGTACTTTCTTACTCCCTTTTTGATCATTTTGAGCTCCAATCCACATCCTTCCATCCATTCAACTCTATGCTGCAAGAAGTGGATATTAGTGCATTTAATCATGAATATATCACATTTATTCATTCAATCAAGGAAATGTTCATGAATGTTGAGTGGGAATGAGTGGAAATATCACCACTCATCAGTACCAACATATGGTTTATCTTGTGGTCACTTGTGATCGTAAGCACCTCTACTCGTAGGACATTAAAATCCTGTCTTATCTGAACTAGATCTGGCATACCTGCCTCTATATATTAAGATATAACCCATCTCTCCAGATCATTGATCCATATCTTAAAATCAACACACAACTCTGATAGTACAGTTCTCTGAGCAGCCTCCCATCTAGCCTTGACCTTTTTATATATAGTCCTAACGCTTGATCTCATTTTCTCAAAGAGGGTAGTCATCTCGGTCTCGATGACCTTTCAACTAAGAAGTTGTGGCCCTCTGTCTATCTACTAAGCTTTGGAAAAACTCAATGAATACAACAATTAAACTTGTTGCAGAAGCTATAGCAGATGGGTGAGTAGGCTCTATAGATGCACCAACAGGCTCTGAAGTCGAAGCCATAGCTAAAGAAGAAGTAGACTATGTCCCCTCACCCTGTGTACTAGAATTTGGTGCCTCTCTCTGCTCTTCTATCTCTATGTCAATATGAACATCCACATCATCTCAATGTGCCTCATCAGGCTCTTCCGAAACTGTTAGGCCCTCAGACTGTACCTATGGTACTACTTCCCGCTAAATCAATCTCTTAGAAGTTCTTGAAGGTGCAAGACCCTTCATAGTCTTCTTCTGCACATTCATGATCATAAGTACCCTTTCGTCTATACCTGGTAACTCAGGCACACCGGCCTCATCACATAACCTCTAGATCATGTAAGGAAGTGCTAGATTAGTTAGCTCGCCAAAGGCTCTGTCATGTAACTTATGCCATAGAATGGCAACAAAATCAATATCATAACCATCCATCATGCAGGAAAGTAGTGCAACTCCCTCCCAAGTAAATGTATTATCTAAAGCAGTGGATTACAGACGGTAAAAGATCAGTAACCACAAAAGCTTGGCCTCCAATTTCAATAGGCCCTTCTTGATCAAAACTTTGCCCTCAATCCATGGGGTCTCATTACCTAGTGGTGAAATATAACCGACTATCCATCGAGCTATCTTAACCCTCCCCGCTCAGTGCTCAGCATCCCACACAATATATTAATCATGTCTGATCCTCAATATGTAGTTGCAATCAACTGTAGATACAAGAGTGATGTAATATAGGCTGAATATAACTCTACGGATAGTCTTTTCTCTAATATCAACTCTAACCTCTCTGACCAGTGTATGATTAAGCTGTGGCTATCAAGCAAATCTGATAAAGCATGGATGATGGCACATAGGATGGACTACGATGTCTCTATAAGATGCATAAAACTCTCATACTATAGCTAGTCCATAAGAACCTAGTGATCTAGTTATCCACTCTAGTTGTTATCTGTCAAATACCGCCCTCAACTATGGTACTCGATCTAGCCTCAATAAGTTGATCCAATGCTTATCATAAATACATCTCGAAGGACTGCCTAGATCCCAATCACAAGTATCAAAATTAAATATATATCGCATCCCTTCCACACACCACCTCAAATGTCCCTCCTCAAGAGGTGCATCTGGGGTATATGCGAGTGTCTGATTTGGCTATGCATCATGGGAAGCCTGTGTTGTACCCTCCTTAGACTTGGGAACCTCTTTCTACTATGCATGAGTGGTGGTACCATCCTAAGACTAGTGCACCACTGATGACTGCTCTTGCTTAACCTTCTTAGAAGAAACCTGGGACCACTCCTCAGACTAGGGGTCCTGAGCAGCAAATAATGGAGTAGCCTCAAACTCTGTCTCCTCCTTCTCCTCTTCATCATCATTAGGTAGAGGAGTGTGTGAGGGTGATATTCGTGAAAACATCATCCTTGAATGGGCTGCAACTGACTCAGTATCCTGGCGAGTCTATCCTCTCGTAACTCTGCATGTCACCCCAACAACAGTGTCTCTATATCGCTGTGTCGAATACTTCTCCACTGAACCACTAGTCTCGGGAGACTCTTCCCATCTCCTTGAAGTAAAGTCCTTTGTATTATTTACTTCTTTGGGTGCCATATGTGCATGAAAAACCAGTTGTCAGTTTCCAACAAAAGTGAGGGATAACAAAAGTCAAAGAAAAATACAAAATTTGAAAAGTTCAAATTTCCTCAATTTTCACATCCCTATAACCTATTTGAAATCCCAACAAGTCCAATGTATACACACTAATCAAGAATCATGAATTTCAAAGTAAACAAACATGCTCAACCTGTGGTATTACTCTATTTATTAAAGTTTAACTTCCGGTTAGGGCCTAAACTTAGAATTTGAATTCAAAACAAGGCCTTACATTATGGTTTTAGGCTACTTCTAGGCTCCTACATACAAGAATGATAGTTTATATATATTTTGCAATGAAATACATATATCAATTTGTTTAAACAATAGATAGATCAATAAATAACTTTTAGGAACCGAGAAAATTACCTTTTATATGAAGAACAGGAAGAGAATGATGAATAACTAAAGTAAAACAAAAGTTGAAACTTATTTTTAGCGTGTTGAGACAAGTTGGTAGCTCAAATAAATCTCACTTTAGCATTTACTTAAGTGAGGGATTAGTTTATGTTTTAATAGGGAAATTTGAATTCAAAGAGAAAAGTGATTTTTTGAGGATTAGAATGAGTTAGAAAGAGGGAAAACACTAAAACCCTAAAAACGACGCATGTAAAAACCCTAAAGTTTTAACTAATTTCCATCCATTATGGCTACTACTTACGGTGGGACTAACCGACCTGAGGAATCTCCAAAGTAGGATAGCAGAGGGGAGATTAAGTTGAATCTGTTATCTCCAAAACATGATGATTTATTGAAGAATAAGATGTACGTGCATGAAATCACTAGGGTTCCTCTAAAACTCTCAATAATAATGCATCGGGAACCAAGTTTTATGTGGAAATCCTCAGAAGTGAAGAGCTTAATAATACAAGAGAATTTACAGTATGCAATCATTGGTAAGTTCTTATATGGCAAACCTGATGTTGCTGAACTATGAAAATCAATTCCTGTTCAATGTGGAATAAAAGGTGATTGTACAATATGAGTACTGGATGCAAAACACATATTGATGAGATTGAATCAGCTGAAAGACTACATTCAATTATTATAAACATCTTCTTATTACATTAAGGAAAATAACATGTTTTAGTAGATGGGAACTCTCAAATGGGATCCCTAGTTTGAACCAGATATTGAAACAATGATAGGTATTCCATGGATTTCAATTCCTGACTTACCACCAAATTTTTTTGCTAAGGAAGCTATCTTCTCTATTGCTTCTATAGTAGGAAAACCATTAATAGCAGACATGGCTAAAAAGAATTGCACGAGACCAAGTTATGCAAAAGTAAAGATTGAGGTGGACCTCATTGCTAATTTACCTCATAGAGTAAAAATCAATGAAGAGAATGATATAACTGGGAAATAAGTCTAAGTGGATCTAGATCCAATATGATGATAAGCCTAAATACTATAAAGAATGTTGGTTACAGGATCATGATGAAGAATCTTGTTGGGATATTCATCCAGAGATATATGATAAATTACAAAAGCAAAAGCATGAAAAAGACAGTATTAAGGAAGATAAAAAAGGCTGAAAAAAGGTTAGAGCGGTGAAACAGCTGATAGCAACAAACATTAATGGTTACAAAGAATAAGAAAATACAGAAGAGACAAGTGTGGTCATATATTGGGAGAAGTGGATAAAAAGAAGATATCAAATACTTTGGATGTTTTGCATCAGGAGAAAAATGAACTTCAAAAAAATTCCACCACTAATCACTAAAAGGAAAGTACAAAGGATTGGGTGAATAAGAGCTTTGGCAAAACAGAACAAATAGAAGCATCGGTGGAATAATCTAGCAAAGAGATTAATGTGGAACAAGGTCAAGTGGACAACACCATTAGGGAGAATATACCACAAGGAAAAGAATCAGTAGGACAAAGCAAGGACAATGAAAACCAACAGTCACATGATCAACAACAAATGCAGGATGAAAAGGATCCCCAGAACAAGGCAAAGGAATTAGTGTTGTTAGATCATGATAAGGCCGAGAAGTAAAATATAATACTAGAGGAAATTTTACCATTAACAATTAAAGTGGGAAATTCGATAGAAATTATGAATAACAACAATAAAGACTTGGAAACTGAAGATTTGTTTGATAATATTAATAAAGTTACTATTAAAGGAAACCTTTCTCCAAAAGCAAATTCAGTCATTAAACGCAAGTCATGGAAAACAACATAGTAGAGGCAAAAAGACAGGTTCAAGAACAATGCAGACAAAGAGCCATAGGTCAAAATTTTCATCAAAATGAATGCCTTAACTTGGAATATTAGATCGGATAATACACAGAAAGCATTCATAAGATTGATAACAATGCATAGGAGATATCAATTTGGGTTCATTGTCCTTATGGAACCTATCTAGGAAAGCTATAACATTGATGATTATAAAAGCAAACTGGGAATGCAACATCCAGTTATAAATACTTTAGGAAAAATTTAGGATTTTATGGACTCGATAATGGAGTAGAGTATCATTAGGGATGAAGAACAAGAACTCACTCAAAAACTGGAAAATTTGCATGCAGAAGAGTTGTGTTTGTTACACTGGTGTATGCAAAATGTAGTCAAAATGAGAGACTAGTTTTGTGGGAATCACTGGGTGAAATGGCAAGTTAGTACAAGAACCTTGGCTAGTGGGTGGAGATTTTAATGTGAAAAGAAATGAGAAGGAGAAACTTGGAGGATTGCCAGTCACAGTATATGAAATAGATGATTTTACTCACTGTATTAACTTTTGTAATATGGAAGAAAGTGCTTTTAAGGGAAGAAAATATACATAATGAAATGACAGAATTGATGAAGATTGCATATCCAAAAGGCTGGACAGAGTATTGTATAGTGACAAGTTGCATGAAGTTTTTCCAATTATGGAATTAGAGAACTTTGTAAGAAGTGGTTCACACCATGCTCCAATATTGTTACAATTTAGCAGATTAAGTGAACAGCTGATCAAGCCATTCAGATTTCTCAACTTCTCGATGAAGGAATAATCATGCATGGAGCTAATTAGGCAGAACTGGAAGACTGATATAGAAGGTAATATTTTTATTATGTTTCATCAAAATTTAAAGAGAACTAAAGCTTCCTTGACTGAGTAGAGTAAACAAACTTTTGGAAACATATTCCAAGAGATTGCGACATTAGAATAGGTGATTAAGGTAAGAGATAAATATTTTGAAGAGGAGCCTATAGTGATAAATAGAACTAATTTGTCCAAAGCACAAAAAGAATTAGAAATGCAATTGAGAAGAGAGGAGGACTTCTGAAGACAGAAAGCAGGATTTGAGTGGTTCAAAGATAGATAAAGGAACACAAGATTTTTCCATGGAGTAGTGAAATGAAGAAGGTTAAGGTTAAGAATTCAAAATCCAAAATAAAGAAGGCAGTTGGCTGGACAATTAGGATAAAATAGCAGAAGCAGCAACTAGTTTCTTCCAAAAACAATTTGAAAAATAGAAGGATGCTGAAGACTTTTCAATGTTGGATGTTCTACCTAATATAGTAACTGAAGCTTAGAATGGATATTTAAAGAAGTACCAAAAATTGAGGAAGTAAAAGTGGCAGTTATGGGGTTGAATAGAAGTAGTATTGGAAGTCCAGATGGTATAACTGGTGCCTTTTATCAGGATGCATGGAGTATAATTTCAAAAGATCTACACCAAATTATTTTAGCATTTTTCTATGGATATGAGCTTCCAAGGTTTATCAAACATACTAATTTAGTTTTGCTACCAAAAAGTTAGTAGTGAACACCTTCTCAGACCTGAGACCTATATCACTTAGTAATTTTGTGAATTAAATATTCTCTAGAATTATTCATGAAAGAATTAAGTGTATTCTGCCTAAATTGTATATGAAGAACAAGCTGGTTTTATTCAAAGAAAAAGTATTGTAGAGAATATTTTGTTGGTTTAGGAAATAGTGTCTGAAATAAGAAAAAGAGGAAAACCTTCAAACACGGTGATGAAACTGGATATGATGAAAGCTTGTGACAAAGTAGAGTGACTATTTCTTACTAAAGTGCTGAGGATGATAGGATTTAGTGAAGAAATCATTGATATGGTTTTCATATTGCTAGCAAATAATTGGTATTCTATATTGCTAAATAGACAACCTAAGTTTTTTTTAAATCACCTAGGGGTCTAAAGAAAGGGAATGCACTTTCACCTACTTTGTTCATCATTGCAGTAGAGGTATTATTAAGAAGTTTGAAAGAACTACTTCTCAGGAAAGAATTCAAACTTTTTGGCAATGCCTAGAGGTAGTCCAACTTTGTAAGGCTTAATTGGGTGCTTTGCATCTTCTCAGAATAAATTTGGAGAAGTATGTATAGATTTCTGGTCAGAAGATAAACAAGGAGAAAAGTGGTTTGTATTTACATGAAAGTGTGTCCAATGGTGCAGTGGTAATGAAAGAAGTAGCAATTGGTATTTTGAGATAAGAATTCCCTTTCAGTTATTTAGGATGTCCTGTTTCTTACATGACAAAGAAAAAGGTGTACTACTTGCAGATTATGAATAGAATTTGCAACAAGTTGCAAGCATGGAAAGGGAAACCAGTTTCTTTTAGAGGTAGAGCAGTCTTAAATAAACTCGTATTGCAAAGCATTCCCATACATTGTTCTTAGTTATGAAATCCCATAAGAATGTTCTAAATACTATTCAGAAGATCTTTGCTAAGCTCTTTTGGAGTAGTACCATAGAGGGTAGTGAAAGACATTGGGTAACATGGTCCACTATATGTTTACCTGAAGAGGAAGGAGGTTTGGGGTTCAGGTTGCTACATGATGTTTCCACACCTCTGTTTTGTAAACTATAATGGAATTTTAGAACTAAAAAGTCTATATGGAGAGAATATATACATAATAAATATTGTAGAAGATATCATCCTACGGAAGTAATGTGGAAAGTAGGGGGAGGATCTCAAGTATGGAAAAAGATGTTGTAAGTTAGAGATCTTAATGATCACCTTATAATATGTCAGATTAGAGGAAGAGATGCTTATATCTGGTATGACAATTAGAGTGGAGTAGGAAATTTTTATTCTCTTATACAGGACTACAAGGAATAGGATGATAGATATCAATGTGTGGAGGATTTGATTAGGAATAGGTATTGGAATAAAGAGTTTATGAGGAAGCTGTTTACTGAAGAGATATTGGATCATATAATACATAAAGTAAGACCCCCATAGAAACCATCACAAAAGGAAAAAGCAATATGAAGTGTGGAAGCAAGAGGAAACTTCATTGTAAAATCAGCATGGCAATATGTGAGACATAGAAAAAAGCCTAATGAATTTTATAAGCAATTATGGATTAAAGGGTTGCCTTTTATGATTGTATTTTTTATATGGAGAATGTGGAAGGGGAAGATCTCAGTGGATACTACTATAAGATGATGGGGAGTACAAGGTCCTTCCAAATGCTGGTGTTGCCAAAATTCAGCACAGGAGATTATGTCTCCTGTGCTATTAAGATCCCATTTAGCTAATAGGACTTGGTCCTATTTTTCTTCTTTTGCAGGAATTAACATTCAAGGGCTGAGCTTAAGAGATACAATATGTGCGCGGTGGGATACACATGTGAAACAGAGGGATAAGGTATACTTCAGAGCAATACCAGGAATCATATTATGAGAATTTTAGCAGAGGAGGAATGCTTTGAAGCATGAAGGAAAAAGGGTAACAGTGCAGTGGTTGTTCTTTAATTTTACAAGGCAACTAAGGATACTGTTGAAAGTTAGAAAACTAATATTGGATTTCTTTTCTGAATGGCCATCAATTTTATAACAACTTAATCAATTAAAGCCTAAAATTAAAGTAACAATAATGTTATGGGAGTTTCTAGAGAAAGGTTGGTGGAAATACAAAACTAATGGAGCATCAAAAGGGAATCCAGGTAGCAGTTCTTTGGCATTCTACTTGAGAGACTTACATGGTGATTTAATACATGCAGAGAGAATAATAATAGAGTATACAAATAATATGGAAATAGAGGCTATCACAATACTACATGTAGCTATTCATTGCAATCACTCAAAGCAGGACAAGGTAATCATTCAGAATAATTCTTTATCTATGCAAAAGTTTTTAACTAAAGAATGGGAGAGTTCATGGATGATAGCAGACAAAGTCATTCGAATAAGGCAATTACATTTAGCTAAGCAAGTATAAATATAACATATATTCAGAGAAGGCAATCAACTGGATGACTATTTGGCTAACTTAAAACTAGAACAAGGGGAATTCAAATTTACATCTTTCCATCAGTTACCAAGTTCAGACAGAAAAATTCTTAATAGTGATAAGCAAGAATGCCCATATTTAAGGTTAGCACCATCAAAGGGGTAGGGGGACTGGAATGGCTAGAGCAAGTTAATTCACATACACTATATTTACAACCTGAGAAGGTAAACAAA
Organism: Capsicum pubescens; assembly: GCA_030864215.1. Classification (NCBI taxonomy): domain Eukaryota; kingdom Viridiplantae; phylum Streptophyta; class Magnoliopsida; order Solanales; family Solanaceae; genus Capsicum; species Capsicum pubescens. The sequence goes on from CM061546.1 coordinate 118,850,865, forward strand.
AGAGTGAAATTACTACTTAGCCTATCTACACCAACCAACAAAAATGGACTCTCAACAGATTAGGGGGTCACAAGCTCAGATTTTTTTTGTTTTCCCATCTGGTGTTCGGTACCTGCATTGGATCCTGACTAATTCGGATTAGCACTGGGTAGGGCCCCATTTGGGGGGTAGCGCTCCCAACAAAGTTTTCTCCATGCCCAGGGTCAAACCCTCATCCTCTGGTTAAGGGTGGATCCACCCCATCCACTGCACCACAACCCATGTTGGTACAAGGTCAGATTTTAACTGCAAGCGACTGAGATACTTGTTACTATCCAAATACATGTGGGTCCAAGCATACCAGAATATCCATCCCAGCCATAGCTGCAGATCAAGAAGGATAAGGTTGTTAGCTACAAGAGACAAGGCAATCAAGAAGCTTAATAGTACAGTCAACTTACTTCGAAGAAGGAACAAGCCTCAGTGGACTAGACCCGATGTTTTAGCACTAAAAAACACTGCAAGAACTCAGCTGAGATATTAGTTAGGAAAACATCAAATCAAGGCTAAATCATAAGATTAAGAAACAGACAGAACAAGGAAGGAAGATAATTACTCATGCAAGCTGGAAGAAACTTTACTTCATTGCAACTGAGGCATGGTGTTAAGCACCCAAAGCTGAAGGAGAACAAATTGATGATTCTCAAAGATGAACATGATGAAACAGGAAGAGTGGAGTGGAGATTAACACTAATCTCAAATTTAGAAACCTTACTTACTATATATCTATTTTTATTTTGGTTCGGGTCAATCATTGGACCGGTCCACTTTTTAATTTTGTTAACTGTTGGTTATTGTTGGACTATTTGTATGGGTTGGTCCATCATTGTGTAGATATTATTTTTATTGATATATAAAATAAAATTACAAATTAAACAAAAAAAATGAGTTAGAATGAGGGTAGGATTGTTTTTATATAGGTATGGGGATGTTTTAGGTCATATTTAAATGTTGGTGGGCCCAAAATTTAAATAAAAAATTATGCCCATAAAGTGACCTAGCCGCGGCATCAACCTGCGCTCCACACCTGCATCCAGACAGTGGGCGTAGGTACCACCTGCAGCCTGTAGGTGCTGGGCTAAAAATTTTGGATCGCTTTTCTGCAACCCGAACTCGGTGTTTCTATATTTTTCTAGATACTTATGGTCCCGCAACCTAAGTTTTAGGTCCCAAAAGTACAATTAAATGCCAGAGTTCGTAACATACAATTTTTATCCTCAAATTTAAACTTGTCGACTTATTATTCAATTTTTCATATAGGACTTGTGACCATGATGGGCTGATCACACAGTCCCCTGACCTAGAAATCGATGAATGTAGCAATTTTTACCATATTTTGTGTAAAGTCCAAAAATTAATTACCTATAAAAAGACAAAAACAAAAAAAATGTGAATACTAAAATATAGTGGGTTGCCTCCCACTCAGCACTCAATTTAACATCGTGGAACAACATGGCTATATTGGTTACTCAAACTTTACCAACAAGCCCATGGGTTGCCTCCAATGCATCACTTGATTTAACATCGCGGCACGACGCGAGTATCTTGACTACTCAGAATTCATTAAGATACGCTAACCATCCTTGATGGAGGGAAGAACCTATTTAAGAATTACATGGGAAACTCATTCCAAGTTGTGATAGAGCCTCTTGGAAATACCCCTAACCATAAAGATGCTTCTCCTGTATTTGAGAAGGGGAAAAGCCTCAGTCTAAGTGCTTCCTAATCTACCCCTGGGATGGTATACGAGGTGAAGATCCCAAGGATATTTGCAAGGTGCAAATTCGCATCATTGGTAGGCAATCCTGCAAATACACCCTTTAGATTTAGAAATAGGATTATCGCACTCATAATGTCGAATTTGATTCCTAGGGACAAAACAGGAGGTACTACGGCTCCAGTCTCGGTCGGCTCAACATATCCCATATATTCTTCATCATCTATTTATGGCTATTTGTTTTGATATGCTGGGATTACTTGAATAGGGGCACCTCTAGCTCTATTTTGGTTTCCAACGAGTACTACTCAGCGGTTTGCTGCTTATCTCTGCTCAGTGAGATTTTCTTCCCTAGCTACTCTTTGAGCTTCTTCCTTTTCCCTCTTCTCAGCTTTAACATGAACTAACAACTCACCAGTCTGATGATAAACAATATCCTGTACTTCTTTGACCGGAGGTACAACATCACAAACCCCTTCAGGATTATCAACTCTTTTCTGCTTAGACATCCTACCAAGTGTTTGTAGGATTCTCTCTAGATTTAGATTGACTGGGAGAAAGGGTTTGACTCTACTCTATATTCTAGGCATAAACCAGCATATGCCCAATTAAGAACAAAAACAAAAAGAAAAAATCAAAAACTACAACAACTTCAAATCACAAATCAATATCGTATTCCCCGGTAATGACGCCAAATTCTTGATGACATCTAAGAAACACCTCCTATTAGATGATGGTACAATCACTATAAAAATATAGTAATCCAACTAAGGTTGGGGTTGAATCCTAAGGGAGCACGTGGCTTTGCAGATCTCAGTAGTTATAGTCAATAGGTAGAAGAAGAAAAGTAAATAGGGGGTTTTGTTTGAAGTAATCTCGAGAAAAGAACAGTATTAACTTGGTTGAAATTAGTAGTGAACACTAGGATTGTGTTCCCCTTGGCTTCTCAACTCCGTTGGCTTATCATGTGTTGTTGAACAAATCTAATACCTTGCATGCAGAATTGATAAGTTATGTACCTTCTACAGTCTTTTGGACGAGCGATTCACCCTTTACCTTTTGAGTCTCAGAGTGTCTCACTACTAACCCTTATCTTTATCCCAGTTAATTATTACCTTTTGAGTCTCGAGTTATTAGATAAAACATAACCATCTTATGAAGATAGAACCTCAAAGCGTGGATTGACAGTTAAATTCCAAATTACTGTTGTCTTTATCTTTTTTCTAGTCACTACTCCTCTTTTGGAGTATGTAGCATTATCTAGGCGGGATCCTAATGTGTGCACCCATTAAGAAATCAATCATAACAAAGATAAAGAAATGCATGCCATTGGTATTGGTTCAGATCAACAATCGCACTTCCCCTACTTCTTCAATTCGTCAGTGTTTTCATAATCCTAGCTATGGGTTTTAGCCGCTCATGATTGTGAAGAAATTAATAACATTCATAGTAGAAACCATATATGAAAGCACAATGATAATAAGGATAAAAACCCACAATCATAACTGAATAAATCAATAAAATTCAATACAAGAGAATCTCAGGATCAAAGACAAATCTTGGAATCAAAATATGTTTCTGAGTGTCAAAAGTGCGTAACTCCTACTAAAAAGTACATAAGGGATATTTATAGTACATGATAAAACCCCAAAAGCAAAGCCTGAACGAAAGGAGAAAATTGGGTCGGTGGCCACCTACTCTCTATACCTGCGGTCTGGCATAGGCACGGGTAGTACCTGCGGTATAGCACATGACACAGGTATAGACCGTAGGTTGCGGATTGACACATCCCGATCGGGGGCCTTGTCTTAATGGGCATCCCAAGTCCAACCAGGATAGGAGACCACCCCTTGTTACCCAACCCAACCACCATTAGCACACCTTGAGTTGGCTGAGTACTGAACAAATAGAAAGATAGCATAACAGGACAAGGACTGAATTTGGAATAGGTTTATTCCTAGACCAACCCTACCAAGTCATCCTGTCAGACCCAACCATGCAAACCAAACCACCGAGCCAAACCAATACTGGACCAAGGTCGATAAACCAGGCCATAACCAAATGAGATCCAAAATATAATATGATTAATCGCAAAATGAAATATGATGGAACAACCAACAATATCGTTAATTCGTATCATTCCAAATACCAATGCCAATGCTAAGGATGACACCAATACCAATCCCGCCCATTCTAAACCATAGCAGTACAACAAATCCTCTAACCAAAAGAGTAAAAATATCCGGTTGGGACATGTCCCCAATCATAGAGAAAACCAATATCCAGAGATAAACCAAAATGTCTCAAAATATCCATAACATGAAATGGATCCTTCCAGAAAGATAGAAGCTCACCTCATCAATCCAACAATTTTCCTCGAGTCAATCACTATATAGAAGGAGTAGAATGGCCGGTTCCTATATAGCATGTATATTTAGCCACCCGAAAATGGGTTAGCGAGTGATCTCTATCATGAACTCAAGATAAGGATAAAATAATGCAATTTATAAAACCATGTAAAACCATCCATAGGCACACATACACACACATACATATATATATACATGTATATATAACAATGCCTGAAAAGGGGATCGGGTTTAGAATGCCATTAAAATCTTTACCTGGGCTATGTTGCTTTGCCGTCCTAAACCACCCATGGGCTATATGAGTTCAGCTCCCCCTACTGAAAGGGGCCTAGTGCGTGAAGCTGCACGACTAGGGAATAAAACTTGGGAGGACTAGTACATACCCTAAATATAAAGTGTGACATCATGCACACGGTCACCAGGACCAACCTCACATCGGCAAATATGAGTTTCCAGTTTTGGTCCCCTGGGACCTCCACCTTCTACAATTTGCTACACACCCTACCATTATTTTCCAATTAAAACCATTACCAAGAAACTAACCAATCCATTAACCATTTATTAACCAAGGCCATTAATAGTGGTACCGTCATACCAATAATAACTTGGAAGTTTTGTCCATAGCCAACCATATATAAGTTTAAGGGATTCCATGTACCATTAATGATTTCCAGTTAACCAAAACCATGACCACCAAGGCCTTTTCAATTCTTTTAAAACCATGTAAACCATTCATATCATTAAGGGTTCCATTACCAAGTTTAAGCCATGCATAAGTTCCATTGAAAAACCAATGTTATAGTGAAAACATTGTTAAAGACATTTTATCAAACACATTGGGGGCATAGTATTCACAAAACCAAAGTCCATTACCAAATAACCATTCCCATGAAATGAATTATCCTAAACCACCATTAATTCATACAAAAGCACAATTTTAAAACATGGGAAAACCATAACCAAGAATTTATAACTAACACCCCCAAATATAGTGGAAAACCTAAAATCATACAACGACAAAATCGTGAAAACCATTCATTAAAACCATGCCTTAGTTGTAACTAACAATGAGGGAAGAGAACATGCCTTAATTGACAAAGTAGACGTAGAGAAACCACCAATAAGATCCCCAAATTAGTCCTCTAGTTGAAACCCTAGCTTTCTTTCCCAAAAGCTTTTGAGAGAATTATAGAGTGTTTAGGAAGAGCTTCAAAGTTTTAATGAATAGAATAATAGGGTATATAATTTCCCAATAGGAATATAAGTTGTGGGACCTCATTAGAGTACGTGGGGAAATGTATAGAATACCCCCACTTAAGTTGCACAAAAATCCGATCACAGGGGTATGATTGACCCTCACGAGTCATACCCTCCGATATGAGTGGTACTCACCACTCGTATCCTAAGCCTTAACCCTTGGACCCAACACTCTCCAGTTTATGAATAATCCTCCCCAAGTCGTATTAACAACATACGATCTATACCCTTCACACATATACCAAGAAAGATAGAATCATAGAAAGTTTGAACACTGACCACCATACGAGTCTTAGGTATGACTCGTACCCTAGCTTACAGCTCCTAGTGAGCCACTCATACTCAGATCAAACTTAAGTTACCAAGTAGAAGTCTAAGTGAAGTAACCATACAAACCATATCCAATCATACGACTCATACCACCAAGTCGTATCCATTCCAGTGACAAAAATCCATCCCACTAGCCAACACTGATCAGCATACGACTGGACCATACCATCCGTACCCCAACATACGGCTCGTACCCATGAGTCATATTGAGTCCAGAGACCAGTATTCTAGGAAATTTTCTAAGGTCCAGAAACCATGATGTTTCAGTCTTCCCCCTTAGGAACATTTATCCCAGAATGACGGATAAGGTAGGGGTAATAACACGCATGAGTCATTTGGATTATCAAATATACTTCCAATCCTTAACGAAGTTTGAATACATAGAGGCAAAGACATTAATCTTTCCTTTAACAAAATCAGAAAATAAAGATGTGTTAAAGACACATACCTTCCGCATGAATCCGAAGAGCAAAAAATAGATGCAGATACTTGGATTTTATGTCCTCCTTTGTTTCCCATGTAGCTTCTTCCACCTTATGGTTCTGGCATAGAACCTTAACCAAAGACACATCCTTGGTCCACAACTGATGAACCTTCCTATCTAATATCTCAACCAGGACCTCTTCATAAGACAGAGAGTTCGAGATTCCCAAACCCTCTAAAGGAAGAATCAAAGAAAAATCACCAAGACACTTTCTTAGAATGGAGACATGAGGACTGAGCTTCCCCTTCTTACCAAACCACACTACTCCCTTCATTGGAGATACTTTGAGGAAAACCTTATCCCCAACCTCAAACTCCAAGTGTCTATGCCTAAAATTTGCATAGGACTTTTGGCAACTTTGGGCAGCCTTAAGCCTATTCCAAATCACCTTCACTTTTTCTATAGTCTGATAAACCAAGTCGGGACCAAACATATCTACCTCCCCAAGCTTAAACCAACCGAAAGGAAATCTACACCTACTAACATTCAATGCCTCAAAAGGAGCCACACCAATACTGGAATGATAACTATTGTTGTAATCAGACTCTACCAAAGGTCAATGCTCAACCTAATTTCCACCATAATCAATCACATAAGACCAAAGCATATCCTCTAACATCTGAGTAGTCCTCTCTGCTTGTCCATCTGTCTGCGGATAAAAAGCAATACTCAGGCTTATCATAGTCCCCAACCCATTCTGAAAAGACCGCCAAAAGAGAGACGTAAATTGCATACCACGATCAGAATTAATCAAAAGAGGTACTCCGTGAAGCTTCACAATCTCCTGAAGATTTAAATTTGCATAATCCTCTACCAAAAAGGTAGTCTTTACTTGCAAGAAGTGAGCAGACTTCGTCATCTTCTCCATGATGACCCAAATCAAATCATATTGATTCCGAAATAAAGGAAGACCTGTAACAAAATCCCTATTGATTACCTCCCATATTTATTTATGATAAATAATCTCTTGATATAACCCACCAGGTCTCATGTGTTCAACTTTAACTTCTTGACACACCAAGAACTTTGCCACAAAATCAGCCACGTCCCTATTCATACTGTTCTACTAATACATCTCTTTGAGATCATGATACATCTTCGTGGAACCGGGATTAACAATGTAGAGTGACTCATGTGCCTCAGCCAAAATCCTTTATCGCTAATTGTCGACATCAGGAACACACAACCCTCCTTGGTACCGTAAAGTATCATCGCCACTGATCTAATATACCATCACCTTTTGCCCACCAACATCACCCTTTATTTTCATCAAGATAAGATCCAACACTTGGTTCTCTTTGATCTCTACACCAAGAGATGATTGAACCACTTCTTATATCATTATACCTTAATCCTTGGAGTCCAAGAGGCGAGCTCCAAGATTAGCCAAGCGGTGAATATCCTTCACCAACTCTCGCCTTTCTTTATCCATATGAGCCAAAATCCCTATGGACAACCTGCTAGGAGCATTAACAACCATATTAGTCTTACCTAGGTGATGGTGAAGACTCATATCATAGTCCTTGAGAAGCTCCAACCATCTCCTCTGCATGAGAATAAGCTCCTTCTGAGTGAACACATACTGTAGACTCTTATGATCAGAAAAGATATCCACGTGTACACCATACAAATAATGCTGCCAGATTTTCAAAGCAAAAACCATCCCCAACAGCTCCAAATCTTAAGTAGGATAATTTCTCTCATGTACCTTCAACTTCCTAGAAACATAGGCAATTACCTTCTCATACTATCCTCAAACACAACCAAGACCTACCCGAGATGCATCATAATAGACCAAAAACCCATCACTACCTTTCGACAAAGTTAGAATTAGAGTCGAAGTCAGCTTATCTTTCAACTTCTCCAAACTCCCCTCACAAACATCCAACCAAGAAAACTTAACCTTTTTCTGAGTCAATTTAGTCAAAGGAGTAGGTATCGTCAAAAAGATTTCCATAAAGCACTTATAATACCCATCCAAGCATAAGAATCTCTGATGTTGGTTGAGGTCGTGGGTCTATGCCACCTTTTAACCACAACCACCTTTTGTGGATCCATCATGATCCCCTTGCTAGAAATTATATGACCAAGAAAAGTCACAGCGTTCAACTAAAACTCACATTTTGAGAACTTGGCATAAAACTGTTGTTCCTTCAAGGTCTGCAATACCACACAAAGGTGATTAGCATGATCCACCTTACTTTTGGAATACACCAGAATGTCATCAATAAATACAATAACAAAGAGATCAACGAATTTTCTGAAAACCCTGTTCACTAAGTCCATAAATACCACCAGGGAATTAGTCAATCCAAATGATATCACCAAGAATTCAAAGTGCATATACAGATTATGAAAAACCATCTTAGGGATATCCACCTCCCTAATCTTTAGCTGATGATAGCCGATCCGAAGATCTATCTTAGAAAAGAATTGGCATATTGCAACTTATCAAACCAATTATCTATCCTTAGGAGAAGATACTTGTCCTTGACCATCGCCCTATTCAACTTCCCATAGTCAATGCACATCCGAAGGAAACCATCTTTCTTCCACCCGAACAACACCAGTTCACTCCACAGAGATACACAAGCACGGATAAACCCCTTATCCCGAAGATCCTTAAGTTGCTTCTTAAGTTTTCTTATCTCAGATGGAGCCATTCTATATGAAGGAATAGATATTGGACAAGTTTCTGAAACCAAATCAATACCAAACTCTATTTCCCTATTTGGAAGAACATCGGGAAGATCATCCGAAAAAACCTCAGAAAACTCATTTACTATCAAAACTAACTGTAAAGAAGGACCTTCCGAGTTAGAATCTTTAATACAAACCAAGTGATAAAGAAAACAATTAGATATTAACCTCTAAGCTCTAAGATAAGAAATAAACCTCTGCATAGGAGCTAGGGAACCACCCTCCCACTCTATAACTAGTTCATCGGGGAACCTAAAAACACCCTTACAGATCCGACAATCCAAGGATGCATAACAAGAGTGTAACCAATCCATCCCCAGAATAACCTCAAAATCCACCATATCAAGTTCAAACAAATCCACCAAATTCTTTCTACCACCAACAGATACCACACACTCCCTATAGACTTTCTTAGTAATAACCAAGTCACCTACTGAGGTAGAAATAGAAAAAGGATCCAAAATAACCTCAAGATCAAAACCAATACATACAACGATAAATGGGGTCACATAAAAAGAGTGGACCCTGGATCAAGTAAATAATACGTATCACGAGATAAAAGTTATAATGTACCAGTAACGACATCAGGCGATACCTCGGATTTCTATCGGGAATCCAAAGCATACAACCTATTCTGGCCAACACTGGAACCAGGAACAGTAACAAAAGTAGATGCGGCACCAATGAGTGCAGGAGTAGAAGATAAAGTCATCAATACTTTATTTTATCCCTAGAAACCTTATTAACCAGACAATCCCTGAGTCGATGGACTACCTGGAAACGCTTGAAGTATTTTTATCTCCCTTCAACGCAATGACCTAATGAGGACAACCACATAATTGACAAGAAGGGCATAAAAAAATTGACTGAACCCCACTAGCTTGAGATTGGGCACCCTGTACCTAAAAATTATTACCATCCTGGTGACGTTTGTCACCTGACTACTTTGGGTAAGGAGCACTAGCAGTAGAGAAGGAACCAGAACTCCCCCACTTCTTTTTCTTCCACTTGCCACCATCCCGACTACCCTAAGACTAAGCACCGCCCTGATCAGAAAACCTACTCCTCTTACCCTACCGATCTCCAAACTCTACCTATTTTCTCTTCTCATCTTTTATCTGCTGCATATGAACAGTCAACCAAGAAATGTCCATATCATTATCAGCAAGCCAGTCTTACTTTCCAAGATCAAATCTTGATTCAACCCAGAAGAAAACTTTCTTCTTCTTACTCTCGCATCAGCCACCAAATTAGGAGCATACCTTGACAACTGATGAAACCTCAAGCCATATTTCTTGATAGATATTCTCCCTTTCTAAAGATTCACAAATTCCTCCATCTTTACTACCTTTAGATCTTAAGGAAATAAATAACCCAAAAAATCACTAGAGAAATTATCCCATAAGGATGACTCCTCCACATCTCCTCTATCCCTATCCCACTTTTTGTACCATTGGTACGCAACATCCTTGAACTTATAAGCTACAAAGTTTACACCTTCCACATTAGTGGCATGCATCACCTTTAATATATTCTCTATTTTATCCAAGAAACCCTGAGGATCCTTCCCCACCTTACTACCAGAAAAGTAAGAGAATTCAGTTTCATAAACTGACCAACCCTTGTGGCCTCAACAAAAAACCCACCAGACACATCCCGCTCATCCTGAGTAGCAACTAATTTAGTAATAGTATGAATAGACTGGCCAAATTCTACATTAGTTACCTCACCCTAAGGAGGACTAGTAGCAACTAGAGAAACTCCATAACTATCGGGGATCGGACCCTAAGTTTGAAGAAGAACTCCAGATGTAGAATGTACCCCATCAATATTGTCCCTAGATGGGACTGAAGAGTTTTCTTGTGTTCCAAATCATCGAGGCATGATCCAAAAAGTAAGAACCAAGGATTAAAGAATAATTTTGGTACTTAGACTCAAGTTTGAAAATAAAATACCAAGAAAGTGAACCATTCCTAAATGCCTTATAGCCACTCTCTTATGAGGGTAGCGTGCTACACCCCCCTAAAAGAGACTCTATTCAACACAACTTTATAGACTACCAATTGACCATGAACATAAAACTCTGATACCAACTTAACATGACTTGATTGGGGGCCTTGTCGTAATGGGCATCCCAAGTCCAACCAGGATAGGGGACCACCCCTCTTACCCAACCCAACCACTATTAGCATACCTTGAGTCGGGTGAGTACACAATAAATAGCAAGTTAGCATAACTAGAAAAGGACTGACTTTAGGCTAGGTCTATTCCGAGACCAACCCTACAAAGTCATCTCGTCATACCCAACCATACCAACCAAACCACTAAGCCAAATCAATACCGAACCAAGGGCTATAAACCAGGCCATAACCAAATGTGATACAAAACATAATATGATTAATCCCAAAATGAAATATGATGGAATAGCCAACAATATCATCAATTGGTATCATCCCTAATACTAATTCCAATGCTAAGGCTAACACTAATACTGATCTTGCCCATTTTAACCCATAGTAATACCATAAAACCTCTAAATAAAAGAGTAAGAATATCTGGTTGGGATATACCCCTAACCATAGATAAAACCAATATCTAGAGATAAATTAAAATGTCTAAAAATTTCCATAACATAAAATGGAGCCTTCTAGAAAGATGGAAGCTTCCCACTTTAATCCAAAAGCTTTCCTTAAGTCAATCACTATGTAGGAGAAATAGAATGGATGGTTCCTACATAGTCTAGGTATACAGCCGCCCAAATATGGGTTAGCGAGTGATCTCTAGCATGAACTCAGGATAAAGATAAAATAATGCATTTTATAAAACCAAGTAAAACCATCCATATAAATATACATATATATATATAAATATATACATATAATATATATATATATATATATATATTTTATATATAACACCATGCTGGGATAGAGGACCGAGTTTAGCATTCCATTAAAACCTTTACCTAGGTTGTGTAGCTTTGCCGTCCTAAACCACCCGTAGGCTATATAGGTTTATCTACCCTTGCTGAAAGGGCCCCAGTACGTGAATCCGTAAAACCAAGGAATAAAACCTGGGATGACTAGTACATCCTACAAATATAAAGTATGACATCATGTACATGGTCACCAAGACCAGCATCACATCGACAAATATGAGTTTTCAGTTTTTGTACCCCCAGGATCACCATCTTCCACGACTTTGCTACTGACCCCACTATTATTTTCTAATTAAAACCATCAACAAGTAACCAACCAATCAATTTTTATTTATTAACCATGGAAATTAATAGTGGTATCATCATACCAATAATAACTTGTGAGTTTTGCCCATAGCCAACCATATAGGTTTAAGGGATTCCTTGTAACCTTTATGATTTCCAATTAACCAAAACCATGTCCACCAAGGCCTTTCCAATTCGTTTAAAACCATGTAAACTATTCAAATAATTTGGGTCCATTACCAAGTTTAAACCATGAATAAGTTCCATTGAAAAACTAATATTATAGTAAAAACATTGTTAAAGACATTTTATGAAACACATGGGTGGCATAGTATTTCCAAAACAAAAGTCCATTACCAAAGAACCATTCCCATGGAACCAACTATCCAAAACAACCATTAATTCATACAAAATCACAATTAAAACATGAGAAACCCATAACCAAGCATTTATAACCAAAACCCCCACATATAGTGGAAAACTCAAAATCATACAACAATGAAATCAAGAAAACCATTTAGAAAAAACATGCCCTAGTTGGAAGTAACAATAAGGGAAGAGAACATGTCTTAATTTACAAAGTAGATAGAGAGAAACCACCAACAAGATCCCCAAATTAGTCCTCTTGTTGAAACCCTAAGTTTCTAGCCCAAAAGCTTTTAAGAGAATTATAGAGTATTTAGGAAGAGTTTCTAAGTTCTAATGAATAGAATAATAGGGTAAATAATCTCCAAATAGGGATATAAGTCATTGGACCTTATTAGAGTAAGTGGGGAAATATCCAAAATACCCCTACCTAAGTTGCACAAAAATCCTGTCATAGGGGTATAACTGACCCCCACGAGTCATACCCTTTGATACGAGTAGTACCCACCAAGCCAATAATGTCTAGTGTATAAATCATTCTTCCTAAGTTGTATTGATGATATATGATCTGTACCCTTCACCCGTATCCCTGGCAAGATAGAATCATAGAAGGTTTGAATACTGACCACCATACGAGTCCTGGGTAAGACTCATACCTTGGATTATGGATCATGGTGAGATAATTATACTCATATTCAACTTAAGTTACCAAGTCTAAGGTTATGGTAAGGAACCATACAATTTGTATCCAACCATACGACTCATACTGCCAAGTCGTATCTATTCTAGTGACAAAAATCTATCCCACTAATAAATACTGGTCAACATATGATTAAACCATACCATCCATAACTAAAAATATGGCTTGTACCAATGTGTCATATTTATTCTAGATACCTAAATTCTAGGAAATTTTCTAATGTCCAGAAACTAGTGTGTTTCATGGATGGACAAAGTCCCGCAAGTTAGCTCTGGGGATTTTGGATTTTTGACACCTGCTTTATCTACATGCGGTCCGTAGGTATACATGTTATCCTTAGGTTGACTTAGTAGGTGTTGGGAGTCATTTTTCAGCTCTTCTTCAACTCTAGAACTAGCATTAATCATGATTAAGCCAAAAAATATCCCGAGTATCCATAATCACTCCAAAAGTAGCAAAAACACCTTCTTTTACCCTTACCATAAAATTAGTATCCAAAATATGGTTTTCTATAAAACATACCCAAAATAAATCATATCTAACAAAAAGGCCTTAGAAATTTCTTATTTTCCTTATTTTATGCATCAAAGTGCTATATTTCTATAGAACATCAGGTAGTTGTGTTGTCGTCATTCTTTTGGATGCTACTTTAACCTTTGACCTTTTTTTTTACTTGGATAATATATTATGAAGTAACCTGATTGATCATAATTATATCAAGTTCTGTCTCTTGATTTAGATCGAACATTGGACTTTCTAAGACCTCCAAATCTACCATAGCTACTTGAACTTTATTGGTGGCCATTGATTGGATTTTAAATAGAACTTGGGAGTTATTTTGTTTATGTATATTTGTTTGGCATAATTATATAAGCTTGAAAGCATATTGTTATGATGATACCATGTTGGTAAATGCCTTAATAAATGACTCTTGAGTTAATGGTTGGTTTTTAATTTGGGTTTAAAAAAAAACTGTGTAGCTCACTATGAAGGTGTATATCCTGGGGGGATTAACATTGGAGACCACGTTTGTCAGTGTTGGGGGTTCATGTGATCGTGTGCTTGGTGCATACATTGTATATATTTTTGGGAGGGCTATAGCCTTGATTTCTTTATCCTTTTGTCAGTTTTTCCTCAGTTCATACAAGTAACATGCACTAGGGCCCTTCCAACAGGGGGAGCTAGACCCATATAGCCTATGGGTTCTATTAGGAATGAGTGAGCTATATAGTTTAGGTTAATGGTTTAAACTCTCATGTTCATGACCCTTGTCCCTATCCCCGTATCCTATATACATGTATATGAATATGGTACATATGTTATATGAATGGATTTTGATAAATAAATTATTTTATCCCTACCCCTGAGTTACATGACAATGCTCTCCCCACTGTCCATTACTGAATGCTACATCATTTCATGACGTGGGGTCTGAAGGGTTTTCTATTGGTCATGTACAACGTTAGGTAATTCGATATTCTTATGGATATGTTGTGAAGTGGTGAGCCTCCATCTTTTGAAAGGTTTAGTTATTTTATTATTAGTATTATTTAGTATTTTATTTTTGATTTCTTTGATAATAGTCGGGGGAATGTCCCAACTTAGTTATATATTCTTGTTTTAGAGGCTTTTGTGGAGAGTGTTAGGATGTTTTGGTCATTGTGTTTTGACTCTTAGAACTTGATTAAACATATCTATTCTTCTTATCATCATGTTTGGTTGTCTTTTTTTTGTATTATTTTATTGTGTTCTAGATGTTAGGCTAACAGGGAGGTCTTCATCTCATAGTGGGCTTGAGATACCCATCATGACCAGGCCCTAGTTCGGGTTGGGAAAATATACCTGAACTCTTTATCTCTATATCCAATAAATATGTAGGAACTAATTTATCATTTATTTTTGTTCACTGCTTCTTTGGTACATGTGCAAAAGCTCTGTAATTGAACACTTTTAGATATGAGTAGGACATGATGTGTCATGGAAACATGATACTTTGATGCTTCAAACCTTGAATTTATGTGTGACTTAGGTTATTTTAGTAGATATGATTCACTTTGGTGTTTATTGCAGGTAAAATAAGTCTACAAAAGTGTTGGGATGAAAATAGAAGAAAAAGACCTAGAAAAATAAAGTCTGATCAAGATACGAGTGACCTTACGAGTTATCAACACACCATACGAATCATAGGGTAACTTGTAAGGACAATATAACACAAAGCCAAATTGAGAATCTAAGTACGGAGAAGATACAACTCAAGAATCCAATCATAAACTGAAGGTATGGGTTGTGACAAGGAATCGTAAGCATAACAAAATCTAAAGCTACCATTCAAGATAGAAATCTCAGAAGTATACGAGTTGAAAGTCTGAGTACGACTCGCATAGGAAACCGTAAGCATACCAGTGTTCAAAGATTTGAAAGATAGAAGGCCCAGATGGATACAAGTGAAGGCCACGACTCGTACGGTCAAGGTACGAATTATGGGCAGAAGTCGTAAAATGAATAGAAAGTTGAAGCCTTGGGAGATCAGATGCTATAATGGATACGAGAGGCACGGTATGAGTAAGTCGTACCATGTGTTAACACAACGTTACCTTTCCCATTTTTATTAGGATTTCTGAGTACTTTTGAGATACTATAAATACCCTAGGGTTTATCTTTTATTAGGTTACATTTTTTAACATCTTCTTACATTTCAAGATACCCTATTACATACTTTTTCTTTGTTCTTGAGATTTTGGGTTGTTATTTAATAGTTGATTCTAGATTTTATTCTTCTCATTATTGTGTGATTGATTACATGCTTTCTTTATTAATTATCATGGATTGTTGCATAAACAAGAGTGGATACCTTCCCTGACTAGAGTTGTGGGAACCCTAGTGGATTAACTAAGTAAGGGAAATAAGAGTTTTATCTATTCTAAAGTAAATTGCATGTATATTAATCTCCTTCATATAAATTAACCTCAAAGCTACCTCAGAAGCTTGGTGATAACTTGTATTCATAAACATCCTCACAAGGGAGTTTGTAATTGGGGAAAGAAGATTAAGATAGTAATTTAAGATTCACTTCCATCTTTACTGTTCCACTATCTCATCTAATAAACTCGAGATTCAAAAGGTGAAAGCTGAACTGAAGTCATAGAAAAAGACCAATAAGGTGACACCCTGAGACTCATAAGGTAAAGCATAAGATTTAGCAACTTATTTACAAGACTGTTAATGATACATAGCTTGTCTACTTTATATGCAGAGAAATAAAATAGGTGGGTTGAAGACGAGAATCTTACGAAGTTAAGAAGCCAGGGGGAATAAAGTCCTAGTGTTCATCTTTTGTTATTTACAACTCAAAGCATTCAAGTTCGGTTATGACTTACTGATTACTTCCAAAATCCCCATTTACTTTTTCTCACTACTCATAAATTACATCAAGTTAAGCAACTATTCAGCATCTTCCCTATGGGTTCGACCCCAACTTAGTTGGATTAATATATTTGGCATCGATCACAACATACCTTTTTGGAGGTTAGTTTTGGTCGACATCAAATTTTTGTTCTGTAGCTGGGGTAGATGGTTTGAGTAGTTGATTAAATTAGTGAAGTTTGCGGGTTTTATTTTTTATTTTTGATTTGGCATACATTGGTGTATGTCAAATGCTAAGAAAAGAGCCAATCCCTTACTCTCTTTTGATCCAGAGAAAGAGAGAATTCTTTATAAATGTTAGGACAATTTCATGATATGGTTCAAGACCCTCCTCCTCCACTTGTTGATCCAAATACTGCACTCCCACATGGTCTAATTGATCCACAAAATTTTATAGATTTATAGATACAACAACTAATAACTGCTATTGAGGAAGAGAGAAGAGCAGATGAAGAGGCTCGATTAGCTGATGAGGCTGGTTTATCTCAGGAAGGAGGACTAGCTAGGCCTAGACAGAGATCTGAGAAATGAGATAAAGTTCTAAAAGGCAGAGCTCCATTGATTCCTGCATATCAGCACTTATACCCATACGATGATGTAGAGGATATGGGTTATGTTGAACTTACTGAGACATGAGCCATCATTCCTCCTGCTTTGCCTCCTAATGTAAGGTTTTACATTACAAGTTCCATGATCCAATTGTTTAACTTGAAGGGTGTATTTTTTAGAATAGTGACTAATGATATGAATATGCATCCTGCTAATTTTACTAGGATCTGTATATCATATGCTATTCTAAGGGTGGATGAGGAAGCTTCGAGATTGAATTTGTTTCTATTTTCATTGACGGGTGAAGCATCACTATGGTTAGGGAACTTCTAAGAGGCTCAATCACTACCCGACATGAGTTGTATAGATAGTTTCTGAATAGATTTTTCCCTCCTGCAAGGATACTATAGTTGAAAGATAAGATTTATAACTTCAGACAGTTACCTGCAGAATCCTTGTATGAAGTATAGTTTATATTCAAGAAGAAGATGAGCATGGTACCTAATCAAAGAATTAGAGGATCAAATTTATTGGAAATCTTTTATAGATCATTGAGTGTCGGTTTGAGAGCAGTGGCAGATACAATTTTAGGAGGTGCATTCATGCGTCTTTGATGGGATGATGCGCAAAATATGTTGGATTATATTTCAGTGACTAATAGAGGTTGGCATACTAGATATGTAGAATGTGGTGCAGGTACTGATGCTATAGGAGTAGCTAATTATTATAGAGCTAGTCAGTATTTGGTAGCATGAGAGGTTGCACAACTTTATATAAATATTGGGTTGCTTACAAAATAGTTTTCAATAATGAGCGTTGAGAAAATAAATGCAGTTACGACACATGCATCTTCATCTATGACTTTTGAGATTGAATCTGAAGAGGAGCAAAGTATCTCGATCATAGGTTGTCAAATTTTCGAGCCCAAGGATAAGGGATTCAAGGTTGGAACTATTATCATGATAGATACAATGATAGAAGTAGAGACAGAGATGGGGATTGTTGGTAAAAAATGACTAAAAGAGAAGCGTGATAAATGAATTCCCCTAGGTAGTTGAGATACCAAGTCTAGGTGAAGGTAATGTTGTCAAAACTGGTCAAAGGGAAAGACAATAAAGATATTTGTCTTAAAGAGATTAAGGAAGATCTATCGAGCTAAATCAAAAAATTAAGTCACATGCTATGACAATCAAACAACTGGAGCAATAGTATGGCCAGATGTCAACCACATTAAATCAAAGGCAACTTGGCACTCTTTTTAGTAATACAGTTTTAAATCCAAAGAATGATGGTCACTTCTATGCCATTACCACTCAAAGTGGTAAAACCACCATACACCAGCCTATACTGGTTGTAGATGAGAAAAAGAATGAAGATGATTCTTTTGATGTAGAAATTAGGAGCAAGAAAGATAAAAGAAAAGAGAAGGTTGAGGATCCTGTGTTGAAGACCATTCCAAAACCTCTTCCTCCTTTTCCTCAAAGGATAAAAAATAAACAAGAATATGGTAAGTATCAAAAGTTTTTTTCAATGCTACAAGTACTATCAGTCAATATCCCACTTGTAGAGGCATTAGAGAAAATGCCAGGATATGCAAAATTCATAAAGGATCTACTCACCAAGAAGAGGTCAGTCAGTTATGAGCTATTCGACAATATTCATTATTATTGTGTTATAGCTACTTGATCATTGGTGGAGAAGAAGAAAGATCCTGGTGAATTCACTATACCATGCACCATTAGATATTTTGAGTTTGCTCGTGCACAATGTGATTTGGGTGATAGCATCAACCTTATGACATTTCCAATGTTAAATAGTTGGGGTTTGGAGCACCTAAAACAAACACTATGAGATTAGTGATGGCTGACAGGATGGTGAAAAAGCCAGTTGATATTTTATGACGTATTGGTGAAGGTGGATTCTTTCATTTTTCTTGAAAATTTTTTGATATTAGAATGCAAAGTAGACTTTCAAGTCCTATTTATTTTGGGAAGACCATTCTTATCTATAGGAAGTATGTTTATTGATTTGGAGCTAGGTCGTCTGATGTTGAGACTCAATGATGAACAAGTGATATTCAATGTATGCAAACCCATGAAGTAGCCCGATGAGTTAAGAGTGATATTAGTGATTGATGTGTTTGATGAAGAAATAGAATCTTTCTGGGATATTGATACTGTAACAATTTGGGAGGATACTTCTGATACTGTTTCTATTAAAGAGAGGTTAGCTATTGAAGCTCTAGCAACTGTGATCATGAACTTTGATAGTGATGTTATTGAGGACTATGATGAGATGGTATGTGCTCTCCATGGGAGTGGTTCTTACACTTATGCACCAAAGAAACTTGATTTGGATTTGAAGAATAGAACTACTACACTTGCTCGTCCATCTATTGAGAAGCCACCCGTCTTAGAGTTGAAGGCTCTTCCTTCTCATATGCGGTATGTATTTTTTGGAGTCAACAACACTTGGTTGATTATCATTGCAGCTGACTTGGGTGATATAGAAGTAGAAGATTTGTTATTAGTGCTACAGAGATTTAAGAGTGCCATAGGTTGGTCTATTGTAGATATTATGGGTATACCACCTGGTATTTGTACTCATAAAATTCAACTTGAGCCGGACTATATTCCAAGTATAGAGCATCAGCATTGAATCAATCCTCCTATGTAGGAGGTGTTAAATAAAGAGATAATTAAGTGGTTGGATGCTGGTGTAGTGTATCCCATTACTAATAGTAAATGGGTCAGTCCGGTACAATGTGTTTCAAAGAAAGGCCATATTATTGTTGTGCCTAATGAGAAGAATGAGCTAGTGCCTATGAGCCCTATCAAAGGATAGAGAGTATGCATAGACTACATAAAATTGAATGCATGGAATCAGAAGGACCATTTTCCCATGCCCTTCATGGACCAGATCTTAGACAGGTTAGCGGTCGAGGATGGTATTGTTTTGTTTATGGGTATTCATGTTACAACCAAATTATTATTGCTCCTGAAGACCAAGAGAAGACAACCTTTACTTGTCCTTATGGGACCTTTGTATTTAGATATATTCCATTTGGGTTATGTAACGCTCCAACCATATTTCAGAGATGTATGATGTCAATCTTCTTTGACACGGTAGAAGACAACATTGAAGTTTTTATGGATGATTTTTCATTCATTGGTTATTGCTTAATTCACATAGCGAATTCTCTTAAATGGTGTGAAGAATGCAACTTGGTACTTAATTGGGAAAAGTGCCATTTTAAGGTCAAAGAAGGTATAGTGCTTGGACACAAAATTTCAAAAAAGAGTACTGAGGTAGATTGAGTGAAGATTGAAGTGATTGAGAAATTGCCTCCACCAATTTCTATGAAGGGCGTTCATAGATTTTTGGGTCATGCTGGGTTTTATAGGCGGTTCATCATGGATTTCTCTAAGATTGCCAACCTTCTTGTAGGATTCTTGATAAAGAGGTGAAATTTGAGTTTGCTGAAGCATGCTTGAAGGCTTTTGAGTGTTTGAAAGAGAAGTTGATGACTTCTCCTATCATTGTATCTCTAGGCTGGTCCTTGCCATTTGAAATTATGTGTGGCACAAGTGTTTTGGCCTTAGGGGTTGTACTAGGTCAACTAAAAGAGAATATCCTTCATCCTATCTACTATGCTAGCAAGGAACTAAATCCTATCTAGAAGAACTACACCGTGATGGAAAAAGAGTTGTTGGCAGTGGTTTTTGCCTTTGAGAAGTTTAGGTCTTATTTGATAAGGACAAAGGTGATTGTGCACACTGATCATGCAGCATTGTGGTACTTAATGGTAAAAAAATATGCAAAGTCTAGACTGATTAGGTGGGTGCTATTGCTACAAGAATTTGATTTCGAGGTCAAGGATAGAAAAGGCCCTGAGAATCAAGTTGCGGATCATTTTTCTAGACTTAAGGAGGAAGCTATTGATGTTGGGCGTATTTATACGTCTAAGAACCATAACTTACCCATGTTTTAGCTAAGTTTTGAGGATAAAATACATAATTCCTGCACTTTTAGTCTACTTTCAATTAAGTGAGCTGACCTATGTGATTAGCATGCTTTTCAGGTACTAATGCGGAAGATTTCAGCACTTTGGGGACCTGTGGACAGCAAAGGAAAACTTCACATAAAAGGGAAGGCAGCTTTTGGACTAAATGTGATGCATGGGAACTTTTTCCCGGGCAAACTCAATATTTTTAAATAGTTAAGGATGTAGTAGCAACTTAGTAGAGAAGGTTGTTATTAAAAACCTTATTGCTGAATTTTCAGCGAGAATTCACAGAATTCAGATTCTGTAATATTTTTGGAGAGCAGAAAACGGCTTAGCTTGAGCAACGGAGAGAGAGAAACACGTTCCTCTCTTATTGTCGCTAGTCATCTCCATCGCCGAGATTGTTCTAAGTTTTGGTATGATGATTATGTCTATTTTGATTTCCGTTGTATTCATGAGTAGCTAAACTTAGCTGTTAGGGTTCTGGAAACCTTGTAGTATACTCTCTATTGCTATGGGTTTGTGAATTTATGATGTGTAATGCACTTATATCATTACTTTCTTCATTATAATTGAATTATCGTGGTTGCAAACATAGGGAATATGCCATTATAGCAATAACTTGTTCGATAGAAAAGTTGTTGTTTGGAAAAGAGAGTTTGACAAGAAATTAGGGTTTCCAACCTCTAGTTTACACGTTAATGCCCTAGCAGGATTAACTACTTGGAGAGTTCGTATAAGTTGTTGTACACTTTAGGTTCGAGAGAACTAAGGTGAATAAATCCTTGATGGTTGAAAAACACTTGGATTTAGAATTAGAATACGTCTCTCTATAAGTGTATGCATGTATAAAATTCGTATTACCCATAGTTAATATAGAAGTAGAAGATACAAGGTGGACATAACCCTAAATTATCATCCTCTGTGATCAAATCTTATTACATATATCGTCTCATTCATTACACTAATAGTATTATTGTGCACTTAAACCAAAACCCCCTTATGTTGGAATCTTCGACCAACAGTCTAATAATAATCGCAATACTTAGTGATCATAGTATTCCCTGTGGGATTCGACACCCAACCCAGTTGGGTTCTATATTTGACAACGACCGCTTACACTTTCTAATGAGAGTTGTAATTTGGGCGTATCAGCTATGCAGAATGTTGAAGGTGGGCTTAGGATTGATGACATTTTTCTAGATAAGAAGATATTACCATCTTTCTAAGATCTAACTCCATGGTTTGCATATTACCTATCAAGTGATCTAATCCCAGAAGATCTTTTCTTTAAGTCGAGAGAGAAGTTTATGCATAAGGTAAGGAAATTGTTTTGGGATGACCCTTATTTATTTAGAATATGTGCAAATGGGATTATTTGAAGATATATACCTGAGGTAGATATGATGAGCATACTTGAGTCTTGTCATTCTTCGTTAGTTAGGGGTCGTCATGGAGGAACCCACACAACCCAGAAAATCTTACAATGTGGGTATTATTGGCCAACAATCTAAAAAGATGCACATGATTTGCTTCCACTTGTGATCAATGTCAATGACAAGGTAACATCTCTAGATGCCATGAACTTCCGATGACTCCTATCCTAGAATTAGAATTGTTTGATGTATGGGGTGTAGACTTCATGGGTCATTTTTTGAGTTCATTTGGCATGAAGTATATATATTTGTGGCTGTGGATTATGTTTCTAAATGGGTGGAAGCAATTGCAGTTCCCAATAATGAAATATGCAGTGTCACTGCATTCTTGAAAAAGCACATCTTTTCTCATTTCACACGTCACATGATATTATTAGTGATGGTGGTTCACATGTTTGTAATCGTCTATTCAAATGTCTGCTTGAGAAGTATGAAGTGAAACACAAGGTGTCAACACCTTATCATCCGCAGACTAGTGGACAAGTCGAGCTGTCCAATAGAGAAATTAAGTCCATCTTGGCGAAGACAGTAAATGCCAATAGGAATAATTGTCCATGAAAGTTAGATGATGCATTATGGTCTTACTGAACATTATTCAAGACTCCAATTAGTGCTTAACCTTATTAGCTAGTGTATGGATTAAACATAAAGCATTGTGGGCTTTGAAGAAGTTGAATTTTTAGTGGCAAGATGCAGCCAAGTCAAGGCTGAATAGTATGAATGAGTTGGATGAATTCCGACTCTGGGTGTATTAAAGTTCTTCACTTTACAATGAAAAGATGTTGTATCATGATCACAAAATTGAGAAAAGAATCTTCGAAAAAGATGACTAAGTATTTCTCTACAATTCAAGGTTTCACTTATTTTCTGGTAAGTTGAATTCTAAATGGTATGGTCCCTTTACTGTGGTAAGAATGTTTCCATATGGTACTTTTGAATTGAAGCGGGATGGTGAAGCCTCGTTCAAGGTGAATGGACAAAGAGTCAAGCACTATATGGGTAACACTAAGGAAATTAAGGCGATTATCGAGATGGACCTTGGTGAAGTTTGTGTGACCAATGTAGCCACGCCATTCCGCGACGTTAAATTAAGCATTGAATAGGAGTCAAACCATGAGGCTAGTTGGTGAAATTCGAGTACCTAACTTAGCCACGTCGTGCCGCAACATTAAATCAAGTACTTCATGGGAGGAAACCCATGTTTTTGTACTTATTTATTTATAGGGTAATACGTTTCTAAAAATTACAGAAAATATCCAGCAAAGTTCAAGTAGATAGATCATACTGACTCTTCATGAGTCATATCTAGATGGTTCGACTCATGAGTAGAAGTCACAAGAACCTGGGAGAAATTTTGAATCAGGTAAAAGTTTCTGGAATAGATACGATTCTCAGAACTAGTCGTATCCTTTAGGTACGACTCATCACATTGAGTCGTATCCACTCCAGAGCCCAGGTAAGGTTCCAGGTCTATACGAGTTAAAGAAATGACCTATAAGACTGGGTATGAGTCATACACATGACTCATAGACAAGCATACCAGGTCGGGGTCACAGGTCAACCCGACCCAGCAAGCTTGATTTAGCAAGAAATAGGGCACCCGATACGGGTACCCAGAATCCAAAACAATCCCTAAACCAAAATACCTCCATCTTGGATAGATTTTTGAGCTCCAAAAGCATGAACACACTTTTAATTAGTTACCAACTTTCTCAAATTCCTCACTTTGCACGAATTTAAGAACAAATTTGGGAAGAATTTTGAGAAATTAAACCACCCTAAGCTCTCACTCATTCAAGTAAGTGTTCGAACCTAAATTGCTCTATTTTTGAGTTGAAATTGTAAATGTGAGTTAGTTCTAACTTTCTTTAAGTTGAAATTGCTTGGTTGTTGCATTTTGGAACCCTATTTCTTAGGTTTAGGTTGAAAATGAAAGTAGGGAAAATTTTGATATTTTTATGTGGCTATTTTGTGTATTTTGGACTGATATGGGGTATAAATGCTCTAAAATATATGGATAGTTTGGGAATTTTGATTTTGAGTCAACTTTTAAAGTTGAACTGCTATGTTGTAGTGGACACGAGACTCCTTATGAATCGTATCCACTAGTAACAGGGTAGTAATGAGACTCGTACCCACTAACAACATAGAAGTATAACTATGTTTGAATTTTGGTATGGGGACGACTTTCCTAAACGAGTTGTACCCAACCTATACGACTTGTACACTAAAGTCATATAGACTTGGGAGAAACTTAAATGTTACAAACTATGTCTGATCTGCTTACGACTGTTGGTAATGAGTCATACCTTATTGATACAATTGGTTAGGAGGACTCCTAAGTAGACAAGTGACAATAATCACTACACTAAACATCATACGACTCGGACATACGAGTCGTACCTAGTTCATGCGACTGGTACCCCCCACTCCTACCCTAGATAGAACATGCACACTAAACTTTAATTCTTATTTTTCCTATCTTTTCTTTATTTACTTACTAATGAATGTGTACTTTGAGGTACAATGCCTTCGAAAAATGCATCTTATTCCAAACAAGTGCCTAAAAAGGGAAACAAAAAGGCACAATATTCCAGTTCTGAGGCTACTGAGTCATCCACCAGTAGTGGTGGCTTATACAGCTACCCACAGAAGGGAAAGGTTAACCCAAAGGCACAAAAGTCCACAAAAAAAAGTAGCAACTCTGGAGAAAACACCTCCACAAGTTTCAAGGAGAAAAACCTCGACTATATCCCCTCCTCACTTACCTCCACCTTCAAGGGATAAAGATAATTTTAAATCCAGTTCTAAAGAAGAAAATTTTGAAAATGCTAACGTTACAAAAAAGGTCGATGCTACACCGATCGATAGACAAGACCCTCCTCTAGCACTTACCACTGCTCTGGTGCCCATCATTGAATAATGGGGGTACCTCAGTATGTAAGAGATATTTAATGATGTCCTGAGCAGACTCCATAACAGAAAGATCAAACAGGTCTTACATCTGGAGAAGAGACCGACTACTACTAGGATGACGGAGTTACCCAAGTTTGAGGTGCATTTCAAGCAATATGGCTTTGAGTGGATGAAGAAAACACCTAGAAATTATAGTAAAGTGCTAGTTAGAGAATTCTATGAAACATACAAGAATGAGTTAACGCGATAGTATCCACATGGTCAATTATGGAAAGGGGGTGACCCTATCACTTCACTAACTATTCATAGAGTAAGAGTAGATATTTTTCCACACACTATTGGCCGATTCTTATACGAACTAGATTATCAGCCTCTGGTGAGCACTGGGAAAATGGACTATTATTTGGAGGAGATGAAAAAACTTATGCAAAAATAGACGGGATCTCATGAGAAAATGGGTCACTTTAGGTAGATTGTTGAAAGGATAGTGAAGAACGGTGAGAATACTATGTGGGTGATAGAAGGCCTGGGAGTATTCTCATAGAAGATAAAAAATAACACTCTAAATTTTTAGGCCAAAGCATGGTGGACATTGCTTAGGCACAGATTATGTCCCACTATTGTGGAAAATGCATGAAGTCCAGTATGTGCTGCACTAATTGCAAGATTGATGGCCGGATATAAATTCGATCTAGGGGAGTTCTTTTCCAAAGAGATAATGGAACGTGCTGTGAGTGGAGAGAAGTCTTTGGCTTCATACCCATGAATGATTATGCAACTGTGTTTGTCTTCAAGAGTACAAGAACTCTTGGGTATTGATTCAATGATTGAGGTTACCAACATTATTGACCTTGGGCTGATTCAAGATGTAGGAAACTTAATAGCCAGACAAGTAAGAAGAGCAGGAGATATGTTAGTTGATATATTCTGATAGAGTGTTCATGTTGAGACTGTTGAGGCAATTGAGCCATATGGACAGATGGAGACTACACAAACTAATGCACTAAGTATTTTTGGTGCTCCTCCTCTAGTATAGTCTGTACCACCTAGGCCACGAGGAATGCCATCTGGACTTATTATGATTTCGCAGGACATGTGGACCGAGGTCATGACTATAATGGGTACATTGAAGGCTAAGGTCCATAACATGGAAGGGGGCATGAAGCCCTGGGTTGACACACAGTTGGTGAGCTAGGGTAGACGAGTACAACAATGACTTAATGCATTTGATTTGAGGATTACTCGACCGCTAGATAGCGGGCAGGCGCCTAATATTTCTGAGATAAAGTCTCAAGTTGATGATATTAAGAAGATGGTCATGGATTTATACAATAGACCGGTGATCCTAGAGCTTGTAATTGAGATAATTATGCACACGATCCATGTGGATAGTATTTAGGTTATTTTAGACCAAGTTGAGGAAACCCGAGTGGATACCTAAGATGAAAGAAGAGAGAGAAAAATAAGAAGGCCTAAGGAGAAATATGTTGAGAAGAAGGATAAGGTATCTAGCATACAGGATGACCAGGATAGGGAGGTGTGGGTCCATGAGATTCCTGCTGCAGCGGGTTGTTTGAGATCACAAATTATTGATGCTTAGGGGGATGGTGTTGTTCCCTCAACTACTATTGATGATTCAGTCCTGGGAATTAATGGGATAATTTCTGAGGAGAATGGGACCCAACCAGAGGGCCCTCAGGCTGATACTGTATAATTCGGTGCCTTGAACGCCCAGGTATGACTTCTCATCCTGGCTTTACATTTTTTTGAACTGGGGACAATACAAGATTTTTCAAATAAGGGTGGGGGTATATATTCGATTTTAAATGTCTAAAAGTAGCTAAAAATTTAGGTAGCTAAAAATCTATTATGGATTGCAGGTTTAGTGCTGAAAAATAGATGAGATAGGTGGAAAATCTGCACCTATGGTAGAAAATTGATTTTTTTATTAATTTGTAATGAATTGTGGTTTTTAAAATTGATTTATGAGTTTGGCAACATGAATGGTTGTGGATTTTAAATGATTATGCTAAAAGTATTTGTATTAAATTATTGAGACCCCTCATAAATTTTTGCTAACTGTGTGATATGTGTATGTACATTGTGAATCTAATAATTTCATTAGGATTAGGGATAGAACAATTAGCTCAAACAGTTGTATAACTTGATAAGTAGTACTTAGCAATGTAACCCCGTGTAAGTGTGTGTGAGGTATTATTTAGTTCTCGGTGTATCGAAATCTAAAACTTGCCCGGTTGCTTTTACATAGGTCTAGGGTAGTCGAGTAGGAAATGATCATAGGCCATTTTTGTTGTAAGTCCACTTAAGCCTAAATACCCTAACCAAATAAATGAATCCGTTTGATCTAAATATTTGAGCCTTAATTAATCAAATCTTGTTGTTTACACATATTTCACCTTCTTGTTTTCCTTACAATGAACCTGTTTTGGCCCTGGTCCTCCTTGGACACTGTGCATCTCAACTCGAACAAATCCCCTAAGTTAAGGGTAGCTATTATAGGGGTTCGTAGGAGAAAATAAGTATGAAGATAGTCGTGTAGAAGAAAAATCTTTAAAAAGGACAGGTACGGTGAAAATAAAAGAAAATAAAAAAAGAAGAAAAATTGCAATAAAAGAAAAAAAGAAAAGAAAAATAAAGTGAGAAAATCGTACCTGTCCCAATCTAAATGTGTCAAAATAAAAAGGGTGACATAAAGGAAGAAATATAATTGAAGACTAAGTGGACCCCGGAGAAAGCGTAGTGCCAAGGAGGCGGAGTCACTAAATAACTCCCAAAAGGATATCATACCAGCCCCAAGCCTACGTTACAAGCCAAATAAAGTCCTGTAGTTATCCTAACTTGACTATTTGAAAATTTAGAAAGAGAGCATAAGGGAATGCCTATGGTATTTTGTATACACCGGTGATACTTCTTTGTAAGTGAGAGAGTTATTTGTTATATCCCTAAGTAAATTGATTGATCCATACTGAGAGTGAATGGGATTTCTTTGACTGTGAGCGCACACGCGCTATGTTGCTAGGCTTCTAGATTGTTTGGTGAATGTAATTTGTGTCTATGCCCAGTTTTCTGTTACTAATTTAATGCCATCATTGTATTCCCTTATGTTCCTTTATGTGCTAAATCATTATACACAATTTGAGTCTTGAAAAGTAAAAATTAGGAGAGGAGTAACATGGTTGAAAATTGAGTTCAATATCACTACCATAGGTAGCTTAAGATCTTCCTATTGAAGCATCGTTCCAGTGTTTTGAGATAGGGTTTGATTTCTATTTTCCTGAGGACATGCAAAAGTTTAAGTTGTGGGTGTTGATGTGTCATGGAAACATGACACTTTCGATGCTTAAAACCTAGAATTTATGCTTGGACTTAGGTTGTTGTAGTAGATATGATGAACTTGGGTGTTTATTTAAAGTAAAATAGGTCTACAATAGTGTTGCGATGAAAATGGAAGAAAAAGACCCGAAAAGACAAAGTCTGATCAAGATACGAGTTACCTTACAAGTCATCAACACACCATACGACTCATAGGGTGACTTATAAGCATAATAGAACCCAAAGCCAAACTGAGAATATAAGTATGGAGAAGATACAACTCAAGCATCCGAGTCATAAACTGAAGGTACGGGTCATGACAAGGAACTGTAAGTATAACAAAATCTAAAGCTACCATTTAAAATTGAAGTCTTAGAAATAGATGAGTCAGAATTATGATTACGACTCATATAGGAAACCGTAAGCATACTAGTGTTCAAAGTTTGGAAAGACAGAAGTCCCAGGTAGATATGAGTGAAGGCCATAAGTCATATTGTCAAGGTACGACTTGTGAGAAAAAGTCGTAAGAAGAACAAAAATCAAAGCATTGGGAGATCAGAAAATGGAATGGATACGAGAGGCATGGCACGACTGGTATGATGAGCATATGAGTGGATGAGCGAGTCGTACCATGTACCAACATAACTTTACCTTTCCTATTTTTATTAGGATTTCTGAGTATTTTTAAGATACTATAAATATCCTAGGGTTTATCTTTTATTAGGATACATTCTTTAACATTTTTATACATTCCAAGATACTCTATTACATACTTTTGCTTTATTCAAGAGATTTTGGGTTGTTATTCAATTGTAGATTTTGGATTTTATGCTTCCCATTATTGTTTAATTAATTACATGCTTTTTTTATTAAATATCATGGATCGTTGTATGAAAATGAGCGGCTAACTTCCCTGACTAGGGTTGTGGGAACCCTGATGGATTAACTACGTAAGGTAAATGGGAGATTCATCTATTCTAATGCAAACTGCATGTATCTTAATCTTCTTCATATAATTGAACTCGAAGCTACTGCAAAAGCTTGGGGATAACCTGTAATCATAAACATCCTTACATGGGAGTTTGTAATTGGGAAAAGAAGAGAAAGAGAGTAATTTGAGATTCGTTTCAATCATTACTATTCCACCATCTCATTTAATCAACTCGAGACTCAAAAGGTGAGATTTGAACTGAAGTCATACACAAGGAACAATAAGTTGACACCCTAAGACTCAAAAGGTAAAGGGCAAGATTTAGCAACACGTTCACAAGACTGTTGATAATACATTGGTTGTTAACTTTACAAGTAGAGCAACAAAATACATGGGTTGAACACAAGAAACTTATAGAGTCAGGAGGAACACAGTCCTAGAGTTCATCTTCTATTGTTTATGACTAAAAATATTCAAGTTTGGTTATGACTTACTAATTACTTCCATAACCCCAATTTACTTTTTCCCATTTCTTGTGAATTACATTATGTTAAGTAACTATTCATCATCTTCCCTATGGGTTCACGTAATACCCCATACTTTTCCTAGATAATTTTATGTCAAGAATGTCTAGTATTAGATTCTAAATTGAATGATGGTTATTCCATGAGGAATTTTCAAGATTTTCACTTTTTGTCATGTGGGAAATTCAATAATCTTTCCATCGATATAACATTTGCCCAAATTCGATAACTGGGTCAAAAGTTATGACTATTTCAAGTTCCCATCATAAAACAGTGCCATATTAGTCAGTGGAACGCCGCGCCACAAGAGGAAATGGTATTTGGAAAATTCTAGTAGAGGTCCATGAATATGGTGCGTCGTGCCAGGGCCCAAATTCAGAATTATCCTTTTCCAGTGTCTTAGTGCGATTTTCTCCGCGTCGCGCCAAAGTTCTAGGTCACATAAGAAGGTGAAACACGATGGATCTACGTCGTGCCATCCCTCAATTTCCTAATTTTCAAAATCCTGTGACACAGTGCGATAGCGCCACGTCGTGCAAGGTGTTCAGTTCAGGAAAATTTCACTAAAATTAAATAACACATCCAGGGTTAAAAGGGTCAACTTCCCACCCTTATATAAGCCCTTTAACATGTTATTCAACCACTTTTCACCTAAAATACACTATCTTCTCTCAAAAACCTCTCAAGAACAAGCTAGGGTTTTTATAGAAGATTCAGAATCAAGAATTTCTTCTGTAAATCTTCACAAAATCAAGAACTAAGGTATGCGTAGTGTTCATTCATGGACTCCTTTCATCCATGAAGACTAAGAATCTCTTTTCTAAGTTTAAGTTTATGGATTTCTTTATGAATTTCATGTTGGGTTTGTTTCATTTAAGTCGAGAATGATCAATTGAATTCAAATCCATGTTGGATGATCAATTTTATGTGGAATTGATTTGTATAGATGTATATTCATGTGAACCTATGAATAAACCCTTGATGATGAAATTAGAGATGAATCATAATGATTAATTATTGTATAATGTTGTCTACATGTGTTATGCCTACCATGTGTTTGATTAAATGCCTAGATGAAGGAACAATTCCCAACTAGTATGATATCATGAAATCCCCATGTATGTTTAAGTTATGACTATCATATGTTTTGATGGAATGCTTCTATAAATGTATTATGGATTATGATATTAGTTATGTGTTCAAGTAAGTTATGCTTGGTTAGTTTTCCTTCCATCGAGTCCTGGGGGTACTTGTACCCAAAATATTAGTTGTGTACCTAGAGCCATGTCATGTTTCCGCGATACTCTCAGTCAAGCTATGAATCCTTAGACACCATATAGTCTTATGACTCAGTAAATCTCCATGATCTCATGAACTCAGTCAGTTGTCAGATATTAGCAATATTTCTTCAGTCAACGGAATTTAGTAAGTCAGTCCATGTTCAGTTCAATAAATTATGTTCAGTGCCTATTCAGATGGAAGTAGAAATTAGCACTGAGTGAACCCATGGATAGGAACTCACCTGTTATATGAGTGTGTGATTCTTAGAAGAAATCCTTGCATTCCAGAACTATGTAGCCAACATAGGTTGAGACATCATAGCCTGCTATATGAGGGTAGATGAGGTGGCTTAGATTGCTATATGAGGGTTCCCACCATTCTCACTAGAGTTACCTGTTATATTCGGTTCACTCATATGTTGTCCTTACCAGTGGCGCGGTATTGACACCCTTCCAATCAGGGAATATATTGGACCCCAATTCTACTATTATGCATTATTTGGGGCATATTGGTTAGATGGCAACCTCCCATAGTCTCAGTAAAAAAACTCAGATAGTTCTTCAAAATTTAGGACTGTCAGATACAGTCGACTCAGATACAGAACAAAACTCAGATAGTTCCATTAGATTCAGGACTGTCAGATATAGTCACTCATGTTATCAGTTATATTCAGATTCGGTAATCATGTTATCATAGTATTAGTGTCAATTGTTATGTCTCATGCGTATATTCTCACGCTTATGAGAGTTAGTCAATTATTATTATTGTTCATGCATATGAACCCCATGCATTCAGCCTACCTCATATGCATACCAGTACATTCAAAGTACTGACGCATTTTCGCTATGGTGTTTTATTCCATAGGTTCAGAGGCATGAGCTACATAGAAACAGTAGATTCCAAATATCCGTAGACAGATTTAGAAGTGAGTCCTCATCTTTTGAGGACATGATTATTTCCCTATTATCTTATTAATTAGTTTATTAGTTGGAGTTAGTTGGGGACATATCCCATCAAATCCTTACTCAGAAAGATCAGTCAGTTAGAGGCTTTCTAGACTATCAGGTTTCAGACTTCAGTACTTTTAGTTTTGTTTTGGGTATTCTATTACCACACATAGATGTTATATAATTTAGATCATGTTCAGTGTTGAACCTTATTGCCTTTTAGTTCATGTTACTGCATTATAAAGTATTTTATGTAGCATACAGGTACAAATATCAGTCATGGGTTAGTTTATAGTCCTTTGAGGTCATGAGCACCGTGTAGCATTCCAGGTACCAGATTTGGGGCGTTACAAACTTAGTATTAGAGCCTAAGGTTCAATAGAGTCCTAGGAAGTCGGAAAGCCATATCTAGTAGAGTCTTGTACATGGGTGTGTTGCGTGCCACATTTATGTACAGGAGGCTACAAGATGTTTTAGGAATAGTTTCCCCTCTTTTAGTATTCATGTCGTGCTAGTGAGCATAATCTCAAGTCAATCTCTCAGTCTAATCTGTTTCCCCCTTTCTTCTACAGAACCTGCCTCCTAAAAGAAGAAATGGAAACCAGTCAGCCCCTCAGCCCGAAGTTCTTTTGGGCGATCATGTTTCTCATGCATAGTTTTGACCTACATTCACTTCTCTTGCTAACTCAGTTGCTGCTTAGAATAAACGACCAACTATCGTTTCAGCCAACTCGGTGGCTAATTCAGCCACAGCTAGGATTTGAGAGTTCACCTGAATGAATCCTCTATATTTCCTTAGGTCTAAGGTAGATGAGGACTCCTAGGAATTCATTGATCAGGTTCAGAAAGTGACAAACATCATAGGGGTGACTAATGTTGAGAGTGCTGAGCTAGCTGCATATCAGATGCAGGATGTGGCTCATACTTGGTTCAAACAGTGGAAGTTAGAAAGGTCAGATGATGCAGGTCCTATAGAGTGGGAGGAGTTTTTCACTACATTCTTAGACAGATTCTTTCCCCAAGATCTTAGAGAGGCTAAAGTGCTAGAATTCATCATCCTCAGGCAGGGCAATATAACGGTGAAAGAGTATTCTCTTAAGTTTACTCAATTATCCAGATATACCCCTCATGTGGTTGCAGATAGCAGGGTAAGGATAAGTAAGTTTGTTTCAGGGGTGAATGATAGCATTTTTAATAAGTGTAGACCCGCCATGCTGAATAGTGATATGACTTTAGCCAGGATCATGACTCATGCTTAGCAGATAGAGGAGCAGAAGATTAAGCAGAGGGAGAAGCAAAATAAGAGAGCGAAGACAGGTAGTTTCAGCTTCGCTCAGCCTAAATCAGATGGAGGAAACCATTCCCAATTTGATCCTAAGTCATTAGTTCCAGCTCCTTCTTTAGCCAGTGTTCCAGTTCCTAAGTTCAGGGAGGGTAACAGAGATAGAGCGCCAGACTCTAGGTCTCAGGGCAGTGTTAGCAATGCCCGAACTAATCCTATTTACCAGACTTGTGGAAAGCACCATCAGGGTATTTGCAGAGATGGCAGTGGTATTTGTTTCAAATATGGCAAGCCAGGCCACAGAGTCAGAGACTGTCCTTAGGCAGGTCCTCAGGGTCAACAAAATCTCTCCCCAGCTCAGTCCGGTCACCCAAATCAGCAGGGTGCCACCTCCAGCGCTACTAGTGGGCAATACCCAAATCATCTCTATGCTCTTTAATCCTGAAAGGATCATAAAAATTATCCTGATGTAGTCACTAGTACGTTACAGATCTTTCTTGAGCATATTTATGTTTTGCTAGATCCAGGAGGTTCTTTATATTTTGTTACTCCTTATATAGTATTCAATTTCAAAATCAGTCCCGAAATCCTAGAAGAGCCCTTTTCAATCTCTATCCCAGTGGGTAAAACCATCATATCCCGGCGGGAATACAGGAACTGCCCGATTATGATATTGCAAAAAGTTACTTCAGCTGACTTAGTCGAATTAGAGATGACTGATTTTGATATCATTCTCGGCATGGATTATTTTTATTCCTACTATGCCACAGTCGAATGCAGAAATAAAATAGTCTATTTTCAGTTCCCAAATGAACCCATCCTTGAGGGAAAGGCTAGTGTATCCACTTTCAGGGGTCAGCTTTTTTCCTACCTTCGAGCAAGGAAAATGATATCTAAGGGATGTGTCTATCATCTTATTCATGTTAAGGATTCCAGTTTCGAAACTCTCAGTCTTGAATCCGTTCCAGTTGTGAATGAATATTCAGATGTCTTTCCCGAAGATCTTCCAAGAATTCCTCCCAAAAGGAAAATAGACTTCTGCATTGACCTTCTTCTAGATACTCATCCTATCTCTATTCTGCCATACAGAATGGTACCCGCAGAACTCAGAGAACTGAATGAACAATTGAAGGATCTCTTAGATAAGGGATTCATCAGGCCCAACATTTCCCCATGAGGTACTCCAGTATTATTCGTGCGCAAGAAAGTTGGTTCTCTTAGGATGTGTATAGACTACCGTCAACTTAATAAGGTCACGATCAAGAACAAGTATCCTCTTCCCAGAATCGATGACTTGTTTGACCAACTTTAGGGTGCCAGTTATTTATCTAAGA
This sequence comes from Capsicum pubescens, assembly GCA_030864215.1. Taxonomy (NCBI): domain Eukaryota; kingdom Viridiplantae; phylum Streptophyta; class Magnoliopsida; order Solanales; family Solanaceae; genus Capsicum; species Capsicum pubescens. The sequence continues at coordinate 118,886,012 of CM061546.1, forward strand.
TAGACCTCAGATCCGCCTATCATTAGCTAAGGGTCAGATAATGTGACATTCCAAAAACATCTTTTCGTACTCGGTATGGTCACTTTGAATTCCTAGTCATGTCATTTGGTCTTACCAATGCCCCAACAGCTTTGATGGATTTGATGAACCACGTGTTCAAAAAGTACTTAGACATGTTCATCATAGTCTTCATAGATGATATTCTGGTCTATTCCTATTGTGAACGAGATCATTCAAACCATCTCAGAACAGTACTTCAGACTCTCAGAGATCATCATCTATTCACCAAATTCAGTAAGTGTGAATTTTTGCTAAGGTCAGTATCAATCCTTGGTCATATCATTTCCGATGATGGCATTAGGGTGGATTCTCAAAGGATCGAAGAAGTAAAAAACTGGCCCAGACCTGTCTTTCCATCAGATATCAGGAGTTTCTTGGGTTTGGCTGGTTATTACAGATAATTTGTTGAGGGATTTTCTTCTATTGCATCCCCTATGTCTAGATTGACTCAAAAGAAAGTCAAGTTTCAGTGGTCAGATCCTTGAAAGAAGATTTTTCAAAAGTTGAAGACTTGACTCACCTCAGCTCGAGTCTTAGCTCTTCCTGATGGTCCAGATGGTTTCGTAGTGTATTGTGATGCATCCAGAGTAGGTTTGGGTTGAGTCCTTAGGAAGCATGGTAAGGTCATATCCTACTCCTCCAGACATCTTAATCCCCATGAGAGGAATTATCCTGCTCATGATCTTGAGTTAGCAGCCGTAGTCTTTTCCTTGAAGATTTGGAGGCATTATCTCTATAGAGTTCATGTAGATAACTTCACAGATCATAAAAGTCTTCAGTATGTCTTTTCTCAAAAAGATCTCAATCTTCGTCAGAGAAGGTAGTTAGATCTCTTGAAAGATTATGACATGAGTGTTCTTTATCATCCAGGCAAGGCCAACGTAGTGGCCGACGCTCTCAGTAGACTATCCATGGTAGTGTTTCTCATGTTGAGGATAGTAATAAGAAGTTAGCTCAGGAAGTCCATCATCTTTCCAGACTAGGTGTTTGCTTAGTCGATACAAATGAGGGTGATATATGGGTTTAGAGTAGTTAAAAATCATCTCTAGTTTCCGAGGTGAAACAAAAGCAAGATAGATATCCTAGCCTTATCAAGTTGAAAGAGTCAGTTTAGGATTAGAAAGTAGAGGTTTTCTCCTAAAGGGGAGATAGTGTTCTTCATTGTCAGGGTCATCTCTGTGTTCCAGGTGTAGATGACTTAAGGCAGTGAATTTTTGTAGAAGCGCATGGTGTGCATTACTATATTCATCCAAGGGCCACAAAGATATACCGTGACTTACGGGAAATCTATTGGTGAAGTAGGATGAAGAGAGACATTACAAATTTTGTAGCTAAGTGCTCTACATATCAGCAGGTTAAGATAGAGCATCAGAAGCCTAGTGGGTCCATGTAGGTGTTCAGTATTACTACTTGGAAGTGGGAAGTTGTGAACATGGACTTCGTGACGGGTTTGCCTCAAACTCGTTATCAGCATAATTCAGTCTGGGTCATTATAGACAGAATGACCAAATTAGCTCATTTTCTTCCAGTCCATACCTCTTATTCAGTCGAGGATTACACCAGAATGTACATTAGGGAGTTGGTCAGATTACACGATGTTCCATTATCTATTATCTCAGACAGAGGTACCCCGTTCACCTCTCATTTCTGGAAAGCATTCCAAAAGGGTCTTGGTACCCAAGTTCATCTTAGTACAACCTTTCATCCTTTGACAGATGGTCAAGAAGAAAGGACCATTCAGACGTTAGAAGATATGCTAAGGACGTGTGCAATCGATTTCAAGGGAATTTGGGATGACTACTTACCTTTGATTGAGTTTGCATACAACAACAGCTATCATTCTAGTATATAGATGGCTTCATTCAAAGTTATCTATGGTAGGAGATGTAGTTCTCCAATTGGTTGGTTTAAAGTTAGTGAGGCCTCAGTTATAGGTCCTGACTTAGTATTCGATGCCTTAGAAAAAGTCCAGTTGATTAGAGAAATACTCCGGGTTGCTCAGAGCCGACAGAAGTCTTATGCAGATGTTCGTAGAAAAGATCTCGAGTTCGACATTAGTGACTATTTATATCTAAAGATCTCTCCCATGAAGGGAGTGAAGAGTTTCATCAAGAAAGGGAAACTCAGTCCCCGATATGTCGGTCTCTTCAAGATTCTCAGTCGATTCGGCAAGGTAGTTTATGAGCTTGAATTGCCTTCAGATCTAGTCTCAGTTCATCCAGTCTTTTATGTCTCTTTGCTCAAGAAGTGCATAGGTGACCCATCAGTTTTAGTCCCTATTCAAAGCATTGATGTTCATAATACTCTATCTTATGAAGAGATTCCAGTCAAAATCTTAGACTATCAGACTCGTAGATTAAGGAACAAAGAAGTCCCTCTAGTAAAGGTTCTTTGGCAAAATCAGTCTGTCGAGGGAGCTACTTGGGAAGCAGAGTAGACATGCGTACCAAGTATCCTCACCTCTTCTTTGCCAACTCAGATCAAGCTCAAGGTAACAGTTCTCCTTAAGCTTACTTAGTTTCATGTTCGGTGTTAATCACAAACTTGGTATGCAGCATTATGCTCATGTTCCCACTAGAAACTTGGTATCAAGTACCATTGCATATTCATTCATGAACGCATGTATCAGTTCAGTTATGTAATTATACATCAGACATGCATTCTCATTGTGAGAAACTTAGTTCTTCAAAACACTCAGTCATGCATTCATGAAATAGTTACACATGCATCAGATATGCATGTTCATTATTATATGTTCATCTTGTCAGTAATGTAAGTCATGAGATCATGTTCCAGTTATTCATGTTCAGCATGTACGTCAGTTCTCTTTTCTCCTTACTCAGTCAGTCTCATTCGAGGATGAATGTTCTCAAGGGGGAGTTATTGTAATACCCCATACTTTTCCTAGCTAATTTCAACTCAAGAATTTCTAGTATTAGCTTCTAAATTGAATGATGGTTATTCCATTAGGAATTTTTAAGATTTTCACTTTTTGTCATGTGGGAAATTTAATAAGCTTTCCAGCGATATAAGATTCTCCCAAATCAGATAATCGGGTCAGAAGTTAAGACTATTTCAAGTTCTCATCGTAAAAAAACACCATATTAGTCAGTGGCATGCCGCGCCACAAGAGGAAATGGCATTTGGTGAATTCTAGTAAGGGTCTGCAATTATGGCGCGTCACGCCAGGGCCCAAATTTAGAATTGTCCTTTTCCAGTATCTTAGTGCGATTTCCTCCGCATCGCGCCAAAGTTCCAGGTCGCATAAGAAGGGGCAACACGATGGCTCTGCGTTACGCCATCCCTCAATTTCCCAATTGTTAAAATCTAGTGACACGGCGCTATAGTGCTGCGTCGCGCCACTGGTTCAGTTCGGGAAAATTTCACTAAAATTAAATGACGCGTCCAGGGTTAAAAGAGTCAACTTCCCACCCCTATTTAAGCCCTTTAACACGTGCTTCAGCTATTTTTCACCCAAATTACACTCTCTTCTCTCAAAAACCTCTCAAGAACAAGCTAGGGTTTTCATAGAAGATTCAGAATTAAGAATTTCCTCCGTTAATCTTCACGAAATCACAAACTAAGGTATGCATAGTGTTCATTCATGGACTTCTTTCATCCATGAAGCCCAAGAATCTCTTTTCTAAGTTTAAGTTTATGGATTTCTTTATGAATTTCATGTTGTGTTTGTTTTGTTTATGTTGAGAATGATCAATTGAATTCAAATCCATGTTGGGTGATTAATTTTATGTGGAATTGATTTGTATAGATGTATATTCATGTGAACCTATGAATAAACCCTAGATGATGAAATTATAGATGAATCATGATGATTAATTGTTGTATAATGTTGTCTACATGTGCTATGCCTACCATGTGTTTGATTAAATTTCTAGATGAAGGAATAATGCCCAACTAGTATGATATCATGAAATCCCCATGTATGTACAAGTTATGCCTATCACATGTTTTGATGGAATGTTTCTATAAATGTATTATGGATTATGATATTAGTTATGTGTTCAAGAAAGTTATGCTTGGTCAGTTTTCCTTCCATTAGGTCCTTGAGGTACTTGTACCCAAAATATTAGTTGTGTGCCTAGAGCCATGTCATTTTTCCATGATACTCTCAGTCAAGCTATGAATCCTTAGACTTCAGACAGTCTTCTGACTTAGGAAATCTCCATGATATCATAAACTCAGTCAGTTGTCAGATATCAGTAATATTCCGTCAGTCAACGGAACTCAGTAGCCTAGTCCATGTTTAGTTTAGTAAATTATGTTCAGTGTCTATTCAGATGCGAGTAGAAATTAGCACCGAGTGAACCCAAGGATGGGAACTCAGCTATTATGTGAGGGTGTAATTCTTAGAAGCAATCCTTGTGTTCTAGAACTATGTATCCAGTTTAGGTTGAGATGTCATAGCCTGCTATATGAGGGTAGATGAGGTGTCTTAGCCTGCTATATGAGGGTTCCCACCATTCTTACTAGAGTTACCTGTTATATTAGGGTCACTCACATGTTGTCCTTACTAATGTCTCAATATTGAAACCTTTCCAATCAGGGCATTGATTGGACCCCAATTCAGCTATATTGCATCATTTGGGGCATGTCGGTTAGATGACTACCTCCCATAGTCTCATTATCAGTCTTCGTAAAAGAACTCAGATAGTTCTTCAGAATTTAGGACTATCAGATACAGTCGACTCAGATACAGAATGAAATTCAAATAGTTCTATCAGATTCAGGACTGTCAGATACAGTCACTCATTTTATCCGTTATATTTAGATTCAGTAATTATACTATCACAGTATTAATGTTAGTTGTTATGTCTCATGCATTTATTCTCACGCTCATGATAGTTTTGTCAGTTATTATTATTGTTTATACATATTAACCCTATGCATTCAGCCTACCTCACATACATACTAGTACATTCAAAGTACTGCGCTATAGTGTCTTATACCATAGGTTCAATGACATGAGCTCCAGAGCAACAGTAGATTCAAGATATCCGCAGACAGAGTTAGAAGTGATTCCTCATCTTTCGAGGAGATGATTATTTCCCTATTATCTCATTAATCAGTTTATTAGTTGGAGTTAGTTGGGGACATATCCCACAACTCTTTACTCAGACAGTTCAGTCAGTTAGAGGCTTTCTAGACTATCAGGTTTCAGACTTTAGTATTTTTAGTTTTGTTTTGGGTATTCTATTACCCCATACAGATGTTATATTATTTAGATCATGTTCTGTATTGAACCTTATGTCCTTTTAGTTCATGTTTCCACATTATAAAGTATTTTATGCAGTATACAGGTACAAATATCAGTCATGGGTTAGCTTATAGTCCTTTAAGGTTATGATCACCATGTAGCATTCTGGGTACCAGATTCGGGGCGTTACAGTTCGACCCTAACCTAGTTGGGTTACTATATTTGGCATCAACCGTAGCATACTTCTTTTGGAGGTTAGTTTTGGGCAACATTAGAACACCTCCTTGTTGGTTCAAACTTTCTTTGATATGTAAATCACCAATGGAACTTATGGACTATGATTGATCAAGTAATAGGGTATTTGAACTTCTTCACCTAGAATGACTTAGGTATTTTAGCCCTTCTGGGCTTGCCTCTCACCTTCTTGACAATAGTGTAATTCATTCTTTCAGCTACACCATTTTGTTGAGGGGTTCTAGGAAATGTCTTCTCATGTCTGATCCCATGACTTGAATAGTACCTTTCAAATTCTCTTGAAGTGTACTCCCCTTTATTATTAGTGTGGAGATGCTTTAACTTTCGACATGTCTCCCTTTCCACCATTGCATAAAACTTCTAGAATACTTGAAACACCTGATCTTTGGTTTTCAAGATATAAACCCATAACTTTCATGATGAATCATCAATAAAAGTAACAAAATATTTGTTATCACCCATTGATTCGACCTCCACTAGACCACAAAAATTAAAATATACTAAATCAAGTATATTAAAATTTCTTTTAGATTATTCCTAAATAAGACTTTATGTTGCTTAGTAAATAAGCAGTAGTCACAAAGTGTTACCGTGATAGCCTTGGAAAAAGAGACTAGTTATTTCTTAGTGAGAAATTGCAATCTATTTTCAATCATATGACCCATTTTTTGTGTGGTAAATCTGCAGAAATTGTTTATTGAGTTGTGGTCAATTCACCTCGGCATATTTCTACATTTTTCCTTTGCAATGTGCCATGAACAACTTCCTTTGAAAATACCAATTATTTCTTGGTGAGTATCCATATTTTATTTACAAGATAGTTTTCTTCTTCAATTTCAAACTCTTTGACCAACTTAATTTTACACTTAAGTGCTTAGGAGCATTAGATCAAATTATGGTTAATCAAAATAGGGGAACATTCTATATATGAGGATACAAAAGAACACAGTCTAAAGGCTCAACGGAGATAACTAGGATTATACACAAGCCTTCTTACTTTTTACTGACCTCTTGAGTATGAACTCTTAAGGTCAACAACTTTCTCAACACTATGCTTCTCAGGGTCATCAATCATCATCCATTTGGGCTTAGGTGGTGGCTTGGGCAACTCAATTAGATATTTCAAAGAGGTCTTTGGTAGTTTGTACATCACCACCCCACATTTATCAACTTCTATCATAGTAATCATACACCAATCTTTGTAGTGGGAAGGTGGATTGAGTGGATTAGAAACTTTGATGACCATATTTTCATCATCCAATCTCATCTTAAGAGTTCCCTCTCTCATATATACCATTGTTCCTTCGATTTATAATAATGGACGTCCTACAATGATTGGCACCCTGTCGTCTGCATCATAATAAAAGACAATAAAGTCAGCAAGGATAATAAACTTACCAACCTTTATGAGCACATCCTCAATAATTTCTTTGGGTCTGACTTGTGTTCTGTTTGCCATCTGGAGCACCATAGAGCATGGTTTCGGCTTACCCGAACTAAGAGTTTCGAACACTAATAGGGGCATCAAATTAATACTTTCCCCCCAAATCACTCAATGCATGGACCATACTGTTGTCAGCAATTTGTATTGGGAAAGTGAAACTCCCTGGGTCCTTAAGCTTCTTAGGCATTTTTTCATCACCATAGAGTTGCATTCCTTAGTCAATGCCACCATCTTAGTATCCTCCATCTTTATCTTATTCATCACCATGTCTTTTAATTACTTAGCATACTTAGGCATACCCTATAAAACATCTAACAAAGGCAAATTAATGTAAAGTTCTCTAAACATGTCAAAGAACTTTTTGAAACAAGTATCTTCTTAGGACTTTTCAGCCTCTGTGGGAATGGTGGTGGTAGTCTTTCATGCACTTGCTCAACAACCTTTTCTTTTGGGTACTCAAACTTTCCTAAATTATCAACATCTTTGCCTGCAACCTGTTGTGGGACTAACTCAGCATATACCTCCTTATTTTTCTTTGGAGGTCTGTTACTATGCTTTTTACCACTCCTCAAGGTGATTTCCATGACTTAATTTTGATATTCTGTATCACTTGAAAATCCACCTTGTAGCCTGGTATTCTATGCATGAGCTAGTTTCCCCAATTGCTGCTCTAACTTCTGCAGAGCCACTTGCTATTTTTTTTATTTTAGAAGACATTTATTCTTTCTTGGCCAGGTTCTTCTTTAAATTTTCCTCTATATTTTTTTCCTGTGTATTTTGTTGATGATGTTGAAACTATTGCCTAAGAGTAATTGGGTTGAGTCCACCACTTTTTGTTGTAGGCATTCACTTAAGTTGGCTTAAGTGCATTGCCCACAAAATTCACGTATTCAGGATTTGAACCACATAAGTCTGTGGAGTGGACCCTATTTCCACAAATCTCACACCAACCTAGGGTCTGCTGTACTTCACTCACTTGAACCCAATTTGAATTGAGTCATTATTTAATTCTGTGTAGCTTATCGTTAGGCAGATAAGGCTGTGATACTATCAACTTAAATCATGTCTGTAACCTTTTTCATTGAGCTTATGGATATGTCACTATGCCAGTAGATATTTCCTTAAGTAATGCAGTTCAATAAGGTATAGAGCTTATCATATATTTTCTTCAGTTCTTGACCACCTACAACTGAATCTAGCAAAATTTTCATATTATGGTTAAGAGCTTCAATAAAGGTGTGAGCTAGTACCTCATTGGACTATTGGTGATATAGATAGTCCTAAAGAAGAGACTTAAATCTCTCCCAAGCATGACACAGATTCTCATCCGGCTTTTACTTGAAGCTTAAAATCTCACTGCATAGTCTTGCAATCTTGCCAAATGGAAAGAAATAAATGAGAATTTTTTAGGCTGAATCATCCCATAAAGTGATAGACCCTTCTTATTTTGCGTCCAACCACTTTTTTCTTCCCTAAAAGTGAGAAGGGAAATAGTGTCATCCTTACATAATTAGTGGATACTCCCATGGGTATGAACGTGTCACTAATCTGCAGAAAATTCTGCAAGTGAACCTATGGATCTTCATATGACAAGTCGGTGAACTGTCCATTGTTGTGTAAAAGATACACCATATTTTACTTAAACTAAAATCTATCTATGAAAGTGGGTCTTTGAATAGCGGAGGTCACATTTGTTGTGATTAGGATTGCCACTTTGCAAACAGTCTTACGGGCTGGTGGGTCATTAGCCATAGGTGTAGGATGATCTTTATCTTCTTGAATTTTTGGGATTCTATATGAATGTATTGCTTCTCTCTATTGTTTTTGTAAGTTTTTCTTTGGTTAGGGGTACGGTCAAACCAACTTCCTATCCATTTCCATCTAACTAGCTTATTAAGCCTGTGCTTGCAAATCAAGAAGCTAAGATCAAATGAATAGCACTCACGAAATCAAAAATCAAAACTAAAACTAAAGAAGTTTCTAAATTACAAGTTCCCGACAATGACGTTAAAATTTTTTTGCACCCAAGCAGCCAAGAAAGTGTACGTGGTCCACCCAAGTAGTATAGTGGCCTTAAAGAAAACCAAGTATTGATTCCATATGAACTAGTGTTAAGAAACTATCCAAGACTAGTTCAATTATTAATATTAGACACATGCAAACATAACCATAAGATTTTGAAGGTTATATCTAAACATAAACAAAAACAATGCGTTAAATTAAAGTTCTTGAACAATCAATGGGGAGAAATGATCTGAGGTGGTTTTATACACTTTGGTATCCGGATTTTTCTCCTTTTCCACTTTGCTAATAAACTTCTTAACATATTATTCTTCGAATAATTCTACTATAAAGTAACTAACATGAATTTATTTTATTATACCATGATTGTTGGGAATTATGAGTTTAGCTATTCATAATCATAAATAGATATACCTGTTCGGGTAGGTTTGATATTTCTAAACTTTGTTCCTCCATAGATTTTTCCATTGAAATATACCTGTTTTTAATAACTAAGCAAAATATTTGTTGTAGGCATGAGAGAGTTTTTTGTGCTTCAACGCATGAAGGCTTGTTAGACAATGGATAATGACATTACTTAACCCAGAAAAACAATCTACTGCAAGAGCAATTAAGAAAGATTAGAAAATACTATTTTTATTTTTAATCCTTCGTGATTTTCATATATTTTTTTATCTATTATAAATTCTTCTTTGTTCATTTTATTGTAAATAGTTCATGTTGATATATATATTCTAAACTATCTATTTGTGATTATAAATTTGATATTTCATCTTTTTGTGCATTTATTGAGTTTTTACTAACTTCGGCAAATATGTTATAACTTAATCTTGCTATCCTTATTTTTAATTCCTTACGTTTTTCAGAAATAATTTGTTTTAATTCTTTGTATGTTGGTACTTTATTCATTTAAACCATATTTATAGTATTTTGGTGGATATCTAAATCTGATTTTATCATAATTAGGTGGTATATGTTTCATTCTTCTAGATTTTAAATGGATTATTAATTTTACTTCAATACTAGATATTAAGGTAATTAGGTAGGCTAATCTTTGTGGGTTTTCTTTTGTTTTATTTAGTCTTATATATTCTGAATAATTACTAATTAAAGATTCTTTAATTTTTCTAAAAGTTTCTCTGTTTTTAAATGGTCTTCTCATAATTAATCAATATAAATTAATCTCAAGTAAATCCAATCGTGTTTTTAATTTATCTCATTTACCTCCTGGTAAACAATAATATGTACATAAATTAGCTTCTACTCCTGTATCTATCATAGGCGTATAATATCTACTGTAATATCCTTCTACTACTATCTTCATTAATACATATATTTTCATTTTATGTTAGAGATCTGTTCTAATTTTTTCTTAATTATTTCTATCTTATTTATTGAAAATATAGTTATCTCCTTTTTATTTATTGAAAATACGACCAGTTCTATTGTATCTTCAATATTTTTTTATATTTTCCAATTTTTGTGTAATCTTTTCACTTCCTTTTATCCAATCAGTTTTCTTTCTTATTTTATTAATAACTCTTTTTGCTCTTACTTTCTGTTTACATGGTGTTGTAAACCACCAATTTGTTTTAGTTATTATATGTGGGTATAATTTATCTAAAAACGGCATTCCTAAAAGTATATCTTTTGATGTTAGCTCAACATACAAAATTAACCATAACATATAACAGAGAGAAATTATTCTTAAGAAGAGCTCTAACATAAAATGAAAATATATGTATTAATGAAGATAGTAGTAGAAGGATATTACAGTAGATATTATACGCCTATGATAGATACAGGAGCAGAAGCTAATTTATGTAGATATAATTGTTTACCAGAAGGTAAATGGGATAAATTAAAAACACCAATAATAGTTAAAGGATATTAATAAAATAAGAAAGAAAACTGATTGGATAAAAGGAAGTGAAAAAATTACACAAAAATTGGAAAATATAAAAAATACTGAAGATACAATAGAACTGGTCGTATTTTCAATAAATAAAAAGGAGATAACTATATTTTCAATAAATAAGATAGAAATAATTAAGAAAAAATTAGAACAATTATATAGTGAAGATCCATTAAAAGTGTAGTTTATTATTTTATTCTATTGAAATTTTAGCAATTTCAGTGTAGTATTTTATTCTAACTTTGCTATATTCAATGCGTAGGTTTATGTTCTTTATCTGATTTACTAGTATTTGTTGTTCATGTATAGGTAATTTTCCATCTATATTAAATAATTTTTCATATGTATTAAATAAATTATTATCTGTATCTTCTTTTTCTAAGGTTAATTTTATTTTAACTAATTTTTCTTCTAGTTGTCTTTTTTCCATTTCAAGTTGATTTTTGTAATTAACTTCTTCATATATCCAATTTTGCCTTTCTCTAATTTTTTTTATATATTCTAACATTTATTTATTCTGAATAACATTATACAAATGTTTATTAGCATTTGAGCCATATATTGTATATAACAAGTTTATTGTACGAACAGATAATACACAGGTACGTTGGTGGCTAACAAAGAAAATACAAAATTCAGTTACAACAAAAGAAATTCGGAGATTAGTCTTGAATATATTAAATTTTACATTTACAATTGAAGTAATTAGTACTAACAAAAACGTTATTGCAGATTACATATCAAGACAAATCTACACAGACTGATATAATAGAAGACAATGCTTTAGAAAAGATACTCAAAACCCTAACTACGCTTTCAATGAAAGTGAACAGTATGGGTAATGAAATAGAAAAGCTAAAGACTAATAAAGATAAACTGAAGTATAAAGCTAAGAATGTAAAAACACAAGTATGGGATAAAATATTAACAATAGAAGAAATTTATAATTATGAGCTAACATCAAAAGATATACTTTTAGGAATGCCGTTTTTAGATAAATTATACCCACATATAATAACTAGAACAGATTGGTGGTTTACAACACCATGTAAACAGAAAGTAAGAGCAAAAAGAGTTAGTAATATTGATGTTCATAATATATGCGTAAGTTTTCTATACTATTTAATAATTCTTCCTCTTCATAATCTTATAATTTTTCCCATATTATTTTCTTTATGTCTATAATTTCTATAGCTTTAAGTATATATAAAACAAGTATTTTAATATCATCTGTCATGTTTTTTCATAATTTTTTCTAGTTGTTTGTTTTTGTCTAAGTAATTCTTGCATATTTTCATTAAGAAATTCTATATATTTTATATCTTTAGTTTCCATGTATTTGTCTAAATTTGCTTTGACCTGCTCTAATACCATTTGTAGGGGGTGCGGATTAGGCGCGATATCATTACTAGATAATAAATACGTAGGTATTTATTTTTATATAATATATTTTGTGAATATTATTGATTGGAATAATTTTCATTTTTATCTTCTTGACTTAAGATGTTTTATTAATTCATATTCTAGATTAGATATTATCGTAATTAAATTATCTAGTGTTTTAGGATCCTCGTTAGTATCATGTAACCTTTTATATTCAAGGTATAAACTATATAGTTGAGTTTCTATTTCTTTTAATGATTTATTCTTTTCGTAAGATGTATTCATTAATTTGTGTAGTTTATTATTTTATCCTTTGAAATTTTAGCAATTTCTGTGTAGTATTTTATTCTAACTTTGCTATATTCAATGCGTAGGTTTATGTTCTTTATCTGATTTACTAGTATTTGTTGTTCATGTATAGGTAATTTTCCATCTATATTAAATAATTTTTCGTATGTATTAAATAAATTATTACCTGTATCTTCTTTTTCTAAGGTTAATTTTATTTTAAGTAATTTTTCTTCTAGTTGTCTTTTTTTCATTTCAAGTTGATTTCTGTAATTAACTTCTTCATATATCCAATTTTGCCTTTCTCTAATTTTTTTTATATATTCTAACATTTATTTATTCTGAATAATATCCATCTGAATCTAAGTAATATTGATGTTCATAATATATGCGTAATTTTTCTATACTATTTAATAATTCTTCCTCTTCATAATCTTGTAATTTTTCCCATATTATTTTCTTTATGTCTATAATTTCTATATTTCTAAGTATATATAAAACAAGTATTTTAATATCATCTGTCATGTTTTTTCATAATATTTTCTAGTTGTTTGTTTTAGTCTAAGTAATTCTTGCATATTTTCATTATGAAATTCTATATATTTTATATCGTTAGTTTCCATGTATTTGTCTAAATTTGCTTTCATCTGTTTTTCTATTAACTATATGTTTCTCATATCTTTTTCCAAAAATTCTAGATATATGTAATTTATCATGGTAAGTATTTGTAAGAGTAGTTAGGTAGGTATGGTATATAATTTATTCTAGTCATATAATATTTACCAAATGCTTTTTCTAGTATGATTTTTCTTATATCTACTACTTTTATATCCTTAAGTGCATATAAAATAAGTATTTTAAATTTATCTACCATTATATCAGATAAATAATTATTCATTTTCATAAAATTGTTATTTTCAAAATATCCCCTTCAATCATATACATAACAAAATATGGTCATCTTAGATTACTATATACTAGATTATTCTTAAATAGCATGTTCTTCGGTCACTATTAGCATGGTAATCTGGATACTTTTTCCCTTAAACAGCGCCTCTACTCTGGTTACTTCCCACCACGGCTTCTTGCCTCATTGGTTTCACCTTTAGGATGGCATAGTTCTTAGGGATTTTTCTCCTTTTCCACTTTGCTAATAAACTTCTTAACATATTATTCTTCGAATAATTCTACTATAAAGTAACTAACATGAATTTATTTTATTATACCATGATTTTTGGGAATTATGAGTTTAGCTATTCATAATCATAAATAGATATACCTGTTCGGGTAGGTTTGATATTTCTAAACTTTGTTCCTCCATAGATTTTTCCATTGAAATATAACTGTTTTTAATAACTAAGCAAAATATTTGTTGTAGGCAGGAGAGAGTTTTTTGTACTTCAACGCATGAAGGCTTGCTTTGCAGTGCCTTCGGTTCATCTTATTTATAGACTGAATGAATCTTTACAAGAGTATTCACGTTTTTTAAAATTAGTCTACTTTACAAAAAGTATCCTAATAAGACAAAAATCATTAATGCCTAGACTAATAGTCAAAAAGTCTAAAAAGTCTAAAACCTAAAAGCCTATACAAAAGTTTTTAATACTTTACGTAAAATAAATTGTGAAAGTTTACATGTTGCTTTCACAATTTAATAGCTTGTCTTCTATTATTACTCCGTTGATATCTCCATGTTGTCGTATCTGCTGCTTTTTCATATCTCCATTATTGTTTTTTATCTTGTATCTTCCAGCTGGCGTTCTTATCTATTTGGTTATTTTATTCTAGGTGGACTTCTAGGATAATATTATCTTCTCCATTACATCTCGAACATTGATGATCTGGATATTTGTGTCCAATTAGCTTGCAATATCTTGTCAATAATTCATCTGAAATAAATCCTCTCTTAATTGCTCTTGCAGTAGATTGTTTTTCTGGGTTAAGTAATGTCATTATCCATTGTCTAACATCTTCCATATCTATTTGTCGTAGTTCTTTTGAATTTGAATAAATCATCTGATGATCTCTTGAATAATAGCTCCATATTAGGTTTCCATTGGTATAATTATTTGCTAATTCTTGAATAATTGTAGCTAGTCCAATAAGTCATTTATTTGCGTAGAAATCAGGTATTTCATTTCTGGATATCTCTGGCTGCTGCACAATATCTTCTGGTATAATCATATCTCTAGTTAATCCTATTTTTACAACTTGTATAACTGGTTTTATTTCATCGTATAATATCTCTGCTGGTGCAGTATAACATTTTATATAAAATAGATTTCCTTTAGTTATTCTTTTATAGGTGGTGAATATTTTATGTAATTCTTCCATAGCTGCTAGTTCTTCTCCGTCTTGGGTATATATGGTATTTAATAATCCATAGCCAAAACAAGTTTTTATTAAGCTTGGGTTGGTTTTGGGAAGTGCAATTAGCTTGTTGTAACCTTGTAATTTTTGGGTTATATAGTTTGTGTTTGGCTCTTTGATATCTGTGGATCTGGGGTTAAGGTTTAGGAAAGCTTGTACTCTATAAATATTTTCTATGTATTTTTGGGCTATATAGTTATAAACTTTTTTATCTTGGTTCAGACTATCTCGGTATATGGTAATTTGTGGGGGTATGAACAAGGGGTCTTTTTGTGTTTTTGGTATGAATGGTTTCTCAAATATCTTATTCATATTCATATTTTGATATCTTTGTCTACTAACTCCTCTGCTTGTACCTGCAATTGTAGATTGATAAACATTATGGGTTTTATGGAGTGTCCCAACGTCTCATTCTAGATCTGGAATTGTAATGTCTTCCGATCGACATAACTCTGCACACTGCTGAGTTAGCTGATTTGTAGCTTTAGACTTCAGTTTATCTTCATTAGTCTTTAGCTTTTCTATTTCATTACCCATACTGTCCGCTTTCATTGAAAGCGTAGTTAGGGTTTTGAGTATCTTTTCTAAAGCATTGTCTTCTATTATATCAGTCTGTGTAGTTTTGTCTTGATATGTAATCTGCAATAACGTTTTTGTTAGTACTAATTACTTCAATTGTAAATGTAAAATTTAATATATTCAAGACTAATCTCCGAATTTCTTTTGTTGTAACTGAATTTTGTATTTTCTTTGTTAGCCACCAACGTACCTGTGTATTATCTGTTCATACAATAAATTTGTTATATACAATAAATGACTCAAATGCTAATAAACATTTGTATAATGAGCATAATTCTTTTCTATGTATTTCTCATTTTATTTCTGTTTCATTAAACGTACCTGAGTAGTATCTACAATGGTGTTCTAATTTTTCTGCTTCATATCTGTATTTAAGTACTCCTCCATAACTACATTCACTAGCATCTGCTTCTACTATATACATAAATTTTCTTTTTTCATCTGGAAATTGTAATTTTGGTAATTCTTTACAAAGTATTTTTATTTTCTGAACTTGTTTTTTATCTTCTTCGTTATAATTATATTCTACATCCTTTTTTAATTTTTTCTGTAAGGGCTTTAGATTTTCTGCTAATTTTGGTATATATTCTCTTTCTTGGTTCACTAATCCTAAGAATGATTGTAATTTCTTTTTTGTATCTAATTCTTCTTTTGAATTTATTATTTTTTGTACTATATGTTGTTGCATTTTTACTCCACTTTTATCTATTTGTATTCCTAAAAATTCTATCTGATTTTTCATAATTTCAGCTTTCTTTTTACTTAAACTTATTCCCGATTTTTCTATTATATCCGTAAATTATTCCAATAATCTTAAATGCTCTTCTTTGGTCTTTGTATATAATAGTATATCATCTATGTATACTACACAATTAGGTAGTTGTTTAAAATAACTATCCATAAAATGTTGATATCTACCTGGTGAATTTTTATATCCAAATGGTAGTACATTCCATTCATAAAATCCTTGTGGTACCGTAAATGCGATTAATTCCTTAGATTCTTCTTCTAACTTTAGATGGTAAAATCCTGATTTACAATCAAATTTACTAAAATAATTATATCCTTGTATTTGTCTTATTTTTAATATCTTATTTGATATTGGGTAATTATAAGTCATTGTTTTTGCATTTAAATTTCTATAATCAATAATCATCCTACTTTTTCCTCTTTTTTGTTCACTATGTTTATTTACTATAAATGCTGGGCTATTATGTTTACTATTACTTTTTTGTATATATTATTTTTCTAATAATTCTTCTATATGCATTTTAAATTCTTTTAAATCATCAAAATTATATGTTAATGGTTTCTGGGTTATTATGCTATTTTTATCTATTAATTCAATTTTTATAGTGGTTTTATGTTTTTTCCATTCTTTTAATGGATCTTCACTATATAATTGTTCTAATTTTTTCTTAATTATTTCTATCTTATTTATTGAAAATATAGTTATCTCCTTTTTATTTATTGAAAATACGACCAGTTCTATTGTATCTTCAGTATTTTTTTATATTTTCCAATTTTTATGTAATTTTTTCACTTCCTTTTATCCAATCAGTTTTCTTTCTTATTTTATTAATAACTCTTTTTGCTCTTACTTTCTGTTTACACGGTGTTGTAAACCACCAATCTGTTCTAGTTATTATATGTGGGTGTAATTTATCTAAAAACGACATTCCTAAAAGTATATCTTTTGATGTTAACTCATAATTATAGATTTCTTCTATTGTTAATATTTTATCCCATACTTGTGTTTTTACATTCTTAGCTTTATAAGTAATTAAGCTTCCTTCGTTATTAAATCCTTTAACTATTATTGGTATTTTTAATTTATCCCATTTACCTTCTGGTAAACAATTATATCTACATAAATTAGCTTCTGCTCCTGTATCTATCATAGGAGTATAATATCTACTGTAATATCCTTCTACTACTATCTTCATTAATACATATATTTTCATTTTATGTTAGAGCTCTTCTTAAGAATAATTTCTCTCTGTTATATGTTATGGTTAATTGTGTATGTTCTATATTATATGGTTTTACTTGTTCTAGCCATTTTATTCCTTATATTATGTCTGTTTTTTGCATTTCTTCTTTTACTTCAAATTCTATTTTTATTTTTCTAATTCCTTTTATTATTTCTTTTTCTGCTATATTTTTAGTATTTATTAAACTTCTTGGTAGATCTGAGCATATATTATTGTCAGTTTTTATTTCCTCATTTTTTACTAGATATTTTGCTATATAATTTTCTTCTTGTCCTGTATTTAAGAGTATTAAATATTCTTTTTCATTTACCTTTCCTGTTATGTAATATTGATTTGAATTATCCATTGAACTTGTTTCATAACTTGTTCTTTTTTATGAGCTTGATGATTCCGGTTTATCATAAGCTGTTCTTTTTGTTGTACTTATTCTACCATTTATTATTTCTAGATCTTCTTCTATGTCTATATTTCTATAGCTATAATCATTATTATCAATTGTTTTTACGAATTGTTCAAAAGGGCTTTCTATTTGTATTTTATTAATTTTATTTTTTCCACTTATTTTATGTTTTGTTGTTAATACATATAGATTTTTACATCTTGCCGTAAATATTTTACTTCCTGGGGTTAATTCTATTCCTGATATTTTCCAATATAATACTAATGATATGTCTATATTTTTATCCGTTACTGCTACTGAATAATTCACACTTATTATAAATTTAAATTTTTGGTATATTAAATTTCCTTTTATGGCAGTTATTATACTTTTTTCTATAGGTTTTATAATTCTATCATCTGCTAAATATAATTCTATTGGTGTATCTATTCCTTCTCTAAAACATGCTTTTATTAATATTTATGTACCTCCAAGGTGTACATATTTTATTGGGTCTCTACTTTTTATATCGTCTATCTCTTTATTAATTATTCTTTTTGTTACTAGTGGTATACTAGCTTTACCTTTTGCATATCTACAGTCTATTACATGTTCCTTTTGGCTTACTACATAATATTCTTCCTTTTTTCTAGTAAATATATTTTTTATTGTTGGTATTTTAAATATTTTTTCTACACTTAAGTCTAACTCTTTTCCTTTTATTTCATCAAATACATTGTTATCAAATATTATTTTTTGATCTGTTCCTTCGTCATTTAAATATTCTTCTTTTTTTATTATTTTTATATCTTCTTCAGTCATTTAATTCATCTAATTCACTATCTATTTCATTATCTGTTTCATTCTCTGAAATTTCATATATACTGTCGTCGCTTTCTAATTCGTAATCTATATAATCTATCTGCATATATTCTGTATTTTCTATTTTTATTTCTGATATTTGTTTATTTTTTGGGTTTTTAGGTAATTTACAATCTCTAGCTAAATGTCCTATTTTTCCGCAATTATAACAAGTACATTCCTTTATAGATTTTTTTTTCCTATATGGTCTTTTATGTTTATAATTTTTTACATAATATCTTTTTCTTGGCTTCTTATACTTATATTTTGATTTTTTGTATTTCTTATATTTCTTATGTCTTTTTCTTTTCTTATAATATCTTTCTTCGCATCCAAATTGAGGTGCTATTTTATCTTTGCAACATGCTAAATTTCTTATTAATATTTTTTCCATTTTTATTTCTTCTCTGTATTTTTCACATAGGTTTCTATACCATTGTTGTAAAATTTTTATTCTTGCTCCTAGAGTATCTACTATTTTTGTTTCATCCCAACTTTTTATTATTTTTGAACTAAATGGTTCAGGTAATTTATTAAAATATAATTTTCTTATTTCTTTACTTTCTTCTGTATTATATGCTCCTTTATAATAATATTCTTTAAATGTGCAAGTATATTCATCTATGTAGCACATATTACATATTGCTAATTTTAACATTAAATTCCTATTTGTATCTTTCTCTTCATTTTGTTCTTCTGTTGTTGTCATGCTACTAAATTCGTCTTTTATAGCTATTTCATATTTTTTTAATAATTCTATAGGTGTTAGTTTAGTTGTGGTTGTTGATGATGTTCCTTCTGTGGGTTTGTCAGTTCTTAATATTCTTTTACTATTTTCAGTTAGATTTAAAAACCATAATTTCACTGTTCATATTAGTATTCTTTCTATATATTCTGGTGCATCTATTACATTTATATTATTATCTAATAATTGTTTTGTCATATATCCTATACATAATTGTATTGTTTTTTCTGTATCTATTACGCAATCTAAGTCTAAAAAGTTATAATTTTTATTAATTATTTATTTTGGTGTCCATTTGTCATATTCATTCTTTAGATTATATCTTTTAAACTTATTCTTATAATATGTAGGTTTCCTTATATCTGATGTTCTAGATATTATATTTTGGTCTTCTTTTTTATCAAGAGTATTTATTTCTGTGTTGATATTTTTTAAGTTTTCTTCATTAATACCTTCTTGTTTTTCATTGATTTCTAAATTTTTTGTATTTGTTAATATTTCTGTATATGTTTCACTATCTTCCGAATTATAATTATCTGTTTCTTCAACATCTATATTATTTATTTCTAATTTTTCCTTAAATTGATTTATTTCGTTTAGTAATTTTTGTTCTTTATCCTTTTGCCTTTCTTCATACAAATCTTTTCACATTTGTAGTTCTTTTTCTAATTCAGCAATCCTACTATTTTTAGTTTCTTCTATTTTTCGTATTTCTTCTGTAGTTTTTTGTTTTATTTTTTCTATTTCCTTTTTTCTATCTATTTCTTCGTTTTCCCTTTCTATTCTTACCATAGCCATCAATTTATCTTCTAATTTTAATTCTTCTTTTTCTAACATTAAATATAAATGTTCACCTATTTTCTTATATCTTCTTCCTAGATTAGAAAATACTATTTTTATTTTTAATCCTTCGTGATTTTCATATATTTTTTCATCTATTATAAATTCTTCTTTGTTCATTTTATTGTAAATAGTTCATGTTGATATATATATTCTAAACTATCTATTTGTGATTCTAAATTTGATATTTCATCTTTTTGTGTATTTATTGAGTTTTTACTAACTCCGACAAATATATTATAACTTAATCTTGCTATCCTTATTTTTAATTCTTTACGTTTTTCAGAAATAATTTGTTTTAATTCTTTGTATGTTGGTACTTTATTCATTTAAACCATATTTATAGTATTTTGGTGGATATATAAATCTGATTTTATCATAATTAGGTGGTATATGTTTCATTCTTCTAGATTTTAAATGGATTATTAATTTTGCTTCAATATTAGATATTAAGGTAATTAGGTAGGCTAATCTTTGTGGGTTTTCTTTTGTTTTATTTAGTCTTATATATTCTGAATAATTACTAATTAAAGATTCTTTAATTTTTCTAAAAGTTTCTCTATTTTTAAATGGTCTTCTCATAATTAATCAATATAAATTAATCTCAAGTAAATCCAATCTAAATTCAAACATGTATGCTACTTCTGTATTTTTTAAATAACTGGGCTTTGATACCAGTTATTTTATTATACCATGATTGTTGGAAATTATGAGTTTAGCTATTCATAATCATAAATAGATATACCTGTTCGGGTAGGTTTCGAAACATAAAGTTGAAGATCATGTGAACTAGCTTTATGTTAGCTTGTGTTTTTGATTCATCATTGAGGATAATGTATTGTATGATCTCTAATATGTGTTGTATGATTATGTTGGAATCCTTGTGAGTTGATTAAGGTGATATATTGATGTTATACAGGCTGGAAATACAAGTGGAAACAACACTACAAGGCATGGATGAGAGGAAGAACGTTTAACACTTAACCAAAATTATGGAAGCAAATTCCAGTGGAGCAACATGATATCGGGGAGACGCATTGTCTAGTTGACTTGATAATCCAATTCAACACATTGGTTATTTGGTTTTATTACGTGATGCAATGCATTCTCTAGTTGGTTTAAATATGCAATGCGACACGTTGGCAATTTCAAACATGTCTAGAAGTTGAATTCTTGTCCTATACGGCTTGGGTTTACATCTTATACTATAATGGATCATCTTACATGTTTCTAATAATCTTGGACATCATGGAACGAGATTGAACAATTATGGAGGCTGTTGCACTTCAATTTCTAGGTTTTACATTATTCCTTTAGCTTTCTTTTAGATTATATCATGTATTCAACCTTTTGGATAATGATTATGACTATGTGTGTCTAGAAACCTCCTTTCTGGGATTCAAGCCAAGAACATGAGTATTATTGTTTTGAATTGATTTTGTTTAATTTTCTTATCATATTTGGTTACTTTTTCATCTTTGATTTAACTATTTGATGGATTGATCACCCAAAAAATATATCAATTGTCTACCATTTTATATCGGGAGAAGGAATAGGGAGACAGATCATGGAGATGAAAAAAATATGGTTTGTATTCTTTTTTAAAATAAGGATTTCAAATTAGCGTCTAGGACAGGGATATACCTAGAAGCCTTCCTTGATTCAAATATAGGATGATAGCTAAAAGAACTTAATATGATTATTATATCCCTGCTCAAGGATGTAGTTGTAACGTCCATAGTAGGCAAACGGTTAGAGGTCGGGAGACCATGATCATGCTATTAACCATCTATAAGTGAATAATGGAAATATTAATCATCCAATCCCTTGGATTGATGATACAAACCATGAAAGAAACTAAAATTAAAGAGATATAAACCCTAAAAAGAAGTTATGGTAGCCTCCTTAATCCCCCGAGACATCTATAAGTGAATAATAATGTTTACAAAGATGTTTTTATAGTATCCAAGTAGTCCCAAGTCAAATAGGAGTTGTAGTGCAACTTTTGGACGTGTTTGGATAGGCTCGCGTCGTGAGTTGTTAAAACAGGAGTGAAAGTCGCGATGTGCAGGCTAGAAACGGGAGTGGGTATCGCGTCGCGAGGCTTAAAAATGGGTGTGGAGGTCACAATGTGACCTCATCATGATGGGTCACTATTTTGGTTCCTTCTACAGCATTTGGTCTATATCATGTATCAATTGGAATTTCTACTCTCCTTCACTCGCCCAAGACATTTCAGGTGTCAAAATTTGAATCAAGTTGCGTATAGTGCTTCCGTGATCTATTCCAAGCCTTGTTGAGTTGTTTCCACTTGATTTGAAGCTTGTATATATTTAATATATCATCATAATCCATTCAACAAGAATCCTATATCATTAATAACAAAAATTTAGAGATCAAAACTACACAACATCCAACACGACAAAATAGAAACACTAGCTAAGCATAGGCTAATTTCACTTTAATGTTTAACTCATTGTTTTGACTCTTGTCTTGATTCAATTGACCCTTAAACATTATCAAAAAGTTGTTTCACATATAAATACATAATAACAACTTTAGGAACTCATTAAAACACTTTATAACCCAACACAATAGACTAGACAAGCACCTAGCTCAAGCTAGTAACACTAGTTTTCTCAGTTGAACTCTAAATGATCAATTCTAATCAAAACTAGTGTGAGAACACCATTAAACATTGTAAACACATACGTGGACACTTAAATTCACATTTATCTCATTATTAACACATTAAGCACATGAATCATCCTCAAAAGAAGGCTAAAAAGACTAGAATAGTAACGTTAGAATGCATAAATACACCCAACATCACCACCCCACACTTAAAGCCTTGTTCATCCTCGAACAATTCTTAATTATAAGCATCATTATATGAAGAAACTACACACGTCTACTACATGCAAGACACTCAAGCTAGTACTACAATGAATACACAGAATGCAAGTTACTATACTAAGCATGTTATACACAATTGAAAGTTCAAGAATCCTACTCCAAAATATTCTATCCTCAAGAATTGACTCACCTAGTTGGAAAACTCATGCTTATTGTTCAATCAAGGATATCATACAAATCACCCACATTCATCAAACATGTTCCCTCATAACAAGAGAGTTACCCATAATCACTCACAATAATGCAATATATTACAATGGGTATATAAATTAAATTACGCTCACTCTCATAAAGAATTAACAAGTTACACATAATGAACCATAGGATTTCCCTTAGTGTAATGTTCTACTAATAGTCGAATGTAAAGCTTAGGATCAATGAGGTCTTTTCCAGATTGTAATGTAGGCTATGGGACGGGTAGGAACTATTTAAGAATAGTGACTAACCTCTCTAAGCACTTTAATACACTACATTATACAACTAAAAACAATATCCAACAACCAATTTACACTTTTTCATCCATCCATACCTTTTATTTTTGCCCCATGTTTTTTAAGCATTTCCACAAACACTTGGTGGACGCATGGTTTACTACCACAAGAATTATTTTTTTTTATTTTTTTTCACAATCATGGAAATATTTTTTATCATAATTTACATCACACCAATCCACCACAAATTAATTATAAACACCAATAACTATTACCTTGGGACATCAATTTCACGTTTTTCTTCTTTAATTTCTCAAACTCCTTACTAAATTAATTTTTCATTAAAGCACTTAGGAGCTTTTTCGACCAAATTATGGTCTATCAAAGAAGGGATTAGGCTACCAAAGAAAGGACTAAAGGCTCAATGGGGGTTAACTAGGATAATGCTCAAAGGGTAGGACAAATAAAAGATATAAAACAAGTCTATCAAAGAAATGCCTATATTATCTCCTAAACCCACATTTTTTATTTCGCTACACATACACACCGGGAAAGTTCTAGACATCAAATATAAAAAGGAATACACAAATATTCTAACACGCACATGACACATGTTCAACTCATAGAGGATCATCATATCCTCCTAACCAAACAATAACATAAATTCAAAATTAAGCCAACAAGTACAAGAGTCATAAACATGAGCCTAAGAGTCTTAAAATAGCAATTCACTCATTCAACATGCTTTTTACAAACAAAACACTTGCATCATGTAATAAAAAATAGCACCAACAAGAATATCTCACTTATTCCTATCCTAAAAAAATTTAAATTGAGCCAAAAATTGGGAATTTCCCCACCCCACACTTAAAAATCTACTTTGTCCCCAAAGTGAATTTAAAAGTGAGAGATAGAAATACTCCCTGAGGCCTCTAGGTCTAGCTAGTAGCATCTTCACTCATAAATAAGATCCATCGGACCCCACACTTAGTTTTTGCCATGCTTCAAGATCAGGTTTCCGGTACTCAAACATTCCATCAACCTGTGACTCAATTAAAAACAAAAACTACGTGAAGTAAAAAACTAAAATTACTAAAAATAAAACATACCTTGCTTGGGTTGCCTCCAAAGAAGAACCTAATTTAGTGTCGTGGCACGACCTAATCATATTTTTTCCTCCACCTTGAGGATATAAATTTCACCCCAATATCGTATCAATATTTTTGGCTCGATCATAGAGAGATGGTACAAAGATTAAGGAACCGAGTAATGGATGATTCATGGTAAACCACTCGGCCCTAAAGTGAGGTGTGTTTTAATATTGCTTATCCGGTGTAAAATCAAGAATATAGGATTCTTGTTCCTCATCTTCACACTCTTCCACTACTTTATATGATTCCACAGACAAGACATCATCTAAACATAATGTAGAAAAGTTCTTCGAGTGAGGCCCAACCAATCCCACTTAACAATTTACACTATTTTCAACACACTCACTCATATTCACCTTCTCAATTTCAGTTTCAAAAGAATGATGACAACCGAGTGGCTAAAATTCTTATGGTGGTGGTTGTATCCCCTTAACCTATTCAACATCTTTAGTTTAAGAGTACTCAAACTTCCTCAAATTATCAGCAATTTTGTCTTCAACCTTTTGGAAAGTCAACTCTGCATCTACCTCCTTAGTTATCTGTTGAGAATTACCCACAAACATGACTGAATCAGGATTAAAAGCATACATATCTGCGGAGTGATACAAATTTACACAAGTAAAACACCAAATTGAAGTCTCCTTCATAGGTCGAAAAAAAGCAGGTCCCCTCCAAACGCTTTGATTAAAATTTGAACAAAAACTTTATGGTGGGGTCCTCCACAATAGTTACAAGAATCATAACCCCTCGAAAATTATCTATCCAAGAATGACATCTTAAGAAGAGGGTGAGACAAATAGAAATAAGGATAAATAAAAGAAAACTAAAAAAAACAAAAATTATTTACAATTCAATATAGGAAAACTAAAAATAAGATAGTTGCCTAGTTACGAGTCCTAGACAACGGCGCCAAAAATTTGACCATGACCAAGCACACACGCAAGTGTACGTGGTCTTATCAAGTAGTAAAGTGGCTTAAATAAATACCAAGTATCGATCTCACAGTGACTCACATTCCCCGCCTATCCAATTCTAGTTCAACAATTGAGAAAAAGTAAATAAAGGGGTTTAAGTATTGTAAACTAAAAGTAAACTAAACTAATGCAAAAAAGTAATGACTTGGGACAATCTATGGATAGAAGCCCAAGGTTAAGGCTTATGAACAATCATTCTACGTTATTGAACCTCATTCGTTAAGTTAGTGGTTGATTCGTAGGGTTAATGCATGATCATGGTTTCCCAACCTCTAATCGTTTTACCTAATTTGGACCTCACATCTGTATCATTGAGCGGGGATATAATGATCCAATTAAGTGTATTAAGCTATCATCTTACATTACAATCAAGTAAGGCTTCTAGATACATCACTGCCCTAGATGCTAATTCAAAATCCTTATTTTATAAAAGACTACAAACCTTAGCTTGCTTATTCCCGTGTTCTATCGCCCTATTCCCTTTCCCGAGATCAAAAGGTTGACAATTAATGTATTCTAAGGGTAGATACTCCTTAAAATAGTTAAAACAAGAATAAAAAAACAACCAACAATAAAAATCAAATCAACAAACTTAATTTAAAATGAAATTGGTCATGATCTTGGCCTTAACCCCGGAAAGGGAGTTTTGGCCTTTAATGGAAATATTCATCATCCAATCCCTTGGATCGATGATAAAAACCATGAAAGATACTAAAAATAAAGAGATATAAACCCTAAAAAGAAATTGTAGTAGCCTCCTTAATCCTCCAAGACATCCAAAAGTGAATAATAATGTTTACAAAGATGTATTTATAGTATCCAAGTAGTCCTAAGACAAATAGGTGTTGTAGTTCAACTTTTGGCCGTGTTTGGAGGTGCTTTCATCACAAGTTGTGCAAACAGAAGTGAAAGTCGCCATGTGCAGGCTGGAAATGGGAGTGGGTGTCGCGTCGCGAGGCTTAAAAATGGGTGTAGAGGTCGCTAAGCGCCCTCATAACAAGGTGTCACTTTTTTGGGTCCCTTTTAAAGATTTTGGTCTTTAGCATGCGCCAATTGGCCTTTCCATGCTCCTTCACTCTCCCAAGACATTTCAGGTGTCAAAATTTGCGTCAAGTTGCGTATTGTGCTTCCGTGATCCATTCCAAGCCTTTTTGAGTTGTTTCCACTTGATTTAAAGCTTGTATATCTTTAATATATCATCATAATCCATTCACCAAGAATCCTATATCATTAAACACAACAATGTAGAGATCAAAACAACACAACATCCAACACGACGAAATAGAAACACGAGCTAAGCATATGCTAATTTCACTTTGATCTTTAACTCATTGTTTTGACTCTTGTCTTGATCCAATTGACCCTTAAACATTATAAACAAGTTGTTTCACATATAAATACACAATAACAACCTTAGGAACTCATTAAAACACATTAGAACCTAACACAATAGACTAGACAAACACCTAGATCAAGCTAGTAACACTAGCTTTCTTGGTTGAACTCTAAATGATCAATTTGAATCAAAACTTGTGTGAGAACACCATTAAACATTGTAAACACATACATGTACACTTAAATACACATTTATCTCATTATTAACACATTAAGTACATGAATCATCCTCAAAATAAGGCTAAAAATACTAGAATAGTAACGCTAGAATGCATAAATACACCCAACATCATGTATGCCCAAGTACGCTATGTACTTCAGGAATGTGGTTTCTAATAAGGTAAAGATGCAGGATGTGGAGACGATAACACTCACTAAGGAGTGTAGATCTGTAGTAACACAGAAGATTTCCAAGAAGCTTAAGAATTCAGGGAAGTTTACTCTCCCTATGTAAATTGGGAGTAGTAAAGTGGTGCACGTGCTAAGTGACTTGGGGGAAAGAATAAATTTGATGCCCCTATATTTGTTCAACATATTGATTTTGGGGAAACCTAGACCAAGTTCTGTACTATTGAAGTTGGAAAATAGGACCATAGCCCGTCCGAAAGAAATTATCGAGGATGTACTAATAAAGGTTGGCAAATTTGTTATTCCTTTTGAATTTATCATTTTATATTTTCAGGTTCCTCGAAGGACAAGAAAGTTGTGCTCAAAAGTTGAGAATAAACAGAACACAAATCGGGTCTCAAATCAACCCTCAAAGTTTAAGAATTCAAAGGCCTATTTCTAAGAATTTATCAAAAAAAAGAAGGAATTTTTCCATGAATTCAAAGGGAAATCATGGAATAATCGTTATCCAAGATCCCATAGTCACCCACAAGTCTCAATTTTAAGATATCTCATTCTTTAGGGTTTTTTGCTCTCAAGAAATGGATGAAAAGTAAGCAAAATTGGGCAGAGGAGG
The DNA here is from genome assembly GCA_030864215.1 of Capsicum pubescens. Classification (NCBI taxonomy): domain Eukaryota; kingdom Viridiplantae; phylum Streptophyta; class Magnoliopsida; order Solanales; family Solanaceae; genus Capsicum; species Capsicum pubescens. The sequence continues at coordinate 118,914,193 of CM061546.1, forward strand.
TCTATTTATACTCATACCAGGCATTCGAATGTGGCTATCGCAACTGAGTATCACGATGGAGATCTGCACACAGAAATTACATGTCACAATCGCGATTTATGCTTCACGATTGTGATTCTATCAAAAGAGCATAAACACATGGCCAAATGTGTTTTACCCTTTGTGATCTAGGTTTCACCAGCAACCTGGTGCACTAGATTTTCTAAGTCCGAAATGGACTTCGACCAAGCATTTGAGATTTGTTCGGAACCCCGTATACGCAAACAAACTATATAACCATCAATAATTTGACATTTTGGTTATGATAGAGCACTCATAATTTCCATATGTGGTCATTTTGACCAAATGTTGGTCCCACACCCAAATTTCACATTTATCAACTTTCTGACCAATAGGTCAAAATGAGCTCGGGTGCCTCAGGACCTGAACCAAATCACTACCTAGCCTAAAATTGAAATTCCAGAGTTGATGGTGCTATTAAAATTCTCATTCGAGGTCATCTGCTAGGAGTTTTTTTCTAAGACCAAATCCTAAATAGTAAAATCTCCAAAATAGAAAAATGAGCCTAAAATCCAAACAAACTATCCGATCACCAAACCGTCAGCTTCGGTAAGTCATAAATGACCTTTAGCCAATGTGGGAAAACTCAAAGAACTAGAAATGTATAAAAATAAAGGAAATGACTTGGAGGGTCATTACAATATCCACTACTAAAAGGACTTTCATCCGTGAAAGTCAATGGATTGAAAGATCTCAAAAGCTCGAAATGATGAGGTATTGGGCCCTCATTCTCCAAGCATGACTTCCTAGATAACCTTCATAAAAAGAACACTTCCAAGGGATTTTTCCACAAGTATCCCTTTTTCAACCAGCTCTCTCACTTTCCTTCCCAATCAGCCAAAACTCAACCTCAACCACCAACCAGACTCTAACTAAATTGAGAAAGGCTGATGCACACAAATCTAAGCCACAACACATTGAAACCATCTCCATACCCCTACAAATCAATCAAAGGCTTACCTAATCCAAAAGAAAGCTAAGCATGAGTCATACAACAGACTCCAAATCCAAACATAGCCTTATTTTACCATTCATCACCTATTATCTACTCCAAACTAGGAGGAAAATCACCTGAGTCTCGTCCACGCAATCTAATCAAAGAAAAATCAAAGAACTAAGGGTGATCTACTGAAATTCTATAATACAAATATGAGGATAAGCTCATAAGGTTCTATCTAGGAGAAAAATTGGAGGAACCCAAGACCAATAATTTTCCAATGCTATAATGTTATGATCCAAACTAGGGCCTGTCCATGACGGGCATCCCAAGTCTACCGTGGATTGAAAACACCCCATTTTCCTAGTCATACAGAACACAATACACTAATAATAGCTAAATTCCAAATATATAACAAGATAGATAAAGGTAAGCTCAAGAAGTCTAAGATAAATCAACAACTAATATCTAGGCCACAGTAATCCATATAGCCTTTACGATAAAATTGAATCAAACCAATATCGGTACATGCCCCCTATGATAGGCAAAATAAGTCCAAAGAAAAGTCTATGATAAAAGATAAACCAAGAATTAATGACCTTCTGGAAGAAGAAGGCTCACAAGTCAAGTTGACTACTGATAACCCAAAAATCCATTACTGTGCAGGAAAAGCAAAAGTGTCTCCATTTCCTGCATGGTGTGGGGATACAACATCTGGAGATGGTTAGCGGGTTGAGTGCTAGTATGTAACTCAGGGGAGGGATAAAATAGTGCCATGATCAATAGTTTAAAATCATCCAAATCCATTGCACACAATCATATGCATATATATATATACATAAATACAACATGTCGGGGTAAAGAACAAGGATTAGCATGAACCTTAAAATATTAGCCTATACTATGTAGCTCAACCGTCATAAAAAGACACCCACGAGCTATATGGGCTTAGTTCTCCTCACTAAAAAGGTTGCTAGTGCGTGTAGACACACGAACCAAAGAGATAATCATATGTATATATTTACCATGGGGGAATCAACTTACCCGATCATATATCAAGGGTGATATAACCACCGGTCGGTTAACAAGGGGAACTCAAACCACTCGGTCATAAGTAGAGGGACACAAACTCCCATCTCTCTTTGACCCTCCATGCTGGCAAAGATGGTTTCTATTATTGGTCCCTTAGGACCTTCACTTTCACGACCTAGCTACACAACCCCCTATAAGCCTAGTTAAAATATTTTTCATGTATTTCGATTAATTAAACTATAATATTCCTTAAGGCATACAATATTGGTATCGTCATACCAACTACGCTTGCAAGGTAGCATCATCATGCCAGTACAATTTCATCATGCCCCTATACCCTAATGTTCAATGCAAAAATACTTATATTTAAAGCCAATGTCATAAGATTTGGTTGGGGTTATACCGATTCAATTATCCATATTTATGAAATTGGGGGAAATCATGACTCTCTATTTTATTCACCACGCCCATGAACCTCACATATTCAAAACAATCAATTTAAACTATACATGATTCATAAAAGCCATGGGAAAAACAATTAATTCAATAATGTTCCATAATCCTCAACCTACATTTAAAGTAATCAATTGAATCACATGGGCACAATTGTAAAAACATGATTTTGATAAAATAAGACCTGAGGAATAGTATTTTCTGAAAGTACAGAGAATTATTGAGAGAAATCAACTCTTAAGCCCTTCGATGACCAACTTTGAGAAACCCTAGCTTGTTTTATTGAATGGGGAATTTGAGAGAGTAAGAAGAGTGTTTATGAATTATGGCCCCAAGGTGTTTTATGTACGTGGGGTATTAGTGGGTAAAGAGGGAATTATCCAATGTGCCCTTCATTAAAGGCTGGAAAACTATTGCTAGTGACTATGGGTCACTATATGACTTATAAGGGCTCACTATGACTCATCACCATGAGTTGTAGTCTGGACAACAGTTGAGGGACCCATCTTTGGTGACCCTAAAACTCACAACACAACTCATCAAGAGACCCTACAACTCGTAGGGTCCTAGTCGTAACCAGGACAAAAATATTTAGGGTATACACTGGCCACCCTATGATTTGGACACTACAACTCGTAATGATTCTTTACGACTCAGGATATCTAGTCGTAATCAAGATAGTAACATAGACACTACTCACTGATCAGATGATGATTTGTCTCTTATGGATTGTAAGGACACCTTACGACTCATAAGGTGAGTCATATGTTGGGCATTGAGTTAAAAAACTCAGAAATTTTTAGGTACCAAAATCTGGGATGTTATACTCCACCTAGGATTATTCCCCCAATTATGAGACAAGGCATCCATTAACACAATTTAACATGGAACACAACCACACTCACCTTTACCAAAAATAGTAAACAAAGATATTAAGGAATACACATACCTAGAGAACGATTATCCCAAGTAGAAAACAAGAACGAATATATGAACTTCATGTCCTCTTCATCTTCCCAAGCAACTCCTTCAACCTTGTGATTCCTCCATAGAACCTTCACCAAATCCACATCCTTGGACCACAATCGATGGATTTGCTGATATAAAATCTCAACTAGAATTTCGTCATAAGACAAGGAATCCAAAACTCCAACACTCTCTAAAGAGACAACTAAATAAGGATCACCCATACACTTCTTTAACATTGAAACACGGAACACCGGATGGACAAATCTTAAACTCCAAGGCAACTCCAACTCATAAGCAACATTGAAAACTCTTATAAAAATTCAGTATGAGCCTACATATCGGGGACTGAGATTTCCCGTATTTCCAAATCTCATCACTCCCTTCATAGGAGACACCTTGAAGAATACCCAATCGCCAACATCAAATTCTAACTACCTTTGCCTCATATATGTATAGGACTTTTGGTAGTCTTAATCCTATCCCTAATCACCTTTACCTCCTCTATAGCTTAATAAAACAAGTCAAGACCAAATAAACTCGCCTCACCAACTTCAAACTATAAGATAGGATACCAACATCTTTTACCATAAAAAGCCTTAAACGGAGCCATCTGAATACTCGAGTGCTAGCTGTTATTATATGCAAACTCTATAAGAGGAAAATGATCAATGCAACTACCACCAAAGTCAATCACATAATACCTTAGCATATCCTCCAAGGTATGAATGATCCTCTCTATTTGTCCATCTGTTTGAGGGTAGAAAGCGGTGCTAAAGTTCACCTTAGTCCCTAAACCTCTCCAAAAAGAATTTTAAAAGTGCAATGAGAACTCCATACCTTAATCAGATATAATGGAAAATAGAGCACCATGTAACTTGAAGACCTCCTAAATGAAAAGCTTAGTATAGTCCTCTATGGAAAAATTAGTCCTCACAGATAAGAAATAAGCAGACTTGGTCATCCTATCCATGATGACCAAAATAGAATCAAACTAACTATGGGATTACGGAAGATCAGTAATGAAATCAATATTAATCACTTCCCATTTCCATACAAGAAACTCAATCACTTTAGATAATCCACTAGGCCTCAAGTTCTCTACCTTCACTTGTTGACAAATCATACACTTGTCCATAAAATTTGCCAAATCTTTCTTCATGTTATTCCACTAATAAATCTCCTTTAAGTCATGATACATCTTTATCGAAATATGATGAATAGTATTTCTTGACTCATAAGAATCGACCAAAATTACTTCCCGCAACCCATCGACATCAAGAATGCATAATTTAATTTGGTACCTCAGGATACTATCACGACTAAGAATAAGTATCCTCTTCTTAGGATTGATGATCTCTTTGATCATCTTCGCCCATCTGGAAATTAGAAGTGATTAATATGGATTTCATTACTAGTCTTCCATAGTTCCATTATTAGTTTGATTCCATTTGGGTCATAGTGGATAGGTTGACTAAGTTCGCTCACTTCTTTTTAGTGAGGAATAACTATTCGACAGAGGATTATGCTAAGCTTTTCATTAAGGAGATCATGAAGTTTCATGGTGCTCCAGTTTTAACATATCTAATTGAGGTACTCAGTTCTCATCTCACTTTAGGCATTCCTTGCAAAGAGGTTTGGGGACTAAGGTGAACCTTAGTATCGCCTTCCACCCAAGAACTCAAGAATTCAAGTTCCAATTCTAAGATTTCATCAAGAAATCGAGAAATTCAGGTATGTGGTGTTCTAAAAAAGGTTAATCTTTCATCCTTTTTTCTCGAAAGTATGATTTTCAAGTTAAATTTACATGTTTTAAGTTAGTGTTTCTTCCCAAATCCTCATATGTTGAAAGAACCACATTACCCTTTGATTTAAAGGACTAAAGAGCATAAGAGTTGTACTTATTCGTGTTTTAAACTACAAGTTTGATGTTTGATCTTGAATTTCATTATTTCGATGAGAAATTGCTATTCTCCTAAGTTTGATATGTCCCCATCCTTAAGTTCATGTATTATACTCATGTATTGAACTGTCCAATGTTTTATGTCTCTGAATTATGATTTCATATTACTATTTTAAGAGTTTTTATCATATTTTAGAAATTATTTAGTGTTGTAGGGTTATGAACACTCGATACCTATGTGTTTTACATGATTGCATTTTCAATAACAAGTCAGTCTAAGTTATGATTTTATTCTCGTATTCAGATTATCATTTTATAACAAACTCACCAATATTACTTCATATTAAATAAATCAGTTTACTTATTTATAATCACATCGGAATATGTATGTACTGTTGTTTTGAAAACACCATGACCTGAGCTTATTAGTTATCAGTGCATGCACCAGTTAGTATTTCAGTGTCTTTTAGTTGGAGTAGGATTTTGCATCGAGTGGGAAGTGTGGGTTCAGCGCATCCTTCTTCCCCAAAAATTACGTGCCACCATAGGTTTAAGGTCATTACCAGAGAGTATCTCTCCTTGCCCAATATAGGCTCAGTTTAGTAATCACTCCAGTTCAGGTTCTATTCTAATGGCAAGCATAGAACAACCCTCCTCAACGTGGATCATATATTAGACTCCATGATAGCTCACATGGCTTATGTTGGTTACATGATAACTCTCACAATTTTAATCAGTAGTTAGTTTATCTTAGTTTAGGTTTGCTTGATTAAGTAATCAAATTTTAGTAATTATTCAGGAAGTTTTATAGATTATACATGTTATTCAGATCATGTCAGTACATGCTATTCTTGGTCTTACATCTCATGCTCAGTATCTATACATGATCCTCAATTTAATTTTACAACATGTTCAGCTTTACATGAGATTTAGATATATTATTCATGTTTTACCACTTTCCTGCTTCAGTTCTACTTATTCTACAAAAGTAAAGATTTAAGAAACTAAGTGTAGTGATTCACCAACTTATCAGGTTAATTTTGTTACTCATGTTTTAAGATACTTCAGCATTCTGTTGATTTTAGTCTCTTGGTGAGTCTACTTGCACTTAGCTTGCATGTTTTATGATTATGTATCTATTAAGTTTTACTTATTGCATTCACCCTTACTGACTCAGTACATTCCAAAAGTACTGTCCACTTATATGTCTATGTGGCTACATTACTTCATTATGTAGGTACCAAAAGTAGTCCACACACCAGGGTCAGACAGTTCTCAGTTTTTAGCGAGCAGATAATGAGTTCTCCTATTTTGGAAACTCTAGTCCATTCCAGTTCATGTGTTGTATTTTGATTATCCATATGTATTGATTAGTGGTAGTTGGAGGCATGTCCCAGCTATCTATAGTCAGTATAGTAGAGTCTTCATAGATAGTTAGTTAGAGTCATGATATGTAATTCAAGTTTTTTCTTCAGATTTATCATATTGTAAACTTTATCAGTATTACATTTATTCAGACTTTCTCATGATTATGTTTTCTCTCAGAAAATTTATCTTTTATTTACATTAAAAATTAGTTTCTCAAGTATTATGCCAGTACATTAGCTTGAGATCACTTGCGGTTATAAGTACCGTATTATGACTAGGGGTATTCTCGGGTCATGAAAAACTTGGTATCTGAGCACAAGGTTCAATTGTCCTAGGGTGTCTATGAAGTCATGTCTAGTAGAGTCTTGCAAAATGGTACAGAGACATCTATACTTTTCTTTGATAGGCTACAGGGCATTTAATAAATATTTCCCTTTCTTCATATCTTAGATTGTTCAGTAGAGATGTTCTCTAAGAAACTTATATAGATTCTTATGTTACTCCGTTCATGTCAACTCTACCTTATCTTTAAGGTAACAAAAATAGTCAAGCTTAAATTCCTACAGATAGAGTTTTCTCAGACAGTTCACACAAACAACTATTGGATTGTATGTGGGATCAAAAATGATCCCATCAATGGATTTAAGTTCCAAAGTTTTAAGTATTTCATTCATGTTCATGAAAATCATGCACTAAGACATAGTTAAATGTGATCTCAAATCCATTCCCAAAATCCTATAATAGCATATGACCTAAAGTTAAAAGCATGAACCTAGAAGTTTAGCAACAGTAAAGTGGTAATAGTATTTATTTGAATTTAGTTGATTATGTATCCATGAATCCAAAAAGGTGTTATGTAGTTTGTTTAATAGCTCTGTGAGAGAGATTTCTCAGTTAAGAGAGACTTAGATTATGTTAATTATTTAGTTGGGGTGGAGATTAGATGACATCCATAATAAGAGAGGAGCTTGTTAAGGTTGAGTATGTTCATATAATTTTGTGTGGATTAGTGTTTCATGATTCCTATCTAGTAGTAATAAGTGGGTATTAGTGTATGAGAAGTTCTGTGGATATCCATGTTACGTGTTAGAATCTATGTTTGAGTCTTGGATGATTGAGAAAATAGGAAGGAGAGTTTGAAATTTTAGATGGTGTGAACTCAGGGTATAGTGATATTCCCAAAGATTCTAAGATAGTAAGTGCTTAAGTTATTTTATAATGACTATTGGGGCTATATAAATTTAAGAGTTCTATCTCAGAAGGAAGCATTAGCAGTAGATTTTACACTTTTAAGTGTAGTCTTTCAGGGTGAGTTTATTATTTATGTATTATTATATCTCGGGTAATAGAGTAAAGTGGTTGCAATTCAGTATAGAGTTTATTAAAGGGGTCCACAGACTTAGAATGATGGCTTAAAGCTAAGGGGGAGATGATTGAAAAATGAACCAAGTTAGACTCTCAGATTCTAGTAATGATGCCAGTGTATTATAGAACATCAATAGGGGAGAAAGATGCCTGACCCATTCTTATTTTGGTACAAATTTTTGTACATCAGTCATCACAACATCTACTCATGCCTTACAAGTCAGCTCTATGATCATAGTTCATCTTCATTCATTTTCTATAGAATCATTTATGCTTCAAGTTCCTAGTATGAGGAGATCTAGTTCACTCAGTAGTACAAATCATATTCCATGAATTTATGAACTCTAAACTCAGGTCATATAGCTCATGACTCATGTACTCATGCTTTACAGTATGCTCAATTCTCATAACTCATGCTATACTCTTAATGATTAGTGAAACTTCTGATTATGTCATGTGTGTCCTCAAATTTGATCTCATTAATGAATTCGTGCTTTTGAAACTCTATTATTCATGCCTCATTTAAGTGTTATAGTTATATATAGTGTTCTCTTATGCTTTAGGTCCTCGTTTTCTAACCTTTCAGTGATCTCTCCTTGTAAAATGATAGTGGTGATGACAATTATTTAGATGGGAGAGAGTAAACATTTCTTATTGGGGAAGATTTTTGTATGCTTGTTTTATCTAAGGCTATAAGTCTAAAGGAAGATTGAGGAAAAACTTTTGGTATATGTCATAGTTAGTTGAAAATTCCTATGAAGGGTTGGTTGCCTAGAAGTTCATATGTGGTTATGATGATAGGCTTAAAATGTCATGTTGGTATATAAATGGATAAATGCATTGTGCGCTAGTGAATTCCTAGTAAGAGGGTAAAGTTAGTTGTTGATGAGGTAAGGAGAATTATTCTTGGGATAAGAGCTGTGAAAACACCAGGTGTATTGAATTCTTAGTTTAGACTAGTATTAGGGTGTGATGTGTTGTACCTTGTGATTTTGATTTAGGCTTGATCATGGTGAGAAAATTTAGTTTAGTTCAAATTTAAGTGATAGAGTTATCAATGCCTATGTAAGAATTATAAGTGGAATCAAGTGAGCGTAGTATTTGAGAGGAAGAGCATTGTCGAGGGAACGCTTGAGAAGTGTGGCTAATCTTTAAAGTTAGAAGTTGTATTACTTAAGGATAGGTGGTTATATCCTATCTTATGTTTTATAGTCCTATAGTCTATAATTATGGAGTTGTATCCATGTTGCAACACCTTATGCATATATCTTATTCAGATCATGCCCAAAATTCTTTTCTCCCTAATGTTATTAGAACTTCTAGAAAGAGTGTTGAAGAAAATACTCCAATTGAGTATAAGATTTTAGTAAAATTTAGTCGGTATAGCCAGTAATTCACATTAGCTATCAGACAGACAAGTTCCTATGGTTTTCTATCTTTCCATCTAGTCTTACTATCTGAAGATTCATGAATATGGCTATTCCATGAGGTAATATTTTTCCATACATGTAAGTTGCGAATTTAGTTCAATCTATGCATCATGTTTCAAATTCAGCTATTTAGTCATGACTCAGTTCATCAGTGTTTAGTTCATGATCTAAGTTTTCCAATTATTCCAGCTCAAACATTGCAATACCCTTTGTACGACCTTGGTCTTGTTACCTCATGATTTGTGCTTACATAATGTACTTGGCTATGCCATTAAGTCCTTTTCATTTGATTCATACATGTGCCTTGTTGAGGGATAATTCCTAAATGAGAAGTTGAATACTTTATTCCATCCTTAGTAGCCCTTGGAATTTTTAATGTATCAGTTAGCACTTCGAAGTTCTATATGTATAATTGTATCATGGACATTTCAAGTGAGTTCTAAACTCCAAGCATGAGTCAGCTCCTTATAGTCAATAAAGTCAAGTCATCTCAGAAATTAGTTTCATGATAAAAGTTAAAATGTTTTAACTCATACATATATTTCATTACCAGACATGTCATGTTTACATTATTCCGTACTTCTAAGACTTCAACAAGCTCCTATCCATCATTCGAGGATGAATGGTTCCAAGGGGTAGATAATGTAACACCCCATATTTTTAGGCTAGACTTTGAATTGTCGTTCCAATGTGTGTAACTCTTATCAAAATATTTGGATATGAATATATGTGTCATGATCATTTACCCAGCGTGTTAGGTGCTATCGAGGTGAAAAAAATTCATGAGAAGCACTTATAGCAAGGTGGAGTTGAGACCACTTGTATCAATTGAGTTTTTGTATTCTATCCTGCAAGGGTCAACTATAAATGAGTGTATCTCCTAGAACATAGAGATTCAGGTGTCCTACTATATATCCAATTGAATATCTTCGAGTTTTCTTTCCAATTTATTTTCTTTCACCTTAATACAATATTGGAGTGGAAAGTTATGATCATTTTACGTCAGCGTGTCCATCTATCAATAAAGTGATGACTTGTAGTGATAAGCCATCAACTAAGTGACGTGCTATCAACCTTGTCATAAGACTTAACCAGAAACACCCTACATCTCTGAAGAAAAGGTGATGACTAGGTTGACAAGCCATCAACTAGTTGATAGGCTATCAACTAAGTCATTAACCTTAACCAAATCGTGAAGATAAGGTGACGACTAGGTTGACAAGCCATCAACTAGTTGAAAGGATATCACCTAAGTCATCAACCTTAGCCAGAGCATCAAAAGAAGGTGATGACTAAGTTGACAAGCTATCAACTAGTTGATAAGCTATCAACTAAGTCATCAACTAAAAAATTCTACAATTTTTATTTAGTTTCCCTAGGGGTATTTTGCTTTTTTACTCACCTCAAACCCTACCCCCATAAGTTAAATCACCCTATACACAATAGATTTACATCATTAGTCAGTTTTCAATATTTACTCTCTCTCCACTCTCAAGAGAAAAAAATTAGGGTTTCTTCCCAAAACAACAAATTCAAGATTTCTTCCCTAAGAACTTAAGAATTCAAGTTCCAATTCGAAGCTTTCATCAAGAAATCAATAAATTCAGGTATGTGGGGTTTTGAAAAAGGTTAATATTTCATCCTTGTGCCTGAAAGTATGATTTTCAAGTTGAATTTACATGTTTTAAGTTAGGGTTTACTCCAAAATCCTCATGTGTTGAAAACATAGCATTACCTTGTGATTTAAAGGACTAAAGAGCATAAGAGTTGTACTTATTTATATTTTAAACTACAATTTTTATGTTTTATCTTGAATTTCGTTATTTTGATAAGAAATTTCTATTCTCCTAAGTTTAATATGTCCCCGTTCTTAAATTCATGTATTATACTCATGTATTGAACTGTCCAACATTTTGTGTCTCTGAATTATGACTTTATATTACTGTTTTAAGAGTTGTTATTGTATTTTAGAAATCATTCAGTGTTGGCGGGTTATGAACACCCGATACCAATGTGTTTTACATGATTCCACTTTCAAGTAACAAGTCAGTCAAAATTATGATTTTATTCCCATATTCAGATTATCATTTTCATAACAAACTTACCAATATTACTTTATATTAAATACATCCGTTTAAATGTTTATAATTACTTCAAAATATGTATGTACTATTGTTTTTAAAATACCATGACCTGAGCTTATTAGTTACCAGTTTATGCAACAACTAGTAGTTCAACATCTTTCAGTTGGGAGTAGGATTTAGCACCGAGTGGGAAGTATGGGTTCAATGCATCCTACTTCCCTAGAAACTAAGTTCCACCATAGGTTTAGGGGCCTCTCCAAAAAGTGTTTTCCCTTGCCTAATATGGGCTCAGTTTAGTGATCACTCCAGTTTAGGTTCTATTTTGATGGAAAGGATAGAAAAAATCTCCTTAATAAGGGTCAGATGATGGACTCCATGATAGCTCACATGGTTTATGTCGGTTAGGTGATAGCTCCCATAGTTTCAGTTAGTATTCAGTTTATCTCTGTTCAGGTTTTCTTGACCAAGTAATCAGATTTAAGTTATTATTCAGGCAGTTTTATAGATTATTCATGTTATTCAGATCATGTCAGTACATGCTATACTTTGTATTGAAGTCTCAATTTTACATGTTCATGTTTTTCAAGCTCAGTATCCATACATGATGCTCAGTTCAGTTTAACAATATGATAAATTTTCATTTGATTTACATAGAGTATTCATGTTTAACCGCTTTCCAGCTTTAGTTCTACTTATTCTACAAAAGTAAACATTTAATAAACTAAGTGTAGTGATTCATCAACTTATCAAATTACATTTGTTACTCATGTTTTAAGATACTTCAACTTTCAATTGATTTCGGTATCTTGGTGAGTCTACTTGCACTTAGCATACATTTTTTAAGATTATGTATCTATTTAGTTTTATTTATTGCATTCACCTCCACTTACTCAGTACATTCCAGAAGTACTGACCACATATACATTTGTGTGGCTACATTGTTTCATAATATAGGTACCATAAGTAGTCCACCCATAAGGGTCAGACAGTTCTCAGCATTCAGCTAGCAGGTAATGAGTTCTTCTATTTCGGGAACTCCAGTCCATTACAGTTCATGTGTTGTATTTTTATTATCCATATGTATTAATTAGTGGTAGTTGAAGGCATGTCCTAGCTATTTATAGTCAGTATAATAGAGGCTTCACAGATAGTCAGTCAGAGTCATGATATGTAATTCAAGTTCTTCCTTCAAATTTATCATGTTGTAAACTTTATTAGTATTACATTTATTAAGACTTTCTCATGATCATATTTCTGTTCAACAAATTTAGCTTTTATTTACATTAAAAATCAGGTGCACCAGTATCATTCAAGTACGTGGGTCAGCTTGGGATGACTTGTAGTTCTAAGCATCATGTTACGCCTAGAGGTAGTCTCAAGTCGTGACAAATTTGTATGTGTAACATGCCAACTTAGGATAAGGAGTTCCACATCGCTAAAACACAGAAGGGATGCTGGGTATATAACTAAGAAATCCTTACTCCCTATTGACACATTTTAAATACGTGTGGGCTTGGGCCTAAAGTGAACAATATCACTAGTGGTTTAGGCAGTTACAGGGGTCTCTTAAGACTTGATAGTTTGGTATTCCTTTCGCAGCCAGGATCCTGGCTTGGGTCGTGACAGAATGGTATCAGATTCTCTCTTGTGTTAGCCCTGTAAATGTAGGCCAGAGTTCAAAATGAGTTAGGAAAATCTCGGTAAGGCGGGGAAAACCTCAGTCCTAAGTTTAGGCAAATCTCATTTGGTAGGGCAAACCTCAGTGAGAACGCTGAGCCTATAAAGGGGTGTTTATGTAACACCCTGACTTAGGATAAGAAGTCCTACATCAGCAAAACATAGGAAGAATACTGGGTATATAAGTAAGCAAGCCTTACTCCCTAGTGACGTGTTTTAAAGTTGTGCGGGCCTTGGCCTAAAGCAGACAATATTACTAGTGGGTTTGGCCGTTACAAGGGTCTCTTGGGCCTTGATGGTTTGGGATTCCCGTCGTGGCCAGAGCCCCATCTCGGGTCGTGATGTAGGGGATTCCCAAGTACCATGCAGACTCAATTATTAAAATCACTTGGGGGATTCTGATGTACATCACAAGGTTTTCATAATCATTCACTTAGGGGATTCCATTGTTCCCCATAAGGTTTTTAAAACCATTCAACCATTTATACCATGCATTAGTCTCAAGAAACAAGCCAAGCCAAGTGATAATCCACCAACCAAATCAATTATGCAAGTGGGTTGAGTTTATTACAAATTTCCATAGCAAAACAATTAATTTTTGGATTCCATTGTACCCCTATTTCCATCAACCATTCCCACCCACCCCTATGCATTTACCAACCATCAATTTAAGCACAATTGTTTCATAAGTATCAATAAAGAAGCATTTAAACAATTTATATTAAAAACCCTCAACCTATAGTGCAAAACCCAACATCAATATCTCATGAACAATACTTTAAATCACATGCTTTTAAAAAATTGACAATGAAGGAAGAGTAATATGCCTAAAATAACAAGATGCAGGGAGATAAATCACCCTTGAAAGCCCTAATTACTTAACCTCTTGAAAACCCTAAGTGTTCTTGACCTTGAGGATTTGAGAAGTTATTAGATTTGTTCTTAGGGATAATGATGCCCTAAAGGGGTTACAAGATGTGGGTTTCAAGTTGGGAAAAAGGGGAAATATCCAGAATCCCCTTAACTTAAAAACTATTAAAGGATCGCCTTTGATTTTGAGTCAATCATTGACTCGTAACCACTCTTTACGACTTGTCACCAGGAGTCATAACCAAGATAGTTACTAGGATCTCCATACACTATTGACCTTATGACTAGACCAACCCATTCATAAAGAGACCCTACGACTCGTAGGGTCCAGTTATAGTTAAGACAAAACCCAAATGGGTTAAACACTGGACATATTATGATTTCTTCCCACGACTAATAACAAGTCCTTAGGACTCATAGTGAGCAACTCGTACTCAGAGCAGAATCATGCCACAAACTTACATGATTTGGTCACGACTTCTCTTACTGACTCGTCATGAGTATTTATGAATCGTGTCCCCAAGTCATACTTAGGACAGAAACTCAAACACCATTCACTAGATACCTTACAACTAAGGTCACCTAACCATTCAAGACACCCTACAACTTGTGGGGTCGAGTTGTAACCAAGGCAGTGAGCTCAAGGCTTAAAAAATTTTCAAGGGCCAAAATCTGGGGTGTTTCATGATAAGGGATAGAAGGAATTGGAGGAATTCGACGAGTGCAATCAGGAGCTGGACCCCAAGACCAGATATGTACTCCATAACTAGGATGAGCTACACCTACATTATCCTCAATCAGGACTGAAAAGTTTTTGCAAGCAGCAGATCTTCTGGAGGCATGAAATGAAGTGCAAATAAATGAAAATTAGAAGATATTCAAGGCCTAAGACTCGATAGCTCAAAATAGAACAACAAGAAAGGGAAACATTCCTAAATGTCTTGTAGTGTATCCCTTATAAGTGACGAGCGCTACACACCTATAAATGAGACTCTACTTGACATGACTTTGTGGACACCCTATAGACCATGAACCTCGGCTCTGATCCCAACTTTGTCATGACCTAAACCAGGGCCTGGGCGTGACAGGTATCCCAAGTCCGCCCTGGAACGGAGACCACTCCCTTTGCCTAGTCACATAGAATACAATACCCTAATGGTGGCTGAATTCCAAACATAAAACAAGATAGATAAAAATAATCTAAAGAAGTCTAAAATATATCCTCAACCAATACCAAGTCCACAGTAATCCACAAAGCCTCTATGACAAAATCGAGTCAAACCAATGTCGGGATAAGCCCCCGACAATAGCCAAAATATGTCTAGATAAAAGTCTATGATAAATGATAAACCAAGAAGTAACGATCCTCCAAAAGAATGAGGCTTAACACTTCAAGCTTATTGTTGATAACCCAAAAATTTAATCACTACACAGGAACAATAGAAGCGTCTCCAGTTTCTTCATCATGTAGGGATTCAACATCCGATGATGGTTACCGGGTTGAGCACTAGCATGTAACTTAGGGGACGAATAAAATAATGCAATGTACAATAATTTAAAATTATCCAAATCCATTGCACACAATAATATGCATATACATATACATAAATATAACATATTGGGGTAAGGAACAAGGCTTAGCATGAACTTTAAAACATTAGCCTGGAGTGTGTAGATCAATCATCATAAAAAGTCACCCACGGGCTATATGGGCTTAGCTTTCTCCGCTGAAAAGGCCCCCAGTGCATGTAGCCGCATGAACCAGAGAGATAATCATATGTACATATGTTTCATGGAGGACTCGAACCACCTGATCATATATAAAGGGTGACATGAACACCCAATCAGTTAACAAGGGGGCTCAAACCACCCGGTCATAAGCTAGGGGACTCGAACCCCAAACCCTTCTAGACCCCCCGCACTGGCAAAGGTGGTTTCTAGTATTGGTCCCTTAGGACCTCCACTTTTATGACCTAGCTACATAACACCCTTTAAGCCCTGTTAAATTTTTTTTCACACATTCTCATTAATTGAACCATAATATTCCTTAAGGCATTCAATTTTGGTATCGTCATATCAACTACACTTGCAAGGTAGCATCATAATACCAGTACAATTTCATCTATTTGGCAAAATCAACACCCTATTTTTATTAAATCAATATGGGGGAATTCCATGACCCCTTTTGTTCTTTAAATTGAACCATTATGTTTCAATAACCTTTTTATATAATGAAGTGGTTTTAAAAATAGTTCAATACAAATATACTGATATTCAAAGCCAATTTCACAAGATTGAGTTGGGGTTATAGTAATTTAATAATCCATATTCACGAAATTGGTGGAAACCATGACTCTCTAGTTTATTCATCATGCCCATTCACCCCACATGTTCAAAACCATCAATTTAAACCATACATGATTCATAAAAGCCATGGGAAACACAATTAATTCAATAATGTTCAATAACCCTCAACCCACATTGAAAATCATCAATTAAATCACATGGGTACAATTATAAACACATGCTTTTTATTAAATAAGACTTGGGCTAGAGTAACATGCCTGAAAGTATAGACAATTATGGAGCCCTTAGAAGACCAACTTTGAGAAACCCTATCTTGTTCTTTAAATGGGGGATTTGAGAGAGTAATGAGAGTGTTCATAGTTGATAGGGGTTGGGAATAATGTCCCTAAGGTGTTTTATGTACGTGGGGTCTCAGTGGGTAAAGACGGAAATGTTAAAGTGCCCTTCATTAAAAGCTGAAAAATTAGTGCTAGTTCCTACAGGTCACTATACGACTCGTAAGGGCTCACTATGACTCGTGGTCACTACAACTCGTCACTATGAGTCATAGTCTGGAAAGTAGCTACGGGACCCCTCTCTGGTGACCCTACAACTCACAATGCATGACTCATCAAGAGACCCTATGACTCGTAGGGTCCTAGTAATAATCAAGATAGAAATATTTTGGGTACGCAGTTGCCACCCTATGATTTGGACAGCATAACTCATAATGAGTCTCTATGACTCATAACCTCTAGTCGCAATCAAGATAGTAGCAAAGAAACTACTCACTGGTCAGATAGTGATTTATTTCTTATGGCTCGTAAGGTGAGTCATAGGTTATGTAGTGAATTAAAAAACTCAGAAATTTTTAAGGACGAAAATGCGATATGTTACATACAACCGGTTCAGATAATCCTCGAAAATAAAAATCCAGGGGTCTGAAGCGCAACTACTCACCACTGGACAATCAGCTCCAAGATGTCCCATCAGTTGAGAATAAACCATGTTGAATCCCACTCAAGCATACTACTCAAGCTAAGTACATCATCTGAAAATCTCTACATCAATGCCACAAACCAAAAAATAAACCAACCAACTCAAGATAAAGAATTTCCAATTTTCCAACTCAAGAAGCGATCATAGGAAAGACCACCTACCTCTAACTCTCTACTCCACTTTAGATAAGAACCACATCATAAAAAGAATGGAGCATACAACTCCATATTAATAACAAGGGCAAATTATCACTAGGACATGGACCTAAAAAATCTAAGAGATGAATCCTAGATATCTCAATATCAATATCAAACCACTACCGGGCAATAAAATAGCCACATATGAAGAATAGACCCCAAACTGGTCAATCTCAAAATAGGCTAATAGAGAGGGATAGATAATATAAAAACCTTCACAACCCAGGAGGCAAGTCTAAGATTCACAAACTCTAGAACGAGCCATATAGCTAAATTGCCAAATCTAGAACCATAACAGAACCACAGAAGGTCAACTTACCTTCAATACCATAATCTATTCCATAATCAGTCTAGCATAGTCAGTTAGAGAGAAAAATAACCAACCTCACCTTGCTATAGAAATAAAATCATCCAACCAAACTATAGCTGCCTGAGATAATGAGTAAGAACTGCATAGAAAGGAAAACTCTAAATAGATGTCAAAGTCTATCCATCTACCAAGCAAGGATCAATTACATCAAATAATAACAATAACAATAATATAATTATCAATATCATGAATAGGTGCTACCCAAATGAAAATCAATAGTAAGTACCACTCAAGGGCCATAATAAGGCTAATGTGCTAGGGTAAATGGGACTTGAATCAAAGGCTACACACATATGGATACAATATCTATACAAATTGACTTCATCCACTACTAAAAGAAATAAACCATGGGGTAGCCACATAATCATGAATTCAATAACAAGGCACACAATAACCAATATGAACTTATCAAGGCATATAATCATCAATGGGTATGAAAACCCCAATACACACAAATGAAAAAGGTAAATACGAGAAATAAAAGAACACCTATCATGGAAAAATCTGCAATTTTATGCCTGACGAGTCCATGTGAGAATTAATTTGAATGTGTCCAAACTTGGACAGACTAACTGAATCATTAATTGAGGCATCAAGCGTGCTATCTCTAACTGAAAGTGACACAACACTATAAGACTAATCTGAATGCCATGAACGACAAATAATCCCTCATCGGGGACACTCTTTTGAGCAATGTTCTATCTCACCACAACCAAAAAAGCTTTTGGAATACTTTGAGGTTCTATAGACTCTGATCTAGAAAAATTACCATGACTAACCTGAGAGTCACCTATAATTTGAAATGCTACCTGTATAGAATTGATAGGTTGTAAGTGAAGCTGACCCCCACCAGAAGGATCCTCAATTCTGGATGAAATACCAATAATACTATACTGATGGAATGGCCTCTTCTTGTCACCTCTATCAATCTCAATATATGCCCTCTCCGTGTCTGTCACGTAATTAAGAACCTGAGAGATAGAAGACCCAGCTGCTATCAAGTTCTATAATGCTGAACGGAGTGTCAATGCTAAACCTCAGTTAAATCCATGAACCATGCCTGGTTCAGAAGAATATAACATAAGAATATGCCTGACCCAATTAAGAAACCCAATCTCGTACTCAGAAACTGGTAAAAAATCCTGATGAACACCAACAAATCTAACTCTGACCTAAGAACTTACTCTATAAATTGAATGTCATCGCTGACTGATGCTAAAGATCTTTGATATCCATTCCTGACTCTTTGGTTCGATGCTGCGGTGAAGCTCTAGGAATGCATGTTGAAGTCCCATCCACATCTATCGACAACCTTGTATCGCCCGTCTGGTAAAAAATAGAATCAAAGAATGTGCTTGAGGCTCATAAGAATACAAACACACGATAAGAAGTCAAGAAGTGAATTAACTAAAAAACACCCTGTAGCCTCTTAAAGATAGATTAAGAACATCTCTGCACTGATCCATAAGACTTTATTAAACACTTAGCTCTTGTACCAAAACATCGATGAACCTAGGATCTGATACAAATTTGTCACAACTCAATTCCTCAAGTTATGATGGCGCCTACTATAACCCATCTCTAAGCAAGCCAACTCGTGGTCTAAAACTACTAGTAACGAACTACCTAGAGAGATAAAGAAAAGAAAGAAGAATAAGTGTAATAAAAGGTGGACATACATAAGATAATCCCATAACCTGGTGAAATCAGTACAAGAGATTCTAGCATAATAAAAATACAAAATAAAGTACTAAGGGAATTATAATGATACGACTCATCTTCAAATACAACATAGAGACTAGCCTAGTACATAAGTGGGAGGAAAGTAATACTCCAAACGTCGGGAGGTCACTGTATATCTTCAAACCATGGATGCTACGCATGACGCACACAATACTGGCGATAAACTATACTATGATCTATAGGTTACAGAACTATAGTATGAGTACCAAATACGTAGTACTCAGTAGGCAACTGTCGACTGAGATCCAAAGATAATGCAGGTATATACAATATATAAATAGAAATAGAGTCTAAGCCAAAATATCCAGCAACCATAAATTCCGTGAGATAGTAAGGGTAAACTATCCTACTCATATCATAGAACTACCATAACAAGACTAAGGAAGTATTAGGGATAAACTATCCTATTCCAGCCTTACTCAGGAATCTAAACACTATACCATATATCACCGGCCAATATATAAATAAAGAGAGAAAGAATGATATATAACAGTACACAAGGCCAAGTAATGAATATACAATCTGAATAAATAAAGGAATGAAGAGATATACGATAATACCATAGTTGCATATAGCTATATATACATATATACATATATATACATATATATATACATACATATATATAGAAGGTCAACTCAAAGTATAGCCTAAATTATCAGGTTAGCATTTTAAAACCTCACAATCATAGTAGGAACTAGTGCTAGTATACTCAGGTTTCTAACTCATACATCTAATCATGAGGTAATCCCGCATAGTAATGTAATCATCATATAAAAGAGAAAGAATCATAACTCAAATCTCAAAACCAGATCATTAATAAAGCTGCCATAAATTATCCATAACAATCACCATAAAAATAATATTAATAGTAGCAATGACAATGCAAGTAACCGTCTAGCCCAAACAACCAATACTTAACCAATTCTTTCATGAACCCCCACAACCCTAGGCTCAGAAGGATCAATCAACATACAACACACCATAAGTCATACTCATAAAAAATACTTATGCAACCCACAGAAGGTTGATAGGTATAAGAGTATACTAGTGATATGTAATGCACATGTAAAATGAAAGCCAAGACACAATCTGTTATATCATATCCAATGCAAAACACCATAATTAACCCAAAATATAACCTTACATCATCTGTATCATAATCATTACCCAAACTTAAATCGATAAATATATAATCAATCACTGGACTCAAATCGATAAATATATAATCAATAGCCAGACTCAAACTGGTAAATATATAATCAACAACCAGACTTGAACCAGTATATTTATTATCAATGAACTTAATATCAAAAACATCATTAATATCATCAACATCATCAATTATCAGGTTTTATCCAGAATTCAAATAATCAATGCCATCATCCTCATCTGACACATACCAAAGAGATGTGCATATAGATATATAATCGGTGAACAGACTTAAGTTGGGGATAAAAAGAGTGTAACTCTATAAATTTATTGCCTTAGGTAAACATTGAGACTAAATCATTATAAAAGTATAGAAAGGGTTGGAATCTCTCATGACCAAAGTAAATAAAGTAACAAAATCATGGACTGAAATCTATCTTAGCCATATCTTTAAAGCATCATTCTTAATCTTAATGCACATAAATCACCCATTTAGATTGTAAGATTTCCATTATAAAGAAATCCATTTTTAAAGTGAAATGTGGGCAAATCCCTTTTTAGGAAAAACAACTGTAAAATCATCTTTAAGTTGGAATTATGCCATTTACTGCACTAAGTGATCATGAATGTACCAAATAAATGTGGGCAAATCCCTTTTTAGGAAAAACAGGTGTAAAATTACATTTTAGTAAGAATTGTGCCATTTAACGCACTTAGTGATCATGAATGTACTGAATCATTGCATGCCATCACCAGTATTAAAATAATTAAATCATAAGTCTCAATAAATCTATAAACTACAACCACGTCCTTTATAAGGGTAAACATTTACCGAACGTTAAACTGATATCATAACATAGCCTTGGGCCCAATAATGTGTTTGGAATATTTAAAACATCATAGTCATGGACTTAGGCCCACATACATATCTGGAACCATATCAATGATCATATTTGTAGACTACCTCGTATCTATAAACCATAACATATCTATAGGGCATATCAAATCTATAAGCCATATCATATCAATAATGGAATATCATATTTATAGGCTGTTGACATGACCCGAACCGGGGCCTTGTCACTAAGTCCAATAAGGATCGGGGACCACCCTCGTTACCCAACCTGATTGACAATGCCTAAGCACACACGCAAGTATACGTGGTTTTATCAGGTAGTAAAGTGGCCTTCAAGAAGCCAAGTATCGATCCCACATATTAAATTTCAGTTCACAGTTTAGATTAATTTGATACAAAGGTAACCAACAAGAGTTTTGAATATTGAAAATAAAGAAAAGTAAACAATGCGTAAATAAAAGTCTTCGAATAATCAATGGAATAAAGCCTAGGGTTAAAGCACTCTGAACAATCATACTATATTGTTGAGTTTCATTCGTTAATTTTCATATCTTGGTTGTTGATTTGTAGAGTTAATTGCATGATCATGGTCTCCTAAACTCTAATCATTTACCTAATTTGGACATTACAACTACATCGTTGAGCGGGGATGTAATAATCCAATTAAGTTATTTAAGTTATCATCCCACATGTTTGCATCAAGTAAGGAATCTAAGTACATCCCTATCCTAGATGCCAAGTTAAATTCTTTATTTCATAAAAGAATAAAAATCCAAACTTTTTTTATTTCCTTGTTCTATCTCCTATTCCCTCTCCCGAGATGACAAGGTTGACAATATATTTATTTTACGGGTGAAAAATACTTAAAATAATTAAATCAAGAATAAACTAACAATCAAATATTATAAGCAAATCCAAAGAATTTAATCCAAAACAATAGTACTCATGTTCTTGGCTTTAACCCCAAGAAAAGGGCGTTTAGCTGATAATATTCATAATCACAATCCAAATAATTGAATACATGTAATGATATAATTAAAATCTAAATAAAAAGAATAAAAACCTAAGAAAGTGTGTAGCCACCTCAAAATAATCCACCACATCCAAAGCAATCCATCGCTTCGTCCCAATGTATTCAATACATGTGCAAAGTATGTATGTATATATATTAATGTAATCCTAATCCTAATGAGATAAAAAAATAATTGTCATAATGATCCAATATTCCCAAGTTACCTAAAAACATGGGAAATATATTCTATAATAGTATATGCCAATCCTAAGATTTGTAGGAGCGAGAAATAGCGTGCAGTTTAGCATGGGAATGCAGTCTGCGTCACGTGCATGGCTGCACCGAAACAAAGTCCGCGTCGCGGGCATATTGCGTGCTACCACTGGAATTTAGTCCCCAAATATTTTCTAAGGTATTAAAGAATTGAAATAGAGGAGTCATCACATGGTAAATATGGGAAGCAACTGGAAATTCCATCCAAATATTTGGTTGTGTTTTAGCGTCGTCCCTTTCATCCATCCCTTTGGTGTTGTTTTCCCTTTAATTTCCAGCTCGTTTAGCATCCTTTTTCACCATAATTATCTCAATAAGCATCATAAAACATCAAAAACAATGTATTAGAGTTCAACATAACAACTCGTCAAAGACAACACGCTAGAATACCAAGTAAATTACTAGTCTCTAACACTTTACGCTTAAACTTATGGTTGACTCTTGGATCATTCTCATCAAATGTTGCACACATTAAATCTGTTGTTCCACACATAATCACACATTTAAACCATAAGGAACGCATTTAACACCCTATAATCCATCGAAATTAACTAGAGCGACACCTAGCTTAAGCTAGTAAAACTAGTTTTCTCGACTGAACTCTAAATGACTCAATTAAGTACAAACTTGTTTTAAAAAAACTTTGAACATTGTAATCAAATACTTGGACACTTAGATGCACATTTATATCATTATCCACACGTGGAGAACATGAATCATCCTTAAAACAAGCTCTAAAAAGGCTAGAATAGTAATGCTAGAATGCATAAATACACCCAATATCACCACCCCACACTTAAAACCTTGTTCGTCCTAAAAAAACTCTTAACTATAATTATCATCAACTAAGGAGACTCTACACTTCTACTACATGCAATACACTCAAGCTAGTACTATAATGACTACATAGAAGGCAAGTTTCTTCACTAAGCATTTTATTCGCACAATTGAAAGCTCATGAACACTACTAAACATCCTAGCCTCAAGAATTGACTCACCTAAGTGGAAAACTCATGAATATTGTTCAATCAAGAACATCATACAAATAACCCACATTCATCATACTTGTGCCCCTCACAACAAGAGAGTTACCCATAATCACTCACATAAATGTAATTTATAACATGGTGGGGGAAAAAGTCAAATTACGCTCACTCTCATAAGAAATTCACAAGTTACACATAATGAACCATAGTATTTACCTTAGTGCAGTGCTCCACTTATATCAACATGATGAACTTAGGATCAAATATGTCTTTTTTGGGTTTTAATATAGTCTAAGGGATGAGTAGGAACTATTTAGGAATAGTGACTAATCTCTCTAAGTGCTTTAATGCACTACATTATACATTTAAAACCAATATTCAACAACCAAATTAAACTTTTCCATCCACCCATCTCTTTTGTTTTTCCCCATCTCTTTTAAGCATTTTCACAAACACAAGGTGGAAGTATTATTTATTACCACATGAATTAATTTTCTCTTTTTTACAACCATGGTAATATTTCTAGCATAATGTCTATCAATCCCATCCACCACACATCAATTATCAACACCAATAACTATTACCTTGGGGCATCAAATTCACCCTTTTCTTCTTCAATTTCACACTTCTCACTTACTCAATTTTTCATTAAAGTACTTAGGAGATTTTAGATCAAATCAAGGTTTATCAAAGAACGGATTGGTCTACAAATGACGCTAACAAAGAAAAATCTAAAGGCTCAAAGGGGTTAACTAGGATTATGCATAAGGGTAGGGTAAAAAGAAGGTATAGAACAAGGCTACCAAAGAAATGCCTAAATCATCTCCTAAACCCACACTCTTTATTTCGCTTCACGCACACACCGGGCAAGTTCTAGAAATAACATGCAACAAAGAATATACAAGAACCTCTCATGAACATGGAACATGCTTGACTCTCATAGGATCATGATAGACTCCCAACCACGCAATAGCATAAATTCAAATTCAAGCCAAAAAGTACAGGAGTAAAAAACTTAAGCCTAAGAGTCTTAAAAGTAGCAGTGCACTTAATTCAACATGCTTTTACAAACAAAAAACTTTCACCATATAATAAAAAATATCACCAACAAGACTATATGACACGAAAAAAAATTAAATTGAGCCCAAAATTGGGATTTTCCCTACCCCTCACTTAAAAATTTACTTTGTCCACAAAGTGAACTTAAAAGTAATAGATAGAAATACTCCCTGAGGCCTCTAGGCTTAAATAGTAGCATTTTTATACACATAAAAAAGGTATGGGGACTCCACACTTAGTCTTTGCCATGCTCCTTAGATCAGGTTTTTAGTACTCGGGCTTTTCATAAACATATGACTCAATCAAAAACAAAAAACTACATGAAATAAAAACTAAAAACTAAAAAATAAAACATACCTACTTAACTTGGGTTGCCTCCCAAGTAGCGCCTGATTTAGTGTCGCGACACGACCTAACTCAACTCAACCAAATTCCTTTATCTTTTTACTTCCCTTTGGGAGCCATTTTCTTTTTCATTTTTGACCTTTTGAGTTCACACTCTCAAGTTCAACATCTCTCTCAATTTCAACCTTCATCATATTAGGAAACAATGGTATTAGAGGCTCGAGCCACCCAATAAGGTAGTCAGAAAAGGCCTTTGGCGGGCTAACCATCCCACACTCATCCCCTTCAATAATAGTAATCATGCATAAGTTCTTATAATGGGATAACATGTTTAGTAGTTTGTAAACTTTAAATACCGCCTCTTCATTCTCCAACCTCATTTTTAGTGTGCCCTCTCTTACATCAATTAAAGTTCTGCCCGTCGTTAAAAATGGATGTCCCAAGATGATTGGTACCTGTTCGCCTGCCTGAAAATCTAGAATAATAAAATCAGTAGGAATAATAAATTTACCAACCTTTATGAGAACATACTCAATCACTCCTTTGGAATGGGCTATGGTTCCATTTTCAACTGCAGCAGTATAGAAATCGGTCTAGGCTTCCCCAAACCCAATATTTCAAATAGAGATAGGGGTATCAAATTTATACTTGCCCCTAAATCACTAAGTGCCTACACCACCTCACTATTCCAATCTGAATAGAAAGAGTAAACTTACTTGCGTCCTTAAACTTTTTTGGCATCTTTTGAGTGACTACAAAACTACACTCCTTAGTGAGTGTTATTTCATCCACATCCTACAATTTTACCTTATTAGTAACCACATCCTTTAAGTACTTAGCGTACTTGGGCATACCCTACAAAATATCTAACAAAGCTAAGTTAATATGAAGCTCTCTAAATGTATCAAAGAACTTCTTAAACATGGAATTCTCTTTCGCTTTTATTTGCCTCTGAGGGAAAGGAAGTGGTGGAATCTTTTTCACTTCTTCAACAATTTTTTCTTTTGAGTACTTAGACTTCCTCGATTTTTCTACAACTTTATCATTTACCTGTGGGGGAGTTAAATATGCATCTACCTCCTTAGTTACCTTTGGAGATTCTCATTGAAGCTCTTTACCACTCCTCAAAGTGATTGTCATAACTTGTTTTGGATTTTTTATATCTTCTGGTAGACCAACTTGAGGCTTAGTATTCAATGCTTGTTGTATCTTCCCCAACTACAACTCTAAGCTTCTGTGGGCCGCTTTCTTATTTGTTAATTTTTCTTGTTGATTTTCATATCCACAACCATTTGTGCTTGACCAACTAATATTTATTTCATCATCTCTTCCATGTTGCTAGTTGACTGATTTAGTGAATCCTGTGGTTGCTGAATTTTTTGTTGTTGTGCGTTCCATGGTTGAGTCTTCCAATTCATGTTATAGACATTACCATAATTTGGACTTTTATTATTTCCTACATATATTACCTATTTCGGATTTGAAGCACACATGGCCGCAGAATTGCCTCTATTTCTGCAGACTTCACACCAACCACTAGTTTGTTGAACTGTATTGACTGCTGTTGTAGGCTATGGAGCTCCTAATTTTGGGATACTAAATTGAGTGTTTATCATATTTTATAATGCCGCAACCTAGGATGATAAGGCAGTGAACTGGACCTCCTCCAGTACACCCGCACTTTTTTTCGTGGTACTTTAAGAATTTGAATACCACTTGGGATTTCCTTGTGCTATGCGGTTCAACAATGTGTACAACTCATCATAAGTCAATTCCAGTTCTTGACCACCTGCAGTTGAATATATCAAAATCTTTATATTGTGATCAAGTGCTTCTACAAAAGTATGAGCAAGTCCTCATTGGACTGTTGGTGATGTGGATAGTCCCGAAAAAGAGCCTTAAAGCGTTCCCAAGCATGATAGAGGTTCTTGTCTGGCTTCTGTTTGAAACACACTATCTCACTACGAGGTCTGGCAGTCTTACTAGATGGGAAGAACCAAATAAGGAATTTTCTGGTCAAATCATCCTATGAAGTGATCGAATTTTCCAGTTTTATGGCCAACCACTTTTTTGTTTCACCCAACAAAAAAAAGGGGAATAGTGTCATCCTCACATAATCTTGATTTATGCCTATCGAGATGAATGTATCACTAATTTCTAGAAAATTTTTCAAGTGGACCTGTGGATCTTCATGTGAAAACTTAGTAAACTGTCCACTACTTATCAGAAGTTGAACCATATTCTATTTGAGATCAAAATTACCTCCAGTCGTCGGCTTTCTAAATGACGAGGTCAAATTTGTTGGAAGTGGGATTGCCACTTCTCTGAATATCCAGCAGGATGCTTGTTCATCAACCATAATGGTAGGATTCTCTTGATTTTCTTGGATTTGACTAATTTGGGAGAGAAGGTTTTCTTCTCTCTTTCATTGATGGAAAAGTTGCTCAGGTTCAGCGCTTTGTTCAACCAAGTACTTATCCCTTGCCAACTTTTGTAACTAATTTCCTGCAAAAACACAACAAAGACCAAGCGTAAAAACACCAAATAAATCCAAAAGTAAAACTAAAATAAACAGTTGCTAAATTTCAAGTCCCCGACAATGGCGCCAAAAACTTGACAACGCCCAAGTGTACACACAAGTGTATATGGTCTCATCAAGTAGTAAAGTGTCCTTTAATAAGAAACGTACTGATCCCATAGAGACTTCATTCAACAACAATTCGAATTTACTTCATGGTTTAGATTAATTTGATGCAAAGGTAACCAACAAGAGTTTTGAATATTGAGAATAAAGGAAAGTAAACAATACGTAAATAAAACTCTTGGAACGATAAATAGAGTAAAGCCCAGGGTTAAATCACTTTGGACAATCATACTATTTTGTTGAATTTCATTCGTCAATTTGCTTATCTTGGTTATTGATTCGTAGGGTTAATTTCAGGATCATGGTCTCCCGACCTCTAACCGTTTACCTAATTTGGACATTACAACTACATTGTTAAAGGGGATATAATAATCCAATTAAGTTATTTAAGCTATCATCCCACATGTTTGAATCAAGTAATTCATCTAAGTACATCCCTGTCCTAGATGCTAAGTTCAATTCTTTATTTCATAAAAGAATAAAAACCCAAACTATGTTTATTCTGATGTTCAATCTCCCTCTTCCCTCTCACGAGATCAAAAGGTTGACAATATATATATTTTATGGGTTATCAACGTATAAAATAATTAAATCAAGAATAAAAAAACAACCAAATATGATAAGAAAATCTAATGAATTTAATCCAAAACAATAGTACTGATGTTGGGCGTATTTATACCCCTAAGAACCATAATTTACCCATATTTTAGCTAAGTTTGGAGGATAAAATATATAATTCCTGCACTTTTAGTCCATTTTACTTTAAGTGAGCTAACCTATGTGATTAGCATGTTTTTCAGGTATTAATGATGAAGATTTCAGCACTTTGTGGACCTTTGGGCAGCAAAGGGAAACATCACATAAGAGGAAAGGCAGCTTTTGGAAGCTTGTGAACTGAATGTGATGCATGGAGAACTTGTCCCGGGAAAAATTAGTATTTCTAAATACTTAGGGATGCAGCAGTAACTTAGTAGGACAAGGATGTTATAAAAACCCTGTTTGCTGAATTTTTCAGCATTGATTGGATCATTATTATTCAGCATTAGTCATTATTCAGTTTACAGATTCTGTAAGTTTTGGACAAAGAAACACGGCTCATACTTGGAA
The DNA here is from genome assembly GCA_030864215.1 of Capsicum pubescens. Lineage (NCBI taxonomy): Eukaryota > Viridiplantae > Streptophyta > Magnoliopsida > Solanales > Solanaceae > Capsicum > Capsicum pubescens. The sequence continues at coordinate 118,943,367 of CM061546.1, forward strand.
ATGGCTAGAGAAAAAACATTACTCTCTATGTGAAGCTAAGATCAGTTCCATCGCCAAGATTGGTCTAGGTTGTGGTATGATGATTATGTCTATTTTGATTTCCGTCGTATCCATGAGTAGCTAAACTTCTCTGTTAGGGTTATGGAAACCTTGTAAGATACTATTTATTGCTATGAGTTTGTGAATTCTTGATGTGTATGCTACTTATATCATTACTCTCTTCGTTTTAATTAAATTCTCATGGTTGCAAACATAGAGAACATGCCATTATAGCATTAACTTGTTTGGGAGAAAAGTTACCTGTTTGGAAAAGAGAGTGCGACAAGGAAATAGGGCTTCTAACCTCTATTAACAAGTTAATGCCTTAACCGGATTAACTTCTTGGAGAATTTGTACCATTTGTTATACACTTTAGGCTCGGGAGAGCTAAAGTGAAATAAATCCTTGATGGTTGGGAAACACTTGGATTTAGAATTAGAATACGATTCTCTATAAGTGCATGCATGTCTAAATTCTGCGTTACTCATAGTTAATAGAGAAGTAGAAACTACAAGGTGGACATAACCCAAACTTATTATTCTCTGTGATTAACCTTTACTAAACAAATCATTCATTCATTACTTTGATATTATTAATTCACGCCTAAATCAAAACCCCCCTTTTCCGTGGAATTTTTGACCAACAGTCTACTAACAATTGCAACACTTAGTGACCAAGTATTCCCTGTGGGATTCTACACCCAACCCAGTTGGGTTCTATATTTGACAGCGATCGCTTACACTTTCTAACGAGAGCTGTAATTTGGGCGTTATCAAATTTTGGCGCCGTTGTCGGTGAGTACGGTTTTCAACTAAGTTTGTGATAGTTACTAGACCCTTTGGTCAAAGATTCTCGAATTTTACTTTTTGTTTGTTTTTTTTGTTTTGTTCAGGTTTGGTAGAGTGCATGCCAAATACACAAAGATCTGGTCAGCCATTATTACCCATAAATCCTGAACCACAACTTATTAGCAGAATGGATGCACAACGTGACATTGAAAGAAGGGCTGCTCAACAGGAGCAGGCTAGGTTAGCTGCGTTGGCAGCTGCTCAAGTGCATCAATAGAATATTGATAACCCAGGTCGAGCAACAATTCCTGATGATAAGGATCTGGGTGATGATGAGTTACTTAATCCACGACGTGTAGATGAGGTGGAAGCACCTGTGAACAGGAGAGATCGTCAAGCTAGAATGAGACCTGAACGTCGAGCTGTGCAGACTCCTTTTGATAATGATGATGATGATTTGGATGGAGCTGGTGCCACAGGGGTTATTATTCCTCCGCCCTTGGCACCCGGAGCCATGTTTAATATCACTAGCACCATGATCCAGCTATTGCAACTCAAAGGGTTATTTGGTGGACTTGCAGGCGATGATCCGAATATGCATTTGATCAACTTTATCTCAACATGCAAGGCGTTTGACAATCCAGGGGTTGGACAGAATGCGATCCGGCTGTGCTTATTTCCATTGTCTCTATTTGGAGAGGCAACTCTATGGTTGAACGGGCTAACTCCTGACTCTATCACTAATTGGAGGCAACTGAAAGACGCTTTCCTAGAAATATTTTTTCCGCCATCCAAGATAGCACAATTAAGAGATGATATCTGTAATTTTTGATAGCTTCCAACTGAAGCTCTCCATGAAACATGGGAGAGGTTCAAGAAGAAGCTTATGCGGTGTCCAAACCATCAGATGACCAATATCCACTTGATGGAAATATTATACAGGGCTTTGAACTCAGTGACTAAGCCAGTGGTTGATAATGCTGTGGGTGGGTCATTCATGGACCTTACTTTTATTGAGGCTGGTAATATGCTGGATCGTATGAAAAAGCAAAGTAGAGCTTGGCATACCAGGGATTCAGAGGTAGCAAGCTCTACTATATCTACTGGCATGACAGCAGAACAGAGGCGAAGAGAAGAGGAATGTGACCAAGATATGGCTCACATGAAAACTCAGATGGACCTTCTTACTAAGCATTTATTATCAGGGAAGATAGAAAAGGTCAAGGCTGTTGTATCGCAGGGAAGAGATGAATCCGATTCTGAAGAGGAAGTAAATTATTTGAATAATCAGGGGGGTTTCCGAGGCAATTCCCAAGGAAACCAAGGTCGGAACTATTATGGTAAATCCGGATACAAGAATAAGACTGACAGGAGTGGTTAGTATGTTCCTCCTAGAAATCGTAAGGCCGCAGCATCTGGCTCTGGGAAGATGTCCATGGAAGATATGATGTCTAAGCTTTTGAAAGGAGTGGAGTCAACCAACACGGGAATAACGGAGGTAAAAATGATTTGTCCTCAATAAATCAATTGGTTGATTCGCATTCCACTTTAATAAAACAGTTGGAACAACAATTGAGTCAACTATTAGCGGCACTCAATCAAAGAAAAGATGGCACCCTACCTAGAGACACCGTGCAAAATCTAAGAAATGATGGATCATGTAAGGCTATTACCACCAGGAGTGGTAAGGTGATGGAAAATCCATCCAAAGGCAAGCAGGTGGTTGATAATACAGAAGAGAATGTGATTGAAGCAGATTGTGATGATTCTGTAGAAGCTGAAAGTAAGAACGTTCATGACACTACACTTAGACGTCACCAGCCTGAAAAGATTGATAATCTGAAGCAAAATAAAAAGGAAGTGGTGGATAAAACTATTCCCCTTCCACCACCACCTTTTCCTCAGAGACTGAAGAAGAAAGCTGATGACACCAGGTTTAGTAAATTCATGACTATGTTGAAGCAGCTGACTATTAATGTTCCTTTGGTGGAAGCGCTGGAACAGATGCCTGGGTACGCTAAATTCATGAAGGACCTTTTGAAAAAGAAGCGGGCAGCAAGCTACGAGCTGGCAGATAATGTTCATCATTGCAGTGCAATTGCCACGAGGTCTTTAGTATAGAAGAAGGCATATCCTGGTGCTTTTACTATTCCTTGCACAGTTGGATAGTTGGATTTTGCTAAGGCGTTGTGCGATTTGGGTGCTAGCATCAATTTGATGCCGCTATCTATTTACAGAAAGTTGGGGATGGGCAATCCTTCACCAACCAATATGCGGCTTGTGATGGCTGATAGGTCGGTAAAATAACCTGTTGGTATCTTATATGATGTATTGGTGAAGGTTTCAACCTTCATTTTTCCTGCAGACTTTGTTATTTTGGAAAGCGAGGCGGATTCTGAAGTACCCATAATCTTGGGTCATCCTTTCCTTGCAACAGGAAGTGTGCTTATTGATTTACGAGCCAATGAGCTTTTATTTTGGATGAATGATGAAGTGGTTGGTTTTGATGTATGCAAAGCAATGAAGCAGCCAAATGATATGAATGTGTTTTCTATAGCTGATGTTTATCATGAGGATGAGAAGGAACTATCGTTAGAAAAGTAGCCTACTGTTAAACCATTGTCTGCTGAGCATTTGAATTTTGAGCGTGAGGATGTAGAAGATTATGAAGAAACTATTTGTTCTCTAACAGAAATAGGGTCCTATTCTCATGCTCCTATGAAGCTGGAGCTTGATCTTAAGAATCGATCCTCACCACCAGTAAAACCATCCATTGATGATCCACCAGTGCTAGGATTGGAAGATCTACCTAGTCACCTAAAGTATGCATTTTTGGGAAGTAGTGATACACTTCCGGTTATTGTTGCGGATGATTTAGGTGAACAACAAGTAGAGGATCTCATTTATGTTCTGAAGAGGTACAAGAGAGATATTGATTGGACTATTGATGATATAATTGGTATCCCTCCTGGGATATGTATGCACAAGATTCATCTCGAAGAAGATTACGTACCCACAATTAGGCATCAGCGTCGTCTGAATCCATTCAGAAAATGATGCACCACATAGCTCGATGAAGTCTAAGTAATCGAGATGACTATGTCATGCCGCGACAAGAAATCAAGCACTACATGGGAGGCAACCCATCGTTTTAATCATTTTGTTTTACTAGGAGTTTGTTTTTGTTAAATTAAAATCCAAAAAGAAGAGTCAATCCAAGACCAAAACTAAGGCGCTTGGTGGGAGGAAACTCATCCTTCTAATTATGTTTGTTGTCTTTGATTAAGTGTAGGTGCAAGACGTACAAAGGAGGGGATTAGTCCTAAAATTTTGATTTGAAAGTGAGCTATGCTAAGGGTGGTAAGCTAGGAATGATGTAGCAAATGCTATTGGTTAGGCATTGCTTATGCTAATCTAGGCAATGGACAAGGCAAGGCCTATGCTAATCTAGGCAATGGACAAGGCAAGGCCTATGCTAATCTAGGTAATGGACAAGGCAAGTCCTATACCATTGCCTAAGATCACTGCCTCACATAGGCAACAGACAAGGCATTACCTATGCTAATCTAGGCAATACCATAGGCGCCGCCTATGAAAATCTAGGCAATACCATAGGCCCCGCCTATGCCATTTCCTATGCTTACTGTTTCAACTAGGCATTGACAAAGGTACCGCCTATGCCCAACTAGGCATTGATAAAGGCGCCGCCTATGCTAAGCATAGGCAAAGCATTAGGCGCCGCCTATTTCTACCTATTTGTCTCCTAACCCAATTTTACATGGATCAAACCTGACCCATGGCTTAGGCTATAAATAGATCTTCACCCTTAGAACAAAATGCAATTGTTTGCTCCATATAGGCACCGCCCAAGCTTCCCCATTCTCTCAAAATTTTTCTTTTTTCTCATCTAATCTTGCAAGCTCATCTTCTGAATCCATCATCTCGAAAGTTATTATTTTATATTCCGTAGTTGTTGAAATGCTACGTTTATAATGATTTATTAGATTTTGAAGTGGTGTGGTGATTAGAATGTTGTTGGTTTGTTATGATACATCTAGTTGAGTGAAAGAATACGTGTGGGTGTTCTTGACTTTGTTCCGACTTGTATTTGATTGTTATACACTGTCATAGTTTTATGAAGTCAAAATTGTGAAGTTAATACATAATCTTGTAAGTTGAAATCTTGAATGTTTGAATGACTCGTTCATCGAGATAAGGATCATGATAGACCACAAGCTTGAGGCGTGGTGATTATTTCTATGCATTAACTTGATACAATCTCTATGTGGTAGTCTTGTTCAAAAAGTGCATTAATCCAATGAAATAACATTGGAAACGATAGTCAAGATTACATGAGAATATGACTGTGCTAAACATGTTGTTGGAACATATCGCCTAAATGTATGTCGATGAAGTCTGAGTAATCGATATCACTCACTTAATTAGTCTTGGCAAACAAATTAAGTGTGGGGTGGTGCCATTACTATTTGTCTTTCAATTGAATCTTCTGAGATGAAGCTAACATGACTCTATTGTGATCTCAGGTAGAATGGCACCGAAAGAACGACAAGGAAAAGAAAAAGTGTCCACCTCGAAGAAAGGTCAGAAAAGGGGAAGAAAAGATCAAGCTGAGTCCTCCTCTCTACAAATACCTCGACGCACATTCGGGATAAAGTGGGTCCTAGAGGAGGAAGGAAAGGAGTGGTACAAGAACAACAAAGTAAAAAATATGTTCACGTGGATTTGATTCAGAAGGAGAGTCTAGCAAAGAGAGAGCCCCACATTTTGGCTAAAATCATGGCACTAAATCTAGATTTCATTTTCCGAGATATGGGGGAATGCAATCATGATCTAACATAAGAGTTTTACGCCAATTGGTCCCCAAAGACTATAGGAAGTGAAGAAAAGATTCGGGCCCAAGTCTTGCAACTGAATGCGGAGTTTTTCAACTCTTTTTTGGGCCTTGCATCTGTGTATCCTTCACCGCTCAAGGATCTTTATCACTGGCCGCCCTACAGGGAAATCAGACACACACTGTGCGGAACAAGGTCCATGGCCCGGTGGATTCGTCATAAGGATAACGGTCGGCACAATACCTTCCCGTATGCTTCCTTGAACAGAGTAGCTCGTATATGGTTGAGGATAGTCAACTCTTGCCTGATTCCTGGGACACAGTACACAATGATCACACGTGATAGAGTTTGCTTGGTGTACGCTCTGATGAATAATATTCCCATCAACATTGGTGCGGTTATACAATCGTCAATGCGTAAGGCTAGGCTGCACAAAAGGTCCTATTTCAGCTTTGGCAATTTGTTGACTGCGATCTTAAGGAAGGAGCACATTGAAGAGGAACCTGCAGATCATAAGCTTCCACACAACCTGAAGAAGGTTGATCTTATGAAAGTTAAAGAGCCTAAAACTGGTCATGGCATCAACCTTACCACTGCAGAAAGACATGCTCGGGATGAAAGTTTCTTTCTCCATTTATATGGCATGACTCGGTTTACCATGCAGAGCTTCAGCAGTTGGATTATGACTACCCGATGAATGAGCATGCGCCGGCTATATGTGGAGTAGGGGTACATTTTGAGGAACCTCTCGATGATGACGTGCCGACTGACGATAATCGCCGACTGCCAGACTCAGACGTGGAGCACAACTCTGATGACGACGACTCTGATGATTGATGTTGGGCGTATTTATACCCCTAAGAACCATAATTTACCTATATTTCAGCTAAGTTTTGAGGATAAAATAAATAATTCCTGCACTTTTAGTCCATTTTTCTTTAAGTGAGCTAACCTATGTGATTAGCATGTTTTCAGGTATTAATGATGAATATTTCAGCACTTTGTGGACCTTTGGGCAGCAAAGGAAAACTTCATATAAGAGGGAAGACAGCGTTTGGAAGCTGTTGGACTGAATGTGACGCATGGAGAATTTGTCCCGGGATAAATTAGTATTTCTAAATACTTAGGGATGCAGCAGTAACTTAGTAGACAAGGACATTATAAAAACCCTATTGCTGAATTTTTCAGCCGCATTGATCAATTATCATTAGTCATTATTCAGTTTACAGAATCTGTAAGTTTTGGACAGAGAAACACGGCTCACACTTGGAAACGGCTAGAGAAAATACGTTATTCTCTTTGTGACGCTAAGATCACTTCCATCGCCAAGATTGTTCTAGGTTTTGGTATGATGATTATGTCTATTTTGATTTCCGTCGTATCCATGAGTAGCTAAACTTCTCTGTTAGGGTTATGAAAACCTTGTAAGATACTATTTGTTGCTATGAGTTTGTGAATTCTTGATGTGTATGCTACTTATATCATTACTCTCTTCATTTTAATTAAATTCTCATGGTTGCAAACATAGAGAACATGCCATTATAGCATTAACTTGTTCGGGAGAAAAGTTACATGTTTGGAAAAGACAGTGTGACAAGGAAATAGGGCTTCTAACATCTATTTACACGTTAATTCCTTAACCGGATTAACTTCTTGGAGAATTTGTACCATTTGTTATACACTTAAGGCTCGGGAGAGCTAAAGTGAAATAAATCCTTGATGGTTGGGAAACACTTGGATTTAGAATTAGAATACGATTCTCTATAAGTGCATGCATGTCTAAATTCCGCATTACTCATAGTTAATAGAGAAGTAGAAACTACAAGGTGGACATAACCCAAACTTATTATTCTCTGTGATTAACCTTTACTAAACAAATCATTCATTCATTACTTTGATATTATTAATTCACGCCTAAATCAAAACCCCCCTTTTCCGTGGAATTTTTGACCAACAGTCTACTAATAATTGCAACACTTAGTGACCAAGTATTCCCTGTGGAATTCGACACCCAACCCAGTTGGGTTTAATATTTGACAGCGACCGCTTACACTTTCTAACGAGAGCTGTAATTTGGGCGTTATCAAATTTTGGCGCCGTTGTCGGGGAGTACGGTTGTCAACTAAGTTTGTGATAGTTACTAAACCCTTTGGTCAAAGATTCTCGAATTTTAGTTTTTTGTTTATTGTTTTTGTTTTGTTCAGGTTTGGTAGAGTGCATGCCAAATACACAAAGATCTGGTCAGCCATTATTACCCATAAATCCTGAACCACAACTTATTGGCAGAATGGATGCACAACATGACATTGAAAGAATGGATGCTCAACAGGAGCAGGTTAGGTTCGCTGCGTTGGCAGCTGCTCAAGTGCATCAACAGAATATTGATAACCTAGGTCGAGCAATAATTCCTGATGATGAGAACCTGGGTGATGATGAGTTACTTAATCCATGACGTGCAGATGAGGTGGCATCACCTGTGAACAGGAGAGATCGTCAAGCTAGAATGAGACCTGAACGCTGAGCTGTGCAGGCTCCTTTTGATGATGATGATGATGATTTGGATGGAGCTGGTGCCACAGGGGATATTATTCCTCCGCCCTTGGCACCCGGAGCCAAGTTTAATATCACTAGCACCATGATCCAGCTATTTCAACTCAAAGGGTTATTTGGTGGACTTGCAAGCGATGATCCAAATATGCATTTGATCAACTTTATCTCAACATGCAAGGCGTTTGACAATCCAGGGGTTGGACAGAATGCGATTCGGCTGCGCTTATTTCAATTGTCTCTATTTGGAGAGGCAACTCTATGGTTGAACGGGCTAACTCCTGACTCTATCACTAATTGGAGGCATCTAAAAGTCGCTTTCCTAGAAAGATTTTTTCTGCCATCCAAGAGAGCACAATTACGAGATGAGATCAGTAATTTTCGATAGCTTCCAACTGAAGCTCTCCACGAAACATGGGAGAGGTTCAAGAAGAAGCTTATGCAGTGTCCAAACCATCATATGACCAATATCCACTTGATGGAAATATTATACAGGGCTTTGAACTCAGTGACTAAGCCAGTGGTTTATAATGCTGCGGGTGGGTCATTTATGGACCTTACTTTTATTGAGGCTGGTGATATGCTGGATCGTATGACAAAGCAAAGTAGAGCTTGGCATACCAGGGATTCTGAGGTAGCAAACTCTACTGTATCTACTGGCATGATAGCAGAACAGAGGCGAAGAGAAGAGGAACGTGACCAAGATATGGCTCACATGAAAACTCAGATGGACCTTCTTACCAAGCATTTATTATCAGGGAAGATAGAAAAGGTCAAGGCTGTTGTATCGTAGGGAAGAGATGAATCTGATTCTGAAGAGGAAGTAAATTATTTGAATAATCAGGGGGGTTTCCGAGGCAATGCCCAAGGAATCCAAGGTCGTAAATATTATGATAAATCCGGATACAAGAATAAGACTGACAGGAGTGGTTTGTATGTTCCTTCTAGAAATCGTAAGGCCGCGGCATCTGGCTCTGGGAAGATGTCCATGGAAGATATGATAGCTAAGCTATTGAAAGGAGTGGAGGCAACCGACACGGGAGTAACGGAGGTAAAAAATGATTTGTTCTCAATAAATCAATTGGTTGATTCGTATTCCACTTCAATAAAACAGTTGGAACAACAATTGAGTCAACTATTAGCGGTACTCAATCAAAGAAAAACTGGCACCCTACCTAGCGACACCGTGCAAAATCTAAGAAATGATGGATCATGTATGGCTATTACTACAAAGAGTGGTAAGGTGTTGGAAAATCCATCCAAAGGCAAGCAGGTGGTTGATAATACAGAAGAGAATGTGATTGAAGCAGATTGTGATGATTCTGTAGAAGCTGAAAGTCAGAACGTTCATGACACTACACTTAGACGTCACCAGCCTGAAAAGATTGATAATCTGAAGCAAAATAAAAAGGAAGTGGTGGATAAAACTATTCCCCTTCCACCACCACCTTTTCCTCAGAGACTGAAGAAGAAAGATGATGACACCAGGTTCAGTAAATTCATGACTATGTTAAAGCAGCTGACTATTAATGTTCCTTTGGTGGAGGCGCTGGAACAGATGCCTGGGTACGCTAAATTCATGAAGGACCTTTTGACAAAGAAGTAGGCAGCAAGCTACGAGCTAGAAGATAATGTTCATCATTACAGTGCAATTGCCACGAGGTCTTTAGTTCAGAAGAAGACAGATCCAGGTCTTTTACTATTCCTTGCACAGTTGGATCATTGGATTTTTCTAAGGCGTTGTGCGATTTGGGTGCGAGCATCAATTTGATGTCGCTATCTATTTACAGAATGTTGGGGTTGGGCGATCCTTCACCAACCAATACACGGCTCGTGATGGCTGATAAGTCGGTAAAATGACCTGTTTGTATCTTATGTGATGTATTAGTGAAGGTTTCTACCTTCATTTTTCCTGCAGACTTTGTTATTTTGGAATGCGAGGCGGATTCTGAAGTACCCATAATCTTGGGTCGTTCTTTCCTTACAACAGGAATTGTGATTATTGATTTACGAGCCAATGAGCTTTTATTTTGGATGAATGACGAAGTGGTTCCTTTTGATGTATGCAAATCAATGAAGCAGCCAAATGATATGAATGTGTTTTCTATAGCTGATGTTTGTCATGAGGATGAGAAGGAACTATCGTTAGAAAAGCAGCCTACTGTTAAACCATTGTCTGCTGAGCATTTGAATTTTGAGCGTGAGGATGTAGAAGATTATGAAGAAACTATTTGTGCTCTAATAGGAATAGGTTCCTATTCTCATGCTCCTAAGAAGCTGGACCTTGATCTTAAGAATCGATCCTCACCACCAGTAAAACCATCCATTGAAGAGCCACCAGTGCTAGGATTGGAAGATCTACCTAGTCACCTAAAGTATGCATTTTTGGGAAGTAGTGATACACTTCCGGTTATTGTTGCGGATGATTTAGGTGAACAACAAGTAGAGGATCTCATTTCTATTCTGAAGAGGTACAAGAAACCTATTGATTGGACTATTGATGATATAATTAGTATCCCTCCTGGGATATGTATGCACAAGATTCATCTCGAAGAAGATTATGTGCCCACAATTAAGCATCAGCGTCGTCTGAATCCATTCAAAAAATGATGCACCATATAGCTCGATGAAGTCTAAGTAATCCAGATGACTATGTCATGCCGCGACAATAAATCAAGCGCTACATGAGAGGCAACCCATCATTTTAATCGTTTTGTTTTACTAGGAGTTTGTTTTTGTTAAATTAAAATCCAAAAAGAAGAGTCGATCCACGACCAAAACTAAGGTGCTTGGTGGGAGGCAACCCATCCTTCTAATTGTGTTTGTTGTTTTTGATTAAGTGTAGGTGCAAGACGTACAAAGGAGGGGATTAGTCCTAAAATTTTGATTTGAAAGTGAGCCATGCTAAGGGTGGTAAGCTAGGAATGATGGAGCAAATGCTATTGGTTAGGCATTGCTTATGCTAATCTAGGCAATGGACAAGGCAAGGCCTATGCTAATCTAGACAATGGACAAGGAAAGGCCTATGCTAATCTTGGCAATGGACAAGGCAAGTCCTATACCATTGCCTATGCTCACTGCTTCACATAGGCAACGGACAAGGCATTACCTATGCTAATCTAGGCAATACCATAGGCGCCGCCTATGAAAATCTAGGCAATACCATAGGCCCCACCTATGCCATTGCCTATGCTCAATGTTTCAACTAGGCATTGACAAAGGCGCCGCCTATACCTAACTAGACATTGACAAAGGCGCCGCCTATGCTAAGCATAGGCAAAGCATTAGGCGCCGCCTACTTATACCTTTTTGTCTCCTAACCCAATTTTACATGGATCAAACCTGACCCATGGCTTAGGCTATAAATAGATCTTCACCCATAGAACAAAATGCAATTTTTTGCTCCATATAGGCGCCGCCCAAGCTTCCCCATTCTCTCAAAACTTTTCTTTTTTTTCATCTAATCTTGCAAGCTCATCTTCCGAATCCATCATCTCAGAAGTTATTCTTTTATATTCCGTAATTGTTGAAATGCTACGTTTATAATGATTTATTAGATTTTGAAGTGGTGTGGTGATTAGAATGTGGTTGGTTTGTTATGATACATCTAGTTGAGTGAAAGAATACGTGTGGGTGTTCTTGACTTTGTTCCGACTTGTATTTGATTGTTATACACTGTCATAGTTTTATGAAGTCAAAATTGTGAAGTTAATACATAATCTTGTATGTTGAAAGCTTGAATGTTTAAATGACTCGTTCATTGAGATAAGGATCATGATTGACCACAAGCATGAGGCGTGGTGATTATTTCTATGCATTAACTAGATACAATCTCTATGTGGTAGTCTTGTTCAAAAAGTGCGTTAATCCAATGAAATAACGTTGGAAAGGATAGTCAAGATTACATGAGAATATGACTGTGCTAAGCATGTTGTTGGAACATATCGCCTAAATATATGTCGATGAAGTCTGAGTAATCGACATCACTCACTTAATTAGTCTTGACAAACAAATTAAGTGTGGGGTGGTGCCATTACTGTTTGTCTTTCGATTGAATCTTCTGAGATGAAGCTAACATGACTCTATTGTGATCTCAGGTAGAATGGCACCGAAAGAACGACAAGGAAAAGAAAAAGTGTCCACCTCGAAGAAAGGTCAAAAAAGGGGAAGAAAAGATCAAGCTGAGTCCTCCTCTCTACAAATACCTCGACGCACATTCAGGATAATGTTGGTCCTAGAGGAGGTAGAAAAGGAGTGGTACAAGAACAACAAAGTAAAAAATATGTTCACGTGGATTTGATGCAGAAGGAGAGTCTAGCAAAGAGAGAGCCCCACATTTTGGCTAAAATTATGGCACTAAATCTTGATTTCATTTTCCGAGATATGGGGGAATGCAATCTTGATCTAACATGAGAGTTTTATGCCAATTGGTCCCCAAATACTATAGAAAGTGAAGAAAAGATTCGGGGCCAAGTCTTGCAACTGAATGCAGAGTTCTTCAACTCTTTTCTGGGCCTTCCATCTGTGGATCCATCACCGCTCAAGGAGCTTTATCACAGGCCGCCCTACAGGGCAATTAGATACACACTGTGCGGAACAAGGACCATGGCCCGGTGGATTCGTCATAAGGATAACGGTTGGCACAATACCTTCCCGTATGCTTCTTTGAACAAAGAAGCTCGTATATGGTTGAGGATAGTCAACTCTTGCCTGATTCTTGGGACACAGTACACAAAGATCACACGTGATAGAGTATACTTGGTGTACGCTCTGATGAATAATTTTCCCATCAACATTGTTGTGGTTATACGATCGTCAATGCGTAAGGCTAGGCTGCACAAAAGGTCCCATTTCATCTTTGGCAATTTGTTGACTGCGATCATAAGGAAGGAGCACATTGAATAGGAACCTGCAGATCATAAGCTTCCACACAACCCGAAGAAGGTTGATCTTATGAAAGTTAAAGATCCTGAAACTGGTCATGGCATCAACCTTACCACTGCAGAAAGACATGCTCGGGATGAAAGTTTTTTTCGCCATTTATATGGCATGACTCGGTTGACCTTGATGAGTGGGGGTTGGGTTCCGACTGATGCAGAGCTTCAGCAGTTGGATTATGACTACCCGATGAATGAGCATGCACCGGCTATGTGTGGAGTAGGGGTACATTTTGAGGAACCTCTCGATGATGACGTGCCGACTGATGATAATCGCCGACTGCCAGACTCAGACTTGGAGGACAACTCTGATGACGAAGACTCTGATGATTGATGTTGGGCGTATTTATACCCCTAAGAACCATAATTTACCTATATTTTAGCTAAGTTTTGAGGATAAAATATATAATTCCTGCACTTTTAGTCCATTTTTCTTTAAGTGAGCTAACCTATGTGATTAGCATGTTTTCAGGAATTAATGATGAAGATTTCAGCACTTTGTGGACCTTTGGGCAGCAAAGAAAAACTTCATATAAGAGGGAAGACAACTTTTGGAAGCTGTTGGACTGAATGTGAGGCATGGAGAATTTGTCCCGGGCAAAATTAGTATTTCCAAATACTTAGGGATGCAGCAGTAACTTAGTAGACAAGGATATTATAAAAACCCTATTGCTGAATTTTTCAGCCGCATTGATCAATTATCATTAGTCATTATTCAGTTTACAGAATCTGTAAGTTTTGGACAGAGAAACACGACTCACACTTGGAAACGACTAGAGAAAATACATTATTCTCTTTGTGATGCTAAGATCACTTCCATTGCCAAGATTGTTCTAGGTTGTGGTATGATGATTATGTGTATTTTGATTTCCGTCGTATCCATGAGTAGCTAAACTTCTCTGTTAGGGTTATGAAAACCTTGTAAGATACTATTTGTTGCTATGAGTTTGTGAATTCTTGATGTGTATGCTACTTATATCCTTAATCTCTTCATTTTAATTAAATTATCATGGTTGAAAACATAGAGAACATGCCATTATAGCATTAACTTGTTCGGGAGAAAAGTTACATGTTTGGAAAAGAGAGTGTGACAAGGAAATAGGGCTTCTAACCTCTATTTACACGTTAATGCCTTAACCGGATTAACTTCTTGGAGAATTTGTACCATTTGTTATACACTTTAGGCTCGGGAGAGATAAAGTGAAATAAATCCATGATGGTTGGGAAACACTTGGATTTAGAATTAGAATACAATTCTCTATAAGTGCATGCATGTCTAAATTCCGCGTTACTCATAGTTAATAGAGAAGTAGAAACTACAAGGTGGACATAACCCTAACTTATTATTCTCTGTGATTAACCTTTACTAAACAAATCATTCATTCGTTACTTTGATATTATTAATTAACGCCTAAATCAAAACCCCTCTTTTCAGTGGAATTTTAGACCAACAGTCTACTAACAATTGCAACACTTATTGACCATGTATTCCTTGTGGGATTCGACACCCAACCCAGTTGGGTTCTATATTTGATAGTGACCGCTTACACTTTCTAACGAGAGCTGTAATTTGGGCATTATCAAATTTTTGCGCCGTTGCCGGGGAATACGGTTGTCAACTAAGTTTGTGATAGTTACTAGACCCTTTGGTCAAAGATTCTCGAATTTTATTTTTTGTTTTTTGTTTTTGTTTTGTTTAGGTTTGGTAGAGTGCATGCCAAATACACGAAGATCTGGTCAGCCATTATTACCCATAAATCCTGAACCACAACTTATTGGCAGAATAGATGCACAACGTGACATTGAAAGAAGGGTTGCTCAACAGGAGAAGGCTAGGTTAGCTGCGTTGGCTGCTGCTCAAGTGCATCAACAAAATATTGATAACCCGGGTCGGGCAAAAAATCCTGATGATGAGGACCTGGGTGATGATGAGTTACTTAATCCACGACGTGCAGATGAGGTGGCAGCACCTGTGAACAGGAGAGATCGTCAAGCTAGAATGAGACTTGAACGCTGAGCTGTGCAGGATCCTTTTGATTATGATGATGAAAATTTGGATGGAGCTGGTGCCACAGGGGCTATTATTCCTCCGCCCTTGGCACCCGGAGCCAGGTTTAATATCACTAGCACCATGATCCAGCTGTTGCAACTCAAAGGGTTATTTGGTGTACTTGCAGGCGATGATCCGAATATGCATCTGATCAACTTTATCTCAACATGCAAAGCATTTGACAATCCAGGGGTTGGACAGAATGCGATCCTGCTGCGCTTATTTCCATTGTCTCTATATAGAGAGGCAACCCTATGGTTGAATGGGCTAACTCCTGACTCTATCACTAATTGGAGGCAACTGAAAGATGCTTTCCTAGAAAGATTCTTTCCGCCATCCAAGAGAGCACAATTACGAGATGAGATCAGTAATTTTTGATAGATTCTAACTGAAGCTCTCCACGAAACATGGGAGAGGTTCAAGAAGAAGCTTATGCGGTGCCCAAATTATCAGATGACCAATATCCACTTGATGGAAATATTATACAGGTCTTTGAACTCAGTGACTAAGCCAGTGGTTGATAATGCTGCGGGTGGGTTATTCATGGACCTTACTTTTATTGAGGCTGGTGATATGCTGGATCGTATGACAAAGCAAAGTAGAGTTTGGCATACCAGGGATTCTGAGGTAATAAGATCTACTGTATCTACTGGCATGACAGCAGAATAGAGGCGAAAATAAGAGGAACGTGACCAAGATATGGCTCACATGAAAACTCAGATGGACCTTCTTACCAAGCATTTATTATCAGGAAAGACAAAAACGGTCAAGGCTGTTGTTTCGCAGGGAAGAGATGAATCTGATTCTGAAGAAGAAGTAAATTATTTGAATAATCAGGGGGGTTTCCGAGGCAATGCCCAAGGAAACCAAGGTCGGAACTATTATGATAAATACGGATACAAGAATAAGACTGACATGAGTGGTTTGTATGTTCCTCCTGGAAATCGTGAGGCTGCGACATCTGGCTCTGGGAAGATGTCCATGGATGATATGATGGCTAAGCTGTTGAAAGGAGTGGAGGCAACCAACACGAGAGTAACGGAGGTAAAAAATGATTTGTCCTCAATAAATCAATTGGTTGATTCGCATTCCACTTCAATAAAATAGTTGGAACAACAATTGAGTCAACTATTAGCGACACTCAATCAAAGAAAAACTGGCACCCTACCTAGAGACACCGTGCAAAATCCTAGAAATGATGGATAATGTATGGCTATTACTACCAGGAGTGGTAAGGTTTTGGAAAATCAATCCAAAGGCAAGCAGGTGGTTGATAATATAGAAGAGAATGTGATTAAAGCAGATTGTGATGATTCTGTAGAAGCTGAAAGTCAGAACGTTCATGACACTAAACTTAGACGTCACCATCCTTAAAAGATTGATAATCTGAAGCAAGATAAAAAGAAAGTGGTGGAGAAAACTATTCTCCTTCCACCACCACCTTTTCCTCAGAGACTGAAGAAGAAAGTTGATGACACCAGGTTCAGTAAATTCATGACTATGTTGAAGCAGTTGACTATTAATGTTCCTTTGGTGGAGGTGCTGGAAAAGATGCCTGGGTACTTTAAATTCATGAAGGACCTTTTGAAAAAGAAGCGGGAAGCAAGGTACGAGCTGGCAGATAATGTTCATCATTGCAGTGCAGTTGCCATGAGTTCTTTAGTTCAGAAGAAGGCAGATCCTGGTGCTTTCACTATTCCTTGCACGGTTGGATCGTTGGATTTTTCTAAGGCGTTGTGCGATTTGGGTGCTAGCATCAATTTGATGCCGCTATCTATTTATAGAAAGTTGGGGTTGGGCGATCCTTCACCAACCAATATACGACTCGTGATGGCTGATAGGTCGGTAAAATGACCTGTTGGTATCTTATATGATGTATTGGTGAAGGTTTCTACCTTCATTTTTCCTGCAGACTTTGTTATTTTGGATTGCGAGGCAGATTCTGAAGTACCCATAATCTTGGGTCGTCCTTTCCTTGCAACATAAAGTGTGTTTATTGATTTACGAGCCAATGAGCTTTTATTTCGGATGAATGACAAAGTGGTTCGTTTTGATGTATGCAAATCAATGAAGCAGCCAAATGATATGAATATGTTTTCTATAGCTTATGTTTATCATGAGGATGCGAAGGAACTATCGTTAGGAAAGCAGCCTACTGTTAAACCATTGTCTGCTAAGCATTTGAATTTTGAGCGTGAGGATGTAGAAGATTATGAAGAATCTATTTGTTCTCTAACAGGAATAGGGTCCTATTCTCATGCTCCTAAGAAGCTGGACCTTGATCTTAAGAATCGATCCTCACCACCAGCAAAACCATCCATTGAAGAGCCACCAGTGCTAGGATTGGAAGATCTACCCAGTCACCTAAAGTATGCATTTTTGGGAAGTGGTGATACACTTCCGGTTATTGTTGCGGATGATTTAGGTGAACAACAAGTAGAGGCTCTCATTTCTATTCTGAAGAGGTACAAGAGAGCTATTGATTGGACTATTTATGATATAATTGGTATCCCTCCTGGGATATGTATGCACAAGATTCATCTCGAAGAAGATTACGTGCCCACAATTAAGCATCGGCATCGTCTGAATCCATTAAGAAAACAATGCACCATATATCTCGATGAAGTCTAAGTAATCGAGATGACTATGTCGTGCCGCAATAATAAATAAAGCGCTACATGGGAGGCAACCCATCGTTTTAATCGTTTTGTTTTACTAGGAGTTTATTTTAGTTAAATTAAAATCCAAAAAGAAGAGTCGATCCACGACCAAAACTAAGGCGCTTGGTGGGAGGCAACCCATCCTTCTAATTGTGTTTGTTGTTTTTGATTAAGTGTAGGTGCAAGATGTACAAAGGAGGGGATTATTCCTAAAATTTTGATTTGAAAGTGAGCCATGCTAAGGGTGGTAAGCTAAGAATGATGGAGCAAATGCTATTGGTTCGGCATTGCTTATGCTAATCTAGGCAATGGACAAGGCAAGGCCTATGCTAATCTAGGCAATGGACAAGTCAAGGCCTATACCATTGCCTATGCTTACTGCCTCACATAGGCAACGGACAAGGCATTGCCTATGCAAATCTAGGCAATACCATAGGCGCCGCCTATAAAAATCTAGGCAATACCATAGGCGCCGCCTATGCCATTGCCTATGCTCACTGTTTCAACTAGGCATTGACAAAGGCGCCGCCTATGCCCAACTAGGCATTGACAAAGGCGCCTCCTATGCCCAACTAGGCATTGACAAAGGCGCCGCCTATGCTAAGCATAGGCAAAGCATTAGGTGCCGCCTACTTATACCTTTTTGTCTCCTAACTCGATTTTACATGGATCAAACCCGACCCATGGCTTAGGCTATAAATAGATCTTCACCCTTAGAACAAAATTCTATTGTTTGCTCCACATAGGCGCCGCCCAAGCTTCCCCATTCTCTCAAAATTTTTCTTTTTGCTCATCTAATCTTGAAAGTTCATCTTCCGAATCCATCATTATGTAAGTTATTCTTTTATATACTGTAGTTGTTGAAATGCTACGTTTATAATGATTTATTAGATTTTGAAGTGGTGTGGTGATTAGAATGTGGTTGGTTTGTTATGATACATCTAGTTGAGTGAAAGAATACATGTGGGTGTTCTTGACTTTGTTCCGACTTGTACTTGATTGTTATACACTGTCATATTTTTATGGAGTCGAAATTGTGAAGTTAATGCGTAATCTTAAATGTTGTAAGCTTGAATGTTTGAATGACTCGTTCGTCGAGATAAAGATCATGATTGACCACAAGCATGAGACGTGGTGATTATTTCTATGCATTAACTTGATACAATCTCTATGTGGTAGTCTTGTTCAAAATGTGCGTTAATCCAATGAAATAACGTTGGAAAGGATAGTCAAGATTACATGAGAATATGACTGTGCTAAACATGTTGTTGGAACATATCGCCTAAATGTATGTCGATGAAGTCTGAGTAATCAACATCACTCACTTAATTAGTCTTGGCAAACAAATTAAGTGTGGGGTGGTGCCATTACTGTTTGTCTTTCGATTGAATCTTCTGAGATGAAGCTAACATGACTCTATTGTGATCTCAGGTAGAATGACACCGAAAGAACGACAAGGAAAAGAAAAAGTGTCCACCTCGCAGAAAGGTTAGAAAATAGGAGGAAAAGATCAAGATGAGTCCTCCTCTCTACAAATACCTCGACGCACTTTTGGGATAAAATGGGTCCTAGAGGAGGAAGGAAAATAGTGGTACAGGAACAACAAAGTAAAAAAATATGTTCACGTGGATTTGATGCAGAAGGAGAGTCTAGCAAAGAGAGAGCCCCGCATTTTGGCTAAAATCATCGCACTAAATCTTGATTTCATTTTCCGAGATATGGGGGAATGCAATCTTGATCTAACGCGAGAGTTTTATGTCAATTGGTTCCCAAAGACTATAGGAAGTGAAGTAAAGATTCGGGGCCAAGTCTTGCAACTGAATGCGGAGTTCTTCAACTCTTTTCTGGGCCTTCCATCTGTGGATCCATCACCACTCAAGGAGCTTTATCATAGAACGCCCTACAGGGCAATCAGACACACACTGTGCGGAACAAGGTCCATTGCCCGGTGGATTCGTCACAAGGACAACGGTCGGCACAATACCTTCCCGTATGCTTCCTTGAACAGAGAAGATCGTATATGGTTGAGGATAGTCAAATCTTGCCTGATTCCTGGGACACAGTACACAAAGATCACACGTGATAGAGTATTCTTGGTGTACGCTCTGATGACTAATATTCCCATCAATATTGGTGCTGTTATACGATCATCAATGCGTAAGGCTAGGCTGCACAAAATGTCCCATTTCATCTTTGGCAATTTGTTGATTGCGATCTTAAGGAAGGAGCACATTGAAGAGGAACCTGCAGATCATAAGCTTCCACACAACCCGAAGAAGGTTGATCTTACGAAAGTTAAAGAGCCTGAAACTGGTCATGGCATCAACCTTACCACTGCAGAAAGACATGCTCGGGATGAAAGTTTCTTTCTCCATCTATATGACATGACTCGGTTTACCTTGATGAGTAGGGGTCTTGTTCCGACTGATGCAGAGCTTCAGCAGTTGGATTATGACTACCCGATGAATGAGAATGCACGGGCTATGTATGGAGTAGGGGTATATTTTGAGGAACCTCTCGATGATGACGTGACGACTGACAATAATCGCCGACTGCCAGACTCAGACGTGGAGGACAACTCTGATGACGACGACTTTGATGATGATTCCGACGCAGGGGGTATGACCCCAGACATTGAGGAAGAGTCTGACTAATAAGGTTCTCCTTATTTATTTTCCACTGAGGATAGTGTGTCCAGTCTAAGTATGGGGTGCTGGTATTTATATGCAGTATGGTACTTCTTTGCCTACATTTATTCTTGTTTTTGGTAATTAGTTGTAATTAGTTAGTTAAATTTTCGATTTTTTTTATTTTCAAATTTTTTTTATATTTTGCATGAAATTGTTCTGATAGACGACATGGTATTATAACAAGAGTTTGTGCTAATTCATTACTATTGAGACATTTACGCTCTAAGTGTGACTCACTGTGTGATAATTATGTGGTTTAATTCATTCATCTGGTGGGTCAAGAGTCTATCCTGCTCCCAATAAAGTTGACCATGTGCCTTGTGTGTGTGAGGATATAGTATATTCTGTGTTGTGACAGATGCTAGAACTTGCCTGGTGTGTCTGTAAAGGGAAATAAAGAGTGAGAGTTTAGGAGATGATTTAGGCATTTCTTTGGCAGCCTGTAATTGTTTACCTTCTTTTTACCTACCTTTGTACATTATCCTAGTTAACCCCCTTTGAGCCTTTAGCTCTTTTCTTTGACAACCTCATATGTAGCCTAATCCATTTTTTATTCAAGACTATAATTTGATCCAAATTCCTAAGCACTTTAAATTGTAGAGTCAAGTGACAAAATAAGAGGAAATTGGGTGAGAGTGATGCCTCAGAGTGTATTGGTACTTCAAATTGTTGTGAAAAAAGACTGACTATCATTGAGGTGTTTTATAAAAAAAAAGAGAAAAGAAAAAAAAAGAAATAGAAAAATAAAAAGATAGTTGTATTTATAATTGAATAACAAAATAGGTGAAAAGGGGTGGTAGATGAAAGGAAAGTAGAGGGGTTGTTTAAAAGAGAGTGTTAATGACATAACGTAGTGTATTAAAGCGCTTAGGGAACATAGTCACTATTTCTGGCCAAAATAGTTCTACCTGTCCCTTAGCCTACATTACAACCTGTAAAGACCTATTTGATCCTAAACATAGCATTCCGATATTAGTAGAGCATTACACTAAGAACAAGCCTATGGTCATCAGTTGCAACATAAGAATTCTTTGTGAGAGTGAGAGCAAGGAGAGTCTTATACCCATGTTTTGAATAATGCAAAACTTTTGAGTGATTATGGGTGATATCTTGTGTGAGACACACATAGTTGATGATATTTGGGTAGTGTTATATGATTCTTTGTGGCTTAACTTGTCGATACGAATTAATCATCCTCACGAGTCTATGTTGGAGGTTGAATTGTTTCTAGTAGTGATCAAGAAACCTACTCTTTGTTAATGATTGTCGTGCATGTCTTGTTGAACATTTTGTGTTGCTACTATGAAATTCTAGTTAGATGTTTGCATGGACGTAATATTTTGTTCGAGGACGAACAAAGATTTAAGTGTGGGGTGGTGATGTTGGGCGTATTTATACCCCTAAGAACCATAATTTACCAATATTTTAGCTAAGTTTTGAGGATAAAATATATAATTCCTGCACTTTTAGTCCATTTTTCTTTAAGTGAGCTAACCTATGTGATTAGCATGTTTTCAGGTATTAATGATGAAGATTTCAACACTTTGTGGACCTTTGGGCAGCAAAGCAAAACTTCATATAAGAGGGAAGACAACTTTTGGAAGCTGTTGGACTGAATGTGACGCATGGAGAATTTATCCCGGGCAAAATTAGTATTTCTAAATACTTAGGGATGCAACAGTAACTTAGTAGACAAGGATATTATAAAAACCCTATTGCTGAATTTTTCAGAAGCATTGATCAATTATCATTAGTCATTATTCAGTTTACAGAATCTATAAGTTTTGGACAGAGAAACACTGCTCATACTTGGAAACGGCTAGAGAAAAAACGTTATTCTCTTTGTGACGCTAAGATCACTTCCATCGCAAAGATTGTTCTAGGTTGTGGTATGATGATTATGTCTATTTTGATTTCCTTCGTATCCATGAGTAGCTAAATTTCTCTGTTAGGGTTATGGAAACCTTGTAAGATACTATTTGTTTCTATGAGTTTGTGAATTCTTGATGTGTATGCTACTTATATCATTACTATCTTCGTTTTAATTAAATTCTCATGGTTGCGAACATAGAGAACATGCCATTATAGCATTAACTTGTTCGGGAGAAAAGTTACATGTTTGGAAAAGAGAGTGTGACAAGGAAATAGGGCTTCTAACCTCTATTTACACGTTAATTCCTTAACCGGATTAACTTCTTGGAGAATTTGTACCATTTGTTATACACTTTAGGCTCGGGAGAGCTAAAGTGAAATAAATCCTTGATGGTTGGGAAACACTTGGATTTAGAATTAGAATACGATTCTCTATAAGTACATGCATGTCTAAATTCCGCGTTACTCATAGTTAATAGAGAAGTAGAAACTACAAGGTGGACATAACCCTAACTTATTATTCTCTGTGATTAACCTTTACTAAACAAATCATTCATTCGTTACTTTGATATTATTAATTCACGCCTAAATCAAAACCCCCCTTTTCCGTGGAATTTTCGACCAACAGTCTACTAACAATTGCAACACTTAGTGACCAAGTATTCCCTGTGGGATTCGACACCCAACCCAGTTGGGTTCTATATTTGATAGCGACCGCTTACACTTTCTAACGAGAGCTGTAATTTGGGCGTATCAATGATGATTCCGACGCAGGGGGTATGACCCCAGACATAGAGGAAGAGTCCGACTAATCAGGTTCTCCTTATTTATTTTCCACTGAGGGCAGTGTGTCCAGTCTAAGTGTGGGGTTCTGGTATTTATATGCTGTATGGTACTTCTTTGCCTACATTTATTCTTATTTTTGCTTAAATTTTCAAAATTTTTTAATATTTTTCATGAAATTGTTCTGATAGACGGCATGGTAGTATAACAAGAGTTTGTGCTAATTCATTACTATTGAGACATTTAGGATCTAAGTGTGACTCACTGTGTGATAATTGTGTGGTTTAATTCATTCATCTGTTGGGTCAAGAGTCTATACTGCTCCCAATAAAGTTGACCATGTGCCTTGTGTGTGTGAGGTTATATTATATTCTGTGGTGTGACTGATGCTAGAACTTGCCTGGTGTGTGTGTAAAGAGAAATAAAGAGTGTGAGTTTAGGAGATAATTTACGTATTTTTTTGGCAGCCTGTAATTGTTTACCTTCTTTTTACCTACCTTTGTACATTATCCTAGTTAACCCCCTTTGAGCCTTTAGCTATTTTCTTTGACAGCCTCATATGTAGCCTAATCCATTTTTTTTTTCAAGACCATAATTTGATCCAAATTCCTAAGCGCTTTAAATTGTAGAGTCATGTGACAAAATAAGAGGAAATTGGGTGAGAGTGATGCCTCAGAGTGTATTGGTACTTGAAATTGTTATGAAAAAGAGTGGCTATCAAAGAGGTGTTTTATAAAAAAAAAAGAGAAAAGAAAAAAAAAGAAAAAAAAAGAAAAAGAAATAGAAAAATAAAAAGATAGTTGTGTTTATAATTGAATAACAAAATAGGTGAGAAGGGGTGGTAGATGAAAGGAAAGTAGAGGGGTTGTTTAAAAGAGAGTGTTAATGACATAACGTAGTGTATTAAAGCGCTTAGGGAACATAGTCACTATTTCTGGCCAAAATAGTCCTACTTGTCCCTTAGCCTACATTACAACCTGTAAAGACCTATTTGATCCTAAGCTTAGCATTCTGATATTAGTAGAGCATTACACTAAGGGAAAGCCTATGGTCATCAGTTGCAACATAAGAATTCTTTGTGAGAAGTGAGAGCAAGGAGAGTCTTATACCCATGTTTCGAAAATTACAAAATTGTGAGTGATCCTGGGTAATATCTTGTGTGAGACACACATTGTTGATTATTTTTGGGTAGTGTTATATGATTCTTTGTAGCTTAACTTGTGGGTACGAATTAACCATCCTCATGAGTCTATGTTGGAGGTTGAATTGTTTCTAGTAGTGATCAAGAAACCTACTCTCTGTTAATAATTGTCGTGCATGTCTTCTTGAACATTTTGTGTTGCTATTGTGAAATTCTAGTTAGGTGTTTGCATGGACATAATATTTTGTTCGAGGACGAACAAAGCTTTAAGTGTGGAGTGGTGATGTTGGGCGTATATATACCCCTAAGAACCATAATTTACCCATATTTTAGCTAAGTTTGGAGGATAAAATATATAATTCCTGCACTTTTAGTCCATTTTCCTTTAAGTGAGCTAACCTATGTGATTAACATGTTTTTCAGGTATTAATGATGAAGATTTCAGCACTTTGTGGACCTTTGGGCAGCAAAGGGAAACTTCACGTAAGAGGGAAGACAGCTTTTGGAAGCTTGTGGACTGAATGTGATGCATGGAGAACTTGTCCCGGGCAAAATCAGTATTTCTAAATACTTAGGGATGCAGCAGTAACTTAGTAGGACAAGGATGTTATAAAAACCCTATTTGCTGAATTTTTCAGCATTGATTGGATCATTATTATTCAGCATTAGTCATTATTCAGTTTACAGATTCTGTAAGTTTTGGACAGAGAAACATGGCTCACACTTGGAAACGACTAGAGAAAAAACGTTACTCTCTTTGTGACGCTAAGATCAGTTCCATCGCCAAGATTGGTCTAGGTTGTGGTATGATGATTATGTCTATTTTGATTTCCGTCGTATCCATGAGTAGCTAAACTTCTCTATTAGGGTTATGGAAACCTTGTAAGATACTATTTGTTGCTATGAGTTTGTGAATTCTTGATGTGTATGCTACATATATCATTACTCTCTTCGTTTTAATTAAATTCTCATGGTTGCAAACATAGAGAACATGCCATTATAGCATTAACTTGTTCGGAAGAAAAGTTACATGTTTGGAAAAGAGAGTGTGACAAGGAAATAGGGCTTCTAACCTCTATTTACACGTTAATGCCTTAACCGGATTAACTTCTTGGAGAATTTGTACCATTTGTTATACACTTTAGTCTCGGGAGAGCTAAAGTGAAATAAATCCTTGATGGTTGGGAAACACTTGGATTTAGAATTAGAATATGATTCTCTATAAGTGCATGCATGTCTAAATTCCGCGTTACTCATAGTTAATAGAGAAGTAGAAACTACAAGGTGGACATAACCCTAACTTATTATTCTCTGTGATTAACCTTTACTAAACAAATCATTCATTCGTTACTTTGATATTATTAATTCACGCCTAAATCAAAACCCCCCTTTTCCGTGGAATTTTCGACCAACAGTCTACTAATAATTGCAACACTTAGTGACCAAGTATTCCCTGTGGGATTCGACACCCAACCCAGTTGGGTTCTATATTTGACAGCGACCGCTTACACTTTCTAATGAGAGCTGTAATTTGCGAGTTATCAAGTACTCATGTTCTTGGCTTTAACCCTGGAAAAGGGTCTTTAGCCGATAGTATTCATAATCACAGTCCAAATAGTTGAATACATGTTATGATATAATTAAAAGCTAAATAAAAAGAATAAAAACATAATAAAGCATGTAGCCACCTCACATTATTCCACCACGTCCAAAGAAATCCACCACTTCATCCCAGTATATTCAATACGTGTCCAAAGTTTGTATATATATTAATCTAATCCTAATCCTAAAGGGAAAAAAAAGTAATTGTCATAATGATCAAATATTCCCAAGATGCCTAACAACATGGGGAATTATATTCTATTATAGTATATACCAATCCCAAGCTTTGTAGGAGTGAGAAATAGCGTGCAGTTGAGCATGGAAATGCAGCCCGCGTCACGTGCATGGCTACACCAAAACGAAGCCCGCGTTGCAGGAATATCATGTGCTAACACTGGAATTTCATCCCCAAATATTTTCTAAGGAATTAAAGAACTGAAATGGATCAGGCGTTTCGTGGTAATCACTGGCAGCCACTAGAAATTGTGTCCAAATATTTGGTCAAGTGTTTTAGCGTCGTTCCTTCCGTCCATGCCTTTGGTGTTGTTTTCCCTTTAATTTCCAGCTAGTTTAGCATCTGTTTTTCATCATAATTAACTAAATAAGCATCATATAACATATAACACCATAGAATAGAGTTCAACATAACATCACGTCAAAGACACCACGCTAGAAACTCAAGCAAATTACTAGCATCGAACACTTTACGCTTAAACTTATTGTTGACTCTTGGCTCATTCTCATCGAATGTTGCAGACATTAAACAAGTTGTTCCACACATAATCACACTTTTAAACCATAAAGAAATCTTTTAACACCCCATAACCCATTGAAATCAACTAGAACAACACCTAGCTCAAGCTAGTAAAACTAGTTTTCCCAATTGAACTCTAAATGACTCAATTACGTACAAACTTGTTTGAAAAACACTTTGAACATTGTAATCACATACTTGGACACTTCGATGCACATTTATATCATTATCCACACGTGAAACACATGAATCATCCTCAAAACAAGGATAAAAAGGCTAGAATAGTAATACTGGAATGCATAAATACACCCAACATCACCAATCTCTAAACATGTATCCAAAGTCGGATGAATTCCAAACATATAACAAGATAACATTTATTATAATTCTAGCTTAACATTTATTATAATTCTAGACTCTGGGATAGGTCCATGACCATTACAACCCAAATAAGTCCAACCATCCATTATCCAACCAATTACCAAAACGAAAATAAAATTATAAACCAATCCATACATCCCATACCAAATGAGCTCCAGTATAAATATAAATAATCCAAAACATAATAGGATGAAAAAATCATAAATACTATCAAACGGTATTAACCCCAATACCAATGCCAATACTAAGGCTGGCACCACTACCGACACTGCTCATACTGACACATAGTAGTTCCACAAAGCCTCTAACCAAAAGTAAAACAATATCCAGTTAGGACATGCCCCTAATCATAGCCAAAACCAATGTCTATAAAATAACCAAAGTATGTAAAAACATCCATGAATTGAAATAGAGACTTCCGAAATATGAAAGCTCACCACTTCAATACAACGAAGCTGATCCCGAATTCGATCACTAAGTAGTAGGAGTAGAATGGTCAGTCCCTGCATCTTGTGGGGATACATCCACCCAAAGACGGGTTAGCGGGTGAGAGTTAGCATGCACTTAGGTTAAGGAAAATATAATGCCAACCTTTAAAACAAAGTAAACCAACCATATGCATTCACAACCATACATACATATATATAACCATGTTACGAATGAGAACTGGGTTTAGCATGCCTTTTAAGACATTAACCTGGGTATGTGTAGCTTATCTATCCTAGAACTACCCACGGGCTATATGGGTCCAATGTAACCCCCTAAATGGGCACCAATGCGTGTAGCTGCACGAATCGGAGATATAATAGGAGTAGGGGATTCCCGAGTTCCCTTTGCTATCCATAATACTTATGTACAAATGTACTTAGGGGATTCCCGTGTACCCCGTAAGTATCATCTATGGATGCCCTGACCAATTCTTATGTCGGAAAACATGAGTTTTCAATTTTCGTCCATTGGATTCACACCTTCACAGTTTGCTATCACACCCAGCCATTATTTCCCAATTAAAACCATTACCACAAAACCAAACCACCATTCAATTTATTATTACCCAAGGCTATAAGTAGTGGTATCGTCATACCGACTATAGCTTGCAAGCAATGTCCTCTACCAACCTTTTTATAGAAGAAGGGATATTGTGACATTGTTTTAAGTGAGTTTAAGTGATTGTAAATAGGTTAAATGATGCCACAAGAGGGTTATAAGTCATGGGGCCTTAAGAGGTTAAGAGGGGAAATCTCCAGATTACCCCTAACTTAAACTGCATAAATTCCCATAGGATGGTACGACCATCTCATTCCAGTCGTACCTTACCATACGAGTGGTACCCACCACTCGTACCCTAGGCCTCCTGTTAGACCCCAACACTGTCCAACATATGAACATCGAAGCCAAACCATACCCTACCATATCACTATTAACATAAAGTTTTACCCTAGGCAAAATAGAATCACTTAGACTAAACATAAGGAAATATACGATTGACACCCTACTATTCGTTCCACAACATACGACAATTATGTTCCAATCATACCGTGGACATAAACCAACCAACCCACACTGGTCACGATATGACATAACCCACCCTAGATATACCCTATCATATTAGAAGTACCCCAACTCATATGATGTACAGAAGCCAAAACTCAAGAAATTTTCTAAGGGTCAAACACAGGGTGTTTCAGTCTCCCCTACTATGATCATTCATCCTCAAATGACAGACAAGGTAGTACTATTATGAATTGCACCCAACATAACTATTCAAGCCTTTAACTAAGTTAAAAAACAAAGATGCAAGGAAATCAACCTTTCTTTAACCAAGTTAAAAACAAATATGTGATTAAGAACATATACCTTTTGCACGAATATCCGGAGGAAAAAAAATACGGATACTTGGATTTCATGTCCTCTTTTGCTTCCCAAGAAACCTCTTCCACCTGTGGTTTTACTACATAACCTTAACCAAAGATATATCCTTGGATGACAACTGATGAACTTATCGATCAGAGATCTTTACTGGGATCGCTTCATAAGATAACAAATCTGAGATGCCCAATCCTTATAAAGAAACAATCGATGAAGGATCACCTATACTCTTTCTCAACATAAAGACATGTAATACTGGATGAATGAAGCTCAAACTTGAAGGCAACACCAATTCATATGCAACATTACCAACCCTCCTCAAAACTACATAAGGACCAATATATCGGGGACTGAGCTTCTTCTTTTTCCTAAACCGCATTACTCCCTTCATGGGAGACACCTTTAGGAACACCCTATCCCCAACTTCAAACACTAAGTCCCTATGCCTTACATTCAGATAAGACTTTTGGCAACTTTAGGAAGCCTTAAGCCTATCTCGAATCACTTTTACCTTTCCATAGCCCGATAAACCAAATTCGAGTTAAACATATCTACCTCACAAAGCTAAAACCACCCAATAGAAGATCTGAACCTCCTACCATACAATGCCTCAAAAGGGGCCATCCCAATCAAAGAATGATAGCTAATGTTGTAAGTAAACTCTACAAGAGGTAGATGCTCAACCCAATTACCACCATAATCAATCACACACGCACGAACCATATACTTTCAACTTGCCCATCTGTCTGAATAGTTAATGTTGTAAGCAAATCCACGTCTGAATAGTCCTTTCAACTTGCCCATCCATTTGTAGGTGAAAAGAAGTACTCAGACTAACTTTAGTACCCAACCCCTTTTAAAACAACTGCAAAAAGTAAGATGAAAAATATGTACCACGATAAGAGATAATTGAAATAGGAAACCCATGTAGCTTCACAATCTCCTGAAGATACAACCTCACATAATCTTCAGCCAAAAAGTTAGTCCTCGCTGGCAGGAATTGAGCTGACTTTGTTATCCTATCCATAATGACCCAAACTAAATCAAAATGGTTCCGAGACCGAGGAAGACCGGTAATGAAATTCATATTGATCACTCCCCATTTCTATTCCGGCAAATTAATAGCCTGATACAAACCCCCAGGCCCTATGTGCTCAACTTTCACTTATTAACACACCGAACATTTGGCCACAATCAGCCATATCATTTTTCATACCATTCCACCAATACATCTCCTTGAGATCATGATACATTTTCGTCGAACCAGGATGAACAACATAGCATGATTCATGCGCCTCAGCCAATTCCCTTTCTCATAAACTATCGACATCAGCAACACATAAACTTCCTTGGTACCGCAAGGTACTATTACCATTGATCTTAAATACCATTACCTTTTGCCTACCTACATCACCTTGGATTTTTATCAAGACAGGATCTAGCATTTGATTCTCCTTGATCTCTTCACCAAGAGATGACCGAAACATTTCTTGTACGAACACACCACCATTCTCGGAGTCCAAAAGGCGAACTCTAAGATTAGCAAAGTAGTGAATATCTTTCACCAACTCCTACCTCTCCTTATCCACATGAGCTAAACTCCTTATGGACAACCAACTAAGAGTATCAACAACAACATTAGCCTTACCATAATGGCAGTAAAGACTCATGTCATAATCCTTGAGAAGCTCCAACCATCTTCTTTGCCTAAGATTAAGTTCTTTCTAGGTGAATTCATACTGTAGACTTTTATGATCAGAAAAGATGTCCATGTGCAATCCATATAAATAGTGCCGCCAAATTTTCAACGCAAACACCACCTCTAAAAGCTCCAAATCATGAGTAGAACATTTCCTATCATGCTCCTTCATCTACCTAGAAGCATAGACAATTACCTTGACATGCTATATCAGGATGCAACCAAGTCCCACCTGGATGCATCACAGTAAACCACTAACTCCTTATTTCCTTCAAGAAAGGTCAAAATTGAAACCAAAGTTAGTATATCCTTCAGCTTTACGAAACTAACAAAACAAGAATCCGACAAGGCTCCAAATGTCGATTGGAGTTATGGGCCTAGAAGACTTCTTAAACACCTCCACCTTTTGTGGATCCACTATGATCTCCTCACTAGAAATAATATGACCCAAAAAAGTGACAACGTTCAACAAGATTTTATATTTTGAGAATTTGGCCTACCACTGTTGCTCTTTCAAGGTCTAAAACACCACACAGAGGTGATTGTCATAATCCACCTCACTCTTAGAGTACACCAAAATGTCATCAATGAACACAATGAAAAAAAATCTAGAAACTAATGAAAGACCCTGTTTATCAAATCTATGAATGTCGCCTAGGCATTAGTCAAATCGAATGACATAACCAAGAACTTAAAGTGCCTATACCAGGTATGGAAAGTTGTCTTAGGGAAATCCAGCTTCCTAATCTTAAGCTGATGATACCTAGATCAAAGAACTATCTTTGAAAAGAATTTGGCGCATTACAACTTGTCAAAGAAGTCATCTATCCTTGGAAGAGGATACTTGTTCTTGATTGTCACCTTATTAAATTATCATTAGTCAATACACATTAGAAGGGAACTATCCTTCCTACACATAAATAACAACGGTGAACCCCACAGGGACACACTAGGATGGATGAAACCCTTATCCAAAGATTTTTAAGTTGCTCCTTGAGTTCCCTTAACTCAATCAGAGTTATTCTATAAAGAGGAATAGATATTGGATGAGTGTTTGAAACCAAATCAAACCCAAACTCAATCTCCCTATCCAGAGAAACACCTGGAAGATTATCCAAAATGACCTCAAGAAACTCATTCACTGCCAAAACTGAATGCAAAGAAGAAAGTTCTGAGTTAGAGTGTTAAACCAGGATCAAATGATAGAGACACCCTTTAGAGATTAACCTCTCAGCTATAAGATATGATATAAACCTCTTCTTAGGATCTAGGAAACCACCCTCCCATTCAATAACTGGTTGACCAGGGAACTTAAAGACAACCTTATGAGTCTGAAAATCTAAGGATGCCTAGTACGAGTAGAAGCAATCCATCCCATAGTTACATCAAAATCCACCATATCTAATTCGAAAAAATCCTCCAAAGTCTCCTTACTACCAACTAATACCACACACCCCTACAGACTATTAGCAAAACAGAGTCACCTAATAGGGTAGAAGAAGAAAAAGGGTCCGAAATAACCTCGAGATCAAAACCAAATACACAACTATAAATCGGGTCACATAAGAGAGAGTTGACCTTGAATCAATTAAATAATACACATCAATAGAAAATAGTTGTAACATACCAGCCATGACATTAGGTGATGCCTCAGACTCTTGTCGGTATGTAGAAGCATATATCCTTTTCCGATCTGTGCCGGTACCAGAAGAAAAAATAGATGCAGAAGCAGCACCCCTGGGTGTAGAAGCAGATTAAGAGGCAACTGAATCATGTTTTGCTCCCAAACCAACCTTACCAATAGTACAATTTCTAAGAATATGGCTTTTCTGACCATAATAAAAGCACCTAACCCTCCCCTCATGACAAAACCCCCAATAAAACTGGCCATAGAACCTATAAGGAGGACATGATGTGGCCGACTGAGCCCCACTACCTTTAAATTGGGCACCCTATGCCCTGAAGTTATCTCCACCCTACTGATGTCTATCTCCCAACTGCTTCAGGTAAGGAGCACTTGCTATGGAGAAAGAACCAAAACTCCCCCATTTCTTCATTGACCACTTACCACTATCCCAACCACATTGTTGTTGACCACCCTGCTCAGAGAACCTAAATTTCTTACCCTGCATTTCCCTTATCTTAGCTTGCGTCCTCTTTTCCTCCTCCACCTATTGCATATGGTCAACCAACTTAGCGATATCCATGTCTTTGATCAGCAATGCACTCTTTCTTTCAAGGTTCAACTCACGTGGCAGTCCTGAATCAAACTCTCTCATCCTATCCCTCATATCAGACACCAATTCTGTAGCATACCTAGACAACTGGTGAAATTTCAATGATATTCCTTGAATGATATCTTCCCCTATTTTAGATTAACAAATTTCCCCATTTTTACTTCCCTCTTCTCTTAAGGAAAAAATTGGTCTAGAAATGCATTAGAGAAATCCTCCTACAAAGAAGACTCATCAACCTCACCCCTTGCATGATCCAATTCCTCGTACCATTGGTACGCCACATCCTCTGGCTGATAGGCAATAAAATTCACCCCTTCTACATTTGTTTCCTGCATGACCATAAAGATCTTTTCCATTTCATCCAAAAACCCCTGAGGATCTTCCTCCCCTTAACACTAGTAAAAGATGATTCAACCTCATGAGTTATCCAACCCTTGCGGCCTCAAAAGATGCAATATAAATTGCACCATGCTAATCCTGAGAAGCCACAACTAGAGAATATACATGAATTGACTGACGAAAATCCCCATTCATCACACATGCCTGAGGAAGACTCGAAGAAACTGGTAGAACTCAAGAAGTACTTGGGACTGGACCCCTAGACTTGGTATGAATCTCTTGAGAAGAACGTGTCCCATTAATATCATCACCAGTTGGGACAGAGGAGTTTTCCTGAACTTCAGGTCGTTGAGGCATGATCTGAAAAGCAAACTAAAAAAATTAGAGGAGATTCCAGAAATTAGACGGCAAGCTTGAAAATAAAAAACAAAGAAGAGAAACATTTCCTAAATGCCTTGTAGCCTCATCCTTATAAGTGTGGCGCGCTACACACCCATAAAAAAGACTCTACTCGAAATGGCTTTGTGGACTCCAAATTTACCATGAACCTAAAGATTTGATACTAACTTGACATGACCCAAAGTAGGGACTTGCTGTAATGGGCATCCCAAGTCCAACCAGGACCGAAGACCACCCCCGTTTCCCAACTCAACCTCCAAACATGTATCTAAAGTTGGATGAATTTCGAATGTATAACAAGATAACATTTATTAAAATTCTAGACTATGGGATAGGTCCATTACCGTGACCAACCCAAATAAGTCCTACCATCCATTATTAAGCCAATAACCAAAACTAAAACAAAACCAAAAACAATTCCATACATCCCATACCAAATGAGGTTCAGTATAAATATATATAATCCAAAACATAATAGGATGGAACAATCATAAATACAATCAGATAGTATCAACCCTAATAACAACACCGATACAAAGGCTAACACCACTGCCGACACCGCCCATACCAACCCATAGTAGTTCTATAAAGCCTCTAACTGAAAGTAAAATAATATCCAATTGGGACATACCCCTAACTATATCCAAAACCAACGTCTATGAAATAACCAAAGTATGTAAAAACATCCATAACTTGAATGGAGCCTTCCAGAATATGGAAACTTACTACTTCAATCCATCAGAGGTGATCCCAAATTCAATCACTAAGTAGGAGAAGTAGAATAAATGGTTCCTGTATTGCGTGGGGATATAGTCGCCCAAATACGGGTTAGCAAGTGAATGGTAGCATCCACTCACGCTAAGGATAAAATAATGCAAACTTTTAAAACCAAGGAAACCGACCATATGCATTCATAACCATACATACATATATATAACCATGCTAGGATATTAGCATCTCATTAAAACCATTAACCAGGGTATATGCAGCTTAACCATCCTAGAACAATCCATGGGCTATATGGCTCAAGCGTAACCCCCTGAACGGGCCCTGATACGTTAGCCACACGAAGCGAAGATACCATAGGAGTAGCGGATTCCTGAGTACCCTTCTCTCTCTGTGATACATATGTATAAATATACTTAGGGGATTCCCGTATACCCCATAAGTATCATATATGGTCTCTATGACCAATCCTTATGTTGGAAAACATGATTTTCTAGTGTCCATCCATTCGACTCACACCTTCACGGTTAGCTATTATTATTGCCAAATTTAAACCATTAAAAGAGAACGAAAGAACCATTCCATTTATTATTACCCAAGGCTATAAGTAGTGGTATCGTCATACCGAATATAGCTTGAAAGCAATGTCCTTAGTCAACCTTTTTATAGAAGAAGGGATTCTCATGTACCCATAGATTACATTATTAAGTTAACTTGAGGGAATCCCATGTACCCCACATATGATTCATAATTATGCTTGCATGGGGGATTCCCTTGTACCCCACAAGGCTTTTAATTAGACCAACCATAACCACCAAGACCTTACCAGTTAACCATTCCAAATCATTTATACCATTTATACTATTTAGGGTTCCATTACCAAGTTATACGATGCATAGTTCAATGAAAGTCCAACAATTTAACCAAAAACATTCTCATAGGAATTTTATCAAACATGTTGGGCATAGTTTTTCCAATGCCAAAACCAAGTACCAATTAACCATTCCCATGCAACCAAATGTTCAAAACACCATAATAATATGAAAAATATAAGTAAAAGACATGGGAAAACCATTGCCATCCATTACAACCAAAAATCCCAACATATATTTGAAAACCCAAAACCATATAACATTTATGCCATGAAAACAATACATTAAACATGCCATTAGTTGGAACTAACAATGAGGGAGGAGTAACATGACTTGTATTAAGAAAATAGTGGAGAGAAATCACCCATGTCAGTCCCAATTTGCTCCTATTTATGAAACACAAGCCTTCCTTAACCCAAGAGACTTAGAGAGAATTTTAGAGTGTTTTCAGAGAGTTTGAGTGATTACAAAAAGGTTAAATAATGCCACAAGAGGGTTATAAGTCGTGGGGCCTTAAGGGGTTAAGAGGGGAAATGTCTAGATTACCCTCAACTTAAACTGCTTAA
Source organism: Capsicum pubescens (assembly GCA_030864215.1). Classification (NCBI taxonomy): domain Eukaryota; kingdom Viridiplantae; phylum Streptophyta; class Magnoliopsida; order Solanales; family Solanaceae; genus Capsicum; species Capsicum pubescens. The sequence goes on from CM061546.1 coordinate 118,979,171, forward strand.
AATTTTCACAGGATGGTACGACTACCCCATACCAGCTGTTCCTATCAAATGAGTAGAAACCATCACTCGTATTCTAGGCCTCCCCTTGGACCCAACACTATCAAACTTACAACCATCAAAGTCAGATCGTACTTTACCATATGACTATTACCATAAAGTCGTACCCTAGGAATAATTGAATCACCTAGACTAAACTCAAGGCAACATATGATTGACACCCTACCATTCGTGCCATAAAATATGAATAGTATGTTCCAATAGTACCTTGGATAGAAACCAACCTACCCACACTGGTCACCATATGACCAAACCCACCCTAGTCATACTCTATCATACGAGAAGTACCCCAACTCATATGATGTCAAGAAGCCAAAACTCATGAAATTTTCTAAAGGTCAAAACCTAGGGTGGTTTAGTCTCCCCCACTAGGATCATTCATCTCCGAATGATAGACAATATAGTACAAGAACAAATTACACCCCAACATAACCATTCTAACTTTTAAATAAGTTAGAAAACAAAGATGCAAGGAACTCAGCCTTCTTTTAACCAAGTTAGGAAACAAAGATATCATAAAGAACACATTCATTCTGCATGAATATCTAGAGAAGAAAACAAATATGGATACTTGGACTTCTTGTCCTCTTTAGCTTCCTATGTAGCCTCTTCCACCTTATGGTTCCACCAGAGAACCTTAACTGAAGCTACATCCTTGGTCCGTAACCGACGAACCTGCCAATCCAAGATCCGTATCGGTATCTTTTCATATGACATAGAATCCAAGATGTATAACCCTTACAAAGGAACAAACAATGAAGCATCACCTATACATTTTATCAACATAGATATATGGAATACCAGATGAATGGAGATCAAAATATAAGAAAACTCCAATTCATACACAACATTACCAACCCTCTACAAAACAACATAAGGACCAACATAACGGGGATTAAGATTCCCCTTTTTCTCAAACTGCATTACTCCCTTGATGGGAGACACCTTTAGGAACACCCTATCCCCAACCTCAAACTCTAAGTCCTTACGCCTATATCTGCATAGGACTTTTGGTGACTTTGGGTAGCCTTAAGCCTATCCCGAATAACCTTTACCTTCTTTATAGCCTGATAAACAAAATTCGAGCCTAATATATCTTCCTCACAAAGCTAAAACCACCCAACAGGAGATCTATGCCTCCTACCATACAATGCCTTAAAAAGGACCATCTCTATGCAAGAATGATAGCTATTATTATAAGCAAGCTCTACAGAAGGTAGATGCTCAAGCCAATCACCACCATATTTAATCACACACTGACAAAGCATATCCTCCAATGTTTGAATAGTCCTTTCTGCTTACCCACCCATCTGTGGGTTAAAAGTAGTTCTCCAATTAACCTTAGTACCTAATGCCTTTTGAAAAAACCACCAAAAATAAGATGAAAACTGCGTACCACGGCAAAAGATAATCGATACAGGTACCCCATGCAGCTTCACAATCTCATGAAGATACAACCTCGCATAATCTTAAGCTTAAAAGTTAGTCCTCACTGAAAATAAATGAGATGACTTTGTAATCCTATCCATGATGACAAAAAAAAATTAAATTAGTTCCGAGACCGAGGATGACAGGTAATGAAATCCATATTAATCACTTCCCATTTCTATTCTGACAATTCAATCTCCTGATACAAACACCTAGGCCCCATGTGCTCAATTTTTACTTGTTGACACACCAAATATTTGGCCACAAAATCAGTTGCATCCTTCTTCATACCATTCCACCAATACATCTCTTTGATATCATGATACATTTCCATCTAATCAGGATGAATAACATAGCATAATTCATGCGCCTCAGCCAATACCCTTTCTTGCAAACCATCAATGTCACGGACGCATAACCTCCCCTGGTACCGCAAGGTACCATCACCACTGTTCTTAAATACCATTACCTTTTGCCTTAATACATCACCCCTGATTTTTTTCAAGACCATATTTATTTTTTCCTTCTCCCTGATCTCTTTACCATGAGAAAATCAAACCATTTCTTATAATAGCACACCATTATTCTTGGAGTCCAAAAGGTGAACTCCAAGATTAACCAAGCAATGAACATCTTTCACCAACTCCTATCTCTCTTTATCCATATGAGCTAAACTCCCTATGGACAACCTGCTAAGAGCATTAGCAAAAACATTAGCCTTACCCAGATGGTTTTGAAGACTAATGTCATAATCCTTGAGAAGCTCCAGCCATGTTTTCTACTTGAGGTTAAGCTCTTTCTAAGTGAACACATACTGTAGACTCTTATAACAAAAAAAAATGTACACATGCACGCCATATAAATATCACCGCTAGATTTTCAACAAAAACACCACCGCTAAAAGCTCCAAATCATGAGTAGGATAGTTCCTCTCATGCACCTTTAACTTCCTAGAAACACAGAAAATCACCTTACCATGCTGCATCAGGACACAACCAAGTCCCACCAGAGATGCATCATATTAAACCAACAACCTCTCATTGCCTTCAGGCAAGGTCAAAATAAGAGCCAGAATGTAATCAATGAACACAATGACAAAAAGATCTAGAAACTTATGAAAACACCTTGTTTAGCATATCTATGAATGCCGCCGGGGCATTAGTCAAATAGGATGACATAACCAAGAACTCAAAGTTCCTATACCGGGTACAAAAAGATGTCTAAGATATCCATCTTTATAATATTAAGCTGATAATACCCAGATCGAAGATCTATCTTTGAAAAGAATTTTGCACCTTACAACTGATCAAACATGTCATTTATCCTTGGAAGAGGTTACTTTTTATTGACCGTCACCTTATTCAACTGCCGATAGTCAATACATATCCGATAGGGAACCATTCTTCTTATGCTCGAAGAACACTAGTGCACCGCAAGGAAACTCACTAGGAAAGATGAATCCCTTATCTAAAATCCTTAAGTTGCTCCTTCAGTTACCTTAACTCAGCCGAAGCCATTTTATAAGGAGGAATGGATATTGGACAAGTGTACAAAACCAAATCAATCCCAAATACAATCTACCTATCTGGAGGAACACTAGGAAGATCATCTAAAAAGACCTCAGGTAACTCATTCACCACCAGAACTAAATGCAAAGAAGGACCTTTCGAGTTAGAGTATTAACCCGAACCAAATGATAGAGACACCATTTAGAGATTATCCTCCGAGCTCTAAGATATGATATAAACCTCCCCTTAGGAGCTAGGGAACCACTCTCCCATTTAATAATCGGTTAACCAAGGAACTTAAAGTGAACCTTATGGGTCCGACAATCTAAGGATGCATAGCATTAGTGTAACCAATCCATCCACAGAATGACATCAAAATCCACCATATCTAATTCAAACAAATCCACCAAAGTCTCCTTACTACCAGATAATACCACACCCCCTCTATAGACTCTTTAGCAACCACAGAGTCACCTATCGGGGTAGAAGTAGAAAAAGGTCCAAAATAACCTCAGGATCAAAACCAAAATACACAGGCACAAATGGGGTCACATAATAGAGAGTGGACCCTTGATAGGGTAAACAATACACATCATGAGAAAAGAGTTGTAACATTCAAGTCACGACATCAGGAGATTCCTCATACCCCTATCGAGACATAAAAGCATATAACCTATTATGTCCTGTACCAGTACCATAAGTAGAAACAAATATAGAAGCAACACCTCTATGTGCAGAAGTAGATTAAGAGGAAACCAAAACATTTTTCGCTCTCAAAGAAAACTTACCAACAGGACAATTTCTAAGCATATGGCATGGGTGACCACATTTGAAGCACATGTCCCTCCCCTCATCAAAGAAACCCAATGCAACCAATCGTAAAACCTATAAGAAGGACTTGATGAGGCTGACTGAGCCCCATTATCCTGAGATTGGGAATCCTGTGCCCTGAAGTAATCTCTATCCTATTGCGCCTACCGCCTAACTACTTTGGGTTAAGAGAACTAGATGTAGAGAAAGATCAAAAACTCCCCCACTTCTTCTTTGTCTACTTACCACCATCCTGACCACTTGTTGTAGAACATCCTGCTTAGATAACCTGAACTTCTTACCATGCCTTTCCCCTATCTCAGCCTGCTTTTTTTTTCTCCCCTAGTTGTTGTATGTGAACAACCAACCTAGAGATACTATGTCCTTGATCAAGAATGCAGTCTTGCTTTCAAGGATCAACTCAGGAGATAGTCCTGAAGTGAACATTCTCATCCTGGACCTCATATCATACACTAATTCTAGAGCATACCTAGACAACTGGTAAAATTTCAAGGAATATTTCTTGGACGATATCTTTCCCTATTTTAGATTAACAAATTTCTGTGCTTTTGCTTCCCTCATCTTTGGAGCAAAAAAGCGGTCTAAAAATGCATTAGAGAAAACCTTTCATAGAAAAGACCCATCAGCCTCACCCCTTGCTTGATCCCATTTCTTGTACCATTGGTACACCATATCCTTTAGCTAAAAGGTAGAAAAATTCACCCTTTCCACATTCATGGCCTATATAACCCTAAAGATCTTTTCCATTTCATCTAGGAAACTAAGAGGATATTCCTCCACCTTAACACCAGTAAAAGTTATAGGATTTAACCTCATGAACTAGCTAACCCTTGTGGCCTTAGAAGATGCAATACAAGATACACCACGCTTAACCTGAGAAGCCACAAACTGAGCAATCACATAAATTTACTGATGTAACTCCGCATTCATCACATCTTCTTGAGGAAGAGTAAATGGAGTCAGTGGAACTCTATAAATATCGAGGACTGGACCCCTAGACTGCATATGGATCCAATTCAAAGAGCGTGTCCCATCAAAATCATCCCTATTTAGGACGGAGTTTTTGTGACTTCAGATCATCGAGGCATGATATGAAAAGAAAATGAAAAAATTAGAGGAGAATCCAGAACTTAGACTCCAAGCTTGAAAATAGAACACAAATAAGAGAATCATTTCATAAATTCCTTCTAGCCTCTCCCTTAGAGCATGACGCGCTACACACCCTTTAAAGAGACTCTATGAAACATGGCTTTATGGTGTCCCAACTGACCATGAACTTAAATCTCTGATACTACCTTTGCACAACCCGAATCGAAGCCTTTTCATAATGGGCATCCCAAGCCCAACCAGGACTGGGGACCACCCCCACTATCCAACCCAACCTCTAAATATGTATCTTGAATCAGATGAATTTTGAACATATAACAAGATAACATTTATTACAATTATATACTCTGGATAAGTTCATGACGATTACCAACCCAAACAATTCCAACCATCCATTATCCAACCAATAACTTAAACCAAAATAAAACCATAAACCAATCCATACATCCCATACCAAATAAGCTCCAATATAAATATATATAATCCAAAGATTAATAGGATGGAACAATCATAAATATAATCAAGCAGTATCAACCCCAATACCAATGCCAATACTAAGGCTGACACCACTGCCGACACCGCCCATACTAACCCATAGTAGTTCCATAAAGCCTCTAACCAAATATAAAACAATATCTGATTAGGACATGCCCATACCATAGCCAAAAACAATGTCTATGAAATAACCAAAGTATGTAAAAATATTCATGTCTTGAAATGGAGCCTTTCGAAGTATAGAAACTCACCACTTCAATCCAACCAAGCTAATCCCAAATTCGATCTCTAAGCAGAAGGAGTAGAATGGCCGATTCCTGCATCACGTGGGGATACAGCCGCCCGAAGATGGGTTAGCGGGTGAATGCTAGCATGCACTCAGGATAAAGATAAAATAATATCAGTCTTTAAAACCAAGTAAACCAGCCATAAGCATTCACAATCATACATATATTTATATAACCATACTTGGAAATAGGACTGGGTTTAGCATGCCTTTAAAGACAATAAATTGGGTATCTGTTAGATTAACCATTCTAGAACTACCCACAAGTTATATGGGTCCAGTGTAACCCCTAAAATAGGCCCCGATACGTGAAGCCACATGAATCGTAGATACCATAGGTGTAGGGGATTCTCGAGTACCCTTCGCTATCCATAATACATACGTATAAATGTATTTAGGGGATTCCTATGCTCCCCGTAAGTATCATATATAGATGCCATGACCAATTCTCATGTTGGCAAACATGAGATTTCAGTTTTTTTCCATTGGACTCACACCTTCATGGTTAGCTATAACACCCGCCATTATTGCCCAATTAAAACCATTGCCTAAATAAACCACCATTTCATTTATTATTACCCAAGGCTATAAGTGGCGGTATTGTCATACCTACTTAAGCTTGCAAGCAATATCCTTAGCCAACCTTTTTATAGAAGAAGGGATTCCCATGTACCCATAGGTTACATTATTAAGTTCACTTGGGAGAATCCTATGTACCCCACAAGTGATTCACTATTATGCTTTCTTGGGAGATACCTTTGTGGGTACCATTTATACCAATTTGGGTTCCATTACTAACTTATACAATGCATAGTTCAATAAAAGTTCAACAATTTAACCAAAAACATTCTGATAAGCATTTTATAAAACATGTTGGGGACATAGTATTTCCAAAGCCAAATCCAAGTACCAATTTACCGTTTCAATGCTACCAAATGTTCAAAACACCATAATAATATGCAAACCATAAGTAAAATACATGGGAAAACCATAACCAACCATTATTAGCAAAAAACCCCGACATATATTTGAAAACTCAAAACCATACAACATTTATGCCATGCAAACAATACATAAAATATACCATTAGTAGGAACAAACAATGATGGAAGAGTAACATGCCTTAGATTAAGAAGAATATATATTAAGAAAATTATGGAGAGAAATCACCCTTGTAAGCCCCAATTTGTTCCTATTGATGAAACCCTAGTCTTCCGTAACCCAAGAGCCTTAGAGAGAATTTGAGAGAATTTTAAGAGAGTTTGAGTGATTGAAAATAGCTAAATGATGCCCCAATAGGGTTATAAGTCAAAGGTCCTTAAGAGGTTAAGAGGGGAAATGTCAAAGTTACTAATAAAGCTCAAACTACACTTCTCTTATGAGAGAGTAAGCGGTCGTTGTCAAATATATAACTTAACTAGGTCGGTGTCAAATCCCACAGGGAATATGGTATTAATTTAAGTTGTTCATGAGTCAATCAACTGATAGTTAGCAGTTTTCTGTAAATAGGGGTTTTTGGAAGGGTAACAAGTAATTATTTCTCAATTCAGTGTCAGTGTTTGTAATCAAAATTATATGTAAAACTAGAGTTATGTTCACTATGAGTGTTGGTATTTGACAGATACTAGTAACGGTTCAAGATTCTTGTGGTAGGTAGGAAAAATAGATTATACTTGTCGAAGTAATGTCTAAATATTTCTCAACCTACTTAGACATTTAACTACCTAATTCTTTCAAACTTAGGAAATTTATATTTCATAACAGGATGTTGTCTTAAGTTAATTAACCTTGTTACAACATTAATTATTAAATGAAAGTTTGATGCTTCCAAGTCCCTATTAAAAATTCACTTTCTATGAGGGTTGATTTCTTATTTCAAGCAAATCACTAGTAGGCATGACCTATTATTTGCATCCAATAGAAAATATGTAAAATAGAGGAATTACCAAAGAGTTCCTACTACCTTTAGAATCTTGAACACCTAGTTACTTTACAAAACTAAACCCATAGATCCCACAACTCGGGTTAAAGGAATTTGCTACTCATAATGTAAAAAGAAACAAGATAATTTTTATTCATAATTTTCTAAATGATAACTAACAAAATAATGAATATCAACAAGTGTTTCTCATATTAGATCATAGTATAAATCCAAAGAAAATTATGATAACAATCTCTCAAAAGTTAATTGTAAAGTTACAGAGAAAACTAGAGAGAAAATAGTGTAAGTACCTGAAGTTCAAGATGAATGTACGCCTCTAATAAAACCTAAGAAATTTCCCTTAAATACCAATAGCTAAATTTGGAATCAAATCATAGAATATAACTTTTTCTCACACAGCTGATGACGAAGTGTGATGCCTTATCAGGAGTTTGATGACTTATCAGACATTGTCGTCAGCTCCTTCTCCAAATTTGATGATTTCTTCCTTAGGCTAATGGAAATTCATGACGGCTTATCAGGACTTTGACGATATATTAGACAATATCATCACTTCTTCACTTCAAATATTATGTACTGCCTTAGGCTGACGGCATTCTCGATGGCTTATCAGAATTATGGAGAATTATTAAAGATGTCGTCATACTTCTGCTCTAACTTTCTCACACTGTCTTTAGCTGACGATGACTCTGATAACTTATCACAAATTTGACAACTTATCAGATAAGTCTCATGGCCACTTGTTCCAAATTCACCTCTTTTGCTATTATTGTCTTTGGTTTTCTTGCATCTTGACTTTCCTGCATTATCAAAGAGAAGGCAATCAAAAATGACAAAAGTTGCTTAAGACTATACAATTATTTCTAGTTAAAAGCCTCAAATGTGTTATCATTAGCTCACACATCAACACCCTCAACTTAAAATAATTGCTTGTCCTCAAGAAACTTAAACATAACTAAGAGGATACGAAGCACATTCGGTAGTCAATCATCCATTTTAGCTCAAAACGTATTTACCATCTCCAAGGTCAATCATCTCAAACTCAACTGTGTATATTACTGAAAAGCAACAATGTAACACAAGAAATCAGGGTATGGAATCAAATTATCAACAATAACCATGCATGTACCAATATTACACTACCCAAACAAGTTAGCAACTAGCAACATAACTAGTGTTCCCTTACAACAAAGAAGTCCCTCCTCACTCATATAAGAAATAACATATGTAATAATGGGGAAAATCAATAAACACTCACTCTCAAAATGAATTTCCAGTCAATGTATGCCAAATACCATAAGCTTGCCCTTATTTTCATTACCAAGGTTTTCAGACAGGTAAGCTAGGATCACTATAGATCGTTTTCTTCGTCTTGTAACGTAGGCTAAGGGTTGGTATGATACTTGATGATATTTAAGGTGACTAATCCTCCTTGGCACTACAATAACTTTTGGGGTCTCACTTATTTACCTTTACCTAATTCTCTCCTTTCTTGATCACACATACTTCGGATAGGTGTTGTCTTTTTGACAATCATTTCTTTTTTTCACAACTTTTCTTTTCTTATTCTTTTTCCACCGCACCTATCTTTTTATTCTTTTCTTTTATTTTACCTTTATTCATACTCATTTTAGATCACGCACCCCTATGGTAGACACCCTCAACTTAGGCTATTTGCCTAAGTTAAAGTGCACAATGTCTAAGGAGGACCAGGGCCAAAATAGGTTCATTGTGATACAAATAGGGAGTTGGTAGGTATCATAAAAGAATAGGAATTTAGGCTTAAAAATGAGATCAAGGGATATCATTCATACATGGAAGGTAATTTAGGCTAGAAGTGAACTAATATCAAAATGGCCTATGATCCTTTCCTAACCCCTTTCCTAGAACCAAGGCAAAACTAACCGGGTAAGTTCTGAATTAAACATACAAAGGGAACTAAGTAATATCTCACACGCACATGGCACACAGGTTCATTATAATCTACTACCCATCCAGTTCATGTAATTATTTGTAAATGGTTATCATGTCACTAGTACTAATACCATAACAAGATACACAGTGGTTACACATAAATACATATCACAGGGTTATAAAATAGACCATTGGAGAGGTGTTCAAAAATCAACAAAAACATGTTAACTGCCTAAGGTACTTGTATTTCTCCTAGTCAACTACAACACTTTACAAAAAATCACCCTATAACCTCAACTTAAAATCAAGCATTGTCCATAATTTACATATAAAGAAAAACTGAACTAAGGGTTAGGGTATACCTGGAGTAGCTCAATCATGGGAATCATGGGTCACTGACCCTGTAGCGCTGTCTTCCACTGGAATACCCACATCAGTAGCCTGCTACTGGGCTAGCACAGCTGTCATATCCTCTAGAGGGAGTCCACTAACTGAAGCTCCTATAGCCCTAGCTCCTAGCTCTTTCTCCCTTCTCTCCTCTTCTTCCTTGGATGCTCAGATCGCCCTTTTCATTTCTGTTATTTCTACCTTCTTCCTTGCCTTCTTTTCTCTTTTTATTTCATCCTCGCTGTTAGCTCTTTTTCTTTTACGCTTGTCTTTCTTATCGCTCTTTTTTTACCTCTACTTCACCGGTTCCCTATTGAGTTAAAGTAAGGTAACTTCATCCTCAGACTCATCAGTAACTAAATCCTCATACATCATAAGTTGGTGCTACTGCAATACTCCAATATCAACTTTTACCTTGCCCAGGGTTGCTCTAAATAATGCAAGATCTAGGACCAATATTTCTCTTAACCATGCATTGAAATGATTCTCCAAGTCATCAATCCGACCAGGCAAATTCTGGAAGGGTTCAAGTTCTACCTTAATCCTCTTGTCCACAGCAGAGGCAAATTGCTTGGCAAAAAGTTGCAGCTGTGCCTCACACTGTTTTTTTTGTTTTGCCACTCTCTTGAAATTGAGCGGGTTAAAGGAAAATTTTATTGGTAAAATAGCAGCTGAAAGTTTTGTTTCGTTATCAAGCACTGAATCTGCTCTTACAGAGGATTTTGGTTGTACAACTTCAGAATCTTGAACCTCCATATTAGGTGCTGAGTTAGTTCCAGTGACAGCTGGTTGCACTTTAGCAACCCTCACCAGTTCTGTGGAAACCCCTGTTACTTTTCCTAGAATAAGCCTAGGCTAATTTTCATCATACCTGATGGGATTGTGGGTCTTCCTAGATGGAATATCTTGGTCTATCCCTGCAACCTCAGGTACATTGTCTTCCTCACACAACTTTGTAATCATACATAGGAATAGATATATAGTGTTGGGCCTTGATACTCGAATCTTTATCTCCTTAGCAATTGATATGAATCTTAGCCATGAGGCTCGCAACTAACACTTCTCTATCATCACCAAGAATTGTATCTCCAGCAGTGGGCATCAACCAGGTGTGTACTACACCCTACCAAAACCTTTCCTCTTGAGTCAGGGAGGATTTGAATATTCTTTTATTCGGGTTGGTCAACCATTCCGATTCTCCTTCAGCTATGAGATTGGAAAACCATGGATGCTGTTTGTCACAATACTTTAACCGAGAGTAGAATGTTGGTGAAGTAGCCTAAGGAGTAATGTCGGGACCATGAAGGAATCTGTTGATGGTTCTTTCTGAGAGATCTACCATTATGCCCCTAATTGGAACTTTATCCAATAAGGACTGATCTGCTATTTTTTTCCCTTGCTTACACATCTTCTCCAAGGTATCCTGGTAGTTTGCATAGAACTCCAGGACTATGCAGGGCAAAATGAATCATATCCTTTTGTAGTCCATGCCAAGTTGTAGTTTTGGAATGTCTACTCCATCGAAGGATATCTTCTCAACCTGGTAGTAATGATTCTTATTTCTTCAAAAATTGGCCTTTAAATATATCTTCTTTTTGTTCTGAGAAGCCCATCATAGAAAATCTTCTTTGCCCTAGGAATTTTCCATCTAGCACTTTCTCGGACACCGGGGTTCTTGAATTTTTTCAGATTTCCCCATATCGAAGAATCTTCATCAATTGTTATTCAGAAGAAGGGGATCCAGATGATGGTTCCTCAGAATTGGGTTGCTCAGAATTTTGTTGATCTGAATTTGGTTGCTCAGAATCGGGTTGTTCAGAGGCTGTCTACTCCGAAGGAGTATGTTTAGCTATTGATGGTTCCTCAGATTCACTTTCTTGACTTATCTTCTCAGCTTGTGGAGGTGGTGAAGGTATTTTGGACTTTTCTTATTTCCTTGCCTTTTGAGCTGTGGCTCTTCATCTTCATAATCAGACTCATCAAAGAGTCTCCGAGGCATACTCCCCTTAGTCACCTTGTTTTCTAGTTTGGATCCTTTTCCCTTAGGTGCCATTATAAACTCTGTAGTAGAAGAAAACAATTATTTTGTACCCAAGATCAAATAATACAAGAAGTTCAGTCATAGAAGTTCCACATCCCTCGAAAGGGGTTTATTAGTGCTTTAGATCAAAGTTGTGACGACATGGTCTGATAAGTCATCCCATCTATGATAGCTTATCAGCCATGTTGTCAGCCTTAAGCAGAATAGGCTCACTTTACTCAACTTGTGACGACATGTCTGATAAGTAATCACACCATCCTTAAATAGAACCAACACAATTTTATCAACTGGTGACGACATGATCTGATAAGACATCACATTTGTGATAACTTATCAGACATGTCATCAACCACAATCAGAATCGATAAACTTTTTCAAACTTGTGAAGACATGTTTGATAAGCTGTCATGATTTTGATAACCTATCAGGCATGTCTTTAGCTCAAAATATGATCTTTATCTTATTTTTAACATAATCATCCTTCCCAATTCTTCTCACAAAACATGGAATTACATTCTTGAACTGGGATTTTAACTTTTTGTGCTCGATGCATAACTGTTAACCCTAGTTTCAGTTTCTTACCACAATGGCAAGCTAAAATTAACTCAATCTCTTTGAAAACAAAGGTGTACATTAGCCTCACTCCTACCCGATGAGAAGAAGAAAGTAACTTAGAGCATACCTGTTAGGCGACTTAGCTTCTTGAGTAGGGTAGATCAGATGAAAAGATAAAGGAGAAAGAGCACTTTGTGTTTGAACTTAACTTCAATCGAGAAAAAAGAAAAGGAAATTTTCTTGTCTTACTAAGAACTAATTCAAAAAGGCAAGAGAATAAACTAAAAATGGAAAGAAACAAACTAAAGAAAAGAAAAAAAATAGAAAGGTGAAAAAATTTGCTTTTGGGCCGGGTTGGATTCCTTTAACTGGGCCCAGAATTGTTTGATGGCTTATTTTGGGTTTTCTGACAACACTTCTGATGTCTTATCACAAGTGTGATATCCCACACAAATGTCGTCACCCTTAACAGAACATACCTCAGATCTAATTTCTCTGACGATGAATCTGACGGCTTATCAAAATTGTGATAGCTCATCACCTATGTCATTAGGATAACTTAACTTGCTATATCAATTCTACCTCAAACCCTGCATACCTCATCAGTTCATCATACTTACCATCTAAATAAATAAAAATAACTTTCGTTAAACATAAAAATTTTGGGTTGCGTCCCAGTAGCGCCTGATTTAGATTCGTGGCACGACTCAGTCGTCTTGACTACTCATAATTCGTCAAGACACCTTGTTGATACCTCTTTCACATCTTCATAGAACATATCCACGATTGAGAAAACACTCATCTCCTTTTTTGTGTCATGGATGGGTGCATTTCAAATTTTGCTTCTTTTTAATTGAGCCTAAACTTGAGCTCATTAAGCTCCATGTCAATTATCACTCTCCCAGTTGCTAAGAATGGTCTGCCCAAAATTAAGGGCACTTCAAAGTCTACTTTGCAATCAAGGATCACAAAGTCACTAAAAAATATAAAATCGGTAACTTTTACATGTACATCAGGTAGCACACCGATCAGCCTTTTCACAGACCTTTCCACCATAACTAGTCTTATGTTGCTTGGTGTAGGGTATCCCAACCCCAACTTTTTATAAACAGCTTGCAGCATCATATTAATGCTCGCTCCCAGATCAGATAAGGCCTTAGAAAATTCCAGAGATCCAATTGTACAAGGAATAGTGAATGCTCCTGGGTCTGCCTTCTTCTGCACCAAGGACCTTGTAGAAATAACACTACAATGATGGAGATTATCCACCGGTTCGTAGCTCACTACTCTTTTCTTCGTCACAAGATCCTTCATAAATTTAGAATATCTTGGCATTTTTTCAAGTGCCTCGACCAAAGGTGCATTCACTGTTAGCTGCTTCAACTTTGCCATGAATTTACTAAAATTCATATCATCGGACTTCTTTTTCAATCTCTTAGGAAAGGGTGGTTGTGGTTTTTGGAGAGTCTTCACCACTACTTCATTTTCCTTATCCTTCCCTTGTTCCACCTCATCAACCTGTTGATGATTGGAAGGGATATCAATGTCATCCAGGTTCTCATACTCCACTGGATTACTTTCTTCAAGCTCAACATCTACTTTGATCACCTTATCGTTAACATCTTTCCCCAAAGAAGGGCCTGATAAAACCTTACCAATCCGTGTGGTAATAGCCATGCATGAACCATCATTCCGAGGGTTCTGAATTGTATTACTTAGAAGTGTTCCACTTTTCCTCTAATTTAATGCTACATAAATATGGCTCATTTGTTGTTCAAAGTGGAGTTCAAGTTTACAAACTGACTCATAGAAGACAAATCGGTCTTCATGGTAGTCACCCCAGAGTTGGTAGCCTCAACTCCCTTTAACAATTTCTCCATCATGTCCTCCATGGACATCATACTAGAGCTAGCTTCCATATTATCTCTTCTTCCAGGAGGTACAGACAACCCACTTTTATCATTCTTTCTCTTCTAGTTTCCTTGATCCCGATCCTTATATCCAGCCTTGTCATAATAAGTTCGACCTTGATTTCCTTGGCTATTTCCTAAAAAAAACCCTTGATTATTCAAATAGTTGGCTTCTTCTTTCGAATCAGAATCATCTTTACCTTGAGATGCAATAGCTTTCACTTTTTCAGTCTTTGCAGATAATAAGTTCTTGGTCAATAAATCATCTGCGTCTTCAAGGGTTCCATGTATTGATCGCGTTCTTCCTCTTTCTTCCATTGTTCCGCAGTTATGCCAACAGATATAGTCGGTCTTGCTACCACATAATCCTTGGTATGCCAAGCTCTACTTTGTTTGGTCATCCGAAAAAGCATCTCTGAGGCCTCTTGAAGAGTAAGATACACAAATGATCCCCCTGCAGCATTATCAACAACTGGCTTTGTCCCAATAAAGAGTCTCCATCAGGTGAATATCCGTCATGTTATGGTTAGGGAACTGCATCAGCTTCTTTTTAAACCTCTCCTATGTCTCCTGGAGAGATTCGGTTGGGAGCTGTCTAAAGTTACTGATCTTATCCCTCAACTGTACCATCCTGGAAGGTGGAAAGAACCTTTCTAGAAAATCCTCTTTCAACTGCCTTCAGTTGGTTATAGAATCGGGAGTCATCTCATTAAGCCATAATGTTACCTCCCCAGACAGAGACAATAGAAATAAACGTAGGCGGATGGAATTTTGTCCCACTCCTGGATTATCAAAAGACTTACAAATAGTGACAAAGATAAATAAATTCATACTGGGATCATCTCTCGGGAGTCCACCGAACAACCCCTTTAGGTGAAGGAGTTGAATCATTATACTAGTAATGTTGAACTTTGCTCCTGGTGCTAGATATGGCGGAATAATAGTCCCAGTAGCACCATCTCCATCCATTCCATCATCATCCTCATTATGATCAAATTGCATAACTTGGCGATCAGGTCTCTCCCTGAAAGGACGGTTTCTGTTTATATTTCTGTTCACTGGTGAAGCTACCTCCTTTGCACGTCGTCGGTTAACACGATTCAGAAATTCCTGATATCCCAAGTCATCATCATTTGTATTCGGATGAAAGGATTGTTGATCATCATTCTGCAGATTAACCTGAGCTCTAGCTAATGTGGATAGCCAGTCAGCTTCCTGTGGGTCTGCCATTCTGCCGATCAGTTGGGGTTATGGATTGAAGGGTAATAATGGTTCTCTTAAACTGATAGTACTTGACATAAACAACCCTAAACCTATAACAAACAAAAACAACAAGAAAACATAAAATTAGGAAACCTAACTAATAGTAAATCAACACACATAAACTTAATTGACAATCGTATTTCTTTGACAACGGCGCCATTTTTGATAATGCTCAAACTACACCTCTCTTATGAGAGAGTAAGCGGACGTTGTTAAATATATAACCCAACTAGGTTAGGGTCAAATTCCATAGGGAATATGGTGTTAATTTAAGTTGTTCGTGAGTCAATCAACTAATAGTTAGCAGTTTCTTGTAAATAGGGCTTTTTGGAAGGGTAATAAGTAATTATTTCTCAATTCAGTGTCAGTGTTTGTATTTAATATTATATAGAAAACTAGAGTTGTGTCACTATGAGTGTTGGTATTTGACAGACACTAGTAACGTTTCAAGATTCTTGTGGTAGGTAGGAACAACAGATTATCCTTGTCGAAGTAATGTCTAAATTTTTCTTAACCTATTTAGACATTTAATTACCTAATTCTTTCGAACTTAGGGAATTTATATTTCATAACAGGATGTTTTTTCAAGTTAATTAACCTTGTTACAACATTAATTATTAAATGAAAGTTTGATGCTTCCAAGTCCCTGTTGATAATTCACTTCCTATTAGGGTTGATTTCTTATTTCAAGCAAGTCATTAGTAGGCATGACCTATCGTTTGCAACTAATAGACAATATGTAAAACAGAGGAATTACCAAGGAGTTCCTACTACCTTTAGAATCTTGAACACCTAGTTAATTTACAAAACCAAAACCATTGAGCCCATAACTCGGGTTAAAGGAATTAGCTACTCATAATGTAAAAAGAACCAAGACAATTTGTATTCATAATTCAATAAATGGTAACTTACAGAATAATGAATATCAATAAGTGTTTCTCAGATTAGATCGCAGTAGAAATCCCAAGAAAATTATGATAACAATCTCTCAAAAGTTAATTGTAAAGTTACAAAGAAAACTAGAGAGAAAATAGTGTAAGTCCCTGAAGTTCAAGATGAATGTCCGCCTAAAATAAAACCTAAGAAATTTCCCTTAAATACCAAGAGCTAAATTTGGAATCAAATCACAGAATACAACTTTTTCTCGTACAGCTGATGACGAAGTGTGGCGCCTTATCAGGAGTCTAACGATTTATCAGACATTGTCATCAGCTCCTCCTCCAAGTTTGATGATTTCTACCTTAGGCTTACAGCAACTCATGATGGATTATCAGTACTTTGATGACATATCAGACAATGTCGTCATTTCTTCACTTCAAATCTCATGTACTGCCTTAGGATGACGGCATTCTCGACAGCTTATCAGAATTGTGATGACTTATCAGAGATGTCGTCACACTTCTTCTCCAACTTCCTCACACTGTCTACAGTTGATGATTACTCTGATAACTTATCACAAATTTGACAACTTATCAGACAAGTCGTCAACTACACTTTAATGGCCACTTGTTCCAAATTCACCTCTTTTGCTCTTATTGTCTTTGGTTTTCTTGCATCTTGACTTTCCTGCTTTATCAAAGAGAAAGCAATCAAAAACGACAAAAGTTGCTTAAGACTTTACAATTATTTAAAGTTAAAAGCCTCAAATGTGTTAGCATTAGCTCACACATCAATTACCTCCAACTTAAACTACTTAAAATTCTTGTAGGATGGTACGACCACCCCATACTAGTCGTAACCTACCATATAAGTGGTACCCACCACTCGTACCATAGGCCTCTCCTTGGACCCCAACATTGTCCAACATATGACCATCCAAGACAAATAGTACCCTACCATACAACTAGTTCCATAAAGTCATAGCCTAGGAAGAATAAAATCACCTAGACTAAACTTAGGGAAACATATGATTGAAACCCTACTATTCGTACCATAAAATATGAGTTATACATTACAATCGTACCTTTGATATAAACCAACCATCCCATACCAGTAACCATACAACAAAACTTACCCTAGCCGTACCCTATCATACGAAAAGTACCCCATCTCATATGATGTCTAGAAGCCAAAACTCAGGAAATTTTCAAAGGGTCAAAATCCAGCCAAATAATGGAAAATGTAGTAGAAGAACGAATTACAGCCCAAATAACCATTCCAACCTTTAACTAAGTTAGAAAGCAAAGATGCAAGGAAATCAACCTTACTTCAACCAAGTTGGAAAACAAATGTGTGATCAAGAACACATACCTTCCGCACGAATATCTGGAGCAGAAAAAAAATGTAGATACTTAGAGATCATGTCCTCTATCACTTCCCAAGTAGACTCTTCCATCTTTTGGTCTCACCATTGAACCTTAATCGAAGCTACATCCTCTGTTTACAATCGAGGACCTACCAATCCAAGATCTCTACTGGGATCTCTTCATAAGACAGAGAATCTGAGATGCCCAAACCTTCCAAAGGAACAACCAATGAAGGATCATCTATACACTTTCTCAACATAGAGACATAGAATACCAGATCAATAGAGCTCGAACTTGAAGGCAACTCCAATTCAAACACAACATTACCAACCCTCCTCAAAACCACATTAGGACCAACATACCGGGGACTGAGGTTCCCCTTTTTCCTAAACTGTATTACTCCCTTCATAGGAGACACCTTTAGGAACACACTATCCCAAATCTTAAACTCTAAGTCCTTACGCGTTACATCCGTATAGAACTTTTGGAAACTTTGGGCAACCTTAAGCCTATCCCAAATCACCTTAACCTTCTCCATAGACTGATAAACTAAATCTGTGCAAAACATATCCGCCTAACCAAGCTAAAACAACCCAATAGGAGATCTACACCTCTATCATACAATGACTCAAAAGGGGTCGTCCCAATGCTTGAATGATAGCTATTGTTGTAAGAAATCTCTACAAGATGTAGATTCTCAACCTAATTTCTACCATAGTCAAACACACACTCACAAAGCATATCCTCCAAAGTCTAAATAGTTCTTTCTACTTGCCCATCTATCTGCAGGTGAAAACAATATTGAGACTAACCTTAGTACAAAACCCCTTATAAAATGACCACCAAAAGAGAGATAAAACTGCATACCACGATTAGACATAATCAAAATAGGTACCACATATATCTTCACAATCTTATGAAGATACAACCTCACATAATCCTCATCCAAAAAGTTAGTCCTCACTAGCAAGAAGTGAGCTGACTTTGTCATCCTATCCCCGATGACCCAAACCAAATCAAATTGGTTTCGAGACCGAGAAATACCGGCAAGGAAATCCATATTGATTACTTCTATTTTGATTCCAACAATTCAATCTCCTAACACAAACCCCCAGTCCTTATGTGTAACGCCCCGTAAAAATCCTCCATGTGTTGTCTCGTAGTAGCTTGCTTATAGAGTTGAAGTCTTAAATTATTTTTTTAAAAAAATTCTAAGTGTCAAAGAGACTTATTCTCATTTTGAATTCCCTATCTTTGAGGATTTTATTTTCGACCTTCTCGACCTTTGTTTCTTGATTTATTTTGTTGATATACGATGGGGTAATTCAATAGTATGTCTTGGGTACATTTTAGGGGAAAAACATACTGGTTTGAAATGCCTTTGAAATGCTCCAGCATTTTGGGTGTAGTTTCGGCGCATTTCAGGGAAAGATTCAGGGTCAACTTCAAATGATCATAACTTTCTGTATATAATGAACTGGGAGAGCAGCTATGTATCAAATGAAATCTCTCTGAGTCTTCTTTCCAATTAAATTAATTTAATCAAAATGCAACATCTCAGTCAAAATATATGTCCATTTTACTTCAACATATCATCCTTTCAACTAGAAGAAATTTCTACGACATTTTTGATTTCTTTAGGGGTAAAATGGACAATTCTCATTCCCTATCATACACTAACACGAGATTTAAGCCTGAATTGACCAAAAGATGGTCATTTTCTTCCAATTTCTCAAGAAATAAACCCCTTAGTCCCAAAATAAAAATCAAGATCCCTCAAAATTCAACAGTAAAATTTCAAAATTTATTTAAGATTTGAAATCCCCATTGCGAGGGCTACAAGAAGCACCCATCAATTATTCGTATAGCATCCCTAACGCGAGAGTTCATTTGAAAGCTTCTAATTTAAGGTATGCGGAGTTTTCCTAAAAAATCTCACGGGCATAGAAATCATGATTTTAAGAAAAGGGTTTTGGATTTATGAATATATTCATGTTTTAGAAACATTGATGATATTTTTTGATCTTTAGGCTTTCCACAAATTGATTTGAATTGATATATGTATATATGTACGTGTTTAAATATTGATGATTGAATTGAGAGCATGATTCATGTAAAAATTCCTCTCTTGTTATGATTTTCTTTACTTATCATATGCTATGGATTATCTTGAATGCATCATTGAAAAGTATGATATGAAATGCCTTATGTATTGTTATAATTGGATTATGATTTTGATTTGAAAAGAGAGGGTAGTTATGTTGATAAATATTGAAAATATTCATATAACAAAAGAGTGCATGATTTTTCCCAAAGAACATGACCACCATATATTTGAAGGATTTTTGCATAGTTTTGACTTATGTTTCAGAACATGAAATCTCTTAAACTATTTGCATGTTTGGGTTGTCTGAATTGAGTTTTCATGAAAGAATCATGCATGGTATAATGTGGCTCAGAATTAGGACTTGCAATTCTTGGTGTGACGACACCAACTCAGTTAAAGTTATAGTAATTCAGAACAAAATAGAACACATGTTTGAAATCAAATTTTCAGATATTGAAACTAGAAATATGCATGATTCAGAACAGGATAAAATTATGCATAAAGAGTGCTTAGTAGATTCACCAAACAAGGCATAAGTTCATATAACTCTTTTTCTAAAACTATGATTTGATGATCCGGGTATATTATTATTCACTGGGCTAGTGCCCTGTGGCTTATCAGACTCAGACACTCCAACCCTTGCGGCACCCTTGGGTTGGGGGCTTTCCCACCAAGTCAATGGAGGATTCCATATAGCCCGTGGATTACCAGACTTGTAGAGGAGTTCCACCTAACTTAAAATTAATACAAAGATCAAAAACGGTATTGTCAAGAATGGTTTATGATTTTTTGAAAAGCGCCCATGTGTTTTGAAACTATTTTATGCATGATGTTTTCTAACCCGCTATCAACTATTTTATATTTATACAAACTTGTTATTTTGGATTTCTTCGCATACCAGTACATCTGTATTAACCCCCTCCCCCTACTTCTCAGGTTCTGAGGCTCAGTCTAGGGGTCTAGATAAGTAGTAGATTTCATTAGACAGATTTACAGTGTTCAGTTGGTGAGCATTCTATATTTAAGAAGGCCTATTTACTCTCCAACATTTATTATTAGTTATGGTTTTAGTTTACTGGGGGCCTTGTCTCAGTTTTTAGATTGTGTCAGTGATCATGTAGTAGAGATTTCACAAACGGTTTGCAGATATTGTTAGATGGTTTTGGATTTCATTCTCCATTGCTAACTTTATATCAGATTTATTACCATGATTTTGTTTGGAATAATTTCTGCATTTTCTTATTTGTGTATGAATGTTGTATATGATTTCAAGTTAGAAGGGTATCCGGGCCTTCATAGTTTAGGATGCTCGTCATGGCCAGGGCCTCAGTTTGGGTCATGATAAACTTGGTATCAGGGCACGGTTCATGATCCCAGGGTGTCTGCAAAATTGCATTGTGTAGAGTCTTATTTATGGGTGTGTAGAGTGCCACACTTATAAGCAGGAGACTACTAAGAATTTAGGAATGTTTCCCCTCTTTATGATTTAGTTCGTGCTTTGGAGCCTAATTTGTCCTCTAAACAATGATCTCTTTCTTTTTAGAAAATATTCATGCCTCATCATTGCTCCAATAATCAGAATACTCAGGATGTTGAAGTCCACCCTACCCTTAGGATGTGGACCCATAACAGAGCGCTCAATCCAGAACCTGTCCTTACTCCAGGAGTACCTCCAGTCCCGACCAGTCCTCTTCGAGCTCCAAGAATAAATGTTAATCGTCCCTAGTCTTCTCAGAGGGACATATCAAATGCAGACTTAAAATAATCCATACACATGCTTGCACAGCTGGTAGCCTCATAGACTCAGAGATTGGAGGATACTGGGTCTGCATCTATTACATCTTAGGCTACTAGGGTGGTCCAGTTCATGAGAATAAACCTGCCCAAATTTTCTGGCACTAAGGTAGAGGAGGACCCACAGGAGTTCATAGACAAAATGGAGAAGATTTTTAGAGTAATGCATGTCGATCAGGTGAAAGGGGTTGAGTTAGCAGCATACCAACTTAAGGATGTAGATAACTAATGGTATAACGATTGGGAGGATTTGAAGAGGTGAGAGTGGTGATCCTACAGTTTGGACCGAGTTCGTGCAAACTTTTCTTGACCAGTTCTTTCCTTTAGAATTGAGGGAAGCCAAAGCAGAGGAATGCATGAATCTTAAGTAGGGAAAAATGAGTGTCCAAGAATACACTCTGAAGTTCAACCAACTGGCCCATTATGCACCGAATATGATAGGTAATATAAGAGACCAGATGAGAAAATTTGCATCTGGCCTTTCAGATGATCTAGCACTCGAATGTCAGAGAGCAATGCTGAAAATGGATATGGACTTTTCTGGGATATCAGTCTACATGCAACAAGTTAAGAAAAAAAAGAAGAAAATCATTGAGTCTAGGGAGAAGGACAAGTAGGAAAAGAGAACCAAAACAGCAGACCAGAGTCACAGTCGGCAGAAGAACGGTAATTGGTGTAACAAATGGCTAAAGAAAAAGTTTTGGGGGAAGGCGTAGTCTACAGCTAGCGCCCCAGCGCCGAGACCCCCATTTGATTGAAGATCCCAAAGTTTTCAAACTAATCATGGATCCAGGGCACAAGATACCCAGTCACAGGGTAGTGTGGTGCAGCAGTATCATACTTTTCCACGGTATGAGACTTGCGGTAAGCATCATCCAGGAAAGTGTCAGCTGGGCTCAGTGGTGTGTTATTCTTGTGGTCAGACGGGTCATTTTTAGAGGGATTTCCCTTCGGCTAGAAGGAGTGCTAGAGGAGCCAAGTATCAGGCAAACTCTTTTGCACCACCATCGCCTCAAAAGGGTGCCACTACAGCCCGATATCGGTCATAATTAGTTGTACACCTTGAACAACCTCCAGGAGGAAGAGGACTCACCAGATGTAGTGACTGGTACATTGAAAATCTTTTCTCATGATGTGTATGTATTGCTTGATCCCGGGTCTACATAATCCTATGTGACCCTATATGTGGCAATTGGTTTTGGGTTTGAGCCCGATGTGATTGCTGAGCCTTTTTCTATTTCCACCCTGGTAGGATATTTTTTTATGGCTAGAAGGGTGTACAGTAATTGTGTTATATTTGTTTGTAGTCGAGATACCATAGCTGACCTCATAGAGCTTGATATGGTTGATTTTGATGCCATCTTAGGGATGGACTGGTTCCACTCATACTATGCCAAGCTTGACTGTAGAACCCGAAAGGTTACTTTTTCCTTTCCGAATAAACCAGTGATAGAATGGGAGGGTAATTCTTTAGCACCTAGAGGGAACTTTATATCCTATCTTAGAGCTCGTAAACTCATTTCCATAGATTGTCTTTATCATCTAATATGAATAAAAGATTTTAATGTTGAGAGTCTATCTCTTCAGCCAGTCCCTGTGGTAAATGAGTTTCCAGAAGTCTTTCCAGATGATCTTCCAAGAATACCACCTGATAGGGAGATAGATTTTGGCATTGATTTATTGTCAGATACCTGACCTAATTCTATTCTGCCTTATAGAATGGCTTTTGTAGAACTAAAAGTATTGAAAGAGTAGCTGACAGATCTCCAAGATAAAGGTTTTATCTATCCTAATGTTTCTCCCTGGGGTGCACCTGTACTTTTCGTGCGGAAGAAAGATGGTTCCCTTCATATGTGAATAGATTACCGCTAGTTGAATAAGGTCACGATTAAAAATAAATATCCCCTTCCTAGGATTGATGATCTTTTTGACCAGCTTTAGGGTGCTAGGTATTTTTCAAAGACAGACCTTCATTTGAGATACCACCAGTTGAAGGTTAGAGAGTCATATATTCCCAAAATAGCTTTCCGAACCAGATACGACCATTATGAATTCTTAGTCATGTCCTTCGGATTGACTAACGCCCCTACAACTTTCATAGATCTAATGAATAAGGTCTTCCATAAGTTTTTGGATCTGTTTGTCATAGTATTCATTGATGACATCTTGGTATATTCTAAGAGTGAGGAGGACCATGCAAATCACATCTAAATTATCCTTCAGACTCTCAAAAATCATAAGTTGTATGCAAAATTTTCCAAGTATGAATTCTGGTTGAATGCTATTGCTTTCTTGGGGAATATTGTGTCTAGTGAGGGAATTAAGGTTGATACCCAAAAGATTGAGGTAGTGAGAAAATAGTCCAAACCTATGACTCCAACTGACATTCAGAGCTTCTTGGGTTTGCCAGGGTATTATAGAAGATTCGTAAAAAGTTTTTCTTCTATAGCTGCTTCACTTACTAAGTTGACTCATAAAAAGGTGAAATTTGTGTGGTCTGACTCATGTGAGAATAGTTTTGAGAAGTTGAAGGACAAGTTAACTACTGCACCTATGTTGACTCTTCCGAAAGGTAAAAAAGGTTTTGTTGTATAGTGTGATGCATCTCGAGTGAGACTTGGATGTGTTCTTATGTAGCATTGTAAGGTGGTGGCTTATGTATCCAGGTAGTTAAAAGTGCATGAGCGCAATTACCCTACCCATGACTTGGAGTTAGCCACTATGGTATTCGCACTTATGATCTGGCGGCATTATCTTTATGGGGTGCATGTTGATATTTTCACTGACCACTAAAGTTTGCAGTATGTTTTCTCTTAAAAAGAATAAAACCTCAGGCAAAGGCGCTGGATGGAATTGCTAAAGAATTATGACATGAGCCTGCACTATTATCCGGGTAAGGCGAATGTTGTATCCAACGCCCTCAGCAGTTTTTCTATAGGAAGTCTTTCTCATGTTGAGGAAGGGAAAAGAGAAATGGTGAAGGATATTCACAGACTTGCAAATCTTGGGGTGTAACTCTTAGATTTCGAAGATGGGGGAGTGGTTGTTCATGAGATAGCTAAATCTTCCATTTGTGTAGAAGTTAATGAAAAGTAGGCCGAAGATCCCATCTTAATGCAAATTAAGAATGATGTGGGTCAGCAGACGGTGATGTCGTTTGAGATTGGTGGTGATGGTATTCTAAGATATCAGGGGAGATTATGTGTGCCAGATGTAGATGGTTTGCAAAAAAGAATCCTTGATGAAGCTCACACTTAGAGGTATGTTGTTTATCCAGGCTCTACGAAGATTTATTATTATTTAAAATCTATATACTGTTGGAATAATATGAAATGTCCTATGGCTAACTTTTTTGCCAAGTGTTTGAATGGTCAGCAAGTTAAAGTAGAGCATTTGAGGCCCGGTGGTACTTCCTAAGGGATAGCTTTACCTTTGTGGAAGTGGGATATAATCAATATGGACTTCATTATGGGACTTTCGAGGTCCTGAAACCAATATGATTCTATTTGGGTGATTGTTGATCGGCTGAATAAGTTAGCCCATTTTCTGCCTATCAGGACTAATTATTTGGGAGATGATTATGCCAAGCTTTACATTGAGGAGACAGTTTGCTTAGATGGGACACCGATATCCATTATATCTGACCGAGGTACGTAATTTCCTTCCCAGTTTTGGAGGTCCTTTCAGAAGGGTTTAGGTACCCAAGTAAACCTAAGTACTGCGTTTCACCCTCAGACGGATGGGCAAGATGAGCACACCATTCAGACCCTTGAGGATATGTTGAGAGCCTATGTAATTAATTTCAAGGGTAGTTGGGTGGATCACTTGCCACTAATAGAGTTTGCATATAATAATAGCTACCATGCCAGTATTAAGATGGCTCCTTTTGAAGCACTTTATGAAAGAAGATGTAGGTCGCCTATAGGTTGGTATGAAGTGGGCGAGACTCAGTTGTTTGGGATTGATCATGTTCACCAGGAAATGAAAGACGTGACACTTATTAGAGAATGACTTAAGACAACTCAGAGTAGAAAGAAATCCTATGCCGATGTTAGAAGAAGGGAGTTGGAATTCGAGGTTGGTGATTAGATGTTTTTAAAAGTCTCTACTATGAAGGGAGTCATGCGTTTTGGGAAGAAAGGTAAGTTGAGTCCTCGCTACATAGGACCATACTAGATTTTGAGAAGGATAGCGGCAGTTGCATATGAGTTATAGTTGCCTGCAGACCTGGGTTCTGTTAATCTGGTATTTCATATATCCATGTTGAAGAAGTGTATTGGAGACCCTTCTCTAGTGTTACCCATAGAAGAGATCAAAGTGTGAAAATCCTTCTCCTATGAAGAAGAGCCTATAGCAATCTTAGATCGTCAAGTTAGAAAATTAAGGAGCAAAGAGATAGCCTTAGTTAAAGTGTTGTGGAGAAACCAGGAAATTAAAGAAGCTACTTGGGAATCCGAGGATGACATGCAAGATAGATACCCAAGCTTGCTCGATCCAGCGAATGACGAAATGGAAGGTACAATCCCTGTATTATTCTTTCCTATGCCATAGTATGTTTGAAATTGTGCTTATCTGTGTTCTACATCATCATTCGGGGATGAATGATCCCAAGGGGGGGGGGATAATGTAACGCCCCGTAAAAATCCTTCATTTGTTATCTTATAGTATCTTGCTTAGAGAGTTGAAGACTTAAAAAAAAATTAAGTGTCAAAGAGACTTATTCTCATTTTGAATTCCATATCTTTGAGGATTTTATTTTTGACCTTCCCGACCTTTGTTTCTTGATTTTTTTGTTGATATACGATGGGGAAAGTCAATAGTACATCTTTGGTGCATTTTAGGGGGAAAACATACTGGTTTGAAATGCCTTTGAAATGCTCCAGCATTTTGGGCGCATTTCAGGGGCAGATTCAGGATCAAATTCAAACAATCATAACATCCTGTATATAATGAACTGCAAGAGATGCTATATATAAAATGAAATCTCTTTGAGTCTTCTTTCCAATTCCACTTATTTCATCAAAATCCAACATCTCTGTCAAAATTTATACCCATTTTACTTCAACATATCAGCCTGTCAACTGACAGAAATTGCTGCGACATTTTTGATTTCTTTAGGGGTAAAATGGCCATTTCCCATCCTCTATCATACACTAACATGAGATTTAAGCCTCAATTGACCAAAAAATTATCATTTTCTTCCAATTGCTGAAGAACCAAACCCCTTAGTTCCAAAATAAAAATCAAGATCCCTCAAAATTCAATCATAAAATTTCAAAATTTATTTAAGATTTGAAATCTCCAATGCGAGGGCTACACGAAGCACCCATCAATTGTTCGTATAGAATCCCTAACGCGAGAGTTCATTCAAAAGATTCTAAGTTAAGGTACGCGGGGTTTCCTAAAAATCTCATGGGCATAGAAATCATGATTTTAAGAAAAGAGTTTCGGATTTATGAATATATTCATGTTTTAGAAACATTGATGATATTGTTTTGGTCTTTAGGCCTTCCCCAAAATGATTTGATTTGATATATATATATATATATATGGACGTGTTTTAATGTTGATGATTGAATTGAGAGCATGATTCATGTAAAAATCCCTCTCTTGTTATTATTTTCTTTACTTATCATATGCTATGGATTATCTTGAATGCATCATTGAAAAGCATGATATGAAATGCCTTAAGTATTGTTATAATTGGATTATGATTTTAATTTCAAAAGAGAGGGTAGTTATGTTGATAAATGTTGAAAATATTCATATAACGAAAGAGTGCATGATTTTTCCAAAAGCACATGACCACCATATGTTTGAAGGATTCTTGCATAGTTTTGACTTATGTTTCGGAACATGAAATCTCTTAAACTATTTGCATTTTTGGGTGGTTTGAATTGAGTTTTCATGAAAGAATCATGCATAGTACAATGTGGCTCAGAATTAGGACTTGCAAGTCTTGGTGTGATGACACCAACTCAGTTAAATCCATAGGAATTTAGAACAGAATAGAACACATGTTTGAAATTAGATTTTCAGATGTTGAAACTAGAAACATTCTTGATTCAGAAAAGGATAAAATTGGGCATAGAGAGAGCTTAGGTGGTTCCTTTAAGAAGGCATTAGTTCAGATAACTCATTACCCAAAACTGTGATTTGCCGATTTGGGTATATTATTATACGCTGGCCTAGTGCCTTGTGGTGTATCAGTCTCAGACACTCCAACCCTTGCGGCACACTTGGGTTGGGGGCTTTCCCACCGAGTCAATGGAGGATTCCATATAGCTCATGGAATATCAAACTTGTAGGGGAGTTCCACCTAACTCAGAAGTAATACAAAGATCAGAAAAGGTATTGTCAAGAATGGTTTATGATTTTCAAAAAAGTGTCCATGTGTTTTGAAACTATTTTATGCATGATGTTTTGTAACCCACTCTCAACTATTTTATATTTATGCAAACTTGTTATTTTGGATTTCTTCACGTACCAGTACATCTATAGTGACCCCCTCCCTCTACCTCTTAGGTTCTGAGGCTTAATCTAGGGGTCCAGATAAGCAGTAGATTTCTTCAGACAGAGTTACAGTGTTCAGTGGTAAGCCTTCTATATTTCAGAAGGCTTGTTTACTTTCCAAAAATTATTATTAGTTATGGTTTAGGTCTACTGGGGGCCTTGTCCCAGTTTTTAGATTGTGTTAGTGATCATGTAGTAGAGATTTCTTAAATAGTTTGCAGATGTTATTAGATGGTTTTGGATTTCATTCTTCATTGCTAACTTTTTATCAGATTTATGACCATGATTCCGTTTGTAATAATTTTCGCATTTCCTTATTTATGTATGAATGGTGCATATGATTTGAAGTTAGAAGGGTGTTCGGGCCTTCATGGTTTAGGATGCTCGTCACGGCCAAGGCCTCGGTTTGGGTTGTGACATCATGTGATCAACTTTCACTTGTTGACGCACCAAATATTTGGCCACAAAATCAGCCGCATCCTTATTCATACCATTACACCAATACATGTCCTTGAGATCATGATACATTTTCATCAAACCAAAATGTATAACATAGCGTGATTCATGCGTCTCAGCCAATACCCTATTCAACAAACCATTGATGTTTGGAACACATAACATCCCTTGGTACTGTAGGGTACAATTGCCACTGGTTTCAAATAGCATTACCTGTTTCCTATCTACATCACCTTTTATTTTCATCAAGATAATATCCACCATTTGCTTCTTCTTGATCTCTACACCAAGAGAGGATCGAACCACTTCTTGTATCAACACACCACCATTCGCAGAGTCCAAAATTTGAACCCTAAGTTATCCAAGAGGTGAATGTCCTTCACCAACTCCCACCTCTCCTTATCTATTTAAGCTAAACTCCCTATGGAAAACCTGCTAATAGCATCAACAACAACATTAGCCTTACCTAGATGGTAGTGAAGACTTATGTCATAATCTTTAAGATGATCCAACTATCTTTTCTGCCTGTGATTAAGCTCTTTCTGAGTGAACACATACTGTAGACTCTAATGATTAGAAAAAATGTCCACATGCACTCCATATAAATAGTGTCGCCAAATTTTCAATGCAAACGCTACTGCTCAAAGCTCAAAATCGTTAGTAGGATATTTCCTCTCATTCACCTTAAACTCCCTAGAAGCATAG
Organism: Capsicum pubescens; assembly: GCA_030864215.1. Taxonomy (NCBI): domain Eukaryota; kingdom Viridiplantae; phylum Streptophyta; class Magnoliopsida; order Solanales; family Solanaceae; genus Capsicum; species Capsicum pubescens. The sequence continues at coordinate 119,008,716 of CM061546.1, forward strand.
GCACTATGTTGCATCAGGATGCAACTAAGTCCTACCCGGGATGCATAACAGTAAACCACAAACCCCTCATTGCCTTCAGGCATGGTCAAAATTAGAGCCAAAGTTATGTTATCCTTTAGCTTCTAAAAACTACCCTCACAAGCATCCGACCAAGAGAACTTTACCTTATTTTGAGTCAATTAAGTCAAGGGGGCTGCTACCATCGAAAAACTCTCCATAAACCTCTGATAATATCAAGCCAAACCTAAGAAGCTTTGAATATCGATTGGAGTTATGGGTCTAGGCCACTTCTTAACCACTATCACCTTTTGTAGATCCACCATGATCCCCTCACTATAAATAATATGACCCAGAAAAGTAATAGCATTTAAACAAAATTCACATTTTGAGAATTTGGCATACAACTGTTGATCTTTCAAGTTTTGTAACTCCACACGGAGGTGATTGGCATGATCCACCTCTCTCTTAGAGTACACCAAAATGTCATCAATGAACACAATGACAAAAAGATCCAAAAACTGATGGATGACCCTATTCATCAAATCCATGAATGTTGTCGGGGCATTAGATAAACCGAATGACATAACAAAGAACTCAAAGTGCCCATACCGGGTAAGGAATGCTATCTTAGGGATATCCACCTTCTTAATCTTAAGCTGATGATACCCAGACTGAAGATCTATTTTTGAAATGAATTTGGCACTTTACAACTGATCAAACAAGTCATCTATCCATGGAAGAGGATACTTGTTTTTAACCATTACCTTATTCAACTGCTGATAGTTAATACACATCCAAAGGGAACCATCCTTCTTACGCATGAATAACACCGGTGCTTCCCACGGGGACATACTAGGATGGATGAAACCCTTTATCCAAAAGATCCTTAAGTTGCTCCTTGAGTTCCCTTAACTCAACTAGAGTAATTCTATATAGAGGAATAAATATTAGATGAGTGTCCAGAACCAAATCAATCCCAAACACAATCTCCATATTCAGAGGAACACTAGGAAAATCATTGAAAAAGACCTTAGGAACCTCATTCACAATTAGAACCGAATGTAAATAAGGACTTTTTGAGTTAGAGTCTTTAACTCGGACAAAACTATAGAGATACCCTTTAAGGATTAACCTTCGAGCTCTAAGATATGATATAAACATTCTCCTTAGGAGCTAGGGAATAATTCTCCCATTAAATAACCTATTCACCATGGAATTTAAAGACAACTTTATGGGTCCAACAATCTAAGGATGCATATCACGAGTGTAACCAATCCACCCTAGAATGACATCAATATCCGCCGTGTCAAATTCGAAAAAATCCACCAAAGTCTCCTTACTACCAACTAATAAAACATACCCCCTGTAGACTCTTTTAGCAACCACGGAGTAATCTGTTGGGGTAGAAATAGAAAAAGAGTATGAAAGAACCTCAGGATCAAAACCATAATACACAGTTGCAAATGTGGTCACATAAAATAGAGTGGAACCCTGGATCAAGTAAACAATATAGATCATGAGAAAAGAGTTTTAACGTATCATTCATGACACCAACTGATGCCTCACTAATATCGAGACATAAGAGCATATAACCTATTCCGGCCAGTTGTTGTAAATGAAGTAGAAATAGAGGTAGAAGTAGCATCCCTGGGTGAAAGGACAGATTAAGAGGCAGCCAAAACTTTTTTTGCTCCCAAAGCAACCTTACCAACCGAACAATTTCTAAGCATATGGCCTAGCTGACCATATTTGAAGCACCTGTCCCTCCCCTCATCATAAAAACCCCAGTGCAACTGACCATAAAACCTACAAGGAGGACATGATGAGGCCGATTGACCCCTACTAGCCTGAGACCGGGCACCCTATGCCCTAAAGTTATTTCCACCCTACTGATGTCTTCCACCCAACTGCTTTAGTTAAGGAGCACAAGCTGTGGAAAAATAACTAGAACTCCCTCACTTCTTCTTGGCCACTTACCATAATCTTGACCACTTTGTTGTTGACCACCATGCTCAGAGAACCTGAACTTCTTACCCTGTCTTTCCCCTATCTCAGTCTGCTTTTTATTTTCCTTCTCCACCTGTTGTACATGAAAAACCAACCTAGAGATATACATTTTCTTGATCAATAATGCAGTCTTGATTTCAAGGATAAACTTATGAGAGAGTCTTGAATTGAACTTTCTCATCCTAGCCCTTATATCAGACACATCTTCCCCTGTTTTAGATTAATAAATTTCTTTACTTTTTCTTCCCTCATCTCTTTAGGAAAGAAATAGTCCAGCAATGCATTAGAGAAAGTCTCCCATAAAGAAAACTTATCAACCTCACCCCTTGCCTGATCCCATTTCTCGTACCATTGGTACGCCACATCCATTAGCTGATAGGCAACAAAATTCACCCCTTCTACATTCATGGCATGTATGATCCTAAATATCTTTTCTATTTTATGTAGAAATACCTAAGGATCTTCCTTCACTTTAACAACAGTAAAAGTTGGAGGATTCAACCTTATGAACTGGCCAACCCTTGTGGCCTCAGAAAATGAAATACCAAATACTTAATGCTTAGCCTGAGAAGTCACCAACTGAGCAATCATATGAATCAACTGACAAAACTCTACATTTGTCATGTATGCCTGAGGAAGACTAGAAGGAACAGTGAAACTCCAGAAATATCTAGGACTGGACCCCTAGACCGAGCATAGATCCCATGAGAAGAGTGTATCCCATCAACATCATCCACAGTTGGGATAAATGTGTTTTCATGAACTTCATATCATCGAGGCATGATCTGAAAAGCTAATAAATAAAATTAGAGGAGATTCAATGACACTCCAAGCATCAATATAGAACACAAAGAAGAGAAAAAAATTCCTAAATGCCTTGTAGCCTCTCCTTTATGAGTGTGGAGTGCTACACACCCTTAAAAGAGACTATACTCGACGTAACTTTTTGGATACCCAATTTACCATGAATCTAAGGCTCTGATACCAACTTGAAATAACCCAAACTGGTGTCTTGTCGTAGTGGGCATCCTAAGTCTAACCAGGATCAGGGACCACCCCCGTTACCCAACCCAACATCCAAACATGTATCTTAAGACAGATAAATTCCAAACCTATAATAGATCGTGTTTATTACAATTCTTGATTCTGGGATAGGTCAATATATGTGAATAACCAAAACAAGTCCAAACATCTATTATCCAACCATTAACCAAAACAAAAAAAAAACATAAACCAATCCGTACATCCTATACTAAATGAGCTCCAGTATAAATATATATAATCTAAAACATAATAGGATGGAACAATCATGAATATAGAAAACTATATTAGCCCCAATACCAATGCCAATACTAAGGTGGACACCCCTGCCTACACCGCCCATACCAACCCATAGTAGTTCTATAAATCCACTAACTAAAAGTAAAATAATATCCAATTGGGACATGCCCCTAACCATACACAAAACCAATGTATATGAAATAAATAAAGTATGTAAAAACATCCATGACTTGAAATGGAGTCTTTCAAAATATGGTAACTCATGACTTCAATCCAACCGAGATGATCCCGAATTTGATCACTAAGCAGAAAGAGTTGAATGGCTGGTTCCTACATCACATTGGGATATAGCTGCCCAAAGAAGAATTAGCGGGTGAACACTAACATATACTCAAGATAAGGATAAAATAATGCCAATCTTTGAAACCAAGTAAACCGACCATATGCATTCACAAACAAACATACATTTATATAACCATGATGGAAAAGGGAATTGGGTTTTGCATGACCTTAAAACCATTAACCTGGGTATGTTTAGCTTAACCATTCTAGAACCACCCACGGGCTATATGGATCCAATGTAACCCCATCAACGGGAACTGATGCGTATAGCCGCACGAACCAAAGATAACATAAAAGCAGTGGATTCTCGAGTACCCTTCGCTCTCTATGATACATATATACATGTGTACTTAGGGGATTCTCATTTACTTCATAAGTATCATATATGGTCTCCATAACCAATCCTCATATTGGCAAACATGAGTTTCCAGTATCCATGTTTCCAATATCCATCCATTGGACTCATACCTTCACAGTTAGCTATCACATCCTACCATTATTGCCCAATTAAAACCATTACCATAAAACCAAACCATTATTCCATATATAGCTTTCAAGAAATGTACTTAGCCAACCTTTTTAAAGAAGAAAGGATTCCTATGTACCCATAGATTATATTATTAAGTTGACTTAGAGGAATCCGTGTACCACATAAGTGATTCATTATTATGCTTTCTTGGGGGATTCCCTTGTACCCCACAAGGCTTTCAATTCAACCAACCATAAACACAAAGACCATACCATTTAACCATTCCAAACCATTTAAACTATTTACACCATTTAGGGTTTCATTACCAAGTTCTACGGTACATAGTTCAATGAAAGTCCAATAATTTAACCAAAAAAATTCTCATAGGCATTTTATCAAACATGTTAATGACATAGTGTTTCCAAAGCCAAAACCAAGTACCAATTAAACATTCCCATGCAACCAAATGTTCAAAAGACCATAATAATAAAAAAACTATAAGTAAAAGACATGGGAAAACCATAACCAACCATTATAGCCAAAAACCCCAACATATATTTGAAAACCCAAAACAATACAACATTTATGCCATAAAAACAATACATAAAACATGCCTTTAGTTGGATCTAACAATGAGGGAGGAGTAAAATACCTTAGATTAATAAATTACCCTTGTAAGACCCAATTTGCTCCTATTACTAAAACCCTAGCCTTCCTTAACCCAAGAGCCTTAGAGAGAATATGAGAGTATTTTAAGAGAGTTTGAGTGATTTCAAATAGGTTAAATGATGCCCTAAAAGGGTTATAAGTCGTTGGGCGCTAAGATGTTATGAGACAAAATGTCCAGATTACTCCCAACGTAAACTAATTAAAATTCCTACAAGATGGTACGACCACCTCCTACCAATTGTACCCTACCATACGAGTGATACCCACCACTCATACCCTAGGCCTCCTCTTCGACCCTAATATTTTCTAACATATGACCATCCAAGCCAAACCATACCCTACTATATGGCTAGTACCATAAATTCATACTTAGGCAGAATAGAATCACCTAGACTAAACTTAGGGCAACATACGATTGACACCCTACCATTCGTACCATAATATATGACTAATATGTTCCAATTATACCTTGTATAAAAACCAACAAACCCACATTGGTTACCATATAAAAAATCCACCCTAGTCGTACACTATCATACGAGAAGTACCCCAACTCGTATGATGTCCAGAAGCCAAAACTTAAGAAATTTTCTAAGGGTCAAACCCCAGGGTATTTTAGCTATAAATAATATATATGAGGCAAGTCACATCTATAAGGAATCTTATAGATATAGGCCATATATAATATCTATATCTAAGCCTATATTAATAAGCTTGTCAATGTACCATATCATAAACCAATTCTAAAATTCATATCATAACTATAAGTCATTAATCATAATTCAAAAAACTATCACCAATCACTAAGTCATGAAGTAACCTTGTACTAAAGGCTCAATGGTATCAAATATGTCTAACATGTGCAATTAAGTCCACAAAGGCTAATAGAAGTCTTTGCCTAAGGTGGGCCAGAGAAACCCACTTTTAATCCTTGAGTTTCATATTTAAGCATTTTCAACTCTAAACTAGGCTAAGGTATCTAAATTGACTTTTAAATGGTACATAATCAATAAGCAATCCGAAGATAGGAATTCTACATAGAACATGAGCTATTAAGTCAACTCCACCTAAATTATAGTTTCAAGATCACAAAAATCACACAAATAAGGTTAATCATGCTAACCATGATTCTAACACTTAAACGACATCTCAAATATAGAATCATATCATAAACATTCAATGAATTAGCTCAATCTATGAAGAAGACAATAGGATCCTATAAATATAACAAGTATTTCACCTTATGGGTCAAATCTCACATCCAATCCCCAAACTTTAATAATCAATTCTAAGTCATGGTATCCTAACCATAATCTATATTAGCATTCACATTCATATGCAATATATAAATCACATCATCTTGTGAAGAAGAGCAGATAGAAGCCTACCTCGAAGTTGAACTGCAAATCCTTGAATCATCCACAAAACATTTGTTTTCACTCCACGATCTCGAAATGCTGCTACACTATAAAAATAGTAGTTTATGTGTTATTAGGAGTCAAATGAGACCCATATTGCAATATAATGGGACGAGTCAAAATTTGAATCAAGAACGGGCTTGCGGGGCCTGCTAATGGAATTTAAAAATTAAAACCGTTATGAGGTCCATCAAAGGACAAGGAAATTGTACGCAAAATTGGAGCACCCACGGAAAACAAATCGAGTCTCAAATCAACCCTCAAAGTGTAAGAATTCAAAGCCCTATTTCTAAGAAATTATCAAGAAATTGAAGGAATCTTACCATAAATTCAAAGGGAAATCATGGAATAATCATTATCTAAGTTCCCCAAGTAACCTACAAGTCTCAGTATTATGATATCTCACTTTTTAGGATCCCAAAGTCACCTACAAGTCTCAGTATTATGATATATCGCTCTTTAGTTTTTTTCCTCTCAAGAAATGGATGAAAAATGTGCAAAATTAGGGAAAAAAGGTCTATTTATACCAATACCAGGCATTTGGATGTCGCTAGCCGACTGAGCTTCACAATCACGATCTGCACATGTAAATTGTATGTTGTAATCGTGATTTATGCTTCACAATCACAATTCTGTCAAAAAAAAGAATAAAATGCATGGGTTAAATATGTTTTACCCTTTGTGATCCAGGTTGCACCAACAACTTGGTGCACCAGATTTTCTAAGTCTTGAATGGACTTTGATCGGGGGTTTGGGATTCGTTTGAAACCCCATATATTCAAATAAACTATGCACCTATACTAAGTTTGACATTCTGGATCGATGGCGCACTCAAAAATTCCATCTGAGATTGTTTCAACAAAATATGGGTCCACACCTAAATTTCTAATTTCTCAATTTTTTGGCTAGTTGGTCAAAATGAAAACAGGTGCCTCGGTACTTGAACCGAAGGTCTACCTAGACTAAAATTGACATTCTAGAGCTAATAGAGCTATCATAATTCTTATCCGAGGTCACCTACTAGGATTTTTTATCTGAGATGAAATTCTAAACAACAAAAGCTCAAAAATAGGGAAATGAGCCTAAAATTCAAACAAACTATTTGATTACCGAACCGATAGTTTTGACAAGTTATAAATGACCTGTAGCCACCATAGGAAAGCTTGAAATACTGGAAATATAGGCAAATCAAGGAAATGACCTGGAGGGTCATTATAGCATGGCATATTACTATCACACATAGATACTGTAAATAGTATTCCAAAATATAGCCAAGGGTGTGACACATCCCTATTACTCCATATAGGTAGCATGGTATGCTAATGAACCTATAAATTCTATCTCCGCATAATGTTTGTCCAATGCATTTGTCCCTTTATTCCATGCTTTGTGGTGGTTTTTCTCTTGATTTCCTGCTTGTGTATCATCCATTTATCATCTTGATCAACTCACCAAACATCTTTTAACATCAAACACCATGAATTAGATCTCAAAATGACATAAAATCCAAAATGACAAAATAGAAAAGAATATAGCTCAAGGCATTTGAACTTTAACTTAGTATTTTGACTCAAAACTCATTATGAACACACCTTAGACACTAAGGATATACAAATAGACACTTATATATGCTTTTTTACATCAAGATTAACTTAGTAAGAACAATGGTAGTCCTCAAAACTAATCTATATAATCAGACATAACAACACTAAAGTACATAAATCCATATTAGATCAGATAAATAGATCCCTCATCATTCTATGCCATGTTGAGAAAACACTATGCCTGCTAAGTTATGCGACCTCATACTTTACTATGGAAATTTTTTGAGTATTTTATGAATAATTTCCAAAAAAATATTTTCATAATTGAGCAGAACCTATGCCTTAAAACCAGCTGTTGGGGATAAGCCTTGCCATAGAAATAGTATTTGCAATAATAAAAGGAATAAATATGGATACAACATTAATAAAGTTAATCCACAAGAATAAAAAGAGCAATAATGACTTCAATATTCTTTTGTGGAACCTCTTCTAGAGAAAATCATGGGCTGAGAAGAGCAACTAATATCACTATAGCAAGGAATTTTACACTTGGAGTTTGAGTAAAATACTCCAAAGACCACTAAATACTGAAAAGAAATACCCTTTTTTTATTTTCCCACCTCACTAAAATATCACTCACACTCTATTTTTCCTCACAAACTAAACCCTCTATGATGCATCACTCTTCTTCTTTTCTCTTTTTTTAGTGTGATTAGAGAATGAAGATTTCCTCTCCTTTTATAGGAAAAGAACTAATTGATCTCTATGTATGCTACAAGAGCAATTTGATCATCTCCACATCCTCACCAAACTTTGACTCTAAGTGAAAATAGAAAAGAAAAAAGAAACTAATTATTTGTCATCCACAAATAATTACCTTCTTACCAAGTTCAAATATCAATTAAGTAAAATGGAACATTCCAATTACTATGGAATAAGATGGATCCAACAAATCTCCCCCTCTAGTCTTATTCACATAAAGGAGATAGCACCATATTTTAGTTTATGTAGACGCCGACAAGTTCCTTGCATAGTTCAAAATTGTCTCTTTATACCACCTTAGTAGCATATCCAAAGGATTCTCACTTGTTGGGATGTCCTTGACCTGGATAGATCTATCCTCTATCTTTTCTCAAATCCACTAATATCTTAAATAAATATGCTTCATCCTTGAATGAAACATGGTTTTTTTCTTAAGACTATTACACTTTGACTGTTAAAATAAATGATATACTCCTTTTTAATCAATCCAAGTTCTTAAAGAAATTATTTCAGCCATACCATCTCCTTGCCAGCTTTAGTAGCTATAATATATTCTATGTTAGTTGTGGAGAGTGCGAAAAACTTCTACAACTTTGATTTCCCTGATATAGATCCCTCCAAAAATGTAAAAAATATCTAGTAGTGGATTTTCTATTATTAAGGCCACTCGCATATCAACATCCGTATAGCCCTTCAAGATTGGATCAGTTTCTCTAAAATGCAAATAGTCTCCTATTGTACCTCTCAAGTACTTGAGTATCCACTTGAATAATTCATAGTGTTCTTTTCTAGAATTTTCAAAAAAACTACTAACAATATAAAAAACATAAGCAATATCAAGTATGTTACACACCATTGCCTATATTAAACTCCTAATCAATGAAGAATAAGGAACTTTGGCCATATTTTCTTTATAGTCCTCAGTTGTAGGAAATATTTTCTTGCTCAACTTTAGATGACTAGGAAGAGGTGTGATAACGGCTTTAGAACTCTTTGTGTTGAAGTATTCAAGTACATATTCAATGTACTTTTCCTAAGATATCCACCACTTTCTAGTTGTTTGCTCTCAAAAAATCTCCATCCCTAGAATTTATTGTGTTGGTCCTAATTTCTTCATATTAGATAACATAGACAAATCTCCCTTCAACATGGAAATCATATTCTTATTTTGTCCTACAATTAGCATGTCATACACATACAATAACAAAATAATATAATTGCTATCAAAAAATCTTTAAAAGTATGCACACAGATCAGAATAAGTCTTTGTATAAGTTTGACTTTGCATGAATGAGTCAAACTTATTATAAAACTTTCTTGGTGCATGTTTCAACCTATAAAGGATCTTATTCAATTTACATAGCATGTGTTTTTTTCTAGCTACTTCAAATTCTTCTGGTTGCTCCATATGAATCTTCTCTTTCAAATGTTTATGATGAAATACAGTTTTCACATCCAACTACTCTACCTCAAGGTTTAGGCTAGATGTTAAGCTAGAAATGGTTCAAGTAGAAGTCATTTTGACAACAGGTGAGAAATTTTCATAATAATCAATACCTTTCTTCTGCTTAAAATCATTTACCACCAATCGAGGTTTATATCTAACCAACTTACCGTTTCCATCTTTCTTTATATTAAAGAACTATTTTAACTTAAGCGATCTTTTACCTTTTCAAAGTTCAACCATATTGTACGTACCAATTTTCTATAGAGATTCAATCTCTTATTCCATGGCTTTCATCTACTGATGCCTTTCTAGATAGGACAACACCTTTTTAAGATTTTCTAGATCTTCCACATCATCGACAAGGACATACTCTGAGGAAGGGTACTTGGATGACTCTACCCTTTTCCTTTCTAATCTTCTTAGAGGTTGAGATTCTTCTTCTTCTTGAGAAGGGTACTCCACTTGCTCGGCATAATCACTATGTTGCTTTCCCTGCTGGGCAACTTATTAGTTTACTTTCTATGTATGTGGAATTGTCAGAAGTAGAAGGAATGGTAATTAAAATTATTGGTTTACTCTCTGCTTCTAATGACCCTTTTCATTACAAGATCCCATAGTATGTGAAACCTCATAAAAATTTCTATCATTTTATTTTGGCCGTTCTATGTGCGTAATGTCAATTTTTAACTTGAATTATGATTAGAGATGTAAAGAGGGCATTTAGGAAAGTTTTGGAATTTCTTAAAGGCTTTCGGGGTCATTTTGGGACCCTAAGGTAGTAAGCCTCTGTGATAGAAGAATGCCATGGAGGTTAGCCTCTACAAAAAGGGCATGTCACGGAGTCTAACCACTACGATAATGGTGTGCCACACTCCTATGACAATTCTACCTAGTTTTTATTTTTATCATTTGGGGTGAGTAGCTTTTGGTATTTTTACACATTGAACAACTCTTAAACATAATAGTGGCCCTTTTCCTTTAGTTTTCAAATATCAAACTCCACTATTCTCCTCTATAACTCTAAACCCCAGAAAGATTTAGGGTTTTACAAGGAGTTCACTGTTCAAGCTCCAAACTTTGATTTCCTTCCAAATTGTTCTATATTTCAGTCACGTTGCACATCCCTAACCTGTATTTTTACATGACAAAAAATATTTAATCATTATTCATGTGATTTAAATTGTGGATTTAAAATTGGGTGAGGAATTTTTATTGGGTTTACTTGAATTTCCTTCCCGGCGGTTTAAATTGTTTATGCATGGTATAGTTAATGGTTATGGGGACTGAATTTGTGCATTATTTAAATGGATGGAATGGGGGAATGTGGGTTTCCCTAAATTGATGAAATTTTTGCTTGATAATGGCATTAACCTCAACTAAATTTATAAACTTAATTTTGAATATAGATAATTGCATGGTTTAACTTGTTTTTTGAACTCATTGTATTACATTAAAGGAACAGTGAATGAATATGGTTTTAGAATGGACTTGGTGGCTAAGGATTTGATTTTAAATGGAACTTAGGAGTCAATTTAGTTATGTGGATTGGTTTGGCATAATTATATAAAATTTTAAGCATATTTGTATGATGATACCACGTTGGTAAATGCCTTAATAAATGACTCTTAAGTTAATGGTTGGTTTATGTGTAAAGTATATTTGGGCTTAAAGGGAATTGTGTAGCTTACAGTAATGGTTTAAATCCTAGGGGGATCAATACTAAAAAGCACATTTACCGATGTTGGGGGTATATGTGATCGTATGCTTGGTGCACACATAATATATATTTTTGGGTGGGTTATCTCCATGATGTCTTTAGCCTTTTGTGGTTTTCCTCATTTCATGAGGCTAACATATACTGGGCCCTTCCAGAATGGAAAGCTAGAGTCGTATAGCCCATGGGTGCCTTTAGAACAGTGCGAGCTACACAGTTCATGTCAATGGTCTAAATCTCAATTTCATGACCTTTTTCCCAATCTCGTCATCCTATATATATAGATATGAATATGGTGCATATGGTTTATGAATAGATTTTGGTAACTGCATTATCTTATCCCTACCCCTATGTTACATGCTAGGGCACTCCTCACTAACCGTCTTTAATTCTATATCATTTCATGATGTAGGGTTCAAAGGGTTTATATTACTCCTGTACAACGTTAGTTGATTTGGTATCCTATGGATCTATTTTGAAGTAGTGAGCCTCCATATTTTGGAAGGACCAATTATTTTATTAATTTTAGTATTGTTTAGTATTTCATTTTGGATTTCTTTGGTCAAAGTTTGGCGCATACCCCGACTTAGTTTGGTACTCTAGTTTTAGAGGATTTTTTGGACAGTGTTGGTATGTTTCATTGTGTTTTAACTCTTAGAAGTTGATTAGACTTATCTATTCTTCTTATCATCATATTTGGTTCTCTTATGTTGTATTATCTTATTTTGTACTGATGTTAGGTTGGGGGTGGTCTCCCACTCACGATGGTCTTGATATACCCATTACGATAAGCCTCTAGTTTGAGTCATAACAAGCTTGGTATCATAGCACGATTCAAGGTCATAAGGTATCCACAAAGTCATATCGAGTATAGTCTCTTTTGTGGGTGTGTAGTGTGCCACACTTATAAGGGGAGGCTATGAGGCATTTAGGAATGTTTTTCTTTCATATATTCTATTTTTAGTCTTTAAAGTCTAGTGCTATGAAATTTCTATAAGTCTTGGCTTACTCGTATTTCAAATCATGTCTTCCCAAAGATCTAACAATCGTTGAAACTCAGCTGGAAACTCTATCATACCTGAGGAAAAAATGGAGGGAACTCGCCTTGTTTATGGAGTGAAGACTTGGTCTAGGGTCTCTGCTCTTGTCTATACTACTCCACATAGGGTTCCACCGGTCCCTACTAGTCCTTCTCAAGCTTCACATACTGGTGAAACTTATATTCAGTCACCTAAGTGAGATATCTCTAATGTGGAGTTTCATCAACCTATTCATATGTTAGCTTAGTTGGTGGCATCGCAGTCTCTTCGGTCTGATCATATTGGTCTTACTATTAGTTTATATGAGTTCACTTGGTTTTTCCAATTTATGAGGTTGAATCCCCTAACCTTTACAGGCTCTAAGGTTGATGAGGATCCTCAATGGTTTATTGATGAGATGAAAAGATTTTTAGGGTTATGCATGCTTCTGATTCAAAAGGTATGGAGTTTTTTATGTATCGATTGAAATATGTGGCTTACCAATTGTATGAGGAGTGGGAAGTGATAAGGGGTGATGATGTTAAACCATCTATATAGGATGACTTTTCAGGTGCTTTTCTTGATTACTTTTTTCCTCGAGGGTTGAGGGAGGCTAAGGCTAAAGATTTTGTGAAGTTGAAGCAGGGTAACATCAGTGTTAAGGAGTATGATCTGAAGTTCCATTAGTTGTCTCCTTATGCTCCAGAATTGGTGTATAATGTAAGGTCTTAAATAAGAAAGTTTGCTTCTGTGTTATCCCGTAATTTGGTGTTAGAGTTTAAGGCTAGTATATTAAATAATGATATGGACATATCCAGACTAGTGGTTTAAACACAATAGGTAGAAGATAAGAAAAAGAAGTAGGTAGATATGAGAGAGGTAGAACAAGAAGTTTTTATATGTAGAGCAGGGTATGAATTAGTAGAACAATAGGAGAGATGGTAGGCAGTGGACTAAGAAGAAAAATTAGGGAAATTCTTATTTGATAGCTAGTTCTCCTTATCCTAAGCCTTCTGGTGATTGTTTTTTTCAGGATAGCAGTAGTCCTATGACACATGGTACCCAGTATCAGGTTAGTAGAGCTCAATCGGCCTTACTTTATTCTTTTTGCCATTTTTGTGGACAACTTCACCATGGATATTATGAGGAAGGGAGAAATTGGTTCTATAATTTTGGCTAGCTTAGTCATATACAGTGAGATTTTCCTTAGGCTAGAGTATCCACTGGAGCTAATAAGATTCAGGTTGCCACTTCTTTGGCTCCTACACCTAATGGCACTATTTTGGGTACAAACATTGGCTTGAATCGCTCTATACACTTTCTACTCATCAGGAATCTAATGCATTCCCAGATGTTTTTACTGATATATGTTATAGATCCTCTCTTGTGATGTTTATTGTTTTCTTGATTCGAGTTCTACCCTATCTTATGTGACCCCTTATGTGGCTATACAATTTGGTTTTAGTCCTAAAAGTATTTTTGACCCCTTTTTTTTGTTTACTCTGATGGGTGATTCTATTATGGATAGAAAAATTTACAAGGGTTGTGTGGTGTCTATCTTTCATAGGGAGACATTCGTGGACTTGATAGAACTTGACATGTTATATTTTATGTAATCATATGGATGGATTGATTTTATTCGTGCTCTACTTCTATGGATTGTAGGACCTAAAAGGTCAATTTCAATTTTCCTAATGAACTAGTGATCGAATAGGAGGAGAGTTCCTTAGTACCCAAAGGAGGTTTATCTCATATCTTTGAGCTTGGAAGTTTATTTCAAAGGGGTGCTTGTATCATCTTGTTTTTGTTAAGGATTCTGACTTTGATAATCCTTTGCAATTTGTCCCTATAGTTAATGAATTTCCTTTAGTCTTTCCTGACGATATTCCTGGAATTCCTTCTATAGGGAAATAAATTTTGGTATTGATCTTCTAGAGGATACCCATCCTATTTCCATTCCTCCTTATAGGATGGGTCCAACTAAACTTGATCTGAGGTGGTTTTATGAACTCTAGTGTTGTTATCCTAGCTTATTTAGCCTTGTTGTGAGGACTTATCATGTGATTAGTGAGTAAATAAAGATATAAATAACCATATAATTGTTTAAATATGTTATTACACTTTTTAAAGGTCTTTCCAAACAAGTTTAGAGGCAAATTGATCACTTAGAGTTCAACCGAGAAAACTAGACTTACTAGCATGAGCTAGGTATTTATCTAGTCTGTATCGATGGAGTATATTTTTTTTAATGAGTTATAAATGTTATTATTGTGTATTTATGTGTGTAATAACTTGGTTATAATTTCCAAAGGTCAAATGAAACAAGTCAAGAGTCAAAACAATAAGTTAAGGATCAACGTGGGCAAGCCTAGTCTTAGCTCGAGTTTCTAGTTCACCGTTCTTGATATTGCATTGTTTTGATCTCTAATAAGTGGTGTATGATGATTTAGGATGCTTTGGTAGTTTATTATGATTATATATAGATGTTTAATAAGTTGTAAATAAAGTCAATACAACACCACAGGGAAAGTGATTGAATGAAAAATACATAAGACAAAGTAGGATTCTAGATGCAAATTCCAATGAGGGTATGGGAATGGCCAAGTGACGCGATACTTGTTCCCATGTACTAAGACACACGACATGCCACTATTTACCTAGGAATAATACATGCAACATGACACTCTCTCGCATGGAGAAAGCAACGCGCCGCACCTCTTAGTCTACACATGGCCAACTTCTCCAACTATAAATATAACATTTCCACTTTATTATAATCACTTTTGAAAGTATTTGGACATGGAAAGGGGTTTATTAACACTTATTTTAGTTATTATATCTCTTTTGTTTATCTTTTTAATGGATTATATCATGTATTCAACTAGATTGATTATGGTTACGTCTATTAGTGGCTAAACGCCCACTTTCTGGGGTTAAGGCCAAGAACATGTTTACTTTCACTTTGAATTGAGTTTATTTTATTTATTATCATATTTGGTGGTTTTTAATCTTTAATTAACTATTTTAAGGAGTATATAAACTTAGAATACATATATTGTCGACCTAGTGATCTCAGGAGTAGGGATAGGAAGATAGAACATAGGGATGAATAGAATAAGGTTCTTATTGTTTAATAAAATAAGCAATTTGAATTAGTGACTAGGATAGGTATATACCTACAAGACTTTCTTGTTTAACATATAGGATTATATATTAATGCATCTAAATGGATTATTACATCCCCTCTCAATGATGTAGTTGTAATGTCCAAGTTAAGTAGATAATTAGAGGTCGGGAGACTATGATCATTCGATAAACCCTATAAATCAAAACAAAGATAAGAAATCTAAGGAATGAGGTTCAATAGTGTAGTATGATTGTTCGTAGTGCTTTAACCCTGGGTTTTAATCCTTTGATTGTCCAAAATCCTTTACTTTCCTATATTATTTTAGTTCTCTTTTAGTTTATAAACTTTCAAAACTCTTTTGGTGACATTTGCACTGATTAATCTCAATAGTTGAATTGGAATTTGATAGTTGTTAAAACAAGTCTCTAAGGGATCAATATTTGGCTTTGTAAAAGGCCACAGTATTACTTGGTGAGACCACGTACACTTGTGTGTGTTTGTGGGCGCAACAAGTTTTTGGCATTGTTGCTGAGGACTTATAAATTGGCAAGTATTGTTATTTTAGTTTTACTTTTTAGGTTTATTTGGTGCTTTACTCTTGGTATTGGGGTTGATTTTGTAGGGAACAGGTTTACAGACTAGTAAGCTGGAAAGGAATAAGGATATGGTTGAACCAAGCCAAAAACTCGAGCAAAACTTCTATCAATAAAGGAGAGAAGCAATCCTTCTCCCTCGTATCCCGAAATTTCAAGAGGAATAATACAATACTTATCTCATTGCTTAAGATCAACCAGCCGGCGTGACAGTTCGAGAAGTGGCAATCCCATTTTTGATGAATTTGACCTCTCTTTTTAGAAACTGGATGTTGGAGGTAACTTTGAGATGAAATAGAACATGGTGTAGCTTTTGATCTGTAGTGGATATTTTATGGGGCTTTGACATTAAGATCCATAAGTCCACCTGCGGAATTTTCTGGAGATCAGTGACACATTCATCCCTATAGATGTGTCAACTTATTATGTTAGACTAATAATCTTACCCTTTTCACTATTAGGGGAAGCGAAGAAGTGGTTGAATGCTGAGACGACAAGTTCAATCACAACATAGGATGACTTAAACAATTCTTTCCTTCTAGAAAGACTGTGAGACTGTGCAGTGAGATTATGTGCTTTAAACAAAATTCAGGTGAGAATTTATATCAAGCATGAGAGAGATTTAAAGCTCTTCTTTGGGACTATCTACATCATCAACAGTCCAATGAGGTACTAGCTCACACTTTGGTTGAGGCACTTGATCAAAACAAAAAAACTTTGCTAGATTCAGCTGCAGGTTGTCAAGCTTTGGTATTAACGTATGACAAACTATATAACTTGTTGAACTGGATTGCACAAGGAAATCCTTAATGGCATTCAAACTCAAGAAGTACTAGAAAGAAGGTGCAGGTGTGCTGGAAGTGGACCAATTTACTGATATATCCGCTCAGATTGGTACATTGCAAATTATGTTAAACACTCAATTCTACAATATAAAGTTGGGGGTTACACAGCCCATAGCAATAGTGAACGCAATTTAGCAGAGAAGTACTTTGTGCATAGTTGGTGGCAATAGTGGCCATTCTACAGATATGTGTGCAATCAATCCCAAGTCAGTGATGTTTGTGTGAAATGTTCAAAGTCAAAATTATAGGAATGCCTACAATCTAAACTGGCAGACTCAGCCACTAAATCCATCATGGAATAATCAACAGTTGTAGTTTCAGCAACCACAGTTAAAAGAAAATAAGTCTACTAGTAATATAGAAGAGATGCTAAAACAAATTTTGATTGCTCAAGTATAATTGGCAGTTGATAAAAAAAGCCAGTGGGAAGATACGAAGAGCCATCAATGTACTACAAGGATCTTGGAGTTGTAGATAGGTCAAATTGCACAAGCACAAAATGCCAAGTCTCAAGGTGGTTTTCCAAGTGATACTAAAAATCCTAAACAAGTAATGGTAATTACTTTGAGGAGTGGTGAAAAGCTTAATGGAAAATCTCCAAAGAAAACTAAGGGGGTAAATGCTGATTTGGTTCCTAAACAGGTAGATACAAAGTTGTTCAAAATTTAAAGAAGTTTGAGTACTTAAAAACAAAAGTTGTTGAATAGGTGAAGGAGAGACCACCACTACCTTTCCCATAGAAGCATATAAAGGTAAAGGAGGATGTATGCTTCAAAAAGTTCTTTGTCACATTTAGAGAGCTTCATATTAACTTTTCTCATTTAGATGTTATACAGGGAATGCCTATGTATGCTAAGTACTTGAAGGATGTGGTCACTAACATAGTTAAGCTATAGAATGTCGAGATAGTAGCACTCACTAAAGAGTGCAAATCTTTGGTGATGCAAAAAATGCCTCAGAAGCTCAAAGATCCAAAGAGATTCACCCTCCCTATTCAAATTAGCAAAAGGGAGGTGGTCCATGCACTGAGTGAATTGATGGTGAGTATCAACTTCATGCCCCTATCTTTGTTTAAAAAGTTGGGAATGTGAAAGCCGAGATTGAGTACTGTGATACTTCAATTGGAAAACCAGACCCTAGCCCATCATGAAGAAATCATAAAGGATATTCTCATCAAGGATAGTAAGTTTATTATTCCTGTTGACTTTATTGTTTTAGATTTTCAGGTAGATAAAAGAGTGTTAGTCATCTTAGGACATCCATTCTTGGTGACAGGAGGAGCTTCAATAGATGTGAGAGAGGGAACGCTCATAATTAGGCTGGATGATGAAGAGGTTGTCTTCAAAGTGTACAAACCGCTCAACAAACTATCCCATTACATATATTTGTGAATTATTATTGTGATTAAAGGGGATAAGTGTGGGGTGGTGGATTTAAGTCCACCAAATACCTTTTTGAACTTTCTCATTAAACAACTCAAGCCACAAATACCTCAGCCTGACATGATGCAAATTGATGAGTCTGAAAAGGCTATTGTTGAGAAAGTTGTTGACCTTGGGAGTTCACACTTAAGAGCTATGAAACAAATAAGAAAATGGTGTCAGAGTGTAAGAAAGAGGTTAAAGGAAGACGGATAAGTCAATGATTGGGTCGTGCCACGACACTAAATTAGGTGATGCTTGGGGGGCAACCCAAGTTATGGTAAGTTTTATTTTTAGTATTTTTAGTTTTTACTTCACTAGTTTTTATTTTTGTTGAGTCACAGGTTTATAGAAAGTCTGAGTATCAGAAAACCTAAACTAAGGAGTATGGCGAAGACTAAGTGTGGGGTCCCTAGACCCTTTTGATATGTAAAGATGCTACTAGCTAGGCCTAAAGGCCTCAGGAAGTATTTGTATCTCTACTTTTAAAGTATACTTTACGGACAAAGTAGATTTTAAGTGTGGGGTGGGGAAATCCCATTTTTAGGGTAATTTCAAATTTTTTGTGTTAGGAATAAGTGGGATATTCCTTTTGGTGCTATATTTGATTGCATGATGCAAGTGTTTTGGTTATAAAAGTATGTTGATTGTGTAAATTACTACTTTTTAGACTCCTGGGCTCATGATTATGACCCTTGTACTTATTGGATTAATGTTGAATTCATGATACTGTTTAGTTGAGAGTCTATAATGATCCTGATTGAGTAAAGCATGTGCCATGTGTGATGTGAGGTTGTAGTATATTCTTTATTTCATGTGATGTCTAGAACTATCCTGGTGTGTGTGTAAAGCGAAATAAAGAGTGTGGGTTTAGGAGATGATATATGAATTTCTTTGATAGCCATGTGTCATACCACCTTTAGACCTACCCTTGTGCATAATCTTAGTTAACCCTATTGAGCCTTTAGCTTTTTATTTTGCAGCCTCATATATAGCCTAATCACCTTCTTTGATTGTCCTTGATTTGATCCAAAGATCCTAAGCAATTAAGTATACTATTAATTGAGTGAGGAGTTGGAAATTCAAGTAGGATAAAGGTGAAAGTGAAGACCCTAAATGATAGCTATTAGTGTTAAAAAAATTATAGGTGTTGTGGTTGGGAGTAGAGTAAGGTAAAGAAAAAAAAATTGTTCAAATTGAATAAGTTGTGAATAGACAATACTCCCACAATAGTTTATGTGAATGAGTTTAATGAGATGCTGAAAAATAAAAGATGTGGGTTAATAGAAAGTGGTGTAAAGTTGTTGTTAGAGATTGGTCTTATTTGTATAATTTGATGTATTAAAGCGCTTAGGCAAGATAGTCACTATTATTGTCCAGAATAGTTCCTACCCATCTCATACCCATCATTACAACCCATAAAGACGTTTTTTATCCTAATATTTAACATTCTGACATTAGTGGAGTACTACATTAAGGGCAAGCCTATGGTTCATCATTTGTAACTTGTGAATTCCTTATGAGAGTGAATGTAATCTAATTCTTGTACCCATCAATTATAAATTGCATTATTGTGAGTGATTTGGGGTATCTCTTTTGTTGTAAGGGCACGTGTTTGAAGACTATAGCGTGAATTATATGATTTCTTTGATTAAGAAATATGTATGAGTTTTCGAACTAGGTGAGTCAATTCTTTAGTCTAGGATGTTTTGGACTAGTGTTCTTGAACTTTCAATTGTGTACATAACATGCTTAGTGTAGAAACTTGCATTCTGTGTAGTCATTGTGGTACTAGATTGAGTTTCTTGCATGTGGTATAAGTGTAGAGTCACCTCATATTATGATGCTTAAAGTAAAGAGTTGTTTTAGGACGAACAAGACTTTAAGTGTGGGGTGGTGATCTGAGGTGGTTTTATGCACTTTAGTGTGATTATACTAGCTTATTTAGCCTTGTTGTGAGGAATTATCATCTGATTAATGAGTAATTAATGATATAAATAAGAATACAAGGGTTTAAATATGTTATTACACTTTTAAAGGTGTTTCCAAACAAGTTTGGATGCAAATTGATCACTTAAAGTTCAATTGAGAAAACTAGAGTTACAAGCTTGAGCTAGATGTTTGTCTAATCTATATCGATGGATTATATTGTGTTTAATGATCTCCTAATTTTATTATTGTGTATTTATTTCTGGAAAAAATTCATTATTATGTATAAAGGTCAAATTAATTAAGCCAAGAGTCAAAACAATAAGTTAAAGATCAACGTGGTCAAGCCTAGTCTTAGCTCGAGTTTCTAGTTCACCGTTCTTGATATTGTGTTGTTTTTATCTATAATACATGTTTTATTATTACTTAGGATGCTTGGGAAGTTTATTATTATGATATATGGATGTTGAATAAGTTGGAAATCAAGTCAAGACAACACCACAAGGCAAGGGATTGAAGGAAAACTGCATTAGATGAAGTAGGATTCAAGATTCAAATTCCAGTGAGGGTATGGGAATGGCCAGGCAATGGGCTACTTTACCCCATAGACTAAGCCACGTGACATGACACTCATTCTGTGGGAATAATCCACGAACACACCACTGTGTCCCATGGAGAAAGCAATGTGCCACATCCCCTAGTCCATGCACGACCAACTTCTCCTACTATAATTACAACACTTGCACTTTATTCTAATCACATTTGAACGTCTTTGGACATGGAGAGGGGATTCTCAACACTAATTTTTAGGGTTTATATCTCTTTACTTTATATTTTTAATGGAATATATCATGTACTCAACTAGATTAATTTCAACTATGTCTATTAGTGGCTAAACACCCCTTTTCTGGGGTTAAGGCCAAGAACATGTTTACTTTTGCTTTGAATTGAGTTTTTTTGGATTTATTATCATGTTTGGTGGTTTATTCATCTTTTTTTTAACTATTTTAAGGAGTAGAGAATCTTATAATACATATATTATTGAACTTATGATCTCGAGAAGGGAAATAGAAAGATAAAAGCTGGGGATAAATAGAGTAAGGTTCTTATTCTTTTATAAGATATGGGATTTGTATTAGTGACTAGGAGAGGGATATACCTAGAAGACTTTCTTATTTCACATGTAGTATGATGTCTTAATGCATCTAAATAGATTATTACATCTCCGCTCAATGATGTAGTTGTAATGTCCAAGTTAGGTAGATGAATAGAGGTTGGGAGACCATGATCATGTGATAAACCCTACTAATCAACAACAAAGATAAGAAATCTAATGAATGAGTTTCAATAGCATAGTATGATTGTTCGTAGTTTGTTAACCACAAGTTTTAATCCTTTGATTGTCCAAAAGCCTTTACTTTCCTGTATTATTTTAGTTCACTTTTAGTCTATAAACTTTCAAAACTCTTTTGGGTATGTTTGCATTGATTAATCTCAATAGATGAACTAGAATTTTGTAGTTGTTAAAATAAGTCTCTGAGGAATGGATATTCGGCTTTGTAAAAGGCCACTGTATTAATTAGGGAGACCACGTACACTTGCATGTGCGCTTGGGCACAACAGAACTAAATAAACTAAACGAGCAGCTAAAGGATCTTCTTTATAAGGGCTTCATTCATCCTAGTATTTCTCCATGGGGTGCTCCTGTACTTTTTATGCAAAAGAAAGATTGGTCTCTTTATATGTGTATAGACTATCGTAAGTTGAATAATATTATAGTGAAAAATAAGTACCCTCTTCCAAGGATTAATTTCCTATTTGAGAAGCTTCAAGATGCTAGTTATTTATCTAAGATTGATCTCCATTTAGGCTATCATCAGTTGTGAATTAGAGATGTAGATATTCTTAAGACTGCTTTCCGAACTCAGTACAACTATTATGTATTTTTGGTTATGTTATTCGTGTTAACTAATGCTCTGGCTACTTTTATAGATCTTATGAATGGAGTATTTTGGAAGTTTCTAGATTTATTTTTTATAGTCTTCATTCATGACATCTTGGTGTACTCAAATAGTGAGGTGGATCATACCAATCACCCCCGAATTGTGCTGCAGACTCTTAAGGACCAGAAATAGTATGCAAAATTTTCTAAGCGTGAATTTTGGTTACGTTTTGTGAACTTTATTTGACATGTTGTTTCTAGTGAGGGGATCAAGGTAGATGCATATAAAGTTGAGGCAGTTAAAAAGTGGCCTAGACCCATAACTCCACCCAATATTAGGAGTTTTTTGGGCTTAAGTGGGCATTATAGGAGGTTTGTGGAGAGTTTCTCATCGATTGTTGCTTCGATGAAAAAGTTGAATTAGAAAAAGGTTAAGTTTTTGTTGTCCGATGCTTATGAGGGTAGTTTTGAGAAGTTGAAGGATAAGTTAACTTCTCTGCCAGTGTTGACCTTGCCCGATGGTGTTGATGGATTTCTGGTTTATTGTGATGTATCCCATGTGGGACTGGGTTGTGTTTTGATGCATCATAATATGGTTGTAGCCTACGCTTCCAGGCATCTTAAGGTTCATGGGAGAAATTATCTGCACAATCTAGAGTTGGTAGATATCATTTTTTCTTTGAAGATTTGACGGTGCCATGATCTGTATATTGTGCATGTGGATATTTACTCAGACCATAAGAGCTTGGTGTATGTTTTTATGTAGAAAGAATTGAATCTCAGGTAGATGTGGTGGCTCGATCTACTTATGGATTATGACATGAGTTTGCACTACCATTTAAGTAAATCTAATGTTGTTGCTTATGCTATTAGTAGGTTTTATGGGATGCTTATCTCACAATGATGAGGATAAAATAGGTTTAGTGAAAGATATTAATAGGTTGGCCAATTTGGAAGTTTGTCTTTTCAACTCTGGGGATAGAGAAGTGATTGTTTAGGAAGTGGTTTAATCATCTCTTGGTGCTGACGTGAAGGAGAATTAGTCTTTGGATCCCATACTTAAGGATGATATAGGTAAGCAAAAGGTTATGGCTGTCGAAATTGGGGGAGATAGCATTCAGAGGTACCAAGAAAGGTTATATGTTCCTGATATTGATGGATTATAGGAAAGGATTTTGGCTGAGGCTGATAAGTCTAGATATACAGTTCATCTGGGTTTGAATAAAATGTATCATAATTTGAAGGAAATCTACTAGTAGAATACGAGGGATGTAACAAACTTTGTGGCTAAGTGTATGTCTATCAGCAAATCAAGGTTGATCATTTAAGGCCTGGTGGCATATCCCAAGAGATAGAGTTGCCTACATGGAAGTTGGAGATGATTAATATGGATTTCGTAATGGGTCTTCCGCGGTCTCGCAGTTAGTATGATTCCGTTTAGGTCATTGTTGATAGGATGACTAAGTCTGCTCACTTCTTTCCTATAAGGACTAATTTCTCAGGAGAGAATTATAAAGTTGTTCATTTAGGAGATTGTTAGGTTGCATGGGGAACCGGTTTCCATTATTTCAAATCGAGGTAGGAAGTTTTCATCTCATTTTTGGCGTGTGTTTTAGAAAGGTTTGGTACTCAGGTGAACCTTAGCACCTCTTTCCACTCTCAAATAGATAAACAAGCAGAGCAGACTATTAAGACATTGGAAAATATGCTAAGGGCCTGTGTGATTGATTTTAAAGTTATTTGGATGGACCATTTGCTTCTTATTGAGTTTTTTTACAATAATAGTTACTATTCTTACATCAAAATGTCTCCTTTTGAGGTTCTTTATGGCAGGAGGTGTAGATATCCTATGGGATGGTCCGAGGTGGGTGATACTAGGTTGTTTAGTCCTAACTTGGTTCACCAAGAAATGGAAAAGGTGAAGTTCATTAGAGAAAGAGTTAATAATGCTCAAAGTCAGCAAAAGTCTTATGCCGATGTGAGGTGAAGGGAGTTGGAGTTTGAAGTATATGATTGGGTATTCTTAAATGTGTGTTCTACGAAATAAGTCATGAGATTTAGGAGGAAGGGGAATCTTAGTCCTCGTTACATTGGTCCATATTAGATTTTAAGGAGAGTTGATAATGTCGCTTTTGAGTTGGAATTACCAGCAAGTTTGGGTTTTATTCATCCTGTTTTTTATGTGTCTATTCTAAAAAGGTGTGTGGGTGACCCTTCGTTGATAGTGCCTATTGAGGAGGTTGGTGTTACGAATTCTTTATTTTATGAGGTGGTCCCAATTGAGATATTAGATAGAAAAGTTCATAGATTGAGGACAAAGGATGTAGCTTCGGTGATAGTTCTTTGGAGGTGTCAAAAGGTGGAAGAAGCTACATGGGAAGCTGAAGAAGATATGAAAGCCAAGTACCGTTCTTGTTCCCCGAGGTGGATGAAAGTGCTTAAAGTATGAGTTTGGTTTCCCTCTTGTCTTATTTCTAATTTGTCATTTGATTCCAATATACTCTTGCTATCTCGTGATAAAAATATCCTAACTCATCATTCAGGGATGAATGATCCTAAGGGGGGATAATTTGAGACCCCATACAAATTGTGATCATTTTATTTTTGACCCTTTCGCATGCTTAATGTCAAATTTTGACTTAAATTTCTTTTAACAATGTTAAAAGGGTGATTTGGGGAAGTTTTGGAATTTCCAAAAGAGGTTTAGGGTAATATTGGGACCCCGAGGCAGTAAGCCTTTGCAATAGTGGCATGGCACGGAGGTTAGCTTCCGCGCTAAGTGCGTGACATGGAGGATACCTTCCACAATAAGGGTGTGCCATGCTCCTATATTAATTTTGCCCAGCTTTTGTTTTTTCCACTTGGGGGGGGGAGGTTTTGGTCTTTTTACCCCCTGTACAACTCTTAAACATAAAAGTGACCCTTTTTCTGCAGTTTTCAGAGATCAAACTCCACTATTCTCCTCTCTAACTCAAAACACAAGAAAGCTTAAGGGTTTTTCAAGGAATTCATTATTCAACTCAAAACATTGATTTCTCTCCAAATTATTCTATATTTTAGGTTTATTGCTCATGCCTAACCTGTACTTTTACATTGTGGAAAATATTTAATAATTATTCATGCGATTTAAATTGTGGATTTAAAATTTGGTTGCGGGATTTTGATTGGGTTTACTTAAATTGTCTTCCCCATAGTTTAATTTGTTTATTCATGCTTTAATTAGTGGCTATGGGGATTGAATTGGTGCATTGTTTAAATTGTTAAAATGGGGGAACATGTGTTTTCCCAAATTGATGAAATTTTTGCTTGATAATGGTATTAACGTCAGCCCACTTTGTAAACTTGATTTTGAATATGGATAATTGCATGATTTAACTTGTCTTTTGTACCCATTATATTGCATTATAGGATTAATGAATGATTATGGTTTTGGAATGTCCTTGGTGACCATGGATTGGATTTTAAATTTGATCTTGGGAGTCAATTTGGTTATGTGAATTGATTTGCATAATTATATAAGCTTACAAGAATATTGGTATGATGATACCATGTTGGTAAATTCCTTAATAAATGACTCCTGAGGTAATGGTTGGTTTATTTGTAAAGTATTTTAATTTGGGATTAAAGGAAATTGTGTGGCTCAATGTGAAGGTGTAGATACTAGGAGGATCAACACTGGAAACCACGTTTGTCGGTGTTACGGGTCCAGGTGACCATCACAAAATCTTGAAATGGTAGACATTCCCTCTTCCTCAACCCTTATTAAAGATCCTGATATCAATAAAGCTCTATAAAATCAATCAGAACAATCCCTAATCAAACACCCTAATCCTTTAACACCCAAAACTATAGAATATGTCTCTTTAAGTTCTCAACAAGAACCTTTGTCAATTCTACCCACTGAATTATCTTCAGAAATTCCAGAACCCCAAAATCAGTTTGTCGCCATCAATACTTCCTCAATAGTTAAAATTTCTACTGAGTAATCCATGGCAGAGGATTTGAATCTAGGTTTCCATTAACCAATTTAATTAGAAATCCTTCAGTACGAAGTTTCTCCTTCCTCAGAAGAATAAAATTAACTCAAAATCCTTAAATCCCCATTTCATCTGAAGAACTAGAAAATATTAAACTCACAGAAACCTTACAAGTACCTGGTTCCCCTACTCCTTTTGAGTCAAACCATATTTTTGCCTAACTATGTGACAAAGAAATATCTGTGAAGAGGTTTGATCTGTTTGATAGTGGAAATTGGGTAGCTGAAAATTTACTTTTATATGTATAAGATCCCAAGGAAAGTTCCACTAGTGAATAAGAGAAAATAGTAGATGAAAATGATAATGTAACAAAGGATAGAGAAATTATGCTACCTCCAAATGAGGAGGATGAGAATGAACAACCTCAGAGGTGGTATATAAAGAAACAAATGGGAATCAAAAGAAAAAAAAGAAGGTTGCTACAGGAGTGAAGGTTTCTAGATCGTATTCCACTAGGGGATCTAAATAGAAGATGTTAGCAGTTGTTATGAAGGCTAGCAAGTCTTCTACTACTAAAAGAATGAAGTCTGGAAAAAGTTGTTGTAGTGGAGTAGGAGTATGTTTAAAATGTAGAGGTCAAAGAGGAGGAGGATATTGATCCTAATTTTACAGTTGTAACTAACAAAAGAAGATAAGAAATACATGTCTCTAAAAGGACCATGTACTCCAGTTCAAAGTCTGGTAGTCCTGCAGAACGTAAAAAGAAACAAATTGTCGTTAAAAAAAGAAAGTCTCTGAGGGATCGAGTCCTAAGAAGACAAATTTTATGTTTATTTTAATATGATGTAATGGTACTAATCTCTTTTAACAATCAATGAATCCTTTTCTTATGTGTTTCATCTGTCTTTTCTTTATATTTGAAGTTGTTCTTCATGTTAGTGTTGCCCCACTGTCCATGAGTTAATTGTCGTGTTCTTATTGTAATCTTAGTTTACTATTATCATGTATCAATGATTCCAAAAGGGGGATACTGAATTCATGTGGTGGGGACCAGATTTGTGTATAGGATGATGTGTTAGTGACCAGGTACCAGGTATTCAAGTGAATGTTGGTGAGTCATGATGGCTTATTGCTAGGGGGAACATGGATGAGTAAAGGTATATTGATAGCATGAATAGTAAAACATACTTAATGAGTTGAGTTTTTTATGTCAATTAACAACATGGGACCCAATCCCTAAGTTGCATTATACATTGACAGGGAGAAGAAAGGTGCATAGTGATAGGGGTAACATTCATCGACAGTAGTGGTGATCACTATGATTAAATGTGATGAATGAACATTGATGATCAAAGTCTATGGTTGATTTATCATTATCAAAAAGTGGGAAATTGCTATATCTTGTTTTGATGATGATCAACTAACAATAAGGGGCTAGGTATCTAGGTTTTTGAATTGCTATTTATTGTCTTAATGGTGAGATACTGACAACAAGGGACCAGGTCCTTGGGTCTTCAAGAAGCCAATGCAGCTTTCAGTGTCCTATGTAGATTTGTATTCTAGTTTAACAAACTACGTAGGTGATCTGGTACCCATCAGGACACCTGACCCAATCATATTTCTAGCCTAATCATTATTCCACTATAAAAGGAAAATAATTCTTCTCAATTGGGAGTTTTTGCAAGATCGGAATATCGAAAGGGAAAAGTGGCAAAAACTCAAATTTGTAATATTGCTCAAGGTTTTGACATATGCATGTACTGAAAGAGTGAGTGTTCTTAAGTAGAGTCTTGAGTCTATAAATAAATTACTCATGTTATAAGAGTAATTATTTCTCTTGTGTTCTTGCGATTGCTTAGGTAGAGTTACTTTAGTTAAATATTGGTTAGAGTTAATTAGTATTGAGATGAGTTCTTGGCAGAGTTATCAAAGTAGGTTCGTAATAGAGTTATTGCGAATTGGTGGAGCCTAAAGTTAGGTTCAATTAGAGTCTGTAATCAAGAGTTTGATTAATGTAGACTGGTGAGCTCTTTTGAGGGCAAGCCGTAGTTTTTCCAACCTTAAGCAAGGATGTTTCCACGTTAAATATTTGTGTTCTTTACTTTCCTGCAATGTTTTAGTTTCTCAGTGCTTTATGATTTTATTGCCTGTGTCTGACTCTAAGGGACCTAGTTCCTCATAGTATGGTGCAACACCCTTACTTTCAATAACTCATTACACCCTTCATAGGATAATTTCGAAGGTAAACACAACCGCCAACACTAAATCTCTAGGCACGAACTCTATGGGCTTCATAACACTTCTGCCAACTTTGAGCTGCTTGAAGTCTATCTTGAATGATCAGAACTCTATCCAACGACTCATGAAGAAAGTTCTTACCTCGATGTCTAACTTCTGAAGCCTAAAATGAACCTACTGGATAGCGACAACAACTACCAAACAAAGCCTCAAAAGGAGCCATATCGGTACTGGAATGGTAGCAATTATTAAACATACACTCCACCAAGGCTATATGTTGCTTCCACTGACCACAAACATTTTTCACACAAGCACGGTGCATATCCTCCAAAACCTGGTTAGTCTGCTCTGACTTCCCATTACTCTGTGAGTGAAATGCGGTTCTAAAATCTACAGGAGTACCTAACTCATCCTGAAAAGTCTTTAAAAAGTAAGATGTGAAGACAGAACCTCGGTCTAAAATGATAGACACTGACATACCATGTAGTCACACAATCTCACAAATAAATATATGAGCCAACCTCTAAGCACTTAAAGTGACCTGCACAAGAATAAAATAAACAGAATTGGTCAGTCAATCCATGATGACCCAAACTCAATTCGAACCATTCAAAGTGCGAGGTAATCCAGTCATTATGTTTATAGTGATTTGTTCCAATTTCAACTCAGGAATGGGTAATCTCTGAAGCAATCCAGTAGGTATCAAATGTTCGGCCTTCACCCGTTGGCAACAATGGAAACGAGCTATAAAATCTGCGATATCCTTCCCAATACCACCCCACCAGTACTATGGTCTCAAGTCAGGATCCATCTTAGTTACTCCTAAATAGATGAATACCTTGAACAATGGCCCTCTTTAAAAATCAATCTAATTTAGTCACCCACTCTCTACACACAAAATTGGCCTCTAATCCTCAAAACCCCATCTGAATCAAGTGAGGTTTCCTTAACCTAACCACTGAACACCTTATCTCGAATCAACCTCAATCCAACATCATTAAACCGATGAGCTCAAATATGCTCCATTAAGGAAACCTATCCTCTACAAATGCCCAAACATATCTTGGCATCAAAATATCAAGCCTAACCATATGGTTATCTAAAGACTGAACCTCTAAGACCTAAGGCCTCTCTAGGGTAAAAAGATGCCACAAGATACCTATGCTAGTTGGCTCTTTGCTCAAGGAATCTTCAACCCCAGTAGCCTTTCCTAGATGATAAAGAATACTCCATAAGCAACTCAAGCTAACAATGCTATCTTATATCAAGATCTCATTGGGTGAAGAATTACCGAAGGATTTGATGATCTGAGAAAATGTCACAACGGACTCCATACATCTAGTGCCTCCACAACTTTAAATCAAAAACAACAACGCCAACTCTAAGTCACGGGTAGGGTAATTCTTCTCATGGGGATTCAACTGAAGAGAAGTATATGCAATCACCTTACCCTCCTGTATCAATAAAATACCTAACCTAATGCCTGAGTCATCACAAAAGATGGTGAAAACCATAACCTTCTTAGGCAACCTCAGGATAGTAGTTGAAGTCAAACAATTGTTGAGCTTTTGGAAGCTTGACTCAGAAGCATCAGACCATTAGAAAGAAATCTTCTTGTGAGTCAACTTAGTCAATAGAGATACAATGGATGAGAAACCCTCAAAATAATGCCAATATTAACCTACCAAGCTAACAAAACTTTGAATCTTGGTGGACGAAGTAGTCCTAGCCCAATCACAAATCACTTCAATCTTGGTTGGATCAACCATAATACCCTCCTTATTCACGACATGACCCGAGAAAAAGCAGACTCCAATAAAAACTCACACTTGGAAAATTTGGTACACTACTTCTCATCCCTTAACTTTTGTAGCACAATCCATAAATTTTCCTCATGATCGGCCTCACTCTTACAATAAACCAAGATATCATCTGTAAATACAACAAACCAGTGAAGATACAGTCAAAACACTCGATTTATCAACTCCATGAAAGTGAGTGGGGTATTGGTCAACCCAAAGGACATGACCAAGAAATCATAATGACCATATGAATTCTAAAATGCTATCTTTGTAATATTCGATACTCTAATCTTTAGTTGGTGATACCCGAACCTCAAATCAATCTTCAAATACACTACGACGCCCAGATGATAGTGAAATATATCATCAATACAAGGAAAAGAATAATTATTCTTAATAACCACCCAGTTCAACTACTGATAATCAATACACATACGCATAGACCCATCCTTCTTCTTCATAAACAAGATAGGTACACTCCATGGTGATACACTAGGGTGGATAAATCTCTTATCCAATAACTCCTGCAACAGATCCAGTAATTTTTTCAACTCAGTTAGGACCATTCTACAAGGAGGAATAGAAATGGGCTTGGTGCCTGGATCAACTTTAATAGTAAAATCAATATCATGATCCAAAGGAATACCAGAAAAATTCGTAAGGAACACATCCATAAACTCACAAAGGAGGTGAAGTAACACTAGTATCATGAATATAATCCAAGAAATACAAAAATCACCTCTTAACTAATCTACGAGCTTGAACATAAGATATAACCCTCTTAGGACCTGAATAAAGTGCACCCTTCTAAGATATCCTCGGCACAATCAGCGAAGCTTAAGTCATGATCATAGCTTAATAATCTAGAACTTTATAGTAAGGATCTATCTAATCCATGCCAAAGATGACGTCAAAATGAACCATTTCTAAGACAAACAAATCTACCCAAGCCTTGCAACTAGAAAAAATCATATTACAAGATAAGTACACTCTATCCATAATTAATGAATCTTTTACTTTGGTAGATACAAGAATAGGCATTACAAAAGGCTTACGATCATTATCAAAACCCAAAGAAAAATATGCAAACATATAGAAGAAAGTTAATCTCGAATCAAATAACACAAATGCAAATATAAAACAAAAAGGGACGATACCTGCGATCATAGCATCAGAGTCATTTGCCTTTGGTCTGGTGGGTATAGCATAGCAGCGTACATGATCCCAACTAGCTAAGTAGCTCTGCAACCACCACCACGAGCTCTACTACCTTTTACTTTCACACCCCGGTAGATCCTCTACCTCTCATGGATAAAACCAAAATCACTCTAATAACATAGAGAGGATAGTCTTTGGCTAAATGGCAATCTCATCACACATAAATCTACCACTATGGCATGACTCAGCATGAGAAGGTACGACAGGGCTCAAATGACCACCTTGAACTGCTAGACAAAAAGAACCACTACCTAAACTCTGCAAGGTTGACTACACTATCCTACCATAATATGCATGAGAACCTCTAAAATATCTTCATCAAGAAGGATGACCTCTAAACTTACTAAAATAGCACACCTTCTTTGCGCCTCCCAGAGATTCTCAAAGAATACCTTCATTCATCTTAGCATGATCCATTATATTCTCAAAAATGCTCTAAATACAACCATCTGAGATATAGCCAACTGAAGAGAGATATCCAACCCTATGATCTTTTGAATCTTCTTAGACTCAGTGGAAATATTTGCATAAGAATATCTGCACAAGGCATAGAATCATGCCTCATACACTGTAATAGTCATGGAGCCCTACTCCAAATGATCAAATTCATCACTTATCCAATCCCTTAGAAAGTAAGGAACAAACCTCTCTTAAAAGGCATCAGTAAATTGATCCCAAGTCATCTCAAGAGAATCAAAAGGTCTATAACTAACCAATGATCTTTACCTATCTCTAACTATATCTCTCAACTAATAAGTAGTGTAAGCAACCCCATACAGCGCAACAGAACCCAAATCATACAAATTTTCCTGATAATCAATCAAGAACTCATAGGCATCCTCGCCCATAACAGCACTAAATGAAGGAGGGCCCAAATGAGTAAATCTCGTGAACCACTTCTAATTCTTAAAATGCATAATTCCACTAGTAGAAAGAGGAGACATGGTGAATCTGGCGAGTTGAGATCCCATTTGAGGAGGTAATATAGATGAAATCTAAACTTTCGAACCCTGAATACCATACTGAGATAACGACACTAAAATAGGAATAATACTTGGAGTCTAAGGAGTACCAAGTGTAGAATTAGGTGTAATTAAAGGATACATACGTAGGATTGGAGGAAAACCAAGTGCACTCAAAGGAGAACCCTTCAAATGGGTTAAAAAAAAACCAACAACCCCTCCAATACTGGGTAGAAGAACTCGATGGAAATAAAATAGGACCCACACCTCCAATATACTCAACATAAGAATCAAGGGAAAGTACCCTAGCAATGCACCTAGATTGGGCAACTCCATGTGCCCTTTCACTACCTCGAGATCATCCATGTCTAGCAAGTCGACCTCTAAACTGGGCCCTTTCACCAGATGAAGTAACTATATCTCTAATCTTAAAAGATCTAGTCATCACCATTTGCACAAAAAAGAGTGAAAAATGATACGGAACATAAGGTATGAAAGAAATATACAAAATAATGAACTAAATAAAGGAAATTTCTTAAAGATATCTTATAGACCCTCGAATATAGATTTGAACGTCTACATATAAATTTTTGAGACTCTATTAGGAACCTCGTTCTTACACTATTTAGTCCAATGTAATTGGCTTCTCTAATATAAATTTGTCACGGCCCATAAATTGAGGGTTATGATGGCACTTGTCACGACAAACCTTGACATATAATTCTATCACACAAAATAATAGAAAAGGGGAAATTAAAAATCCAAACCCAAGGCTAGGCTCCTAGAATAAAGTCAAACTATATCAATAGAACAATGAAAAGTATAACCTCAAGGGCAACATGCCAAACTCTCTGAAACCTAGTTTCACATTACAAGAACTATTAATACCCATGAATCAAATACATCAGAAAATCTAACAAGAACAATCATGTTCTTCATGTAATTTTACAGACATAATCTAATACAGAAAGACAAAAGTGGACTCTAGATACATGAAAATCCAACCGCTACCTTGAATAACTCTGAAGACACCTGAATCAATCAACATATGGAGCACTTAAACTAGGACCTTATGACACTCCATGTACTTTAACGCTAGGCCCCCAAGTGATTCACTCTTGAATTGGAAAATGTTTTAGTAGAGTCGAACTCTGCCAGGACTATGACATAGGTAATGAGTCGTTACTTTATGTAATGAGTCATGAGGTGGGACTCATTTTTCGAATAGTGGGATTGCCCAAGAGTTCTACCTTGATCATAAGTCTTCAGCATGACTCATGATGACTGCTAATAAGTCGTGATGAGTATCTCATAATTATAACAGTGAGGTACCAGGTTTTGGTCCTCAGATAATGAGTTTAGGTAATGACTCATTGTAAGTCATCATGAGTCATTACCTGAGTCACGATGGTTGGGGCCAGAATTTCTTGCATGATTTATTTAAAGTTATTTTGGTCTTTTTCTCTCTCCATTCTATTTCCATGACTTAAAATACATATAGGGCCTCATTATCTTTAGTTATTCAAAGAAAAAACCCCACTCCTCTTCTTTTTATGTTCCAAAGTAAGAACGCTAGGGATTCACAAGGGACTCAACACCTAGGATCCAATCCTTGATTTGTCTCCTAATTAATTGGTGTCCCAAGCATGTCTCTCATGCTGAACATGAATTTTATACTATGACATATATTTAATCATTGTTCATTTGATTTTAATTATTGGGTTTGTGATTGGATTAAGGGTTTTAATGGTTATTACTTGAATTGTATTTTTCATGGTATAAATATGTTGTTTACACTTTTATTGATGGATTTTTGGGCTTAATGGATGCATGATTCTAATGATTGGAATGGGGGCATGGCTTCCCCAAATTGATGGATTTTGGGTTGAAAATGGTAATAACCTCAATCCACTTTTATAACATTGGTTTTTGAATATGGAAATTACATAGTTTAACTTTTTTTTAATATTACATTGCATTACAAGATAATGGATAAATCTAAATGGTTTTAGATTACCTTTGATGGCCAAAGTTTAGGAACTTCAATGGAACTTAGGAGTGTAAAGGTTAATTTGGTTGCTTTCCATAATTATATAAGCTTCAAAGCATAATTGGTATGATAATACAAAGTCGATAAATACCTTAATAAATGACACATGGGTAAATAGTTGGGTTTATGTTTAAACTATTTAAATTTTGGCTTCAAGAGAATTGTGTAGATCATAATTAAGATGGAGGTCACAGAGGGACCAACACTAGATCAACACTGGAAATCATGTTTCCTGGTGTGGGGGGTCTATATGACCGTGTACATCGTGCACACTATACATATATTTTGGAATGGCTATTTCCTTGGTGACTTTAGAATTTTCTTTAGATTTCCTTAGTTTTTATGGATAACACGCACTAGGGATCTTTCAGCAGGGATAGCTAAACCAATATAGCTCATAGGTTCTTTAAGGATAGAAACAGCTACACAGTTCAGGTTAATGGCTTGAAATTCTCATGTTCATGATTCTTTACCCTATATTTGCATTCTACATATCTTTATCTATATATTTATATATGAATATGTACATGCGGTTTTGTCTGATTTTGGACATCGCAAAATTTTTATCACTTTTCCTGAGTAGCATACCAATGCTTATCACACTGAACATTCTTGGATGCTAATAATTTCATGATGTAGGGTCCAAGAGTTTTTCTGTTACTTCTATGCAATGTTAGGTAGTGCGGTTAATTAATTGATTTATTGTGAAGTGGTGAGACTCCATCTTTTGAAAAGCCTTGCCACTTTATTAGGTTTCTTTTTAGATTTTGGGAATTATGACTTTTCCTTATCATGGTCGTATACATGTCCCAACCTTGTTTAGTATTCTGGTTTAGAGGCTTTTGTGGTCAATTATGGGTCAGACATTTGTTTGATTCATAGCATTTATATTTAGTTATCTATCTTTTTATTAGTATTTGGTTGGCTTCTTCTATTTAGTTTTAATATGTTTTAAATATTAGACTAAGGGGTGGTCTCCAGCTCATGGTGGGCTTCAGATACCTATCATTACTAGTCCCTATTTGAGTCATGACAAGCTTGGTATCCGAGCATGGTTTAGTGTAATTGGGTATCCTTAATAGTGTCGATTAGAGTCTTTTTTATGGGTGTATAGCATACCACACATATAAGAGGGAGGCTATGAGGCATTTACGAATGTTTACCTTTCTTATGTTCTATTTTGGGCTATTGAGTCTAGTGTTATAAACTTCTTTATCTCTTAGCTTACTCATATTTTAGATCATTCCTCCCCGAAGAACTGACATTCATAGAAGTTTTTCCAAACCCTTTGTACCACCTGAGGACAATATAGAGGGAATGTGTCCTACTTATTAAGTGTAAGTCCGGTCTAGGGTCCCTGCTCCTAATTGTACTACTCTATGTGGTATCCCACCGATCCCTACTAGTCCTCAACGAGCTTTGAGGATGGGTGATACTTATGATTATCCACCTTAGGGGCACATCTATAATGCGGAGTTATGATAATTAATTAATATGATTTCTCAACTAGTGTCCTCACAATCTCGTAAGTCTGATCATGTTGGTTTTGTTGTACATTCATTTGTGGTTACTCAGGTTGGTTCTGTAGCTCTGTCTGTAGTTTAGCTTTGGTTTTAAAAAAATTTTTGACCCCTTTTCTATATCTCCTACAGTGGATAATTCTATAGTTTCTAGAAAAAACTATAGGGATTGTGTGGTGTCCATTGGTGGATTTGATAGAGCTTGATATGGTAGACATTGATGTGATTTTTTGTATGGATTGGGTTCATTCGTGCTATGCTTCCTTAGATTGTAGGACCCAAAGGGTTAGTTTTAATTTTCCTAAGGATCCTATAATTGAATGGGAGGGGAGTTCCTTAGTGCCCAAAGAGAGGATTATTTCCTATCTTAGAGCTCAAAAGTTGATTTCCAAAGGGTGTCTTTATCATTAAGTTGAGGTTAAGGATTCTAATTTTGAGGATCTCTCTTTTCAATCTTTCCCTGTGGTTAATAAGTTTCCTGAAGTTTTTCCTGATAATCTTTTTGGGATTCCTCCAGATATGGAAATAGATTTTTGTATTGATATTCTACCGCATACCCATCCTATTTTCATTCCTCCTTATAGAATGGTTACGACTAAACTGAAGGAGATAAAAGAGAAAATAAAAAATCTGTTTAATAAGAGTTAAATCTATCCTAGTGTTTTGCCATGGGGTGCTCCTATAATTTTCATGCAAAATAAAGATAGGTCTTTTTGGATGTGTATAGAATATCATCAATTGAATAAAGTTACAGTGAAGAATAAGTACCCTCTTTCTACATTAATGATATTTTCGACCAACTTTAGGGTGTTAGTTATTTTTCTAATATTGATATTCATTCAGGCTATCATCAACTAATATTTAGGGGGTTTGAGATTCCCTAGACTATGTTTCGAACTAGGTATGGCCATTATAAGTTCCTGGTTATGTAATTTAGGTTGACCAATGCTCTAGCTTTTTTCATAGATCTCATAAATTATGTTTTAAGGTAGTTTTTAGATTTTTTTATTATAGTCATCATTAATGACATCTTTGAATACTCAAAGTTATAGGAGAATCATGACAATCACCTCCAAATTATGTTACAAACTCTTAAGGACCAGAAGTTATATGCCAAATTTTCTAAGTATGAGTTTTGGCTGAATGTTGCAACTTTTCTTGGTTATGTTGTTTCTAGTGAAGGAATCAAGGTGGATCTATAGGAAGTTGAGGTTGTTAAGAAATGTCCTAGATTGATAACTCTAACCGATATTTAGAGCTTATTAGTCTTGGCTAGGTACTGTAGGAGGTTTGTAGAGAATTTTTCTTTTGTTGGTGCTCCTCTGATGAAGTTAATTTAGAAAAACATTAAGTTTTTGTGGTATGATGCTTTTGACCGTAGCCTTGAGAAGTTGAAGGATAAGTTGACTTTTACGCCAGTATTGATCCTTCCTGAGGGAACTGATGGGTTTGTTGTGTGCTATGATGTGTCTTATGTAGGACTCTATTGTGTTTTGATACAGCATGGTAGGGTTATCGTATACGTTTTCAGGGAGCTTAAGGTTCTTGAGAGGAATTATCCTACTCATGACTTAAATTTAGCGGATGTATTTTTTTGTTTGAAGATCTGGTGCCATTATCTGTATAGGGTATATGTGGATATTTATTCAGACCATAAAAGCTTTCAGTATATTCTTATAAAAAAGAATTGAATCTTAGGAATAGAAGATGGCTTGAATAACTTAAGGACTATGATATGAATCTTTACTACTATCCAGGTAAAGCTAATTATGTTGATGATGCTCTTAGAAGGTCATCCATAGAGATCTTATCGCTTGTGGAAGAGGAGAAAAGAGGGATGGTGAAGGATATTAATAGGTTGACTAATTTAAGAGTTCAACTCTTAGACTCTGAGGATAGATGAGTGATTGTTCAAGAAATTGTTAAATCATCTCTTGGTGCTTAAATGAAGGAGAAGCAGGCTTTGAATCCCATACTTATGCAGATTAAGGATGATATAGGTCAACAAAAGGCTATGACTTTTGAGATTGAGGGAAATTGCATCTTGAGGTATCAAGGGAGGTTTTGTCATCCTGATGTTGATGGTCTATAGGAAAGGATTTTTGTAGAGGCTCATGTTTCTCGATATACAGTTCATCTGAGTTTGGCTAAAATGTACCATGACTTGAAAGAAATATATTGATGGAATAATATAAAGAGGGATGGGGTGAATTTTGTGTATAAGTATATAGTTTGTTAACAAGTCAAATTTGAGCAGTTGAGGCCAGGTTGCATGTCTCAAAAGATAAAATTACCCATGTGTAAGTGGGAGAAGATTAATATGAATTTTGTTGCAGTTCTTCTGTGGTCTCACAATCAATATAATTCAATTTGCATCATTATGGATAGTATGACTAAGTTCGCTCAAATTTTTCCTATGATGAATAACTACTCAGGAAAGGATTATGCTAAGTTGTTCATTCAAGAGATTGTATTATTTCTTGTGGCATCGATGTCCATCATTTCAAATTGAGGTACGTAGTTTTCATCTCACTTCTGGCATTTGTTTTATAAAGGTTTGAGTACTCTTGTCAACCACATTCCACCCTCAAATGGATAAACTATCAAAACTTACTATTAAGACTTTGAAGGATATGCTAAGAGACTGTGTGATTGATTTTAAAGGTAGTTGGATTGACCATATACTTCTTAATGAGTTTTCTTACATCAATAGTTATTATTCAAGCATCCAAATGGCTCCTATTAAGACTCTCTATTATAGGAAATGTAGATCTCCTATTGGATGGTTTGAGGTTGGTGAGACTATTTTATTTGGTCCTTATATGGTTATCCAAGCCATGGAGAAGGTGAAGGTTATTAGATAAAGACTTAAGACTACTCAGAGTTGCCAAAATTCTTATACAGATGTGAGGCGGAGAGAGTTAGAGTTTCAGGTTAGTGATTAAGCTTTATTGAAAGTTTCTTCTATGAAAAGAGTTGGGAGGTTATGGAAGAAGGGAAGCTCAGTCCCCATTATATTATTCAATATCAGATTCTATGGAAAACAGGGAATATCGCTTGTGAGTTAGATTTTCCAGTGAGATTGGCTTCGACTTATCTTGTGTTTCATGTGTCATGTTGAAAAAGTGTGTGGGTAATCCTTCTTTGATAGTACCTGTTGAGGATATTAGTGGTTTGGATTCCTTATCTTATGAGAAATACTAAGTATATAGCTTGGGTAAAGGTGTTTTAGAGGAATCAAAAGATAGAAAAATCTACTTAGGAAGCTGAGGAACATATGAAGGCCAAGTATCCATTCTTGTTCCCAACCTTGGATGAATATTGTTGAGGTAAGAGTTTTGTTTACCCTCTTATCACATTCTTAAATCATCCTGGAAATCAGATTGTGTTCTCTCTGCAATCTTTCCAAAGGTAACCTAATTATCATTCAAGAAAGAATAATCCTATGGGGAGGAGGGGGGTTGATGTGACACCCTAGGTACTTGAACCCTAGGCCCCAAGTGATAAACTCTTAAATTGGAAAGTTTTTGAAGTAGATTCGAACACTGCTAGCAAAATGACTTATATAATGAGTTGTTACCTCATGTAAGAGTCGTGAGATGGGAATCATTGTTCGAACAATGGGATTGCCAAGGAGTTCTTCCTTGATCATGAGTCTTCACCATGACTAAAAATAAATTACGTGTCCAGGGTTAAAAGGGTAAATTTCCCCCCTATATAAGCTTCCAAATACAGGATTTAACCCTTATTCATAAAAAAAATATTGATGTTTTTCTCAAATACTCTCAAGAACTCAATCTAGGGTTTTCATAGAAGGTCCAATTTCAAGAAGGTTTCACCATCAATCTTTACGAAATCATGAACTAAGGTATGCATAGTGTTCATTCATGGACTCTTTTCGTCCATGAAGTCCAAGAATCCCTTTTCTAAACTCAAGTTATGGATTTTCTATATTTTTTCATGTTTTGGCTGCTCATGTTCATTTTTGATAGATGTGAAATTGGATTTTACTCTATTATTGTTGATAGTTTCTATGTCTTTTTAATTACTATAGCCATATATTCATGCAACCCTAAGCTTTAAACCATTGAATGATGAAATTAGAATTGAATAATGAAGTTTACATGTACCATGCCTTTCATATGTTTGATTAAATGCCTAGATGAAGGAATATTGTCTAACTAGCATGATATCATGAAATCCCAATGTATGCACAAGATCATGCCTATTATATGTTTGATGAAATGCTCCTATGAAGGTAGTATGTATTATGATGATAGAAAAGTATTCAAGTAAATCATGTTATATTAGTTTCCTTCTATCGAGTCCTAGGGGTATGTGTACCCAAAATATTACATATGTACATAGATCTATGTCATGTTTTCATCATACTCTCAGTCAAGCTATGAACTCTTAGACTACAGATAGTCTTATGACTCAGGACAAATCTCCATGATCTCATGACTCAGGCAGTTGTCGAATATCAGTAGTATTTTGTCAGCCACAAAAAATCAGTAACTCAGTCTATGCTATGTTCATTTTAGTAAATCATGTTCAGTATCCATTTAGATAGGAGTAGGAATTAGCACCGAGTGAACCCAAGGATGGGGACTCACATGTTATACGAGGGTGTGAATCTTAGAAGAAATCCTTGCATTCCTGAACTATGTAGCCAGCATAGGTTGAGACATCATAGCCTTCTATATGAGGGTAGATAAGGTGGATTAACCTGTTATGTGAGGGTTCCTACCGTTGTCTCTATAGTTACCTATTATATGAAGGTTAGTCACTTGTTGTCCTTAGCAGTGGCGCGGTATTGACACCCTTCCAATCAAGGCATAGATTGGACCCCAACTCAGCTATTATAACACATTTGGGGCATGTCGGTTAGATACTACTTCCCATATTTACATGATACATAATTAGGACTATTAGATACATTCAATTAGTCTCAGTAATAGAACTCAGATAGTTCTTCAGATTTCAGGACTGTCAGACACAGTCAACTCAGACATAGTACAAAACTCGGATAGTTCCATCAGATTTAAGACTGTCAGACACAGTCACCCATGTTATCAGTTATATTTAGGTACAGTCATTCATGTTATCAGTTATGTCATGTTATCAGTATCCAGAATCAGTAGTCATGCTACCACGGTATCAGTATCATGTTATCATATTGCCAGTTACAGTTGCGTAATTATGTATGCATTGTCACATTCATGTTAGAAAGTCAGTTAGTATTGATCATGCAACAAAACCCTTTCATATAGCCTACCTCACATGTATACTCAGTACATTCCATTGTACTAATGCATTTGCGCGCTATGGTGCTTTCTTTTTATATTACACCATAGGTTAAGACACACGAGTTCTAGATCAGCAGTAGATTCTAAATTCAGCAGTCAGAGTAGAAGTGAGTCCTCATCCTTCGAGGACATAATGATTTTTAGTATCTCATTGATTAGCTTATTAGTTGGAGTTAGTTGGGGATATGTCCCATAAAATCCTTATTCAGATTCTTCAGATAGTAGAGGCTGTCATACTAGATACAAACTATCATGTTTTAGACTTTAGTTTTGTTTTGGGTATTCTATTACACCACACAGATTTTACATTATTCAGTTATGTTCATGATCGAACCTTATGGCCTTTCAGTGTATGTTTTCACATTATTTTGTTATTCTATGCAGTATACAGGTACAGATATCAGTCATGGGTTAGCTTGTGGTCCTTCAGGGTCATGAACACCGTGTAGCATTCCGGTTCAGCAAATTGGATCGTTACACTCCTCAAGGGGCTTAATTATCATTAAAAGAAGTGGTTCATGTTTGATGTAAAAAATTATTTTTGGGATGATCCCTTTCTATTTCCATAGTGCGCAGATTGTATAATTAGGCTTTATGTCATGGAGGTTGAAATGAATAATATCCTTGAAGCATGTCACTTCTTACCTTACGACGGTAACCATGGAGGAATCTGAAATGCCACAAAATTTCAATATGGGTATTAGTTTCCCACTATTCATAGGGATTCCATTTAGTGGGTAAAATCATGTCTTCAATGCCAAATACAAGGTGGAATCTCAAGAAGGCATGAACTTCCTCTTCTCTCGAATCTTGAAGTTGAACTCTTTGATGTGTGAGGAATCGACTTTATAGGCCCTTTTATGAGCTCCTTTTGAACCATATATATATTGGTGGTTGTTGATTATCTTTCTAAATGGGTGGAACCAATAGCTTTTATGAATAATGAGAGAAAAAGCGTCAGTTTATCATTGAATAAATACATTTTTACTTGGTTCAGAACACCACGTGCCATTATTAGTGATAAAGGCTTACACTTTTACAATCAGGTATTTAGGGCCCTTCTAAAAAATATGGGGTTAAGCACAAAGGTTTTACCCCATATAACCCCTAAACAAGTGGACAAGTCAAATTTTCTAATCAAGAAATCAAAGCCATACTTGAGAAGGTCGTGAATATAGGCCGAACGAATTGGGCAAACCAACATGATAAGGCAGTTTTGGCATGTAGAATTGCCTACAAAACCCTAATTTATATGTCTCCCTACAAGTTGGTGTTCGGGAAGGCATGGAAATTTCCTGTTGATCTTGATCATAAAGCTTTATGGGCTTCGAAGAGTCTAAACAAGACTTGGGGAGAGGCGGCCAAGTTTGGGGTTACTTAACTTCATAAGTTGGAGTATTTTCAACTCAAAGCCTCTGAGTGTTCTTCCTTGTAAATGGATAATATGAAGAAATGGCATGATGCTAAAATAATAAGATGAGAATTCTATGTCAGCGAGAATGTGCTCTTTTTTAATTCTCATTTGAAACTTTTCGCAGGAAGCTTCGTTCCAATTGTTCGAGCCCTTTTATGATTTTAAATGTTTACCCTAGTGGTGTCGTTGAATTGGAAGATCATCAAAAAAAAGGTTTGTAGTAAATTACCAAAGGGTTAAATACTACAATATGGGAGGTCCTGCGATAGCCAAGGTACCCTACATAGAGATAAAGAAAATTCATGTCGCGATGTTGAATTAGGTGCTTGGTGGGATGCAACCCACCATTTACATATGACATTTTTTATATTTTGTAGGTGTTTTTAAAAAAGCAGGCAGTTTAGGAAAATAGGGGAAAATAGAGCTGGAAATGGCTGTTATGATAAAACCAAAGCAAAAAATAGAGGAAATCGGTCTCAGTTACCGTGATTGTGGTCACGGGATGCAATCGTGGTACATCCACCCATTATCGTGGCATCCCCATAAAAGAAATGTTGTTGCCTATGGGTTTCCCTTTTAACCCTTGATCTTATTTTGTCTATTACAGTGAGGACACTTCAAGTCTTTTAGTAGGGGGTGTTTGAAATAAAGTTAAGCTTGATATCGTACGAGTCTTTCGATATGATGGATTGAGTGACGACATTCTTAAGGGAAAATCATCATGATTGGGTTTGTTTTTTAGCTATAGATGCAGGTAAAGTATGAGTACCTGTAGCATTTTGGAGATATACATTCAAGGGAAGTCTGAGTACCTGTTGCATATTGATTTGTGATTGAACTTATACCTATGGAAAATTTTGAGTATTCATATTGTTTGCCCATACAAAAGCCAAAATATGAGGCATCGGCTTGGTTTGGTGCCATAAATAGAAAATTGTGCATGGTGCAAATGCGAAGAAAACACCTCCCTCCGACAAAAATAATTTCAAAAATGAGAGCACAGATGTAAATGTCTTTGTAAAAATACTTTTCCTCTTTTTGTTACTCCAAAATTTGGCTTGTAAAAATTTGTAGATGCTCCATTTTTGTCTCTAGATGGAGGGGAAATTGAGACCCTTTTCGAGTTTGCACGCCTTGTGC
Source organism: Capsicum pubescens (assembly GCA_030864215.1). Taxonomy (NCBI): domain Eukaryota; kingdom Viridiplantae; phylum Streptophyta; class Magnoliopsida; order Solanales; family Solanaceae; genus Capsicum; species Capsicum pubescens. Next base: position 119,052,875 of record CM061546.1, read on the forward strand.
GGTGAGCTTATTTTTCTAAATCTCATCTATAATTGTACCATATATAACTTTCCCCATTAGTTTCTCAAGGCTAATTTTGATTATACTTATTTGGTGAGATGATCCTAGGCTATCATTGTGAACTTGGATGTCCACTCTAGCCTAAAAATCCTACCCTTGCATAGATATTATCCCAAGTCACCCATTGTGAGGCTTTGTACCTTTCTTTGGCAAACACAGTGCAAAACGTGACCCATTTGATTTTTTTCCTCTTTTGAACCCTACCCTCCTTTGAAGGTAAAGATTGGAAGAGGTAACTTTGGTCCACCAAATTGTAAGCAAGTGCCTAAGAGCTAAATATTGAGAATAAATAAATGATTAGGAAAAAAATAACCATCAAAGAAAAGAAAATCATAAAGTGTACAAGGAAAAGAGATGAAAAGAAAATACTTTCAAAAAGATGGATGAATCAAGGTAACAAATGTAGGCACATGTGTAAAGAGTGAACACAAAAGAAGTGGTCCATGGTCCAAAGTTGGATGGAATAGAGTGATGTAGATGTTCAAGTAGGGTATATCCTACCCTTCCCCAAACCTATATTACATGCTAATAAATCCCTTTCAGATCTCCAACCAAGTGTATTCATTATAGTGGCGATTGAAAATAAGGGCAATCCTATGGCATGGTACTTTTTAGCATTGATGATCTTTTTGTGAGAGAGAGAGTTTCTCACTTGAATCCCTTGTTACATATTTGATAATTTCAATATGTGTGGGATTTTCCTTCTTGTGAGAAGGCATGTTAAAAACTCTGGGTGGGCGACATTGTCAACTTCCAAATAATGACACAAAAGGAGTATAGTAGAGTTTATTTCAATAAAGAGTCACTTTTAGTGTGTGAGCGATTGTTGTATTATTTCACTTTGAATCCCTTTGCATCTTTAATTGTATTTCATGTTGAGGGGTTTGGAGAGCTATTTATGGTAGTGACCATACTTGAAGTCATTGTGATAATTGGTTTTTATAAAAGGGGCTTAAAGTGCAATTGTCTCATGGTAAGAGGTCGTGTTGCTTAAGGACAAGCAAAGATTTAAGTTGGTGTGTACCACTATTTTTCACTCAAAATTCATGTAAACTACCCCAGTTTGAATATATGAATTTGACAAATTTGTGATTAAATGCACTAATTTCTATATTTTGTAGGCATACGAGTTATGAGAATGAAAGATGTGGATTTAAGCTGAAAAGGATCAAAAAGGAGAAAAAAGTGTAGCTAGAAGACCTGAAGAAAAAATCAATCTCAATTACCACGATCGCGGTCTGAGGTCTGTTATCATTGTCTGACTGCGATCGCAGTGACCCTATCATTGTAATTGTAGTTGCGATCACAAACACGCTGTTGTGGTCGCGGCTTTGTGAGATTTTGCCGAAAGGCAATTTTGTGAATTGGCATAGTTGTACCTAACTCCTTTATAAAGCACAAATCTTTTCTCCTTTAGAATCATGGAACTTGGAAATTGAAAATAAGAGACGGTGAATCCTAGAAATTGGGGAAGCTTTTGTACTTGAATTACAATAAGAATTTGGTTATTTTGAAGTGTAAAGTGAAGACTCTTCTTATTGTCCATTGCTAAGGATGCTATGAATGAATCTTTTGGTATATCTCTTATCTTTAGCTTTATGAATAGCTAGACTCGCTTGCCATAGGATTATGTTGAATTAAGGTGTAATTATATGTGGGTTGTGATGAATCAATATGGATTCTAGTTTATTGATAATGGGTTTTAATATTTCTTGGATTAATTATTTCGGATTTGTGGGTGAAAACCCCAAATTCCCAAAAAGGATTTAAGAGTGAAAACCTTAAATTCTTAAAAGCACATATCTTCCTTGAAAAATGGATATGGGAGAACTCTTGGAACCCTTATCATTTTTCAAAGAGGGATATCGGTGACAAGGCAATAGTAGACAATTGGAAATGTGTTTTTCTATCTTTTCACTCTCTTATAAATGAGGGTGAGTAGAGAGTCACCCATATCTTAGGCATCTTACTAGAAATAGGAATTCCTGATTGAGGTATTAGGTGGTTTCATTTGGTGCACTTATGAGGTACACAAAAGGTTCCAAGAGTGAGATCCTTTATTTCTTATTAAGAAATTACCCTTAAGGACCTCCAATCTAGCCTACCATATTATTAATAACTACATTTTTCACTAAATCATCATGCACCCATGCATAGCTTTCCCTAAAGTAGACATATCCATAGGTTTGTCTTTTATTGGATTGTCAATCGCAATTTTTAGTGTTAGTTTCTTAACTTTAATAGACTTTAATAGAAATATGTTCCAAACAACCCTCCTATTTTTAAATCATGTGATTTATTTTATTTTCACTACGACCATACTGTTAGATGCAATTGACACCAATAGGTTTTAGAGATTAGACTATGTCCTCATGGATTTGACCTCAACATAAGTTGAGCTACTGAAAAGGACTGTCCTCTACAAATTTTAACGGTATAGGTGAGTGTTATCAATGATGGACTCATGATATTAACAATAAGATTGTCTAATGTTGTTGTCTAGGTAATGACAAGAATCCCTGAGTCATAGGGTGAGGTCACGAGTTATAGGGTATGACTCGAGATAAAACTATTAAGGTGTCCATGAGTCACTACCCAGACTATGAGTCGTGTTCATGACTTGTGACCACTGATCAAGATTCATTACCTGACCCATAGCAACTAGGAGTTAATTTCCCATCCATTTATATTTTAGGGAAAATGGTTCTTTTCCTCTTATTCCAGTAAATTTCCACTACCTAAATACACTTAGGACCTTATTATCTTTCATTACAAAATCAAAAACATAATTTTTTCTCTAAATTCCCAAGTCAAGAACAAAGCTAGGGTTTCTAAGGTTGGTTATCTAGGGTTCAAAATATGGTTTCTCCTTCAAATTCATGGTGTTTTCAGGCATTTATCTCTTCCCTAAAAATTATTTTATGAAACACATGTGTTTAATCATGGTTTATGTGAATTAAATTATTATGTTTTGAATGATGGATTAAGGGTTTTGAAAGGTTTGTACTTGGTTGGTTTTCGTATGGTTTAGGTATTGTTATTCATGCTTTATTTTATGGGTTTTTATCTTAATAAATGCATGAGCATAGTGGATGGGATGGGGGTCTTGGATTCCCCCAAAATTATTGTTTTTGGTTTGAAATTGGTATTAATCTCAACCCACTTGCACAATTGGTTTTTTAAATACGGGCAATTACATGGTTTGCATACTTTACTAAACTATTGCATTGCATTAATGGTTCAATAGATAAATATGGTTTTGAAAGGCCTTGGTAGCCATGGATTGATCTTAAATTGTAACTTTCGAGCCTTATGGCTAATTTTTTGGGTTTAGCATAATGGAATTGTCTTGCAAGTATAATTAGTTAGTATGGCGATACCATTTGGTAAATTCCTAAATGGTTGACTCTTTGGTTAAATGGATGGAATATATGTAAATGTTTTAATTTGGGCTTAAAGAAAGTTGTGTAGCTGTCCATTGAATGTGGATGTCCCAGGGAGATAGATAATGGAAACCACATTTGTCGGCGTTGAGGCCTTGGTGGACTTATGCATAGTTCACACATTATATATATATATATGGAATAGCTGGGGTCATGGATTCTCTATCCCTTCCTTTGATTTCTCTGGTTCATGTGGATAACATGCGATGGAACCTTTCAGTCGGGGGAGCTGAACCCATATAGCCCATGGGTTCCCTTAGGACGTTCAGAGCTACATAATCTAGATTAATGATTTTAAAACTCATGGTAAACCTTGTTCCCTATCCCAACATTTTATATATATATACTTATGCAAGTATGTAAACATGTACGCTGAGTTTGGATTTGATTTAGAAATAGCATTATTTTAGCCCTTTCCTGAGTTACATGCTAGCACTCAGCCTACTAACCATCCTCGAATGCTATATTTCTTTATGATATAGGGTCCTAAGGGTTTCTTCTATCAATTTAGGCAGTGTTAAATTATGCAATCGTCTATTGAGTTTGCGGTGAAGTGGTGAGAATCAATCTTTTGGAAAGCTTGGCCATTCCAGCAGTTTCTTTTTATATTTCAGAATTTAAGAGTTCATGTTAACATTATCTTTATCCTTATCACTATCATGGTCAGGGCATATCCTGGCCTAGTTTGATATTCGAATTGGTTTAGAGGCTTTTTACAGAAATATATGGCTTATATGATGGTGTTGACTCTTATAGATTATTTTGAGTTACAGTAACTATTTTATCTTTATTCTCTGGTTGTCTTCCTCTTTATTGCTATTTTGTTATTCATGGAATGGATATGTTATGAGGATGATCTCCGGCCCATGGTGTACTTGAGATACTCGTCATGACTAGGCTTGAGATCAGTTCCTAACAAGCTTGGTATCAGAGCATAGGTTTAGGTTCACTAGGTGTCCACTAAGACATGTTTAGTAGTCCCTTTTTATAGGTGTGTATCATGCCAAACTAATAAGGGGGAGGCTACATGACATTTAGGAGTGTTTCCCTCTCTTATGTTTTATTTTGGGCTATAGAGTCTAGGGTCATGGAATTTCTCTAACTCATGGTTTGCTCATGTTTTAGATCATTCCTCCTCTAAGATCTATTTTTTAAGGAACGTTGTTGGAACCTCTGCTCCACCTGAGTGTAATGTTGATGGGACTCTCCCCATTTATGAAGTACAGACTTAATCTAGGGTCCTTGCTTTGAATTTTAGTGCCCCACCTGGGTTTCCACCGGTCTCCACTAGTCCTTTTTTTATTGTTGACACTCATGCTCATCCATCTCAAAGAGAAAACTCTAATGCATAGTTCAGTCATTCTATTCATCTGTTGACTCAGTTGGTGACCTCCCAGTCTCCCTAGTCTGTTCAGGGTGGTTCTGTTGCTCCTTCTTTGAAGATTACATAAGTTGGCCAGTTTATGAGGTTAAATCCCCCAACCTTCATAGGTTGTAAGGTTGAGAAGTATCCTCAAGGATTTCTTGATGTGATAGAGAAAATATTCAAGGTGATGCATACTTCCAATTTTACGGGTGTGGAGTTTTCTGCATATCAGTGGTACGAAGAATGGGAGCAATTGAGAGTTGATGATGTTGGGCCAGCTATATGGGATGAGTTCTCTTGTGCCTACCCTGATCATTTCTTTCCCCAAAAGTTGGGAGAAGAAAATACAGAAGAGTTTGTAAATCTGAAGTAGGGTAAGATGAGTGTGAAGGAGTATGATTTAAAATTTAATCAGTTTTCTCCCTATGCTCCAGAGTTAATGTATAGTATGAGAGATAGAATGAGGAATTTTGCTTCTATTTTGTTGTCACAATCCAAATCTAGGCCCTGGACGTGACGAGCATCCCAAAACATATAGGCTCGAGTGCCCTTTTCTATCTGGCAATCCGTACACCATTCGTAAAATTCAATGAAAAGTGGAAAAGAACATAACAAAATGGAATCATGGTAATTCTCTATTTCAACTAATAAATACAAATATGAGTTCATAAATATTGAAAAACATTTAGCACTAGTGTAATGACCCGAGATCCTATTCCAGGATGTCATACGGTGCTTATGACCCCGAAGGACCACAAGCTAACCTTTTACTGATATCTGTACCTGTACACTACATAAAATTTGAAATAAATGCGGAAACTAGCCATAAGGTTCAACACATCTATACATACTCAAAACTGAAAACTAAATTCCAATACTTCAACTTGAAAAGCCTCTAACTGTATGAACTTTGGAGTTGATGGGATAGGTCCCTAACTAACTCCGTCAACTGATAAAAATAGAAACAGAATCTGATGCAATAATAATCAACTGATATTTCATCCTCAAAAGAAGAGGACTCACTACTACTGCTGCTGAATGGATTGAACTGCTAAGGATACTCTGGATCCTGTGCCTCTGAACCTATGGTGCCAAATAAAATACCATAGCGCAAATGCGTCAGTACAAGAATGTACTGAGTATGTAGACGGGGTAAGGCTAAATTCCAAGGCTCATGCGTACACAATATCTAAACTGAATAATAATGAAAATGTCGCACGAGAACACATACATGAATGCACAGACCATAAAAACAATCATTACAACTAGGTACGGAAACTCGGATACCACTTTACTGCAGATTGAACTCACTACTGACACTGAGATACTGAATTACTGACTCATCTGATACTGATAACTGAGAATATGAATGCACTTACATCAAGGACTAAATTCTGAGCTTACTATTTTCGACTGAAAGGATTAGAGATCAACCTATTTAATGGATGATATTCAGAAATTATTATCAATGATAAGAAATATGATTATATCAGAATCTGACAACAAGGATACCCAATAGAATCTGGACTGTGAATCAAGCCTATCTGGCGACTTATCTCTAAATATGATATCAAACAACTGTATATGTGACCAAGCCTATCTGTCGGGATGGTCCATGAATCAGTGGAACTATCTGAGTTCCTCATAATGATAGATGATTATATCTGACAGTCCTGGTTTCTGAAGATTGGTACTGAAACTTAAACTGTGGGAAGTAGTTACTTAACCGACATGCCCCGACCTACCACAGGTGGGGTCCAACCTATGACCCCAGCTGTAAGGGTGTCAATATCGTGCCACGGGTAAATACTCACTCTCTGGTCAAGCCTCTATGACAGGATGGCCCTCGCAGGAAACCGACCTGAGGTAATATAATAGTCAACCTCTCTGACGGTGACAACCTCTATTGACGGGGACTCCTGTATCCTTTATTGTCTATGAAGTTCTGGAGTTTAGGGATTGCTACTAACGACTTCGGTCTCTCTCTCTGGCGGGAGGAATCGCCATCCCTTCCCTCTCTCGGTGCTAGTTTCTACTCCCAACTGAAGGACTCTGAACTGAACTTTTAGCTGAACACAAACTGGGCTGAGTCTGACACTGATCATATTTCTCAAATGATTCGACTAAGTTAAGTTGAATTCACATAGTTCCGTATCTGACGGAATACTACTAAATCACGGTATCTGACTGATAATACAAATTTGAATAGATTACTCAGTCATTACCGAGGCCAAAACTGAACACTGAAATACTACAAGATCTATGTTAAGTACAACACTAAGTCTAGATTACTAGCAATACAGAGAATACCGAGATAACAGAAATTTCAAAGATTTCTCAAGTTCTGTAACTGTCTTCGGATATAGAGTTTCTGGAGTTTACTGAGTTCTGAGAATCAGGGCTCGACTGGAATTATTGTGAAACTGACACGGGCTCTAGAAAATATCTCTATCGTCAGGTATAAATACCCCCAGGACTCGATAACCTAAAAGTAAAACATAATAATTCATTCATCATTTCAAGCATTCATTCATCATTACAACAATTCATGTATCATCACAATCACCAAAAGTTCACTTCAAACATTCAAGGATCATCAACATCAGTTCACCATCATGTATATCCTAGGGTAGTCATGATATTAGAATATACCTCATTCAACATGGACTTATATCAAGTACTTCATACCTATATCAATCTTGTTGTATATTCAGATATCCCGTAATTTAGGGAAACTTCACACTATCATGTCCTAACTTACTTGCTAACCACTTGGCATATATGGGAATCTTGTCATATATCAAAGAGTAATTACTTGGGGAAATTTACTACTATCTTGTCTCAACTTACTCACTACGGTCTTTCAACAACCATAAGACATGTACGGTTTTACACCTACTTTGGGATTTCTTACTATTGTGGAGTAATTCGTTCACTTGGTCATTTCATGATACACATAGTTCTCAAAGTCTTATCCATGAAAGGGAGTGTATATAACAATATTCCATCCATCCGTCCATCTAGTCTCACTATTTATCTACAATACTTGATTTCTAGTCTCTTAGACATTTCATCGGACACCTTACATTCACAACTTAGGCATAGGTGTATTCATCGACATACTCACCCTAATTAACCAATTTTACATGTTTTCAACTCACATAATCTCATAGATTCATACAAACCATGTAAATATTCCATCTTGGAAATCATTCAACATCAACAACAAGAACATAATCTATTTACCACATAAATACCACCTACTAGGGCCAAGGCTTGATAATCTTGTAAACAAACATGAATCACAACTCAACCATAGCAAAAACATCAATTTCAACTCACAAGAATCATTAAAATTCATAAACATAAATTCTTTAAGATTAAAAAAAAAAGGGTACTTGAGCTTCTTGGATGAAAATGACCCAAGAATCAACATCAACATACCTTGTGGAAACCACTTTGTTGAAAAACTTCAAAAGACTTCTTGGTTTCTCTTAATTCTCTATTGATCTCTCTTAATTTGTGGTAGAAGGAGAGAGGATTTTGGAATTTGGAAACCCTAGTTTTTGGGTGGAGGAAGAGAAAATGAGGGCTGAAAGCCCTTAACTGGGTATATATAGAGGGTGGGGATAAGGTGAAAAGACCAAAAGGCCCTTGGATATTTTAAACTAAAAAATCTCAATTTTTTGCCCTGGCGCGACGTGCCGGGATCGCGGTCCTTCACTAGATTTGGACAATTAGGAAATTGCTCAGTGGCAAGATGCGGTGGGGATCATTTTGGCAACTTGTTATGAACTGGAACTTCACTGCGACTCGGAGGAATAGCGGAGGTCCATTGGAATTTGACGAATGCCATTTTGGATAGCTCCGCAACGCGCTAGAATGCCAGGTGACACACTGTCTTACTAAAATGGGTCTAACTCTTCACCTAAGTGTCAGATTTCGGTGAATTTGGTATCGATGGAAATCTTATTCAATGCTCTACATGACAAAAAGTAGAACTTAGAGAAATTCCACATGATTCAAAGCATTTTATACTTGGGAAGATATTCCTGAAACATTTGACTCAGATTTTTGCTTTACCAAATACACTCTAAGGCTCAGACTAGAAGAGGATTTTGCAGGGTATTACAACTAGTCTCCGAAATCTCTAGCAATACAAAAACAACATATGTCTAAAAAACTGGGACAAGGCCCCTAGTCAAACCATGAACTAAAATAAAATGACATTATTCCATAAATAAGGACTTCCAAAATAAGTGAGGCTAACCAACTGTAAAATTCTAATAAACCAATCTACTGCTTAGCGGGACACCATGACTGAGCCTCAGACCCATAAATATAGGGGGTCAATACAACTGTACTGGCATGTGAAACAATCGATAATAGCATTTTTATTACACAACATAGATGAGAGCCTTTTGTAAAAAATAACACATAAGATAAGTAAGACACATTGGCATAATTTAGAGTTTCAAAATACTTTCTTGAAATCATGACTCATCACTTAGTCTTACTCCTGAGATAGATGGCACACCCCATAGTTCTAGTACCCATGGTCTATACAGGTCCACCATTTACTCATCACCAAGTATAATGCCTCGAGGATACACCTTGAGCATCACCCGGTGCTAACGATCCTGAAGAACCATAATCTAACCCATGGTCGGTACCTAATATGAGCACTGAATAATAATAATAATAATAAATTATATGCAGAAGTAAAACTGAAAATCTTATAAGGTTCATAATACTGAATTAATACTGAATACATCTAAAGAATAACTACTAACTAATAGTGTCTGAAAGCCTCTAAAACATTCATAATAAAAGACTTGATAGGAAAAGCCCCAACTAACTCACAACTGTTTTATGAAATAACTTAAATACTGAAATAATGCAATGACTAAATAAGTATCGCATCCTCGATAGATGAGAACTCGCTACTGTATCTGTGATGGATTGATTGATCTTGCCAGGTACGCTAAGTAACCCAATCATCCGGACCTATGATATGAGACATCATAGCGCAAAGAGAAAGTATGCGTCAGTATTTTGAATGTACTGGTATGCTAGGTGTGGTTAGTCTAATAAGCTTGGGTTCATGGGCAAGAGTAATAATAATAGATAAATATCATGAAGTAACTGGGTGGGAATATTTGGAAGACTGGGACTACTAAAAACAATGAACATGTAATACCAAGCATATATCGTCTATCTGAATTAAACTGGAACTGAGGTACTGAGTTTCTGATAACTGATTACTGATAACTGAAAGTTATCATCATGTAGAACTAAAATAAGTTCTATACTAAATATATAATACTGGAACTGAGAATGTAGGAGTTATCATCTAACAGACATACCCTAATTATAGACTGATTTGGGGTCCAACCTGTAACCCCAGTTGTAAGGGTGTTAGCACCATGCCATGGGTTACTAACACTAGATGGGTCCACCTTAATCAGACTCATAAGATGTATATGGTTACGTCAACCCTAGTGTGGAAGGAAGATGATTTACCCTACACTGGCTACATAGTTCTGTAACTTAGGGACTGTTAATAAGGGTCAAACCCTATACTGGCAGGAATGCCCTCATCCCTGGGTTTGCTTGATGAATCCTACTCCCATCTAAACTAACATAGATCACTTGACTGTACTAAGCTTGACTGAACTCACGTTGATTCTATTAATTGACCAAATGCTACTGTTCAGGATACTATGAAATCATTCAATTAAGACTGGAAACTAAGTAAGCAGCTAATTTTAGGTATACAATACCCCCAGGACTCGATAGAATAAATAGTGGAATCATATCACAATTTTAACAGAATTACAATTTGGATATTATCAACAATTTTTTCATGTAGACATTTTGTCAAACACTTGGGAAGCATGGTTCTTGTACATGAAAAATATAACATGGGGATATCATGACTAAAACATTCAACTCACAATTCATGGATTATGACATGAGGAGTACGTAAGTTAACACAAATGCTAGTTTATTTAAATGAAATTCATAATCTTCCTAGTATAAAACACATAATAGAAACACATACATGAACACAATTCAATTGAAGAGTTTATCTGTAATTTAAATTTTCAAAAAGGATTCTTGAACTCCAAGAGTCGAAGAAACCCAAGGATGAACACCAAACATACCTTGATTTATGAATTTGTGAGAATTGATGATGAATTCTTGAGATTTGATCATGAATCTCGAAGGGGTAGGGTTTATTATTGAAAAGGGGCTACTTTAATTTGTGTAAGTTGTGAAAATAATGAGCAATTATTGATCTTTGGGACCTATATCCCGCGTTTGGACTAAATAGGGTGAGGGAAAAGAACATAAATTCCATTAGGTATTTAAAATTTGTAATTGAACTCAAAATCCCGATTTTGACACTTGGAGCAATGTGGTGCAATCGCATCGAGCCACTGGAAAAGGGACAATCCCGAATTTACCCGGCAATATAACACGGTGAAATTACATTGAGCCACAAGAAATGGACAATTCCTAAAATGTCTCTTGGAGTGACGTGGTGCTTATCACGGAGACACACTGGGAAATGACGAACGTGAAATGAGCCATCACCGCGACGCAGCGTTATCACGTTGGGCTATTATTTTTCTCTAAAAGTGTCGTACCTTCTCACTCGATCTTTAGATTTAGGAAAAATTGGTATCTTTGGAAAGATAATTTAACTTCCTACAGTTTGGTGGATCTTGAGATGAAAAATTCTCAATAGAACAAATATATGCTCGTTTGAAGTTGACTAAAGCAACATTCTTAACAAAAATTTAATCGGTAAGGATTATTTTGATTTGCCCAATAGATGGGAGTTATTTGAGGCCTTAATATACTTCAAACTCACTCATAACACTACCAAATAACTATAATGTATAGTGAATGAGCTTGAAACATGGATCTAACATTGGTTTGGATTTTTTAGGTATTAAAATATCTTTCCTTGGGAATATTCGTCCTTGAATGAGACTGGTTAAACTGAAAATACTTAGTGACTTATGTTAAATGATGAATTTACATGATGAAAATATGATTATATGACTGAGTATGAACATGACACATGATTAAACTAGTACTATGAATGCGTGACTTACATGAGAATGATATACAGCTGCAGGTGCACATAACAAAGAGAAATTCTTAGAAGATTGTTAACTTAAGCTGAATCTAAGTTTGCCAAGAAAAGATGAGGGTACTTGGTCCGCCTATCTTATTCTTCTTCCCAAGTGGCTCCATCAATGGACTGGTTCCGCCAAAGAACTTGGACTAGGGGAACTTCTTTGTTCATTAGTCTTTGAACTTGTCGATCAAGGATATCGACTGGAATTTCTTCGTAAGAAAGGTTGTTTTGAATATCTATGCTTTCTAAGGAAATGACAACTTGTAATACCCCAAAATTATACCTAGCGTGAAATCATCCCAAGAATGTTAGAAACTTACTTTGAAATTTGAATCCATTTTTGTACATGTGGAATTTTTTAGAGTTTCACTTTTTATCATGTGGAAAATTGAATTAGCTTTCCAACGATACCAATTAAGTCAAAATCTGCTATCGAAGTAAAAAGTAATGGACATTTTACTAAGAGCTATCAGAATCTCCTAGATGTGACGGCCAGGTTGACGGACCGTCGACCTAGCGACGGACCATCGCCTAGACCGTCACTGCCAAGGCAGTGAGTCAACCTTCTTGATAAGGTGCAATGTATAGGTTGATGGACCGTCACCCAAGCCATTGATATAAGGTAGTGAGTCTTTTTTTTAGTTTGCGTACGATGGTCGAAATGACAAACCATCGAGCTAGCGACGGACCATCGCACGAGCCATTGCAGGTCCCATTTAGTGAATTTTATATCACTTATAAAGAGTATTTGGGCCTTTTTCCATCTATTTTAACCCCTAACTATATCATACCAAGGCTCAAAAGTTCATTATTCATTCACAACATCGAATTAGGGTTTCCTCTCAAAAATCAATCCCCAAGAACAAGAAACCCTAGGTGTTTAATTTCAAATCAAGGATTTAAGTTTTCCTCCATCAATCTTCAAGAAATCATCCACCGAAGTATGTCATATGTTGATTCATAGGTCCCTTTCACCCATGAAGCTCAAGAATCTCTTTTTTCAAAATCCATGATCTGTGTATTTATGAATGTTCATGATTTAAATAGAATTGAAATTCACGTTCATAATGTTGTGGGGGTTTTATTCACGTTTTGAATTATATATTCCAATGATTGATCCTAGGTTGTGGTGATTTGCATAATAATCATGATAAACCATTAAATTTACATGTTGATTGATGTATCCATGATTATTAGGTGTGTTTATGATTGTATAACAAAAGCATGCTCCCCATGTATTCGATTAAAAGCCTATGTGAAGGAGAAGTGTCATACAAGTATGATAATATGAAATCCCCATTTATGTACAAGTTTATGTATGCCAGGTGTTTGATGAAATGTCTAAGTCAACGAGTTATGGATATATGTGTGGCCATTGTTGTGGTTTACAACTTTCACTTCATGAAATCTCCAACTTATTGTATTATGGATTGTGATGTTGGTCTTGTATTAAAGAAAGTCATGCTTTGTCAGTTTCCTTCTATCGAGTTCTGGGGGTACTTGTACCCAAAAATTTAGTTGTGTGCCTAGAATCAGTGTCGCATTTTCAAGATACTCTCAGTCAAGCCATGTTCATAGAAATTCGGTTAGTCATGTGACTCAGGAAAACTCAGTAAACTCAGTAATCTCAGAAACCTCAAAAATTCAGTAATCTCAGTAGTATTTCGTCAGTCAACAAAACTCAATTTACTCAGTCCAGTCAGTTTAGTTTATCATGTTCAGTGTCTATTCAGATGGGAGCAAAAATTAGCACCGAGAGAACCCAAGGATGGGAACCCACCTGTTATATGAGGGTGTGATTCTTAGAAGCAATCCTTGTGTTCCAGAACTACATAACCAGCGTAGGTTGAGATATCATATCTTGTTATATAAGGTAAGATGAGATGGCTTAACCTATTATATGAGGGTTCCCACCATTCTCACTAGAGTTACCTATTATATAAGGGTTACTCACAGATTGTCCTTACCAGTGGACCGGTATTGACACCCTTCCAATTAGGGTTATAGATTGGACCTCAACTCAGCCATAATGGCGTATTAGGGGCATGTCAGTTAGATAACTACTTTCCATAGTTTTAGTACAAAATCAGGACTGTCAGATACAGTCATTCAGTCTCAGTGATAGAACTCAGATAGTTCTACAGGATTCAGGACTGTCAGATATAGTCAACTCAAAATAGTACGGAACTCGTCTAGTTCCACCAAAACATAAACTATCAGATACAGCCGCTCAGTATCAGTTATTTCAATTATACAGATATCAGTATCTCATGTTATCAGTACTCAGACTCAGTAATCATGTTATCATGAACTCAGTTATAGTTATTATGTAGTCATGTATTTATTCTCAAGTTCATGTTATGCAGTCATTTAGTATAGTTCATGCATGTGAACCCATTTGAATTCATCCTACCTCACATACATACCAGTACATTCAAATGTACTGACATATTTGCGCTATGGTGTTTTATACCATAGGTTTAGAAGCACAAGCTCTAGAGCATCAGTAGCATTCCAGTTTCCGAAGTCAGAGTTAGCAGTGAGTCCTCATCCTTTGAGGACATAACCATTAATTTATTATCCTATTAATTAATTTATTTCAGTAGTTGGAGTTAGTTGGGGACATGTCCCATCAAATCCTAATTCAGTCAGTACAATTAATTAGAGGTTTTTCAGACGACAGTATATTCAGACAATGTATTTCAATTGTTTTTTGTATTTTATACCCCATCCATATGTTAGTTTTATCAGTTATTCTACAGATTTGAACCTTACGTCTTTACAGCCTTTATTTCCATATTTATATAGTATATTATGCAGTGTTTAGGTACAGATATCAGTCATGGGTTAGCTTGTGGTCCTTCGGGGTCATGAGCACCATGTAGCATTGTCGAAACCATATTCGGGGCATTACACAACTGCTGGGTCACTAATGCACTTCTTCGACAATGAGATATGGAATACTAGGTGCACTGATAATAAGTCTACAGGCAACTCGAGCTCATAAGACACCTTTCTAAAATGGCTCAAAATTCTATTAGGGACCATATATTGGGGGCTGAGCTTTCCTTTTTTTCCAAACCTCTTCACTCCATTCATGGGAGATATCTTCAAATACACAAAATCACCAACTTCAAATTCAAGATCATTTCTCCTCACATCTACATAAGACTTCTGTCAGCTCTGGACTACTTTAACCTTCTCCCTGATTAACTGTACTTTCTCCAAAGCATCAAACACCAAGTCAGGCCATATTAAAGCGGTTTCAACTATCTCAAACCAACCAATTGGAGACCTACATCTCCTTCTATATAAGCCTTAAACAGAGCCATCTGAATACAGGAATGATAGTTTTATTATATGTGATTTCAATCAAAAGAAAGAGGTTATCCCAATAGCCCTTAAAGTCAACTACACACTCTCTCAACATATCCTCAAGGGTCTGAATGGTTCTTTCTGCCTGACCATCTGTATGAGGGTAGAAGCGGTACTGAGGTGAACTTGGGTACCAGGCCCCTTTGAAAGGACTTCCAAAAGTGAGAGGTAAACTGAGTACCTCTATCTAAGATTATAGAGAGCGGAACGCCGTGCAACCTAACCAACTCTCTAAGATAGAGTTTGACATAGTCCTCGACTGAGTAAGAAGTATGAACTTTTAAGAAAGAGGGTTGATTTGGTCATCCTATCCACAAATACCTAAATTGAATCATAATGTCGATGAATATGAAGTAAACTTGTCATAAAATCCATGTTCACTTCCTCCCACTTTCAAGTGGGATTACTGAACTCCTGCATTAACCCACTCGGCTTCTGATGTTTAATCATAACCTACTGACAAGTGGAGCACTTAGATACAAGCAATATCCCTCTTCATCCCACTCCATTAATAGATTTCTTACAAATTACGATACATCTCTGTGGCCTCTGGATGAATCGAGAAACGTGCACCATGCACTTCGGCAAGAATTCACTGTCTCAACTCATCAACACATGATACACATAGTCTACCCTAGAAATGCAATACACCATCTCCCCCTTGGGAGAAAACCTCTACTTTCTGATCTCTGACTGACTCCTTCAACTTCATCAGACTAGGATCCATATCCTGCTTTTCTTTCATTTCGGCAACAAAAGAATATTCCAAACTAAAGCACTACACTCATCTGGATCAACCTAACGAATACCTAATATGGCAAGCTAACGAACTTCTTTTTATCCTCTTCAACATGAGCAACACTACCCATAGATAATCTATTGTGGGCATCTTCCACTAAATTGGCTTTGCCCGGGTGATACAAAACACTCATACTATAATATTTCAGTTATTCTAACCATCTCCTCTGGTGCAAATTCAAATCCTTCTGCAAGAACACATAATGCAATATTTTGAGATCCATGAATACATCAACATGCACCCCATATAAATAGTGCCTCCAAATCTTTAAGACAAACACAATAGATGCTAATTTAAGATCATGGGTAGGGTAATTCTTTTCATAGGGCTTAAGATGTATAGAGGCATAGGCCACAAACTTACCCTTATTGATCAAAACACAACCTAATCCAACTCTAGAAGCATCACAATAAGTAATAAATTCATCTGAACCGTCGGGCAAGGCCAAAACTGAGGTTGTAGTGAGTCAATTCTTCAACTCCTTAAAACTCTTCTCACAAGGATCAAACAACTGAAACTTAACTTTCTTCTGAGTCAATCTGGACATTGGGGATGCAATAGATGAAAACCTTTTAACAAACTGCCGGTAATAGCTAGCCAAGCCTAAGAAACTCCTGATATATAAAGGAGAAAAGGATCTGGGCTAGTTTATCACTACTTCAATATTTTGAGGATCAATTCTATTGCTATCATTGGAAATAATATGGTCAAAGAAAGAAATTGAGCTTAGCCAAAATTCATATTTGTTGAATTTGGCGAACAAATGACGAGCTCTAAGAATCTAGAATACTATTCTGAGGTGGTTTGCATGATCATTTTCATTATGGAAGTAGACAAGGATTTCATTTATGAAGACTTTGACAAACATGTCTAAGTACTGCTTAAACACCCAGTTTATCAAATTCATAAAGGTTGTTAGGGCATTGGTAAGACCAAATGACATGACTAGAAAATCAAAGTGACCATAGTGAGTTCGGAAAGCTATTTTCGGAATGTCACATTCTCTGAGTCTGAGCTGATGATAGCTGGATCTGAGGTCTATTTTAGAGAACTAACTAGCACCCTTAAGTTGGTCGAACAAGTCATCGATTCTGGCAAGTGGGTACTTGTTTTTTATTGTGACTTTATTTAACTGATCGTAGTCAATACACATTCTAGGAGAACCATCTTACTTCTGCACGAATTGGACTAGTGCGCCCCACGGGGAAATACTAGGCCTGATGAATCCCTTATCTAGGAGATCTTTCAACTGTTCATTCAACTATTTGAGTTTGGCTAGAGCCATTCTGTATGGAGGATAGAGATAGGTTGTGTATCTAGAAGAAGGTCTATTTCGAAGTTGATTTCCCTTTTGGGAGGGACTCCGGGAAGATCTTCAGGGAACACTTATAGAAATTCCCTCACTACTAAAATTGACTAAAGATTAAGAGTCTCAAAATTAGACTATTTGACTCGAACAATATGGTAAATACATCTCTTGGATATCATTTTCCTTTCTTGAAGGTATGAAACAAGATGACCCCTAAGAATTGTAGTAATACCCCTTCTTTCAAGGACTGGTTCATTTGGAAACTGAAAATGAACTACTATGTTTCTGTAATCAACTGAAGCATATCATGAGTGGAGCTAATCCACACCGAGAATGACGTCAAAATATGTCATCTCTAACTCCACAAGATCAATATAAGTAACTTTCTACGACATTGTAACTGGGTTGTTCCTATATACTCATCGAGCTACAATAGAGACACACATTGGGGTAGACACTGAAAAAGGCTTTGCTAAGATTTCGGGACTGACTCCAAAGTTGATGGATATATAAGGAGTTACAAAAGAAACAGAAGCTCCAGGATCTAACAAAGTATAAATATGTAAATGAAAGATTTACAATGTGCCAGTAACCATATCAAGAGAAGTCTCCTGATCATGTCAGGACTGAAGTGCATAGAGCTTATTTGGAAGCTGCCCACTGGTGGCACTGGAAGTGGGACCCTACTAAGACGGGCAACCAGACTAAACTAGGTAACGATTGTGCTGACTCTGCGAACACATCTGAGGACACTCTCTGATCCTATGGCCTGGCTTACTTCACCTAATACACATGTCACTGTCAACCCTACACACACCCTAATGGTTTCTGCCATATTTCTGACAAAGAGGATTTATTCAAGCATTTCTTACACTACCCTTAGATTTAGAACCTGGCACCCTATCCTTATTATAAATTTTGAATTTGGGCCTCAGCGTACTAGTCGAAGACAAAGCTGGGACTAAAGATTTTTGGTGGAACTGTGGACGATTTCCACCTTCTGACTTTGGTTAAGTGACACTAAAATTATCTATTTTAGCCCCCTTGATATCCCTCTCTTTATCCTTAGACTTTTGTTCCTTAATTTGTTGAGCATGGTCCATAAACCTAGACATGTCAATCTCCTTAATTAGCATTACGGTCCTACACTTCTTAACCAAACTGTAAGATACCCCAGACATGAACTTGCTTATCTTAGACCTGGTATCAGCAACTACACAAAGAGCATACCTAGCCAACTAAGTAAACTTGAGGGAATATTCTTTCAAACTCATGTTTTCCTGCTTTAGGTTGATGAAGTCTATCATCGTAGCCTCTCTCAACTGTAACAGAAAGAACCTATCTAAGAAGGTAGCAGCAAACTCCTTCCATTCTACAGGCCCTGTATCTTTGCCTCTCTCTACCTTCCACTGCTTAAACCATGTATGAGCTACATCTTGTAACTAATAGGCAACTAAATCAGCACCCTCACTAGCAGTGACCCCCATAATTTTCATTACTTTTTGCACCATGTCAAGGAATTATTATGGGACCTCCTCAGACTTAGACCCTAAAAATAAAAGAGGGTACATTTGGTTGAAGTCTCGAATACTAGATGTATAAGTATTGGCCACTGGGTTGTATTGAACAGAAGCTGGTCAAACATTCTGTGCTACAATAGAATGGGATAGGGTGGTGAAGGCTGCTCTAAATTTTGTGTGAGAAACGTGCTCATTCAGGGGATCTTCCTAAATGGGTAGAGGTGCTAGCTTGTTTCAAGTTCTCCTTCTGTTGGTCTTTCTAGGAGGAATGTTCTATAAATGAAAGGGAAATTTGGATTATACAAGGAGTTTCACTTGAGCTCATGCTCACTCGCATGACATGAACACTAAAAAAAGGTAACCTTTCCTAAAACATCTCATAGCCTCTTGCCCATAAGTATGGCGCGCTTCACACCCATGCACAAGACTCTACTTGATGCGACTTTTAGACTCCCTAGGACATTTTAGAACCTTAGGATTTAATACCAAGTTTATAACACCTTGAGGATACACCCTGGGCATCAGACGATGCTTACAATCCTGAAGGACCACAAGTTAACCCATGGTTGGTACCTGCTATGAGCACTGAATAATAATAATAATAATAAAGCATATACAAATGTAAAACTAAAAATTCCATAAGGTTCATAAAAATGATTCAATACTGAATACATCTGTAGAATAACTGCTAACTGATAGTGTCTGAAAGACTCTAAAACATGTGAATTAAAAGAGTTGATGGGATAGGCCCTATTAAAGTGGTTTCACCTGTCTCAACCCAACTAATTAGAGACCTACATCTCCTTCCATATAGAGCCTCAAAAAGATCCATATGAATACTGGCATGATAGCGGTTATTATACGTGAATTCAATCAAAGGCAAGTGTTCATCCCAACTACCCTAAAAGTCAACTAATGGCAAGTGAAAGGAACCCAAGGATGAACACCAAACATACCTTGATTTATGAATTTGTAAGAATTGATGGTTAATTCTAGATATTTGATCTTGAATCTTGAAGGGATAGGGTTTGTTTTTGAAAGAGGGATACTTTAATTTGAGTAAATTGTGAAAATAATGAACAATTAGTGCTCTTTAGGACTTAAATCCCGTGTTTGGACTGAAATTGGGTGAGGGAAAAGGACTTAGATGCCCTTGGGAATTTAAAATATAGAACTGAACTCAAAAGCTTGATTTTGACACTCAGCGTGATGTAGTGCAATCGCGTTGAGCCACCATAAAAGAGGCAATCCCGAATTTACCCAACGGCGCAATGCTGTGAAATTGCGTAGAGCTAGTGGAAATAGACAATTTCAAAAATGCCTATTGGCATGATGCGGTGCTTATCATGGTGACACACTAGAAAATGAAGAACGTCAAATTGGCCATCACCGCGACGCGGCCTTATCGCGTTGGGATATTATTTTTCACTCAAAGTATCATAACCTCTCACCCGAGTAACAGATTTAGGTGAAATATGTATCGTTTGAAAGCTAATTCAATTTCATACAGTTTGGTTGGACTTGACCAGAAAAATTCTCAATAAAGCTAAAGAAATGCTCATTTAAAGTTGACTAAAGCAACATTTTTAGCAAAAATTCAATCGGTAAGGATTATTTTGATTTGCCCAATAACTGGGAGTTATTTGAGGGCTTAATATACATCAAACTCACTCATAACACTACCAAAGAACTATAATGTACTATGCATGAGCTTGAAACATGGATCTAACATTGGTTTAGATTTTTGTGGTATTACACCAAGCCCCAAAATCAAAGTTTGCCACAAGAATTAGGTTCCTAATCAGTATTCTAGCATGCCAGTGTATTGAGGACAATTATACATTGTCCATAGCCAATCATATTACCCAAATCAACAAAACTTATTTTTCTTTAATGATCCCTTACACACAAATGCCTTCTTTGGGTAATAATCTAGCTCTCTTTAGGCCCAATTTTAGTTCTATAAACATTCTGCTTCATGTACAAAATCATTTGATGCTTAATATGTTAAGGGCATGTCATCACAGGGTATCGTCATACCCAGACTTGAAAGTTATTCATATCGTATACATTTCACAGCCCATATCATTCAAAATATGCAAATGACTACCAAAGATTTATAACATCATAAGAGAGTCATCATTTTAAAATTTCAAGAAAACTTATGAAATTACCCTCTTTTCTCAAGACTTAAACATGTGGTTTTCATGTCAATTATTCAATTACATGCAATTCTTCTCTTTTAATGAAAAGAGTGTTGTTATAGCAAGAAAACTCTCTCTCATGATATCATAAACCATGTCAAACACTGAGATGTTAAGGAACTTACTTTCAAACCTTGGTTCATGCAATCAAAATCACTTACAATATAAATAGACACTATGTTTCATAACAAGAGAGGGAACTCATTGTTAATGCTCTCAATTAAACTTTTCAAAACTATAAATGTATACAGATAAGGGGCTATAATTCAATTTACACAAAAAAAAGTTCAATACAATCTATATATACTATCATCAAAATGATTTCATGACATGATTTTTCACATAATATTCAAAACCTTAGTTTGCAACATGATTATAAACCCTTACATTTGATAAAACGATAAAATCCATGCCCATGGAGTTTAAGGATAGTCCCATATACCTTATATTTTTTAGATAGATGATTGGAATGCTAATCTTGACTCTTTTCTTGAAATTGTGAACTTAGAGGTTGAATTCTTGATCTTTGGAAGAAAGTTAGGGTTTAGTTCTTGAGACAAATTGAGTAATTTTGGGAAAATAATGCCCTAATGATGAGTTAATCTACTGCTATCACGATTTTGGGCTATGTAGAAAAGATGAGACTGCCCTTTGAAATTTAAATTTGCAACTGAAACCCGTTTGAAGACCTCACCGCGATATGCCAAGTGGCCCATTGGTATTGGCACCGCGATGCGGTACAATCACAGTTATCCATTATTTTTTAAATCCAAATACGTCCCAAACCTCATCGGAAAAATCAAAAACTTTTCCGAGACATCCCCTTTAGACCCTTGAACATGACTCAACTCAAAAATATGTGTCTCGGGGTTGGGAAGATCAATTTAGAACTCATTAAAGTTAAGGACTTAAAATATGACTAAGACTTTCAACACTTAGAGAAATTTTAGGCTTTAAACTCCATATGCATGCTACTATGACTGGTATAAAGTCAAGAATGCTATGGGGTGTTACATTATCCCCCCCCTTGGCGTCATTCATCCCCAAATAATGACTCATGACATAAATAAACACGATTTCAAGAACTAAATAAAAAGAGAGAAAGAGTATAAGATTCGTACCGTCCATATGATCATCCATGGTTTCAAAGAGATTCGGGTATCTCGTATGAATGTAATCCTCCGACTCCCAAATAGCTTCCCCGGCTTTAAGATTCTTCCACAGCACCTTAATCGAAGTTATCTCCTTACTTCTCGACTTCTAAACTTGGTAATCCAAAATGTCAATGTGTTCTTCTTCATATGACAATGAGTCTTATACATTGATCTCCTCTACAGGAAACACAAGAGATTGATCTCCAATACACTTTTTCAAAATTGATACATGAAATACAGAATGTATAGATGCCAAACTTGCTGGCAAATCTAACTCATACGTAACCCCACAGATCCTTCTTACAACTTAATATGGCCCTATATAACAAGGACTAAGATTCCCTTTCTTTCCAAATCACACGACTGCCTTCATAGGGGGGGCCTTTAGAAATACCCAATCATAAACCTCTAACTCCAGCTCTCTCCTTCTAAGGCCAGCATAGGACTTATGGAAACTCTAAGTTATCTTAAGTCACTCCCTAATGATCTTCACCTTCTCCACCGACTGATGAAAAAGGCTAGGACAAAATAACCGGGTTTCACCAACTTCATACCACCCAATTGGAGACCTATACATCCTCTCATTAAGTGTTTCAAAAGGAGCCATCTAGATACTAGAATAGTAGCTGTTATTATGGGAAAATTCTACAAATGGAAAATGATCCATCCAACTACCCTTGAAGTCTATCATGTAGGACCTGAACATATCTTTTAATGTCTAAATGGTGTGTTCTTCTTTCCCATCTATCTGTGGGTGAAAACCGGTACTCAGGTTCACTTGGGTGCCTAAACCCCTTTAGAAAGACCGCCAAAACTGCAAAGAGAATTGTGTACCTTGATCAGATATAATAGACATAGGAGCAATATGCAAATGAACTATCTCTCAAATGTATAACTTCGCATATTCATCCCCCGAATAATTCATCCACACAGGAATAAATTGAGCAGACTTGTTCATTTGGTCTACAATCAGCCAAATGGAGTCATGTTGTTTCCAGGACTTTGGGAGCCCTGTAATGAAATTATTATTTATCATCTCCCATTTCCATATAGGCAAAGCTATCTCTTGGGAAGTTTCACCTGGACTCAAATGTTAAACCTCAACTTGTTGACAATTCAAACACTTACCCATAAAGTCAGCAACAAATCTTTTCATATTATTTCACTAGTAAATAACCTTAAGGTCATGATACATTTTGGTAGAGCTGGGGTGAACAACATACCTAGAAGTGTGAGCTTCATCAAGAATTCTTTCTCGCAACCCATCTACATTCGGCACACATAGCGTACCTTGATAACTAAAAATCCCATCACCACTAATATCAAAATAGGATCCTCAGCCTGTTTCTCCTTAAGTTCTACATAGAGGGAGTATTTATCTATCTCTTGAACAATTACTCTTCCATCCATGTAATATAAGAGTTGAACTGCCAAATTTGCAAGTCGGTGAATATCCTTCACCATATTCCTCCTTCCCTCCTCCACATGAGACAGACTACCCATAGATAACCTGCTAAGGGTATCGTCCACCACATTCGCCTTGCTCGGATGATAATACAAGCTCATGTCATAATTTTTCAATAGCTCTAACCACTACCTTTTCCTGAGATCCAATTCTTTCTATGTGAAAACATACTACAAACTTTTTTTATCAGTAAAAATATCAACATGCACCCCATATAGATAATTCCACCAAATCTTTAGTTTGAATACCACTACCGCTAATTCTATGTCATGGGTGGGATAGTTCTTTCAATGCACCTTCAGCTGCTAGATATATAATCAACCACTTTACCATGCTTCATAAGCACGCACCAATGTCCCAACTAGGATGTATCATGATACACAACAAATCCCTCTGTACCCTGAGGAAGGGTCAAAACTGGTGCGGTAGTCAACTTGTCTTTCAGTTTCTCAAAGTTATTCTCATAATAGGCTGACCATAATAATTTTACCTTTTTCTAAGTGAATATAGTAAGTAGAGAAGTTATGGAGGTAAAAATCTCTATGAATCTTTTATAATATCCAGCCAAACTCAAGAAGCCCCGTATGTCGGTTGAATTTGTGGTTCTGGGCTATCTTTCTTACGTACGAAGAGTACAGGAGCACCCCAGGGGAGACACTAGGATGAATAAAGCCTTTGTCAAGAAGGTTTTTTAATGGTTGTTTCAACTCTTTCAATTTTGCAGGATCCATTATGTATGGTGGAAGAGAAATAGGACGGGTGTCCGAAAATAAATAAATGCCAAAATCTATCTCTCTATATAGTGGTATCCCAAGGAGATCATCGGGAAAGACTTTTGGGAATTCATTAACTAAGAGAATGGATTAGAGGGAAGGACTTTTAGTACTAGTATATTTGACCCGAACTTTATGGGCTCTGAGATAAGATATGAACTTCCCCCTTGATGCTATAGAGTACCTCTCCCACTCTATCACTGGTTCATTTAGAAAGGAAAAAGTGACTTTTAGGTTCTACAGTCTAATGTGGCTTAACATGATTGGAGCCAATCTATTCATAAAATAGCATAAAAGTCAATCATATCAAGCTCTACAATATCCACCACAGTATCATGATAACAGACAGATACAACATAATTCCTATACACGCTCCTGCCATAATAGAGCCACTAATAGGAGTAGAGATAGAGAAAGGTTCTTGAATATATTTTTCTCAAAACCAAAAGTAACTACCACATAAGACAAGGTAGACCCGGGATCAAGAAACACATACACATCATAGGAGAAAATTTGTAAAATACCCATAGCAATATCTCGCAAAGACTTTGCATCATGGAGATTAGATAAAGCATATAACCAGTTATGATCACCTCCGGTAGCTAAAGTAGTACCTTTGGGTGGGGGTGGGGCTATGGAGTTTACATAGGACTTAGCGCCTCTAACACTTCCACAAACGGTGGGGTAGCCCCTCTTGAAGTGACCTGACTAACCATAAGCATAAAACATGTTCTTACCATAGATATATCTTCACGGATAATTCTTCTCACACATATCACAATGAGGATATTACCTAAATGACTGGGTTATACTCCTTCAGACTAAGTACCCTGCACTCCCGATCCATTGTTAGGCTAAAAGTTTTAGAACCACCGATCAACTGGATATCTGGGCGCTGGGCGCTAGATGAAGACTGAGCATTACTCAAAAAACTTTTCTTTGACCACTTATTACACCAATCACTACTTTAGTTCTAACCGTCATTCTGATCTGTGGACCTAGCTCTCGTAGCTTGCTTTTCTTTTTCCCTTACCTCAGCCAGCCTTTTGTTTTACTCTTCAACCTGCTGTATATAAATGAATAGCCTAAAGAAATCCATATCTTTATCCAACATTGCTTTCTTGTATTCCAACACCAGATCATCCAATAGCCTAGATGCAAACTTTCTCATGCGAGATCTCGTGTTACCCACCAATTTTGGATCATAATGGGACAGTAGGGTGAACTTCAATGTATACTCTTTGACACTCATTTTTCCTTGTTTCAATTTCATAAATTCTTCCGCCTTTGCTTTCCCTAATTCCTGGGGAAAGAAACCATCTAGGAAAGTTTTTACAAACTCACCCCACATAGAAGACTCAGTATATCTACCCTTAGTATCCTCTCACTTATTATACCACTGGTTGGCTAAATCCTTCAACTAATAGACTGCCAACTCAACCCCTTCAACCTCATTCGCTTGCATAACCCTGAAAATTTTCTCAAGTTCATCAATGAACCATTGGGGGTCCTCCTCAACCTTTGTACTATTAAACATAGGTGGGTTTAGTCTCATGAATTGACCAACCTGTGAAATCTTAGATAAACTAGGCACAGACCCTATGTCTTTAGACCAACTGACCTGAGAAGCCATGAGCTGAGCAATCATATACATAGACTACCAAAATTCATCATTAGAGACTTCCCTCTGGGAAGGCTGAGTACAGTTAAATCTAGATCGAGGGGCCCTAGGTGGACTAGTTTGAGATGAAGGAAATCAGGCAGTGACAACAATCTATGGAGTCCGAGCTCTATTATGGGTCCATATACCATGAGTAGGTGGGGCATCCTCAGCTTGGGTATTTTGTTCGTTAGATCTATGAGGAGTCACGATCAACTTCTAAAATATAGAAAATCATTGATTAGAGGGCATTCAGACTCTATAGGACAAACTAAATCATAAAAGAAAAAAGGGACATTCCTAAATGCCGAATATCCTCTTCCTTAGAAGTGTGGCACACTACACACCCATAAAAAGGACTCTACTCGATGTGATTTACCAGACACCCTGGGACCATGAATCGACCTCTTATACCAAGTTGGTCATGACTCAAACGGATGCCTTGTCTGTGATGAGCAACCCTAACCATGAAGGCTTGGACACCCTTTTCTATATGGAAATCATGTACATCATTCATAAAATTCAAGGAAAAACAAAAAAGACCATAACAAAATGGAATCATCATTGTTCTCTATTTCAACTGATAAATATGAATAAGAGTTCATAATCATTCAAGAACTTTTAGCACTAGTCTGCAAAATCTCTAACAACACAAAAACAACATTTGTCTAAAAATTAGGAAAAGTCCCCCAGTCATACCATGAACTAAAATAAAATGGCATTATTCCATAAGCAAGGCCATTCGAAATAAGGGAGGCTCACTAATAGAAAACTTCTGATAAATCAATCTACTACTTAGTGGGACCACAAGATTGGGCCTCAGATTCTGAAATATAGGGGGTCAATACAATTGTGTTGGCATGTGAAACAATCCAAAATAGCATTTTTATTACACAACATAGATAAGAGCCTTTTGTAAAACATTACACATAAGATAAGTAAAACATAGGGGCATAATTTAGTGTATTAAAATACTTTTTTAAAATTATGACTCAACACTTTGTCTTGCTTCTGAGATAGAAGGTACACCCAATATTTTTAGTACCCATGGGCTACATGTTTCAGCCATCCAAGTCCCAAATCAAAGTTTTCCGTAAGGATTAGGGTTCTAATCACTATTATAGTATACCAGTGTCTCGAGAACACATATACATTGGTTATGGACAATCATATCACCCTAATTGGCAAAAATCTATTTCCAACGATGAGTCCTTACACTCAAACACCTTCTTCAGGTAACCATCTACCTTTCTTTAGGAATAATTTTAGTTCTTTAAACATCATGTTTTATTTACAAAATCATTCAATACTTAATATGTTAAGGGCATGTCATCATAACGTATCATCATACCCAGACATGTAAGTCATTCATATCGTATCCATTTAAAATACCATCTCATTCAAAACAAGTAAATGACTACCAAAGATTTATAACTTCACAAGAGAGTCATTATTTTGAAATCTCAAGAAAACCTATTCAATTACCCTTTTTTCACAAGACTTAAACATGCGGTGGTCATGTCAATTATTCAATCACATGCAATTCTTTTCTTTTAATGCAAAGGGTGTTGTTATAGCAATAAAACTCCCTCTCATCATATCATAAGCCATTTCAAACACCGTGATGTTAAGGAACTTACTTTCAAACCTTGGATCGTGCATTTAAAATCACTCATAATACAAATAAACACTATGTTTCATAATAAGAGAGGGAATTCGTTATTCATGCTCTCGATTTAAGGTTTTCAAAATTGTAAGCGTCTATACATAAGGGGCTATAATTCAATTTCCATGAAAAAGAGTTTAATACAATGTATATATACTTTCATCAAAACAATTTCATTACATGCTTTTTGAATCAATATTCAACCCTTAGTTTGAACATGATTATAAACCCCTAAAATTGATAAAATGATAAAATCCATGCCCAAGAAGTTTAAGGATAGTCCTACATACCTTATGTTATTTAGATTGAAGATTGGAATCCTAATCTTTACTCTTTTCTTTAAATCTTGAACGTAGACGTTGAATTCATGATCTTTGGGAAAGAGTTAGGGTTTAGTTCTTGAGATAAATTGAGTATTATTGGGAATATAATGTCCTAATGATGAGTTAATCTACTATTATCATGATTTGGGATTATGGGTAAAAGACGAGACTACCCTTCGAAATTTAAATTAGCAACTGAAACCCATTTTGGGACCTCACCGTGATACGCCAAATGGCCTATCACTATTGGCACCCTAACGCGCTTCAATTACAGTGACCTACTATTTTTGAAATCCAAACACGTCCCAAACCTCGTTTGAAAAATCTAAAACTCTTTCAAGATATCCCTTTTACATCTCAAACATGAATCAAATAAAAAATCTATGTCTCATGGTTGGGAATATCAATTTAGAAATCATTGAAGTTATGGGCTTAAAATAAGACTAAGTCTTTCAACAATTAAAGAAATTTTAGGCTTTAAACTCCCTATGCAAGCTACTATGAGTGGTATCAAGTCAAAAATGCTACGAGGAGTTACATTTGTCTCATGACTTAGTGATAGAATGTAAGGCTGTAATGTTGAAGAATGATATGGATATCTCCAGTCTTGTGGTTTATATGCAGCAGGTTGAGGATGAAAAAGTAGAAAGAAACAAATTAAAGAGAGATAAAATAAGAAGTTAAGGTACTTAAACTTGGGGAAACTCTGGTTCATATTCTTTGACTAGGTCTCCTTATCTTTAGTTGTTCAATAATTGTCTATTTCTGACTAGAAGTGATCCTAAGGCCCAGGGTACCCAGTCTTAGGATAGTGGAACTTAGTCAGCACTGCCATATCCTCATTGTAGATTTTACAGTCAGCTTCACTGAGGTAATTATGATGAGAGGAGAAATTAGTGATTTACCTATGGTCATCTTGGTCACATACATCAGTATTTCCTTACGGTAAAGGTAGCCATTAGGGCTAATAAAGTTTTGATAGACACATTTTTGGATTCTACACCAAAGGGTACTACTTCTAGTACCAGCATTATTTGAAATCATCTTTATGTCATTGCCACTTGTCAGGAATCCGAGGCATCTCTTTATATTTCCATTGGTACATTAAAGTTTTTCTCCTGAGATGCGCATTGTTTTCTTGATTTAGGGTCTACCATTTCTTATGTGACCCCTTATATGGTTGTGAATTTTAATTCTGGTCTTGAAACTATTTCCGAGCCTTTCTCTGTGTCTAATCTAGTGGATGATTCTATTATGGCTAGAAAGGTCTATAAGGGTTTGGTGGTGTCTACATTTCATAGGGAGACTTTGGTGGATTTGATATAGTTGGACAAGGTTGATTTTGATGTCATTTTGGGGATGAATTAGGTTCACTAGTGCTACTCTTCTCTTGATTTTAGGAATCATAAGGTCATCTTCGAATTTCCTAATAAACTAGTAATATAATGAGAGGGGAGTTCCTTAGTTCCTAAAGAGATATTCATCTCTTATCTTAGAGCTTGGAAGCTGATTTCCAACTGGTTTGTTTATCAATAGGTTTAGGTTAAAGATTTTAGATTTGAGAGCCCTTCTTTGCAATCTTTTCCTATGGTTAACGAATTTCCTAAAATATTTCCGAATGATCTCCCTGGTATTTCTCCCGATAGGGATATAGATTTTAGGATTGATATTCTACCATAAAACACGTCCTATCTCTATTCATCCATATAGAATGACTCTGGCAGAGTTGAAAGAACTAAAAGAGCATTTAAAAGATCTTCTTGATAAGGGTTTCATCCATCCTATTATTTCACTGTGGGGTTCCCCTATGATTTTTATATGAATGAAAAATGGTTCTATTCAGATATGTATAAATAAGCAGTTGAATAAGGTGATAGTGAAGAATAAGTATCCTTTTTTAAGGATAGATGATCTCATTAACTAGCTTTAGGGTGCTAGATGCTTCTCTAAGATTGATCTTCGCTTGGGGCTATCATCAGTTAAAGATTAGGAAGATGAATATCATAAAAAAAAATTGAACTTGATAT
The DNA here is from genome assembly GCA_030864215.1 of Capsicum pubescens. Classification (NCBI taxonomy): domain Eukaryota; kingdom Viridiplantae; phylum Streptophyta; class Magnoliopsida; order Solanales; family Solanaceae; genus Capsicum; species Capsicum pubescens. The sequence goes on from CM061546.1 coordinate 119,083,172, forward strand.
GGTCAATATGAGTTTTTGATTATGCTATTTGTATTAATTAATGCTCTGACTACTTTTATGGATCTTATGAACCGAGTGTCTAGATAGTTTTTATATCTATTTGTGATAGTATTTATTAATGATATCTTGGTGTATTCTAAGAGTGGGGAGGATAATGTCAGTTACCTCTAAATTGTGTTGTAGACTCTTAAAGATCAATGGCTGTATGCAAATTTCTATGAGTGAGTTTTGTCTGAATATTGTGACCCTCCTTAGGTATATTTTTTCTAGCAAGAGGATCAAGGTGGATCCACAGAAATTTAAGGTGGTTAAGAGATGGCCTAGACCCATGACTCTAATCGACATTCAAAATTTCTTGGTCTTGGTTGGTTATTATAGGAGGATTGTAGAGAGCTTCTCATCGATTGCTACTCCATTGATGAAGTTGATTGAGAAAAAGGTAACGTTTTTGTGGTTCGATTCTTGTGAGGGTAGCTTTGATAACTTAAAAGATAAGTTAACTTCTGTGCCAGTTCTGACCTTACTCAAGGGTACTAATGGATTTTTTGTGTCATATGATGCATCCTATGTGGGGATGGGTTGTGTTTTCATGCAGCATGGCAAGGTGGTGTCTTATGTTTTTAGGAAGCTTAAGGTTCATGAGAGGAATTATCTGACTCATGATTTATAGTTGGCAGCTGTAATTTTTGCTTTGAAGATCTAGTAACATTATTTTTATGGGGTTCATATAGTCATCCAATCAAATCATAAGAGCCTATAGTATGTGTTTACTCAAAAGGAGTTGAATCTTTGGTAGAGGCTGTGGCTTGAATGGCTCAATATTATGATATAAGTCTTTACTATCATCCAGGTAAAGTTTATGTGGTTGCTGATACGTATAACAGGTTGTCTATAAGGAGCTTATCCCATGTTAATGAGAAGAAAAGAGGGTTAGTGAAAGACATTCACAGACTGGCCAACTTGGGAGTTCATTTTTTAGACTTCGAAGATAAAGGCGTAATTATGCAAGAGGTTGTCAAATCATCTTCTGGTGCTGAGGTTAAGGAGATGTAGACATTGGATCCCATTCTTATGCGGATTAAGGATATTGTGGGACAACAAAAGGTTATGTTCTTTGAGATTGATGGTGATGGTATCTTGAGATATGAAGGTTTGGTGTGTGTTCCTGATGTTGATGGGCTGCGAGAGAAGATTTTGATGGAGGCTCATGAGTCAAGGTATATAGTTCACTTGGGTTTTACCAAGATATATCATGATTTGAAAGAGATTTATTGGTGGAACGATATGAAGACAAATATAGAGAACTTTATGTCTAAGTATAGAGGCCCGGTGGTATGTCTCAAGAGATAGAGTTACCTATGTGAAATTGGGAAATGATTAATATAGATTTCATAATGGATCTTCCAAGGACTCGTTATCAGTATGATTAGATTTGGGTCATTGTGGATAGGATGCCTAAGTCGTCTCATTTCTTTTGGCTGAGGACCACCTACTCTGGAGAGGATTATATGAAGTTGTTTATTAAGGAGATAGTTAGATTGCATGGAAAATTGGTGTCTATCAATTTAGATTAAGGTACGCAATTCTCCTTCCACCGTTGGCATTCGTTTCTAAAAGGTTTTGGGACCAAGATGAACCTTAGCACCACTTCTAACCCAAAATAGATGGACAAGTGGGGTGGAATATCTAGACATTAGAGGATATGCTAAGGGCTTGTGTGATTGATTTTCAAGAAAGTTTGGTGGATCACTTACCTCTTAATGAGTTCCCATAGAACAAAAGCTATCACTCTGGTATTAAGATGGCTCTTTTAGAAACTCTTTATGGTACTGGGTGTAGGTGTCTTATTAGGTGGTTTGAGGTTGGTGATACTAGGTTGTTTGGTCCTGACTTTGCTCACCAAGCCATGGAGAAAGTGAAGATAAATAGGGAAAGACTTAAGCTTACACAAAGTCTCCATAAGTCTTATGCAAATATGAGGAAAAAGAAGTTGGAGTTCGATGTAGGTGATTGGGTGGTTTTGAATATTTCCCCTATGAAAAGAGTGATAAGGTTTTGAAACAAGGGAAATCTCCATCCCTAATATATGGGTTTGTATTAGATTCTAGAGAGAGTGGGAAATATTTCCTATAAATTGGAGTTGCCTGTGAGTTTGGGATCTATTTATATAATTTTCCATGTGTCGATGTTGAAGAAATGTGTGGGTGATCTTTCTTTGATTGTGCCAATTTAGAATGTTAGTATTTCGAGTTCCTTGTCATATGAGGAAGTATCAGTGGAGATATTGGATTGATAAGTCCATCGGTTGAGGACTAAAGGTGTGTCTTTGGAGAAGGTTTTTGTTGGAATCAAAAGGTAGATGAAGCAACTTGGGAAGCTAAAGAGGATATGAAGGCCATATATCCTTTTTTGTTCCCCAGGTTAGATGATCATGCATAAGGTACGTGTTTCTCTTATTCTAATTATTTTTGGGTGTTATTTTTGGTTTTTTGGTTGCATTTTCTGTTGTATTCATGCAAAAGGGGGACTCCTAATTTGGGGTCAAATGATCCTAGCGGAGGGGGTAATGTAATACTCCAGGTTTTGGACTCTGAAATTTTCCCTGTGATTAAGGTCACTGCTCAACCTATGACCCAAGGATATGTCGTAGTCACCTGTTATAGGACGTATGATACAACTCATAGTCTAACTAATAAGGTTGTTTGATATTTCTGCCTTAAGAACGACTAGGTCCCAACGAGTCGTAAGGTAATATCATGAGTTGTGGTGAGGGACTCGTGACCTTAACAGTGATATAGAACAAGATTTTTGTTTTGGTAACAATGAGACTCCTTAAGTCGTATGTTGAGTTCATGAGTTATAGAGTATAACTCGTGACTAAACTAGTAAGGTGGCCCTGAGTCACTTCAAAAACTATGAGTCGTGGTGACGAGTTGTGACCAGTGACCATGAGTTGTGGTGACGACTAATGACCAATGACCATGAGTTGTGGTGACGACTAATGAGCAATGACCATGTGTCATTACCTGACCCACAACAACTAGGAGTAAATTTCCCTCCCAATTACACTAAGAAAAAATAGTTCTTTTCCCCTTATTTCACTACTTTTCCATGACCTAAATACACTAAGGGGCCTTATAATCTTCTATTACACAAATTAAAAACATAACTCATCTTTCTAAGTTCCAAAGTCAAGAATAAAGCTAGAGTTTCTAAGGGTTGGTCATCTAGGGCTCAAAGTGCGATTTATTCTCCAAATTATTGGTATTTTTTGGCATGTATCTCTTCCAAAAATCATATTTTATGAAGTACATGTGTTTAATCATGGTTTATGTGAAGTAATTGTTGAGTTTTGAATGATGGGTTGAGGGTTTTTAATGGTTGGTACTTAGTTGGTTTTCCCATTGTTTTGGGATTGTTATTCATGCTTTATTTTATAGGTCTTGATCTGAATATGTGCATGAGCATGGTGGATGGGATGGGGGTTATAGATTCCCCTAAAATTATGGTTTTGATTTCGAATTAGTATTAACCTCAACCCACTTGCATAATAGGTTTTTGAAATATGGACAATTACATGGCTTTGCTTACTTTACCAATCTATTGCATTGCATTAATAGTTAAATGGATAAAAATGGTTTTCAAAGTTCCTTGGTGGCCATGGATTGGTCATAAATTGGAATTTTAGAGTCATATGGCTAATTGGTTTGGTTTGGAAAAAATGGAATTGGCATGCAAGCATAATTAATTGGTATGAATATACCATTTGGCAAAGGCACAAATGGATGACTCCTTGGTTAAATGGATGAGTTATGACTAAATGTTTTAATTTTCACTTAAAGGGGGTTGTGTATCTCGCTGTGGAAGGTAGAGGTCCCGGAGGGCTGATTCTGGAAACCACAACCACATTTGTTAGCATGGAGGCCTTGGTTGTCATGTGCATAGTACATGGATGGAGTCTTGGATTTCGTGGTCCTTCCTTGGATTTCTCTGGTTCGTGTGGCTAACATACATTAGAGACCTTTCAGCAGGGCAGCTGAACTCATATATCCCTTGGGTGCCCGTAGGATGGTCAGATCTACACAATCCAAGTTATACTAGCATTATATATATATACGCATGTATATTAACATGTACATTGTGTTTGGATTTAATTTTGAAATGACATTATTTTAGTCTTTCCCAAAGTTACATGCTAGTGCTACCCCCCATAACTATCCTCGAAAGCTATATCCTTTCATGATGTATGGTCCTAAGGGTTTCTTTTATTGGTTTGTGCAATGTTAGGTAGTGCAATCCTCTATCGAGTTTGCGGTGAAGTGGTGAGGTTCCATCTTTTGAAAATCTTGGTAATTCCATCAGTTTGTTTCCATATTTTATAATTACAGAGTTCACACTATCATTAACATTGTAATTATCACTCCCATGGTCGGGGGCATATCGCGACCTAGTTTGATATTGGAATTGGTTTAGAGGTTTTTGTGGATGTGTGTGGGTTGAATGGTGTTGTTGACTCAAAGATCTTATTTTATGTTACATTAACTGTTTTATCTTTATTCTCTGGTTGTCGTCTGCTTTGTTTCTATTTTATTATGCTTGGATTGGACAGGCTATGGGAGTAATCTCTGGCCTACAATGGGCTTGAGATACCCATCACGACTAGGCACAGTGTCATGTCGTGACATGCCCACACCCCAAAAATACCACAACACAATCATGGGGAAAGGTAAAATGGTCAAATCACATAGAAACACATATTTCATACATTTCATCAAAATCTGAATTGTTACTAATATCATACAACCTATAAAGTGTTATAGTCGGGTTTTTTTGGCCTAGCTTATTCAAGGACGTAGTTGTATTTTGAATGGAGTGTGACCAATGTAAGCAAATAGGTACTATTTTTAGAAGTCATGAGATGTGTTTGAACAACATCTTGGAGATGGATATCTATTATATATGGAGGATAGATTTCATTGCACATTTTCCACCCATTGTTTGTGAACACACACAGACTTTTCGATGTCAACTATATTTCTATGTGGGTAAAAGCAGTAGAACTTTCTACTAGTAATTCAAAAGTGGTGGTTAATTTTTTCAAGAAGCATATATTGATAAGGTTTGGAAATTCGAGGGATATTATTTGTGTTGGAGGTTCACACTTTATCAATAATTGTTTTAGAAATTTATTGGCTATGTATGGGGTGAGACACAAGTTTACCACATCAATTTATCTCTAAACTACTGGGAAAGTTAGATTCTCTAATTGTGAAGTGAAATAGATTCTACAAAAGATAATTAATGAACTAATTAAGCTACATGATGCTTTGTGGGCTTATAAAACTGCTTACACGGTGCATATAGGGATGTTACCTTCCAAGCTAGTATTTGGAGGAAATGTGATTTATTAGTAGAGCTAGAGCATGAAGCCTATTATGTTGTTAAGAAGTTAAACCATGATTTTGATTTGTTGTGCAAGAAATGAGTACTATAGTTGCACAAACTTGAGGAGTTCAAATTGCATGTGTATGAGAATGTGAAGCTTTAAAAGAAAAAGACTAAGAGGTGGAATTATAAGCATATTGTATCTTGCACATTTGATCCTTGACAGAAGCATTGACGTCTCATTCTAGATTGAAGTTGCTTTGTAAAAATCTTTAGTAAAATAGTATGGCTCATTTGAAGTGGTAAGGGTAATTGGACATAGAGTTGTTTAAATATTAGACAAAGATATAGGAAATATGTTATTGGTGAATGGACAGAGAGTGTAACATTATTGGGCCAAAGACAAAGATTAGTAGATGAAATCCATGGCACTATTGGATGAGTGATAATAAGCTTGATTGTGTTGTGACATCAAATCAGGCGCTACTCATGAGGCATCCAAGGAATTTAATTTAATAGCTTAGTATTTTTTTTTCAAAAATAAAGAAGAAAAATAAAAGTACAAGAAGATGAGTCATGTTGTGATCATAACTAAGGCTCTTAGTGGGACGTAACCAACTTTTCTAATTTTTTTTATTTTTTTTGTAGTATGTTGTAGGTAGTAAAGAGTTAGGGAGTGTTGGGTAAGCTAAAATAAGAGTAAAAAGTCACTAACGAAATGTTTAGTACAGTGCTTAGGGTCTTGGAGGTGCAGAACTCATCCCCCAATTTGAGCCTTGCACTGTGTGACACGTCAGACAGAGTCACTGAATGGGCTGTGCATTAGGCTCAATGGAGTGGATACCATCCACTTCTTTGAGCCTTATGTTTCCCCAAATCTAGTTTCTCCAATAACTTAATTAAATTTCTAGGTCAACCCAACTTGGTAGGGCTTCTTTAAATACCCCTTACTCCAAAAGACCCTTAATTCTTCCATCCCTAAGCGCCATACCTCTAGCTTCCCTCTACCTAAACCCATGTCGCACTCCTAATCACCAAATTTCTCTTATTTATCACTCCATCAACAAGAACAAGGTAAGATTTCATATCTCTTTAGCATTGTATTGCATAATTTTCTTGAAGTTTTAATTTTTCTTAATAGAGCTTCGTAATAAAATAATTGTGATGAAAATCCCTTAAATTATGCTTTATCATATTAAATGATCTATCAATCAAAATGAATACGTGTATCACTATATATCTGGTGCAAGTTGGCATATGTTATGTATTATTAAATTTGTTTAGGGAATGTAATTATTGCATTGGATTGTTGTTGAGTGGGAAATTGACCTGTTACTTTTGAATTTTTGTGCACAAAAATAATAATCTTGGTGGTATGTAGGAAAATAAGTTGAACTTTTTCCATATAACACTTTGTTTAATTTTGAATGGTGGTTGGAAAATCATATGTTAGTGAATACATGACCCAAATTATGTGCAAATTGTATGAAAAGTACATCAAATTTAAGATGAGAAGTTGTGATGATATAACTATGTGCCATAGTTGATGTAAGTTTTTGAAGGTGTGATTATAATTAAGCATATTAAAGCTTTGTGATAAAAAAAGTAGCAATAACATGAATGGTAGTAAAAAGCAGTAGAGAATATGATGATGAAGATAAAAGGAAGGTTGAGAAAAACTACAAGGCCAAGAAAGTGCTAGCCTAGTATAGGGCCTGGCGAATATAATATGATCTCAGCCTGTTAAAATGCCAAAGAGATCTTGGTTTTCTAGAGGACGGCAAATGAAAGTACTACTGATGTGAAGGATTCTAAAGTATACATGTTGACTACTCAGTATAAAACCTTTACCATGAAAGAAGGAGAAACAATCCATGAAATTCATACAAGATTCACTTTTATCACTAATGATCTTCACTTCCTGGGAGAAGTGATTCCATTGTATAAGGAAGTAAGAAATATTCTTGGTGTTCTTCCTATGTCCTAGGAAAGCAAAGTAGATACCATAACTGAAGTAAGAAACCTGAAGACCCTCACCATGGATGAACTGATTGGAAATTTAAAAATTTATGAGCTCAAGAAGTTGCAAGGGCCGGAGAACAAGAAAATGAAAAGATAAAAATCCTTGTCGTTGAAAGCTTCTAAATATGATCTAGTAGATGATGAAGACATTGATGTTGCATATTTGGAAAATAGGATTGTTAGATCCATGAGGATGAGTGGCTAGTTTCAAAAAAAAAAAAGCAGCAGCAAAAAGGAAAGCAGTACTAAGGTATGCACAAATGTGAAAGTCCTAAACATTTCATTAAGGACTATCCACTGCACAAAATGGATTACCAGGGGTACTTCAAGATTGGAGGCGACAAGGAAAAGAACAGAGACCAGGTCCTTGAACATTCAAGGAGAAAGACATCAGTTGAGTATGTTGTAAAGCAAGTTCTAGTAGCATGGGGAGACTCTTTTAGTGATTCAAGTGAAGATGAGAAGACTAGAGATGTTTCTATGCTAATAGTGGAAGACATTACAGTTATCTATGATTCTTTATTTGTTTTTATGGAAAATACTAAAGTTGAAGAACAAAATAAGGTAACACTTTCTGACCTTAAAGAAAACTTGGACAACTATTCTATTAGAAAGATAAAAAAAGCTTGCAAATATACTGATTGACTTTATGTGTGAAATGACTGAGAAAAAAAATTCTCTATAAGAAAAGGTGAAAGTCTAGAGCTTGAGTTAATTTCTCTAACTCTCCAAATATCTGAAACTGAAGAGCAGGTTACTAAGTTAAAATCTAAAAATTTGAATTTAGTAAGTCAACTGAAGAATGTAGGTTCTTCTAAGTGTAAAGAGAAGAAAGAAGCCTTAAAGTTTTAGGTTGAGCTTGAAGAAAAATTAGAGGATTCCCAAAGGGTTCTCATGACTGCACTTCAGAAAAATGAGAAGTTAGAAAGGGACCTGGTCCGTCTAAGGGAAGAACTTAAAAAAATCCTATAATGGACTACATCTTCTCAGATCCTTTCTAACCTAACTTGTCAAAGTGCTTGTAATGGGAAGGACTTAGTTATAAAATAGAAATCCAAGTTCGTGGGTCACAAGGGAAGATTTCTCATGATGATAAGAACAAGGTCCATAAGCCTTTATGCACTCACTATAGAAGAGATGGACACCTGAAAGAAGACTGTCGAAGCTGGATCAGAGCAAGAATGACAAATATTAGACATGTCCACCAGGGGGGCACCTATTCCAAAAAGTGCAAGACCTTGGAAAAATATGAATAATATCACACCACCTAAATAGTTAAGAGAAGGATTTAATCACACCTCTGTCTTTCTATCGGAAAATTAAAAGTCAAATGGGTTCCTAAGTCTAATAAATGATTATGAAGATAGAAGGCACAAAGTGTTTGCAATCAGAAAAATCTTCTTGTTATGTAATTTCTCAAGGCTATGAATTAAAGGTCTAATTGTATTCTCTTTCCTAAGAAACTTCAAGGTAAAGGTGTCTTATCTGATCAACATTCCATTCTCAAGGATGAGCTCAAAGATATGAATAAAGATGGCAAGATCAAAGAAATGCAAAAGGAACTCTACATTTTGAAGAATGCCAATTCTAGGACCTGGTCCCCAGAACTATTTCCAGAACTAGTCGTGGTATCATATGGTGTAATGAATCTATTAAGCTAGTGCTAGGATTGATAAGACTAATCTGACCTACTATCAAGTGAATTAGTGTCTTCTCCCAAAATTGGCTATGTTCAGGAGGTAGGTATCTTTCGTAAATTAGTACTTGTTGGTCTAACATAGTACCATACCTTTGTAGTTATACACCCATGGGAACAACATTGGAGGTGGAAAAATATGACAATCACAAAGTTGAAGATTCACACAAATTAGAGAGGAACTTGGTCCCATCTCTTAGGTTAATATCATATATGTGCAAAGTTTGTCTGTTCTATCAAGAAAAAGTCGTGTCCTTTTTTTCCTTGGGTAATAAAAAATTTCCTATTCAAAACAGAAAAGGTGAATCACCTAAAATCTAATGTTGATCACATCTTGTTCCCCCAGAAAACCCTTTCTTTTGCTTATTGTTCCCTTGAATCTAGCTGCAACTACTTGTTCTTTCATCAAAAAGAAAAATATAAATCCCAAATTTCCCTTCTAAGAAAAAGACCTTCTTGATGGTTGTAGATCTCCTATTTATATGTCTTTCAAAGGATTCTAAGCTTAGCATTGTGAAAAATTTCATCCTAAACCGTCCTGAAAAACATCCTTTTTCTTCTACTCTTCCAAAGCATAACTCCTTTGTCACCCAACTTGTTAATGAATAATCTTCCATAAATCTTCAAAATTGTTTGGATGATATTGTGGTGGATAAAATCTGGGTAGCTGAAAACCTCATTTACTGTCAAAAAGCCCAGAAAAGAGCATAGTTGATCACAAGAACAATAATATCAGTAAAACACGAAGAATCTCTGGAAAATAGTCTGAAAGTTTTACTGAGAAGCAATTGACTCTTAATATACCTAGTCCAAGAAGAGAAAAGTAGCTGAAAGGGAATTTGTGATCACTTACACTAGAAGAACGAATGAGGAGAAAAGAAAGATTGTATCCAAGAAAGTTAGAAACCGGTTCTTGAAGAATCAAAATGTGTTAAGTAGAAGAATTTTTTATTCAAATGTGCTTAAAAACCCTAGTATGGTGGAACTTGACGAGCTAGTTAAACATCAAGGTTAGATGTATCTCATGGAAGGACATATTCCCACTATTTTTGATGAGATAGTAAGGTAATTTTATTTCACTTTGGAATTCTTAAAATATGGGATAAGACTAACTGCAAAGGTCCAAGAAAAGGAAATAAAGGTGAATGAGGAAATAGTTGGAAGAATTTTTAAAGTTCCTACTTATGGGGTGAGAACTGTCTCCAAGCAACTACCTTTAATAAAATTATTAGCAAATACATCCAAGGTCAAAGAGAAATCTGTGGCTGTAGTGAATAGGAAATTACTCAAGCATGAGTTTCAATTGGTCTTTGTCTTTGTGAATAAGGTGATTCTACCTATGTCTGAAAAAATGCATTGACTCATCCACTAATTTGTATGTAATGGAATTCCTTAGTAGCTTTGAATTCATTAATCTACCTTCGTTGATGATAGAACACATTCACAATGTGGTACTTTGTAAAAATGAAAAACATAGAATACCTTATGGATTTTGGCTGCAGAAAGTACTAAATAATTATGGCATTATCCGTGATTCTGGAATCCAAGGATATGTAGTTCAAATGCTTGATATGAAAATACTCATCAAAACTGAATGTGTTATACCAGGTACCATTTATCAAAGGGAGCTCAGCAAGGAAATAGAGGAACTAAAGAGAAATTTAGCTGCCAAGGATGAAGAAATTAGGAAGCTTCAAGAGACAATTCAGCACCTTTCCAAAGAAAGCTCATATGACAAAGAAATGCTTTGAACTGAGAATGTTGCACTGAAGAAGAGGGTGTCAATCTTAACTGATGAGGTCCTTAGGTCAAATGCAAAGATAAGGCATCTCAAAAACAACTTAAACCTGCTCCTTCAAAATCTTTTTTTCGGTCCTTCACTTGTTAATCCTTCTTGATATTTGTGGCTATTTCCCTAAGAACATTTAATTTATGCACTGCAATAATACTTATCCTACTTATGAATGAATCTTTGTTTTGTGAGTTACATTTGTTCTCTTTAAATTGCAAATATATTCTTCATGTTAGTGTTGCCTTAATGTCCATGAGTTAACTAATTTGTGCTTAATTTACTCTTGGTTTACAGTTCTCACTTTTCAATGATATCAAAAAGGAAAATACTGAGTATATATGATAGGGGACCAGGTATTATTTATTTTAGGTGAATGAGAATGGAATGTTGATAAAGGGAAGAAAGGGTGTGATATGTTGAATAAATAAATGTGTGAGGTCATGTATGGCATAGTGATAGGGGGAAGTATGCAAATGATGAATTATGGTGCATAATGGCAGGGGGGAGCAAATGTGCTTAAGTTTTTGCTGCAAATGACAACGAAAGATCAGGTCCGTGTGTTGCATGATAGAGAAAGCATGATGATAGGGGAAACATTCATCTTTAGTTGGTAATCACACTGATTAAATATGATTAATGTGCACAAATGCTCAAAGTTGAATGGTTGTTTGTCATCATAAAAAAGGAAAGAATTTCTATATGTAGTTTTGATAATGAGCAGCTAACTACAAGGGGCCAGGTCCCTGGATGTGCAAGATACAGTACAGCTGACACACGTTGTCTACACAATTGCGTCTTCTTATCTAACAAACTTGTCGGTGCTATTTTATAGTGACTAGGACAGCCATTCCAATGATCTTTCAGCCCTAATCATCACTTATCTATAAAAAGAAAGAGACATTTCTTCATCAAATAGTTTTTGCAAAATCTAAGAGAGGAAAGAGAGGAAGCAAAACTCAATTTCAAGATTGCCCAAGCATTGCTCATGTTCTTAACTTTGTAGTATGCTTAAAAAGTGAGTGAATATTCTTGAGTGCTAATTTGTAAATGAACTACTTATGTTATAGGAGTAGTGTTTTCTTTTGTTGAGAGAGGTGCTTAGGTAGAGTTGCCTAAGTGTTAGGATGATTAGAGATAATCAGCATAGAGAGTCCTTGGTAGAGTTACCAGATGAGCTTGTAGTAGAGTTGCTACAATCGAAAGGAGTCTAGAGGTAGGAAGAAATCTGCACTATAATCAGTAGATTGATTATAGTGGATTTCTTTGGTGCTTATGAGGGCAAGCCCTTCTTTGATTTCCACGTAAAAATCTTGTGTTTTTATTCTTCCTGCTCTATCTCTTACTTCTTGGTTATTTTTGTGTATTTGCTTGTGATTGATTTTGAGAGACCTGGTCCCTTACTGTGTGGTGCAACCCCCAAGTGAATTTCAACAAAGATAAGTCAAATGCTATACATGATTGTGCTTAATGTAGTATTCCCGGAAAGCCTCTCTAATATTGACAACATCAACTCTTTAAGATCACCATTTCTTTTAAATATTTAGTTGTGTGACACTTAGAACATCACAACTTCACCATTTATTTGATAAGCACTGCATTTATCCAAATTATTAGTAAATATTTAATTAAGCAAATTGCTGATCATAAAATCCATGTGGGTTTAATATCCGACTTGAATGAGCTCTTATATTACTTTTACGATCGCCAATTACATGTGCATTTGAACGTAATAATAAAGCTCGTCTTACTTTCTTTACTGTTTAGTTACTCTTAAGGAACTCGAGTAGTTGGTCGAGGTTTCTTTCACATTTTCTCCTGATAAATATGTCGGCATTCTTCATCAAAGGGTTAACTTTATGATAAACGACATGCTGACATCATGTAATAAAGTAGCTGAGAATATACAAATTTCGTGTAGTACGTAACTATTACATAAAGAATCCTGAATAATTATCACTCCCCTTCACACGGACTGGTCATGTTGATTAAAAGAAAATAAAAAATGAAACGTCAAACTGTTACTTTCTTTATACCTCTCCCTCTCCCTCTCCTTAATACCCTGCATTTTCTCAGACAAAGGAAAATGTTGGATATACACGAGGATAATTTAAGGTATTGCTCAGTAAGATATAATATAATTAAATAATAAAATAAAGGTTTTCTCTCTAACAACTGGTAGCACACTTCAATAAGCAATCAGAGCAGGCAGTCCATGTGTGTTGGGGCCATGATGAAGAATAATTAGGCCCATACAAATCAAAACTGCACCATATATATTTTAGTACTCGATATTTTAAGGTACTAGGTTGGTTCCAGCATCATCCTTGTCGGAAGACGCCATAGTCAGCTCCTCTGCCCTTCTAGCTTGAAGTTTCCAATCTGTTTGGATTAATGTATACACCATCATGCATAGACAAGCACATTGAGCTGCCACTAGGCCAAACCATAATCCCCTAAAGCCAATATGGAGTTTGAAAGCAAATACACAAGCACATGGTAATCCAACTAGGTAAAATGCTGCTAAATTTATTCTTACACCCAATGTTGGTCTAGCAGACCCAGTTAGTACACCACATGCTGCTGTTTGTGGAGAATTTCCAATCTCCGCTAATCCCAGGATTGGAAGTGCTGCTGATACTAATGCAAGAATTTGTGGCTCAGACGTGTAAAATTTCCCCCATACTGATTTCATCCCGATGGTTACGCCAAACGCAGTGAATCCAAGAGTAAGTGCCACAAAAATACCAATAAGGGCTGCTAATTTAGCACGGTCCGGGTTACCAGCCCCTAATTCAGTACCAACACGCTGGGATATACTCAAGCTAAGTGAAAATGGGAAGACATAAATAGTCCCTGTTGTTTGTATCAATATTCCCATAGCTGCTACACAAGAATCAGGGTTGTTTAATAAGCCACTTAAGAATAGAATAATCTCATACCACCACCATTCTAAGCAGACGGAGAATAGGCTGGGCAAAGCCAAACTCAGCAACGGACGCCACCCTTGAAATGTAGAAATAAATGTAACACCAGCCCATGGTTTTATCGCCACTTTGGACAATAGCAAGTAAAGCAGTAACCCAATGTTCATGTTGAGTGAGTACAAAACTGAGGCCAAGGCAATACCTTTGACATTCAAATTCAGGTATGTTACAAGAAGATAGGTTATTGGAAGGTGCAAAATTGTTGAGCAAGTAGCTACTAAAGTAGCTGGTGTATTTATGCCTTGTGTCCTTAAAAAAGCTCTCAAAGGATTCAAGTGAGCACTAGCAAGTAACTCTGGAATGGAGAAAATTAAGTATCCTTTAGCAACTTTTGTAATTACTCGATCTTGGCCTAGTCTAAGGAAGAGATGTTCAATATTTAGCCATAAAAAGGTGATTGGAACTGTAACAGTCAAGAGCAGTAAAAACATTTTGATGTATGTTTGGGTGAGAACTGACCATCTTTTGGCTCCATAAGCTTGGGAACATATGGGCTCCATGCCCATACAAAGCCCTTTCATTACAGAATACCCTGTTATATTTGCAAACCCAATTGCTAGTGAGCCTCCAGCTAGCTCTATCTTCCCCATATGGCCCAAGAAAAGCATAGATATAATGTTCTTTGAAAACAAAAGCAGCGTTGTTAAGGCGACTGGACATGCAATTTTCCCAAGTAGGAGCAGTTCTCCACTCACCTGCATTTTCACGATATATACTCCATCATCAGCGATAGAAATAGAATTTAAGTTTTGTGCACTATCAATGCACAAAATATTTTACTCTATCAACTAAACTTGACCAACTATTCCGGGTTACTCAATTTTTTCTTTTTCAATTTTTATGTAAAAAATTGGATAACCTGTAATAGCAAATCAAGTTTAGATGATAGAGTAGAATATTTTGTACACCAACAATACAGAAAATTTAAACCCTAGAAATATACCAGGTATTTGAAAACAAGTTCACAGATTTAATGCATTAACGGTCTAAAATATACTTAATGGGATCAGGTAATTACATATAAACCTTTATGGTAGACAGTATTTGGTGACTTAGTAATAATGGTAACTTAATATCATATGTTAAATATAAGGGTATTTTGGAAATAACCTCTCTACCACTATGAAGTAAGGTTAAATAAAAATTGTGTCCGCACTATCTGCCTAGACCCCATCTATAACGTTACACCGGTTATGTCATATTGTCTTAAATTACACAAATAGCAAGAAAAAAAATATACTATTAAGGTATGTAATGTAAATCCACAGAAGAATACAGTAATTACAAAGGAAAAATTACTCAATCAAAGCTTTGCATTATATTGCAATTTTACATACTAAGTGGTCATCTGGCATGTCATAAAGATAAATATACAGTTATTTAATACTATTAAAGTTCAAAACTTTGAAATAATGTTTTGAGTTTTAGTTGTACTTCCTTTTACCGATTCTTTGCTAAAAGAAGGATGAAGAAAAGAGAAAGCGTGCATAAACCTGAACATGAATGCACATAAGCACGTGCCCATATATAAATGTCATCCTTTCTGTGTCTCTATTCTTTGATTTCTATATATACAAATAACCTTTCTTTTTGAATAATATAAGGACGTAAAAAATTTAGAGGTAATAGAGGATTAAGAAAAAGAAAAGGAGGACGAAAAAAGGTTACTTTTTTTATTTGATACACTATTTAATGATCAGTTGGTGAAAAGTTAGATTCCTCCAAGACTTCTGTAGTTTAATGTCTCAACACTCATTACCCCGTATGGCCGTATGGGTATATCTAAGCGGTTTAGTGAGGCAGTGTAATTTTCAATCTTGAAAAGGAGGCCTCCAGTTACATTAGAATACTTTAATAAAAAAATAAAAAAAAGAAGTTGGTGTTTTATATAATACTGCTGAGTACTTAGACTTCCATTATTTTTGCTTGTACTAACTACTTGAACATGCTTTACTTTAATGAACTAATCGCTATTATTGGATTATTAGGAGGCAGCATGTCTCAATAGGTCTATTTCTCAGTTAGTAGCTTGTTAAAATAATACTAGCAAGCCAGACAAACAAGCCAATGATATTAGGTTAGAAACAACCAACGGAGTCATTGTTTGGAAAAAAAAAAAAAAACTACCTTCCTGACTCTTATCAATGTCTTTATCCAAACGAAGAACAACGAAAACAATTCTGTCTCCTTGACACTTACGCTCACATAATTAGTGGAGTATCGTTTGCATAAAAACCAAAAAAACATACAAAGGCTGCATCCAATAAAACATCCCCATAAGTGATAATTACCTAATAGTTGACAGAATCTCGAGATAAAATGACAACGATATGACATAAATAAAAAAGATTTTATTAAATAGCGTAGATTCCCAAGATAAAGATTGTTCTACAGATCAGAGGATGTAGCTATCTTGACCAAAAAGAGGAAACATCGAGTATCAAGATTCAACGCTATAAGAAAAAACAAACACTTAAAAGTTCTCTAATTAACAAGACACTACTAACTTAGATGGCCCGAAGGAATTGGGCAGCATGAATGCTTGACTAAAAAATAAAAAAAGGAAATTTTACACTATATAGCCCAACACCAAAATAATAGGCGATAAATATATTTTTTGTATATTAAAATTACGATACAAAAAATATACATATTTTATACAAAATTAGTGTATAGTTTTTATATATTTGGCGAGGGAATGTAAGCTGCCACCTGTTAAAATTGATCTTGGGCTTAACTCACACTTCAATAGCTAGCTCTTGAGGAGGAGGATTGCCCAAGCCTTATAAAGAGATCACCCATCTCATTAACCATTAATGTGGGACTTTCTTTTCAATCTTTTAACACCACCCAAATGTGCAACTTTATCCAGAGAATTATGGCAGAATCTTCCCTCAAACCATTTTTTCTTCCATGCATATATGTTACTCTCATACATATACCCTCATGCATAAAACAAAAATCTAAAATTAATTTGTTTAACAAAAGTAAAACCCAAAATTCGAATGTGTGCAGACGCATCTTTAAGTTAGATTAATAGTTTATGATAAAGGTGGTAGCATATCATTAAACTTAAAAAGTAAGGGAAAACAAGGAATAATACAGCTACCACCTTATGTAGAAAGCGATTATGACTATTATGCTTTATTGTACTAATCCCGAGCTTCCGGTCAATTAATATTGATAAACCCGAAGAAAAAGAACCTCTTCCCCCCCCCCCCCCCCAAAATAAGAAAAAAAAAAGAACAAGAGAAACACCTATGTAAAATAGGTAGTTTACCACTGAACTGTAGTTCTTATAGCTACTGCGTATATTTCCAGCTTGACAGAAAAATAAAGGCAACTGCTCGTGCTTCTCTGTGGAGTTATTTTAAAAAATAAATGAAGCAAATGGAGTTATAGAGCTTTTTAACATAATGTTACATGCGTGCTTTCATGTGTCTACCTGTGCCTTATGTCTTTTATATTTTCCCTTTTCTATGTGTATCTGACTGTGTTTCGGAAAAAATAAAAGAAAGGAATGTTGTGCACCTAAACAACTGGTGCGCGAATTACATAATAGGGTAGTTCAATGATCACAAAAAAAATACAAAAATAATGATGAGTTTGACTCTAATAAGTATCATGTCAAGAAAAATTGACTTCCATAAACAAGGGGACAAAAACGAAACCCATAAAGAAGTACCCCTCCACTCCGTTTCAGTAGTCAATTTTTCCCTCTAAACACTCCTTAAGAAATCATAAAATAAGGATAGCTTACCATGCAAAAATCTTTTCCAGAATTTCACAAATAACTTGTTTTTAGTTTCAACCAGAATGAATCTAAGGGTGACATGGAAAAATGTAATTAATTTTATCTTGGTTTGTAAATTGATATGTAATTTCATATAAGTATTTTTAGCAAGGTAGACAACTAATATGGGATGACGGGAGTACCTCATTCACCGAAACTCGTCCTAGAAGTTGAAGAGTACTACAGGAGGAATATGAGGGAAAATTTTCTTCTTCTCTTTGTTTAACCGTTAGCTCAATAGTGGCGGCTGCTGCAGCCATTTCATCACTTGTTATACTTATGATATCTTCACTTTCTTCTCGAGATTCATTCATGGTGCACATGACTAGAGCTATCTGAATCAATGGTGGTCAGCCTTTCGCTATTAGATGAAAATATATCTTCCTTTTTGTTCGTTTACAGTGGATCAGGACAAACTGGCTCGTGGAATAAGGAAAAAATGAGATTCAACAATTAGGAAGACAAACTACAGAAAACCTTTAGAAGAACAGAAAAAGAAAGCTTCTTCTTCTGTTTGTGCGATTGTTTTAAATGGACAAACATACATTAAATAATGTTCTGAATATATAAGAACATGTAGAGAAGATGGTATATGGAAAAATGCAGTTTGGAACTGGGAATATATATGCATACACATTCCTAGCCTCGGCCTTATTTATATACTAAAGTTTGTGAAAATATTATCTTCAGCTCTTACAAGTGTCTTTCACAATGGCTGCAGGGCTAGCCCTGAAATGATATATTAATTAGGGACAGATAACTTTATTAAAATTTTGTGGTATTCGTACACTTTTATTAAAATTTTGTGGTATTCGTACACCATTATGTGTATTAAGTAAAAGTACTCTAATTAATTCTACTTAAGATACACTAATTGAGTGCTTTTTTCAATTGGACTCTGGCTTAGCTGTAGGATTACTTGTTGGGTTCATAGTATATGAAAGAAGTGTGAATGAAAAAAATGGAGAATAAAATGGTGGAGGAGAAGGAGACCCTATAATGGAAAGTGTACTCCCAAGTTAGAAAGTTTACTCTTTCTCCCACATTGGTGGAAGAAGAGAACTTGAAAGTGTTTATAATCAAGAACACTTACTCTACATGACAAGTGAGGCAAGAAATAATAGATGCCTCGCGCCGTCATCGTCGCTCGTCTTCGGGCTTCGGGCTTCGGATTTGAAGACAACTTGAAAGTGTTTATAATCAAGAACACTTACTCCACATGGCAAGTGAATCAAGAAATAATAGATGCCTCGCTCGGCTCGGCTTCGGATCGGATTTGGACAAACTTTATTTGAATTCCGAAGAATGCCAAGAAAAAATGCAGTAAATTTTTTTCCGCAGTTTCGGAACTCCATTTATATATACATGCAGTAACAGTTGCACTGTTTCAATGAAGTGACGCACTGATTAATGAACTGAGATGACTGTTCATGAAAAGATGCAATCTTTGATTAACAGACATGAACTTACAGCAAAGGTGTAACCTTTGGATTGAACAATTTCCTCTTTTCAAAAGAGGCATGTTGTGGCTATATAAACCTGGTTTCTTCCACAGGTTTAGTACGAAATTTTCAGATTAAAAACTCTCTTCTTGTCTCAAAAATATTTTGTGTGATCACTCAAAACGTTCTGTGAGCTCGAAGATATTCCAACCGTTTGAGGTACCGCTACTGTTGGTCTGTTAGCCATTTTATCTTAGGAGAAAAAATTCCACAACTTCCGATACAGTGAGAGGGATTATTTCCTTAAGGAAAATCCATGAATTCGGACGACTTGGCTATTTTCTGTTACATCTTAATTTCTGCAAAATAAAATACACCTCTTGAAAAAGTCATTTTGATCTTGTGTTAAGGGTATTTGATATACTTCATTATGTTCTTGTTTATACTTGAACTCAAGTTTAAGTTGGTGTTGTAATATACAGATTTTGTGTACCCAAAATACAAACGAAATAACAATCTTAAGGAAATAATTAATTTTACAGAAACTGTATAACTTATTTTTAGAGATTAAAGCTTTAAGTTTTCTACTCCGCTTGAATTTAACTAGTGATTAGAAGACATAAAATCTTCATCACAAGTTAAAGTTCACTAGGTTGACGATTTGAAGTTATAAAAACTTCATCGTTAATTAGAAACAAGAAGAAAAGTTGAAAAGATATTTAACTTTATAAGTAGTATTCTGAAAATACTAAATTTTTCTGTCTTGTGTTGACAGGAAAAATGACAAGCGATAGTCAAATGCAAGATGCGACAACGTCTGTGGGGGCAACTAATATTGCCACATCAAGTTCCATAAATGCTCCGCCAACAATGGCACCGGTGGAGAAGCCCGGAAAATTTTGGGCATTAACTTCAAGCGGTGGCAGCAAAAGATATTCTTTTACCTCACCACTTTATGTCTGAAATAGTTCACTAGAGAAGACACTCCTGAGGTTCCCAAGAGAATCTCGGACAAAGACCGCTTCGTTATTGTAGAAGCATGGAAACATTCGGACTTTCTTTGCAGGAATTATATTCTGAGTGGTCTCCAAGACGACCTCTACAATGTTTATAGTGGAACCAAGACATCAAAGAAACTGTGGGGGCACTTGAACAAAAATATAAGATGGAGGATGCGGGAATTAAGAAATTCCTTGTTGCACGGTTCCTGAACTTCAAAATGATAGATAGCAAATCTGTTGTCTCTCAAGTACAGGAGTTGCAAGTCATCACACATGATCTACTAGCAAAAGGTATATCTTTGAAAAATACCCTAGTTGAACAAATTAAAAATGTTCTTAATACTCACATAAACTGTTTTGTAGGTCTAATTGTGAATGATGCTTTTCAAGTAGCAGCGATAGTTGAAAAGCTACCACTTTTGTGGAAAGACTTCAAAAACTACTTAAAGCATAAACGCAATGAGATGACTGTTGAAGATCTTATTGTCCGACTTCATATTGAAGAGGATAATAAAAATGCCGAAATAAGGTCAAAGGGGAATTCTACAATTAATGAAACACATATTGTAGAAGATGACCAAAATAATTCCAAGAAAAGAAAGAAAGCTGAACAAGGAAGCAACCAACCCAAAAAAAAGTTCAAGAAAAAATGCTTCAACTGTGGAAATATTGTCCATAAGTCCACAGATTGTCATGCCCTAAAGAAAGGCAAGAAGAAGGATCAAGCAAATATGATTGAATCCAATAAAGAATGCAATGATCTGTGTGCTATGTTCTCAGAATGCAACTTGATGGGGAATCCTCGCGAATGGTGGATGGATTCTGGTGCCACCCTCTATGTATGTGCCAACAAGGAGTTGTTTTCTTTATTTACTCTGGCTCAAGCAGAAGAAATGATATACATGGCTAACTCTTCTACTGCTAAGGTGGAGGAAATAAGAAAATTTTTCTTTAAGATGACTTCCGACAAGGTCTTGACACTGAACAATGTGTTATATGTTCTGGAGTTACGTAGGAACTTAATTTCTATTTCACTCCTAGATAAGAACAGATTCAAATGTGTAATAGTTTTTGGAAAAATTGTAATTAGCAAGGGAGAAATGTATGTAGGAAAAGGCTATTTGACCGAAGGCCTTTATAAGATGAATGTAATGACTCTTGAAATAAATAAAAGTTCAAATTTTTCTTATTTGCTTGAGTCTTATGATTTATGACATGAACGTTTAGGCCATGTTAATTACAAAACGTTAGGAAAAATGATTAACTTAGAAGTTTTACCAAACTTTGAGTACAAAAGGGTCAAATGTGTGTGGAATCGAAGTATGCAAAGCATCCTTATAAGTCCGTTGAAAGGAATTCCAATCCCTTAGACTCAATACACATTGACATTTGAGATATGAAGTCAACACCATCACGTGGTGGGAAAAATTATTTCATAACTTTTATTGACGATTGCACTAGATATTGTTATGTCTACTTGTTAAATAGTAAGGATGAAGCAATAGATGCATTTAGGCAATATAAAACTAAAGTTGAAAATCAGTTAGACATAAAGATCAAAATTATAAGAAGTGATAGGGGCGGAGAATATGAATCTCCCTTTGCGCAAATATGTGTAGAAAATGGAATAATCCATCAAACTACGGCCCCATATTTACCTCAATCTAATAGAATTGCGGAAAGAAAAAACCAAACTTTGAAGGAAATGATGAATGCCTTACTTATAAGTTCTAGTTTACCACAAAACTTATGGGGATAGGCTATCCTTATGGACAATTGTATAATCAACAGAGTTCCCCACAGTAAGACACAATCAATTCCTTACGAAAAATGAAAAGAAAAGAAACCCAACTTGAAATATTTTAAAGTGTGGGGGTGTCTAGCGAAGGTTCAAGTTCCTATACCTAAAAAGGTTAAGATAGGACCTAAAACAGTGGACTGCGTGTTCATAGGATATTCTAAAAGTAGTAAAGAATGTCAATTTTTGGTTCATAAATCCGAACATCCGAATATTAATGAAAATACGGTAATTGAATCAGACAATGTTGAATTCTTTGAAAACATTTACCCGTATAAAATTAGAGATGAACAGTCTAGAGGAAGGTCTAAACGACCTCGAGATGAACCAAGTGAGAATGTACATAATGAAGAAAATCAAAGACGTAGTACCCGTCAAAGAATGTCAACTTCATTTGGATCGGATTTTGTAACATTTCTCTTAGAAAATGAGCCTCAAACATTTAAAGAAGCGATGTCGTCGTTAGACTCATTCTTTTGGAAAGAGGCAGTCAATAGTGAGATAGAATCAATCTTAAGCAACCATACATGGGAATCGGTTGACCTTCCTCCCAGAAATAAACCGTTAGGTTCTAAATGGATCTTCAAAAGAAAAATGAAGACGGATGGTACTATTTACAAATACAATGAAAGAATTGTAGTAAAAGGCTTCAAATAGAAGGAAGGCCTTGATTACTTGGATACATACTTGCCAGTAACAAGGATAACCTCGATTCAAATATTAATTGCCTTGGCGGCGGTATATGATCTTCAAATCCATCAAATGGATGTGAAGACCGCATTCCTAAATAGAGATTTGGAGGAAGAAATATACATGGAACAACCTGAGGGTTTTGTGGTTCCAGGAAAAGAAAAGAAGGTGTGTAAACTTGTTAAGTCACTTTATGGACTAAAACAAGCACCTAAGCAATGACATGCTATGTTTGACCAAACCATGTTGGCAAACGGATTCAAGATAAATGAATATGACAAATGTGTATATATTAAAGACACACCAAATCACTAAGTCATTTTTTGTTTATATGTGGATGATATGTTGATCATCAGCAGAGATATTTGTGACATAAATGCAACCAAACAAATGCTCGGGAGCAAGTTTGATATGAAAGACCTTGGAGTTGTAGATATGATCTTAGGTATAAGAATCCATCGAACTCCACAAGGGTTAGCATTGTTAAATTCTCATTATATCAAAAAAGTACTTGACAAGTTCAAGGATATGGAATTCGGCATTGCCAATACTCCATTGGATTTGAACTTTGCACTTCGAAAGAATGAAGGTGAAAGTGACTCACAATTAGAGTACGCAAGAGTATTGGGATGTTTATTATATATAATGAATTGTACACGACCAGACATAGCATGTGCAATTAGTAAATTGAGTCGGTACAGGAGTAATCCCAACAAAACACATTGGATGGCAATGAAAAGAGTTCTGGGGTATCTTAAATACACTCAAAACTATGCTTTGCATTATAATAAATATCTTATGGTACTTGAAGGATATAGTGATGCAAATTGGATCACTGGATCGAATGAAGTAATATCCACAAGTGGATATATATTTACTATTGGGGGAGGAGCAGTTTCTTGGAAATCATCCAAACAGACTTGTATCGCTCGCTCTACAATGGAATCTAAATTTATCACATTAGATAAAGCCGGTGAAGAAGCAGAATGGCTCCAGAATTTCTTGGAAGATATTCTGTATTGACTCAAGCCAGTGGCACCAGTATGTATACACTGTGATAGACAAGCAACAATAGGTAGGGCAGGGAGCATGATGTACAACGGTAAATCTCGTCATATACGATGGAGACATAATACCGTTAGGGAACTTCTCTCTAGTGGAATTATCACTATTGACTATGTAAAGTCAAAGGATAATGTGTCGGATCCACTTACAAAAGGCCTATCGAGAGAAGAAGTGGAAAGAATATCAAAGAAAATGGGTTTAAGGCCTAGGATGAGTCAGCATGGCGGTAACTCTACCTAGCAGACTGGAGATCTCAAGAGCTAGGTTCAAAGATATCAAACAAAGTTGTGTCTGACAGGTTAAACATTGTCAATTACCCAACCCATTCTCATGATGTAGAAAATGTATTGTAAACTAGGATAAGACTTAAGGTGAAAAGTCTATTAATGACTAACTAAATTTGGCAGATTTGACCAAATTGTTTAATCTACAGGATTGAACGTTTAGAAATCACCTATGCGAGGGTGAAGTGGAAGCCGCTTTAAAGAGAATGTTAGTAAAGGCCTATTCTCTAAGCTTTCATAAAACCGGGACGTGTTCATGGATGAAAAGAACAAAACCATGAGAACCATAAATGTTAAAAGGCTAGTTATGTTACATATATTGTCTAGATGTACATTAAAGCTCGACGGTTCAAAGATATTAAATCTACCGATTAACCGAGTGCATCCGATATATGTTCACTACAGAAAGTTCAAAGGGAAACACACTTATCCAGATGCAATCAGTCTTTGCTTGATGATCGCATACTTATCCGTAGTACAAATTAGAAAGTTTACTTTTTGTCCCACATTGGTGGAAGAAGAGAACTTGAAAGTGTTTATAATCAAGAACACTTACTCCATATGAATTTGGCAAATGATCGATCGATGAGATCTATCTTTTTGGAAAAACTTTATTTAAATTCCGAAGAATGTCAAGGAAAAATGCAATGAATTTTTTTCTGCAATTTTGGAACTCCATTTATATATACATGCAGTAACTGTTGCACTATTTTAAGTGAACTGATGCATTGTTTTTGAACTAGTGCTTCAGAAATGAAATATTATTCTTAACTAAGGTTACAGAAGGTTGTAATGGTTCGAAATGATGCTTCATAAGGATGTAATCCTTCAATGAAGTGACACAATGATTTATGAAATAAGATGACTGTTCAGGAAAAGATGCAATTTAGATGAATAGATATGAACTTACAGCAAAGGTGTAACCTTTGGAGTGAACCATTACCTCTTTTCAGAAGAGGCATGTTATGGCTATATAAACCTGGTTTCTTCCACAGGTTTAGTACAAAATTTTCAGATTAAAAACTCTCTTCTTGTCTCAAAAATATTCTGTGTGATCACTCAAAACATTCTGTGAGTTCGAAGATATTCCAACCATTTGAGGTACCGTTATTGTTGGTCTGTTAGCCATTTTATCCTGGGAGGAAAAATTACACAACCTCAGGTACAGTGAGGGGGATTATTTCCTTAGGGAAAATCCATGAATTCGGACGACTTGGCTATTTTCTGTTTCATCTTAATTTCTGCAAAATAAAATACATCTCTTGGAAAGGTCGTTTTGATCTTGTGTTGAGGGTATTTGATATACTTCATTGTGTTCTTCTTTATACTTAAACTCAAGTTGAAGTTGGTATTATAATATATATATTTTGTGTACCCGAAGTACAAACGAAATAACATTACTCTACTTTCCCATTTATATAGTATAACTATACTTCTTCTTCTATAGCTTTTTTACTATACCTTGCTATCCTACTTTATGTCTGCATCATCATCGTTTTGAAAACCATAAAACATTTGTCAGTATTTATATCTTATCAAGAACGTAACTATATAGAGTTTCATAATAACATTCTCCATTATTCACATTATTCGCTCTTAATTTGACGGCCTTAATATCTTTCTGGATATCTCATGAGTTTATGAGATATTGCATATGCCTACTAAGGAATTATATTGCACTTTATATAGGTGTGAGTATCGGATAGAGTAAACTCTTTGAGGTCTTCTTGTAGAGTCCCAAAAAATTTCCATGTCTGGAAATACACCTTACATCAAGGCTTTTCTGAGTGTAGACTTGATGAAACTAAAAAATGAAACTTAAAGTACCCATATGAATGGAGCATCCATCTTTTCGATATTTTGGCTCTAGTTTAGACAAATGATTTGTGAGAGAAGAAATAAAGGATGGAGTTGGTCACACTGACCGAGTATGTTTGTTTCCAACAAATTTAAAGTGGTGAAAATAAATTTATTCAAAAATAAAATATGAAGAAATATAATTTTTTTAATAAATAATGTGAGTACAATTATGTTTGTTCTCTTGATTCTCCGCTCTTGATTATATCCGAAATTTGAGGACAGTTGGTAGTATATTTCTCAAATGTAGAATAATTTGGACCTCCTTGCAATATATTTGATCACAAGGAACATTAGGCAGACATTAAAAAAGGCACACGGTATGTGATGTCTTGATCTCTTTGTGAATATCTCAAGAGTTTATGGGATATTTGAGACACCTTTTAAAGGAAATTTATCACCTTTATATAGGCATGATTTAGGGTTTAAAGTAAAGTAGCCTCCAAGAACCCTAACTAAATTAGAGTCTCAAAAAATTTAAATGTCTGGAAAATTTATAGACAATAAAATTCACAGTGAGAAATAATAATCAAGAAAAAAAAATATCGCATCAATACTAATATTTTATTTTGAATATAGTGAGTGTTACAATCTATATGAATCCTCTATTATTTCTTTCAAATATAAAATGGAGAGATTTTGAGCGTTGTCTTTAATCTTGATGGATTTGATCTTGACATGTACTTGAATTTAAAGGTCTTAAAGATTGATCTTTTATTTGGTGGTCTCGAACTTAATTTGGATTTGAATTTAAGGGACTTTGATCTTGTTCCTGAATCTCCATCTTGATCTCTAAAACTTGTAGATAAATACCTGAGTGTATGAATATTTACAGCATATATAGAAATCAACATCATTTTATTCGCAATATCTCTCTTACTCCTTGTTTAAATTTTGATCCATTTTTCTGAAGACCCCTGATCTGAGGTGGATTTATGCACCTTAGTGTCGCTATCCAGGCTTATTTAGCATATCTTAGATGAATTATCCTGTTCTTATTGACTAAATCATTATTTAATTTTAGAATCTAAGTGTTAAACTACTTGATTATAGTGTTTAAGGTGTGTTTCACACAAGTTTGGAATCAATATGCTCACTTAGAGTTTAGCCGAGGAATCTAGTGTTACTAGCTTAAGTTGTGTGTTGTTCTCGAAGGATTCTTATGTATGTAATTAGTTACTAAAGGTATAAGTGAGTAATTAGGTATTGAATAACTTGTTTATAGTGTTTAATTTTCAAGTAAAACAAGCCATGAGAAAAAACACTAAGTCAAAGATCAAAATGACAAAACTAGTACTCTTAGCTTAAGTTACTAGTTCACCATATTGGATTCTATGTTGTTTTGAGATCTAATTTATGGTTTTTTATGCTATATGATGCTTTTTGAGCTGATAATAATGATATACGGATGATAGAAAATCTAGAAATCAAGTGGAAACAAAACCACAAGGCTTGGAAAGCATGGACAAACACTCATAACAAGGCTTGATCAAAAATAGATGTTTTGGAGTCATTGGCGTGCCACAGACCTTAGGTACACTGTTAGGCCATAACACACCCTTGGAAGTATCCTAAATGAGTAATTCCAGAAGCTCACCTTGATTAGGGTGTGATATGGGCCCTAGTCACCGCGATAAGGGTGTGGCCTGGCCTTAAATCAAAATCGGTAGTGTATCTCCAAGTATAAATAGGATTCTTAGTTGTGAGTTGATCATAATGATATATGGATGATACAAAATCTGTAAATCAAGTTGAATCAACACCACAAGGCTTGGAAAGGATAGACAAACACTTCGGAAAAGACTTGATAAAAAATGGACGCTTTTGAGTCATTGGCATGCCACAAACCTTAGGCACCGTGTTAGGGCTGTGACACTCCCTTGGAAGAATACTAAATGAGTAATTCCAGAAGCTCACATTGATTAGGGTGTGACATGTATCCTAGTCACTGCGATAAAGGCGTGGCATGGCCTTAAATCAAAATCGGCAGTGTATGTCCAAGTATAAATAGGATGCTTGTTGTGAGTTGATCATAATGATATATGGATGATAAAAAATCTGGAAATCAAGTGGAAAAAACACCACAAGGCTTGGAAAGGATGGAAAAACACTTGGGGATAATACTTTATAAAAAATGGACGTTTTGAAGTCATTGGCGTGCCACAGACCTTAGGCACCGTGTTAGGGATGTGACACGCCCTTGGTAGCATCCTAAATGAGTAATTCCAGAAACTAACCTTGATTAGGGTGTGACATGGACCCTAGTCACTGCGATAAGGGCGTGGCATGACTTTAAATCAAAATTGGTAGTGCGTGTCCAAGTATAAATAGGATGCTTAGTTGTTATTTTTCACACCTTGGACGACCTTGGGACTTGAAGAGAGACTTGAGAAAACTTCAATTAGGATTTTTATTCCATTACTTTTATTTTCTCAGGGTTTTTACATGTATTCATTCATTGTGATTATGTTTATATCCATGATCGACTAAACACCCTTTTTCGGGATTAAGGCCAAGAACTTAAGTATTATTGTTATGAATTGATTTTAATCAAATGACTATTTTTATCACTATTTTAAGGATTTTCAACCCTTAGAATACATGTATAATAATCTTATGAACCCGGGATGCGAAATAAAAGGATAGAATGTGGGATTATCACAATTCAACTCTGGGCCTGGCCGTGACGGGTATCTCAAGCCTATCATATTTCGGAGACCACCCCCTTAGCCTTACCTCTTGAGCAGAATGATAATAATGGTAACAATGAGAAAGAAAAATAAACAGTAGTAAGAAGATGAATAAATAACTCTAATGATGACTAAGATTCAAACAACAACCAACCCATATCTGTCCATGAAAGCCTCAAATAAGAACAACATCTCCTCTAAAACCAGAACAACATCTCCTCTAAAACCAGAACAATATCAAAGTCGGAATATTCCCTCGACTATGAAAAAAAATCTAAAAATACTGAATCAATAAAGAAAGAATAATGTAATGATAAGGCCTTTTTAAGGATGGAGTCTCACCACTTCACAGCAACTCAACAGACGTGTTAATCCACCCAACGCTGCAAAGAAGCAACAAAAAAGTCTTGGGAATCTACATCATGAAATAATGTAGTGTCCTAGGATGGTCAATAGGATAAGAACTGGCTTGTAACTAAGGAAAAGTGATAAAATAATGCCATGTCCAATATCAATAAAAATAACATGCACATATTCATATATAAATATAAAGGATGTCAGGATAGGGTAAGGGTCATGAACATGAGAGTTTTAAAATTATTAACCTATATTGTGTTGATCGCTCCTTCCTAAAGGCTCCCATGGTCTATATGGGTATATCTTCCCCTGATAAAAGGGCCTCAGTGCGTGTTAGCCATATGAATTGAGGAAAACAGAGGAAAAACTAAATCCACCAAGGCAATAGCTGTCCCGAAAAAATATATATCAAGTGTGCTTCAAGAACATAGTAATATAGACCCCCAACGCCGGGAAATGTGGTTTCCAGTGTTCATCCCCCCAGGTTTGACACATTCACAGTGAGCTACACAACCCCCTATAAGTCCAAATTAAAACAATCAAAACAAAAAATAGTCCATTAATCCAACAGTCATTCATTAAGTCATTTACCACTTATTATCATCATACCAATACGCTTGCAAGCTGAATTAAATATGCCAATCCAATCCACACAACAACATTGACTCCTAAGTTCCATTTAAATTCAAAACCAAGGGCCATCTAAATTCATTTACATATCCATTTATCCGTTAATGAAATGCATTGGATTCAAAATCAAGTTAAACTATGGATCTTTCCACAATAAAAATCAAATTAACAAAGTGGTTTGAGGTTTATTTGGAAAGTGAAAACTGACCTTTCAGTTTGAACAATCCAGAGAAGCATAACACTAATTGACTCAATCTATCCCCAAGATAACATCAAAATCCACTATATCCAATTTATCGAATCCACCAATATTTTATTATAAAATATGGATACCATACAACCCCTATAAATTTTTCTAGCAATTATAGAATCACTCACCTTAGTAGACAAAGAAAAGGGGTCAAAAATACTTTCAGGACCAAAAAAAAATGCACAACCACTTTTGGGTTACATAAGATAGGGTAAAACTCGGATCAAGAAAAAAAAAATATCACGGAAAAGAGATATAACATACCAGTAACAACATCTGAAGATGCCTCAGATTCTTGGCTAGTAGAAAGTGCACAGAGATGATATCGGTTGGTGCCAATACC
The DNA here is from genome assembly GCA_030864215.1 of Capsicum pubescens. Lineage (NCBI taxonomy): Eukaryota > Viridiplantae > Streptophyta > Magnoliopsida > Solanales > Solanaceae > Capsicum > Capsicum pubescens. The sequence goes on from CM061546.1 coordinate 119,113,251, forward strand.
AGAAGTAGAGAACTTTGGCGCAGGAGATGAAGATGTGGCAAGAGAAACATTATTGGACCCTGTGGCAACCTTGGATAAAGGATAATCTCGCTATATGTAACTAAGCTGACAATAATTATAACACCGATTTCTCCCATCCTTATAATATCTACAGTGAATCTACCCACAAAAATGATAAGGAGGATAAGGTGGGCTGACTAAGATCCACTAGTCTGAGACTGTGCAACCTATGCCTTAGGACCACTGCAAGCCTGTGAACGACAATCACCCAAAGGCTTAGAATAAGGATCACTAGTAGATGAATAATAATTACCCTCATTTCTTATTTTTGGTCCACTTTATACCATCTCTGTCACCATTCTTCTAAACCTAACCATGCTTTGAATAACTAAAAATCTTATTCTGCCAATATTGGGTGTATTTATGTACTTTAGTGATGTTATCCTAGCTTATTTTGCCTTGTTTCGAGGATGATTTGTGTGCTTGATGAGTGAATGATGATATAAATAAGCATGTGTGTGAAATTAGGTGATTTAAATATTTATAAGTATTTTCAAAATAATTTGGACTTAAATTAATCAATTAGAGTTTAGGCGAGAAAACTATTTTTACTAGTTTGAGCTAGGTGTTGTTCTAGTCTATCGTGTTGGATTATAAGGTGTCAAATGAGTTCTAAATGGTTTAATGAGTAACATTATGTGGAAAAAATTGATTTTAATATGAAAAGTACAATTGGACGAAGCCAAGATTCAACACAATAAGTCAAAGATCAAAGCGGGCAAGCCTAGTCTTAGTTCGAGTTTCTAACTCGTAGTCTTAACGTTGTGTTAAACTCTAATGTGTGGTGTTTGATCATGTAAGATGCTTTATATGTTGATGTGGATGATATTTTTATTATATAGAAGATGAAAACCAAGTAAAAAAAAATACTACAAGGCAAGAGTAGAAGCGGTGGAACACTTACACAAATATTGGAGCAATTGTCCAATTCTAGTGAGTGGAGGCGATTATCCCGCAATACCTCAGCCATTGCAGTTCTCTAGATCCCTCACTACCTGATTTTGAGCGGTGCAATGGAACCTTCAATTCCCCCAATATATCGGTGTAATGAAGCTTGCGACGCCCCCTCCAAATCCTACACAGCTTAGGCATTACCCAACTATAAATACACCTCTTGTACACTTTGTATGACATCTTTGGACGTCTTTAAGCATTTTGATGGGCTTCTAAGCACTTTATTTATTGTTTTTTTCTTAAAATTTTGATTTTTAATAAATTTGATTTTTTATTCAAGTATTTGGATTATGATTATGTCCATTAGTGGTGGCTAAACGCCCCCTTTTCGGGGTTAAAGCCAAGAGCATGACTATTATCATTTTGAATTAAGTTTGTTGATTTTCTTATAATGTTTAGTTGTTTGTTTATCATTGTTTTAATTATTGTAAGGAGTAGCTAGCCTTAGGATACACATATTATCGACCTTGTGATCTCGGGAGGAAGAATTAGAAGATAGAATGTAGGGATAGGCAAAATAGAGTTCGTATTCCTTTATTAAATATGAATTTTGAATTAGCATATAGGATAGGGATGCACCTAGAAGGCTTATTGATTCACATGTAGGATGATATATTTAAGCACTTAATTGGATTATTACATCCCAGCTCAACTATGTAGTTGTAATGTCCAAGTTAGGTAGACGATTAGAGGTCGGGAGACCATGATCATGCGACAAACCCTACGGATCAACAACCAAGATAAACGATTTAACAAATAATGTTCAATAGTTTAGGATGATTGCCCAAAGTGATTTAAACCTGGGCTTTACTCTATTGATTGTCTCAGATCTTTTATTTTATGCATTGTTTACTTTATATTTAGTTTTACAAATCTTCGAACTTTTTTTGGTTACTTTGCATCAAGTTAATCTTAATAAGTGAACTAGAATTTGATATTTGTTGGAACAAGTCTTTCTGGGATCGATACTTGGCTTTCTTTAAGGCCACTATATTACTTGATAGACCACGTACACTTGCATATGCGCTTGTGCGCTGTCAAGTTTTTGGCGCCATTGCTAAGGACTTGTAATTTGGAATTTTTTTTTTTAGTTTTTCTTTTTTTGATTAATTTGGTAATTTATGCTTGGTATTGGTTTTGTATTTGCAGGAAACAGGTTTTCAAAGTTGTGAGTTTATAAGGAATAGGGAATTAGTTGAACTAAGTCCTAAACATGAGCAATACTTCCATCAGCAATGGAGAGAAACAATCATTCTCTGAAGAATTCTATAAATAAAAGATTATCAAGACAATCCTACTCTAATGGATGAAGAACAAGCAACCCGCAGGACAGTTAGAGAAGTGCAAATCCTACTTCCAACAAATTTGACCTCTTTTTTTTTAAATTGGCTGCTGGAGGTAATTTTAAGCTCAAACAGAATATGGTGCAACTTGTAATCAGTAGTGGACAGTTTAATGGGCTTTCACATAAAGATCCACAAGTCCACTAGCAAAAATTTCTGGAAATTAGTGTCACATTCATCCCTAGGAGTGTGTCAACTGATTATGTGAGACTGATACTATTCCCTTTCTCACTGTTGGGGGAATTGAAGAAGTGGTTGAATGCTGATCCAACAAATTCAATCATAACATGAGATGAATTAGCCCAAAAATTTCTCATCCAATTCTTTCCATTTGGCAAGAGTGCGTGACTTTGTAGTGAGATTGTATGCTTCAAACAGAAGCTAGATGAGAATTTATATCATGCTCAGGAGTGGTTCAAATAAATTCTTTGGGACTATCCACATCATCAGTATTCTAATGATCTATTATCTCATAGTTTTGTTGAAGCACTTGACCATAACACAAAAAAATTGCTAGATTCAGTTGTAAGTGGTCAAGATCTGGAGATGACGTACGATGAACTTTATACTTTATTGAACTGGATTGCATAATGTAATCCCTAGAGGCATTCAAACTCAAAAAATACCACAAAGAAAGTTGTTGGTGTGTTGGAGGTAGATCATTTTACTATTTTGTTCGCTCATCTTGCTGCTTTACAGAATTAAATAAGCAATATGAAGTTGGGGATTGAATAGTCAACTGCTATAGTTAATGCAATCCTATAGACGACAGGTTGGTGTGTGGTTTGTGGTAACAATAGGAATTCAGCGACTTTATGTGCTGGATCTCCAGAGTTCGTGATTTTTGTGGGAAATGTTCAGAGGACTAACTATGGTAACTCCTACAATATGAAGTGGCAAAATCAACCACTAATTATCCCATGGAACGCCCAACAACAACAATTTACACAACAACAAGTTTAGAATAATTAGGCCACGTCGCAAAACACAATATGGAAAGGATACTGAAGGAAAACATGGCTACTCAAGCACAACATGGCTACTCAAGCACAATTGGCAGCAGATATAATTAGCCAGCAAGCAGCTACAAGGATCTTGGAGTTTCAAATTGGTCAGTTTGCACAGGCTTAAAATACCAGGCCTCAAGGTGGTTTGCCAAGTGATACTGAAAATCCTAAACAAGTAATGGCAATTACTTTGAGGAGTGGTAAAGAGATTAATAAAGAACCTCTAAAGGAAACTAAGGAGGTAGATGTTGAGAAATTTCCTAAACAGGTAAATTATCAAGTTGCTAAAAATTTGAGAAAGTCTGAGTACTCGAAGGAAAAAGTTGCTAAAGAGTTGAAAAAGATCCCACCGCTACCTTTTCCATAGAAGCATATAAAGGCAAATGAGGATGCGCGCTTCAAGAAGTTCTTTGATACATTCAAAGAGCTGCACATTAACTTACCTCTTTTAGATGTTTTGAAGGGAATGCCCAAGTATGCTAAGTACTTGAGGGATATGGTCGATAATAAAATTAATCTATAGGATGTGGATGCGGCAACATTCTTTGAACAGTGTAGTTGTGTGGTGATATAGAGAATGCCCAAAAAGCTCAAGGACCCTAGGAAGTTCACTCTCCCCATTCAAATTAGGATTAATAAGGTTGTCCATGCACTTAGTGACATAGGGGTAAACATCAACTTGATGCCTCTCTCCTCGTTCAACAATTTGGGCTTGGGGAAAACTAGACCAAGTTCTGTGTTGTTGCAACTAGTAAACGAGATCATAGCCCATCCTGAAAGAGTCATAGAGGATGTTATGATAAAGGTTGGTAAGTTTATTATTCCTACTGACTTTATTGTTTTAGATTTTCAGGTAGATGAACAAACGTCGATCATCTTGGGATGTCCATTCTTAGAGATGGGAGAAGCTTTTATAGATGTGAGAGAGTTCACGCTCTGTAATACCCTGAACATTCTTTAAGTCAAATCTAGTCTCCAGAAGAGTTAGTGATGACTTCCTAAAAGATTAAATTTAAAGCAGATAGAATTTCCCTAATTTTAACTTTTTATCATATGGAAAATTGAATTAGCTTTCAAATGATACCAATTTCATCCAAATTCGGTATCAGAGTAAAGAGTTATTAACGTTTTATAGAGAACTATCAAAACTACCCAGAAGCGACGGTCAGGACGATGAACCATCGAGATAGAGATGGACCGTAGCCCAAGCCGTCGCGACTAAAGTAGTGAACCCGACTTTTGTCCAAGTGCGACAGCCAAGACCGATGGACCATCGAGCTAGTGATGGACTGTCGTCCAAACCATCACAGATGAGGCAGAAGTTCAGAATCTGGCCAAGTGAGATGGTCAGGACCGACGGACCGTCGAGCCAGCGATGGACCGTTGCCCCAACCATCGCCACTTCCGATCAGAATTTTTAACCCATTTTGAAAAGGGTATTTGGGTCTTTTCCCACTCATTTTAAATCCTAATTATACTAGACCAGGGATCACAACATAATTATGAATCTATAACATTCAATTAGGGTTTTTCTCAAAGATCATTCCCCAACAACAACAAACCCTAGGTGCTTAATTTCAAGTCAAGAATTCAAGTTTTTCTACACCAACCCTCAAGAAATCATCAACCCAGGTATGTAAAGTGTTGATTTATGGGTTCCTTTCACCCATGAAGCTCAAGAAACCCTTTTTGAAATATAAACATTGGATTCAATGGTATAAATTGAATTATATCCATGTTTATGTTGTTGTTTGATTTCCAAATTGAAGTCCTTAATGACTATAATGAATATATGTTTGTATGTGGATGGAATTCTTTCATTGGAAGTGTAAGATGTTTCCATGATGTATTATTTCAATATTCATATGTAAGCCTAAATATATTCATGCCATGTGTTTGATAAAATGCCTAAAGAACAAGAATCATGCTTTGGGACTCAATTATGACCAAATTGATAAACCCATGCTTTACCCTTATGTTCAAAATAACTTTCATGTTATTGCTATGCATTGAAATTGTACGATGGATTGTTCATCAGATTATCCTATGAAATTAAGACATGTTTATATGCTTTGCTATTCACATACCAAACCATGGTATTCAAGTGCCTCATGAAATTCCCCAATGATTCTATTATGGATTGTTGACTATGGTCCTATGTCAAGAAGTGTCATGTCTTATCAGTTTTATGCTATCGATTCCTGGGGGTACTTATACCTGATAATTTAGACGTGTTCCTAGAGCCAGTGTCATATTTTCAAGATACTCTCAGTCCAGCAATGTTTAGTAGAATTAAGTCAGTCTGATGACTGAGAAAAACTCAGTAAACTCAGTCCAATCACTTTAGTATAATTTTTTAAATGTCTAATCAGGTGGGGGTAGGATTCACCACCGAGTGAGCCTAAGGATAGGAACTCATTTGCGAGTAGAGGCTGTGATTCTTAGAAGTAATCCTTGCACTCCAAAACTACGTAGCCAGCATAAGTTGGGACATCTAACCTGTTAGATAAGGGTTGATGAGATGGCTTAACCTGTTAGATGAGAGTCCCACCGTTCTCCTTAGAGAACATGTTAGATGAAAGATCACTCACATCTTGTCCTTACTAGTGGTGTGGTATTGATACACTTTTAATTAAGGTTACAGATTGGAACCTAACTCATCTATAATGCTTTATTTGGGGCGTATCAGTTACATGACTAACTCCCAAAGTTACAGTTTCAGTCTCAGTCTCAGTCTCAGTAATAAAACTTAGATAGTTTTACAAAATTTAGTACTGTCAGATACAGTGAACTCGGAACAGTACAAAACTCATCTAGTTCCATCAGAACCAAGACTGTAAGGTGTATTCTCTTAACATAAATTATATCAGTTATCAGTATCTCATCTTATCAGTATTCAGACACAGTAGTCAGTATAATCACTAATTCAGTTACAGTTACTTGTTTATGCTTGCATTCTTACGGTCATGTTATACAATCGGTTAGAATAGTTCATACATATAAACCCCTTGCATTAAACATACCTCACTTGTATACCAGTACATTCAATCATACTGACGCATTTATGCTATGGTATTTTATACCATAGGTTCAGAAGCACAAGATCTAGAGCATTAGTAGCATTCCAGTCTCAGCAATCAGAGTTAGCAGTGAGTTTTCATCCTTCGAGGATATGACCATTACTTTATTATCTCTTTAATTAATTTATTTTAGTAGTTAGAGTGAGTTGGGGACATGTCCCATTAACTCCTTATTCAGAAAATTCAGTTAGTTAGAGGATTTTTAGACTAGCATGTTCATACAGTTATTTTAGTTATTTCGGGTATTTCATACCCCCTCTGGATGTTATGTTTTATCAGTTGTGTTATAGGTTTTGAACCTAATGGAAGTTCATTCTTTATTTCCGTATTTATACAGTATATTATGCAGTGTATAGGTACAGATATCAGTGAAGGTTAGCTTGTGGTCATTCGAGGTCATGATCATCGTGTAGCATTTTGGGTACTAGATTTGGGATGTTAAAAACATGGTATCAGAGCCTAAATATCAATAGTGTCCTAGGAAGTCTTAAAGCTACATCTAGTGGAGTCTTGTAAATGGGTTTGTTGCGCGCCATATTTATGTGTAGGAGGCAATAAGATGTTTTAGGAACAATTTCACTTCTTTCAGTATTTATGTCGTGCCAGTGAGCATAATCTCAAATCAATCACTTAGACTAATCTATTTCTCCCTTTCTTCTAAAGAACGTTCCTCCAAAAAGTAGAAATAAGAATTAGCCAGCCTCTCAGCCCAAAGAACCTTTGGGCCAACACGTCTCTCATACAGAGTTTAGAGTTACATTCACTACTCTTGCTCAGTCATTTGCTGCTCAAAATGAATGAACAACTGTCATTCAGACCAAACTAGTGGCTAATTCAGCTACAACCAAGATTCGGGACTTTACTCGAATGAATACTTCATCCTTTTTTGGGTCTAAGTCAGATGAGGACCCTCAGGAATTCATCAATCTGGTTCAGAAGGTTACTGATATTATGAGGGTTAATCCTAGTGAGAGTGCTGAGCTAGATATATATTAGTTGCACGATGTTGCTCATACTTGGTTCAAACAGTAGAAGTCAGAGAGGTTAGTAGATGCAGGATCCATAGAGTGGGAGGAGTTTGTCACTGCCTTTCTAGAGAGGTTCTTTCCCCTAGAGATGAAAGAAGATAAAGTGTTAGAATTTATCAACCTCAGGCAGGGTAACATGACGATGAAAGAGTATTCTCTTAAGTTTACTCAATTATCCAGATATGCTCCTCATGTGGTTACACATAGTAGGTCCAAGATAAAGTAAGTTCTTTTTTTGGGGTGAATGATAGTGTGGTCAATGAGTGCAGGTCTGTGATGTTTAATAGTGACATAAACATAGCCAGGCTTATGAATCACGCTCAGCAGATAGAGGAGCAAAAGATTAAGATGAGGGAGAAGCAGAATAAGAGAGCAAACACAGGTAGTTTCAGCTTTTCTCAGCCTAAGTCATATGGAGGAAACTGTTCTCAGTTTCTTCCTAAGTCATCCATTCCAGCTCCATCCTCAGCCAGTGCTCTAGCTCCTAAGTTCAAGGATGGTAATAGAAATTGGGCGCCAAGATCTAAGTCTCATGGCAGTGTTAGCAGTGCTCGCACCCATCCTCTTTGTTAGGCATGTGATAATCACTATTATGGTACTTGAAGATCTAGTAGTGATGTTTTCTTCAGATTTGGCAAGCCAGGACACAGAGTTATAGATTGTCCCCATCCAGGACATCAGGGTCAGCATAATCGTTCCCCAGCTCAGTCTGGTCGCTCGAATTAGCAGGGTACCACTTCTAGTGCTACTAGTGGGAAACACCCAAATAGAATTTATGCTCTCCGATCCCGATAGGATCAGGAAAATTCTCCTGATGTGGTTACTGGTACGTTACAGATCTTCTGCTTGTATATTTATGCTTTTCTAGATCCAGGAGCTTTTTTGTCTTTTGTCACTCCCTATCTAGTAGTTGATTTCGAAGTCAATCCCAAAATTCTAGCAGTTCCATTCTCAGTCTCTACCCAGTGGGTAAAACCATCATAGCCCGACGGGTATACAAGAACTGTCCGATTAGGGTATCTCAGAAATTCACCTCAGCAGACTTAGTTGAATTACAGATGACTGATTTTAATATCATTCTCGGCATGGCTTGGCTTTATTCCTGCTATACCATAATCGACTGCAGAAACAGAGTTTTCCAGTTTCAGTTTTTGAATAAACCTGTTCTAAAGTGGAGGGGTAGCACTTCAATTTTCAGAGGTTTGCTTGTTTCCTACCCTCGAGCAAGGAAAATGATATCAAGAGGATGTGTCTATCATTTTGTTTGATTTAAAGACACTAGTTCTGAAACTCCCTGTCCTAAATCGGTCCAGTCTTGAATAAATATTCAGATGTCTTTCCCGAAGATATTCCAAGAATTCCTCCCAAAAGGGAAATAGGCTTCGGCATGGATCTTCTTCTAGATACTCAGCCTATATCTATTCCTCCATACAGAATGACACTAGAAAAACTAAGAGAATTGAAAGAGTAGTTGAAGGATCTCTTAGATAAGGGATTCATTAGACCCAGTGTGTCCCCATGGGGAGCACCAGTTTTATTCATACAAAAGAAAGACGGTTCTCTCAGAATGTGTATAGACTACCGTTAGCTCAATAAAGTCACGGTTAAGAACAAGTATCCACTTCCCAGAATTAATGACTTGTTTGACCAACATCAGGGTGGCAGTTATTCCTCTAAGATAGACCTCAGATCCGGCTATCATCATCTCAGAGTTAGAGAATGTGAAATTTTGAAAATAGACTTCCTTACTCGGTATGGTCACTATAAATTCTTGGTCATGTCCTTTGGTTTTACCAATGACCCAGTAGCTTTCATAGACTTAATAAACCGCGTGTTCAAGTAATACTTGGACATGTTCTTCATAGTCTTCATAGATGATATCCTTGTTTACATCTGCAATGAGCAGGATCATGCAGACAATTACAGAATTGTACTTCAGACCCTCAGAGATAATCAGTTGTTCACCAAATTCAGTAAGTTTGAATTTTGGCTAAGGTTAATGGCATTCCTTGGTCATATTATTTTCGGTTATGTCATTAGGGTTAATTCTCAAAAGAACAAAATAGTAAGAAACTGGCTAAGACCTGTCACTCCATCAGATATTAGAAGTTTCTTGGGTTTGGCTGGCTATTACATACGGTTTGTTGAGGGATTTTCTTCTATTGCATCCCCTATGTCCAGATTGACTTAGAAGAAAGTCAAGTTTTAGTGGTCAAATCATTGAGAGAAGAGTTTTAAGGATTTGAAGACTTGACTCACCTCAGCTCTAGTCTTAGCTCTTCCAGATGGTCCAGATAGGTTCGTAGTGTATTGTGATGCATCCAGAGTAGGTTTTTGTTTTGTCCTCTTACAGCATGGTAAGGTCATAGCCTACGCATCTAGGAAACATAAACCCCATGAGAATAATTATATGACTTATGATCTTGAGTTAGAAGCCATAGTATTTGACTTAAAGATTTGGAGGAATTATCTATACGGAGTTCATGTGGATGTGTTCATAGATCATAAGAGCCTTTAGTATGTATTTTCACTGAAAGATCTTAATCTTCGTCAGAGGAGGTGGTTAGATCTCTTGAAAGATTGCGACATAAGTGTTCTTTATCATCCAGGCAAGGCCAATATAGTGGATGACACTCTCAGTAGACTATTTATAGGTAGTGTTGCTTATGCTGAGGACATTAAAAATAAGTTAGCTTATGAAATCCATCAGCTTGCCAGTCTAGGCATTCGCTTATTCGATTCAGATAAGGGTGACATATGGGTTCAGAGTAGTTTAGAATCATCTCTAGTTTCTGAGGAGAAAGAAAACCAAGATTGAAATCCCAGTCTAGTCAAGTTGAAAGAGTCAGTCAAAGATCATAAAGTAGAGGTTTTCTCCCAAGGAGGAGATTATGTTTTGCGTCGTCAGGGTCGTCTATGTGTTCTAGGTATAGACGACTTAATGTAGCAAATTCTTGCAGAAGAGTATGGTGCTCACTATTTTATTCATCCAGGGGACAAAAAGATGTATCAAAACTTATAGGAAATCTATTGGTAGAGTGGGATGAAGAGAGTTGTTGCAGAGTTTGTGGTTAAGCGTTCTACATGTCAGCAGGTAAAAATAGAGCATCAGAAGCCTAGTGGGTCCATGCAAGAGTTTAGTATTCCTACTTGGAAGTGGGAAGAAGTGAACATAGACTTCGTGATGAGTTTGCCTCGTACTCGTCGCCAACATGATTCAGTCTGGGTCATTATAGACAGAATGACAAAGTCAGCTCTTTTATTTCCAGTTCATACCTCTTATTCAGCTGAGGATTATGCCAAACTCTATATCAGAGTGTTGGTAAGATTGCATGGTGTTTCGTTATTTATTATCTCAGACAGAGGTACCAGTTAACCTCTCACTTTTGGAAAGCATTCCAAAAGGGTCTTGGTACCTAAGTTCATCTCAGTCAAGCCTTTCACCCTCAGACTGATGGCCAAGCATAAAAGACCATTCAGTCTTTAAAAGATATGCTAATGGCATGTGCAATTGATATCAAGGATAGTTGGGATGACCACTTGACTTTAATTGAGTTTGTATACAATAGCAGCTATCAATCCAGTACTCGGATGGCTCTATTCAAAGATCTTTATAGTCGGAGATGCAGATCTTCAATCGGTTGGTTCAAAGTTAGTAAGGCCTCAGTTATAGGGCCTGACTTAGTATTCAACGATTTAGAGAAAGTCCAGTTAATTAGAGAAAGACTCTGGGCTGCTCAAAGTCGATAGAAGTCTTATGCAGATATGCGCAGAAATGATCTCAAGTTTGATATTGGTGATTATGTCTATCTAAATATATCTCCCATGAAGGGAGTTAAGAGATTCGTCAAGAAGGGAAAACTCAGCCCTCGATATGTCGGTCCCTTCAAAATTTTCAGTCACCTTGGTAAGGTAGCTTATGAGATCGAATTGCCTTCAGATCTTGCCTTAGTTCATCCAGTATTCCATGTCTCTTTTCTCAAGAAGTGCATAGGTGACCCAGCAGTTGTAGTCCCTATTCATAGCATAGATGTTCAGAACAACCTCTCTTATGAAGAGATTCCAGTTGAAATTCTTGACTACTAGACTTGTAGATTAAGGAACAAAGAAGTCCCTCTAGTCAAAGTTCTTTGGAGGAATCAGTCTATTGAGAGAGATACTTGGGAAGCAGAAGTAGACATGCGTACCAAGTATCCTCATCTCTTCTCCGCTAACTCAGATATGGCTCAAGGTAATAGTTCTCCTTAAGCTTTTTAGTTTCATGTTAAGCTTTCAGTTACAAGCTTAGTATCCAGTCCATATTTAGAATTTCATTATAAACTTGGTATTATATACCATTGCATATTCAGTCATTAATTCATGCATCAGTTCAGTCAAGTAATCATGCATCAGATATGCATTCTCATTGTGAGAAACTTAGTTCCTTAAAACACTCAGTCATGCATTTAGGAATCAGTTACTCATGCATGTGATATACATGTTCAGTATGATATATATTCAGTTATCAGTCATGTTAGTCATGGAATCATGTTTCATTCATTCATATTTAGGAAGTACTTCAGTCTACCATTTCTCACCTCTTAGTCAGTCTCATTCGAGGATGAATATTTCCAAGGGAGAGATATTATAATACCCCAGACTTTCTTTAAGTCAAATCTAGTCTCCAGAAGAGTTAGTGATTACTTCCTAAATTATTAATATTTAAAGAAGATATAATTTCCCTAATTTTGACTTTTTATCATATGGGAAATTGAATTAGCTTTCCAGTGATACCAATTTCGTCAAAATCTGGTATCTGAGTAAAAAGGTATAGATGTTTTATAGAGAACTGTTGGAACTACCTAGAAATGACGGTCAGGCCGACAGACCGTCGAGCTAGCGATGGACCGTCGCCCAAGCCGTTGCGACTAAGGCAATAAACCCAACTTCTGGTAAAGTTCGATGGCTAGGAACGATGGACTGTTGAGCTAGACACGGAGCTTCGCCCAAACTGTCGCAGGCGAGGAAGAAAGCTCAGAATCTGGCCAAGTGCGATGGACCGTCGCCACTTCCGATCAGAATTTTTAAGCCATTTTTAAAATGGTATTTTGGTATTTTCCACCAATTTGAAACCCTAATTATACTAGACCAGGGCTCACAACTTCATTATCGATCTATAACATTCAATTAGGGTTTCTCTCAAAGATCATTCCTTAAGAACAAGAAACTCTAGGTGCTTAATTTCAAGTCAAGAATTCAAGTTTTCCTACACCAATACTTAAGAAATCATCGACCCAGGTATGTAAAGTATTGATTCATGGGTTCCTTTCACCCATGAAGCTCAAGAAACCCTTTTTGAAATATAAAATTTTGATTTCATGGTATGAATTGAATTATATCCATGTTTATGTTGTTGTTTGATTTCCAAAATGAAGTCCTTAATGACTATCATGAAAATATGTTAGTATGCGGTTGAAATTCTTTCATTGGAAGTGTAAGATGTTTCCATGATGTATTATTTTAATATTCATGCCTAAGCCTAAATATATGTATGCAATATGTTTGATAAAATGCCTAAAGAACAAGAATCATGGTTTGGGACTCAATTATAACCAAATTGTTAAACCCATGCTTTACCCTTATGTTCAAAATGACTTCCAAGTTATTGTTATACATTAAAATTATTCGATGGATTGTTCATGAGATTATCCTATGAAATTAATACATGTTTATATGTTTTCCTATTCATGTACCAAACCATGGTAATCAAGTGCCTCATGAAATTTACCAATGATTGTATTATGGATTGTTGACTATGGTCCTGTGTCAAGAAATGTCATGTCTTGTTAGTTTTATTCTATCGAGTCCTGAGGATAATTGTACCCAACAATTTAGCTGTGTGCCTATAGCCAGTGTCATGTTTTCAAGATACTCTCAGTTAAGCCATGTTCAGTAGAATTCAATCAGTCTCATGACTTAGGAAAAATCAGTAAACTCAGTCCAGTCAATTCAGTATAATTGATTCAGTTTCTAATAAGATAGTAGTAGGATTCAACACCGAGTGAGACCAAGGATGGGAACTTACCTGCGAGTAGAGGGTGTGATTCTTAGAAGCAATCCTTGCACTCCAGAATAATGTAGCCAGCGTAGATTGTGATATCTAACTTATTAGATGAGGGTTGATGAGGTGGTTAATATACTAGATGAGGGTCCCATCATTCTTCTTAGAGTACCTGTTAGATGAAGAATTACTCACAACTTGTCCTTACCAGTGGCACAAAATTGACACCCTTCCAATTGGTGTTATAGATTGGGCCTCAACTCAACTATAATGATTTATTTAGGGTATGTTGGTTACATGACTAACTTCCAAATTTACAATTTTAGTCTCAGTCTCAGTAATAAAACTCAGAGAGTTCTACAAAATTTAGGACTGTCAGATACAATCAACTCAGAATAGTATAGAACTCAGCTTGTTCCATCAAAACCTAGACTATCAGGTACAGTCGCTCAGCATCAGTTATATTAGTTATCAGTATCTCGTGTTATTAGTATTCAAACTCATTAGTTAGTATAATCACAAATTCAGTTACAGTTACTTATTCATGCATCTATTCTCACATTAATGTTATACAGTCGATTAGCATAGTTCATGTATATAAACCTCTTGCATTCAGCCTACCTCACTTTCATACCAGTATATTCAATCGTACTGACACATTTGCACTATGGTGTTTTATACCATAGGTTTAGAAGCATGAGCTCCAGAGCATCAATAGCATTCCAATCTCGGCAGTCAGAGTTAGCAGTGAGTCCTTATCCATCGAGGATATGACCATTACTTTATTATCTCATTAATTAATTTATTTTAGTAGTTGGATTTAGTTGGGGACATGTTCCATCAACTCTTTATTCAGACAGTTCAGTTAGTTAGAGGCTTTTTAGACTAGCATATTCAGACAATTATTTCAGTTGTTTTGGGTATTTCATACCCCCTCCAGATGTTATGTTTTATCAGTTATGTTACAGTTTTTGAACCTTATGGCCTTTCAGCCTTTATTTCTGTATTTATACAATATATTATGCCGTGTACAGGTACATATATTAGTCATGAGTTAGCTTGTGGTCCTTCAGGGTTATGAGCACAGTGTAGCATTCTGGGTACCATATTTGGGGTGTTACACACTGACAATGACATTAGAGGATGAAGAGGTACTTTTCAAAGTGTCTAAACTAACTATCACACTATCCCATTACAAGTACTTGTGCATGATTATTATGATTAAAGGGGATAATTGTGGGGTAGTGGAGATAGTTCCACAAGAGACCTCTTTGGACACCCTAATTGAGTAGCCTAAGAAACAACCACCTAAGCCTAACATGATGCAGATTGATGAGGCTAAAAAGTCTATTGTTGAGAAATCTATTGACCTTGAGAGTTCATACTCAAGAGGTTAGAAACGAGTACGAAGATGGCCTCCAAGTGTAAGAAAAAGGATGAAGGAATTTTGTTAAGTCGCAGTTAGATCATGTTGCGACACTAAATCGGCGGTGCATGGGAGGCAACCCAAGTTAAGTAGGTATGTTTTGTTTTTAGTTTTTTAGTTTTTACTTTAAATAGTTTTTGTTTTATTAAGTCATAGGTTTATAGGAAGTCTGAGTACTTAAAAACCTGAGCTAAAGAGCAAGGCGAAGACTGAGTGTGGGGTCCCTCAGACCCTCGTGAGGTATAAAAATGGTACTATATAGTACAAAAGGCCTCAGGAGTATTTCTATCTCTACTTTTAAGTATACTTTAGGGACAAAGTAGATTTTTAAGTGTGGGGTGGGGAAATTCCCATTTTTAGGGTAAATTTTGATTTTTTTTGTGTCGAGAAGAAGTAGGATATTCTTGTAGGTGATATAAGTGATTGCATAGTGCAAGGTTTTTTGTTGTATGGAGCATGTTAGTATTGTGAATGACTACTTTTGAAACAACTAGGCTCATGATTATGACTCTTGTACTTGTTGTCTTAAAGTTGAATTCAAGTGATTGTTTGGTTAAGAGTCTATGATGATCCTATCTGAAGTTGAGCATATGCCATGTATGTTTAAGGTTAAATTATATTCCTTGTTGCAAGTGATGTCTAGAACTTTCCTGGTGTATATGCAAATGAAATAATGAGTGTGGCTTTAGGAGATGATATAGGCATTTCTTTGATAGCTTTGATAAAGGCATAATCTTATTCAGCCTCATTGATCCATTCACTTTTTATTTGGTAGCCTCATATCTATCCTAATACCCTTATTCGATAGACCTTAATTTGATACAAAGCTCCAAAGCTCTTTAGTGTAAAATTAGTAAGTTAAGGAGTGTGAAATTGAAGAAGAAAAAGGAGAAATTGAAGCCCCAAAGTGACAGTTATTGGCGTGTGCAATCATTATGCGTTGTGGTTGGGAGTTAGAGAACTTTGTGATAGAAAAGTTCCTATTTTTAGCCCAGTTATGTTACAATGAATCTATTTTCGCCTTGGTCCTCCTTGGACATTGAACATCTCAATTAAGGTAAATCGCTTAAGTTGAGGGTGTCTATCATAGCGGTAAATAACATAAATTGGGTGCAAAAAAGGGTAAAATTGATTGATATGTACATTACACATTTCCACCATAGTGTATATGAGTAAGCTTATAAGATGTGAAAACAAAAAAATTTGGGTAGACAAAAGTGGTGTAATTTGGTTGTTAGAGTTGAATTGAATGTAAAATGTGATGCATTAAAGTTCTTAGGGAAGATAGTCACTATTACTGGACAGAATAGTTCCTACCCATCCCTTAGCCTACATTATACTCCTTAAAGACCTATTTATTCCCAAGCTTCATCATTCTGATATTAGTGGAGTACTACACTAAGGGAAAGCCTATGGTTCATTATGTGTAACTTGTGAATTCCTTGAGAGTGTGAGCGCAATTTTATTCTTTTACCCATTGTGTTATTAATTGTAATTATATGAGTGTTTATGGGAAACTCTCTTATTGTAAGGGCACATGTTTGATGAATGTGGGTGATTTTTAAGATATATTTTATTGAGAAATATGCATGAGTTTTCCAACTTGGTGAGTAAATTCTTGAGGCTAGGATGTTTTGAAATCGTGTCCTTGAACTTTCAATAGTGTACATAACAAGCTTAGTGTAGAAACTTGCATCCTGTGTAGTCATTATAATACTAGCTTGAGTGTATTTCATGCAGTATAAGTGTAGAGTGTCCTAAGATTATGATTCTTAGAGTAAGGAGTTGTTCAAGGATAATAAGGCTTTAAGTGTGAGATGGTGGTGTTGGGTGTAATTATGCACTTTAGCATTGTTATCCTATCTTATTTAGCCATGATTTGTGGATGTTTCGTGTGCTTAATGAGTGAATGATCATATAAATAAGCATATAAGTGTTCTAGTAGGTGATTTTAATGTTTAGAAGTATTTTCAAAAAAGTTTGAACTAAAATCGATCAATTATAGTTTAGGGGAGAAAACTAGTATTCCTAGTTTGAGCTAGGTGTTGTTCTAGTCTATCGAGATGGATTCTAAGGTGTCAAATGAGTTCGTAATGGTTTTAATGTATAATATTATGTGGAAAAAATTGTTTTTAATGTTAAAAGTGAAATTGGAACAAGCCAAGAATCAATACAATTAAGTCAAAGATCAAAGCGGGCAAGCCTAGTCATAGCCCTAGTTTATAGCTTGTAGTCTTAACATTGTAGTGTATTGAACTCTAATACGTGGAGTTTAATCATGTAGGATGATTGATGAATTGATTACTTGATGTGGATGATATTTTTATGATATACAATCTGAAAACCAAGGCAAAACAACACCACAAGGAAAGAGGAGAAGCGGTGGAACACTTAGACAAATATTGGAGCTATTGGCCAATTCCAGTAAGTGGAGGCAATTAGCCCGCAATGCCTCAGCCATTGCAGTACACTAGATCTCGCGCAGCCTGCTTTGGAGCGGTGCAATTGAACCCAAAATTCCCTCTATAGAGAAGTGCAATGAAGCCCGCAATGCCCCTACAAATCCTACACGACTTAGGCATTGCCCAACTATAAATACACCTCTTGTATACTTTTTTAACATCTTTGGATGCCTTGGAGCATTGTGAGGGGCTGATAATCACTTTATTTAGGGTTTTTATTCCTAAACTTTAGTTTTTAATAGATTTGATTATGTATTCAGGTATTTGGATCATGATTAGGTTGATTAGTGGCTAAACTCCCCCTTTCTGGGATTAAAGCCAAGAACATGACTATTATCGTTTTGAATTAAGTTCGTTGATTTTATTATCATATTTGGTTGTTTTTTTATCCTTGTTTTAATTATTTTAATAAGTAGCAAACTTTAGAATACACATATTGTTGACCTTGTGATCTCTGGAGGGGTAATTTAAACATAGACCATGGGGATAGGCAAAGTAGGGTACTATTCCTTTATGAAATAAGGAATTCGTATTAGTGTCTAGGACAGGGATGTACCTAGAAGACTTGCTTGGTTCACATGTAGGATGATAGCCTTAAGCACTTAATAGGATTATTACATCCCCGCTCAATGATGTAGTTGTAATGTCTATGTTTGGTAGACGATTAGAGGTCGAGAGACCATGATCATGTGATAAACCCTACGAATCAACAACAAAGATAAGCGATTTAACGAATAAAGTTCAATAGTGTAGTATGATTATTCGAAGTGCTTTACCCCTAATCTTCACTCTATTGATTGTCTAAAATATTTTATTTTACGCATAGTTTACTTTACGTTTAGTTTTACAAATCTCCAAACTCTTTTTGGTTACTTTGCATCAAGTTAATCTTAATAAGTGAACTAGAATTTGATAATTGTTGGAACAAGTCTCCGTGAGATCGATACTTGGCTTTCTTTAAGGCCACTATATTACTTGGTAGACTATGTACACTTATGTATGCACTTGGGCACTGTTATCTGCCTCTCTCTCATATCTGCCTGTATCTTTTTTCATCTTTGACTTGCTGCATATAAATCACAAGTCTTGAGATGTCCATATAATTTTTCGACATTGCAACCTTACATTCCAATACCAAGTCACGGGAAAAACCAGAAGCAATCTTTATTATCTGGGATCTCATATTTGATACTAACTCTGGAGCATAACTAGCCAACTACTGAAATTTCAAGGCATAATTTTTCACACTCAACCAAACCTGCTTCAGATTCACAAACTCCTCAGCCTTAGCTTCCCTCAACTCATGAGGAAAGAAGTGATCTACAAAGGCACCGAAAAACTCATCCCACAACATCTTATCAGCATCATCACCCCTCATAGTTTCCCACTCCTCATACCACTAATACGCTATATCTTTCAACTGATAAGAAATAAAATCCACACCCTCTACATCAGTATCATGCATCACCCTAATGATCTTGTCTATCTTATCAACAAACCCCTGCTAATCCTCCTAAACCTTAGAGCCAATAAAGGTTAGGGGGTTCAACATGATGAACTCGCCAACCCGAGCTACCTCAAATGAAGAAGAAACAGAACCAACATTGACATGATCTGATCGGGGGAGTTTTCTTAATGGGCATCTCAAGTCTGACCAAGACTGGGGACCACCCCCTATTACCAAATCCAACCACCATTAGCATACCATAAAATGGCTGACTACTGATCAAATAGATAGATAGAATAAATGGACAAGCAATAACTTTAGGATAGGTCTATTCCTAGACTAACCCTATCAACTCATCCCGTCCCACCTAATCGTACCAACCATACCAAACCAAACCAATACCGAAACAAGGGCCATGAACCAGTCAAAAACCAAATAAGTTCCAAAACATAATGTGATTAATCCCAAAATGAAATATGTTGGAACAACCAACAATATTGTCAAATGGTATCAGCCCCAATACCAATGCCAATGCAAAGGCTAACACAAATACTGATCCCGCCCATTCCAATCCATAACATTACTATAAATCCTCTAACCAAAAGAGTAAGAATATTCGATTGGGACATGCCCCCAACCATAGCCAAAACCAATATCCAGAAATAAACCAATATCCAGAAACAAACCAAAATGTCTAAGAATATCCATAATATGAAATAGAGCCTTCTGGAAAGATGGAATCTCACCACTTCAATCCAAAAACTATCCCCGAGTGAATCACTATGTATGAGGGGTACAATGGCCGGTTCCTGCATAGCGTGGGTATATAGCCACCCGAAGACGAGTTAGTGAGTTATAGCTAGCATAAACTTAGGATACAGATAAAATAATTCCATTTATAAAACCAAGTAAAACCTTACATATGCACACAAAACTTACATATATATATATCCATGCCGGGAAAGGGAACCAGGTTTAGCATGCCATTAAAACCTTTTCCTTGGATATATAGCTTTGCCATCTTAAACCATCCACGAGCTATATAAGTTCATCTCTCCTTGCTGAAAGGGCCCCAGTGCGTGAAACCGAACGACCAGGGAAGAAAACTTGGGATGACTAGTACTTCCCCCAGCTATAAAGTGTGAAATTATGCACACCATCACCAAGACCAACATCACATCAGCAAATATGAGTTTCCAATTTCGGTCCCCCGGTAACTCCACCTTCCACGACTTTGCTACATACCCCACCATTATTTTCCAATTAAAACCTTCAGAAAGTAACCAACCAATCCATTAACCATTTATTAACTAAGGTCATTAATAGTGGTATCGTCATACCAATAATAACTTACAAGATTTGTCCATATCCAACCATATTTAGGTTTAAGGTATTCCATGTACCCTTCATGATTTTCAATTAACCAAAACCATGGACACCAAGGACTTTCCAATACATTTAAAACCATTTAAACCATTCATATAATTTAGGGATCCATTACTAAGTTTAAACCATGCATAAGTTCCATTGAAAAACCAATATTATAATGAAAAGATTGTTAAAAGGATTTTATCAAACACATTGGGGGCATAGTATTTCCAATACCAAAGCCCATTACCAAAGAACAATTTCCTTGCAGCCAATTATCCAAAAACACCATTAATGCATATAAAAACATAATTAAAACATGGGAAAATCATAACCCAACATTTATAATCAAAACCCTCAAAACATAGCTAAAAATCCAAAATCATACAACAATGAAATCATAAAAACATTGCATGAAACCATGCCTTTAGTTTGAAGTAACAATGAGAGAAGAGAACATGTCTTAATTGACAAAACATATGGAGAGAAACCACCAACAAGATTCCCATATAAGTCCTCTAATTGAAACCCAAGCCTTCTCTCCCAAGAGGTTTTGAGAGAATTATAGAGTGTTTAGGAAGAGTTTTTAAGTTTTAATGAATAGAATAATAGGGTAAATAGACTCCCAAGATTTCAACTTAAAACTTATTATAATAAGCGGGGAAATATTCAGAATGCCCCTACTTAAATTGCACAAAACACCATAAAAAAGGTACGACTGACTCTCATGAGTCGTACCCTTTGATACCATTAGTACCCTCTACACGTATCCTAGACTTAACCTTTGGACCCAAAAATATGTAGTGTACAACTCATCCTACCCAAGTTATATTGACAACATATGATCCATACCCTTCACCCATATCCCTAGTAAGATAGAATCACAAAAGATTTGAACACTGTCCACCATACTAGTCCTGGATGCGACTTGTACCATGGCTTACGGCTCTCGGTGAGCCACTCGTACTTAGATCCAACATAAGTTACCAAGTTTAAGATTAAGTAAAGGAACCAACTGATTCATACCCACAAATATGACTCGTACCCCTAAGTCGTATCCATTCTAGTAACCAAAATCAATTCGATCGACCAATACTGGTCAGCATATGACTAGACCACACCATTTGTACCCTAACATACAACTCGTGCCCATGAGTCATATTGGGTCTAGAGAGCATAGTTTTAGGAAATTTTCTATGGTCAAGAAATCAGGGTGTTTCAATTTCCTCCACTAGGGACATTTTTCCCCGAATGAAAGACAAGGTAAGGGTAACCACACTTACGAGTCATCTGCATTATTAAATAAATTTCCAATCCTTAACAAAGTTTGAAAACATAGAGGCAAAGATATTAATCTTTCCTTTAACAAACTAAAAAAAAGGTGTTGAAAACACATACCTTCCGCATGAATCCTAAGAGAAAAAAATAGATGCGGATACTTGGACTTCATGTCCTCCACTTCCATGAAGCTTCTTCCACCTTATGGTTCTACCAAAGAACCGTAACCGAAGCCACATCCTTGATCCGCAATCGATGAACCTGCCTATCCAAGAATTCAACCAGGACCTCTTCATAAGACAGATAGTCTGAGATAACCAACCCCTCCAAAGGCATAATCGAAGAAGGATCACTAAGACACTTCCTCAATATGGAGAAATGAAATACCGGATGAACAAAGCTCAAACTATGAGGTAACTCCATCTCGTAAGAAACATTACCAACCCTCCGCAAAATTTCATAAGGATAAATATATCGAGGATTGAGCTTCCCCTTCTTACCAAACCACACTACTCCCTTCATGGGAGATACCTTAAGGAAAACCTTATCCCCAACCTCAAACTCCAACTCTCTATGCCTAATATCTGCATAGGACTTTTGGGAATTTTGGGCAGCCTTAAGCCTATCCCGAATAACCTTTACCTTCTACATAGCCTGGTAAACCAAGTTGGGACAAAACATATCCGCCTCTCTAAGCTCAAACCAACTAATAAGAGATCTACATCGCCTACCATACAATGCCTTAAAGGGAGCCATACCGATACTAGAATATGAGCTATTATTGTAAGCAAACACTATCAAAGATAGATGCTCAACCCAATTGCGAACATAATCAATCAGACAAGCCCGAAGCATATCCTCCAATGTCTAAATAGTTCTCTCTGCTTGTCCATCTATCTGCACATGAAAAGCAATACTCGAACTCACCTTAGTCCCCAACCCTTTCTAAAAAGACTGCCAGAATTGAGACATAAACTGTGTGCCACGATAAGAAATTATTCAAACTGGACTTCATGCATCTTGACAATCTCCTAAAGATATAGCTTCACATAATCCTCCGCCGAAAAGGTAGTTCTCATTGGCAAAAAGTGAGCAGACTTTGTCATTCTATTTATGATGACCCAAATTGAATCATATTGATTCTGAGAGTGAGGAAGACCGGTAATGAAATACATATTGATTATCTCCCTTTTAGATTTGGGTAAAACAATCTCTTGATATAACCTACCAGGTCTCATATACTCAACCGTAACTTGTTGTCACACCAAGCATTTGGCCACAAAATCAGCCACATCCCACTTTTTACTGTAACACCAATACATCTCCCTGAGATCCTGATACATCTTCGAGGAACAAAGATGAACAACATAGCGCGACTCATGCACCTCAACCAAAATCCTTTGCCACAAGTCATCGACATCAGGGACACAAAACCTCTCTTGGTACCATAAAGTACCATCACCACTGATCTCAAACACCATCACCTTTTGCCCACCAACATTAACCTTAATTTTCATTATGACAAGATCAAACACTTGCTTCTTCTTAGTCTATGCACCAAGAGACGACCGAACCACTTCTTGTACCATTATACTTCCATCCTTGGAGTCCAGGAGGAGAAATCTAAAATTAGCCAAGTGGGGAATATACTTCACCAATTCCCGCTTTCTTTTCTCCACATGTGACAAAGTTTCCATGGACAACCTGTTAAGAGCTTTAATAACCACATTAGCCATACCTGGATGATAGGGAAGACTCATATTACAGTCCTTGAGAAGCTCCAACTATCTCCTCTATCTGAGATTAAGCTCTTTCTGCGTGAACACATACTGTAGGCTTTTATGATCAAAAAAGATATCTTTATGAACACCATACAAATAATGCTGCCATATTTTGTAAGAAAACAAAACCTCCAATAGTTCCAAACATGTGTAAGATAGTTTCTCTCATGTACCTTCAGCTTCCTGGAAGCATAGGCAATCACAATCCCATGTTGTATTAGCACACAACCAAGGCCTACTCGAGATTCATCAAAATAGACCAGAAACTCATTATTGCCTCTTGGCAAGGTCAAAATTCGAGACGAAGTTAGCTTATTCTTCAAATTCTCAAAACTCCCCTCACAAGCATTCGACCAAGAAAACGTAACCTTCTTTTGAGTAAACTTAGCCAATGAAGTAGCTATCAATGAAAAGCCTTCCACAAACCTCCTATAATACCCAGCCAAGCCCGAAAAGCTCACAATGTCGATTGGAGTCGTGGGTCTAGGCCACCCCTTAACCACAATCACTTTTTGTGGATGCACCATGATGCCCTCACTTGAAATAATATGACCAAGAAAAGTCACAGCATTTAACAAAAACTCACATTTGAAGAACTTGGAATACAATTGTGATTCCTTCAAGGTCTATAATACCACACGGAGGTGATTAGTATGATCGACCTCACTTTTGGAATAAATTAGAATGTCATCAATAAACACAATGACAATGATATCCAAGAACTACCTGAAAACCCTGTTCATCAAATCCATAAATGTCGTCGAGGCATTAGTCAATCTAACTGACATCACCAAGAATTCAAAGAGCCCATATCGAGTATGAAAAGTCATCTTAGGGATATCCACCTCCCTAATCATTAGATGATGATACCCAGACTGAAGATCTATCTTAGAAAAAAACTTGACACCTTGCAACTAATCAAATAAATCATCTATACTTTGGAGAGGATACTTTATCTTGATCGTCACCTTATTTAACTTCTTGTAGTTAATGCACATCCAAAGGGAACCATCTTTATTGTTCACCAACAACACCGGTGTACCCCACAGAGATACACTAGGATGAATAAACCCCTTATCCAAAAGATCCTTAAGTTGCTCCTCGAGTTCTCTCAATTCAGTTAAAGACATTCTATAAGGAGGAATAGATATTGAAAGATGTCCGAAACCAAGTCAATACCAAACTCTATTTCCCTTTCCAGAGTAACACCTGGAAGATTATCCAGAAAGACCTCAGGAAACTCATTTACTACCCGGGCTGACTGTATAGACAGACCCTTTGAGTTAGAATCTATAACTTGGGCCAAGTGATAAAGACAACATTTTGAGATTAACCTCCAAACACTAATATAAGAAATAAACCTCTCCCTAGGAGCTGAGGAACTACCCTCCCACTCTATAATCGGTTTACCAAGAAACCTAAAGACAAACTTACGGGTCCCACAGTTCAAGGATGCATAACAAGAGTCTAATAAATCCATCCCTAGAACAACATCCAAATCCATTATATCCAGTTCAAAAAAATCTATCAAAGTCTGCCTACCACCAACAAATACCATATACCCCTTATAAACTCTCTTAGCAATAATTGAGTCACCTACCTGGGTAGAAAGAAAAAAACCTGAGATAATATCAGGAGCAAAATTAATACATACAACCACAAATAGGGTCACATAAGAAAGAGTAGACCCCAAATCAAGCAGACAATACGCGTCATGAGAAAAGAGTTATAATGTACCAGTAATGACATCAGGTAATGCCTCAAATTCCTATTGGGATACCAAAGCATACAACCTGTTCTAGACAACACATAAACTAGGAGTAGTAACAGAAGTAGACACAACAACTCCAGATGCAGGAGAAAAAGATAATTTTACCAATACCTTATATAATCCCATAGCAACCTTATTAATCGTAAAATCTCGGAGACGATGGCCTACCTGGCCACACCTAAAATATGTCTCTTTTATCATCATAATAACCCCTATGAGGGTAACTATAGAATCGACAAAAAGGGCATGAATAAACTAATTGATCCCCATTTGCCTGAGATAGGGCATCCTGTACCCAGAAATTATCACCACCCCGGTGACACCTGTAACCCGGCTACTTTGGGTAAGGAGCACAAGTAGTAGAGAAGGATCTAGAACTTTCTCATTTTTTTTCTACCATTTGTTTCCATCCCAACCACCCTACGATTGAGCACCTTCCTGATAAAAAAACCTGCTCCGCTTACCCTACTGATCTCCAAACTCCACTTTTTTCCTCTTCTCATCATCTACCTGCTACATATGAATAGTCAACCTAGATATTTCCATATCTTTAATCAACAAGGCAATCTTGCTTTCAAAGATCAAATCCCGATTCAACCCAGAAGCAAACTTTCTCATTCTAGCTTTCACGTCATCCACCAAGTTAAGATAATACCTTGATAACTAATAAAACTTCAAGGCATATTCCTTGACAGACATCCACCCCTGCTTGAGGTTCACACATTCCTCCAACTTTACTTCTCTCAGCTCTTAAGGAAAGAAATAATCCAGAAAAGCTCTAAAAGAAGAATCACATAAGGATTACTCCTCCATATCTCCTGTATCCCTCTCCCACTCTTCGTACCATTGGTACACAATATCCTTAAGCTAATAAGCTTCAAAGTTAAAACCTTCCACATTAGTAGCTAACATCACCTTGAATATCTTCTCCTTTTCATCCAAGAAACCTTAAGGATCCTTCTCCACCCTTACACCAGTTAATGTAGGAGGATTCAGTTTCATAAACTATCTAACCCTTGTAGACTCAGCAAACAACCCACCAGACACATCTCACTCAGTCTGAGCAGTAACCAGTTTAGCAATAGTATGAATAGACTAGTGAAATTCAGCATTAGTCACCTCACCCTGAGGATGTCTTGTAGCAGTTGGAGGAATTTTAGAACTATGTGGGATAGGACCATGGGATAGAAGTTGAACTCCAAACATAGGATGTACCCAATCAACATTATACCCAGATGGGACTGAAGAGTTTCCTTGTGTTCCAGATCATTGAGGCTTGATCTAAAAAGTGAATAACCAAGGATTAGAGAAGAATTTTGAGACTTAGACTCCAAGCTCGAAAATAAAATACCAAGAAAGAGAAATATTCCTAAATGCCTTGTAGCCTCTCTCTTATGAGTGTGGTAGGCTACACACCCCTAAAAGAGACTTTATTCGACACAACTTTGTTGACTCCTAATTGACAATAAACCTAAATCTCTGATACCAACTTGGCACGACCCCACCGAGGGCCTTATCGTAATAGGAATCCCAAGTCCAACCAGGATGGAGGACCACCCACTATTACCCAACCCAACCATCATTAGCATACCTTGAGTTGGCTGAGTACCAATCAATTAGATAGATAGCATAACTTAGCAAGGATTGACATTGGGATAGGTCTATTCCTAGACCAACCCTATCAAGTCATCCCATTCCACCAAACCGTACCAACCATACCAAATAAAACCAATACCAAAACAAGGGACATGAATCATGCCAAAACTAAATAAGTTCCAAAACATAATATGATTAATCCCAAAATGTAATAAGAGGGAACATCCAATAATATAATTAACCAATATCAGCCCCAATACCAATGCCAATGCTAAGACACCAATACTGATCCTGCCTATTCTTACCCAAAGCAGTACTACAAAGTCTCTAACCAAGAGAGTAAGAATATCTAGTAGTTATATGCCCCCAACCATAGAAAAAACCAATATCTAGAAATAAACCAAAATGTCTAAAAATATCCTTTACATGAAATAGATCTTTTCAGAAATATGGAAGCTCACCACTTTAATCCAACAGTTCTCCCCGAGTCAATCACTATGTAAGAGGAGTAGAATGGACGATTCCTACATAGCGTAGGTATACAACCACCCGAAGATGCATTAGCGAGTAATCTATAGGATGAACTCAGGATAAGGATAAAACAATGCCATTAATAATACCAATTAAAACCATCCGTATGCACACAAACAATAAATATATATATCCATGTTGGGAAAGGGAACTGGGTTTTTTATGCCATTAAAATCCTTATCTAGGTTGTGTAGCTTCTATCCTAAACCACCCACAGGCTATATGGGTTCAACTCCTGCTGCTGAAAGGTCCCTAGTGTGTGAAGTTGCACGACCAAGGAAGAAAACCTGGGGTGACTAGTACATCCCCCTGATATAAAGTGTGAAATCATACACAAGGTCACCAAGACTAACCTCACATCGGCAAATATGAGTTTCCAGTTCCATGGCTTTGCTACACACCTCGCCATTATTGGAAAATTAAAACCATTACGAAGCAACCAACCAATTCATTAACCATTTATTAACTAAGGCCATTATTAGTAGTATCATCATATAGACAATAACTGACATGTTTTGTCCATAGCCAATAATGTATAGGTGTAAGGGATTCTATGTACCCTTCATGAATTCTAATTGAGCAAAACCACATCCACCAAGGCCTTTTGAATCTATTTAAAATAATTTAAACCATTTATATTATTTATGGTTCCATTACCAAGTTTAAACCTTGAATAAGTTCATTGAAAAACCATTATTATAATGAAAACATTGTTAAAGGCATTTTATCAAACATATTGGGGGTATAATATTTCCAAAACAAAAGAACCATTCTCTTGCAAAAAATTATACAAAACCACCAGTAATACATATAAAAGCATAATTAAAACATGGGAAAACCATAACCAAGCATTTATAACCAAAACCCCCAAATCATAGTTAAAAATTCAAAATCATACAATAATAAAATCATAAAAACATTGTATAAAACCATGTCTTTTGTTGCAACTAACAATGAGGGAATAAAACATGCCTTAATTGACAAAATTAATGAAGACAAACCACCAACAAGATCCCCAAATTAGTCCTCTAGTTGAAACCCTAGCCTTTTTTCCCAAGAGCTTTAGAAAGAATTATAGAGTGTTTAGGAAGAGTTTCTACGTGTTTATGTATAGAATAATAGGGTAAATAGCCCCTAAGAGAGTTTTATGTCATGGTATCTTATTAGGATAAGTGGGGAAATATCCATAATTCCCCTACTTAAATTGCATAAAACTTCGTCATAGGGGTACGACTGATCTTAGTAGTCATACCCTCTGATATGATTAGTACCCTTCACTTGTTTCCTAGCCTGAACTTGTGGATCCAACACTGTCTAGCGTATGACTCATCCTACCCAAGTTGTATTGACAACATACGATCCATACACTTAACCCGTATTCCAAGCAAAATAGAATCATAGATGGTTTGAATACTGTCCACAATATGAGTCCTGGGTATGACTCGTACCCTAACTTATAGCTCCTGGTGAGCCACTCATACTCAAATACAACTTAAGTTACCAACTTTATGGTTAAGTAAAGGAACTAAATAATTTATACCCACCAATATGTCTTATACCCCTAAGTCGTATCCATTCTAGTAACAAAAATCCATCTCACTAACCAACATTAGTCAACATACGATCGGACCACACCATCCATACACCATCATATGGCTCATACCAATGAGTCATATTGGGTCTAGAGATTAGAATTCTTGGAAATTTTTTGAGGTTCTAAAAACTAGGGTGTTTTAAACATGATCTGACTGATAAGACTGAGATGTACCAACTGGGTAAGAAAATAAATAGAACAGTGGCACTCCGCATTAGCGACGTCTTTCTTAGGGGGTTGATCATAATCATCACCGCTCCAAAAAGCCCAAGGATGACTAGTGGGGATAACTGTAAGTCTATTTAGGGAGGTTCAATTAGGAGTGGGGACCCTAGACCTGGTCTAAACACCATACATAGGGTGATTCCCCTCCATATTGTCCTGAGGTAGGATAGAGTTTCCAGCTTAAATTCTACGATTGTTAGATCTTTAGGGAGGCATGATCTAAAATGTGAGGAAACTATAAGTTAGAGAAATTTCTTAGCACTAGACTCTATAGCCCAAAAATAGAACATAAGAAAGGGAAACATTCCTATATGCCTTGTAGACTCCTCCTTATAAGTGTTGTGCACTACACACAAATAAAAAGGACTCTACTCAACTCCTCTTTATGGACAACCAATGACTAATCGTTCTCTGATACTAACTTGTCACGACTTAACCCCAGACCTGTTCGTGAATAGTATCTCAAGCCTACCATAGACTAGAGACCACCCCTTAGCCCAACCTCATGAGGACAATGATAATAATGATAATAATGCAGGAGCTAATTAAAAAGTAGTAAGAAGATGAATAAATAACTCAAAAGATGACTAAGATTCAAATAACAACCAACCCATATCTGTCTACAAATGCCTAAAAAAATAGAAAACATCAAAGTCAGGACATGCCCCTGACTATGACCTAAAGAATCCAAAGTACTTAAATAATAAAGAAAGAATAATAAAATGATAAGGACTTCAGAAGGATGGAAGCTCCCACTTCACTGAAACTCAATAGATGTGCTAATCTACCTAACACTGTACGAAAGAAACTAAAAAGTCTTCAGACCCTATATTATGAAATAATGTAGCATCTTAGGATGGTTAGTTGGATAAGTACTTGAATGTAACTCAAGAAAGGTGATAAAATAATGTCATGTAAAAAATCAGTCAAAACCACATACACACATTCATATATACATATATAAGATATTGGGATCAGGTAAGGGTGGTGAACATGAAAGTTTAAAACCATTAACCTAGAGTGTGTATCTCTCTCTATCTTAAAGGCACCCATGGTGTATATGGGTTAATCTGTCCCTCTTAAAAGTGACTCATTGCATGTTAGCCATACAAACCGAGGAAAGACCAACAATAAACTAAAGCTACCAAGGACATAGTTGTCCAAACAATACATATATCAAGTGTTAATCAATCACACGATCATACAAACCGCGAAGGCTAACAAACATGATTTTAGTGTTCATTTTGTCAGGACTTACACCTTCACGGTGAGCTACATAACCCCCTTTTAAGACCAAAGTAATACAATTTACACATAAACTAGTCCACTAATAAAGGATTAAATCATTTACCATATGGTATAATCATACCAATACGCTTGAAACATGAATCAAACATGCCAAACAAATCCACACAACCACATTGACTCTCAAGTTTCATTTAAATTCAAAAATCAAGGCCACCACAGCCATCCAAATAAACTTACATATCCATTTAGCCATTAATACAATGCATTGAGTTCAAAATCAAGTTAAACCATGTAATTTTCCATAATAAAAATCAAATTTATAGAGTGGGTTGAGGTTCATGCAATTCTAAGCCAAAATTCATCCAATTTGGGGAAACCCATGGCCCCTATTCCAACTATTTAAGTAATGCATTAATTCAACCTCAAAAATATAAATTTTAAAGTATGAATAGTCAATTCAAAACATGGGACAATTAATTCAATCAGTAATAACCAAAACCCTCAATACAATTTCAAAAATAATAATGTAATCACAAAAAATCCATTCAATTTATTCCATAATCTAAAATTAAAGTTTAGGGAAGAGAAACATGCCTGAAAGACACAAAAAACTAAAGTCAACTTAAAGTTTGGAGCTCAGATGATGATTGCACTATGAAACCCTTGAATTTTCTAGTGTTTTAGGTTTTAAGAAAGAATGGATGGTTTTGATTTGTGAAAAATGAAAAAAAGAAGCTTATTTTATGTTTAAAGATCTACAAAGGGTAAAAACACCAAAATTCCATCACCCCAAGTTTAAAAAAATTGTATGTAATTAAAGCACAAAAGTGGTACGACATTATCGTGGAGGTTATCCTCCATGACACATCGATATCATGCAGGTTAACCTCTATGACATGGACTTATCATGGAGCCTCACTGCCTTGGGGTCCCAAAATGACCTAGACCCCCTTCTGAAAAATATGAAACTTTTCTCAAACACCCCTTTAATATCCCTAAACACAATTCAAGTTAAAAATTAACATTATCCATATGGGAGGTTCAAATGTATAATGATCAAAATTTTTAAGGGGTCTTAAATGGTTAAATATAATAGAATTATAATCTTCTAACTAAATGGCGTTATAATTAGAATTTAGGATAGAAATATACCTATGTGGTCTATTTGGTTCAAGTAAGGGATAAAATATGAATGTATTTAACTTATTTGTCGCATCACCACTCAATAATATAGTTATGGGTCTAAGTTAGGTGATTGACTGGATGTTCGAAAGTTCATGGTCATAGTATGAACCTCATGAACCAACAACCAAGATAATCAACCTAACCAAAGAAGTTTATAGCCTAGTATGATTATTCGCAGTGCTGTAGCCCTGGGTTTCTCCCCATTGATTGTTCAAACCCTTACTTAATTTCATTGTTTAGTTTATTCTTAGTTTTAACTTGAAATTACTTTTGGCTACTTTAGCACTGAGTTAACCAAAATACTTGGTCTATTTTGGGATAGTTGTTAACTCAAGTCTTTGAGAGATTGATACTTGGATCATAAAAGGTCACTATATTACTTGGTGAGACCACATACACTTGCGTGTGTGCTTGGGTAGGGACTTGTCAATATGTAATTGTCATAGTTTAGTTTTACATTTTGATTTATTTGGTGCTTTTTATTTGGTCTTGGTTTATGAATTTTCAGGCATAGGTTAATAAGCAAGTAAGCTAGAAAGGTACCAAGAATTAGTTGAGCCTGACCCTGACTTTGAGCAATGCTTACATAAATGGAGGAGAAAAGACTATTGTATCACATAAATTCATGAGGAACAAGACATTCCTGCTCTATGGACGAGGAACCACCATCTTACATGATAGTTTGTGAAATAACAATCCCACTTGAGACTAATGTGACCTTTACCATTTGAATACCATCTGTTGGAGTTAGATTTAAACTTAAGCAAAACATAGTATAGCTCTTTCACATTGGTACATAATTTATCAGTCTTTCAGATAAGGATCCAAAAGTCCACTTACAAAACTTTTCGGAGATCAGTGACACATTCATCCCTATGGGTATGTCAACTAGTTATGCGAGGCTGACACTCTTCCCCTTTTCACTTTTGTGGGAAGGAGAAAAATAGTTTAACACTGAGTCAACAGGTTCAACCAAAACTAAGGATGACCTATCCCAAAAGTTCCTTATTTCATTCTTCTTATCTGGCAAGATTATGAGACTTTGCATTAAGATTTTGAGCTTCAAGCAAAAGCCAGATGAGATTCTATATCATGCTTAGGAGAGGTTCAAATCTCTTCTTCAGGATTGTCAACATTACCAACTGTCCAATGAGGTTTTAGCTCATAACTTTATTGAGGCACTTGACCATAACTAAAATTTTTTACTAGATTCAGCAGTAGGTGGTCAGACATTTATAATAAGTTATACACCTTATTGAATCATATTTAACAAGGAAATCAGGATTGGCAAAGGTGATACCTCAAGTAGCACAGTGAAAAAGGTTGCGACTATAGTCGAAGTTAATAGAATAACAACCTTAGCCGCCCAACTTTCAGCTATGCATAATCAAATAATGAATCAATTTAATAAGTTGGGTGTAGCAACCTCATGATTAGGTTAATGTGATGCAATAGAATCATGTATGGTATGAGATTTGTGAAAATAGTGTCCCCTCTATAGACTTATGTGGTGCAAATCTTAAATTCATCAATTTTATGGGCAGTACTTAAAAGAAAAATTATACAAACATCTACAACTAAAAGTAACAGAACCAGCTCATTCATTCTTAGGGAAATAACCAATAGCAGCAGTTTAAGTAGAAACATTGTAACAAACTAGCCAATAACATTGAGGAAACACTACAAAAGATCCTAGCTTACCAAGAGAAGATGGCTACTAATATAAAAAATCAACAAGTAGCTTAAAAACAGTTAGAGTAGTAGTTGGGGTAATAGTAGTAGGAATAGAATACCAAGCCTCAAGGTAGTTTTCCAAGTGATATTAAACCTCCAAAGAAAATTATAACAATTAATTTAAGGATTTATAATGATCTTAGTGGCAGACCTTCGAAGAAAGCTAAAGATGTAGATGCAGAGTTGGTACCACAATAGGTTGCAGACAATGTTGTTGATAATTTAGGAAAGTAAGAGTACCCAAAAACAAATGTTGTTGTATAAGTGAATAGCAGACCACCACTACTATTCCTACAGAGATTGAAGAAAGTCACAAAAGATGCTTGTTTCAAGAAGTTCTTTAACACATTCACAAACATTCAAATTAATTTTATTCTTTTAGATATTTTGTAGGAAATTCCCTAGTATGCCAAGTACTTAAAGGATGTGGTAATTAATAATGTAAAGATACTAGATAATTAGATAATAGCATTGACAAAGGAGTGCAAATCTATGGTAGTAAGAAAGTTGCCCTAGAAGATTAAGGACATAGAGAGTTTCTCCCTTCCCATACAGATTAGTGATGGTGAAGTGATCTATGCATTGATTGATTTGGGGGAAAGTATAAATTTGATGCCTCTGTCCATGTTCATCACTCTTAGGATGGGTGAGCTGAGACCATACTATGTGATATTGTAATTGGCGGATAAGGCTATAGTGAAACTCAAATGAATGATTGATGATGTTCTTATAAAGGCTGGTAAGTTTGTAATTCATGTTAATTTTATCATTTTTTATTATGATGCAGATAATAGGGTTTCAATCACTCTAGGGTGTATATTCTTAGCCATGAAAGGAGTGTTAAAAGATGTGAGAGAGAGAACTCTCATAATGATATTAGATGATGAAGTGATGGTTTTCAGAGTGTCTAAGAAGCTTAATACACCTTACCACTACAAAATTTATGTATGATTACAGTGATGGAAGTGTATAAGTATGGGGTGGGAGAAAGTTCAGCATCAAAGACCTTTTCAAATAGTCTCATTGAGTTTCCTAAGCAACCATCTAAGCCTGAGTTAATGATAATTGATGAGCCTATAAAGGCTAATATTGGAAATGATATTAACATTCTGTGTTCACACTCAAGAGGTTAAAAGTGAGTGAGAAGATTTCCTCCAAGTAGGAGTAAGAGGATAAAAGAAGTCAACTGAGGAGTGATGTTGAGTTATGTCGTGACACTAAATCAGGAGTTTCTTGGGAATCTACCCAAGTTAATGTAGGTATCTTATTTTAGTATTTTAGTTCTTACTTTATGTAGTGTTCTTTTTTTTTAGTCCCAGGTTGATGGGAAGTATGAGTACCAGAAACCTAAGATAAAAAGTATGGGAGAGACTAAGTCTGGAGTCCCCAGGCCCTCCTGATGTTTAAAAATATTATTAGCTAGGACTAGAGGCCTCACAGAGTATTTTGATCTCTACTTTTAAGTTTACTTTGGGTATAAAGTAAGTCTTAGGTGTGGAGTGGGGAAATTCCCATGGTTTTGGGTGAAGTATTGTTTTTGGTTCTTCAGTCTTAGTTGTTTTCTTAGTTTTTGGGTTAGATTTAAATTTTTTTGAAAAATTACAAAAATATTTTTATTTTTAGTTTTTAGTTTCTGGGTGCCAGTCTAGGTGCACACTTTACGCACCCCGTGGTTGTTCTTTTCAGTTACTTTTCACGAAGCCACCCTTTGAACCCACTATCCTTTTTCTTTATAAGATTAAATTTTAAATTTTTGTGGTTAGGTAAGGGAGATATTTTGGTTGGTTCTACGTATGATTACATAATGCAAGTAATTTTTGTGTGTAAAAGCATGTTGTTGTATGAATTACTACTTTTGAGACTCCTAGGCTCTT
Source organism: Capsicum pubescens (assembly GCA_030864215.1). NCBI lineage: Eukaryota > Viridiplantae > Streptophyta > Magnoliopsida > Solanales > Solanaceae > Capsicum > Capsicum pubescens. The sequence goes on from CM061546.1 coordinate 119,148,283, forward strand.
GTTTATAACTTTTGTACATTGTTGGCATAATATTTAATTGATGCTATTATTTGGTTGTGAGTATATGATGATCCTACTAGAGTTAAGCATGTTCCATATATGGTGTAAGGTTTTTGTGTATTTCTTGTTGTATTTGATGTCTAAAACTTGTATGATGTGTGTGAAAAGTATTATAAGCATATGGGTTTAGGAGATGATATAGGTATTTCTTTGAGAGCCATGTTTTATACCCTTTGTGACCTACCATTGTGGATTATCCTAGTTAGCCCCGTTAAGACTTTAGCCTACTCTTAGCCTTAGATGTAGCTTAATTCTTATTCCTTGTTTAACATTAATTTGATCTAAAGATCCTAAATGCTTCAATTAAAACTTAATAAATTAAGAAGTGTGAAAAACAAGCAGAAAAGAGGTGAAAGTGAGACCCTAAGAAGTAGTTATTGGTGTAGTAAATTGATTTGTTGTGATTAGGAGTTATGGAATGAAATGAAAGAAAAGTGTTCAAAATTGAATATGATTTTAATGAAAAATACTCCGACTACAGTGTATGTAAACTAGCTTAAAAATTTAGAGGAGATGTTGAGGGCTTATGTTATCAACTTCAAGGGTAGTTGGGATGAGCACTTACCTTTTATTAAGTTTTCCTATAATAACATTTATCTCTATGGTATTCAGATGGCTCTATTTGTAGCTCTCTATGAAAGGAGGTATCGATATCCTATTGGTTGGTTTGAAGTAAGTAAGGCTACTTTGATAGGGCCAAATTCAGTGTATGAGGTAATGGAGAAAATTCAGTTAATCTAAGAAAGGTTGAATACAACATAAAGTCGTCAAAAATCTTATGCAAATGTGAGGAGAAGAGGTCTTGAGTTTGACATTGGTGACTTGGTTTATCTGAAAATTTCGCCAATGAAATAGGTGAATAGATTTTGCAAGAAGGGCAAGCTCAATCCCCGCTTTGTTGGCCCCATACAGGATTTTGAACAATTTTGGGAAGCTAGCTTATGTATTAGAGTTGCCTGCAGATTTGGCTTCAGTGCATCCGGCGTTTTATGTCTCTTGGCTAAAGAAATGTATTGGTGACTCAGCTTCTGTTGTTCCTTTAGAGAGTGTGGATGTTAATTATAGTCTCTCCAATGGGGTTGTACCAATTGACATTCTTGATCGTCAGATTCGTAGGTTGAGTAATAAAGAAACCCCAGTGGTTAAGTTTCTATGGAGAAATCAGTCCATTGAGGGAGATACTTAGGAAATAGAAGCATATATGTGACCCAAGTATCCCCATATATTCTCTACAAATTTAGATTCAACGTGAGTTAATGGTTTCCCTTAAGTGATTCTCTTGTGTTCTATATCAACTATGTAACCATCGTCATGTCATTGGATTCATTTATGAATTCAGTTCAGTCCATGTGCCATGTTTTAGATTCAATTATTTAACCATGAGTCTGTTCACAAGTATTCAGTACACGATCCCAGTTTTCCCATTATCTCAGCTCAAACATTTTCATTCGGGGATGAATGACCCCAAGTGGGAGATATTGTAATACCTTGTAAGATTCTAGACACGTTTCCAGCTACTAGACGCATGTTTAAAGGGGTCCAAGGCATTAATTCACAATAAATAAAAAAGACATCCATTTTAAGACCCTAAGAATGAGAACATTTTATTTTTGACATTCCCGAGTCTGAAATATTGATTTTTGAGTTGAAATGTATTTAGGGATGTTAAAAAGGTCATCCGATAGAGTTTTAAATTTTTTAGAATAGGTTTGGAGTGTTTTATTACCTCGGAGGTAGAATGCCTCTGCAATTTGGGTGTGACATGGAGGCCGGAGCTCCGCAATATACGGCGCGTCATGGAGGTTAGCCTCTGTAATACACACCTTTTTATGGTGGCTAACCTCATCGATAACCTCTATTCCACAGAGACTGTGTTTTTCCGCCAGCCTCATTAAACGCTCAAGGGGGTATTTTAGTCCTTTCCCCTTTCCCCAAAAAGTCAATTTACAAATTTAAAACCTAAGAGAGGAAATATTATCCCCATTCCCCATCAGTTAACACATAAAACTCATCCCCATTCCCAATAACGTAAATTCAAGAATCTTCCCAAGGATTCAACCATTGAAGGTCCCAATTTGAAGCTTATTCTTCAAAAACTCAAGAAATTAAAGTATGTGGGGTATTCATCAATGGGTTTCTTACACCCATTGAGTCCTGAAATCCCTTTTTGTTAAAGTATTAACTTTTTATTCCTTTTTATGATAATATCAAAGTTAATTATAAGTTTAATCCATATTTTCTTACTATTTTTGAATTCAATCCATGGCCATATGTTTCCCCGTGTGAATTATGTTATTACATGCTTGAATTTACATTCTTGGGAATGAGAATGAGTTTTACGTGTTAACTGATAGGGAATAGGGAAAATAATGCCTCTCTTGGGGTTTTAAGTTCGTTCATTGAGTATTGAGTACACAACCCAAGGCTACCCCCTAGTCGTAACACGATGCTTAAGGACACAAGTGAACTCAAGCTAACCTATGATCTGGTATGTATTGTGAGCACTGAGTAAAATATTGATAAAGTATCATGTGCGAAAGCTAAACTAATAAATATTCCGATTTGTCTGAATTACTGATAGAAGCAACTAAAAGTGAATTTGGATGTCTGAATATCTAGTCTGACTATCTGAAAGCGGACATGAGGAGTATTTAACTAACAAATATTTAGTACACGATCTCAGTTTTCCTAGTATCTCAGCTCAAACAGGTTTATTTAGGGACGAATTACCCTAAGGAGGAGATATTACAATACCCTGTATGATTCTTGACATGTTTTCAGCTACTAGACGCATGTTTATCAATGTCCAAGGCATTAATTCACACTAAGTACAAAAGACTTACCCATTTTAAAGCCCCAAGAATGCAAACATTTTATTTTTTACCTTTCCGAGTCTGAAACATTGATTTTTGGGTTGAAATATGTTTAGGGATGTTAAAAAGGTAATCTGAGAGAGCTTCAGAATTTTTGGGATAGGTTCGGGGTGTTTTTGGATCTTGGAGGCAGAATGCCTCTGAAATTAGGGTGTGTCATAGAGGTATGACCTTCGCGATACATGGAATGTCATGGAGGTTATCCTCTTCTATACACACCATGTCACAAAGGCTAGCCTTCGTGATAGACTCTATGCCACAGAGGTTGTGTTTTTCAAAAAGCCTCATTAAATGTTCAAGGGGTATTTTTGTCCTTTCCCTTCTCCCCAAACACTCAATTCAGGAATTAAAAACCCTAAGAGGGGCATTATTTTCCCTATTCCCCATCAATTAACATGTAAAACTCATCCCCATTCCAAAGAATGTAAATTCAAGCATCTTCCTAAGGATTCAACCATTTAAGGTCCCAATTTCAAGCTTCTCCTACAAGAACTCAAAGAAATTAAGGTATGTAGGGTATTCATCAATGGGTTCCTTCCACCCATTGAGTCCCAAAAATCCTTTTTGCTCAAATATTAACTTCTTATCCCCTTTTATGATAATATCAATTTTAATCATTAGTTTCATCCTTGTTTTTTTACTAGTTTTGAATTCAAGCTATGCCAATATGTTTCCCCATGTGAATTTTGTTATTAGATGCTTGAATTTAAATCACCCATATCATATTCAATTGACTCCATATTAATTTTCCAATTCATGAATAAAACCATATGAACATATTGTCCTTGCAAATTTATCATATTCATGGATTTTGTCCGTTTAGTGAAATGTACTATGTTTTAGTCTTTGAATCATGAATTTCCTTACATTTTTTTAAATGATGTTATTGTATTCAAAGTATCATTCAGTGCTAGAGGGTTATGAACACCACGATACCTAGATGTATTTACATGTTTCCATTTTCAACAAAACAAGTTAGTCAGAGAATGATTTTATTATAACATATAGATTACCATGTTTATGTTGAGCACTTATCAGTAGAGTTAAATATATTGTTAAATGAATAATAATACCTGCAACATTCAGTTGGAATTAACACTTAGCACCGAGTGAATGCAAGGATGGAGGCTCCCCTATCAGTTATCCATGGGTCATTAGTAGCAACCCCTAAGTTCCAAACCTATGACGCCACCATAGATTATGAGGGGCCCCCCAGTAGAGGATGACACCCTCGTCTTTCGTAACATCAGCCTTATGGATCCACATCGTTAGTCATGTATTGGTACCCCTTGCAAGGTACTAGCACTCTTTCATCTAGGGTTACAGGTTGGACCCCGATAGCTCAGATTGGGGCATATCGATTGTAGTTAGCTCCCACAAATTTAGTATAGTATTCAAACCATATCAGATTAGGTTTGCATGACTAAGTATTCAGTTATAGGTTATTCAGTTATTCAGTTTTACAGTTTATTTCAGTTCACATTTTTCTTGGACTTGCATTCTTTTTTAATGTTCATGCATCCATGTTTAGTGTTCATAGGTATTTTTGTTGTCCCTTCCTAACATACCAGTACATTCAAAGTATTAAACGCATACTCACTTTTTCTCTATACTGATTTCATAATATAGGTTCAGATACTCAGTTCCCCAATAGCCCCTAGTCAGCTCAGTACTTCTCCGCAGCAGTAGTGTTTAGTCCACATCCACCAAGGAAAAGTTATTTTCAATTATTTAGTATTTGTTTATGTTTAGTCAGTAAGAGTTTTTTGGGAGTTTGTCCCATCAACTCCTCATGTCTTAGAGTTTTTTAGATAGTCAGACTAGATATTCAGACATTGAGATTTGTTTTTAGTTTATTTTATCAGTAATTCAGACATATCGGTATTTATATCAGTTCAGCATCCGCATATGATACTTTATCATTATTTTACTCAGTGCTCATAGCAGGTACCAGATCATGGATTATCTTGGGGTACCTTGTGGCCTTAAGCACCTTGTTACAACTAAGGGTAGCCTCGGGTTGTGATAAAATAATCCTAACAACTACCTCTACATTCTGAGAATAAGATTTAATGACTATAATAACCGAAAGCTAATACTTAGCTCAAAACCTACACATTAAGTGCAGAAATAAACAAGTAAAAGTAAAAATTGTATGTTTACACAACACCACCAACTAATCCTAGTAGAAATGATGGTGAGTAGAAACCTAAACATTCATATTTAAGACATTTTGAAAATAACTTTCAAAATTCAATAAAACACAGATCTGTCCTAACATCTAATGTTACCAGTAGTTTATAAATCAACTAAAAAGACTCGATACCACAAAAAAATTGCATATAAGAGGAGTAAAATTACCAACACAGACAATCACAAGAATTTATACTAAAAAATAATACAAGTCAAAGTAGATATGTTATAATGGAAAGCATAGGATGCATATTCCTCCAACCTAGCCAATTAGCTTCCTTGGCTACTTGGGACATGCAGGTCCAAATATTCTTCCCATATTACACAATCATTTATCAAAAAAAAATTTGAGTGATAAACATCATGTACCACAAAATAATTTGCCTAGAAATGCCCTGAATGATTCTTGATCGAAATTTATCAGTTCACTTCTTCAATTTTCATATTTATTTGCATGGAGAAAAAATTGGATAATACATATAATAATCCCATATTGAATTAAAATAAACATCAATAATGCCTATAATAATAAAAAAATATAATAGAGATAGTGAGAATATGATCAAATAGACAAATCTGAGTGCAACTTTCAAAAATTCAAGTCTGAACAAGTATGAGTACGACATAAAAAATTTACACCAATTCTACAACAATCAATAAGTGCATGTAGTTAGATAATCTTATAAAAAATAGTCTAAATTTACCCATAATATGATACTAGCACTCACATAGATGCTCGGTATCTTTCATGTACGATATTCTATATCATTTATTTTTTAAGTATATAATTATTTAATACACTAGTAGTCAAAAAGAAGTCTCAACTTAACTTAAAAGAAACCCAAAGAGTCAAACTAAATCCTTTAGTATAACAACTCTCATAGTAATTTTTGACTTTTGTTGCCCTTTAACTATTTTACTCCTTCTCATAATTGTATTGTGCTAGTTTTTGTATATGGGCATGGGCGGCATGGTTTTCGATGAGGTTTGTTAAGTATTATGTGTCTTTTCTCAATTTAGAAGGTTATGAAGTTGGTATGATTGACTATGGTCAAGATGTAGATATTTTTAGGTCATATGAGAGTTCCATAAATTTTCTTAGCTCTGGAAGATCAATTTTAAGTAAATAGGACCTTTGATATGGGTACCAAGGCTTTCGAATAGATTTTTAATAATTAGATGAAAAGTAGGACATATTATTGGAAAGATAAATCAGTTAGTTATGATTAGTCAGTCATAGTTAGTTACTGTTACATTGAATTAATTGTACAATATAATTAGTAGTTAGTTATTTAGATAGCTGATGATTAGTCGAGTCATGAGTTGGCAATTATAAGTTGTGAGTTTGATGTAATTGAGATGAGAAACTTATAGAAAATTCTAAAAGTTGTACTCTAGTTTATAAATAGACCCTTAGTTGAAGTAGTGAGGTTATACACATTGTAAATGCTCTCCTATTTTTGATCAATGAGTGGTTATTCTGTTTTGGCTTCTCATAATTCCTTATTCCTTTAGCTATCACTATAAATTTCTCATGGTATCAATGCAGGGAAGATAGAGTGTAGATCTTTATTGTTCAAGGATTAGATCTATGTTTAGTTAATTCTTATAGATTGTGTTAATTTGAAATTTTTAATGGCTCCAAATATTGATTCGAGTGATCCCTTGTTCATTGGGACTTTAGATATATCCAGAGCTACGTTGGTTCTAATGAAACTAGTTGGATCAGAAAACTATGGAATATGGAGTAAGTCTGTAAGGATCGCATTATTGGGGAACATAAAGTTTGGTTTTGAAAGTGGTGTGTAGTAAGGATTTGTATAGAGAGGAATTACATAAACAATGGAAAACTTATAATGCTATAGTGTAGTTATGGTTTATGAGCTCAGTTAGTGCATATTTATTGTGTATGCAACAAGTGCATATGAACTGTGGAAAGATCTAAAGGAGAGTTTCAACAAGGTGAATCGTGTGAGAGTGTATCAATTATACAAGGAGAATAATACCTTGTCACAAGGTACTAATTCAGTAGCTAATTATTTTACCAAGTTGAAGAGATTGTAGAATGAGTATGATACAGTGATCCCTACTCCCTTTGTTGTTGTCAATGGTCTAAGAATTATGCATATCAACTATTTGAGATAAGGTTGATATAGATTTTGGAGGTCTACATGATTCCTATGATCAATCTAGTAGGAAAATTCTATTGAAAGAAGACACACCTATTCTAAACCATGCATACTCTATGTTAGCAGAAGATGAAATTCAAGGACTTTCCTGTAATTATATAACAAGTGATGAGTCTGATCCTATTGCAATGCAGGTGAACAAGAACTCATTAATAATTTATATAAATTAGAACTACAAAGGCAAGAGATACGACTATTATCACTTTACTGGACACACAAGAGAGAACCGTTATAAGTTGATAGGGTATCCTACTGATTGGAAATTAAGGAGGAAGAAAATAAAAGATAATGGAGGATTAAAAGGTTTTATGTTCCAAAATCATGGTGGTGGGCATGGCAATCAGGTTTCTCGAAAGCCCAATAATCATGGAAACCAATATGCAAGTAAAGTCACTACGCAGTATTCATCAAATGGCTTTAAGGAATAGATCCCTGGTGGTGATTCAGGTTGTTATGGTTTCTACCAGTCATGGAGGTCACAAGGAGATTAATAATACAGTATTATCCAAGGGATAATATTTCACAGATGGAGAATATAAACAGATAATGGAACATATGATCAAGGATTATCAGGATATGAATAAGACTACTATGTCAGGTATGGATACATGTCTATTTTTCATGCTAAGCAATAAGAATGGATAGTAGATTCTGGTGCAACTCATCATATTGAAATAGATAAAGATGTAGTTCACACAAGAAATAAAATAGTCCAAATATGAGTGGATAAAGTGAATCTTTCAAATGGATCAAAAGTGGATATATCTTGTATAGGAGAGGCACTAATTTTCTAAGATTTGTCTATAAAAGATATATTATTTGTACCTAATTTCAAACTAAAATTATTGTCAGTTTCCAAGGTCACTAGGCATTTATCATGTTTTGTTTCCTTTTATCTTGATTTTATGTATTTTAGGATCTCTATAATGGTAGGGTGAAAGGGATTGGTCGAGAAAAAAAGGTTTATATATCCTCAAAGGTATGATTGAGGAGAAGAATAGAAATAAGGACCAAAACAAACTGATAGTAGGTTGAACTATTCATGACAACAATGTATGGCACAGAAGGCTTGGACATCAATCTATGCAAGTATAGAGGTCACTAGATCCTTTAACTCATAATAAAGATGTTGAATTACTCAATAAATGTCATGTCTATTTGTTAGCTAAGCAGACCAGGTTACCATTTCCTGTTAGTAATACAAAGTCAAGTATATGTTTTTATGTTGTGCACATGGATTTGTGGGGACCTTATAAAACTCTAACTTTTGATAGAAAGTTCTATTTCCTGACTGTTGCGGATGATTGTAGTAGGTATACTTGGATTCATTTACTATAGCTTAAATAAAAAACTATTATGGCTCTCAAATTTTTTGATAATGATTAAGACTCAATTTGGAACTAGACTGAAGATCATAAGAATTGACAATGGTACTAAGTTCTTTAATACACAGTGTAATGAGTTATTTAATTCTTTGGGGATAGTAAATCAAAATAGTTGTCGTTATACACCACAACAGAATGGTGTGATAGAAAGGAAGCATATACATATCTTAAAGATAGATAGAGCTATGAGATTTTAGTCACATATACCAATCACGTATTAGGGCTTGTCTATTCAAGCTACTGTCTACCTGATAAATAGATTACCACCATCTTCTATTGATGGTAGAACTCCATATGAGGTATTGTTTTCTACACCACCTTTCTTGACACATCTAAGAGTAATAGGGTATTTGTGTTTTGCTTTAACATTGCCTAAAGGTGACAAGGTTATGGAAAAAGCACAACCAACATCATTGATGGGAAATTTTACTACTCAGAAGGGATACCTATACTTAAACTTAACATCTAACAAGTTATTTGTTAGTAGATATGTCATATTTCATAAAGATATCTTCCCATTTAAAAAGAGAGAAGGTCAGCACACACATGGTGCTATTTATACCATGTACAAAGATTAGTGATGATCAATATTCAGTTAGTTCAACTGATCTTGATACTGATCATATCTTAAGTGAAGAAGCATTGGCTCATGATACACCTGTACCTGGTTCATCGATTAATCACCTAAAATACTATTGCAGTCAATGCTTTCACATATATACAATGCAAAACATATGGCATATCCACCTAGAAGAAGATCTAGTGTATCTAAGAAGCCTATCTAGATGAAAGACTTTGCAGTTCCTGGGAAGAGAAAAAGCACCAAATATCCTATAGCTAATTATCTATCATACCAAAATACTACTCCAAATTATCAATGCTACATGAATAGTTTTTCAAACTTGATAGAACCACAATTCTTCAGTTAAGATGCCATAGATAAAAGATGGATCTAAGCTATGAAGATGGAAATTCAAGCACTTGAAGATAATAACACCTGGGAGATAGTTGATTTGCCTTCTAGAAAGCATGTTATTGGATTAAAATGGGTTTATAAAATAAAATATAAGGCAAATAATGATGTTGAATAGTTCAAGTCAAGACTGGCAGCCAAGGGTTACATTCAACAAGAAGTGCTGGACTATCATGATATATTCTCACCTGTGGAAAAGATGGTTACCATTAAATATGTGATTTCTTTAGCTATATCAAAAGGATGGTCATTGTGTCAAATGGATGCTTATAATACCTTCTTATAAGGAGATTTAGAAAAGTAAGTATATATGAGGATGCCAAAAGGTTTTTAGCAAAAAAGAGATTACAAAGTATATAGATTGCTTAAGTCACTATATGGACTTAAGCAAGCCTCCAGATAGTGGAATATTAAGATTACTTCAACACTATTGGCTATAATTTTTATTCAGAGTGCTCATGACTATTCCTTATTTACACAAAAAGGAACAAAGAGAATGGTAGTAGTTCTAGTTTATATAGATGATTTGTTGATCCCTAGTGATAATGAAGATATGATCCTTGAAGCTAAAGATATTTTGCACAAATAGTTCCAATTCAAAGATCTAGGGAACCTCAAATATTTTCTAGGAATTGAGCTCTTGAGGTCATCATAGTTAATTATCTTGAATCAAAGGAAATATCTTCTTGAGTTAACAATAGAAGTTGGCATGGAGGTGCAAAACTATCTAATACTCCTTTACAGTCCAATGTTAGACTAACATCAATAAATATGACAAAATAGTATTAATTACTTATGATGTTATCTATAAAGATGCAATTTTTTTTATCACAAACTGGTTGGTAAGCCTATATATGCCACCATAACTAGACCATATATCAATTATGTTAGTAAAACATTAAGCCAGTTCATGAAAATGCAAAAAAAATATCATTTGGAGACAACACAAAGGGTGATAAGATGTTTAAAAGGTTCTGTAGGCATTATAAGCATCCATTTGATACAATGATACAATGGAAAAAAGATATCATTTGGAGGCACCATAGTGTCTGGTTGAAAGCTTACTCTTCTACAGACTTAGTTTGTTGGTATAAATCATATTTGGTGGCTTTCCCCAACACAAGAAGGTTTATTACTGGGTATGCGATTATTTTTGGTGGCTCCCTTATATCCTTGAAGTCCAAGAAACAACATACAATCTCAGGGAGTTCAACTAATGATGAGTATAGGAGTATGGCTTCAGCTATGACTAAACCTACTTGGATAGAAGTGTTATTTGTATAGTTAAATGTGTTGATTCATAAATCTATCACCTTATTAAGTAATATTAACTCATCTATTCAACTTACAACTAATCATATCTTTCATGAGAGAATCAAACATATCGAAATTGACTGCTATTTTATTAGCGTTGAAATTAAGAGTGGAATGGAACAACCTTTGAATGTTTCTACACAATATCAAGTAGCAGATATCCTGACCAAGATTTTGGGATATGATAAACACTGTCACTTCTAAAGAAAGCTTGGTGTGCTTAATATTTTGTACCATTCAGCTTGAGGAGGAGTATTGGAAAGATAAATCAGTTAGTTATGATTAGTCAGTTATAGTTAGTTACTATTACATTGAATTAACTGTACAATGTAGTTTGTTGGTAGTTCGTTAGCTAGCTAATGATTAGTCGATTGGTGAGCTAGCAGTTATAAATTGTGAGTGTGATGTAATTGAGCTGAGAAACTTCTAGATAATTCTAAAAGGTGTATTCTAGTCTATGAATAGACTCTTGGCTGTAGTAGTGAGGTTGGTTACACACATTGTGAATGCTCCCCTATTTTCTATCGATGAGTGCTTATTATTACAACTTCTCTTCCTTCCTTATTCCTTTTGCTATAACTATAAATTTCTCACATTTAAGTCATATTGTTCACTTCAGTCAACATCTATTGATAATGACCTATATTTAAAAATCTAATAAGTTTACTAAATTCAGAAGGTTGTTTTTAATTTTATAGCATAGTCGATTTGTTTTACTGAGTTTTGGATGACTTCTGGGTGAATTTTTGTATATATTCTCATTGATGGTGCACCAGGTCTTATGCAACAAGAATTCCTTCTTCAAATTCACTAAGGACCATAATGTTTTTGAGGAAGGAAATTTTTTTTGGCTTTTACATTCGGGTGGTGGGCACTATGTTTGTGAAGGATGTTGATGGGTCTGGTTAGAAGATACCCCTCACATTCATGATGGAATGATCATGTTCACGATGGTAGGGTGGATCAGTCTATCATGTCAGAGACATGTCCTTCGCGTTAACTAGAGAATAAATTGTGTCTTGATAGTTTTAAATTTTATTTTCAAACATAAACCCCATAACTTAATTTTAAAGCTCGGAAACTCTTTTTGGAAATATTTAAAATTTTATTTTTGAGATTTCTCCATTTGTTATGATTCTTATACTACTTCTACAAATTCTCCAATGGCTTATTTATTATTTAATCTTCAATTCATTGTTTTTTAATAATATAATTTGTATATTTTAGGTAAATCTAAAGAATGATATTATTAAATATTTCAGGGAAATTTTTTGTCTCCACCTTCAACAAAATCTTATATTTGAACTCCTTATGTTATGAGTAGCGTGATTTTTAAATGAAATTCTAATTTTATTTCCTTGTGGGATTAGAGTTGACTTTTTGGATCCGGAAATAAAGTATAGTAATATGGTTATCTATGGTTTTTTCTTATGTAGAACTCGTATTTGACAATATTGGGCTCGTCTAAAGGATTTTTAAAAAAGTGATGCTTTTATTAGACATTTTAAGCTTTTTTAAGCCAAGTTGAGAATATCGAAAACTCTCTATTGAGTTATTTTTTGATAATTATGTGTTTGGGTATTAATGGGTAGATGAGGTCCTATATAGTTGAAATGACAAACATCTATGTGGGCATAGTATTTATACAAAAGGTTAAAATGAATAGTTAAGTTATTTTGACTATTTTTTTTGTTATTGATACATGACTTATTATGTGAAAACTGGACTAGTAATCTATCAAATCTTGATAGTAGTTGATATCGATCATACCTTTCTAGTTGAACGTTAATTGATTATACTGGTACAGATAGATGATATTGGGTTTTGTAGTCGATAGTTTGAGTTGAGTTTGACCTTGTGTCTCAGAATAAAATACTATGGTCTTATTATTATTCTGTATCATCAACACCCACATATATATTCATATCATATCATTGTCAAGAAGATATTTAAAGAAAAATATTTTAAAATGACATGTATGATAAATGGGAGAGTATTTTGAGTTAATTGTCACTGATTTTGATTTACATTCATGATAAAAATATATTTTAGGTGGCTTCTTGATTTGTGACCTAATGAAAAATTTATTCTAGATGGATTATTGATTGTGTTCTGAATAAGGAATGGTTCTGAGTGGTATATGACCTCAGGAGTTTTCCACATGTCGCAACTAGTTATATAGAGTAGTGGATTTATATTCTTGCATTAAATTAAATCATTTTCACTCATCTCAACACTTACACATGGTTGTATTATTATTATTATAACTTGTGGTATGAGTTGTTGATTTACTTCTGAATTGACAAGTTTTCATATTTTATAGTGTTTTAGTTTATATTGTTGATGTATATTTTTTATATTAGGTATGGCCTTCTTGGTTGTAAAATCTAATGGGTTGTATTGAATGGGGGTTAATTGGTTTTTTCTCACCATCACTTTAAATTATTATTGGTATATATGTTGAGTACATGTGTATTCATACTCATGCTTGTTTATTTTTTGTACTTTACGTGAAGTTATGGGTATGTATATAAGGGTATAGGTATGGTTATGCTAGTTATGTCAGATGAGTTGCAGAACAGGTTAAGATATTTACTAATATGGATAAGTGGACAAAGTGAGGATACATATGAGTTTATAGCAAGTTTCCATGAGAAAATTTAGAGTGTTGATTCTAGGTTTTATTGATGCATAGGCCTGCCAATATGTATTTGTATTCCTATGTTGAATCAAGACTTGTAGAATCTTTTCTTATGACTTAGGAGTTGATCACATATGTTTTCCTTGATTGATTTGTTCTCCATAGCCTAAAGGAGGAATGTAGAAACAAGTTTGTGCACTTGACCCAGTATGGGATTTTTGTGACTATGTATGGGACTTTGTCTATGATCGTAGAAGATGAGATTGATAGAATTCATAGTTTTACAATTATTTTTGACCTTCCAAATTAAAAATAATCTTTTTTATGGATCATTATAGAACTACTTTTAAGAGGGTGGTCGAGTTTACTAAGGAGGCCAAGCTTATATGCTAGGAGTTCTTTGACTTGAGCAGAAAAAGGTCTAGATCTTTTGGCGTAGAGATACCTCATCTGGAGGTAGGAGTTTAAAAGTTTTTTTCTCTCTTAGTATTGTATACTTTTTCATTATACTAATTCAATATCTGAGGGTGGGTATTTTGGATGAGATTTCTTTAGAAAACGACAGACGTCTTATGATTCCTCCTAGAAGTTCTTGTGCTATGGTAGTCTTTTTTGTTATTACGGGTCTTCATTGTAGATTATGGTACCTAGGTCTTGTTATATGTCACAACCTAATTTATGAGTCATGATGATGCCTAATTTATCCCACCAGTAGATAAGCCCAACCATATCCTCGAGCTATGAGCAATGTGCTAATTTGGTGAAAATAGGTCTAAAAGCAAGAAATAAACCATTAAAGACTTATAATGATATTATGACAATAGTGATAGTCTAAAATATAGATAAATCGCCAACAACCATCCCATGAACTAGTAGTGTCGGTAGAAGAGCTACTGCAAAAGAGACATAAGTACTAAAATAGTCAAATACAATTTGTCTTGAAAAATAAAAGACTAGACATAAAGAATAGAAGGAAAAGGGGCAACTCCGACTCTGAGAGCTTACCCTATCTCCAAAATAAATTAGCACAATCATCAAATCAGAGGTGGCCATTAGTACTCGAATCTACACCAAAAAAGTATAGAACTATAGTATGAGTACCAAAATCATGGGTATTCAGTAGGCATAATCAGACGATTAATTTAAATCCTGATATAAATACAATAAAGATGAGAGATAAATAAGCTAAGTCAAGGTAATAGGGCAAACCATCAAATAAGATCCAACACTTTAAATAAACAATAAAAGCAGACAAACTATGAAATAAAACATAATTTATACTACAAGACTAGCTCCCATAATCTAGTATGTGCGGTAAAAAATGTAGGCCCCCATAAGCTAAGAGACAACAATCAAAGGAAAGTAAATAACAAATGTTTTATAATTTACCAAATATCAATCCATAACCATGAATCAATCCATACTGTATCATATTGTAATACCCCGTATGTTTCCAAGCTAGGAAATAAATCAGTTCTCCTACGTATGAAACCTCATATTCTGTGATTTATATTTCAGTAAATGATTTACAATAAGTATCCTAGAGATAAGATAGATTATGATGTGTTAAGCATGCTCATGTGAGTCACTCAGAGTAAAGCAAGCTAATAGCTTTTGAATCCATCAAGTTTTAGTGTGTGATTCCACAAGAGTGACCTTTGAACGAGGAAAACTTGATTTATATGTAACATTTTAGAAGATTTAGACCCTCCAAATTGTACAAAAATTAATTATCTTTCCAACAATTCCAATTTTATAAAAATCCCACACCCGAGCAAGAAGTTATGGCCCTGCAAAGTAGGAGTGCGACACATAAACAATCGCACATAGCTACTGGAACAAGTGTGCGACAGGTTGTGCGACGCACACCCTTAATTGTGAGATAGCATGTATGACGCACACCTTAGCTTATGCGATAGTATGTGTGGAGCACACCTTAGCTTGTGCGATAAGGTGGGCAACGCACACTTATGATTTCAGCCACAAAAAACACTTAGTTTTTGAGTTATTTTGAGGATAATTAACTCATTTAAAACTCCTTACATGTCCCAATACTTAACCTCACAAAATTTATAGCTTCTAATCACATTAAAATCCTATTAACATCTTAAGTTCATTATCCAAGAGCACAAGAAGGAGAAAAACAACTAGGGTTGCATAATCAAGCTTGAAGGTCCAATCTTTCATCAATTTCATCGCCATTAAGGTATGTGTAGTGTTCATCCACAGATTTCTTTCATTCGTGGTGTTCAAGAATCATTAATTGATAATAAAATCATGAATTTTTTGTGGTGATATGGTTGTATTCATGTTGTTATTTGTGGTTTGTGTTATAGAGTGGGAATTTGATGAACTTCCAGGAAGATTGTGATCATATAGTTGGAACCCATGAATTTGAGTGGATTAAAGTGGTGTAAGTTTGTGAATACACCTATGCCTTAAAGAGTGCATGCAAGGTGTTTGATAAAATTCTTAGTATGTGATAAACCAAGTTTCCTTGACTCAATAGTATTTGAATGACAAGCCAATGTTAACCGTTATAATTTGATATGAATTCCATTCTCTACGCTTTATGATTTCACATGAATTCCACGTTGTTGTTATGTTTCATGGTTGTAGTATGGAATGAGCATGATATTGAATCTATGAAAGTAGTTACATGTCGTATGAATTCCCCTTTCCATGTATAAGGTGCTGAGAACCATGATTAGTATGAAATCCCTTACTTATGATATAATGCATTGTGGACTCCAATTTTGTGAATAAGTCATGTCGTGTGTGTCAGTTTCCCTCTATTGAGTCCTGGGGGTATTCGTACCCTAAATATATAGATGTGTTCCTAGAGCCATGTCATGTTTTCACGATAATCTCAATCAAGCTATAATCTATAGAACTCAGTCAGTCATGTGACTCAAGAAACTTCAGAAATCTCATGATCTCCGATAACTCCCAGATAGTAGTACTACTCCGTTAGTCAATGGAAGTCAGTTAATAAGTCCATGTACAGTCAGTTAATTCATATTCAGTCACTTTAGATGAGAGTAGAAGTTAGCACTGAGTGAACCCAAGGATGGGAACTCGCCTACCAATTTAGGGTGTGATTCTTAGCAGTCATCCTTGTGTTCCAGAACTATGTAGCCATCATAGATTGAGACATATTAACCTGTAAGATTAGGGTTGATGAGGTTACTAACCCATCAATTCAGGGTTCCCACTATTCTTATTTTGAGTACCTTCTAGAGAAGGGTCACTCATAACTATCCTTACCAGTAGCACAGTATCAACACCCCTCCAGTTGTGGTAGAGATTGGACCCCAACCTAGATATATGCGTCTTTGAGAAATGTCGGTTAAACAACTACCTCCCACTATTTCAGACTCAGTCTCAGTAAAAGATCTCAGATAGTTCTTCAGATTTCAGTATACCAGGTCTGTTAGATACAGTCAATTTTAGTTATAGTACGGAACTCAGACAGTTTTATAAAATTCATGACTGTGAGACACAGTCCCTCATGTTATCAGAACTACAGTTTCATCCATGTTACTTATCAGTAAGCCAGTTATTAGAGTACATATTTATCTATTAAGTACCTACTATCTAAGTTACTATGTATGTATGTTTTTACTCTTACATTCATATCAGTCAGTCAGTTAGCATTATTCATCCATGTAAACCCTTTGCATCATCCTACCTCACTAGTATACTCAGTACTCCAGTTGTACTGACGTATTTGCGCTATGGTGATTTCTTTTCATGTTACACTATAGGTTTAGAGACATGAGCTCCAGATCAGTAGTAGCAGTAGCATTTCCAGTTGCAGAGATTCAGTGAGTCCTCATTCATTCGAGGACAATATGACTTGATTTATTCATTATTACTTTAGGCAGTTAGCAGTTTATGGAGTTAGTTGGAGACAAGTTCCTTCAACTCCTTATTCAGATAGTACGTAGAGGCTTTCAGATTTACTTTCAGACTTAGCTATCAGATTCAGTATTCAGATTCATGATCAGTTGTTTTGGGTATTCATTACCCCATGGATGTTATGATATCACTTCAGTTGAACCTTATGGCCTACATGTTCATGTTTTCCATATTATTACATTATATATATTGTAGTGTGCAGGTTCAGATATTAGTCATGGGTTAGCTTGTGGTCCTTCAGGGTCATAAGCATTGTGTAGCATTTTGGTTTAGCAAATCGGGGCATTACAAACTTGGTATCACAGCCCGGATCAATAGAGTCCTTGGAAGTCTGAAAGCCGCATCCAGTAGAGTCTTGTGTATGGGTGTGTTGAGTGCCACATTTATGTACAGGAGGCTATGATATGTTTTAGGAACAATTTCCCTTCTTTCAGTATTCATGTCGTGCTAGTGAGAATAATCTGAAGTTAAACTCTTAGTCTAATCCGTTCTTCTCTTATTTCCGAACATGCTTCCAAAGAGAAGAAACTAGCCAGCTCCCCAGCCCGAAGATCCTTTAGGCGAACATGTTTCTCATGCAGAGTTTAGAGCCACATTCACCACACTTGCTCAGTCTGTGGCTGCCCAAAATGAACGGCCACTAGTTATTCCAACCAATCAAGTGGCCAATTCCGCAATAACTAGGATTTGGGACTTCACCCAAATGAACCCTCCATCTTTCTATGGATCTAAGTCTGATGAAGACCCACAGGAGTTCATTGACCAAGTCCAGAAGGTCATAGACATCATGGGAGTTACTTTGGTTTAGAGTGCCAAGTTAGACGCATACCAATTGCAGGGTGTTGCTAACACTTGGTACAAACAGTGGAAGTCTGAGAGATTAGAGGATGTAGGTCCTATAGAGTAGGAGGAATTTGTCACGGCTTTCTTAGACAGATTCTTTCCCCAAGAGCTAAGAGAGGCCAAGGTTCTTGAATTCATCAACCTCAGGATGGGAAATATGACAGTTAGAGAGTATTCTCTCAGATTTACTCAGCTAGCCAGATATGCCCCTTATGTGGTTGCAGACAATAGGGCCAAATGAGCAAGTTCGTGTCAGGAGTAAATGATAGTGTGGTAAATGAGTGTAGGTATGTGATGCCGAACAGTGATATGACCTTAGCCCAACTTATGACCCATGCTCAACAGATAGAGAAGCAGAAGGTTAAGACTAGAGAGAGGAAGAATAAGAGAGCAAGATCAGGCAGTTTCAGTTTTGCTCAGCCCAAATCTGAGTGAGGAAATCGCTCGGAGTTTTGTCCTAAGTCATCCATTCTAGCCCCTTCCTCCACCAGTGCTCTGATGCCAAAATTCAGAGACAGCAACAGAGACAGAGTACCAGGCTCTAAATCTCATGAAAGTGTTAGTAGTGCCCAAACAAATCCCCTTTGTCAGACTTGTGGTAAGAACCACAAGGGTATTTGCAGAGCTAGTAGTGATATTTGTTTTGGTTGTGGAAAGGCAGAACACAGGGTTAGAGAGTATCCACAGTCAGGTCTTTAGGGTCAGCAAAATCATTTCGTAGCTCAGCTCGGTCGCCCGAACAAGCAGGGTGCCACTTCCAGTGCTACTAGTGGGAAACGTCCAAATAGAATCTTTGCTCTTCAGACCCAACAGGATCAGGAAAATTCTCCTGATGTCGTTACTGGTACGTTACAGATTTTCCACGTTCATGTTTATGCTTTTCTAGATCCAGGTGCATCCTTATCTTTTGTTATTTCCTTTATAGCAAGCGATTTTAGAATCGGTCCTGAAACTTTAGCAGAGCCCTTTTCAGTCTCTACCCTCGTGGGTAAAACCATCATGTCCTGGTGGGTATACAGGAACTACCTGGTTATGATATTTTAGAAATCCACGTCAGTAGATTTAGTCGAGTTAGAGATGACTAATTTTTATGTCATTCTTTGAATAGAATGTCTTCATTCCTGCTATGCCATAGTCAACTGCAGAAATAGGATAGTTCAATATCAGTTCCTAAATGAGCCCGTCCTAGAGTGGAAGGGTAGCACTTCGTCTTTCAGGGGTCAGCTTGTTTCCTACCTTCGGGAAAGGAAAATAATTTCTAAGGGGTGTGTGTATCATCTCGTGCATGTTAAGAATTCCAGTTCCAAATTTCAAAGTCTCAAATCAGTGCCAGGGGTTAATGAATATTCTGATGTCTTTCCCAAAGATCTTCCAAGCATTCCTCCCAAAAGAGAAATAAACTTCGGCATAGACCTTCTCCCGATACTCAGCCTCTTTCTATTTTGCCATATAGAATGGCACTAGCAGAACTCAAGGAACTAAAATATTAGTTGAAGTATCTCTTAGATAAGGGGTTCATCAGTCCCAGTGTATCCCCATGGGGTGAACCAATATTATTCGTGCATAAGAAAGACGGTTCTTTCAGAATATGTATTGATTACCGTCAACTCAACAAAGTCACAGTCAAGAACAGGTATCTACTTCCCATAATAGATGATCTGTTCGACCAACATCAGGGTGCCAGTTACTTTTCCATGATAGACCTCAGATTAGGCTATCATCAGCTCAGAGTTAGAGAATGTGACATCCTGAAGACAGTTTTCCGTACTCGATATGGTCACTTTGTACTTCTAGTAATTTCCTTTGATCTTACCAATGCCCCTTCAACTTTCATGGACTTGATGAACTGTGTGTTCAACCAGTACTTGGACATGTTTGTCATAGTCTTCATAGATGATATTATGGTCTATTCTCGTAAAGAGCGTGATTATTCAGACCATCTCAGGATTGTTCTTTAGACTCTCAAAGACCATTAGTTGTTCGCCAAGTTTAGTAAGTGTGAGTTTTGGCTAAGATTAGCTGCATTCCTTAGCCATATTATCTCCGGTGATAGCATTAGAGTAGATCCTCAGAAAACTGAAGCGGTAAGAAACTGGTCTCGCCCAAGCTCCCCTTCAGATATCAGGAGTTTGTTGGGTTTGGATGGCTATTACAGATGGGTTGTCGAAGGGTTTTCTTATATTTCATATCCCATGTCCAGATTGACTTAGAAGAAGGTCAAGTTTCAGCGATCAGATTCATGCGAGAAGTGTTTTCTGGAATTGAAGACTCGACTCACCTTAGCTCCAGTTCTAGCTCTTCGAGATGGTTCAGATAGTTTTGTAGTCTATTGTGATGCATCCAAAGTGGTTTTAGGTTGTGTCCTCATGCAGTATGGTAAGGTCATAGCCTACGCCCCCAGACCTTTAAAGCCCTATGAGAAGAATTATCCTACTCATGATCTTGAGCTAGCAGCCATAGTTTGTTCCTTAAAGATTTGGAGACATTATCTATATGAAGTTCATGTAGACATCTTCACAGATCATAAGAGTCTCAAGTATATATTTTCTCAGAAAGATCTCAATCTTCGTCAGAGAAAGTGGTTAGAGATATTAAAGAATTATGACATGAGTGTCCTTTACCTTTAGGGAATGTCCAACATTGTGGCCGATGCTCTCAGTAGACTCTCCATGGGCAGTGTTTCTCACGTTAAGAATAGCAAGAAGAAGATAGCTAAGGAGATCTATCAACTTGCCATACTAGGCTTTCGCTTAGTCGACTCTTCAGATGGTGGTGTATGTGTTTAGAATAGTTCAGAGTCATCTCTAGTTTTTGAGGTGAAATAAAAGAAAGAGAGGGATCCTAGCCTGGTCAAGCTAAAAGAGTCAGTTCAGAATCAAAAAGTTCAGGTTTTCTCCCAAGGGGGAGATTGTGTTCTTTGTTTTCAGGGTCGTTTGTACGTTCCAGGTGTAGATGACTTGAGACAACAAATTCTTACAGAATCACATGGTGCGTGATACTCCATTCATCCAGGAGCCACTAAGATGTACCGCGATCTGAGGGAGATCTATTGGTGGAGTGGGATGAAGAAAGATGTTGCAGAGTTTTTGGCTAAGTGCTCTACATGTCAGCAGGTTAAGATAGAGCATTATAAACCTAGTGGTTCAATGCAGGAGTTCACCATTCCTACTTGGAAGTGGGAAGAAGTGAACATGTACTTCGTGATGGGTTTTCCTAGAACTCGTCATCAGCATAATTCAATTTGGGTCATTGTAGACAGAATGACCAAGTCTGCACATTTCCTTCCAGTTCGTACCTCCTATTCAGCCGAGGATTATGCAAAACTCTATATTAGTGTGTTGGTCAGATTACACGGTGTTCCCTCATCTATCATCTCAGAATGAGGTACCTAGTTCACCTCTCACTTCTGTAAAGCATTCCAAAAGGGTTTCGGTACCCAAGTCCATTTCAGTACAGCGTTTCATCCTCAGACAGATGGTCAAGCCGAGAGGACCATTTAGACTCTTGAAGTTATGCTAAGGGCATGTGCAGTTGATTTCAAGGGATGTTGGGATGACCACTTGCTTTTAATTGAATTTGGATACAACAATAGCTATCATTCCAGTATTCAGAAAGCTCCGTTCGAAGCTCTCTATGGTAGGAGGTGTAGATCTCCAATTGGTTGGTTCGAAGTTAGTGAGGCCTCAATCATCGGTCCTGACTTGGTATTCCACGCCTTAGTGAAAGTTAAGTTGATCAGGGAGAGACTTTGGGCTGCTATGAACCGAAAGAAGTCTTATGCAGATATTCGTAGAAAGCATCTCAAGTTCAAGGTTATCGACTATATCAATCTTAAGATCTCTCCCATGAAGGGAGTGAAGAGGTTAGACAAGAAAGGGAAACTCAGTCCCCAATATGTCAGTCCCTTCAGGATTCTCAGTCGCTTCAGAAAAGTAGCTTATGAACTCGAATTGCCATCAGATCAAGCCTCGGTTCGTCCAGTCTTCCATGTCTCGTTGCTCAAGAAGTTCATAGGTGACCCAGCAGTTGTAGTCCCTACTCACAGCATTGGCAGTTAGAACTTTCTCTCCTATGAAGAGATTCCAATCGAAATCTTAAACTATCAAACTCCTAGATTAAGGAACAAAGAAGTACCTCTAGTTAAAATTCTTTGGCAAAATCAGTCTCATGAGGGAGCTACTTCGGAAGCAGAAGCAGAAGCAGATATGCATACCATGTATCCTCATCTCTCCCCCGTTAATTCAGATCAAGATCAAGGTAATAGTCCTCCTTAAGCTTATGAAGTTCACGTTTAGTATTCAGTTTCATGCTCATGTTCCCATTATAAACTTCGTACCTATTACCATTGCATACTCAGTCATGCATTCATGAATCAATTACACGTGCATCATATATGCATGTCCAGTATGATGTAGCCAATTTATCAGTCATGTCAGTCCTGAGATCATGTTTAAGTAATTCATTTCCATTTCATGTTCTCATTATCTTTCATCCCCTCTCATTTAATTCTCATTCGAGGACAAATATTCCCAAGGGGGAGATATTGTAATACCCTATATGTTTCCAACCTAGGAAATAAATTAGTTCTCCTACGTATGAAACCTCATATCCTGTGATTCATATTTGAGTACATGATTTAAAATGAGTATCCTAGTTATTATATAGATTATGATGTGTTAAGCATGCTCATGTGAGTCACTTAGAGTAAGGCAAGCTAATAGTTTTTGAATCCATAAAGTTTTAGTGTGTGATTCCACAAGAGTGACCTTTGAACGAGGATAACTTGATTTATATGTTACATTTTAGAAGATTTAGAACCTCCAAATTTTAGAGAATCGAATTATGTTTCCAATGATTCCAATTTAATAAAAATTCGAAACCCGAGAAAGAAGTTATCGCCCTGCAAAGTAGGAGTGCGACGCATAAACAATCGCACATAGCTACTAGAAAAATTGTGCGACAGGTTGTGCGGCACACACCCTCAAGTGTGCGATGCAAAACTTAGCTTATGTGATGGGATGTGCGGCTCACACCTTAGCATGTGTGATGAGGTGTACGACGCACACTTATGATTTCAGCCATGAAAAATACTTATTTTTTGAGTTATTTTAAGGATAATTAAGTCTTTTAACACTCCTTACATGTCCCAATACTTACCCTCACGAAATTTATAGCTTCCAATCACATTACAACCCTATTAACATCTTAAGTTAATTATCCAAGAGCACAAGAAGGATAAAAACTACTAGGGTTGCATATTCAAGCTTGAAGGTCCAATCTTTCAACAATTTCATCGCCATTAAGGTATGCGTAGTGTTCATCCATGGATTCCTTTCATTTGTGGAGTTCAAGAATCAATCTTTGATAACAAAATCATGAATGGTTTGTGGTGATATGGTTGTATCTATGTTGTTGTTTGTGGTTTCTGTTATAGAGTGAGAATTTGATGAACTTACAGAAAGATTATGATCATATAGTTGGAACCCTTGAATTTGGGTAGATTAAAGTGGTGTAAGTTTGTGAATACACCTATGCTTTAAAGAGTGCATGAAAGGTGTTTGATAAAATTCTTAGTATGTGATAAACCAAGTTTGCATGACTCAATCGTATTTGAAGGACAAGCCAATGTTAACCGTTATAATTTGATATGAATTCCATGCTCTATGCTTTATGATTTCAGATGAATTCCATGTTGTTGTTATGTGTCATGGTTGTGGTATGGAACAAGCATGATATTGAAGCTATGAAAGTAATTACATGTCGTATGAATTCCCATTTTTCATGTATAAGGTGCTGAGAACCATGATTAGTATGAAATCCCTTACTTACGATATTATGAATTGTGGACTCTAATTTTGTGAATAAGTCATGTTGTGTGTGTCAGTTTCCCTCAATTGAGTACTGGGGGTATTCATACCCCAAAAAAATAGCTGCGTACCTAGATCCATGTCATGTTGTCACAATAATCTCAGTCAAGCTATATTCTATAGAACTTAGTCAGTCATGTGACTCAGGAAACTTCAGAAATCTCATGATCTCAGATAACTCACAGATAGTAGTACTACTCCATCTGTAAACGGAAGTCAGTTAATCAGTCCATGTATAGTCAGTTAACTCATGTTCAGTCACTTCAGATGGGAGTAGAAGCTAGAAATGAGTGAATCCAAGGATGGGAACTCACCTACCAGTTTAGGGTGTGATTCTTAACAGTCATCCTTGAGTTCTAAAACTATGTAGCCAGCATAAATTGAGACATCTTAACCTATCAGATTAGGGTTGATGAGGTGACTAACCCATCAGTTCATGGTTCCTACCATTCTTATTTTGAGTACCTGCCAGATAAGGGTCAATCACAACTGTCCTTACCACTGGCACGGTTGCGACACCCCTCCAGTCGGGGCAGAGATTGGATCCCAACCTAGCAATATGCGTCATTGGGGAATTTCAGTTGAACAACTTCCTCCCACAGTTTCAGACTCAGTTTCAGTAAAAGAACTCATATAGTTCTTCAGATTTTAGTATACCAGGACAGTTAGATAGAGTCAATTTCAGTTATAGTACAAAACTCAGACAGTTATATCAGATTCTTGACTGTGAGACACAATCCCTCATGTTACCAGAACTAAAGTTTCAGCCATGTTAGTTATCAATATGCCATGTATTAGAATACAGATTTAGCTATCATTTACTTATGATCTAAGTTACTATGTATGTACGTTTTTACTCTTACATTCATATCAGTCAGTCAGTTGGCATTATTCATGCATGTAAACCCTTTGCATCAGCCTACCTCACTCGTATACTCAGTTTCCAATTGTACTTATGCATTTGCGCTATATTGCTTTATTTTCATGTTACACAATAGGTTCAGAGACACAAGCTCCAGATCAGCAGTAGCAGTAGCATTTCCAGTTGCAGAGATTCAGTGAGTCCTCATTCATTTGAGGACAATATGACTTGATTTATTCATTATTATTTTAGCCAGTTATCAGTTTACGGAGTTAGTTGGAGACATGTTCCTTCAACTCTTTATTCAGACAATATGTAGAGGCTTTCAGATTTACTTTTAGACTTAGCTATCAGATTCAGTATTCATATTCATATTCAGTTGTTTTGGGTATTCATTACCCCATGGATGTCATGATATCACTTCATTTGAACCTTATGTCCTACATGTTCATTTTTTCCACATTATTACATTATATATACTGCAGTGTGTAGGTTCAGATATCAGTCATGGGTTAGCTTGTGGTCCATCGGGGTCATAAGCACCGTGTAGAGTTTCGGTTCAGAAAATCCGGGCGTTACACATATCATAATTAAAATCTTAATATAGAATCAACTTATAAATCAATAGCATCAACATCATAACATCATTTGACGAACTTGAACCAAAACTCATATTATCAATATCATCGTCAATTGCCAAAATTGAACTGGAACTCAATATCAATAAATCATCAAGATTTACCCAAAATTACCACCAAATTTCAAATAAAAAACAAGCATAAATTAAATATGTAATCTCCTCTAAGTCCCAAAATAAGCATTTCATAGGGTATAAAATATGTATAGAAGTCTAAAAAACCTAACACAAGTCTTGGCCTAAGATGGGCTGGAGGAGCCCACTTTGAATCCCCATCTGTTCTAAGAAAAATTCTAACTTGGACTAGGCTAAGGTATCTAAATTCACTTCTAGATGTTAAATAAGCCATAATTTTCCCTAAGATAGAAATTCTACCTAAAACATGAGAAACAAATTCAATTTTGCCTAAGTTACGATTCATTATTAGGCTAAACAGTCCAAATAATACTAATTTTGACAATCAAACCTCCAACACCTAAATACCATCCCATATCTAGCACAATATCATAAGTATACTATGAATTCGAATAATCCATGAAGAAAATAAACCTAACCTACTTGAACACCACAGAAAAGCCAAAAAAATTTGAAAACCAACAATTCCATTTTTAGAATCTTCCACAATATGCCACACTATCAAAATCATAATCAACTCATCAAACCAAGATAAATGGTACCCATATTACACTATTGTGATTCAAGTGCAAAATCACATAAAAAAATCATGTGGGGCCCACGTGTGGAATTGTACTTTCAAAAATGACAATACGTTCGATATGCTCAAGGAACATTTAACCTAAATAATGGTTGAATTCCAAGATCTAATGGTGTGATATCAACCCATCAATATTCTAGGAATTGTATAAAATAGAGGAATTAATCATGAAATTGATGAAAGCTTACCAAGAATTTGGAGAAAAAATGTGTAATTTAAGTTCACAAATGCTCTAAAATTATTTATCAACTATTCTATACTCTTGAAAATGGGTGAAAAATGGGAGAAATTAGGATAAGTGGGGGTATTATAGTATTCCCAGGTATCCAGGTGTCACTTTAGTGAACACTAGGCCACATAAGAGTTCACGTATTAAGAGACACTTGGCTTCCTACACTGATACCAATTAAATGGTGCCTTGCTGCTTAAGTGGTGGATACTTATGCGTTAGCGGTTCCTCTTAAGAAAACCTCTACTAGACTAGCCTGACCTCTTAAGCAAAAGGCCGGTCGCTCTGGCGCTCTCATCGCTTAAGCATCCCAAAAGGGCATTTAATTGGGTGCACCAGCACCAACTGCCACTTGGAATTCAACTATCCACTTGGGATTTATTTGAAATCCCATTCATGTAAATAAACTATTCTACTCTATAAAATTAGATATTTCAGACTCAATGTAAAAGTCAAATTTTACACCCGAGGTTGTTTCTATGAAAAGCGGGTCCTACTCACATGAGACATTTTTCTAAACTTTTGGAAAATAGGCCAAAATGAGTTCGGGAGTCTCGAGACCTAAAAAAAGGGTCCACATAGCCTAAAATTAATTTTCTGGAGCTATTGGAACTGTAAGAATTAGAATACGAGGTCATTTGATTAATGTTTTTTCCAGGTAGCTAATTCCAACCAACGAAGACCTCAATGCAGGGAATTTACTCTAAAAACTAAATAAACTAATTGGTAATCAAACTATCAGTTCCAATAAGTTATAAATAACTGAGGGTAGCTATAAGAAAGATTTAAATGTAAAAGATGAGTGGAAGCACTAAAAATGACCTGGAGGGTAATTATAGTATCCACTTCTAAAAGAACTTTTATGCATAAAAGTGAAGGATTAGGATTTACCTGAAGCCTTAATAGGTAAGGATATTGGGTCTACATTTTGCTCTCAATCTGCCATGTAGTCTCCTATAATGGTCAGTGCCTCAACTGAACCTTAACTACTGAAATATCTCTAGTGCGCAACCTTCTGACATCACTAACTAAAATGAGCATTGCATCCTCTACGAAGGTCAACCACTCATCCAACTGAATTGAGTCCTATATTAGATCATGACATGCATCAGGAATGTATCTTCGCAACATAAAAACATGGAAAACTGGATGGACAATAGAAAAATCTAGGGGTAAGTCTAACTCATAAGCCACCTCACCCACGACAGGTAGAATCTCTAAGGGTCCAATATGTCTGGGGATTAACATACCTTTCATACCAAACCTCATCAAACACTTCATAAGAGATACACAGAGAAGTACCCGATCAACAACTCTAAATCTAAAGGTATAAAGTCTACAATCCATATAAGCCTTCTGCTTACTTAGAGCTTTCCTTAACCTATTCTATATCACTTAGACTCTATTTGTCAAATCCTGAAGTAGATCAATACCACCATGTCTAATCTCATAGGTATTAAACTAAAATATTAGAAAACAACATCGTCTATCATATTAAAAAACCTCAGACTTTGGCCTTTACAAATTTCCTAAGCTTTAGTCTCTCTGCCATTCTAACGACCCACACCACGAGTCATATGGTATGGTGATAGGCCAAGTGACCGTAGTCTTAATTTAACCAGTATGTTATTGGCCCAGTTCTATCTTAGTTATGAGTGACTCCTCACGAGTTGTATGATCATGTGATGAGTGGTTAGGGTCCATTCCGATATTGTACTGTGTCTAAGACCTTGGTGTTATTTAGTGGTCACAACTAGACCATACTAGCAATATGGTCTGGTGATGATTGGGGAAAGGAAGTCATAAGTTGGATAGTATGTGGTGTCCAGTTTTCTATCTTGGTTATGACTCAATTGTAAGAGTCGTATGTTGTGTATACGACTCAATGGCTTTACTCATAGCTACCTACGGTCATTTTACATATTTAAAGATGAGGGTATCTTGGAGATTTTCCACCTCAAACACTTAGCACCCTACATCTTATAAAATATTTTGTTTTTTATAAGATCAAACACTCTCTAAAACTTCTCAAGAAATATTGGGCTAGGGTTTATTCAAAGTGTTCATCGAAGGGATTAAAGAACAAATTCTCTCTGTGAATCTTTGAAACTCAGGCATATGACTCTTACTTCATTGTTACTTCACTAAAATCATATGTTTAAAACAATGTTCTTGAGTAATTAATTGTGGTTTTGAAAATCAAGGTTTAGGGTTTGAATGAATATTATTGTGTATTGTTTTATCATGATTTAATTTATGATTATGCATGTTTTAATAATGGTTTTGGACATGTGGGTGCAAGGGAATTGTTGTTTAACTAAGGGGTCATGTTTAACCCTATGTATGATGTCTTTTTTTTATATAATGGTATTCCCTCAACCTATTTTAGAAATTATCAATGAGAATAATCTTGTCACATGTTGAATTGTGTTTTGAACTAACGCATTGGTTGAATTTAATTGATGTACTAAATGGGTTTGAGTCTCCAAAGGATGAACTGAATTGATGTCCTTTTTTAGACAATAGGTTCGAGCCCCAAGATGATTAATAACAATTATGACATGTTGTATGCTTACAAGTAGGTTTGGTATGACGATACCAACAAGATGCCTTTGTTAAGTAATTGGATTAATGGTTGTTTATGTGCAAGGAATATATTAATTGGTCTTTAAAGTGGGATGTGTAACCATGCCGTGAAAGTATAGTCCGAAGAACTATCATTGAAAACTTTGCTAGCCGATGCGGGTATCTATATGACCAGGAGGTTCGAGTCCCCTAAATGAATATATGAATGGGTGTTTTAAGTCCTCCATTTTGTATACATTGGTGCTTAAGTCAACTTTACTATACTGGGAGGTTTGAGTCCCCAATAAAGGCATGTACGAATATGGATATTCTCTAGTTTATGCATCCATACATCTCGGGGCCCTTCTATCTAGGGAAGATCTGGGCCCGTATAGCCCGTCGGTGCCTTATTACATGACAGTTATGCTACACAACCCAAGTTAAGGTTTTTAAAGTTCATGCTAAGCCTTGTTCCCTACCCCGATATATCATATTATATATATGTATAGGTATTTCATATGATAATATACTCTGGTTGTTGCACTGGTTTTGTACTATTTTCATGGAATTATTTTTCTTCTCTATCCTTGAGTTACATGATAGTTCTCCCACTGCTAACTATCTTTGGATGATGTATCCCCACGTAATGCAGGGAACAAAACCTATTCTTCTTTTCTTGCATAGTTATCAGGTGCTCGAGTTAATTCATGAGTTGGCATTGAAGTGGTAAGCTTTCATACTTCGGAATGCTTCATTTTATGGTCCTTATTTCCTAAATCTTAGACCTTATTTAGACTTTGTTTTGGATATTATTGGGGGCATGTCCCGACATTTTATTTATTTTAGTTTTGTAGAGGCTTTGTTGGATTACTAAGGACTTGGGTGGTTTGGATGATTGTATCAGTGATAGATGGTTTTTCGGTCACTAGAGATGGTATAGACACTTAATGAATTGTTATTAGTTTTTTCTATTCTATCCTATGATATATTTGAAATTCATCCAACACTTGTTGTTGTTGTGCTGGTTAGGCTAGATGAAAGAGTGATCTTTGATCCACGTGGAACTTGAGATACCCATCACAGCCAGGCGTTTGTTTGGGTCATGACAAAGTTGGTATCAGATCTAGGTTCATGGTCAATTGGGTGTCCACAAAGTTATGTTAAGTAGAGTATCTTTTATGGCATGTAGCATTCCATAATTATAAAAGAGAAGATTTGAGACATTTAGGAATGTTTACCTTTCTTGTGTCTTAATTTTGGGCTATTAAGTCTAAGGTCTTGGATCCATGTGATTTACGTTTGTTTGTCTTTCAGATTATGCCTCCAAGAACATATAATGTCTGTGGAACTCCTTCTATTCCATATGAAGATAATATGAATGGAGCTCATTCTACTTTTGGGGTCCAGATCCAGTCATAGGTCACTGCATCTGACTGTCTTAGTAGATTATTGCCTATCCCCACGGATCCTACTAACACTAAGTTCCATTTCTACATTAACCTATTGACCTAGTTTTTCATATCTCAGTAACAATAATCAAGTTCTGCTGGTGTTTTTGTTGGTTCATCTAAGGCCACTATAGTTGGAAAATTTATGAGGTTGCATCATCTAATGTTTAATGGTACAAAGGTTAAGGAGCATCCTTAAAGTTTCATTGATGAAATGGACAAGATCTTCTAGCTTATGCATACTTTGGAGGTTTAAGGTGTAGAGTTTGATACCTATCAATAAAAGGATATGGCGTACCAGTGGTACAATGAGTGGGAATAGTCGAGAGGTGGAGATGCTAGTTCTACCTTTTTAGAAGATTTCTCTTTCACAATTTTAGATTGCTTCTTTCCTCTGGAGTTAAGGAAGGTGAAAGAAGAGGAAATTGTTAACTTGAAGAAAGGAAGAATGATAGTCAAGAAGTATGCTTTGAAATTCCATCAATTATCCTGGTATGCTCCTAAGCCGGTATCTAACATAAGGGCCCAGATAAAAAAGTTTGCTTCAGGATTATCCCGTGAGTTAATTGTTAAGAGTAAGGCTACCTTGTTAATCAAGGACATGGAGATCTCCAGATTGGTCATGTCTATACAACAGGACGAAGAGGATAAAAAGAAGCAAGCTAAGATTAGTGAGAGGTAGAGTAAGAAATTTTGGTTTCCATAATAGGGTAGGGGATAACAACAGAGTGCAAAGTGGCCTAAGAAGAAGAATTGGGGGTGTGCTAACACCTACTCGATGGCTAGTTCGCTTTACACAAAGTTGTCTAGTGATTGGCATTTTCAGGGTAGTGATGTTTCTAGGGAACATGGTGCCCAATCTCTGGCCAGTGGTGCCCAGTTAGTGCCAGCCTACCCTTCCTATAGATTTTATAGTCAACACCACCGTGGTCAGCGCGAGAAAGAGAGGAACCAATATTTTATGAGTGGTCAGATTATATGTATATAATAGGATTGTCTCTCTATAGTTTTTTTTAGGTAAAACATGGTTCATGTTACCTCTTCTTCAGCTACTGCACAAAAGGGTGCCACTTCTGGCACCGACACGTGTTGAAACCATCTTTATGCTCTCACTACTCGTCAGGAGTTTGAGGCATCTTTGGATATCATTACTGGTATGTTGAAACTCTTTTCTCGTGATGTGTAATGTTTACTTGATTTTAGGTCTACTCTTTCTTTTGTGTTCCCATTTGTGGTTGTGTATTTTTGTTTTGGTCCTGAGTGTTTATGAGACCTTTTTTCTATTTTTACCCCGGTGTGACTTTATGGTTATCAGAAGAGTCTATAGGGGTTGTGTGGTATCTGTTTGTATTAAAGAGACTCTGGTTGACTTGATAGAGTTAGACATAGTTAACTTTGATGTTATTTTAGGTATGGACTGGTTCTACTCGTGTTATCATTCTTTAGACTATCTGACCTATAAAGTCATGTTTAAATTCCCTAATGAGCTAATTTTTGAATGGAAGAAAAATTCCCTAGTGCCTAATGGTAGGTTCATATTGTATATTAGATCGCGGAGGTTAATCTCCAAAGATTGTCTCTATTATCTAGTACAAGTTAAAGATTCTAACTTGAAGGGTCCTTCCTTACATTCTATTCCTATTGTAAATGAGTTTCCTAAAGTCTTGCCTGATGATCTACCTGGTGTTCCTCCTGATAGAGAAATTAATTATGGTACTGACCTAGTTCTGGACACTCATCCTATTTCTATTCCCCCGTAAAGGATGGCTCCAACTGAGTTAAAAGAACTTAATGATCAATTGAAAGACCTCTTAAACAAAGGTTTCATCTATCCTTGTATGTCCTCATGGGGTTTACGTTTCTTGTTCATATGTAAGAAAGATGATTCCCATCTTATGTGCATTGATTATTGATAGTTAAATAAGGTGATAGTAAAGAATAAGTATCCACATCCAAGAATTGATGATCTCTTTGATACGCTTCAGGGTGATAAATTCTTTTCTTAGATAGATCTTCAGTTTGGGTATCATCAGTTAAAGTTTAGTGAGGTGGATATCCCTAAGACAACTTTTTATACCTAGTATGGGCATTTTGAGTTTATGGTGATGTTGTTTGTCTTGACCAAAACCTCTGTGGAATTCTTTAACTTGATGAATAGGGTTTTCCATTAGTTTCTAGATCTGTTCATGATTATATTCATAAATGATCTTTTGGTGTACTCTAAAAGTAAGGAGAATCAAGTGGATCGCCTTCGCCTGGTGCTGCAGACCTTGAAATATCAGCAGTTGTATGATGTATTCTCTAAATGTTAGTTCTGGTTGAAATTTGTAACTTATCAGGGTCATGTTATGTCTAGTGAGGGAATCATGGTGGATCCTCAGAAGGTTGATGTGGGTAAGGAGTGTCCTAGATCCACAACTCTAAATGATATTCGGAGCTTTTTAGGTTTAGATGGTTATTATAGGAGGTTCATGGAAATTTTTTCTTATATTGCTGCTTCATTGGCCAAGTTGACTCAAAAAAAGGCGAAGTTCATGTGGTCTGATGCTTACGAGGGTAGTTTTGTGAAGCTAAAAGATAAGTTGACTTTAGCTCTGTTCTTTTCTCTACCTAAGTGTATCGAGGGTTCTATCATCTATTGTGATGTATCCTAGGTTGGTTTGGGTTGTATGTTGATGCAATATGTCTAGGTTATTTCTTATGTCTCTAGGCAGTTAAAAGTTCATTAGAATTACTATCCGACTCATGACTTGGAGCTATTGGTTGTGTTGTTCAAATAGAAATTATGGCGTAACTATCTCTATAGGGTGTATGTCGATACCTTTTCTTATCATAAGAGCCTACAATATGTGTTCACTTCTAAATAGCTTAATCTCAGGCAAAGAAGGTGGCTTGAGGTGATGAAGGACTATGATATGAGTCTTTACTACCACCCAGGTAAGGCTAACGTGGTTGTTGATTCTCTTAACAGGTTGTCAATGGGTATCCTATCGCATGTGGATAAGGATAAGCAAGAATTGGTGAAGGATATTCACTGTTTGGTTAACCTTGGAGTTCATCTGTTGGACTCGGATGATGGTAGTTTTTTCTACAATAGGTGGTGCAATTATCTCTTGGTTATAAAATAAAGGAGAAATAGGTATTATACCCTCTCTTGATAAAAGTTAAGGATGATATGGGTAAGCAGAAGGTGATTTCCTTCGAGATCAGTAGTGATGGAATCTTGAGGTACCAAGGGAGGTTATGTGTTCCCAATATGGATGAATTGCAAAGCAGGATCTTTGCTGAGGCCCATGAATCGCAATATACGGTTCATCCTAGTTCAACAAAGATGTATCAAGATCTCAAGGATATGTATTGGTGGAATAATATGAAGAGAGATGCAACCAACTTTGTTTATAAGTTTATGGTGTTTTCAGTAAGTTAAGGTGGAGCACATGAGGCTTAGTGGGATACTCCAAGAAATTAAATTGTCAGTGTGCAAATAGGAGATAATTAATATGGATTTCATTACCAGGCTTCCATGGTTATGAAATCAGTGTGACTCGATTAGGGTCATTGTAGATAGGATGACTAAGTCATCTCACTTCTTGCCAGTGAGGACTAATTATTCTGCCGAGGACTATGCAAAGTTCTTCCTTCAAGAGGTTGTAAAGTTGCATGGTGCGCCTATATGGATTATTTCAGATCGTGGTACTCAATTCTTGTCATAATTATGGTGCTCATTTTAGCGTGGTTTGGGGACTAAAGTGACCCTTAGTACAGTCTTTCACCCGCAGTTGGATGTGCAACCAGAAAGGACCATTTAGACCCTAGAAGATATATTGCGAGCCTGTGTAATTGACTTTGGTGGTAGTTGGTACGACCGCTTTCCTCTTATTAAATTTTATAATAGTAGTTAATATTCTAGCATTGGTATGGCTCCATTTGAGGCACTATATGGAAGAAGGTGTAGATCTCTTATTAGGTGGTTCGAGGGTGGTGAGGCAAAGATATTTGGCTTGGATTTGGTTCACCAAGCTATAGAGAAGGTGAAGGTGATTTATGATATCCTTAGTACCACCCAAAGTCACCAAAAGTTCTATAGGGATGTAAGGCAAAGAGAGTTAGAGTTTGAGGTTAGAGATTGGGTGTTCTTAAAGGTGTCTCCTATGAAGAGAGTAATGCAGTTTGGAAAGAAAGGGAAGCTTAGTCCCTGGTATCTTAGCCTGTACTTGGTTTTAAAAGAGTGCGTAATATTACATATGAGTTGGATTTGCCCTCTAGCATTAGTTCCATTCATCTGGTATTCCATATGTCCATGTTCTGAAAATGTGTCGGTGATCCTTCGTTGGTTTTTTCCTTAGAAAACATTGGTATTTCGGATTCTTAGTCGTATGGAGAGGTCCAGGTGAGAATCTTAGATTGATAAGTTCGTCGGTTGAAGATGAAAGACATGGCTTTGGTAAACATTCTATGGGAGAATAAAAAGTCTGAGGAAGCTACTGGGAAGTCGAGGGGGATATAAAGTACAAGTGTCTGTTTCTATTCCCTATTTTAAAAATTCGTGCTTGAGGTGTGTGTGTATTCTTAACATCCTTGTTTTCTGACTTTGTTAAAGAAAAGATTGATTTCCTTGGCATCTTTGTTTTCTAACTTAGTTAAAGGTAAGAGTAGAGATCTTTGGGCTTTAACAATGATAGTCAATGCCTTGTCCCATCATTCGAGGATGAATGATCCTACGGGGGGAGACTAAAATGCCCTGGAATTGGCCTTTGTAAATTTCCTGAGATTTAGGCTCTTTGCCCTTCTTACGACTCACACCACGAGTTGTATGGTGCGGTTACGAGTAAGGTCTTAAGTTAGCCAGTGTATTATTGGAAAAGTTCTATCCAGATTACAAGATACTCCTCACGAGTCATCTGATCATGTGATGAGTTACTAGGGTCTTTCGTATGTTGTCCAGTGTCTAAACCATTGGTGTTCTGTGGTGGTCACGACTAGACTATACCAGTCGTATGGTCTGGTGACTACTGGGGAAAGGGAGTCATAAGTATGATAGTGTGTGGTGTCAAATTTTCTGTCTTAGTGATGACTCAGTGGTAAGAGTCGTATGTTGTGTTAATGAATCAATGGCTTGACTCGTATCTACCTTCAGACTTTTTACAACTTTTATGCTGAGGGTATTATGGACATTTTTCTCCATAAGCCCTTAAGACCCTACGTCTTATAATACCTTTTGGTAATCTATTACACATTTTACAAGATCAAACACTCTAAACTCTCTCTATAACTTCTTAAGAAAGATTAGGCTAGGGTTTCTTCAAAGTGGTCATCTAATGGCTTAAAGATCAAATCCTCCCATGAATCTTCATAACTCGTGCATGTGAATCTTCCTTCATTGTTAGTTCTCTAAAATCATATGTTTAAAAAATTGTTCATATGTTGTTTATGGTGGTTCTAAAAACCAAGGTTGAGGGTTTGAATGAATATTGTTGGGTATTTCTTTCTCATTATTTAATATATGATTATGCATGTTTTAATAATGGTTTTGCACAAGTAGGTGCATGGGAAAAGTGGTTTAACTAAGGGGTCAGTTTTAACCCTTAGTATGGTTTTTTGTTTTGATAATGGTATGTGATGTTGGGCGTATTTATACGTCTAAGCACCATAATTTACCCATGTTTTGGCTAAGTTTTGAGGATAAAATATATAATTCTTGCACTTTTAGTCCATTTTCCTTTAAGTGAGCTGACCTATGTGATTAGCATGTTTTTCAGGTACTAATGATGAAGATTTCAGCACTTTGTGGATCTGTGGGAAGCAAAAGAAAACTTCACATAAGAGGGAAGGCAGCTTTTGGACTGAATGTGATGCGTGGGAACTTTTTCCTGGGAAAACCCAGTATTTTTAAATACTTAAGGATGCAGTAGCAACTTATTAGACAAGGATGCTATTAAAAACCTTATTGCTGGATTTTTCAGCATCATTATCATTATCATTCGACATTATTCATAATTCACGTTGGGAGATTTTGTACGGGTTTTGAGAGCAGAAAACGGATCACTTGAGCAACGGAGAAAGAAAACACGTTTCATCTCCATAACCGAGATTTCTCTAAGTTTTGGTATGATGATGTTGTCTAGTTTGATTTCCGTTGTATTCATGAGTGGCTAAACTTATCTGTTAGGGTTATGGAAACCTTGTAAGATACTATCTATTGCTATGAGTTTGTGAATTCTTGATGTGTTATGCTACTTATATCATTACTCTCTTCGTTTTGATTGAATTCTTATGGTTGCAAACATAGAGAATACGCCATTATAGCATTAACTTGTTCGAGAGAAAAGTTACATGTTTGGAATAGAGAGTGTGACAAGGAAATAGGGTTTCCAACCTCTATTTACACGTTAATGCCTTAACCGGATTAACTTCTTGAAGAATTTGTACCATTTGTTATACACTTTAGGCTCGAGAGAGCTAAAGCGAAATAAATCCTTGATGGTTGAGAAACACTTGGATTTAGAATTAGAATACGATTCTCTATAAGTGCATGCATGTCTAAATTCCACATTACTCATAGTTAATAGAGAAGTAGAACTTATAAGGTGGACATAACTCTAACTTATCAATCTCTGTGATTAAATCTTACTACGCAAATCGTTCCATTGTTACTTTGATAATATTAGTTCACGCCTAAACCAAACCCCCCTTTTTCCTTGGAATTTTTGACCAACAGTCTAATAATAATTGCAACACTTAGTGACCAGAGTATTCCCTGTGGGATTCGACACCCAACCCAGTTGGGTTCTATATTTGACAGCGACCGCTTACACTTTCTAACGAGAGTTGTAATTTGGGCGTATCAAATTTTGGCGCCGTTGCTGGGGAATACGGTTGTCAACTAAGTTTGTGATAGTTAATAGACCCTTTGGTCAAAGATTCTCGAATTTTACTTTTTGTTTGTTGTTTTTTTTTTGTTCAGGTTTATTGGAGTGCATGCCAAATACACAAAGTTCTGGTCAACCTTTATTACCTATAAATCCTGAACCACATCTTATTGGAAGAATGGATTCGCAACGAAACCTTGAACGGATGGCTGCTCAACAGGAGCAGGAAAGATTAGCTACATTAGCAGCTGCTCAAGTGCATCAACAGAATATTGATAACCCAGGGTCGGGCAACAAATTTTGATAAAGAGGACCTGGGTGATGATGAGTTATTAAATCCAAGGCGTGTTGGTGAGGTGGCAGCACCTGTGAACAGGAGAGATCGTCAAGCTAGAATGAGACCTGAACGCCGAGCTGTGCAGGCCCCTTTCGATGATGATGATGATTATTTGGATGCGACTGGAAATATTATACAGGGCATTGAACTCGGTGACTAAGCCAGTGGTTGATAATGCTGCAGGTGGGTCATTCATGGACCTTACCTTTATCGAGGCTGGTGATATACTGGATCGTATGACAAAGCAGAGTAGAGCTTGGCATACCAGGGATTCTGAGGTAGCAAGATCTACTGTATCTAATGGCATGACAGCAGAACAGAGGCGAAGAGAAGAGGAACGTGACCAAGATATGGCTCACATGAAAATGTAGATGGACCTTCTTACCAAGCATTTATTATCAGGAAAGACAGAAAAGGTCAAGGCTGTTGTATCACAGGGTAGAGATAAATCCGATTCTGAGGAGGAAGCAAATTATTTGAATAATCAGGGGGGTTTTCGAGGCAATGCCCAAGGAAACCAAGCTCGGAACTATTATGAAACATCCGGATTCAAGAATAAGACTGACGGGAGTGGTTTGTGTGTTCCTCCTAGAAATCATGAGGCTGCAACATCTGGCTCTGGAAAGATGTCCATGGAAGATATGATGGCTAAGTTGTTGAAAGGAGTGGAGGCAACCAACATGGGAGTAACTGAGGTAAAAAATAATTTTTCCTCAATAAATCAATTGGTTGATTCGCATTCCACTTCAATAAAACAGCTGGAACAACAATTGAGTCAACTATCAGCGGCACTCAATCAAAGAAAAATTGGTACCTTAGCTAGCGACATTGTGCAGAACCCAAGGAATGATGGATCATGTATGGCTATTACTACCAGGAGTGGTAAGGTGTTGGAAAATCCATCCAAAGGCAAACAGGTGGTTGATATTATAGAAGAGAATGTTATTGCAGAAGATTGTGATGATTCTGTAGAAGCTGAAAATCAAAATAAGAATGTTCATGACACTACACCTAGATGTCACCAGCCTGAAAAGATTGATAATCGGAAGCAAGATAAAAAGGAAGTGGTGGAGAAAACTCTCCCAACTCCACCACCACCTATTCCTCAGAGACTGAAGAAGAAAGCTGATAACACCAGGTTCAGTAAATTCATGACTATGTTGAAGCAGTTGACTATTAATGTGCCTTTGGTGGAGGCACTGGAGCAGATGCTAGGATACGCCAAATTCATGAAGGACCTTTTGACAAAGAAAAGGGCAGCAAGTTATGAACTGGCAGATAATGTTCATCATTGTAGTGCAATTTCCACGAGATCTTTAGTACAGAAAAAGGCGGATCTTGGTGCTTTCACTATTCCCTTTATGGTTGGATCCTTGGATTTTGCTAAGGCTTTGTGCGATTTGGGGGCTAGCATCAATTTGATGCCGCTATCTATTTATAAATAGTTCGGGTTGGGCGATCCTACACCAACCAATATGCGGCTCGTGATGGCAGATAGGTCGGTAAAACGACCTGTTGGTATCTTATATGATGTACTGGTGAAGGTTTCTTCCTTTATTTTTCCTGCAAACTTTGTTATTTTGGATTGCGAGGTAGATTCTGA
This sequence comes from Capsicum pubescens, assembly GCA_030864215.1. Classification (NCBI taxonomy): domain Eukaryota; kingdom Viridiplantae; phylum Streptophyta; class Magnoliopsida; order Solanales; family Solanaceae; genus Capsicum; species Capsicum pubescens. The sequence continues at coordinate 119,187,807 of CM061546.1, forward strand.
AGTTCCCATAATCTTGGGATGCCCTTTCCTCGCAACAAGAAGTGTGCTTATTGATTTACGAGAAAACGAGCTTTTATTTCGGATAAATGACGAAGTGGTTCGTTTTGATGTATGCAAATCAATGAAGCAGCCTAAAGATATGAATGTGTTCTCTATAGCTGATTTTTATTATAAGGACGAGAAAGAATTATCTGTAGAGAAGCATCTTACTGTTGAGCCATTGTCTGCTGTACTTTTGAACTTTGAGCATGAGGATGTTGAAGTGTATGAAGAAACTATTCGTGCTCTAACAGGAATGGGGTCCTATTCTCATGCCCCTAAGAAGCTGGACCTTGACCTTAAGAATCGACCATCACCACCAGTGAAACCATCCATTAAAGAGCCACCAGTGCTAGAATTGAAAGAGCTCCCCATTCATCTAAAGTATGCGTTCTTGGGAAGTGGGAATACACTTTCGGTTATTGTTGTGGCTGATTTAGGTGAAAAACAAGTAACGACTCCCATCTCTGTTATGAAGAGGTATAAGAGAGACATTGGTTGGACTATTTATGATATAATTGGTATCCCTCCTGGGATATGTATGCACAAGATTCAGCTCGAGGAAGATTGCGTACCCACCATTGAGCACCAACGTCATTTGAATCCACCTATGTAAGAGGTGGTGAAGAAAGAAATTATTAAGTGGTTAGATGCAGGGGTGGTGTACCCAATTTCAGACAGTAAATGGGTGAGTCCAGTGCAATGTGTGCCCAAGAAAGGGGGCATGATAGTAGTCGCAAATGAAAAAAATGAGCTAATTCCACTCAGACCTGTCACAGGGTGGAGAGTGTGCTAGGAATACCGGAAGCTGAATTCGTGGACGTTAAAGGATCACTTTCCAATGCCATTCATGGATCAAATGCTTGATCGATTGGCAGGGAAGGGATGGTTCTATTTCTTAGATGGTTATTCCGGATACAATCAGATTTGCATTGCTCCTGAAGATCAGGAGAAGACCACTTTTACATACCCGTATGGTATGTTTGCCTTCAAACGAATGCCATTTGGGCTATGTAACGCACCTGCTACTTTCCAGCGATGTATGATGTCCATTTTTCTGATATGGTCAAAGACACCTTGGAGGTGTTTATGGATGACTTTTCTGTTGTAGGTGAGTCATTTGAATCATGCTTGGCAAATTTGAGTATGGCTTTACAGAGATGTGTTGAATTCAACCTGGTGTTAAATTGGGAGAAGTGTCACTTTATGGTTAATGAAGGCATTGTTCTTGGGAATAATGTCTCTGAAAGGGGAATTAAGGTTGATCGATCCAAGATTGAAGTTATTGAGAGATTACAACCTCCAATTTCTGTAAAAGGGGTGCGTAGTTTTCTCGGTCATGCAGGTTTTTATCGGAGGTTTATTAAAGACTTGTCAAAGATTGCTAGCCCATTATGCAAACTTTTTTAGTAGGAGGCAAAATTTGACTTTGGTGAAGATTGCTTGAAGGCATTTGAATGCCTCAAAGGAAATTTAATTGAAGCTCCTATTATTGTAGCACCCGATTGGTCTCTACCTTTTGAAGTTATGTGTGATGCAAGCGGGGTAGCCTTGGGTGCTGTACTTGGTTAGAAAAGAGAAAGTCTATTTCATCTAATCTACTATGCGAGCAAGGCCTTGAATGGAGCACAGAAGAACTATACCGTCACTGAACAAGAGCTTCTAGCAGTTGTTTATGCTTTTGAAAAGTTTTGTGCTTACTTGTTAGGAACCAAAGTAGTGGTTCATACAGATCATGCGGCTGTACGATATCTAATGGCAAAGAAGGATGCTAAGCCAAGGCTAATTAGGTGGGTGTTACTGCTTCAAGAATTTGATTTCGAGGTAAAGGATAGAAAAGGTTGCGAAAACCAAGTAGCTGATCATCTATCTAGACTTGAGAGTGAGCACATAGTGCAACCCGACCTTGAGATTGATGATGCATTTCCCGATGAAGAAATCCTAGCCACTATGGTGGAATACTTACCGTGGTATGCAGACTTTGCGAACTACATGGCAAGTAAAGTGATTCCAGAGCATCTCTCCTTTCATCAAAAGAGAAAGTGCATGCATGATGTGAACCACTACTTCTGGGATCAACCGTATATCTTTCGACGATGTGCTGATGGTATCATTAAGCGATGCATCTCAGATGCGGAGGTGCCTAGCATACTGGAAGCAAGGTATGCTTCCCAAGTTGGGGGTCACCATGCAGGTGATCGAACGGCAAGGAAGGTACTCCAAAGTGGCTATTACTAGCCTTCATTATTCAAGGATGCTTACGATTTTGTGAGAAGATGTGATCAGTGTCAGAGGCAAGGCTCTATCTCGAAGCACCATGAGATGCCCATGTCTAAAATTCTTGAAGTAGAACTATTTGATGTATGGGTTATTGATTTCATGGTCCCATTTGTGAGTTCGTTTGGGATGAAATATATCCTAGTTGCTGTGGATTATGTATCCAAATGGGTCGAAGCAGTAGCGCTAGCTGATAAAGAAGGTAAGCGTGTTGTAGCGTTCTTAAAGAGAAATATCTTCCCTCATTTTGGGGTACCTCATACCATCATAAGCGATGTAGGTTCACATTTTTGCAACAAGCTATTCAGAGCCGTATTGGTGAAATATGGGGTTAAGCAACACAAGGTAGCTACACCATATCACCCACAAACTAGTGGGCATGTAGAGGTTTCTAATCGGGAGATCAAGCTAATCCTTGCGAAGACGGTGAATGCCAGTAGGAAAGATTGGTCCAAAAAGCTGGATGATGCCTTATGGGCATATAGGACTGCGTTTAAGACACCAATTGGCATGTCACCATATCAACTAGTTTATGGGAAGGCTTGTCACTTGCCAATTGAGCTCGAACATAAAGAACTGTGGGCACTGAAGCGGCTTAACTTGAATTGGGATGATTCTATTAATCTGAGGTTGGAACAGCTGAATGAGATGGATGAATTCCGTCTACATGCGTATGAAAGAGCAGATCTCTACAAAGAAAGGATGAAAAAGTACCAAGATCGGAGGATTGTCCAATGAAACTTTCAGAAGGGTGATTTGGTACTTCTTTTCAACTCCAGACTGAAGCTGTTTCCAGGTAAGTTGAAATCTAAATGGTCCAGTCCATTCAGAATCAACCAAGTTTACTCATCTAGAGTAGTGGAGTTAGAAAACAATGATGGTGGTGTCTTTAAGGTGAATGGCCAAAGAGTGAAGCTATATATCGGTCCAACCGATTCGATAAAATGTATAGCCACTGTATATAACGAGGAAGTCTGAGTACTCGAGATAACTATGTCGTGCCGCGACAATAAATCAAGCGCTACATGGGAGGCAACCCATCATTCTAATTATTTTTGTTTCACTAGGAGTTTGTTTTTGATAAATAAAAATGCAAAAAGAAGAGTCGAGCCATGACCAAAACTAAGGCGCTTGGTGGGAGGCAACCCATCCTTCTAATCATTTTTGTTATTTTTGATTAAGTGTAGGTGCAAGATATACAAAGAAGGAGATTAGTCCCAAATTTTGATTTGAAAGTGAGCCATGCTAAAGGTGGTAAGTGAGAAATGATGGAGCAAAGTCTATAGGTTAGGCATTGCCTATGCCAATCTAGGCAACGAACAAGGCAATGCCTATGCCAATCTAGGCAACGAACAAGGCAATGCCTATGCAAATCTAGGCAACGGACAAGGCAATTCCTATGTTCACTACCTATACCAATGTAGGCAATGCTATAGGTGCCGCCTATGCCATTGCCTATGCTTACTGCCTCACATAGGCAATGCCATAGGCGCCGCCTATGCCAATCTAGGCGATAGGCAAGGCGCCGCCTATGCCTATCTAGGCATTTCTAAAGGCGCCGCCTATGCTAAGCATAGGCAAAGCATTAGGCGCCGCCTACTTATCCTTTTTTGCCTCCTAACCCGATTGTACATGGATCAAACCCGACCCATGGCTTAGCCTTTAAATAGATCCTCAACCTTAGAACAAAATTCCATTGTTTGCTCAAGATAGGCGACGCCTAAGCTCCCAAATTCTCTCAAAGTTTTTCTTTTTGCTCATCTAATCTTGGAAGTTCATCTTCCGGATCCATCACGACGTAAGTTACTCTTTTATATTCCGTAGATGTTGCACTACTCCGATTATAATGGTTTATTAGATTGTGAAGTGGTGTTTGGTGATGAGAATATGGTTGGTTTGTTATGATGCATCTAGTTGAGTGAAAGAATTCGTGTGGGTGTTCTTGACTTTACTTCGACTTGTATTTGATTGGTATTCACTGTCGTATTTTTTTGAAGTCAAAATTGTGAAGTTAATGCATAATCTTGAAAGTTGTAAGCTTGAATGTTTGAATGACTCGTTCATCGAAGGTATTGATCATAATTGACCACAAGTATGACATGGTTTGGTTATTTCGATGAAAAAACCTGATAAGATTGCTATGTGGTAGTCTTGTTCAAACATTGCCTTAATCCAATGAAATAAAGTCGGAAAGGATAGTCAAGATTACATGAATATTAACATTGTGCAAATGGATTAAGTATGGGGTGGTATCATCACGATTTTCTTTTTCGACTATAGTAAATCTTCCATGATGAAACTAACGTAACTTTATTGTGATCTCATGTAGAATGGCCCCAAAAGGACAACAAGGAAAAGAAAAAACGTCCACCACCAAAAAAGGTCAGAAAAGGGCAAGAAATGATCAGGCTGAGTCCTCCTTTTTTCAAGTGCCTCGACGCACTTTCGGGATAAAGTGGGTCCTAGAGGAGGAAGGAAAGGAGTGGTACAAGAACAACAAAGTAAAAAAATATGTTCATGTGGATTTGATGCAGAAGGAGAGTCTAGCAAAGAGAGAGCCCCGTATTTTGGCTAAAATCATGGCACTAAATCTTGATTTCATTTTCCGAGATATGGGGGAATGCAATCTTGATCTAACGCGAGAGTTTTATGCCAATTGGTCCCCAAAGACTACTGGAAGTGAAGTAAAGATTCGGGGCCAGGTCTTGCAACTGAATGCGGAATTCTTCAACTCTTTTCTGGGCCTTCCATCTGTGGATCCATCACCGCTCAAGGAGCTTTATCACAGACCTCCCTACAGGGCCATCAGACATACACTGTGCGGATCAAGGTCAATGGCACGGTGGATTCGGCACAAGAATAATGGTCGCCACAACACCTACCCGTATGCCTCTTTGAACAGGGAAACTCGCATATGGTTAAGGATAGTCAACTCTTTCTTGATTCCTGGGACACAATATACTAAGATCACACGTGATCGAGTCTTTTTGGTGTACTCTCTAATGATGAATATTCCCATCAACATTGGTGCAGTTATACGATCGTCAATGCGCAAGGCTAGGCTGCACAAAAGGTCCCATTTCAGTTTTGGCAACTTGTTGACTGCGATCTTAAGGAAAGAACACATTGAAGAGGAACCCGCGGATCATAAGCTACCACACAACCCGAAGAAGGTTGATCTCACGAAGGTTAAAGAGCCAGAAACTGGTCAAGGCATCAACCTCACCACTTCAGAGAGGCATGCTCAAGATGAAAGCTTTTTCCACCATCTATATGGCATGACTAGATTTACACTGATAAATGGGGGTCGTGTTCCGACTGATGCAGAGTTTCAGCAGTTGGACTATGATTACCCGCTTAATGAGCATGCGCGGGCCATGTGTGGAGTGGGGGTACATTTTGAGAAACCTCTCGATGATGATGTGCCGACTGACGATGATCACCGACTGCTAGACTCAGATGTGGAGGACAACTCTAATGAAGACTACTCTGTTGATGATTCCGACACAGGGGGTATGACCCCAGACATAAAAGAGGAGTCCTACTAATTAGGTTTTCCTTATTTATTTCCACTGAGGACAGTGTGTCCCTTCTAAGTATGGGGTGCGGGTATATGTCAGCGGGTATATGTCTGTTGTATTGTATTTCTTTGCCTACATTTATTCTTGTTTGTTTAAATTAGTCGTAGTTAGTTAGTTAGATTTTAGATTTTGCATGAAATTGTTCTGATAGATGGCATGGTATATTATAACAAGAGTTTGTGCTAAATCATTACTATTGAGACGCTTAGGCTCTAAGTTGTGACTCACTGTGTGATAAATTATTGTGGTTTAATTCATTCATCTATTGGGTCAAGAATCTATAATGCTCCCAATGAAGTTGACCATGTGCCTTGTGTGTGTGAGGATATTGTATATTCTTTGTTGTGACTGATGCTAGAACTTGCCTGGTGTGTGTGTGAAGCGAAATAAAGATTGTGAGTGTAGGAGATGATTTAGGCATTTCTTTGGCAGCCCTGAAATTGTTTACCTTTTTTTTACCTACCTTTGTGCATTGTCCTAGTGAACCCCCTTTGAGCCTTTAGCTATTTTCTTTGGCAGCCTCATATGTTGCCTAATCCATTTTTTTTCAAGACCATAATTTGATCCAAACTCCTAAGCGCTTTAAAATTGTAGAATCATATGGAAAAATAAAAGGAGAATGGTGAAAGTGATGCCTCAGGGTGTATTGGTACTTGAAATTGTTGTGAAAAAGAGTGGCTATTATAGGGATGCTTGCTTAATATGAAAAAATAAATAAATAATGAAATAAAATAAAAAATTTAGAAAAATAAAAAGATAATTGTGTTTATGATAAAATAAAAAATGGGTGAAAAGGGGTTGGTAGATGAAAGAGTGGTAGAGTGGTTGTTAAAAGATAGTGTAAATGGCATATTGTAGTGTATTAAAGCGCTTAGGGAACATAGTCACTATTTCTGGCCAAAATAGTCCTACCTGTCCCTTAGCCTACATTACAACCTGTAAAGACCTATTTGATCCTAAACTTAGCAGTCTGATATTAGTAGAGCATTACACTAAGGGCAACCCTATGGTCATCAGTTGCAATATAAGAATTCTTTGTGAGAGCGAGAGCAAGGAGAGTCTTATACCCATGTTTCAAAAAAATGCAAAACTATGAGTGATTATGGGTGATATCTTGTGTGAGCACACATGGTTGATGGTTGTTGGGTAGTTTTATATGTTTCTTTATGAATTAACTTGTGGATACAAATTAACCATCCTAAGGAGTCTATGTTGGAGGTTGAGTTGTTTCTAGTAGTGATCGAGAAACCTACTCTTTGTTAATAATTGCCGTGCATGTCTTGTTGAAAATTTTGTGTTGCTATTGTGAAATTCTAGTTAGGTGTTTGCATGGATGTAATATTTTGTTCGAGGACAAACAAAGCTTTAAGTGTGGGGTGGTGATGTTGGGCGTATTTATACGTCTAAGCACCATAATTTACCCATGTTTTGGCTAAGTTTTGAGGATAAAATATATAATTCTTGCACTTTTAGTCCATTTTCCTTTAAGTGAGATGATCTATGTGATTAGCATGTTTTTTAGGTACTAATGATGAAGATTTCAGTACTTTGTGGACCTGTGGGAAGCAAAGGAAAACTTCACATAAGAGGGAAGGCAGCTTTTGGACTGAATGTGATGCATGAGAACTTTTTCCCGGGCAAACCCAGTATTTTTAAATACTTAAGGATGCAGTAGCAACTTATTAGACAAGGATGCTATTAAAAACCTTATTGCGGAATTTTTCAGCATCATTATCATTATCATTCGACATTATTCATAATTCACGTTGGGATATTTTGTATGGGTTTTGAGAGCAGAAAATGGCTCACTTGAGCAACGGAGAAAGAAAACACGTTTCATCTCCATAGCCGAGATTTCTCTAAGTTTTGGTATGATGATGATGTCTAGTTTGATTTCCGTTGTATTCATGAGTAGCTAAACTTATCTGTTAGGGTTATGGAAACCTTGTAAGATACTATCTATTGCTATGAGTTTGTGAATTCTTGATGAGTTATGCTACTTATATCATTACTCTCTTCATTTTGATTGAATTCTTATGGTTGCAAACATAGAGAATACGACATTATAGCATTAACTTGTTCGAGAGAAAAGTTACATGTTTGGAAAAGTGAGTGTGACAAGGAAATAGGGTTTCCAACCTCTATTTACACGTTAATGCCTTAACCGGATTAACTTCTTGAAGAATTTGTACCATTTGCTATACACTTTAGGCTCGAGAGAGCTAAAGCAAAATAAATCCTTGATGGTTGAGAAACACTTGGATTTAGAATTAGAATACGATTCTCTATAAGTGTATGCATGTCTAAATTCTGCATTACTCATAGTTAATAGAGAAGTAGAACTTATAAGGTGGACATAACCCTAACTTATCAATCTCTGTGATTAAATCTTACTACGCAAATCGTTCCATTGTTACTTTGATAATATTAGTTCACGCCTAAACCAAACCCCCCTTTTTCCTTGGAAGTTTTGACCAACAGTCTACTAATAATTGCAACACTTAGTGACCAGAGTATTCCCTGTGGGATTCGACACCCAACCCAGTTGGATTCTATATTTGACAGCGACCGCTTACACTTTCTAACGAGAGTTGTAATTTGGGCGTATCAGTATGCTTTCAACCTGTTTGTGAAATTATCAATGAGAATGATCTTATCACATGTTTAATTGTATTTTGAAATAAGGCAATGGCCTGAGAATTTTAATGATTATTAAATTGTTTATGAAAGCCTTATTGTCCATAAATTGATTTTAATTACTAAATGGGTTTGAGTCCCGAAAGGTAAAATAGGTTTGAGTCACCCGTCAGATAGGCTTGATCTCAGTCTCAGATTTAGTTAAGTACTCTTGTTTTCAGATTCAGACATGATCATTTCTTATCATTGATAGTAGATTCTGAAATCATCTGTTAGAGAGGTTTGATCATTGAAGCAGTCTGTCGAGAGTAGAAAGATCAGAATTCAATCATTGATATGAGTAGATTCAGTTAATTAGTTTCAGTATCATCAATTTTCGAGATCACTCGCTAGATAAGACTGATCTCAAATTCAGTACTCATTTATTAGTATCAGTTCATTCAGTGTTCAGTATCTCAGGCTATAGTAGTGAGTTCAGATGGAAGTAAAGTAGTATTCGAGTTTCAGTATTTTGAGTCACGATGTTTTCAGTTATGGTTCGTGCATTCATGCATGTGTTCTCATTCAGTACTCTCATGATTATTCAGTTAAGTAATTGTTCATGCATGAGCCTTTGTATTTAGCCTTACATCATCTTCATACTTGGTATATTATCGTACTGATGCATTTGTGCTATGGTGTTTTAGTTGACACCATAGTTTCAGAGGCACGAGATCCAGAGTACCCTTAGCAGCTCAGTCCCATTCAGCAACAGTAGACATAGCAGTGAGTCCTCTTTAGTTGAGGATGATCCTTATTTTTATTATTATCCTATCATACTTAGTTAATTTTCACTAGACGGAGTAAGTTGGGGACATGTCCCATCAACTCCATATTTCAGGCAGTTTAAAGGCTTTTCGGATAGGTGTATCAGTATTTAGTTTTAAATTTTGAGTATATTTATATGTTTTGAACCTTATGTCCAGTTTTTGCACTTATTACTTATATTATAAAATATTCAGGTACAGATATCAGTAGAGGGTTGGCTTGTGGTCCTTCGGGATCATGAGCATGGTGTGACATTTCGATTCTAGAAAATCAGGTCGTTACATATTCCTTCACTCTTTCACTCTCTTTTGGGAGCCATTTTTTATTTGTTTCAGACCTCTTTAGTTTGCACTTTCAAAGTCAACATCTTTTTCAAATTCAAACTTCATCATGTTGGGAAATAGTGGATTTAACTTGGGTCGTTATATTAGGAACTTTAAAAAGGTCTTTGGTGGAGTCACCAACCCACTCTTTTACCCTACAATCATATTGATCATATATAAATCTTTAATTTTGGATTTTACGATGGGTGTTTTGTACACATCAACTACCACCTATTTATCATCTACCCGCCTTTTGATCTTGCCTTCTCTAACATCAAACAAGGACCCTCTAGTTGCTAAGAATGGATGCCCTAATATGATTGGTACCTATTCATCTGCCTTAAAATGAAGAATAATAAAGTTTGTAGGCTTAATGAACATACCAACCTTTATGTGTACATTCTAAATTATTCCATTTGGATGTGTAAATGTCCCATCTGCCCGCTGCAACACCACGGTGGTAGGTTTTGGTTCTCCCAGGACTAATGTTTTAAACAATCATAGGTCCACCGAATTTATGCTTTCCCCTAAGTTACTAAGTGCATGAACCTCTTTACTCCCAATTTGAATAAGGATAGCAAAATTACCCTAATCTTTCATTTTCTTGGGGATTTTTTGTGTCATCACAACACTATACTATTCAGTGAGTGTTATAGCTCCCACAACCTGCAGTTTAACCTTATTAGACACCATAAACCTCATGTACTTTGCTTACTTAGGTATACCTTTCAAAACATCTAACAAAGGTATGTTAATGTGAAGTTCTCTGAACATGTCAAAGAACTTCTTAAACATGGCGTACTCATTCGATTTAATTTTCTTCTGAGGAAATGGTAGTGGCAATGTCTTCCTCACTTTTGGTTCAACAACTTTTCTTTCAACTACCTAGACTTTCTTGAATTTTCAGTAACTCTGTCTTTATCATGTTGGGCCACCATATAAGCATATGCCTCATTTGTTGTCTTGGGAGGTTCTCCTTGAATCTCTTTACAACTTCTCAAGGTGATTCCCATAACCTTCTTTGGATTTTCTGTATCTGTTGGAAAACCACCGTGTGGCCTAGTATTTACTGTTTTCTGATTTTTCCCCACATACAACTCTAAACTTCTTGTGGCTGCTTGTAAATTTTTTCAGTCTGCAGTAAACTGTGTCTGATTATCTAAGAACTGTTTCATCATTTCTTCCATGTTGCTTGTTGACTGAATTAGTTGGGCTTGTAGCTGTGGGGCATTCCATGGATGATTTAGTGGCTGAGTCTTCCACTTCATGCTCTAGGCATTATCATAATTTCGTCTTTAAGCCTTACCTATATACCTCACAAATTCCAGATTTAAAGCACACATGGCCTCTGTATGACCACTATGTTTGCATACCTTACACCGACCTGTAGTTTGTTGGATGACATTAACTAAGGCTGCAGATTGGGATGCTCCCAACTTCATACTACTAAACTGAGTGTTGAACAAATTCTGTAATACAGAAACCTATGCTGATAAGGCTATGAATTGGTCCACCTCCAATACGCCCACAACTCTTTTCATGGAACTTCTAGAATTTGAATGCTATTCTAGATTTCCTTGTCCAATGTGTACAACTCGTCATAAGTCAACTCCAGTGCTTGAACACCAATGGCAAAATCTAGAAAAATCTTTGTATTGTGATCAAGTGCTTCTATAGAAGTATGAGCAAGAACCTTATTAGACTATTGGTGGTGTGGACAATCCCGAAGAAGAGCCTTGAAGTGTTCTCAAGCATGATAGAGGTTTTCATAAGGCTTCTATTTAAAGCTCACTATCTCACTGCGAAGTCTAGCAGTCTTACCTGATGGAAAGAATCTGATGAGGAACTTTCTGGCTAAGTCATCCCATGATGTAATTGAATTGGCCAGCTCCATATTCAACCACCTTTTATCTTCCCCCAAAAGTGAATGGGGAAATAGTGTCATCCTCTCATAATCTGGACTCACCCCAGTCGGAGTGCATGTATCAGTAAGCTCAATTAAGGTCTGCAAGTGAACTTGTGGATCCACGTGTGAAAGCCCTGCAAACTGATCACTTCTAATAAGAAGTTGCACCATATTGTGTAGCAACTCAAAATTCCCTTTAGTTGATGGTGTTAGAATTGGGGAAGTCAAGTTCGTTAGAAATGGGACTGTCACTTCCCTAACTGTCCTTTGGTCTGGTTGCTCTTCATCCATTGGAGCAGTATTCTGTTGGTCTTCTTGGATTTAAGGAATTCTGGGGATAAAGATTGCTTCTCTCCTGCATTGGTGAAAATCTTGCTCGGGTTCAGATCTTGGTTCTACCAACTCCCGATCCCTTGCCAGTTTATCAACCTAAAAACCAGTTTCCAATATTAACAAAACCAAGTCCAAGCATAAAAACACCAAATAAATATAAAAATAAAACTAAAATAAATAATTTCTAAAATACAAGTCCCCGACAACAGCGCCAATAACTTGACAACGCCCAAGTGCACACAAAAGTGTACATGTCCGTATCAAGTAGTAAAGTAGCCTAATAAAATCCAAGTATTAATCCCACAGAGACTAGATTTGGCAACGATTTGTTTTTGGTTAACAATTTAGATTCAATTGATACGAGAGTAACTCAAAATAAAGTTTGGAGTTTGTAAATTTCTAGTAAAATAAATAAAGCGTAAAGTAAAGGTTTTGAGACAATTAATATGAGAAAACCTAGGGTTAAAGCACTTTGACAATCATACTTTGTCTTCAATTTCATTCATTAACTCGATTATCTTGGTTGTAGATTCGTAGGGTTAATTGCATGATTATGGTTTCTCAACCTCTAATCCTTTGCCTAAGTTGAACCTTACAACTACATCATTGAGAGGGGATGTAATGATCCAATTAGGTTTTTTGAGATATCATCCAACATTTGAATCAAGTAAGGCTCCTAAGTACCGCCCTGTCCTATGTTCTAAGTTCAATTATTTATTTTATAAACGAATAAAACCCATACTTTGTTCATGTCCAAGTTCTATCCCCTATTATCTCTCTCGATATCAAAAGGTAGACAATTTATATATTATATGGGTTGAAAATCCTTAAAATAGTTAAATTAAAGATGAACACAAAACCAATAATGATAAGTAAAATTAATAAACTTAATTCAAAACAAAAGTAATCATGTCTTTTGTTTTAACCCCGGAAAAAGGTGTTTAGCCATGCATAGTCATAATAGTACTCACAAATTAGTAATTAATGACTAAAATCATGAATCCAGTACTGTTTTGTATGCTTCCATTGGCCACTCCTACAGTATACATGCGCCCAAAACATTCCAGGGGTCCAAAAGTGCATCCATCTCCCTATTGTGCCTTCGTTGAGCCTTTACGTTCCTTTTTCAGTTGTTACCAGTTGATTTAAAGATTTTATATCATTCATATATCATAATAATACATCAAAGATCATATTATAGTATGAAAAACAACAATTTAAATATCAAAACAACATAACATCCAACACGACGAACTAGAAACACGACTTAAGCATCGGCTAATTTCACTTTGATCTTTAACTCATTGTTTTGAACCTTGGATTGATCCAATTATCCTTTGAGCATTATAAAAAAGTTTTTTCACATATAATTACACATAAAAAACCTTAGTAACTCATTAAACACAATAGAATTCACCGGAATCAACTAGACAAGCACCTAGCTCAAGCTACTAATGCTAGTTTTTTGGGTTGAACTCTAAATGAATATTTTTGTACAAAATTGTTTGAAACTCCCTTTTATAATCATAATGTAACAACCCATAAATTTTTTCGTACACTTATTGCGATTATATGGAGTCCTAAAGGCTTGCGTATGGGTTAAATTAAGTTTATGGTGTTCGGAAGTATCCCGTCAATAGTTGTATGTGTAGGTATTGGAATAAGCTTTCCAACGATATAAAGTTTGCCCAAAACAGAGGAGTATTTCATATAAGCGAGCACATTCGAAATTTCAAAACGGTGGCCGGGAAGCCTGTGAACAGTAAATCTGCAGGAAAATTACTGCAGCTAGGCAAATTTTTTTTGGATGAACTTTAGACGATCATAACTCCGTGTACAAAAAGAACTGTGTGAGCTGCTATATATCGACAAAAATCTCCGAGAGTATTATTTGCGATGAAATTGGTTTCATCCAAATCCAATGTCTGAGTAAGGAGCTATACCCGTTTTACTACAGCCTAACAAAAAAAAAACAGAATTTTGGGACAGATTTTTGGGTCAACTTTAAACGACCATAACTACTTGTAAAGGAAGAACTGGGTGGTATACTTTATATGAAAATGAAATACCTTTGAATTATATTTCCAATGCAATTGGTTTCACCCAAATACGATACCGGAGAAAAGAGTTATGATCGATTTACTTCAGCCTGTCAAAACTGTCCACTGGGGACAGATTCGGATTTTATTTAAATTTTTAGGGCAAAATGGTCATTTTCTATTACCTCTTGGACGAAAATTGGTCTCTATAAACATACACTTAGCCTCATATATATCATATATCATCCAATTATTAAGAGAAGGTGAAACCCTAGCCTAATTTCAACTTCAAATATTTTGTGATTCAACCGTAGAAAATTCGAATTGGTTCCGTAGTTGTGTTCACCATCTCGAAAGCTTCGAGAAGCACCCCATGGTTATGTAAGGAGGATTCTAAATACAAGAGTTCATTGTTAAGGTATGAATATTGTTTATTCTTGATTCTTATCCATGAATAAGTATTGATAAAGGATTATGAGTATTGTCTTGATGTTGGAAGATAACTAGAAACATAGTTATGAATTGTTTTGTATAAATTGTTAGTAGTAAATTATGGAAGTTGTTGTATTGGATTATGGAGGATGAATTGTGGTGATATATCATTATATTAGTGGTTATGTATGCCTAGTGATCATGTTGGTATTGGATGGTGATTAAGAAGGGAAATAAAGGCTAGGAGTGATGTTGAGGGATATTGCATGAAAATGCATGATATGTGAATGTAATAAGAGTATAAGAGGATGTATGTAGCACTCTTATTGATGAGTTAAAGTATTACTTCCTAGACATTATTTGGTGAAGTTAATACCTAAATGGTAAGGTTTGGTTGCTCATACTAGTTTGCCACAAATGACTTATTGTAGATAAGTGTTCGAAGAGTACGGGAAGTCAAGTTGGACTTGTATTGAAGTGGTTATATCAAGGTATGTAAGACATACTCTATCTAATCCTTGGCATGAATAATGACCCATGGCACTCTCAAGTAAGCTTCCAACATTGTCCTACGACACATGACACATAATAACATCACATGATCTTCGACACTACCAATTGAACTTGTTTTCACTTTTAAGATGTCCGGCTAGTCAAAAAAATGTCCATATACTATTGTTGACTCCGAAATGGTTTAATGAGGTATCCACGATTCTCTACTTCATTTTCATGATATTGATTACCTATTTACATGTTTTTCCTATTGAGGTATCATGGTTTCAAGTTCCATAAGGTGTGACCACAAAGTAACCAATCTTAAAGATTAATTGAATTAAGAAATGGAATGTCTTTATTTTAAATTGATGATATGATGTATTGTATTAGTACCACTGATCAGTTGGCCATTGTATTATAAAGATTATGTATATATGTTATTCCAGGGGTGGTACCTGATGTATTGTATTAGTACCACTGATCAGTTGGCCATTGTATGACATATGTTATGTATTGATAAGGAATACGGGAAGTAATGATATTAAAGTAATGTGCAGGTATCCCATCAGCTCTTTTATGTGTGGTCTACTCTTACTGTTTATTCACTGGTATCTGGGTTCGGTTGATCTTTTGTATCTCATCTTGATACTCATTGCCTTACATACTCAGTACATATTTTTGTACTGACGTCCTTCAGGGGGGACCTGTATTCATGCCTGCAGGAACAGGTACTTCAGGTCGTACACCTCCGCAGTAAGAGCCAGGACATTCTGTTGATAGTGGTGAGCTCCAGTTGTTTCGGGGCATCCCAAGTCGTTTCTATATGTACTTTAGGTATTTGTATAAAAGTCTTTTATGGGCGGGAGTTTGTCCCGACCCTAACTCAGTTGTGTATCTATGTAGTGGCTTTTGCAGATATATTGTACAGCCATAGGAGTGTTTGGTTGATAGACGTGATGGCTCTGACGGCCAATTACTGTTTATATATATATATATGTGTGTCTGCTGGGCTGTTACAGGTACTGTTTTCTTCTATTTACAACGAAGTGCTGCCCAAATTTCTAATTTTCATAAGTAATGTAAATGTGAAAGTATAGGTTATGAACGGGATCTCCCAGGCCTCCTCGGCTACGGGTGCCAGTCCACTCCAATGGGATTTGGGGCGTGACAGAAGTGGTATCAGAGAAGTTCGTCCTAGTGAGTCTACAAAGCCGTGTCTACGTAGATTCTCGTTTATCGGTGTGTTGTGCACCACATATATAAACAGGAGGCTATTGGACATTTAGGGATTGTTTCCATTCTCCATTTCTTAGATCGTGCAATAGAGCCCATATTAGAGATAAAGTCATAATCGATCGCTTAATCCAATTGTTTTTTCTTATTTATTATAGTAACGATGCCGGTTACAAGGAGAAAGAATAAGTGGAAGTGAGTAGATATAGTGGCCGGAGAAGGTACTAGTAAGTCACCACCGGCACAAGCTGAACAAAGTGAGTCTCAAGATGAGCATATATCAGGAGCTTCTTCTCCTCCGGAAGGGCCATCTATTAATGCTGTTGATCGAGATTTGAGGGATGCAGTACAACTTCTGACGCGTATAGTTTCCGGTCAAGTTCAAGGGCAAGCTATTCCTACCACGGGTTCTAGTGGTACGGATAGAGCAGCTAGACTTCGGACACAGGATTTTCTAAAACTGGATCCTCCTACTTTTACCGGATCAGATATTAATGAAGAGCCGCAGGACTTTGTCGATCAAACCCAAAGGGCTCTAGATGTTATGCACATATCCGGTAAAGAGATGGTTAAGCTAGCAGCATATAGACTGAAAGGAGAGGCTATATTGTGGTACGAGGATTGGAAACGATCTAGGGGTATTGATGCATCTCCAACTACGTGGGGAGAGTTCAAAGATGCATTTATTGATCATTATCTTCCATTCTTAAATCTTCATCAGGGTAATATGAGTGTAAGGGAGTATAGTCTTCGATTTAACTCCTTGTCTCGATATGCTTCTAATGTGGTAGCTACTATGGATGACAGAGTTCATCACTATGTGGATAGATTGGAACCATACTTGGTTAGAGATTGTACCATTACTGCTTTGAACAAGGACATGGATATAGCGAGGATACAAGCTTTTACTCAGAAAATGGAAGATCAGAGGCAAAGAAGAAGAACCCAGGAATCAGAAAAAGGATATTCTAAGCGGGCCAGAGCTATAGGAAAATTTATGGCATCTCAGGGAGGTTTTAGGCCTTCGTTCTCTCATAGATTGCATAGCCCGTTATCTTTTTATCCTGCAATTAGTGCTCCACTACAATTTCAAAGGTTTAGAGGTAATCAGTTCGGGCAAAGTAGTGAAAATCAGAGTTCGCAAATAGTGGGGTATCAAGGGCAAGGGAGTATGAGTCAATTGAGACCTCCACGACACCCGTGCCCCATATGTAGAAGATTTCACTTTGGTAAATGTCGTCTTGGAATGAACAATTGTTTTTGGTGCGGTAAGCCGGGGCATATGGCTAGAGATTACCCACGCAGGACCACAGGTGGTATAACACGACCTACCGGATCAGTTATTGCATCATCATCGGTGCCTCCGTTGAGTAGGGGTGCACAACCTATGGGTCACGGTAGAGGTGATAGAGGAGCATCTAGTTCTAGCGGAGCTCAGAACCGTGTGTATGCCCTAGCAGATCGGCAGAATTTAGAGGCTTCTCCAGACGTGGTTACAGGTACGTTGTCCATCTTTGCATTTGATGTGTATGCCTTAATTGATCCTGGTTCTACATTATCGTATGCTAATCCTTTAGTTGAGGGAAGGTTCGGAAGAACACCCGAATTATTAGCCAAGCCATTTGAAGTATCAACGCCAGTGGGGGAATCTCTTATAGCTAGGAATGTTTATCGAAATTGTGTTGTGAATATTTGTGGTCGTGATACGATGACCGATCTTGTTGAGTTAGAAATGGTAGATTTTGATGTTATTATGGGCATGGATTGGTTAGCATCTTGTTATGCTACAGTAGACTGCCGTTCTAAGAAGGTATATTTCAATTTCCCAAATGAGGCAGTCCTTGAATGGAAGGGTAATGTTGGCGCACCGAGAGGTAGATTTATTTCTTACTTTAAGGCAAGAAAAATGATTTCCAAGGGGTACATATACCATTTGGTTAGAGTAAGGGATACAGAGGCAGAGCCACCAACTTTTCAGACCGTTCCGGTTGTGAATGAATTTCCTGATGTATTTCCTGAAGAACTACCAGGTTTACCTCCTGAACGAGAAGTGGAGTTTGGTATTGATATGTTGCCAGACACACAGCCAATCTCAATTCCTCCTTATAGAATGGCACCAGCAGAGTTGCAAAAATTGAAAGAGCAACTGAAAGGCTTGCTAGAGAAGGGATTCATTAGGCCTAGTATGTCCCCTTGGGGAGTACCAGTATTGTTTGTGCGTAAGAAATATGGTTCGCTGAGGATGTGTATTGACTATCGGCAATTGAATAAGGTGACTATAAAGAATAAATACCCTCCTCCCCGAATTGATGATTTATTTGACCAGTTGCAGGGTGCCCAGTTTTTTTCCAAGATTGACTTGAGATCAGGCTATCATCAAGTGAGAGTCAAGGATAAAGATATATCCAAGACAGCTTTCCGAACATGGTATGGTCATTATGAATTCCTGGTTATGTCATTCGGGCTGACAAATGCACCCGCAGTTTTTATGGATCTGATGAATAGGCTGTTTAAGCCGTTTCTAGATGTGTTCGTGATAGTTTTCATAGATGATATTCTGGTCTACTCTAGATCAGAAGAGGATCATGTTAATCAGTTAAGGCAGGCGTTGCAGATTCTTCGTGATCGTAAGCTGTATGCGAAGTTTTCTAAATGTTAGTTTTGGCTCAAGTCAGTGGCATTTTTGGGTCATATTGTATCCAGTGAAGGCATAAAAGTTGACACTCAGAAGATTGAGGCTGTGAAGAATTGGCCAAGACCCACGACGCCTACGGAGATTCGTAGTTTCCTCGGGTTGGCAGGTTATTATAGAAGGTTTGTTGAAGGTTTTTCTTCTATTTATGCACCCTTGACTAAGTTGACGCATAAAGCCTCCAAGTTTCAATGGAATGATGCCTGTGAAAAGAGTTTCCAAGATCTGAAGAGCAAGTTGACTTCTACACCGGTATTGGTACTTCCTGAAGGCACAGAAGGGTATGCAGTGTACTGTGATGCTTTAAGAATTGGCTTAGGATGCGTATTAATGCAACATGGTAGAGTAACAGCCTATGGCTCTAGACAGTTGCGACTACATGAGAGAAATTATCCCACGCATGATCTTGAGCTAGCTGCAGTTGTATTTTCTTTGAAGATATGGCGCCACTACTTATATGGGGTTCATGTTGACATATATACCGATCATAAGAGCCTGCAATAAATCTTCAGTCAGAAAGATCTAAACTTGAGGCAGTGGAGATGGCTTGAATTGTTGAAAGATTACGATGTTGATATCTTGTATCATCCAGGGAAAGCGAATGTGGTAGAGGATGCACTGAGTCGTAAGTCTAAAATGGCATCTATAGAAAAGCAGGGGATAATTAAGGATCTTCAGAAACTAGCTAATTTGGGAGTTCGACTTCTCGAAACTCCAGATGAAGAGGTTATTATACGTAATGCAGCGAAATCTTCATTGATAGCTGAAGTTAAAGAGAAGCAGTATGCAGATCCAATTTTATTGCAGCTTAAGGAGGATGTGCAGAGTGGCACGACAAAGGAATTTGAGCTTACGCGAGAAGGAGTGCTTCAGTGTCAGAATCGTTTGTGTACCTGATGTAGTTGAGCTAAGAAAGAGAATTATGACAGAAGCACACTGTTCAAGGTATTCCATCCATCCAGGGTCGACTAAGATGTATCAAGATTTGAAAGCAATATATTGGTGGAATGACATGAAGAAGAATATTGCCGAATTTGTAGCTGAATGTCCGAATTGTCAAAGAGTCAAAGTAGAACACCAGAAACCCGGTGGTTATATGCAATGTATAGATCTTCCAGTATAGAAGTGGGACAAGATCAATATGGATTTCATCACGGGTTTGCCTCATACATTTCGGAAGTTTGATTCCATATGGGTGATCATTGATAGGCTTACCAAATCCGCGCACTTCTTACCAGTTAAGACAACTTATACGGCGGAAGAGTATGCGAAGTTGTATATTAAGGAGATCGTTCGGTTACATGGAGTTCCAATTTCCATTATATACGATCGAGGAGCCCAATTTACCGTGAATTTCTGGAAGTCTTTTCAAAGGAGTTTGGGGACACAAGTAAATCTAAGTACGGCTTTTCATCCTCAAACGGATGGACAAGCGGAACGTACCATCCAGACACTTGAAGATATGCTACGAGCATGTGTATTACATTTCAAAGGCAACTGGGATGATCATCTACCTCTTATCGAGTTTGCGTACAATAATAGCTATCATTCAAGTATCAAAATGGCACCATATGAAGAATTGTATGGAAGAAAGTGTAGATCGCCAATAGGATGGTTTGAAGCAGGTGATGCGGTCTTGTTTGGACCGGATCTTGTTTATCAAGCAATGGAGAAGGTTAAAGTGATCCAACAACGGCTTGAAACAGCTCAAAGTCGACACAAATCTTATGCGGATGTTAGAAGAAGAGGACTTGAGTTTTCTATCGACGATTGGGTATTTTTGAAAGTATCACCAATGAAAGGAGTGATGAGGTTTGGCAAGAATGGAAAGTTAAGTCCACGATACATAGGTCCGTACAAGATCATTCAAAGATTTGGACAAGTTGCTTATGAGTTAGAGCTACCTCAAGAGCTCTCAGCAGTTCATCCCATATTTCATATTTCGATGCTTCGCAAGTACATCGGAGATCCATCACACATTACTACTACTGAAGATGTACAAGTTACAGAAGATCTCACTTTTGAAGAAATGCCTATTGCTATTCTTGATCGCCAAATTAAAAAGATAAGGAATAAAGAGATAGCATCGGTAAAAGTACTTTGGAGGAATAAAAAAGTTGAGGAGATCACATGGGAAGCCGAGGAAGCGATGAAGATTAAGTACCCTTACCTATTCAACGATGAGGAGGAAGTTCATGAGACGGAAGAAGAACAATAACAAGTAAGTGTTTATTTTTATGCAAGTATGTTATGATGATGAATATGTTAATTTTAAGCTTGGACATGTCTTAATTGAGTAACTATGCTAACATTCAAGGACGAATGTTCTTAAGGGGGGAGAATGTAACACCCCGTAAATTTTTTCGTACACTTATTGCGATTATATGGAGTCCTAAAGGCTTGCGTATGGGTTAAATTAAGTTTATGGTGTTCGGAAGTATCCCGTCAATAGTTGTATGTGTAGGTATTGGAATAATATTTCCAACGATATAAAGTTTGCCCAAAACAGAGGAGTATTTCATATAAGCGAGCTCATTCAAAATTTCAAAACGGTGGCCGGGAAGCCTGTGAACAGTAAATCTGCAGGAAAATTACTGCAGCTAGGCAAATTTTTTTTGGATGAACTTTAGACGATCATAACTCCTTGTACATAAAGAACTGTGTGAGCTGCTATATATCAACAAAAAGATCCGAGAGTATTATTTCCGATGAAATTGGTTTCATCCAAATCCAATGTCTGAGTAAGGAGCTATACCCGTTTTACTACAGCCTAACAAAAACAAAACAGAATTTTGGGACAGATTTTTGGGTCAACTTTAAACGACCATAACTCCTTGTACAGGAAGAACTGGTTGGTATACTTTATATTAAAATGAAATAACTTTGAATTATATTTCCAATTCAATTGGTTTCACCCAAATACGATACCGGAGGAAAGAGTTATGATCGATTTACTTCAGCCTGTCAAAACTGTCCACTGGGGACAGATTCGGATTTTATTTAAATTTTTAGGGCAAAATGGTCATTTTCTATTACCTCTTGGACGAAAATTGGTCTCTATAAACATACACTTAGACTCATATATATCATATATCATCCAATTATTAAGAGAAGGTGAAACCCTAGCCTAATTTCAACTTCAAATATTTTGTGATTCAACCGTAGAAAATTCGAATTGGTTCCGTAGTTGTGTTCACCATCTCGAAAGCTTCGAGAAGCACCCCATGGTTATGTAAGGAGGATTCTAAATACAAGAGTTCATTGTTAAGGTATGAATATTGTTTATTCTTGATTCTTATCCATGAATAAGTATTGATAAAGGATTATGAGTATTGTCTTGATGTTGGAAGATAACTAGAAACATAGTTATGAATTGTTTTGTATAAATTGTTAGTAGTAAATTATGGAAGTTGTTGTATTGGATTATGGGGGATGAATTGTGGTGATATATCATTATATTAGTGGTTATGTATGCCTAGTGATCATGTTGGTATTGGATGGTGATTAAGAAGGGAAATAAAGGCTAAGAGTGATGTTGAGGGATATTGCATGAAAATGCATGATATGTGAATGTAATAAGAGTATAAGAGGATGTATGTAGCACTCTTATTGATGAGTTAAAGGATTACTTCCTAGACATTATTTGGTGAAGTTAATACCTAAATGGTAAGGTTTGGTTTCTAATACTAGTTTGCCACAAATGACTTATTGTAGATAAGTGTTCGAAGAGTACGGGAAGTCAAGTTGGACTTGTATTGAAGTGGTTATATCAAGGTATGTAAGACATACTCTATCTAATCTTTGGCATGAATAATGACCCATGTCACTCTCAAGTAAGCTTCCAACATTGTCCTACGACACATGACACATAATAATATCACATGATCTTCGACACTACCAATTGAACTTGTTTTCACTTTTAAGATGTCCGGCTAGTCAAAAAAATGTCCATATACTATTGTTGACTCCGAAATGCTTTAATGAGGTATCCATGATTCTCTACTTCATTTTCATGATATTGATTACCTATTTACATGTTTTTCCTATTGAGGTATCATGGTTTCAAGTTCCATAAGGTGTGACCACAAAGTAACCAATATCAAAGATTAATAGAATTAAGAAATGGAATGTCTTTATTTTAAATTGATGATATGATGTATTGTATTAGTACCACTGATCAGTTGGCCATTGTATTATAAAGATTATGTATATATGCTATTCCAGGGGTGGTACCTGATGTATTGTATTATTACCACTGATCAGTTGGCCATTGTATGACATATGTTATGTATTGATAAGGAATACGGGAAGTAATGATATGAAAGTAATGTGCAAGTATCCCATCAGCTCTTTTAAGTGTGGTCTACTCATACTGTTTATTCACTGGTATCTGGGTTCTGTTGATCTTTTGTATCTCATCTTGATACTCACTGCCTTACATACTCAGTACATATTTTCGTACTGACGTCCCTCACGGGGGACCTGTATTCATGCCTGCAGGAACAGGTACTTCAGGTCGTACACCTCCGCAGTGAGAGCCAGGACATTCTGTTGATAGTGGTGAGCTCCAATTTTTTCGGGGCATCCCAAGTCGTTTCTATATGTATTTTTGGTATTTGTATAAAAGTCTTTTGTGGGCGGGAGTTTGTCCCGACCCTAACTCAGTTGTGTATCTATGTAGAGGCTTTTGTAGACATATTGTACAGCCATATGACTGTTTGGTTGATAGACGTGATGGCTCTGACGGCCAATTACTGTTTATATATATATATATATGCGTGTCTGCTGGGCTGATACAGGTACTGTTTTCTTCTATTTACAAAAAAGTGTTGCCCAAATTTCTAATTTTCATAAGTAATGTAAATGTGAAAGTATAGGTTATGAACGGGTTCTCCCGGGCCTCCTCGGCTACGGGTGCCAGTCCGCTCCAATGGGATTTGGGGCGTGACACATAAACACATGCTTTAACACTATTATACATATTTATCTCATTATCCACCCATATATCACATGAATCATCGTCAAAACAAGGATAAAAAAGCTAGAATAGTGACACTAGAATGCCAAAATACACCCAATATCAACTTCCATATTCAAGAAGGCTCTATTTATAGTTTTATATATTATGTTTTCATTTGTTAGTCTTGGACATTGGTTTTGGCTATGATTGGGGGCATGTCTCGACTGGATTCTATTTTGATTTCGAATGGAGGCTTTGTTGGACTACTATGGGTTGGTATGGGAGGCGCCGGTAGTGGTATAAGCCTTTGAATTGGTATTGGGGATAATATTGTACGAATTTATTGTATTTTTTATTTTTCAATTTTATTATGTTATGGATGTGGACTTGATTATTTTTTTTGTTTTGGATATGGTTGTTGGTTGGCTTTGGATGGTTAGACTGGTTCACATTGTCCATGCTCATGGACCTATCCCAAAGTCTTTGAGTTGATAATCATTCTACCTTATTATATATTCAAAATTCACCCAACTCAGGGTATATGATTTGACGTTGGATTAGGTATCTAGGGTGGTCTCCAGTCCCTATTGGACTTGGGATACCCATTAAGACAAGGACCTTGTTTGGGTTATGTCAATTTGGTATCAGAGATTTAGGTTCATGGTCAACTTGGAGTCCACAAAGATGTATCGAGTAAAGTCTCTTTTAAGGGTGTGCAATACGCCACACTCATAAGGAAGAGTCTACAATCCATTTAGGAATGTCTTACTTTCTTGTTGTCTTATTTTGAGCTATAGAGTCTAAGGTCTTAGATTCTTCAATTTTTTTTTGCTTGTCTTTCATATCATGACTCGACGGTCCGAATCTTATGAAAATTCCTTTGTCCCAACTGAGGACAATGTTGATGGAACACGCTCTACTCATGGGATCCATACTCGATCTAGGGGTCCAGTCCCTGATTGTCCTAGTGTTCCACCATTCCTTTTAGTCCTCCTCGACATAATGTGATGAATGTTGAGTTTTGTCATTTGATTCATATGATTACTCATATGGTAACTTCTCAGTATGAGTGTGGTGCATCTGCTACTCCATGTTTTGATGCCATAAGGGTTGGCCATTTCATGAGGTTAAATTCTCTGACTTTTATGGGTGTTAAGGTCGAGAAGGATTCTCAAAGATTCCTGGATGAGATGGAAAAGATTTTCAAGGTTGTACATGCCAAAAAAAAGGTAGGGGAGAAGTTCTTTTCCTACCAGCTGAAGGATGTGGCATACCAATTGTATCAGGAGTAGGACTGGGAAACATGTGATGGTGATGAGTCATCTCTGTGGGAGGATTTCTATGATGCATTTCTGGACCACTTCTTTCCTCAGAAGTAGAGGAAAACATAAGTAGAGGATTGTGTTAATCTAAAATAAGGGAGGATGTCGATCAAGGAGTATGTCTTGAAATTTCACCAGTTGTCTCGGTGTGCTCCGGAGTTGGTTTCTGATATGAGGACACATATGAGAAAGTTTGCTTCAATACTTTCTTGTGAGTTGGTCATTAAAATTAATGTTGCCTTGTTGATCAAGGACATTGATATCTCTAGGTGCATTTTTTACCTACAGTAAGTAAAGGAAGAGAAAAGGAAGAGGTCTAAATTTATGAGAGGTAGTGGAAGAAATTTAGGCCTTCTGAGTAGAGTGAGAGAGATGGTGGTAAGTAGCCAAGGAAAAAGTGGGGGAGTTCTAGTTCTTTCTCCACAGCTAGTGATCCTTACCCAAAGTCTTTGGGTAATTATTGGTCTTATTTTGATAGTGGGTTTCAGGAAGAGGGTTCCCAATCTCAGACTAGTAGGGCCCAGTCATATCCATCCCACCCTTCTTTTAGATTTTGTGGGCGGTCGCACCACATATTTTATAAGGAAGGGAAGCACAAATATTTTTATTATGGTCAGATTTGTCATATGCAATATGACTGTAATACAAGAATGGCTTTTGAGGCTAATAAGGCTTCAGTTGCCTCTTCATTTGCTCCTGTACCAAAGGGTGTGTCTTCTGGATTTGTTCCTACTTCTTATACCGACACTGGCCTGAACACACTATATGTTCTGGTCCCTCACCAGGATTCTGAGGCATCTACTAATATTGTCACGGGTATGTTGAAAATTTTCTCACATGATGTGTATTGTTTACTTGATCCAGTGTCCACTCTTTTTATGTGAACCCATTTGTGGTTGTACATTTTGGTTTTGGTCCTAAATTTATTTCTATTCCTTTTTTTGTATCTACCCAAATTGGTGACTCTGTGATTGCTAAAAGAGTCTATATGGGGTTTGTGGTATCTATTAGTGGTAGAGAAACTCTTATGGATTTGATAAAATTAGATATGGTTGATTTTGATGTCATATTGGGAATTGATTGGTTTCATTCGTGTTATGCTTCCCTAGATTGTAAGACACACAAGGTCATGTTTAAATTCTCTAATAAGCCAGTCATTGTATGGTAAGGGGGTTCTTTAGTACCTAAGGGGAGGTTCATCTTATACATTAGAGCTTAGAAGTTGATCTCCAAAGGGTGTTTGTATCATTGGGTCTTTGTTAGAGATTCTAACTTAGAAGGACCTTGTCTAAAATCTATTCTTGTGGTTACTAAATTTCTTGAGGTTTTCCCTGATGATCTTCCTTGTTACCTCCTGATAGGGAAATTGATTTTGGGATTGATCTTGTTTCGGACACTCATCTAATTTTTACCCCCTTATAGAATGGCTTCGACTGTGTTGAAGGTGCTTAAGGATAAATTGAAAGATCTCTTAGATAAAGGTTTCATCCATTCTAGTTTTTCCCCTTGGGGTGATCCTATGTTATTTGTGTGTAAGAAGGATGGTTCCCTTCGTATGTGCCTTGACTATCGTCTGTTGAATAAGGTGACCATAAAGAATAAGTATCTTACTCCTAGGATCGATGACATATTTGATCAACTTCAAGGTGTAAAGTGTTTTTCTAAGATTTATCTTAGGTCGGGTTATCATCAGCTTAAGATTAGGGAAGTGGATATCCCTAAGGCTGCCTTCTAGACCAGGTATGGTCACTATGAGTTCCTGGTCATGTCTTTTGGGTTGATTAATGCTCCGGTAGGATTTATGGATTTGATGAATAGGGTCTTTTATCAGTTTATGGATTTATTTGTCATTTTCTTCATTGATGACATCTTGGTCTATTCTAAGAGTGAGGTAGACCATGTCAATCACCTTCATGTTGTGTTGCAGAACTTTAAGGATCAACATTTGTATGTCAAATTCTCCAAGTGTGAGTTTTGGTTGAAAGTTGTGATTTTTCTAGGTCATGTTATCTCTAGTAAAGGCATCATGGTAGAGACACAAAATGTTGCGGTGGGCAAGAAGTGGCCTAGAGCTGCGACTCCAACTGATATTGAAAGCTTCTTGGTTTTAGTCAATTACTATAGGAGATTTTTGGAAAGATTTTTTACTATAGCTTCCCTAGAAGAAGGTCAAGTTCTTGTGGACGGATGCGTGTGAGGGTAGTTTTGTAAAGTTAAAGGATTAGTTTACTTCAACTCTAGTTTTTACCCTTCCCGGTTATAATAATGGTTTCATAGTGTATTGTGATGCTTCTCATATTGGGATGAGTTTTCTATTGATGCAGCATGGTAGGTTGGTGGATTATGCTTCTAGGTAGTTGAAATTTCATGAGAAGAACTACCCTACTCATGACTTGGAGTTATTAGCAGTGGTATTTGCACTAAAGATTTGGCGTCACTATCTCTACGGGGTTCATGTAGACAAATTTTTATCATAAGAGCCTGCAATATGTTTTTACTCAAAATGAGTTAAATCTCAAGAAAATGAGAGGGTTTGAGTTGCTAAAGGACTACTATATGAGTCTTCACTACCATCCAGGTAAGGTTAGAGTTGTTGTTGATGCTTTTATTAGGTTATCTATGGGGAGTCTAGCTCATGTCGATAAGGATAAGAGAGATATGGTGAAGGAAATTCACCATTTGGTGAGTCTTGGATCTTGTCTCATAGACTCTGAGGATGTTGGTGTGTTTGTTCATCCGGTATCACAGTCATCTCTTGTTGTGGAGATAAAGGAAAAGTAGATATTGTATCCTGATTTGATGAAGATTAAGAGTAATATAGGTCGGCAAAAGGTTTTTGACTTTGTATTGGTGGTGATGGTATCCCAAGGTACCAAGGTAGGTTATGTGTTCCCAACGTCGATGGGTTAAGAGAAAACATTCTAGCCGGAGCTCATGAATCTTGTTATGCTATTCATCCTGGTTCTATTAAGATGTATCATGATCTTAGGGAGTTTTATTGGTGGAATAATATGAAGCGATATATGGCTAAGTGTATGGTGTGTCAACAAGTGAAAGTTGAACATATAAGACCTGATGGTTTGTACCAAGATATTGAGTTGCCCGAATGGAAGTGGGAAGTGATTATCATGGATATTGTTATCAGTTTTATTTGGTCTCAAAATCAATGTAATTCAATTTGGGTCATTGTGGATAGAATGACCAAGTCCACTCACTTCTTGCTAGTGAGGACTACTTATTCGATGGAGGATTAGGCTAAGTTATATCTTGTAGAGACTGTGATGTTGTATGGTGCTCCAGTTTCTATCATTTTGGATCGTTGTACTCCATTTTCGTCCTATTTTTGGAAGTCATTTCAGAAGGGTTTAGGAACTAAGGTGTGCATTAGTACTAATTTTCCACTCGCAGTCGGATGGGTAAGTGTCTAGGACCATTCATACATTGAAAGATATGCTTCATGCTTACGTGGTCGACTACGGTGGTAGTTGGTTCGACTATTCTAGCATTGAATATGTTTATAATAATAGTTACCACTCTAGCATTGGTATGGATCTTTTTAAGGCAATGTATGGTAGGAGATGTCGTTCTCCTATTGGGTGGTATGAAGTTGGTAAGGGTAAGTTGTTTGGACCTGATTTGGTTCACCAAACCTTGGAAAAGGTAAAGGTGATTCATGATAGGTTGAGAGCCACTTATAGTCTCCAAAATTCCTATGTGTATGTGAGTCATAGGAACTTAAAGTTCAATGTTGGCGATTGGGTATTCTTGAAGGTATCTCCCATAAAGGGAGTGATGCGGTTTGGTAAGAAGGGGAAGTTAAGTCCTCGGTATATTTGTCCCTACTTGATTTTGAAGAGGGTTGGTAATGTTGCATATGAATTAGAGTTTCCTTCTAGTTTGAGCTTTATTTATCCGGATTTCTATATCTCTATGTTGAGAAAGTGTGTGGGTTATCCTTCATAAGTTCTTTCTTTTGAAGGGTTGGCTATATCGAACTCCTTATCTTATGAGGTAGTTCCTATTGAGATCCTGAATCGTTAGGTTTGTCGATTTTAAATAAAGGATGTGGCTTCATTAAAGGTTCTTTGGATGAACTAGAAGGTTGAAGAGGCTACTTGGGAAGTAGAAGAGGAGATGAAGTTCAAGTATTTGTTCCTAATTTCTACCCTCGGAATTCATACGGAAGGTATGTGTACTTCATCATTCTTTTGTTTTCAAACTTTGCTAAAGGAAAGGTTGATTTCCATGAATCATTGTTTTCTAACTTAGTTAAAGGTTATAGTCTAGGGGTTGATGTGTTAACTCATTCTTGTGCTTTCCTTACCCGTCATTCGAGGACGAATGATCCAAGTGGGGGAGAATTGAAACACCCTGGTTTTTTACCCTTAGAAAATTCTTGAACATTGAATCTTCTAGACATCATACGACTTGAGGTACTAGTCGTATGATGTTTTATGGTTTAATGTCCCTCCCCTCGTAAGTAAATTAGTGTGGCTGGGTTGGTTTCTGTCCAAGGTACGATTGAACACCTTACTAGTCATTTGTTGGGGTATGAATAGTATCTTGCTAAGTCGTACAGTACCCTAAGTCTTGTCCAAAGTAACCCATCTAGGTTACGGGTTATAGGGTACTTCTTATATGTTGGGATATAAGTTAGTCATATGTGGTCATATGTTCGTCAGTATAGGGGGTCCAAGATGATGTGAGGGTATGAAGTAAGGGTACCACTCGTACCCTAGGATATGATTAAGGGGGATGGGTCAAACCCTCCTACGTGTATATTTTTAGCTATTAAGCTAGGGGTATTTCGAACATTCCCCACACCAAAGACCTTAAGTCCCCACGTCTTAAAACATATTGTGGCCTCTCATAACCCACTATTGAAAGATCAAACATTCCAAAATCACTCTCTACACCCCCTCTCGAAAATTGGCGCTAGGATTCTTCAAAGGTGATCATCTTAAGGATTAAGAGTCAAGTTTCTTCGGTGACTCTTGTTGAATAAGTATCACAACCCGAGACTACCCCCAAGTCGTAACACAATGCTTGTAACCACAATTGATCTCAAGCTAACCCACGACCTGGCATACTGCTTGAGAAACTGAATTAAATTGTCTAAAACTAAATTTTTAATGAGCGAAAACATGATCATCATAAATTTGAATGAGTATATATCTGATAAAGTTTACAATTTGATAAAATCTAAAGAAAGAACGTGAAGTACATTCCATGAATTTGACTGACTATCTATGAAGCCTCTACTATACTCACTGTAAATAGCTGGGACATGCCTCCGACTACCATAAATCAATAGATATGAACAATCAAAGAAAAGTACAGGAGATACTCCCAAAATAAGAGAACTCATCACTTGCTGGCTGGAAGTGTAAACTGTCTGGTTACGTTGTGTATGCTACAACTGGTACCAACATTATGAGATAATGTAGCACATAGACATAACTGTGAATCAGTACTTTGGAATGTACTGAGTAAGTGGGGGTGAATGCAATAAAGAAAATTGATTTCATACATAATCTTAAAACATGCATGATAAGTGCAAGTAGACTCACCAAGAGACTGAAACAAACTAAAAGCTAAAGTATCTTAAAGTGTGAGAAATAAACATTATCTGATAAGCTGGTGAATCACTACACTTAGTTTCTTAAAATCTTTACTTTTGTAGAATAAGTAGAACTTAAGCTCGAAAGTGGTAAATAATGAATACTATATCTAAATCTTATGTAAAAATTGAATAGACTGTAAAATTTAATTGAGAATCATGCATGGGTACTGCACGTGAAAAATAACATGGACACGTAAAACTTATCTCACACCATCTAGAATTTTAACTCTTCTTTCTATTAGCTCAACCATCTAAAATTCAAACTTAGATTCTAACACTTAATGTGGATATCCCCAAACCTTTATTGAACCATACTAACTTCCTTCATAAACTACTAATATCACATATCTAAACTTATATTTTTCCCAAAACCATGAGAATTATCATTACACCAACATTTCTAACATCATCAACCTATAACCCATAAGTTAGCTGATAAGAACATCATATACGACATAGCCTCATTCACACTTAACAACTCAAGGGCACTATCTAAGTACGTACACTGTTAAGACTTACAAATAATACAGTCCCATATTGACTTGGGTACACCTCTAGATCATACACACATCATCATACTTAATTTGGAATCAACAACTTAAATTCTTGCATTCACTATTTCAATCCTGATGACTCACCTTTCGTACAACTAGTCCCATGGATACATAATCTACTAAATCCAGATAAACACTATCCCCACTTTAAGGATGCTAAACTTCTGGGATCATGCCTCAAACTCTAGATCATATACTATCATAGAATTCTAAGAAGGGATTTGAGGGCATATATGACTTTATCTTAGGGCATATTTTTTATGAACATGAATGAAATTTTTCAAACTTTAGAACTTAAAAGAACTGATGGGATACTTTTAAGCCTGCATACAATCCCATTACTGTCTGTGGGGACTTTCTGAGAAAACTCTATCTGTAAAGATTTAAACATAACTATTTCTATTAACTCAAAAATAAGGCAGAGTTGACATGAATTGAGTAAGATGAGAATCTGTGTAAATTTTTTTGAGCACACTTCTACTACACGATTTGAGACATGAAAGAAGGGAAATATTTCATAAATTCTCTATAGCTTCACGAAGAAAAATATAGTTATTTTCATACCATTACATAACTCTACTATGCGCGGCTTCATAGACACCTTAGAACACTTGAACTCTAGGCTATGATACCAAGTTTGTCATGACTCGAGACTACCTCCGAGTCCTAACATGAAGCTTGGAACCATAAGGGATCCCAAACTAACCCATGAACTGGCATACTACTTAAGTAACTGAATTAAATTGGATAAACTAAATTTTTAATTAGTGGAAACATAATCATAAGGAAATCTGAACAAGTATATATCTGAAAAGTTTACAATCTGATAAAATCTAAAGAAAGAACGTGAATTACATTCCATGACTCTGACTCACTATCTATGAATACTTTACTATAATGATTGTAAATAAGTGGTACCTACCTCAAACTACCACATATGAATATATATGAATAATCAAAGAAAATTATAGGAATTAATACTGATTGGAGTCCCCAAAATAAGAAAATTTATCACCTAATGGCTGGAAGCCGTAAACTGTCAGATTATGTCATGTAGGCTACACCTGGTTCCTACATTATGAGACAATGTATCACTTAGACATATATGTGAATCAGTACTTTTGGAATATACTATTTAAATTGGGGTGAATGCAATAAATAAAATTGTTTCATACATTATCTTAAAACATGCATTCTAAGTGCATGTAGACTCACCAAGAGACTGAAATAAATTGAAAGTTGAAGTATCTTAAAACGTGAGTAACAAACATAATTTGATAAGCGAGTGAATCACTACACTTAGTTTCTTAAAATCTTTACTTTTGTAGAGTAAGTAGAACTGACGCTAGGAAGTGGTAAAACATGAATACTGTATGTAAATCTTATGTGAAAATTGAATAGATTGTAAAACTGAATTGAGAATAATACATGGGTACTGCACATGAAAAATAACACGGACACATAAAACTAAGAATGTAAGACCAAGAATATACATATTTCTAAAATAATCTGTAATCTGAAAGTCTGAAATATGTATAATTGAATAACTAAAACTTTGTACACTTAGTTAAACAAACCTAAGCTCAGATAGACTGAACACTGTACTGAGACTATAGGAGGCATTATGTAACTGACATTCCCCAATCTGATCTAATCGGTGTCCAACCTGTAACCCTAATTAGAAGGGTATCAGTATCGTGGCATGGGTACTAACACTAGCTAATGATGTGGACCCATAAGGATGATATATCGAAGGACCAAGTTGTAAAGCCTAAATTAATGGGTGACCCTTGAGAAGAAGTCCAGACTAAACTGATGGGTGACCCCTCATATACTATGTTGGCTATGTAGTTATAGGACTGCTACTAATGACTCTGCCTAACTGACGGGAATTTCTCCATTCCTACATTCGCTCAGTGCAAAATCCTACTTCCAACATAACTGACACTGGTACTGAACTGAACTAAGTTTAACTTAACATTATTACATAACTTATTGTGCTCATTATGATTATAAATATCTGAGTAAGTAACAAGACTCATGATTTCACTGAATTATTATT
This sequence comes from Capsicum pubescens, assembly GCA_030864215.1. NCBI lineage: Eukaryota > Viridiplantae > Streptophyta > Magnoliopsida > Solanales > Solanaceae > Capsicum > Capsicum pubescens. Next base: position 119,221,122 of record CM061546.1, read on the forward strand.
TGAAAGATCTAGAGTCCTGTAAAACACATAGGTATCGGGTGTTCATAACCCACCAGTGCTGAATGATTAAAATATAGTATTAAGGCTTAGAACTGTAATATGAAATCATGGTTCAAAAATCCCAAAACATACACATTTCATCAAACATGTGAAAATCATGAACTTGAACATGGGAACCTCTTGAAAATAGGAAAATAACATGGTTACGTGACTAAGATCATAACTCAATAATATAACATGAATTTCACTTGAATATAACATTAGAAATTGAAAGTTAAAGCATAGGATAACTTGAATTTTCATGGAACCATACAAGGACATGAATCGAATTTAATTTCTAAGGAAATACAGGAACTTAAACCATCTTGAACATACAAAAACTCCATAATAAGATAAAAATCCATACTTTAGTTGAAAAAAAGATTTTTGGGCTCCATGAGTGAAAGGGACCCATGGATTAACACCCACATACCTTAATTGAAAGAATTCTTGAAGAAACATGAAATTGAAACTTTAACCCTTGAATTCTTGAGGAAAAAAGCATGAAAATTGGGACTTGAATAATGAACTTGTGAAAAAAACCCTATTCTTGATGTTTTCTTGAAGATTCTTGAACTTGGAAGCTTGAATTATTGGATTTCTTGGGGAAAAAGTTTTGATTTTGTTCTTGGGGAGGAGGATGGTTTACATAAGGGTTTGATGATGAAAAGTAGGCAAATAATGCCCTTTTGGTCTTGTATTTACAGATGCAAGAAAACATTACTCCTCGTTGCGTAACTAGACGTTTTAACTTCGTCCCGCATCGTGGCATTATCGTGGAGCTTACTGGTTTTGAAAAAAATGATCACAACTATTTTCTTGGGTATTGTCTTAAGGCAAAATTGGTATTGTTGGAAAGCTAATTAAATTATATACAATTTATTGTGTCTTGAGATAAAAAATTACACATATATAAAAATTTATATACATTCAAAGTTGACCCTTGTAGAATTGAATACCAAAATTTGGCTGAATCAAAGGTTCTTAGCTCAACTTTGCTCTAAGTGATTCCTTTGACATTTTTTACCTCAAAAGCACTTCACACACTAGGATAAAGATCATGACATTTGTATTCAAATATAAATCATTGGATTAGAGTTTACACACATAGAAACGATGATTCAATTTCTGGCTCAATAATATTGGGTGTTACATTATCTCTCCCTTGGAATCATTCATCCTCAAATTTGACAGGCTAGAATGAGAATAAAAGGGTAACTGCAACCATATACTTAACATTCATGACTTGGAACATGATTGAATAATTGAGTATAAGCATGATACATGAATTGAACTGATTTTGTAAATACATGCAATGATATTAGGATGGTTATAAGGTAGAGATAGAAATGAGAGAGTCAACTTATGAGTAACCATAACTTTGACTGGATCTAGTTTCATGAAGAAAAGTTGTAAGGTTTAGGACATGAAAACTTGGGGTATTATAACATCTCCCCCTTAGGATCATTTCTACCCCGAATGATACTGACTTGGTTGAAATACAAAGGAAAGATTGAGATGATGCACATGACACTTACGAATTGAATCATGATTGAACATTTGAATTTGAAACATGATCCATGAAATTAACTAAATTCACAATTTACATGGATACAAACAAATTACATATTGGAATGGTCATACTAATGAAACTTTAGAAAGTAAGACTAGATCAAAAGATGGAAAAATCATAGGAACTTATCTGTCTGACGGCTAAACTGTATAGCTGGTTATACAAATTGGATTATGCTGAAAGCTAATACTCAAATGGTGTATCTCTTCAATAATCTTTCAACGAAGTTCTAATAACAGTAAGGAGAAAAGAACATGGGAATGATTTGAATAAGATATATGAGTAAGGACTTTTAATATGGATATAAATCTTTAAAATAGATCATAAGCCTATGAAACATAAAATAGGATAGGATTACTAGGCCTTAGGCAATGCAACTTCCAAATTCAAGGTTAGCCTTGCTCCTTAAATACTTGCATAGGTACATATAACAACTCCAGCCAAGTCTGAGTTGAACTAGCGGCTCTCACCATGTTCAAGCCTAACTCAAAATTACAAGGTACTGCATATAACACCATAATGCTAGTATGAACCATAAACTCAATACCTCATGTATTTTCACAACTTCTCATCTCAAGAATCATTCTTCTTACCTCCTCAACAACTAAATTCAGCCTCTTACTAGTAATTTACTAGCATACAATGCACTTATGCACTTATATACCAACATCGCATTCCATCTTATCATTATAACCACCTACAAACTTATACGAAAACACCCATAAAAGAATCTTTCTCATATTCTATAATACGTCTATCAATAAAAACTTCCTTGCACTATCACCAAGAAAATCACACTCAAAATTTTTAACTAACCATGAAATATATAAAAAATCTTAGCCTCAATCTTCCTTCAACCTTATAGCCTTATATAAAACAAACATACAACAACCTTTTCCCCCACAAAAGATATTTACTCTCTCCCATCTAAACAATTGTCCATCACTACTATACTTACATAAAAAGAGGTCATTAGAAGTAGAACATGAGGACCTGAAGCATGAAAAAATACTATGTATAACTTGGACACTTAACTGAGGCCTAAGGAATAGAGTATCCATGACATGGATTAATTATTGAGAACAAAACTGAGGATATACATGACATAATATGAATTTCACTAGTTATTAAGTGTGTACAATGAATAGATAGAACTAAACATTCTATATAATAGGAATACATGAGTTATGAGCTACATTACCTGAGTTTGGAGTTCATAATTTTAGGGAATATGATTTGTACTGCTTAGTGAACTGGAACTCCTCATACTAGGAACTGGGAGTGTACATAATTCTAAGGAAAGTGCATAAATATGAGCTATGATCTTGGAACTGACATGTAAGGCATGAGCAGATGTCCTGATGACTAAAATACCTAACTTTGCTCTGAGATAAGAATGGGTTTGACATCTTTCTCCCCAACTGTTTCTCTACAACATACCAACCTCACTAGTCATCATATAATTACTCAAGCACTAAGTAACTTACAATCTTCATTAGTATCACCATACCCTGAGTTCACACCATATAGAATTTTAACTCTTCTTTCTATTAGATCAACCGTCCATAATTCAAACTTAGATTCTAACACTTAACATGGATATCCCCAAACTTTTAATGAACCATACTAACATCCTTCATAGCCAACTAATATCAAATCTCTAACCTTATATTTTTCCCTAAACCATGAGAATTATCATTACACCATCATACCCAACATCATCAACCTATAACTCTAAGTTAGCTGATAAGAACATCATATAATACATAGCCTCTTTCACACTTAAAAACTCAAGGGTACTATCTAAGCGCACACACTATAAAGACTTAGAAATAATATAATCCTATATCACTTTGGGTACATATATAGATCATACATACATTATCATACTTAATTTTGAATCAACAACTTAAATTCTTGTATACACTATTTAAAGCCTACTGATTCACCTTTCTTACAACTATCCCCATGGATACATAAACTACTAAATCCAAATAAATACTATCCCCACTTTACTATTCCTAAACTTCTGGGATTATTCTTCTAACTTTAGATCATCTACTATAATAGGATTCTCAGAAGGGATCTAAGGGTACATATGACTTTAGCTTAGGGAATGATTTTCATGAACATGAATAAAATCTTTCAAACTTCGGAACTTAAAAGCACTGATGGGATGCTTTCGAGCCTGTCTTCAATCTTATAACTATTTTTGGTGACTGTTTGAGAAAACTATAGCTGTAAGGATTTAAACTTGACTATTTCTATTACATCTAAAATAAGGCAAAGTTGACATGAATAGATTAAGATGTGAATCTATTTAAATTTCTTAGAGGAAACTTCTACGGCATGATCTGAGACATGAAAAAGGGAAACATATCTTAAATTCCCTGTACCATCTCGAAGAAAAGTATATTTGTCTTCGTACCATTCCGCAAGACTCTACTAGTTACGACTTCATAGACACCATAGAACACTTGAACTCTAGGCTCTGATACCAAGTATGTCATGACCCAAGACTACCCCTAGTCGTAACACAATGCTTAGAACCATAAGTTATCTCAAGCTAACCCATGAACTAGCATACTACATGAGCAACTTAATTAAATTGTATAAAACTAAATTTTCAGCGAGAGGAAACATGATCATAATGAAATCTAAATATGTATATATCTGATAAAGTTCACAATCTGATATAATTTAAAAAAAGAGTGTGAATTACATTCCATGAGTCTAACTGACTATCTACGAAGCCTATACTATACTGACTTTAAATTGCTGGGACATGTCTCTAACTGCAAAAAATTAATACATATGAACAATAAAAGAAAAGTATAGTAATTACTAATGAATGAAGTCCTCAAAATAAGAGAACTCATCACTTGCAGGTTAGAAGCTGCAAACTGTCTGATTATGTTATGTAGGCTACAACTTGTGACTACATTGTGAGACAATGTAGCACATAGACATATATGTGAATAGGTACTTCTGGAATGTACTGAATAAGTGGGGGTGAATGCAATAAATAAAACTATTATTTACATATAATCTTAAAATATACATGCTAAGTGCAAGTAGACTCACCAAGAGACTGAGATAAATTTAAATCTGAAGTATCTTAAAGCGTGAGTAACAAACATAAACTGATAAGCTGGTGAATCACTACACTTAGTTTCTTAAAATTTTAACTTTTCTAGAATAAGTAGAGATGAAGCTAGGAAGAGGTAAAACATGAATACTATATGTAAATAATATGTAAACACTTAATAGACTGTAAAATTGAATTGAGGATCATGCATGGGTACTGAACCTAAAAAATAACATGGACACATAAAACTAAGAATGAATGACCGAGGATAAATATATTTTTAAGATAATCTGTAATTTAAAAGATTGGAGTTTGTATGATTGAATAACTTAAAATCTGTACACTTCGTCCAGCAAACCTGAGATGAGATACACTGAATACTATATTGAGACTGTGGGAGGTATCAAGTAACTAACTTGTCCTTATCTAAGCTAATTGGGGTCCAACCTATAACCCCAGTTGGAAAGGTGTCAGTACTATGTCATGGGTACTTTCAATGGCTAACGATGTGTATCCATATGGATGATGTCCCAAAGGACTAGGATATCATACCTAATCTAACGGGTGACCCCTGAGAGAAAGTAAAGACTAAGTTGATGGGTGACCCTTCATATCCTACGTTGGTTGTATATTTTTAGAATACATGTACTGCTACTAATGACTCTGCCTAATTGACGTTGAAGCTGCAGTTCCTGCATTCCCTCGGTGTTAAATCCTACTCCCAACTAAGGAGACATTGGTACTTAACTAAACTAAGTTTAACTGAACATTATTACATACCTGATTGTGCTCATCATGATCATGAATATCTGTTTAAGTAACAATACTCATGGTTTCACTAATTATTACTTAAAAGTTCTAAAGTTGTGTAAAATACATAGGTATCGGGCGTACACAACCCGCCAATGCTGAATGATCAAAATATAGTTTTAAGGCTTAGAACTATAATATGAAATCATGGTTCAAAAATCCCAAAACATAAACATTTTATCAAATATGTGAAAATCATGAACTTTAATATGGGAATCTCTTAAACATGGGAAAATAGCATGGTTATGTGACTAAGATCATAACTCAATAATATAATATGAAATTCACTTGAATATAACATTGGAGATTGAAACTTAAAGCATGGGATAACTAGAAATTTCATGGAAACATACATGGACATAAATAGAGTTCAATTTCTAAGAAATGACATGAACTTAAACAATCTTGAACATACAAAAACTCCATAATAAAAAGAAATCCATAATTTAGTTGAAAAGAAGATTTTTGGGCTCCATGGGTGAAAGGGACCCACGGATGAACACCTGCATGCCATAATTAAATGAATTCTTGAAGAACCTTGAAATTGAAACTTGAACCTTTGAATTCTAGAGGAAGAAAGCTTGAATCTTAGGACTTGAATGATGAACTTCTGGAAGAAACCCTATTCTTAATGTTTTCTTGAAGATTCTTGAACTTGGAAGGTTTAATTCTTGGATTTCTTGGGTAAAAAGTTTGGATTTTTTTCTTGGCGAGGAGGAGGGTTTACACAAGGGTTTGATGATGAAAAATGGGCAAATAATGTCCTTTTGGTGTTTTAATCCATCACTTGGGTACTTGAGGGAAAGGGGAAATGACTAAAACTCCCTTTGGGCTTGTATTTACAGATACAAGAAAATATTACTCCACCCTGCGGAACTAGACATGGTAACTGAGTCTCGCATCGCAGCCCTATTGCGGTAACTTACTAGTTCTGACAAAAATGATCATAACTTTTCTCTCGGGTATCAAATTAAGGTAAAATTGGTATCATTATAAAGATTATTATATTATCTACAATTTAGTGGGTCTTTAGCTAATAAATACCATATATATACAATGTTATACACGTTCAAAGTTGACCCTTATAGAATCAAATAATAAAATTTAGTTGAATCAAAGGCTCTTAGCTAAACTTTGCTCTAAGTGATTCCTATGACATTTTTCATATCAAAATCATTTCAACCACTAGAATAAGATCATTAAACATGTATTCAAAGATAAATCATGGGTTAGAGTTTACACACGTAGAAACGACGGTTTGATTTCTAGCTAAAGAATGTGGGGTGTTACAGTAAGGCATATGACTCTTCCCTCATTGTTAGTTCTCAAATATCATGTGATTTATAGTGTGATTATGATTCTTAATTGGATATTTTGAAAACTACATTGAGGGTTCTTGATTGAGTATTGTTTACTCTTGGTCTAACTTGTGTTTATACATATTTTTTTTGATAGTTTGTACATGTGGGTGCTTGGTGATTATGGTTTAATAAATGGGTCATGGGTTACCATAAACTTGATGGTTTTTACCTTGATTTTGGTCTTTGTAATAGTATGTGCACAACGTGTTTATGAAAATGCCCAAAAGAATAAACTAGTCACATGTTAATGATGTTTTGAACTAATGCATTAGCCTTATGAATATGTATGGTTGATAAATGGTTTTTTGAAGGCCTTATTGGCCATGTGATGATATAAATAGTAACCTTGGTGGTTTAAATTGTTAAATCGATTTTAGTCACTAAATATTAACTTGATTTATGTCTTTGTTAGATAATGGGTTCGACTGCCTAAAATTTAAATTGAACAAGTGTCTTTGTTGGACGATGGGTTCGAGTCCCAAAGTCAATTGAATGATTGGTTGATTAATAAAGATAATGGCATATGGTATACTTTCAAGTAGTATTGGAATGACGATACCAAAAAAGTTCCTTTGGTAAGTAATTGACTAAATATTTGTGTGTGTGGAATGATGATTTTAAATTAGCCTTTAAAGTGGGATGTGTAGTTGGGCTGTGAAAGTGGAGTTCGAAGGACTAACATTGGAAACTGTGCTAGCTGGTACAGATTTCTTAAGACTAGGTGGTTTGAGTCCCCAGAATAAATATATGAATGGGAGGTTCGATTCCCCCATAATACATGTAATGGTTCTTAAGTCACCTTGATTATGCTGAAAGCTTTGAGTCTCCTATAATGTCATATTTGGATATGGATATTCTCTAATACATGCAGCTACTCGTACTAGAGCCCTTTCAGCTAGGGAAGAGTTGGTCCCATAAAGCCTGTGGGTGCCTTGTTCTATGACGGTCGTGCTACACATCCCAGGTTAACGATTTCAAAGTTCATGTTAATCTTGTTCCCTATCCCAAAATGGTATAAATATGTATGCGTATATATTTATTTCATTGGTATATGCATTAATTGATTTTTAGAAACCGTTGTTACAATTTTATCCTTATCATTGAGTTACATATTAGCACTTCCAATCTCTAACCGTCTTTGATGTTACATCCCTACGTGATGCAGGTTTTCATCATACTAAACCTCCTACTAAGTGTTTACACTCGATTTCATCTTGTGTTGACTTGAAGTGGTGAGTTGTACTCGATATCAGCTTGTACTGACTTGAAGTGGTGACATTCCATATTTTGAAGGGCTCCATTTCTAGTATTAGTTTCTGATATTTTTATTAGTTAGTCTTGGACATTGATTTTGGCTATGGTCAGGGGCATGCCCCGATAAGATGTTGTTTTGATTTTAGATAGAGGCTTTGTGGAACTACTATGGGTTGGTATGGACGGTGTCGGTAGTGTTGTCAACCTTAGCATTGGTATTGGAATTGGGGCTTATACCATATGATTTTATTTGATTTGTGATTGTTCTATTTTATTATGTTATGGGTATGGACTTGGTTATTATTTTTGTTGTGGTTATGGTTGTTTGTTGGCTTTGGATGGTTAGACTTGTTCTGCTTGGCCATGGTCATAGACCTATCCCAAGGTTTATGAGTTGATAATCACTTTATTTTGTTATATTTTTGGAATTCATCCGACTCAGGGTATATGATTAGAGGTTGGATTGGGTATCTTGGGTGATCTCCGGTTATTGTTGGACTAGGGATTCCCATTACGATAAGGCCCAGGTTTGGGTCGTGTCAGCTCTACCCTAAATATAGTCGAACAAATCACTAATGTGAGGCATATGCTACTGGTTATTCACTATCACCTTATTAAACTCTCAATAATCAATACAGATGCGAATGGAACCATCCTTCTTATTCATGAACAAGACAGGATCTCCTAAGGAGACACACTCGATCTAACAAAACCTTACCAAGAAGGTCCTGAAGCTGAGAATTTATCTCCTTAATCCTAATAGAAGCCAACGGGTAAGGTTCCATATAAATACGTCTTGTGTACGCCTTAACATCTGTAACAAACTTAATATCATGCTCAGGAGGAAGTCCATATATATCGGTAAGGATAACATTAGGAACTGACAAACTATAGGAACAGAGTCTTACAATGGAGTCTCCACACTAACATCATGAATGTAAGTTAGATAGGACTCCCAATACCTTAAAATATGTCTTCTAGATAGAATATAAGAAATAATCCTTATCAACACACAACTAATAGATCCATGCCACATAATTGGTGTATATAGGGCATAGCTAAGGTAACATTCTAGGAAAAACAATCCAAGTCCATATGATAGTGGAATAACATATCTATGGCTAGAATCACATCAAAATTATAACGACCCAATTTTCTGGAATCGAAACGTCACATGGTGCTCATGATCCCGAAGGACCACAAGCTAAACCTCTTCTGATATCTGTACTTGAGCACTGCATAATATAGATAATAAATGCAGAAACTGGCCATAAGGTTCAAAACATCTAAAAATACTCAAAATTGAAAACTAAATACTGATACATCTGTCAGAAAAGCCTCTAAACTGTTTGAATTATGGAGTTGATGGGACATGTCCCCAACTAACTCCGTCTACTGAAAATAAACTAAGTCTGATATGATAATAATAAGAATAAGGATCATCCTCGACTGAAGAGGACTCACTGCTATGTCTACTACTGCTGACTAGGACTGAGCTGCTAAAGGTACTCCGTATCTCATGCCTCTGAACCTATGGTGTCAAATAAAACACCATAGCACAAATTCGTCAGTATGGGAATGTACTGAGTATGAAGATGAGGTAAGGATAAATGCAAGGCCTTATGCATGAACAATTACTTAACTAAATAATCATGAGGACATATGCATGAATGAACAAACCATAACTGAAAACATCACAACTCAAAGTACTAAAACTCGGATACTACTTTACTGCCATCTGAACTCACTACTAATGCCTGAGATATTAAACAACTGAATCATCTAATACTGATAACTGAATACCAGAGTTAAGATCAGTCTTATCTAGCGAGTGATCTCAAAAACCGATGATACTGAAACTGATTAACTGAATCTACTCGTATCAATGACTGAATTCTGAGCTTTCTATTCTCGACTGACTGCATCGGAGATCATACCTCACTAACGGATGATTCCAAAATCTACTTTCAATGATAGAAAATATTATGTCTAAGATCAAACCTGTCTAGCGGATAATCTCTCAATCTGATAATCATAATAATCACTGAATTTGAGAATAATATCAATCCTACATGATGGGTGATCTCTGGATCTGATAACAAGAATACTCAACTAAATCTAAGACTGAGATTAAGGCTATCTAGCAGGTGATCTCGGGATCTGATAATGAGATTACTCAACTAAATCTGAGACTAAGATCAAGCCTATCTAGAGGGTGGTCTCTGGATCTAATAATAAGATTACTCAACTGAATCTGAGACTAAGATTAAGCCTATCTAGCAGGTGATCTTATGATCTGATAATGAGATTACTCTAATGAATCTGAGACTGAGACCAAGCCTATCTAGTGGGTGATCTCTGGATCTGATAATAAGATTACTCAAAAAATTTATGTGGGATCATGCCTATCTAGTGGGTGGACCATGAATCAATGGAACTATCTGAGTTCCTCAATGAGATAGATGACTGTAACTGACCGTCTTGATTTCTGAGTTCTTTTCAAAAGACTGATACTGAAACTATAGCTGTGAGAGTGCTCACTTAACTGACATGCCCCGAATCTGAACTAGTTGGGTCCAACCTGTAACCCCATATGGAAGGGTGTCAATATCTTGCCACGGGTAAATACCTTTCTGTTTTTTCCTATCTAACGGTCGACCCTCACAGGAAGTCAAGCCTAAGGCAGTATAATAGTCAAGCCGATCTAGCAGGTGACAAGCCTTTTCTAACGGGTGACTCCTACATCCTACACTGGCTACGAAGTTCTGGAGTTTAGGGATTGCTCCTAGTGACTCTACCTCTCTAATGGGGAGACTCCATCCCTACACTCACTCGGTACTAACTCATACTCCCAACTGAAAGACTCTGAACTAATTCTTAACTTAAACTGAACTGAATCTTATATTGATCATATTTCTCAACTGATTTGAGTTAAGATGAATTCACTTGGTTTCATATCTGACAAAATGCTACTGAATCTCGTCATTTGACTAAATGATATTGATCTCGGGATAGATTACTTAAAACTACTGAGGACTAAAATGAACACTTGATTACTACTAGATCTGAGCAGAGTACTGAATTGAGGCTAGAATACTTGCGACATTGAGATTACTGAGATTACTGAGATTTCTGGGATTTCTAAGATTCTACAATTGTTTGAGAGTGCAAAGTTTTGTCACTCACTGATTTAAAAAAATCATGGCTTGACTGAGATTATTATGAAAACTGACATTGTCTCTAGACTGGAGCTAAATTGTCAGATATAAATACCCCCAGGACTCGATAACATAAAAGTAAAGAATAACCATTCCTTAAGTATCAAGAACATGGACATTAATTCACCATAGCAATCACTAAAACATCTCTTCAAGCATTTAGAAATCATAAACATGTGATAGTATAGGGAGACATGCTATTGGCTCATACTCCATTCAACAAGGTCTTGCATCAAACACTTAGCATGTATTAAAGTCATAGAACGTATCAAAGAGCACATAATTATGGAATTTCATGCTATCGTGTCACAATTCATTCACTAAGGCTTTTCAACAAACACTTGGCATGCATGGGCTTATACATAATTGGGATTTCTAGTCAACATGCTATAATGGCTCTAATTCCTTCACATAAGCATTTTATCAAACATATGGGGAGTATGGTTTGATTAATCAATAATTTCTTCACTTAATTGACATGAAAACATTACTTAACAAGCAACTTGAAGAGGGTCAAAGCTTGAAACCTCATCAACAAACATGAATCCAAACTGAATATTAGCAGGGACATCAGTTTCAACTCACATGAATCATGAAAACTCAAAAACATAAGATCTTTGAAATTTAGTAAAGGATGCTTGAGCCTCTTGGATACAAGTGACCCAAGAATCAATGTCTGCATACCTTAGGGAAACTCTTTCTTGAAGGCTCTTAGAGAGATTCTTGATTTCTTGATTTCTCTTGATTTTTCTTGAAGAAGAAAGAAGGGTTTTGATTTTGTAGAAACCTGAGTTTTTGATGTTAAAGATAAAGAATGAAATTGTGAGACTTGATCATATATAAATAGGGGCTAAAAAGAGTGGGAAAAATACAAAAAACCCTATTAAAATTGAGTTAAAATGCTGAATGGGTTCTACGACGGTCAAAGTGATGGTCTGTCGATCTGTCTGACGGTCCGTCGGATAATCCTTCTCATAGTGGTTAGAAAGGGAAAAAAATTACTCGATGCGATGGTAGCAGTAATGGTCTGTTGCAAACCAGATGGTACATCAGATTGTCCGTCGCATGTTGGCCAAGATGAGGCCACACTACCTCAGCGCAACGATCCCAGCGTCGGTCCGTCGCAGCCTCGATGGTCCGTCGTCCTAGCCGTCGTAGTTGGACAAAGAAAGGGAGTAACTTCCTTTGTTTCAAGGGTCTGGGTGACGGTCTATCGCAAGCTCGATGGTCCGTTAACCCGACCATCTCACCTAGGAGGTTTCGACTGTTTTCAGTAAAATGACCATAATGTCCTCGTCCGATGTCGGATTTTGACGAAATTGGTATCGATGGAAAGCTTATTCAATTCTGTACATGAAAAAAATTTGATATTACAGAAATTCTACATGGTTCAAAATATTTATCACTTGGGAAGATACTTCTCAACCTTTTATGGTCGGATTTACACTCACTTAACATGCTCTAAGGCTCAGACTATGTGAGAATTTTGCGAGATCTTATAATATCTCTCCCTTTTAAACATTCATCCTCGAATGTCACTCGATATGCTAAGAATACTAATCAACTGAACTTACTCAAGAAATGAGAGCATCTCAACACATGACTATGCAACTGGAACCACTGATACTCTGAGTTCTCATACTAGAAATGCATATTAGATTCTTGGAATACTCGACTGAAGATACTCATAAGCTACATTCTCATAATAGACATGTATATCTGATGCATGGACTCATAATCGAGTTGATTTCATGAATGTATGACTGAATACACTGAAAAGCAGAACTCTTTCTACTGAACATGCATATCTAATGCATGAATGTCTTACTATACTGACTCTCGAAAGCATGAATGGATATGCAATAACAATTGATGTTAATTTCATAAGGAGAGTCTGAACATACAAATGAATGAGTCTAAGGACATGAAAACTTCATAATATCATGGGGTATCTCCCCCTAGGGACTCTATGTACCTTTAAAAACACTTCATTGAAAATACTAAGGCGGTGCACGGGGCACTTATGAACTAGGTCATGATTGATTGTCTGAGATCTGAAACTAATGTAGGACTCATGATGATATATAAGCTCAAAATGGGAGAAAAGGATCTAGCAATGCATATCATAAAGATAAAGGACTCATAACATACTCGAATCTATATAAGGGAACCTTTCCTGATCATGGTGGGTCAGAAGCCCATGAAGTTTGTTCTGACGGTGGCTACTATTGGCACTGGAAAGGGCACCCTACCGAAGAAAATCTCTACTCCTCTGAGCTAGCAATCTATAATCTAATATTCTGTGACCTGTATTACCACACCCAAAGCATGCATCACTACTGGCTCTATACAAACCTAGGTGGCTCTTGCCACACTCTCCATAAAGCGGATAGATACAAATACCACTAGTACTACTCTGGGATTTGGGGCATGACGCACCATCATAACTGAAATCCCTAAACTTTTTTATGGGTACAGTAGCTGAGAATGTAGCTGGGACTAAAAACTTCTGACTATGCTAAAAATGGCTACAACCCTAGGATCCTGCCTGAAAGAAACCATGACTAATTGTTCTAGCTCTCTTACTCACTCTCTCTCTTTATTTCACCTTATCTTCCCTAATCTACTGTGAATGCATAATCATTCTAGAAAGGTCCTTATCTCTATTTAACATGGAATCCCTACACTCCTTCGACACTAACTCGAATATACCAGTCACAAACTTACTCATACTCGCTCTAGGGTTAGTCAAGTCCAAAGCATACTTAGCTAATTGTTTGAACTTAAGACAATACTATTTCACTGTCATGGATCCTTGCCTTAGTTTCAAGAACTCTTCTACCTTAGCCTCTCTCATCTCTAACGAGAAAAAATTATCAAAAAAGGAATCCTGATATTCTTGCCAAGTCACGGGAGCTACATCCTTCCCTCTACCCTTCTTCCACATCACTACCCAATCATGAGTAATATCCTTCAGCCTATAGGATGCTAACTCTACACTCTCCTTCTCAGAAACATGCATAATCTGGGTAATCTTCCCCACGTCTTCTAGAAAAAGCTATGGGTCCTCACCTGCTACTGACCCAAAGAATTATGGCAGGCTAATCCTCATGAAATCCCTAATTCTGGATACGACAGAACCCTCTTCTTGATAAGGTAGGGCCACAACCTGATGGTTACCCTGAACATTAGTCACAACTTGGGTTAGTGCCTAAAAATCTTCCCGAAACTCTGCATGTGACACATTCTCATTCTCAGGATCTACTGGTTGAAGGGGTTGATCATCACCCTATTGAAATTATATCTGTGAGGAGGCATACTCTATAAATAAAAGAAAAAAGTTGATTAGATGGAGGATCAACTTGAGCTCATGCTCACTCGCACGACATGAATAATGAAAGAAGGGAAACTTCTCCTAAAACATCTTATAACCACTTGTACATAAATGTGGTGCACAATACACCCATGAAAAAGACTCCACTAGATGCAGCTTTATAGATTACCTAGGATACTATTGAAACTTAGGCTCTGATACTAAGTTTGTAACAACCTAATTTTCTGAAACCGAAATGTCACATGGTGCTCATGATCCTGAAATACCACAAGCTAACCCTCTACTGATGTATGTACATGAGCACATCATAACAAAGATAATAAATGTGGAAACTAGCCATAAGGTTTAAAACATCTAAAAATACTCACATTGAAAAGTAATTACTAATACATATATCCGCAAAGCCTCTAAACTGTCTGAACAGTGGAGTTGATAGGACATGTCCCCAACTAACTCCGTATACAGAAAATAAGCTAAGTCTGATATTATAATAAAAGGAATAAGGATCATCCTCGACTAATAAGGACTCACTTCTATGTCTAGTGCTACTGACTGGGATTGAGCTACTAAGGGTACTCTGTATCTCGTGCCTCTGAACCTATGGTGTCAAATGAAACACCATAGGGCAAATGCATTAGTACGAGAATGTACCGAGTATGAATATGAGGTAAGGATAAATGCAAGGCCTTATGCATGAAAAATTACTTAACTGAATAATCATGAGGACATATGCATGTGTAATACCCTGAAAAATCAAACCACTATTAGAGCCATATACCAAGCTCATGCATAGTAGATCATGGTTCTTTTATAGTTTTATGATTAATTTAAATGTATATTAAGGCTTCAAATAACTCCCATCTATCAGACGAATCAAAACATTCCTTACCGGTTGAATTCTTGAGAAGGATATTCGTATAGTCAACTTCAAAAGATCATATCTATCATTATACTTTGAATTTTTGAGATCATGATCTATAAACAGATAGATAATTGAATTTATTTCCAATGATACCAATTTTTCTTAAATCTGATATCGGATCAAAAATTTATTCCTATTTTACTCCAGCATGTCAGGCTGGACACTGTGTGACGACATTCATGGTAGCTTACCACATTTGTGATGCCTTACCACGAAGGTCGTCAGCCTTAGGTAGAAACCAGATCTGGTGTGATGATATCCGTGGTATCTTACCATATTTGTGATGCCCTACCACGAAGGTCGTTAGCCTTAGGCAGAAACCAGCGCCCGTGTGACAAAATTTTTGACGGCTTACCACATTTTTAACGCCTTGTCACAAATGTCGTCAGCTATTATTTTCAGCAACTAGGAATTTATTTCATAAGGGTATTTTTTTCTTTTCCCTTCACTTCCCATGACTTATAACCCTCAAGGAAAGGATTATCTTCCATTCTCTTTAGTTAAAACATATCAAAAAGCTCTCTCTTACACTCTCAACCACAAGATTCGGGTTTCCATCAAACTCATCTCTCAAAAGTAAGATTCAAGCCTTTTTCCAGGATATTCAAGAATAAAGTTTCCCAATCCAAGAACTCTCCAGCAAATCATCAAGGTTTCCTTTCAAAGGTATATGTGTGATCATTCATGGGCTCCTTTCGTCCATGATGTTCAAGAACCCTTTTCTAAAACTATATATTATGGTTTTCATGTTATGAATTGATTGTTGATCATGTTTATGTGTTGAATGATGCCAAGATAGAATATTTATGTGTTATTACGAATGTATGACATTATATGAGTTCAAAATATGTAAGTTTGATTATTTATGATGAGTAATTGTATGATTTACACCTATGCCTAAGTTGTGCATGCAAGGTGTTTGATAAAATACCTAAGAGACTAGAAATCATGCATTATAGCTAAATTGTGGCTAAGTGAAGGATTCATGATAGGCTTTTATGATTCAATGTCGTCCATGTTGATAATGTGTCTTGTGAACACTGTTGGATTACTCATGAACTAGTGTTATGGAATTATGCTATGCTTACTTGCAAAACCCACTCATGTACAAGATGTAGAATACCCATGTACTTCATAAAATTCCCCAAGTTATGATATTATGGATAGTGGTTGTAATATGTAATGAGCATGATATTTAAATCTATGCAAGTATATACATGAAGTATGAAATTACCTTTCATGAAATAGATTGTTGAGAACTATGCTTAGTATGAAATCCCTTATTTATGATATTGTGGATTATGGACTTTATTTTTATGATCAAGTCAGTCATGTGTGTCAGTTTCCTTCTATCGAGTCCTGGGGGTACTTGTACCCAAAAATATAGTTGTTTGCCTAGAGCCATGTCATGTTATCACGATAATCTTAGTCAAGCCATGATTTATAGAATTCAGTCAGTCATGTGACTCAGGAAAATCTAGTAACCTTAGTAATCTCAGTACCCAGTATTATCTGTAACCTCAGTATTAAAAGTCAATCTCAGTAATTTTAGAACTCTCAACCAGTCCTCAAAACTCAGTACATTCCGTCAGTCATCGGAATCCAATAAACTTAGTTTAGTTCCGATAAACAATACCACTATTTTTAGTTTAGTTAATCAGTATCTGTTCAATTATTCAGTTCAACCCAGTTATTTAGTTCATTATATTTCAGATGGGAGTAGGATTCAGCACCGAGTGAGCCTAGGTATGGGGACTCACCCGCTAGATTAGGACTGAGATCCTTAAAAGTAATCCCTAAGTTCCAGAACTACGTAGCCAGCATAGGTATGAGATGTCACCCGTTAGATAGGACTGACATACTTAGAGGTCACCCGTTAGCACATTTATATGTATAGGACTGATCCTAGAAGTCACCTACTAGATTAGGACTGAATCCACAACATATGTCTTTACTGGTGGTATGGTACTGACACCCTTCTAGTCAGGGAAGAGATTGGACCCCAGTCAGCTTAGATTGGGGCATGTCGGTTAGATGACCATATCCCACAATTTTAGTTACAGATTCAGTACTATTAGATACAGTCAATACTTATCATTGTAAATAGACTTCAAGATCACCCATTAGCTAGGACTGATCTCAACTATGATTAATCAGTATCAGAATTATTAGATTTAATGATCACCCACTAGATAGGACTAATCTTAGACTAAGTCAAATCATCCTTATTATTAGTATACTCATGATCACTCGCTAGATAGGACTGATCTCAGATTTAGTTACTCCAAGTAGAACGGAACTCAGATACTTCCATCAGAACTTAGACTATCAGATACAGTCGCTCAGTATCAGTTACATCGGTTAGGACAATCATCATAATTATATCAGTTATATCATTTTTCTGAACTCATGTATCAGTCATATTAGTTATCAAAATTCATGATATCAGTATTCAGCTTCAGGACTTTCAGACAAAGTCAACCAGACCAGTTCTTCATAATTTGAACTGTTAGAAATAGTCATTCATCTATTCAGTATCTAAGTATCAGTACACTCATGTTGTCAGTATTTAGACTCAGTGGTCAGTATCTCTACGAGTTCAGTTACGGTTATGTATGCATGTATGTATTCTCACGTTCATATTAGTCAGCATTGTTCATGCATATAACCCTTTGCATTTAGCCTACCTCACTCGTATACTCAGTATATTTAGACGTACTGACGCATTTGTGCTATGGTGCTTTTTCTTATGTTACATCATAGGTTTAGTGGAACGACCTCTAGATCAGCAGTGGCATTCCATTGTTTAGAGTTTGTAGTGATTCCTTTTCATTTGAGGACGATATGATTATTACTTTATTTACTATTTTAGTTCAGTTTCTATATGGAGTTAGATGGGGACATGTCCTATCAGCTCCTTATTCAGACAGTTTAGAGGATTTCCATACTATAGCATGTATGATAGTTATTTCAGATTTGTTTTGGTATTGTTATTCTATTTTCAGACATTGTCTTATCTGATGTTTATTCTGATTTGAACAATATGTCCATTCAGTACATGTTTCCATATTTTAATGTTATATTATGCAGTGTACAGGTATAAATATCAGTCATGGGTTAGCTTGTGGTCCTTCGGGGTCATGAGCACCGTGTAGCATTTTGGTTCAAAAAATTGGGGTGTTACAAACTTGGTATCAGAGCCTAAGGTTCAATAGAGTCCTAGGAAGTCTGAAAGCCATATCTAGCAGAGTCTTGTAAATGTATGTGTTGTGCACCACACTTATGTGCAGGAGGCTATAAGATGTTTTAGGAACAGTTTCCCTTCTTTCAGTATTCATGTCATGCCAGTGAACATAATCTCAGACTAATCCATTTCTCCCTTTCTTCTACAGACATTCCTCCTAAAAAAAAGAAATGGGAATCAGTCAGCCCCTCAGCCTGGAGACCCTTTGGGCGATCATGCTTCTCATGAGGAGTTCAGGGCTATATTCACCACTCTTTCTCAGTCAGTTGTTTCCCAGAATGAACGACCAACTATAGTTCTAGCCAACCCAGTGGCCAATTCAGCTGCAGCTAGAATTTGGGACTTCACCCGAATGAATGCTCCTTCCTTCACAGGGTCTAAGTCAGATGAGGACCCGCAGGAATTCCTAGCTCAGGTTCATAAAGTGACAAATATTATGGGGGTTAATACTATTTAGAGTGCTGAGTTAGCTGCATACCAATTACAGTATGTCGCTCATTCTTGGTACAAGCAGTGGAAGTCAGAAAGGTTAGATGATGTAGGCCCTATAGAGTGGGAGGAGTTTTCCTCTGCTTTCCTTGATAGATTCTTTTCGTTGGAGCTTAGAGAATATAAGGTACTAGATTTCATCAACCTTAGGTAGGGAATTATGAAGGTAAAGAAGTATTCTCTCAAGTTAACTCAATTAGCCAGATATGCCCCTCATGTGGTTACAGAAGGTAGAGTTAAAATGAGTAAGTTTGTGCAGGGGTGAATGATAGTGTGGTAAACTAGTGCAGATCTGCCATGTTGAATAGTGATATGACTTTAGACAGACTTATGACACATGCTTATCAGATAGAGGAGTAGAAGATTTGGATGAGAGAGAGATAGAATAAGAGAGCAAGGACAGGTAGTTTCAGCTTTGCTCAGCCTAAGTCACAGGGTGGTAACCGTTTTCAGCATAGTCAGAAATTTTTGTTCCTATATCTATCCTCATCTAGTGAACCATCACCTAAGTCCATAAATGACCGTTATGATGGAGCGCCAGGCTCTGAGGCCCAGGGTAGTGAAAATAGAGATCATACTTATTCGCCTTGTGAAGAGTATGGTAAGAATCATATAGGTGCATGTATGGAAGGCAGTGATATATGCTTTGGGTATAGTAAGACAGTACATAGGATACGAGAATACAGAGTTCTAGCATAGAAGGGTAAGGATTTGCGTCAGCAAGGTACCAATAGTGGTCAGCGTCAGAATAGACTTTATGCACTCCAGACCCGTCCTAATCCAGAAAGTTTCCCTAACTTAAATTCGGGTATGTTACCAGTCTTTCATGTTCATAGTATGCATTGTTAGATCTTTTTCTCTCATTCGAGCATATGTTTCAGTATGAGTTAGCTAGTAAAGATAGTAAGTCAGTTTACCAATCGAGCAGTCAGAAATTTATAGCTTGATTTCTCATCCTTGCATCTATTCATACTATCCAAAATTTTAGACAAAGT
The DNA here is from genome assembly GCA_030864215.1 of Capsicum pubescens. Classification (NCBI taxonomy): domain Eukaryota; kingdom Viridiplantae; phylum Streptophyta; class Magnoliopsida; order Solanales; family Solanaceae; genus Capsicum; species Capsicum pubescens. The sequence continues at coordinate 119,241,449 of CM061546.1, forward strand.
AACTATTTCAAGGTAGAACCTCCTAGTAGTTGGAAGTTCAGTTCATCTCATGCATCATTCATTAGTTTCAGACTCCTAAAGTTTAGTTATAATCTAGTTTGTAGATGCCCGGTGCATTACCCTGTATCTCCGTATGGTAAGCTTTCTTAGAGGGACATAGCATCCCAAGGGGGAGATACCCAACTTTCTATTAAAGGTCTCATGCCTTAGATCCTTTAATTTCCCCTTGCATAAGGAATTCAGTCTAGAATAGAGGGTACTCATAAGTTGTCCTTCAAGTTAGACCTCAGTTATAAGTCAAGTATTCATTGGTTCAGTTTAGTTCATGATGTTCATTCCATATGTCACGTAGAAGAATCAGTCATGTTCTCATGTTTTAGTTCAATCTTAGTGCCTTTACCAATGTATGTCCAGTCGCATATTTGTGAATCAGTTTAGTCATGTATTCACGCATCAGATATGCGTGGTCAGCTTATCATTACTTTTAGTCATGCATTCATGTATCATGTCAGTCATATAATCATGCATCATATATGCATGGATTCAATTAATCAGTTAAGCATCAGATATGCATTTTCAGTTTATCGAAACTCTCAGTCCTACATTCATAAATCAGCTACCCATGCATCAGATATGCATGTACAGTATGATATGCTCAATTTTAAGTCATGTAACCCATGAAATAATGATCAGTCATTCATTCTATCTATGTGTCATTTTATATTTTCTCCCCTCTCAAGCAGTCATCATTCGAGGATGAATGTTTCTAAGGAGGAGATATTGTAATACCCCAAAAAATCCAAACCAATATTAGAGCCATGTACCAAGCTCATGCATAGTACATCATGGTTCTTTTATAGTTTTATGATTAAGTTAGATTTATATTAAGGCTTCAAATAAATTCCAGCTATCATACGAATCAAAACATTCCTTACCTATTGAATTCTTGAGAACGATATTGGTATAGTCAAATTCAAATGAAGATATCTCTTATTATACTTTGAATTTTTTATATCATGACCTATAAACAGATAGATAATTGAATTATATTTCCAATGATACCAATTTAGACTATATCTAATATCGGATCAAAGAGTTATTCCTATTTTATGCCAGCATGTCAGGCTGGAAACTGTGTGACGACATTCGTGGTAGCTTACAACATTTGTGTCGCTTTAACATGAAGGTCGTCAGCCTTAGGAAGAAACCAGCTCCTGTGTGATGAAATTCATGGTAGCCTACCACATTTATGATGCTCTAACACGAAGGTCATCAGCCTTAGGCAGAAACCAGCTCCTGTGTGACGACATTTTTGACGACTTACCATATTTTTGACGCCTTGTCACAAATATCGTAAGCTATTATTTTCAGCAACTGAGAGTTTATTTTATAAGGGTATTTTGGTCTTTTCCCTTCACTTCCCATGACTTATAACCCTCAAGGAACGTATTATCTTCCATTCTCTTTAGTTAAAACATCCTAAAAATCTCTTTCTTACACTCTTAACCACAAGATTAGGGTTTACATCAAACTCATCTCTCAAAAGCAATATTGAAGCCTTTTTCCAAGATAATCAAGAATTAAGTTTTCCAATCCAAGAACTCTCCAGCAAATCATCAAGGTTTCCATACTAAGTTATGCGTGTGTTCATTCATAGACTCCTATCGTCCATGAAGTTCAAGAACCCTTTTCTAAAACTATATATTATGTTTTTCATGTTATGAATGGATTGTTGATCATCTTTATATGTTGAATGATGCCAAGATAGAATCTTTATGTGTTATTATGAATCTATGACATCATATGAGTTGAAAACATGTAAGTTTGATTATTTATGATGAGTAATTGTATGATTTACACCTAATCCTAAGTTGTGCATGTAAGGTGTTTTATAAAATACCTAAGAGACTAAAAATCATGCATTATAGCTAAATTGTGGTTAAAGGAATGATTCATGATAGGCTTCTATGATTCAATGTCATCCATGTAGATAATGTGTCTTGTGAACACTGTTGGATTACTCATGAACTAGTCTTATGGAATTATGATTTGCTTACTTGCAAAATACACTCATGTACAAGATGTAGAATACCCATGTACTTCATGAAATTCCCCAAGTTATGATATAACGTATTGTGGTTGTAATATGTAATGAGAATGATATTGAAAGCTATGCAAGCATATACATGATGTATGAAATTCCCTTCCATGAAATAGATTATTGAGAACCATGCTTAGTATGAAATCCCTTATTTATGATATTGTGGATTATGGACTCTACTCTTATGATCAAGTCAGTCATGTGTGTCAGTTTCCTTCTATCGAGTCCTGGTGGTACTTATAACCAAAAATATAGTTGTGTGCCTAGAGCCATGTCATGCTATCAGGATACTCTCAGTTATACAATGATTTATAGAATTCAGTCAGTCATGTGACTCAGGAAAATCCAGTAACCTTAGTAAGCTCACTAGTTTAGTAATCTCAGTTATCTCAGTACCCAGTAATATCTGTAAACTCAGTATTAAAAGTCAATATCAGTAATTTTAGAATTGTCAACCAGTCCTCAGAACTCAGTACATCCCGTAAGTCATCGGAATCCAGTAAACTTAGTTTAACTCCTCTAAATAATACCACTATTTTTAGTTCAGTTAATCAGTATCAGTTCAATTATTTAGTTCAACCCAATTATTTAGTTCAGTGTCTTTCAGATGGGAGTAGGATTCAGCACCGAGTAAGCCTAGGGATGGGACTCACCCGCTAGATTAGGACTGAGATCCTTAGAAGCAATCCCTAAGTTCTATAACTACGTAGCCAGCGTAGGTACGAGATGTCACCTGTTAGATAGGACTGACATACTCAGGGATAACCATTTAGCTTATTTATATGTATAGGACTGATCCTAGGAGTCATTTTATGGATTAGGACTGACTCCACAGTAGATGTCTTTATTGGTGGCGCGGTACTGACACCCTTCCAGTCAGGGCAGAGATTGGACCTCAGTCAGCTTAGCTTGGGGCATGTCGGTTAGATGAACACATCCCACAGTTTCAGTTACAGATTCAGTACTGATTGATATAGACAATGTTTATCATTTTAAATGGACTTCAAGATCACCCATTAGCTAGGAATGATCTGAACTATTATTAATCAGTATCAGAATCATTAGATTTAAAGATCACCCGATAGATAGGATTGATCTAAGACTAAGTCAAATCATCCTTATTATCAGTATACTCATAATCACCCGCTAGATAGGACTGATCTCAGATTTAGTTACTCCAAGTAGAACGAAACTCAGATAGTTCCATCAGAACTTAGATTGTCAGATACAGTCGCTCAGTATCAGTTACATCGGTTATGCCGATCATCACAGTTATATTAGTTATATCAATTTTTTGAACTCATGTATCAGTCATATCAATTATCAAAATTCCTTATATCAAAATTTTTCTTCAGGACTGTCAGACATAGTAAACCGGACCAGTTCTTCATAATTTGAAATGTCAAAAATAGTCGTTCATCTATTCATTATCTTAGTATCAGTGCAATCATGTTTTCAATAGTTAGACTCAGTAGTCAGTATCTCTACGAGTTCTGTTATGGTTATGTATGCATGTATGTATTCTCACGTTCATACTAGTCAGCATTGTTCATTCATATAATCCTTTGCATTTAGCCTACCTCACTCGGATACTCAGAACATTTAGATGTACTGACGCATTTGTGCTATGGTGCTTTCTCTTATGTTACACCATAGGTTTAGAGGCACGAGCTCCAGATCAGTTGTAGCATTCCAGTGTTTAGAGTTTGTAGTTAGTCCTTATCATTTGAGAATGATATGATTATTGCTTCATTTGTTGTTTTAGTTCAGTTGCTAGATGGAGTTAGTTAGGGACATGTCCCATCAACTTCTTATTCAGAAAATTTATAGGCTTTCCAGACTATAGCATGTTAGACAGTTATTTCAGATTTGTTTTGGAATTGTTATAGCATTTTCAGACATTTTCTTATCAGATGTTTATTCAGATTTGAAACTTATGGCCATTCAGTACATGTTTCTGTATTTTTATGTTATATTATACATTGTACAGGTATAGATATTAGTCATGGGTTAGATTGTGGTCCTTCGGGGTCATGAGCACTGTGTAGCATTCCGATTCAAAAAATCGGGGTGTTACAGCATGAATGCACAAACCATAACTGAAAACATTGCCACTCGAAGTACTGAAATTCGGATACTACTTTACTTCAATATGAACTCACTACTAATGCCTGAGATATTGAAAAACTGAATCATCTAATACTGATAACGGAATATCGGAGTTAAGATCAGTCTTATCTAGTGAGTGATCTCGAAAACTAATGATACTGAAACTTATTAACTGAATCTACTCATATCAAAGACTGAATTCTGAGCTTTCTACTCTTCACTGACTGCATCGAAGATCAAACCTCTCTAATGAATGATTCCAAACTCTACTATCAATGAAAAGTAAAGATTATGTCTGAGATCAAACCTATCTAGGGAAGGATCTCTATATCTGATAATGAGAATAATCACTGAATCTGAGAATGAGATCAAGCCTACCTGATTGGTGATCTCTAGATCTGATTACAAGAATACTCAACTTAATCTTAGAATGAGATCAAGCCTATCTAGCGGGTGATATCAGGATCAGATAATAAGATTACTCAACTAAATCTGAGACTGAGATCAAGCCTATCTAGCAGGTGATCTCGGGATCTTATAATGAGATTACTCAAATAAATCTGAGACTGAGATCAATCCTATCCAGCGGGTGATCTCTAGATCTGATAATAAGATTACTTAATTGAATCTGAGACTGGCCTATCTAGCAGGTGATCTCGAGATCTGATAATGAGATTACTCAACTGAATCTGAGACTAAGATCAAGCAAGTCTAGCGGGTGAAGTGTGGATCTAATAATGAGATTACTTAATAACTTTATGAGGGACCATGCCTATCTAGTGGGTGGCCTATGAATCAATGGAACTATCTGAGTTCCTCACAAAGATAGATGACTGTATCTGACAGTTCTGATTTCTTAGTTCTTTTCTGAAGACTTATACTAAAACTATAACTGTGGGAGTGCTTACTTAACCAACATGCCCCAAATCTAAACTGGTGGGGTCCAACCTGTAACTTCAGCTGGAAGGGTGTCAATACCGTGCCACGGGTAAAGACCTCTCTGGTCTAGCCTCTTTAATTGGTGGCCCTCGTAGAAAGTCAAGCCTAAGGCAGTATAATAGTCAAACCTATCTAGTGGGTGACATGCCTTTTCTAACAGGTGACACCTGCATCCTGCGCTGGCTACACTATTTTGTAGTTCAGGGATTTCTCCTAATGACTCTGCCTCTCTAACGGGGAGCCACCATCCCTGCACTCGCTCGGTGCTAGCTCCTACGCCCAACGAAAAGGATTTAAACTAATTCTTAACTTAAACTGAACTGAATCTGATACTCATCATATTTCTCGACTGATCTGACTTAGTTAAGCTGAATTCACTTATTTCCGTATCTGATAGAATACTACTGAATCTCGTTATCTGACTAAATAATATAGACCTCGGGATAGATTACTCGAATACTACTGAGGACTGAACTGGAAACTTGATTACTACTAGATCCGAGCAGAATACTGAACTGAGGCTAGAATACTAGAGACACTGATATTTCTGACATTACCAAGATTTTTGGTATTTCATAGTTTTCTAACCTATATGAGAGTTCTGAGTTCTGTAACTCACTAATTTTTAAGAATCGTGGATTGACTTAGATTATTGTGAAAACTTACACTGGCTCTAGACTGCAGCTAAATTGTCGGGTATAAATACCCACAGGACTCGATAACATAAAAGTAAAGCATAACCATTCTTGAATTATCAAGACCATGGACATTCATTCATCATCACAATCACTAAAGCATCTCTTCAAGCATTTAGAAATCATAAACATGTAATAGTATAGGGAGACATACTATTGGCTCATACTCCATTCAACAAGATCTTGCATCAAACACTTAGCATGTATTAAAGTCTTAGCATGTATTGAAGAGAACGTAATTGTGGAATTTCATGCTATCATGTCATAATTCATTCACTATAGCTTTTCAACAAACACTTGGCATGCATAGGCTTGTACACAATTGGGGATTTCTAGTCAACATGCTATAAGGTCTCTAATTCCTTCACATAAGCATTTTATCAAACATATGGAGAGTATACTTTTCTTATTCAATAATCTCATCACTTAATTGACATGAACACATCACTTAACAAGCAACATGAAGAAGGTTTATTATGAACATCACATGAATATCACATACTAGGGTCAAAGCTTGAAACCTCATCAACAAACATGAATTAAAACTCAATAATAGCATGGACATCAATTTCAACTCACATGAATCATGAAAACTCATAAATATAAGATCTTTGAAATTTAGAAAAGTATGCTTGAGCTTCTTTTATGAAAGGGACCCAAGAATCAACATCTGCATACCTTAGGGAAACTCTTTCTTGAAGGCTCTTCGAGAGATTCTTGATTTGTTGAATTCTCTTTATTTTTATTAAAGAAGAAAGAAGGGTTTTGATTTTGTAGAAACCCTAATTTTTGATGTTAAAGATGAAGAAAGAAATTGTGATCCTCGATCAGATATAAATAGGGGCTGAAAAGAGTGAAAAAAGGACCAAAACTCCTTTTTAAAATTGAGTTAAAAATGTTGAACGGGGTCTGCGACGGTCAAAGTGACGGTCTGTCATTCAGTATGACGGTCCATCGGATCGTTCATCGTACAGCGGTAAGAAAAAGAACACAATACCTCAATGTGACGGTCTTAGCGATGGTTTGTCAAAAACCCGATGGTCCGTCGGATCGTCCGACGCACGTTGGCCAAGATGAGGCCACACTGCCTTAGTGCGACGGTCCTAGCGATGGTCTGTCGTAGCCTCAACAGTCCGTCATTCTGGTTGTCCCACATAGACAAGGAAAGGGACTCACTTCATTGGCTGTGACGGGCTGTACGATGGTCCATCGCAAGTTCGACTGTTCGTTAACCCGGTCGTCGCACCTTGGTGGTTCCGACTATTTTCAATAAAATGGCTATAACTTGCTCGTCCAATGTCAGATTTTGATGAAATTAGTATTGATGGAAATCTTATTCAATGCTCTATATGAAAAAAGTCGATATTAGGAAAATTATACATGCTTCAAAATATTTATCACTTTGGAAGAAACTTCTCAACCTTTTAGCGTCGGATTTACACTACACTTGACACGCTCTAAGGCTATCTACCCTTAGGACCACTGCCTCTAAATAGCGATCTACTATGGATTCCACTGAAACTACCCTAATACTATGGCCTCATATCCTTAACCCATTAGGACTCGCAATGAATCTCCTCCATAAACATAGCATGATAAAAAACCTCAGGAAAAAAACTACACATAGCAACCAGACCCTATGTAGTCATTCAAAGAGGATGTCTCAATCCTAAAAAAACCAACGAACCCTCTAAAACTTAGTAGTCGAAATAGAAGTAGCATGTTCAGCTAACTTATAGCATCGAGCCTCTTACTTGACAACAGCCATGGAGCCTTGCACCAACCTCAAGAACTGATCCCTCAGATAATACTTAAGGCTATGAAACATGTACTTCTTCACAAAGATCTCAATGAACTAAGTTCATTTCAATAGGGATATCCAGTGGTCCTAGAATAAAAATCACCTATCTACCAATGTCAAGTTGTTAAGTCCAACTAAAAAGTAGTGTAATCCACAACAAACGTCTCAACTAGGCCCAAATTACAAATTCTATCCTCACAAGCAATCAAGAACTCATAAGTGTCCTTGCCTAATACAGTAGGAAACCTAGGCAGAGCCAATCTCAAAAACCTACTCAACATCTTTTACTCCTCAAAAGACATAGTAGGTTAGGCAACTACCAGCTGAGCAACCACCAATGTAGGAGGGACCTCAATTCTGTGAGTTGCTGCTATATGCTGTGCACCCACTTCAATACCACTCTGGTCCATACACTATGCACCATAAGATTGTGCACCACCAACAAATCCCAAAATATAAACTAAAGAATCCCTAAGCGCTAAAGAAAAACTAAACCAAGATAGAGCTTGGGTTGGTCCTCGTACTATCGCTAGCTGGGGTGGAAGAACCTCTTGCTCAGGAGAAAAAATAGGGACTGGTGAAAGCCTACTATATTTTATCCTTGATGGGGATACATCTCTAGGTTTTCCATGACCTTTAAGTCATCCATAAATAGTAACAAGATCCCTAGGATTGATCTCGGGATCCTCATCTCATGTAATGGTAGCACATGTCCTAGCTATTTGCGAAAGAGTGAAACCAAAGGAATTCTTTAGAAACCAACTCAGACTCTTATCTCAAAAAGAGTGAATAAAGTGAAAAACTCCTAAAAGTTTCCTATTTCCTCTCGAAGAAAAGAAACAACCCTTATCATTCTAATATATGGGAATCTACTAGACATTTGCTCTTATACCATCAATACTGGTGAACTTGTCCTTGAAATCAATTTGTCATTACCCAATTTATAAGTCATGATGGCCCTAACTTTATCCTGCTAGTAGGTCAGTCTAGTCATAGCTCGAATCTATAAGTAATAGGCTAATTTGGTGAAAAAGGGACTAAAAGTAAAAAATATACCATTAAAGTCTTATAATAACATTAAGACAGTAATGATTGTCTAAAATATAGATAACGAATTAACAACCATCCCATGACCTAGTAGTTTCGGTAAAAGGGCAGCTATAAAAGAAACATAAGTACTCAATAATCAAATATTATAAATATAAAAAATAAGAGACTAGACATAGATAATAGAAGAAAAATAGGTAACTCCAACTCTGAGAGCTCACTGTATCTCTGAAATCAACTCAGAATGATCGTCATGTTAGAGACGGACACTAGCACTCTGATCTGCACCAAAAATATACATAAGTATAGTTTGAGTACCAAAATCACAGGTACTCAGTAGGCATCATTGACTTACTAATCTAAATCATGATATAAATACGATAAATATGCGAAATAAATAAGCTAAGTTAAGATAAAAGGGAAAACCTGGAAATAAGCTCCAACACTATAAATAAATAACTAAATAGACATAATATGAAAGAAAGCATAATTGATATTACAATACTGGCCCCCATAAGCTAGTAAGCAGTAAAATTACTAACACAATGCAGTCCTCCATAATCTTAGAGGGACCAATCAAAGGAAAGTAAATATCCAATGTTTCGAAAATTTACCTAATACCAATCCTTAACCATGAAACCATACATACTGTATCATATCATGAATAAACTCTCACTTTACAACTCAAACCTGAACTCAATAACATCAACATCATAACATCATATAAGAACCTATTAATTTCTTATTTTTTGCATTAGTAAAAAAGTTCAAAAAATAAGCACAAGTAGAATTAACTATGTTATCATCATCCTAAAAATATTCTCTCTGAGAATCACAAATTTTATTGAGGACTAATCTCCTTATACCATTGATTAAGGCATGGAAATACTTAGAATTAGACTCTCCTTCTCAAAACTATAAAATAGAGTCTTTAGTTTTATAATAGCTTGTTCCAACATGAGATATCTATATATTTTGCATTGATGCAATTCAGATTAATTATATTCTCTTTAGTGTTGTCATGGATGATGTCTTCTCCAAAAACTCTTACTTTCTCCTTATAATCTTTTATAGTAGCATATGGATGTCCATAGTCATATTTGGACCAATTACTCAAGGTTTTTGAATCTCTCTTCAAGTTAATGTGAAATACACACATAGATATTACTGTTAATTTGTTTGTTCCAGTAGGTTTTGACAGTACTAAAGAAAGTTGGATTATCCGTCCGATAATGTAAAAGAGTAAAGTATTTAACACATTCTTCTATCTCTAAGTAATGGACAATGGTCTAACCCCAAAGAAGGTAAATGACTGATTAAGGAAAGGGGCATAGTGTTGAGCCACAAATCATTGACTAGAGCCCTTCCAAGTCTCTTATATATCCTTGCTTCAGTTGTTCTATGATTTAACAAAGTGAAATTTTTACCATGGAAGCCTAGATCTGTAAGTCCTTCATCTTCAATAACTCGAATAAATTCAAAAATTTTATTTAAATTTTAAGGATGCCTCTTCCCTTCATTTTTTCATCATTATTAATGATCATATTAAAATCACCAATAGTACACCAAGGCATAGAAAAACTAGAAAAGTGTAAATTTTTATCCCACAAAGGACTCCTCAAATAATCTCTGCATTTTTCATAAACAAAAGCTTTGAGGAAAATAGTAGGGTTAGCTACATTCTTGATTTCAAAGGTCATCTGCTAGTCATCTTGACCTAGAAATTTGCAATCAATATTTTGGTTATAGAAAAACATATCTTCCCATTGTTATTACAAGTTGTATTGTCCATATAATACTGAGTTTTATTGAAATCCTATTGAGAATTATCATGAATGTCTTAAGAATAACAATCATGGAAAGATTGTGAAAGTTCATGAATTTTTGAAGTATTTACTTTACTCTGGAGTATTAATACGCATTGCATTCTAGAAAATTATATTAATTATCAAATCATTTGTATTGGTACCATGTTTTGATTTTGTCAACAGTAATAAAAGTGCTTGTTTTGGCATATTGTGATATTTTTTATCTTTTTCTTGAGTCCTATTAGAGATAATCTATTTTCTTGACGAGCTATTGTACCTCTTCTTAAATATCACTTTCTAAAATAGATCTAAAGGCTTTAATTAGATGATCACTTATTACTTCTTCCTCTTCTATATCCTCAACTAGTAAGGTGTCTTTATCCAATTCATCTTTATAGTGTATAACTCTATAGTCATCATTTAAATTTAAATCAAAATTGGACATTGTTAGGTCAGTGTTAAGAGTAGAAGGATATTTAGGGCTATCCATAATTCTATCTTGAACTTTAAGAGGTGTTGCATTTAAATTGTCTTTCTCTTTCCCCAAAACAAAGTTCTTATGCCTATTCAAAGTTTTTGTTGTCATTATCCTCCTTTTCTTGTCTCTTCTTGATTTGATCGTTTTTCTTCTTACTGAAATCAAAGGTAGATTTGTTGTTGCTATGATGAGGACTTTCTTCCATCATAGCATTACCAGAAACAATAGATTGCACTTGAGCCTATACACAGTCTATTATCGTAGCATTATGAGTCATAGGATCCTCCGCAGCTTTCTTATTAGTCAGAGGCAAATTTGTTACTTGAAACCAAACCCTATGAATCATATTAGGCTAAGACTTAGAATCCATAATAAAATTTATAGCTTGTTAAATCTTCAAAGTGGTATCAGGGGTTGTAACATATTTTCTAGGGTTAAGCATTTTCATCTCATTTTCATAATAAGCCAATAAACCCTTCCCCCTAGAATCCCCTTCCTACAGGTTAGCAGTTTTATCTTTCACATCAACCTTACCTCCCACAACTTCATCACCAGATAAAATATTAAAAATATTAAGGTGGGATTAATTGAGCATTAATTCAATACCATGGTCTCTTTATTTGGGACATTATCCGCTTCCACATCATTTTGTTAAATATTTTTTTCAACAATTATGTTATCATCTTTATTCTACTTGTAGCTAGTCTGTATTCTTCTTTTTTTAGTGGGACTTTGGGGTTTAGGACTTCCACAATTATTGATAGAAACATTAGGTTGAATTTGTAGATTCTGGACTAAAAAATCAACATCACAATCTTTGGGATTTTGCTCATTATATTGAGAATGACCGGCCTATTGTTGTTGAACCTGCTGAGTGGATTCATTTATAGGTTGAGGTGATATTTTTTGATAGAATTGTTTTCGAGAAACATTATCTCTCTAATTAGGTAGTTTACTATTGTGTGTGAGTATTTTTCTACCCCATCTTCTTTGAACTTGACATTGGCCCTGTTTTAGTACTTTTTTGAACTCTTTTGGTTGATCTATTTCATGTTGTCTTATAAGAACTGATTTATTAATATCACTACTTTGTGACATGTTGTTGTCATGATCATTATACTTCTTTTAATGACCTTTTAGGTCATTTCCATATTTCTTCTTATTTTGTCGTTAGTGCCCTTCCACGCCTCAAGTCATTTATGACCTACTGGAGATGCCAGTTTAGTTATCGAGAAATTTATTTAGTTCTTAGAGATAATTTCCTATTTTAAAGTCTTTATTGGTTCCAAATGGCCACCAAGCAAAAACATCAGTAAGGCGATCTCATATCAAATTCTGATTGTGCCAACATCTCTAAAATGTAGATTTTAGGATAAGTGTATCTTTGGTTTTGGTACTGAGACACCCAAGAACAGTTCAACCTATTGGTTGAAAAGTTAAGAGGATGAAACATGGGTGTGGGACCCACATTTGGTCAAAATAACCTCAAAAGGAAATTCTTATTATGTCATCACGTCCAAAATATTAAATTTGGTGCAGTTACAAAGTTTAATTCTATATAAAAAATCTTAAAAAAATCCTGATCACCCACTTGAAGTCTATTCTAGACTAAAAATCTGGTGCACCAAGTTTCTGGTGCACCGCGATAGCAGCTCTTTGGACTGCGATCCCGACTCATTCAAGAAGAGGATATACCGTGATCGCAAAAGGGTTGTTGTGATCATTAATTGTATAGAAGATTGAAGATGGTGCGATCTCCATCGTTGGGGATGCGATAACGACTCCGGAGTACCAGGACTAGGTGTAAAAGGACCCATTTTCCATGATTCTATCCATTCTTCCTTACTTCCTTGAGAGCCAAAAATCCTAAATATTGTGATAGCTTAAAATTGAAGCTTGTTGGTCATTGGAAGATTGATTAAGATTTATTTTTGCGATTATCTTCCGATTTAAGGTAAGAATTCACCCTTTTCTTGGTGGATTTTAGTGATTTATTGCACAAAAACCCAAAATCTTTAAGGCTTGATTTTATCCACAATTTATCTTGGTTTTCACCCATATTTAGGGTAATGATTCCTTAAGCTAATAAGAATGTTGTGTTAGTTTCAGAAAAAATATTTCCGTAAATGGGACCTATGTAATATCCTACGATTTTCCTAGCCTAAGATCGTCCCGAAAATGACAAGGAGTATCTTCTAGAATGAGTGATGTTTATTTTATGTGAAATTCTTTAGATTTGGACTTACCATGATGTAGGAAATTGAATTAGCTTTCCAGCGATATAAGATTCGCCTAAATCCGATAACCGGGTAAGATGTTATGGCTATTTTAAGTTTCAGTCATATAACACCGTGATTTTGGTCCTTAGCATATCGCGGAGAAGCGTAAAATCATAATTGTCAATTTTCAGCGAGACTCGGAGATTTTAGCGCATCGCGGAGAGGCCTAATTTTCCGTTTGAAAATTTCCAATGTCACTCTGCGATATTGGCGCGTTGCACCAGTTCTCAAAATGGCAAACTTAGGGGCTCCATGATGGTGGAGCATCGCGGAGGGAACTCAATTCCCACTCGTTCTATTTCCAGTGAGCCACTACATTTGTGGAGCGTCGCATTGGCCACCCAGATCGGGAAAAAATATGTTTTTCAGTTCCATTTAAGTATTTAAAGGAGGTATTTTGGTAAATCCCCCCTCCTCCAATCCGTCCAAAAACATAAGATTACTCAAATATCAAAGCACTTTATGCCCTATTCATCATTATCCTCAATACAAAATCCTGGTTCATCATACTTCCTCTCCAAGAAACTCAAAATTTCTCCATAATTCTCCAAGATAGTCCAAATTTAAGAATTTCCAACTAAAGAACACTAAGAAGCCATCTCCAAAACAACAATAGGAATCCAAGATTCTAGTTTCTCATTAAAGATCATCAACTAAGGTATGTGGGGTTTGAACAAGGATAATTTTTTTATCCTTGTACCCAAAACTTTATTTTAATTACAAACTTTCTGAATTATATATGATTTTCCATGAATTTCAAGTTAGGATTTATACCCATTATCATTATTTGCAAGATTTTGAGATTTTCCATGATTTAGAAGTTGAATTACATGGTTATATTTATGCTTCCATGTATATTGCTGAAATTTTTAGATTTTGAGTTGATTTATCAATAATTATATTATCAAGCATGAACATTTTGATGATTTAACCTAAGATTGACGGACGCATGGGTTATTTATCCCAAGATTAAATATGGTTACTTCAAGAAAGATGATGCTTTTAGCATCTTGTGAACATATAATTTTCAGATTTTCCAAAAAACTTTAATCTTTGATCATCAGTTTAGCTATGGAATCCACTTTACAAAATTTAGATCAACTTTATTTACAGATTTAAAAAGATAAATGCATATTTTGTTTTAGATAAACCCTTATCCTAGTTTTAAAAGTTGAATTCCAATAGAATGAGCATAGAAACTTATAAGGAAGGGGGTAGTATTTCGCATCGAGCAGGGAGTGTGGGCTTAGCGCATCCTACTTCCACAGAACTATGTAGCAAACGCAGGTACAAATTATGATATTATTCCCACTTCTATAAGGATGAAAGTTACAAAAGTGATCACATAGCTCAGGTTATACTCCCTGGCAAGAGTATGACACCTCTCCTCAATATGAGGTTTCTTCCTTAGGAGGACAGGACATTGGACTCCATGTTAGCTCACATGGTTTATGTCAGTTAAAAGAACCTCCCTTAAGATAAAATATTTTATTTAAATCCCTAAGATAATGTATTTTCCAGATTTCAGAACTAAGTGTAATGGCTCACAAGATTTAGATTGCACGTTTTATTATTCATGATTTGACTTTCATATTTCAGATTACTCAGGATTAAGTGAGTTATTTACATTTAGCATGTATGATATTTTCTATAAACTGTGATGATATTGTTTACTTATTTCATGCACCCCCATATACTCAGTACATCATAAAAGTATTGATCCACACATACGTCTATGTTCTACATTGTCTCATAATGTAGGTTCAGGTGCTTAGTCTCAGCAGCGAGAGTGATTTTCGAGCATCTCATCTACATCCCTACAGTTGGTGAGTCCTCTGAAGGTAGGGACTTAGCTATTCATATTTCCAATTATTAGTAAATATTTTCATTACTCAATTCAGACAGTCTGACTCAGCTTGGGGCCTGGCCCAGTGACTCTCTAGATTCAGTTAGTAGAGGCTTGTCGGACTACTTAATTTAGTCTTAGACTTTAGATGTCGTATTTAGACCTTTTAGTATTTGCTTTATCAGATTAATGTTATCAGTATTTTTAGATATACTCAGACTTCTCAGATAGTTTTGCGCATTTTCAGTATCATATTTTCATATTTCCCTAGTTTGATATTCAGAGCTAATAGAAAGCATCCAGCTTTAGCTCAGGACGAATTGTAGTTCAGAGCACCGTATGTCATTTTGAGAATAATATTTTAGGGCATTACAAACTTGGTATCACATACTAAGGTTTAGAGAGTCCTAGGGAGTCAGACAAGACATGTTACATAGAGTCTTAATTATCGGTGTGAAGCACACCACATCTATGATCAAGATGATATGAAGCATTTTAGGAAATTCGTCTCATTATTTCATAATCCATCATGCTTACAGGTATCTATATCTTCTATTAACTCAGCTATTTAATGACAGAATATGCCTCCTTACAGAGCAAATGCCTGTAGGAATGATAACCATCCACCTCAGCTCATAGATTCTTTGAATGAGAATGCGTCACATATAGAGTTTTGGGCTGCCTTTTATGTTCTAGCCCAAGCGGTAACAACAAATTTTTAGGGTAACCATTAGCCTGCAGCCCCACCTCAGTAAGATGGGGACTTAGCCACATCTAGAATTTGAGAATTTATAAGAATAAACCTGCCAGAATTATTTGGGTTGAAAGAAGGTGAGGACACACATCTTTATCTAGATGAGGTGAATAAGATCACCCAAATTATGTATGTTTGTAAAAAATAAAGTGTAGAATTAACATCCTATAGACTGGAGGATATTGCTTATGATTGGGTAGTGATGTGGAAAAAGAGTAGAGGGGAGAATGCAGCTCCCATGACTTGGCTGATATTTCAGGATGCATTTTTAGACAAGTTATTCCCACTTGATATGAGAGAAGCTAAAATAAAAGAGTTTATTACCTTAGGTAGGGCTCTATGACATTGAAAAAGTACTGCCTCAAGTTCAACCAGCTGACTAAGTATGCCCCTGATCAGATGGCTGATTCTAGATCAAGCATGAGTATGTTTGTGATTGGTGTATCTGGGTTGGTGGTTAAGGAGTGTAGAAATACTATGCTCAATAGAGATATGGATCTTTCTAGATTGCAATGCATGCTCAGTAGATCAACACAAAGAAGATAAAGGAAAAAAAAGAGTAAATAAGAAAGCTATAAAAGGGTAGTTTGATCATGGTCAGAATAGGTCTGGAGGAGGAAATCATTTGTAGTTTTAGAATGGTTCATCTATACCCATACCTTCTTCATCCAGTGCTCTCACACCCGGAAACAGGCAGGAACAGTGGGGCAAGTCTTCTATGCCCAGATCTCAGAGTAGTGTGGGTGGTAAACCCAGTTATCCTTAGTGTACTAAGTATGGTAAGAATCATCCTGGTGAGTGTTTGTATGATTAGAAATTAGTTTTACGTGTGGTAAGTTGGTCGACAACATTCGATATTGTCCGTATGCTAGACAGGGAAATAGGGATGCACGTGCCCAGACTCAGGCTAATAGTGCACCAGCTCCTTTAGGTCGCCCAACGCCTCCTCAAGTTGCTTCATCAAGTACCGGTGGTAGTTAGAGATAGAATCGGTTCTATTCTTTACCATCCCGACAATAGTAGGAGGATTCTCCAAATATTGTTACCAGTATACTTCGTGTCTTTCATTTTGATGTTTATGTGTTGTTAGACCCTGGTTCGAGTTTCACTTATGTAACCCCATTAGTTGTAGTAAATTTTGAGGTAAGTTCTGAAAAGATCCCTGAGCCTTTCCTGGCTTCTACTCCAGTAGGTGAGTCAGTTGTTGCTAAGTGAGTCCACAAAAAAAATGTCCTATCACTGTTCTTCATTGAGTCATGTTAGCAGACTTAATAGAGTTAGATCTGGTTGATTTTGATCTTATTCTTTGTATGGATTGGCTCCATTCCTATTATTCTTCAATAGATTATCGCACCCGAGTGGTGAAGTTTCAGTTTCCAGATGAGCCAGTCTTTAAGTGGTCAGGTAATTCAGTGTCTCCCAAGAGTAATTTCATATCTTACCTTAAGGAAAGAAAGTTGATATCCAAAGGTTTCATTTACCATATAGTTTGAGTTAAATACACTAAGTTTGAAACTTTAAAAATTAAGTCGGTTCGAGTGGTGAATGAGTTTCCTTATTTTTCCCAGAAGATCTCCCAGAAGTACCTTCCGATAGGGAAATAGAATTCGATATTGAAATTTTCCAAATACTCAGCCTATTTCTATCCCTCTATATCATATGGCTCTCGCAGATATTAAAGAGTTGAAAGACCAACTCAAAGATCTTTTAGATAAAGGTTTCATAGTGCCTAGTATTTCTCAATGAGCTGCTCCCGTCCTATTCGTGTGAAAGAAAGATGGTTATTTGTGAATGTGCATTGACTATTGTCATCTAAATAAGGTCTCAGTCAAGAACAAATATCTTCTTCCTAGAATTGATGACTTATTTGATCAACTCTAAGGTGTAAGTTATTTCTCCAAGATAGACCTTATATCTGGCTATCATCAATTTAAAGTAAGGGAATGTGATGTTCCAAAGATAGCCTTTAGAACCCGTTATGGTCATTTTGAGTTTCTAGTCAGGTCTTTCGGGCTAACCAATGCTCCAGCAGCTTTCATGGACCTCATGAATCGAGTGTTCAGACAATATCTAGATATGTTTGTCATATATTCATAGATGATATCCTTGTATACTCCAGTAGTGAGGATGACCATACAGACCACTTTAGAATTGTCTTGCAAACTCTTAGAGAGCATCAATTATTCGCAAAATTTAGCAAGTGTAAATTTTAGCTAAGTTCAGTAGCCTTTCTCGACCATATTGTTTCCACTGATAGCATTAGAGTTGATCCTCAAAAGACTGAAGCCGTAAGAAATTAGCCTAGACCTATCTCTCTGTTAGACATTAGGAGTTTCTCAGGATTAACTGGCTATTACCACTATTTTGTTGAAGGTTTCTTATCTATTGCATCTCCTATGTCAAGATTGACCCAAAAGAAATTTAAGTTCTAATGGTCAGATTCCTGTGAGAAGAGTTTTTAGGAGTTGAAGACTAGGCTTACTTTAGCCCCAGTTCTAGCATTACCTGATGGTTCAGATGCTTTGTTGTTTATTGTGATGCATCTAGAGTTGGTTTAGGTTGTATGTTGATGCAGAGAGGTAAGGTCATAGCCTATGCCTCTAGATAATTGAAGCCTCAAGAAAAGAATTAACCAACCCATGATCTAAAATTAGATGTTGTGGTATTTTCTTTGAAAATCTGGAGACATTATCTGTATGGTATGCATTTTGATATGTTCACGGACCACAAAAGCTTATAGAATGTGTTTACTTAGAGGGAGTTGAATCTCCATCAGAGAAGATGGATGGAGTTGTTGAAGGATTATGATATGAGTGTGTTGTATCATTCGGGCAAGGCTAATGTAGTGGCTGACGCCCTTAGTAGAATGTCTATGGGTAGTGTTGCCTATGTGGAGAAAGATAAGAGAGAGTTATCTAGAGAAGTTCATTGTTTGGCTAGATTGGGTGTTAGGTTAGTTGATTCAGCTAAAGTAATGTTTGGATTCAGAGTAGTTTGGAATCTTCCTTAGTTTTGGAAGTAAAGGAGAAGAAAGAAATGGATTCTAGTTTGGTCAAACTGAAGGAATCTGTTAAATACCAAAAGGTAGAGGTTTTCTGCCAAGGGGGAGATGGTGAGTTGAGATACCAGAGTAGATTGTGTAAGCCATGTGTTGATGACTTGAGGCAGCAAATTATGGTTGAGGCACATGGTGCGCGTAATTCTATTCATCCAGGTTCTACCAAGATGTACCACAACTTGTGGGAAATCTATTGGTGGAGTGGTATGAAGAGAGATATAGCACAGTTTGTAGCAAAGTATGCAACTTGTCAACAAGTTAAGGTAGAACACCAAAGACCTAGTGGTACGTTGCAAGAGTTTGGCATCCCCACTTGGAAGTGGGAGGAGCTGAACATGGATTTCATGACTGGTTTATCCGATTTGCGTCATCATGATGATTCGATATGGGTTATTCTAGATAGATTGACTAAGTCATCACATTTCTTTCTAGTTCACATATCTCATATAGTTGAGGTGGTGTGTTAGTCAAATTGCATGGAGTCCCCTTGACTATCATCTCGGATAAGGGTACTCAGTTTAATTCTCAATTTGGGAGAGCTATTCAGAAGGTTCTTATTACGCAAGTTCACCTTAGCTCAGCTTTTTACCCTCACAAAAATGGTCAGGTAGAAAGGACCATCCAAACTCTAGAAGATATGTTGAGGGCATGTACTCTTGATATCAAGGGTAGTTGGGATGAGAATTTTCCATTAATTGAGTTTTCTTATAATAACATCTATCATACTAGCATTCGAATTGCTCCGTTTGAGGCTTTCTATGGGAGGAGATGTATATCACCCATAGGTTAATTTGAGGTGGGTGAGGCCTATTTTCTTAGTCCCGATGCAGTGCATGAAGCTATGGAGAAATTTAAGCTGATTAGACAAAGATTGAAAATAGCCAGAGTTACCAGAAAACTTATGTAGATGTAAGAAGAAGGGGCCTCGAGTTTGAGGTAAGTGATTTAGTGTATCTACAGATTTCACCCAAGAAAGGGGTGAAGAGATTTGGCAAGAAGGGGAAACTTAGTCCCCGGTATGTTGCCCTTATAGAATTTTGAGTCATGTTGGGAAAGTAGCCTATGAACTTGAGTTGCCCACGGACTTGTCAGTCGTTCATCCTGTATGCGACGTCTCTTTGCTTAAAAAGAGTATTGGTGACTCCACCGTTGTAGTTCCTATGGAAAGCTCAGATATTCAGAACAGCCTTTTATATAAAGAGTTTCCAGTTGTGATTCTAGATCACAAGATTCATAGTCTAGGGAACAAAGAAGTTCCCTTGGTCAAAGTTCTTTGGCAGAATCAGTCGGTTGAGGGCGCCACTTAGGAAGTAGAAGTAGATATGAAAGCCAAGTAATCTAGCTAAAGGAAATACTCTTCCTTGATTCAGTTCTTTTCTTTTCATATATAAAGCTATATAGTTGTCCTCATGTAAGTTTATGCACTCACAGGACTACTCAGAAGCTCAGAATGACTTAGATTTAGTTATTCAGTTCACTTCAGTTGTGCATGCTATCTTATATTCTCAGATTGCTTACGAAATGTTAGCTTAACTATCTACATATGAGGACAAAATGTTCTCAAGGGATATATTGTAATACCCCGCGATTTTCCTAGCCTAAACTCATCCCAAAAATGACAAGGAGTGGCTTCTAATATGAGTGATGTTTATTTCATGTAAAATACTTTAGATTTGTACTTTTCATGGTGTAGGAAATTGAATTACCTTCCCAATGATATAAGATTCTCCTAAATCCAATAACGGGGTAAGAAGTTATGGCTATTTTAAATTCCAGTCATAAAACATCGTCATTTGGGTCCTTAGCACGTCGCAGAGAAGCGTAAAATCATAATTGTCAATTTTCAGTGAGACTCCACAATTTTGGTGCATCTTGGAGAGGCTTAATTTCTTATTTGGCAATTTCTAGTGTCACTCCGTGATACTAGCGTATCACGCCAGTGGTCGAAATGGCAAACTTAGGGAGTTCGTGTTAGTTTCGCATTATGGAGGGAACCCAATTCCCACTAGTCCTTTTTCCAGTGAACCACCACGATTGTGGGGCGTCGCAGTGGCCCCCCAGATTGTGAAAAATTATGTTTTCCAATCCCGTTTAAGAATTTGAAGGGGGTATTTTGGTAAATCGCCCAACCCCCAATCCATCCAAAAACATAAGATTACTCAAATATCAACACACTTTATACCCTATTCTTCATTCTCCTCAAAGAAAAACACTAGTTCATCATACTTTCTCTCTAACAAACTCAGAATTTCTCCATTAATTCACTAAGATAGTCAAAATTTAAGAATTCCCAATACAAGAACACTAAGAAGCCATCTCCAAAACATCAATAGGAATCCAAGATTCAAGTTTCTCATCAAAGATCATCAATTAAGGTATGTGGGGTTTGAACAATGATAATTTTTTCTACCTTGTGCCCAAAACTTGGTTTTAATTACAAACTTTTTGAATTATATATGATTTTCCATGATTTTCAAGTTTGAGTTTATACCCATTATCATTATGTGCAAGATTTTGAGATTTTCCATGATTTAGAAGTTGAATTATATGGTTATGTTTATGTTTCCATGAATATTGCTAAAATTTCTAGATTTTGAGTTGATTTATCAATAATCATATTATCAAGCATGAACATTTTGATGATTTAACCTAAGATTGATGCATTGGTTATTTATCCCAAGATTAAATATGGTTACTTCAACAAAGATGATGCTTTAAGCATCTTGTGAACATATTATTTTTAGATTTTCAAAA
Source organism: Capsicum pubescens (assembly GCA_030864215.1). Taxonomy (NCBI): domain Eukaryota; kingdom Viridiplantae; phylum Streptophyta; class Magnoliopsida; order Solanales; family Solanaceae; genus Capsicum; species Capsicum pubescens. The sequence goes on from CM061546.1 coordinate 119,263,118, forward strand.
GAACTTTGATCTTTGATCATCTGTTTAGCTATGGAATCCATTTTACAGAATTTAGATCAGCTTTATTTACAGATTCAAAAAGATAAATGCATATTTGGTTTTAGATAAACCCTTATTCTAGTTTTAAAAGTAGATTTACATCAGAATGAGCATAGAAACGAATAAGGGATAGTATTTAGCACCGAGAGAGAAGTGTGGGTTTAGCACATCCTACTTTTAGAAAACTATGTAGCCAACGTAGGTACAGATTATTAGATTATTCCCATTTCTATGTAGATAACAGATACAGATGTGATCACTTAGCTTAGGTTATACTCTCTGGGAAAAGTATGACACCTCTCCCCAATGTGAGTTTTCTTCCTTAGGATGATGAGACGTTGGATTCCATGTTAACTCACATGGTTTATATCGGTTAAGAGAACCTCCCTTAAGATAAACTAATTTCTTTAAAGCCCTAAGATAAAGTATTTTCCATATTTCATAACTAAGTGTAATGGCTCACAACATTTAGATTGCTTGTTTTATTATTCATGATTTGAATTTCAAATTTCAGATTACTCAAGCTTAAGTGAGTCATTTACATTTAGTATGTATGATGTTTCCTATAAACTGTGATGATATTGTTTACTTATTTCATTCGCTCCGATATACTCAGTACATCATCAAAGTACTGATCCACATATACGTCTGTGTGCTACATTATCTCATAATGTAGGTTCAGGTGCTCAGTCTCAGCAGCAAGAGTGATTTTCGAGCATCTCATCTACATCCCTGCCATTAGTGAGTCCTCTTAGTTTGGGGACTTAGCTATTCGGATATCCAGTTGCTAGTAAATATTTTCATTACTCTTTTCAGACAGTCTAAGTTAGCTAGGGGCCTGTCCTAGTGAATCTGTTGATTCAATTAGTAGAGGCTTGTTAGACTACTAGATTTAGTCTTAGACTTAGATGTCGTATTTAGACCTTTCAGTATTTGCTTTATCAAATTGATGTGATCAGTATTTTCAGATATACTCAGACTTTTCAAATAGTTTTCCGCATTGTTAGTATCTTATATTCATATTTTATATTTTGAGATTCAGACCTAATAGAAAATAACCAGGGTTTTCTCAGGACTACTTATAGTTCGGAGCACCGTATGGCATTCCTAGAATTAAATTTTGGGGTGTTACAGCCCACATGGGGTTTTGATGTGATTTTTGGATCTGAAGCACAATGGTATAGTATGGGTATCGTTATTATCTCATAGATGGTTAGAATATACTTATGATAGCTTGGCATCTTAAGGAGGCTTTTCAGAAGGAAAAATCGGTCGTTTAGCAATTCGTTGAGCTTTCTTTGACGCTGAGGTAGGCTAGGTTTATCCTTATTTTGATTGAGATATTTCACAGTATTCTTATGACATTATGTTAGATTTAGGATTGTTTTTAGGTGTTGGATTGATCAAATGCATGACATGGGTTAGTTTGACTTTTTAGGCTATTTTGAAACTGTAGAGAGTTGAACACTTAGATTGTTTCATTATGCTTTAGATGAATTGGACTTTATTCCTCATGTTTTGCATAAGAATGCCTTAGATCACTCAAGATTAAGTATAAATTATCTAGTTACTCATTCTTAGGGTATGTTTGTCCTTAATTTCTTACACTATTAAAGGTTGCCTTAGTTCCATTTGGCTAAGTTAAAGTGCTTGAGAAAAATCTCTACCTTAGGGCTATTTGTGGCTTGCTTAACATCTAAGAGTGGATTTAGATACATTAGCCTATTATGGGGTAGAACCTAACTTAGAATGTATTTTATGGATTTAGAAGTGGGATCATTGACCCACATTAAGCTAAGATCAAAGTTAGGTCTTCATAAATCCTTATACGCTTATTGAACACCTAGATAATGCTCGTTAAGAGATGTTGAGAAACTTTGATACTTGATGATTATGATGGTTAATGTGAGGGTTGATGCCTATGGATTATGATATAATTTACGCTATTAATGATGTTATTCATGATGTTTATTATAAATACGTATACCTAGTTTGAGTTTGGAAGATGATTACACTATTAATTATATACCTGAGTCAGGTCCAGAGGATTATTATGACACTATTAATTATATTTACCGATTCGAGTTCGGTTATTGATTATATTTACCAGTGTGAGTCAGGGTATTGATTATATTTGCCGATTTTAATTTGGATACTAATTATATTTCTCGGTTCAAGTTTGGATATGCATATTATTCTAAGATGATATACTTTTTATGATGAACAATATCGGGGTGTAAGATTGAGAGTAGCGATTTGGCTAAGTTTGAAATGAGCAAATGGTTATAATATGGCATGACATAAATAGTCTTTAGTAGTAAAATGACTAGTTTACAAATGATTCTTAGTTGATAAATGATGACTAGTAGATATATGATGACTAGATGGTAATTGAATTAGTGATAAGAGATAGATAGTTGACTATCGGTGACTAGTGTATCATGATGATAAGATTTCTATATGATGGAAATTTGTGAAATGATGGTTAAATGAAAATGAAGGTTCATTATAACTTTGGATGATTGAATTATTCTATCTTGATTGCACTCTTCAGGCATATGGTTGTCTGTGATGAGTTATTTATTTTTTGGCACTAATTGTCGTATGGGAGCCAATTTTGTAGTTATGAATCTATGTTTTTATTCTTTATGTTATATTATTATTCCAATTTATTTATTATCTATGCATAGCAATGTCGGAGCCGTTTTAGGTTTGTCTAGACCTTGACTTAGTTGTGTTATCTTGCATTTTATCATACTTCTATATGATTTAGCTCAGTCAGTTGATGATGCTTCTTGAGTACCCATTTTTTTGGTAGTCATACTAAACTTTTGTACCTTTTTCATGCAGATTCAAGTATTATATCTCGTCATTGATCATTGATCGTACTGTGTTGATATTTTCGTAGACAGGGTGAGTACTTGGAGTCGGAGCCACCTATTTCCTTCAATCTTTTGATATTTATACTTTAGTTATCGAGATAGATATGGTTGACTATTCTAAGTCTTTGAATTGTATTATTATTAGATTCTTCTGTACTGGCTCTACCTAGTCGTAGAATAGTATCTTGTATTGATTATTTTATCTATATAGAACTTTTTGCTTATTTATAAGTGTGTTGTTCATTTTCGTGTATGATTGGGAATTTTCAACCAAGTTAACACATTGTGTTTAGCTTTGGGTTATGGTTTGACTTACCTATATTGGAGATGTAGAGTGGCTACCATCATGACACATAAATTGGGCCATGACACTTTTGTACTTCAGTATTTTTATCTGCTTCATCCTTTTATTTTCCTCTTTTTTCCTCATCATCTTTCCTTTTAATAGTATAAGAATAATAATGTGTCATTGATGTTTCTCAGTACCCAAAATAATCAGGAACTCCTCCATACAATAAAGGTTTCTATCTACCTTTACCATTCTCATTCTCATCAAACCCCATCCAAATATGATAAGGTCTAGCTCTGGCAAGATTACCTAAATTTTAACCTTATCCACACTTCCTCTTGTCTTCTTATAAGTTTCTAGATCAAGAATTAGTACTTTTATAATAGGAGATAAAAGAGGTACCACAACCTCCATACAGTAGTAGTGCCAAGGTAACTTAGGCAAAATAGACCAAATAAGGACTAAATGTGTCTCCTCTTCTCGTATAAAAGTTGGGGTTTATAATTGAAATCTCATTATTTTCTATTCAATGTACATTTTTACTTTAAACCATACATTAGTATGATCATATTCATTATTTGAATCGATATAAATATGTCAGGCACTAAAATGAGTTATTTTAATGCCATGTATAGGTCAGTTTGCAAAATGATTTATCTGCTAATGATATCTATTTAAGGCATGGTATTTATAAACTTACCAATCAGAGTATATTTAAATTTTCAATTATATTAACTTTAAAATCATTAGTTGTAAACATAATAGCTAGAACCCCTGCTTAGTAGTGATATCAGGGAGGGATAATCTCAATAGTAGACATTTTCATAGCTTCTTGATACTTGAACTTAGTCACCATAGTCTGAGCAACCAAAGGATAATGTGGATTAGGTATACTGTTGTTTTTGGCTTTTGGTTGAAAATATTTTTTGTTGACTAAGTTAGGATCATCAAAATTTTCCTTTCATTTGTCAAAAGTAGCAACAATCTTGGGATATTAGTATCAGATTACCAAAGTTGTAGGAGACTTTATGTCGCGACCCAAACTACAGTCTGGCCGTGAAGGGTATCTCAATTTCACTATGGACTGGAGACCACCCCCTGTTCCTAGCTAAAACACCATACACTACCTAATAGTGCCTAATTTTTTGAACATATAATAGAATAGCATAAGATAAGCTCAAAGAATTAAAGATACATCTATAACTGATAATCAATAACCGACCAGAAACAGCTAACCAACATCACCCAAGTCCACAGTAATATCCACAAAGACATCTAACAAAACTGAAATCAATAGAGTTTCAGGACATTCCCCCAACCCTAACAATATTAATGATAATGTGAAATCTCGATTCGAATCTATGAACTGGAAACTAATGAAATATCCAAGTCTCCTGGAGAATGGAATCTCACCACTTCACCAAAATTGATCGACGAACTGAGCCGATCCACCTAATACTACATGGTAAAAGTAGAAGTATCTATGGTGCATACATCGTGTGGGGATACAACATTTGGAGATAGTTAGTGAATTGAGCACTAGCATGTAACTCAAGGATAGGGTCAAATAATGTAAGGTCATGATCCAATTCAAAACCATGTGAACATCATTGTATACATATATAAATAATATATTGGGGAAGGAAACAAGTCATACATATATTTTAGACTAGATTGTGTAACTCAATTATCATAAAAAGTCAACCGCATGCAATATGGGTCAAGATATTACCTAGATGAAAGGGCCCTAGTGTGTATAGTCATACGAACCATAGGATATACATATGCACCATGGGCCTTTTTCCTAGCTAGAAATCATCTCAAGGATTCCAGGACTTACTTTGAAATGTAAACCTATCTTTGTACACACGGTATTTTTGAGATATTCACTTTTTATCACATAGTAAATTGAGTTAGCTTTCCAACGGTACCAATTTTGTCCAAATCCGACATCAGACAAGGAAGTTATGAACATTTTACTTGGAACTATCCGAAACACCCCGGTATGACGGCCAAGTTGACGGACCGACACAGAAGTGACAGACCGCCACTTTGACCATCACAGCCAAGGAAGTTGAGCCACATACTGGATAAGGACTGACGGATGAGTTAATGGACCATCAAAGTTGTGACGGACCGTCATCCACGTCGTCTATTCTTATCTAGTCAACGTCATTTCTGGTCCACGTCTGACGCGCTAAGTGATGGATCATCAAGTGTCTGATGGACCGTCAGTCGGACCGTCACACGCTATGTTCAGTTTATTTCTAAGTCGTTTAAATAGGGGTATTATGGTCACTTACCACTCGCCTATAAACCCAGATGAGTCCAAATTCAGACATTTTGCTCATTGTTATTCCACAAACAAGAACTAGGGTTTCTCTATGAAATTAATCCCCAAGAACAAGACCCAATCCTTTTTAAGAATCGAAGGATTTCAAACCCTTCACGTTCAAAAACTTCAAGAACCCTAAGTTAGGTATGCGTAGTATTCATCTATGGATCCAATCCATTCATAGAGCTCAAGAACCATGTTTTAAATACTATTTTGTGAACTTTTTGTGGTGATATGAGCATGTAAATGTTGATGGCTGTTGTTTAAATTTCAAGATGATATCTAGAGGTGTTTTCATGTAATATATATGCTTGTTAGTTGAAAACTATGAACTTTAGGCGGTGTAAAATGGTTCAAGTTATGAAACACACCTATGCCTTAAAGAATGCATGAAAGGTGTTCTCTAAAATGCTTAGGATGCTAGAAATTCATGTTTATATGGTTCCATGATGTCAAAATGACAAGTCCATGTTAGTTATATACTTTAATCTGAATTCCATGATTTTCATATGTTGCTATTATTATTGTATGAAGCATGTGTGATAATGGAGATATACAATATGCACATGAAATATAGCTATGCACTCCCTACTATGCTTAATATGTTGAGGAACTACATGATGTATAATATACCCTATTTATAATAATGTGAATTATGGACTCCACTCTTATGATCAAGTCAGTCATGTTGTCTTAGTTTTCTTCCATCTAGTCCTGGGGGTATTCATACCCTAAAACTATAGTTGCATGCCTAGAGCCATGTCATGTTTCATGATATACAAAATCAAGCCATGAGTCAGTAGAATTTAGTCAGTCATATGACTCAGGAAACCTCATGGTCTCAGTCAATTATCAGATATCAGTAGTATTCTGTCAGTCAATGGAATTCAGTTAGTTCCACTCATGTACAGTCAGTTAAATCATGTTCAATCTCTTCAGACGGGAGTAGGAGTTAGCACCGAGTGAACCCAAGGATGGGAAATCACCTGTATATGAGGGTGTAATTCTTAGCAGTCATCCTTGCATTCTAGAACTTTGTAGCCAGCATAGGTTGAGACATCGCAGCCTGTTATATGAGGGTAGATAAGGTGGCTTAACCTGTTATAAGAGGGTTCCCACCGTTCTCACTAGATTTACCTATTATATGAGGTTTGCTACCATATTGTCCTTACCAGTGGTGCGGTATTGACACCCTTCCAATCAGGGCAGATATTAGACACCAGCTTAGCTATAACGGCATATATGAGGCATGTCGGTTAAACAACTAGCTCCCACAGTTTCTAACTCAGTCTCAATAAAAAAACTGAGATAGTTCTCCATATATCAGTATACCAAGACTGTCAAATACAGTCATATTCAGTTATAGTGCGGAACTCAGATAGTTCCATCAGATTTAAGACGGTCATATATAGTCGCCCATGTTATTAGAACTATAGTTTCATCTATGTCAGCTATCAGTAAACCATGAATTAGTGTAAAGATTTATCTATCACGTACTCACGATCTCAGTTACTATGTATGTATGTTTCACTCTCACGTTCATATCAGTCAGTCAGTTAGCATTGTTCATATATTTAAACCCTTTTGCATTAGCCTACCTCACTCGTATACTCAGTACTCCAGTTGTACTGACATATTTTCACTATGGTTCTTTCTTTTATCTTACACCATAGGTTCAGAGACATGAGCTCCTGATCAGCAGTATCATCCAGCCGCAGAGTTGCAGTAGTCCTCATCCATTTGAGGACGATATTATTTTATTTCATTTATTATTTAAGCTCAGTTTTGTTAGACGGAGTTTGTTGGATATATGTTCCTTCAACTCCTTATTCAGATAGTACTTAGAGGCTTTCATATTCAGTATTCAGATTTAGTTTAGATTTGATTCATTTTTCGGTTGTTTTCGGTATCTTTCACCCATATGGATATTATGTTTTGATAGATTTTTTATTTTGTTAAACCTTATGGCCTACATGTTCATGTTTTCTATACTATTACATTGTATATTGCAGAGTACATGTACATATATCAGTCAAGGGTTATCTTGTGGTCCCTTAGGGTTATAAGCACCGTGTAACATTCCGGTTCAATTAATTGTGGCGTTACAAACTTGGTATCAAATCCTAAGGTTCAATAAAGTCCTAGGAAGTCTTAAAGTTGCATCTATTAGAGTCTTGTGCATGGGTGTGTTACGTGCCATATTTTTGTACATGAGGCTATGAGATGTTTTAGGAGCAGTTTCTCTTCTTTTAGTATTCATGTCATGCTAGTGAGCATAATCTGAAGTTAAACTCTAAGTCTAATTTGTTCTTCTCTTATTTCAGAATATGCCTCTAACGAGAAGAAACCAGCCAGCTCCTCAACCTAAAGACCCTTTGGGCGAGCATGTTTCTCATACGGGGTTTAGAGCCACATTCACCACACTTTATCAGTGCATGGCTGCCCATAATGAATGACCACCAGTTATTCTGGCCAATCCAGTGGACAAATCTACAACAGCTAGAATTTGGTACTTCACTCGAATGAACCCTTCATCTTTCTTTGGGTCTAAGTCTGATGAAGACCCTCAGGAGTTCATCGACCTAGTCCAGAAAGTTATTAAAATCATGGGAGTTACTTATCTTTAGAGAATCGAGTTAGCTGCTTACTAGGTACAGGATGTTTCTCACACTTGGTACAAACAGTGGAAGTCTGAGAGGTTAGAGGATACAGGTCCTATAGAAGGGAGGAATTTGTTACGGCTTTCATAGACAGATTCTTTCCCCAAGATCTGAGAGAATCCAAAGTTCTTTAGTTCATCAACCTTAGGCAGAGAAATATAATGGTTATAGAGTATTTTCTAAGATTCACTCAGCTAGCCAGACATGCCCCTCATGTGGTTGTAGACAATTGATCTAAGATGAGTAAGTTTATGTCAGGGGTGAATGATAGCATAGTAAATGAGTGCAGGTCTGTGATGATGAATAGTGATATGACTTTAGCTAGGCTCATGACCCATGACCATCAGTTAGAGGAGCAGAAGGTTAGAACTAGGGAGAGGCAGAACAAGAGAGCAACATCAGGTAGTTTCAGTTTAGCTCAGCCCAAATCCGAAGAAGGAAACCGTTCGTAGTTTTGTCCCAAGTCAGCAGCTCCATCTCCTTCCTCCGCTAGTGCCCCAGTGCCAAAAATCAGAGACGGCAATAGAGATAGAGCACCAGGCTCTAAATCTCATGGCAGTATTAGTAGTGCCCGTATTTATCCTTAGTGTCAGACTTGCGGTAAGCACTATCAAGGTGTGTATAAAGAGAGTCAAGGAATTTGTTTTTGGTTATGGCAAGCCATGCCACAGAGCCAGAGATTGTTCTAAGTCCAGTTATTAGGGTCAGCAAAATCGTTCCATAGCTCAGCCCGGTCGCTCGAACCAGTAGGGTGCCACTTCTAATGCTACTAGTGGGCAACGCCCAAACAGACTCTATGCTCTTCATCCTCGACAAGATCAAGAAAATTCTCCTGATGTCGTTACTAGAATGTTAAAGATTTTCCATATACATATTTATGCTTTGCTCGATCCAGGTGCATCCTTGTCTTTTGTTACTCCATATATAGAAGACGATTTCAGAATCAGTCATGAAATTTTAGCAGAGCTCTTATCAGTCTCTACCCCAGTGGGTAAAACTATCATAGATCGGAGGGTATACAGGAACTTCCCAGTTATGATATTTCTGAAATCCATATCAACTGATTTAGTCGAATTAGAGATAACTAATTTTGATGTCATTCTCGGCATTTATTGGCCTCATTCCTTCTTTGCCACAGTCGACTGCAGGACCCGAATAGTTCAATTTTAGTTCCTAAATAAGCCCATCCTAGAGTGAAAGGGTAGTACTTTATCTTTCAGGGGTCATTTTGTTTCAACCCCAATGTCAATACCAATACAAAGGCTGACACCAATATCGACACCGCCCATGCCCGTAGGCGTCTAACAAAACCTCTAACCAAACTTAAGTAACATCTAATCAGGACATGCTTCTGACCATAGCCAAAACCACAACAGGAAATAATAAAAATAAAAGAATTCTAGGGCATGAAATGGAGTATTTCGGAGTATGGAAGTTCACCACATAAGTCTTACTCAAAGCTATCCCCGAAAATAAATCACTAAGTAGGGGCAAAGTATGGTTGGTTCTTGCATTTAGTGGGTACAGCGCTCGAAGATGATTAGCAGAATGAATGTTGCATGTACTCAGGAATAAGGATAAAATAATGACATTATTCAAAACCAAAGTAAATTAACCTATGCAATCACATACATATATACATATATACCATGTCGGTAAAGGGAACTGAGTTTAGAATGCATTGAAAACCCTAACCTGGGTTATGTAGCTTGGCCGTCCTAGAACCACCCACAGGCTATATGGGTTCAGCTCCCGCGGCTGAACCGACCCCATTATGAGTTATCCGCATGATCGAAGAATAGAAAACCATTAATTAAAATATGCTTTTAGTTGAATTAACAATGAGGGAGGAGTAAAATTCCTTAGACACCAAGGAAGATGGAGGAAATTGATCTTTAAGCCTCTAGATAACCACCTTAAAGAAACCCTAGACCAATTCTTTTTGAGAATTTTAGAGAGAGTTTAGAGAGTGTTTGATCTTCTAAAGTATAGAATGAATGCCCAATAAGTTTATAAGATGTGCGGTCTTAAGGGATTGAGGTGGAATATGTCCAAACTACCCTTAGTTTAAAAGCTTTGGAAAACTCGCAAGTAGGTACGAGTGGGCCCTACAATGTGTCACCACATTAAACAAGAGGTACACTTAAACCATCACAAAAATAGAATGTTGGACACCTCATTTTATCAAACATACCACTCCCCTTTCTAACTAGTCACAAAGCCATATGAATAGTACCATCAAGTCGTATCATTGACAGAACATCAAGGGCTATACATTGGTCAACATACAATTGGGCCCTAAACCTCTTGTCACAAGACCGTATGACTCATATGGAGTAACCCATAACCAAGAAATTTTTTGGCCAACAACAAACTTACTAACATATAACTCGATACTCTAGACCCATAACCACAACATACTACTTATATGATAAGTCATCAACAACACAGTAAGCTCAAAGATTAGGAAATTTTTATGGATAAAACCCAGGCTATTTCAGTTTCATGTCATGATGCATAAAGAGATTGAAGTTTATGTAGATTATGTGATCATTAAGTCAAAAGAGCAGTCTGACTATGCCAAAGCTTTGAGGAAATTGTTTGAAAGGCTTCGTAGGTATAATCTTAAAATTAATCTAGAAAAATATGTATTTGAAGTCCCATGTAGAAAGCTCAGTGGGTTTATAGTCAGTTGGTGTAGTATTGAGTTAGATATTCAAATATAAAAGCTATTTAGGAATTTTCTCTACCAAAGAATAAAATGAAGGTTATGAGCTTACTTGGAATATTGAATTATATTAGTAGATTCATTGCCCAACTCACAACGACCTGCGAAATTTTTTTCAAGTTTTTGAAGAATAATGCTAAAGTTGAATGGGCTGAAGAATATCAAGAGTAATTTGAAGGAATCAAGAGGTTAAACACCCTGGATTTTGTTCCTTAGAAAATTTCTCAGTTTAGAGATTTTGTACATCATACGACTTGTGGGTACTTATCGTCTGATAGGGTATGATTTAGGAGGTCTTGATCATTTGTTAACCAATGTGGTTTATATGGTTTCTATCCAAGTTATGGATAGATCATACAAGTCATATGATACGGTACTAGAAGTATTGTTCCAATTTTATAATGATCTAAATCTAGCCTAGATGATTCCATTCTGCCTAAGGTATAGTCCTAGGGTACTTATCGTAAGCTTGGGTAGGATTTGGCCTTGGTGATCGTATATTGGATAGTGTTGGGGTCCAAAGGATTCCTAGGGTACGAGTGATGTGTACCACTTATATGGTAGGGTACGGTTGGAGGAGGGGTGAGGTCGTACCTTTCTACTAGAAATTGTATAGTTTAAGTTGGGGGAAATAAAAATATTTCTCCTCTTAACCTATCATACCCCCACGACTTAAAACTCTATTGGGACATCATTTACCCTATTATTCTCTATTGAAAACACTTTAAGCACTCTTAAATTCTCTTATCTCTTGGGTTAAAGAAGGTGGGGGTTTCCTGTAAGGTGGTCAATTAGGACTTACAAGGGTGGTTTCTCTCTATCTTCATTGTAATCTAAGGCATGTTACTACTCCCTAATTATTATTTCAACTAAGGCATGAAGTAATGTATGATTTTTATGCCATAACTGTGATATGGTTTTGGGTTTTGAATTATATGTTGGGGGTTTTGGTCATAAATGGTTTGGTTATGGTTTTTCCATGTTTTTACTTTTGGTTTTTATTTTGTAATGGAGGTTTGAATGTGTGGTTGCATGGAAATGGTTAATTGGTACTTGGTTTTGGTTTTTGAAACTATATCCTCAACATGTTTGATAAAATGCCTATGACAATGAATTTGTTACATTGTTTAACTTTTATTGAAACCTTGCATGGTATAAAGTGGTAATGGAAACCTAAATTGGTTTGGATAGTTTTAAATGGTTAAATAGTAAGGTATTTATGGTCATGGTTATGGGTTAATTAAAAGCCTGGCAGGGTGCATGGGAATTCCCTAAAAATACATAATAATAGACTACTTGTGGGGTACATTGGAATCCACTAAGCAAACTTAATAATAATGAAATCTATGGGTACCAGGGAATCCCTTCTTAAAAAGTTGGCTAAGGACATTACATGGAAGCTATAGTTGGTATGACGACACCACTTTTTATATCCTTGGTTAATATTATATGGAATTAGTGGTTGGGTTATATGATAATGGTTTTAATTAGGCAATAATGGGAGGGTGTGATAAATAATCATGAAGGTATGAGTCTAATAGATGGAAACTGGAAACTCATATTTACTGACATGAGGATTGGTCATGGTGACCATATACTTCTGGGTTACATGGAAATCCCCTAAGTTATGCTTGTGTATATGTATCATGAAGGGTGAAGGGTACACGAGAATCCCATGCCCCTATGGATTCTCTGGTTCATGTGGTTATACGTGCTATGGCCCGTATAGGGGGTAATACTGGACCCATATAGACCATGGGTTGTTCTTGGACGGTTAAGCTACAGATACCCATGTTAATGGTTTTACAGTCATACTAAACCAAATTTTTTTCCCGGTATATATTATATATATGTATGGTTGTGAATGTATATGGTTGCTTACTAATTTTTAAAGTTTGGGGTTATTTTATCCTTATCTTTAGTGCATGCTAGCATTCACCCGCTAACTCATCTTTGGGTTATATATCCCCATATGATGTAGGAACCGACCGTTCTACTCTTCTTGCTCAGTGATCGAACTTGGGATCATCTTGTGTTGGATTGAAGTGGTGATCTTTAATGAGTGGTGATTTTACCACTCATTCGCACTCATCATTTGTGCACCTTTTCTTTTTTTGAATGAATAAGTGAGACATAATTGTGATTGAATGCTCTAAAATCCATATTTTGCAGGCATAATCGAGATGAGATAAAAAGATGTGGATTAGAGCTACAAACAGAACAAAAGGTAGTAAAGAAGTGTAGTTGAAGACCTGGAGAAGAACATTGCCTCAGTTATCATGATCGCGGGCATCATCCCCTGATCGCACCAAGTCAAGCAGGTCAATGTGCCACAATCACATGGAATTATATGCGGTCATTGTTCTGCTGTTGTGTTAAAGACACCGCGATCACCACCTAGAAAGAATTTATCCCAAGGGAAAAATTGTAAATGCAAAAGTTGTCCCAAATTTGCCAAACAAAAGATGAGTCAAACCCTAATCCAAAGTGATTCAACAATTCTACAACCCTACCTCACATTCTTAGTTTTTTTTTTTTTTTGTAATTTTTGGGAGCTTAGAGGTAAACATGTACTAATATTGAGCTAAGAAGACATTAAAGTGACTTTGAAGTGTAGATCTAGCATCACCCTTTGAATATTCATTGGATTCTAAAGTGTGGTTTGCCATCTCTTTATTTTCTTATGGATAATTTGGATTGGAATATCGGTTAGTTGTATTTATTATCATTATAATATGCTATATCTAACTCTTGAAGTTATGCCTGATTAGGGTACAAATGTTTGTGGGTTATGACGTATTTGTGTAGATTCTAGTTTGTTGATGATAGGTTCTTCTATTGAACGATTAAATTGGTTGGGATTTATGGGCTAAGTCCCAAATTCCCACATGGGTTTATGGGTGAAAACTCCAAACTCTAGAAAGCTCCAAGATATCTTTGAAAGAAAGGGTTTGGGTGAACTTTAGGAATCCACATCATCTTTAAAGTGGGATTTGGGAACCAAGGCAGTAGTAGACAATTTATGGGCATAGTTTACTAATTTTCACTATCTTAGAAATAAGGGTGAATATGAGTTTGACTATCCCTTAGGTACTCTCCTAGAAATAGAGGTGTATAATTGAGGTAGTGGGTGGTTTTGATTGGCACACATGATAGGTGCTCAAAAGAGCTAACGGCTCAAATCTTTATGGTATTGTTGAAAAACTAGCCTCAAGGACGTTAGACCTAGCCTACCACATCATCAGTGGTTATAATTTGCAATGCGTTATCATTTTCCTATGCACACCTTATACCTAGGAAGGCATAGTCCCAAGATCCATTTTAATTGATTACACTATTATTGTTCTTAGTCTCAAATTAGTCCCCTAGAAGCCCAAGAGTTGCATTCCATTCAATAAGATTGAAAACCCCCAAACCATCTTGTATCATAGGTCTGAACTTAGTGAGCAATTATTTTTCCAAACTTTCCCAATCGCCACTCACATTGTTCCTTGTGGATTCAACCTTGACTCTAAGTTGGGTAAATATATTGACAACGACTACCTTACACTAAATTGGACGTGTAAGTTGAGCATTATCAATCTTCCATACTCTGGAAGGCTTCATTTTATGTCAAGGATATCTTTCCACACTTTTGTCATTTTATAAACATTGGTTTTGTCTATGGTCGGGGGCATCTCTCGATCGGATATTGTTTTACTTTAAGATAGAGGCTTTGTGGGACTTCTATGGGTTGGTATAGGCAGTGTCAGCACTAGTGTTAACCTTGGCATTGGTATTGGTATTGGAGCTAACACAAATTGACTATATTTGATTTATTATTATTCTATTTGGTTTTGAACATTATATATATATATATTTAGAACTCATTTGCTATGGGATGTAGGTTTATTATGGTGGGGTATTGGGGGTTGTCTTCGACTCTGGTTGGGCTTGAGGCACCCGACACAACTAGGCCCTGGTTTGTGTCGTGTTAGATTGGTATAAGAGCCCTAGGTTCATGGTAAATTGGGAGTCCACAAATCCATATCGAGTAGAGTCTCTTTTAAGGGTGTGTAGCGTGCCACACTCATAAAGGAGAGGCTACAAGGCATTTAGGAATATTACTCTTTCTTGTGTTCTAATATCATGTTTAAAAATCTAAGTCCTAAAAGCCTCTCTAATTCTTGTTTGTTCTCTTTTTAGATCATGCCTTGATAATTTAAAGTTCGGAAAACTCTTTTGTCCTAACTGGGGGAAATGTTGATGGGACATACTTTACTCATGGGATCCATACTCAATTTAGGGTTCTATTTCCTGATTGTCCTGGAGTTCCACTGTTTCCCTCTAGTCCTCCTCAGTCTAATATGATGAATGCAGAGTTTCATAAGTCGATTCATATGATTTCTCAATTGGTAGCTTCTCTAGCTGAGCATGGTGTATATTCTACTCCATCTTCTGAGGCCACAAGGGTTAGCCAATTCATGAGGTTGAGTCTTCCAACTTTTACTAGCATTAAGGTGGAGGAGGATCCTTAGGATTTTTTGGATGAGATGGAAAAGATTTTCAGGGTTATGCATACCACGAATGTGAAAGTCATGGAGTTTGCTTCCTACTAATTGAAGGATTAGCATACCAATAGTACGAGGAGTGAGATCAGCCAAAAGGGTAATAATGATGAGTCATCTCTTTGGGAGAATTTCTTTATTACATTTTTGGAATGATTTTTTCCTCACGAGTTAAGAGAGGCTAAGTCAAAAGAGTTTGTTGATTTGAAGCAAGGGAAGATATTAGTCAAGGAGTGTGCCTTGAAAGTTCACCAGTTATCAAGGTATGCTCTGAAGATGGTGTTGGATATGAGGGCCAGGATGAGAAAGTTTGCCTCCGTACTATCTCATGAGTTGATCCTTGAAAGTAAGACTGCCTTGCTAATCAAGGACATGGACATCTCTAGGTTGGTTATTCATATGAAAAAGGTAGAGGAGGAAAAGAAAAAGTAGGCTAAGATAGGGGTAAAATAGGGTAAGAAGATTAGGTTCTTTGAGAAGCGTGGTGGACAATAGTAAAGTGGTAGGGATGGTGGTAAGAAGACAAATAAGTAGTGAAGAGTTTTGATTCTTTCTCCACAGCTAGTCTCCTAACTCGAGCTATCGGGTGATAGCCATCATCAGGATTGCGATAACTTCAGGGCACAGGGTGCCCAATCTCAGGATAGTGGGGCTCAGTCATCTTCATAATGTCCTTTTTATAGGTTTTACGGTCGTTTGCATTGAGGTTTTTGTGATGAAGGGAGGGATAGGTGCTTCAAAGGTTGTCAACCAGGCTATATGCTTAGAAACTGTCCAGTTGGTAAGGTTGTTTTAGGGGTGAATAAGGTTCTTGTAGCTTGATCATCAGCTCCGATGCCAAAGGGTGGACTATCTAATTTCAGCAATGGTTGGCATCGTCTATATGCACTAACTACCTGATAGGAGTCCAAGGCATTACTTGATGTCATGACTGGAATATTAAATTTTTTCTCCCGTGATGTGTATTGTATATTTGATCTGGGATTCAATCTATCTTATTTAACCCTATTTGTGGCTATGTATTTTGGTTTTGGTCCCGAGGTTATAATAGCCAAGTCTGTGGTTATTAAAAGAGTCTATAGGGGGTGTGGTATTTGCTGATAGTAAGGAAACTTTGGTGGACTTCTATGAATTAGATATAGTGGATTTTGATATTGTTATGGGGATGGACTAGTTACACTCGTGCTATGCATGATATTGCATTTAGTTTTGGTGGTGAATGATTTTCCTGAGGTCTTCCCTAATATATTCCTGGTGTTCCTCCTAATAAGGCGATTGAGTTTGGGATTGATCTGGTTATGAACACTCATCCAATTTCTATTCTCCCTTATAGAATGGTTCCGGCTGAGTTGAAGGATCTTAAGGAGCAGCTTAAGCATCTTTTGAATTAGGGTTTCATCTATCCCAGTGCTTCCACATGGGGAACACCGGTTTTATTTGTGTGTAAGAAGAATAGTTCCCTTCGAATATGTATTGACTATTAGTACTTAAATAAGATGACAATTATGAACAATAGTCATAAATAAGATGACAATTATAAATGAGAGAAAACACAGAAGAGTGGCCAATAGTAAAAAAGAAGAATTGAAAAAATGTGATGTAGATGTTCAAGAAAAGATGTAGCCATGTTGTTCCCAAATTATATCCTACCCTAACTTAAACCTACGTTAAAAGCTTAGATAGTTCTTTGAGATCTCCAACCATTTACTTTATATGTAGTGGCGATTGAAAATAGGGGCAATCCTATGGTATGACACTTATTGCGTAGAGATTTGTTTTGTAAGGGAAAGATTTTTTGCACTTAAAATTCCTTGTTACATGTTTTGTGTCTTGGTGTTGAATTCTCTTTATTGTGAGGTTGATATGTGAACAATTTTAGGTAGATGATTTTTTCACCTTCCGAGCAATGAGAAAAATGGAGTATAGCTTAGTTGTGGTCAAAAGAGAGTTACTTCTAGAGTATTGTTTTTTTTGTTGCTTGGTTGCTCATTTAATCCCTATGTATCCTTGGGTATTGTCTCTTATGATAAGGGGTTTTGTGGAAAATAGCTTAGCCAATATACAATGAACTATGTGTGGTAGTGACTAATGTTGAAGTCATTGTGATCTTTGAGGCATTAAGTTAGGCATAGATAATTATTATCTCATGATATGAGGTAGTGTTGCTTGAGTACAACCAAGGGTTTAAGTTGGACCTATCTCCCCCATTTTTATCTTCTTATAACATTGGTTTGAATTGAACTTTTATCTATTATTTCAAATTAACTTGATTTCCACTCACATTATTCCTTATGGATTTTACCCCGACTCCAAAGTTGGGTAAATATATTGATAACAACCGCCTTGCATTTAAATTGATGTGTAAATTGAGCGTTATAAACGATTATTCCATTTTGTTATGGATTATGTATATAAAACAACAACAACAACAAACACAATATATTTCCACATAGTGGGGTCTGGGGAGGGTAGAATGTACGCAGTCCATACCACTACATCCGAAGAAGTAGAGAGGTTGTTTCCGATAGACCCCCTGCTCAAGAAAAGGACCGAGACCGTGTTCAAATATCGCAAGCATATAACATGATAAAATAATAACAATACAACAACCTCAAATAAGTACATGAACTAATAAAATGTACCCCCTCACCCCAACCCTAGCCCTACCAACCAAGCTACACGAAACTCTCCTAACTTCAGCCTATGATTTAACCACACCCCTTAGACCTCTACCCTAATACTCTTCCTCTAAACCTTCCTATCAAGGTTCATGTCCTCAGTGATCCGTAATTTCTCTATGTAACGTCTAATTACTTCTGTCCAGTATTTCTTTAGTTTACCCCTACCCCGCTTGAAACCATCCAAGGCCAACCTCTCAAACCTACGAACTGGAGTATCGGTGCCCCTTCTCACCACATGCCCAAACCATCTCAACCTCCTTTCTTGAATTTTATCCTCCATCAACGCCACTACCACCTTATCCGAAATAGCTCATTCCTAACTCTATCAGCCCTCGTGATACCGCACATCCAATGCAACATCCTCATTTCTGCCACTTTCAACTTCTGAACGTGAGAGTTCTTAATAGGCCAGCATATCGTGCCATACAACATAGCCTTCCGGACTGCAACTCTATAGAATTTGCCTTTCAGTTTTGGAGGCACCTTCTTATCGCAAAGGATTCCTGAGAAGAGCCGTCATTTCAACCAACCTGCCCCAATACGGTGAGAGACATCCTTATCAATCTCTCCATTCCCCTGAATCATAGACCCAAGGTACTTAAAACTATCTTTCTTACATACCATCTGAGACTCCAACTTCACTACCACCTCGTCCTCTTGCCTCGTGTCACTAAACTTACACTCCAAGTACTCCATCTTTGTCCTACTCAACCTAAAAACTTTAGTTTCCAGGGTTTGTCTCCAAACCTCCAACTTATCATTAACACCTCGACGCGACTCATCAATCAAGACTACATCATCCGCAAAAAGCATACACCATGGCACCTCACCTTGAATACTCTTTGTCAACACATCCATAACCACAAAGAATAAAAATGGACTAAGAGTCGATCCCTGGTACAATCCATTCAGGACCAAAAAATGGTTAAAATCCCCTCCCACAGTACTTACCCGAGTCTTTTCCCCCTCGTACATGTCCCTAATCGAACGAATGTACGCCATAGGGACCCCCCTCACTTCCAAGCATCTCCACAGAACCTCCCTAGGGACTTTGTCATACGTCTTTTCCAAGTCAATAAACAACATGTGAAGATCCCTATTCCTCTCTCTATACTGCTCAACCATTCTCCCCACTAGGTGAATTGCCTCAGTCGTCGAGCGACCAGGCATAAAACCAAACTGATTCTCCGAAATAGACACTATCCTCCTCAACCTCTACTCCATCACCCGCTCCCAAATCTTCATCGTGTGACTCAACAACTTAATACCTCAGTAGTTGTTGCAACTCTGAATATCACCCTTGTTCTTATAAAGAGGAATTATCATGCTCCATCGCCATCCCGCTAACAAACTTCCAAAAATCCACCGGAATCTCATCAGTCCCCATCGCCCATATTTGTATATATTTAGAACTCATCTGATATAGGATGTAGTGTAGTTATGGTGGGGTATTGGGGGTGGTATCCGGTCCCATTTGGACTTGAGGCACCAGACACGACTAGGTCGTGGTTCGGGTCATGTCAAGAGGTACTTGTCAAATCTATCTATTTTTGTTCCACCAGATCCACAGAGACCTTTGATATTGTATATGTCTATTTTAGAAAACTTTTTTGGTTGTGTATTAGGTCAACATGATATCACAAGTAGAAAAGAACAGGACATCTTCTACCTTAGCAAAATGTTTACCACTTATAAGGCTAAGTACACTTTTCTTAATAATACATGTTGCACTTTGAATTGGGTGGCACAAAAGTTGAAACATTACCTTTCATCTTACACTACTTACCTCATTTCTCAGATTAATCCCTTAAAGTATATTTTTCAGAAGCCTATGCCCACAAGAAAACTAGTAAAATGGCAGATGTTGCTCACAGAATTTGATGTTGTCTATGTGACATGAACTGTAATGAAAGCACAAGCTTTAGTGGAGAATTTAGATGAAAATCCTATTGATAAGGTATATGATCCATTAAAGACTTATTTTCCTGATCAAGAGGTGTTATATGTGTATAAGGTTATTTATGATGATTGCCACTCAGGTTGGAAGATGTTCTTTAATAGGGTTGCTAATGTGAATGGAGTTAGGGTAATAGTCATTCTTATTTTTGAATTGGGGTAGTATTATCTCGTAACATCCCAACTTTGATTCTTCTGTACCAATAAAATAGCAGAATATAAAGCTTGCATTCTAGATATGAGATTAGCTATTGACATGGGAATCCAAGAACTGTTGGTGTTGGGGGACTCAGACCTTTAAGTTCACCATATCCAAGTAAATTGGGAGACTCGCGACTCAAATCTCATACCATATTGAGATTGTTTGCAAGATCATGGTCAACGATTTGTATCAATAAAGTTCACAAATATTCCCAGAGTTCATAATAAGATTGTTGAAGGTTTGGTGACTTTATCTTCGATGCTATAATATCCCAACAAGACACATATCTACCCTTACATATACAGATCCATGATAAACATACATATTACAATGTGGTTGAGGAAGAACTCGATAGGGAGCCTTGGTTCCATGATATCAAAGAATATATTGGGGATGGAAAATATCCAATACATGTTGATGGTAACCAAAAGAGAACTATTCGACGACTAGCCAATGGAGTTTTCTAAAGTGGAGGAATCTTGTATAAGAAGATCCCAGATTTGGGACTTTTAAGGTGTATAGATGCTAAAGAAGCTTCAAATATCATGATTGAAGTACATTTTGAGACTTGTGGACCACATATGAATGGGTATATTTTGGCAAATAAAATACTTCGGTCATGTTATCACTGGCTCACCATTGAGTGAGATTCTATTCGTTTCATTCCTAAGTATCATAAATGTATAGTACAAGGGTACTTAATACATTTCCCTCCATCTGAGTTTCATACAATGACTGCTCTATGGCATTTTGTGTCCTAGGGAATGGACGTAATTGGATCAATTAAACCGAAATCATCGGATGGACAGAGGTTCATATTGGTAGCAATTGATTATTTCACAAAGTAAGTGGAAGTAGCAACTAATAAAGTTATGGTTAATTTTGTTCACTTTAACATTATTTGTCGGTTCGATATTCAAAAGACAATTATCATAGATAATGCTGCAAATCTTGATAGTCATTCAATGTAGAAGTGTGCCAGCAATTTAAGATTATACATCAGAATCCAACTCCTGATCGCCCAAAGGGAAATGGGGTTGTGGAGGCTGCCAATAAGAACCTAAAGAATATACACCGCAAAATGGAGCAAGGTTCTCGACAATGGCATGAAAATCTGCTTTTTGCTTTATTAGGTTTTCGTAATACCATTCAGACTTTAATAGGTGAAACTCTTTACTCATTGGTATATGGAATTGAAGCATTTATACTTTCAAAAATCAATATTCCATCTCTTTAAGTTGTTATGGAAGCCAAAATTAAAGATAATCAGTGGGTTAAAACCCAATTGTTGAAATTGAGCCTGATTGATGAAAAATGATGGACATCAGTATGTCATGACCAACTATACCAGAAGAGAATGACTCAAGCGTATAATAGAAAGGTGCATCCTAGACATTTTAAAGTTGTTCAGTTAGTATTGAGACACATCCTTCTCTATCAGATTCAAGCCAAAGGCAAGTTTTCTCCTAATTGATAAGGATCGTTTATGGTGAAGAAAGTATTACCTAATGGAGCATTATATTTGATAGATGTAGATGGAAAAATGGAATAAATGGTTGTCAATGCTGATACAGTTAAGAGATATTATATATGATATTCATGTACCGTTAGGATAGATGTGTTATGAAGTTGCATTGTATAAGATTAAAATGATGAAGGTATTTTGTTCTACTCTCCTAATATTATGTCAATCTTTGCTTACCCCTTTTGAGCTTCGATTTTATTTTTCTTTCATACCCCTCTTTTGAATCGAATTAAAGTCAGAATGTTAAGTAAAAACAATTAATGATAAAAAAAAGGGAAGTAAAAAAAAATCAAGAAGAAGGAAAATGAAAATCAAGCAAAAGAACTGATTTCTAAACTATGTTTGACCTTATTCTTGCTATGACAAGATATATAGGCTACCCACTCTAAGGTTCTGTCCAACCAAGTAAAAATTCAAGTTACGTATTATGAAATAAAATTGGGGAAAAAGTTATTTTCTTTATGAGTTGATTCCAAAAGTTGTAAGTCTCACCCTATGTCATGTATATTTTAAGCCTCATGCCGCCCTTTCTTTCTAACCATATCCAAAAGCCAAGTTACAACTAAAAAAAGATCTTCAGATCAATCTTTGAGAATGTTAAGTCTAGTCATGTTAGGGTTGATGATGTTTCATATTTTGGAAACTACTTTCTTTCATCAGCTTAATAATATAAGAAAAATAAAATGAGCGAGTCTTATTGGTGAAAACCTTTATGGGCATCATAAGGCGACAGTGAGTTGTGGGAAAAATAAAAATGAGAGAGTTGTATTAGTGAAAACCCTCATAGGCACCATAATATGGAAGTGAGTTAAAATAAAATAAAAATGAGGTAGGATCGCTTGTGAAAATCCATTGAGGAGCCACTAGAAGAAGAAGGTTTGTAAATTAGAGGCAAAAATCTCAAGAGCGGCTTGGTTTAAAATTCAATAAGTTGAAAAAGTCAATAAATTATTGGGATGTGAAGATCAGGATAGATAATTTAAACTTTATGTCAAAATCACTGGAAAGGGATACCACACATAGATAAGTTTTTCTTTCTGTCATTTTTGAAAAAAAGGATATCTATTTTCTTTTTCTTTTCTTTCTATATTTTTTTGTTTTTTGTTTTTGTGGCTTTGTTGTCAAATCAAAAATTATTATCAACTTTTTTCTCATATTTTTTAGTCAAATTTAAGTCAAGACAATTGACAAAGAACTTCAAAACTTGCTACCACTATCCTCAATTGCATTAAGAAAGACAAAGGGCCGATGCACAAAGCTAACATGTTTCAAAATAAAGTAAGGTGCTCAATAATGCTTGTTATCTGGCAATTTTTGGACTCATAGGAATATAAAAGGTGTATTAGAATTTAAATCCAGAGGCTTCATTCAAGGAAAATGAGATTTGAGTCAAGTACTTTCAGTAGCCAGAATTTGGGTCAATAGTACAACAAATAAACAATACCTATAAATGAGTTGCAATGGAGCTGAGCATGACAAGTGCAAGGGAGCTGAGCCTGACAAGTACAAACAACCCAACACATTTTTATACGCACAATATTTCTTTGTTTGAAACAGAAATGGAATGTTTTCTTTATATCAAAGGCTTAAAATTTTGGATATCAAATGTGCAATTTTGCACTTCTGCTAATGCGAGAGGCAATGTTACAACACAAGACACAAGATTACCGATATAGTAAAATTTCATCCTTGCAAGATTCTATAATTGAAACTATACAAGGCCCGAATTTACTGTCTTTGCTACATTTTTCAAAATGTTATGATCAGGTAACACTGGCAAAAACTTTTTCATTACAAACTGGGGAAAATTTTTTATTCGTGTTTAATAGGACTTTACTTTCTACTAAGGACCCTCCTGGAAAATGGGACTTTACTTTATGCTCATGATCCTCCTAGATAATAGAATTTTAAGTTCTACTTAGGCCCCTCCTGGATAATGAAATTTTATTTTTTGCTCAGGACCCTCCTAGAAAATGGAATTTTACTTTCTGATCACGACCTTCCTGGATAATGAGATTTTATTTTCTGCTCACGACTCTTCTAGATAAAAGGATTTTATTTTCTGCTAAGGACCTTCTTGGATAATGAGATTTTATTTTCTTCTCAGGACCATTCCGGATAATGGGACTTTAGTATTTTCTCAAGACCCTCCTAGATAATGGGACTTTACTTTATGCTAAAGACCCTCCTAGATAATGGGATTTTATTTTCTGCTCAGGAGCCTCATGGATAATGGAATTTTATATTCTGCCCGGGACCCTCCTAGATAATGGTACTTTACTTTTTACTCAGGACCCTCCTGGGTAATGGAATTTTATTTTCTTCTTAGGGCCCTCCCTGGTTGATGAAATTTTATTTTCTACTCAGGACCCACCTGGATAATAGGATTTTATTTTTTGCTCAGGACCACCCTGGAAAATAAAATTTTATTTTCTGCTAAGGACCCTCCTTGATAATGAGATTTTACTTTCTGCTCATGACCCTCCTGGATAATGGGATTTTATTTTTTTCTCAGGACCCTCCTGGATAATGATATTTTATTTTCTGCTCAGGACCCTCTTGGATAATGGGATTTTACTTTCTGCTAAGGACCCTCCTGGATAATGGGACTTTACTTTTATAGTTCACTTTTTACTTTGAGTTCAAGAACATGTTTAGAGAATGAAAATTATTTTTAAATTTGAAGTTCAGAAGCCCGCCTGGAGAATAGGATAAACAAATAATAATTTAGGAGCCCGTCTGGAGAATAGAGTGAAAAAAATACAAAATCAGGAGCCCATCTGGAGCATAGGGTGGTGAAATAGCAATTCAGGATGCTTGCTTGGAGAATATAGTGAATATTATTAGTTACAAGTTTAGGAGGCCGCATGAAGAATAGGGTGAAGATTTTCAAGTTCAAGTCTGGAGAAAGTCTAAAGAATAAGTCAATTTTCAAGTTCCTCTCCAATACCAAGAGTTGACATTGAGGAACATTTCATTTTTTATGTTCAACTCAAAATAATGACTCTCTGACCACTTGAGAATTAATGAAGATTTAAGTCAATATTGTAGAAAAGCTTTGCATATATAGGAACTTTTATTTATATCTTTATTTTCATTTTTTTCATTTGGATGTAAACAAAAAAAGTCGTGAGCCAAAAACTCGATGGAACCTCGCTCGACCTCTAACTCATCATCTCACCAAATTACCTCTCTGAACTACACGTGACTTGATTCTATTATAACTTAGGATATGTAGGCAGTCCAAAACCAGGACTCGATCACATTTATATATATATATTCTACCCCATCCGAATAATCGAATGGTCAATACTTGTCTCGTTGTCTACGTCTTTGTACGAAAACTCTTCGTGTTTTCAAACAAAGAGGGGAAAAATATACACACGTAATTTTTGACCCTCCCCCAAATTTTATCTATTTTTAGAATCAAAAAGTTATTTTTTGCCTAACGTTTAATTCAGATTTTATTTTCATTTTAGTAGATTTTATTTGAAAAATTATGAAAAAAAGATTTTTCTTTAAAAATAAGGAAAATTTTAAAAATATGTTTTTCTTTTAATTTAGATTTTAATAAATAAGTTAATAATTTTAGTATTCTTTAAATTATATTTATTTAAAGCTTGTTATAGACTTTTATTATATTTTCTTAAGTATTAAAATTAATTACCAATAGTTTTTCATTATTATTTATTTTGTTCTGTAAAAAAAAACAAAAAATATATATATATATATATATATAAAGAGAGAAACATTATCTTAAACTACCCAAGTCCCACGTTCCCCACAACCCCCTCACATTACCCTACTTCAACAAAAACTACTCCTTTCACATACAAAACTCCCTCAACTCCCATACACCTACAATTTCATCCAAACACAAACTTAGTATACAATATAGTATATATGACATATACACACCAGGGGCAGACCCACATAGGTTCAAGTGGGTTCATATGAACCAACTTGGTCGAAAAATGACACTATGTGTATATATATTTATGTATGTATATATGTATATATATACCTATGTTAGCGGCAGTGAGTTCAATTCACAATACCTATGTTGTGTGTTGAGCCCTTGCAGGACATTTATTTTATTATTATGTAGCAGTCAGTTTAAGCATTGAACCCACTTGGTGAAAAGTCTGGGTTCGCCACTGATACACACTCAAAACTTGAGAGAGAAAACGACTTAGAAAAAAAAGTACAAAAAGAAACAACAAGATAGACATGAGATTAGAAAAGAGAGAAACATACAAAGAAAAAAATAAAAAATGAGAAGAGGAACGGTGAATAAAAGAGGAGGAGAGAAAACAAGAATGACCCAGAACATAGAGATTAAAAAAACAAGTTTGACTTTAGTCCCTATTTTGAGCTTTCGGTGAAGGCATCCTTGTTTCTACTTTAGTTCTTTTACCGTATAGGTTCTTATTCATTCCTTTGTATTTATTTTGTAGTGTATTTTAATGAAATTGAAGTATGAATTGTGTTATTAAGTGAATATGTGTATTATTCAATAGGCTAAACTAATTGCTTATGTGAGTTTTATTATCACGATTCACATAATTAATCATTTATTCAAGTTGAAGAAGTTAAGAATTATATATTAAATTCTTCATAAGTTATGTTGCTAGTCGGAACTAAATATTGAGAGGAGCCAAAGAAAAATTGATACTTGGTAAGATAAATCATCTGGTGTTTGTAATTATGGCAGTTTGTGTCAACCAACTTAAGCTTTAATTTTTACTGTTGTAGTTCCTTTGGATAATTGTTATAGTATTGTATTGTTACTGACTTAGGGTGCATTTGTTTTTTTTAAGATTAAGACATCTAAATCTAAATGAATATCTGAATGATTAAGATGTTGTTTCTAGATCTGAATACAGAATTATTAAGACTTTTTATTTTTTAACATCTGAATGTACGTAATATATTAATTCGTAATAAATATGTAATTCAAATTTTAAAAGTAATAAATATTATATTATATGAAAAAAATATTAGATAAAACTTAAACATCAAAATTATTATTTGAGTGATAATTAAAATATTTAAAGAGAGTTTTGAGCGAATAAATTGCATTTTAAAAAGAGTCTAAATATTATTTGAGTGATAATTAAAATATTTAAAGATAATTAAAATATTTAAAGAGAGTTTTGAGGGAATAAATTATGTTTTAAAAAGTGCCTGAACATCATTGAGACTCTTCTTCATAGCTGACTAATTCAGAGGCTTTCAGATACATTAAGAAGCAGTTTATTAAAAAAAAATGCACTTAATGGACTGAAGTCTGAATCATTCAGATTCAGATCTCCATTTAGGCCTTACTGTTGCAGTTTGTTTGGATAGTTTTTATTGTATTATATTGTTATTTTTTTAAAGTATGTTTTACTGTTGTAGTTTGTTTGGATAGTTATTGTATTGCATTATCATTCTAAAAGTGTGTGTTTGAAATGTAGAAAAATGTCATCTTCGTGATGAATTTCACCAATGCTCGAACCAAAAAAAAAAAATTGTGATCAAAATAAATAAATAAGAAGTATTCGTGTATCCATAATTTTTTCTAATTGAAGAAAGTAGTATTTTTTTTTATCCTATTTAGGTTCATCTTACACCTTATTTAATATATAAAACTAAAACTATTCATCTTCTATTGGAATGCATAAGTTTCATGTCATTTAACTCTAAGCTGTAAAGAATTATAAGTGCATTGTCGATTCTGTGTTTGTATTGTCATTCAACACAATGAAAGGATATGTAAACAGTATTTAAATGTTTATTTTGTGTCTGGTTTTATTTCAAATACAAATAAAAGAAATTGGTAAGATGTAACGTTAAGTACCTAGCTGTTATATTAACAACTTTTCAGCATTTCACTATTTAGTTTCAATTTCAATAAGAATGTTTAAAAATAATTGTCATTTTACATGGAAATTGCTATTGATTTTGATAAGAGTGATGGTTTTATGTCTACTGTATTTTAAAATAAATACACATCACATAAAAACATATATATTTATACATGAAGTAGTGTAAAAAATTTAAGTATTTTTTTGTCTTGCATTTCGATTTGTCATTTGTTTGGATTTGAATAAAGGAAATGTTGTTTTATATACTATTAAAATTACAATGTCCTAAGTGTAGGCCAACAATACATTAAAATATGACATCATTCTCGAAGTTTTACATAAAGTAGTTTTTAAAGAGTACATATAGTCACTTCCTTGGAAAATAAGAGAATAATGTTAAAAGTAAAAATAGATAGAACAAAATTGTCCCAAATTTACAAAAGATGAATAAATCTCTTTAACGGTATATAAGCTTTAGGCACATTTAATATGTTTTCCTCGATTAAGAATGCGACATACACATCTTTTTGAGATGTTTAAAAATAATTTGAGTATACGACGTTGCAGCTCAACAAAGATCGTCCCTAAAAGTTAATTTTCACCAAACTTAATACAAGAGATATAGACAGAAAGTAGATATTAAAAATAAGCGAATTAAGGCCTTCAAACATAATATATCAAAATAATTTAAGTTAAGCATAAGTTGATAAAAGCGGTCGTGTTAGAACCACGGGACTCGAGGGGAGCCTTATACCTTCCCCTCGGTCACCAGAATTCCTTACCCGATCTTCTGTTTTAATAGACCAATAAAGAGTCACGTTCTTTTTACTATGGATTCAAAAAGGTGACTTGGAACACCATCACACAAATTCAAGTGGCGACTCTATATATAAAATAATACATATTCAATATCGCCACTTTAATTGGAAAAATTGTTTGACCCTCGATAAAAGAGAGTTATGACAGTCCACGTCCTCTGTTTGGATCCCCAGTTGTGTACTCACTTTCCTTGTCTCTAGTAGCAATAGCCCGAATCCTAGCCATCTGCAAAAGAGTGAAACCAAGTGTATCTTAGAAACCAACATGGACTCTTATCACAAAATGAGTGAAGGAAGTGAATATCTTATAAGAATGTCCTATAGCCTCCCAAATATAAGAAACAAACGTCATCATTTTGATCTATGGGACTATACTAGGAATTTTCTCTTGTACCAACTATACTAGTGAACCAAGGCTCTAATACCAAGTTGTCACAGTCCGATTTCATGAGTCATGATGGCACCTACTTTACCCAACTAGTAGGTAAGTTAAACCATAGCCCAGAACTACAAGTAATAGACTAATTGGTGAAACATGGCATAAATGCCATATTCAAGTAAATGGATTACAAGCCATAAAAAATAAGAATAATAACATAACTGAAGAGAAATAAAGAAAAGAATAATAACATTCCAAGATATAGTAAGGCCGGTACATGAGATTCTAACAAAAGAATAAGAGTACAATCAATGTCAAATATAATATAGTCTCACAATAGAAAAAACATCCAAAAAACAAAGAAGGAGAAAAAGTCAACTCTAGCCCTGAGAGCTCACCCTGTCTCTGAACTCTGACCAGTACTAACACATCATCAACATTGGTAACTAGTACTCAGATCTGCACTAGAAATGGGTACAAAGTTTAGTATGAGTACCAAAGCTATGGTACTCTGTAGGCATCATTAATCGACTGAGATGAATTATAATATAACTATAATAAAATTCAAGATAATAGGCTAAGTCATGAAAAAAGGAAAAACCGGAAATAACGCTCCAAAAACTTAAAGTAAATAACTGGATAAATATCAATAGAAAGTAACTGGGGCAATTGAGTTAAAAGTGACAAAAGAGTTTCAAAATAAGACTCGAGTTTTAATAATTGAGTGTAGGTGACAATTACTTTATTATGGATTAAGAAAGTTGGAGAAGTTCTAGAATAGCCCACAAGATTTTAAATTTATACTTTTATCAAAATGTTAACCTAATATAATAGGAAACGGAGGGAAAAAGACGTATTTCTCTCTCTTCTCATCCATTATTGTTTTCTCTCTCTTCGTGATTTTTGTTGTTCATTGTTGCTTCTGCTTTATTCATCATCTTATTCTTCATTATCATCTTCATCTTCTTCTTGTTGACCATTGTTGTTTTTTTACTGCTATTGCTGCTACTTAACCAATATTTTAGGTCAAATTTTATTTCGTACATCACTTTGACATTACTTCATAGGTGACTTTGGTAAGTAAAATTATGATTTTTAGTTGAATTTTTCATTTGGGTACCCTACTACTATTGTTTTTCAACAATGGATAGAACTCGACCATGAATCCAACATAAGAGTATCTGTTTAAACATATCAACCATCTGTTGCGATAGATGAGTCATTTGTTGCAACAGAAGACTCATATGTTGGATTCA
This sequence comes from Capsicum pubescens, assembly GCA_030864215.1. NCBI lineage: Eukaryota > Viridiplantae > Streptophyta > Magnoliopsida > Solanales > Solanaceae > Capsicum > Capsicum pubescens. The sequence continues at coordinate 119,293,264 of CM061546.1, forward strand.
TGTTTATGGTTATATAGTGATCATAACATGAATCAAATAGATGGGTCATCTGTAGCAACATATGGGTCATCTGTAGCAATAGATGAGTTATTTGTAACAATAGAGAAGTCATCTATTGCAACAAACGAGTTATCCATTGCAATAGAGGAGACATCTGTTGAACTAGATTATTCACCTGTTGCAACAGATGTGTAATCTATTTAGAACAACACAATACAATTTCTGCAACAAACCCAATAGATAACCAATCTCAAAACTCTTTCTATTACTACTGGATTCAAAATTATTCCTTACGTCCAACCGTGGACATGTTTATTGAGAAGAAGAAATAGACAGAACAAAAATTAAATAGGAATAAAAAGTCAAAGTCGACAAAACATAAATTTTTCATTAAACAAAAACAAAATACATTAGGTAGGTAAATCCGATATAGGAAAATAAAAATACATACTCTAAAAGCAAAAACATCACCTAATTATTTTTATCATCATCATTATTATTGTTGTTGTTGTCAGCCAACCAATCGTCAACTGGAAGCAGCAGGCCCTCCTCAGCCTACAAATCTCTCAGAGCATCCTTGCTCTCATGGCTCCTAACTCCCACTGCAGGTCATTAACCAAACTCTGAAGTTCCCACACGGTGTCACGCAGAATAGCAATGTCCCAAATAGAATCAACCATATCTAGAACATGTATGAATTAACAAAAACTATAAATACAAATGTACAAAAAAGAGTCTAAATATAATACAATATATACTACCAACTAGTAGATTTACACAAAAAAATTACCTCAACGAGAAAGGAATATGCTCTTTGAAGAGAAGTGGTTGAAGATGTAATATGAAAGACAAGAAGTAAGAAATAAATAAAGTGGAGTAGAATGAAGAATAAGGAGGGACCTATTTATATAGGATTGAATTTGAATGTGGTAGGCAAAAAGTCTCGACAGTTCTCCTCCATTTTATTAATTACATTCAAATAAGTGATTTTTTATTTTCTGTGAAAAGAAATGACTTAAATAAATCAAGTTGGTAACTTTTTGATTATTGTGACAAGTCATGACTTTTCATATTCTTAATATTTATTTGTTCTTAAAATTAAATAAACTTTTTTCTCGATTAAATAATGGAAGACAACTCACATTTTCAATAACCAGTTTTTAATAATAACTGTTTTATTTACCTGTTGCAATAGATGGTCAATTTGTTGCAATAGATAACCCATCTGTCGTAATAGATTTACCATCTGTTGTAACATATAGAATATCCAATACAATACATGGACCATCCATTACGATAGATGGACCATCTATTGAAGGAGCTTTTTTAATTTCTTCTAACAACCGGCTCATCAATCGCAATAGATGAGAATTTTGATTCATCAGCTATTTTGTATGTGTTAGAAAAAAAGTCATGACTGTTCACCTCTTTTTTAATAATCATCATATACCTTAATTAATTCAAATTGATGACTTTTTTATTATATAAACTAAAAATAGATTTAAAAATAAAAATGGTGAAAAATCATGATTTGTCACCTATTCAATATTAACATCAATTATTAAAATTAAATAACTATTTTTTATGGTTATAAATTGCGTTTATTATTTATTTTTTTATTATTTATTTACGAACTATTTTTCATATTAAATAATCACACTACAAGAAAACTGGTTATTAGAGACCACGATTTAGGGACAACTTGTAAATATGGTCCCTAAAAGTAACTTTTAGGGATGACATTATTTAGTAGTCTCTATAGATGTACAAAAATTAAATTAATTCCGCAGAAAAAAAATCTGAACGCCAAATGTAAAAATTTCAGCAGGATATGAAATATTTCTCTCTTTAGAAGGTCTTAACTCTCTCTCTTTCATTGACAAAAGATGCCTACTCTCTCTCTTACCTTCTCTTGAAGTAAAAGCCCTAAATCTCATTGCCTATATTCCTAAATCTCTCATTCATCGTCACTACAGGTTGAAGTTTTTGCTCATTGATCATCTAAGAGTAAGGTTGTCCTCCCTTATCTGTTTCTTTTCCTTCTCCTTTTTGATTAAAATTATTTTTTTTGTTATTTCTTGTGCTCTGGTAGAATATGTGTGACTAAATTGTTCATATCTTTTATTGAAGAGATTTTATATACATATATAGAGTTTTTACGATGGAGGCTCGATATTTTTTGCAATTTTATGTAGGTATATGTGTTCATTGTATTTTGTTAGTGTTTATTTTGGTGAAATTAGTTTAAAATATTGATTGATTATCTTTTTTTTATAAAGATTTGATAAGTTTTTGAAGTTCTTATAATTGTTCTTGTGTCGTTTGTTGTCATATTTGTGCATTTTCCATTTAATTGACTATTGACAGGTCTACTTGTCTTGTGCACTTTTGACTTGAGATTGCAGCTTATACTTCAGTGGTCAACTGGGATTCTTGTGCTAATCTGCTGCTTTATTGAGAAGAAGAAATTTTCTGCGGAACTCACCTCCAAATTGGGAAACAATTTCTACTTTGTTCCCTTTGTTATTGTAGTGGTGAGTATACGTGATTTTTTCCCTTATGTCAGGACTCCATGGATCCTTCATGCCATTATTATAGTTTTTTTTTGGGTAAGGGACTAGTTATCAGAAAAAGACCCTAACACAACTATTCATACCAATACTGTTGGAAAATTAAGTGTTGAAGTATGTTACCATATTATCCAAAATCTCAAGTTGTTGGAGACAACATGCTTTTTTATCTTAATTAGGTTTTCAACACCCCCTTACACATGGACCTTGAGCTAAACACATGGACATTCTTTTTTATAATGACTTGCAGTGGCCGGTGAAATCAAACCTAGAACCTGTACTTCTTCCAATACCTTAATAAAGTGTGACCATGTCATTTAAAAGTTTATTAGGTTGGAGAGAGTTCACTTTTATTTGTTTAGGTATGTATTCAACGTTAGTAATCTACACAAGTTGGTCTTTGCATTTATATTTAAAATGAAAAGATTTTGATCTTTGTGTAATTATATGTCTGAGATTTGTGTAGAATCAGTTCTACATGTAACAGGCTGTCTGTACCATATTGTCCATGATAGAAACTCTGCCACTTGCTCAACTTTTCTTCTTTCACATACTCCTCATAAAGAAGGTTAGTCTTTTTTCATCACTCATCTGACAATCCTATCTTGGGCTTTTTTTTTCTTTTTAATCATCAACTATTTATTTTTCTTGGATGATAGGGAATTAGCACCTATGACTGCATCATTGCTCTCAGAGATCAAGAGCAACAAGGATTTGCAGTTTAGCAAAGTCCTCAAATGTCTACTGTTAGCTCCCTAACTGGATTAAGCAGGGCAAACTCCTTTAATACTTTCCAACGAGCATCATGGTGCAAACCACCTCACTTTTTTGTTGAGGATCTGGTATGCTTCAATAGAAAATCAATTTTGATAAGTTCAAGGAATTTTGTAGTACTAAACAGTTAGGTATGGTAACTTTTATTGAGTTTTCAGTGCTAATTTATAATTGTCATTTAGTTGGTTATGGTATTAACAACCCTTTATCGTATTTGCGGTGCTACTTTCGAACAGTCTTCAGTTGGCATCTCAATTTGAATTTAGTTTCTATTTTCACATTTCTTATCTTCAATTCCATGTAAACTAATCAAAGTTACCTGTTCCACACAAAAAAAAAATTCCATGTGAACTTATTAGAAGAAAAGAAATTTCATTTAACCCGGTAATGTGGTCAATGCTTTGCCCGCTTATGGATAGAAGCTCTTTGAAGTGGACTCCTTTGAGAAACTATGTTCAATCTTGAGCTTGGTAGGGCTCTTATGTTTCCAAAAGTTCTAGGATATTTTAGAAAATTTGAACCTTATGATGTCAGTCTGTCACTGTGTAGCTTTGCCAATTTATTGCAATGTTAGTAATCCACTTTTAGAGATAACAAATCTTGAACAGTTCCTCTTGAGTTTATTCTTTGGAATGACTATTACAACTATTAAGGGATTATCTTGTTGTGATCGTTAGAACTTCATATGGTCTGATTTTAGTTTAGAGGATCGAGAACAGTATGGCATGGATAAGAGGGATTGTGTAGTATCAAGTATACCTCTTGAGCTTGAAAGTTTATGCTTTAATGCTTTTGTATAAGTGAATAGAAAAAGGTGAATTTACTAACTTTTGTTTAATCTTTTGGTGTTTCCCTACAGTATGATATAGTTCCACCTGACACCGTATCAGTCAGTTCACTTGGTGAAAGGTCAACGGCAGAAGAACCAATTAAGAAAAAGAATCCAGCTATTGTGAAGATTAGCCCATGGACGTTAGTAGGATTGAATGCAGAGGATGTTTCAAAAGTTGTGGCTGAAAATTCTCCAGCCTATAGTAGTAAGGAATTTCACTGGTTTGACTATTAATAGAATGTTGTTTCCTTTCAGGTAAAGTGTCTGGCAGCTTCATTGGTTTAATATATGTGCCTATATTACCATGATTTTCCAGCTAAACTAGTCCAATATTCTTAAACATGGTGTGCTATGTGTTGTTTGTCTTTAGGGTAAGACTTGTAAGGATTTACCCAAACGGTCTTCTACCACTTAAAATTCCAACTTTATTATCTGTAGCTTCTTTTCCTTATCAACTTTGAATGTAGAATTTTGTTGGCATAACTAACAATGACCAGATCTAGTATTTTGATTTCCAATATGCAGGCTGTGTGATCATATTGGTTTCATTGTTGCAATGGCTATTGAAGCTCAATTTGTATTGAGTATGCCTGATAGAATTTACAAGTCAACGCTTATTCCACTAATGCAACAAGATAAAAGATTAGGTATAATTCTCTATTTTGAATTTAGTGCTACGCGTACGTATCTCAAATGGTAGTTTGAAGTGTGTCCGGAAATAAGCAACCATATTTATGGATCATGACCCTTCTGAATGGAATTGCCACACATGTTTTAGGTAAAACAACTCAAAAAGGATTTTGCTTATACGATGAAAGACACAAAGTCAACCCTGATCTAGCAATTAAGAAATACATTGAGAAGGCAAGAGAAATATCTGGTGTTAGCATTGACCCTAAGGTTTCTATTTCTCCTCTCCTTCTATTGACATTAAACAAAAACTAGTAATTGAAATCATTTTGTATTTCTATCGGGCTCTTACACCAAAATTGTGCATTATACTTGACTCAGCTGGCAACATTCTTAGACAAGGATATCGTTGAAATGATCTTATTCCCTTCAGTTAATGAAGCATGCAGATTACTTGCTGAATGCATTGTTGTCTGTAACACCTTAATTTTCTGAACCGGAATGCTACATGGTTCTCATGACCCAGAAGGACCACAAACTAATCCATGACTGATATTTATACATGTAAACTGCATAATATAACATGAAAATGCAGAAACATGTATAGAATGTTCATAAGGTTCAAATCTAAATAAAAACATCTGATCAGAATAATGTTTGAAAATGGTATAACAATACCAAAACAAATATGAAATAATTGTCTGACATATTATAGTCTAGAAAGCCTCTAAACTTTCTGAATAAGGAGTTGATGGAACATGTCTCCAACTAACTCTGTCTAGCAAAATTGAACTAAAATAATAAATAAAATCAAATAATATTATCCTCGAATGGATGAGGACTCCCTGCAACTCTGCGACAAAAATTCTACTACTGATCTGGAACACTTGCCTCTGAACCTGTGGTGTAATGTAAGAGAAATTACCATAGCACAAATACATCAGTATGTCTGAATGTGCTGAGTATACGAGGTATGTAGGCTAAATACAAAGGGTTATATGCATGAACAATGCTGACTAATATGAACGTAAGAATACATACATGCATAAGCAACTATAACTTAACTCGTGGTGATACTGACTACTTAGTATGAATACTGTCGACATAACTTTTCTGATACTGAAGTACTAAATAGATGAATGACTGTTTCTAACAGTTCAAATTATGAAGAACTGGTTTGATTGACTGTGTCTAACAGTCTTGAAACTAAATAGTGATACGTAGCTATGATGATTGATACAACTGTGATGATCGACGTAACCGATGTCATTGATACTGAGCGACTGTATCTGACTGTCTAAGTTCTGATGGAACTATCTGAGTTCCATTCTATATGGAGTAATTGAATTTGAGATCAGTTCTATCGAGCAGGTGATCTTTAAATATGATAATTCTGATACTGTTTAACTATAGTTAAGATCAGTCCTGTCTAATAGGTGATATTGAAGTCTATTTATAATGATAAGGATTAACTGTCTCTAACTGTTCTTAATCTGTACTACTGAACTGCGTTGCTGTATTTGACAGTCCTGAAGCTGTAACTGAAACTGTGGGATTTATTTATCTAACGGACATGCCCCATGCTAAGCTGACTGGGGTCCAATCTCTGCCCTGACTGGAAGAGTGTCAGTACAACGCCACCAGTAAAGACAACTGCTATGGAGTCAGTCCTAATCAAGAGGGTGACTCTTGGGATCAGTTCTATACATATAAATGTGCTAAAGGGTGACCCCTGAATATGTCAGTCCTATCTAATGGGGGACATCTCGTACCTACGCTGGCTACATAGTTCTGGAACTTAGGGATTGCTTCTAAGGATCTCAGTCCTAATCTAGCGGGTGAGTCCCCCTCCCTAGGCTCACTCGGTGTTGAATCCTACTCCCATCTGAAAGACACTGAACTAAATAACTGGGCGTAACTGTATAACTGAACTGAACTGATTAGTTGAACTGATACTAGTGGTATTGTTTAGCAGAGCTAAACTGAGTTTACTGAATTCCAATGACTAACGAAATGTATTGAGTTCTGAGGACTAATTGAGAGTACTGAAGTTACTGAGATCGCTAGGAATACTATTTTTACTGAGATCACTGAGATTAATGAGTATTAAGGTTACTGAACTACTGAGACTACTGAGATTTCTAAGTTTTCCTAAGTCACATGACTAATTGAATTCTACAGACCATGGCTTGACTGAGAGTATCATAATAACATGAGATGGCTCTAGGAACACAACTATAATTTTGGGTATGAATACCCCCACGACTCGATGGAAGGAAACTAACACAACATGACTGACTTGATTATAAGATTGGAGTCCACAATTCACATTGTCATAAGTAGGGGATATTATACTCCATGTAGTTCTTCAACATCTTAAGCATGGTAGGGAGTTCATGGATATATTTCATGTACAAATTGTATATATCCATCATCATACATTCTTCATACCACAACAATAGCAACACATCAATAGCATGGAATTCATATTGAAGTATATAGCTAACATAGACTTGTCATTTAGATATCATGGAACCATGTAAACATGAATTTCTAGCATCCTAAGCATTTTATCAAACACCTTCCATGTACTCTTTAAGGCATAGGTGTGCATATCAATTTGACAATCTTAATCCATCCAAAATTCATGTGTTTAAACTAACCTATTCACATGCTTCATGAAAAACACATCAAGATACAACCTTGAATCCAAACAACAATCATCAATATGAATATAGTCATAACACAACAAGAAAATCACAATTTATTATTTAAAACATTATTCTTGACCTCCATGGATGAAAGGGACCCATGGATGAACACTAAGCATACCTTAGATTAAGAGTTCGTGAAGATTAACGGTGAAATTTCCTTGAAATAGACTCTTCTATGAAAACCCTAGTGCTTGTTCTTGAGAGTTTTGATCTTGAGATGAAACCCTAATCTTGTGGTTGAGAGTGTATGAGAGAGATTTTTGAGATGTTCAACTAGAGAAAATGGAAGATAATACGCTCCTTGAGGGTTATAAGTTGTGTGAAGTGAATGAAAAAACCCAAAATACCCTTACTAAAACGTCCCTCAAGTTCTGAAAAGAAAAGCTGACGACATTTATGACAAGGCATCAAAAATGTGAAAGGCCATTAAAAATTTCTTCACACAGAAGCTGGTTTCTACCTAAGGCTGACGACTATTTTGACAAGTCGTCACAAATGTGATAGGCCGTCAAAATTGTCGTCACACAGTTGCCAACCCAACATGCTGGAGTAAAATGGGCATAACTCCTTGCTCCGATATCGGATTTAGGAGAAATTGGTATCGTTAGAAATATAATTCAAAGATATTTCTTTTGATATATCATAAGACATGCAGTTCTTCATATAAAATGAGTAATGGTCGATTGAAGTTGACCCAAGTTTTGATGCTCATTAAAACTTGAACGATAGGAAAGCTTTCAACTTATACTTGAGTTAGGGGGCCTATATGATCTACATTCATGCTCAAATAGATTCCCACACTACATAATTGATTAACACACTAAATTTACATAGGATTGGAGGCTTTTGAAATGTCTACGCATAGGAATGAAGGCTTTTCATTCTAGTCCAAAATGTGGGGTATTACAATATCTTCCCCTTGGGAACATTAGTCCTCGAATGAGAATGACTGAGATGGAAGAAAAGATCAACTAAATTACGTACAATACATACACTACTGAAACATGGTTTCGGGATTGACATGACTGATAAGCTTAATACATCATACTAAACATGCATATCTGATGCATGAGTAACTGATTCATGAATGCACGACTGAGTGTTCTGATGAATTGAGTTTCTCATAATAAGAATGCATATCTGATGTCTAATTGATGAAATGAATCCATGCATATCTGATGCATGATTATACGACTTACATAATCCATGAATGCATGACAAAAAGTACTGATAAGCTGATCACACATATCTAACGTGTGAGTATATGACTGAACGGGCTTAGGAACATGCGGCTAAACATCCAATGTTAAAGGTACCAAGTTTAAACTGAAAACTAAGCATGGAACAGAATACAAAGTTTGTACTAAATACTTAACATGAAGCTAAATAAACTTAAAGAGAACTATTACCTTAAACGGAAATGCTAATAAATCCTGAGATCGTTTACTAAACATGTATGAGCGGAAACATGAGAACATAACTGAATTTGGAACGTGATACATGAACTGAATTAAGACATTGAGTACATGGCCTACGACTAATTTTTGAAGCTAGAGGGTCGGCTCTAAAGTAATAATTCCTCCAAGATAGATTCATCAAAGAAAACGATATGTTTAAATCATAGAAGTTTGGGGGCGATAATTTATATCCCCCTTGGCACACTATGTCCCTTGAAAGATGCTGGACTGACCTTGCTGAGATATTAAGGAAGTTGAGAAGATACACAAGGCACCTAGGTACGAAATCGTGATTGATTAGCGAAGATCTAAAACTGAAGTGTGATGCACGAATGCATAGACATACTGACTTATTTGATTAACTAAGTATACTGGGGAGCATGATACGTGTACATGAGTCATGAGCTGCATGACCTGAGAGTGGAATTTCTGAGTTCATGGAATATGATTTGTAACACTGAGTGATCTAGAACTGAACTCCCTATACTGGGAACTAAAAACGCATGCGATTTTATGGAATGCATGTGAACATAAGTTGTATTCATGGAATCTGAAACATGAAGCATGCATAGGAATTCTTCTGATTGAATTACGAAGCTTTATGCTAAGATAAGGATGGGTTGGGAATCATCTTCCCTAACTGCTTTTTTGTACATACTGGCACTAATACTAGAATCTGAGAGCCTGACATGGGTACTTGATTTACCATCCCCCCTTTGATTTAAGCCATCATCATTAGTTTGTGAACACTAAACTAATCTCTAAATTGAACTGCAATCATCATCACATACTTACACTCTGATCAACATATGCTTGCCTTACTAAATACATCATCTGCCTCTGTTTCCTCACATACTACTAATATCGCATTCATATCTTCATGCTTAATTTTAAGTCAATAAACTTAAATTTCTAACTCGAACTGTTCAAGCCTACTGATTCATCATAGCACAACTATCCCCATGAATACATAATCGATTCAATCTGGATATTGTATCCCAACTTGTCTATTGCTAAACTCCTGGGTTCATGCTTATAACTCTAGGTCATATGCTATAATAGAATTTTGAGAAGAAATTTGACGACATGTCTAAATCTGGGTTCGATAACGAGTTCTTATGATGATGAATGATATCCGTACAACTTTGGAACATAACTTAACTGATAAGATACTGTTTGAGAAATCTCTATCTTTAGGACTTGAGCTTCACTATTTTTGTTACCTTAAAAGTAAAGTGGAATTAACATGAGTGAAGCATGATGAAAATCTACATGAGTTTCTTAGAGAACCTTGCTATAGCACGATCTGAGATATGAAAGAAGGGAAATTGTTCCTAGAACATCTCATAGACTCCTGCACATATGTGTGGTGCACAAACACACATGTACAAGAGTCTTCTAAATGTGACTTTCTGACTTCCTAGAACTCTATTGAACCTTAGGCTCTGGTACCAAGTTTGTAACACACTAATTTTCTGAATCGAAATACTACACGGTGCTTATGACCCCAAAGAACCAAAAATTAATCCATGACTGATATTTATACCTGTACACTGCATAATATAACATGAAAATGCGGAAACATGTATTGAATGGCCATAAGGTTCAAATCTAAATAAAAATATTTGATAAGAATAATGTCTGAAAATGGTATAACAATACCAAAATAAATTTGAAATAACTGTCTGACATGCTATAGTCTAGAAAGCCTCTAAACTGTCTGAATAAGGAGTTGATGGAACATGTCTCCAACTAACTCCGTATGGAAAAACTGAATTGAAATAATAAATGAAATAAAATAATATCATCCTCAAATGGATGAGGACTCACTGCAACTGGAATTCTACTGCTGATCTGAAACACGTGCCTTTGAACCTATGGTGTAACATAAGAGAAAACACCATAGCACAAATGCGTCAGTACGTCTGAATATTCTGAGTATAGGAGTGAGGTAGGCTAAATACAAAGGGTTATGTGCATGAACAATGCTTACTAATGTAAACGTGAGAATACATACATTCATAAGCAACTATAACTTAACTCGTGGTGATACTGACTACTGAGTCTGAATACTGTTGACATTACTTTACTGATACTGAGATACTGAATAGATGAATGACTATTTCTCATAGTTCGAATTATAAAGAACTGGTCTGATTAACTGTGTCTAACAGTCTTGAAACTGAATACTGATACGTATCTATGATGACTGATATAACTCTGATGATTGGTGTAACCGATGTAACTTATAATGAGCGACTATATCTGAAAGTCTAAGGTATGATGAAACTATCTGATTTTTGTTCTATATGGAGTAACTGAATTTGAGATTAGTCCTATCTAGTGGGTGATTATCTAGTGGGTGATCTTTAAATATGATAATTCTAATACTGTTTAACTATAGTTGAGATCAGTCCTATCTAATGGGTGATCTTGAAGTATATTTATAATGATAAGGATTGACTGTCTCTAACAATACTGAATCTGTACTACTGAACTAAGTTGACTATATCTGACAGTCTTGAATCTATAACTAAAACTGTAGGATGTATTCATCTAACCGATATTCCCCATGGTAGGTTTACTGTGGTCGAATCTCTGCCCTGACTAGAAGGGTATCAGTACCGTACCACCATTAAAGAAAAATGTTGTGAAGTCAGTCCTAATCTAGCGGGTGACTCCTAGGATCAGTCTTATACATATAAATGTTCTAACGGGTGACCCCTGAGTATTTTAGTCCTATCTAACGGGTAACATCTCTTACCTACACTGGCTACATAGTTCTGGAACTTAGGGATTGATTCTAAGGATCTCAGTCCTAATCTAGCGGGTGAGTCTCCATCCCTAGGCTCACTCGGTGCTGAATACTACTCTTATCTGAAAGACACTGAACTGAATAACTGGGCTGAACTAAATAACTGAACTGAACTGATTAACTGAAATGATACTAGTGGTATTGTTTAGTAGAGCTATACTGAGTTTACTTAATTCTGATGACTAACGAAATATACTGAGTTCTGAGGACTAATTGAGAGTACTGAAGTTACTGAGATCGCTAGGAATACTATTGTTACTGAGATCACTGAGATTATGGAGTACTGAGGTTACTGAACTACTGAGACTGCTAAGATTTCTAAGTTTTCCTGAGTCACATGACTAACTGAATTCTATAGACCATGGCTTGACTGAAAGTATCATGATAACATGACATGGCTCTAGGCATACAACTATAATTTTGGGTATGAATACCCCCAGGACTCGATGGAAGGAAACTGACACAACATGACTGATTTAATCATAAGATTGGAGTCCACAATTCACATTGTCATAAATAGAGGATATTATACTTCATGTAGTTCTTCAACATCTTAAGAATTGTAGGGAGTGCATGGATATATTTCATGTACATATTGTATATCTTCATTATCATACATGCTTCATACCACAACAATAGCAACACATCAATAGCATGGAATTCATATTGAAGTATATAGATAACATGGACTTCTCATTTAGATATCATGGAACCATGTAAACATGAATTTCTAGCATACTAAGCATTTTATCAAACACCTTGCATGCACTCTTTAAGTCATAGGTGTGTTTATCAATTTCTCAATCTTAATCCATAAAAAATTCATGGGTTTCAACAAACCTATTCATATAATTCATGAAAAACACATCAAGATACAACCTTGAATCCAGACAACAATCATCAACATGAATATAGTCATAACATAATAAGGAAATCACAATTTATAATTTAAAACATGATTCTTGAGATCCATGGATGAAAGCGACTCAAGGATGAACACTACACATACCTTAGATTAAGAATTCGTGAAGATTGACGGTGAATTTTCCTGGAAATTGACTCTTGAAAAAAAATCCTAGGGCTTGTTCTTGAGAGTTTTGATCTGGAGAGGAAACCCTAATCTTGTGGTTGAGAGTGTATGAGTGATATTTTTAAGATATTTAAGTAAAGAGAATGGAAGATTATATGCTCCTTGAGGGTTATAAATCATGGGAAATGATGGGAAAAGACCAAAATACCTTTACTAAAACGTCCCTCAAGTTTTGGAAAGAAAAGCTGATGACATTTGTGACAAGGCGTCAAAAATGTGATAGGACATAAAAAATGTCATCACACAGAAGCTGGTTTCTGCCTAAGGCTGATGACCATTTTGACAAGTCGTCACAAATGTGACAGGACGTCAAAATTGTCGTCACACAGTTGCCAGCCCGACATGTTGGAGTAAAATGGGTATAACTCCTTGCTCTGATATTGGATTTAGCAAAAATTAGTATCGTTGGATTGATAATTCAAACATCTTTGATTTGTTATATAGTATGACACACAGTGCATTATATACAACAAGTTATGGTTGATTTAAGTTGACCCAAGTTTTGACACTCACTAAAACTTGAACAATAGGAAAGCTTTAAACTTGTACTTGAGTTAGAGGACCTATATGATCTAAATTTATGCTCAAATAGATTCCCACACTACATAATTTATTAACACATTAAATTTACATGGGATTCGAGGCTTTTGAAATGTCTACACATAGGAATGACGCAAGTTTATTCTAGTCCAAAATGTGGGGTATTACACTGTCAAAGCTGTTGATCTTGATATTGCTTCTATCATGGGCATGGGCTTCCCACTTTATAGGTCTGTGCTTTTATTTTATTAAATGTATGCGTACATTATTTCATGGATAATCTGCTGATGTTTTTTGATATATATTATCTTCCAACCAAAGGTAATAAATAACGACTGGATTATTATGCTTTTCATTTTTATGTACTGATTATACGAATTTTGAACATATAGAACTAAAATGCTATTGAAATAAATACAATGTAGAAACTCTTGAGAGACATAGTTAGCATGTTTTACATATACTACCAGTAGGACATTGGGCTTCTGTAATTTAGTATGTTTTACAAATTCTACCTGTAGGACAGAGGGAGCACTTAGTTATTTTTATTTTGACTTGGGATTGCGCTGCTAATCTTATAGGTCAGATCCAAGTGAAGACTAATTCTCACCTAAGTATTACCAAAGAAATTATTTGGCTCTGGTTTCCAAAGTGTTGGAACTTACATCAGAAAATATTTATGGAACTGTATCTAGGGCGATTATGAAGCTTCTTGATACAAATTGTGTGGCTGCAGGTTCAAAACGTGATCTGGATAGCCAGCTGAAAAATATTTCCTCAAATTTTTTGGTATTGATTATGTCGCAACATGAAGAGAAGGTAATGAAAGAAAGAAAGCGGAACAACTCTCATTTTGATGATGTAGGATATGTTGAATCAGAGACAGTTGACCCATTAATGAAGATAGGAAATATATTGCCAGGGTCTGAAAGATCAGCTGAAATATCTCAGGTTGTAGACTATCAAATTTACAAGGTGGGTGGAACTTTTTAAAATTCTAATCATACCGAAAAAATTATGGAGACTAGAAGTCCTTTTATGGAAAAAAAACAATGAATCTGTGGACTTGGGGCCATCAATAATGAGCAGCAAAGGAATCATGTTGGAAGAGCAGAGTGTAGAATGTTATTGAACTGTTATAGCTAGGAATGTTGATTTGGATTGCGTAAACAGTGCCATAACATTTATTGCATGGCTACTTGGAAATTTGAGATGTAAATACATTATTACTTTTAATATATAGAGAAGTTATCTTTATATTTGTTATGTGCATCTTGTTATAGTTTATATTTAGAAATTATGGTCCATAAAACACAATTTAGGAATTATAGATATTTTTTAGGGCTAGTAGAATCTGGTCGCTAATGGTCTATAGGGATGAAAATGTATGTAATTAATCTTGAATTAGGGACCAGAAAGTTGGTCGTTAAAACTTATTTAGGGACCATATTTCAGGCGCCGCTAAATACTTTTAGGGACCAGAAAAAATATGTGGTTGTTATTGCCTTTTAGCGAAGAAACCTATAAGGACCGGTGGCGACCATATTTTTCTGGTCACTATTGACATTTAAGGACCACAATTGGACTTTTAGGGACAAGACTTCCCTTTGCTAATAACCATTTTTCTTGTATTTTCAAAAAGTCATGACTTTTCACCCTTTCAATAATAACAATCATATTTTTTATTAATAACCATATTTTGCAACATATGATCCATATGGCACAATAGATTAACCATCTTTTGCCACAAACGCTCAATCCCTACCTCTAACCATCGACATGTTGAGAATAAGGAATAGATAAAATGAAAATTAAATAAGAATTAAAAATCCAAAGTCGACCAAACATAGATTTTTGAATCCATTATATACAAATATATGAAAAAAAAATAAAACATACATTTGGTTCCTCCCTTTGGTAGATCTGATATAATATAAAATAATTCATACTCTAAAAGAAAAAACATAGCCTAATTATTATTATTGTTGTTGTTATTATTATTATTAGCATTATTATTATTATTATTATTATTATTATTATTATTATTATTATTATCAACCGGTCAATTGTAATGTGGCAGCTACAGGGCCCTCCTCACCCTTGATCTCATGGCACCCAACTCCCACTGGAGTTCATGAATCTACCTTTGAAGTTCCTACAAGGAGTCACACAGAATGTAACGACCCAATTTTCTAGAACTGAAATGTCACACGGTGCTCATGATCCCGAAGGACCACATGCTTACCCTCTACTGATATTTGTACCTGTACACTACATAATATCTGAAATAAATGCCAAAAACTGGAGAAAACTGGCCATAAGGTTCAAAACATCTAAAATACTCAAAACTGGAAATTGAATACTGATACATCTATTCAAAAATCCTCTAAACTATCTGAACTGTGGAGTTGATGGGACATGTCCCCAATTAACTCCGTCTACTGAAAATAAACTAAATCTAATGCGATAATAAAATAAGGATCATCCTCGAATGAAGAGGACTCACTGCTACGTCTAATTCCGCTGACCGGGACTGAGCTTCTAAGGGTACTCTGGATCTCGTGCCTTTGAACCTATGGTGTAAAATAAAATACCATAGCACAAATACATCATTATGGGAATGTACCGAGTATGAAAATGAGGTAAGGCTAAATGCAAGGGCTTATTCATGAACAATTACTTAACTGAATAATCATGAGAGTACTGATTGAGGACATATGCATAAATGCACAAACCATAACTGAAATCATCATGACTCTGAATACTGAAACTCGAATACTAATTTACTCTCATCTGAACTCACTACTGATACTGAGATACTGAATACTTAGGTTAATATTAGTCCTATCTAGTGAGTGATCTCAGAAACTGATGATACTGAAACTGATTAACTAAATCTACTCATATCAATGACTGCACTCTAAACTTGCTACTCTCATCTGACTAAATCGTAGATCAAACCTCTCTAACGGATAATCCCTAAATCTACTATCAATGATAAGAAGAGATTTTATCTGAGATTAAACCTATCTAGCTGAGGATCTCTGAATCTGATAATGAGAATACTCAACTGAATCTGAGATTGAAATCAAGCCTATCTAACGGGTGATCTCTGGATATGATAAAGAGATTACCCAACTGAATCTGAGACTGAGATAAAGCCTATCAAATGGGTGATCTCTTGTAGTAATAATGGTGATACTGAATATCTTTATGTGAGACCATGCCAATCTAGTGGGTGGTCCATGAATCAATGGAACTATCTGAGTTCCTTACTAAGATAGGTGATTGTATCTGAAAGTCCTGATTTCTGAGTTCTACTCTGAAGACTAATACTGAAACTATAACTGTCGGAGTTCTCACTTAACTGACATGCCCCAAATCTGAACTGGTGGGGTCCAACCTATAACCCCAGCTGGAAGGGTGTCAATATCGTGCCACGAGTAAAGACCTCTACACTGGGCAAGCCTCTCTAATGGGTGACCCTCACAGGAAGTCAAGCCTAAGGCAGTATAATAGTGAAGCCTTATTCTAATGGGTGACTCCTGCTCCTGCACTGGCTACGCAGTTCTGGAGCTTAGGGATTGCTCCTAACGACTCTACCTCTCTAATTGGGAAGTCATCATTCCTGCACTCGCTAGGTGCCAGCTCTTACTCCCAACTGGAAGACTCTAAACTTATTCTTAATTGAACTTAAACCGAGCAAAATCTATTACTGATCATATTTCTCAAATGATCTAACTGAGTTACGCTGAATTCACTTAGTTTCGTATCTGACAGAATCATTTAGTTTTGTATCTGATAGAATACTACTGAATCTTGTTATCTGACTACATGATACTGAGTTCCGAACTGAACACTAGAATACTACTATATCTAAGCTGAGTACTGAATTGAGGCTAGAATACTAGCAATACTAAGATTACTGAGATTTCTCAAGTTCTGTATTTGTCTGGGAGTACAGAGTTCTACAACTTACTAAGTTCTTATAATTGTGGCTTAACTGAGATTATTGAGAAAAATGGCACGGGCTCTATCTTGCAGCTAAATTGTCGGGTATAAAATACCCCCAGGACTCGATAACATAAAAGTAAAACATAACCATTCTTGAACAATCAAGACCATGGACATTTATTCACCATCACAATCACTAAAGAATCTCTTCAAGAATTTAGGAATCATAAACATGTGATAGTATAGGGAGACATACTATTGGCTCATACTCCATTCAAAAAGGTCTTACATCAAACACTCAGCATCTATTAAAGTCTTATCATGTATCGAAGAACACAAAATTAGGGAATTTTAGGCTATCATGTCACAATTCATTCACTAAGGCTTTTCAACAAACACCTGGCATGCATGAGCTTGGAAACAATTGGGGATTTCTAGTCAATATGCTATAATGCATCTAACTCCTTCACATAAGAATTTTATCAAACATATGGGGAGCATGCTTTACTTATTCAATAATTTATTCACTTAATTGACATGAACACATCACTTAACAAGAAACTTGAAGATGGTTTGTCATGACTATCATATGAATATCACAATCTAGGTTCAAATCTTGAAACCTTATAAACAAAGCATGAATTAAAACTCGATAATAGCATGAACATCAATTTAAACTCGCATGAATCATGAAAAATCATAAACGTAAGATCTTTGAAATTTAGAAAAGGGTTCTTGAGATTCTAGGATGAAAGGGACCTACGAATTAACATATTGATACCATTGGGAAACTCTTTCTTGAAGGGTCTTGGAGATATTCTTGAATTCTTGATTTCTCTTGATTTTTCTTGAAGAAGAAAGAAGGGTTTTGACTTGTAGGAAACCCTATTTTTTGAAGTTAAAAATGAGAAATAAAGTTATGAGACTTGATCGGATATAAATAGGGGCTGAAAAAAGTGGGAGAAATACCAAAAATCCCTTTTTAAAACGTCTTAAAATTACTGAATGGGGGTTACGATGGTCCGTCGCTAGTCTAACGGTCCGTCGGATCATCCGTCGCACGTCGGTCAAAAAAAGAACATACTACCTTGGTTACTATGGTCTGAGTGATGGTACATCACAAACTCGATGGTCCATCGGATCTTCCGTCGCATGTTGTCCAGGATGAGGCCACACTGCCTCAGCGACAACGGTCTCAGCGATAGGTCATCGCAGTCTTGACGGTCCGTCGTCCTGGCCGTTGCACTTGTTTCCAAAAAGGAAGTTACTGCCTAGGTTGTGACGGTCTGGGTGACAGTCCATCATTATCTTGACGGTCCATCGCAAGCTCGACGGTTCTTCAACCCGTCCGTCGCACCAGGGCGGTTTCGATAGCTATTAGTAAAACGGTCATGACTTTCTCGTCCGATGTCGGATTTTGATGAAATTGGTATCAATGGAAATATTATTCTATGACCTACATGAAAAAAAGTTTATATTAGGGAAATTCTACATGGTTAAAAATACTTCTCACTTAGGAAGACACTTCTCAATCTTTTAGGGCCGGATATACGCTTCACTGTCCATGCTCTAAGGCTCAGACTACGAGAGAATTTTGCGGCATCTTATAATAGAAACACCTTGTCCAAATCTGGATAATCTAGAAGTATAGTTATATATAATTATATCTCTTAATTAAATAAAAATGGTGACTTTTTAATTATGTAAATTAAGAAAATGGATCTAAATACAATATTTTATCTTTATTTTATTTTAGAAATAAAATTGATTTAAAATAAATCTACCAGATGGGTAATCTGTTGCAAAATATAACTAATCTATTTGATAATTTACAACATATTGTCAATTTGCTGTAACAGATGTATATATATATTTAATTATTTTCAGTAGATAAGTCATCTGTTGCAACATATTAATCATTTTTTGTAATAGATGTCTAAAATTGTTCGATGAGTTTAACAAATGTTTCATCTTTTGCAATTGGCTAATCATCTGTTCATTCAAATTAAGCCATAGATGGGCTAGGAAGAATAAGGTACGTGCAGATGGATACTTTCATGTGTGGGAGTTATGTATTACTGATAAGGTCATCATGACAACACACACAAAGTAAAATAAATTTGTCAATGCAGTTTTAACAGATTAGGCATTGATCATTCAAACAAGATCCTGCATTGTACAGTTAAGTTTGACAGGTTTGAATTGATAAGGCCGAGGGACCATGAAGATGGCGTTGATACCCTGTTATGATTTAATGATGGTTTTTTCTCATGTTTATACATAACAAGTTTTAAGAAGGGATCAATAGTTGGTGTCATTACAGAGATCTAATAGAGATTGGACTAACTTTAAGGGTGCACTGGACTTTGAGAAGACCTTCGAAGCCTCCTACTGCAGCAAAGAAAAAATAAAAAACCAATAGAAATTCCCCTGGCCCAAATTTATATGGATGGGTTATTTGAGAAGAAGATTATATGCCAGAAGGATCTGTAGGAGAATACCTGCGAGGGTGAGTTAATGAAAGACTATATCATCTAAGAACTAATTAAGGAGGAAACTTAGGGTAGTAATCAAGGAATTCTAGTGAATCTGGCTGATGAAATTGACTTAAAACATGAGAAATCTGAATCAAGTGTAAATATTAAAGTGTATCAAGAAATGAAAATCCTCATCTCTGTCAAAGAAAAATACTGTAGCCAGACACATTGCTAAGGAACTGCGACTAGTTAGTATGGTTAAAAGTGGATCAACATCTAACTATCTAACAAAAAAGACTAGAGCATAGATGGTCCAGAGGAATTTCCTGAATAATATCAATTAGTGAAAAGTAAAGATGAGAAAAGTTTTGAGAATGATGTTGAGGAAGGTGGAGAAGGGTATGTAGAGGCTGTCACGAAAATAGAAGTGAGGAGAAAGAAGAAGATAAACAAGAAGAGAAGGAAGTAGAAAATTAGAAAGATGATAATGATCAACATGATGATAATGCATCCCCAATGGGGCGTGAATTAAGATAAAAATCCTAGAATGATCCTGTCAAAACTACTAGTATTGATAGGTTTCAAGTTGAGATGCTGATAAATAATTGTGCAGAGATAACTGGTGATTTTGTAGTTAAATATCAGTTGGGTAAACCTTTTGATGAATTTAGGGATACTATCAAGAATGAAAAACTAGAGGATTTTTTTATGAAGAGCTGCTTTGGACACTTTCTTGAGCTACTCGAGGACAACAATGTTTGTTTCCAAATGAGCATGGTATATGATCCTCTCATAAAGGAAGCACCCGGCAAAAATTCCAAGGAAAGAAGGAAAACCAAACCACCACTATAAAATAAAGACAAGGCATTGTGTAAGCGACCACCCACCAAAACCAAAAAACACAAGGAAAAATAGATGGGTTGTTGGACATTACTGGATGTGGCTACAGATCCAGGATATTATAACAACATCTTAAGGATAACTCCATACAATATAAGTACAAGGAGAAATTTGATTGGTTTGGTTTTCCCATTCTATTATATTGGAAAAAACATTAATAAAGTCATAGAAGATGATTTCTTAGAGCTTGCTGAGGATCTTGAGAAAGTTAGCAATTATCTCTAGGGATATGGTAACTACAGGTTGATTGTCAAATATTTATTTAAAAACCTATCCCTAAGAATGATCACCTTATACGACTTTTCTTAGGCTTCCATAGTAAATTTAATCATTATTTGTATACTCTTTCATCAGTTTATATTGAATAATTATTATGACTTATTTTGGTTTGCTTCCTGTTTATATTTTTTAGGCTTGGGCATTTGAAGTCAATCCTCCCCTCCCAAAGAAGGTCAAGGATTACCAAATGACGTTTATTATCCAAGGATCCTTAGGTGGTTGTCTGTAATGAGCAACACAAGAATTAAGGAGGTAGATCTCTCTAACCCAACGGATGATGCAATAATTTTTCTTTCAAGTAAAATCATTTGACTCAAAGAAAGATATTGAAATAGATGATTCATATATTACAATAGATTGGTAATCTATTATAATTTATCTTAACAGATTACCTATATGGTGCAACAGATTGATAATCTATTGCAACAAATAATTCATTTTTCACAATAGATTACCCATCTGTTGCTTTGGTTCTTTAAACTTGACTTAACATATTACCCATCTACTACAACTAATACAATAGATGGGTAATCTGATCAACAGAAGGTTAATTTGTTGCCATATATGAATCCTCTGTTGCACCATAAAGATCATCTATTGGATAAGTTATTTGTGTTAATTCATTACTCAAATTATTATTTAATTTAAATGTATCTACCCTTTCCTTTAGGTTGTGCATCCATGGATATGCCTACTGATCAGGTGTTGGGAATGACTTTTTTTATTACTCTAGGTCTTGTTGATACAATCACAGTAAAAATGATGGAGTTAATAAAGAAGGAATTAGATGGAGAAATAACCATAAGAGGAGCAGTTAGGAAAGGTCAACCTAATGTTAAAGCTCTTCATGACGAAGCTGTTGCAATAAATTTGAATGCTGCTTTTGGGTGTTTCTTGTGCATTTATTGATGTTGGTGGTATCCATGTTGTTATTGTTGCCAGTCGTGATGATGAGCATATTAATGCTCAAGAAAAAATAAATATATTTTAAATCACCTCTTACACTGGTCCCTCTCACCCTTACACCGATCCCCCTAACCCTTAGATTGGTCCCTCTCAACCCTTTTCACCCTCATATTCTCTTTGAAAATACAATGAGTGCATAGTAAGATAGGATAAACTCTTTCAAAAAGTAGAGGCTATCGCCAAAAATGTTGAGGAATAGAAACCCAAGAGGGGTGTCATACCATCCAAAAAGGTGAGTGCGCCATACACTTCTATAGTGAAGGTTAGGAAGGATGAAAGAATAATTAGACATATACTCTCAATTATGAAACCAAAAAAAAATTGCAACTCCTTCATCTCAAAAAGATGTTAATGGTCAGGGACCATTGAAGAGGGTAGACATATATGCAAAACATGATACCAAACAGAAGGTTGCTCTATAAAAGAACATGAATTCAAGAAACGCACAACAGAATTCACCTTGCATATATTTTCCCTCAAAGACTTCAAGAATATGTCAGATATGCATCAATGGTACGTGGACAAGGTAAGTTTACTTTTCCTAACCTAGCCTTCTAATCTACTCAATAAAGAAAATGACAGATATGGATTATCTGTTACAACAGTTGGGTATTCTGGTGCAACTGGTGGTGGTTCTGTTATAGTAGATTACCTATCTGTTATATAAGTTGAATTAGATGGGTAATCTATTAATAGATTAAGAGAACTCTATGCAATAGATCTGTTGTGTCTTTCCACTTTATGTTTCTTTTTTTAAATTACTAACCTATTTAAAAATTGTCTTCTTACCTCACAGTATGTTGATGAGATTTACTGCCTCATAAGGGGCAGGCAATTAGCATACCCAGAATCTTTTGATGCTACCGATAGGATAATGGACCTTAACTTCTATAATAATTTCAAGGATAGATACACTGACCTCATTAAGCTAGCATCAACTCCCAGTGGTCCAGGATTTGATTTGTTGGTTTTTAGGTTTGAATAGGATAAATATATGATTAATTATGCTAAAGGATAGAAGCCATATCCATACAGCAAGGACTGGACCAAAGCAAGGAGGATTCTTGCAGTCATGAACGTGGAGAAAAAACATTTTCTAGTTTTTGAGATACTACTTGAGAAGGGAATAATGAAGGTTTATGACTGCAACTTGTCTTTCTTCAACGAGGCAGATTTTTTTACCAAGATACAGCTATTAGTCATATTATTCCCCAACTTATTGAGGGAAAGTGGATAGATGAATCGTTTGCTAGAAAAACTATTGAAGCAAACATGGGATTTTGAAGGTCGAAACAAGGATAAGGAGAAAGACCTTCCAGAAAATAAAACTGATGTCGAATGTAGGCCATATACACTTGCACACATCCAATATTTGCTGACCGGCGCAGAAATGTCCAACCCAATGACCTTTCTGTAAGACAAAACTGTGACAAGGATGCTAGAGGTATGGTCTTATGGGGTACTAAATAAATGCTTGGAGCCAGTGTATAAAAATGATGATGTAGAAACACAAGCACTATGACAATTTTTATTTCATGATAAATTTTTATATTTGATGAAGATTAACTTTCTTGTAATGCAATAGGTTGCCTATTAGTTGTAACAGATACTCTATCTGTTATGAAAATTGAATCTTTTATAATGCAACAGATAATTTAACGGTTGTAACAGATAGTCTATCTATTCTAACAGATAGTTTATCTATTGTAACATATGTCTGAATCTGTTTGATAATTTTCAATAGATATGTCGTCTGTTTATACAGATACATTATATTTTGCAATATTCAAATATACTATTCCCTTTTAGTTAATACTTTTAAATCCAAGGATAACATAGATAAAATATAAATCAAAGCCTTCAGAAATAACATGAAATAAATCAACAAATGAATGAAATGTAAAATAATTGTTATGGGTACAGATGATCTACTTAACAAATAAATCAACAATTTATGTTTTGGTGCCAACAATTCTTAATGTGATGTTATTACTTTGAAAGTAAAGATCTACTCAATATGGATAAGTTGTTCTTCATCCTGTGCTATGGATATCGATTTTGGTCATCATGGATCTTTAATGTCGCTTGCGTACGGTTTCTGAGCTTTCACTTCTCCATATTTC
Organism: Capsicum pubescens; assembly: GCA_030864215.1. NCBI lineage: Eukaryota > Viridiplantae > Streptophyta > Magnoliopsida > Solanales > Solanaceae > Capsicum > Capsicum pubescens. The sequence continues at coordinate 119,317,385 of CM061546.1, forward strand.
CATAAAAGAGTAGTGTATATTTTATAGAGTAATCCGGCATCAAGTCCATCATTTGGTACTTGTAATCAGTCGCTCCAATACTCGGCACAGGTGGCAACAAAAAGACTGCAATCCTTGTATTTGTAAAAATTAAATAATCCATATCTTGCAATTAATGTAAGCATTGTGAAATTTTGAAATGAAACTAAATCATGATACTTGATTGATACTTTCAGGATACCAATGGGTTGTTGAAAAATTCCTTCAACATATTCTACATCAAATGGATTTCCCATTTTATCCCGATATGCTTCAATCATCAATCAATAAGTACAAACCTTTTTGTCCAAAAATCCACTTATATTAAGGTAAGTAGGCAATATTTTTGTCAAATTTTTTATCTCAGACGACGGGCTAAAATGTCTCTTTCCCAACATAGAGTCGTGAAATCGGATGCACCTCTCTTTTAGAATAACGACAGCCAACACCCAATGATACTTATAACCGCAATTGATTGGGATATACACTTCGTCGACCAAATGCCAAGTTAAGCCAGGTGGAATGATAAAACCTTTGATAATGTTGATTATGCATTCCTCAGTTCGAGAAACTTTCAGGTATTGTTGGCAGTACCTATTGTAGGCATTATTAATGTAAGCTTTGTACAAATAATTATTTATTGTTGTCAAAAACCGCACAAATGAAAACAAAATTTCACTCCCCAACAACGGTGCCATTTTGATAATGCCCAACTATACCATTTAAAGTGGTAGAGGATGGTCATTGCCAATATCCCAACTCGTGTTAAGGTCGAATCCACAAGGAGTGAAAGATAGAGTTTTAATCTTGTGGGCAATTAAGTTCTACTAAGATAATACCCAATGTGTTAGTACATTAAATGTCATAATAAAAAATGGGGGGATTGTTTAGGGAGAAATGTATATCACTACTAACTTGATTTCACAAACTAAACAACAAACTTTAATTTAACCTATATATTTGAAGAATCTTGGGATTATGTCTACCTAAGGGAAACTTAGGTGTGGGTGTGTAAGATTTGTTGCACATACTAGTAACTTACTAATGTAGTAGGCTAGGTCTAGGACCCTTAAGGCTAATTTATCAATAAAACCTCAAAGATTTCACTTGTTGACCCTTCAGGTACCTAACAAGTGTGACCATCATATTCACTTACTACCTCAATTTAGGAATCCCTATTTCTAGGATGATACCCAAGGTAAAGTCAACTACAAAGTCACCCTTATGTCTAAGATAGTGTAAATGAGTAAACTAAACCTAATAATTATATAATATTGCCTTGGTTTCCACATCCCACTTTCAAGGATGATGAGGATTCCTTAAGTTCACCCAAATCCCTCTTTCAAGGAAGGTTTAGGCTTTCAAAAGCATGGGGTTTTCACCCAAAACCCAAGTGATATTTGGGTTAATCAAGCAATAGTATAACCCATTATCATATGACTAGCATGTACCCAAATACATCATAACCCATAACTAATTTAAACCTTAGTTCAATATTATCCCAAGACTAAAAGATTTATCTACTCATGAAGAAATAAAGAAACATATATCAAATGGGTTGTTCAAGGAATCCATTCTTCACAAATACCAAAATCAAAATATCCCAAATCAAAATTATAATTCTTGCCCAATTTAGGGTTTAAATTTCAAATTCAATGTGTTACTAGTCTCTAGAATGCCCAAAATGGGAAAGGGTTTTAAGCTTTCAAAGGACTTGGGGTCAGCTGCTGAAAATTATGAATCTACCCCTGAGCTAAATCACGTGTGACCATGATTGAACCAGATTTATCATGATCACAGCTAGCATGAGCACGTGTAGATCAATACGATTGTGGTTGCTAACTATCTTGACTATCCGCGATCACAGCCCTCAGACCGAAGTCACGGTAACTGAGGCATGTTTCTTCTCCAAGTCTTCCAACTACACTTCATTTCTTTTACTTTGATCCTTTTTAGATCAAGTCCATATGTTTTCATCTCATAATCGGTATGCCTGTAAAATATGTTTATTAGTGCATTTAATCATACATAGGTCTCTTTTATTCATTTGAAACATGGTAATGTGCATGATTGTCGAGTATAAATAAGTGGTAAATTTACTACTCATCACAGATCCTTCTACCTCCACCTTTTAGTACCTACGTCCCATCTAATCACTTGATCCTAATAAGTGAAAACCAACTAAGGTTGTAGAAAGGAGAAATAAAGTAACACCTTGAGACCTAATAAGTAAAGGGTGAGATTTATCTTCGCGCCTAATAAGTGGCTAATAATACCAGTCTTGTAGACTTTGCATGTATAACAACAAAATAGTTGGGTTGATCATGAGAAACTGATAGATGAGAGAAGCTAGAGAAACATAATCCTAGTGTTCGTCTCTTATTTTCTACAACTCAAAGCACTCAAGATTCGGTTAGTACCTATATTTTGTACTAAAATACCCCCATTTACTTTCCAGTACTACTCGTGGATTATATCAAGTCAAGAAACTATTCACATTTTCCCTGTGGGATCGACCCCAACCTAGTTGGGTTATTATATTTACAATTGACCAAAGTACACTTTTATTTGAAGTGTAGTTTTGGGCGACATCAAATTTTTGCACTATTGCTAGGGAAGATGGTTTGAGTAGTTAATTGAATTGGTTAAGTTTGTGGGTTTTTATTTTTTGTTCTTAATTTGGCATACGCCGGTTTATGCCAAGTTTTAGGAATAGAGACAATCTCTTACTCTCATTCGATCTAGAGCTAGGGAAAATCCTTCAAACACCGTGAAGGATGCTAGGACAAGTTCATAATGGGTTTAAATATTCCACACACATGGATCCAAATGCGGCACTCTTGCATGCCCCACTAGAAACCAGAATATTACAAATATCAAAACACAACAACTATTAGATCGAGAATAAAGAGAAACCGAAGAGGCTAGACTTGTTGCAGAAGATGAGGTAGCTCAACAGGGTGGACTAGTCAGGCTACAACAATTATATGATCATTGATTTCGGATAGGCAAAGCTCCATTGATTCCTTCATATCAGCACTTAGATCTATATGAAGAGGATGAAGAAGATATGGGTTTTGTCGAGCCTAATGAGATAAAAGTCATTATTCCTCCTTCTTTAGCCTCTAATGCAAAGTTTGATATTACTAGTGCTATAATCCAATTGTTAAAACTGAAGGGTGTATTTGTGGGTGCAGCTAAGGATGATACGAACATGCACCTTGCCACATTTCTTGGGATCTTCACAACTTACACTATTCCTGGGGTTGATCAGGAAGCATTGAGATTGAGGTTGTCCCATTTTCTTTGACAGGTGAAGCATAACTTTGGTTAGGGGAACTCCTAAAAGTATCTAGCACTGCTTGGCATGATTTTAAGAAATAGTTTCTTAGCAAATTTTTCCCTCCTGCACGGATGCTATAGTTGAAGGAAGAAATTTATAATTTCAGACAGTTACCTACAAAATCTATGTATGAGGCATGGTTTAGATTCAAGGAAAAGTTGAGCATGCTATAAAATCACAGAATTAGAGGGTCTATTCTTTGAAAAATCTTCTATAGATTGTTGAATGATAGTTTGAGAGCAATGGTAGATACTATTTCTGGAGGAGCATTTATGCTTCTTTGGTGGGATACTGCACAGAAGATGCTTGATGACCTTGCAGTGACCAATAAAGGATGGTATACTAGAGATTCAAAATATGGTAGTGGTATATATACTATTGGAGCAACAGATACTTATAGAGAAGGTCGTGATATGGTAGCAAAGGAGGTTGCATAGCTTTGTCCAAATATTGGGTTACTTGTAAAATAATTTACGATAATAAGTGATGAGAAGGGGAACACAGTTGTGGAACAGGGGTCTACTTCCAAACCATTTGAGTTCAAATCTGAATAAGTGGAAAACTACCTTGATTGGAGATTGATGGATTTTTGAGCCAAGGGCAAGGGAATCAAGGGCGGAGCTATTATAATGATAGATACAGAGATAGAAATAGAGAAAGAGATGGTGATTATCTACGTAAAGATAACTATAAGGAGAAGAGTGACAAGTATATTACACTAGGTAGTCGAGATGCAGAGTCCAGAATGGAAGCACTTTTTTCTAAGCTAGTCAAGGGGAACAAAATTCAAGAGAGCTTCCAGAAGGAGATCAAAGCAGATTTGTCAGGTTTGAACCCAAAAATTGAGTCACATGCTGTAACAATCAAGCAGTTGGAGCAATAATTTGGAAAGATTTTAGCCACGATAAATCAGAGACATATTGATGCTCTTTTAAGCAATACAGTGGTAAATCCCAAAAATAATAATCATTGCCACGCCATTACTATTCGGAGTGGTAAAGTCACTACAGACCCACCTGTAACCAATGTTGATGAACAAAAGAATGATGATGAGCCTGTTGATGTAGAAAGCAATAGCAAGCAGAATGTATAAGAAAAGAAGGTTATAGAGCCTGTACTAAAACCCCTTCCAAAACCTTTTCCTCCTTATCCACAAAGGTTGAAAAGAAAGAAGAAGATGGTAAGTTTCAAAAGTTTTTGTCCATGCTAAAATAATTATCAGTCAACATACCTCTTGTAGAAGAATTAGAGAAAATGCCTAGGTATGGAAAATTTGTGAAGGATTTGATCACCAAGAAGATAACAGACAATTATGAGTCAGTTGATAATGTTAATCATTGTTGTGTTGTAACTACTAGATCAATAGTGGAAAATAAGGAGGATCCCAGTGCTTTCACTATACCTTGCACCATTGGGTCTTCCAACATTGCTCGTGCTTTATGTGATTTAGGTGCTAGTATCAACCTTATGCCATTTGTAGTATTTAAACAACTAGGGTTGGGATCTCCAAAACCAACCATCATGCCCCTAGTGATGGTAGACATGATTGTAAAAAATCCAAATGGTATTTTATATAATATATTGGTGAATGTGGCTTCTTTTATATTTCTTGCTGATTGGGTGATCTTAGATTGTGAAGGGACTTCCAATTCTCAGTTATTCTGGAAAGACCATTTTTGGTACAAGCAGGACATTAATTGATTTGAGTTAGGTCATCTAATGTTGAGATTGAATGATGAACATATGATATTCAATGTTTACAAATCCATGAGGCAGCCTGATGAGTTGAGAGTGATATATATGATTGATGGTTTAATAAGGAGGAAAATTCATTCTATGATGTTGATGCAGTTACTCTTTGGGATGATGGTTTTGATGCAGTTGTTCCTATTGAAAAAAGACTAGGTGTTGAAGCGCTTGCAACTGTGATCATGGATTTTGACTTTGAAGGTAATGAGGACTATGAGGAGATATTAAGTACACTGCATAGAAAAGGTTATTATGAGGTCACATCTAAGAAGCTTGACTTAGATTTAAAGAATAGAACTACTTCACCGGCTCGTCCATCCATTGAGGAGCCACCTTTATTAGATTTGAAGGCCCTCCTATCTCACTTGCGATATGCATTTTTAGGGGCGAACAATACTTTTCCAATTATTATTGTTGCTGATCTGAGACCGTCCAAAGTAGAAGTGTTATTGTCAGTGTTGCAGAGATTCAAGAGGGCCATTGGATGGTCAATTGAAGATATTGTGGGTTTTCCCCCTGGTTGGTGTACTCATAAAATACAACTTGAACCAGATTATGTTACATCAATTAAACATCAACATTGAATCAATCCTCTGATGCAAGAGGTGGTGAAAAAGAAAATAATTAAGTGGTTGGATGCTGGTGTAGTATATCCCATTGTTGATAGGAAGTGGGTTAGTCCGGTACAATGTGTCCCGAAGAAAGGTAAAATTATCATTGTTCCTGATGAGAAGAAGGAGATATTTCCTATAAGGCCAGTCACTGGATGGAGATTGTGCATGGATTATAGAAAATTAAATCCATGGACTAAGAAAGACCATTTTCCCATGCCTTTCATGGATCAAATATTAGATAGGTTAGCAGGAAGAAGATAGTACTATTTTATTGAAGGGTACTCAGTTAAAATCAAATCACTATTGCACCTAAAGACCAATAGAAGATGACTTATATATGTCATTATCGGATTTTTTTATTCAAGCACATGTTATTTGGGCAATGCAATGGTCCATCCACATTTCAGAGATGTATGATGTCAATTTTCTCTGATATGGTAGAAGACACCATTGAAGTGTTCATGGATGATTTTGTGGTTGTTGGTGATTCTTTTGAATACTGCCTAAAGCACTTGGAAAATCCTCTCCAATAGTGTGAAGAATACAATTTGGTACTTAATTTGGAAAAATGATATTTTATAGTTAAAGAAAGAGTTGTTCTCGGGAATAAGATTTCAAAGAGAGGTATAGAGGTTGATCTACCAAAGATTGAGGTGATTGAGAAATTACCTTACCCAATTTATGTGAAGGGAATTCAAAGATTGTTAGGGAATGCAGGCTTTTATTGGCAATTTATCAAGGATTTCTCGAAGGTTTCTAATCCCCTTTGCTAGCTTCTTGAGAAGAAGGTAAAATTTAGTTTTGATGAGGCATGAAAGGAGGCTTTTGAAATCCTAAAAGAGAAGTTGGTGACTGCCCTAATCATTGTGTCTCCTGATTGGTCTTACCATTCGAGATCATGTGTGACTGAGTGGATTAGCCTTAGGGGCTGTACTAGGCCAACGGAAGGAAAAGATCTTTAATCCCATCTACTATACAAGTAAGTCACTAAATCCTACCCAGAAGAACTATACTATGATGGAGCAAGGGTTATTGTTAGTGGTTTTTGCCTTAGAAAAGTTTAGATCTTACTTGATTGGGACAAAGGTGATTGTGCACACTGATCATGCTGCATTGATATAACTCATGTATAAAAAAATTCCAAAGACTCGGCTTATTAGGTGGGTTTTCATATTGCAAAAATTTGACTTCAAGGTAAAGGACAGAAAAGTCACCAAAAAATCAACTTGCAGATCACTTGTCTAGACTAGAGGAGGAAGCTATGCAAAAGGTTGAAAATGGGTTAGATATTAATGATAGATTTCAAGACGAGCAGATATTAGCAGCTTCCCAAGATCTAATTTGATGGTTTGCAGATTATGCAAATTACTTAGCCAGTGATCTAGTTCTAGAAGATCTTTCCTATCAGCAAAGAAAGAAGTTCATGCATGAGGTAAGGAAATTTTTCTGGGATGAACCTTATTTATTTAGGATTTGTGTAGATGGATTCATTCATAGGTGTATAACTAAGGTGGTGATAATGAGCATAATCAAGGCTTGTCATTCTTCACCAGTTGGGGGTCATAATGGAGGGGCCCGCACCACTCATAAAATTTTGCAAGGTGGCTAATTTGGCCAAGAATATACAAAGATTTTTATGACTATGCTTATGTTTGTGACCAATGTCAACGAAAAGGTACTATTTCTAGAAGACATGAACTTCCTATGACTCCTATTTTCCAAGTTGAACTGTTTGAGGCATGAGGCATAGATTTCATGGGACTATTTGTAAGTTCGTGTGGAATGAAGTATATACTTGTAGCAGATGATTATGATTTTAAGTGGGTGGAAGTACTTGTACTTCCTAACAATGAAGTATGTAATGTAACTGCATTTTTTAAAAAGAACATCTTTGTTTGATTTGGCATGCCACGAAATATTATTAGTGACGGAGGGTCATATTTTTACAATTATCTGTTCAAGAGTCTGCTTGAAAATATGGAGTGAAACACAGGGTGGAAACACCTTATCATCCGTATACTAGTGGACAAGATAAGGTGTCCAATAGAGAAATCAAGTCCATCTTAACAAAGACTGTGAATGCTAATAGGACAGATTGGGAAAGAAAGTTAGATAATGCTTTTTGATCTTACCGCATAGCTTAGAAAATGCCCAATAGATGTTTCACCATATCAGCTTGTGTATGGCAAGGCTTTCTTCTTACCAATTGATCTTAAGCATAAGGCACTATAGGCATTGAAGAAGCTGAATTTAGATTGGCAGAATACAACTATGTCAAGGTTGAATGAGGTTATTGAGTTGGATGAATTTCGACTCCAGTAATATGAAAGTTCAGCACTTTACAAGGAAAAGATGCAGTTGCATCACGATCGCAAGATTGAGAAGAGAGTATTTGAAAAAGGTGATCAAGTGTTGCTTTATTAGTCTAAACTTCATTTATTTCCAGGTAAGTTAAGGTCAAGGTGGTTCGGCCCATAAACGGTTTTAAAAGTTTATCCCTATGTTGCTTTAGAATTAAAAAAGGATGTTGAATCCACATTCAAGGCAAATGAGCAAAGAGTGAAGCACTATGTGGGAAATATTGAAGAAGTGAATGAAGTTGCTAATATTAACCTTGATGAAGACTAAGTAATCAAGGAAATTGTGTCGTTCCATAACATTAAATCAAGCTTTGCATGAGAGGCAACCCATGAGCTAGTTGGTGAAGTTTGAGTACCCAACTCAGCCACGTTATGCTGCGACGTTAAATCAAGCATTGCGTTGGAGGCAACCCATGTTTGTGCACTTATTAATTTACAGGGTAATATGTGTGTTCATTGTGCAGGTCTAAGGAATGCAAAAAATACCCAGATAAATTGAAAGGTTTTGGCCATACGGACACTTTACGAGTCATATCTAGATGGTATGACTCATGAGTAGTAGTCATAATGACCAGGGAGAAAAATAATAATTAGGTAAAAGTTTCTAGAATGAATATGATTCTCATAAGGAGTCATACCCTCAGGGTACGACTTATCTCCTTGAATCGTACCCACTCTAGATACCAGGTAAGATTCCAGGTCTATACGAGTCACACAAATGACCCATAAGCCTGGGAATAAGTCATACAAAAAGCTCGTACCCATACTTACCAAGTCAAATCATGGATCGACCCATACCAGATCATTAATTAAAAACAAAATGGGGCACCCACGGGCACCCGATGAACATAACTCGTACCCACCTAAAATTTAATCCTAATTTCAAGCTTGAATCCATAAAATCACTTGTAATCAACTTGAAGTAACTACCATCAAGTTGAAATTTCTTATTCTTCTTGAGTTGAGCTCGAATTTCAGAACAAATAGAACCTGAAAGCAAGAATTCAATCTCTTCAAAAACCAAATAAGTTCTTGAACCTAGTCTCTTTACTTTTCAAGTTGAAATAATTAAATATTAGATAAGATGAACTTGGTTTACGTAGGATTTACACATATGTTGAATTGTTGGTACCCTAATTTAGGTGTTCTTGTTGAAAAATGTGAATTACGGTGGAACTAGGTTTTGGGAAATGATTTTATGTGCTATTTTTATCAAAAAATTTATTGTTTTGGCTGATAAATATGATGGGTATTTTGGTAAATTGCTTTGGAGTCAAACTTTAAAGTTCGACTTATATGTTGCAGTGGATACGATACCTCTTACGACTCATACCCACCTATATATGGGTCATAATGGGACTCGTACCCATTGATAAAATAGAAGTCTAATAAGTTTAAGGTTTTAGAATGGATACGACCCAACCATACGAGTCTTACCCATACCATATGACTAGTACACTCTCAATCATACCCACTTGGGAGGAATAAAGTTAGAAAAAAATATTTCTGATATGCTTAAGATTGTTGGTAATGTGTCAAACCTTGTCGGTACGACTGGTTAGGAGGAGTCGTAAGCTAACTAGTGAAAAAAGTTCATAGACTGTATAAGATACGACTTATTCATATGAGTCATATCCAGTGGATACAACCAGTACCCACCACTCATACCCTAACCAAAACAGGCATACTAAACTTTAATTGCAGATTTTTGTTTTCTTTTCTTTACTTACTTACTAATAATGGTATAATTGCAGGAGCCATACCTCCTAAGAGTGGTTCCTTATCCAACAAACCAAGAAGGTAACTAAGAAAGCACTGGTTCCTAGTACAAAGTCTAATGATTTTGAGTTCGATCTTTTAATTGATAGCAGAGGTGAATTATATGACAAAACCACCATGAGAAAGGTTGCACAAAAGGGGAAAGCAGCTAAAAAGGTGAAAGGGGAGAAAGTGGTAACTTAAAATCAGAACAGCCCAAAAGGCCAGAGAAGAAAGAATCCTACTATTTCTCCTCCCCACATACTAGAATGCTGAATCCAGTGCAGTGTAGGCTAGATCTGAAGAAACTAAGGGTTCAAAAGAGGTAGATGTGACCTCTATGGACCGACAGGACCCCCCACTTGCACTTACCACTGTACTGGTGCCCATCGATGAATGATGGGGGTACCTCAGAATGCAGGTGATATTCAATAGTAGGATGTTTTGACTGACGATTGTAAAGATCAGAAAGGTACTATATCTAAAGAGGAGATTGACAGCTACTAGGATGTCAGAATTACCAGGTTTTGAAGAGCTCTTCCGATGGTATGGATTTGAGTGGATGACGAGGGCACCTAATAGATATAGTGAGGTCCTTATTCATGAATTCTATGCAGCCTACAAAGGTGAGTTATAGAGACTCTATCCACAGGGCCAATTATGGAAGGGTGGTGAGCATATCCCTTAACTTTTGATTCATGGTGTACGGGTAAACATTTCCCCCACACTATTGGTTGATTTTTATATGGGCCAGAGTATCAGGATTTGATCAAAATATGGAAGATGGACTACAAAACGGAAGAGATAAGGAAGATAACTAAGATGATGTTTTATTCTGAGGATAAGATGGTGATTTTTAGGTGGATTGTGGAGCGTGCAAAATACAGTTCGGGTTATAGGAGGCCTCAGGGTGGTCTAACAAAAAATTAAAAAAAGTACCCTCAGCTTTGAGGGTAAATCTTAGTAGACATTGGCCCAACACCGGTTGTGTCCAACTACTAGTGATAATGTATAGATCCCGATTTTGGAAACTATGATAACTGGTTTCATAGTCGGCTATGAGTATGATGTAGAAGAGTTCTTATCCTAAGAGATAAAGGATCGTGTTGTTGGGGGTAGGAAAGCATTATTGGCTTACCCCTGTATAGTTACATAGATATATCTAGCTGCGGGAGTTTTGGAACTCTCTGGGATAGATGACATAATTGAGGCCACAAGAACTACAGATTTGGTCCTAATTAGATTGCGGACAACCCTTTGGCCCGACAGGAATGACAAACAGTAGATATGTTGGCCAGAATATTTCTGCAGGGAGAACCAGCTGAGATTGTTGAGGCCACTGTGGCAAGAGTACAAACAAAGACTTCACATACAAATGCAGTGGGTACTTCTAGTTCCCCACCACTAGTCTAGTACATGCAACCCAGGCCACGAGGTATGCCTCCCAATATTATAATAAACTCACAAGAACTTTGGACTGAGGTTGTAACTAGATTAGCCACACTGGAGGCTAAGGTAGGTTACATAGAAGGAGAAGTGAAGACTTGACTAGACATAAAGTTTATGAGCCAAGACCGACGAGTGTAAGGGTGGCTAGATTCTTTTGAGTTGAGGATTACTCAATAGTTGAGTGGTAGGTAGATTCCAGATATTGCTGAAATCAGATCTGAGGTTGTAGAAATTAAGAAAATGGTCACAGAACTTTATGATATACTGGTGGTTACAAAACCTGTAGAAGAGAAAGTTATTCCTACTGTCCACGTGCCTAACATTTGGTCAGTCCTGGAAGACATACCAGTTAATGAGATCAAAGAGAAAAGAGAAGAGAAGAAAAAAAAGAGAAAAGAAGACAAGAAAGCTAAAAAGAGGGCCAGAGCTGAGAGCATTTAGGATGAGAGAGACCAGGAGAAGCAGGTCTGTGAGATGGACATGGGAGATGGTGGATCGATAGCACTTGTTAGGAATGCTGAGAGGGTAGGTATTATGCCCCGATAATTATTGATTCATGTCTCGGCTAATGGGATGATAGCTGATGTGAGTGGGACCCGATCTAAGAAACCACATGCTGATGTTGATGAGATGGCGCCTTGAGTGCCTAGGTATGAACTTTCACCCTTAATTTATTTATTTTAGTGAAATAATTTTTTAGTTGGGGTTGGGGGTATATCTAAAATTTTGGAGTAGCTAAAAAGTATAAGTAGCTAAAACTGAAATTCTGTTATGACTTACAGGTTATTTTGGGTAGTAACAGCTAAGATAAAGAGAAAATCAGCGCCTATGGCAGCGAATTATTTTTTATTTTGATTTTTGGCATATTTTGAAAAAAAATTCATTTGTAATGAAAAACTAAAAAGTTGTGATTTCGATTGATTCTGAGTGAGTTATGGATTTGAAAAAACTATTGATTTGAAATATTTCTCTGAGAATCTATGTTAAATTGCCAAGAAATTGTGTTGAAAAAAATTGACCCCTCCCAAAAAAAAATTGTTTTACTTTGTTATATGTATATTTGTGTGAGACTTGTGAATCTGGAAATGGCATTAGGATTAGGGATAGAAAAATTAGCGATAAACGGTTGCATAACTAGATAACTGGTACTTAGAAATGTAGCCCTGTGCAAGTGCGTGTGTGGTATATTGAGTTTTTGGTGTGTCGGAATCTATAACTTGCCCGATTTTTTTTACCTTGGTCTAGGGTAGTTAGGTAGGAGATGATCATAGGTCCTTTTTATGTGAGTCCACTTGAGCCTAAAATGCCCTAACCAAATGAGTGAATCCCTTTGATTCAAATATTTGAGCCTTAATTGACCAATTTTGTTGTTTACACCTATTTCACCTTCCCGTTTACCTTACAATGAACCTGCTTTGTCCATGGCCCTCGTTTGGACACTATGTACCTCAACTCATTTAAATCATATAAGTTGAGTACGTGAGAGAAAATGAGTATGAAGAAAGTGTGTAAAAGGAAAATAGTTGAAATTTGAGCAGATGTGGTGAAAATAAAAGAAAGAAAAGTGCAATGAAAAGAAAAATAAAAATAAAGGAAAAATAAATGTTAGAAAACCACATCTGGCCTATTAGAATGTACGTAAAAGAAAAGGGAGAAATAAGGGTGGAAATAAAAGAAGTAGAAAAATAAGTGGACCCTGAGAAATGCATAGTGTCTAGGAGGCTTTTTCACTAAATGAATCCGAAAAGATATCAAACAAGACCCAAGCCTACGTTACAAGTCGAGTAAAGTTCTATAGTGATCCTACTGAGAACGTCTAAGAACTTTGTAAAAATGCATAAGGGGAAGCCTATGTTATTCTATATACACCGGTGGTACTTCTTTGTGAGCGAGAGAGTCATTTGTTATATCCCTGAATAGATTGGTTTATCCATACGAAGAGTGAATAGGATTTTTTTGACTATGATAGGACATGGGCTATATTTCTAAGTTGCTCAATTATTTGGTGAATGTAATTGGTGTCTATGCCGAGTTGTCTATTGCTAATGTAATGCCATCATCAGATTCACTTATGTTTCTATGTGTGCTAAATCGTTATACACAATTTGAGTTTTAAAATTTAGAATTAGGAGTGGAACGACAAGATTGAAATCAAGTGCAAAATGAATGCCATGGGAAGCTTAAGATCTTCCTGTTTAAGCATCATCTCTGTAATCGAAAATTGTTTTTGGTTTTATTTGCCTGGGTATATGCAAAAGTTTAAGTTAAGGGTGTTGATGTGTCATGGAAACACGACACTTTCAATGCTTAAAACCAAGAGTTTATGTGTGAACTTAGGATATTTTGTTTGATATGATTCAACTTGGTGTATATTGAACGTAAAACAGGTCTACTACAGTGTTTGAAAGAAAAGAGAAGAAAAAGACCTTGAAAAAAACAATTTTGATCAAGGTACGACTTAGCCCTTGAGTTGTAAACAGGTGATACGACTCATAGGCTAAATCGTATACACAACAGGGACAAAATCCAATCTGAAAAGATAAGTATGGGGAAAATACGACTAAATTATCCAAGTTGAAAGCCAAGGAATGAGTCATATAGAGAATTCATAAGCATAACAGAACCTAAGCTACAATCCAAAAGTTGAAGTCTCAGAAGTATATGAGTCGAAAGTCTAAGTACGTCTCATATAGGGAAGTCATACACAAACCAGTGTTCAAAGCTTGGAAAGACAAAAGTCCCAGATAGATACGAGTGAAGGACATAAGTCGTACACTCAAGTACGACTCCTCAGCCGAAGCTGTATTTTTAATAGAAAGTTGAATCCTTGGAGATCGGACACTGGAATGGATACTAGAAGGTAGGGTATGACTATTATGATGTCGATACGAGTTGAAGATCGAGTCGTACCTATTGCCGACATAACTTTACCTTTCCCATTCTTATTGGGATTTTTATGTTATTTTAACATACTATAAATACCCTATGGTTTACCTTTATTAGGTTATGCATTCTTATCATAGGATATACATTCTTACAATACTTTTACAAGTATTCTTGAGATTTTTGGTTTTTATTCAATTTAAGACTTTGGAGTTGATTCATATTATTCTTTTGAAATTGATGTTATGTGTTCTTCATTGATAACCATGGTTTCTTTCACAAACATGAGCAGCTAATCTCCTTAACTGGGGTTGTGGGACCCTGTGGATTAGCTAAGTAGAGGAAGTGTGATACTCATCTATTCTTGTTTATGCATGTATTTCAATCTTCTTCGCAATAATTAGTCTCAAGTAGCTGCAGTAGCTAGAGATAGCTTGTATTTGTATCCTTCCCTAATAAGGAGTTTGTGATTGGGAAAATAAGTTAAAATAATGAATTAGGATCCTTATAACTCTAACTTTTAGTCCCCCATCCCATCTAATCACTTGATCCTAATAAGTGAAAGTGAACTGAGGTTGTAGTAAGAAGCAACAAGGCGACGCCCTGAAACCTAATAAGTAAAGGGTGAGATTTATCTTCACGTCTAATAAGCAGATGATAATACCTATCTTGTAGACTTTGTATTCAAAATGAAAAAATAGTTGGGTTGATCATGAGAAATTTATGGAGTTGAGAAGCCAGGGGTAACACAAGCCTAGTGTTCACCTCATATTGTCTACAACTCAAAAGCACTCAAGATTCAGTTACTATTTGCAATTGATACTAAAATCCCCACCACAACCATTTACTTTCCTTTAATGCTCGTGGATTACATCAAGTCAACCAATTGTTCGCATTTTTCTTGTGGGAATGACCCCAACCAGTTGGGTTATTATTTTCAATCGACCGCAGTATACTTCTATTTGGAGTGTAGTTTTGGGCGACATCATATGTGTTAATGTCATCCTTTTACAATAATAATTGTATAAATCAATTTCTTTAAAAATGATCTATGTTCCTGCTGGCATGAAACTCTAACAGCCCATCGGCAATCTATTCTGAATAGGCGTCGATCAACTTTGTTAGTTTTTATGGAGCCTCGTTCGAGATGTTGAAACCTTTAAATGGGTAATTCTTTTATTCTTTTGGACTAATAGGCTTCACTTTTTATTCATCTGTGGAAGTTTTTGATGGATTATCAACATTTATATTATGTTGTTCAGTAGTAGCTTCTACTGTGACATCCACCTGGAAAGCCAGAATTGTCAATGCTAATCACAAAGATACAAACAAAATGAAAAAAAGGATATCATCAGTTTTACCTATCTGTTGCTATAGATGGATCATCTTTTGGGAAAAATTAAAATATAAGGAAGACCTGTATGATAATTTCCAACAGATGACCCATCTGTTGCAACATATAACTCATCTGTTTGGATAGACTAAAAAAGTAGGAAGTCTTGATTTAATTTGTCCCAAAAGATGACCTATCTGTTACAGCAAATAGGTCAACTATTGGTATAAATTAAAATAGTAGTAAGAACTATTTGATTTTATAAAATATATGAGACATATGTTGCAACCGATAATGCATCTAATGCAAGAGGTCAGTCAACTATTACACAAATGCATATATCTGTTTGATAATTTTCAGCTGGTGTATCATCTGTTGGAATAGATATGTAGTCTATTTGTTAGTTGGAACAGATGATATATATTCACCTTCTTCAACTCATTTTTCTCTCCTGTGGTCCTTGTACATTGATATAAAATGCAAGACAAAGACATAGGAATTGCAATTTTTCTTTTTTGATGCTTCATGATGCCTTGGAAATTTCTTTCCTCCTCCTCTTAGACGCCTTAATATCTAATGAAGTGTATGGATATGAAATTCTCTTTGATGTAATGACACCCCTATTATATGTCAATTCCTTTACAGTAGCAGTTAATGCATTAATAGCATTAATCATTCCATCATGTTTCGTCTTGCAGTCTTGACATTTGTATGCAGAACATTCGCTAGGAGGGAAAAAATATGTAAAACCAATATGATCATAATTATAATGGTTTGTTGTTTCAAAAACTGCAAGAGAAGGATCATTATACTCAACAGAAGCACCCCCACTACTACCAATAACTACATCACCGCTAACACCATCAGCAACAACAAGCCCACCTCCAAAATTGTTGTTTTTCTTGTGGTGGTTGTTGCTCCAAACAATTTCTTTTTTATTCTATCAATGATCTTAGGGTCTGATAAAGTTTGTATCAACCATAAAGTTTGAAAAAATTTCATCATCAACACTAGACTGGTCAAAACAAGCCATGGATACACAATCTGAAATAAATCAGTACATATATTAGAGTGATGATTAAATCATTTAAATAAATCATTAATTAAAACAAAAACTTAATTAGAATTAGACTTATTTCTTCCTTCAAGGGGTTGAAGAGATCAAGAAATTTTGTATTTTTATCATATTTGGCCGACAACCATCTCATGATTCTTGGACATGAAACTTCTTCCTAGTAGTTCATTTGTTGTCTCAAATAAGAAATGGCTTCAAATGCCCAAGCCTATAAAAATAACTCCATTAAATCAAAAGTTATTCAATGAAAAATAATGAATCATAATAAAGGAAATATTTTCCATGAAAGCCCATAGAATGCCATATAAGTTGACTGTCTTTGGTGTTAACAGAGTCAACAAGTACCTAAGAGTCATTTTAAAGCTTTCATAGCCCCAAGGATAGTTGTTAAATGCCTCAAGATCCTCGGAGAGATTTATAAAACCAAGTGGTATATTTTTCTTAACGTCTCTCGCCCAAAGAATATTATGTACAAACTAAACCAAGCACAATGATTGCTTGTGATTCTTTGAAAGTTATTTACCTTTCAACGGTTCTATCAGATTTTTATTTTTGAAGCTTTGACCAACAAGGGATACCAAGCCATAACCATCACTTGACTTGCCTTTGCCTTTATTAGGTGTGCACGGTGCCTTTTTGGGTTAGAATAGGTATTACATGAAAAGGAGAAGGAGGATAACATTTTAGTTCAGAAACTATGGCAAACTTCTTCCAACCAAAATAAACAGGCACGCCACAGTAATTTATCAACACCTCATCCATCTTATCATTATTTTTATACATAAGCCTGCGCATAAGAAGATCATCTACCATTTTCATTTGGAAACGAGCATTGTTGTCCTCCAACAAGTCAAGATATTGCCCAAAGAAGCTTTCCCTGAAATAAGCATCCAATTTTTGGTCTCAAAGTATTTTTCTAAAGGCATTAAAAGATTTTACCATGGCTGACTTAACTACGAAATCACCAGTTAAATCTATGGCACCATCATATTGAATTCTCACAGGATAACTTTCAATGCTGAAAGTTTTGATCAACTCTTCGGTGGAACGGCTATTACCATTTGGATAATCTCTTTTGAAATATTTCTCATCCATCTATTCATTATATTCTGCTTTTGATTGAGATAATGTCTGTAAAGCAAGCTCATAGGGTGTTGGATGTAGCCTAGCTGCTTCACTTGTTCCTTTACTTTGACTTGATTTGGTTTCTTTTCTTTAGGGAGATATATTATCTAAAAATAACAAGAAAATAAAAAAGATTATAATTGATTAAAGCATCGTTAAAAAAAGGATAACAGTAAATCTAACATGTACAATACAGTAAAATAACAGTTCCAATATATCACACATATGTTGCAACAGGTGTGTTATCTATTAAAACATATAACTAACCTGTTGCAATAGATGAGTAATCTATTGTAAACAGTAAAAATAGTTTCTATACTATTGGGATTTCTTTCAATAGTTCACTCATGTTTTCAAATAGATGACTGGTCTATGCAACAGATCAACTGTCAATATAGTTTAGATTTCTTCCAACAGAAGCATCATCTATCGGAATAGATGAAATATCTGTTACGAGAAATCAAAGTCCTTGACATGTCTTGATGGAGTAGTTGATGGGATTTCATCCAACAAATTGTTCATCTGTTGCATCAGATGGTTCAACTGTTGTAGGACAAAAAAATTGTTGCTAGATTTTGTTCAATACAATAATAGCAATATCACTATTTAATATCAAATATACCATTTTTACAAAGAACAACAACAAATCAACCCAGGAACCCCAACACAACACAAACACCAAGACTATCAACAGTGCCCAAAAATACCAAAAATGTTGTTTTGTCTGTACAAACACAAACACCAAGAATCAAACTTCAAAAAAATCAATAGACACCAACAATTCAGATCAACAGTTCAATAATAAGAACTACAATAACAACAAAAGATCATATTTCACTTCAAAAAGAGAAGAGAAAAAATACTAGAAATTAGGCTTTTCTTCAGTCCCCATTTGAAATTCAAGCAACAAATATTAAAATTGTTAACCAATACTAGAAGACAAGTTGGCTCAAGTTCCTCCTTTTCTTAATAACTTAAAAGCCCTATTTTTTTACCTGTGAAATAAGAAAAGGGATGATGAAGAACTCAAAGCTTTTGTCACTAGAGAGTAATGTTGTCACGACAACTGATAGTTGAAAGTCAAAAAGGAACTCGAAGCCTAACTATTTGTCACTGGAAGGTTGAAGTCGCCAGGTATTGAAGGGGGAAATTTAGAAAATTGTTGGTTGGGAAAAGATTAAGCGACACAATCGATATAGAAAGCGGAAAGAGAGAAGAGAGACGATTGATTTGGATAGACTAGGGGTTTGGGTTGATCTTTATTTTTGAAAAGATTAGAAAATTTGAAAATATTAATCAAGTCCATAATTAACTTAATTAGGTTTCCTAATTTTGTTTGACCCTTTAAGTTGGTCAATATCACCAATTCTTTATTTAAGAATTAAATAACACCTTTTCTTCAATTTTCTCAAGTAACTATCTATAGTATAACTGGGTCCATAAGCCCAGAAGATGAAAATGAAAGTAAATAAATCAACGTGAGACCCCAAAACCCAGTGGATGCAATAAACACCAGACTCGACCTGGCTTCATAACCATCATAAATAACCTCTTATTGCCGGACTAATATCAAATGTAGTTTTTATATGCTGGACTCATATCCAAAATAATATCATGAATACCGGACTTAAACTAAAAGTAATATTATCATAGATGTCAGACTCAAACAAAGAATAATATCATAATTTGATGATCTTAAATTGGTCTTTATATCACCCTAGAACAAGCCTATATTAAGACATAATATGTCTAAGTTCTCCTCAGACTCAAGGACCCATAAATTCCTAGAGAGTCTACAAGGAGCTAATGGTAATCTTGACCTAAGATGGGATGGAGGACCCACTTTTAACCTTGAAACCTATTCAAAGAAAATTACTATCCAAACTAGGATAAGGTTCTAAAGTCTCTCTACAAGGTACTAAGTAAGACTCATTGAGTCCTAAGACAGTAATTCACTTTAAAATGGTAGTTAGGTATAATGTGTCTAATTACGGTTCGCTAATTGATTAAATAATCTATATTTGTTAAATGTACGACCAAGTCAGAATTCCCAACTCAAAACTAAAATAATGTCATATCAATACTATAACTAAGCTCAATCTAATAGAAGAGTAAGCCTAGCCTACCTAGACATCGAAGAAACCTTGATGAAGTCCAGTGAATTAGAGAGTTCCCCTTTTGAGAAGCCTTCCTATAATTCCATGCTATAAAAATAGTGATACACGCATTAATACAAGAATAACGTTACCCACATTGAATTTTTATGCTTTGGGTCTGAAATTATGTCAAAATCCCATATAGGGCCCGCTTGTGAAATCACACTATGAAATTGTCAAAACGTCCCTCTATGCTCAAGGATTATTTACTATCAAGAATGGGTAAATTCCGAGCTCAAATGATATCAAAATTAACCCATCAAGAAAATAGATATTTATGACAAAATTGGAGAATTAACTGAAGAATTAGATGGAGTCTTACAATGATTACGATGACAAAAATTTTATTCCGAGTGACCAACACCCCACGATCACCTAAGAACCATTTTCCCAATTTCCACACTCTCTAGGGCTTTAAATTCTCTTTGAACTTATGAGAAATGGGAGAATATTGGGTAAGGGATGAAATAAATTCCCTCCTAAGTGTCGCTTATACGATCACTGCTAAAGAGGCAGAGGACCACTAAAGTGATACCTAGCATAGGTCAGCCTTCTCCTAAAGCAACCAAGGCATTGCTTAGGCGACATCCTCTTTAGAGGTAGGCCTCTTCTAAACCGACATGGTAGGACTAGCCTCGGCTTCTAGAGTAACCAGTTGACTGCTAAAGATCCCTCCACTTAAGCGACCAAAGGTTTGCTTAAGCGGATGCACCAATTAAGTTCATGCACAAGCTCAACTTGGATTTTGCAAGGTTTTCACTGGCCCTTTGAGATTTATTTAGAATCTCGTGAATGCAAATGAGCTATGCGACCCTATCAAATTTTACATTCTAGACTCAAGGACGCCATAAAAATTTCCATCTGAAGTTGTTTTGATAAAATAAGGGGACTACACCCGAGGGCCACTTTTACCAAATTTCTTCCAATAGCCCAAAATGAGTCCATAAGCCTTGGGATCTGAACCAAAGGTTGCTTGTCATGACCCAATTTGCGTTTCATGATGGCACCTACTAAATAACTCCAGTAGGTAAGCCAAACCATAACCTGGAGCTATTACAATGGGTTAATTTGGTGGAAAATTCCCAATATAGGTGAATTTCAAGAACATAATATATAAATAATCCAAGTGTTCTAAATAGATAAAAACAGTCAATACAAGATACTATACCATGACCTAGAATAGCCAGTACAAGAGCATCTAATAATAGAAGTACAACTTAAGTATCTAGAGTAGTCAATATATCTAACTCAAATCAAAAGACTAAATATGGAAGTATAGAAAGAAATAGGCAACTCGGACTCTAAGAGCTCACCATATCTTCGAATATCAACACCACATGAACATGTACCAATGGCGACAACTAGTACTCGAATCTACACCAAAAAGGTATAGAAGTGTAGTATGAGTACCAAAACAATGGGTACTTAGTAGGCATCATCGGTCGACTAAGATAAATGATGATATAAGTATGATAAAATGCAAGATAATATAACTAAGTCAAGGTATAGAAACAAACAAGAATCACCTCCAATACCCCTGTACAAAAAAAGGTAAATAAATTAGAGTAATAATATAATGTAACATAAAGCATCAACATATGCAATCATAACTATGAAATTGTCTCCCATACACCAATTTGTGAAGAAAACTAAACAACTCATCATAGACTCCCATACGCCTGCAGAGCACACTCAATGATAAAATAAAACAATCGACCAACATTATAACAAATCTTCATCGTCATATAGAAATGTTATCATCATCCATACACTAGTCATCATTAATCGACTATCCATTTCTTATCATTAATTCAATTATCGGATAGTCATCAAACAACCACTAGTAATCATTTATTAAATAACCATAATTTGTCAACTAGACATTATGTATCACCTAAGTCCATTTATACCATGCCACATTATAATCATTTCCTTATTTTTCCAACATAACCAAATTACTACTTTTAATATCATCAATCATAAAAAGTATGTCATCATAGAATATTATTCATATCTAGAATAAAAATGATAAATATATTCAATAGCGGGACTTGAACTGATAAATCATTAATAGCCGAACTCGATCCAGTAAATAATAAATAGCCAAAACTGGTAATTATATCATTAAGGTCATAATCATCCTCCAGACTAGAACAAGGTATATTTATATAATCAACACCATAAGTAGTATCATCAATAACATAAATAATGTCAAAATCAATAGGTTCCAACCCTCACTTAACTAACATAACGATCAAGTATAAAGATTTCTCAGTATTACCTCAATATAAACAATTCCAAGAGTCTAATTAGCATACTTAATTTTACCAAAGCTAACATGTGTCATAGCCTAAAGTGGGTTCAGAGTCCTCTTCTAACCTCGAGTTGCATTCTATGAAAAATTTACCCAAACTAGGCTTAAGGTATCTAAATCAACTTTTTAGATGTATAGCAAGCCACAATTAGCCCTAAGATAGAGGTTTTTCTCAAGCACTTTAGCTAATTCTAAGGAAAACTAAGGCAACCGTCAATAGTGTAAGAAACTCAGGCCAAATTTACCATAAGCATGATTAACTAGAGCATTTTATTTACTCTTGAGAAATCTAAGGCATTCTCATGCTAAACATTAGTAATGAAGTCCAATTAACCTATTTAGACTCTACGGTTTCAATTTAGCCTAAACAGTCCAACTAATCCAAGTCATTTATTTCATCCAATCCAACAGCTAAAATACTTCCCAAATATAACAAAATATCATTAGAATACCATGTAATAGCTCAATCTAACAAAGGATAAACCTAGCCTATCTGGACGCTAAAGAAAGCTTTATGAAACACTAAACCATCATTTTTTTCTTGCAAGAAGCCTTCTCAAGATGTCAAGCTATGAAAAACACATTCTACTCATCAATATGAGAATAACGATACCCATATTACCCCATTGTGCCTCGGGTCCAAAAATTACCTCAAAACCCCCATATGGGTCCCACTTATGGAAATCGCTTTTCCAAAATCAACACAGCATAATATCAATGTCAAGGAATCATTTTCAGAAAAATGAGTGAAAACCAAGCTAAATTAGGGCTACAATCAAACCCTTAAGATTTTGGTGTTTTGAGTAAATAATCAAGAAATTTCACCAAGAAAAAGGTGTGTTCTTACCCTAAATCGAAGATAATCGCGAAAAAATATTAATGTAGCTTCCCAATCTCAAAATATCTTGAGTATTACTTAATCTCTCTATTTAGGGTTCTTACCTCATAAGGACGTGATGAAGAATGGCCCAAAATCTTAGAAAAGGGGTCATTTTATACCCAGTCCAAGCCCTTATAGTCGTTGTCACGACCTCCTGCCTCGCGATCACACCATGTCTTGTCTTTCACTTGAGTATCAATCATAACACCCCTTCACAATTATAGCATCTCCTCTACAAGGTGAGTCACAATCACAGTCCAAGGTGTCACTATCGAGGTGCACCAAATTTTCCGAGTCCCAAAATAGGCTCGACTGGGTCCTTGAGATCGTTTGAAACCTCATATACGCAAACAAACTATGTAACCACACTAAATTCAATGTTCCAGGCTTAATAGGGCACTTAGATTTTCCATTCAATCTTATTTAATCCAAATGTAGGTCCCGCATCCTTATTTTATTTTGATAACTTTTCGATCAATAGGTCAAAATGAGCCTGGGTGCCTCGAGACCTGAACCAAAGGTCTACCTAGTCTAAAATTGATATTTTAAAGATGCTGGATGAATCACAATTTTCATACGAGATCATTTTACTAAAGTTTTCACTTGATGGATATTTGGAAATAGTGAAGACTTCTATAAAGGAAAATGTCTCTAAAACCGAACGAACTGCCCAGTAACCAAACTGTTAGTCCCAGCAAGTCATAAATGACTTGGGGCAGCTATAGAAAAGCTCTAATAGTGAAAATAATCAAAAATATGGAAATTGACCTGAAGAGTCATTACAATATCCACTACTAAAGGAACTTTTGTCCGTGAAAGTTAAGAATTAAGATATACCTAAAGTCTCGAATTGGTGAGGATATTTGGTCTACATCTCACTCTCGATCTCCCAAGTGGCCTCCTCCACTTGGTGGTGCATCCACTATACCTAAACTATAGGAATGTCCTTAGTGTGCAACCTCCTAATATCACTAGCCAAAATGAGTATCGGCTCTTCTACTAAGGTGAAATGCTAGTCCAACAAGACTGAGTCCCATCTAAGCACATGAGACCGATCAGGAATATATTGATGCAAAATGGAGACATGGAAAACTAGAAAAATAGTGGCGAAATTTTGAGGTAGATCTAACTCATAAACCACCTCACCAACTACGCAAAGAATCTCAAAATGTCCAATATATCAAGGACTGAGCTTGCCCTTCCTCCCAAACCTAATCATACCCTTCACGGGCGATACAAGAGGAATACATAATCACCAACTCTTAATTTCAAGGCACAAATCTAACGGTCTGCATAGGCCTTCTTCCAACTCTGACCTTCTCTCAACCTGACCTTAATCACCCTGTGTTTATCCAACGACTCCTAGACCAAATTAGTACCATGGGACCTAACCTCAAAAGTCTCAAACCATCCAACTGGAGAATGACATGTTCTACCATACAATACTTCAAAAGGTGACATATCAATAATAAAATGATAGATGTTATTATATGTAAACATGTCCAAGAATAAGTGTTGCTCCCATTGGCCTCCAAAAATCATAACACAAGCTCAGAGAATATCCCCAAGCACCTGAATGGTCCGCTCTAACTAACTATCAGTCTGCGGATAAAAGGTTGTACTGAGATCCACCTGAGTAACTAACTTCTCCTAAAAAGTTCTCCAAAACCATGAAGTGAACAGGGAACCTTGATCAAAAATAATAATAATAGGCACATCATGCAAATGGACTATCTCCTAAACATAGATATGGGTTAATCTCTCAACACTGAAGGACATTTGAATATGAATGAAATATGTTGACTTGGTCAAAAAATCTATAATTACCCAAAAACCATCAAAAACATAAGATGTACGAGGCAACCCACTAAAGAAATCCATGGTAATCTGCTCCCATTTCCACTTGGGAATGGGAAACCTTTGAATCAAACCATATAGAAGTTGATGCTCAGCCTTTACCTGCTGACAACATAGGCAACGAGAAACAAATTCCACCACAACTCTCTTCATACCACTTCTCCAATAATGTTGACTCAAATCTCTATATATTTTGGTCATGCCAGAATGAATGGAATATCTTGATCTATGAGTCTCATGCAAAATCAAATAAATCAAGTCATCGATATGTGAAACAAAAAAGAGGTCATCATATCTAAAAAACCTTTAAGATATATGGTGTTCTCTCAGACTCACTACATAACACTTGATAATGAAGGAAGTAAAGTATACTATCCTCAAACTGACATTCTTAAATCTGCTCAAATAATAAGTATCTCACCTCCACACTAGCCAAAATCCTCCTGGGATCATAAATATCAAGGCAAACCAACAAGTTGGCTAAGGGTTGAATGTCACGTGCCAACAATCCCTATGAAACTAAAATGGAAGCCAAGCCACCCATACTCAGTGCCTGACGACCCAAAGCATCTGCTACCATATTTTTCTTTACCAAATGATAAAAGATGGAAATATCATAATCCTTAAGCAACACTATCTATCTATACTATCTAGCATTAAGCTCCCTCTTAGTCATAAGATGCTGAAGACTGTGATGACTGTGAAAATCTCTTAATGCACAACCATAATAATAATGACTCAAAATCTTAAGTGCAAACACTACCGCCGTAGACTCCAAATCATGAGTGGGGTAGTTGCGGTCATACATCTTCAGTTGTCTAGAAGCATAAGTACTAACACGGCCCTAATGCATCAATACACAACCAGAAACAATATAAAAAACATCACAAAACACAATTAATCCCTCACCCTCAATAGATAGAGCTAAAATTAGAGTTAAAGTGAGAAAAGCCTTTATCTTTCCAAAGCTCGACTCACACTTCTAGAACCATCAGAAAGGAACCTTTTTCCAAGCCAATCTGGTCATAGGCGCTGAAATAGTAGTAAAACCCTTGATGAATCCTCTATAATAACTGGCCAAACCAATAAAGCTACGAACCTTAGTCGGTAATGAAGGTCTATCCCAATAATGAATCACGTCAATCTTAGTTGGGTTTACCATAATCCAATCCTTAGACACCACATGTCCAAGGAATGTCACCGGCACATGATTTCTCAATGTCTGGAGCATGATCCTCAAATATTACGCATGCTCCTCTCTACTTCTCGAATACACAAAGATGTTTTCAATGTACACAATCATGAAAGAATCCAAATAAGGCCTAAATACTCAGTTCATCAAATCCATGAATACAACTGGGGCATTAGTCAACCAAAATAACATCTCTAAGAACTCATAATGACCATATCGAGTCCTAAAGGTTGTCTTTAGGATATCCTCAGCTCAAATCCTCAACTGATGGTAACCAGATCTCAAATCAATCATAGAAGACACTATTGTACCCGAAAGTTGGTCAACCAAATCATCAATGTATGGCATAGGATAACAATTCTTCATTGTGACCTTGTTAAGCTGCCTATAATCAATATATATACATATGGAACCATCTTTCTTCTTCACAAAAATATAGGAGCTCCCCAAGGAAACATACTTAATCTAATAAAACCCTTACCAAAAAGATTCTAAAGATGAGAATTCAACTCCTTAAGCTTTGCAGAAGCCATACGATAAGGTGCCATAGTAATATGTTAAGTGCTAGACTAGTGATTAATAGCAAACTCAATCTTATGAATAGGGGAAATACCAGGAAGGTCGGTGGGGAACATATTAGGAAACTCAGAAACAATAAGGACATAGTCAAGCAACGGACTCTCCATGCTAGATTCACAAATATAAGAGAGATAAGACTCGTAACCTTTCAAAATAAGCCTCCTATCACAAACCTAAGAAATAATCCCCATAAACTCATGACTAAATGTTACCTTCCATAGGACTCGGGGTATCTAGGGAATGGCTATGGTAAAAATCTTGGCAAAATAATCCATGACCACATGATAGTTGGATAACCAATCCACGCCTAGAATCATATCAAAATCAACCAAATCCAGAATAATAAGATCAACATAAGTATCAATATCTCTAACAGTCACCACACAAGATCTGAAAACATGATACACTACTAAAAATCACCCAAGATAGTATATACACATAATGGTACAGATAATAAGTCACAAGGCAACTACAATCATGGTGAATAAGAATAAGTGCCTCCTAGATCAAATAAAGCAAAGGACAACAGGCGACATACAATAATCATACCTATAATAATAGCCTCTAAAGTCTCAGCCTCGAGCCTACTCAGTATTATATACAACTAACCATGCCCACCACCTGGATTGACACCTAACCAACCTCTTATTCTGTCAGCCTTAGAACCTCCTTGAGTACCCTTGGAATTACCCTCTTGACTATAATAACCACATCTAAATAAGGGATGAACTTATCTAATATTGGAAGCACCTGAGCTGAAATAAGAACTACCCCATGACTAGGGCCTCTCGCGAATAGTGACTAGGAGCTCCACAAGTATAACATGATACCTGAGCTGAACCAGAACCAACAGATATGATTGACCTAGAGTAAACACCATAACTAGAATAACCATAAGATGAACCCCATGAAGACTGACCGACACCCTAACTAGGGCAGTCTCTAGCACTAGACTGATCTTTACCAGTAATTAAAGTATTGCAAGAATAAGTCAACTTGGCTGACTTTGAGTTAGATAGGATATACGTAGATAATACCCACCATCAGAACTACTACCCCTAAATTGGGAATTATTATATCTACTAAAACTACTTAGATATCTAGGAATCTTATCTTTACCCCCCTTGGGCCTCCTGATGTATCTCCTCCATCACCCAAGCGTGATCTAAAACCCAGTAAAAGACCTACACATAGCAACCAAACTCTCAGTAAACATATGAATGGGAAGTCTCAACCTTATGACAAAGCAACAAACTCTCTCATACTTAGTATCCAGAATAGAAATTGCATACCTAGCCAACTCATAAAAATGAACCTCATACTCTGCAACTATCATGGAGCCCTACTTAAATCTTTCGAATTGATCTCTTAAATAATATCTAAGTTCTGAGGCATTTACTTCTCTAAGAACATCTTAGAGAACTGAGTCTAAGACAAAGGAGAAGATCCAGCTGGTTGTAACACCCCGCCTTTTCAGGCTACAATTCAAACTATTATTCCTATTTGTATAAAATTGAATCCAATGACTCCTCTAAAAATATAAGTGTAATGATCCTTATCCTAGTGTGAAAAGTTCTATCTAGGTGGAAAATATTAGTAGAAAACATGTAGAGTGAAGTGGAGTTAAGAACCATTATTATCAACCAAATTTTGGTTTTCAATTCTACCAGGGTCAACTTTGAATGAGAATAAATTCTGGAATATATTAAATTTTTTGTGAGGAACCAGTGAGGGTTCAACAATTTTGTCATGTCGCGGAGGATAATCTCTATGATAACCAGCATGGGACGGATATTTTCCTCCATGATAAGGTCCGTGCCACACCTCTATGTAAAATTTGTGTTGTCTTATTTTATTTCCCTTAGGATGAGGGGTTATGAGGTCTTTTCACCTATGAACAACCTTTAAACATTATATGAACCTATTAGCATTAGTTTCATAAAACAAAAAGCTATTATTTCACTCTAAAACTCAAAACCTGAAGGAAGCATAAGGGTCTCATCGTACGTTCATCCTTCAGTTCAAAATTCTGAATTGCTAACAAATTCTTATGTGTCTAAGGCATGTATCTATCTCCTTAGAATTGGATTTTCCTAATGGCATGAAATTTATTTATTATTCATATGGTTTTTGATATTGGGTTTAGAACTATGGGTTAAGGGTTTTTGACATAAATTGTTTAAAAAAATTTCCCATGATTACTATTGCTTTATTATGCATTGAATTTTTGGTTTGTACACTCATTGGGGTGAATGTGAATGTTGGATGGAATAAGGGTAAGATAGACACCTAAAATTTTAAACTATGGAAATAGGGGTACAGTACAATCCCTAATTAATTGGTTTTGGAATAAAAATTGATGGTAACCTTAACCCACTTGCATAATTGATTTTAGAATATGAATTATCATTTTGTTTACCTTGTTTATTGAAATTAAAGGATGGCATAAATGTATAATTGGATATAGTGAACAATTTTTTTAAAACCTTGTGGGGTATGATGAAATCCCCCAAGTAATTTTGATAATCGAGTCTGGAGTATGAAAGATTCCCCAATGTGTTGTCTTATGACATATTCTTGCAAGCTATAGTCATTATGAAGATACCACTTAACAATGCCTTAATAATTAACCCTTATAATTAGTGTATGGATTATGTGTTAAATATTTGAATTAGGCTTAGTGGCGGTTATGTTAGCTTGTCGTAAAGGTGTGAGTCCTGAAGAACTGATATTGCAAACTCATGTTTGTCGACGTGAGGGTTAGTCTTGATGACCATGTGTTTGTGGGGTATAAAGGAATCCCATAAGTGTGTATATAAATAATTGTATCGTCGTTGGCGATGGGTACATCGAAATCCCCATCATTCTATGATATCTCAAGTTCATTCAACTAACACACACTAGGCCCAACTAGGGGGTCACAACTGGACCCATATATCCTATGGATAGTTTATGATGATCAATCTATACAACCTAGGCTAAGGTTTTAAAGTTCATGCTAAGCCTTGTTCCCTCCCCCAATATCTTATATATATATATACACATATATGGATATGTATGGATGTGTACAAGTGCATTGGTCTGACTTGGTTATATATATATATACATATATATACACATACATATATATGGATATGTATGTATGTGTATATGTCCATTGGTCTGACTTGGTTTTGGATTGATGACATTATTTTATCCTATATACTTGAGTTACATGCTAGCATTGATCCTATTAACCATCTCCAGATGTTGTATCCCCATGCGATGTAGGAACTATAAATACTTATACTTTTTTTGTGTAGAGACGGGTAATCATAGGATAAGTTTGTGAGTTGGCTTGAAGAGGTGAACTTTCATCTTTCGAAAGGCCTCATTTCATGATTTGGTTTCCTTATGTCATATACTTTTCTTTGGTCTAGTTTTTGATATCTTCATGGGCATGTCCCTACATAGATTAATTTTAGTTCTGTATAGAGGCTTTGCAGGTTATTGTGGACTTGGGATTGGTTGGTGAATTCATAGACTTCTTTTGATTCATACATATCTATCTTGTTTTACGTTTAGAATTCAACTATATTATTATATTGTGTTTTAGATGTCTAGGCAAAGAGGGTGGTCTCCTGTCCTTGATATACTTGAGGTATCCATCACGGCTAGGCCTGGGTTCTAGTCGTAAAAAATTTGATATCAGAAACTAGGATCATGATCAATTAGGTGTCCCCAAAGCCATGTTATGTAAAGTTTATTTTATGGGTGTGTAGCACGATACACTTATAAGGGATAGACTATGAGGCATTTAGGAATATTTTTCCTTCTTGTTCTTCTACTTTAGGGCTATAGTCTAAGGTCTTGAAAACTCTTTAACCTTCGATTACTAATATTTTAGGCTTCCTCAAAGATCTTATGCTCGTAGAATCTCTTTTGTCCCTCTTGGAGATAATGTGGATGAGCCTCGTCCTACTTATGGGATACAAAGTCAGTCTAAGGTTGCTATTTTTATTTTCCCTTAGGGCATCTTCCAGTCTCAACTAATCCTTATCTAAATGGTGACACGCATACTAAGTCACCTCAAGGAGATATTACTAATGTTGAGTTCCATCATTCTATTCATCTATCAATCCATATAGTAGCATCTTCGTCACATTAGCCCGGTTATGTTATACGGAAAAGGAATTAAGAAAGGGTGAGAGGCAAGTAGGACAAGAAGTTCCAATATTCTAAGTAGGGGTAGGGTCATCAAAATCATGGTAGGTGGGGAAAACAGTGGGTATGCATAGGAATCTGGAGATTTCCCATACGGGTGTTAGTGCTCCTTATCCTCAGTCTTCTGGTGAACATCATTTTCGGACTAGTAGAGCTTGGTTAGCCCCATATTATCCTCTTTTCTAATTTTATGGTCTCTTATACTGTGGTTATTAGAATAAATGGATGAATTAGTGTTTTAGATGTGGTCAGTTGGGTCACATGCATCAAAAGTGTCCCACAAGGGTTTTCACTAGGGCAAATGGGATTCCAGTTTCCACATTATCATCTCTTACACCTAAGAGTGCCACTTTTAGTACTGATAATAGGAGAAATTACCCATATGCTCTCACTACCCATCAAGAGTTTGAGGCATCTCTTGATGTCTTCACTGGTATGTTAAAACTCTTCTCTCATAGTGTGTACTGATTACTTGATTTGGGGTCGACCCTTTCTTATATCAACTAATTTAGGGTTGTGTATTTTGGCTTCAATCCCGAGTATATTTCAGATCCCTTTTTTGTTCCTAACCTAATGGGTGACTAGGTGATTCCTAGAAGAGTCTATAGGGGTTGTGTAGTATCGGTTAGTGGTAGGAAAACTTTGGTGGACTTGATTGAATTAGACTTTCTAGATTTTGATTTCATCTTAGGGATGGGTTGGTTGCCTTCGTGCTGTGCCTCTTTAGATTGTCTGACCTATAGGCTCATTTTCAAATTTCTTAATGAGTCAGTTATTGAGGGGGAAGGGAGTTCCCTTATGCCTAAGGGAAGGTTTATATCATATCTTAGAGCCTGAAAACTAATTTCCAAAGAGTGTTTTTGTTATTTGGTTTGGGTTAAAGATTCTAACTTAGAGGGAGGTCTTTCTTTATAATCTATTTCAATGAACAGTGAATTTATTGAGGTTTTCATTAATGATCTTTCTGGTATCCGTCCTGATAGGAAAATTTATTTTGGGATTGATCTTCTTTGGAACACTCATCCTATCTCTATCCTTACCTATAGTATGGCTCCAGCTGAGTTGAAGGAACTTAAGAAGTAGTTGAAAGATCTTCTTGACAAGGTATTTATCTGCCCTAGTGTGTCTTTAGGGAGTTCCCCTATGTTGTTCGTGCGTAAGAAAGATGGACCTCTTTAGAGGTGTACAGGCTATCTGTAGTGGGATAAGGGATTTAGGGTGACCTCCCTATTGGGTGGACTAGTATATTATGCGGGATATTTTGTTAGTGGTACACGATTTTTGCTAGATACTAAGTTTAAACTTTAGATATTAATTATGGTGATAAGAATGTTAGCTCGACAATTGTGATGCAAGATTTGTGGGAATAAATTAGAAGGGTCGATACAATGTGTGAAATAGCTTAGGTTGATGACTTATGAAATATTGGAGTGGGCAATTGTGATATATGCATAAGGTCTAGTGTTGAAGTAGAAATGGTGGCTAAATCATTAAATGTATAAGAGCCCTAAGTTATAAGAATAAAGTGGACTCGGTCTTGCGTTATGAGTGTCATGTGTACCTATCTTATGTCGTTAAATTCCTTAGTAAGGAAAAGTTTAGGAAGTAATTATATGGTGTTATGCAGAGCTGAATTGAGGGACAAATAGATAGACTATGTTAACTCTTGGTATAGTTTTAAAAAAAATAGTTATGAGGTTATGATATTAGAGATGTAATGCTAGTCTTCTAAGGAGTTGAAAAATAGAGTGTTAAGTGTTTAGAAGCATAAATGCCTATACCCATGTTTCAACCCTCTAATTATGATTTAAGTGTCTTAATGTGTGAACCCCTTTGTGCTTATTGGATCATATCTTACATCACAGACCCCACCTTGAGTGGTCCAACAAATATATGCTATAATTAAATAATGTCACTCCTCTCTCCGAAGGTCGTACTCTATTCCATTTGTGACTCTCCTTGTGTCAGGATAGTAGTGGTTATAGAAGCATAGTAATGTTTTAGATTAGAGAGTGGTTGATCTTTACTGTAAAATTTTGGTGCGGCTACTCAAACTAAGGTTATAGATGAAGTAGGAAGAGTGAGATAAAACTTTCGTTATGTAAAATAGTTAATAGAGGAATATTTGGTGAAAATATTTGTGAAGGTGATTAAAGTTTTTTGGTTTTTGGTGGGGAGATGCTTAAAGTGGGTGTAGCAAAGATAGGCTTAAATGTAGTGATTGATAGGTACAGAAACCATTGAGTTATGTGGCTAGTACTCTTGGTAAGACATGATGTTGTTTAACTACATTATAGGATGGAGTAGTATTCTTGGATTGAAGTAAGGTATATAGACCTGTAGCTTAAGATAGCACCTTTTAACTCCGAAGTAGGCTTCAATATTGAAGCAACGTGTAGTTAGACTCAGGCTCTTGTGGTGATGCGCCTTGTGGGGAAACTGTAAGTTTAAAATAGTGAAAGATGGTATTCGTATCTGAATTCATAGTGAGAAGTACTGTGATATTTAAGGTCTATTATTATAAGACCCTCAAAAATTTTCATCATTTTATTTTTCACCCTCCCATGTTCGAAACGTCAATTTTTGGCTTAAATTGTGTTTAGGCATATGAATGGGGTGTCATGGGAGTTTTTCAAAATTTTCAGATGGGGTTCATAGTGATTTTGGAATATGAAGGCAGTAAGCCCCTATGATATCAACGTGTCACAGAGGCTACTCTCCGCGATAAGAGGTGTGTCACGGAGGTTAGCCACGATAGGCAACGTGCCACATCGTGGTGTAAAATCTTTCCCTATTTTGATTTTCTCACTTGGGGTGAGGGTCTTTGGGTATTTTACCCTTTGTAGGACTTTAGACTCGTTGCTTCATGATTCGTTCTTACATAATTTACTTGGTGATATCATGAAGCCCTTCTCGTTTGATTCATGTACGCATTTTGAAGAGGGAGAATTTGTAATAATAAGTTATATACTTTGTTTTGTACATCTAAAGACTCAAAATATTCCTATCCAGGTTTCGACGATGAATTATTCCAAGGGGGAGATAATGTAACACCCCGCCTTTTCGGGCTAGAATTCTTATCACTATTCCTACATGAATAAAATCAAATTCAATGATTCCTATGAAAATATAAGTGTCATGATCATTATCCTAGTGTAAAAAGTGCTATCGAGGTGAAAAATGTTAATAAAAAACAATTATAGTGAAGTGGAGTTAAGAACTTTCGTTATCGACCAAATTTTGGTATTCGATTCTACAAGGTTAAAATTTGAATGTGAATAACTTATGGAATATATTGAATTTGCGGGGATTAACACCCACCAAATTAAAGATAATTGAGTTCTCTTTTCAATGCATCCGATTTTGTCTTAATCCAATAACCGAGCAAAAGGTTATGGGAAATATTGTGAAGAACCAGTGAGGGTCTGCGATTTCACTATGTCACGAATCATAATCTCCTTGATAAGAAGCATCGTATGGTGGTTAGCCTCCGCAATAAGGTCTGTGCTATATCGTTATGTAAAAGTCATGTTGTCTTGTTTTATTTCCCTTAACAAGAGGGGTAATGAGGTATTTTCACCTATGAACGACCTTTAAACATTACATGATCCTATTCTCATCAGTTTTCACGAAAAAAAGCTACTATTTTCCACTCTCAAACTCAAAACCCAAAGGAAGCATAAGGGTTTCATCGTAGGTTCAAATAGTTACCCGCATGGGGGAATCCACAACTCCAAAGGTTTAATTTAAAACCTTTTATGTTTCATAAACCTTTTATGCAAAGAAACACTTCCAAAAGTATGCATATACTAATGTTTCAAAGCCAATTTCATAAGGCGGGATGAGGTTATCACCAATTCAGTTACAAAAATCCATATAGTCGAGGGAGTCCACGACCCTCGATAGTTTATCAAATCAATTTGAGGAAATGCTTCTCACCCCATCCCATTCACCATACCCATGCACCCTAACGGGTTTTAAAATACATAAATAAAGCATAAAAAAATGTGTCATATCCATGAAAATCCAATTCAAGTAACCATCATTCCAAGACCCTTAACTCAAAGAAATTCTATATTTAAATCCACAGGAATAACAATGAAACCTATGCATTTAGGGAAAACAAATTAAGAAAAGAGATTACATGCCTAAAAGTATTTAGAATAATGGAGGGAAAACACCAATTGGAGCTCTAGAAGCCAAATCCTTAGAAACCTTAGTTGTTCTTGCCTTGGGGATATGAGAGAGTAAATAGTAGTTTATGATGGAGTAATGAAGTTTGAGTATTTTAGGTCGAGGGTTTTAATTGTAGAATGAGGGAAATTTTCAAAGTACCCTTAATTAAAATGTAGGAAAAATCTCCCAATTGTTATGGGTCACGTCATGACTCGTGACAACTAGCTATGAGTCAGTGTCTGGACTCGTAGTCTGGGCAGTGACTTAGGGCACCCTTACTGGTTTGGTATCGAGTCACACCATATGACTCGTGACTAGACTTGATGACTCGTGACCAAACCTAATGACTCATAGGGTCCTAGTAAACATCATGGAAGAAATAATGGACCATCCCACTGGTGGGACTATGAGTCTCACCTTACTAGTCGTAATGTCCCCTCATGACTTATGAGGTTCATTTCATACTCAAGATAGAAACTTTGGCTACTCTACTGGTTTGTCCAGGAGTCCTCCCCATGACTTGTGACCACACCTTATAACTATAAGGTGCCAATCGTAACCGGGGAAGTGAGTTCAAAACTCAAAAACTTTAGAGCCAAAAATCTTGGTGTTATATTAGCCCCCCCCCCCCCCCCCAGGATCATTCATCCCTAAATTAGGAGTCAAAAAACCATTAGCAAAGTCAGAAAATAAAAAGAGTAGGTGAACGCACACCTTAAGAACGATTATCCAACTCTGGGAACAACAATGAATATTTGGACTTTATGTCATCTTCAACTTCCCAAGTAGCTTCCTCTACCTTAGAGTTCTTCCAAAGGATTTTCACTGAAACCACATCCTTAGTACCCAAACGACGGACTTGCCTATCTAAAATATCCATAGGAACATCCTCATAAGACCAGGAATTCAAAATATCAATGTTCTCAATAGGCACAACAAAAGAAGGATCGCCCACACTTTTCTGCAACTTCGATACATGGAAACCCGGATGAATAGAATTCAAACTTGTAGGAAAATCCAATTAATAAGAAACATTACCAACTCTCCTCAAAATCAAGTACGTCCACACATAATGGGGACTGAGCTTCCCCTTCTTCCCAAACCTCATCAATCTTTTCATGGGAGATACCTTTAAGAATACCCAATCACCAACCTCAAACTCCAACTCTCTTTCACCTCACATCCACACAGGACATTTGGTGACCTTGAGCAGTCTTAAGACTATCCCTAATCACCTTTACCTTCTCCAAGGATTTGTGAACCAAGTCCAGACCGAACAATATAGTCTCACCTACTTCAAATTATCCAATGGGAGATCTACACTTCCTACCACATAGACCTTCGAATGGAGCCCTCTAAAAACTCAAATGCTAACTATTGATATAAGTGAACTCGATGAGAGGCAAATGGTCAACCCATCCACCACTAAAATAAATAACACATGCCCTTAGCATATTTTCCAAAGTTTGAATAGTCCTTTCTATTTGTCCATCCGTCTGAGGATGGAATGCAGTGTGAAGGTTCACTCGTATGCCCAAACTCATTTAAAACAAATGTCAAAAATGAGAAGAGAACTATGTACCTCAATCCAAAATAATGGAAACTGGAGCACCATGAAATTTGACATTGTCCTGAATAAACAACTTAGCATAATCCCCTTCAGACTAAGTTGTCCTCACAGGCAAAAAGTGAGTAGAATTTGTCATCCTATCCACAATGACCCAAAAGAAATCATACTAATTCTGAGATGGAGTAAGACCAGTAGTAAAATTCATGTTGATTATCTCCTACTTCCACATAAGCAACTCAACCTCTTGAGATATGCCACCAGGCCTCAACTGCTCAACCTTCACCTTTTGAAAAACCATGCACTTAGCCACAAAACATGCCTCATCCCTCTTTATGTTGTTCCACCAATAGATCTCTTTCAAGTCATGATACATCTTTGTCAAATTTGGATGAACTATAGATCTCGACTCATGAGCCTCAACCAAATCCTTTCTCGTATCCCATCAGCATTCGTAACACACAATCTACCTTGGTACCTCAAGATACCATCACAACTGATCTCAAAAGCCATAACTTTTTGTTGACCCACATCATCCTTAATCTCCATCAATATAAGATCCAAAGAATATTTTTCTTTCACATCAGCACCAAGAGATGACTTCACCACCTATTAACCAATCGCACCTCCATTCTCATAATGCAAAAGACTAACTCCAATATTAAACAACTGATGAATATCCTTCACCAAACCTCTCTTCTCCATATCCATATGAGATAAGATACTCATAGACAACCATCTAAGAGATTCTTTAACTACATTAGCCTTCCTTGGATGGTAGTGAAGACTCATGTCATAGTCTTTGAATGACTCATGCCATCTCCTTTACCATAGATTTAACTCCTTTGGATGAACACACACTATAATCTCATATGGTCTGAATAGATATCAATGTGCACTCTATACAAGTAGTGGTGCCAAATCTTCAATGCAAACACCACAACCGTCAACTCTAGATCATGAGTCGGATAATTCCTTCTATGGACCTTTAGCTGCTTAGAAGCATACGCTACTAACCTACTATGCTGCATCAAGAAAAGCCCAATCCTATACAAGATGCATAACAATAAACCATAAAACCATCGGTTGTCAGACCCCCTTTTTTACGTACTCCAAAATATTATGTTTTAGCGCGAAAGGGTTTTATTATTTAAGTGACAAGAAATAAAAATTTGTTTTGGAAAAATATTATTTTCATTTTTATTCAGAGTCGCCACTTGGTATAATCCGGTGTTCCAAGTCACCTTTGAAAAATCCTTTTTGAAACCATTTGACTCTTAAACCGGTTTGCGAACAAAGATTCCGGCTAAGGAATTCTGTTGACCGAGGGGAAGGTGTTAGGCACCCCTCGATCCCGTGGTTCTACCACGGTCGCTTGGTGGAGTGTATCGACTATTTTGGCATTACAAATGTATAAACCACAGAAAAACACATAAAACAATCCATCAAACACATGAAACAAAACAAATCCAAATTTAGTGTCCAGTCCAATTATACAGTCCCAAAAATAGGAAAATGCATAAAAATAAATCCTATTCTAAATTAATTCTAGACTAATGCTCTACCCGATGCCTCGGGCCTTCATCAAGAACATCCTCCGGGTACAGGTTACCTCGGGGCATTCCCCGGTGAATAAATATATACAGATACCTCGGGGCATCCCCCGGCCAAATGAATACATTTTTAGTGCGGAAAAATAAAACTATTCAACAAAATTTCAAACACTTCACTGAATTTCCAACATTTAACCGAAGCCACAAATCCTAAATTTTGCCTACCCAAACTATGTTCGCCTAAACCAATCGTCGTATCAAGATACTACCAAGTTTGATTAACGTTCATTTCGAGTCAAACAAATAATGAATCAAACTAACCAAAATTCACCAATTATATCAAATTTTCAATTCTCGCCCCACTTATTCCCACATGAATTCCAATCTTTCAATTCTTTCATTCACATGAATCAGTCAATATCAACAATAGTAATCACGATTGCTCAAACACAATATCAAAACATATCACCACATCACAATCATCAAACAAACACAATATTCACTCCAACACACCAAAATATAATAAACATTAAATAAAAGAGGGGAATAGAATTGGACCTCGATTCGTAGCTTTCAAACTCAAATATCAAATCGAGTGAAAAGACGAAGACCGCGTCCGAGTATCCCGAGCAGAACCTCATTCAACAAACCCACAACTCGGATCAACCAACTTTCCAAAAAAAAAATCAGATTCAAAACCCTAAAATTACTTAGGAACAGTGAGTGAATCTCAACTCGATATCAAGAAATTGTAACCCGAGACGTCAAATCTCAATAGAACCCACCCAACTCGAACATTTTCCTGGCTTAATCATCTTAGAAATAAAAAGGAAACTAGAGGAACTTCAAGCTTTCGAAGGCTGCAAACCAATCGTTCTCCCTCATCTCTCGATCTCGAATCTCTCACTCTTCCCTGGATTGGTGCTCTCATGTAGCTGTGTACGTGCAAATTTGAGCTTGTCGAATTAGAAAAAATCATAAAGAAATGGTCCGGTCCGATGATGAGCTCACCGGAGAAACTCGAAACTACCATCTCTCTCTCTCGATCTCCTCTCTTTCCCTCTATCTCTCTCGGCTATCTTCCCTCTCGTCCCTCCCTCTCAGCTCTCTAATTTTATATATGTGTGTATGTTAATATAGATGGGTAGTTTCGTGAATCCGAAAAGGGAAAAATGGAGTGTCCGTATGTATTGTTGAGAAGAAGGTAGATGGGTGTTGTTGAGTGTATTTTCTGTGTGTGGAAAAATTGATGGCTAAACTCTAAAAAATTCCCCACCTCTTTTTCAGAATATGTGCATATAATCCTCAGCTTTCTTGAATTGTTTCCAATTCAAAAGAGAAAAGGAAGATGGACCTTTTTTTCTTCACTGTGGGCCCCCCTTCCTTTGCATCTTCTCTTTTTTATGATCCCCCTCTCCTGTGTGTGGGATGTGCGTGTATATATTAGGATGGGGTAGTGGGGTAGGGTAGTGAGGTAGGGGTAGGGGTAGGGATAGAGTTTTTTAGAGTAGGGTAGGTAGGTGTTGTTTTTTAATTGGAGGGATAAGGGTTAGGTGTCCACTTTTAATTGGGAAGATTGCTAATTTGTTATCAATTGGGATTATGTGGGAATTTTGGGATAAGATTTGTTTAGAGTTGGTTTTGATTTTTGTCATTTGTGGAAGGATAATTACATGATTGAGGGTACACGGTAGGATAAGGTAAAAAATGGGTAAAAATGATATTGCGGAGGGACGAAATTAGGTTCCTACATCATGCCCCCTTTGAATTTAAACACGAAGTGTTTTCAGACAAAGAAGTAGACAACAAGACTGAATTTTGTCCCGACCATTATTCAAAGAAAGAAATAGAAGGAAGAAGGACAACTGGGTCTTGAATTAAGACATCCTACCTACCTATGTTACGAGAGAATCATGTCGCGGGTATTTCAAAGGATTGGAAGAGGTGGAGTATACCGAGTTGGAGAGTCTAGTGAGGTTCCGTCGAGGTTCCGGTACGCGGCTCTGTTATTACATCAAAAATGAAAATTACAAGTTAAAACATAAATGAAATTACAAAAATCCTATCTATACAGCTTTTGTTGGTTCTTGACTCGACTTTGATCACCCTATTCTTCAGGCGGGCTCCTGACTTGCAATTTCTTTCGACTTGTTGCTTGGCTTTCAATTGCTTCACTTTGTTGCTTGACTCTTTTGTTTCTTCACCCTATTCTCCAGGCGGGCTCCTGACTTGCTATTTCATCACTTTGTTGCTTGACTTTTTATTTTCTTCACTCTGTTCTCCCGGTGGGCTCCGGACTTGCTATTTCATCACCCTGTTCTTCAGGCGGGCTCCTGCCTTGTTATTTCATTACCCTGTTCTTCAAGAGGGCTCCTGAAACTCAAAATTAAAACTAGAACGAAAATTATCCCAAACAAGAATTATAAAATAATTAGCATTTCATTTTTGAAAGTGGTGTCCCATTTTCCAGGAGGGTCATGAACTGAATGTAAATTTCCATTTTCCAGGAGGATCCTGAACTGAAAGTAAAATCCCATTTTTCAGGAGGGTCCTGAATTGAAAGTAAAATCCCATTTTTCAGGAGGGTCCTGAACGGAAAGTAAAATCCCATTTTTCAGGAGGGTCCTGAATAGAAAGTAAAATCCCATTTTTTAGGAGGGTCCTGCACATAAAGTAAAATCCCATTTTTCAGGAGGGTCCTGAAAAAAAGTAAAATATCATTTTTCAGGAGGGTCCTGAACAGAAAGTAAAATCCCATTTTTCAGGAGGGTCCTGAATTGAAAGTAAATTCCCATTTTCCAGGAGGGTCCTGAACATAAAGTAAATTCCCATTTTTCAGGAGGGTCCTGAACATAAAGTGAAATCCCATTTTTCAGGAGGGTCCTGAACAACAAGTAAAATCCTATTTTTCAGGAGGGTCCTGAACAGCAAGTAAAATCCCATTTTTCAGGAGGGTCCTGAACATAAAGTGAAATCACATTTTTCAGGAGGGTCCTGAATAGTCAGTAAATTCCCATTTTTCAGGAGGGTCCTGAACATAAAGTAAATTCCCATTTTTCAGGAGGGTCCTGAACATAAAGTGAAATCCTATTTTTCAGGAGGGTCCTGAACCTAAAGTAAAATCCCATTTTCCAGGAGGGTCCTGAACATAAAGTGAAATCCCATTTTTCAGGATGGACCTAAACTGAAAGTAAATTCCCATTTTTCAGGAGGGTCCTGAACATAAAGTAAAATCCCATTTT
Source organism: Capsicum pubescens (assembly GCA_030864215.1). NCBI lineage: Eukaryota > Viridiplantae > Streptophyta > Magnoliopsida > Solanales > Solanaceae > Capsicum > Capsicum pubescens. Next base: position 119,358,811 of record CM061546.1, read on the forward strand.
TCAGGACGATCCTGAACATAAAGTGAAATCCCATTTTTCAGGAGGGACCTGAACTGAAAGTAAATTCCCATTTTTCAGGAGGGTCCTGAACATAAAGTAAAATCCCATTTTTCAGGAGGGTCCTGAACATAAAATAAAATCCCATGGATGTGCATTTCCAATGGTAGCTGAATCAAGTGAAACGAATTGTCCCCTATTTCAATCAAAGAAAAATTGGTCAGTTAAAAACTTAGTGGTGGCTTGCAGCTCTTGGCTTCTCAGGTATCTTCCCCAGTACTCGTTCCTTTCATCTTTGTCCCAAATTGCTAACACTTTCCCTGTCTTACCGCATCATTGACCCGGATCCAGATTGAGGGAGGTGAGTTCTGACTCGAACAATGGGCTTTCATTTTACCATGCCTCTGAGGTGCACTCTTTTCCCAAATCTGAATGTTTCCACGAATCTAATAGCCTGTCTTTTGATAGACTTTCTTTGCTTTGCATTGAATTACGATCATATTTCTTTCTTGTGTTGTTCCTTGGCTTTTCCTCATATAATTGAAAAGACTGGTAGTAAATTTTGAAATCCTTTCTCGCTTGTTTTGACACAGACTTGACTTAAAAAATGTAAAGAAATGATGGTGACTCTTGTTTGGATAAATAACATAAGAAAAGACAAGAACATGAATATGTAAATGAAAGAAAAGGGCAATGTCCCATATTCAAAAAGAAAACTTATTTGAATACGACAAACAACTCCAATGAGTATGACATGCATTTTGGATTGAGCTGCCTGATCTTCCTATCCAAACTCCCCATTTGTTGTTGAGTTCGTGCCTTTTGCCACTGAGCCGCTTCTTCAAATCCATTGGACTCATAAATCTCATTCGACTGACGACATCTAAAAAGACTTTCGCCAACAAATCTCTTTCTTTTCACTTTCCGCCTTTCTCTTAAACTCTCCATCGCCCTACGGTGCCCATGAGGATTTTCACCAATAAGACTCTCATTTTTGTATTTCTCTCAACTCACCATCACCTTACGGTGCCCGCAAAGGTTTTCACCAATAAGACTCTCTCATTTTTGTATTTCTCTTAACTCACCATCGCCTTATGGTTCCTGCAAAGGTTTTCACCAATAAGACTCTCTCATTTTCATTTTCTCATAACTCACCATCGCCTTATGGTGCCTGCAAAGGTTTTCACCAATAAGACTCTCTCATTTTTGTATTTCATTCCTGATTTCTTATGCTGAGGGAGATAAACGGTACTTCACAATGTATCGTCATATTCATTGCATGCTTAGCCTTAACACTATCCAAAATTGATCTGAAGGACTTTCTTTGGTTGTAACTTGGCTTTTGGTCAAGGTTAGAAAAGATGGTAAGAGGCTCAAACGATACTTGAAGTGGGAGTGGGACTTACAACTTTTGGAATCGACTCAAGCAATGCATTAACATGCCCCAGTTTTGTTGACTGGTGAATCTTAAATCTTTATTTGGTTGGACCGAGCCTGAAATAGGGCAACCTACATATCTCACTCCCGAGAGAGGAGAATCAGGTCGCACGTAGTTCCATCAGCTTGTTCTTTGTTTTGATTTGATTTTTTTTTCTTTTATTTTCGAACTCTTTCTTTTATTCTTATTTTCTTGACATTTATCTTTGACTCTATTTTGATTCCAAAAGAGAGATATGAAAGAAAAATAAACGAGGCTCAAACGGGTAAACGAAGGATGACACAATGTTTGGATAGAAGAATAAAATTCCTTCATCATATCAATCTTCAAAAATGCAAGTACTAAACATGCAATAAAATCAAACAAAGGACCAAATATCATACATAGTATCTTTTGACCGCATCAGCATTGATAGCCATTTCTGCCATTTTGCCTTCAATATCTGTCAAATATAAGGCTCTATTGGGTAACATTTTCTTCACAACGAAGGGACCTTGCCAGTTAGGGGAGAACTTTCCTTTCGCTTCAACCTGGTGAGGAAGGATACGTCTTAATACCAACTGACCAACTTCAAAATTCCTGGGATGGATCTTTTTGTTATACGCACGAGCCATCCTCCTCTGATACAACTGGCCATGACACACGGACGTTAGCCTTTTTTCCTCGATCAAACTCAAATGTTCCAGTCAGGTTTTTACCCATTCATCATCATCAATCTCTGCTTCTACAATGACTCGAAGAGAAGGAATTTCAACTTCTGCAGGGATGACTGTTTTTGTCCCATACACTAATAAATATGGAGTTGCCCCTATTGAAGTGTGAACAGTGGTGCGATAACCTAGCAATGCAAACGGCAAATTTTCATGCCACTGTCTAGAACCTTGTACCATTTTTCGCAGTATCTTTTTTATATTTTTATTGGCGGCTTCTACAGCACCATTGGTCTTTGGGCGATATGGAGTAGAATTTCGATGTGCGATCTTAAACTGTTGACACACTTCTTATATCAAATGACTATTGAGATTGGCAGCATTGTCTGTAATGATCATCTTAGGAATTCCAAATCTACAAATGATATTGGCATGAACAAAATCTACCACAGCCTTTTTTGTCACTGACTTGAAAGTTACTGCTTCCACCCACTTTGTGAAGTAGTCAATGGCTACCAAAATGAATCTATGTCTATTTGATGCCTTCGGCTCAATCGGTCTAATCACATCCATTCCCCAAGCCACGAACGGCCATGGAGCGGCCATTGCATGCAACTCAACAGGAGGAGAACGTATCAGATCGCCGTGCACCTGACATTGATGACACTTTCGAACAAATTGAATAGAATCCCTCTCCATAGTAAGCGAGTAATAACTTGCTCAAAGAATCTTCTTTGAAAAGACATGACCGTTCATATGCGACCTGCATACTCCAGAGTGTATTTCAACCATGATTACCGAGGCTTCTTTTGCATCTACACACCTTAAAAGTCCTAGATCTGGGGTCCTCTTATACAAGATTCCCCCACTTAAGAAAAATCCACTAGCCAAACGCCTAATAGTCCCGTTTTGATCATTGGTGGCATATGCTAGGTATTCTCCTGACTGAATGTACCTCTTGATATCCGAAAACCAAGGTTCTCCATCGAGCTCTTCTTCAACCGCATTACAGTAAGCATGTTGATCACGACTCTGTATATGCACTGGATCGATATAGGCTTTGTCAGGATGTTGGAGCATTGAAGACAGAGTGGCTAAAGCATCAGCAATTTCATTATGAATCCTTGGAATATGCCTAAATTTTACTAACACAAATCGTCGACATAGCTCCTGCAAGCATTGTCGATACGGGATGAGTTTCAAATCTCGCGTCTCCTAATCGCCTTGAATTTGATGGACGAGCAAATCCGAATCTCCCAACACCAATAATTCTTGGACTCCCATATCAACAGCTAACCTCAAACCAAGGATGCAGGCTTCATACTCTGCCATATTGTTAGTTCAGTAGAATCAAAGTTGTGCTGTTATCGGGAAATATTGTCCCGATTCAGAGATAAGAACCGCACCTATTCTGACTCCTTTCATATTAATAGCTCCATCGAAGAATAACCTCAAACCTGGATCAGCATCTATAACGACTTCATCGACACACGACACTTCTTCGTCAGGAAAATATGTCTTTAATGGCTCATACTCTTCATCGATGGGATTCTCAGCAAGATGATCTGCCAAGTCTTGGGATTTCATGGCGGTTCGAGTCACATATACGTTGTCAAACTCGGTAAGCAATATTTGTCACTTTGCCAATCGATCTGTCGGCATAGGCTTCTGAAAGATATACTTCAAAGGATCTATGCGGGAGATGAGATAAGTAGTATAGGATGAGAGATAGTGCTTCAACTTCTATGCTATCCAAGTTAGGGCACAACACGTCCTTTCAAGAAGAGTATACCTGGCCTCATATGCGGTGAACTTCTTGCTAAGATAATAAATATCCTTCTCCTTTTTGCCTGTGACATAATGTTGACGTAGGACACAACCGAAAGAATTGTCCATGACTGATAAATATAAGATCAAAGGCCTACCAGGCTCCGGGGGGTACCAGCACTGGCGGATTTAACAAATATCTTTTGATTCGATCAAATGCTTCTTGACATTCTTCAGTCCATTTTACCGCAGCACTCTTTTTCAACAACTTGAATATGGGCTCACAAGTGGTTGTGAGTTGAGCAATAAACCTTCTAATGTAGTTCAGTCTTCCAAGCAAACTCATCACCTCCGTTCTATTCTTGGGCGGGGGCAAATCCTGAATGGCTTTGATTTTTGAGGGATCCAATTCAATTCCCCGACGACTGACTACAAACCCCAACAACTTTCCAGATGGAACTCCAAGTACACATTTGGCCGGGTTAAGTTTGTGATTATACCTACGAAGCCTCTCAAATAACTTTCTTAAATCTTTAACATGGTCGGCCTGACTTTTTGACTTAATAATCACATCATCCACGTAGACCTCAATCTAATTGTGCATCATGTCATGAAACATAGTGGTCATGGCTCTCATGTATGTTGCTCCAGCATTCTTCAAACCGAACGGCATCACTCTATAACAATAAGTTCCCCATGGTGTGATGAAAGATGTCTTCTCCGCGTCTTCATCATCCATAATGATCTGGTGATATCCGAAATAGCAATCCACAAAAGAGGCAACCTCATGTTTAGCACAGTTGTCTAACAAAATGTGAATATTGGGCAGTGGAAAATCATCCTTCGGACTTGCTCTGTTCAAATCACGATAATCAACACATACTTGAATTTTACCATCTTTCTTTGGTACGGGACATTGGATAACCACATAGGATAACGAGACACTCAAATTACTTTGGCTTCAAGTTGTTTCATGATTTCCTCTTTGATTTTAATACTCACATCGGTTTTAAACTTCCTCAACTTCTGTTTGACAGGGGGGGACGCGGGATCAGTTGGCAACTTGTGAGCCACTAATTTTGTGCTTAAACCGGGCATATCATCATAACACCATGCAAAAAACATCCTTATAATCAATTAATTCTTTAATTATTCCCTCTTTTAGCTGTGGCAAAGCATGTACACTGATTTTAGTTTCCCTAACATCTTCTTGATCCCCTAGATTTATTAGCTCAGTTTCATTCAAATTAGGATTTGGTTTGTCTTCAAACTGTTCCAACTCTTTGCTTATTTCTTCTAGTGCTTGTTCTTCATCATATTCCCCATCCTACTTCATTACATCTTGATTAGTTTGGATTTTAAAATCAGGCTAAAAATTCTGCATGCATGTCATGTCATTAGAATCAGCATAAGGAGAACTGTGTAAGAAAAGAAAAACAAAATATATTAGACATAAAACAAAAGGGACATTGCATTTCATTAAATAAAAGATAGAAGGGTTTAAACACAGACGCCAACATAACATAAACAAACTAAAGTCCGAATTACAACCCTGAAATAACTCAGATAAACAGAAAGAAAAAAACATAGACTACCAAAACTCCTTCCTGACGGGGAGAAGAGTGACTTCCCAATTATTGAGCTGGACAACTGGACCAATGAATTGCACGTCTTCCATACTGGTACCTTCTCCTGATTCGACCATATCAACTTTGATACAAAGGTTCTGGAAGTCATCAACCAATTCAAACTCAAATTCTTCATGCTTCATGACACCGCTCTTAACAAATGATTTACTAAGTAGTGACATTGGGCGAGGGAGTGACCATATTTCCTTTTTCCTTCCCTTGGTTTTCTTCAGATCTTTAGCTGTAGGCTCAAATCTCAGACCAAACGTGCCCAGGTTCTCACTCGGACATATGGGATGAACTATACCGTGCAGAGACGCTCCCAAACCCTTTCCTGTCTCAAATTCGTATTTCCAAAGTTCACTCACCATCATGATAGAGAAGAAGACAATTGTGGTCCCGGTATAGCCTGTCATTCAAGGATACGATTCACTAGCACTGTATCAAAAATTTGATAGACAAATGTCTCCTCTATGTTATTTTCTTCAATAAGAGACAAGGGAGAATATTCGTAGGCTGATAAATCTCCTTCACCATGAATAACTACTTCTTACCTGTCATGCTTAAACTTAATCATTTGGTGCAGTGTAGATGCAACCGCCTTGGCCTTGTGGATCCATGGCCTTCCCAACAACAGATTGTAAGAGGAGTCTACATTCAATACTTGAAACTCTATGGAGAACTCAACAGGATCTATGGTCAACATTAGTTCTATTTCGCCAATGGAATTTGATTTTGCACCATCGAAAGTCCTTACACATACATTATTGGGCCTAATCCTCTCAGCACCAATATTCAGCTTTTGCAAAGTAGAAATAGGGCAAATATTTTCACCTGAACCTCAATCAATCATAACATAAGTGACATAGAAATCTTCACACTTCACTGTAATGTAAAGGCCCCGGTTATGCCCTGTACCTTCAATAGGCAATTCATCATCCGAAAAGCTGATCCGATTGACCTCAAAGATTTCCCAACCATTTTCTCAAGCTGGTTGATTATAATCTCCCTTGGAACATATGCTTCATTTAATACCTTCAGTAAAATATCACGATGCTTCTTGGAGTACAACAACAAAGATAAAAGGGAAATTTGAGCAGGGGTTTTCTTCTGCTGGTCTAATATTGAATACTCTGGCAATTTCATCTTTTTCAAGAATTCTTCAGCTTCTTCTTCGGTGATAGGCTTTTTGATAGATGATGGTCCACTCACCGTTGGCTTGGACTTTCTTAAGCTTTTAGGCACGAAACATCTTTCTGACCTAGTCAAACCCCTACCTCATCTACATCTTCCACTACTTCTTTCCCATGATAGGTCATCACGGTCCGTCCATAATTCCAGGGAATCTTTTTCGTATCAACTATCGGAGGTTGGGTCACCGGTTTGAGGACAATAGGCGCTGCCAGTGCTCCTTTCACCGTCAAGATAGGCTGACTCAGAGCTCCCACTACCGTCAACTTAGGTTTATCCTAACTTGAATCAACATACCTTCTGGCGCTCTGTACTGTGATCAGAGGTTTCTTTGTGCTTTCTTGCTCTTTATCTTCTCTCATTCCTTCCTGGTTTAATGACATTGCTTTCAAAGACTCTGCTACATTCACCGATTTCTCCTCAATGGTTTGTATCTTGACAATAGGCTTATAACCCCTCAAAGTCTCTTTCCCATCATATATCAATTCTAACATATTGGCTTCAGCATGGGTTGGCAACAGATTCTGGTTAATGTTTGGACCCTCGGGGCCTGGACCAGCATCTGATTTGTGTTAATTAAATCTTGGACAGCTCTCTTTAAATTCCAGCATTTCTCGATATCATGGACTGGCATATCAGAACAGTACGCACACCTTAAAGAATAATCGAGATTCCTTGGTGGTGGATTTGAAAGCCTTCCTTGAATTGGGCTTAAAACCTTCAACTTTCTCAACCTATCAAACAAGCTAGCATATGACTCCCCAAGAGGTGTGAATTGATTTTTGACCGCCTTCTCCTTCTTCTACTCGAGCCTAGGTTGAAAACTGGGTCTGGAAGGGTTTTGGTAATTTGGTGGAGTGAATGGGCAATTTTGTGGAGCTTGCGCGCGCCACTGCGGTTAAGAAGGGGTTTGGGCATATGGCTGCGCGCTATATACTGGGTATGGTAGTGGTGGAATGGAATATAAAGGGTTTTGTGGAGGGTAGTAATGGTGAGGAGGAATATATGGAGCTTGGGTGTAGATTTGGGCTTGGGATTGAGGATAGGGGCGAGGTGGTCTTTTAGGATAGGAATGGGTTCCGGCTACGACAGTCGCAACATCCTCTTTCTTTTTTTTACCTCCAAATGCGCCAGATCCACCTTGAATCACTTGTGTGGTAGCTTTTAATGCAACAAAACTCACTATTCGACAGGTCTTAATCCCGTCCTCTATCATCTCCCCCATTTTGAAGACTTCCATAAAAGACTTTCCCATTGTCGGAAGTAAATATTGAAAATAGGTCTCATCCTGCGCCTGAATGAAAACTTCTACCAACTTAATTTCTTTCATTGGAGGCTTTACCTTAGCGGCCTGTTCACGCCACCTTATTGTGTATTCCCTAAAACCTTCAGTGCTTTTTTTCTTCATGTTGACCAAAGATTTTTCGTCCGGAATCAAGTCGATGATGTACTGAAAATGTTGAACAAATTTAGAAGACAAATCATCCAAACTATTCCATTTATTAATATCCCGATCGATGAACCATTCTGAAGCCAGATCTGAAAGACTCTCGCCAAAGAAGGCCATGAGTAGTTCTTCCTTTCCTCCTGCAGCCCTCAACTGGTTGCGATAACATCTCAAGTGTGCAAAAGGATCTCCATGCCCTACGTACTTCTCGAACTTAGGCATCTTAAAACCAGGGGGCAGGTTGATGTCTAGGAACATGCACAAGTCTTTATAGGAAACATTTCTATAATCTCCGATTCCTTGCAAATTCCTCATAGCTTGTTCTAAACTTTTCAATTTTCGAGCTATGATATCCTGTTCCTCTGCTGAGACAGGTTTCTCCGTATCAAATAGAAATGCAGGCGGCTGAGTGTACCCATACGGTTCATTCATTTGCAAGGTAGGCTCCGGGGCATAATACTGATTATCTGGAACCTTCAGTACTGGCTCCCTGGAAGACCTAGGAAGCCTCATTCTGGGACGCACAGCATATATGGGAGTTTCTTGTGGTGGCGGGGCCACGAATACCGATGTGATCGGTGGAGCTGGTTGAGTAGCGGGTCTTGAATGAGGAGCTGCCAAGGGCACACCAGAACTGCCAGGATAATAATGTCGTGGAGTGAATCCTGGCGCGTGCTCATGTGACTCAGTAGGAGCAGAGAATTGTGCCAGAGAGAGCGGTGGGCAATTAGAGATATTCCCAAGACCTTCAGGGAGCGGAGGAGGAGGCATTCCGCTGGCCCATGCCCGGTGCAAATCTATCAATTGTTGCTTGAGCCTTACTACCTCATCATTGTGTTCTGAACTTTCTTCCCTGTGATCCTGATCCGGGTCAATGAGCGAATTTTCAGTCCCCCTGCTATCCATGGAGAGTTTTGTTTTGGATCTAGTGAAGTATGGGTGACTAGCCAGAGTGCTGCAAACCTACCACTATTATCTGAAAGAACATGCTCATCAAAGACGACATCCGTTAGAATTAGGGCACACAACAAGCATGAGAGTCACATTGGTAAAATTGTCCTAAATTCCTATTCATTTCTACCAGCTTTTGAGGGTAGCGAGGTCATTTCAACATCATCCCAATTTTTATCTACACTCTTTTTTTTTCGTATCCACCTCTGTTCTTTCCACTTCTCTCGTTATCTACCTTTATTTTATTATTCTTTATGGCTTTTTGGTTTTTTTCTTTAAAAGAGGAAAAATAATGAAAAACAACGAAACAAAATGATTAGATCGAACCCAAAAGTAGGTTGCCTACATATCATGTTGTACATGAATCAGATCTTGCGTAGCTCGGGAAGCTTATGCATAAACATTACACAATTGAAGGTTTTTTTTTTCACGAAACACGAAAACAAGTAAACAAAAGAAAGATGTAACATCCTAATATTTCGATGAAAGACAGCAAAACATACAATGAATTTAGGACCACTTTAAAACTAAACAACAAATACAAAACAACACTTTTAACCCCTAACGATATGCATGCAATAAAGACCCGAATATCAAAAACAACTTGACTCCGACTTAACACAGACACCAACCTACAATGACAGAAACATAAAAGACTCAAAACTACATAAAGATAAGACATGCTCTTTCAAACTGGTGCTCTGTGTGATGTCCCCGGCTGAGATGAACCCATCTGTGAAGTCCCCACTTTTCCACTTAGACATTACAACATGTCCTGCAATGACGTTTTAATACCCGGAAACAAATTTCTTGCCCGTATCCCCGCCTCTTGGAGAGTACACCCGCAAAGGTTTCTCTGACACCCATCCACAGTTGTGATCAAACGCGACAACTGAACACTCAAAAACTCCACCTTGGCACCCGGATCTTCCTGCTTATCATGTTCTACCATGATTTCTTCTCGTATTCGCCCTCTAAGTTGGGCTGGTAAGGGTCTACTAATGCCACGGGGCAGAGATTGTAGCCAGATTTCATAGTTTTGAGTACATCCTGGATTTTCCTTGAAAGTATCGACACCTAACTTTATCGCGTTATTCCAGAATTGCTCATATTTGTTTTCCCTCACGGCTTGGTCTTTAAAGTACTCTACATCCTTTAGAAGGTCCATTATTGGGGGGACGTCTTGCATCCTACCCAACTGAAGCGTCACCATTCTTGGACTGTAAGGCCTAGTGCAGTTAAGTCCTATCAAAACTAGAAAGAGTTGCATTTGAGATCCAATCAAGATTTTCTTAGGACAAAACCACATATAGCACCAAAGAATGTTGTTTGGAGTTCTTGATTCGAGAAATTCGATCCAAGAATTGACTCCAATAGGAAGAAAAAAAATTGTCAAAATGCATTCTTTCTTGCATGGCTTGCACTCGATCATTCAGACAACAGTCGATCACATCTGCTCTAATCAAAGAAGGCGTATGCAAGTGCTCCATCATCCACAGCTGCAATATTAGATTACTCCCCTCAAAAAATCGTACCCCTCCTTTTACTTCAGTTAAAGCCTTATATATTTCTGTTAAGATCATTGGTACAATGGTGACCTCATCTTTTTTCTTGAATAAAGCTATCACCACTGATTGCAGACGAGTATTGATACACCTCTAATCTAACGGGAATACTAAGATACCCAACAAAGCCAGACAGAAAACCTCAAGACGACATTGTTCCCAGATTTTTTTGGTAGTACAGAATTCATCCCAAAAGCAGTCGAAACGCTCTAAAGACCCAAATCTAGTAAACAAATAGTCCAAGGAAATCCAAGATTGTTTGATACATCCCATATGCTTGTTATCTTTTAATCCACAGAGTCGAAGGAATTTCTTACGAGTATGATTGCGGGCTAAAATTATTTGCTGGCCCATGTAAGTCAACCGAAACAAACAAGATATTTCTGCCAGGGTAGGAGTCAATTCACAACTTCCGAACCTAAACACCAAATTATTTGGATCCCAGAAAGTCAACGCAGCTTCTATTAAATCCGGACGAGGCGTGAGATCCATGAGTGTTACAAGATTGCCTAACACTTTCCTCACTTCGTGCTTTTCGGAGTAATTGAACGTGCCCCACCACTTGATCAACTTTTTGGGTACCTTGACAACTATAAGGACTCTAGACTTTGTGGACAGATCCATCCTGTATTAGCAGATAAGAAATTGTCTCAAAATTTGATAAGAGCAAAAGGTTCCCAACCAATGGGAATTTGATGCGGACATACGTCGATAGGACAGACCGCTTCATGACTCCAAATCGCTGAACAGTAACGCTGAATAAAATCAGCCTACTTGGCTAACAACTCTAGGTTACGGAGTAAAAGACCTAGCCTAAGACTAAGATGAAGACCAAAATAAAGGTTACCGGACCCACCGAGGGTTGCCTACGTATCCCGCCCTGAGGAACGGAAATCAAGTATGCGTAGTTCGTTTATTCTTTTTTTCTTTTCTTTTTTTTTATAAAAAAAATTTGTCTGTCAAATGACCACGTTACCCTCAAATATGCAACAGCTAGCACGTAGGGATGTTTTAAAGGTGAGTCTCCTAAAAAGGACTGTGTAGGCCTCGCTAGGTCTCAATATGATGCACATAAGAATGAGCTAAAGGCTGACCTACGTTGTGGTTTACTAACAAAGCCATTCGGGGGAGCATATGGTCGATAGTGGCTGCTTTGCTTTCCACCTACTCCATACATCCAACAGCTCCCCCCTAAAATAAAGGTGACTCAACTAGAGTTCGTGCGCACGACGTGCGCTCCGAGACTTGTTACAGAAAGAAGGCCGGGGGGATGGACTCATGATGACAGATATAAAGCGGTAACACATAGGATAAATACTATAAACAAAGAGCACGAAAACGCACAAAAGTAAAAACAATAACAAAACAATAATCACAAACAATGCTTATACACTCGTAATGCCAAACAAAGCCGATACGACTCAAAAATAAGTTCGAATTGTAAAATCTCCCCAGCAGAATCGCCATTGCTGTCACACCCCCTTTTTTACGTACTCCAAAATATTATGTTTTAGCGCGAAAGGGTTTTATTATTTAAGTGACAAGAAATAAAAAAAAATCGGAAAAAGATTATTTGCATTTTTCTCAGAGTCGCCACTTGGCATAATCCGGTGTGCCAAGTCACCTTTGAAAAATCCTCTTCGAAACCATTTGACTCATAAACTAGTTTGCGAACAAAGATTCCGGCTAAGGAATAAAGTTGACCGAGGGGAAGGTGTTAGGCACCCCTCGATCTCGTGGTTCGACCACGGTCGCTTGGTTGAATGTATCGACTATTTTGGCATTACAAATGTATAAATCACAGAAAAACACATAAAACAATCCATCAAACACATGAAACAAAACAAATCCAAATTTAGTGTCCAGTCCAATTATACAGTCCCAAAAATAGGAAAATACATAAAAATAAATCCTATTCTAAATTAATTCTAGACTAATGCTTTACCCGATGCCTCGGGCCTTCATCACGAACATCCTCCGGGTACAAGATACCTCGGGGCATTCCCCGGTGAATAAATATATACAGATACCTCGGGGCATCCCCCGGCCAAATAAATACATTTTTAGTGCGGAAAAATAAAACTATTCAACAAAATTTCAAACACTCCACAGAATTTCCAACATTTAACCGAAGCCACAAATCCTAAATTTTGCCTACCAGAACTATGTTCACCTAAACCAATCGTTGTATCAAGATACTACCAAGTACGATTAACGTTCATTTCGAGTCAAACAAACAATGAATCAAACTAACCAAAATTCACCAATTATATCAAATTTTCAATTCTCGCCCAACTTATTCCCACATGAATTCCAATCTTTCAATTCTTTCATTCACATGAATTAGTCAATATCAACAATAGTAATCACGATTGCTCAAACACAATATCAAAACATATCACCACATCACAATCATCAAACAAACACAATATTCACTCCAACACACAAAAATATAATAAACATTAAATAAAAGAGGGGAATAGAATTGGACCTCGATTCGTAGCTTTCAAACTCAAATATTAATCGAGTGAAAAGACAAAGACCGCGTCCGAGTATCCCGAGCAGAACCTCATTCAACAAACCCACAACTCGGATCAACCAACTTTCCAAAAAAAATTAGATTCAAAACCCAAAAATTACTAAGGAACAGTGAGTGAATCTCAACTCGATATCGAGAAATTGTAACTCGAGACGTCAAATCTCAATAGAACCCACCCAACTCGAAGGTTTTCCCGGCTTAATCTACTTAGAAATAAAAAGGAAACTAGAGGAACTTCAAGTTTTCGAAGGCTGCAAACCAGTCGTTCTCCCTCATCTCTCGATCTCGAATCTCTCACTCTCCCCTGGCTTGGTTCTCTCATGTAGCTGTGTACGTGCAACTTTGAGCTGGTCGAATTAGAAAAAATGATGAAGAAATGGTCCGGTCCGATGATGATCTCACCGGAGAAACTCAAAACTACCGTCTCTCTCTCGATCTCCTCTTTTTTCCTCTATCTCTCTCAGCTATCCTCCCTCCCATCCCTCTCTCTCAGCTCTTTAATTTTATATATGTGTGTATGTTGATATAGATGGGTAGTTTCGTGAATCTGAAAAGGAAAAAATAGAGTGTCCGTACGTATTGTTGAGATGAAGGTAGATGGGTGTTGTTGAGTGTATTTTCTGTGCGTGGAAAAATTGATGGCTAAACTCTAAAAAATTCCCCACCTCTTTTTGAGAGTATGTGTATATAATCCTCAGCTTTCTTGAATTGTTTCCAATTCAAAAGAGAAATGGAAGATGGTCCTTTTTTTCTTCACTGTGGGCCCCCCTCCCTTTGCATATTCTCTTTTTTCGATCCCCCTCCCCTGTGTGTGGGCTGTGCGTGTATATATTAGGATGGGGTAGTGAGGTAGGGGTAGGGGTAGGGATAAAGTTTGTAGAGTAGGGTAGGTAGGTGTTGTTTTTTAATTAGAGGGATAAGGGTTAGGTGTCCACTTTTAATTGGGAAGATTGTTAATTTGTTATCAATTGGGATTATGTGGGAATTTTGGGATAAGATTTGTTTAGAGTTGGTTTTGATTTTTGTCATTTGTGGAAGGGTAATTACATGATTGAGGGTACATGGTAGGATAAGGTAAAAAATGGGTAAAAATGATATTGCGGAGGAACGAAATTAGGTGTCTACATCGGTACCCTTGGGTTAGGTCAAGATCGGAGATGAAGCTAACTTATTTTTACAAACTTTTTAGCCTTAGCCTCCCCCAATTCCTGAGGAAAGAAATGGTCAAGGAAAGCACCAGAAAACTCCTTCCACATAGTTTTCTTAGCATTATCTCCCCTCAACTGCTCCCACTCCTCATACTACTGATATACCATATCCTTTAACTGATATGCAACAAACTCCACATCATTCAAATAAGTAGCATCCATCACCCTGAATATATTCTCTATTTCATCAACAAACTGTTGAGGATCCTCCTAAACCTTGGTTCCTAAAAAGGTTGGGGGATTTAACCTTATAAACTGGCCAACTCTAGTGGCCTCAGATAATAAAGAAACATAACCAACATGGTTAGGATGACGAGACTGAAAAGTCACCAACTAAGTCAAGAATGAATAGATAGATGAAATTTGGCATTAGAAATATCTCCATGGGGTAGTGAGCCATGAGCATCATTAGCCTAAGAAGCCCGGGGGGGACTGGTAGGGACTGGAGGAACTCCACATGGGCAGTCAATAGAAGGGACCCTAGATGAAGTTTGTACTCCATAAGTAGAATGAGTTCTATCCATACTATCCTAAAGTCGGAATAAAGAGTTTTCATGAGCATCAAATCTTCAGAAAAACATGATCTAAAATGCGAGCAAATGGAGATTAGAGGAGTTTTCAAGACCTTAGATTCTATAGCCTGAAAAATAAATCACAAGAAAGGGAAACATTATTAAATGCCTTGTAGCCTATCCCTTATAAGTGTGGCGCACCACACACCCATAAAATACACTATACTTGACGTGGCTTTGTGGATACCTTATAATAATGAACCTAGGCTCTAAACCAAGCTTGTCACGACCCAAAGCAGGGCCTAGTCATGATGGGTATATCAAGTCCTACAAGGACCGGAGACTAGCTCCAATATCCTAGCCAACTAGAACACAATATAACTAGCAGCGGATGAGTTCAAAACATATAATAAGTTAGAGCTAAATTTTGAACATATAACAAGATAGATAAATCAATAATAAGAGGGATCTAAGAATCCATAACATAATCCACCCATACTTAATCCGCAAAAGCCTCTAAGAAACAAAATATCAACCTAAGTTGAGACATGCCCCCGACCATAGCCAAAACCCACCAAAATAGTCTAAGACATAAGTAAAGAAAAGACCATGAAATGAGGGCCTTTCAGAGAATGGAAGATAACCACTTCAAAGATGACTCACGTACTATCAAAAAATAACCTACCACTCTACAAGGAAATAGAAGTGTCTTCGGACCTTGCATCACTTGGGAATACAACATCTGGGGATAGTTAGCGGGCTGAGCGCTTGCATGTAACCCAAGGAAGGGATAAAATAATACCATTTCAAAAACTATAGTAAACACTGTGTGCATAAATATAATATATAATGTCAGGACAGGGAAAAAGTTTAGCATGAGATTTAAAACATTAGCCTGGACAATGTAGCTTTTCCATCATCTAACACCCACGAGCTATATGGGTCCATCTCGTCCTTGCTGGTTAGGTCCATCTTCATCTCTGCTAGTTGGGTCCCTATGCGTGTAGTTGCATGAACTAGGGAAATTCATGAAAAGTACAAAGCCAATGAGGCTACAACCATCCCAATATATATATATAAAAAGTGTAAACTATGCACACCATCACCAACCCCCACGTCGGTAAATCTGGTTTCCAGTATTCGTCTTTCTTGGGACTTATCCCTTTATGGTGGGCTACATAACCCCCTTTAAGTACAATTAAAACATTTATACTTTCCATTTCATTGAACCAAAATTATCTATAAGTTTGGCCATTCGTACAGAAACTTTGACTACTCTACTAATTTGGCCATGAGTCTCTCCCTAAAACTCGTGACCACACCTTACGACTCGTGAGGTTCCAATCATAGCCTGGGAAGTGAGCTTAAAATTCAAAAATTTCATTGGAAAAAATCTAGGGTGTTATAATAAACAACTTATCACAGACTCCCATACGCCTGGAGAGCACACTCAAGGATAAAATATAGCAATCGACCAATATTTTAACAAACCTTCATTGTTTATTAACCATCATTTCATAATTCATCATCATATAGAAACCTTATCATCATTCATACACTAGTCACCATTAATCAACTATCCATTTTTTCATTAATTTAAGTATCGGCTACTTATCATATAACCACTAGTCATCATTTATTAACCAGCCATCCTTTGTCAACTAGTTATTATGTATCACTTAAGTCCATTTATGCCATGACACATTATAACCATTTCCTCATTTTTCTAACATAACCAAATTACTACGTTCAATCTCACACTCCGATAATGTCAATCATAAAAATTATGTCATCATAGTGTATTATGAATATTCAAACCCAAACCATAATATATAATAAATAGTTGGACTTGAACAATCGGTGAATAATCAATATCCTCTCTTGAACCAATAAATATAATCAATAGGCAGACTCGAACTAATAAATAATCAATAGCCAAACTTGAACCACTAAATAATGCATATCTGAACTCAAACTATGGTCATAATCATCTTGCGGATGCGAATCTAGTATTTTATATAATTAACAACATGAGTTGTGTCTGGTGATATCTAATATGATACAATCGCTTCCAAATATAGTAACCCAATAGTGGTTGTGATCGAATCCCAAGGGAATACGTTGAATTGTGGCTCTCATATATTGTATTCAACGAGAAGAACTGGATAAGTAAATGGGGGGTTGGAGTAGCAATAACAAACAAGTAACAACTATCAATTTTGGTCGTAATCAGTCATAAGTCAACACTAGGATTGTGTTCCTCGTGGCTTCTCAACTCCATAGCTTATCGTGATTTGTTGAATAATTTGATAACTTGCATGATGAACCGATAAGTTTTTTACCTTCTACAGTCTTTTGGACGAGTAGAAGGATTTCATCCTTTAAATTTTAAGTCTTAAGATGTCGTCTTATTAACCCTTATCTTGATCCCAGTTAACTATAACCTTTTGAGTCTTTAGTTATTAGATGGAATCTAACCATGTTACATAGATAAAACCTAGAAGCGTGGATCGATAATTAAAATCCAAATTACTATTGTCATTATCTTTTCCTAGTCACTACTCCTCTTTTGGAGTGAGTAGTAATAATCTAGGTGGGATCCTAACATATGCACCCACTAAGAAAACTATTATATTGAAGATAAAGAAATTCAGAACAACAATAGCACTTTCCCTACTTTATCAATCTTCCAAGGTTTCCACAACCCTAGCTATGGGTTCTTAGTCGCTCACGCTTGTGAAGTAATCAACGACATTCATGATTGAAATCATAAGATAAAATCACATTAAGATAAAGTAAAAGCCCCAAAATTGTGACTAATTAATCAACCAAAGTCAATAAAGAGAATTCCAAGACCAAAATTGAATCTCAGAATCAAAATATGTTAGTAAATATCAAGAGTGCATAACTTCTACTAAAAACACATAAGGGGTATTTATATAACATGAGGAAACCCTAAAACCAAAGCCCCAATGAAATAGGATAAAAAGGGTTGATGGCCACTTGTGTTCCCAATATGTGCCTTGTCCTTGGGTGCAGGTAGCATATGCGGCCTACAGGGAGAGCGCATGTAGTGACCACATGTGTTAAAACAAAATTTCCTGCAGGTTAGATCTAAGAATTTTTTACTATTGACACATGCTTTGCCCATATGCGGTTCACATATGTAACATGTGGTCTGCATGTTGACTTGGCATATGATGGAAGATATTTTTTAGCTCTTCCTCAATTCCCGCTCATACTTTGATCACGATCAATCCAGAAAGTACCCCAAACATTAATAATTTCTCCCATAAGTAGCCAAGAAATCCTTCTTTCATTTTTTTCACAAACTTAGCATCCAAAACATGATTACCTGGAAAACATACCCAAAATATATCATATCTAATAAAACAACCTCAGAAACTTGCATATTTTCCTTATTTTAAGCGTCCAAAGTGTTATATTTTTGTAGCACATAAACATCCTCAACTTAGAACATTCCTCAAGCAATAAAACACAAAAAAACAAACAAAACTAAATATGACAAATAATTAGAAGGATCTAACCTATTCAAGGCAGTTAATCAATACTTTAAGCTCAAAAAACAAAACCCCTTCCTATCTCACTTTTCAAAACCAACTGTGTAAAAACATGAAGCACAGCAATATGACACAATAGGATCAAGGTATGGCATTATATTATAAATAGACAACCATGCATATGTACAAGTTATACTACTCAAAACAAGAAAATAGCTAGAAATATGACTCATGTTCCCTAACAATAAAAATGTCCCAATAACTCATATGAAATAATGTATGTCAATACAGGGAAGGTCAAGAGATACTCACACTTAAAAGAAAAGTTTAAATCAATGTGCATCAAATATCATAGGCTTGCCTTTATTTTCTTTGCCTTAGCATTTAGACAGTCAAGTTATGATAACTATAGGACTTTTCTCTACTTGTAATGTAGGCTAAAGGGATGGTGTGGTACATATCAACAAGTCAAGTGACTAAGCCTCCTTGGTACTACACTAACCTTGGGGTCTTATTTACTAGCCAATTGCCCTTTTATTCCACCGTTAATTCTCTTTTTTTATTGTTTATTGCACATTCAGGTTTGGTGTGATCTTTTTTTTTCTTTTTCACATTTTTTCTCTTTTTCCTTTTCATTTGCTATCACACCTATCCTTACTTTCTTTTTCTTTTATTTTACCCTTCTAGATATACACTTTACATTATGCATCCCTATGATAGACACCCTCAACTTAGGCATTTTTCTTGAGTTAAGGTGCACGATGTCAACTAGGGCCAAAATAGGTTCATTATAGGAAAAATGGGAAGGTAAAAGGTGAAATTAAAGAAAAAGGATAAGGCTTAAAACAGGGATAAAGAGATACTATTTTACACCTGGAAGGTCATTTAGGCTCAAAATGGACTAAAATAAAAAATGTCCTATGATCCTTTTCTAACTGACTATCCTTCAACCTAGCCAAGACTAACTAGGCAATTTCTGAATTCAACACACAAAGAGAAATAAGTAGCATCTCACACATAAAGGGCATAGAGTCAATATTACAAATTACTACTTATCTGGTTCATACAACTATTAGAAAGTGATTATCATATCCCTAATCCTACTGTCATAATAAGATCCATAATGTTCACGCATATACATATTCATACAGTTCTAAAACACAAAATTTGGAGGGGCATCATTTTAATCAAACATCACTACTGCCCTAAATACTTAAAGATCTTCTAATTACACAAAAACACAACACATTACAAAACATAACATAATATGACAAAAATTAACCTAGAAATGCTAGATCTATAATCATACCGTGGTCGACAGAAAAAGAAGCATGACAACAAAACTTGCAGCGGCTATGGTATACCCCACACCCAACTAATAAATTGTACACTATCTTTAATACACATGAATAATACAAAACAAAGGCAAGTAAGAACATACCTGGGATGTACTAGTCACCCATGCCATGAGCATCCCTAGATAGGGGCATATCAGCTAGCGGAGCTGGTGGTGGTGGGGGTGCACTACTGAATGATGCACTTACTACTATCTCTATACGCTTCTACCGATTAATTTTGTAGTCTCCATAAAATATTTTCTGGCCTTTTTAATGGCTTGGTCATATGGCATATCAGGATCCTACTGGTCTTCGATGTTACCTTTCTTGGCCCCAACTATCGGGACCTCCTCATCATCCTCTATTAAGAAATCAAACATTCTGGGTAAATATAGAGGTGATATATGTACCACTAGGGGTATAACTGAGGGAGTGGCTGCTAGATAACTCTCTTTGAGAGAGCATACCTTTACTCATAATATATCAAAATCCTTCCTTATCTGGGCTAGATTTGGTGCATCTTTCTCTTTAAATCAGGCTGTAACTCATCTCTTAAAATCATTAAGATTTACCTAGAAGTTAGCACATAGCTCAGACTATGTATCTCTCTGTGCGACCACTCATCTTGCCTCTGCCTACTCAAATTTAGTCTAAAGTGCTTATCTTATCTTTACGTATAAGGTATTTATCTCAATCTCAACAACCCTCAATTGAGAATCAGTTGCCCTCTGGCTGTCCACTAAGCTCTGCTATAACTCTCGAGATATAATAATCACACTTGTAGTATGAGCTATAGTGGATAGGCGAGTAGGGTCTGAAGATATGCCAACCATCTTTGAGGTCGAAGCCGGGGTTAATGAAGAAGTGGTTGGTGTCCCCTCACCATGAGTACTCATATCTAGTCCCTCTCTCTGCTCCTATATCTATATATCAACACTATCTCCCACGTCTCCACCATGTACATCACCAGGATTTGTGGAGAGTGATGGACCCTCAGTCTATGGATGAGGTACTGTGGCAAGCCCTCTAGATCTCTTGGAAAGTCCTGGACATTGAAGATACTTCATACTCTTTGTATTTATATTATCTATTATAAGTACCCTCTCATCTACTCCCGGTAATAAGGTACACCGACCTCATCACAAAGTGTCTAAATCATGCATGGGAATAGAAAATTAGTCATCTTCCTAAATGCTCTGTCATGGATCTCATACCAAAAGATGTATACAAAATCAATAGAATAACCATCCATTATACTAACAACTAGAGTTTCTCTCTTCTAATTCAATGTATTATATGAAGTTGTGGGGAATAATCGATATCTAATGACCAACTACTAAAACTTAGCCTCAAAAGTCAACAGGCTCTTTTTTATGGTACCATGACCCTCGATCAATAGGGAAAAATCATCCAAAGGTGAAATATATATACCTATCCACCTATCTATCTCAACCCTCTCTTACCTATGCTCAAACTCCCACATAATATGTTGATGTAACACCCTACATTTTTGGGATACACTTTGAACCATCGTTCCTATATGTGTAAACTTTAATACCATGATTTGTATGTGAATACATATTTCATGATAATTATCCTAGTGTGTGAATTGCTTTTGAGGTGGAAAATGGTCATAGGAATCACTTAGACCAAAATTGAGATATTAGCCTTGAATCAGCCAAATCTTTGTATTCAATTCTACAAGGGTATACTTTGAACATTCATAAATTTTTATATATGTGGAATTTTTCAGATTAATACCCATCAAATTATATATAATTGATTTAGCTTTCCAATGATACAAATTTTGGATTAATCTGATACCCGAGCAAAAAGTTATGGCCTCATTTATAAGAGGCGGTAAGGGAAAGCGATAAGACTGCGTCGCGGGGGTTATTCCCCCAGAATAAGGCGGTCATTGAAAATGCTACTCCCATGGACTAGAGGGCACACCACGGAGTCTATTTCTTCACTATTTCAGCTTCTTAAGGGTCAAGGGTTACTTTGATCCTTTCCCCTCAACCCCAAACGTCCAAGGCAAGAATTATAACACCCAGAAGGGAATTATTTGTCCATATTCTTCAAATCAATTCATGTAAAAACCCTCCCATTTTCCAAGAAAAACAATCCAAGTTTTTTCTCTCAAGAAATCCCAGAATTCAAGCTTCCGAGTTCAAGAATCTTCAAAAAACATCAAGAATGGGGTTTCTTTCACAAGTTCATCATTTAAGTCCAAAGATTCAAGCATTCTTCCTCAAGAACTCAAGGGCTCAAGTTCCAATTTCAATTTTCTTCAAGAGTTCATTAAATTAGGGTATGTGGGTGTTCATCCATGGGTCTCTTTCATCCAGGAAGCCCTAAAACATTCTTTTCAACTAAAGTGTAGTTTTTTCTCTTATTATGGAGTTTTATATGTTCAAGATAGATTAAATTCATGTATTTCCTTAGTAATTGAACTCAATTTCATGTTCACGTACGATACCATGAAAGATTAGGTTAATTCATGTTTTAAACTATAGTTTCCCATGTCATGTTTAAGTGAATTTCATGTTAATCACCAATTTATGGATTTAGCCATGTAATCATATTGATTTCCCATGTTTAACACATTCCCATGTTCAAGTTCATAATTCTCACATATTTGGTGGAATATTCATTGTCACACCCCTTTTTTCAACCAAAAAGATTAGATTTTAAGGTTTCGAAAGGGCTTTTATTAAAGTGACAAAAATTAAAATTTGTTTCAAAAAAGGATTATTTATATTCAAAACTCAGAGTCACCACTTGGCATAATCAGGTGTGCCAAGTCACCTTTGAAAAATCTTTTTCAAACTGATTTGACTCTTTAAACTGGTTTGCGAACAGAGACTCCAGCTAAGGAATTTTGTTGACTGAGGGGAATGTGTTAGGCACCCCTCGATCCCGTGGTTCAACCACGGTCTCTTGGTGGAGCGTATCAGCTAATTCGACACTAAAAGTGTATAAACCACATAAAATACAAAACACTTAAACAAACAAACACCAACAAAAGAAATCCTATAATTATAATGTCCAGTCCAATTATACAGTCCAAAAATAAAAATAAATGGAAATGTAAAAACTATTTTATTCTAAACTATGCACTACCCGACGCCTCGGGCCTTTATCACGAACGTCCTCCAAGTACAGGATACTTCGGGGCATTTCCCGGATAAATAAATACAAATCCCTCGAGACATTCCCCGGCCAAATGAATACATTTTTAGTGTGAGAAAATCAAACTATTCAACAAAATTTCAAACATTCCACGAAATTTCCAACATTCAACCAACGCGACAAATTCTAAACTTTGCCTACCCAACCTATGTTTGCCTGCACCAATCGACGTATCATGATACTATCAAGTTCAATTAACGTTCATTTCAAGTTAAACAACCAATGAATCAAATAAACAAAAAATCACCAATTATATAAAGTTTTCAATTCTCACCCCCAAATTAATTCTCAAAATTCCAATAATTCACGATCACCACTTTAACAATCCACAATCATTATCAACAAAACAAAACAAATAAATCGATATCACCCAATTATTTATATCATGCTTCACACAAACCAATCACGCGTATATAATGAAATCAAAATGAGAACGAGATAGAATTGGACCTCAAATCACGCTTTATTGTGCAAATTATGCAATTGGGTGATAGAATTGGAACCAGAAACCTCGATAGACTAACCCTCCTCAACTCGAACCTAGAACCAACTAGACACAAAAATCTCTTGAAATCAAATTCAAAAAGAGACCCTCGATAACCCGAAACAAAAATAGAATAGTAGTGTCGTTTGTTGTAAGTTCATATTGGATTTGCTGCTGGTTGTGTCATTTCCCAGTGGGTTATGATAGAAAAGTGGCTAAATTCACCGGAGAAATACCCCTCTCTTTGATTCTTCTCTCTCTCTTCTTCTCTCACTCTATCCGATCAATTTCAGCTTACCACTGCCCTTCTCTCTCTCTCCGATCTCACGATCTCTACCTTGCTCGAATATCTTATTATCTATCTCCCTCGTCTCTCTATTTCTCCCTCTCACTAGTTTCACTACGTGTATGAACGATGGTGAAAAAGAAAGAAACCCAGATCCCTTTTTTTTTCTAAATCTGTCTCTCCTCTCTGTTTTTATGTGCGTGTAATTAAGTGTATGGGTGTTTATGCGTGTTGTCAGGGAGAAGATAAGAAGAGAAAAGAATGAAGTCTCTATGGGAGTTTTTTGTGAGAATTGATAATATGGTACTCTGTGTGTGTCAAGAATGGAGGATTACTTTTTGTAAGATGTGCGTATATGGCCATGAGGATGATGGTGAGTGTGGGTATTATTGTTACTGTCTGATGAGGAGGGCCTATGTGATATATATAAAGAATAGAGAGAATATTGTATTCTCTACGGGTCCCTCCCCCCCCAAAATGAAAATTGTGTGCAATGATGTATATATATTTTATTTTGTGATGATGGCCCAAGAAAAAATGGTCCTCCTTATCCATTTGGAAAGAAACACGAAAAAGGAATATTTTGTGGGCCTCTCTCCCTTTTTTTTCAATTCTGTAGCCATATATATATGTCCATTGGACAAAAGCATGGGGTAGGGGGTAGGTTAGCGAGGTGGGGTAGGGGCAGGGTCGTGAGGTGTCTGCTTTTAATTGGAGAGATTGTTGAGATAGGATTAAAATAAATTTATTAAGGGTTGTTATTTTTTTTGGTATTTTTGTGCGGTATAATCACATGGATGAGGGTGTGTGGTAAGGTGAGCTAAAAATGAATAAAATTAAACTCGGGAGGGACAAAATAAGGTGTCTACATCATGCCCCCTTTGAATGTAAACACAAAGTGTTTTCAGACAAAGAAGTAGACAACGAGATCAAATTTTGACCTGACCATTATTCAGAGAAAAAAAACAAAAAAGGACAACCGGATCTTGACTTAAGACTTCCTAAATACCCAAGTTATGAGGGAATCAAGTCACGGATATTTTAAAGGATTGAAAAGAGAAGGACTATACCGAGTTGGAGAGTCGAGTGAGATTCCATCGAGGTTACGGTCCGTGGCTCTGTCATTACATCAAAAATGAAAATTACAAGTTAAAAACATAAATGAAATTACAAAATCCTATCTATACAGCTTCTTCTGGACTCTTGACTTGAGTTTCATCACCCTATTCTTCAGGCGGTCTCCTGATTTGAAATTTCTTCAACTTGTTGCTTGGTTTTTAATTTCATCACCCTGTTCTCCAGGCGGGCTCCCGACTTGCTATTTCTGATCTGTTGACTTTCATTTTCTTCACTTTGTTACTTCACTTTCAACTTTTTCACCTTGTTGCTTGATTTTTAATTTCTTCACCTTGCTGCTTGACTTTCAATTTATTCGCCCTATGCTTTGGGCGGGCTCCTGAAATTACATCAAAAATAGAAAGAAAATCATCCCAAACAAAATTATTGTAAAGAGAAAATCGTTTGCCATAAAAGTAAAGTTCCAAAACAAATATTAATTTTTTTGTCTTTTTTTTTCCCCAGTTTACCATCAGAAGACTTTTGAGAAAGTTAGTCATACCTACTTGCATATTGCAATAATGAATCAAGACTCTGACAAAGAAATGCATCTCTTGAGAGTAAAATTGAATGACCAAGACTAGGAAGTGCGTCCCCACAAAATTAAATTAAGGAATTCTGACTAGAAAGTGCGTCTTCTAGAGATAGAAGTTTAAATTAAAAAGTGTGTCACCTGACAAATAAAAACTAACAAGGAAGTGCATCTCATAAGGATTAAGTGCAATGACTCAACTAGAAAGTGAATTTTCTAGAAATCAAGGAGAATGACTCAAATAAAAGGTACATCTTATAGGAATCAAAGAAAATGACTCGACTAAAAGGTACGTCTTCTAGGGGTCAAGGGGAATGAGTCGACTAAAGGGTACGTCTTCTAGGGGTCAAGGGGAATGACTCGACTAAAAGATACGTCTTATAGGAATCAAAGGGAGATGACTCAACTAAAAGGTATGTCTTATAGGAATCAAGGGGGGTGACTTTACTAAAAGGTACGTCTTATAGGAATCAAGGGGGATTACTCGACTAAAAGGTGCGTCTTATAGGAATCAAAGGGGATGACTCGACTAAAAGGTACTTTTTATAGGAATCAAAGGGAATGAATTGACTAAGAGGTACGTCTTATAGGAATCAATGAAGATGAATCGACTAAAAGGTACGTCTTCTAGGAGTCAAGTGAGATGACTCGACTAAAAGGTACGTCTTATAGGAATGAAAGGGGATGACTCGACTAAAAGGTACATCTTCTAGGGGTCAAAGGGAAATGACTCGACTAAAATGTATGTCTTATAGGAATCAAGAGAGATGACTCAACTAAAAGGTACATCTTCTAGGGGTCAAGGGAGATGACTTGACTAAAAGGTACGTCTTATAGGAATAAAAGGGGATGACTCAATTAAAAGGTACGTCTTCTAGGGGTCAAAGGAAAATGACTCGACTAAAAGGTACGTCTTCTAGGGGTCAAGGAATGACTCGACTAAAAGGTACGTCTTATAGGAATAAAAGGGAATGACTCGACTAAAAGGTACGTCTTATAGGAATCAAGGGAGATGACTTGACTAAAAGGTACGTCTTTTAGGGGTCAAGGGAGATGACTCGACTAAAAGGTTCGTCTTATAGGAATCAAAGGGGATGACTCGACTAAAAGGTACATCTTCTAGGGGTCAAAGGGAAATGACTCGTCTAAAAGGTACATCTTCTAGGGGTCAAGGAAGATGACTCGACTAAAAGGTACGTATTATAGAAATCAAAGGCGATGACTCGACTAAAAGGTACGTCTTCTAGGGGTCAAAGGAAAATAACTCGACTAAAAGGTACGTCTTATAGGAATCAAAGGGGATGACTCAACTAAAAGGTACGTCTTCTAGGGGTCAAAGGGAAATGACTCGACTAAAGGGTACGTCTTATAGGAATCAAAGGGGATGACTCGACTAAAAGGAACGTCTTCTAGGGGTCAAAGGGAAATGAATCGACTAAAATGTACGTCTTATAGGAATCAAAGATGATGACTCGATTTAAAGGTATATCTTCTAGGGGTCAAAGGGAATAACTCGACCAGAAGGTACGTCTTCTAAGAGTCAAGGCTCAATTTAAGAAGTGTACCACCTGAGAGATGATGAATGAAATCCCTGGACAACAAAATATATCTCCGAGGGATATAGGTTGATGAATTTTACCATTACTGGATTATCAAACCTGTGCAGTAATATTACCTCTTGCCTTTGTAGAAGTGAGAAATTATGGCCTTTGTTTTTTTGGGATTAGAAATCCTTGATTTGAAGGTAACCTGTTCGTATTTCATACAAAGAAAACTTCTGAGTTTAAAACATGGTGGATGGTTCGTGGATTTGTCTTTCGAGGCAATCTCTCTTGACCCAATCATATTTAACCTTACTTCCAACCATTATCATATGCCATTGGCTTGCTGTATCATTGTCTCAAACTTAGGTTATTAAGAGTGACAGAAACGAACATAGTATCTCTGCTTTGCCATGCTTCTCAGATAGACCTTTGAACCTTGGTATTTCCATGCATTCCACGGCTTCTCTGTTGACAAAACTTTCTACATACCCTTTTTGGCTCACAATCATGTCTCTTTCATGTGCTAGCTTTTGTCTTGCTTTGTGCAATTAATGAAACTGGCAACTAGTTTTGGAATCTTTTCTCACTTATTTTGACACGGACTTGACTCAAAGACAAGAAAAGAAAATAGAATGACAATTTTTATTTGGATAACTGACTCAAGAAAGATAAACAAAAATAAAGAGAAGAAAGAAAAAACAATGAATGTCCCCGTTTGAAACAAAGAAACGACTAATTCATCAAAAAAATGACATTCAACTCTAATAATTATGCCATGCATTTTGGATTAAGCTACTTGATATTTTTATCTAATCTTTCTACCCTTTTTTTCTTGAGTTAATGGCCCCAAAAGTAAGTTACTTCCTTGGGTCAACTACATTTAAGACTCCTTTCGGCTATTGGCGCCTTGAAGGGTTTTCGCCAACAAGATTCTCTCATTTTTTTATCACCTCACCATTGCCTTATGGTATCCAAGAGGGTTTTTCACCATTAAGATTCCCTTATTTTCATTTCTTTCAACTCACAGTCATCTTACGGTGCCCATGAGGATTTTCACCGATAAGACCCTCTCATTTTTATTTCTCTCAACTTACTATCATCTTACGGTGTCCGTAAGGGTTTTCACCAATAAAACTCTCTCATTTTTATCTCCCTCAACTTACCATTGCCTTATGGTGCCCATGAGGGTTTTCACCAATAAGATTCTCTCATTTTTATTTCTCTCAATTGACTATCGCCTTATGGTTCCCGCGAGGGTTTTCACCAATAAGACTCTCTCATTTTCATTGTCTCAACTCACTATCGCCTAATGGTGCCCGCGAGGGTTTTCACCAATAAGACTCTCTCATTTTTATTTCTCTCCTGATTTCTTATGCTGAGGAAGACAAGTAGTTCCCAAAATATATCATCACATCCATCACATGCTTAGCCTTAGAAATTTCAAAGATTGATCTAAAGGTCTTTCTTTGGTTGTAACTTGGCTTTTGGATAGAGTTAGAAAGAAAAGATGGCATGGGTCCCAAACGACACTTGAAGTAGGGTAGGACTTACAACTTTTGAAATAGACTTAAACTATGAGGATTAACTCATGCCTAGTTTATTTTGACTGGGCAATTCTAAATTTTTTATTTTGTTGGACCGAGCCTAGAGTAGGGCAGCCTATATATCTCCCCCCAAAAAAAAAAGAATCAGGTCACACATAGTTCTAGAAGCTCGTTCTTTGCTTGATTTTGATTTATTTTCTTTTTTTTTTCTTTTATTGACTCTTTTCTTTTTGGGATTTTTCTGACTCTACTTTTCTTGACACTGTTCTCATTTCTTTCCTTTTGACACATTTTTTTTGAAACTTTTCTAACTCTATTCTTTTGCTTGACATTTTTCTTTTGAGTTTTGCTGACTCTATCTTGATTCCAAAAGAGGTGTATGAAAGAAGATAAAATTACGGCTAAAATGGGGTAAAAAAAGGATAACACAATGTTTGGATAACAGAATGTAATGCCTTCGTCATATCAATCCTTGAAAATGCAGGTACACATCACGCAATATGAAAATGACAGATGATGATCATTTGTGATATTTTTTACAATAGTAACTTTGATTGAGCATGTGTGCCACTTCTTCTTCTACATTTGTCAAACCTACGACTCTACCTTTGTTGTATATCCATCACATTGAATGACTCATGATTTCGTGGAGTTGATTTTCTTTCTGTTCCCCTTGATAGGATCACACAGACACTGTTTGACCTAATTAAGACATCTTTTTCAGTTGATGACCAAGTTATCCTTGAGATTCTTGAAATAAAAGTCTCAATTGTTAAAGAAGGCTTCAACTTGATCACCAAATGCCCCAGTACTCTATCTATTTTCTCAGATGCTCTCTTTTCTCAACTTTAACTCTCTGATTCAATGTTTCATGATTAAGTTGGATTTTAAGATCTAACTGAAAATTCCACAGGCATGTCATATCACTAGAATCAACATAAAATGTATTGTATAAAGAAAACAAACAAAAAACACATATTTGAAACATAAAAGGAAAGGGGCACTTCATTTAGTTGAAATAAAAGATAAAAGGGTTTGAACATAAACGACAAAAGCACAAAACAAGATAGATCCCGAACTACAACCCTGAAATAATTTGAAAAATAGAAAAGAAAATAAAACAAACTACCAGACCTCTTCCTAGTAGGGAGAGGGGTGACTTCTCAATTGATCAGCCTGACATATTAGCCACTGCTTTGCATATCAGCATGACTAGAGCTTCCACCACTGTCAGACATATTTTTTTCAACAAATAAATTCTGGATCCCCATGCTTAACTAATTGCCTCCCACATATTATGTAGTACCGCGTGCTGGTGAAGAACTCTGTAGGATGGTCGAAGGGCCAATGTTTTGCACTACAATCAATTTATCTTGAATTATCTTTTCTATTTCTCTTTTCAAAGCACGACAATTTTTTATACTATGACCCTGAACATCAGAATGATATTCACACCGTATATTAGGATCAAAATTTCTTGAATGTGGGTCAGGTGTATACCCAAGGAGAGGAGTAATCATGCCCCTCTATCTCAATCTCTGGAACAAACTAGCATAGGACTCCCCAATAGGAGTGAAATTATCCTTTTTCACCCTCCCCTTTGCGAACTCTGGCCTCGAATGAAACTTGGATTTAGAGGTTCCTTGATAAATTCATGGGGATCGAGGATGATGTTGAGGGACAGGTACATTCCATTATAGATAAGAAGATAGATCAGTAAACAATTGTGCATTGTTCAAAGGACATTGAGGAAGTGGAATGGAACTCCTTGGATTTTGAAAAGACAAACCTTGTTGCAGATGAATAAGTGGATTTGATATGTAAGCTCGGGATTGAGGCTGACAGTATTGGTGAGCTAGACCTCTCAAACTCTAATTTAGCCCTGGCACGACAACAGATGCATTTTTCTTCTTCTTTCCTTCAGTTTCCATTGATTGATTGCAATATCGTCCCAAATATTTTACAGAATCATTTTGTCCGCCGAGCTCCTCAAGTTTTAATGTCTCAAATCTTGGAGGAAGGCTAACACTTGAAAACATACCCCCACTTTTATATGAAACATCTTCATAGCCTACAAGTCCCAAGGAACTTTTCATATCATTTTCTATACTCTTAAGTTTCCCAACCATTTTCTCTGGCTCTTCTAGCATGCTAGGCTTCTTAGTAAGAAATTTTTACGGTCCACTTAACTTACGTATAGGCTCAAGAGTATAACAATGATCAAACTTTGATTCACAAGTAGACTGGGGAAGCACAATCGTTGGATTGATAGACAAAATGGAAGCCTTAGTAGAAGGTTGAGCAACAAATGTACAAACGGTATGTGGTGCTGTGAATGTGGTAGATTTATTCTGAGGAGCTAAAGAAAGAGTGGTGGAAGTATTGAGGTGCATTTTATAAGGAATGGATCTTTAGGTATGCTGTGGTGAATCAACAACAGTAGGAAACTGACTTTGCAATTTTGGTGGAAGACTCAAGGTATTTGTAGGTTCAAAAATGGGGAATGGAGGTGGAGGAAGCCCACTGTCCCAAGCTCGATTCATTTCCATCATTTGTTGTCTTAGTCTCAAATTCTCTTTCTTTAAACTTTTATTTTCCTGACACTTTGTTTGATCCATGATACCACTCTCTATATCCTTGTTGGACACAGCTAAACCTTCTTCAGAATTGGTGTGATGTGGAAGACCAGCAAA
Source organism: Capsicum pubescens (assembly GCA_030864215.1). Lineage (NCBI taxonomy): Eukaryota > Viridiplantae > Streptophyta > Magnoliopsida > Solanales > Solanaceae > Capsicum > Capsicum pubescens. Next base: position 119,389,956 of record CM061546.1, read on the forward strand.
AATGCCACAAATGAACCACCTTAAACAAACTAGACAAGAGATAGAAAATGCGTTAGAGTTCAACAATTTTTTTAAAACACTTTTTCTGCATTTCTTTTTAAAAGATCACAGAACCCAAGAAGGGTGCCTACGTATCTCACTCCCGAGAGAGGAGAATCAGGTGTGCCTAGTTCGTGAAGTCTTGCCAAAATGGCGAATCAAACTATTTTATTTTTCTTTTACTTGAAAATTTACGAAGAAAAGAAAATAACAAATTGTCAAAAGAATTGACGAAAATATTTTTGAATTTTCAGCTTTAAAATTCCTATACAAAACCAAACCTATGATTACCAAAGGAATTTTTTTTTGGGTTTTCGATATTTCAATTTCATGTGAAAATGAAACTTGAACCTATTAAAGGAAAATCTTTTTTAATTTTCTTTTGAAGATGCATACGACACATACTATAAATAAAGAATGAAGAAAAATATTTTTGGATTTTTGAAATAAGATCCCCGAACCCACAATAGGTTGTCTACGTATCAGACTCCCGAGAGAGGAGAATCAGAGGCGCATAGTTCATCCAGATTGGACAATTAACGATTAACTAATAGATTGACCCTAACTTAAGAGACACAACCAAAGACAAACAAATAAAATCTTTTTTGGGTTTTTAATTAGAAACTTCAACTAAAACTGACACCAATAATTATGAAGGAAAATCTTTTTGGCATTTTCACTATATAAAAATGTACAAAGCTCCTATTGAAAGGAAAATATATTTTTGGAGTTTATGAATTATGAATGCGTACTAAAGAAATAAAAGGAAAACATTTTCACGTTTTTTATTTTTTTGGAAATGAGTGCAAAAAGTAAAAAAAGACCTTTTTTAAAAAAAAAATTAAATTGTGAAAAACAAAAGTGATAAAGAACCCTAAAAACTACCAAATCTTTTTTCTTTCTTTTTTATTTTTTTCTTTTTTCTTTTTTTCAATAATTTCTTGCCTACACAATTTGCTTCTAACTCATGTTTGTGCCCAAATCAATCTATCAAATGACCTCGTTACACTCAACGATGCAATATTTAGCACGTAGGGATGCCTTAGAGGTGAGTTTCCTACAAAGGACCAAGTGGGTACCGCTAGGTCTCCAATATGATGCACATAAGCATGACCTAAAGGCTGACCTACGTTGGAGTTCACTAACAAGGCTGTCGGGGGAGCGTATGATTGATAGTGGCTGCTTTGCTTTCCACCTACTTCAAAACACCGCTGGCTCCCCCCCTAAAATAAGGGTGACTCAACTAGAGGTCATGTACAACACGTGTACTACCGATTTGTTCCAGAAAAAATGACTGGGGTTATGCACATGATGCCAGATATAAAGCGGTAACACATAAGATAAAAACTATAAACAAAGAGCACGTAGGCAATAAACAGTGATATACAATAACACAAAATAGCACAAACAAAATGTACATACACCTATAGTGCTAAACTAAGTCAAAAATAAGCTCGAATTCTGAAATAATCCCCAGCAGAGTCGCCAGAGCTATCACACCCCCTTTTTCAACCAAAAAGATTAGCTTTTAAGGTTTTGAAAGGTCTTTTATTAAAGTGACAAAAATGAAAATTTGTTTTCAAAAAGGATTATTTATATTCAAAACTTAGAGTCACGACTTGGCATAATCAGGTGTGCCAAGTCACCTTTGAAAAATCGTTTTCAAAATGATTTTACTCCTTAAACTGGTTTGCGAACAGAGATTCAAGCTAAGGAATTCTGTTGACTAAGGGGAAGGTGTTAGACACCCCTCGATACCGTGGTTCGACCACGGTCTCTTGGTGAAGCATATCGGCTAATTCGACACTAAAAGTGTATAAACCACATAAAACACACAACACTTAAACAAACAAACACCAACAAAAGAAATCCTAAAAATATAATGTCCAGTCCAATTATACAGTCCAAAAATAAAAATATATGGAAATGTAAAACCTAGTGTATTCTAAACTAATCCTAAACTATGAACTACCCGACGCCTCGGGCCTTCATCACGAACGTCCTCCAAGTACAAGATACTTCGGGGCATTCCCTAGATAAATCAATACAAATCCCTCGAGGCATTCCCAGGATAAATGAATATATTTTTAGTGCGAGAAAATCAAACTAGTCAACAAAATTTCAAACATTCCACTGAATTTTCAACATTCAACCAAAGCCAGAAATTCTAAACTTTGCCTACCCAACCTATGTTTGCGTACACCAATCGACGTATCATGATACTATCAAGTTCAATTAACGTTCATTTCAAGTCAAACAATCAATGAATCAAATTAACCAAAATTCACCAATTATATCAAGTTTTCAATTCTCACCCCTAAATTAATTCTCAAAATTCCAACAAATCACGATCACCACTTTAACAATATACAATCATTATCAACAAAACCAAAAAAATAAATTGATATCACCCAAGTATTTATATCATGCTTCACACAAACCAATCACGTGTATATAATGGAATTAAAATAAGAACGAGATAGAATTAGGCCTCAAATCAGGCTTTATTGTGCAAATTATGCAATTGGGTGATAAAATTAGACCTGGAAACCTCGATCGACTAACCTGCCTCAACTCGAACCTCGAACCAACTAGACACAAAAATCTCTTCAAATACAATTTGAAAGGAGACCCTCGATAACCCAAAAGAAAAATAGAGTAGTGGTGTCATTTGGTGCGAGTTTGGATTGGATTTGCTGCTGGTTTTATCGTTTCCCAGTGGTTTATGATGGAACAGAAGCTAAAATCATTGGAGAAACACCTCTCTCTTCGATTCTTGTCTCTCTCTTCTCATCTCTTTCTCTATCTGATCAATTTTAGCTTGCCACCGCCCTTCTCCCTCTCTCTCCGATCTCACGATCTCTCTTTTACTCGAATTTCTTGTTCTCTATCTCCCTCGTCTCTCAATTTCTTCATCTCAATGGTGTCACTACGTGTATGAATGATGGTGTAAAAGAAAGAAACCCAGATCCCCTTTTTTTCTAAATATGAGTGTCCTCTCTGTTTCTACATGTGTTCTATTGAGTGTGTGGGTGTTTGTACGTGTTGTGAGGGAGAAGATAAGAAGAGAAAATAATGAAGTCTCTATGAGTGTTGTGTGTGATAATTGAGAGTATGGTACTTTGTGTGTGTCAAGAATGGAGGATTAGTTTTTGTGAGATGTGCGTATATGGCCGTGAGGATGATAGTGAGTGTGGGTATTGTTGTTATTGTCTGATGAGGAGGGCCTGTGTGTGATATATATAAAGAATAGAGATAATATTGTGTTATCTGCGGGTCACTCCCCCCTCAAAATAAAAATTGTGTGCAATGGTGTATATATATTTTATTTTGTGATGATGGCTTAAGAAAAAATGGTCCCCCTTATCCATTTGGAAAGAAAGGAGAAAAAGAATTATCACGTAGGCCGCCCTCCCCCTTCTTTTCAATTTTATAGTCATATATGTATTTTCATTGGATGAAAACATGAGGTAGGGGGTAGGGTAGCGAGGTGGGGTAGGGGCAGGGTGGTGAGGTGTCAGTTTTTAATTGGAGAGGTTTTTGAGATAGGGTTAAAATAAAATTTGTAAGTATTATTATTTTTTTTTGTATTTTTGTGGGGTATAATCACGTGGATGAGGGTGTGTGGTAATGTGCGCTAAAAATAAATAAAATTAAATTCGGGAGGGATAAAATTAGGTGTCTACATTCATGATTTGCGTCTTTGAACCATGATTCTCACACTACAGTTTTAAGTGTTGATATTTTGCTTTATGGTCATTTAGTGTTGGCGGGTTATGAACACCCGATACTTATGTGTTTTTACATATTTCCATTTTACAGTAACAAATTAGTCAGAACCATTATTTTATCCCCATACTCAGATTAGTATTTTTATAACAAAAACACCAGTGTTATTTCATGATAAATACCTTAGTTTACAAGCTCATGGTTACATCAGATTATGCATGATCTATCATTCTTTAGAACACCATGTTTGAGTATATCAGTCTTCAGTGCGTGCACCAGTTGATGATTTCAATGTCAGTTCAGTTGGGAGTAGGATTTAGCATTGACCGATGCAGGGATGGTGGCTTCCCCATCAGTTAGGCTGAGTCATTAGTAGTAGTCCTTGTATTCTAGGATATGAAGGGTCACCCATCAGTTTAGGCTTGACTTTTTCTCAGGGGTCACCCATCATTTTAGGCTTGACATCTTAGTCCTTCAGGCCAATAGATTAGTGGATCCACACAGCTAATATTAGTACTTGTGTCATGGTATTGACACCCTTCCAACTAGGATTACAGGTTGGACCCTGATTAGCTTAGATTGGTGCATGTTGGTTACATGATACCTCTCATAGTTTTAGTTTGTATTCAGTTTATCTCAGTTTAGGTTTGCTTTACCAAGTTGATAACGCTCAAACTACAGCTCTCGTAAGAGAGTAAGCGGTCGTTGTCAAATATAGAACCCAACTGGGTTGGGTGTCGAATCCCACAGGGAATACTTGGTCACTAAGTATGCAACAATTAGTAGACTGTTGATCGAAAATTCTACGAAAAAGAGGGGATTTAATTGTAGCGTGAATTAAGAGTATCAATGTAACAAAGAAAAATGGAATGTTTAGTAGGTTTTAATCAATGAGAATTGTAAGTTAGGGTTATGTCCACCTTATTAGTTTTACATATCTATTGGCTATGAGTTTTGCGGAATTCAGACATGCATGCGCTTATAGAGATTCTTATTCTATGGTAAATCCTAGTGTCTTTCGACCATCAAGTATTATATCACTTTAACTCTTTCGAGCTTAAAGTGTATACTAATGGTATGAATTCTCCAAGAGGTTAATCCAGTTACGGCACTAACTTTTAAACAGGAGTTGGTAGCCCTATTTCCTTGTCATTCTCTCTTTTCCATACATATAACTTCTCTTTCGAACAAGTTAATGTTATACTGGTGTATTCTATATGTTTTCAACCGTAAGAATTCAATTAAGATGAAGAGAGTAATGATATAAGCAGCATACGTATCAAGAATTCACAAACTCATAGTAATAGATAGTATCTCATAAGGCTTCCATAACCCTAACCGAGAAGTTTTGCTACTCATGAGCGCAACGGAGATCATAATAAACATCATCATCATATCAAAACTAGAATGATCTCACGTTGGAGAGGAGTGTACCGTCACAACAAGGTTGACGTTTTTACCCTTGGCGTTTCCCACGGGTTAGCGTTTTTCTCTGTTAACAATTGTAACGTGAATTAGAAGCGGAAGTTGTATGTAAAAGACTTGAATTAATGAATGAGTGAATAATAAAAAGCTTTCTGAAAAATTCAGCAAATAGGGTTTTTATAACATCCTTATCCTAGTCCTACTGAAATAGGGTTTTTATCCTTGTCCTAGTCCTACTGGGTTACTGCATACTTGTCCTAATCCTACTAAGTTACTGCTGATCCCCCAAGTCTTTAGAAATGTTGTTTTTGCCCGGGACAAGTTCTTCATGCATCACTTTCAGTCCACAAGCTTCCAGAAGCTGCCTTCCTTCTTACGTGAAGTTTCCTTTGGCGTCCAACAGTCCATAAAATGCTGAAATCTTCATCATAAATACCTGAAATCTTTCTAATCACATTGGTTAGCTCACTTACAGGAAAATGGACTAAAAGTGCAGGAATTATATATTTTGTCCTTAAAACTTAGCTAAAATATGGGTAAATTAAGGTGCTTTAGGCGTGTAAATACGCCTAACATCAACACCCCACACTTAAAGCTTTGTTCGTCCTCGGACAATATATCATGTCCATATAAACATCTACTTAGGGTTTCACAGTAACAACACAAAATATTCATCAAGACAGGCACAACAATTATTAACAAAGAGTAGTTTTATAATCACTTCTAGAAACAATTCAACCTCCAACATAGACTCGTGATGATGGTTAATTCGTATTCAAAAGTTAAGGCACAAAGAATCATACAAGACTACCCAAAACTCATCAACCATGTATGTCTCACAATATATCACCCATAATTACTCACAAGCATTTCATTTTTCAAAACATGGCTATAAGATTATCCTTGCTCTCACTCTCACAAAGAATTCATATGTTGCAACTGATGACCATAGGTTTGCCCTTAGTGTAATGCTCTACTAATATCAGAATGTTAAGCTTAGGATCTAATAGGTCTTTACAGGTTGTAATGTAGGCTAAGGGACGGGTAGGACTATTTTGGCCAGAAATAGTGACTTTGTTCCTAAGCACTTTAATACATCACATTATTCCAATAACACTCTCTTTTAATCAACCCTGCTACCTTTCTTTAATCTATCTCCCCTTTTCACCTATTTTGCCATTCAAGCATAACTATCTTTTTATTTAATCATAAACATAATTTATCTTTTTGTTTTTTTATTTCTTTTTCTATTCTTTTCATTTTTTTTATTTTTTATTTTTTATAACACACCTCTATGATAGCCACTCTTTTTCATAACAAATTCAAGTACCAATACACTCTAAGGCATCACTCTCACCCAATTTCCTCTTATTTTGTCACATGACTTCACAATTTAAAGCACTTAAGAATTTGGATCAAATTATGGTCTTGAAAAAAAAATGGATTAGGATACATATGAGGCTGTCAAAGAAAATAGCTAAAGGCTCAAAGGGGGTTAACTAGGATAATGTCCACGGGTAGGTAAAGAAAGAAGGTAAATAATCACAGGCTACGAAAGAAATGCCTAAATCATCTCCTAAACTCACACTCTTTATTTCTCTTTACACACACACCAGGCAAGTTCCAGCATCAGTCACAACATAGAATATACTATAACCTCACACACACAATGCACATGGTTAACTTTATTGGGAGCAGTATAGACTCTTGACCCAACAGATGAATGAACTAAACCACACAAATATCACACAGTGAGTCACACTTGGAGCCTAAACGTCTCAATAGCAATGATTTTAGCACAAACTCTTGTCATAATACCATGCCGCCTATCAGAACAATTTCATGCAAAATCTAAAAAAAAAAAATCTAAAAATCAAAAAAAAAATTAACTACAAACGAGAATAAATGCAGGAAAAGAAGTACGCTACAACATAAAAATACCCTCACCCCACACTTAGACGGGACACACTGCCCTCAGTGGAAATAAGTAAGGAAAACCTGATTAGTCGGACTCCTTTTCTATGTCTGAGGTCAAACCCCCTGCGTCAAAATCATCATCAGAGTCGTCATTACCAGAGTTGTCCTTCACACTTCATTCGAGGTATTTGCAGAGAGGAGGATTCAGCTTGCTCTTTTCTTCCCCTTTTCTGACCTTTCTGTGAGGTGGACGCTTTTTCTTTTCCTGGTTGACCTTTTGGTGCCATTTTACCTGAGACTAAAATAAATTCATGCTATCTCATCTCGAAAGATTTAATCGACAAACAGACAATAGTGGCACCACCCCACACTTAATTTGTTGACACAAACTAATTAAGTGAATGATGTCGATTACTCAGACTTCATCGACATACATTTAGGTGATATGTTCCAACAATATGTTCAGCACAGTCATACTTTCATGTCATCTTACTATCCTTTCCAACTCTATTTCATGTAATCTTGACTATACTTTCATGTGTGGATGAATGCACTTTTTGAACCAAACTACCACATAAGGATCGTACCACAAATAGAAACAAGTTATTGCATAGGCATAATCACACCATCTTATGCTTGTGGTCAATCATAATCGGTATCTCGATGAACGAGTCATTCAAACATGTAAGCTTTCTAGTTACAAGATTATGCAATTTTCTTGACCATGTCAATTCCGCAAAAGTATGACAGTGTATCAAAATCAAATACAAGTTGGAAACAAGTCAAGAGCATCCTTACGTATTCTTTCACTCACTTAGTTGTATCACAACAAATCAACCATATTCAAATCACCAACACTACTTCAAGATTTAACAATTTATTATAGGCATAGTAGTGTAGTACTTTACGGAATATAAAAGAAGAGCAAAGAAGTACTTACTTGGTTGATGGCCTCGGAAGATGTTCTTGCAAAGTTAAAAGAGCAAAAGGAAAATTTTTGAGAGATTTTGGAGAGGTAGGCGGCGCTTAGGTTGACTTTGCAATGCATTTTTGTTCTAAGACTAAGTTTCTATTTATAGGACAAGCTTGGGTCGGGTTTTGACCCGTTTGGAATCAGATTAGGAGACCAAAAAGTAAGCATAGGAGGCGCCTAATGCTTTGCCTATGCTTGGCATAGGCGGCGCCTTTTGCAAAGCCTAGTTGAACATAGGCGGCGCCTATGCTATGGCATTGTTAGGCATAGGCGGCTTTTGCATAGGCGGCGCCTATGCTATGGCATTGTTAGGCATAGCGGTGCCTATGCTATGGCATTCTAGATTCAGAGAGCTTAGGCCATAGCATAGGCCTTGCCTTGTTCGTTGCCTAGATTTCCATAGGCAATGCCTAACTCATAGCCTTTTGCTTCTTCATTCCCAACATACCACCTTCAACATGCAATATTTCCAAATCAAAATTTGAAACCAATCTCCTCCTTTACACCTCTTGCACCTACACTTATTCAAAAACAACAAAAATGATTAGAACAATGGGTTGCCTCCCACCAAGCGCCTTAGTTTTGGTCGTGGCTCGACTCTTCTTTTTTTAGATTTTTACTTAACAAAAAAAAATTCCTAGGAAAACAAAATGACTAAAAATGATGGGTTGCCTCCCATGTAGCGCTTGATTTATTGTCGCGGCATGACATAGTTACCTCGATTACTTAGAATTCGTCGAGATAGATGGTGCATCATTTTCTGAATGGATTCAGACGACGCTGATGCTTACTTGTAGGAATGCAATCTTCTTCGAGATGACTCTTGTGCATACATATCCCAGGAGAGATACCAATTATATCATCAATAGTCCAACCCATAGCTCTCTTGTTCCTGTTCAGAGCAGAGATGAGAGCCTCTACATGTTGTTCACCTAAATCAGCCGCAACACTCACCGGAAGTGTATTTCCACTTCCCAAGAACGCATACCTTAGGTTACTGGGGAGCTCTTTCGATTCTAGCACTGGTGGCTCTTCAATAGAAGTCTTCGCTGTTGGTGACGGTCGATTCTTAAGATCAAAGTCCAGCTTCTTAGGAGCATGAGAATAGGACCTTATTCCTGTTAGAGCACAAATGATTTCTTCATATTCTTCAACCTCCTCACGCTCAAAATTCAACAGCACAGCAGACAATGGCTCAACAGTAAGCTGCTTCTCTACAGATAATCCATTCTCATCCTTATAGTAAACATCAGCTACAGAGAACACATCCATATCTCTAGGCTGCTTCATCGATTTACATACATCCAAACGGACCACTTCATCATTCAGCCAAAATAAAAGCTCATTAGCTCTTAAATTAATCAGCACACTTCCAGTTGCGAAGAAAGGATGTCCCAAGATTATGGGAGCTTCAAAATCTACTTCGCAATCCAAAATAACAAAGTCTGCAGGAAAGATGAAGGTGGAAACCTTCACCAACACATCATATAAGATACCAACAGGCCGCTTTACCGACCTATCTACCATCACGAGCCGCATATTGGTTGGTGTAGGATCACCCAACCTCAACTTTTTGTAAATAGATAGCGGCATCAAATTGATGCTAGATCCCAAATCGCACAACGCCTTAGAAAAATCCAACGATCCAATCATGCAAGGAATAGTGAAAGCACCAGGATTTGCCTTCTTCTGTACTAGCAATTTTGTAGCGATTGCACTGCAATGATGAACATTATCTGACAGCTCATAACTTGCTTCCCACTTCTTTATCAACAGGTCCTTCATGAATTTAGCATACCCAGGCATCTGTTCCAGCGCCTCTACCAACGAAACATTAATAGTCAGCTGCTTCAATATGGTCATGAATTTACTGAACCTGGTGTCATCAGCTTTCTTCTTCAGTCTTTGAGGAAAAGGTGGTAGTGGAAGAGGAATCATTTTCTCCACCACTTCCTTTTTATCTTGCTTTCGATTATCACTCTTTTCAGGCTGGTGACGTCTAGGTGCAACATCATGAGCACTCACTTCAGCTTCTACGACATCTTCAAACTCTACTTCATCAACATTCTTTGCTATACAATCAACCACCTGCTTGCCTTTGGATGGATTTTCCAACAATTTACCACTCCGGGTAGTAATAGCCATACACGATCCGTCATTCCTTGGGTTTTGCACAGTGTCACTGGGTAGTGTGCCAACCTTTCATTGGTTGAATGCCACTGATAATTGACTCAATTGTTGCTCCAGCTATTTTATTGCAGTAGAATGGCAGTCAACTATTTGATTTATGGATGACAAATCCTTCTTTACCTCAGTAACGCCCATATTGGTTGCCTCCACCCCTTTCAACAGCTTAGCCATCATATCATCCATGGACATATTTCCAGAGCCAGACGCCACAGCCTCACGGTTTCCAGGAGGAACATACAAACCACTCCTGTCAGTCTTATTCTTCCAACCACCTTGATCGCAGTCCTTGTATCCAGATTTATCATAATAGTTCTGACCTTGGTTTCCTTGGGCATTGCCTCGGAAACCCCCCTGATTATTTAAGTAATTTGCTTCTCCTTCAGAATCGGAATCATATCTTCTCTGTGATACAAAGGCTTTAACCTTTTTGGTCTTCCCTGATAATAAATACTTGGTAAGAAGATCCATCTGCATTTTCATGTGAGCCATATCTTGGTCACGTTCCTCTTGTCTACGCCTCTGCTCTGCAGTCAAGCCAATAGATACGGTAGAGTTTGCTACCTCAGAATCCCTGGTATGCCAAACTCTACTCTGCTTTGTCATATGATCTAGCATATCACTTGCCTCAAGAAAAGTAAGGTCCATAAATGACCCACCTGCAGCATTATCAACCACTGGCTTAGTCACTGAGTTCAAAGCCCTGTATAATATCTCCATCAAGTGGATGTTGGTCATCTAATGATTTGGGCACCGCATAAGCTTCTTCTTGAACCTCTTCCATGTTTCGTGGAGAGCTTCAGTTGGAAGCTGTCAGAAATTGCTGATCTCATCTCTCAACTGTGCTCTCTTGGATGGCGGAAAGAATCTTTCTAGGAAAGAGTCTTTCAGTTGCCTCCAATTAGTAATAGAATTAGGAGTTAGCCCGTTCATCCATAGAGTTGCCTCCCCAGACAGAGACAATAGAAATAAGCGCAGCTGAATTGCATTCTGCCCAACTCCTGGATTGTCAAATGACTTGCATGTTGAAATAAAATTGACCAGATGCATATTTGGGTCATCGCCTGCAAGTCCACCAAATAAACCTTTGAGATGTAATAGCTGAATCATGGTGCTAGTGATATTGAACTTGGCTCCAGGTGCCAAGGGCGGAGGAATAATAGCCCCTATGGCACCAGCTCCATCAAGATCATCATCATTATCATAAAAAGGGGCCTGCACATCTTGGCGTTCAGGTCTCATTCTAGCTTGAAGATCTCTCCTGTTCACAGGTGCTGCCACCTCATCTGCATGTTGTGGATTAAGTAACTCATCATCACCCAGGTCCTCATCATCAGGATTTGTTGCCCGACCTGGGTTATCAATATTCTGTTGATGCACTTGAGCAGCTGCCAACGCAGCTAATCTAGCCTGCTCCTGTTGAGCCGCCCTTCTTTCAATGTCACGTTGTGCATCCATTCTGCCAATAAGTTGTGGTTCAGGATTTATGGGTAATAACGGTTGACCTGAACTTCGAGTATTTGGCATGCACTCAACAGAACCTGAATAAAACAAAAACAACAACTAAAAGTAAAATCTCAGAATTTTTTACCAAAGGGTCTAGTAACTATCACAAACTTAGTTGACAACCGTATTCCCCGGCAACGGCGCCAAAATTTGATAACGCACAAACTACAGCTCTCGTAAGAGTGTAAGGCGGTCGTTGTCAAATATAGAACCCAACTGGGTTGGGTGTCGAATCCCACAGGGAATACTTGGTCACTAAGTATGCAACGATTAGTAGACTGTTGATCGAAAATTCTACGAAAAAGGGGGGATTAATTGTAGCGTGAATTAAGAGTATCAAATTAACAAAGAAAAATGGAATGTTTAGTAGGTTTTAATCAATGAGAATTGTAAGTTAGGGTTATGTCCACCTTATGAGTTTTATGTATCTATTGGCTATGAGTTATGCGGAATTCAGACATGCATGCGCTTATAGAGATCCGTATTCTATGGTAAATCCTAGTGTCTTTCGACCATCAAGGATTATATCACTTTAACTCTTTCGAGCTTAAAGCGTATACTAATGGTACGAATTCTACAAGAGGTTAATCCAGTTACGGCACTAACTTTTAAACAGGCGTTGGTAGCCCTATTTCCTTGTCATTCTCTTTTTTCCAGACATGTAACTTTTCTTTCGAACAAGTTAATGCTATACTGGCGTATTCTATATTTTTGCAACCACAAGAATTCAATTAAGATGAAGAGAGTAATGATATAAGTAGCATACGTATCAAGAATTCACAAACTCATAGCAATAGATAGTATCTCATAAGGCTTCCATAACCCTAACAGAGAAGTTTAGCTACTCATGAGCGCAACGGAGATCACAATAAACATCATCATCATATCAAAACTAGAATGATCTCACGTTGGAGAGGAGTGTAGCGTCACAACAAGGTTGACGTTTTTCCTCTTGGTGTTTCCCACAGTTTAGCGTTTTTCTCTGTTAACAATTGTAACGTGAATTAGGAGCAGAAGTTGAATGAAAAAGACTTGAATTAATAAATGAGTGAATAATAAAAAACTTTCTGAAAAATTCTGCAAATAGGGTTTTTATAACATCCTTGTCCTAGTCCTACTGAAATAGGGTTTTTATCCTTGTCCTAGTCCTACTGGGTTACTGCATACTTTTCCTAATCCTACTAAGTTACTGCTGATCCCCCAAGTCTTTAGAAATGTTGTTTTTGCCCGGGACAAGTTCTCCATGCATCACTTTCAGTCCACAAGCTTCCAGAAGCTGCCTTCGTTCTTACGTGAAGTTTCCTTTGGCGTCCAACAGTCCATAAAATGCTGAAATCTTCATCATAAATACCTGAAATCTTGCTAATCACGTTGGTTAGCTCACTTACAGGAAAATGGACTAAAAGTGCAGGAATTATATATTTTGTCCTTAAAACTTAGCTAAAATATGGGTAAATTAAGGTGCTTTAGGCGTGTAAATACGTCTAACATCACAAGTAGACATATTTTAGTATTTATTCAGTTATTTTTATTGATTTTTTTAGATATTCATATATCACGTATAAAGATATTCAGATCATTTCAGTACATGCTATACTTGGCCTTGCATTCTTAGTTTAACATGTTCATGTTTTCATGCTCAGTAGTCCATACATGACCCTTAGTATGGTTTTTCGGTCTATTCAACTTTACATATGACTTACAGTATCCATGTTCTACTTCTTCCCAGCTTCATTCTACTAATGCTATAAAAGCAAAGATTTAAGAAACTAAGTGTAGTGGTTCACCAGCTTGTTAGATTATGTTTGTACTCATGTCTTAAAATACTATAGCTTTAAGTTTATTTTAGTATCTTGGTGAGTCTACTTTCACATAACATGCATGTTTTTAGATACCTTGTCTCATAATATAGGTATAAATTGTAGCCTACACATCATATCAGACTGTTGTAGCTTCCGGTCAGCTTGAGATAAGTTTTCCTATTTTTGGGACTCCAGTCAGATGTTGTTCATGTATTTTTGTTATTATTCATATGTATTGATTAGTGGTAGTTAGAGGAAAGTACCAACTATCTATACTCAGTATAGTGGAGGATTTATAGATAATCTGTTAGAGTCATGAAATCAAAATTCCAGTTCTCTTTTAAGTTTTATCAGGTTGTAAACTTTATCAGTATTATATTTATCAATATTATGCCATGATTATGATTTTGCACAACAAACTTAGCTATTTTATATATTCTAAATTAGTTGCTCAAGTATCATACCAGTTAATGGGTTAGATTGGGATCACTTGTGGTTCTAAGAACTGTGTTAAAACTAGGAGGTAGTCTCGGGTCATGACAAACTTGGTATCAAATCACAGAGTTTAAGTGTCCTAGAGTATCTATGAAGTTGTGTCTAGAAGAGTCTTGCAAAAATGTACGGAGACATTTGTACTTTTCTTTGAGAGGATACATTGCATTTAAGAATTATTTTCCTTCTTTCTTGTCTCAGATCATACAGTAGAAATTTTCTCTAAGAAACTTATGCAGATTCTTACGTTAATCCATTCTTGCCAACTTTTCCTTATTCTTAGGGAAACAGAAATAGCCAAGCTTTAATCCTTCCAGATAGAGTTTTCTGAGATAGTCCCCATAGATAGTTATGGTATTGCACACAGGCTCAAAGGTATTCCCTCAGTGCTTTTAGTTTCTAAAGTTTGAAAGATTTCATTCATATTCATAAAAATCGTGCACTAAGCCAAAGTCAGATATGTCCTCAAATCCCTTCCCAGAATCCTCTTACAATATATGATCTAGAGTTATAAGTATAAACCCAGAAGTTTAGCAATAGTAAAGTAGGGATAGTGTTATCGGAATTTAGTAGATTATGTATCCATGGGGCTAGTTCTATAAAAGATGAATCAGTAGGCTTGAAACAGTGTATGCAAGAATTTAAGTTGTTGATTCCAAATTAAGTACGTTGATATGTGTTTGACCTAGAGGTGTACCCAAGGTGATATGGGATTGTATTATTTCTGTGTTTTAATAGTGTGTGCGCTTAGATAGTACCCTTGAGTTGTTAAGTGTGAATGAGGCTACGTAGTCTATCATGTTCTTACCAACTAAGTTATGGGATATAGGTTGATGGTGTTGAGTATGTTAGTATAATTATACTCTTGAAGATTCCAAGTTAGTAAGTTTTTAAGTTATTATATCATGACTATTGGGTCTATAGAAAGTTAAGAGTAGTATATCAGCAGGAAGTACTAGCAATGAGTTTTACACATTCAAATGTAGTCTTTCAAGATAATTTTCTTCTATATGTATAGTGTTATTTCTCAGACTCTATAGTAAAATGGTTATAGTTCAATTTAGATTTTATTAAAGGGGTATTCAGACTTAGAATGATGGGTTAAATCTAAGGGGGAGGTGATAGAACAAGGAACCAAGTTAGACTCCCAAATTCTAATAGTGATACCAGTGTATTGTAAAACATAAGTATGGAAGGAAGATGTTTGACCTATTCTTATCCCGATACCAATTTTTGTATTTTAGGCATCACGAGATCTTCTCATGCCTTACAAGTCATCTCTATGATCATAGCTTATATTCATGCACTTTTCATAGAATCATGTATCCTTCTAGATCCTTCTATGAGGAGTTCCTGTTCACTCATTCGTACGAATCATACTCCATGAATTTATGAACTCCAAACTCAGGTCTTGTGGCTCATGACTCATGTACTCATATTTTATAGTATATTCAGTTCCAAGTACTCATGTTACACTCTTAATGAGTAGAGAAACTCAGATTATGTCATGTATGTCCTTAGTTTATCTCCTTTAATGAATTCATGCTTTTCATACTCTATTCCTCAGGCCTCAGTTAAGTGTCCAAGTTATGCATAGTATTATTTTATGTTTCAGGTTCTCATGTTCTAACCTTTAAGTGATATTTCCTTATGCAATGATAGGGTGATGAATAATTGTTTAGATGGGAAGAGAGTAAATGTCTCATGTTGGGGAAAAATTATTGCATGTTTGTTGTATCTCAGCTTATAAGGATGAAGGATGATTGATGTAGAACTTTTCATATATGTCATGTTTAGTTAAAATTTCATGTGTGATTTTCTTGGGGATAGTGCATGGAAGTTGTTATTGATAGAGGTATTAGTAAATATGGGAAAAATGCTTTGGTGGGTTGTTTTCCTAAAAGTTTATATATGGATATAATGTTATGCTTGGACGTCGTGTTTATATATATAAGTAGGAGAATGCATTGTGCGTTGGTGAATTCCTAGTAAGAGATTGAACTTACTTGTTGAAGTGGTAAGAGGAACTATTATTGAGATGAAAGATATAAAACACGCATGGGGTATCGAATTCTTGGTTCAGACTAGTGTTATAGTGTTATGTGTAGTACCTTGTGATTTTGAGCTAGGCCTGAACATAGTGAGAGTATGTATTTTAACTTAGACTTTGACTAGAGTAATTACATGTACCCATGTGAGTTTTTAAGGAGGAGGCTATGTTTGAATTGGGCAGATGCATTGCCTAAGGCCTAGTAATTCTGCCCCGGCTTATGTTTGTAGGCCTATGTTCCATGTTACAGAGTTATAGCTATATTAAGATTCGTTGTTCAAATATCTCACTCAGATCATGCCCAAGATTCTTTGCTCTCTTATTTAGTATAATATTTTAATATAATTCATTCTATATAGCCAGCAATTCAGTTTAGCAGTCAGACAGACAAGTTCCTATAGTTTTCCATATTTCCATCTAGTTTTACTATCTGAAGTTTCATGAATATGCCTAGTCAATGAGGTAATTCATTCACGTCCATGAAAGTTGTGAATTCAGTTTAGTCCAAGAATCATGTTTCAAACTCAACTATTTAGTTATGACTCAGTTCATAAGTGTTCAGTGCATAATCTCAGTTTTCCAAGTATTCCACCTCAGACATTGTAATACCTCTTGTACAAGTCAGCTCAAAAATCATTTTCATGATAAAATTTATAATGTTTCAGCTTATCTACTACACCCTTAATTACAAAACATATTATGTGTACATTATTCCATAATTATTAGACTTCAACAAGCTCTTATCCATCATTCGAGGACGAATAATTCAAAGGGGGAGTTAATGTAACATCGCGCATTTTTGGGATAGACTTTAAGCCATATTTCCTACGTGTGTAAACTTTAATACCATGATTTGTATGTGAATACATGTGTCATGATCATTATCCTAGAGTGTGAAGTTCTTTCGAGGTGAAAAATGCTCATAGGAATCACTTAGAGCGAAGTTGAGCTAAGATCCTATGATCCGACCAAATCTTTGTATTCAATTCTACAAGGGTCTACTTTGAATATTTATAACTTTTTATATATTTGTAATGTTTCATCCTAAGACCCATAAAATTATATATAATTGAGTTAGCTTTCCAACGATACTAATTTCACATTAATCAGATACCCGAACAAAAAGTTATGGCCTTTTTTCTGAGAAGCAGTAAGGACAAAAGATAAGCCCGCGCCACGGGATTTATTCGCCGAGAATAAGGCGTGCATCGCTGGGGCTACTCCCAAAAACTAGAGGACGTTCCATGGGGTCTATTCCTTCACTGTTTCATCTTCTTAAGGGTTACGGGTTACTTTGGTCTTTTCCCCTCAACCCCAAATGCACAAGGCATGAATTATAACACCCAAAAGGGTATTATTTGCCCATTTTATTCAAATCAACTCATATAAAAACCCTCCCCTTTCCTAAGAACAATAATCCAATATTTTTATCTCAAGAAATCTAAGAATTCAAGCTTCCAAGTTCAAAAATCTTCAAGAAAATATCAAGAATAGGGTTTTTTTCCCAAATTCATCATTTAAGTCCCAAGATTCAAGATTTCTTTCTTAAGAATTCAAGGGTTCAATTTCCAATTTCAAGTTTCTTCAAGAATTCATTTAATTAAGGTATGTGGGTATTCATCCATGGGTCCCTTTCACGTGTGGAGCCCAAAAAACATTCTTTTCAACTAAAGTATAGTTTTTAATCTTATGATGGAGTTTTATATGTTCAATATAGATTAAATTTATGTCTTTCCTTAGTAATTGAACTCAATTTCATGTTCACGTATGATCTCCTGAAAGATTAGGTTAATTTATGTTTTAAACTACAATTTCTCATGTTATGTTCAAGAGAATTTCATGTTAAATCCCTAATTTATGAATTTAGCCATGTAATCAGATTGATTTCCCATGTTTAACACATTCCTATTTTCAAGTTCATGATTCTGATATGTTTGGTGGAATGTTCATGTTTCAGGTCTTTGAACCATGATTTCCATACTACAGTTTTAAGTGTTAATAGAGTGCTTTATGGTTATCAATGCTGGCGGGTTATGAACACCCAATACCTATGTGTTTTTACATATTTTTGTGTTCAATTAACAAGTTTTTCAGAACCATGGTTTTACCTCCATACTCAGATTATCATTTTTATAATGAACCCACCAGTGTTGTTTCATGATAAATACCTCAGTTTACAAGTTCATGGTTACTTTAGATTATGCATGAACTGTCAATTTTCAGAACACCATGTTTGAGCATATCAGTCTTTAGTGCATGCACCAGATCATGATTTAAGTGTCAGTTCAGTAGGGAGTAGGATTCAGCACCGAGCAAATGCAGGGATAGAAGTTTCCACGTCAGTTAGGTAGAGTCATTAGAAGCAGTCCCTTTATTCTAGAACTACGTAGCCATAATATGATATGAGGGATCACCCATTAGTTTAGGCTTGACTTCCTTTCAGGGGTCACCCATCAATTTAGACTTGACACTACATTCCTTCGAGACAACAGATTAGTGGATCCACACAGACAGTGTTTGTACCCGTGGCATGGTACTAATAACCTTCCAACTGGGGTTACAGGTTGGACCCTGATTAGCTCAGATTGGGGTATGATGGTTATATGATACCTCCTACAGTTTCAGTCTGTATTCAGTTTATCTCAGTTTAGGTTTGCTTTATCAAATAGACAAATGTCAGTATTTATTCGTTCAATTTTATAGATTATTTTAGTTATTCAGATATTAGTTATTTAGATATTCAGATGATTTTAGTACATGTTTTACTTTGTCTATCAATCTCGGTTTTACATGTTTATGTTTTCATGCTCAATATCCATACATGACCCTCAGTATAGTTTTTACAGTGTATTCAGCTTTTCATAAGACTTACATATCGTATCTATGTTCTATAACTTCCCAGCTTCAGTTCTACTTATTCTGTAAAAGTAAAGATTTAAGAAACTAAGTTTAGTGATGCACCAGCTTATCAAATTCTGTTTGTACTCATGTATTAAAAGACTAAGTACCTCTGTCTTAAATGATCGAAAATAGGACTCCATGCAATCTCGCCAACTCGCTAACATAAATCTTGGTATAACCTCGACTTAATAGAAAGTATGAACTGGAAAGAAGTAAGCTGATATGGTCATTCTATCTATAATAACCCAAATTGAATTATGCTGACGATGCAAATGAGGCAACCCTATCACAAAATCCATTTTCACCTCTTCCTACTTCCAAGTGGGAATTCTGAACTCTTGTATAGTGTTGCTAGGACTTTGGTGTTCAACCTTGACCTATTGACAATTGGCATACTTAGCTAAAAACTCTGCAATATCCCTCGTCATTCCACTCCACCAATAAATTGCCCGCAAAACACTGTACATCTTTGTGGCCCCTAGGTGAATAGATTAACGCGCACCATGCACTTCCGCCAAAATTTGTAGCCTCAAACCATCAACACACGGCACACACAGTCTTCCCTGGTATCGCAATACATCATCTCCCCCTTGGGAGAAAATCTCTACTTTTTGATCTCTGACTGACTCCTTCAACTTAACCAAACTGGAATCCCTATCCTACTTCTCCTTCGGTTCAAAAACCAATGAAGATTCCAAACTACTCTGAACCCAAACACTACCTTCAGCTGAATCAACTAACCGAACATCTAATCTAGAAAATTGATGAACTTCTTAAACTAACCTCTTTTTATCATGCTCAACATGAGTAACACTACCCATAGACAATCTACTAAGGGCATCTTCCACTACATTGGCCTTGCCCAGATGATACAACACACTCATGTCATAATTTTTCAATAACTCTTACCACCTTATTTGATGAAGATTTAAATCTTTCATTGAGAATACATATTGTAAGCTTTTGTGGTCCGTGAACACATCAACAGGCACCCCATATAGATAATGCCTCCAAATTTTCAAAGCAAAAACAACAACTGCTAACTCAAGATCATGGGTAGGATAATTCTTTTTATGAGGTTTAAGTTGTCTAGAGGCATAGGTTATGACCTTACCTCTTTGAATCAAAGAACAACCCAGACCAACTCTAGAAGCATCACAGTAAACAATGAATCCATCTGAACCATCTGGTAGTGCCAAAATTAGAGCTGAGGTGAGTCGAGCCTTCAACTCCTAAAAACTCTTCCTATAAGAATTTGACCACTGAAACTTGAATTTCTTCTAAGTCATTTTAGACATGGGGAATGCAATAAATAAATACCCCATAACAAACCATCGGTAATTGCCAGCCAAACCCAAATAAATCTCGATATCTGATAAATTGATGGGTCTGGGACAGTTTCTTACTACTTTGGTCTTTTGAGGGTCAATTCTATGCCATCACCATAAATAATATGGACAAGGAAAGATACTGATATGGTGAACAACTGATGATCTCTAAGAGTCTGTAGTACAATTATGATATGGTCTGCATGATCATTCTCACTATGGGAATAAACAAGGATGTCATTAATAAAGACTATGATGAACAAGTCCAAGTACTGCTTGAACATTGTATTCATCAAGTCCATGAAGGTTGTTAGGGAATTCATTAGCCCGAAGGACATGACCATAAATTCAAAGTGACAATAACAGGTTCTGAAGGCTATCTTTAGAATGTCACATTCCCTTATGCTAAGATGGTGATAGATGGATCTGACGTCTATATTAGAGAAATAACTTGCACCATGAAACTGGTCGAATAAGTCATCAATCCTAGGAAGAGGATATTAGTTCTTGATTGTGACTTTGTTTAACTGGCGGTAGTCGATGCACATTCAAAGAGACCCATCTTTCTTACACACGAACAGGACTGGAGCGCCCTATGGAGAAACACTGGGCTTTATAAAACCTTTATCTAGGAGGTCTTTAAGCTGATATTTTAACTTTTTAAACTCAGTCGGATCCATATGATATGGAGGGATGAAGATAGGATGAGTGTTAGGCAGAAGATCAATACCAAATTCTATTTCTCTATCTGGAGGTACCCTTGGCAAATCTTTGGGGAACACCTCGGGAAACTTATTAACTACACAGACTGACTAAACTATTAAAGTTTTAGACTTAGTATCTTTGACTCGAACTAATTGATAAATGCACCCTTTTGATATCAACTTTTTAGACATAAGATAAGATGTGAAATGACTCTTAGGAGATTCAGAACTACCTTCCTAATCAAAGACTACCTCATTAGGAAACTGAAACTTCACCACATGTGTGTAACAATCTATTAATGCACAGTATGAATGGAGCCAATCTGTGCCTAGAATTATATCAAAATCTACTATTTCTAACTCTATTAGGTCTTTTAGTATGATCTTATAGAGGACAGTGATAGGACACTTCTTAGAGACTTACTTGGCAACAACTGACTCACCCACCGGGTGGAAACTAAGAAAGGATTGGAGAGCTTTTCAGGACCTATTCCAAAATTTACCACAACCAAAGGATACACATAAGAGAGATTTGATCCTGTGTATAACAACATATAAACATCAAGATGAAAGAGACAAAGTATACAAGTAACAATATCTGGCGAACTCTCCTGCACCTATCGAGATAGTAAAACATAGAACGAATTCTGGCGCTGACTGCCACTATTACTAGATGATATGCCCTGATGAGGAACTGGGCGACCTGGTGGAGCGGGTGTGCTAGTATCCTGAGTCTGGGGACCAACATCCTTGTTTCCCTCCTTAGCATACGGGTACTCTTATATTACATGACATAACTTGCCACATCCATAACAACCCTTCTTTCCCATCAATCACTTACCAGTATGGTTTCTGCCACACATTTCACATGTCTAATAACTAGGACTTCCACCCACACTATTCTAAGACCTAGACATAGAAGTCCTGCCCCACTACTCCTTCTTGGTTTTGGGTGTAGGGGCACTGGATGAAGATGGCGCAAGCATAGATGAATGACCCCAAAACTACAAACAACTTCCCCCTCCATACCTTTGTTAACCATACTCAAACTGTCTAGTTCTAGCCTTCTTATTTCTCTTCTTTCTTTTCTTCAACTTCTCTACCTCAGTCTGGTGAGCATGAGTCATCAACCTAGCAATATCCATATCCCCAATAAGTATTGCAGTCCTACACTCCTTGACTACAAAATCATATAGTCTAGTAATAAACTAACTCATACTAGACCTAGGGTCATCTACCAACTCAGGAGCATACTTAGACAAGTGAGTGAACTTAAGGCAATACTCCTTCACTATCATCGAGCCCTGCCTCAGGTTCATGAACTCCTCAACCTTAGCTTCCTTATCTCATGCATAAAGAACTTTTCTAGAAATGTATCTTAAAACACCTGCCAACTCATAGGAATTATATTCTCACCTCTATCTTCCTTCCACATAACAACCCAATCATAAGCAATATCATTCCGCTTATAGGATGTCAATTCTACACTCTTCTCCTTTGTAACATGCATAATCTAGGTGATATTTTTCACCTCATCAATAAAGAGTTATAGATCATCACTAACATATGACCCAAAGAACTCAGGTGGATTTATTCTCATGAAGTCATAAATCTTTCCTGCATCTAAATTACCATTTTTCTGAAGTGGGACTGACGCTTATTGGTTGCCCTGAGTATTGGCATTCAATTCTTGGGCCAACACCTGAATGGAAGCCCAAAATTTATCATGAGATACATTTTTATTCAAAGGGCCGGCAGGCAGGGCTGGTTGGTCACCAGTTCTGTGTGCATTGGATCATCAAGGAGGCATATTCTGTTATGTTACAGCACGAGTTAAAGCAGGTAGACATAACTATAAGAATGATAAATCATGAAAGAAATGATAATTCCTAACCCATTTTATAGCTTCTTGCTCATAAATATTGTGTGCTTCACATACATGATCAAAACTCTATGCAACGCAGCTTATCTGACTCCCTATAACCCTTTAAAACCTTAGCCTCTGATACCAAGTTTGTAACACCCCAAAAATACACCCTAGACATCACATGGTGCTCAAGACTACAAGTAGTCCCAAGATAACCCTTTAAGAATTCTAACAACTTTGGAACTCATAATAAAGATAAACTTGACATATGAAATCTTAAAATAACTGAATTAATGTCTCAACTTAAAGTCTTAAACTTTGAAATCTTGAAAACAAACACTTTTAAGACTGTAACCGAAATAGTCGGACAAGCCTCTACTTTGAACTAGAGAGTCATTGGGACAAGCCCCAGCTGACTCAAACTAAACAAAATGAAATAGCTAAAACACTTCATCTATATCAAGTCTGATAAAATGGTTCCTCAAACTATGGGGACTCACCAAGCATTAGGGTGTAGTTGGAGATGTTCATAATCTATCAAGCTGCTAGAACTAAGAACCAGAACAAACATTATAAGATAATTTAGTACATAGACGTATATGTAGATCAGTACTTCTAGAATACACTAAGCATGTGGGGGTGATTTCATAATTAAAATAGTAAGTGAATGTGCACTTGATTTTTAAATAATGCATGTTAAGCTTAAATAACTCACCTTGGGCTTGAATAAAATCAAAATTGCAAAATAATAAACATGAGTAATAAATCATAATGATCAACTTTCTGAGCCATAACACTTAGTTCTAAAAGCTTTACTTTATTCTTTCTTAGGGAGGTTCTTCTAACTGATATAAATCCTGTGAGCTATCATGGAGTTCAACTTCTTACCCACATTAGGGAGAGTTATCATTCCCTTTCCATTAGAATAGGACCTTACCTTAAGTGATCACTATATTTATCCCACTATGGGTAATTAAACCTACGGTGGCACATAGTTCTGGGGAATGTGACCTTGGACTCATACCAAACTCAGTGCTAAATACTACTCCCATATTACTTATATGCTCATACTTTTTCTTTGGAAATTTACCTTAAAATAGCATAAGGGCTTATAATGAAAACCAATTATGCTTCTCTTTGTTTTAATCTACAATAAAAATGAACAATTGTGGACTCTATATCTTAGCTTAGGATCAAAAGATCAATATTTCTTTAAATCCTGGTATAAAACCATCAAAGAATCTTAAGATCATAGTCTTTTTGAAATCTCAAACTCATTCTTGGTATAAACTTATCAAATAAAAATTAAGAGCATGATCTTCTTGAAATCTCAACACTTAAACATAGGGCTTAAAACCCATGCTTTAAACTCATGTAAATTCATAACAAAACTTCATGCTCAATAACAATCTTGAAATACTTCAACAATATCAAGTAAAGATAGTGCAATCTAATGCAGAATAAAAATCTTATAAGTTAAAATATAAACATAAGTAACTGTTGATATGCTCAAAGCTTTAAATCTCATGATAATTACATGCTTCAAGAATATACATACTTAGGTATGAATCCTACTTCAAAACAATTAAATTAATTTTTAAAATCATGCAATTTGGTAACAAAGGTGAAAGGATTCCCCTGTTCATAACCCTACATACCTTAATAGGCTTGACTTGGTATAGAAAGCTTGACTCTAAAAGCCTTGGAGATGATCTTGAAAGCTTTTATTGAGATTCTTGGATTTTTAAACTTAGATTCTTTCTTATATTTAAGAGAATGTAATGGATTTTTGGAGTTCTAGGAAGGAGGTTAGGGTTTCTTAGAAAAAAAGTGAAGGAGAATGGGCAAATAATGCTTAAACCGACGTATAATCTCTTGTTTTTATGATTTGGGGCGATGGTAAAAAACCTAAATGCCTCTTGGGAGATTAATTTTGTAACTAGAATGTTCTTTGTAGGCCTAGCACAACACGATGACATTTTATCTCTATATAGGGTGCAACACAATGCACTCACGGTGAGTTGCTGGAATTAAAATCAAAACACAACCCAATCCTTGGATAAAAAATCTAAAACTTCCTCGAGACATGAACTTTATACCCTCGAACATAAAATAACTCCAAAACCATTATCTCGGGGTTCGAAGGTTAACTTAAAAATCCTTTTAATTAGAGTGTCTTAAAAATGGCAAAGTCCTAAAAACTTAGCTAAATTTTCAGGCTTTAAGCCTCTTATGCAAGCACTAGGAGCTGAACTAAGATAAGTATAATATGAGGTACTACAACAAGCCATCAATATCCTCAATCGTATCTCCTTTCTTCTTTGTGTCCAATTGACTCATAAGCCTAGAATATCCAGGCATCTGCACTAACGCCTTAAGAAAAGGAATATTTAAGCTCAACTCTCTTAGTATCTTAATAAATTACTTGAATTTTCCTTCCTCTCATTTCTTCTACAATCGCTGAGGAAAAGGTAGGGGTGGTCTCAGAATTTGTCTTATTTATTACTCAATAATTAGACCCTTTCCTTTTTCCTTAATAACTATATTATCACTACTTATTGAATTTTATGACTCCATAATAGGTGTCTCATCAACAGCAGCTTCCACGGCAAGTAGTGGGGGTCCATAGTAGTCATAGCACTCCTCATGGTAATTGTAAGAACATGACCATTATTTTTTGGATTTTGCACAATGTTGCTCGAAAAGGTACCTTGCTGCCTATTATTTATAGTTGCGAACATCTTCTCGAATTGGTTCTTCAACTACTTGATAGCAGTGGCAATAGATTCGACCTTTTGGGTCAACCATGAAGTGTCAGTTTTAATCTCCTTAATGCTAATCTCCTAATTTTCTTGACCCTTGACTATCTTAGTCAGCATCTCTTCCATTCTAGATTTTGTATCTCATCTACCAGGCACAATGTACCTATCTCCCTTTTCTCTGTAGTCATCATTTTTCCTCAAGTCACCATCTATCTCTTTACTATGGTCTTTGTGTCTTTCGCAGTAGTTCCAACCTTGGCTCCCTTGCCCTTGGGCTAGAAAACCTGCCAACTGACAATCTAGTTAGTTTTCTTCCTCCGCTAATTTTGACTCATAAGTTTTGGAAGATGGCCCCTGTGCTGCTAGTGCATTCACTTTCTCAGAAGTCGTTGCTGCAAGCTGCTTTGCTATTACCCCTAGATAAGTTCTTATCAGCTCAATTTATTTACTGAATTATCAGCTACTTTCTGATCGTAAGATGCACCAATAGCATATATTCCAGATCCTCTCTCAACATCTCGAGTTTTCCACCCTCAGTTAGTGAGCGAGATCTAATTTAGCATCTCCAAAGTTGCCTCCCAGCATAGTCTCATAAGAGGTTATCCAGATATAGTGTCTTCCATGGATCTGGAGCTAATGATCAAGGATCGTAAAAATATCTCCAATAAGCTCATCCTAAACATCCGATGGTTGGGCACCCTACTCAGCTTCTTCTTGAAACTAAACTATGCCTCATACATAGATTCTGACTATAGCTACCTAAAATTATAGATCTCGTCCTTAGGTTGCAACATCATGGATGGAGTAAAGAATCAATTCAAGAATTGCCTACGCAACTCATTCCATATAGTGATTGAGCCTCTTGGTAGTTTCCCTAACCATAAAGATGCTTCTCCTATATATGAGAAGGGGGGAAAACTCAGTGTAAGTGCTTCCTAATTCACCCATGGAATTGTATACGAATTGGATAGCCCAATAAAATTTGCAAGGTGCATATTTGCATCATCTACAGGCAAACCCGCAAATACACCCGTCTAATTTAAGAGCTAGATCATTACGCTTGTGATGTCAAAATTTATGTATGGGAGTAAACAGGAGGAATAATGGCTTTAGTATCTTCCTTCTTAACGTATCCCAGATCTTGTTCATCAGCTATATATGGTTTCACATACTCAGATGCTAGGATAACTTGAACACAGGCACCTCTAACTCTATTTTGATTTCCACTGAGTGTTGCTCGGTGGTCTGCTTCTTGTCTTTGCTCATCTAGCTCTGATTTTTTAGCTACCTGATAAGCTCTTTCTATTACCCTTCTCTCATTTTTAGCTTAAGATAAAATCTCACCTGTCATTCAATCAACAATATCCTAAACTTCTTTAGGAGGAGGGGGAGGTACAATATTACAAACCCCTTCAGGATTATCATCTCTTTTCTGTTCCACCATCCTACTACATTTTTGTAAGATCCTCTCAGGATTCAAATTCACTGGGAGTAAGGGGTTGCCTCTACTCTATGTTCTAGGCATACACCAACATATATCCAACTAAAAAGAAAAAAGAAAACCTGAAAACTATAATAACTTTAATTCACAAATTAACACCTACTCCCAATAATGACACCAAAATTTGGTGACGTCCAAGCTACACCTCCTCTCAAAAGATGATATGGTCACTGTTAAATATATAACCCAAAAAAGGTTGGGGTCGAATCCTAAGTGAATACATGGAATTGTGGCTCTCGGCTGTTGCAATTGATAGGCAGAATTGGAAAAATAAATAAGGAGTTTCGAGTAGCAATATCGAACAAGTAACGAGTATTAATTTTGGTTGTAATCAGTAGTTAGTGAAAACTAGGATTGTGTTCCCCCATGATTCTAAACTTAATAGGCTTATATTTCTTTGTTGAACCAACCCGATACCTTTCATGCAAAATCGCTAAGTTATGTACCTTCTACAGTCTTTTGGCGAGCAAAAGGATTTCACCCTTTACATTTTGAGTCTCAGGATGTCACCTTACGAACCCTTATCTTGATCCCATTTAACTATTATCTTTTGAGTCTCTAGTTATTATATGAAATCTAACCATCTTGCATAGATAAAACCTAGAAGCGTGGAACGATAGTTAAACTCCAAATTACTATTGTTATAGCTTTTTTTGTCACTACTCCTCTTTTGGAGTAAGTAGCAATAATCTAGGTAAGATCCTAACGTGTGCACCCATTAAGTAAACTATTA
This sequence comes from Capsicum pubescens, assembly GCA_030864215.1. NCBI lineage: Eukaryota > Viridiplantae > Streptophyta > Magnoliopsida > Solanales > Solanaceae > Capsicum > Capsicum pubescens. The sequence goes on from CM061546.1 coordinate 119,417,872, forward strand.
TATTATAGATAAAGAAATGCATGCATGGGTATCTGTTCAGAACAACAATAGCACTTTCCCTACTTCGTCAATCTGCCAGGGTTTCCACAACCCTAGCTATGGGTTTTTAGCCGCTCATGCTTGTGAAGTAGTAAACAAAATTCATGATTTAAAGCATAAGATGAAATCACGATAAGAAGAAGTAAAAAAAACAAAACCATAATTGAATTAATCAACCGAAGTCAATACAAGAGAATTCCAAGACCAAATTTAATCTTGGAATAAAAATATATTTGTAAATATCAAAAGTGCGTAGCTTCTACTAAAAACACATAAGGGGTATTTATAGTGCATGAGGAAACCCTAAAAGAATATCCCATGTGAAATAGGAGAAAAAAGGGTCAATGTCTTCTTGTGGTCGCTACATGCACCCTATCCTTGGGCGCAGGTAGCACAGGCAGCCTACAGGGAGGGCACATGTATTGACTGCATGTGCCAGACAAATAATTCCGGCAGGTTAGCTCTTTGTATTTTGGACTTTTGACACTTACTTGGACCATATGCGGTCCGCAAGTTGACTTGGCATGTGCCGGAACTAATTTTTCAGCTCTTCTTCAATTCCCGCACATGCTTTGATCACGATCATTTCAAAAAATGTCCCAAACATCCATAATTGCTCTCATAAGTAGCCAAAAACACCTTTTTCATATCTTTCTCAAGCTTAGCATCCACAACATGATTTCCTTCAAAACATACCCAAAACGCATCACATCTAACAAAACAACCTTAGCAACTTGCATCTTTTCCTCATTTTAAGTGTTAAAAGTCCTATAATTCTATAACACATTGGTATCATAAATATCATAAATAATGGAAAAATAAATAGTTCTCAACCCTCACTTAGCCAACATAATTATCAAGTATCAATATTTATCAATATTACCTTAATACATATTTCCAAGAATCTAATAAGCAAAAATGGTTTTACCAAAGTTGTCATACGTCATAGCCTAAAATGGGTTAAGAGTTCATTTCTAATCCTCGAGTTCCATTTTAGGAAAAATCTACCCGAACTAGGCTTAAGGTTTCTAAATTTACTTTTTAGATGTATAGCAAGTCATAATTAGCCCTAAGGTAGAGGTTTTTCTCACACACTTTAGCTGATTTTAAGGAAATCTAAGGCAACCTTCAATAGTGTAAGCAACTAAGGCAAAAATTTACCCTAAGTATGATTAACTAGAGAATTTTACTTAATCTTCTGCAATATAAGGCATTCTTATGCTAAACATGAGTAATAAAGTCCAATTCACCTAAGGTATAAGGACACAAGCTAAGTATTTCAACTCTACAATTTCAATTTAGCCAAAGCGGTCTAATCAACCCAAGTATTGCATTTCATCAATCCAACATCTAAAACCCTTCCCAAATCTAACACAATAAGATAATAATACTATGAAATACCTCAATCTAATAAGGAATAAACCTAATCTACCTCGACGCCGAAGAAAGATCAACAAACTGCTAAACCACCATTTTTCCCTTCTGAAAGCCTCCACAAGATGCCAAGCTATCAAAAACTCATTCTACTCTTCAATATGAGAATAACAATACCCATATTTCACTATTGTGCTTTAGGTCCAAAAATCACCTCAAAACCTCTATGTGGGTCTCACTTATAAAAATTGCATTTTCAAAACCAACCTAACATAATATCAAGCTCAAGGAATTATTTTTCTCAAAAATGGGTGGAAACCAAGATAAATTGGGGATACAATCAAGCCCTAAAGGTTTTTGGTTTTTGAGCAAATTAATTAAGAAATTTCACTATGAAAAGGGTCAATTACTACCTTAAATTGGAAGGTAATTGCAAAATTAAATGTTAATCTATAGTCCAAATCACCAACAATCTTTAATCTCACTTAATCTCTATATTTAGAGTTCTTAGCTTTTAAGAAAGAGAAGAAGAATGGGCCAAAGTCATGGAAAAGGGGTCATTTCATACCCAACTAGACCCTCAGGAGTCGCTATAGTTACCTGTTGCCTCGTGATCGTACCGTCTCTTATCTTTCACATAAGTCATGATAGCAATACCCCTTGTCAATTGTGGAATCTCCTCTGTAAGGTGAGTGGCGATCGCAGTCCAAGTTGTTTCTATTGTAGTGCACCAAGAACCTGGTGAACCAGATTTTTCAAGTTCCAAAATAGGCTTGATCGGGTGGTCGAGATTCATTTGATATAGCGACACTAAATTCAATGTTCCAAACTCAATGGTGAACTCAGATTTTCCATCCATAGTTGTTTCAACTAAATTTAGGTTGCACTCCTTTTTTTCATTTTCTTAACTTTCTGACCAATAGATCAAAATGAGCCCAGGTGCCTCAGGACCTCAACCAAAGGTCTACCTAGCCTAAAATTGATATTTTGGAGTTGTTGGCGCAGTTAGAATTTACATACAAAATTGTTTTGATGAAGTTTTTCCCTGGTGGCAATTTGGAACTAGTAAAGACTTCTATATAGGGAAATGGCTCAATTAACCAGACAAACTGCCCGATAACCAAACTGTCAGTCTCAGTAAGTCATAAATATTGCAGGTTAGCTATGATAAAACTCTAACGGCAAAAATAAATATAAATATAGAAAATAACCTGAAGGTTCATTACATTGCCCGAGCTTAAAATTATCATTCCACAGCTGATGGAACTGTCAAAATTGGCATATAAGGTCGTTAAACTAAAGTTTATCCCTAATAGCCAATCCTTACCAGCAAAGACTTCAAAATAGAGAATTGGCTCCAAAAAACTAATGAACTACTCGTTAACTAAACTTTCAGCTCTAGCAAGTCACAAATGACGTGAGGAAACTATAGGAGAGATCTAAATGGAAAAAAGGTATGGAAAAGCAAAAAATGACCTGGATGGTAATTACAATATCCACTACTAAAGGGACTTTCATTCATGAAAGGAAAGGATTAAGATTTACCTAAAGGCTCGAACATGTGATGATACTAGGCCCACTTCTCGCTCTAAATCCCCCAAGTAACCTACTCTATTGGGCAGTGTCTCCAATGAACCTTAACCACCAAAATCACTCTAGATCACAACCCACTGACATCCCTGGAAAATATGAGAACTTGCTCCTCCACAAAGGTCAATCTCTTATCCAACTTAATTGAGTCCTATTGAAGCGCATGCGACTCATCAAGAATGTAACGTTGTAGCATAAAATGGAAAATTAGATGAACAACAACAAAATCTAGGGGAAATCTAACTCATAATCAACCTCTCTAACTGTACAAGTGTCTAAAAACGTCCAATATACTTGAGGCTGAGCTTGCCTTTCCTCTCAAATTTCATCACGACCTTCATAGGTGATAGTCAAAGGAAAATACAATCTCAAACTCCAAATCACAAGTCATGTATCCTACGATCTGCATGAGACTTCTTGCTAATCTGAGTTTCCCTCATTCTATCTTGAATTACCTTAACTCTATCCAATGAATCTTAAAGTAAGTTAGTACTATGGGGCCTAACCTTGGAGGTCTCAAACCATTTTATCAAGATCAACAATGCCTACCATATAGTGCCTCAAATGGTTCCATCTCAATCTCGAATGGTAGCTAGTATTATATGTGAACTATGATAGTGCTAAGTGTTTCCCCCATAGAACTCCAAAATCCATAACACAAGCTCAAAGCATACCCTTGAAAACTCGAATATTCTATTTTGACTGCCTATCGGTCTAAGTGTGAAAACTGATGCTAAGATCCACCTCAGTAACCAACTCCTTTTGAAAAGCCCTCCAAAATCTAAAAGTGAATACCGATCCTCGATCTATAATAATAGATGCAGGTACTCCATGTAGGTGAACTATCTCATGAACATAGATACGAGATAACCTTTGTGCATTAAATAACATCTAAATAGGAAGAAAATGTGCCAATTTTGTCAATCGATCTATAATGACACAAATTCCATCTAAACCACGGAGGTGCAAGGCAACCCACTAATAAAGTCAATATTTATCCACTCCCACTTTCACTTAGGAATGGGGAATCTCTGAATTACACCAACAGTACTCTGATGCTCGGCATTCACCTGTTAACAACATTAGTAATGATGTAAAAAGTCCGCCACATCTATCTTGATGCCACTACACCAATAGTGTTGCCTTAAATTTCTATACATCTTAGTTGTTCTAGGGTGAATATAGTATCTGGAGCCGTCAGCTTCTTGCAATATCGACAAAATCAAATCTCCAAGCCTCGAAACATAAATTTGGCCATCATATCTCAGAATACCCTTAAAATCAATGGTATCACTCATAGATTTACCACACAACACCTAATCACGGATGACATAAAGTCCCTTATCCTTAAACTGAGACTCCAACTATGATCAAATAAGGTAGACTTGGCCTCAACACTAGCAAGGATCCTCCTAGAATTTGAAATACAAAGTCATACTATTAATTTGGATAAGGATTGGATGTCCCATACCAATATCTTCTTGGAAATAAAATTGGAGCGAAACTACCCATACTCATCGCCTTTTGGCTCAAGGTGTCTCCTACCATGATTGCATTGCCCGGATGGTAAAAAATAGATATGTCATAATCCTTCAGTAGCTCATCTATACTGTCTAGAATTAAGCTCTCTCTAAGTCATAATATGTAAAATATTATGATGGTTAGTGTAGATCTCACAATGAATGCCATATAAATAATGCCTCAAGATCTTAAGCGCAAAACCTATTATCGCCAACTCTAAATCATGAGTAGAGTAGATTCACTTATAAACCTTTATTTGTATCAATGCACATGCAATAAATTGACCCATATATATGAAGACACAACCTAAAAAAACATCAGAAGCATCACAATATTTGGTAATACTCTTGCCCTTAATAGAAAGAGTCAATATAAGAGCTGAAGTGAGAAAATTCTTAAAGATTTAAGAATTTCTACTAAAACTCCTCATACCACTATAAGTGAACAACTTATTAGGTAAATAAGTTCATCAACGCTACAATAGTAGCTGATTTGATATGGTTTTATGCACTTTGGTGATGTTATCCTAGCTTATTTAGCCTTGGATTTCTCGTGTTCTTAATGTGTTAATGATAATATAATTTAGAATATAAGTTCTTAAGTATGTGATTTAAATGATTATGGTGTCTTTCAAAAAAGGTTTGTACTTGAATTTGTTACTTAGAGTTCAAACGAGAAAACTAGTGTTACTAGCTTGAGCTATGTGTTGTTCTAGTTGATTGTGATGGATTCTAATGTGCGTGATGAGTTCCTAAAGGTTGGATTGTGTAATTATGTTTGGAAAAACTTGTTTATAATATTCAAATTTCAATTGAATCAATCCAGGAGTCAAAACAATAAGTTGTAGATCAATTGGGCAAGACTAGTCTTAGCTTAAGTTTCTAGTTTGCCGTTATGGATGTTGTGTTATTTTGATCTCTAATACGTGGTGTTTGATGGTATATGATTCTTGGTGAGTTTATTATGATGATATATAGAGGATATAAAAGCTTAAAATATAGTTGAAATAATATTACAAGACTTGGGATGGAAGGACAAGTGCAAGGCAAAGTTTAAACATCAAAATACAACTTCTAGATAGTCCTTACGATAGAGGGGGTCCAAGACCCCTAATTGACTTTAATAAGGGTTGATTAAAGACCCCTAATTTACTTTAGAATAAATTTAACCATTACACTCATTCCACTTGACCATCCATTACAGCGCACGACCCATTCCATACACGGTCAATAGCCTTGGCCTATAAATAGGACACTTAGACTTGTTGATTTTCACCTTGGATGTCTTGGAGCTTTTGACAGGGGATGATAAACACTTATTTTAGGGTTTATATCTCTTTAATTTATATTTTTAATGGATTTTATCATGTATTCATTTATTTGGATTACAGTTATGTCTATTAGTGGTTAAACGCCCCCTTCCGAGATTAAGGCCAAGAACATGTTTACTTTTTTTTTTACTTGAGTTTATTTGGATTGATATAATATTTGGTTGTTTATTTATCCTTGTTATTAGTATTTTAAGGATTCATTACCCTTAGAATATATCAGTTGTTGACTTTGTGATCTCGATAGTGGCAATTAGAAGATAGAATGTGGGGATAGGTAGAGTAAGGTTCGTATTCTTTAATAAAATATGGAATTTGAATTAGAGACTAGGATAGATATATAACTAGAATCCTTACTTGGTTCATTATGGGATTAAATATAAATGACTTTAGCTTAGTTATCACATCCCCGCTCAATGATGTAGTTGTGGGTCTAAGTTAGATACGTGATTAGAGGCTCGAGAAATAATAATCATAATATCAACCCCATGAATCAACAACCATGATAAGTAATCTAATGAATTAAGTTCAATAGCATAGAATAATTGTTCGTAGTGCTTTAACCCCAGGCTTTCATCCATTGATTGGCCAATGTCTTTACTTTTAAGCATTATTTTAGTTTACTTTAGTATATAAATTCTACAAATACTTTCATTTACATTTTCACTAGTTTAATCTCGATAGTTAAACTGGAATAGGATAGTTGTTTAACATAAGTCTTTGAGGGATCGATATTTGGATTTATTTAAGGCCACTGTATTACTTAGTGAGACCACGTACACTTGTGTGTGCGCTTGGATGCAATAAAGTTTTTGGCACTGTTGACTGGAACTTGTAATTTGGCAACTATTTTATTTTTAGTTTTACTTTTAGATTTGTTTGTTGCTTTACACTTGGTCTTGGTATTGAATTTGCAGGAAACGGGTTTACAGGTTAGTAAGCTGGCAAGGGATAGGGAATTGGTTGAATAAGCCCTGAACCCGAGCAATGCTTTCATCAATTGAGGAGATAAGCAATCATTCTCCCCTGTATTCCATAAGTTCAAGAAGAACAAGACAATCCTACTCTTATGGCTAAATATCAACCAGCCCACAGACAGTTCGCAAAGTGGCAATCCATCTTTCAACAAATTTGACTTCCATTTTTCAAAAACTGACTACTAGATGTAACTTTGAGTTAAAACAGAACATGGTGCAGCTATTGATCAACAGTGGATATTTCATGGGGATTTCACATAAAGATCCACAAGTCCATCTACGGAACTTCTTAGAGATCAGTGCCTCATTCATCCCTACGGGTGTGTCAACTGATTATGGTAGGCTGACACTATTCCCATTTTAACTATTGGGGGAATCTAAGAAGTGGTTGAACATATACTCGATAAGTTCAATCACAACCTGGGATGACTTAGCCTTTAAATTACTCATTTAATTTTCTCCATCTGGCAAGACTGCGAGACTATGCAATGAGATTTTGCACTCCAAACAAAAGCCAAATAAGAACTTATATCATGTATAGAAGAGGTTCAAAACTCTTATTTAGGACTTTCCATATCATCAACAATCCAATGGGGTACTAGCTCACACTTTTGTTAAGGTACTTGATCACAATGCAAAAATATTTCTAGATTCTATCGCAGGTGGTCAAGCGTTAGAATTAATATATAATGAGCTATATACCTTGTTGAATTGTATTGTACAAGGACATCCTAAGTGGTATTTTGACTCAAAAAGTGCTACAAAGAACATTACAGGTATGTTAGAGGTGGACCAATTTACCACTATATCTGCTCAGATTATTACACTGCAAAAATAGTTAACTGCTCAATTTAGCAATATGAAATTAAGGGTCACATAACCTGCAGCAATAGTGAATGCAATTTTTCATATGAGTACTTGGTGCGAGATTTATGACAATAGTGGTCATTCTGCAGTCATGTGTGGTGCAAATCCTAAATTAGTGATGTTTGTAAGTAATGCTCAAAGGATGAAATATGGGAATGTCTTCAATCTAAAGTGGAAGACTCAGCCACCAAATCCATCATGGGACAACCAACAACAGTAGTTTCAGCAATAACAGGTTCAAGGGAATAAGTCCACTAGCAATATGAAAGAGATACTGAAAAAAAATTAGCTACTCAAGCATAATTTGTAGCATATATAAAGAGCCAGAAAGAAGATATGAAGATCCAGGAAGTGGATACAAGGAACTTGGAGTTATAGATAGGTCAGATAGTAGCAATGCAAAACACCAGGCCTCAAGGTAGTTTGCCAAGTAATACTAAAAATCCTAAACAAGTTATGGAAATCGCTTTGTGGAGTGGTAAAGAGCTTAATGAAGAAACTTCTAAGAAAAATAAGGAGGTACATGTGGAGTCGGCTCCTAAACATGTAGATGACAAAGTTGTAGAAAATTTGAGGAAGTCTTAGTACTCAAAAACAAAAGTTGTTGAATAGGTGAAGGAGAGATCACCAGCACCTTTCCCACAGAGGCTTAGACAAGCAAAGGAGTATGAATTCTTCAAAAAGATCTTTGACATGTTCAGAGAGTTTCATATTAACCTTCCTCTTTTATATATTTTGCAAGGAATGCCCAAGTACACTAAGTACTTGAAGGACGTGGTCACTAACAAATTTAGGTTGCAGGATGTTGAGACACTAGCACTCACTAAGGAGTGTAGTTCTGTTGTGATGCAGAAGATGCCCAAAAATCTCAAAGACCTTGGGAGTTTCACTCTCCCAATTTAAATTGGCAGCAGTGAGGTGGTCTACGTACTTAGTGATTTAGGGGAAAGTATCAACTTGATGCCTATCTCTTGGTTTTACACTATGGGATTAAGAAAGCCAAGATCGAGCATAGTTTCACTCAATTTGGCAGACCTAACCCTAGTCTGTCTTGAAGGAATAGTAAAAGAAGTTATCATTAAGGTTTGTAAAATTATTATTCCTGCTGACTTTTTGTTTTGGATTTTAAGGCAGATGAGAGAGTGACAGTCATCTTGAGGCATCTATTATTGGCAATGGTAGGACCGCTGATTGATGTTAGATATGGAACGCTAACAATAAGGCTGGATGATGAAGAAACGGTATTTAAATTGTACAAACCGATCAAATACTATCCCATTACAAAGATTTGTGCATGATTATAGTGATTGGAGGGGATAAGTGTGGGTTGGTGGAGTTGAGTCCACCAAAGACTTCTTCAGTTTTCCTCATTGAGCATCCTAAAACAAAAACCACTCCAACCTGACATGATCCAAATTGATGAGCTTGAAAAGGATGTTGTTGAGAGAGTTGTTGAACTTGAGAGTTCAAACTCAAGAGGTATCAAACAAATAAAAAGATGGCACCCGAGTGTGAGGAAGAGGTTGAAGGAAAATGAATGAGTTAAAAATTAAGTCGTTCCGCGACACTAAATCCGGCGTTTCTTGAGAGGCAACCTATGTTATGGGAGGTTTTATTTTTAGTACGTTTAGTTTTTACTTCACTAGTTTTTTATTTTTTTTGAGTCACAGGTTGATGGAAAGTCTGAGTACCATAAACCTAAGCTAAGGAGCATGGCGAAGACTAAGTATGGGGTCCCTAGACCCTCTTGATGTATAAAGATGATACTAGCTAGGCCTTGAGGCCTCAGAAAGTATTTTTATCTCTACTTTTAAGTACACTTTTGGAACAAAGTAGATTTTTAAGTGTGGGATGGGGAAATTCCCATTTTTAGGGGTAATTTTAAATTTTTTTTGTTAGGAATAAATAAGATGTTCTTGTTGGTGCTATGTGTGATTACATGATTCAATTGTTTTGGTTGTGGAAAGCATGTTGATTGTGTGAATTACTACTTTTGAGACTTCTAGACTCATGATTATGACTCTTGTACTTGTTGGTGTAATGTTGAATTCTTGTGATTGTTTAGCTAAGAGTCTATGATGATCCTACTTGAGTTGAGCATGTGTCATGTGTGTGTAAGGTTGTTTATATATTCTTTGTTTCACTTGACGCTAGAACTTGCGTAGTGTGTGTACAAAGCAAAATAAAGAGTGTAGGTATAGGAGATAATATAGAAATTTCTTTGATATCCATGTTTCATACCTTTTTTTGACCTACCCTAGTGCATAATCCTAGTTAACCCCATTAAGTCACTAGCATTTTCTTTGGAAACCTTATATGTAGCCTAATCCCTTTTTTTGATTGACCTTAATTTGATCCAAAGCTCCTAAGCGCTTTAATATAAAATTAATTGGGTAAGGAGTATGAAATTAAAGTAGGAGAAAGGTGAAAATAAATCCCCAAAGTAGTAGTTACTGGTGTGTAAAAATTGATGTATTGTGGTTAGGGGTGGAACAATGAAAAAACAAAAGGTTGTTCAAATTAAATAATGTGTGGATAGAAAACACTCCCACCATAGTGTATTTGAATGAGCTTAATGAGATGGGGTAAAACAAAAGATGTGTGAAGGTAATAGAGGTGAAAGTTGGTTGTTAGAGATTGATCTTAATTGTATTATGTTATATTTTAAAGTGCTTAGGTAAGATAGTCACTATTCTTAGTAAAAATAGTTCCTACCCATCCCTTAGCCTAAATTACAATCCTTAAATACCTATTTGATCATAATCTTTAACATTCTTATATTAGAGGATTACTACACTAAGGGAAAGCTTATAGTTCAATCTTGTGTAACTTGCAAATTTCTTATGAGAGTGAGCGCAATTTGATTCTTGTACCCATTTTGTGATAAATTAAATCTATGTGAGCGATTATGGGTAACTCTCTTGTTGTGAGGGAACATGTTTAAAGATAGTTGGGTGAGTTATATGATGCCTTTTAATGCATAATATGTATGATTTTTCCAACTTGGTGAGTAAATTATTGTGGCTAGGATGTTTTGGAGTAGTACTCTTGAGCTTTCAATTTTGTACATAACATGCATAGTATAGAAACTTGGATTCTATGTAGTCATTGTAGTACAAATTTCTTGATCATAGTAGAAGTCTAGATTCACCTCATCTTATGATGATTATAGTAAATAGTTGTTCGAGGATGAACAAGGCTTTAAGTATGGGTGGTGATCTAAGGTGGTTTTATGCACTTTGTTGATGTTATCCTAGCTTATTTAGACTTTTTTGAGGACTTCTCGTGTACTTTATTTGTTAATGATGCTATAATTAAGCATATAAGTATTTAAGTATGTGATTACAATGTTTATGGTGTCCTTCAAACAAATTTGTATTTGAATTGGTTACTTAGAGTTCAAACGAGAAAACTAGTGTTACTAGCTTGAGCTAGATGTTGTTCTTGTTGATCGCGATGGATTCTAATGTGTTTGATGAGTTACGAATGTTTGTATTGTGTAATTATGTGTGTAAAAAAAATTTATAATAAAGTTCAATTGAATCAAGCCAAGAGTCAAAATAATAAGTTGTAGATCAATTGGGTAAGACTAGTCTTAGCTTAAGTTTCTAGTTCCCTGTTATGGATGTTGTGTCTTTTTTATCTCTAATCCGTGGTTTTTGATTATATAGTATGTCTTTTTAGTTGATTATGATGATATATTTAGGATATAAAAGCTTACAATCAAGTGGAAACAACACTACAAGACTTCGGATGGAAGGACGAGTGCAAGGCAAAGTTTAAACGTCAAAATCCAACTTTCAGAGAAGCCTCGCGATAGAGGGGAGTCATGAGACCTACTTTACTTGATAATCCATTACACCAATAAAAAAACTCCACTTGACCATCCAACGTGGTACACCACCCATTCCACACACGGCTTAGAGCCTTGGTCTATAAATAGGACACTTAGACTTATTGTTATTCACCTTGGACATCTTGGAGATTTTGAGAGGGGCTGCTAAACACTTATTTTAGGGTTTATATCTCCTTACTTTAGATTTTAAAGGATTTTATCATGTATTCATTGATTTTTATTACGGTGATGTCTATTAGTGGCTAAACGCCCCCTTTCCGGGATTAAGGCCTAGAACATGTTTACTTTCGCTTTGAATTGAGTTTGTTTGGATTACTTATCATATTTGGTTGTTTATTTATCCTTTTTATCACTATTTTAAGGATTCGCGACCCTTAAAATATATCAATTTTTGACTTTGTGATCTCGAGAGGGGGAATTAGAATATAAAATGTGGGGATAGGTAGAGTAAGGTTCTTTTCTTTTATAAAATAAGGAATTTGAATTAGAAACTAGGATAGATATATACCTAGAAGCCTTACTTGGTTCACTACGGGATGAAATATAAATGTGTTTAGATTATTTCTCACATCCCCACTCAACGATGTAGTTGTGGGTCTAAGTTATATAGGTGGTTTGAGGCTCGAGAGACCATGATCATAATTTCAACCCCATGAATCAACAACCAAGATAAGTAATCTAATGAATGAAGTTCAATAGCGCAGTATGATTGTTCATTGTTCTTTAACCCTAGGATTTCATCCATTGATTGTCCAAAGTCTTTACTTTTATGCATTAATTTAGTGTACTTTAGTTTATAAATTCTACAAACTCTTTCGGTTACGTTTGCACTAGTTTAATCTCAATAGTTATACAAGAATTGGATAGTTGTTCAACACAATTCTCTGAGGGATTAATATTTGGCTTTATTTAAGGCTACTATATTACTTGGTGAGACCTCTTATACTTGCATGTGCACTTAGACTCAGTCAGTAGCAGAACCCTCAACAAACTACTTGTATTAACCAGCCAAACCAATAAAGCCATGAACCTCAAATAGTGATGTAGGTCTGGTCAAATCAGGAATAGCCTCAATCTTCATTGGATCTTCCAAAATCCCATCCTTAGATACCACATGTACTAGGAATATAATCGACTCAAGCCAGAACCCTCACTTTGAAAATTTTGCAAGAAGCCTATAATCTCTCAATGTATGGAGCACAATACTTAAATATTGCATATGCTCCTCCCTACTCCTCGTTTACACAAGAATGTCATCAATGAACAAAATCATGAAAGAGTCCAAAAAAGGTCTAAATACACAATTCATCAAGTCCATGAATGCAGTTGGGATACTGGTCAACCCAAAAGACATCACCAGGAACTTATAATGGCCATAATGAGTCTTGAAGGTTGTCTTTGGGATGTCTTCATCCTGAATCCTCAACTGATGATAACTAAACCTCAAGTTAATCCTTGAGAACACTACTATTCCTTGAAGCTAGTTAAATAAGTCGTCAATACAAGGCATAGAATACCTATTTTTTATCATCACCTGACTCAGCTACTTGTAATCAATACACATATGCAAGAAATCATCTTTTTTCTTTACTAACAAGATAGAACCACCCTAAGAAGACTTACTCAGCCTAATGAAACCATTATATAGAAGATCCTAAATCTAAGAATTTAGATCCTTAAGATTGATAGGAGCCATATGATTAGGTTCCATAGAAATAGGTTGGGTGTTAGTCTCTAGATTAATAATAAACTCAATATCACTCTTAGGAGGAAGACCAAGTATATCGGTAGAAAAAACATCAGGAAATCACTAACTATAGGAATAAAGTCAAGTGAAGGACTCTCTGTACCAACCTCACAAACATAAGAAATATAAGACTCATAACCCATAAAGATAAGTCTCCTAGAATGAACATAAGAAATAATCACCATCGGTGCATTGAAGTCGCTAAAAACTACACCTCAACTAGAAGTATAATGTGGTAGATTGAAAATATTGTAACCCAACAAGGTTGGGATCGATTCCATAGGGAAAAAATGAATAGTTTCTTGGCTAGATGTAATCCATGAGCAGTACATGAAAGTAAATGGGGGGTTTTGTTATCAATTGCCAATAGTAACCAATTCTTAAGTCCTTTTGAGTTGAAATCAATACACAATGAATGCTAGGTCTGTGTTCCCCCCAGCTTCATAACTACGTAAATTTCTCGTGATCAACCCAATTATTCTATTATTATGCATGCAAAGCCTACAAGAGAGGTATTATCTACTGCTTAGAAGATAAATTTCACATTTTGACTTGGTTATCGTCTCAGGGTATCGCCTTGTTTCCCCTTGATATGACCTCAGTTAAACTTGTTAGGGTAGGATCAGGTGATAAGATGAGATAATTTGTTATCGTACCCCAAATCACTATTTTAAATATTTTTTTCCTAATTTCAATCTTCTTGGTTATCGAATGGATGCAAATACAGGTAATCTCAAGCGTCTGCAAATGCTATGAGTTTAATTATTAAGAAGAAGAATTAAGATACATGCAGAAACTTAAGAACAATTGAGTCTCACACTTCCTCAAAGTTGCTAATCCTGCAGGGTTCCCACAACTCTAGCTAAGGAGATTAGTCGCTTATATTTGTGCAAGAAACTATGATTATCAATGAAGAACACATAAAATAAATTGCACAAGAATAAGATGAATAAACTCCAAAGTCTTCAATTGAATAAAACACAAAAATATCAAGAACTATTGTAAAAGTATGTAATAATTTGTAATATTACGTAAAAGAACGTCACAACACGTAACCTAATTAAAAATAAACCCTAGGGTATTTATAGTATCTCAAAATAATATTAAAATCCTATTAAAAATGGGAAAAGTAAAGTTAAGTCGACAGTCAATACGACTCGATCTTCACTCATATCCTCATCTTACGAGTCGTACCCTGCCTTGTCATATCTATTCCAGTGTCTGATCTACCGAAGGCTTCAACTCTCTGTTCAGCATGTGATTTCTTCTTACGAGTTGTACCTTAGTGTACGACTTGTGTCCTTCATATGTATCCACCTAAGACTTCAGTCTTTTTAGGCCTTGAACATTAGTTTGTATATGATATCCATATACGAGTCATACTAAGACTTCTGACACGTATAGCTCTGATACTTCAACTCCTGGATAGTAGCTCAGGTTCTGTTATGCTCACAACTTCTTGATACGATTCGTACCCTAGCTTACGACTGGGGTGCTTAAGTTATATCTTCCTTATACTTTTCTCCTCAGTTTGGATTTTGGTTATGTTATTCATATGATTCAGTATACGAGTTGTATTGATTGGTTACGACTTCGAGACTGACTTGTATATTGATCAAAGTTGGTCTTTTTTAGATCTTTTTCTTCTCTTTTTGTTCAAACACTATTGTAGACCTGTTTTATCTGTAATTCACACTAAAGTCCATTATATCCAACAAAATACCCTAAGATCACGCATAATTTGTAGTTTCAAGCATCAAAAGTGTCGTGTTTCCACTCCACATCAACACCCTCAACTTAACCTTTTGCATGTCCTCAGGCAAACAAAACCAAATTACTAATTTCAAGCACAGAGCCGACGTTTAAACAGGAAGATCTCAAGCAAACCCATTGCAGTGAATTTGAATTAAATTTTAATCCTTTTGTTCCTCTCTTAATTTTTCAACTTTTTAACTCAAACTTGTGTATAGCAGTTTAGCACATATAGAATCACGAAGGAATCTGATGATGGTATTACATTAGCAATAGACACTTGGGCATAGACATGCTTTACATTCATCAAATAATCTAGCAACATAGCAATATAACTCATGTGCACTCACAGTCAAAGAAATCCCATTCACTCTTCATGTATAGAGTACTGTATTCACGGATATAACAAATGAATTGCTTACTCACAATAAAGTATCACCGGTGTGCATAGAATACCATATGCTTGCCCTTATGCTCTTTTGTTAAGTTATTAGACAGTCACAGTAGGATCACTATAGGAATTTATTTGGCTTGTAATGTAGGCTTGGTACTGGTATGAGATGTATGGATATCTAAAGTGACTAAGCCTCCTAGACACTATGCTTTTCTCTGGGTCCACTAATTTTGTCTTCTTTTATTTCCACCCTTATGTCTCCCTTTTACTTTTAAGCACATTCTACTTGGGTCAGGTGTTGCTTTCTAGTACTTATTTATCTTATTCTCTTTCTTTTTTCTATACCTTGTACATTTCTTTCTTTTCTTTACATCGCACCTGCCTATGTTTCAACTATTTCCCTTGTACATACTTTTCTTCATTCTAGGTTTTATCTTATGCAACCCTATAATAGCCACCCTAAACTGAGGCAATTTACCTGAGTTGAGGTGCACAGTGTCCACAGAAGGACCAGGGCCAAAACAAGTTCATTGTAAGTTAAACTGAAAGGTGATAGATGTAACAAGGAAAATTAGTCTAATAAGGCTCAAATATTTGGATTAAAGGGATTTATTCCTTTGGTTAAGGCATTTTAGGCTTAAGTGAACTCAAGCAACAATGGCCTAGGATAATCTCCCACTTAACCATCCTAGACCTAGGTAAAAGAAACCGAGCAAGTTCTACATTCCAACATAATCGGGAACACAGTGAACCTTACACGCACACCTGCACAGGGATACACTACTACATACTAGTAATCCAACTATGTAATTGTTTTGTCCCGAATGGTACTATCCCTAATCCTAATGCCATTATCAGATACTCGACAGTCTCACATAACTATATAAATCACCCAATTCATTAAATAAAAATTTTTTAGGGGGTTCAATATTTTCAATCATTTTCAATTCTTTTCAGCACAACGTTAACACCACCTTTCACAATAGCACTTCAAAAAGTCTGCAGTGTTCCATCAATCACAAAGTAAAAATCAAACAAAATCACAATATTTTTCAGTACATCAGAAATTTTTCAAAATCCATCAGTCATAATCAAAAATCAAAAATCCACTTCCATAGTCGCGCTTATCTACTCCTTATTTCAGCTGCTCGCATCAAACCTGTAAGTCATAACAGACTTACAATTTTAGTTACATCTAAAAATTTCAAACTACTCCTAAAGTTTTCAAGTACCCCCACCCCGAACTTAAGAATGTTGCATAGTCCCCAATGCTACAAAAATAAGATAGAGTAAGATTTGGATCATACCTAGGTGCTAAGGATTAGGATCATACCTAGGCGCTCAAGGAACTGGACCGTCAACATCAGTACATGGGCTATCAAGTTGTGTCCCACTCTCATCATCTACTGTCCTAACGACCGTCACTAACTAAAAAATAGTTGGGGTCACAATAGCTACCTTCTCAGTATCAGTAACTGGAGCTCTTGACCTACTAGCTCCTGTATCCATCTCCTTGACTCGCATCTCTCGATCAGCCTCATCTTAAATGATCTCGAGTCTAGCCTTCTTCTTAGCAGTTCTATCCCCTTTTTCTTTTGCTTCTTTTATCTTTTTTCTTTCTCGGTCTCCTCAGCCTATGCATCTATCGAGATGGACCAAATACTAGGCACTTCAACTGTGGAAATCACAATATCCACAACTGGCTCGACAATAACTGGTCTCTCATACAACTCTATGACTATTTTATTTATCTCTGCAATCTCTCCTTAAACATCAGCAAAATTGGGTGCCTGCCCAGTACCTAACTATAGAGTAATCCTTGACTCATTCATCTGGAGCCCTTGGACTCACTTATCTTGTGCCTTAAACTTCTTGTCCATCAAACTTCGTACTCCGCCCTTCATGTGACCTACCTTCATAGTGAGAGTAGCCAACTGGGTCACGACTTCACTCCAGGCAGACTGAGATATCAGCATCAAACCGGAGGGTATACCCTATGGCCTAGGTGGCACAGAATTGACTGGAAGTAGGGAACTAGACGTATCCGTTGCATCTGTGGGTGCAGCCTCAGTCTGTGAACCTGCCTCAGTAGTCTTAGCTAGAGCAGAGGCGTTTTGTCGATAATCTTGCGGCACTATTCCCGCTATAGAATTTATAGCCTGTCGCATAGGTCAAGCCAGAGGATTGTCCATATCTCGAATCAAGCCAATATCAAAAGTTTGTCGGGCCTCGATCATCTCATCAAGTCTTGGTATCTCCAACACCCCCGCAACTAAGCATATCTGCATGATCATACAAGGGTAGGCTAGCCATTCCTTCTGACCCCCAACTACTCGATCTCTCAAATGTCGAGACAAGAACTCACCCATATTAAACGTGTGCCATGTTGTGAAACCTTCTAACATAGAATCCCAAACCGAGCTCACCATATCATCGCCTTTTAAGGGACAAAGCAAATGATGGGCTAGTGTCCACCACGCCTTACACTCAAAATTAAGGGTTTCTTTCTTTATTTGCTAGGGATCACCAATACCTCCTGCAATCCAAGTAGCCTGCTCACCATGTGTATCTATCCTCTTAATTATCCATGTAAACATCTCTATTTTTTCATTAGTACCTAACGTCTCATTCGAGATCTTTCTAATCTCATCCATTCTATATTCCATCTCTTCGGTGTTGGTCGAGGTCTAATATTCTAGCCCATAGACATCTCCCGATAGTCCAGGGAGAAATATCAACATGCACATCTCAGATCATGAGGGAGGCAATAGGGTCACCTCTATTCCACAACATACCCTGTGGATATTATCGCTAAAGTTCTCCTTTATATGTGGCATAGAACTCACGAAAAAGTACCTCTCTGTATCTACACAGTTCTCTCATCATCCACCCAAACCCATATTCCCTTAAGCGCTTCTCAAACTCAGGTAAATCAACCATCCTAGTAGTAGTCATTCTGCACTCCAGGTATTGTACTCTCTTAATCTTACCACCCGAAACACAAGACAGTCTTGTGTTAAACATCTCATGTATGTCGGGGTACCCCATCGTTCAATGATAGGCATCGGATAAGTGGTCAATACGAGTGGGGTGTCCTGTATTTCTATAGGGGTCGCATCTACCTCAGAACCCTGAGCATCATATGCACTCTCCTCGGTTGAACTAGACTTAGCCTCATTTTCATCATCATTAGTTGGCATTGGTATGTGTAGAAGAGAGATAGTTGAATTCTTTCTTCTCATCCTGCTTTATGGTGGTGATTCAAATTCTTGTGGCATTACGTTCTTCCCCTTAGACTTATAAGGTTCCTATCCTTTGTTTACAACTTTCTTGGATGTAGTTCTATTATACTCTTCTCCTATGATCTTTGATATTGTTTCAGACTTAGAGAAATTGGTATTCTCCCTGTCATCCGGTGTTTGTTTGTTCCCCTTATTAGCAACTATTTTGGATGAAGAAGAACTCCTTGGAGGTATTTTTCTTTAAGAATACTAATATTAGTAACTAAGAAGATAAAAGAAAAGAAAAATTAAAAATTAAAGTTTAATGTGCTTAGTTTCATTTGGGTACGAGTGGTAGGTACCAGTCGTACCCACTAGGTATAACTCGTATATCCAAGTCGTATCCATGATAGTGCATGATATTTGTTCACCAGCCAGCTTACGACTCTTCCTCACCAGTTTTACTGGATAGGTATGACTCGTGACCAACAGTCGTAAGTTGGTCAGAAACTTTTATTCTATTATCATTCTTCCTAGGTGGGTACGATAATTATGTACGAGTTGTATGTTCTAGATACGACTTGTATGTTTGAGTCGTATCTATTTTAGAACCTTGAATTTGTTATATTTCCATGTTTTCAGTGGGTACGAGTCCCATTACGACTCCCGTACTGGTGGGTACAAGTTGTAAGAAACCTCGTATCCACTACAACATAGAAGTCCAACTTCAAAGTTTGACTCCGATGAAATTCCCAAATTACCCAACACTATATTTCTAACTATATCAAACATTTCAACATACATAGACATAAAAATCCATCTCTAAACCCTAGTTCAACCCCCATTTTCAAATTTCAACACAATTAATACAAATAGGGTACCAACAAATTAAGAAATGTAGAAATTCTACTAAAATGATGTTTACAATAACACATACTACTCATTTCATCATGTAAAGTGGCAATGATTACGTTGAGAAACTTACTTGGTCAATGGAGTAGTAGATTTCATTTTGTTTTCTCTTATTTGCCTCAAATTCGAGTGATATCCACACTAATTTACAATTTTGAGGTTGTTGGTAGTTGATTTAAGCTGAAAAAAGTTGATTGTGTGAATTTGAGATTCAAAATTTGGGTGCAATTTATGTGGGTTCGATATAAAATCCTCGGGTTCCCGATCATATCTAATTTTTCTCTTTTAATCATAGGTCTTGGTCGGGTCAACCCGGGTATTGACCTAGTAAGCTTGGGTATGAGTGGTGCATACAACTCGTACCCGGGCTTATAGGTCAATTCTTTGACTCGTATATCCTGGGGACTTACCTATGTTCTGGAGTGGATATGATTCTCAGTTATGAACTGTACCATAACGATATGACTCATATTGGGATCGGATTCATTCCAGAGATTTATACCAGACTCTGCGTCTTCTCCCTGGTCAATATGACTCCTACTCGCGAGTCATACCGTATAGGTACGACTCGTAAAGAGTCGTATGATAACTTCTTTAGTGCTCTAGATTTTGTCTGCATTCTTTTAGTCCTTCTCATTGAACAAACACATTACCCTATAAATGAAATAAGTATAAAAACATGGGTTTCCTTCCACGCAGTGCTTGATTTAATGTCACGACACGACATGGCTAAGTTGGATACTTAGACTTCACCAATTAGCCTCGTGGGTTTCCTCTAATGCAGAACTTGATTTAACATCATGGCATGATGCAATTGCCTTTATTACTTAGACATCATCAAGTTCAATGTCAGCTAATTCTTTCACCTCTTTTTTTCTATATAGTGCCTTACTCTTTGTCTGATTACCTTGAATGGGCTTACACCATCCTTCTTTATTTCTAAAGCACCATAGGTGTAAACCCTGGTCACAGCGAATGGACCATTCCACCTAGATTTTAGCTTACCATGAAACAAATGAAGCCTAGAATTGTAAAGCAGCACTTGGTCACCTTTTTCAAACACCTTCTTCTCAATCTTTCAGTCTTGATGCAACTTCATTTTTTCCTTGTCAAGTGCTGAACTTTCATATGCCCGAAGTCAGAATTCATCCAACTCATTGATGTTATTCAACCTCGATTTAGCTCCATCCTTCCACTCTAAATTCAGCTTCTTTAACACCCATAGTGCCTTATGCTCAAGCTCAATTGATAAATGGCTAGACTTTCCATACACAAGCTGGTAGGGTGAAGTGCCTATGGGGGTTTTGTAAGCCATACGATAAGCCCATAATGCATCATCTAAATTCCTTGCCCAATCAGTCTTATTGGTATTCATAGACTTCACCAATGTGGACTTGATATCTCTATTGGACACTTCAACTTATCCACTAGTCTACGGATGATAAGGTGTTGTTCACACCATATATTCAATAAGACGCTTGAATAGATGATTGAAAAAATATAACCCTCCGTCACTAATAATAGCATGTAGCATACCAAATTTAGAAAAGATATTCTTTCCTAAAAATGTTGTGACACTCCTTGCTTTATTGTTAGGAATCGCAATTGTCTCCACCCACTTTGAAACATAGTCAACAACCACAAGTATGTACTTCATGCCACCCAAACTCACAAAAGGTCCAATGAAACACTTCTAATTCTAAGATAGAGGTCATAGGTAATTCATGTCTTCTAGAAATAGTACCTTATCGTTGACATTAATCACATGCAGCAGCATAGTTTGAGCATCTTTGTATAAGGTCGGCCAATATTAACCATATTATATGATCTTACGAGCAGTACAGGCCCCTCTGTGATAAACCCTAACTGGCGATAAATGACATGCTTCAATTATGCTCATCATCTGTATTTCAGGTTTACACCTATGAATGACTCCATCTACAAAAAATTTAAAAAGATAAGGTTCATCCCAAAAAAAATTTCTTACCTCATGCATGAACTTCTTCCTTTGCTGATAAGAAATATCTTCTAGGACTAGATCATTTGCTAAGTAATTTACATAATCTGCAAACCATGGAATTAAATCTTAGGAAGCTGCCAATATCTGTTCATCAAGAAAACTATCATCAATCTCTAGTCCTATAGCAACCATCTACATGGCTTCCTCCTCTAGTATAGACAAGTGATCCACAACTTGATTTTCTATGCCTTTTCTGTATTTCACCTCGAAATCAAATTCTTGCAATAGCAGCACCAATGGATAAGCCTCGGCTTTGCATCCTTCTTAGCCATTAAGTACCAAAATGTCGCATGGTTTGTGTGCACAATCACCATTGTCCTAATCAAGTAGGATCGAAACTTTTCAAAGGCAAAAACCACTGGGTATAACTCTTGATCCGTCATGGTATAGTTTTTTTAGCAGGGTTTAGTGCCTTACTAGCATCGTAAATGGGATGAAGGAACTTTTCTTTTCTTTAGCCTAGTACAACCCCTAAGGCCAATACACTAGCATCACACATAATTTCAAAAGGAGAAGACTAATCAGGAGACACAATGATTGCAATAGACATCATCTTCTCTTTTAGGCTTTCAAAAGCCTTCTTACATGTATCATCAAAATCAAATTTTAGCTCCTTCTCAAGAAACTTGCACAGTGGACTAGCAATCTTCTAGAATTCCTTGATAAATCGCCTATAAAAACCTGCACACCCTAGAAAATTTTGAATCCCTTTTATAGAAATTAGATAAGGTAACTTTACAATCACCTCAATCTTTGCTCGATCAAACTCTATGCCTCTCTTTGAAATTTTGTGCCTAAGTACAATTCCTTCTGTGACCGTTAAATAGTACTTCTCCTTATTAAGTACCAAGTTGCACTCCCCATACCTTTGTAGAGCCTTTGCCAAGTGAATAAGATAGTCATCAAAAGAATCACCAAAAACTGAAAAATCATCCATAAAAACTTTAATAGTGTTTTTGACCATATCAGAGAAAATAGACATCATACATCTCAGAAATATGGTTGGGGCATTGCATAGCCCTAATAGCATTCTTTTGAATGCAAAGGTCCCATAAGGACACATAAAGGTAGTCTTCTCTTGGTCATCAGGTGCAATAGTGATCTGATTATATCCTAAATATCCATTGAGAAAATAATACCATCCTCTGCCTACTAACTAGTCCAGCATCTGATCTATGAACGACTTAGGAAAATGGTCCTTCAAAGTCCATGCATTTAGCTTCGTATAATCCATGCACACTCTCCATATAGTGACTGGACTCATAGGCACTAGCTCATTCTTCTCATTAGGCACAATAGTTATTCCACCCTTCTTCATAACGTATTGAATCGGTTTAACCTACTTGCTATCAGCAATTGGAAACACTACACCGTTATCCAACTACTTTATGATCTCCTTAGTAACCACCTCCTGCATAGAAGGCATAAGTCGACGCTAATGTTCAATAGATGGAACCTAATTCATCTCAAGCTGAATTTTCTGAGTACACAAACCAAGTGGAATACCAATAATATCTACAATGGACCATCCAATGTCCCTCTTGAAATTCTGCAACACTAACAATAATGGTTCTACCTATGAATGGCTCAGATAAGCTGCAATAATAACCAGCAAAGTATTATTGGCCCCCAAAAATGCATATTACAAGTGAGATAGGAGGGCCTTTAATTCTAATACTGGTGGTTCCTCAATGGATGGGAGAGCAGGTGGAGTAGTTCGATTCTTCAAATCTAGATCAAGCTTCTTTGGTGCATAATTATAACCATCACAAAGAAATGTACTCACTAATTCCTCATACTCCTCAATACCTTAAGAGTCAAAATTCATCATCATAGATGCAAGAGCTTCAACACCTAGCCTCTCTTCAACTGAAACAATAGTGTCAGAACCATCATCCCACAGAGTAACTACATCAACATCATGGAATGAATCTATCTCCTCATCATTTACATCAATCACAAGCATCACTCTTAAATCATCAGGCTTCATAGATTTGTATACGTTGAATGTCACTTGTTCATCATTGAGTCGCAGCATCAGATGTCCTTTCTCCAAATTAACTAACGTCCTACCTATAGCTAAAAATGGTCTTCCTAAAATAATCGGTACTTAAAAGTCCACTTCATAATCTAATATAGCAAAATAAGAAGGAAATATGAAAGAAAACACTTTTACCAAAACTTCGTAAAGGATACCAATAGGCTTTTTCACTGTCCTGTCTACCATTACTAGTCTCATGGTAGTTGGTTTGGGAGCTCTCAACCCCAACTATTTAAATACATCAAATAGCATGAGGTTGATGCTAGCCGCTAATAGTGAAAGGTATTGTGAAAGCGCTAGGGTCCTTCTTCTTCTTTACCGAAGATCTAGTGACTAAAGCACTGGAATGTTGAATATTATCAATAGGTTCATAATTGACTGACGTTTTCTAGGTGATAAAATCCTTCATGAATTTTTCATATCCTGGAATCTACTCCAATGCCTCTTCAAGTGGTATGTTGATAGTTAACTCTTTTAACATAGACAAAAAAATTTGATACTTACCTTCTTATTTCTTTCTCAATCTTTACGGATAGGGGGAAGTTCTCTTGGAATAGATTTCAGCACAGGCTCTGTATCTTTATCTTCTCCTTTATTTTTCTTGCTTCTGCTCATAATATCAACTGACTCATCCTCACTCTTCTGCTCATCAGCTATGGGTACAGGTGGATCTATAGTAACCTTACCACTCCAAGTGGTAATGGCATGGCATTGACTATCGTTCTGGGATTTTCCAGTGTATTGCTTGGAAGAGTGCCAGGTTGTCTCTGATTCACTATGGTTGATATCTAACCAAATTTTTTCTCCAATTGCTTGATTTTTGTAGTATGTGACTTAACTTTTTGGTTCAATCCTGATAGACCAGCTTGGCCAAAATTGCCTCCTTTCTGTACTCTATATCTTGGCTACCTGGTGGAATATACTTGTCACTCTTCTCCTTGTAGTCATCCTTATGATGAAAATCACCATCTCTATCTCTTCTCTTGTCTCTGTATCTATTATTAAAATAATTCAAACCTTGATTACCTTGCCCTTGGGCTTGGAAATCCGCTAATCTATGATCAAGATACTTAGCCTCTTCTTCAAATTCAATCTCAAATAGTTTGGAAGTAGATCCCTATGCCACCACTGCATTCACTTTCTCAGCACTCGTTAATGCAAATTATTTCATAAGCAACCCAATATTTGTACGAAGCTGTGCAACCTCTTGTGCTACAATGTCATTCACTGCCCCATACATATTTGTTGCTCTAATAGCATATGAACCACCACCATGTTTTGAATCTTGAGTATGTGATCTTTTGTTGGTAACCATTATATCATTTAGCATTTTCTTTGTAGCTTCCTAGTGAAGATGCATAAATTCTCCTCCTTAAATAGTATCTATCAAAGCTCTCGAGCTATCATTCAATTATCTATAGAAGATCTCAGACAAATTAGATCTTTTGATTCTGTGATTTTATACCATTCTCAACTTCTTCTTGAATCAAATCTATACATCATGCATAGACTCTGTAGGTAGCTTTCTGAAATTATAAATTTCATCCTTCAACTATAAAATCCATGCAAGAGGGAAGAATATGCTTAGAAATTAGATCCGGAAAACACAACCTTCATATTCAGAAATTAGTTCATAGCACTAGTAATATAAAACTTCACATTAGGGGCTAAAGGAGTGGGAATAATAGTTTCAGACTCTGTAGGCTCAACATAACCCAGATCTTCACCAACTTTCTCATATGGGTCTATGTGTTAATTTGCTGGAATAAATGGAGCCCTGCCACACTTTACACGATGAGCAACAACCTGTCTCGACTGTAATAGTCCTCTTTGTTGAGCTACTACTACCTCTGCAGCAAGTCTGGCTTTGTCTGTTTCTCTATATTCTTGCTCAAACAATTATTATGTCTGTTAGTTTGCAATATTCTATGGATCTAATAGAGCATGCAGGAGTGATGCATTTGGATCCATAGGTGGGGGATCTTATACCCTATCACGAACTTGTCCTGACATCCTTCTAGGTGTTTGAAGGATTTTTTTTGGCTCTGGATCAAAAGGGATTTCCTCAACTCCTAGTACTTGGTATACACTAGCATATGCCAAAGAAAAAATAGAAAAATTTAAAACTCATGAACATCACCAATTTAATTTACTACTCAAACGTTTTCCCCGGCAACGACGTCAAAATTTGATGTCACCCCAAACTATACCTCAACTAGAAGTATGATGTGGCCAATTGCAAATATAGTAACCCAATAAGGTTGGGGTCGATCCCATAGGGAAAACATGAATAGTTTCTTGACTTGAGGTAATCCATGAGCAGTACAGGAAAGTAAATGGGGGTTTTATTATCAATCACAAATAGTAACCAATTCTTAACTTCTTTTTAGTTGAAATCAATATGAAATGAATGATAGGTATGTGTTCCCCCTGGCTTCTCAACTACGTAAATTTGTTCTGATCAACCCAATTCTTCTATTGTTCTGCATGCAAAGCCTATAAGATTATCTACTGCTTAGAAGATAAATTTCACCCTTTAACTTAGTTATCATCTTAGGGTGTCTCCTTGTTTCCCCTTGATACAACCTCAGCTACACTTGTTGGGGTAGGATCAAGTGATAAGATGAGATACTTGGTTATCGTACCCCAAATCACTGTCTTAAATCTTCTTTTTCCTAATTGCAAGTTTTTTGGTTATCGAATGGATGTGAATACAGGTAATCTCAAGTGTCTGCAGCTCCTATGAGTTTAATTATTAAGAATAAGAATTAAGATTCATGCAGAAACTTTAGAACAATTGAGTCTTACACTTCCTCGATGTAGCTAATCTGCTAGGGTTCCCACAACCTTAGCTAAGGAGATTAGTCGCTCATGTTTGTGCAAGAAAGCATGATTATCAATAAAGAACACATAAAATTAATTTCACAAGAATAAGATGAATAAACTCCAAAGTCTTTAATTGACTAAAACCCTTATATCTAAAGAACAATTGTATAAGTATGTAATAATGTGTAAAAACACGTAAAAGAACATCACAACATGTAACCAAATAAAAGATAAACCATAGGGTATTTATAGTATCTCAAAATAACATAAAAATCAAATTAAAAATGGGAAAGGTAAAGTTAAGTCGGCAGTCGATATGACTCGATCTTTGCTCGTATCCTCATCTTACAAGTCGTACCCTACCTTGTCGTATTCGTTCCAGTGTCTGATCTGCCCAAGGCTTTAACTCTTTGTTTCGCATATGATTTCTTATTATGAGTTGTACCTTAGTATACAAATCGTGTCCTTCATCCATATCCACCTGGGACTTCAGTCTTTTCAGGTCTTGAACACTGGTCTGTATACGACATCCCTATACGAGTCGTACTCAAACTTCCGACTCATATAGCTATGATACTTCAACTCCTGGACAGTAGCTCAGGTTCTTTTATACTCATGACTTTTGCATACGACACGTACCCTGACTTACGATTGGGTGATTAATTCGTATCTTCCTTATACTTGGCTCCTCAGTTTTGCTTTTGGTTTTGTTATTCATATGATTCAATAGACGTTTTATTGATTGGTTACAACTTCGAGACTTACTCGTATACCGATTAGAGGTTGTTTTTTTCATGTATTTTACTTCTCTTTTCATTTAAACACTATTGTAGACCTGTTTTACCTGCAATTCACAACAAAGTGCATCATATCCAACAAAATACCCTAAGATCACACATAAATTCATGATTTCAAGCATCGAAAGTGTCATGTTTCCACGCCACATCATGCGTGGCTAAAAAATCCTTGCCACATAACCAGGGGTATGCCAAGTATGGCTAAGGTAATGGTCTTGAAAAAAAAAATCCTAGACAGCATGATAAGGGGATAACTAGTCCATGCCCAGAATCATATCAAAGTCCACCATATCTAATAAAATAAGATTAGCCTGAGCATCAAACTCTCAAATGGTCAAAACACATGATATATAGACCTGATCCAATACTATAGAATCACCCACGAGAGTAGATACACATAATGGCATAGATAAAGAATCCCAAGAAAACTATAACCATGGTGCATAATAGCAGACACATGAATAAATGGATCCCAAGTCAAATATAGCAATATTTGTCTAATGGAACACTGATATTGTACTTGTAATAATAGCATATGAAGAGTCCGCCTTAGGTTTACCAAGTACAATATATAAATGACCTTACCTTCCACCTAGTTGGGTTTTTGATCAATCGCATGTCCTACCTTCCTAGTACCTCTATGAGAACCCTGGCGACCATACCGATCACCCTACAAACCACCTCTAGCTAGGGGCAGAACTTTTTTAATTAACAAAACACTTTGTGTTGCAGGTATCACTTCCCCAGGTTAGGGACACTCTCTAGAAAAATGGCCAAAGACCCCACACTCATAAAATACCTCGAGCAATGCACTATATCCGAAGGATTCAGCTGACCCAAAATAACCACCTTGGCTAGAAAACCTAAAATATGTATTTTTTAAAGGCTGACCACTTCTCAGTATGATCACTGTAGCTGGGATAACCCCCATTATTAAGCTAAAGTGTGGCATGAATGGGCATATAAGACTGACCTTCATAGTAATAATACTGTGTAGAGGGTACCTACCCTGAGAACCTCTATATCTAAAATGTGATCCCCTCCAGCTTCCACTAAAACTACTATAGTAACACGACCTCTTATTGTTTCCCCCTTAGGCCTCGCGATACATCTCCTCAATGATTTGGACATTATCAAAAACCATAATACAAGATATGTTGGTGGCAATCAAACACAGAGTATCTATTCAACAAGAAAGCCTCAATCCCCAAACAAAACACTGAATATACTCATACTTGATCAACAAGATAGATGTAGCATGTTGTCCAACTCAAGAAACCGAACCTCGTCATAATGACCCGTTTGGTCATTTTTCATATTTTTACTTATGTTCACTGTTAGGGCTTCTCTATATATTTCATAAGTCATTTATAACTTTTTTGGGACTGGTAGTTTGGTTACCAGGTAGTTCATTTGGTTTTTAGAACTAATTCCCTATTTAGAAGTCTTAACTGGTTCCAAATGGCCACCGGGCAAAAACTTTAGTAAGATGATCTTAGATTCAAATTTTGACTGCACCAACGGCTATAGAATATCTATTATAGGATAGGTAGATATTTGGTTTGGGTCTTAATGCACCCGAGCTCATTTTGACCTATTGGTTAGAAAGTTAGAAAATAAGAAGATATAGGTATGGGACCCACATTTGGTCAAAAAGACCTTGTATGCAAAATAATACTTTATCAACACATCCAAAACATCAAATTTAGTGGGGTTACATAGTTCATTTGTGAAAATTAGACTCAAAATAAGTTTTGACTTTGCTGGTACTGGTGTCATGGTGATCGCGGCAAGCGCAATAAAGATCGCAACATGGCAATCACAGTCCATTTGATGGCAATATCAGTATCTCAATGCCTAAAGGGGCTATAAATAGGCCCTCAAGTCCCTATTTATTTATTTTCTCTTCATCTATAAGATTTAGAAGCCTTAGAAAGGTGAGATAACACTAAATAGAGTCTTATGGGTGACTTGGAATCTTGATTAACATCTTTTAATGCCAATATCTTTGGATATAAGGTAAGAATTCTTTGAATCCATGCTTGAATTTCTTAAATCTTTTACCAAAACCCTAAATAGCTTGAGGGTTTGGTTTTAGCCCTAAATAAGCTTAGTTTTCACTTATTTCTTGATGGTTATAATTCCTTTATGGTGTATGAACTTTGAGTTGACCTTAGAAATGTATCTTTTATAAGTGGGACCCACTTTAGGTTCTTAGGGTTATTTTTGGACTCGAAGTACAATGGTGCAATATGGGTATTATTATTCTCGTATTGATGAGTAGATTATGTTTTTGATAGCTTGGAATCTTGAAGAGGCTTCCCTAAGGGGAAAAATGAAGGTTTACTAGATTGATGAGAATTTTTCAAATTTGAGGTAGGTTAGGTTTATTCCTTGTTAGATTGAGTTATGTTATAGTATAGTTGTGATATATTGTTAAATTAGAAGGGGTTTTAGGTGTTGTTTTGGTGATTATTCAAGACTTATGGTTAGTTGGATCTTTTAGGTCATTTAGACCCATATAGTAACTAGTTTGTTGTTTTGAACCTTAATGGATTAGATCTAATCTCCCATGCTTAACATGAGAATGCATAGAACTACTCTAGTTAGATGGAAGTGACCTTATCACTCATGTTTAGGGAAAAATTATCCTTAGATGATTACCCTAATAAAGGTGATTTAGTTATAATGGACTTAGTGATAGTATTTGAGTAGGATCCCTACTTCAGACTAAATGGTAGCTTAGTTTACATCTAAGAGTTTAATTAGATACCTTATCCTAGTTTGGGGTAGAAATAAACATAGAAGGTATATTGGGGGATTTAGAAATAGGTTTTGACCCATCTTAAGCAAAGATTGAGGTAGTCTTCGTGAGACCCATATATGCTTATGAAATGCCTAAAAAATGCCCCTTGAGGCAATATTAAGTAACCTTGATAGTAAATTGATTGATGATGCCATAATGAGCTATTGCTTATGATATTAAAGAAGCCCATGACCACGTTATTCATTGAGCCATAGATTTGGCTATTACTCTGTCTATTGATAAGGCTATTGCTTATCTATTGAATGGGACAATGAACACCTTATTGAATGGGAAAATAAACACCTTATTGAATTTCCCTTGACTATATCATGGCTTAATCCATAAAGTATGATATCGAATGTGCTACAAATAAGCTATAGATTGTGCCATGGGTTTGATATTGCTCAAGTTAGTGATAAACTTTCTTTATGATAATGGTATGACGATGAATAGGTTAATTGTGTGCCATTTCTCATGATAATACTTAAGGTTATGCTCATGGTCTAATGGACTAGATTATTGACTTATCACTTATAATATTCATATTACACATACATACACTTATTGATAACATGACATTGATGATGAACGAGGAAATATGGAGGTATGCTCTTCTTCTTCTCCTTTTATATTTATTTACTTTAGACCTCATGGGGCTTGTTCCTTACTTTAACCCTCGTGGGGCTTGTTCTTTACTTTATCCATCATGGGACTTGCTCTTTATTATTTATATTAATGTGGATATTTGATGATACCCATCAAGTACGAAGGATATTATGATGATTTGATGATACCCGACAAGGCCAGAGGATGATTATGATGATTTGATGATACCCGACAAGACCGAAGGATATTAAGATAATTTTATGACACCCAGAAAGGCCGGAGGATATTATGACGATTAGATGATACCCAGTAATGCCAGAGGATATTATAATGATTTTATGATACCCGTAAAGGAGGGGGATGATTATGATGATATGATGATACCCGAAAAGGATGGAGGATGATTATTTATATCCCTATGAGTACATCTGTTTGTTTGAGTTTGGCTTTCCCTATGTATGGAAACTATATGTTATTTATACCCATGTGTATTGGGTATAATGTTGATATTAGAGATGCCAAACATAGTTTTCTAGTGATCAAGGTATAAAGTGGTATAGTTCTTGATTTAAGGTTGAAAGGATGATTAGTGGTGAATATAAATTAATAGGTTAACAATGACCTATCGATAGTTGAATCATAGAAATAATGAGGACTAGGGATAGTGACGACTAGTAATTATGATGATTAAGCTATAATGATGATGCATAAATGAAGACTTATAGCAATTATGTTCAGTTGATCGTAATGATTTAGTTAATGATGATGACTAGTTAACAAAGTAGGATTTGTGGATTAGTGATGCTAAAATAGCGTTTAGTTAATAAATATAATAGTGAATAATTGGTGATTAGTAGTTATTGGATCAATGGTGATTAGTAAGTTTGTGATGTCTTGAAACAAATATTGGCTAACTGGTAAATATGGCTTAGTAATGAATTTTGGTTATGTGCTAGTTATTGACTAGTTGGTGAAAAATGACTAGTTGTTGATCGATGAATAGTGATATTGTGGTGAATAGTGTATAAATAACAATTAGAGGGTATATGATGATTAGTGAGTAATTGGATTAGTAAATAAGTGTTGGCTAGCTAATAAAGAGCTATTAGTGCGTATCGAGGATATAGATGTCTAAATGATGGTATTGTTATGGTTATGAATAGATTGTCATATGTTGTTTAATTGTGAATGTTGATGATAATTGAGGAAGGTTGATGAACTTTCGATTGATGATAGTTGTGGAATGTTGGTAAATTGACAAATTCTAGGTAAGCGTGGAATGACGGTTGATTAATGATGGAGTCGGATATATTGTTGAGATGTTTCCTTTCTATTTTTCTTGGGTGTACTCTCCAATGGTATGGGACACTGTGATGAGTTCTTTACTTTATGCACCAGTTGGAATACGAGAGCCAACTTTGTACTTGTGATTCCTTGTGTTAATGCTATATGAAACATTATTATTTTGAATTATCCAATTCTTAAGTACAGCGATATGGGCATGCCTTGGTGCCTTATGTTATATTGTTATTCCGATAGTTATTACTTGTTATGTATAGCGATATCAGCATGTGTGGAGGCCTTATGAATTACTGTTATTTTGATAATTATTACTTGTTATGTACAGCGATATTGGCATTTGTTGATGCCTTAAGTTATACTGTTATTCCATTTTGGTTACATAATATATACAATGATGATGGAGAAGATTCAGGTTCGATTCTATACCTTGACTCAGTTATGATTATCTTACATTATATCATCTTTATATAATGACTTAGCTCAGTCGAACGATGATGCCTACTGAGTACCCATTGTTTTGGTACTCATACTACACTTCTGTAGTCTGCATATCATAGTACGAGTTATCGATGTTGATATCTGTGTGTCATACGGAGAAGCCATGGTTTGGAAACTTAAAGTGAGCTCCTGATGTTCAGAGTATTACCTATCTCTCTCTTATGTATTAGACTAGTCTCTATGTTGTATTCAGAGATAAGTTATATCAGTGTATTTAGTTGAACTTCAATTTGTACTCTTGTATTATTAGCAGCTCTTGTACTGATACCACCGGGTTTTGGGATTATATTATGTAACTTCTTATTTATTTCATCTATTCCGCAATTCTTTTCTTTATATATTTGGTAGTCCGTTACTAGCCATTTCGGACTACGGGTTTGGCTTGCCTATTGGTAGGTTATAGTAGGCGCCATCATGACCTAATAAATTGGGTCATGACACTCATACACTAAGACTGTCATAGAACCTTACTCCAATCTTAAGAACTGATTGTGCAGACACTATCCAAGGCTATGAGGCATATACTTCTCCAAAAGAACCTCGGAGAACTGAGTCCATGTAAAAGGAGAGATCCAGCTGGCCTAGAATCAAGATAACCATTCCACTAATGTTGAGCTGCCAGATCCAACTAATAGGTAGCCTATTCGACCCCATAAGTCTCAGTTAGGCCCAAATTATGGATCCTATCCTCACAACCAATCAAGAACTCAAATAAATCCTCACCTAATGCCCCTGAAAACCTAGGCAGAGTAAATCTCAAGAATCTGTCGAACATCTTCTACTCCTCAATAGACATACAAGGTTGGGCGACTACTGGCTGAGCAGTTACCAATGCTTGAGGGATCTCAACTCTTAGGGACACATCTGAAGTATTACCATGGACTCTACACCACTTTGATCCACAGGATGAGCACCATCAAACGGTGCACCACCAACCAAACGCAATAGCTAAACTAAAGTATCTCTGAGTAACGATGAAGAAATAAACCTCGATCGAGCCTGGCTTCCCTTTGACCTATCACTAGATAGGGTAGAGGAATCTCTAGTGCAGGAGCATGAATAGGGTATGGTGAAGTCTCTCTATCTTTATCTCTAGCTAGAGCTATAGATCTCATCTTCCCCAACCTCTAGGTCATCCACGTCCTCTGGTAGGATCCCTAGTCGTGGACTTGGGGTCCTCATCTGTAGTAGCAGTAGCTCGCATCCTATCCTTATATATACATACTATATATATATATACATAGAAACCAACACAAACTCTTAGCATGAAATGAGTGATAAAACTAAAGATCTCATAAGAATGTCCCATAGACTCCCAAAGATAAGAAACAAACGTTATCATTCTAATCTGTGGGACTTTACTAGACACTTGCTCTTGTACCAATAATACCAGTGAACTTAAGCTCTAATACTAATATTCCACGACCCAATTTCATGAGTCATGATATCACCTATTCTACCCCACCAGTAGATAAACCAAACCATAGCCCAGAACTATAAGTAATGGGCTAATTGGTGGAACATGGCTTAAATGCCAAAAATATGAAAGTAATTGAACTACAAGCCATAAAATAAGAATAATAGAATAACTGAAGAGAAATAAATAAGAGAGTAATAACAGCCTATGATCTAGTAAAGCTGGTATAACAGCCACTAGAAAAATAGTAAGAGTACTATCAATGTCAAGTATACAATAGTCTCAAAAAAGAAACACTATCCAAAAATAAAAGAAAGAGACAAACTCAACTCCAGCTCTAAGAACTCACTCTATCTCTGAACTCTGACCAATACTAACACAGCAGTAATGGCAGTAGCTAGTACTCAAACACTAGAAAAGGGTAAAAAAGTGTAGTATGAGTACTAAAGCCATTGGTACTCAGTAGGCATCATCGGTCAACTGAGGTAAATTATAATATAACTACAATATAATGCGAGATAAAACCTAAGTCAGGGGAAAAAGGAAAAACTTGGAATAAAGCTCCAAAAACTTAAATTAAACAACCTCATAAATAATATCAATAAAAAGTAACTAGTTATAGTATAACTAGTCCCCATAAGTCCAGAAGATGACAACGTAAGTAAATAATCCAATACGAGCACCCATAAGTTGGTGGATGCAATAAATAAGAGGTAAAGGCAGTACGCTCATAAGCATTCGAACCTCAAAACCAAAATCGTGGATATTTCCATACCATAAACACTAGATTCAAACCGGTTTCATAACCATCATAAATAACCTCTATATTCTAGACTCAAACCAAAATTAGCATCTTATATGCCAGATTCAAATCCAGAATAATATCATGAATACCAGACTTGAATTAAAAGTAATATCATCATAGATGTCGTACTACATCTAGGAATAATATCATAATATTCTGGGCTTGAATCTATCTTAATATCTCCCAAGAACAAGCCAAGATTAAGCCATAATAT
The DNA here is from genome assembly GCA_030864215.1 of Capsicum pubescens. Lineage (NCBI taxonomy): Eukaryota > Viridiplantae > Streptophyta > Magnoliopsida > Solanales > Solanaceae > Capsicum > Capsicum pubescens. The sequence goes on from CM061546.1 coordinate 119,452,781, forward strand.
GTCTATGTTCTCCTCAGTCTCAAGGATGTAAATAGGATGACATATAAAGGTCTATCGAGTTTACAAGGAGCTAATAGTAATCTTAACCTAAGATGGGCCGGAGGGACTCACTTCTAACCTCAAAACCAGTTCTAAGAAAATTACTATTCGAAACTAGGCTAAGGTTCCACAATACCTCTACAAGGTGCTAAGTAAGTCTCATTGAGTCCTAAGATAGCAATTCACCTTAATGAATGGGTAGTTAGGTCTAATACGTCTAATTATAATTCGCTAATCGGATAAATAATCTATATTATTAAATGTACCATCAAGTCATAATTCCCAACCCAAAACTAGCATAATATCATATCAATAATATAATTAAGCTTAGTCTAAGAGAAGAGTAATCCTAGCCTAATTGGACACCGAAGAAAGCCAAATGAAATCTAGTAAATCGATGATTTTCCCTTCCAAGAAGCTTCTGCATGATACCACACTATCAAAATAGTGATCTATGCATTAATACGAGAACAAAAATACCCATATTGTATTTCTATGCTTTGGATTCAAAGTCATGTTAAAATTCCATGTAGGGCCCACTATCAAATCACACATCAAAATCATAAACACATCTTTTTATGCTCAAGGATCATTTATCCTCAAGAATAGGTAAATTTTGAGCTCAAATGATATCAAATCAACCCGTCAAGAAACTAGGGATTTGTGAGTAAATTGGCAAATTAACTCAAGAATTAAATAGAGACTTACATGGATTATAATGGGAAAATGATTATTCTGAGCTCACCAACACCTCATGATCACCCAAGATCCACTCTCCCAATTTCCACATTCTCTAGGGCCTTATATGCTCTTTGGACTTGTGAGAAATGGGAGAAAAATGAGTAGGGTCAGAAATAAACACCCTCCCAGGTGCCTCTCAAGTGTTCACCACTAAAGCGATATAGGACCGCTAAAGTGGTACCTTGCATGATTCGGCCTTCCGCTAAAGTGGAAAAGGCATCACTTAAGTGACGTCTACTTTAGAGGTAGGCCTCCACTAAAGCAACATGGAGGAACTATCATCGATCGTTAAAGCCACCAGTTAGCTACTAAAGCGGCCTTCTCTTAAATGGATGCATCAACTGAATCCATGCACTAGTAGAACTTGTATTTTTCCAAGTTTTCACTGACCCCTCATAATTTATTTGAAATCCCGTGAATGCAAATAAACTATGCTAACCTATTAAATTTGATATTTTGAATTTAGTGGAAACATTAAAATTTCTATTCATAGTCATTTTGATAAAATGTGTGCCCCACACCTAAGGGCCACTTTTACCAAATTCCACTCAATAGCCCAAAACAAGTTGGAAAGACTTGGAACCCAAATTAAAGGTCGCTCGAGCCTAAAATCAATGTTCCAAAGATGGTGGAACTATTAGAATTGGAAAATGATGTTATTAAATTATATTTTATATCTGATAGCTAATCCTTATTAGTGATTACTTCAAATAAGGAATTGTCTATATAAACAAACGAACTGCTCGATAACTGAATTGTCAGCTCCCGCAATTCAGAAATGACTTAGGGAAGCTATAGGAGAGATTTAAATGACAAAAAAGTATGAAAAAGTAGAAAATGACCTAGAGGGTCATTACATCAAGCGACCACCACTTAAGCAACCAAAGATCCATTTTAGTAGTTGCACCAGTTGAGTCCATGCACTAGCTGAAACTTGGTTTTTCCAAGTTTCTATCGACTCCATGGGATTTATTCAAAATCACATGAATGTAAACAAATTATTCTATGTTATCAAATTCAATATTTAGGACTCAACATTGCCATCAAAATTTCCATCTAGAGTTATTTCAAAGAAATATGGGCCCACACACAAGGGACACTTTTACTAAAATTCATCCAATAGATTGAAATGAGTCTGAAAGCCTTAGAACACAAATCAAAGGTCTCCCTAGCCTAAAATTGGCATTTCAGAGCTGATGAAACTGTTAGAATTAACGTTCGAGGTCGTTAACCTAAAGTTTACACACGATCCCCAATCCTTAATAATGAGGACTTCAAAATATAAAATTGACTCTAAAAATCAAATGAATTTTTCGATAACTGAACTGGCGGTTCTAGCAAGTCACTAATGACTGGCAGCTATAGAAAAGCTTTAAACTGTGAAAAAAGTGTGAAAATATAAAAAATAATCAAAAGGGTCTTTATAATATGGTAATTAGTGAAAATAATATTTAGATAAAAGTTCATGTCACTATGAGAAATATAAATATGTTCTTGTGTTATTGCTTTTACTTTTGTACTTTTAATTTCTGAATATGTCTATTATATTATATGGAATACTTGATGCGAATAGGTTAATGTGACTGAACTTTGATAATTGCTAGATAAACTTAAGAATTATTTTTCATTCATAAAAATCTAGTTGATGAGATAGATAATCTTAACAAAACAATCACATTTGAGGATGATGCTAGGGCTTAAACATTTATCCGAAATACTTTGAAGAATATTTCCTTGTCAAGTCATTCTTCCTTCTATAAGATTTGAATTTAAAATAAATTATTTAAATATTGAGAATATATTTAATTAGTGTAAAGTATACAAAATAAAATAGCTAGATTGTAGTTATCTAAGATGTTATTTGAATCCAAGTTGATTGTGACTTATTCATTTGACCACTTGTCAATCGTATGGATGATATTATTGAATCAATTTAGAAGTTGATGTACCGTTTGTGAAAAGAGTTCATTAAGATTTGATTTTTCAGTCACTACTCGAATTTGATATGGAATGTCTTCACCAAAAGAAGGAAGGGCATTGAAAGAGAAATTGCAAGGAGTTTCTTGCAACTCTAAAGGACAAAAAATAAGGTAAGACTTTATAAAAAATATTTTCAAGATTTATTTAACAATTGTTGATTCTTCACTATGAATAATAAATATCAATAGTTACTATAAGATCTATAATACATTGAAAGTGTTCAAGATAAGTAAAAGGTTAAATAAAAGAGAAGTTAATATATAAGTTAAAAATGGTGCAAGAGTTTCAAGATTATACTTATATTGGAAAATTCTTATTATGTTCCTATATTTGTGTCATACATTATTTCAGTTTTATGTTATACAAGCAAGGTTCTTGGATTATTCTTAATAATAGTACATTAACTATTTTTATAACGATGTAATATACGTGAGTATCTATTTTTAATATGATATTTATGTCTTGCCTGATGTGAATGTTAATCCGATTATGCATGTTTCAAGTCTTAAGAGGAAAAGAGATGATAAAATAATATAAACTTTGGTATATTAAGCTTTATCATATGATAGAGAAGAGATCTAACAAGTTGAACACAAAAAGTTACCTTGAAAAATATGATTATGAATCATACATAACTTGTGAAATCTTATCTCAAAGTAAAAATGACCAAATCTTAATTTATTAAAATCGTTGATAAAGCTTCTAAATTATTTATAATAATTCATATAGATATCCGTAAGTCTATGAGAATCAAGCTAAGGGCAGATATTTATACTGTATCGCCTTCATTGTGTTATATTGTGTATCTTACAAAACATAAATCTGAATCTCTTAAAATGTTCTAAAGTTTTCATAATGAAGTTGAAAATAAACTTGTGAAAGCATAAAGATACTAAGTTTGATGGTTTTGAAGAATATGATTATTTATTAAACATCTCAAACAGAATGAGATTCTCTCATGGTGAACACTTCCAACAATACCACAATAATATGGTTTATCCGAGGGATGGAATCAAACCATATCATACATGGTGAGATCCTTATTGAGTTTGCTGATCTTTCAGTAAATTTATGGGAATATCCTTTAGAAATATCAACATACTTAAATATTAAACGTCCACTAAGTCATTGCTGCAATATCATATAAGATATGGAAGGAACATAAGTCACACTTTAACTAGTTAAAGTTTGGAGTTGTCTAATTTATGTTTAAAGGTTGCAATTAATCTAATAAAGTTGAATCAAGATTTGATAAGTGTAAATTCATTGGGTATCCCAAAGAGATTGTGGAATATGATTTCTATCACCCCTCTAACCATAAAGTATTTGTAGCAACAGGAACAACCTTTTGAAAAAAGAAATTTCTTTTGAAATAAAATAATGGTATAGAAATAGAACTTGGTGAAGTTCAAGAAACTAACGAATCAACACAATATCAAAAACATGAGATACAAATTGAGGAACCTTTATTGAATGTCTTGAAATTGACAAGCAAATTGTCATATTCAATTTGAAGTTTAAGAACTTAATGAAGTTCACAATAGGTTAATGAAGTATTTCTAAACCAAATTGAACAACAATCAAGTTCAATATAAAAGTGTACACGAACCTCTTCGAAATTTGTGAATAATTTCATGCACCAAATTGATTGAATCTAATGGTTAAAGTGATGTGTTATATGACATTTATCATAATGACAATAATCCAAACACTTATGAAAGGTGATACAAAGTTCTATTTATGAAAGTTGCTAAGTTAACAAAAAATTCATTTGTTAACTAAAGCAAATGTTAAAGTTTAGAATGTTCACTTTAACAAAACAGTTAAAAAGTTTAATTGTGCAAAGATAAACTTTGTATATATAAAAAGGTTAGTGGGAGCATAATTATATTTTTAGTGTCATATATTGACGATACATGAATTTTATATATTGATATACCAGCATTATCAAAATTTGTCTATCTAAATAATATTTAAGAGAATCATAAAAGAAATGGCCTATTTATTGAGAATAAAGATGTATGGAGATAGATGATCTATAAAGATAGATACAAAAAAATAGTTAAGTTTGTCTAGCAAACTTATTAATTAAAGCTATTAGTGCAAAGAAGTTTAATCATACATAAGTTAAAATTGAGAATAAAGTACATTAATGATCGATTCTAGTGCAAGTGGGAGATTGTACAGGGTGTAGTAATATGCACTAGATTCAATCTTACATTTGATGATTTGAATATATTTTTATAAATATATGACATCTAATATTCTTTTTCAAAGTTATATTAAATTAATTGATTAATATAATAAGTTCCTTGATATGCGCAAATTACAACTTTCTTACGAAAGTGTAAGCGGTCGTTGTCAAATATAGAACCCAAAAAAGGTTAGGGTCAAATTCCACAGGGAATACTTGTGCAACTACGTAAGCTAATTCTTAATGGACTGTTGATCTAAGGTTTCAGAATAAAGGGCGGTTTTAATGTGTTAATAATATTCTTTGCATTCTTGTATCACACAGAGGTCCAGCTAATAAGAGTTAATGCAAGTATAATTTCAATGAGAATGAGTTAACTAGATTTATTCTCACCAAGATTTTCAAACAGTTAGAGTTGTGAATTTGTTCTCAATTTCTAACTTGTAATTTCAATTGCAAGAAATATTGAATTCTAAGAATTACCCACTTGTTTCTCAACCTAATGGGTATTTCACCCTTTACTTCTTTAGAACTTAAAGGATTTATGTATTATTCAATAGAACTCTCATGAAGGTTGATACCGTTAGGGAATTAACCCTTAACCCAAAGGATAAATCCATGTATTTCATGTGAATCATCTCTTTTCCCAATATCTACTTTCTTGTTCAAACAAGGGGTATTCAAGGGATCACTTCTCAAGTTTGCAATCAAGACATGTTATTATAATGAAAAGAGATTCATGCAATTTAGATAGATGCTAGAAATCAAATGGATTCACAACCCCAAGCAGCTCTCTACATCAAGGCTCCCATAACCCTGGTTATGGGAGTTTAGATACTCATCTCCATATAAGATATCAAAGACATTGATGTTCATAAATAGATTCCAAAGATTACTTATACAAGTTACAATATTGTTCTTCTCAATCTTTAATGGAAAATATGAAAATAATAATCAGATCTTAGTTTCTAACTTCAAATCTCAAAGAAAAGTGTTACAATGCTCTCAATAGAGAAAAAAGTATGACAATATTGTCCAAAGTAAAGAAATAAAACCTAATACTTAATATTTCTATGATTCCAGGAACTGGGGTTTAAAATTTAAACTCATAATCATCACATCATACTTGACGGGTTAGGCGACGACCCATCACCTAGACTGTCGCTGGAGCTCCAGTAATACTGCATTCTATTTTTTGGATATGGTCCATCATAGTGTTGACTCTCTGTCTCCTGGACCGTCCGTCGTGTGGACCATCATGGGACTTCCAGTGACACTGCCTTCTACTTCTAAGCGATGGTTAGGCTGACGGTCCATTGCATGGTTAACGGTTTGTCTCCTAACTTAACCATGGTCAGTATCATCCACCCTCAATACATCTAACTAGACCATGTCCAGCATCATCCACCCTCAATGTATGCAAAATAAGAACAAAGGAAGGAAAATACTTGTACAGCCTCTCAATCAGATGAGGCGTCAGTCAAATGATCTGAGGTTGCTTTGGACTCGTCTTCAGCAACATTGAACCCTATGGTAGTAGGGGTCCTCACATCAACATAATTCGAAATCAGAGGTATCTCACGATGAATAGGGTCAGAAATTGGCCACCTAGCTGGGGCCAAACTGGTGGAAACGCTTGGAGTTTCATCCTGCAGTCTCTTCTTCTGCTTTTTCTCTGTTGTCTTTGATTTCTTATGTTCTATCTACATATCATAGTCTTCTCTCTCTTCTGGTGTAATTGCTTTAAGTTTCCTTTTCTTAGCTTCTCTCTTTCTAACTTTCGGCTTTTTTATCTGTCTCTGCTACCTTTTTACCCTTGTTTTTGATCATTGTCCCCATTAAGTCAACAATACCTTCATCCTCATCACTTGAAATCTAGGATGGATCAAACATGGATAGTTGTAGATGCCGTTTTAGTTCTTCTATATTTATCTGGGCTGTTTAAACTCCACCATAAATTTGGCAAAATCTGAGAATGGATATGGCATACAGCTTTTTATTGATTCCTTCCTCCATATCGTCCATTCTTAGATGGATATTCCTGAAAGGACATACTGTTGCCTCTACAATTCTTTTAATAAAGGTTTTGAAATATGCCCCCCCCCGATATAGCTAACTGCTTTTCAAACCTTTTCTGGGCTCGAACCGACTTTGCAAAGTTCTCCTAGTTCAGCCTGTATTCAGAATATTTGGGCAAGACTGACGCAAAATCTACAGTCCCACTCATAGGTATCAAAGCTAAACCTGCAGATGTGGTAGGAGGCACATATATAGTTAGAGGTAATGGCATACCTGAAGGAACCTCTAATGATTCAAGAATTGGTTCCGACTGAGTCTGATGGGCTGGAGGTCTGTTGACTCTCATAGCAAACCTTGAGTCATCCATTTTCTTTTGAATATCTTATTTGTGCATTTCTCGGAGCTCATCATCAACTCTACTTATTAAAGGGACGTTTTTCTACCAGCATAAATATGTGATAAGACATGGAAATGGCAGTGCAGTTGTGATTTTGTAAGAACGGATAAATAATTCATCGGCAATAATATGGTCGAAATCTACTGTCAATCCCTTAATTAATACGGCAACAATCACAGCTCTATTGATTTTTAAGCAGTCATCACCACCTGTTAGCATTATCCTCAGTCTCACAATTGCCCACCAGAACTTGACCCTAAAGATTAGGGAAGATATTCATTCGCGGGGGTTGTGTAACCATGCAGACTCACCTTTCTCTATTAATATTCTGGACAGCCAAGGCCTTTTGTTGGTCTCCATGAACAATCGATGCTCCAAATATGGAATTGCACTCGGTATCCAATATTCGGGCCCGAACAAGAATCTATTCAATGTACGCTCTGAGATATCTATGTTGACTGCACGCATAGAAACTGTGTCTAGATTGTTCATGTCACTAACTGATGCACCTGGGGGACAGTCTTTCTCAAGCAACGCCAAGTAGTTGGCGAAAAACTCACATACCAGCTTTGGTTGATGGGTTCCGAGTGGCCTACTCATCCGTGCCAACTCATATTCATTGAATCGGCGCTTGAGTTCTAATTATCATGTAGTGTTATTGTCACAATCTGATGTTTCTCGAAATTAGGTCTCTTTACTTCCAACCTATCCATTTTCTCGAGCCCTTCGTAGAAATGATCCCGAGATCCTTCCACCTGACACCTGATAGCCTACCACAGTTGCAGGTTCTTGCGTCGAACCATGTTTGGGTCCTCCTGTTCTGGAACATCCTCTTGGACTAGGTTAGATATTTTAACCTCTTCCTCAATCGAGCTCGATCTAGATCTAGTGTTGCTACTTCTTTCACCCTCCTCTTCAGACTGGGAGGATAAAGAAATCATCTGACGTCTTTGCCGAATATTGTGTCCTGGTGCATCCGAACCCTATGATGGCTCTTGCATAGCTCTTTGACCTCTACCATTGCCTCTAGTTGGTAGTAGTTTGTTTTCTATATTACCTGTAAGTGAAGAATTTATTAGTTTACAAACTCAAACCATAAGAAAGAAAAAATTTTGACCAGCACGGGTAGGGCGATGGTCCATCGAGTCTGAGACAGTCCATCGACCCCAACCATCGAGTTGATTCAAGAAGCTTCAATTTTGGGGTAGTTTCGACGGCTTCAAGATATGGTTCATCGGGGGTTTGACGGTCCGTCGTACAAACCATCGCCTGCACTTTTCAAATTTGAGCTTTATTTTGGCATTTTGTCGAATACCTAGCATACACTTATTTTAAACATGATTTTCATGGCATTTATGTTAATAATACATCACAATTTTTTGCCATTTTTGGTCCATGGGCTACTCAGACTTCATCCAAGGTAGTGTTTATCAGGTTTTGACTTAATTCAGACCTACACAGTATCAACAAGAGAAGAGAGAATTATTTCAATATTATTGCCTTCACATACTTCATTTATTCCTCATGTTGAATAAAATAGAGAGTGATAAAGAGATCATACCTTAGTAATGCAGTACTTGGTCACTACTCTGACTTGCACACTAAACACAGAACAATAGATGAACCTTTGCTTCTGTGAAAGACTTTGTTTTGCTTGTGATGGAAAGATAAAAAGGAGAAATAGAGTTTAAATAGATGGGAAAGGGAAGAGGAGAAGTTTTAGAAGAGAATGAAAATACTCAAATACGTTGAATGCATGGAAAATAAATAGTCTCAGGAACTTGAACAGTTGAAGAATTAATTAACCACTATAAATTATCCATTAAAAACCATTTGGGTCGGATAAGGATGAAAAATTCAGTAATTGAAATTGATCCTACCCGACCAGCTCAACTAGGGTTAAATGCGACGGTTCATCGCCGGTGCGACTATCCGTTGGATGACACATCGCACCTTACAGTAACCTTATTTTGCAAATCGTTGGCGACTGTTGGACCGACAATTCGTTGAGCTTGCGACGGTCCGTCGGTCAACCTGTCGCTACTTTCCAGTAACCTGGTTTTTAGCATTTATTGCGACTATTCGCAACGATGGTCCATCTAGGCAGCGATGGTCCATCAGTTGGTCCGTCGGTAGACCCCAACTCTTTAAGGTTCTAGTTTTTTGCACTGCCATACCTGCACACTTACCTGAACCTTCCAGCTTTCACAAAACAACCAAATAACTTAAACTAATATTTTACAATAACACAATGTGGGTTGCCTTCCACTAGCTCCTGATTTATCATTGTAGCACGACTCAGTTATCTCGATTAGTCATACTTCATCGAGATAGATGGTAGAAATACTCTTTATCGGGTCCATTAGACCAATATACAGTTTCACACTCTATTCATTAACCTTGAAGATACTTCCATCTTAATTTTCAAGTTCCACTACTCCAGACGAGTAGACTTGGTTAACTTTAAATGGGGACAGACTATTTAGATTTGAGTTTACCTGGAAAAAAGGCTTAAGTCTAGAGTTAAAGAGGAGCACCAAGTCACCTTTCTGAAAATCCTGCTTTTCAATTCTGCGTTCATGGTACTTCTTCATTATTTCCTTTTATAGATCATCTCTTTCATAAGCTCCGAGATGGAACTCATTCATCTCATTCAGCTGCCCCAGTCTCATATCAGTTGTCTTATTCCAGTTCGGGATAAGCCGCTTTAGTTCCCGCATTGCTATATGCTCCAGCTCAATCGGCAAATAAAATGCCTTGCCATAAAACAATTGGTCTGGTGACATGCCAATAGGTGTCTTGAAAGCGGTTTGATATGCCCATAAGGCATCGTCCAGCTTCTTAGACCAATATTTACTGCTATCATTTACAGCCTTAGTAAATATAGCCTTGATTTCCCGATTAGATATTTTCACTTGCCCACTGGTCTGTGGGTGGTATGGCGTAGCCACCGTATGCTGCTTAACTCTATATTTTGTCAAGGCGGCTCTGAATATTTTATTGCAAAAGTGTGATCCTCTATCTCTTATGATTGTACGTGGTACCCCAAAGCGAGAGAAGATATTTCTCTTTAAGAATGAAACAACCCGTTTTTCTTTATTATTCACCGAAGCCACTACCTCGACCCATTTTTACACGTAATCAACGGCGACCAATATGTACTTCATCCCAAATGAGCTCACGAAGTGCCCCATGAAGTCAATTCCCCAGAAATCAGATAATTCTACCTCTAGCATTTTAGACATTGGTATCTCTTGGTTCTTTGAGATAGACCCTTTCCTTTGACATTGATCACATCTCTTCACAAACTCGTAGGCATCTTTGAACAAGGTGGGCAAATAGTAGCTGCTCTTAAGCACTTTTCTTGCAGTTAGATCACCTGTATGGTAACCTCCAACTGGGGAAGCATGACTCGTTACCAGTGTACTCAACATATCTACTTTTGGTGTGCACCGCCTAATAATGCCATCCGCACACCACGAAAATAGATACGGCTCATCCCAGAAATAATGTGTCACATCATGGAGAAACTTTTTCCTTTGATGAAAGTAAAGATTCTCCGACATTAATTCACTTACCACTTAGTTCGCGAAGTCAGCATACCAAAGTATGTTTTCGAGCACTGCAGCCAATATTTTCTCATCCGGAAAAGAATCTTCAATCTCTAGCTCATCCTTGACTGCTTGCTCGCCTTCGAGTCTGAATAGGTGATCTGCCACCTAATTTTTACATCCCTTTCGATCCTTGACTTCGAAGTCAAATTCCTGAAGTAGCAATACCCACCGGATCAACCTTGTCTTAGCATTCTTCTTCTCCATTAAGTACCTCAAGGTATAGTGGTCAGTGTGCACCACTACCTTGGTACCTAACAAATATGCCTGGAACTTCTCAAAAGCAAACACAACAGCTAGAAGTTCCTGGTCAGTCACAGTATAATTGTTTTAGCCCTATTTAGGGCCTTGCTTGCATAATATATTGGATGGAACAGCTTCTCTTTCTTTTGGCCAAGAACAGCTCCAAGTGCCACTCCACTGGCATCACATATAATCTCGAACGACTTCGCCCAATCAGGAGCAACAATAATTGGAGCCTCCACTAGTTTCTGCTTAAGGCATTCAAAAGCCTTACTACAGTCATCATCAAAAGTGAACTTAGCCTCCTTCCCCAAGAGTTTGCAAAGCGGGTTTGCAATCTTTGAGAAGTCCTTTATGAATCTACGGTAAAACCCTGCATGATCGAGAAAGCTACGTACCCCTTTGACTGAGATAAAGGGAGGTAGTTTATCAATTACTTCAACCTTTTCCTTATCTACCTCAATGCCTTTAGCAAAAATTTTGTGACCAAGAATAATGCCCTCCTTCACCATGAAGTGGTATTTTTCCCAGTTAAGGACAAGGTTGAACTTTTCACATCGCTACAACCCTCGACTAAGATTCAGCAAGCAGAGCTCAAAAGAATCACCGACCACCGAGAATTCATCCATAAACACCTCCAAGGTGTCTTCAACTATATCAAAAATATCGACATCATGCACCGCTGAAAAGTGGCGGGTGAAATACACAAATAGAAAGGCATCCATTTAAAAGAAAACGTACCATATGGGCATGTGAATGTCGTCTTTTCCTGATCTTCAGGAGAAATAGAAATTTTTTTGTAACCACAGTACCTAGCTAAAAAATACTACCATCGCCTTCCCGCTAGCCGATTAAGCATCTGATCCATGAAAGGCATTGGGAAGTGGTCCTTTAGTGTCCACCAGTTGAGTTTTTTGTAATCCATACACACCCTTCACCCAGTAACAGGACTGAGTGGGATCAACTCATTTTTCTCAATAGCCACAACTGTCATGCCCCCTTTCTTAGGCACGCACTGAACGGGACTCACCCACTTACTGTCTGAAATGGGGTATACCACCCATGCGTCTAGCCACTTGATAATTTCTTTCTTCATCACCTCTTGCATAGGTGGGTTTAGATAGTTAGTACACAATCCTCCTCTAGCTGAATCTTAAGTGTACATATACCAGGAGGAATGTTGATGATATCTGTAATCATCCAACCAATAGCCCTCTTATATTTCTTAAGAACAGAGGTGAGGGCTTCCACCTGTTCCTCACCCAGGTCACCACAATAATAACAATCAGTGTATTCCCACTTCCAAGGAACACATACCTCAAATGGATAGGCAAATCTTTCAGCTCCAAGGTAGGTGGCTCTTCTATAGAAGGCTTAGCAGGTGGACTTAGATGATTTTGCAAGTCCAAATCCAACTTCTTGGGTGCATATGAATAAGACCCCATTCATATTAAGGCGTACACAGTCTCCTCATAATCTTCAATACTATCATGATCAAAATTCATCAACACAGAGGCAAAATTCTCCACAGTAAATTTTTCTTCTATAGTCATTTCCTGATCCTCCTCATAATAGACATCCACAATAGAGAACACGCTCATATCTGCAATCATCCAACCAATAGACCTCTTATCTTTATTAAGAACATAGGTGAGGGATTCCACCTGTTCCTCACCCAGGTCACCATAATAATAACAAGCAGTGTATTCCCACTTCCAAGAAACACATACCTCAAATGGATGGGCAACTCTTTCAGCTCCAAGGTAGGTGGCTCTTCTATAGAAGGCTTAGCAGGTGGACTTAGATGATTTTTCAAGTCCAAATCCAACTTCTTGGGTGCATATGAATAAGAACCCATGCCCATTAAGGCACACACAGTCTCCTCATAATCTTCAATACCGTCATGATCAAAATTCATCAATACAGCGGCTAAAGTCTCCACAATAAATTTTTCTTCTATTGGCACTTCGTGCTCCTCCACATAATATACATCTATAATAGAGAACACGCTCATATATTTATGTTATTTCATGGACAGGTATACATCAAATTGAACTACCTCATCATTCAGTCTAAATAGTAGCTCATTCGCCCTTAAATCAATAAGTATACTCCTGGTTGCGAGGAAAGGACAATCCAAGAATATGGGCACCTTAAAATCCACCTTGCAATCGAGATTGAAAAAATCAGCCAGGAATAAGAAACTAGCCACCTTTACTAATACGTCATATAGAATCCCCACGGGCTATTTTACAAACCTGTCCGCCATAACTAGCCTCATATTTATAGGAGTAGGATCCCCCAAACCTAATTTCTTATACACAGTAAGTGGCATCAAGTTTATACTAGCTCCCAAGTCACATAGAGCTTTTGCAAAATCAAGAGACCCAATAGTAAACAGGATGGTAAATGCTTTTGGGTCTGTCTTCTTTTGCACCAAAGACCTTGTGGAAATAGTACCACAATGATAGAGATTGTATACCGGCTCATAGCTAACCATACGCTTCTTTGTGACAAGGTCTTTCATGAACTTCACATACCCAGGAATTTATTCCAATGCCTCCACCAATGGAAAATTGATCATCAACTACTTAAGCATAGCCATAAATTTGCCAAACTTTGTGTCGTCGGCCTTCTTCTTCAACCGATGGGGAAACGGAGGAGGTATTTTTGGTAGAGTGGTAACCACCACTTCATCCTCCTCTACCTTGATCTTATACAACTCATCAACCTACTGATGGTTGGATGGTGTATCATCAATAACCTTTTTTAGTTTCTTAGACTCCACTGGATGATTAATTTCTGCTTCTTCAACATCATCTGCCACAATATCAACCATAGGCTTGCCCACAGGAGGGATTGCCAATACCTTACCACTCCTAGTGTTAACTTCCATACACGAACCATCTTTCCATGGTAGGGTGCCACTCCTCTTTTGATTGAATATGGTAGATAGTTGGTTCATCTGCTGCTCCAACTATTTTATCAAAGTAGAGTGTGAATCAACCAACTAATTAATCGAGGATAAATCACTTTTGATCTTAGCCACCCCAGTATTGGTTGCTTCTACTCCCTTCAATAACTTATCTATCATGTCATCCATGTACATCTTCCTCAAACTAGTTGCAACAGCCTCACGGTTTCTAGGAGGAACATACAACCCGCTTCTGTCATTCTTATTCTTCTAATTGCCTTGGTCGCGATTCTTATAGCCAAATTTGTCATATTAGTTCCGACCTTGGTTTCCTTGGCCACCGCCTCAGAAACCTCCCTGATTGTTCAAGTAATTGTCTTTCTTCTCAGAATTGGAGTCAGCCTTTTTCTGTGATGTTACAGCTTTAACCCTCTCTATCTTTCTCAATAATAAGTACTTAGTGAGAAGATCCATCTCCATTTTCATGTGAGCCATGTCCTGTTTACGTTCTTTTTCCCTCCGCCTCTGCTCTATGATCATGCTAATAGATAGAGTAGAGCTTGCTACCTCAAAATCCCTGGTATTCATCATACGATCAAGCATCTCATCTACTTCAAGAAAAGTGAGATCTATGAATGCCTCACCTGCAGCATTATCTACTACTAGCTTCGTCATAGAGTTCAAGGCCCGATATAATATCTCCATCAAGTAGACATTAGTCATTTGATAATTTGGACACTGCATAAGCTTCTTCTTGAAACTCTACCAAGTCTTATGGAATGCCTCAATTGGAAGTTGTCTGAAGTTGATGATCTCATCTCTCAATTGTGCCCTCTTGAGAGGCGGAAAGAACCTTTCTAGGAAAGTATCTTTCAGTTACCTCCAGTTGGTAATAGTGTCGGGAGTTAGCCCATTCAACTATAAAGTTTCCTCCCCAGAAAGAGACAACGGAAACGGCCCCAATCGAATAGCATTTTTCCCAACTCCTGGGTTGTCAAACGATTTGCATGTCGAGATAAAATTAACTAAATGTATATTCGGGTCATCACCCGCAAGTCCACTAAATATCTCTTTAAGATGCAATAACTGAATCATAGTGCTCCTGATATTAAACTTGGCTCTGGGTGCTAAGGGCGGAGGAATAATAGCCCCTGTTGCACCAGCTCCATCCAAGTCATCATCATCATCATCTTCTAGATTAAATTGGATAGCCTGGCTTTCTAGTCTCGCCCTAACAGGGTGATTTCTATTGACATTCATATTTGCCAGTAAAGGCACATTATCTGCATGCCTTGAGTTGATCAGATTTAGTAAATCATCATCAACTAGATCATCATCATCTGGATTTAGTTGTCATCCTTCATTGTTCGCATTTTACTGGTTCACTTGTGCAGCTGCCAAGGCAGCTAGTCTAGCTACTTCCTGCTGAGAAACTACTCTCGCTGGATCCTGTTGACCATCCATTCTGCTAATAAGTTGAGGTTCTGGATGAATAGGTAATAAAGGTTCACCTGATCTCCGTGTACTTAGCATACAACATGATCAACCTGCACAAAACAAAAACAAAAAACAAAAAGTAAAATTTGGGAAACTTTGACCAAAGGTCAATTAACAATCACAGACTTAATTGATGACCATATTCCCCGACAACGGCACCAAAATTTGATACGTCCAAACTAAAACTTTCTTATTAAAGTGTAAGTGGACATTATCAAATATAGAACCCAACAAAGGTTGGGATTGAATCCCAAAGGGAATACTTGTGCAACTAAGTAAGCTGATTCTTAATGGACTGTTGATCTAAGGTTTCAGAATAAAGAGGGGTTTTAATGTGTTAAGAATATTTTTTCATTCTTGTATCATACAGAGGTCCAGCTGATGTTGGGCGTATTTACACGCTTAAGAACCATAATTTAACCATATTTTAGCTAATTTTTTAGGACAAAATATATAATTCCTGCACTTTTAGTCTATTTTCCTTTAAATGAGCTGACCTACGTGATTAGCATGTTTTTCAGGTATTAATGATGAAGATTTCAGCACTTTATGGACTTATGAGCAGCAAAGGAAAACTTCACATTAGAGGGAAGGCAGCTTTTGGACTGAAAGTGATGCATGGGAACTTTTTCCCGGGCAAACCCAGTATTTTTAAAGACTTAAGGATGCAGTAGCAACTTAGTTAGAGAAGGATACTATAAAAACCTTATTTCTGAATTTTTCAGCGGCATTATCATTCACTAATTATTCAATTTCATTTTTTTGTAAGAGGTTTTAGAACAAAAAACACGACTCTTGTGAGCAACGGATAGGAAGAGAACGACATTCTCTTATTGACGCCAATCCATCCCCATCGCCAAGTTTATTCGAGGTTACAGTATGATGATTATGTCTATTGTGATTTTCGTTACAATCATGAGTAGCTAAACTTCTCTGTTATGGTTATGGAAGCCTTTTGATATACTATCTATTACTATGAGTTTGTGAATTCTTGATGCGTATGCTACTTATATCATTACTCTCTTTGTTTTAATTAAATTCTTGTGGTTGCAAACATATAGAATACGCCATTATAGCATTAACTTGTTCGAGAGAAAAGTTACATGTTTGAAAAAGAGAGTGTGACAAGGAAATAGGGCTACCAACCCCTATTTACACGTTAATGCCTTAACCGGATTAACCTCTTGGAGAGTTCGTACCATTAGTTATACGCTTTAAGCTCGAGAGAGTTAGAGTGAAATAATCCTTGATGGTTGAGAAACACTAGGATTTACCATTAGAATACGAATCTCTATAAGTGCATGCATGTCTGAATTCCGCATTACTCATAGTTAATAGATACGTAGAACTCATAAGGTGGACATAACCCTAACTTATTTTTCTCTGTGATTAAATCTTACTAAACAAAGCATTCTGTTGTTACTTTGATAGCATTAATTCACGCCACAATCCAATCCCCCCTTTTCCGTGGAATTTTCGATCAACAGTCTACTAATAATTGCAACACTTAGTGACCAAGTATTCCCTGTGGGATTCGACACCCAACCCAGTTGAGTTCTATATTTGACAGCGACCGCTTACACTCTTACGAGAGCTGTAGTTTGGGCGTTATCAAATTTTGGCGCTGTTGTCGGGGAATACAGTTTTCAACTAAGTTTGTGATAGTTAATAGACCCTTTGGTCTAAAATTCTTGAATTTTACTTTTTGTTTGTTGTTTTTTATTTGTTCAGGTTTGGTAGAGTGCATGCCAAATACACGAAGATCTGGTCAGCCATTATTACCCATAAATCCTGAACCATAACTTATTGGCAGAATGGATGCACAACGTGACATTGAAAGAAGGGCTGCTCAACAGGAGCAGGCTAGATTAGCTGCGTTGGCAGCTACTCAAGTGCATCACCAGAATATTGATAACCTAGGTCGGGCAACAAATCCTGATGATGAGGACCTGGGTGATGATGAGTTACTTAATCCACGGCGTGCAGATGAGGTGGCAGCGCCTGTGAACAGGAGAGATCGTCAAGCTAGAATAAGACCTGAACGCCGAGCTGTGCAGGCTCCTTTTGATGATGATGATGACGATCTTGATGGGGCTGGTGCCACAGGGCCTATTATTCCTCCGCCCTTGGCTCCTGGATCCAAGTTCAATATCACTAGCACCATGATTCAGCTGTTGCATCTCAAGGGATTATTTGGTGGACTTGCAGGAGATGATACGAATATGCATCTGATTAATTTTATCTCAACATGCAAGGCGTTTGAATATCCAGGAGTTGGACAGAATGCAATTTGGCTGCGCTTATTTCCATTGTCTCTATCTGGAGAGGCAACTCTATGGTTGAACGGGCTAACTCCTGACTCTATTACTAATTTGAGGCAACTGAAAGACGCTTTCCTAAAAAGATTTTTTCCGTCATCTAAGAGGGCACAATTAAGAGATGAGATCAACAATTTTCAACAGCTTCCAACTGAAGCTCTCCACGAAACATGGGAGAGGTTCAAGAAGAAGCTCATGCGGTGCCCAAACTATCAGATGACCAATATCCACTTGATGGAAATATTATACAGGGCTTTGAACTCGGTGACAAAGACAGTGGTTGATAATGCTGCAGGTGGGTCTTTCATGGACCTTACTTTTATTGAGGCAAGTGATATGCTAGATCGTATGACAAAGCAGAGTAGAACTTGGCATACCAGGGATTCTGAGGTAGCAAGCTCTATTATATCTATTGGCATGACTGCAGAACAGAGATGAAGACAAGAGGAACATGACCAGGATATGACTCACATGAAAATACAGATGGATCTTCTTACCAAGCACTTATTATCAGGGAAGACCGAAAAGGTTAAGGCCGTTGTATCACAGGGAAGAGATAAATCCGACTCTGAGGAAGAAGCGAACTACTTGAATAATCAGGGGGTTTCCGAGGCAATGCCCAAGGAAACTAAGGTCGGAACTATTATGATAAATCTGGATACAAGGACTACGATCAAGGTAGTTGGAAGAACAAGATTGACAGGAGTGGTTTGTATGTTCCTCCTGGAAATCGTGAGGTTGTGGCGTCTGGCTTTGGGAAGATGTCCATGGAAGATATGATGGCTAAGTTGTTGAAAGGATTGGAGGCAACCAACACGGGAGTAACTGAGGTGAAGAATGATTTGTCATTAATAAATCAATTGGTTGACTCGCATTCTACTGTAATAAAATAGCTGGAGCAACAATTGAGTCAACTCTCAGCGGCATTCAATCAAAGAAAGGCTGGCACTTTACCTAGCGACACTGTGCAAAACCCAAGGAACGATGGATCATGTATGGCTATTACTACCAAGAGTGGTAAAGTGTTGGAAAATCCATCCAAAGGCAAACAGGTGGTTGATGATATAGAGGAGAATATTATTGATGCAGATTGTGATGATTCTATAGAAGCTGAAAATCAGAATAACAACATTCATGAGAAAACTATTCCTCTTCCACCACCACCTTTTCCTCAGAGACTGAAGAAGAAGGCTAATGACACTCCTGAAAAGGTTGATAATCGGAAGCAAGATAAAAAGGAAGTGGTGGAGAAAACTATTCCCCTTCCACCACCACCTTTTCCTCAGAGACTGAAGAAGAAAGCTGATGACGCTAGGTTCAGTAAATTCATGACTATGTTGAAGCAGATGACTATTAATGTTCCTTTGGTGGAGGAGCTAGAGCAGATGCCCGGATATGCTAAATTTATGAAGGACCTGTTAACAAAGAAGCGGGCAGCAAGTTATGAGCTGGCAGATAATGTTCATCATTGCAGTGCAATCGCTACAAGATCGCTAGTACAGAAGAAGGCAGATCCTGGTGCTTTCACTATTCCTTGCACGATTGGATCGTTGGATTTTTCTAAGGCATTGTGCGATTTGGGAGCTAGCATCAATTTGATGCCTCTATTTATTTACAGAAAGTTGGGGTTGGGTGATCCTACATCAACCAATATGCGGCTCGTGATGGAAGATAGGTCGGTAAAATGGCCTGTTGGTATCTTATATGATGTGTTGGTGAAGGTTTCCACCTTCATCTTTCCTGCAGACTTTGTTATTTTGGATTGCGAGGTGGATTCTGAAGTTCCTATAATCTTGGGGCGTCCTTTCCTCGCAACTGGAAGTGTGCTGATTGATTGAAGAGCTAATGAGCTTTTATTTCGGCTGAATGACGAAGTGGTCCATTTTGATGTATATAAATTGATGAAGCAGCCTAGAGATATGGATGTGTTCTCTGTAGCTGATGTTTACTATGAGGATGAGAAAGGATTATCTGTAGAGAAGTAGCTTACTGTTGAGCCATTGTCTGTTGTGCTGTTGAATTTTGAGCATGAGGATGTTGAAGAATATGAAGAAACTGTTTGTGCTCTAACAGGAATAAAGTCCAATTCTCATGCTACTAAGAAGCAGGACCTTCATCTTAGGAATCGACCTTCACCAATAGCAAAGACTTCCATTGAAGAGCCATCAGTGCTAGAATCAAAAGAGCTCCCCAGTCACCTAAGGTATGCGTTCTTAGGAAGTTGAAATACACTTCCGGTGAGTGTTGCGGCTTATTTAGGTGAACATCACGTTGAGGCTCTCATCTCTGCTCTGAAGAGGTACAAGAGAGCTATGGGTTGGACTATTGATGATATAATTGGTATCCCTCCTGGGATATGTATGCACAAGAGTCATCTCGAAGAAGATTGCATGCCTACAAGTAAGCATCAGCGTCGTCTGAATCCATTCAGAAAACGATGCACTATCTATCTCGATGAAGTCTAAGTAATCGAGATAGCTATGTCGTGCCGCGACAATAAATCAAGCGCTAAATGGGAGGCAACCCATCATTTTTAGTCGTTTTGTTTTCCTAGGAGTTTGTTTTGTTAAATAAAAATCCAAAAAGAAGAGTCGAGCCATGACCAAAACTAAGGCGTTTGGTGGGAGGCAACCCATCTTTCTAATCATTTTTGTTATTTTTGATTAAGTGTAGGAGAAGACGTATAAAGGAGGAGCTTGGTCTCAAATTTTGATTTGAAAGTGAGCAATGTTAAAGGTAGTAAGTGAGTAATGAAGGAGAAAAAGGCTTTCGGTTAGGCATTGCCTATACAAATCTAGGCAATGGACAAGGCAAGGCCTATGTAAATCTAGGCAACGGACAAGGCAAGGCCTATGCTATTGCCTTTGCTCTCTGAATCAACAATGCTACAGCATAAGCGTCGCCTATGCTCAACTAGGCAAAGCTAAAGGCACCGCCTATGCCATTGCCTTTGCTCTCTGAATCTACAATGCCATAGCATAGGCGCCGCCTATGCCCAACTAGGCTATAGCATAGGCGCCGCCTATGTTCAACTAGGCAAAGCTAAAGGCGCCGCCTATGTTCCACTAGGCTTTGCTAAAAGCGCCGCATAGGCAAAGCTTTAGGCGCCGCCTACTTATGCTTTTTGGTCTCCTAACCCAATTTTTCATGGGTCAAACCCGACCCAAGCCTTGGTCTATAAATAGAACTTCAACCTTAAGACAAAATCAAATTGTTTGCTCCATATAGGCGCCGCCCAAGCTTCCCCATTCTTTCAAAATCTTTCTTTTTGCTCATCTAATCTTGCAAGATTATCTTCTGAATCCATCACCAAGTAAGTTATTCTTTTATATTTCGTAGTCGTTGGAATGCTACGTTTATAATGATTTATTAGATTTTGAAGTGGTGTTGGTGATTATAATGTGGTTGGTTTGTTATGATACATCTAGTTGAGTGAAAGAATACGTGTGGGTGTTCTTGACTTTGTTCTGGCTTGTATTTGATTGTTATACACTGTCATAGTTTTATGAAGTCGAAATTGTGAAGTTAATACATAATCTTGTAAGTTGAAAGCTTGAATGTTTGAATGACTCGTTCATTGAGATACCGATTATGATTGACCACAAGCATAAGATGGTGTGATTATGCCTATGCAATAACTTGTTTCTATTTGTGGTACGATCCTTATGTGGTAGTTTTGTTCAAAAAGTGCATTCATCCAAACATGAAAGTATAGACAAGATTACATGAAATAGAATTGGAAAGGATAGTTAAGATGACTTGAACGTATGACTGTGCTGAACATGTTGTTGGAACATATCGCCTAAATATATGTCGATGAAGTCTGAGTAATCGACATAACTCACTTAATTAGTATGTGCCAACAAATTAAGTGTGGGGTGGTGCCACTACTGTTTGTTTTTCGATTGAATCTTTCGAGATGAAGCTAACATGACTCTATTTTTAATCTCAGGTAGAATGGCCCCAAAAGGACGACAAGGAAAAAAAAAGTGTCCACCTCACAGAAAGGGAAAGAAAGGTCAGAAAAAGGGAAGAAACCTGATAATGACGACTCTAATGATAATTCCAACGCAGGGGGCATGACCCCAGACATAGAAGAGGAGTTCGACTAATCAGGTTTTCCTTATTTATTTCCACTGAGGGCAGTGTGTCCCGTCTAAGTGTGGGGTGCGGGTATATGTCTGTTGTATTGTATTTCTTTGCCTACATTTATTCTTGTTTTTCCTAATTAGTCGTAATATTTTCGAATTTTTTTAGATTTTGCATGAAATTGTTCTGATAGACGGCATGGTATTATAACAAGAGTTTGTGCTAAATCATTACTATTGAGATATTTAGGCTCTAAGTATGACTCACTGTGTGATAATTGTGTGGTTCAATTCATTCACCTGTTGGGTCAAGAGTCTATACTGCTCCCAATAAAGTTGACCATGTGCCTTGTGTGTGTGAGGTTATAGTATATTATGTGTTGTGACTGATGCTAGAACTTGCCTGGTGTGTGTGTAAAGAGAAATAAAGAGTGTGAGTTTAGGAGATGATTTAGGCATTTCTTTGGCAACCTGTAATTGTTTACCTTCTTTTTACCTACCTTTGTACATTATCCTAGTGAACCCCCTTTGAGGCTCTAGCTATTTTCTTTGGCAGCCTCATATGTAGCCTAATCCTTTTTTTTTCAAGACCATAATTTGATCCAAATTCCTAAGCGCTTTAAATTGTAGAGTCATGTGATAAAATAAGAGGAAATTGGGTGAGAGTGATGCCTCAGAGTGTATTGGTACTTGAAATTGTTGTGAAAAGGAGTGGCTATCATAGAGGTGTTTTATAGAAAAAAAAAGAAATAGAAAAATAAAAAGATAGTTGTGTTTATAATTTAATAACAAAACAGGTGAGAAGGGGTGGTAGATGAAAGGAAAGTAGAGGGGTTGTTTAAAAGAGAGTGTTAATGACATAACGTAGTGTATTAAAGCGCTTAGGGAACATAGTCACTATTTCTGGCCAAAATAGTCCTACCTGTCCCTTAGCCTACATTACAACCTGTAAAGACCTATTTGATCCTAAGCTTAGCATTCTGATATTAGTAGAGCATTACACTAAGGGCAAGCCTATGGTCATCAGTTGCAACATAAGAATTCTTTGTGAGAGTGAGAGCAAGGAGAATCTTATACCCATGTTTCAAAAAATGCAAAACTTGTGAGTGATTATGGGTGATATCTTGTGTGAGACACACATGGTTGATGACTGTTGGGTAGTGTTATATGATTCTTTGTGACTTAACTTGTGGATACGAATTAACCATCCTCACGAGTCTAGGTTGGAGGTTGAATTGTTTCTAGTAGTGATCAAGAAACCTACTCTCTGTGAATAATTGTCGTGCATGTCTTGAGGATAAATTTTGTGTTGTTATTGTGAAATTCTAGTTAGGTGTTGCTATTGTGAAATTCTAGTTAGGTGTTTGTATGGATGCTATATTTTGTTCGAGGACGAACAAAGCTTTATGTGTGGGGTGGTGATGTTGGGCGTATTTACACGCTTAAGAACCATAATTTAACCATATTTTAGCTAAGTTTTGAGGACAAAATATATAATTCCTGCACTTTTAGTCTATTTTCCTTTAAATGAGCTGACCTACGTGATTAGCATATTTTTCAGGTATTAATGATGAAGATTTCAGCACTTTATGGACTTATGAGCAGCAAAGGAAAACTTCACATTAGAGGGAAGGCAGCTTTTGGACTGAAAGTGATGCATGGGAACTTTTTCCCGGGCAAACCCAGTATTTTTAAAGACTTAAGGATGCAGTAGCAACTTAGTTAGAGAAGGATACTATAAAAACCTTATTGCTGAATTTTTCAGCGGCATTATCATTCACTCATTATTCAATTTCGTTTTTTTGTAAGAGGTTTTAGAACAGAAAACACGGCTCTTGTGAGCAACGGATAGGAAGAGAACGACATTCTCTTATTGACGCCAATCCATCCCCATCGTCAAGTTTATTCTAGGTTGTGGTATGATGATTATGTCTATTGTGATTTTCGTTACAATCATGAGTAGCTAAACTTCTCTGTTATGGTTATGGAAGCCTTTTGATATACTATCTATTACTATGAGTTTGTGAATTCTTGATGCGTATGCTACTTATATCATTACTCTCTTTGTTTTAATTAAATTCTTGTGGTTGCAAACATATAGAATACGCCATTATAGCATTAACTTGTTCGAGAGAAAAGTTACATGTTTGAAAAAGAGGGTGTGACAAGGAAATAGGGCTACCAACCCATGTTTACACGTTAATGCCTTAACCGGATTAACCTCTTGGAGAGTTCATACCATTAGTTATACGCTTTAAGCTCGAGAGAGTTAAAGTGAAATAATCCTTGATGGTTGAGAAACACTAGGATTTACCATTAGAATACGAATCTCTGTAAGTGCATGCATGTCTGAATTCCGCATTACTCATAGTTAATAGATACATAGAACTCATAAGGTGGACATAACCCTAACTTATTTTTCTCTGTGATTAAATCTTACTAAACAAAGCATTCTGTTATTACTTTGATAGCATTAATTCACGCCACAATCCAATCCCCCCTTTTTCGTGGAATTTTCGATCAACAGTCTACTAATAATTGCAACACTTAGTGACCAAGTATTCCCTGTGGGATTCGATACCCAACCCAGTTGGGTTCTATATTTGATAGCGACCGCTTACACTCTTACGAGAGCTGTAGTTTGGGTGTTATCACCAGCTAATGAAAGTTAATGGAAGTATAATTTCAATGAGAATGAGTTAACTAGAGTTATGCTTACCAAGATGTTCAAACAGTTAGGGTTGTAAATTTGTGCTCGATTTCTAACTGTAATTTCAATTGTAAGAAATATTGAATTCTAAGAATTACCCACTTGTTCTCAACCTAATGAGTATTTCAACCTTTACTTATTTCGAACTTAAAGGATTCATGTATTATTCAATAGAATTCTCATGATGGTTGATCCCGTTAGGTCATTAACCCTTAACCCAAAGGGTAAATCCATGGATTTTATGTGAATCACTTTTTTCCCAATATCCACTTTGTTTTTCAGACAAGTGGTGTTCATGGGCTCACTTGTCAAGTTTGCAACCAAGAGATGTCATTATAATGAAGAGAGATTCATGTAATTTAGATAGATGTTAGAAATCAAATGGATTCGCAACCCCATGCAGCTCTCTACATCAAGGCTCTCATAACCCTAGTTATGGGAGTTTAGCTTCTCATCTCCATATAAGATATCAAAGACATATTGATGTTCATAAATAGATTCAAGAGAGTACTTACAAAGGTTACAATATTGTTCTTCTCAATCTTAAATGGAAAATATGGAAATAATAATTAGATCTTAGTTTCTAGCTTTAAATCTTAAAGAAAGGTGCTACAATACTCTAAATAGAGGAGAAAGTATGATAATACTATCCAAAGTTACGAAATAAAACCTAATACTTAGTATTTATATGATTCTAGGAACTGGAGTTTAAAATTTAAACTCAGAATTATCGCGTCATGCTCGATGGGTCGGGCGACGGTTCATCGTTGAGGCAACGGTCCATCTCTTGGACCATCGTTGAAGCTCCAGTGATACTGGATTTTTTTTCTTAGCGACGGGTCGAGAAATGGTTTATCGCAGGGTCGACGTTCCATCGCCTGGATCGTCGTGGGACCTCCAGTGACACTGCCTTCTGCTTCTGGGTGACGGTTAGGCCAACGGTCCGCCGCATGGTTGACGGTCCATCACCTAAGTCGTCGCTTATCATTTTTCTCTTGTTTTGCCCATTTTTTCTAAGTTATTCTTCACTCTCAGTTCTTGTCCTGAAAACACTAAAGTCCAATGTTAAATATAATAATAGTTGCTTGAAAACACACAATTATCCTAAGAAAAAGTCCTAAATATTCCGTCAAAAGCTGAAACATCAGTCCTTAATTGAGTTTGAAACTTGATATCATGATGGAGATCATG
This sequence comes from Capsicum pubescens, assembly GCA_030864215.1. Classification (NCBI taxonomy): domain Eukaryota; kingdom Viridiplantae; phylum Streptophyta; class Magnoliopsida; order Solanales; family Solanaceae; genus Capsicum; species Capsicum pubescens. Next base: position 119,478,723 of record CM061546.1, read on the forward strand.
ATTATTAGAGTGTCATGTTTCTTATAACTTAATCTAAAATTGTTCTTGATTGTAGGATTACTAATTAGGACACTAGTGATATGATTAAATCAATACGTATGTGGTGGTCTTTATAAAATAAATATTAGTTGATCTCATTAACTAAATCACATTTATAGATGATGCATATGGAGATATGGTCATTGAACAGACTCACTGGATGATTCTTAATTATTGGATTACCATAAACTATCACTAGGTATTATCTTGAAAAATGTGATGTAAGAGTTTTCTTTGACCTGAGATCATCATAGTAATTAATAAATTATTTATTATACTTTGATACCGGACATCCATGTTCATACAAAAATGATTGAAGGGATATTGGGTAAAATTAAATGCTTGTAGAACTAATAATTGGTGTAAGATGGAATCTGTCAACTCTTGGTAATGAGTTTAAGCTCTATGTTGTCATGTATTATAAACGACTAAGCAAAACCTTGGCTGGGCCAATTGAATAGAAGAAGGAAAGAGTTTCTTAGGTCATTCAATAGTCAATTATAATCTGACATACACACATAATTGATCACCTATTGAGATTTGACAGTCAAATTATATCCTAGGGTGATCCCGAGCTATAAGGATAGAATAAAATACTACATTATTCTTTTATAGGTTCTTGAGAGTAAATTGTATACCACATGTTATTCAATCATTAAGTAGTATTGCTAGACGCCAACCTTGATTAGTATATTGATATGATAAATATTACAACCGGCTTAGTTTTGAACTTATAGGATCACACACCAGCGAGTGTTCTTATCATTATTAATGGATTAATTATTTTGTTATTTGATAAATAAATTGAAGAATTTGATTCAAATAAATAATATTTAGTCCAAATGGAATATTATTATATGTTTTGCGAGCACCAAAAATATAATTACTATTGTCAATAATTTGAATATTTTCTATCAAGTATAGAAAATTAAATTATATCTCTTTATTGAAATATATATATATATATATATATATGCATATAATATATATATATATATATGCATATAATATATATATATATATAATATAATATATTAAAAGTGTGAAGACCCTTAGAAAGTGATTTAAACTTTTTGTCCTTTTTTAAAAATCTCCACAATAAACAAAAGCGTCTTTTTACTATTTTCTTGAATTTATTATTTAATTATTCATATAATTTTTAAAATTAAAGAATCCTAAACATTATAAGAGCAAAGTATATTTGATAAATTAAGTAGTCCTAAAATATACTGTAAGAGAAGAATAATATGGTAAAAAAGTATTAGCAGAATTAATTAATAAAGACTCTTAAAAAATAGTAAGAGGTGAAATATATAATTAGGAGTTATATGTGATTTTGCAAATAAATTTTTTTTTTCTTTTGGTAAAATAAAAACTAACATACTTTGGCAAAACAAAAAAAAATCTCGAAAAATATTTGTTAAATCTAAAAAACTATCGTAAATGCTACCATATATGCTAAACCTTGAAAATCAACAATCAAATGCATACTACCATAAATAATTTGATAATTTTTTTTTTTTACTTTTTGCAATAGAATAATTAAAAAATTTCATATTTAGGTAATCGTTTTTTAGAGAAAAAAAATTTGGGCTTCTATAAATTGAGTTTTCCCCTACAACAATATAATAATATAAGGTATATCCTTATAACTACTTTTTTTATGAACTCTGAAGGTGTCATCTATATCATACTATTCTAATGTCTCAATTATAATATTATTTAGTTGTAGTTTCTGTTTTGTTCAAGTTTATATTATATATAATGAATGTTAGGTCGGACTTTAAGAATTTTTTTGTGTTAAGGTTAGGTTTAATAACATTGTTCTAATGTATCAATTATTGTACTATCTGTAGTTTTTTTCTATTTAATACATGTGGTAGATTAACGTTTAGTCAGGCTTTGATGAATTTATTTGTAAATGTTAGACTTTAATAGTATTGTTCTGATATCTCGATTATTGTATTGTTTTATTATATAGTTTATAGGTGATAGATAAATAGTCAGTCAGGCTTTGAAGGATTTTTATGTAAAAGTTTTAGGTGTAATCATATTGTTTTATTGTAGATTTTGGTCTATTATAATCTCTATTTTTGTTATATCTATTTTATGATAGTTCACGTCGTAGGAGACAATCAAGATACTACCACTTCACGCATGTCTAGATGCATAAAGCAGCCTATCTTCGGTCTTTAACTATTTTTTAATAAATTATTTTCTTCTATATTTTTTATGTCGATTGATGGCTTGACATGAAACACACGTACAATGCATGTACACTTGACTAGTATGTGTGTGTGAGATATATTTAGTATTTATTTATATAAGGTAGGTAAATAAGTAATTGTTTGTGAAAATTGGTTAGTCCATAAAGGACCTCATGTACAAAGTTCAAGTCCCAAAAGGACTATTGCTATTGGAATTTGGTTGCAAATTATCAGTGAAGAAAATTACCAAATAGTTAAATCCAATTTGGAATTGAATTTGATAATGAAAAGTCATAAAATCCTTCTTGGACGTCTGGCTTAAATTTCAAATTCGGAATTGGATTCTAATTTTCAACTGTAAGATTTTCCATAAAAATTTAATTATGGAATTAAAATTTTATCCAAAGTAAATTATTACCCCCAACCAAACTAGAAAAATGATTATAGGTGATTTTATATAAAAGATGATGAAAAACTTTCATAACACAAGTTACATGAAAAAAGTTTTCATTGTAACACAAGTTACATGAAAAAAGTTTTCATTGTAACACAAGTTTTATGAAAAGGTTCATGAACAAGTTTATAAAAAAAAGGTTTTTCATTATGAGAAAAGTTTTTATTATGAAAAAGGGTTTTCATCGTGAGAAAGGTTTTCATTATGAAAATTTTTTTTACTACGGGAATAGTTTGTGAGAAAAATACTCTATTGAAAGTGTGTGAGTTCAATACCAAATCAAGAGAGAAAATACTATTGACAAGAAAAGACTTTCTTGTTCTGTTTATTGTTGATTGAGATTGTTGCGAAAAGTTTCTACACAATATTTGTAATTCAATTTGTTCAAGAGTTTCGTTGATCAAGGAATTGATAGTAAAAGTTGATCTAGGTGTGGATACGCATAGAGACTTTGTACTATCGAAGAGATTTTGTGTTATGACTATTCTCACCAGATTTATCTTGAAACCAAATATTTAGAAGTTAGTAAATTTTAAACACAAATAGATCTGTTTAGGTTGTTTTTTATCTTCTGTTGCGTGTTACACATGCCCTGCAACCCTATAATTAGGATATCACCTTTCTCTGTGGTTGAACTCTAATAGGTTGAGAGTCTTTCCATTACCTTGTTTCTTTTATTTTCAAGCATGCTTAACAGTTTTAACCACCCTAGGAGAGAGATCTGCATCCTTGTATATTTGCTCCTCCTACAATCTTAATTACTGATGACATCACCACCTTATGAGTGAGAATGTTATTTAATGTTGCATTCGGTGATTCTGTTAGACCCATCCACACGTAAGACTCCTCAGATTGCACTAGTGATGGGATTTTAGCAACTGTCATGTTGTTATCATCTACAACATATATTGTTGAATCCCTATTACTGGCTTGATTTTCAATGATCATTTTAATATTCTCATCCTTATTTTGGTGTGAATGTTGGTCTGAATTAACACTATGATCATCTTGATTTTCAAGACTCATATTTAGAGTAGCTGGTTATGGGAGAGTAGAATGATCCTTTGCACTGACTACCACCTCCTTATTTGTCCTGCAACTCTTATCCCCATCTTTTCTATCATAAACTTTTTCCTCCTTTTGGACATTATTACTGCCTGACTTTTGTCTACTCTTTGAATTGCAAGGTTTCTAGATATGCTGGGAATGGAGCAAGAAACAGTACCATTTCCTTGATAGTTAGTAAAGACATAGATACAGTACTAGCATTTGAGGAATGTGGTAGAGGATGTTAAAAAAGACAACTGGCCAACCTTAGAAACGGGTTGACCAGTAACCGGAGTGGCCATTTCCACTGGTAAGATAGGTTTTCAAAGGGTTGCAATTAGGTAGGTCATGAGAGAACTTTCTTTTTCAGATGTTAAGAAAAGTTGACCAGCCAGCCTTGGAGTTTGTAAGATAGTTCTTGGAGGTTGTAGGGCTTTCACTTCGTTTGGCTATAAAAACTCAGATTTTAAACTTATCTCATGTTTATTTTATTTTTATTTAATTTCTTCTTATCACGCAACTTAAAATGAATTGATTAAATGTATTGAGTTCTCCTACGGGAAATGAAAAATGTCACCACGATTGGCTAGATTTTTGTATCGTGACAGTTCCCGTTTAAAAGATCACTTGAAAGAAAGCCATAGATGAAGCATAGCGACCAACATCATGTTATTTTGTCTTGCAAAAGAAATGAGTATAATACAAGCCATGCCTCGTACCACCAAAGGTCATTCGCAAAGACGATCATCATAAGTGATTGTCATATTAATAGTGAGCAAACTTTTATAATACCCACATTTCATTCATATTAATTGTCCACCTTATTATAAATATTTATTTTAAATTACTTATTAATTTATCAAATTAAGATAAAATTAATTAGAATTTTCTCATTTTACCCCTTCAATTAATCTATATTACCTTAAAAGCACCAACTCAAAAAACTTAAAGTGAAATTACTAAAATACCCCTAACTAAAATAATCAATTATTTAAAAACAAAATATGCTTAAACCTCACTACTTCACTACCAAGGGATGCAACTCCTCTGTGTAATTCAAATAGGTACGTATAACAGGATATGTATCATTGCCTTATCAAATATCAGTTAATTTGAAAATAGTACGAGTCTTTAGAGAATGATCACAAACAGCCAAATCATAGACACCAAAAAGTTGTGTGGGATATATATTCCTTGTTCATGGTGTTTTAAGTATGTTTGGGGGACTGCCGACTATAGTTCGGATACTGATAACGAAAACAGCGGATATTTGGTTTGGAACAACTTCTCAGTTTTCTGTTAAGGTTTGTATAATGGTTAAGTCAAAATTCGTCTTCAAATTCCATCACTTCTTTCTGGCACCGATTCTGCCTATATTGTGGCGGCTTGATCAGTCAGTCATAATTTCTATTCAATTTCATGCAGATTCGTTACTAAATGCTTCAATTCGTTAAGTGAATCAATAAACTGGAGTGTGATTTGAAGGCTTTTATAGATGTTGTACATAGTAAGATGAAAAATAGGGTTCTGGTGCAGCACTACGATAAGAGGTCGGCACAGATTCATATATAGAGACCTCATTATGAATGAATTAAGTATTCATTTTTTTTAATGGAAACAAATATTCAGTATGTACATGAGTCAGAAATTATATGTTGCATATAAGTTCTTTAATTTGGGGGGTCCATGTTTATATGACATCAAATATAAATAATTTATTTTGCTTTATAAATTTCTTATTGACAAGTTTAGTAAGTGATTTGAAAAGACAACCTCTAAGTTAGATACATTTGAATTTGCACTATTCATTAGTCTAATATAAGGTATATTGATTGATGTAGTAGCTCGGTGCTAAATTTAGTATTAAGTGTATATGCTTATGTCTAATGGTTAGGAATAAAAAATATACAAAATAAACATTTTCTTTAATTAGAATTCGAAGTCCAAAATCTAAAATTTGATCTGAAATTTATAAAAGATAAACCTAGAATCCAATACGTAATTCTAAAACTTAAATCAGCAGACTAAATAAATTTGATTTTTGATGTGGATTGCAATTTATCCAAATTACACCTAGCTGTAACTAGAACAAATGAAAAGAATATACACCAAAATATTATTGTAATCAACTATTAGGTGAGATACACACTTTGTGTGGTTGTAACTTATAGAATGAAATAAGAAAATCAATCACATTATAAAATTAAACTTTTTATTTTATCCAAGTAGATTTGGATGATATCCAATCACCTTATGATCCACAATGAAAATCACATAAACATGTAATTCATTTTTCACATATAATTATTTGTTCAAATCATTATCTTATAATATATTTTATAAAATTATATACTACATGAATCATCATACACGTTCAACGCACGTATCGCAAAACTAGTATTTCTGAAAAGCCTAAACAAATTTATAAGTTCAAACACAGTCTTTTTTTTCAAACAAAGTATTTTTTTTTTTCAAAAAAGTGGATAAAGGATAAATTAATAAGAGTACTTAGCTTATTTATGATTTTCTGGAGGACATGCAAAGGGAAAAGAGGATAACTAATATAAAATAGAGGAAGCAACATATTATAAATATAAACCCTTAATGGGTAATTTATTGGCGTAATCGTAGGGGCGAATAAAATCGAGCCACAAATCGTACCAAACCGCAAATTGAGTCAAATCGGGAAAAAAAACTTAATAGTGGTTTGGTGTTGGAAAAAAAAAATCTTGACTAAACTTGATTTGGTTTGTTTTAACTAAAAAACGTCAAAGCGAACCAAACCAACCCAACATTACATTTATATAATATTTGACAATATGTAATACATAAAAATATTTACTATGATGTAATTTATTAATGTTTCTTAAACTTTTTCATTGTTTCTTCTTTCAACATATTATTTCAAGTTTAAACTTAGAATTTGACTAAACCAATATATTTTATAGCTCAGATATTAATAACTTAAATAATGTTCAAATTAATATTAATGCCAACAAAATATTCAATTAAATACTAGGAATGACAATAATATTGAAAATCGATTTTTTAATTTTGCATAAATACAAAACTTAAATATATTTTTCTATTAATATTTAGTTATGTAATTAATACTCACTAGGATTCTTTTAACATGACTTAATAGTTATAATTATGATTATTTTTACTATAACTTATCAATATGCAATAAAAAATTAATGCGGTTTTATTATTATTTTTTGTTGAATAACCACATTTTGTGTTATTTTTTAAAGAAACATCTAAGATAGTTGTATCGTACAAGGATTAAAGAAACATTTAAAGCATAAGTTACCAATATATTTGTACAAAGAATTTATCAAAAAAATCCGAAGAACTCAAGAAGATCAAAATATCCAAAAAATCTAAGGTTGAAAACCCTAAATTTCATTAATTTAATTTGGTTTATAGATTAAAAAATCAAACACAAATTGTTTGATTTAATATTTAAAAGACCCGAACCAATCCGTGGATCCATGTACACCCCCAACGCATAAGGTATTCTTAGATGTGAATTATAATAATATCATATACACCATCTTAAATATAACTAGTCTAATACATGCAAAAATAAGTTGTTAAAATTATTATGACTTGTACAAAATAAACAAAACATCTAAACAAATTAAATTATTAACATTAATGGCCAATTTCACTAGCAGCTGATGTAAGGGGTCGTCTGGTTGGGAAACAAGCAATGCAGGGATTAGTTATATTGAAATTAGTTATCCTGAGATTATTTTTTAGTGGTTGATTGATTTGTGGTACTAAAAAATAATATGCACTGCAATCTTTCTAAGAGTATATTGTTTGTTTACAAAAATACTCTTCACCTTATTTACCTTAATTATTTTTATGGAAATTATATTGATAGGGAGAACTGATATTTCCACAAGTTTCTTCTTCTTGTTTGACGCCAAAACTTTTTCCACAAATTAACTTACCAAAAACTTAATTATTAACATAATAATTATTAAGATATTGTGGAAAAAACTTAATGGCTGAAGTTTACGTATTAACATGTCATAATAATTAATAGAGCGGATATATCATAATAAGTAGTAGCTTACAAAAATTGATTTACAAAAACTGATTTTTCCACAAGTTAAAACTTTTTGGCTAAATATCAATTTTGCTTTTTATTCTATGTCGATAAATTGCGTCAATCTTTCTAGCGGCTTTGAGTTAAAAGTGACAAAAGAGTTTTAAAATGAGGTATAGGTGATTCAAGTCTTAATAATTGAGTGTATGTGGCAATTACTTTATTATGGATTAAGAAAGTTGGGTAAGTTTGAGAATAGCTCACAAGTTTTTAAATTTATACTTTGATCCAAATGTTTACCTAATATAACAGGAAACGGAGGAAAAGAAGTCGTGTTTCTCTCTCTTAGCGATTTTTGTTGTTCATTGTTGCTGCTGCTTTATTCATCATCTTCTACTTCATTATCACCATCTTCTACTTCATTATCATCTTCATCTTCTTTTTGTTGACCATTGTTGTTGTTGTTGTTATCGCTACTGCTGCTATTTGACCAATTTCTGAGGTCAAATTTGGTTTCATACATCACTTTCCACTTTGGCATTACTTCATAGGAGACTTTGGAAAGTCAAATTATGATTTTTAGTTTAATTTGTCATCTGGGTAACTGTTATTGTGCTATTTTTTCAACAATAGATAGCACGCGAACATGAATGCAACATAAAAGACATATGTTTAAATAGATCAATCATCTGTTGCGACAGATAAGCCATCTGTTGTAATGGAAGACATGTTGGATTTATGTTTGTGGTTCTATAGTGTCGTAACATGAATCAAATAGATGGATCATTTGTTGCAACATATGACCTCTCTGTTACAACAGGGTAAATATATATTGCAATAGATTAGTAACCTATTGCAACAGAACCTGAACTCGATTTCAACAAACTTGTCGTATGTTACAATAGGGTAAATATCTGTTGCAACTGATTAGTAACCTATTGCAATAGAACCTGAACTCGATTCTAATAGACGCGCCATTTTTTGCAACAAATGTATAGCCTGTTGCAACATATGATTCACCTATTACAACAGATGACTCTTCTGTTGAAATCGGCTTCAGGAGAGTAACATGAATCCCAACAGGTAAGTAATCTATTGCGACTGATGACTTACCCGTTGCAACAGATGACACATCTGTTGGGATTCATGTTACGACATTGTGAAATCACTATTAACTTTTTTTAACAAATGACTTTATTTTGGTACCACTAATAGAGGGATCAATAACACTAGGGGCGGATTATCATGGTCAATAGATCGAGAAAAGCAATTGATATGTATGGCGTTAGAGGGAGGGTAAAATCCTAGAGAAGATGCTATGACATTCCAAAGTGGTATTTCATATGATGATTTTGTGAAATTAATCATAAGCAATTGTGGATTGAATTGTCAATCAGAAGAACTCATCATCAGCTACATGCACAGCTTCTTCGAAAATCAGAGGGTACTACCTTTTAAGATAACTGATCAGGTTTAGTTGCGTGCTTAACTTAGCGGTTCATCCAGGACGGTGTTAAAGGTGTCCATGGTTGAAAGGATGTGAGAGAATGAGAACCAGAATGTAGAAGAACAACAACAACAAGAAGACATCTTTGATGATAGGTTGGATGATCTAGACATGAATATTCCAGATGATGATCAAACACCTACGCCCCTTGATGCGACCAATACGGTGGGCAGTTCTTCTCGATCGACACAGTCTGGCAATCGTCAAGATGATAAGACCGGCTTTTACAAGGGAATATCATTTAAGGCCAAGAAAGAACTATCTACTACTTTGTTTATTTCTTACTTGAAAAAAGATTTTAGAATAATAACTGTGATTAATTCGAGCAAAGTCTTTTTCTACAAATGTGCTAATCCAAACTGCAAGTGGTGGTTGAGAGTGGTAAAGTACTTAAGTTCTGATAGATTCTTCATTCATAAAAATAAAAAGTATCACATATGTGGTTCGGAGAACCTTTTGGGCCAAAATCCCCATGCCACGGCAAAGGTCCTCGGTGAATATTTCAAGAATAGATTCCCCGATGGCAAAGGCCCTTCTACAAGGGTTATGACCAATCAACTCCTTACGAAATTGGGTGTCCTAGTCAGTTATTGGAAGATATATACGTCCATGGGGATTGCCAAGGACTTGGTTAGGGGGACATACGAGCATGGGTATGCAGTCCTCGATGCCTACCGTTACATGCTTGAGTCCACAAATCTCGAAAGTAAGACGACATTGCATGTTGATGAAAACGGAAGATTCAAGTACTTTTTTGTATCCTATGGTGCTTGTATTCAAGGTTTTTGACATTTCAGAAAAGGCACAGCCATCGACGGTACCTTCTTGATGAATAGGAATAATGGAGTTCTGTTAGCGGCGGTGGCACAGGATGTGGAGAATCATATCTTTCCTATCAATTTTTGTGTAGTGGACAAGGAATGTGATGCATCTTATGAATATTTTTTTGAACAACTATGAAGTTGCGTCGAAGATACAAAAGAGTTGTGTTTTTTTTTGAATAGTCATGCAAGTATTCCAAAATTGGGTTCAATTTTATTCATTTAAGCTAACTTTGATTGTTGCATTAGGCATCTTGGAGAGAATATTTGGACAAACTTTCACAACGAAAGGGTCGTGACCTTTTTTTATAGAGCAGCTAAAGCATATAGTATAGAGGAGTTTTTAGACCATTTAAATCAAATAGAGGATATGCATCCTAAGGCAGCAGAACATCTCGTACGTGTTAGTTTTGAAAGATGGAGCCTGGCATTCTGTCCGGCATATAGGTACATTCTTATGGATTTATTGTCTTGTTTGAGTAACAAGTTTAGTATGATGTCGTACTAAGTAATTCTTTTGTATAGGTAAAATATTATGACATCAAACATAGCTGAATCGGTGAATTCATTATTTGATGATGAAAGAGAATTTCTCATCGTGGCTCTGTTTGAAATAATAAATAAGAAGTATGGGCAATTTTTTCACAAAAGGCGCATGGAGTTCGAGGATGCAGGAGCCCCATTTGTTCTAGAAGCAGAAAAATAGTATCAACGAACATCAGTCTGGGGAATAGATTATTATCTCATCAAATAGTAAATTACAAGTTCAGTATCAACGGTCATGGTGATGTTGCCACGGTCGATCTTCAAACAAGATCTTGTACGTGCAGAGTTTATGACTTAGACAAAATACCCTATCCACATGTTATAGCGGCGCTTTGAGGTTAATACGGTGAAAAATATGGACTAAAATTTATGAGTACTCCTCTTCATATTATTCGGTGGAAAAATATACAATGACATATAGTGGGTATATTACTCTGGTGCCTCTCGAAGAATCTTGGGTTGTTCCTGTAGTTCTTTTTAGGAGATTAATACCTCTTTAATATATTGACCCAAACACTATCGTCATATAAGAAGAGGCGTAGAGTCGAAGAATCATTTCCATAAAAAAGAAACAAGTGCTCTGTATGTAAGGAAGCTGGCCACAGAAAAACTACATGCCCGGATCATAAACCATCATGATCGTTGTAATTGAAAAATCTTGTGTTGTTGTTGGTTGGGGACTTTTATATATTTAACTTATTGTTGTGAACATAAATGTTATTATTTATTATATAAAATATTATTTTAAATAAATTATGCATTAATAAAAAAAGGCAAAACATGAACTAAATACAGTAGACCATAAAATTATTTTCAACAGATTACCCTTCTGCTACAACACATGGACATTAACTAGAAGAATACAATACATTTCATCAAACTAGAATGATTTCCTCCAATAGATGACAAATCTATCGTAACAGATGAATAATCTGTTGATAGAAAGCCAACCGATGACCAATCTATTTCAACACATGGTCCATCTGTTGAAAGAACTCAAAAGCCAAAATTGTTATTGCTACAGGATTCAAAATTTCTCCTTGCCTCCAACCGTTGACATATTAACATGTTTAGAAGAAGAAATAGATAGAATGAAAATTAAATAAGAATTAAAAAAGTCAAACAACAACAACAACAAACCCAGTGTATTCCCACATATTGGGATCTGGGGAGGGTAAGATGTACGCAGTCCATACCACTACCTCCGAAGAAGTAGAAAGGTTGTTTTCGATAGACCCCCGACTCAAGACAAGGAATAATAATCAAATCCATAATAAAGCATGGAACAAGATGACATAACATAAATACGACACCCATAAGTAATAGTAACTAAAGAAAAGTAAACAAAATCTTAATAGAGCATGAAACAAAGTGTCTTAGCAAGAATAAAACACCCACCAAGTAATATCCTACACTAGCAACCCAAACTGATACTAGCCTTCTATCCTAATTCGCGTCCTCCAGATCTTTCTATCTAGGGTCATGTCCTCATTAAGCTGTAACTGCTTTATGTCCCACCTAATCACCTATTTCCAGTACTTCTTCGGCCTACCCCTACCCCACCAAAAACAATCCAAAGCTAGCCTCTCACACCTACGAACCGAGGCATCTATGCCCTGCCCCTCCTTATCACATGTACAAACTATCTCAGTCGTACTTCCCGCATTTTGTCCTCCACCAAAGTCACTCCAACCTTCTCCTGGATAGTCTCATTCCAAACTCTATCACCCCTAGTTAGCCCACACATCCAACGCAACATCTGCATTTTCGCCACCTTCATTTTTTGAATGTGGGAGTTCTTAACTGGCCAATACTCCGCTCCATACAACATGGCCAGATGGACTGTCACCTTATAAAATTTGCCTTTAAGCTTGGGCGGCACCTTCTTATCACAAAACACCCTCGATGCGATCTTCCACTTCATCCACCCTGCCCCAATACGGTGTGAGATATCCTCGTCAATCTCACTATTCCCCTGAATCATAGACCTGAGCTACTTGAAACTATCCCTCTTACATACCACCTGTGAATCCAACCTTACTACCACTTCGTTCCCCTTCCTCATATTATTAAACTTGCATTCCAAATATTCTGTCTTGCTCCTACTTAACCTGAACCCTTTGGACTCAAGAGTTGGTCTCCACACCTCTAGTTTATCATTCACACCCACTCGTGTCTCATCAATCAAAATTACATCATCTGTAGAAATCATACACCAAGGAACCTCTCCTTGGATACGCCGCGTCAACATATCCATCATCAAAGCAAACAAAATAGGCTAAGAGTAGATCTCTGATGTAAACCTGTCAAGACAAGGAAATGCTCTAAATCTCCTTCTGTCGTCCTCACTTGAGTCTTAGCTCTATCATACATGTCCTTGATTACTCTTTTATACGTTACCGGGGCACCACTCACCTCTAAGAAACTCCAAAGAACCTTCCTAGGGACTTTGTCGTATGCCTTCTCCAAGTTGATAAACACTATATGCAAGTCCTTTTTCCTTTCCCTGTACTGTTCCACCATCCTCCGCACCAGGTGAATTGCCTCCGTCGTCGAGTGCCCGGGCATAAATCCACACTGGTTCTCCGAAATAGACACTATCCTTCTCAACCTCACCTCGACCACTCTCTCCCAAATCTTCATAGTGTGACTCAATAACTTAATACGCCTACAGTTGTTGCAACTCTAAATATCACCCTTGTTCTTATATAGAGGGATCATAGTGCTTCATTTCCAAGCCTCCCGCATTTTCGCCATCTTGAAAATGTCGTTAAACAATCCAGTCAACCACCTTAACCCAGCCTCACCAGAAAACTTCCAAAAATCCACAGAAATCTCATCAGGCCCCGTCTCCCTACCCCTTCGCATCCTGCAAATAGCCTCTTTAACCTCCTCCACCTTAAAACGTCTACAATAACTAAAATACTGACACTCCTCTGAGTTCTTCAGATCCCCTAACACAATAGCTCTATCCCCTTCATCATTCAAGATCCTATAAAAATACTACTTCCATATTTTCTTAATGTGACAGTCCTCCACCAACATTTTACCATCGTCCCTCTTAATGCACTTCACCTGATCGAGGTTACAACCCTTTCTCTCCCTAGACTTAGTGAGCCTAAACAATATCTTTTCCCCTTTTTTCTCCTCCAACCCTGTATACAAGCTCTCAAACGCTGACGTCTTAGCTGCCGTAACTGCTAACTTAGCCTCATTCCTAGCTAACTTGTACACTTTCATGTTTACCCATTTCTCTTATTCACCCTTACTCTCAACTAACTTAGCATACACCCCTTTCTTAGTCTCCACTTTCTTCTTAACTTCTTCATTCCACCACCAATCCCTCCGATGATGCTCGTCCCGGCCCGTGGAAACACCCAATACCTCACTAGCATTCTCTCTGATGCACCTAGCCACCCTATCCCATATACTATCCACGTCCCCTACACTCCCACCCCTCCATTCCCGCCACCTTCTCTTCTATCTCTCGCTAATTCACCAGCGTCAAGCCACCCCACTTAATTCTAGGTCGACCCTCCTCACCCCTTATCTTCCTATCTTTTTTTATACAAAAGTCCATCACAAAAAACCTATACCGGGTCAAAAGATTCTCACTTGGGATGACCTTACAGTCCTTACTCAACACCTTATCTCTTTTCCTAGGCAGCAAAAAGTTAATTTAGGTCTTGGCTATCATGCTTCAAAAGGTGATCAGGTGATCGTCCTTCTTCGGAAAGCTCGAATTCACCACCACCATCCCAAAAGACCTCACAAAATCCAATAGAGAAGCTCTCTCTTTATTTCTCTCCCCAAACCAAAACCACCATGCACATCGTCAAAGCCTTTCGGTAACGCCCCGATGTGACCATTGAAATCACCTGCTATAACAATCTTCCCCAAGTAGGGCACACCTCTTACCACCTCATACAAAGCCTCCCAAAACCACATCTTCTCCTCTCCATCCAAGATAACCTGTGGCGCATAAACACTACACACGTTCAGGGTAAATCCCCCAATGACCAACTTAATAGTCATCAACCTATCGTTTATCCTCTTAACCTCTACTACATGACCTCTAAGCTCTTCATTTACTAAGATGCCAACTTTATTCCTACACCTCTCACTCCCAGAGTACCAAACCTTGTAACCATTCACATTCTTAGCCTTAGACCCTACCCACTTAGTCTCCTGGACACACATAATATTAAACCTCCTCTTTCTAAGAATCTTCACAAGCTCTATGGACTTAACCTGGTGAGTCCCTATATTCCAAGACCAACCCTCAGCCTACCAACTTTAGCATCACGTCTTCCTCTACCGCCTCTATCGCCAAACCTTGCCCCTCTTCCATACCTGCCCTTTCCTCTTTCCCCACCCCCAAAATATCCCCTCGCCCCAACCCCCCAGACATGACCCTATCCAACCATCAACTACCACAGCCACTACTCCAAGAAAAATTATAAATGATAGTAACAAAGCAGCAGTACAAAATACAAGGCACACATAAATTAGAAAGAATAATCAAGAAAAATAAGTCACCCCCACAACTTAAAAATAAGTCCAGAGATGGAAAAATCAAGAAAAAGTGGATATCAAAGTTTAGAAATCATCGGGTTAGTAAAATAATGCAGAAAATTCCCGTCGGAGCAGGAAAAGATATAGCACAGTAATGGCCTAGCATCAAGGGAAGCAACACAAATAATAAAAAATGGTGCTAGTCACCAATATACGATAGCAAACAATCCAAACAAATTAAACACAATTCAATATACAAGTGATAGTACAAGAATTAATACAAAAGGAGGAAATAGCAAAGGTTAGAAGTCACTGGGTTATGCTTGTAGTCCAAGTCCTCTTTTCTAGTGTGGTATGTTAGATGTTGGATCCCAGCAAAACTGATATAGAAACTGATCGCCAGACTATTATCATCAGAGTGTCGTCGGAATCAAATTTGGTACTGTCGGACATAGATCTGGTCGGAACTAGCAGAACCTTTAGATGGATCCACCATAATCAATTGTCTGTGACCGGAGTTATATGCTACCTCTATCGCTGGAGTTGAGTTGACGGTGACCTTAACCTGCAGGTGAAAGCAGTGGGTGGTTCGAACGATGGACAAAGAAAGAGAAAGGGAGAGAGAAGATGATAGAGAGAACTGGGGAGAGAAAATAAGGGAGACAAAGAATCCTTACTAGTTTTCAACGCTCCTACGCCGTCGCCGGCATCGGCCGATCAAGGGTCAGTGAAATGTAAGGTTAGGTTAGTATAGAAGGATCTAGAATATTCCACTGGAGAAGAAAATTTACCCGGTGGTTGTTGACTGTTGTCGAAGAAAAAATTGGCGACGATGATTAGAGGAAATGAAAGACTAAGGCGATGAATTTGTTTTTTTATGGAGTATGTGACCACCAAACCTATTAAAAAAATTCATTAAATGAAAAAAATTACATTAAGTATAGATCCGATATAAAAAAAATTAAAATACATACACTAAAAGAAAAAACACATTGTAATTATTATCATCATCATTATTATTGCCAGTCGGCCAATTATCAACCTGCAGCAGTAGGGCCCTCATCAACCTGTGCTTCTCTCTGAACATCCTTGCTCCCACGGTGACCAACTCAATATGCAGATCATTAACCTACCTATGATGTTTTCGCATGGTGTCACGCAGAATAGTAATATCCCAAATAGGATCAGCCATATCTAGAACACACATGCATTGACTAAAAACATAAATACAAAAGTAAAGAAAAGAGTCTGAATATAATACAACGTATACTACGAACTGGTAGATTTACACAGAAAAAAACTTACCTCAACGAGAAAGGAATATGAATATGCTCTTTGAATAGAAGTGGTTGAAGATGTAATACGAAAAGGTAAAATGAAAGAAATAAATAAAAGTAAAGTAAAATAAAGGTTAAGGAGGTACCTATTTATAGAGGATTAAATCTGAATATGTTAGGAAAAAAAGCATGACTGTTCAGCTCCATTGTATAAATTACATTAAAACTGCTGACTTTTTATTTTCTGTGAAAAGTCGCGATTTTTTCTTTTACATTCAAACTTCTTACCTTTTCAAAATGGTTTGAGACTTAATAAAAGTTGTTATTATTTATTTATTGCAACGGATCGTCCATCTGTCACAATAGATAACCCACTGTCGCAACAGATGGTCTGTATGTGCAACAAATGAGACATTTGTTGTAACATATAGATTGTCTATTGTAATAGATGAACCATCTGTTAAAAGAATTTTTTTGATTTCATCTAACAGTTGATTCATAAGTTGAATAAATGGGGAATTTGATTCTTCAGCTGTTTCGAATGTGTTAGACAAAAAGTCACGACTATTCATCTCTTTTTTAATAGTCATCACATACCTTAATTAATCCAAATTAGTGACTATTTTATTATATAAACATACTTAAAAACAAAAAAGGTGAAAAGTCATGACTTGTAGCGCTTGTTTTTTCTTGACGGGCAAGTAGTCATCTGACATTGAAAATGGTTACCCTTTGAGCCTCTATAGTCTTGTACACTAATTAATGATGGGAAGGGAAGAATAAACATTGTTTGACATGGATGGGATGGGAAAAATAAGGTACGTGCAGATGAATGGATCCACTTTCATACGTGGGAGTTATATATTATTGATCAGGCTATCGTGTCAGACACACATAAAGTACAATGATTTTGTGAATGTAGTTTTTTACCGATTAAACATTGATCTTTCAAACAAAATTCTGTATTTTATAGTTTAGTTTGATAGGTGTGAACTGATAAGGATGAAGGATTCCAAGACGGTGGTGTCGATACCCTATTACAATTTAATGACGGTTTTGCTCCTATTTATCTGTCAAGTTTGGAGAAAAGTTCATGTTTTTGGCGGCAGTGTAAATATCCAATAGTGATTGAATCGATTTTAATAGTGCAATGGACTTTTGAAAGGCCTCTAAAGCCTCACACTGTAGCAAACAAGAATGGCAAACCAGTAGAAATTCCCTTGGTCCAAATTTGTATGTATGGGTTTCTCGAGGAGACTATTATATAGCAGAAGGCGCTTGGGAGAATACTTGTGCGGGAAGGAGGAGGTGGAGAAGACCATATATCATATCAGACCTTGTTTAAGAGGAAACATAGAGAAACAAGTAAGGAACTTCCAATAAATCTGGCCAATGAAATTGACTTGAGAGGTGAAAAAACTAAATGAGCTTCAAATGTGGAAGTGTATCCAAATATTAAAATCGATCAGTCGTTCTTGAAAAAGAAAAATGCTCAAGAGGACTGGAGCTGGAAAGTTTGCTAGGGACTGTGACTAGCAAGTGTGGCCTTAATGAAGACTCACAAAGTGCAGGACCAGAACTCTAAGGAAGCAACTTGGCAAACACAGGAGATTGGTAATATTTTTAATAAAGAATGAAACCTGAACTAAAAACTCCAGAGTAAAAATAAGGAAAGCCAAGGTGTCAATTTCTGAAGTCTAAATTGTATCCCATGCCTTCTGTTTGTGTTTTTTTATCAAGTCAATGGTAGTAGAAACAAAAAGGTCTGAAGTTGGGATGAAATCCCATGCCTTGTTGTTTCCACTGCCTTTGACCAGACCAGACCCATAAACAGAAGGCATAGGATGCAAGTTTAACTTGAGAAATTTCAACCTTGGCTTGATACCTTATTTTTAATTCAGGATTTGTTGGTTCAAGTTTTGTTCCTGATCGACAATCTTACCACCATCGGTGCTCAAAAAATTTAAACCTTAGAGTTCTGGTCCTGCATTTTCTGGGTCTTCATTCAGGCTACGCTAGCTAGTTCCAGTCCCCTAACAAAGTGCATAACTCCAATATACTTCAGTATTTTTCTTTTTAAAATAGACTGAAGGATTTTTATTTTTGGATACACTTTCACATTTGCAGCTCATTCATTTTTTTCATTTTTCATGTCAATTTCCAATTTCAGTACACTTTCCTTCCTACCCTGTGTTTCTTCTTTAATAAGGTCTGAGCTGATATATAGTATTCTTTACCTCCCTCTTCTCATAGAGGTATTCTTCCAATAACCTTTTGCTGTATAATAGTCTCCTCGAGCAACCCATCCATATAAATTTGAACCAGAGCAATTACTATATTTATTTTCATTCTTGTTTGCAGCAGTGCGAGGCTTCGTAGGCCTTTCAAAAGTCCATTGAACCATTAAAATCAGTCCAATCACTATTTGAATGTTTACACCACCACTAAAAACATAAACCTTTCTCCAAACTTTACACATAAATATTAGCAAAATCTTCAGTAAACCGTAATAAGGTATTGACACCACCTACATGGTCCCTCAGCCTTACTAGTTTGAACCTAAAAATCTTAACTATAAAATGTCATATCTTGTTTGAAAGATTAATGCCTAATAGGTAAAGAACCAACATTCACAAAATAAGTGTACTGGATGTGTGTTTTCATGATAGGTTGATCAGTAATACATACCTCCCACATATGAAGTGGTTTCATCTGTAAGTAACTTATTTCTCCAAACCATCTTTACTCTAGCCTTTAATGTAGGTCGGGCAAAAGTTAATCTAATTTCACTTTCTTTTATCTGCAAACAAGAGAAAATTATTTGATATCAAACAAGAGAAGAACAAAAAACATTACAAAAAGGTAACACAAAAATAAATGAATCAATAGATGACCCATGTGATGTAATATATTCCCCATCTATTCAACAGATAAGTCCTTTGTTGCAATAGGCGACACATCTATGGGAATATATAGATGACATATTGCAACAGATGGGTCATCTGTTGAAATAAATCAAATCAGCCTTGCTACTGGTTTGATTTTTTCCAACAGTTGCTCTATTTGTTCCAACAGTTGATTCGTCAGTTGTAATAGTTGAGGAAACTGTTGCAACACCACCACCAACATCAACAACAAAGAAACAACACCAAATGTTCTAACATTATCAACAACACAAACACCACATATTCCAACAACACCAACACCCCCAATAATAGCACTACCAAAGTAACAAATAAAAGACATAAAAAAGTGATACTAACAACAAGGATTTTTAAGTTTTCCCAACAAATGACTTTTTCACATATTTTAATGAAAACAACAACGGTTCGTTAATTCAAGACATAAAATGCACCTTTCTTTCAATTTTCTCAACAAATAAAAAACTGGTAATAGGTAAAGCAATAATAACAATAGATATAAATATCTAATTTAAATAACATACAAAAAAAAAGACGAGAAGAAAATATCAATAGTGAACCATACCTGCAATGTCAAAAAAGCAAAGGGATCAGAACAACCATTTCTATTAAGAAAAGATATTGATCGGCTGAGATCTAAAAGAATCCTCGTATGAATGAGGAAATAAAAGATAGGAAAAATAATACGGTTGTGATTACCCCAAAGTGGAGAGAAAGAGAATTCTGGATAAAGAAGAGAGATGAGTTGAGTTAATTTATGATCGAATGAGAGAGAATTCTAGAGATGGATTTTAAATATTCATTAATAACTTTGAGGGGAACGAGGAGATGTTGACATTGAAAAGAAAAGATAAGACTACTCAATAAGGAGATTTTTGAGTTATCCAAGTAATTTTTTTATTGCCTTAGTATTTTATCTTTTTTATCTCAGACAAGAAATTAGGAAATTGCTTTAAAATAAAAAAAAGATCTTAAAACATATAAGTCATCTAATGCAATAGATGACAATTTTTTTTTGAAAATTTCCAACAGCTCAGTCATCTGTTGCAATAGATGGCAACGCCTATTTGATAATTTACAATAGATAGTTAATCTGTTGCAATAGATAACTTAATCTGTTTAATAAATTCCAATAGATATGTCATCTATTGCAACAGGTTGAACATTTGTTTTTATACAATTTCAATTAATTTCATATGTTCAACTATAACTTCAATTGATTTAGCTACAACTAGGGATGAGTTGATAGGGTCAACTAAAACTTCAATTGAGTCTTTGCAATTGTATGATATTGGTATTGTGTTCCTCCCGATCTGAGTCATCGATTTATCACTCTGAGTTGAAATAATTCTTATTACCTCATTGTCAAGCTAATACCTAAATTGATTTAGCTAGAACTAAGGGTGAGTTCATAGGGTCAACTACAACTTCAATTGAGCTTTTGGCAATTGCATGATGTTGGCATTGCGTTTCTCCCGACCTGAGTCATCGATCGATCACTCTGAGTTGAAATGATTCTTATTACCTTATTTTCAAGTTAATATAAAAAGTGATTTAGCTAGAACTAGGGGTGAGTTCATAGAGTCAACTACAACTTCAATTGAGTCTTTGGCAATTGCATTATGTTGGTATTGCATCCCTCCTAACCTGAGTCGTCGATCGATCACTCTGAGTTGAAATTATTCTTATTACCTCATTGTAAAGCTAATACCTAAATTAATTTAGCTAGAACTAGGGGTGAGTTCATAGGGGCAACCACAGCTTCAATTGAGTCTTTTGCAATTGCATGATGTTGGTATTGTGTTCCTCCCAACCTAAGTCATCAATTGATCACTTTGAGTTGAAATGATTTTTATTACCTCATTGTCAAGTTAATACCTTAATTGAATAAGCTAGAACTAGGGATGAGTTCATCGGGCCAACTATAACTTTAATTGAGTCTTTGGCAATTGCATGATATTGGTATTACGTTTCTCTTGACCTAAGTCATGGACCGATCACTCTGAGTTGAAACGATTCTTATTACCTCATTGTCAATATAATACCTAAATTTATTTAGATAGAACTAGGGGTGAGTTCATAGGGTCAACTACAACTTCAATTGAGTCTTTGGCAATTGCATGATATCGGTATTGCTTTCCTCCTGACCTGAGTTGTCGATTGATCACTCTAAGTTAAAATGATTTTATTACCTCATTTTCAATATAATACCTAAATTAATTAAGCTATAACTAGGGGTGAGTTCATAGGGTCAACTACAACTTTAATTGAGTCTTTCGCAATTGCATGATGTTGGTATTGCGTTCTTCCCGACCTGAGTCATCGATTGATCACCCTGAGTTGAAATGATTCTTATTACCTCATTATCAAGATAATACCTAAAATTCATCAGTGTTCCAATTGAACTTAAGACACTTTATTATGATGAAATGATTAATAATTACGCATATCATTTAAAATTTTAATAAGTAATTAAGATCAGTTCAGACCAAATTAATATTTTCAAAACTTGTCATTCTTTTCCAAATACAAATTATCCCATAAAAATCATCCATTGATGGGAAAAACATTTCATCATTTCAAATCTCGAGTTCTCGCTCTTTTCTCTCTCTCAATAATACAGACAACAACTACTCAATAAATTGCTCAACCCTTCACGACAGATCAATTTTCTTCCCATTTTTAACTCTATAGGTGTTATTTTCGACTTCATTATTACTTGTATTCAGTGTTTTCTCTGTCTTTGTAGGTAACAGAGTTTGAAAAGGGTTGTATATTTGTTATTTTTCCTAAAAATTGGGGCTTTTAAGTTAATGATGAAAAAGAAGACTTTTAGTTGTATTATCTTCGAGAATAGGTTTACAATTTTGAGTTTTGATGGTAAAATCATAGGAAGAACCCGAGAAAACCCTAGTTTTTATTGCAGTTCTCCGTTGACTATCATGGTATTGTTGGATAGTATTTGTGATGTTGGTGGTCGTGGTGGCAGTGGTGGTGGTCGTCGTGGTGGCACTGGTGGTGTTTGTGGTGGCTGTTGGTGGTATTAGTTGGTGGTGTCAGTATTGGTGGTGTTTGTGATATATTTTTTAAAATTTATGCATACATCAATTGTAATGTAATTTTTGTTTTTCTGTTGTTTGTAGGTAAAACATGTCTCCCAAAAGAAAAGAAAGTGAAAGTGGGTCAACTTCTAACCACCTAACAAAAAAGGCTACAGTACAGAAGGATTTAGAGAAGCTTCCTGAACAATCTCAGTCAGGGAAAAATAAAGTTGAGGAAAGTTATGAAAATGATGTTGTGGAAGGTGGACAAGGGTCTGTAGATGGTGATGAGGAAAATCAAAGTGATAAAGAGAAAGAACAAGATAAACAAGAAGATGAGGGAGAAAAAAGTGAGAAAGGGGGTGATAAGTCATCACCAATAGGGCATGAGTTAATATCAAAATCCAGCATGAGGCTGTCAAAACTATTAGTATTAATAGGTTTCAAGTTGTGATGCTGATAGATAACCCTACAGAGATAACTGGTGATCTTGTACTTAAATGTCAGTTGGGGAAACCTTTTGACAAATTTAGGAATATTATGAAAATAAAGACATAGATAGACTTTTTAATAAGAGTTATTTTGGACACTTTCTTGAGCTGCCTGAGGACCATACTGCCAATTTCTAAATGAGCATGGTATATGGTATTATCAAGAACAGAATCAAGTATGTGAGGATTGATAAGGATTCAAAGGAGGAGGGAAAAATATAGATGAAATTTGAATCAACTACTGTGGCATGCCAGTTTGTTTTAGCTTGAAAGAGTTTTCCATAGTGACGGGATTGAGGTGCAATTGTTCAAAAGAATCTCTTACTAAGAAAACACCATGCAAAAGGTTCAAGGCAAGCAGGATAGCAAAACCACCACCATCAAATAGTGGGAAGGCATTATTCCAGCGACTACCCACCAAAACCAACAAACGCAAGGAAAAAATAGATAGGTTATTGGACATTGTTGGAAGTGGGTGCAAATCCAATAAGTTGATAGAACATCTCAAGGATAAAATCATATCAAAGAATTCCAAGGTGAAATTAAGCTTAGTTTGGTTTACCCATTCTGTTATATTGGCAAGAGACGTCAACAAAGTCATAGAAGATGATTTGTTGGAGCTTACTAAGGATTTTATGAAATTAAATAATTCTCCCTAAGGATATGACAGCTACTACTTGACTGTCAAATAATTATTAACAAAGCTATCCCCAAAAACGATTACATTATACGGCTTTCCTTGGGCTTTTGTGGTAAATTTAATCACTATTTGTTTACTCGTCCATTAGTTTATATTGAATAATTATTATGACTTTTTTTCTTGTCTCCTGTTTACATTTTTTAGTCTTGGGAATTTGAAGCCATTCCACACCTACGAAAGCAGGTCAAGGATTACCCGAAGCCATTCCTCACCTACGAGATTTAGAAGTGTTGATTGGCATTGTCATTTTGGATTTGTGTTTAAGAAGGTGTTGTTGTTATTTAGAGGTTCATATTGAACCTTGGTATTCAAACCTTACTGAAGGTTCTTGATGTTCTTTACCAATCTTCATGTCTTATGACAAGAAGAACCTTCAATAGTGGTTATTTGATCTTAAGACTAAGTGGAAGAGTGTGGTCCTTATTGTTTGTCTTGAAACAAGTTCCAAAACTATACCAAAGTAGTAAGGGAAAAAATACCATTCAAAAAGACTAGTTACCAAAAAGAAGTAAGGGGACTTTTCAAGACTAGCCAAAAAAGGAAAGGGCCACCAACCTTTTAAAAAGGTGTCTTTCCCAAAAGGTGCAAGACAATTCAACCTTTTTTGAGTGACAAAAAGGCTCCAAAACATGTTGTATTCCCCTCCAAAACCGAATTGTACTTTTCCAAAATTAAAGGTTGAACAAAAAATTTCAAAGTTGGAAAAACAAGAACTCTTCAAAAACCGCAACCAATCAAGGGCTGCCACGTCACCTATTTTGTACAACTAACTTATTTGAGTTTGGTAGGTGACTTCTTGGCTATGATGGACAATAGTGCCACTAATGTTATATTGGCTCATCTTGAAGCCATTTCCAATGATACTGCTAGAGTGAATGCGGGTATTGAAAATTTAAACTCAGATAAGGCATCAGTGAAGGGTGAGATGTCGACTATAGGTGAGAAATTGAATCGTATAGAGAACTGAAGGAAATCTCGTGCTTCTACTCCTACAACTTTACATATAATGATTAATCCTATGGGACCACCATAAAATACCATAAGCCAAGCTCCTAATTACCCTTAAAATCGAGACCTAAGTAGGCCAGCTCTCCCACAAATTGATCAATCCTAATAAGAAGGACTTAGAAGCCAAACACCCTACTAAACATGAACCCTCTCATCCCAGTTGCACTTAACACAAGGAGTCAACTTCCACCAAATTAAATCTCTCCTGTCCAAGCTCTACAACCGAAGCCCCACTTCACCAAATCAATCCTCTCAACCGAAGCTCCACTTCCCCAAAACTGGCACAAAGAATATGGTGGAAAGGAACATGAAAGACATGGAGTCTATGATGATGCTTATAAGATAGAAGAATATTTAAGGGAAATATATAGGGATCAACAAGGAACCCTCCACCAAGTGAAGATATAGGAATTGAGGCAGATGAGATTAATGGAGAATCTCAAAATAGAGAGAAAGCCGAGGTGCAAAATGAAGTTAGTGGTGAAGATTTTTTGCCATATGATGATGCATATGACGTCCATAATTTAAAGAGAATAATCCATGAATTTAAGTTCAAATTCCTCTCAAGGTGGAGAGGATGACACGGGCACGATCATGAAGATGAACATATGTGAGCATGCATGGAATCAAGCCGGGGAAATATACACATTGAAGTGTGAAAAGGGATTTGGACACACCAAATATTCCCCTATATACACTCCATAGGTGCCTTTTGTCTTCCCTTCAGTAAGGGTTTTTGGGATATTTCCCTTATATTGTAATAAGTCTATAAATTGCCTAGTATTGGGTTTTATTTCTTTAGTTGTTGGAAGATATTGAAAGTTGTAACACTTGAAACAAACTTCTATCTAGTGTGAGGAGTGTACCAACTTAGTTTTAGGGCTTCGAAAAGCCACCAAACCGAAATAAGGGTGATTCTATTGTGGAATCACTTGTATTGCAAAACTTGGTTAGAAACCTTGGTGCTTGAGTGGTTAACGCTCTCTTGTGTCATGGTAAGAGTGTTGGGGTTTCTTTTACATGTATTAAGGGTCTTAATGTTTGACATACACTTAGGTTCTTAGTTCTTGTAAGAGTTAATGTCTCACTACCTATTCTTACTTCTTGTAAAAGTTTGTTGTTGTTATTAGTGAAACCGTTTAGTTCTTGTTATCCTTTTTTTGTTCTTCATCTTATTAACATATTATTTCTATAGTTGTATCTATTTTGGTATGATTACACCTTGTTCATCTTCTCATTGTGTTGTATTCTCGGTTTGTGACTTGTGGCCGAGAGAGTGTGTTGTGGTGCTCTAAGTTTTCTTTTATATTTTGAGTCTTGTTTTCGAGTTGTGGGTTGATTCTGCTATCATCCACTACAACTGATACAACATATGGGTAATCTATTGCGACAGACAATTTATATTTTACATCAGATTACCCATTTGTTACTTTGGTTCTTTGAACCTGATTCAACAGATTACCCATCTACAACAAATTATGCAATAGATGGGTAATCTGATGCAATATATTATTAATCTATTGCGATAGACAGATCAGTTGTTGCGACAAAAAGATCATCTGTTGCATAAATTATTTGTGTCAACATGTAACCCAATTGACTGCAAATTATTATATGATTTAAATGTATCTGTCTTTTATATAGGTTGTGCATCTATGGATCGTGCCTACTGAGCAGGAGTTGGGGATGACTTTTTTTATTACTCTAGGTCTTGTTGATACAATAGCAGACCCAACGGTGGAGTTAATAAAGAAGGAATTGGTCGTAGCAACATCCATGAGAAGAGAAGTTAGGCAAGATCAGTCTAATGTTGAGGCTCTTCATGAACAACCTACTGCAACAGATCCGGGTGCTTCTTCTGGGGTGTTACTAGTGGAGATGTTGATGTTGGTGGTAAGCATGATGATGCTTCTTCCATTAATGATGATGATCATGTTGATGCTCAAGAAAAAATAAATATGTTTGAAAACACCCCTTTCTCAAGTCTCTCTCACCCTTACATAAGTCTCTCCCACCCTTACATTGGTCCCTCTCACCCCTCTTTACCCTCATGTTCTCATTGTAAATGCGAAGAGTGCAAGGACAACTAGGATAAACTCTTTGAAAAAGTAGAGGCTATCGTTGAAGATATTGAGGAATTAAAATCCAAAAAGGGTGTCATACCATCCTAGAAGGTGAGGGAGCCATACACTCCTACAGTGGCGGTTGGGAGGAAGAAAAGAGCAATTAGCCAAGTACTCTCCAATCAAAGATAAAAAAAATTATAACTCCTCCCTCTCTAGACGTTGTTGAAGTTCAGGAGGCATTCAAGAAGGTGGACATATATACGGAACTTGGCTCCAAAGAGAAGAGGGATCTGTGATGGGCCAAGAATGTCAAGAAAGGCACACAAGAGTACCCCATCCATACCTTTTCTGTCCAAGACTTTAAGAGTATGATAGATATACGTACGCAGTACGTAGACATGGTAAGTTTACTTTTCCTAACCGAGCCTTCTAATCTACTCCATGAAGAAGAAGCTACAAAACAGATGTGTCATCTGTTTCAACAGTTGTGTATTTTGGTACAACTTATGGGGGTTCTATTGTAACATATTATCCATCTCTTGCATAAGTTGCATTAGATGTGTAATCTGTTAACAGATTCAGAGAACCCTCTGCAACAGATGGACCATCCGTTGTATCTTTCCACTATGTTTTCCTTCTTTACAATTACTAACTTATTTAAAAATTGACTTTTTATATCACAGTAGCTTGAAGAAATTCTCTGCCTCGTGAGTGGCAGGAAATTAACGTACCCAAAATCTTATGATGTTGTTGATAGGATAATGGACCTCGACTTCTACAAGAATTTTAAGGATAGGTACGAATCTCAGTAAGCGAGCGTCAACTCCTGGTGGTACGGGATTTTATTCGTTAGTTTCTGGGTTCTAATAGGATGAAGAAATAATAAAATATGTTAGAAGGGAGAGGCCAAATCCTCACGGCAAGAGCTAGACTGAGGCAAAAAGGATTATTGGAGTCATGAATGTAGACGACATACATTATCAGGCTATTGAGAAGCGAAAGATCAAGGTTTATGACTGCAACTTACCTGCCTTGGATGAGGCCAATTTTTTTACCCACATGTAGCCACTATTGGAGTTGTTCCCCATCTTGTTGAGGCAGAGTAAGCTGATGGATAATTTATCTGCGAAAGTACTGATGAAGCAACTATGGTATTTTAAAGGTCAAAACAAGGACATGGACCTTCCAAAAGATTATACTAGTGTCGCGTGCGGGTCGCACATGTTTGCACACATCAAATATTTGCTGACCAGCACAAAAATGGTTGAGTCAACGACCTTTCTGTGTGACAATGTTGTGGTAAACATGCTAGAGGTCTGGGCTTATGGGGTACTAACTGGATGCTTGGAGCCTGTGTATAAAGAAGCGCCTTTGAAATAATAATTTTTTATTTCAAGTCACTTCACTTTACATACATACTTTACATATAGTGGCAATTTTTTGTTTGATGAAATTTGAATTTTTTATAATGCAACAAATTGTCTATCTATTATAAAATATATTCTATCTATTCTGACAGATAGTTTATCTGTTGCAATAAGTTGGTAATCTGTTGCATTATATCGATGTTTCTATCTAAGTCTTATCTGTTGCAACAGTGGGAAGACCTGTTTGATAATTTCCAATAGATGACCTACATGTTGCAATATATGTCTAAATATGTTTGATATTTTCCAATAATTATGCTTGAATATCCATGTACTCAACAACACCAAATCAGTAGCATATACAAATACACGACCATAAAAATTTAGTTGTTAGGCTTGAATATCCATGTGCCCAACATTACCAAACCAGTAGTAATAACGCCAATAATGTAGTATCTTCTTGCTCGATTTTCCTTCAAAAGCCTTGACTTTCTTCAACAAACCCCAAATTACATGATTTGCTTGTTAATGGTGTCGTTCTTCATACCAATCAAAGTAATCACATCCACCTAACTTCTATAAAAGCAAGACCACAATTACAAAGTAATTACAAGTCAATAATTAATCAACTGATTAAATAAAAAAATATTACCTTTTGAAATCTTACAAGTAAAAAACCTACGACCTAGATTTTGTTGAGTCCAAGAAGTCTTCAATAGAGCTTCATGACCACACTTATAATATCAAAAAATATTATCATAAAAAATAGTGAAAGATGAACTCTACATTGTCAAGATTAGTTGAGAAAAATAAAAAAAATATGCAGAAAAACTAAATACAAATAATTTAAAGAATTTGGATAGAGAAATAAAGATGATGAAGAAGAAAATTTGAGAATTTAGGGTTAAATTTTAGGAAGAAGATGAATATATAAGACAATGGAGGGAAATAATAGTTAGGGGGCAAATCAGATGCCAAGTCAGCAAAAATGGAGATTCAACGAGCCTTGGAGCGACGTGAATTACATGCGAGCTGTCAACAGGGCAAAAAGTATCAAACTGGCACATATGATGTCTATTTTATTTTATGTTTTTAAAATGAACACTGTCTACTTGAAGCCTATTTTATTTTAGGTACCTGTCGATGGGTTTCGCCTTTTTTATTTCAAGTCACTTCACTTTACATGTAGTGGTAATTTTTTATGTCTAATGAAAGTTGAATTTTTATAATGCAACAAATTGTCCATCTGTTGTAACAAATATTCTACTTGTTCTGACAGATAGTTTATTAGTTGTAATAGGTTGGTCATCTGTTCCATTAGATCGATGTGTCTATCCAAGTCTATCTGTTGCAACAATGGGAAGACTTATTTTATAATTTCCAACAGACTACCGACCTGTTGCAACATATATCTAAATCTATTTGATATTTTCCAATAGATATGTTATCTGTTGCAATAGATACCTTATCTGTTGCAATATTTGAATCTAGTATTTTATTTCAATTAATAAGTTTAAATCTATGGATAAAATAAATCGGTGCCTTCAGAAATTACATGAAATAAATCAACAAATAAATGAAATGTAAAAAAATTATTATGGGTACAGATCTTAACAAATAAATCAACAATTTAATTTTTGATGCCAATAATTCTTAAGGAGAGGTAAGGTTAATACTTTGATAGACTCAACCTATAAATATCTACTCAATATGGACAAGTTTTTCTTCATTAGGTGCTTTGGAATTTGGATTTGGTCGTCGTGGATCTTTAATGTCGCTTGCGTACGATTTCTGCGCTTTTTCTTCTCCGTATTTTCATAAAAAGAGTAGCATGTTGTGAATGTTGTTAAGCAGTAGCTTCTACAGTGACATCTACCTGGAAATCCAGAATTGGTCAATGATAATCATAAAGATACAAAAAAATAGAAAAATATAACTCATCTGTTTTAGCAAATCAAATAAGTCTTCCTCATGTTTTAAATTATCCCAAATATATTATATTTCTGTTGCAACAGATGGATCAACTGTTAGGAAAAATTATAACATAAGAAAGACCTGTATGATAATTTTTAACGGATGAACCATCTGTTGCAACATATGACTCATATGTTTGAAAAAACTAAAACGGTAGGAAGTCTTGATTTAATTTGTCCTAATAGATGACCCATCTGTTGCAGCAGATAGGTCATCTGTTGGTACAAATAAAAATGGTACATTGAGTAGAGATTTTTTATTTGCTAAAATAGATGAGACATATTTCGCAACAGATATTGTATCTAATGCAATAGGTTAGTCAACTGTTGCATAGATGTATATATCTATTTGATAAATTTCAGCAGATGTCTTATCTATTAAAACAGATATATGTCTGTTTGTTAGTTAGAACAAATGTTATATATTCACCTTCTTCAGCTCGTGTTGCTCTCCTGTGGCCCTTGTACATTGCTCAATAGTGCAACACAAAGACAATGGAGTTGCAATTTTGCTTTTTTAGATGCTTGATAATGCCTTGAAAATTACTTTCTATCTCCTCTTAACCTTAATATCTAGTGGAGTGGATGAATATAAAATCCTCTTTGATGAATTGAGACCCCTCTTAGATGTCAATTCCTTTACGGAAGCAATTAATATATTAATAACACTAATCAGTACATCATGTTTTGCTTTGCAGTCTTGACATTTTCATGCAAAACAGTCGCTGGGAGGGACAAATTCTGTATAACCAATATGATTATACTCATAATGGTTTGTTTTAAAAACTATAAGAGGAGCATCATTAGCCCCAACAATTGTATCACCAATAGGGGGTGCGGATAACTTGGGTAACTTAAATAGATCTATTATAGCTCTAATGGATTTATTTTTATTTAAATATTTTTATTTTTAGTTTATTTATTTAAATTTTATTGATGTTCATATGTTGGGGGTGATTAAATGGTATTTGGTTAAATGTTTTACTGTAATATTCTTTAGTTTTTTCTCTTAGTCTTTGCAATTCTTGTATAGTATTTTGAAGGTATTCTAAAAATTCTATATCCTTTGTTCTGAAATATTCAATTAAATTCTCTTTCATAAGTATTTCTATTAATGTTATTTCTTCCATATCTTGTCTCCAATATTTTAAATACTCATAGTCTATCATTTTATCCTAAAGTAGTTGTAATACTGCAAATTTCTTTGTAATAATTTATTCTAATTGTACTATATCTGATATTAAATTCTAGGTTATCTATTTTGTTAATTATCCTGTCTTTTTCGTCTATGAATAATTCTATGTCAAAATCATATTCTAAATTGTCTTTTAATTCTAGTTGTTTTATGGTTTTATTTATCCAAATTGATCTTTCTTTTAATTGTTCTCTTCCTTTTCTAAGCTGGTTTCTATAATTAATTTTTTTGTATAGCCAACTTTGTTTTTCTCTAACTCTTTGAATATATTCTAGCATTCTTAATCTGTATAATATCCATCTGAATAATAACTATCTAAATTATTTCTACCATAGAAATCTATATTTTCTAATTCATCTTCTATCCAATTAGTACTTAGTAAATCATCTTCAAAATCAAATATTTTTTCCCATATTATTTTCTTTGTGTCTGCTAATTCTAAGTCTTTTATGATATATAAAACAAGTATCTTAGTTTCATCAGATATATAACTTGTCATATTATTCATATTATGCATTGGTTTGTACAAATAACTTGGATAACTTGGAATTGGATTCTAGTAATTAATTGTTTTATCATAGTATTTATTAGTTGTTTGTTTTAATCTTAATAATTCTTGCATATTTTCATTAATGAATTCTATATATTTTATATCTTTAGTTCTCATATATTTTCAAGATTTGTTTTCATTCGTTTTTCTATCAATTGTATATTTTTCATATCCATTTTCCAATATTCTAAATATACGTAATTTATCATGGTTGATGTGTAGGTTTGGTATGTAAGTATTTGTAAGAGTAGGTAGGTAGGTGTGGTATGTAATTTATTCTAGTCATAAAATATTTATCAAATATTTTTTCCAATATGATTTTTCTTATATCTACAATTTCTATATCCTTAAGTACATACAAAACAAGTATTTTAAATTTATCTACCATTTTGTCAGATAAATAAATATTCATTTTTCATGTGATGCTTTTTTTAAAACATTCCCTTCAATCATACACATAACAAAATATGATCATTTTAGATTACTATATACTAGATTATCCTTAAATAACATGTTCTTCGGTCACTATTACCATGGTAATCTGGATACTTTTCCCTTAAACAACGCCTCTACTCTGGCTACTCCCCTATCACGGCTTTCTTGCCTCACCGGTTTCACCTTTAGGATGGCATAGTTCTTAGGAATTTTTCTCCTTTTCCACTTTGCTAATAAACTTCTTAACATGCTATTTTTCGAATAATTCTAATATAAAGTAACTAACATTAACTTATTTTATCATATCATGATTGTCAGGAATTTATGAATTTAGCTATTCACAATCACAAATATAAATACCTGTTCTAGTAAATCTGATAATTCTAGATTTTCCATAACTTTATGATTCATAGCTTTTCCTTGGAAATATACTTGTTTTTATTAAATAATTCAAAAGTTTTTTGTGTATAAGAGAGGGTTTTGCTTCAACTCATAAAGACTTACTCTTTATCTGAGCGGATGCTCGTCTATTTATAACCTAAAAATGAAAACGTGTCTACTATTTTACTTTACACCTGTCCTAATATAATTCTACAAAAAGTACTTTACAAAAAGTAGAAATCAAAAAGTCTTAAAGGCTATTAAGACTAGTAATGTAGGTGCCAAAAGGTCAAGAGTAATAATGGCACTCTAATAATGCTATACATTTTATGTAAAAATAAGTTAAGAAAAACTAACTATTCTTCCAAATGTCTCTTTCTAACTTGTCTCCTTTGTCTTTTATTTCTCTATTATTGATCCGTTGTTATTTTCTTCTGGTCGTATCTGCTGTTTTTTTATCTTCTTGCTATTGTAGCATCACATCTGGAATAAAGTTGTGTCTTTCACTACATCTGTTGCATATGTGGTCATCATATCTTTGGCCAACCTGTTTACAAAATTGATCCATAACTTCTTCTGAAATAACTCCTTTCGTAATAGATCTTGTGACTGGTAATTCTTCTGGTCTTAGAATCATTATGACCCATTTTCTTATCTCTTCTCTGTCATTTTCTCTTATATTTTTACAAGTAGAGTAAACTAATAATTGATTTCTGTTATAGTAAATCCAAACTGGGTTTTGATGTATATAATTATTTGCTAACTCAGTCAATATACTGCTAAGTCCAATAACACTCTTATTTCAGTAGAAGTCCGGTATCTGATTTTTGGTTATCTCTTCTTGTTCACATATTTCTTCAGGGATAATATAATCTCGTTTCTTTCCTATCTTGACAATAGTAATTGTTTGTTTTATTTCATCAAACAATATTTCTGTTGGTGCTGAGTAGAAATGGACATACAATAACTGTCCCTTCGTAATCCTTTTATAATCCATAAATATTTTGTGAATATCTGGAATTCCTGTTAACTCTTCTCCAGTAATTTTGTAAACTATAAATAATAGTCTATAATAGTAACATAAAGCAATTAAGTTTGCACTTGTTCCAGGCAAGGCAATAAGTTTGTTATAGTTCTGACATTTTTGTGTAATATATCCTTGGTTTTGTTTTGCTAAATATTTACTCTTGATAGGTTTTTTATTTAATAATTTTTTTAAAGTATAAATATTATCAATATATGTACGAGTGATATGGTTATAAGTCTGCTTTTGTTAATTGAGTGATTCGGAATATGTGTGCATCTGGGGAGATATGGATGACTCTGATTTTTGTATATTTGGTGTATATGGTTTTGAGAATATCTGGTTGAGGTTATAATCTTTTTCTTTGGTGGTTCAGGTTTATTTTGAGTGACTATATTCTTTCCCTTGGATACATCCCCTGCGCCTGCAGCTGTAACTGTAATTTCGTTAGTAATTTGAGTTTTTATGTGTTTCTCATAGTCACCTTCTAGGTCTAGTTTTTTTAATGTACTCTTCCTGCAAAGTATCTTTGCTAATAGCTTTTTCTTATTTTTTTATAGTGCTCAACCTGCATTTTTACATCTGTAACTTCAGTAGTTAATGTGATAACTCGTTTTTGTAATAACTTCATTTGTTCAAACACTTGTAATATTAAGTCTGTTTGGGTATCTTTGACATCAGTTTCTTCCATTGGTAAATCAGTTTGAGTAGCTTTGTCTTGATATGTAATCTGCAATAACATTCTTGTCAGTCTTGATTACTTCAATCGAAAATGTAAAATTTAATATATCCAATACTAATCTCCAAATTTCCTTCGTCGTAACTGAGTTTTGTATTTTTCTTGTTAAACACCACCGAACCAAGGTATTATCTGTCCTCACAATAAATTTGTTATATACAATATATGGTTCAAATGCTAATAAATATTTATATAATAAACATAATTCTTTTCTATTTATTTCCCATTTTATTTTTGTTTCGTTAAATGTACCTGAGTAGTATCTACAATGGTGTTCTAATTTTTCTTCTTCATAGCTATATTTAAGTACTCCTCCATAACTATATTCACTTGCGTCTGCTTCTGCTATATATGTAAATTTTTTATTTTCATCTGGGAATTGTAATTTTGGTAATTCTTTGCAAAGTATTTTTATTTTCTGAACTTGTTTTTTATCTTCTTCGTTGTAATTATATTCTATATCCTTTTTTAATTATTTTTGTAAAGGCTTTAAGTTTTCTGCTTATTTTGGTATATACTCTTACTTGGTTTACTAATCCTAAAAATGATTGTAATTTCTTTTTTGTATCTAATTCTTCTTTTGAATTTATTATTTTTTGTACTATATGTTGTTGCATTTTTACTCCACTTTTATCTATTTGTATTCCCAAACACTCTATCTGGTTTTTTATAATTTCGACTTTCTTTTCACTTAAACTTATTCCCGATTTTTCTATTATATCTGTAAATTATTCTAATAATTTTAAATGTTCCTCTTTAGTTTTTGTATATAGTAGTATATCATCTATGTATACTATACAATTAGATAATTGTTTAAAGTAACTATCCATAATGTGTTGGTATCTACCTGGTGCATTTTTATATCCAAATGGTAATACGTTCCATTCATAAAATTCTTGTGATACCGTAAATGTTGTTAATTACTTAGAATCTTCATCTAACTTTAAGTGGTAAAATCCTGATTTACAGTCAAATTTACTAAAGTAGTTATCTACTTGTATTTGTCTTATTTTTAATATCTTATTTGGTATTGGATAATTGTATGTCATAGTTTTTGCATTTAAATTTCTATAGTTAATAACCATTCTACTTTTTCCTCTTTTTTGTTCACTATATTTATTTACTATAAATGCTAGACTATTGTGTTTACTATTACTTTTTTGTATATATTGTTTTTCTAATAATTCATCTATATGCATTTTAAATTCTTTTAAATCGTCAAAATCATATGTTAATGGTTTTTGAGTTATTATGCTATTTTTATCTATTAATTCAATTTTTATAGTAGTTTTATGTTTTTCCCATCCTTTTAATGGATCTTCACTATATAATTGTCTTAATCTTTTCTTTATTATTTCTACTTTATCTATTGAATATATGGTTATTTCTTTTTTATTTATCGAAAATACAACTAGTTCTACTGTGTCTTCTGTATTTCTTATATTTTCTAACTTTTGTGTAATTTTTTCACTTTATTTTATCCAATCAGTTTTCTTTCTTATTTTATTAATAACTTCTTTTGCTCTTAGTTTTTGTTTACATGGTGTTGTAAACCACCAATCTGTTTTAGTTATTATATGTGGGTATAATTTATCTAAAAATGACATTCCTAAAAGCATATCTTTTGATGTTAGTTCATAATTATAGATTTCTTCTATTGTTATTATTTTATCCCATATCTGTATTTTTACATTCATAGATTTATATGTAATTAAACTTCCTTCATTATTAAATCCTTTGACTACTATTGGTGTTTTTAATTTATCCCATTTATTTTCTAGTAAACAGTTGTATCTACATAAGTTTGTTTCTGATCCTGTATCTATCATAGGTGTATAATACCTATTATAATATCCTTCTACTATTATTTTTACAAGTACATATATTTCATGTCATGTCAAAGTTCTTTTTATGAATAATTTCTCTTTATTATAAGTTATAGATAATTGTGTATGTTCTATATTGTATTGTTTTACTTGTTCTAACCATTTTATTCATAATATTATGTCTGCTTTTCGCATTTCTTCTTTTATTTCAAATTCTATTTTTATTTTTTTAACTCCTATTTTTTTTTCTGCCGTATCCTTAATGTTTATTAAACTCCTTGGTTGATCTGGGCATATATTACTATTAGATTTTATTTCTTCACTTTTTACTAGATATTTTGCTATATAATTTTCTTCTTGTCCTGTGTTTAAGAGTATTAAATATTCTTTTTCATTTATTGTTCCTGTTATGTAATATTGGTTTAAATTAACTGTTGAAGTTGTTTCATAACTTGTTCTTTTTATGAGCTTGATGATTCTGTTTTTTCATGAATTATTCTTTTTTATGTACTTATTCTATCATTTATTATTTCTAAATCTTCTTCTATGTCTATATCGTTGTAACTATAATCATTATTATCAATTGTTTTTACAAATTGTTCAAAAGGACTTTCTATTTGTATTTTCTTAATTTTATTTTTTCCTGTTATTTTATGTTTTGTTGTTAATACATATAGATTTTTACATCTTGCTGTAAATATATTACTTCCTGGAGTTAGTTCTATTCCTGATATTTTCTAATATAATACTAATGATTTATCTATATTTTTATCTACTATTGCTACTGAATAATTCACACTTATTATAAATTTAAATTTTTGGTATATTAATTTTTCTTTTATGGCAGTTATTATACTTTTTTCTAAAAGTTTTATAATTCTATCATCTGCTAAATATAATTCTATTGGTGTATCTATTCCTTCTCTAAAACATCCTTTTATTAATATCTCTGTTCTTCCAAGGTGTACATATTTTATTGGGTCTTTACTTTTTATGTCATTTATTTCTTTATTAATTAGTCTTTTTGTTACTAGTGGTATACTAGCTCTTTCTTTTGCATATCCACAGTCTATTAAATGTTCTTTTTTACTTACTACATAGTATTTTTCCTTTTTTCTACTAAATATATTTTTTATTGTTGGTATTTTAAATATTTTTTCTACACTTAAGTCTAACTCTTTTTCTTTTATTTCATCAAATATATTATTATCAAATATTATTTTTTGATCCGTTCCTTCTTCATTTAAATATTCTTCCTTTGTTATTATTTTTATATCTTCTTCAGTTATTTGGTTCATTTTTATATTTTCTTTAGTCATTTGATTCATCTAATTCACTATCTATTTCATTATCTGTTTCATTCTTCGAAATTTCATATATATTATCTTCACTTTCTAATTCATAATCTATATAATCTATCTGCATATATTCTGTATTTTCTATTTTTATTTCTAATATTTGTTTCTTTTTTGAGTTTTTTGGTAATTTACAATCTCTAGCTAAATGTCCTAGTTTTCCAAAATTATAACAAGTACAATTTTTTATAGATTTCTTTTTCCTATATGGTCTTTTATGTTTATAATTTTTTACATAATATTTTTTTCTTGGTTTCTTATACTTATATTTTGATTTTCTTGTATTTCTTATATTTCTTATATCTTTTTCTTTTCTTATTATATCTTTCTTCACATCCAAATTGAGGTGTTATTTTATCTTTGCAACATGCTAAATATCTTATTAATGTTTTTACCATTTTTATTTCTTCTCTATACTTTTCACATAGATTTCTATACCATTGTTGTAAAATTTTTATTCTTGCTCCTAGGGTATCTACTATTTTTGCTTCATCCAAACTCTTTATTATTTTTGAACTAAATGGTTCAGGTAATTTACTAAAATATAATCTTCTTATTTCTTTACTTTCTTCTGTATTATATGTTCCCTTATAATAATATTCTTTAAATGTGCACGTATACTCATCTATATAGCACATATTACATATTACTAGTTTTAACATTAAATTCCTATTCGTATCTTTTTCTTTATTTTGCTCTTCTTCTTTTGTTGTTACACTGCTAAATTCATCTCTTATAACTATTTCATATATTTTCAATATTTTTGTTGGTAGTATTTTAGTAGTTGTTGATGTTCCTTTTGTTTTGTTATCAGATCTTAATACTTTTTACTTGCTTCGGCTAGGTTTAAAAACCATAATTTTACTGTTCCTATTAATGTCTTTTTTTATATATTCTGGTGTATTTGTTGTATCTATTTTATTATCTAAAAATTGTTTTGACATGTATCCTACCCATAGTTGTATTATTTTATTTTTGTCTATTACACAGTCTAAATCTAAAAAGTTATAATTAATTATTTGTTTTGGTGTCCATTTATTATATTCATCCTTTGGATTATATCTTTTAAACTTACTTTTGAAATTATATGTTGGTTTTCTTATTTCTGATGTACTAGGTATTATATTTTTATCTAGAGTATTTACTTTTGTATTTATTAGTTCTAGATTTTCTTTATTAATTACTTCTTGTTCTTCATTAATTTCTAGTTTTCCTATGTTTTCTAGAATTTCTGTATATATTTCACTATCTTCCGAATCATAATTATTTGTTTCTTCAGCATCTATTTTATTTATATCTAATTCACTGGTTTCTGATTCTTTATTTTTTATTTCTAGTTTTTCTTTAAATTGATTTATCTCATTTAATAATTTTTGTCCTTTATCTTTCTTCTTCTTTTTCTTTCTGTCTTTTTTCATACAAATCTTTAAGCATTTGTACTTCTTCTAATTCAGCAATCATACTATTTTTAGTTTATTCTATTTTTCGTATTTTTTCTGTGGTTTGTTGTTTTATTTTATCTATTTTCTTTTTTCTGTCTATGTCTCTGTTTTCTCTTTCTATTCTTACCATGACTGCCTACTTATCTTCTAATTTTAATTCTTCCTTTTCTAACATTAAATATAAGTGTTCACCTATTTTTTTATATCTTCTTCCTAAATTAGAGAATACTATTTTTATTTTTAATCCTTCGTGATTTTCATATATTTTTTCATCTATTATAAATTCTTCTTTGTTCATTTTATTTAAACGTATATAGGTTATGTTGGTATATATATTCTAGACTATCTATTGTTGATTCTAAATTTGATATTTCCTCCTTTTGTGAATTTATTGAGTTTTTACTAACTCCGACAACTATTTTATACTGTAGTCTTTCTATCCTTATTTTTAATTCTTTACGTTTTTCAGATATTATTTGTTTTAATTCTTTATATTTTTCTAATTTTTATTCGTTATTCATCTAGGCAATATTTATAATATTTTGGTGGATATCTAAATCTAATTTTATCATAATTAATTAATTAATCAAATAAATCCAAATATATACTACTTCCGTAACTTTAAACAACATAGTCTCTGCTACCAATTGTATCACCAATAGGGGGTGCGGATAACTTGGTAACTTAAATAAATCTATTATGTCTATAATGATAAAAAGAAAGTTAATATACAAAAAATTTAAATTTACAATAAGTGTGAATTATTCAGTAGCAATAACAGATAAAAATATAGATAAATCATTAGTATTATATTGGAAAATATCA
Organism: Capsicum pubescens; assembly: GCA_030864215.1. Classification (NCBI taxonomy): domain Eukaryota; kingdom Viridiplantae; phylum Streptophyta; class Magnoliopsida; order Solanales; family Solanaceae; genus Capsicum; species Capsicum pubescens. The sequence continues at coordinate 119,518,535 of CM061546.1, forward strand.
GGAATAGAACTAACCCCAGGAAGTAAAATATTTATAGCAAGATGTAAAAATCTATATGTATTAACAACAAAACATAATATAACAGGAAAAAATAAAATTAATAAAATACAAATAGAAAGTCCTTTTGAACAATTTGTAAAAATAATTGATAACAATGATTATAGTTACAAAGATATAGACATAGAAGAAGATTTAGAAATAATAAATGATAGAATAAGTACATAAAAAAGAATAACTCATGAAAAACCAGAATCATCAAACTCATAAAAAGAACAAGTTATGAAACAACTTCAACAGTTAATTTAAACCAATATTACATAACAGGAACAATAAATGAAAAAGAATATTTAATACTCTTAAACACAGGACAAGAAGAAAATTATATAGCAAAATATCTAGTAAAAAGTGAAGAAATAAAATCTAATAGTAATATATGCCCAGATCAACCAAGGAGTTTAATAAACATTAAGGATACGGCAGAAAAAAAAATAGGAGTTAAAAAAATAAAAATAGAATTTGAAATAAAAGAAGAAATGCGAAAAGCAGACATAATATTATGAATAAAATGGTTAGAACAAGTAAAACCATACAATATAGAACATACACAATTATCTATAACTTATAATAAAGAGAAATTATTCATAAAAAGAACTTTGACATGACATGAAATATATGTACTTGTAAAAATAATAGTAGAAGGATATTATAATAGGTATTATACACCTATGATAGATACAGGATCAGAAACAAACTTATGTAGATACAACTGTTTACTAGAAAATAAATGAGATAAATTAAAAACACCAATAGTAGTCAAAGGATTTAATAATGAAGGAAGTTTAATTACATATAAAACTAAGAATGTAAAAATACAGATATTAGATAAAATAATAACAATAGAAGAAATCTATAATTATGAACTAACATCAAAAGATATGCTTTTAGGAATGTCATTTTTAGATAAATTATACCCACATATAATAACTGAAACAAATTGGTGGTTTACTTAATGAAAAATATAAGTGATGCTTTTTAGAATTTTAAAACTTTTCTCCATGAAGTTGAAAATCAGTTTAATAGAAAAATAAAAAGAATAACAAGTGATAGAGGCCGTGAATATGAGTCACATGAATTCAATTCTTTTGTTAGATCATTGGATATAATTCATAAAACTACTCCTCCTTATTCTCTTGCATCTAACGGTGTAGCTAAAAGGAAGAATAGAACTTTGGTTGAGTTGACTAATGCCATATTAATTGAGTCTTGTGCACCTTTAAGTTTTTGAGGTGAAGCTCTTTTGTCTGCTTATTATATGTTGAATCGCGTGCCTAAAAAAAGACCAAACTAACACCTTTTGAGTTGTGGAAAGGTCATAAGCTAAATTTGGAATATCTAATAGTTTGGGGTTACTTATCCTATGTAAGGCTAATGGACACTAAAATTTCTAAGTTGGGTAAAAAATTTACTACTTGTGCTTTCCTTGGTTATGCTTCAAATAGTACAACCTATAAACTTTTTAATCTTGAAGATAGTGTGATAATAGAATCAAGTGATGCTATTTTTCATGTAAATAAATTCCCTTTTGATTCTAAAAATATTGGAGGTCATGGGACTGAAAAAAATATTTGGTCACTACCTTGTTCTTGTACTTCTACTTTGAAAAATCAATAAAATGATGATTTTGAGTTAAAAAGAAGTAAACAGGCTAGAGTAGACATTTTTTTGGTCCTGATTATTATGTGTTTAATGTTGGAGATGACCCTCTCACTTTAAAAGAAGATTTGTCTTCACATGATGATATTTTATGGAAAGAGGCTATAAATGATGAAATGGAATCACTAATTTTCAATAAAACTTGGAAGCTAGTTGATTTACCACCGTGTTGTAAAACAATTGATTGTAAATGGGTCTTATTTAAAAATTTAAAACCAGATGGATTTGTTGATAAATACAAAGCTATGCTAGTGGCTAAAGGTTTTAAACCATTAGAAGGCCTAGAATTTTTTGATACTTTTTCACCGGTAATGAGAATTACTTCCATTAGACTTTTAGTTGCTACTGCAGAAATTTTTGATTTACAAATTCATCAAATGGATGTAAAAACTTCTGTTTTAGATAGAAACCTAAATGAAGAGATTTACATGGAACAACCCGAGTGTTTTGTTGAGGCTGGCCAAGAAAGCAAAGTGTGTAAACTTAATAAATCCCTATATCGCTCAAATTAGACACCGAAGCCATGTCATGAAAAGTTTGATTCCTACATGATTGATAATATGTTTAAAACAAATGAGTGTGATAAGTGCATATATTATAAGTCTTGGAATAATTCGCATATTATTATTTGCCTATATGTGGATGATTTATTGATCTTTTTCTCTAATATGAATGTTATTAGCGAAACTAAAAATATTCTTAGAAGCCACTTTGATGTGAAAGATCTTGGTGAGGCAAATTTTATTCTAGGAATAAAAATTACTAGAACATGTGATGGAATTTTTCTTGACCAGTCACATTATGTTGAGAAAATATTTAAAAAATATAATTTTCTTGATTGCAAGCATGTTGTAACTCCATTTGATTCTAGTATTCACTTGTTTCCTGTTGAAAGTGAAAAAGATGTTATATATCAAAAGGAATATGCTAGCATAATTGGAAGTTTGAGATATGTGACTAATTGCACTAGGCCTGATATTGCATATGCAGTAGGATTACTTAGCAGGTTTACTAGCAAGACAGGTAATGAACATTGGCAGGCTATAACGAGAGTTATGAGATATTTAATTGGAACAAAAACTTGTGGTTTGTTCTATAAAAAATATCCTGCTGTACTTGAAGGCTTTTGTGATGCGGATTGGAATACTTTATCAGGTGATTCCTTATCTACTACTAGTTATGTTTTTACTTTGGGTGGTGGTGCTATTTGTTGGAAGTCTAAAAAGCAAGCAATTATTGCTAACTCTACCATAGAGGCTGAACTAATTGCTTTATCTTCAGCTAGTGAGGAAGTGAATTGGTTAAGAGATTTGTTATTTCAGGTACCTTATTTTAAAAAGTCAATTCCTCCTATTTTAATACATTGCGATAACACTGCTACAATCGGTAGAGTTCAAAACCATTATTACAATGGTAAATTCAGACCTATAAGGAGAAAACACAGTAATGTGAGATCATATTTGACAAATGGTACCATTAATATTGATTATGTCAAATTTTGTGATAATCTTGCAGATCCATTTACTAAGGCCTTAGCAAGAGAAAAGGTCTGAAGCATATCGAGAAGGATGGGATTGAAGCCTATTGAATCTTGAGTCATAAGTAAGAAAACCCAACTGGGGACTGGAGATCCTATAACCAGGTTCAATAGGAAAAACGAATCACATGATGTTTGTTGTGAAAAATGCACTATCCTTTTTTATCCATCCCTATGGTGTAAGTCCATTTACCTGTAATGATTGTGAGGTTGAGTTTAAAAAACTCTTAATAAAAATTTATAGCTCGTATTAGTGAAGTGCTAAATTACAGGAGCACTCTCGACAGATTTCACCTATGTGAGTGTGGAGGTAGGCCGCTTCCTATGAGAATTAGGCTCATTCTCAAAAGACACTCATTAAAATCGGGATGGCACAAGGCCGTAATGTGCTGGATATAAAGCTCATGTCAACACCTTCACTATTATGTGTAAGCAGTAACTTTTTTATTTCCCCTAAGCAGTCATAGTTCAAGTGTGAGACCTCTATGACTCTGGAGTAAAAATTACTGTTTTACTAAATAGACGTTCAATGCCGAGCACACCTTCATTATGTAAGATAGTTTTCCTTCAGCTAGTAGACTCTCTTGTGTTAATATTAAAATGAGTGGGGGATTGATGGTTTAAGAGCATTTTAATATTTATTTATATTAAAGTGTATCTTTATTCATGCATTATCATTATTTAGAGTTGGTGCATGTATTTGTTGAGTACATTCTTCTCCTAATGACAACGACTCTTCATGTCATTTTTTAGGCAATGTATCATGCATTTGACTCTTGATTATGGTAGATGAATTTGGCTTTTTATCTTTGAGATTCATGTAACCAAAATACCATTGATATTTCATCTTTATCCACTCTCTTCTTATTCATTGCATGGAAGATTTTTTCTTACCTATAAATAGAGGTAGTCTTGCATTATTTTGATATACTACAACAATATAAGCATAACACACAAGAAAACAAAGAGTGCATAAAAGTTAGTAAAAAAGAGAGTTTATTAGTTGATGGGACGTATTTTTTTTGTAGAGTTTTGAACTCAACTCTTGTCAAGAGTTGTTGAGTTGTTCTTTGTGTAAGGCTGTTGTATCCTGGAGGGGACAAATCATGAAGATTACTGATGGACCAGTGAAATATTTTTCTATAGTGGGCTTGAATCTCCTTAAAGAGAGTGAGATATCCGTGCCTCAGCCGAAGAAGAAGAAGAAGAGGATATTTTTTTTTAATTTTCAGTTGTAATTTTATTGTAATTTTCACCAACATAATCTAATGAAAATTTTAATAAAATAGAAAAATACCATTAAAATTATGATTCTGAGGTTGCTCATTGAGAAAAATTTCTAAAGTAATATTCTCCCACCATAATCAATTAAATATACCATTAGGAAAGAGTAAAACATAAAAGTAGACGTGAAAAGTTTCAGTTATTATTGATAATCTAATTATTATAACTTCATAAAAAATTCAATGACTATTATGACATTAATTTGGGTTGAACCAACAATATTAAGTTTACTTGATCATAAATTACGTGACATTCTTTATACATAAATGACTTTGAAATAAATAAAAAATAAAATATATGTGCGGTAAATTAAGGCGAGAAAAATATTTGAATTATATTTCAATTCCAATATATTCATGGAAGAAATTCATAAGTTTGAGAAATTATTTTTTTCGGTATTCATTAGTTGTATTGATGATCATTTAATGTGTCTCTTCATTGCATAAGATCCATCAATATTAGGGATATGATATTTAAACTCTCATTCTAATAATGAGCATTGTGAGAAGGTGAATTAAGTTGTGATAGTGAGCCATTATTATGAAGAATAAACTTTTACAATAAAAATAAAAAATTAGACCCACGACATAAAATGAGATGTAAAAAATAAGTTATGATAGCATTTAGTGACTTACTATGTGTCATGATCCAAAAGATTAGGTGATGATGACACCTACCTGGACACCGCCTTGGTAGGTAAAACGAAAATCGAAAATAGATAAGAAATATGGGAAAAGAAAAATAAACTAATACCAAACTTCTGGAGCAAAGTTAGTCCATAATAGTCATAAGCCAAAGTATGAATAAAACACAACCAAATCCCCAAAACAGGGTATCATAAGTGTCAGAGAATATAAACAAGTCAAAAAACTGAAGTACAATTGTATGTGTTCAAATACAAGTAAAGAAATAAATGATAGATTGTCAAGACCCACTTTCTCAGGTCACAATGACACCTACTATAACCCACTAGTAGGCAAGTCAACCCGTAGTCTGAAACTACATGTAACAGACAATCCTAAGGAATAAAAGATAAATGCAGAATAATTATGATAAAAAATATTACATATAAGGCAGTCCCAAAAACTAGTAGAATTAGTACAAGAGCTTCTAATCCAATAAAAATTAATCATAAAGTACTAAGTGAATATACAGGTACAACTCATCCCTGAATAAAACATAGAGATCAGTCTGATCCATAAGAGAGAGAATAGTGATACTCCAAATGCATGAGCTAATCCTAAATCTCCGATCCATAGATGCTTTACATGATGCACCAAACAGCAGTGAGAACCCGTACTATCATCTGCAGGCTGCAGAAGTGTAGTATGAGTACCAAACATGAGGTACTTTGTAGGCAACTGTCGATTGAGCTTCAAAGATAATGAAAATATAGATAGCACACAAGAAGGAAAGTAAACTACAACCAAATATCCAGTATACTAACATAATAAAACAAGAGAGGTAACAAGCATGAACTATTGACGTGACCCGATCGAGGGCCTTGTCGTAATGGGGATCCCAAGTCTGACCGAGGCCGGAGACCACCCCTATTACCTAACTCAACCTCCATCTGACTACCCTGAGTTGGCTTATTTTTTGAGAATGTAGCAAGATAGTGCAACATCCCACATGAATACTCTGGTATGGGATCATAACCGTGACTGACCCAACCGAGTCCAACCATTTCATATCAATAATTCAACCATACCAAACCATACCAAAGGCCATAAACAAGGTCATAACCAAATAAATTCCAAAACATAATATAATTAATCCAAAATGAAATAGGAAGGAACAACCAACAATATAGTCCAATGATGTCGGCCCTTCAGCTTATTCCAATACCAAGGCTAACACCAATATCGATATCGTACATTCTAATCCATAAAAGTATCACAAATCCTCTAGACAAAAGAGTAATAAAATCCAGTTGGGACATGCCCCCGCAATAACAAAAACCAATATCAAAAATAAAATCAAAGTCTATAGAAATATACATAACATGAAATAAAGACTTTCAAAGGACAAAATCTTACCACTTTAGTCCAAGTGCTATCCCAGAGTCAATCACTATGTAGGAAAAGAAGAACGGCCAGTTCCTGCATAGCTTAGGTATACAGCTGCCAGTAGATGGGTTAGCGGGTGAAAGATATTGGTATATTTAATTGATTATAGAAAAATAGAAAAATACCATTAAAATAGAAAAATACCATTAAAATTACGATTCTGAGGTTAGCGTGGGTATAAGATAATTCCATTTATAAAACCAAGTAAAATCATCCATATGTACATAACCATATATATATATATAACACCAAGCCGGGAAAGGGGACTGGGTTTAGTATGCCTTTAAAACCTTTACCTGGACTGGGTAGCTTTTCCATCCTAAACTATCCACGGGCTATATGGGTTTAGATCTCCCTACTGAAAGAGCCCCAGTGCGTGCAGCCGCACTACCAGGGAAGAAAATCTGGGATGACTAGTCCAATCCCAAAATATAGTGTGACATCATGCACACGGTCATAAAGACCAACCTCACATAGGTAAATATGAGTTTCTAGTTTTGGTCCCCCCGGGACCTCCACCTTCCATGGCTTTGCCACATATTCAGCCCTTATTGGCCAATTAAAACTAATTTCCAAACAACTAAAACCATTATCCATTTATTAACCAAGGTCATCAATATTGGTATAGTAATACCAATCCTTACTTGCATGTATTATCCATAGCCAACCATATATAGGTTTAAGGGAACTTTCAAGTGCCCTTCCATTTACCCTATTAAACCACTTGGGAAAATTCCATGTACCCCTCAAGCATAACCATAATCCATTTACCATTCCAAACCATTTAAACCATGCATAATTCCTTTACCAAGTTCTAAACACAAGAAAAAGTTCGATTAAAAGTAATCAATGTAATGAACATATCTTTATAAGCATTTTGTCAAACACATTGGGGGCATAATATGATCAAATTTTTTTTTCATTACTATTAAACCATTCTTATGCAATTCAATTATCTAAAACCACCATTAATGCATATAAAAGCATAATTAAAACCATGAAAAACCATAACCAACCATTTAATATCAAAACCCCCAATTCAGATTTTAAAATAAAAATAATACAATTAATGAAATCATGAAAACATTCATAAAAAGCATGCCTTTAGATAGAATTAACAAAGAAAGAAGAGAACATACCTTAAACAAAGATAATGATGGAAAGAAATCACCAAGACGAGCCTCAAATCAATCCTCTAGTTGAAACCCTAGCTTCCCTAGCCTAAAATCGTTTGAGAGAATTATAGATTGTTTAGATGAGTTTGTAAGGGTAAATGAATGGAATAATAGGCTAAATAATATTCCAAGTAGGTTAGAACTCATGGGGCCTCATAAGAATAAGTGGGGAAATAACCATAATACCCCCACTTAAGTTGTACAAAATCCCATCACAGGGATACGACTGACCCTTACGAGTTGTACCCTTCCAATACCAGTGGCACCCTCCACTCGTATCCTAGACTCAACCTTTGGATCCAACACTGTCCAACATAGACTCATCCAAAACATATAATTTGTACCCTTCATCCGTATCCCACGTAGATTTAAACCCAAGAAAGATTTAGAAACTATCCACCATATGAGTCCGACGTACGAATCGTACCCTAGCTTACGGGTCATGGTGAGCCACTCGTACTCAGATCCAACCTAAGTAACTAAGTCTAAGATTAAGTTATAGAACCAAATGATCTGTAAGCACCAATATGACTCTTACCCCTAAGTTGTTCCACTAACCAAAATCCATCCCACCAACTAACAATGGTCAGCATACGACTGGATCATACCATTCGTACCTAACATATAGATCGTACCCATGAGTCATATTGGTCCCAAAGATAAGAATTCAAGGAAATTTTCTAAGGTCCAAAAACCTGGGTATTACAGTCTCCCCCACTAGAAATATTTATCCCCGAATGACGGAAAAGGTTAGTGTAACCACACGCACGAGTCATTTGCATTATGAAACATATTTCCAATATTTAACAAAGTTTGAAAATAAAGAGGAGAGGATATTAATATTTTCTTTGAAAAACTCTGAAAATAAAGATGTGTTGAAGACAGATACCTTCTGTACGAATCCCAGGAGAAAAAATATGGATATTTGGACTTTATGTCCTTCTCTTCTTCCCATGTAGCTTCTTTCACCTTATGGTTCCGCCAAAGAAGCTTAATCGAAGCCATATCCTTGTTCTACAACCGATAAACCAGCCTATCCAAGATCACAACTGGGGCCTCTTCATAAGACAAAGAATCAATGATACCTAATCCTTTCAAAGGAACAACTGATGAAGGATCACTAATGCACTTACTCAACATGGAAACATGAAAGACCGGATAAACCAAGATCAAGCTAGAAGGTAACTCCAGCTCATAATCAGCAATACCAATTCTCCACAAACCTCATAAGGACCCATATATTGGGGACTGAGCTTTCCTTTCTTACCAAACCGAACTACCCCTTTCATAGGAGATACCTTGAGAAAAACCTTATCCCCAACCATACACTCCAAGTCTCTACGCCTAATATCTGTATAGGACTTTTGGCGATTTTGGGCATCCTGAAGCCTCTCTCGAATCACCTTTACCTTCTCTATAGCCCTGTAAACCAAGTTGGGACCAAACATATCTTCCTTACTCTGCTCAAACTAACCAATAGGAGATCTATACCTCCTACCATTCAATGCCTAAAAAAGGGCCATACCAATACTAGAATGATAGCTCTTGTTGTGAGCAAACTCCACAAAAGGTAGATGCTCAACCCAATTACCACCATAATCAATCACACAAGACTAAAGCATATCCTTTAATGTCTATATAGTTCTCTCCGCTTGCCCATCCGTCTGTGAGTGGAAAACAGTACTCAACTAACCTTAGTCCTCAACTCTCTCTAAAAAGATCGCCAGAAGTGAGATATAAACTGTATGCCACAATCAGAAATAATTAAAATAGAAACCCTATGGAGCTTCACAATCTCCTGAAGATACAACTTTGCATAATTCTCCACCGAGAAGGTAGTCCACACTAAAAAAAGTGTACAGACTTAGTCATCCTATCCACGATGACCCAAATCAAATCTTATAGATTTCAAGACTGAGGAAGATTACTTATGAAGACCATATTGATCACTTCCTAGTTCCACTCTGGCAAATCAATTTCTTGATACAACCCTTCTGGCCTCATGTGCTTAACCTTAATGTAACTCCCCAAGTTTGTACCCCAGATGCTACATGGTGCTCATAGTCCCGAAGAACTACAAGCTAACCCAGGACTGGTACTTGTTACAATAACTGAATAATAATACTGTAATTATGCAAAAAATTAGGCGGCTCAAATCTAAAATAAACACTGAAACTGAACATGTGCCTAAAAATACTCTTGTCTAAAAAGCCTCTACTATCTAAACAAGGAGTTGATGGGAAAAGTCCCCAACTAACTCTGACTAGTGAAATAAACTAAGTACAGAAATGTTGTAATAATAATAAATCTATCCTCAAACAATAAGAACTCACCGCTAGTATGTATCAGGCTGCTAAGTATGATCGGGAGCCCGTGTGTCTAACCTATGATAGAAGACATCATAGCGCAAAGAAAAGTATGTGTCAGTACTTTGAATGTACTGGTATGCTAAGTGAGGTAGACTGAGATGCATGGGTTCATATGCATGACCAATACTGACTGAATAATATGAGTATAACTGACTGAGAGTATATGTATGAATATGTAAACTAAAATTGAGGTCGTGATAACACTGGATACTAAGTTCTGAATTATTGATTTACTGATATCTGAGTTTACTGATACTATATAACTGATAGCTGAATGACTATATCTGACAGTTTTGATTTTGTGGAACTGTACTAAGTTCTATACTAAACTGAGTGACTGTATCTGACAGTTCTGATTCTGTAGAATTGAACTAAGTTCTATATTGAGACTGGAACTAAAATTGACACTGTGAGAGGAAATTATCTAACCGACATGCCTTTTTTTGGATAGATTGGGGTTCAACCTAAACCCCAATTGGAAGGGTGTCAGTAACATGCCACGGGTAAAGATAACTGTGAGTTAACCCTCTCTGACAGGAAGCTCTTTCGTCAACCCTCGATGGTAGGAAAACTCGTATGAGATGTATCAAACCTAGTCTGGCAGGAAGATATCTCAACCTATGTTGGCTACACAGTTTATAATGCAAGGATTTCTACTAAGGGTCAAACCCTCTACTGGCAGGAATACCCCCATCCCTGGGTTTGCTCGGTGCTGAATCCTACTTCCAACTGAAGATACACTGGACTGATTCCTAGTTCATACTAGGTTTGACTGAAGTGTTACTTGTTATACTGTCTAACTAAATTGAACTGAGTTCATTAAATTCTGTTGACTGACGGAATACTACTGAATTCTTTTAACTGACTAAATTTACTGATGTTTGAACTAAATACTGAACTGAACTAGATTGATGTTGAGTCTACTAAGTTTTTCTTGAGTTCTATAACTTACTGGGAGTACTACTAATCGTGACATGATTGAGATTATTCTGTAATTGACACTGGCTCTAGGTAAACAACTAAATTGTCAGGTATTAAATACCCCTAGGACTCGATAGCAAGAAAAGTAAAGCATCACATGAACTTGCATAGCATAGAAATTCACACTTGTTCATAATGCATATATAGAGGCATTTTATCAAACACTTGAATGGCATGAACTAGTATACATGCTAACATGATATAATTCACATGAACAACTCATCAAACACTTGGAAGGAATTGTATATTCACATAGTACCAATCAACACATGACCATCATAATTTTAAGGCTTTAACATGAATTCACATGATACTACATAGATAATAGTTGTTTTTACATAAATCTTACACTTAATCATGGAATAGTAACCCAATCAACATTATAATCATGAATACACTTGAATCCAAATCATGGAAATCATGAAATAAATTTACTTAAAGTTTAAAAGAGTTTATTGGACTCTAAGGGTGGAAGGGACCCTTGGATAAATATTTGTCATACCTTAAAGCTTGAATTCTGAAAGATTGATGGATTTTTTTGGAACTTGGATTATTGAATGTAATGAACTAAGGTTTGTTCTTGAAAAATTCTAGAGAGAATGAGTAAATTTTGCCTTTTGGATGGCTTAATGACATGTTTTGGGCGATGATATAAGATCGGAAAACACCTATTATCCCTTCTAGATGCGGGTTTTAATTACTAAAAATTGGACTAGCGACGTGCAGACTGATGCGCCGTGTTGTTGGCATTGATGTGATGGCCAATGTTCCGCGTCGAGTCCACATTGGTTCACTGGAATTTGCACTAGGAGCTGGAGGAAAATATTCATTGGTGCGATGGGCCACACAGATAATCGAGATCGCGTCGATCCACTGGTTTGAGCTTTCAAATATGATCCAAACAAAGTCTAAAAAATCCAAAACTTGTTCGGGAACACCCACTGACATTCCTGATCATGATTCAACCTAAAAAATATTACTTTAAGGTCATGAGGGTCGTGAAATAGATTCCCCAACCTATGAAGGCTTAAATAACACTAAGTCTGAATACTTAGCTAAAATTTTCTAAGTCTGGGACCCCTTAACAAACTCTAAGGGACTGAGTTAAGCTTAGGATTTTTGAGGGGTCTTACAATATCTCCCCCTTGGGAACATTCATCCTCGAATGAGGTTGATTGAGCTGAGAATACTAATAGACTGAATTTAGATACAAGACATGCACAACTGTAACATGATTTCATGACTGACACTACTAATATGCTGAAATTTCATACTGAACATGCATATCTGATGCATGAGTACATGGCTGGGATTACTGATAATCTGAGTCTCTTATACTGAACATGCATATTTGATGCATGAATATCTGAATGAACGGACTCATGAATGTATGACTGGATATATAATGGTAACTGATTCCAAGTTTATAAAGAAAATCTAAGCATGAAACTGAGTATGTTTAAATAGAACCGTTACCTTGGGCTGAGTCTGAGTTTGCAGAGAAGAGATAAGGATACTTGGTTCGCATATCTTTTTCTTCTTCCTAAGTAGCTCCCTCAACGGAATGATTTCTCCAAAGAACTTTGACTAGAGGGACCTCTTTGTTCCTCAGTCTGCTCTTCTGATAATCAAGAATTTTGATAGAAATCTCCTCATAAGAGAGGTTGTTCTGAACGTCTATACTCCCTACAGAGACTACAACTGCTGGGTCACTTATGTATATCTTTAGCAAGGAGACATGGAACACTGGATGGACTAAAGCTAAATTTGAAGGAAACTCAAGCTCGTAAGCTACCTTTCCGAAACGATGAAGAATTTGATAAGGACCTATATATTGGGGATTGTGTTTTCCCTTCTTGCTAAACCTCTTCACTCCTTTCATAGGAGAGACCTCCAAATACACATAATCACCAATATCAAACTTGATATCCTTTCTTCGAACATCTACGTATGATTTCTGTCGATTTTGAGCTGTCTTAAGCCTTTCCCTGATCAACTAAACCTTCTCCAAGGTGTCAAATACCAAGTCAGGCCCTACCACTATAGACTCTTCTACCTTAAACCAACCAATGGGAGATCTATATCTCCTCCTATAAAGTGCCCCAAATGGAGCCATCTGAATGCTAGAATGATAGATGTTGTTATATGAGAACTCAATCAAAGGTAAGTGGTCATCCCAACTACCTTTAAAGTCTATCGCACATGATCGCAATATATCCTCTAAAGTCTAAACGGTCCTTTCTGCTTGACTATCTGTCTGAGGGTGAAAGGCTGTACTAAGGTAGACTTGGGTACCAAGACCCTTTTGGAAGGCTTTCCAGAAATGAGAGGTGAATTGCGTACCTCTATCTAAGATAATGGACAACAGAAATCCATATAATCTGACCAACTCTCTGACATAGAGCTTGGCATAGTGCTCGGCTGAATAAGAGGTATGGACTGTTAGGAAATGAGCTGATTTGGTCATCCTATCTATAATGACCATAACTGAATCATGCTGATGATGAGTACGAGGCAAACCCATCACAAAATCCCTATTAACTTCTTCCCACTTCCAAGTGGGAATAATGAACTCCCGCATAGCCCCACTAGGCTTCTAATGCTTGATCTTAACCTGCTGACATGTTGAGCACTTGGCTACAAACTCTGCAATATCTCTTTTCATCCCACTCCACCAATAGATCTCCCTTAAATCACGGTATATCTTAGTGGCCCCTGGATGAATAGAGTAATATGCACCATGCGCTTATGAAAGAATCCACTGTCTTAGTGATGATAGGCGAATTTACGCACCTATATCAATATATTTTGCCCATATTTTAGCCTAGTTTTGAGAACAAATTATATATTTCATGCACTTTTAGTCCTTTTTCCTGTAAATGAGCTAACGAACATGATTAGTAAAGTTTCAGGTATAAATGATGCATAATTCAGCATTTTATGGCTTACTTGACGCTAAAGAAAGCTCACGAAGGAAGGGAAGGGAGTTTTCACGCCTAAGGACCAAAACTGCTGCATGGAAAATCTGTCCCGGGCTAAAACAGCATTTCTGAAGACTTTGGGGGACCAAAACTGCTGCATGGAAAATCTGTCCCGGGCTAAAACAGCAATTCTGAAGACTTTGGGGACTTACAGACACAAAGCTGGATTTTGACAATGATACATTAACCTAGTACAATTAGGTTATGTATTTCATTATTTTATTTGGATTATGATAATGTTACCTTAACCTAGTACATTTGGGTTAAGGATTTCATTAGTCTACTAGGATTTGGTTATTTATTTCATTAGCTTAGTAGGATTAGGATATGGGTATTATAAATACCCTATCATGCTAGAGATTTTAGAGAACAAGGAGGGAGGAAGGAGGGAGAACACAATACTTCCTTCCATCCCTCTCATCTTCTCTCATCTTCTCTCATCTTCTACTCCTCTCTTATTCTACACTACAAACAATTCTACAACTCTTCTACTCTTTCCATCAATTCTATTTTCGTCTATTCTTATATTCTTAAATTCTGCAACAAGAGAAACGTTACTCTACAAGAAATCACACCTAACGCCTACCACTCTTGTGCTACATGAAATTGATCATTATTGTGGTATAATAACAATGTCAATTGTGGTTTTCTTCGCATTCATGGGTAACTAAACCTCTCTGTTGGGGTTATGGAAGCCGTATGAGATACTATCTATTGCTGTGAGTTTGTGAGTTCGAGGCACGTATATTGCTTATATCATTATTCTCTTCATCTTAATCTACATTCTTTGCGGTTGCAAACGCAAGAATACGCCAGTCTAACATTTAACTTGTTCGAGAGAAAAGTTATTTGGCTGGAAAAGAGATAATGTCAAGGTAGTAGGACACCCTTTCCTATTAAAAAGCTAGTGCCGTAACTGGACTAACCTCTTGGAGAATTCGTACCGTTAGATACGCTTTAAGCTCGAGAGAGTTAAAGTGAAATAGTCCTTGTTTAGGTCGAAAGACGCTTGGATTTACCATCGAATACAATTCTCTATAAGCAGTTGCATGTCAGAATTCTACACGCTCATAGCCAATAGAGACGTATACCTCAGAAGGTGGACATAACCCCAACTTCTCAATTCTCATTGTTTACAACTTACGTAACAATCTTTCTCTTTTGCTTTGCTATTTTCAGCTTTTATTTAATTGTTTTGGTGACACATTACAATCCCCCCTTTTTACGAGACTTGCACTAAAAGTCTAGCAATCTTTACTTACTTGTTGACCAAGCTATTCCCTGTGGGATCGATACCCAACCCAGTTGGGTTCTATATTTGCTAACGACCGCTTTACACTCCTACGAGAGCTGTAGATTGAGCGTTATCAAAAAATTGGCGCCGTTGCCGGGGAATACAAGTGTCAATTAAGTTCGTGAAAATTACTAGACCCTTTGGTCAAAGATTCTCGTACTTTTACTTTTAGTTTTTGTTTTTGTCTACTGCAGGTTTTTATTTTAGTGCATGCCCCATACTCGAAGTTCTGGTCAACCGTTATTACCAAGCAATCCTGAACCACAACGCATTGGTAGAATGGAAGCACAAGCTGAAATCGCAAGGATGGCTGCTCAACAGGAACAAGCAAGATTGGCTGCCCTTGCCGCAACCCAGGTTCAACAGCAGAACATTGATAACCCTACACGAGCACCAAATCCTGACGATGAGGATTTAGGTGATGACGAGTTACTAAACCCTAGGCGTGATGCTGAAATCATAACACCTGCCAATAGAAGAGGTCGACAAGCTCGGTATAGATATGATCACCAA
This sequence comes from Capsicum pubescens, assembly GCA_030864215.1. Lineage (NCBI taxonomy): Eukaryota > Viridiplantae > Streptophyta > Magnoliopsida > Solanales > Solanaceae > Capsicum > Capsicum pubescens. The sequence goes on from CM061546.1 coordinate 119,534,451, forward strand.
CCTATGCAGCCAGCTTTCGACGATGATGATGATGATCTTGATGGTGCCGGAGCCACTGGAGCTATAATTCCACCACCATTAGCGCCCGGAGCCAAGTTCAACATCACAAGCACCATGATTCAGTTATTGCAACTCAAGGGATTGTTTGGTGGACTAGCAGGCGATGATCCGAATATGCATCTCATCAACTTTATTTCTACATGCAAGTCTTTTGACAATCCTGGTGTTGGTCAGAATGCAATTCGATTACGTCTATTTCCATTGTCTCTATCTGGGGAGGTAACACTATGGTTGAATGGGCTGACTCCTGATTCTATTACAAATTGGAGGCAATTGAGAGACGCTTTCCTAGAAAGATTCTTTCCGCCATCCAAAAGAGCACAATTGAGAGATGAAATCAGCAACTTTCGTCAGCTTTCCACTGAAGCTCTTCATGAAACATGGGAGAGGTTTAAGACAAAGCTAGCGAGGTGTCCAAACCATCATATGACTAACGTTCACCTAATGGAGATACTATACAGAGCCTTGAATTCAATAACTAAACCAGTGGTGGATAACGCAGCTGGAGGATCTTTTATGGACCTCACCTTTGGTCAAGCAAGCAATATGTTAGATCGCATGACGAAACAAAGTAGAGCTTGGCATACCAGGGATTCTGAGGTAGCAAGCTCCACTTTATCTATTGGCATGACCACAGAGCAGAGGCGTAGACAAGAAGAACGTGATCAAGATATGACGCACATGAAAACACAAATGGATCTTCTTACAAAGCATTTATTATCAGGGAAGACCGAAAAAGTGAAAGTTGTGGCGCTAAAAGGAAGAGACGAATCTGATTCGGAAGAGGAGGCCAACTACTTGAACAATCAGGGGGGTTTCCGTGGGAATACCCAAGGAAACCAAGGTCGGAACTATTATGATAATTCTGGAAACAAGGACCAAGGTAGTTGGAGAAAAAACAATGAAAAGAGTGGTGTATATGTTCCCCCTGGAAGACGTGACACCACCACATCTAGTTCTGGATGTATGGAAGACATGATGGCTAAATTACTGAAAGGAGTGGAAGCAAATAGCGCGGGAGTAACGGAGGTAATAAATGATTTGTCCTCTATGAAGCAATTAGTTGATTCACATTCCACTTCAATCAAGAAAATAGAGCGGCAATTGAGCCAACTTTCAGCAGCACTCAATCAAAGAAAGGCTGGCACTTTACCTAGCGACACCGTGCAAAACCCAAGGAATGATGGGTCATGCATGGCCATTACGACCAGAAGTGGTAAGGTGCTGGAAACTTCAGAAAAAGGCAAGCAAGTGGCTGACGAAGAGGCGAAAATTGATGATAAGGCAAAAGGGGAAGATGCCGCAGCAGCCGATCCTAATGTCCTTAACGTCACTCCTCACGACGTGCAGCCTGGAAAAGCTGAAAAACGGAAGCAAGAGGAGAAGAAAGCCGTGGAGAGAACAATGCCATACCCACCACCACCTTTTCCCCAAAGATTGAAGAAGGTGGCGGATGATACAAAGTTCAGCAAATTCATGACCATGTTGAAGCAGCTGACCATTAATGTTCCGTTGGTAGAGGCGCTAGAAAAAATGCCTGGGTACGCTAAATTCATGAAGGACCTGTTGACAAAGAAGAGGGCAATAAGCTATGAGCCGGCAGATAATATTCATCATTGCAGTGCAATTGCCACAAGGTCCTTAGTACAGAAGAAGGCAGACCCTGGTGCCTTCACTATTCCTTGCACGGTTGGATCTATGAATTTTGCTAAGGCATTGTGCGATCTGGGTGCTAGCATCAATTTGATGCCACTATCCGTCTATAAGAAGTTGGGGCTAGGAGATCCAACACCAACCAATATGAGGCTCGTGATGGCTGATAGGACGGTAAAACGACCTGTGGGTATCTTGAATGATGTGTTGGTGAAGGTATCTTCATTTATATTTCCTGCAGACTTCGTTATTCTGGATTGTGAAGTGGATTCTGACGTTCCCATAATCTTGGGACGCCCCTTCCTCGCAACTGGAAGTGTGCTTATTGACATGAAAGATAATGAGCTTTTGTTTCGAATTAATGACGAAGTGGTCCGCTTTGATATATGCAAAGCCATGAAGCAGCCCAGCGATATGAATGAGTTATCTGTAGCTGATGTTCATCATGAGGATATGAAAGCATTATCTATAGAGAAACAGCCTACTGTTGAGCCATTGTCTGCTGCGCCACTGAAAGTTGAGCATGAGGATAATGAAGATTATGAAGAACTTATGGGTGCTCTAACAGAAATAGAGTCTTATACTCCTAAGCAACCGGATTGTGATCCCAAGAATCAACCAACATGGAATCAACCAACAACGAAGACTCCCATTGACGAGACACCAATGCTAGAATCGCAAGAGCTCCCTGATTATCTAAGGTATGTGTTCTTGGAAAGTAGAAATATACTTCCGGAGAGTGCAAATGATTTAAGTGAACAGCACGTAGAAGCTCTCATCTCTACTCTGAAGAGATACATGAGAGCTATGGGTTGGACTATTGATGATATAATTGGTACCCCTCCTACAAGTAAGCCTCATTATCGTCTGAATCCATTCAGAAAACGATCCACCATCTATCTCGACGAAGTCTGAGTACTCGAGGTAACCATGTCGTGCCACGACAATAAATAAGGCGCTAGATGGGAGGCAACCCATCGTTTATCATTTTTCATTTATCGTTTATCGTTTTCTTTCATTCTAGTACTTGATTTGTTTTTAATTAATAAAAATCCAAAAATAAGAGTCGTGCCACGACCAAAACTAAGGCGCTTGGTGGGAGGCAACCCATCGTACTAATCGTTTTTATTGTTTTGAGCAAATATAGGTGCAAAAGGTATTCAACGAAGAGATTGACGATTTGGACGCATTGTATGGTAAAGTTGGTAAGTTAGGAATGGTGATGCATAAGGCTATGGATTGAGCATTTCTCACGCCAAAATAGGCATCGAGGAAGGCTAGGCCTTGGTAAAACTAGGCCACGAACGATGCACAACCTATCCTATAGCCTAAGGTCTCGAAATCCAGTGTGCTATACACTATGCGCCGCCTATTCCTAGGTATGCTTTTGACTATGCGCCGCCTATGCTATGGCATTTGGTCTCAGTATCTCATATGCCATAGACTATGCGGCGCATATGTCTACAAATGCCATAGACTATGCGGCGCATATGTCCCATTATGCCATAGACAATGCGCCGCATATATCATATCTATGCCAAGCATTATGCGCCGCATATGTGGGATTTTTGTCTCCAAAACCGATTGTAAATGGGTCATAACCCGACCCATTATCTTCCTATATAAAGGGGACTTAGTTTTATAACACAACACATTGCAAAGTGACCTAAAGGTGCCGCATATTCATCCAAATCCTCTCAAAATTTTCTTTTTTGCTCTTCCAATTCACAAAACCACCTCCAAAAGCTTCAAGCAAGTAAGTACTCTCTTATTCTTCATTTATTTCTCGTAAGTACTACGTTGCTATGTCTATTATAAATTGCTACATATTGAAAGATTGTTGGTGAAGTTTATGTGTTTGAAATGTTAATGCAAAATCATGTGAGTGAACGTATACGTTAGAATCATCTTGACTTGTTTCCGACTTGAATTTGGTTTTAATAGCATTGTCATACTATTTGCGGAATTGCTATAGTCTTGAACATTGTTTAAAATTGCTACTTGGATACTTACATGTTAGGCTATCCCGTTCATCGGGATAAGACTTATAGTGCCTGCCGACATAGGAGGTTGTGATTGTTGAAAGTAACTATATTATGTGGTAACCCCTATGTAGTAGTGTTGTTATATCTAACATGAAAGTAATGCAATGGCTGCAAGTAGTGATACATCACTGATTTTCTTGCCGGAATACAACTCCTAAAACGTATGTCGACGAAATCTGAGTAATCGACCACTTTTACTTCACTGATTTGTGTCAACAAAACTAAGTGTGGGGTGGTACCCCTACTGCTTGTGCATAGATTGTATCCATTGATATTGTGCTACCACTAACACTATTTCTAGTCTCAGGTACAATGGCACCTAAAGCGAGACAAGGCAAGGAGAAGGCTACCACCTCCCAAAAGGGCAAAAAGAGAAGTCGCAAGGACCAAGGAGAACCCTCCTCGCTGCAAATACCTCGACTCACGCTTGGAATTAAGTGGGATACTTATGAGGAACTTCTGAGGATGACGACTCTGATGATGATTCCAATGCAAGGGGTATGACCCCAGACATAGAGGATAAGTCCGACCAACCAGGTTCCTCGTATTTATTTTCCACTGAGGACAGTGTCCCGACTAAGTGTGGGGTGGTGGTATTGCATGCTATACTTCTCTATTCGCATCTATGTTTTTTTTCTTTTGTTTCATTTTTGTTTCGTTTTGTTTTTTTTAGTAGTTAAATTTTTTTTTAGCTTCGCATGAAATTATTTTGATAGGCAGCATGAGATTATAACAAGAGTATGTGCTAAAATTGTGACTATTGAGACATTTAGGCTCTAGTTGTGACTCAATATGTGATATTGTGTGATTCAATTCCTTCACTTGTTGGGTCGAGAGTCTATATTACTTCCAATCAAGTCGACCATGTGCCTTGTGTGTGTGAGATAATAGTATATTCTATGTATGTGGCTGATGCTAGAACTTGCCTGGTATGTATGGAAAGCGAAAATAAGGAGTGTAAGTTTAGGATATGATTTAGGCATTTCTTTGGCAACCTATACATGTTTACCTTCAGTTTTACCTACCCATGGACATCATCCTAGTTAACCCTTTTGAGCCTTTAGCCTATTTCTTTGACAACCTTGCATGTAAGCCTAATCCATTTCTTTCAAGACCGTAATTTGATCCCAAAAACCTTAAGTGCTTTAAAGTGAAAAAGTCATGTGACAACATAAAAGGAAATTGGGTGAGTATGATGCTATAAATTGTAATGGTGCTTGAATGTGTTATGAAAAAAGAAAGTGCTATCATAAGAGGTATGTTGTGAAAAGAAAAAGGAAAAGAAAGCTGAAAAGCGAGTTGTGCTTAAAATTGAAAAACAAAAGAGGAGAACAAGGGTGGTATAACAAAAGAAAGAAGAAAGGTTGAAAGAAAAAAGTGTCAATGATACAAAGTGATGTATTAAAGCGCTTAGGAACTTAGTCACTATTCCTGGCCAAAATAGTCTTACCCGTCCCTTAGCCTACATTACAACCATCAAAAGACCTACTTGATCCTAATCTTAACATTCCAACATTTAGTAGAGTATTACATTAAGGGCAAGCCTATGCTCATCAGTCGCTACATATGAATTCTTTGTGAGAGTGAGAGCAAGGACATTTTGATACCCATGTTTGAAAAATATGCTATATTTGTGAGTGATTATGGGTACTATATTGTGAGACACACATGGTTGATGAGTTTTGGATAGTTGTATCTGATTCCATGCACCTTAACGTTTGCATGCGAGTTGATCACCATCACGAGTCTATGCTAGAGGTTAAACTGTTTCTACTTATAATCGAAAAGATACTCTTTGTTGATAATTGTTGTGCTTGTCTTGATGAATATTTTATGTTGTTGCTGTAAAACCCTAAGTTGACGTTTAGAAGGACATGATAGTTTGTTCGAGGACGAACAAAGATCTAAGTGTGGGGTGTTGATGATAGGCGAATTTACGCACCTATATCAATATATTTTGCCCATATTTTAGCCTAGTTTTGAGAACAAATTATATATTTCATGCACTTTTAGTCCTTTTTCCTGTAAATGAGCTAACGAACATGATTAGTAAAGTTTCAGGTATAAATGATGCATAATTCAGCATTTTATGGCTTACTTGACGCTAAAGAAAGCTCACGAAGGAAGGGAAGGGAGTTTTCACGCCTAAGGACCAAAACTGCTGCATGGAAAATCTGTCCCGGGCTAAAACAGCATTTCTGAAGACTTTGGGGGACCAAAACTGCTGCATGGAAAATCTGTCCCGGGCTAAAACAGCAATTCTGAAGACTTTGGGGACTTACAGACACAAAGCTGGATTTTGACAATGATACATTAACCTAGTACAATTAGGTTATGTATTTCATTATTTTATTTGGATTATGATAATGTTACCTTAACCTAGTACATTTGGGTTAAGGATTTCATTAGTCTACTAGGATTTGGTTATTTATTTCATTAGCTTAGTAGGATTAGGATATGGGTATTATAAATACCCTATCATGCTAGAGATTTTAGAGAACAAGGAGGGAGGAAGGAGGGAGAACACAATACTTCCTTCCATCCCTCTCATCTTCTCTCATCTTCTCTCATCTTCTACTCCTCTCTTATTCTACACTACAAACAATTCTACAACTCTTCTACTCTTTCCATCAATTCTATTTTCGTCTATTCTTATATTCTTAAATTCTGCAACAAGAGAAACGTTACTCTACAAGAAATCACACCTAACGCCTACCACTCTTGTGCTACACGAAATTGATCATTATTGTGGTATAATAACAATGTCAATTGTGGTTTTCTTCGCATTCATGGGTAACTAAACCTCTCTGTTGGGGTTATGGAAGCCGTATGAGATACTATCTATTGCTGTGAGTTTGTGAGTTCGAGGCACGTATATTGCTTATATCATTATTCTCTTCATCTTAATCTACATTCTTTGCGGTTGCAAACGCAAGAATACGCCAGTCTAACATTTAACTTGTTCGAGAGAAAAGTTATTTGGCTGGAAAAGAGATAATGTCAAGGTAGTAGGACACCCTTTCCTATTAAAAAGCTAGTGCCGTAACTGGACTAACCTCTTGGAGAATTCGTACCGTTAGATACGCTTTAAGCTCGAGAGAGTTAAAGTGAAATAGTCCTTGTTTAGGTCGAAAGACGCTTGGATTTACCATCGAATACAATTCTCTATAAGCAGTTGCATGTCAGAATTCTACACGCTCATAGCCAATAGAGACGTATACCTCAGAAGGTGGACATAACCCCAACTTCTCAATTCTCATTGTTTACAACTTACGTAACAATCTTTCTCTTTTGCTTTGCTATTTTCAGCTTTTATTTAATTGTTTTGGTGACACATTACAATCCCCCCTTTTTACGAGACTTGCACTAAAAGTCTAGCAATCTTTACTTACTTGTTGACCAAGCTATTCCCTGTGGGATCGATACCCAACCCAGTTGGGTTCTATATTTGCTAACGACCGCTTTACACTCCTACGAGAGCTGTAGATTGAGCGTTATCACTTAGGTCGTCTACACCTAGCACACATACCCGACCCTGACAACACAATACACCATCTCCCCCTTCGGAGAAAACCTCTTTCTTTTGATCTCTGACTGATTCTTTCAACTTAACTAGGCTGGGATCCCTATCCTGCTTTTCCTTTACCTTGGAAACTAGAGATGATTCTGAACTACTCTGCACCCATACATTACCTTCTGCTGAATCGACTAAGCGAACCTCCAGTCGGGCAAGATGATGAACTTCCTAAGCTAACTTGTTCTTACCATCCTCCACATGAGCAGCACTACCCATAGACATCCTACTTAGAGCATCAACCACTACATTGGCTTTACCCGGATGATATAAGACACTTATGTTATAGTCTTTCTACCACTCCAACCACCTTCTCTGATAGAGGTTCAAGTCTTTTTGAGAGAACACATACTGTAGTCTCTTATGGTCAGTGAACACATCAACGTGCATCCCATACAAATAGTGCCTCTAAATCTTGAGGGCAAATACTACTGCTGCTAACTCAAGATCATGAGTTGGATAGTTTTTTTATGGGGCTTAAGTTGTCTAGAGCTGTAGGCTATGGCCTTACCTCTCTATATCAGAACATACCCCAAACCAACCCTAGAAGCATCAATATACATAATGAAGCCATCTGAACCATCTGGCAAGGTCAAAACCGAAGTTGTAGTGAGTCGAGTCTTCAACTCCTGAAAACTCTTCTCACAAGAATCTGACCACTGGAATTTGACCTTCTTCTGAGTTAATCTGGACATAGGGGACACAATAGACGAATATCCCTCAACAAACCATCAGTAATAGCCATCCAAACCCAAAAAACTCTAGATTTCTGATAGAGATATGAGTCTGGGCCAGTTTCTCACTGCTTCAGTCTTTTGGGGATCAATCTAATGCCATCAACGAAAATGATATGGCCAAGGAAAGATATTGACCTTAGCCAAAATTTGTATTTACTAAATTTGGAGAACAACTAATGGTTTCTGAGAGTTTGCAATACTATTCTGAGATGGTTTTCATGATCATGCTCACTGCGGGAGTAAACAAGGATATCATCTATGAAGACTATGATGAACATGTCCAAGTACTACTTGAACATACGGTTCATCAAGTCCATGAAAGATGCTGGGGCATTGGTAAGACCAAAGGACATGACTAAGAATTCGAATTTACCATATCGAATTCTAAAAAATGTTTTTGGGATGTCATATTCCCTGACTCTGAGCTGATGATAGCCTGATCTAAGGTCTATCTTAGAAAAGTAACTGGCACCCTGAAGTTGGTCAAACAAGTCATAGATTTTGGGAAGTGGATACTTGTTCTTTACCATGCCTTTATTTAGCTGACGATAATCTATACATATTCTAAGAAAACCGTCTTTATTATGCACGAATAAAACTAGTGGGCCCTACGGGGACACACTAGGTCTGATGAATCCCTTATCTAGGAGATTCTTTAAATGTTCTTTTAATTCTCTCAGTTCTGTTGGAGCCATTCTGTATGGCGGAATAGATATGGTCTGACTATCTAGAAGAAGGTCTATTCCGATGTCAATTTCCCTTTCAGGAGAAAATCTGGGAAGATCTTCGGGAAACACATCTGGGAATTCACAAGCTACTGATACTATCACAAGAGTAGGGGTTTCTGATCTCGATTCCTGGACTCGAACAAGATGATAGACACATCCCTTAGATATCATTTTCCTTGCCCTAATGTAGGAAACAAGCTGACCCCTAAGTGTAAAAGTGGTGAAGGAAATGATGGAAAATTGGGTGAAGAAGGGGGACTTGTCTTCTTAAGTGGTACAAGTTGCCACTTAAGAAGGAAACAAGATGACCCCTAAGAAATCCCAAATGTTGCTAAACTGGCTACTTGTCTTCTTAAGTAGTACAAGTCCACTAAAGTGGTCCTGAGCAAAGTCAAGGGTACTACTAAAATGGTCACCTGGCCACTAATGCGGTGCCCTCTTAAGCAATTCCTTACCGCTAAAGCAGTCCCCAATCAAATGGCCAAGGTTGGTTAAGCGGCTCATGGGCACTAAAGCTCTTGCTGCTAATGCAGCCCCATGACCGCTCAAATATCATGCACCAAATTTCTCTAAGTCCAAAAATAAACTTCGATCAGGTGCTCAGGATTCTTTCAGAACCCCGAGCGAGCAAACAAACAATATTACCATATTAAATTCGACATTCCAGACTCAATGGAACCATCACAACTTTCATCTGAGATCATTTCAACTAAATGTAGGGCCCACAACTATAGTTTCATTTTTCATATAATCCACCCAATAGCCCAAAATGAGTCTTGATGCCTCCGGACCAAAACCAAGGGTCCTCCAAGCATTAAATCAATGTTTCGGAGTAAATAGCACTGCCAGAAATATCATCCGAGGTCATCTACTAGAAGTTTTAGTCCAAGACTAATTTATTAACAATGAAAGCTCTAAGATTAGTAAATGAGCCTAAAACCCAAATGATTTATTCGATAACCAAACCGAAAGTTCGGGCAAGTCATAAATGACCTATAGCCTCTATAGAATGACTTGAAATGCTGAAAATTCATGTAAAATGAGGAAATGACCTGGAGGGTCATTACAATATCCACTACTAAAAGAAGTTTCATCTACAAATGTCGATGGATAGGAGGAGCATGAAAGCTTGAAGGGATGAGGTACTAAGCCTGCATGCATCGAACAAGACTGACAAAATAACCTCCAAAAAGAAATTATACTTCCAAGGGATTTAGCCATAGGTTTCACTTCTTCAACTAACTTCATTTCTTCACTTCTCAAACAACCAAAACTCAACCTCAATAACCAACCAACATTTAACTAAAGTGAATGAAGTTGATGTATGAAAATAAAAACAACAACACATCGATACTACACCGATACCAGCACAACAAAATGAAGACTCATGCAAGACCAAGGCAAACGAAGGCATGAGTTAACTGACCGACTCCAAAATTCAAATATAACCTTCTTTTGCCCTTCTAAACTTGCTACACATTCCATATAAGGAAAAAGGTCACCCGAGTCCTATCCATATAACTCTACCACACCATTCTCGATGAAATAAAGTTGAAACTATTACTACAAGGAAAACAACCTATAAGGAAGGGAAATATGATCCCAAAAAGTCCAAATCATGTCCCAATTGGTCTTTTAAAACCAGAAAAATCTGGTCGCATCCCGTCCTAACAGGCTTTGCCGCTAAAGGTTATTCGTGACGAGTCCAATAAACCGGTCCATAAAACCCTTTTGCAATGGCAAAAAAGCTGGTCGTAATTGCCTTTTAATGACGGTATATCTTATCCCAATCCATTAACTACCTTGTCATAATCATCTTTTTATGACAGTAGTTCTTATCTCAAATAGACTAACTACCTCATTGTAATTATCTTTTTTGCGATGGTATTTCTCATCCCGAATATCCTTTAGCGACGAGCAAAATTCTTTTCCTAAATCAAACTTTAAGGCCGAGCAACATCTTGGTCGTAGATCAACTTTTAAAGACGAGCGATATTCTATTCCTAGATCAACCTTTAAAGAAGAGCAACACCTCTAGTAGTTGATAAATATTTTAAGACGAGCAATATTTCTAGTCTCTAATTGACCACAAATGAGCCAAATATGTAGAACAAAATAATAAATTTCATCAATTAATATCAAATTGCTATTGAGAATCAAATCCAGTATACATAGTGATAAAATCTGTACATCTCAGTATTCTAATAACACTTATATACTTACCTGACAAGTTTAAGTAACTCAAATCCAAGTATTAACTCGGTGGAACTACCACGAGACATGACTAACTTTCTATATCAGTATATAGTTCATCTTTGAAGTTGTTTTTATTTGTAAAAGGCATTATAGACCTGAATGAGTTTCAGGACTCCTGCTGCCATTGTTGAATTATGAGATAGAGAGCATAATTGGGAATCAAATCACAGGTATCGATCTTGATGTTTTTCATCTGAGAAGTATCGTGTCCACTGTACAACTATCCTTTTATTGTACTGCCTTCATATGTATAACCATCCGCTTCTATATGTGGATCTTCCATGACATCCTGAAAGTGTTCACGTTAATGATAAAAACATCAATCATACAGGATACACACAGTACACCAGATACGAAGTATCAGCTACCATCTGTACATCTTGATTTTTTTCTTTTTCTTTTGATAAAGGTAAAGTTAACAACTTGATTCATGATAGTATCCTATACTAGTAGGGTTAAATGGGCCTTTTTGTTATTTCAAGTAGAAGTATTCATCATTTATACCACTTGAAAAAAAGAAATACATTCTGATCCTAGTCGCTCAGTGCAACCTAAGTTCTCACAACAAATAGATGAAAGTGATTATTATGTCTTCATATTTAATAATCCATCAACAAATAAGACTGAGGATATCATAGCTAGTCCATATGTTCTCACACAAAACAAGCATTGATCATAAAACTGAGCATCTCACACGGACAATTCCTATATCTCCATTTAGAAGGTGAAAGAGTGACTATTTGAAATCAAGTAGAATTTTGAACCAACAGAAAACAAAACATATATATTACGCCTACCTGAAAAATAGGATAGATAAAATGAGAAGGAATTCATTTTTGACTCTTGGAACCCTGATATGAAGTATTCAAATCTTAGTGTGGTAAGTATATATCATTCATTGGTTTAATTGTTGGCCAAACTTCTGAGAGAATATTAGGCTGATTTAAAGGATCTTTCTTATAACACCTCAGCGCTAGATAAGCTAACAGTTCTGCTTGATCAATTGGCCAATCACCAGCTGAAGAGTCCAAAACTGAACCTAAGAGTGATGACGAATAATCTCTGGCCAAGAGAAAAGCACATTTAAAGTAGTCTTTCAATGAATCTATAGAATGGTTCTGTTGTTCAATTAAAGGGTTGTGTCCTTTACCACCTGTTACTATCCTAATAAAGATTTTGCATAAGTTATCTTATGAATTTAGCATTTTAGTTGTCAATAACACAAAAAGGAACAAAACACGCAGGTCTAAAGTTTATTCTTTCCTTTAAATTAACTTGAATTTTGCTTTAGTTTTTTTAAATAAAATGTAGTTTGTTTCTGCTTTTCCTTTTTCTATATATACACGTACAAATTACCTATATAAATTACTTGATTCGATCTTCTCAAGTTCAAAGTAAAAAATATCCAGCAAGAGAAGAGGGAAAGTCTAAAAGGTTTTACTTACCCTTAAGAAATTGGGCTGAAAATCCAAAAGTTGAGTCATGAGTTCAGAATTGTCCAAACCATATAATGAGACAATATCACAATTCCTCAACCAATATTGGGCACCTTGACACCCCAGCATACCCGTATTTGACATCCAGAGCGTCAGTAACATAACTTCAGGACCCAACAATAATGATATACCGTGTGTAATCCCCCAAGTAGGTTTACGGTAGAATAAATGCATACCTTACCCCTGCCTCGTAGAGATAGAGAGGTTGTTTCCAATGGACCCTCAGCTTAAAAAAAGCATTTCAAATCAGTTTGAAAAAGCGAATACAGAAACATAAGTAGTAACAAAATAAAACAATGCAAAATAGAATATAGTACATAATATATAGAAGAAAGAACAGTCATAACAATGAACTAATCCAATAACTGAAGCACAAACAAACACAGGTCATAACTTCAGGGCCCAACACTGGGAAATACTACAACAATCACAGGTCTGGCTCGGGTATCATTTTCAGAAAATTAATATAGGGATTAACTCAACCGCAATAGCTAGTTTATATAATGAGAATTGTCTAAAGCCATAAAAGGAGACAACCTACTCCCTCAACCATTATGGTACACTCTTTAACATTTACATCAAAATAACTAGTTTAGTTTATTCCATATCCAGCTCTACTCTATAGTAAGATGTGCTAGTTATCACGTATCCATTATTAAATTTTGACTCTGTAAGTTCAATAATAAAATTTCCAGCCAAGAGAAAAAGGACTGAGGTTCAAACTTATTACTTTTCAATTTTCTTTGCTCAATACATGGTTTTAATGTCCAAAAATAATATTTCATGTTTCAACACTATTAGGCTCTATTACCATTAAAAGATGCAAGTAATTATATCTTCCAATTAAATAACTTTTTGACTTCTCATGATGTCCATAAAAAACTTTTCCAGACAAAGCAAGGAGCACCAAGGTCTTACCGTTTACTTCCTACAATTTGTTTAATTATTTAAACAGATTTTATCTTAAAACCATCACAGAAGAGAGAGTGTTCCCAAAGGAGACACTCTTAAAAAGTGTTTGCTATACAAATAGATAATGATAATGAGGAAGTAGCAACAACTATGCCCCAATCCTAAGCTTGGTAATGATAATAACTATTTAAAGAAAATGTATCAATGCTACAAGAACAATGCAAGGAGAAGGGGTACACAAAATGGATAATCCTTGGATGTAGGGCCTAGCACAACATAAATTATTTTGAAACAAAAATGATGACAATCTACGATGTTTCAGCTTCCACGGGAGACAAGGTAAGAGAACTTTATTATAGTGAACCTACTGTAATTCTAGATGGGGTTTAAGACTTTAAATAAGGGAAATATGTGCACAACTAGACAATGTGATGAGATATTAATGTTTAACATAATGGCAGAAGTGAATCTTATACTCCACTTCAGGAAATCTAATTATATCCTACATCCATTAGAAATGGGATAAAATTGAAGCATAAGATCATATATTCTCTTCACTCTGTCACGTGCTATCGAGCTAAAAATTAGAGAAGGGAAAAAATTGAGCCTGCTCATAAGAAAAAATGGCTGGAAACATGGCAATCACAAGACTATGAAGAGAGGTATATGATCTTGTATCTACATGGAGATTACCAATAATTTGACCCTGTAGGTTATAAAAAGTATCATAAGAGACTTTCTATAATAGAGTAATCTGTAGAAGGTCCTTTTCTGTTGATAGTAAGAGTTAACTAAGTACCATTGGATTGATGGCAAAGATTTTCCCTTGAGGTATTCCAACCTTGAGGTAGATGATCAAATCAGTGTCTGTTTCCAAAACCAGCGTAGAAGGGAAAGGGATTCTTATTAGAAGGGAACAATGCTTTTATATCCTACAAACTTAAAAGTTTACAGGTTATGATCTACACTTGTTGCCATAGCTAGATACATGTGCTCACAATTAGTAATTTTATCTTCTAATCAGCCACCAATACCTCTAGAATTTGCATATTTCAATTTCAATATTCCTTGCCCGTGATGTTTGTCAAAGTTTCACGCTTTCTCTTTTAGCCACTATATCTGTCTTATGATTTATTTATTTCACTAAACACATTGGATGTATTCAGTCAAGGATCTATTGGGGAAAAGTTATCTACCCCATGAAGGTAGGGATAAGGTTGAAATGCACCCCACACTCCCTAAAACCCACTTGTAGGACCACACGCCACATGGGGTATGTTGTTTTTGGACTAAACACATTTTGATGTTTCTACACGACCATATTTTAAGAATGGCATGCCAAACAACCCAACTTCCATCCACCTTCAACAACAATAAGATTAGTTAAATAGTAAACAAATCTTAGTATATCGAGAAACCTATTTCTACATACTGAGCATTTGAAATCTACTAGTGTAAACAGTGAGTCTTCATGCATCAAATTTCAAATGCGCTATATAACCCATCTATTTCTCTTGCTTTGGTTGTAAAATGTTTACAAGACACAACTCACTTAAGCTAGCAAAAAATAAAGATTGACTAAAAATATAACAACCATTAGCGTTTGAAGGTTAACAAAAGTTACTGCCATCATAGAACACTAACTTTTAACAGACAAAAAGGTGTCAAGACACCGGGAAAATGATGAGATTACCTGATGTAATATAGTACCAAATTGGCATATAAGTTCTTGCATTTTTGTACACAAATTACTCATTAAGCTAGCTCCTTTACACTTGTAGCTAGCTCGACTATCCCACGAGGTAGATACTACCTCCTACCAATACAAATACCGTGTAACTTTACATAACTAACCAAATAATCAACCCCAAAAATGCCTTCTTATGATCTTCAATCCTTAATATCATACAAACTGCTCATCAAGATAGCTCCTTTACACTTTATCAAAAAACAAAAGAACACCAAATCTTGAAAAAAAAGAAATTAGGGTTTTTGATTTTGAGCCCGCCATCAACAATCACCAGGAATTGACCCGATGGTAGATTCTTCTTCTAATAATGTGAAACTTATGTTTATAGCGAGATGAGAAATCACCAGGAATAAAAATCTTTACTCAAATCTTTAAACAGAGATGAGAAACATACCGATAACGGAAGATGCAATTGGAAACGAGAGAGATTTAGCTGATGATTTGAGAAATTTAGCCAATTGAGAATGAGAGAGATTTGGCCGATTGGAAATGTTAGATTTGAGCGTTCAATGATTGATCGATAATTTGGACATACAGATAGTTTTTTTTTCATTTTGGCGCGTTAAGTTTTATTCTTAATAAAAATTTTATTTAATAATTTGACTTTACGTCCCTCCAAATTATAATTAGGGACCAATTAATACTTTTTTTGGAGACCAGATTTTATACCTTCTCAAAAAAATACACAATTAGGGACCGGAATTTAATGTCGTCCTAATAAGTATAATTCAATATCAAACAATGACAATAATAACAACATTAACAAAAATACCAATAATTAGAGTAGTTGCTACTAAAGTGAAAATCAACAACAAGTACTACATTAGGGTCATAATAAGGAAAATGTGCTAGAGTAAATGGGGATCAAACCCAAATGTTGCACCCCCAGGGAAATATCAACACTGGTCCACCCTATCCGCTAATAAAAAAATCATCTATAGGGGTAGTCATAAAATGATAAACTTTACACTAAGGGATATAATAATCAATATAAACCCACTAAGGAACATAATCATCAATGGGTACTAAAGCCCCAATACACTCAAATGAAAAGGTAAAGGCAGGGAAAAAAAATGCACCAATAATAGTAGAATCTGGAGTTACATGCCTGATGTGTTCGAGGGAGTATGAATTTGAGTGGATCCCAGATTGTGCTGACTGTTTGAAATACCAACCAAGGTACTAAGTGTTCTACCTCTAACGGAGGATGCCACAACACTATGATATTTATCTGGATATGCTGAATGGCTAGTAATCCCGCGTCGGAGACACTTTCCAAACTAGTGAACGATATCTCTATAGTCATAGAAAACCTAAAAATACCTAACCTGACGAATAACATAGGCTTACCCCAACTAATTGCCCAACTGATGCAAGCAACACTCCTTACCAAAATAACCATACTCCCCACAATCATAGCATACCTCAGGAACTCTACGCTGGTGGATAACATATGCTAACTCTCTCTGTCATGACCCGAATTAGGGACTGGCCGTGATGGGTATATCAAGTCCATTGAGGACCTGAGACCACCCCTTTAGCCTATTCTAATGCTACCAATTTATATATAAAACAAGATAGAAAAGATAAACCAAAAAGTCTATATTAAAATCATTTACACATTCCCAATCATTTACCAAAGAGTCTTTTAATTAGGCATTTCCCATTGGTATCGCCATACAAAAATTAGAGCTTGCAAGTCCATCCCTTTATACCTTAAAATCCATTAAATAAAATTTGACTCCAAAGATTCCAATTAAACCAAAACCGTGGCCACTAAGGCCTTTTGAAAACCAAATCAATTCATATTCTGTTAACCATTTATGAAATGCAAGGATTCTAAAAATAGTCAAACTTTGAGACAAATCATATTCATTGTCAATTTCACAAACAGGTTGAGGGAACACACTTTCCAACACTATATATGACACGACCTAAATAAGGGCCTAGTCTTGTCGGGCATCTCAAGTCCAAATTGTTCTAGAGACCAACCCCTATACCCAATCCAACTAACCAATATACAACCCGTGTTGGATAAATTTTGAATATATAACAAGATAGAGTATTTAGAATTCAATGACTTTGGGATTAGTCTAAATTCAATACCAACCAAACTAAATCATACCGTTGAGACCAAACAAAACAAACCATAATACACCTAAGTCCACAATTGTCCATACAAAGCCTTTAGACCATATCAAAGAATATCTAGTAGGGACATGCCCCCGACCATAGCCAAAAATTAATGTCAAAAGAATAGTAAAGGAATAAGATGAACCATAACATGAAATGGGCCTTCCAAAGAATAGAATCTCACCACTACACTATGACTCAAATTACCCCCTAATCACCAAGTCCTTGAGAAGGAGGTGTGATAGTATGGCCAATTCCTGCATCATGCGAGGATACAACATCCAAAGATGGTCTAGCAGAAGAACGTTAGCATGTACTCAGGAATAAGGATAAAATAATTCCACTATTTAAAACCAAAGTAAATAATCACATGTATACATATATTCCATGTCGGGAAAGGGGACCAAGTTTAGCATGCATTTAAAACTGTAACCTGGGTTATGTAGCTTTACTGTCATAATCCACCTATGCACTATATGGGTCCACTGTTATACCCTGAATAGGCCCTAATGCGTGTAGCCACATGAACTAGGTATACCATAGGTGGCCGGGGATTCCCATAGGCCTGTTGCCCCTTATGATACATCTATACGTGTATATACTAAGGGGATTCCCTTGTACTCTACAAGTACGTGGTCATCGAGACCAATTCTCATGTCGACAAACATGAGTTTCTAGTGTCAACCTTTCGGACTTACACCTTGATGGTTAGCTACCATAACCTGCCATTATTGCCCTATTAAACCTTTAGCACATAACCCAAATCACCAATTCCAAGAGTCAATTATTAAGGCATTATGAAGTGGTATCTCTATACCATCTATAGATTGCAAGCAATGGAAATAGCCTACACTTAGGAGATTCTCATGTACCTAAAACTCCATTATTAAAATCACTTAGGGGATTCCCGTATACCCCAAAAGGTTTTTTGTAGCTTAAACACTTAGGGGATTCCATTGTATCCCATAAGGTTTTCAAAACCATCTTTAACCAAAGACATGGCCACCAAGGCCTTTCCAAATCATTTAAAATCAGTCAAACCAATTTAGGCTTCATTACCATGTTATGCAATGCAAGGTTTTCGATAATAGTCAAACTATATGAGAAAAGCATTCTCATATGCATTTTAACAAACATGTTGAGGGCATATAGTTTCCAAAACCAAAACCAAGAACTAATTAACCATTACCATGCAACAATATGCTTAAATCAACATTATAACATGAAAACCCATGAGAAAAACATAGAAAAACATTATCCAACCAAGAACAATCAAAACCCCCAACAAATATTTCAAAACACAAAAAATATCCCAATAATACCATGAAAATCATTCATTAAAATATGATTTTAGCTTAACAAACAATGAGGAAGGAGTAACATGCCTTATTTACAAAGATTTATGAAGAAAACCTGACCCTTGATCCTCTAGATAAACACCTTGTAGAAACCCTAGCCCAATCTTAAAGAAAGAGTTTAGAGAGAATTTTGAGAGTGTTTTCATCCTTCAAAGTGTGTTTTGAGAGGCCACAATATGTTGTAAGACATAGGGTCTTAACGGTTTTGCAGTGGGAAATGTCTGAAAAAACCCTCAGCTTAAAAGCCAAAAAATAGACGCAAGAGGGTACGACTCTGCCCCCTTAACTCGTACACAGAACATATGAGTGGCACCCACTACTCGTACCCAAGACAGAAAGTTAGACTCCAATCCTGTCTAATATATGACTTTATAGACTAACTAGTATCCACAACATATGATTAGTTCCCTAGAACTATACCCTAGATAGCCTACTAAGAGCATAACACACAGAGCAATATATGAGTGGTTTGCCTATCTCGTACCATCAACATACGACCCTTATGATGTCCATTCGTACCTTGGACAGAAAATAACCAAAAGCATTCTGAGAAACAAACTACCAAGACCCCTAAACCGTACCCACATCACACGCCAAGTAAGCACGAGTCGTATGATGGTTAGAAAGCTACAACTTAGGAAATTTCTAAGGGTCAAAACTCAGGGGGTTTCAATAAATCAAAGAAAAATCATCAAATTAGAGATTGACCATGACTTCTTAGTTTTACCATTCCCATGCATCCCAAAATGTTCAAAATCATAAATAAAGCATAACTATTGTATAATAAACCATGAAAAAACATCTAAACCTATCACATTCCCAACCCTCAACCTATAGTTCAAAACCTATTATCAAAATCATGAATAATAATCAATTTCGAGCCATTAATAAAATACAAGTATAGGGAATGAGATACATGCCTTATTTTCCAAGAAATTTGAAGAAAACCACACCCTTTGGACCGTAGAAAATCACCTCCTTGAACCCTAGCCTTGAGTTGAAAAGGGGACTTTGATAGAGGATGTTTAAGAGTGAATAATGACCTTCATATATTAAAAACAGATAGAAATATGTCCTTTTAGTGATTAAAAATCATTTATAGGTTAAAGAACCCCTTTATCCATCATTTCGTTTTATTAAAAAAATAAGACAACGCAAAATTATTGTAGGTTTGTGGTACGAACCTTATCACGGAAGTCAAGCCTACGTGTCACAGACCTTATCGCGGTGATTTCCTTCTGTGATATGGGGATATCACAGAGCTTTTCTATTTTATGGGGTTATCGCAGAGGTTTACTTCCTCTCTGACCCAAACCTACCCCAAACCCCATTTGTAAATTTTAAAACTTTTTTGGGTTACCCTTTTAACATCCTCTAATAAAATTTAAGTCAAAAATTAGTATTTCAAGCACGGGAAGGCCAAAAATGAAATGTCCAAACTTTTAAGGGTGTTACGTTATTCCCTTATTACGATCATTCATCCCATAATGATGAGATAAGACACATTTCACACGAGAATGATAATAACAATCAAGAATTAACAGATTAACCCGGATAATAATAAGGAAAAATGGAATTCATACCTCAAGCTTCTTCATTTATCACATGGAATAGAAATGGATACTTACCCTTCATATCCTCTGCCACCTCCCAAGTGGATTCTTCTACTTTATGGTTCCTCCAAAGGACCTTTACCAATGATACATCTTTATTCTGCAACTTATGAACTTTTCTATCCAAGATCTCCATCAGGACCTCTTTATAAGAAAGGGAATCCGAGAAACCAACATTCTCCATAGGCTCCACCAAGGAAGGATCACCCATGTATTTTCTCAACATGGACACATAAAACACAAGGTGAATAAAACTCAAACTCATAAGAAATTCTAACTTATAAGCAATACTTCCTATTATTTTTAAAATCAAATAAGGATAAGTGTAATGGGGACTCAACTTCCAATTATTTCTAAAATGCATGACCCCATTCATGGGAGACACCTTCAAGAACACCTAATAACCCATATCGAACTTTAACTCTATTTATCTCACATCCATATAGGACTTTTGGAAAATTTCAGTAGTCTTAAGACTTTTCCAAACCGCCTTCACCTTTTCAAAGCTTGATGAACTAAATCAGGACCGAACAACCTTGCCTTACAAACTTTAAACCACCCAATAGGGGATCTACACCTCCTACCATAAACAGTCTCAAGCAGTGCCATGCAAATACTAGAATGATAACTAATATTTATACAAACTCCACAAGAAGTAAGTGGTCAACCCAATTACACAAGCTCGAAGTATATTCTCTAAAGCTTGAATGGTCCTTTCTGCTAGTCCATCAATTTGAAGATGGAAAGTGGTACTATGGGTCACTTTAGTCCACAAACCTCGCTGATACAACCACCAAAAATGAGATAAGAACTGAGTACCCCAATCCAAAAAATGGAAACTAGAGTGTCATGCAACTTAATGATCTCCTGAATAAACAACCTTGCATAATACTTAGCAGAATAATTAATCCTCCCCGGTAAGAAGTGAGCAGACTTAGTCATCCTATCTATGATAGACCAAATAGAATCAAACTTGTTTTAATAGAGGAAGACCAATAAAAAAATCCATATTTATAACTTTTCATTTCCTTATAGGTAACTCTATTACTTAAGATAGGCCACCAGGGCTCAAGGGTTTCACTTTTACTTGTTGACATACCTTGCACTTACCACAAAATTAGCTACATCTCTCTTCATGTTATCAACCAATTGATCTCCTTAAGGTCGTTATACATCTTCATCTAACCAGGATGAACTGAATAATCTGACCCATGAGCTTGGTCCAAAATTCTACCTCGCAGCCCATCCATATCGAGAATACACAATCTCTCTTGGTACCTTAATATACCATTACCACTAATCTTAAAAGCTATCACCTTTTTTCTACCCACATCATTATTGATTTCCATTAATATAGGATCCAACACTTGTTTCTCCTTCACCTCAGCACTAAGAGATGACTTCTCCACCTCTTGCACAAATACACCTCCATCCTTAGAATCTAAGAGATGGACTCCAGGATTAGCCAAATGGTAAATATCCTTCACCAAGTCTTGCTTCTCCTCCTCCACATAAGACAAGATCCTCATGGATAACCTGCTACGAGGATCAGCAACCACGTTTGTCTTACCTAGATGGTAGTGGAGACTAATGTCGTAGTCCTTGAGCAACTCAAGCTATCTCCTCTTTATGAGATTCAATTCCTTCTGGGTGAATACATATTGCAGGCTCTTATAATTTGAAAAGATGTAAACATGGACCCCTTATAGATAATGCCTCCAAATCTTCAATACGAATATCATTGCCAACAATTCCAAATCATGAGTTAGATAAATCCTCTCATGAACTTTCAACTGCCTAGAAGCATACGCTACCACCTTGCCATGCTATATCAATACACAACCAAGTTCCATATGGTACATATTACAATAAACTACTAATCCATCAGTACCCTCGGGTAAAGTCAAAACCGGAGCAAAAGTTAATTTATCTTTCAACTTCTCAAAACATTATTCACAAGCATCGGACCATAGAAACTTGATATTCTTTTGAGTCAACATAGTCAAAGGTGCAGTAATCGATGAAAGGCTCTTCACAAACCTCCTATAATAACCCGTTATACCTAAAAAAATCTGAATATAGGTTAGAGTGGTAGGTATAGGCCACTTTTTTACCACCGCAACCTTCTATGGATCTACCATGATCCCTTCATTAGAAAAAACATGACCTAGAAAAGTAATAGCATTCAACCAAAACTCACACTTCATAAACTTAGCATACAATTGCTAATCTTTTAGGGTCTGCAAAACATCATGGAGGTGATTGTCATAATCCAACTTACTTTTTGAATATACCAAAATAACATCTATAAACACAATCACAAATATGACTAAAAATTGACGGAATACCCAATTCATGAGATCTATAAATGTCACTGGAGCATTGGTCAACCAAAAAGATATAACCAAGAACTCAAAATGTCCATACAAAGTATGAAATAATATCTTAGGGATATCTTCCTCCCTAATATTTAACTTATGATAGCCAGAATGTAGGTCGGCATCAGAGAAATACTTAGCAGCCTAAAGTTGGTCAAACAGATTATTAATCCTAGGAAGAGGGTTATTCTTCACAGTTACTTTGTTTAACTAATGATAATCAATACACATACAAAATGAACCATTCTTCATATGCACAAAAAGAATGGGAGAACCCCATGAAGACACACTAGGGTTCATAAAACCCTTGTCTAGAAGATTCTTTAACTTCTTGTTAACTTTCTTCAACACAGTTAGAGCCATTTTACAAGGAGAGAAAGAGATAGAACGAATGTTTGGAATAAGATCAATCCCTAAATCCATTTCCCTATAGGTAGGGACACTAGGAAAATTACTAGGGAAGACCACAAGAAATTCACTAACCTTGGGAACAGATCATAAAGAAGGATCTTCAGAGTTAGAATTCTTAACTCGAATTAAATGATAAAGATATCCCCTGGAAATAAATTTTTGTGCTCTAAGATAAGATATCAACCTCTCTTTAGGAAATAGAGAACTTTTTTTTCTCACAATAATTGGCTTATTAGGTAATTTAAAGATGACCTTATGGGTCTGACAGTCTAAAGAGGTATAGCGTGAGTGAAACCGGTCAATCCCCAAGATAATATCAAAATCTGGAATGTCTAATTCAAATAGATACACCAATATTTCCCTACCACCAACAGATACTACACAACCTCTATAGACCCTTCTAGCAACCACTAAGTCACACTTCGGGATAAAAATAGAATAGGGTTCAAAATACACTCAGGACCAAAACCATAATGCAAAGCCACAAATAGGGTCACATAAGAAAGAGTAGTCCCTGGGTAAAGTAAACAGTACATATCATGAGAGAAGATGCCTCAAACTCCTGATAACATCAGGAGATGTCTCAAACTCCTGATGAGTAGTAAGAGCATACAAGTAATTATAATCTGTGCCGGTACTAGATATGGCACCCCTTGGTGCAGGAGCTGACGACATGGCAACTAGAACTTTATTAGCTCCAGAAGCAACCATGCCCCCATGGGAATTCCTCAGTATATGTCCCAACTGGCCATAATTGAAATATTGATTATTCCTCTTATCACAGATACCATGATGCAATCTACCACACAGTCTACAAAGAGGATATGATGTAGTTAACTTGGATCCATAGGACTGAGAATGGGCACCCTGTGCCCGAGAACCATCACTACTATGAAAAGAATGATCTCCAAATGGCTTCAGATAAGGAGCACTAGTCGTTGAATATGAACCCGAGTTGTCCCACCTCTTTTTAGACCATGTCACACCATCCTTACTACTCTGCTGCTGACCTCCACCCTTATTTGAATACTGAAACTCCTTACTCTACCTCTTCCCCATATCCCCATGCTTTTTTTCCTTCTCAACTTGCTGTATACATACCACAAGTGTAGAGATTTCCATATCTTTATTCAACAAGGCAACCTTACTCTCTAAATTAATTCATGAGACAAATCAAAAGTGAACTTCCTTATTCTATCCCTCATGCTAGGCACTAGATAAGGAGCATATCATAACAACTGGTGGAATTTCAAGGCATACTCCTTCACTGACATCCTTTCTTGCTTCAAATTTACAAACTCCTCTAATTATGACTCCCTTAACTCCTGAGGAAAAAAATGATCAAGAAAGGCACTAGAGAAATCCTCCCATAAAGAACATTCAACATCATCACCCCTAAGCAACTCCTGCTCCTCATACCATTGGTACACCAAATCCTTCAACTAATAAGCAGTGAATTCCATACCTTTTACCTTATTAGTATGCATAACCCAAAAGATTTTCTCCATCTCATCTATCAAATTTTGAGGACCTCCTCAACCCTAGTACCGATGAAAGTTTGAGTACTCAGCCTTATAAACTGGCCGACTCTAGTGGCCTAATATGATCTTTTAGAAATACTTGCAAAACCAATCTAATATGACAAAGATGTCACCAACTGAGTCAACAGATAAATGGATTAGTGGAACTCAACATTAGTGATATCTCCCTGAGGTGGCTGAACATGAGTGTCACGCATTAGAGAAAGATCAATGGAGACAGGTACGACTCTACGGGGACAATCAGAAGCAACGACCCTAGATCGAGTTTGTACCCTATAAGTTGCATAAGATCTGCCCATATGGTCCTTAGGCGGGATGAATAAGTTTCCATGAGCTTCAGATTATCTGGGAGACATGATGTGGAAGGAAAATAAATGGGAGTTAGAGGAATCCAAGACCTTAGACTCTATAGCCTAAAAATAAGACAAACAGGAAAGGGAAACGTTCCAAAATGCCTCGTAGCCTCTCCCTTATAAGTGTGGCACGCTACACACCCATAAAAGAGACTCTACTTGACACGGATTTATGGACACCCCATGAAACCAAAACCTACACTCTGATACAAACTTTGTCATGAACCAAACTAGGGCCTAGCCATGACAGATATCTCAAGTCCACTAAGGACCGGAGACCACCCCCTTAGCCTATTCCAATGTAACCAATATATATATATATATATAAGACAAAAAAAAAGATAACCAAAAATTCTATATTAAAATCATTTACACATTCCCAATAATTTATGGAGGAGACTTTTAATTAGGCATTTCCCATTGGTATCGTCATACCATAACTAGAGCTTGAAAGTCTATCCCTTTATATCATACGAAACCATTAAAACAAATTTGACTCCAAAGTTTCTAATTAAACTAAAATTGTGGCCACCAAGGCTTTTCCAAAACCATTTGAAAACCAAACCAAACCAATTCGTGTTCCGTTAACTATTTATGCAATGCAAGGATTCCAAAAATAGTCAAACTATGAGACAAAATCATATCTATTGACAATATCATAAATAGGTTAAGGACACATAATTTACAACATCATATCTCAAAGAAAAATCATTAAATGAAGGTTAACCATGACCCCTTAGTTTAATTACCATTCCAATGCATCCCACAATGTTCAAAATCACAAATAAAGAATAATTATTGCATATTAAACTATGGAAAAACATTTAAACCAATCACATTCCCAACCCTCAACCCATAGTTTAAAACCCATAATCAAAACCATGAATAATAACTAATTTCAAGCCATTAATAAAATACAAGTATAGGGAAAGAGATGCATTCCTTAATTGCCAAGAAATTAAAAAAAAACACCCTTAGGACTTTAGATGATCACCTCCTTGAACCCTAGCCTTGACTTGAAAATGAAAATTTGAGAGAGGATGTTTAAGAGTGAATAATGACCTTCATATATTGAAAACTGAAAGAAATAGGTCTTATAGTGATTAAAAATTATTTATAGGTGAAAGGACCCCTTTATCCCTTATCTCATTTTAAAAAAAAATAAGACAACACAAAATTACTATAGGTTCGTGGCACTGACCTTATCGCAGAGGTCTATCCTCGGTGTCATGGACCTTGTCGCGGTGATTATCTTCTGTGTCATGGGGCTATCACTGAGGCTTATTGCCTTCGTTACCCAAAACTACCCCAAACCCCGTTTGAAAATTTCAAAACTTTTTTGGGTTACCCTTTTAACATCCCCGAACATAATTTAAGTCAAAAATAAACATTTCAAGCACAAGAAGGCTAAAAATAAAATGTTCAAAATTTTAAGGGTGTTACACTTTTTGAGCAACTAACTTACGTCTGGGGCATTCCCTAGACTAATGGAAATATCTTCAAAAATAAAACAAACTCCTAGAACACTTTGAGGCACTACACCTACTGATCCAGAATGGTTGCCATAGTCAAAAGATCTATGCCTAATACTCAACAAAGACTAACGATAACTCTATCCTATGTGATCACCACTACTAATCTGAGAGCCATCGATAGTCTGAAAGGCTACCTGCGTATAGATGATAGGCTACAAACAAAGCAGAACTCTGCCAGGAGAATCCTTACTCCCAAATAAAATACCAATAGCATTGTACTGATGACATGGCCTCTTATCGCAACCTCCATAAGTCTCAGTACATTTTCTTTCTATGGCCCTCACATGGTCAACAACCTGTGATAAAAAAGACGAAACTACTATCAAATGCTCTAATGCTAAGTAAAGTGGCAAATTTAACCCTCCAATAAATCCATGCACCATCTCATACTTTGAAAGATATAACATAAGAATATGCCTAGACTACTTAAGAAACCCAATATCATACTCTTAAATCGATAAGGAACCCTACAGAACACCAACAGACCAAACATTGGCTTGAGAATCACTTGATTAACCAAACATCATCTCTGGTTATGTGGTATCTGTAAAAAGGTTCAAAATCACCAATGTTGAATCTTGAAAGGCTTCAGTCACAAACTTTACCATATCCTAGGCTGGCCTTTAGTTGATATTAAAGATCTTTGATATCTATCACTGACTCCTTGGCCGAATGCTGTGATGAAGCTCTGTAAACACATGTGATAGTCTTATCTACATCTATAAGTACCTCGTATGTTTAGTCTAGAACAGAATAGAGTAAAAAATGTATTATAGGCTTACAAAAATATACATAACTAATAAAAAGTCAAGAATAGAATTTCCAAAGAATGCCCAGTATCTGCCCAAAAATAGGTTACAAACGTATCTGCACCAATCCGTATGACTCTACGATATACTTAGATATTATGCCAACGCACCAATAAACCTAGGTTCTGATATAAATTTTTTATGACCCAATTTCTCAGGTCTTGATGGCACATACTATAGCCCACTAGTAGGTAAGCCAACCTATAGTTTGGAACTACCAGCAACAGACTATCAGAAGGAATAAAAGGAAAATATGGAATAATTATGATAAAAGAATAATATATATATGATAGTCCTAAAACCTGGTGGAATCAGTACAAGAGCTTCTAACAAAATAAGAATACAACATAAAGTACTGACTAAATATACAGGTACAACCCATCTCAAAATATAACATCGAGATCAGTCTTATCCATAAGAGAGAGAAATATTAATACTCTGAATGCCAAGAGCTTAACTTATATCTCTTAGTCATTGTTTTGCATGATACATACAACAATGATGAGAACTCGTACTATGATCCACAAACTGCAATAGTGTAGTATGAGTACCATAAATGTGGTCCTAGTAGGAAACCACCTATTGAGCTCAAAAAATAATGCAAATATAGATAACACATAAGTAGGAATATAAATTACAACCAAATATCTAGGAAACTAACATAATAAAACTAGGGAGAAAACAAGAATGAAGTATCTTATTATAGCTATACTTGGGCCTAAATCTCTATATAATATATCATTGGTAAATACACAATAAAGGGTGGCAGAAGGATGTATGGTAGTGTAGGAGGAAAGAAAATCAATATACAACATAAATAAATGAAGGAAGTGAGGGATATACAATAATGCTATAGCTATATAAATATATATATGTTTTTGTGTATGTGTGTGTATGCACACAAGATTAACTCAAAGGTACAACATAAGGTAGTCAACCTAACCCTTCTAGGGAATCCTTAAAAAGTAGGAAAGCTAATATTAGCATGATCTAGAAATATAACCATAATGTCTAACTATAAGATAATTATTCATAGTAAAAACTATAAAAGAAAGGAATCGGAATCATACTTTAAATCTTAGTACCAGTCCATAATAAAGTTGCAATGAACTAATCATAATAACAATAACACAGTAACTGGTTATTCAGACAAACAATAACTAAATCAGAACCCATAACATAAAAGGATCAATCAGCACACAACACTCAACACACAATGAGCAATACCCATAATCTATAGCTATACAACCACTATAAGACTGATAGATATAGGATCGAAATAATGTACTGGTTACAGGCAGTGAACATGTATGAATGAATACAAGTAAATTAATAATACCATAACTAATCCAAGTGCCATAATTTAACCCAATGTACACACCTCTCTTGATCGATGGATCGCAAAGACAGGACCTATGATTTATGGATGAAGGGGCCCTAGGGGGTTCAAGAATATCCATATACATTGACCTAGTTCCGATCTAGTATTTTTAATAGTTATCATCATCATTATTAATATACTATTCTAGTGCCAAAGAGAACTATGAATAATAAATGCACAAACTTGAACCATGGCTAAAAAAGTGTAAGTATCTATTGCCCAATGTCATTCCGAGGCTAAATCATAATATCAGTTTAAAAAGGGTCAGAATCTCTCTCGGCCAACGTAATAGTTGTGGTATCTATACATGCCATCACCAGTATCCAAACAATTCAATTATAGGCCTCAAAATACCCATAGACTACAGAAACTTTCTTTGCAAGGGTAAAACACTCTCCTAGAGTCTAACTAATATCACAATCACGGCCTCAGGCCTAATTTTTTTTTTTATATATATATATATATATATATATATATAACCAGTATAACCATAATTCAGAAAACCATGATAATCCATCGAGTCAAGTAGTAGGACTTATAATAAAGGTCCTTAGCCTTAACTATGTCTAACATACTAGAAACCTAGGGTATTAATATCCTATGGGCATAATAAGTATATCATCTTAAGGGTCAATTCAACCTTCTATTCCTGAACTCATAATTTACACTAAGTCATAGGTTTCTACCCATAATCACATCTAACATTCTTAACTAATATAAAATATACATAATACACTATCTTGTGAAGAAGAGTTGACAGAAGCCTACACCGATGCTGAATTACAAATCCTTGAATCACCCATAAATTGTTCGACTTTGATCCATAATTTCAAAATGCTACCACTCTATAAAAATAGCAATATACACATATTAGGAGTAAAATGAGGCCTATATTTCTATATAAAGTGCTGATTTACAATTTAGCTCAAGAACGGGCCAACAGAGCTCACAAATAGAATCCAAATTGAGCTTGACATGGGGTCCTTCAAAAGATAAGGAATGTGTGTCAAAAGTTGAGCACAAATGGTGCATAAATCAGGACCCAAATTAGATTTTAAGGTTGTGAGATTTAAAGAACAAATTTCTAAGAATTTACCATGAAATAGGATGAAAATTAATGGGATTAATAATGAGAAATGTCCAAGGAGTTTTAGGCCATATTACCTTAGCTTCAATGGATGATTTACCACTTTTACCTTCATCAAGCTTCCAAAATAGGATAAAAATAGTGAAGAAACTGATCGAAAATTGGGTGAAGAAAGGGGATTTAACATTCCCTGGGTGCCGCTAAAACTACTTGGGGTTAAACAGTACTAGTCCGCTAAAGCAGTCCTGCACAAAGTCGTGGGTACCACTAAAGTGGTCGCTTGTCCACCAAAGCGATCCTTAGCCAAATGGCCAAGGATGCTAAAGAGGATCATGGATTCTAAAACGTTTGGCGCTAAAGTGTCTCCATTACTGCTAAAGCACTCATACCGGATATAAGGTAATAGATTTTTCTAAGTCCAAAAATGGATTTCGACTGAGTGCTCGGGACTCGTTCAGAACCCCATGCATGCAAAAAACTATGTTACCATACAAAATTTGATATTTCAAACACAATGATACTATCAAAAATTTTATCTGAGATCATTTTGACTAAATATGAGGCCCACACCTATAGTTTAATTTTTCATATAATCCATCCAATAGCCCAAAATATGTCTAGTTGCCTTGATACCTAAACCAAGGGTCCCCTAGACTAAATCAATGTTTCCAAGTTGATGGAGCTATTGTAAATCATCCGAGGTTGTCTACTAGGAGGTTTGGTATGAGTCCAATTCCTTAATAAAAAAAGCTCCAAAACAAAAAATTAGCCTAAAACCCAAACAAACTATTCGATAACCAAACTGGTCATTTTAGAAAGTCATAAATGACATGTTTATACTATGGGAAAGATAAAAACATCAAAATTATGAAGAGATCAAGGAAATAACCAAGAGGGTCATTACATATATAGAGGTTGAAACATGGCTCAAAACAGAGAGCTCACTAGGTACTATGAAAATCAGCTATCACCAAACAAATCATCTACCATGCCTTGTACTTGATATAGGATATACATCAAAAGGGAATATTAAGAGTGAGTATTTTCCACTTATACTCAATTGGTATGATAGGTCGACTGACCAAAGTATAAATAGTATAATTAAATGATACTATGAGTATATTACCTGCAAATAAAAAAGTTTCCAAATGGTAGCTCACATGATCTTCACTAATAGTTTTATAATATGAGATTAAAGGGAGAAACTATACATAAAATATGTAATTAAACTAAGTACACATAAAGGGTACACTAAAGAAACACAAAAAATGCAATTACAATACAATGCAAAGATGGTAGGGTCATGATGAATATTGGATAGTAATTGTATGACTTTTTATATACACCTTCTGAGCCTCAGTGCTTCCAAGATAGTACCCCATGGGTTCGCAACTTGTATACATATTATTATCAAAATTCACCTATTCGACTAATGTTCATGGATCAAGAGCTTTATAAAGTGTCTTATTCACCTCTCCAACTATTGTTCATGGATTAAGGATTCTATAAAGTATTTGTTAGTGGTACTATTTTGATGAATATGTATGTATGATATGAGGATGAAATGTTCACAACCAATAAATATAAATATGATGATTAATTAAATACAAGTATAGAATAGATCATAATCAATTCAATATGTCATTAATTTATGATATCTACCCTCATTTGGCACCACTAGAATGAATAGCTATGTATGACATTATTAATATTATTTTAAACCCTTAACTCTGATGTTTCTATCATAATAAAGGTAAATAATACTCAAAGAAGGCCTTTAGTATCCACGCAAGCTCCTGTACAGGCATCACAGTAACTAATATGGCATTTAATTCACAAATAAGGCTTATGAAGTTAAATAAAGCCTCCACATAGGAAAACACAATATATATATTCTCTCAAGTAAACAACAATAACCATATTATCCTCCCACACAGGCACACAATAATAATATTAATATCATGATATTATTCTCATGGCTAATTCCCCAACTTATTGTATGCTTATATTTCTGTTTACTATCCATCCAAGTGTGAAAAAACTTAAGCCATAACCTACCATGAAGTTCCAAAATCCTTGACTAGACCTTCAACGTAGAGACTTTCCCATTCAAATAGTCTCAAATTAAGCTAAATCTACCAAATACATAATCTATTCACCAAAAGAAAGCCAATGATACCCATAACAACTGTATTTAAAATAGGTCCAACATGGGTTCAAAAAATAGGTTTGAAATAGAAAGTGGTAAAATCAAAATTCTATTTTAGGAACACGTTCCCCAAGATTATCGGAGTCTACAACTGAAAGCCCATATGAAAACAAGTTGAAATCTATGTTCAAATATGAAAAAAACTATTTTAAAAATTTACCAGAAATACCCCAAAAAATCTATTTTGAAATTATGACAACAAGGTATTTTTGAAGATAGGAAATTAATAGAAATATTAGTTCAGAGCTAACCAAAGTAAGAATGATAAAGAAAATTCAAAAATTCATCTCTTCTAGAAGCTTTCAAGTCCAAAAATAGAGGAAAATTTTGGAAAATTATGTATTTCTACTATTCCATGAACAATACCTCATGAATATTGTTAACCATTTGTGTTTGCGAGGGGTCAACATTGACCAAGACATTTAATTGGCCTTTAAGTTTGTAGTCAGCCTCCCACCTTTGCAAAGGTTGATGGCCTAGAAATATTATATTCAGGATGGCCCAATTGTGTTCACAATATAAGACTTTATTGTTCTCCACATTTGTTTCCAAGGGCCCCATTCAAGAAGTTAAAAGTAACATGTACCAAAAATAACAGCATCAATAGATTTTGTATGTCTGAAATGTATCTGAATGGACCATTGAAATTTATTCGGGACTCCATAGAAATAAACAATCTATACTACTATGTTATTTTAGATGTTCCAGACTCAATGGAAATAATGGATTTTTGAAAAGAGATAGTGTATAATAAATCAACCCCTAGGATCCCATTTTGGCCATTTTTTTTTAGTTTTAAAAAAAAAGGGTCAAAATACAAAATAAAGGTTCTGAACCCAAAACAACCCTGCTAATAACTCAAAAGTGATGTTCAGATCTAATGAAGTTCTTCAAATTATCATTTGATTCTTGAAACATAAAAAGTTGACCAAAGTCAAACTTATGGCCTTTAAAACCTCTAAAAGACACAAACTCTCCCAAATCACTACCAAATGCATCATGAATGATGCCAACTATCCACACACCTCATAAATACATGTAGAAACTATGGGAATAGGAAAAATGGTCAAAACATATAAAAAGAGAAATTTCATAATTAGTTGTAACCCAAGCTAACTTTGGCACACCTAGAGTAGCAAGAGTCACACTCTTGGCATAACAACCAAAGATAGAATGATTGGGATCTAACCATTCGATACCTAAAATAATATAAAAATCAAATATATTTAGGATAATCAAGCCTACCTAGGTATCATACCCCTTAAAGTCACTGCACAACGTTAGGATACCCGATAATCAAGCTGATCCTCCTGTGTTTAACCTCACCTAATTTGATTTTGTATTTTATTCAGTGACTACTTTATACTTTCTTATAGGTGTAATTTGGGCAACATCAAATTTTGCCACCATTACCAAGGAATATGGTTACAAATTGATTGATCGAGTATGAACTCTATAGGGATTTGAATGTCGCACAATATTCTTAGGGTGAGTTAGGAAGATATATGAATTAGATTGTTCTGATTCTCTCTAATAAAATAAGCAAATTTATATTTAGGAAAGCTATCTCATGGATCTATTACCACTTGGAATAAGTTGAGGACATAGTTTTTTGACCAATTTTTTCCTCTCTCTAGAATGTTGTAGTTGAAGGATGAGATCTATAATCTGAGGTAATTGTATTTAGAGGCATTATATGAGACATTGTTGAGGATTAAGAAAAAGTTGCATAATGTTCCCAATCACAAAATCACAAGGAGAAACTTGCTTGAGATATTATATTAACAATTTAATGCCAATACCAAGGTTGTGGTTGATAGTATTATAAGATGAGCATTTATGAGTCTTCATTGGAAGCATTCAATAACAAATTTAGATCGGATCAGTAAAACCAACCAAGGGTGGCATACTTAGGAGTAGATAGATCCGTCTATACTTATGCTATTAGAGCTTCTAGTGATAAGGGGGAATTAGTTAAAATAGTGACTTAAGAGGTGATACAATTAAGGATTAAGATTTTCCTGCTAACAAAATAATTTGTATTTATTGGAGTAGAGAAAGTAAATGCAGTGGGTTTATGAGGTAAGGCTTATAGATATGAAGAATCTAATTCTGATGAAGAAGTAAAGTATTCAGATAGAAATGGTGGGTTTTTCATCCAATAGCCAAGGGACTAATCAAGACACTTGGAACTCGAGGCAAAAGGATAAGGATTAAAAATACTACAGAGATTGGTATAGGTACATAAGTGGATAAATTAATGATGACTGGAGGAGGAAAGATGACTATAAGGAAAAGAGTGGCCTTTATGTTTCATTGGGGAATCGTGATGCTGAGTCTGAAAGTTAGAGAATAGAGGCGTTGCTTCCAAAGATTGTTAATGGTTAAGATATCCAAGAAAATTGACTAAAGGAATTAAGGAACATTTTTTAGGGTTGATCCAAAAGGTAGAGTCGTTTGTAACCAATATTAACAAGCTTGGGTAGCAGTTTGGGCAGATGTCTAACAGATTCAATCGACGTCAATCAAGCAGTCTTCCTAGCAACACTATTCGTAATTCGAAGAATGACGTCATTGCCTAGCTATCACCACTTATAGTGGTAAGGTCACTATTGATCCACCTATGCATGTGATTGATAATATAAGGAATGACCACGTGGAGACTAATGGTGTGGATTAAAATAGAGAAGAGAAGTTGTTGACTAATGGTGAGGCATCTTAGAAATTGATAGATGTAGAGAAAAGAACTGATAATGATAAATGAAAGGGTAAGGAGGTTTCACCAATATTGAATACGTTCCTCTACTTCCTACACCTTTTTCTTAAAGGTTGAAGAAGAATGATGAAAAAGGGATGTTATCAAAAGTTTATGTTAATTTTGAAATATTTTTTTGTGAATATCCCTCTTATAGAAGGTTTAGAGAAGATGGCTATTTATGCAAAATTCATGAAGGATTTTTTGACTAAAAAGTGGATGGTAAGTTTTGAGACTACTGAAAATATGCACCACTATAGTGCTATTGCCTCTCGATCTATAGTCAGAAGAAAGAAAATTTGGGAGCTTTCACCATTTTTTGTTCTATTAGGTCTTTCAAATTTTAATGTACTTTATGTGACCTAGGATCTATTATTAATTTGATGTCACTAGTCGTCCATAAGAAGTTTGGTTAGGGTCGCTTATGCCAACCTCTATGAGACTATTAATGGCAGATCATACTATTAAGAAGTTAGTTGGTATATTGTGTGATGTGCTGGTGAAGGTGGCTTCTTTTAGATTCCTAGTTGACTTTTTGATTCTCAATTGTGATGTTGATTTTGATGTCCCTATTATCTTTGGAAGGCCTTTCCTTGCCACGGGTAGGGAATTGGTTGACTCGGAGATAGGACAAATAAAATACAGACTTAATGATGAGTAGGTTACATTCAATATGTGTCAGTCAATGAAGAAACCAAAAGATATATGTGTAGATGAAGATATGTTTTTTTTACCCATTGAAGAGAGGCTTGTGGTGGAGGCACTCTGGGTTATGATCATGAATTTTTATAGTGAGGGAATTGATGAGTAGGATGATATGGTGAGTGTACTTGTCAGTAGAGGTTCATATACTTATGCGCTAAAGAAATTGGACCTTGATCTGAAAAATAGAGCAAATCCTCTAGTGAGACAATCTATTAAGGAGCCACCAGTCTTGGAATTGAAGGTTCTTCTCTCTTATTTGCTTACATATTTTTTGGTACCAATACTATCTTTGTAGTCATTATTTTTTTAGACATATTAAAGTCGCAGGTTGAATCTTTGATCTCAATTTTGTAGAGGTTTAAAAGGGCCATTGGTTAGACTTTTCCTGATATTATCAAAATTCTACCTAAAATTTGCATTGATATGATTCAACTTGAACTGGAATGTCTGCTTAGAATTAAGCAACGTTAATTAAATCCACCTATTTAAGAGGTTGTGAAGAAAGAAATCATTAAGTTGTTAGATAAAGGTATGGTTACCCTATTATCGATAACAAATGGGTGAACTTGGTTTAGTGTCTGCCCAAGAAGGTTGGGATCATTGTTGTCCCCAATGATAAAAATAAGTTAGTTGCCATGTGACTAGTCATGGGATAGTGAGTTTTCATGGATTATCGAAAGCTGAACAGGTGGACCTAGAAGGATCATTTTCCTATTCCATTCATGGAATAGATATTAGATCATGTTGTGGGTAGAAGATGATATTATTTTCTTAATAGTTATTTGGGGTACAATTATATTTCTATTACTCTCAAGGTTCAAAAGAAAACCACTTTCGCTTGTCTGTATGGGATGTTTACATTTAAGAGGATGACTTTTGGTCGTTGTAATGCTCCCATAACCTTTTAGTATTGCATGATGTCTATCATTTCGTACATGGTGGAGGATACTATTGAGGTATTCGAGGATGACTTATCAGTTGTGGAAATTTGTTTGGTGATTTCTTGGCAGACTTGGCCAATACTTTGCAAAGATGTAAAGAGTGTAATTGGGTTGTAAACTGGTAGAAGTGTCACATCATGGTTAAGGAAGGAATAGTACTTTGGAACAAAATTTTAAAAAAGGGGATAAAGGTCGATAAGGTTAAATTTGGGGTGGTTGAAAAATTACCTCCATCAATTTTTGTGAAGGCAATTTGGTGTTTTGGGGTCATGCAACTTTTTATAGGTGATGCATTAGGGACTTCTCTAAAATTGCAAATCCATTGTGCAAATTTTTAGAAAAGGAGGTGAAGTTTTTATTTCATGGTTCTTGTATATAAGCTTTTAAGTGCCTGAAAGAGTGGTTGATCTCAGTTTCTATCATTGTGTCCCCAGATTGGACCTTCCATTTGAAGTGATAAATGACACAAGTGGTGTGGTCCTACGAACAGTCCTAGGACAAAGACTAGAGAATATACTTCATCCCATTTATTATGCCAACAAATAACTCAATCCCGCGTAAAAAAATTAATCAGTCACTAAATAGGAATTGATTGCGGTGATATTTTCTTTTGAAAATGTCCAATCCTACTGCATTGGTACTAAATTCAATATGCACACCAATCATGTTTCTCTTATGTATCTTATGGAGAATAAATATGATAAGCCAAGGTTGATCCGATGGGTATTATTGCTACAAGAATTTGATTTTGAGGTTAAGGACAGAAAGGCAACAAAAATCAAGTTACAAACCATCTATCCTTCCTAGAAGAGGAGGAGGTTCTTAAACTAGGGGATGAGTTTGAGATTGATGATTCTTTTTAAAATGAGCATGTATTAGCAACGTCACAAGACTTAATCCCTTGGTTTTCTGACTTTGCCAATTATTTTGCAAGTGACCTATTCCTAGAAGACATGTCTTTTTAATAGTGAAAATGATTTATGCATGAGGTAAGGAAGTTTTTTTGGGATGAGTCATACTTATTTTGGATGTGTGATTTGGAGTTGTATTCCTGAGAATGAGATGATGTGTAATTTGGAGGCCTACTATTCATCTTTATTTAGGGTCCATCATGGAGGTGCTTGCACTGGCAACAAAATTCTGCAGTGTGGTAACTATTGGTTGACTATTTATAAGGATACACATGACTATGCCAGGGTCTGTGACCAATTCTAAAGGTAAGGAAATATCTCATAGAAGCATGATCTCCGTATGACACCTATCATTGAGCTTAAGTTATTTGATTTATGGGGATCAACTTTCTAGGCCTATTTGTGAGTTTTCATGAGATGAAGTATATTTTTGTAGCAGTTGACTATGTGTCTAAGTGGGTGGAAGCCACTGTGTTTCCAAAGAATGAAATTTAATAGTGGCATTTTTTAAGAACATTTTCCCTCGATTTAGTACTCCATGAGTGATCATCAGTAATTATGGGTCTCATTTTTGCAATCGTCTATTCAAATCCCTACATGAGAAATATGGTGTGAAGTTTAAGGTGGAAACACCTTATCCTCCATAGATAAGTGGGAAAGTTGAGGTCTTCAATAGGGAGATAAATTCCATTTTGGCGAAGACTGTGAATGCCAATTGGATTGATTGGTCAATAAAGTTAGATGATACACTATGGGCCTACTAGATAGGTTACAAGACCCTTGTTGGAGCCTTTTCTTATTGGATTGTGTTTTCCAGGGAATGATACCTATCGGTTAAACATGAACATAAGGAACTATGGGCATTGAAAAAGTTTAATTTTAACTGCTACACACTTAACATTGGACAAGAGAACTGAGATGGATGATTTCTGACTTTGGGTCTATGAGAGTTCAGCTTTATATAAGGTGAAGATAAAATTGTACCATTTTAGGACAATTGAGAAGAGGGAATTCAAACACGGTGATTTGGTTTTGTCATATAATTTAAGGATTCACTTATTTCCAGGCAAGTTGAAGTCTAGGTGGTCTGGACCATTCAACGTGGTAAGAGTATTTACATATGGTACTATTATGTTATAGTGAGATGATGATGTACCATTCAAGGTAAACAGACATTACACTAAGCATTATATTGGAAAAATGGAGGAGCTAAAAGTGTGTAGAATGAGAGCCTTGATGAAGTCTGAGTAGTCAAGTGAGAAGAGTCATGTCGCGACGTTAATCAGGCCCTTTATTAGAGGCAACCCATGAGCTTGTTGGTGAAGTCCGAGTACATAACATAGCCACATCATACCGCGCCATTATATCAAGTGTTGCTTGGGAGGAAACCTAATATTTTAGTGTTAACTTTGTTTTGTTTTTTAGGATAGGAAGCATGAGGAAATAACTAGCTTAAGATAAAATGGCAAAAATTCTGACAAGTCCAGGCAAGTTGATTCACTAGTGTAGTCTGTGTGTTGTGAGTAAAACCCTCAAATTATGTCCTAGAATTGTGAGGATTAGTAGGATTCATTGTGCTCTGAACCTAACTCACAAGTCCTACCGACGGACTATGAGTCTAACACAAAACTTGTTAGTTGAGTCGTGGGAATCAGAAATCCATGCAGGTCTCTGAACCCAACTCACGACTCCAACCCATGTGTTGTGAATCCAACCCATGATACAATGCCAAATTTCATGTTTTAATTTAAAATAACTAGGCCCATGCGACCCGACCCAGATCGTCTACTATTCTTGAATAGAAGCTTAGAACTTGATCCAAACCCTAAAGAAAAACAAACTCCCACTCCAATTTAAACACTTAAACTCGACTCCCTCAAATTCAATCACATATACGTATATTCAACTCAGAACCCTACTTTATCTCCTTGTTCTTGCGTGTACTAATACCCAAGTATGTAAAATTGACTGTTCTTTGTTTTCTTAATCTCTATCTATGAGGCAAAGTCTATCATGTTTCAAATTTTATGGTTAATTGCTCTTTCTCAAGGAGACTTGAAACAACACTTAGAATAAATAGAACTTTATTGCCAATAAAATATCTTATATTTATTGAAACCCAAAGAGATGGAATTAATTAATTCGTGTTACTTTGATCTAATTTGATCAGAATCAAACTTCCAAAGGGAAATATTGCATATTTAGAATTTGAATCTGAGGAGATACTATGTAAACCTCAGTTTTGAACCCACGACCTAAGAATTGCATTCATGAGATGTGGATTGGACATGTGGGAATCATACCTGAGGTTGTGAAACTCAGAACTCTAGATCTGATACCCATGAGGGAAAGTCGCGACTATTGAATTAACCCATAAGTCATGGGTTGAACTCCTAGATTGACTTCTCAATTCATGAATCTAGCCCATGAGTCATGACTTGGACTCATTGGTTTGACCTTCGTTGTACTTAATTTTTTTTGTCCTTTTCGATTAATGAGATTTGATTACTAATGATTCTCCATACAAGTACCATGTTACCAAAATCAACTAAAGAAAAGGAAGTGCAATTCAGACAGAGAGACGATCTTTCGAGTAGAGTGGATCTGTGGAGGCATTCTCTATTGATTGTAAACCCTTGATTCAGAACAACACCCAACACCATACTAGAGTGATGCAGAAACTAGAGCTTTCATTCATCAAAGTTCTCAGACTGCACCACTAATGGCATCTCAGTCCACGGCTCAGGCCCCAGGCCCTACCAACTCTTGTTGCCCAGGCTAAACATCAGATGAAGGCTGCACAGATGTCACCTCTACACACTCATTCCCCTCCCCAGTATGATAAGGGAGAGAAGGACTCTAGTTTTAATTATAGTGATGAGGAGTCAACAATTCTCTAGTATGAGGAGGGAATAAAATCTGAGTTTTGTAGAAAATATAGAGCAATAAATTTTAGATAATCTAATGAGGGAGAAGATTATTCAGAGGATGTTGAGTATGCCACCACATCAACCTCAGTAACAACACTAGAGGAGTCCATACACACCTCTATTGTGTCACATTCCCTAGCTATTCAGAGGTTGTGTGTGGAGGATATATCGAGCATTAATGACCATGATATTAAGTTTAATACTCAAGGAAGGCCTCAAAGGAGCATAGATAAGGTGCCCCGCCTTGGGCTCATATCTTTAGAAGAGATTCAAAACCTGAAGTCCATATTTGATAAATACAGGCTCAGATGGATAGGTAAGACTTCTGAATCTTATAACCCAGAGGTGGTGCATGATTTTTATGGTTCCTATACTGCATCTATTTATTTGATCATACAAGTGATCAAGACTATCCACTACTGGGCCATGTATTAGTTAGGGGTGTTCAAGTTGACTTGTCCAAGAAGACGATCCAAAGATGCCTATTTGAACACTTCATATGGGAGGGAGAATTTTCTAGGATTGGGTACCTAATTTATTAAGACTTCATGAGAAAGTGGGCACATCGAGATTAGAGGCTACACTCTTACCTTCCATCCATAGCTTCTTCCTACACTACCACCACAGGTTTTTGATTTGTTTGCTGATGATGATGAGGCCCAGATTATTAGAGCTAAGAAAAGGAAAGAGCCTTCCAAGAAGAGTGATTTCTCAGATGATTTTGACTAGTAAATAAAAAAGACAACCACAAAGTCTGTTATCCAATACAAAATTTATAAGAGTGACCATGAGAAGCTCATATTGGGAGAAACCTCAAGTCGATCACCACCTCCTCCTAGCGATATGTCCGATGTGCCTCCCAATGCCCCAGTTGGGGGTGACCCCTCATTCAAGTTTGTGGATTTATTAAGTCATGGAGAACATAATCCTAGTACTCATCTCATGTTCAATATAACCCAAATTATCCAACAATTATTGTTACTCCTATTTTTTGTAAAACCCCTATTTTATTTATGCAATTTCCAATCACATCAGTAAGATCTTGATAGATATTAGGCTTATTCCTCATGGGTTCTACCATAACCTAATTGGGTTCTATATTTTATTCAACCATTTTAAACTTTCTTGGAAGTGTAATTTAGGTGATATCATCAATCACTCCGACCGAAAATTTAGAAGTAGGGCAAAGATGAAGATGACAACCCTGCTAAGTAAGACCAAACACATGCTTAAGTCAGCCCCTCACCATATAACCAACCTTCCCACATATATAGAAGACTATGCTACTTGAAAGAAGCTGAGGGGTCCAGAAGAACTAGAATGTCCTTCTAGTCCCAATGAACCAAAATTGGAGCCTCTACCAGCGTGACATGATTCTTGGATACTTGGAGCCAAAAAAACCAAAGGCCTACCACCTAAACCTTTTAAAGATACCTAAATTATTCTACCGTGATAATCGTGGGAACCTCTATCGAAGAAATCCCTACTTGGGGATGTATATCCTCTAAACTCAACCTACTCGCACACCTTATTGGTGCCTCCCTGAGTATCCTGACTAATTAACTCAATCAACTTAGCATTCTCTATAATACTCTAGAATTAACCACCTGAAACTACAAGCTGAGCTGCAGCAAGT
The DNA here is from genome assembly GCA_030864215.1 of Capsicum pubescens. NCBI lineage: Eukaryota > Viridiplantae > Streptophyta > Magnoliopsida > Solanales > Solanaceae > Capsicum > Capsicum pubescens. Next base: position 119,576,348 of record CM061546.1, read on the forward strand.
ATCTTGGAAAACTTTTTAATCCTCTTTGACTCAGTAGAGATACTGGTAGTGGAATATCAAGATAAAGCATTAAATCATGCCTCATACTTAGAAATAGTTAAGAAGCCCTATTCTAAGATATCAAACTCTTCTCTTATTTGAACCCTTAAATTGTAAGGCATAAACCTCTCTAGAAATGACTTAGAAAACTGAGTCCATATCATAGTAGGTAAACCCAAAGGACTACAAATAAAATAGAGACCTCCACCAATAATTAGAAATACCAGTCAACTGATAAGTCATATAAGCTACACCATGAGACTCAAGGGGATCCGAGGTATGTACCCTCTCATGGAATTCAGTTAGAAACTTATAGGTATCCTCTCCAATGGCACCAATAAACTTAGAAGGAGCCAAGAAAATGAAAATCTCAAACCTCTTTTGATTATTAAAAGAAATTACATGACTTAAAGCAATTAAATAGACAGTAAGCGTGGTAGGAAGGAATCAACACATGGGGGTACTACAAAAAATGGTTATACCCTAAAGTCCAAATACCATATATAGGAGCCTACCCTAGAAGCTGAATACCTCCCAAAGTTTGAGAAATACCCAGAACACTCAAAGGAACACCAGTATAGAGAACACCATCTAGATGACTCAAGAGAGAAATCGATAAATCCAATAGCACTAGGGTATCAGATGAACCGTAAGGGGCCTAAGCTGTCCCCACATCCTCAGCGTAATAAACCTTAGGCTCTAGTGAGTATGACCTAGAAAGTTCTCTATCTAGGGTTGCTCCTTGTGCATGTACTTTACCTCTGGGTGGGCCACAACTCCTGCCTCAACCCCTGACTGGGGATCCAACAACAGGTATTGGCTCATCATCTCTTACGTTACTAAAACTAGTCCTTACCATTTATATCAAAAGTAATTGACTATAATATTAGATCATTGGGTATGAATAACCCATATGATAAAGAATCAAATTAGAGAAGTTTTCCTAAAGACATCCTATAGCCTCTCTAAGATAGATATAAATGTTAATATATCAATTTGAGAGACTCTTTTAGACATCCTACTCTTTTACTTGTAAGATTGGTAAACTTAGTGCTCTGATACTAATTTGTCACAATCTAAAAGTTTAGGTTATGACGGCACCTATCCCGACCCCACCTTGGTAGGTAAGTTGAAAACTTACAACAGGTAAGAAATATGACAAAAGAAATGAAATAATATAAAACATCTAAAATAAAGTTTGGGCATAATAGTCATAATCCAAAATATGAATAAAACATAACCAAATCCCAAAACATAGTATCATAAGTACAATAGAATCTAAACTAGTCAGAAGTTGAAGTACAATAGCCTATCTCCAAATACTAGTAATGACCTAAATGATAGATTAATGTTGGAACATATCTACAAATGGGAACTCACAAAGTACTGCAAAAATCAGCTATCACCATACAAATTAGTTATCATGTCTCATACTCAAGCTAGAAGTTATATTGAAAAGGCCCAATCGATGTGTGTATGGTCCGATTATGCTCAATATGTTTGATAGGCTAATTGATAAAAGCAGAAAATAATACAAGTAAAAGATACTATGTGTTTGTCACCTACAAATAGAAAAGTTTCAAAATGGCAGATCACACCATCTCCACTAACATTTTTATAATATGAGATTAAATGTAGCAACTAAACACAAAAAATATATCAGAAAACTATGTACACATCAAGGGTGCACAAAAGAAACACAACAAATGCAATTACAATGCAATGCAATGTTGTGGAATCATGATAAATATTTGAAAGTCATCATATAAATTTTTGGTAAACACCTTTCAAGCCTCAGTACTTCAAAGATATGACTCATGGGGAATTATCTACCCATATATTTACTCTTATCTTAATTTACCTCTCTAGCTATATATTCAAGATCAAGAGTTTTACAAGGTGTCTTGTTCACCTCTCCGACAATTGCTCAAATATCAAGGGTTTTATAAAGTGTTTCTTAGTGGTAAAAATTTCAATGAATATATATGTATTAAATGAGGATGTAATACTCATGAACAATCAATATAAAGCTAATTATTAATTAAATATATGTATATTTGAGCTCAGAATCTACTCAATATGTCATTAATTCATGATATCAGTAAAACACCCCTGGATTTTATCCCTTGGAAATTCTTGAACATTGAGCTCATTATCCTAGTAATGACTCATCATAAAAGTAGTATGGTGTGGTTATGGGTCAGGTGACCCTAGTTATAAGGTGTCTAGTTGATGGTGGTTAGGTTTTCTATCTTGGTTATGACTTGGTGGTATGAGTCATTAGGGGTGGTGATGAATTGTTAGGACAAACCTTAACCAAATCAGTAAAATAATGGCTTGACTTAGATCTTAGTATGAGTGACTCACTATGAGCCACGAGGATAGGTTACAAGTGGTAGGGTAGAGTCTTATGTTGTCCAATGTCTAATCCCTTGGGTTCTATCTTAGATATGACTAGACCATACGAATCATATAGTTAGGTCATAAGTAGGATCATGAATTCATAAGATGGATATTGTATAGGTTTCTAACTCACTTTCTAGGATACGACTTATGGATATGAGTCGTATGATATGGTGATTGGTCAATGGGTTGACTCATAGCCTAGGAGAACCTTTTTACAGCTTTTAAGTTGACTGCATTTTGGATATTTCCCACTTTAAGTCCCTTTGATACCATGAATTAAAACCTTTCTTGGGAATTCATTAACACATCATTTCCAATAAAATACTCTTAAATTGTAATACCCCATACATCTACATAGCTTGAAATCATCCTAAGTATGTTAGAAACTTACTTAGAAAGATGAATCCACTTTTACATATGTGGAATTTTTAACATTATCACTTTTTGTTGAGTGGGAAATTGAATAATCTTTCCATCGATACCTATTTTATTAAAATCCAGTATCGGGGTAGAAAGTTATGGCTGAAATACTGAAAGAAGTCAAAACCGCCTAGGTGCGACGATGAAGGTCGATGGATCATTGCCAAAACAGTTGAAGTGGAGGCAGTGATACCACCTTCTTCCTAAGGGAAACAGATCAAGCCAACGGAACATCGAGCTAGCGATGGACCATCGCCCAAGCTGTAGCAGCAGAGACAGTGAACCCCTATTCTGCCCAGGTCCGACAGTCAGGACCGATGGACCATCGACCCAGCAATAGACTATCGCACCCACCATTGCATAGTTCATTCAATTATTTTAAAATCATTTTTAAAAGGGTATTTGGTTCTTTTCTACCCATTTACCCCCTAGTTATATCAGACCAGGGTTCATAAGTTCATTATCCCTCTACAATATCAAATTAGGTTTTTTTTTATCAATGATAATCCCCAAGAACAAGATCCAAATCCTTCTTCAAGAAACTAAGAAATTCAAGTTCTTCAAGTCCAAGAACTTTAAGAAACACACAACCCAGGTATGTTATGTGTTGATTCATAGGTCCCTTTCACTCATGAAGCTCAAGAATCTCTTTTCAAAATCAAAGATTTGTGTATTTATGAATGTTCATGATTTAAATTGAATTGAAATTCATGTTCATGATGTTGTGGGGTTTTTATTAATGTTTGAAATTACATATTCCAATGATTGATCCTAGGATATGGTGATTTGTATAATAATAATGATAAACCCTTAAATTTACATGTTGATTGATGTATCCATAATTATTTGATGTGTTGATGATTGTATAACCAAATCATTCTCCCCATGTGTTTGATTAAATGCCTATGTGAAAGAAAAGTTCCATACTAGTATGATAATATGAAATCCCCATTTATGTACAAGTTTATGCATGTCCCAGTGTTTTATGAACTGTGTTAGCCAATGAATTATGGATATATATGTAGCCATTGTGGTACTTTAGAACTTGTACTTCATGAAATATCCAACTTATTATATTATAGATTGTTGATGTTGATCATGTATTCAAGAAAGTCATGCTTTGTCAGTTTTTTCCCATCAAATTCTGGGGCTACTTATACCCAAAAATGTAGTTGTGTGCCTAGAATCAATGTCATGTTTTCAAGATATTCTCAGTCAAGCCATGATCCAAAGAATTTAGCCAGTCTTATGACTCAGGAAAACTCATTAATCTCAGTAGTATTCCGTCAATTAACAAAACTTAGTTAATTCAATTTTGTCCAGTTCAGTTAATCATGTTCAGTTTCTATTCATATGGGAGTAGGAATTAGCATCGAGTGAACCCAAGGATGGGAACACACACTTTGAGATAAGGATGTAATTCTTAGAAGTTATCCTTGCGTTCCATAACTATGTAGCCTGCATAGGCTGAGACATCAATACTGTTAGATGAGGTGGACAAACACTGTCAGATGAGGGCCCCACCATTCTATTTTGGTGATACTATCAGATGAGGGTTTTCCATATCTTGTCCTTTCCAGTGGTACAGTGTTGACACCTTTCTAATTTGGGTTACAGATTGGACCCCACCTCAGCTATATTGCTTTATTTGGGGCATGCCGATTAGATGACTACTTCCCACTGTTTTAGTACAGAATCAAGACTGTCAGATACAGTCATTCAGTCTTAGTAATAGAACTTATATAGTTCTACATGATTCAGGACTGTCAGATACAGTCTACATAGAATAGTACAGAAATCAGCTAGTTCCTTCAGAAACTAGACTATCAGATATAGTCGCTTAATATTAGTTATTTCAGTTACACAGTTATCAGTATCTCATGTTATTAGTACTCAAATTAAGTAATCATGTCATCACAAACTCAATTACAGTTATTATGTATTCATGCATGTATTCTCATGCTCATGTTATTTAATCAGTTAGTATAGTTCATGCATGTGAACCTTTTACATTCAGACTACCTCACATGCATACACGTACATTCAAATGTATTGACGCATTTGCGCTATGGTGTTTTATTCCATATGTTTAGACGCATGAGCTCCAGAGTATCAGTAGCATTCCAGTCTCAATATTCAGAGTTAGGAGTAAGTCCTCATCCTTCGAGGACATGGCCATTACTTTATTATCTCATTAATAAATTTTTTTTAGTAGTTGGAGTTAGTTGGGTACATGTTCCATCAACTCCTTATTCAGACTAATTAGTTAGTTAGTGGCTTTTCAGATGCGCATGTTAAGATAGTTATTTTTGTTATTTTGGGTATTTCATATCCCCTCCAGATGTTATGTTTTATCAGTTATGTTACAGTTTTGAACCTTATGGTCTTTTGGCCTTTATTTCCATATTTATACAGTATATTATGCAGTGTACATGTATAAATATCAATCATGGATTAACTTGTGGTCATTTGGGGACATGAGCATTGTGTAGCATTTTTCGTACCAGATTCGGGGCATTACAAACTTGGAATCAGAGCCTAAAGTTTAATAGATTCCTAGGAAGTTAGAAAGACACATCTAATAGAGTTTTGTACATGGGTGTATTGTACGCCACATTTATGTGTAGGAGGCTATAAAAAGTTTTAGGAACAATTTCCCTTCTTTCAGTATTCATGTCGTGCTAGTGAGCATAATCTCCAATTAATCTCTCAGTCTGGTCTAAGCCATTTCTCCCTTTCTTCTATAGAAAATGGCTCATAAAAGAAGAAATGAGAATTAGTCAGCCCATCATCCTGAAGAACATTTGGGCGAACATGTTTCTCATACAGAGTTCAGAACTGTATTCACTACTTTTGCTCAGTCAGTTGCTAGTCAGAATGAATAACCAGTTGTTATTCCAGCCAACCCAGTGGCCTATTTAGCTGCAACCACGATTCAGGATTTCACCCGAATAAATCGTCCATACTTACTCGGGTCTAAGTCAGATGAGGACCATTTGTAATTCATTGATCAGGTTCAGAAGGTTACAGACATCATGGGGGTTACTTCTAGTTAGAGTGTTGAGCTAGTTGCATATCAATTGTCGGATGTTGCTCATACTTGGTATAAACAATAGAAGTCAGAAAGGCCAGATGATACAGGGCCTATTGAGTTAGAGGAGTTTATCACCGCATTCTTAGATAAATTCTTTCCCCTAGAGCTGAGAGAAGCTAAGGTATTGGAATTTCTCTACCTATGGTAGGGAACCATGACGGTGAAAGAGTATTCTCTTAAGTTTACTCAATTATCCAGATATGCTCCTTATGTGGTTGCAGGCAATAGGGCAAAGATGAGTAAGTTTGTCTCTGGGTAAATGATAGTGTGGTCAACGAGTGTAGGTGTATGATATTGAATAGTGACATAAACATAGATAGGCTTATGAATCATGCTCAGCAAATAGAGAACAAAAAAATATTAAGATTAGGAAGAAGCAGAATAAGAGAGCAAGGATAGGTAGTTTCAACTTTGCTCAGCCAAAAGTCAGAAGGAGGAAACCATTCTCAATTTCATCCTAAGTTAGTAGTTCCAGCTCCTTCTTCAACTAGTTCTCTAGCTCCTAAGTTCAAGGATGGTAATAGATATAGAGCGCCAGGATCTAAGTCTCAGGGCAGCGTCAACAATGCCCGAACTAATCTTTTTTGTCAGACTTGTGGTAAGAACCATAAGGGCGCTTATAGATATGGTAGCGATGTCTATTTCAGATATGGCAATCTAGGCCACAAAGTTAGAGATTGTCCCTAGTTAGGATATCAGGGTCAACAAAATCGTTCCCTAGCTCAGTTTGATCGCCCAAATCAGCAGGGTGCCATCTCCAATGCTACTCGTGGGCAACGCCCAAACACACTTTATGATCTCCAGTCTCTAAAGGATCAAGATACTTCTCCTGATATGGTTACTAGTACGTTACTGATCTTTTACTTGCTTGTTTACACGTTGCTAGATCCAAGAGCTTCTTTGTCTTTTGTTACTCACTATATAACAGTTGATTTCGGAGTCAGTACTAAAATTCTAGCAGATCCCTTCTCAGTCTCTACCCTAGTGGGTAAAACCATCATAGCCAGATGGGTATACAGGAATTGTCCAATTATGTTATCTCATAGAGTCACCTCAGTAGACTTAGTCCAATTAGAGATGACTAATTTCGATATTATTCTCGGCATAGATTGGCTTCATTCCTGCTATGCTGCAGTTGACTATAGAAGTAGAGTTGTCCAATTTTAGTTTTCAAATGAACCTGTCCTAGAGTAGAGGGGTAGCACTCCGGCTCTCAAAGGCCATCTTATTTCCTACCTTCATGCAAGTAAAATAATATCTAAAGGATGTGTCTATCATCTTGTTCGAGTTAAGGACACTATTTCTGAAACTCCTAGTCTCGAATCAGTCCCAGTTATGAATTAATATTCAGATATCTTTCCCAAAGATCTTCCAGGAATTCCTCCCGGAAGGGAAATAGACTTCGGCATCGATCTTCTTCCAGATACCCAACCTATATCTATTCTTCCATACAGAATAGCACTAGAAGAACTCAGAGAATTGAAAGATCAGCTGAATGATCTCTTAAATAATGGATTCATTAGACCCAGTGTTTCCCCGTGGGGTACACCAGTCTTATTCGTGTGCAAGAAAAATGGTTCTCTTAGAATGTGTATAGACTACTGTCATCTCAACAAAGTCACAATCAACAACAAGTATCCACTTCCCAAAATCGATGACTTATTCGACAAACTTCAGGGTGCCAGCTATTTTTCTAAGATAGACCTCAGATCATGCTATCATCAGCTCAGAGTTAGAGAATGTGACATTCCAAAAACATCCTTTCATACTTGGTATGGTCACTTCAAATTCTTAGTTATGTCCTTTGGTCTTACCAATGCCCCAAATGCTTTCATGGACTTGATGAAGTGCGTGTTCAAGTAGTACTTAAACATGTTCGTCATAGTCTTCATGATGACATTCTTGTCTATTCCTGCAGTAAGCGTGATCATGCAGACCATCTCAAAATCATGCTTTAGACTCTAAGAGATCATCAGTTATTCACCAAATTTAGTAAGTGCAAATTTTGGCTAAGGTCAGTAGCATTCATTGGTCATATCGTTTTCGGTGATGGCATTAGAGTTGATCCTTAATAGATTAAATCAGTAAAAAATTAGCCTAGCCCTGTATCTCCATCATATATCAGGAGTTTCTTAGGTTTGGCTTTCTATTACAGATGGTTTGTTGAGGCATTTTATTCTATTGCATCCCCTATGTCCAGATTGACTCAGAGAAAAGTCAAGTTTCAGTGGTCAGATCCTTGCGAGAAGAGTTTTTAGGAGTTGAAGACTCGACTCACCTCAGCTCTAGTTTTTTCTCTTCCAGATAGTTTCGAAGGGTTCGTAGTGTATTGTGATGCATTTAGAGTAGGTTTAGGTTGTGTCCTCATGCAGCATGGTAAGGTCATAACCAACTTATCTAGGCAACTTAAACCCCATGAGAGGAATTATACTACTCATGATCTTGAGTTAGCAGCCGTAGTATTTACCTTACAGATTTGGTGGTATTATCTAGATGGAGTTCATATGGATGTGTTCATAGATCATAAGAGCTTTCAGTATGTCTTTTCTCAGAAATATCTCAATCTTCATCAGAGAAGGTGGTTAGAGCTATTAAAAGATTATGACATAAGTGTCCTTTATCATCCGGGCAAGGCTAATGTGGTGGCCGATGCTTTCAGTAGAATATCTATGGGTAGTGTTGCTCTTGTTGAGGACAGTAAGAAGAAGTTATCTTAGGAAATCCATCAGCTTAACAGACTAGGCGTTTGCTTAGTCGATTCAGAGGAGGGTTACATATGGGTTCAGAGTAGTTCAAAATCATCTCTAGTTTCCAAGGTGAAAGAAAAGAAAGATAGAGATCCCAGTCTAGTCAAGTTGAAAGAGTCAGTCAAAGATAAAAAAGTAGAGGTTTTCTCCCAAGGGAAGATGGTCTTTTGCATTATCAGGGTCGTCTGTGTGTTCCAGGTGTAGATGACTTAAGGCATAGAATTCTCGCACAAACGTATGGAGCGCGCTACTCTATTCATCTAGGGGCTACAAAATGGTACCATGACGTATGGAAAATCTATTGGTGGAGTGTGATGAAGAGATATGTTGTAGAGTTTATGGCTAAGTACTCTACATACCAATAGGTTAAGATAGAGCATCAAAAGCCTAGTGGGTCCATGCAGAAGTTCAGTATTCCTACTTGGAAGTGGGAAGAAGTTAACATGGAATTTTTGACAGGTTTGCCTCGTACTCATCGTCAACATGATTCAGTCTGGGTCATTATAGATAGAATGACCAAGTCAGCTCATTTACTTCCAGTCTATACCTCTTACTCAGCTGAGGAATACTCCAAACTCTATATCATAGAGTTAGTTAGATTGCACGGTGTTCCATTATCTATCATCTCAGACAGAGGTACTCAGTTCACCTCTCACTTCTGGAAAGCATTCCAAAAGGGTCTTAGTACCCAAGTTAATCTCAGTACAACCCTCCACCCTCAGACAAATGGTCAAGAAAAAAGAACCATACAGACTTTTGATGATATGCTAAGGGAGTGTTCAATTGATTGCAAGGGTAGTTGGGATGACCAGTTGCCTTTGATTGAGTTTGCATACAACAACAACTATCATTCCAGTATTCCGATGGTTCCATTCAAAGCTCTTTATGGTACGAGATGCAGATCTCCAATCGGTTGGTTTGAAGTTAGTAAGGCCTCAGTTATAGGGACTAACTTTGTATTCGTCGCTTTAGATAAAGTACAGTTGATCATAGAAAGACTCCGAGCTACTCAGAGAACACAGAAGTCTTATGCAGATATGTGCAGAAAGGATTTCGAGTTTGAGATTGGTGATTATGTCTATCTAAAGATATTTTTCATAAAGGGAGTGAAGAGATTTTTCAAGAAGGTAAAACTTAGCCCCCGCTATGTTGGTCCCTTCAAAATTCTCAATCGCTTCAACAAGGTAGCTTATGAGTTCGAATTGCCTTCAGATCTAGCCTTAGTTCATCTAGTTTACCATGTCTCTTTGCTCAAGAAGTGCATAGGTGACCCATCAATTGTAGTCCCTATTCAAAGGATAGATGTTCAGAACAATCTCTTTTATGAATAGATTCCAGTTGAAATCCTAGACTATCAGACTCGTACACTGAGGAACAAAGAAGTCCCTCTAGTCAAAGTTCTCTGGAAAAATCAGTTAGTTAAGGGAGCTACTTGGGAAGAAGAAGCAGATATGTGAACCAAGTATCCTCACCTTTTCCCCGCCAACTCAGGTCTAGCTCAAGGTTGCAGTTTTCCTTAAGATTTTTAGTTTCATGTTCATATTTCAGTTACAATCTTGGTATCGATTTCATGCTCAGAATTTCATTATAAACTTGGTATAAAATACCATTGCGTATTCAGTCATGCATTCATGCACCAGTTCAGTCATATAATCATGCATCAAATATACATTCTTATTGTGAGAAACTTAGTTCCTCAGAACACTCATTCATGCATTCAAGAATCAGTTACACATGCATCAGATATGCATGTTCAGTATGATATATTCAGTTATTAGTCATGTCAGTCATGAAATCATGGTCCAGTCCTTCATGTTCAGTATGTAAATAAGTTTATCTTCTCCCCTCTCGCTCAGTCTCATTTGAGGATGAATGTTCTCAAGGGGGAGATATTGTAATACCCTATACTTCTACCTATCTTGAAATCATCCCAATAATGTTAGAAACTTACTTTGAAAGATGAATCCAATTTTATATACGTGGAATTAGCTTTCAAATGATACCAATTTTGTATAAATCCAGTATTGGGGTAGAAATTTATGGTTGTTTTATAGAAAGCAGTCAAAACTGCCCAGGTGCGACGATGAGGGCCGATGGACCGTCGAGCTAGCAATGAACCATCGCTCAAACTATCAGACCAAAGGTAGTGAGACCACCTTCTGCCTAAGGGTGATGGCTCAGGACAACGGAACATCGAGCTAGCGACAGACCATCACCTAAGCCATCACAGAAGAGGAAGTGAACCCCTATTCTTCCCAGGTGCGATGGTCAGGACGGACGGACCATCGACCCAGCGATGGATCGTCGCACCCACCATCACATGTTTCATTTAGTTATTTTAAGTCATTTTTGAAAAGGGCTTTTTAGTATTTTAACACCCATTCTAATACCTAATAATATGAGACCAAGGCTCATAAGTTCATTATCCATCTACAACATCAAATTAGAGTTTTTTCCTCAAAGATAATCCCCAAGAATAATATCCACATCATTCTTCAAGAAACTAAGAGATTCCAAGTTTTTCAAGTCCAGGAACTTTATGAAACTCACAACCCAGGTATGTAACATGTTGATTCATGGGTCCCTTTCACCCATGAAGCTCAAGAATCTCTTTTCAAAATCCAAGATTTGTGTATTTATGAATGTTCATGATTTAAATTGAATTGAAATTCATGTTCATGATGTTGTGGGGTTTTGATTCATGTTTGAAATTACATATTCCAACGATTGACCCTAGGATGTGGTGATTTGGATAATAATCATGATAAACCCTTAAATTTACATGTTGATTGATGTATCCATGATTATTTGATGTGTTGATGATTTTATAACCAAAGTATGCTCCCCATGTGTTCGATTAAATGCCTATGTGAAAGAAAAGTGCCATACTAGTATGATAATATGAAATCCCCATTTATGTACAAGTTTATGCATGTCCAGTGTTTGATGAAATGTCTTAGTCAATGAATTATGGATATATGTGTAGCCATTGTGGTGCTTTAGAACTTGTACTTCATGAAATCTCCAACTTATTATAATATCGATTATTATTGTTGGTCATGTATTCAAGAAAGTCATCCTTATTATTTTCTTCCCATCGAGTCTAGGGGGTACTTCTACCCGAAAATTTTACTGTGTGCCTAGAATTAGTGTCATGTTTTTAAGATACTCTCAGTTAAGCCTTGATCTATAGAATTCTGTCAGTCTCATGACTCAGGAAACCTCAGTAATCTCAGTAGTATTCTGTCAGTCAATGGAACTCAGTTAATTCAGTTTAGTCTAGCTCAGTTAATCATGTTCAGTCTCTCTTCAGAAGAGAGTAGGAATTAACACCGAGTGAACCCAAGGATGGGAGCACACACTGTCAGATAAGGGTGTGATTCTTAGAAGTCATCCTTGCATTCCAGAACTATGTAGCCAGCATAGGTTGAGACATCAATACTGTCAGATGAGGGTTGATGAGGTGGATAAGTACTGTCAGACGGGGGCCCCACCATTCTCTTTTGGGGCACTGTCAGATAAGGGTTTCCCACAGCTTGTCCTTGCCAGTGAAACAGTGTTGACACCCTTCTAATTTGGGTTACAGATTGGACCCCACCTTAGCTATATTTTTTTATTTGGGGCATGCTGTTTAGATGACTACTTTCCATAATTTTAGTATAGAATTAGGACTGTCAGATACAATCATTTAGTATCAGTAATAGAAATCAGATAGTTCTGCAGAATTCAGGAATGCTAGATACAGGCAACTCAGAATAGTACGGACTCAGCTAGTTCCATCAAAAACTGACTTTCAGATACAGTTACTCAGTATTAGTTATTTCAGTTACACAGTTATTAGTATCTTTTGTCAGTACTCAGATTCAGTAATCATGTTATCACAAACTCAGTTACAATTATTATATATTAATGCATATATTCTCACGCTCATGTTATTCACTCAGTTAGTATAGTTCATGCATGTCAACCCTTTGCATTCAGCCTACCTCACATGCATACTAGTATATTTAAATGTACTGACGTATTTGCATTATGGTGTTTTATACCATGGGTTTAGAAGCATGAATTCTAGAGCATCAGTAGTATTCCAGTCTTAGCAGTCAGAGTTAGCAGTGAGTCCTAGTCCTTTGAGGACATGTCCATTACTTTATTATCTCATTAATTAATTTATTTCAGTAGTTAGAGTTAGTTGGGAACATATCCCATCAACTTCTTATTCAAATAATTTAGTCTGTTAGAGGCTTTTCAGACAAGAATATTTAGATAGTTATTTTAGTTGTTTTGGGTATTTCATACCCTCTCTAGATGTTATGTTTTATTAGTTATGTTATAGTTTTGAACCTTATAGTTTGACATTAGATCATAAGCAAAATCTAAGGTTTTATCAAGTTAATCAATTAAGGGCTTTCAAGGGTAATTTCTCTCCATACTTGTTTATTTCTAAGGTATTTTACTCCCTTCTCATTGTTATTTTACTAAAAGCACATATTTTATTGTATGGTTTTCATGGTATTATTATGGTTTTGAAAATAAAGGTTGGGGGTTGGGAATATTCATGGTTGAATAATGTTTCTCATGGTTTAATTATGGTTTTCTTGTTACAAATATGGTTTTGAACATGTGGATTCATGTGTATGGTGGTTAAAATTGGTAATGGTAACTTTCTCTAAACTTATGGCTTTTAAAGTGGTTGTGACCCCAACCCTATATTATAAATCTTGTTAGTAGTTTTGACAAAGGAAGGAATGTGATCTAAGGGTACTATAGAACCCCCAAAGTGTTTGGTTCTACTTACTTTTGAAAAAAAATCATGTTATAATTAATTAAATTGTTAAGGAAGGTGGTAAGATGGACTAGGGGTACAGTAGAATCCCCAAAGTGTTTGGTTTTACTTACTTTTGAAACTAATGAATGGTATAATTGATTAAATGGTTAAGGATGGTTTTGAAAACCCTGTGGGGCACACGAGAATCCCCCAAGAAAACTTATAACAAAAAACTTATGGGGTACACGGGAATCCCCCAAGTGATTTTAATAATTAATTTGTGGGGTTCATGGGAATCCCCTAAGTGTTAGTTAATGACATTAATTACCAGCCATAGTCAGTATGATGATACCACTTTATAATGACTTAATTATTGAGTCCTAGCATTGGTGGTTTAGTTATGTGCTAAATCTTTAATTAAGAAATAATGAGAGTTATGATAGCTAGCCGTTAAGGTTTGAGCCCAAAGAATGCACATTGGAAACTCATGTTTGCCGATATGAGGGTTGGTCTTGGTGACCAAATGCTTGTGGGGTGCATGGTAATCACCCAAGTCTATACATGTATATATGTATCATAGAGTGTGAACAGTACATGGGAATCCCCAACCTTTTATGATATTTCCTGTTCGTGTAGTTACATGTACTGGGGCCTATTCAGGGGGTAACACTATACCCATATGGCGCATGGGTAGATTTATGATGGTAAAGCTACACAATCCAGGCTAAGATTTTAAATACATGCTAAACCTTATTTCCTATCGTGGCATGATATATATGTATATATGTTATTGCATATAGTTATTTGGTTATTTTTGAATGATGGCATTGTTTTATATTTATCCTTGAGTTACATGCTAGTTTTCACTCTGCCAACCGTCTTCATGAGTTGTAACCTTATACTATGCAGGAATTGTCCATATTTCCATTCCTCCCACTCAGTGACTTAGATTTGGGGACATCTTTGAGTTATATTAAAGTAGTGATCTTTCATACTCTAAAAGGCTCCATTTCATGTCATGGACTTTTTTATATTATTTTTATTTCTCTAATTTTGGTTTTGTCTGAAGTTGGTGGATATTCTTTGATTCTGGTTAGAGGCTTTGTTGTACTACTATGGGTATGGGTGGTGTCGGTATTGGTGTTAGCATTGGTATTTTTATTGTCTTTGGGATTGGTATCAATTGGATATTAGGTTGTGACTATTTTGTTATAGTTATAGACATAACTTATTGTCATTAAATTTATATTTTCTTATCTTTTTATATTTTCAAAAATCATCCAACATGGGGTGTAGGGATGTTAATGGTTTGGGTATTGGGGGTGGTCTATGGTCCTGGTTGGACTTGAGATACCTGAAATTACCAGGCCTTGGTTTTGGTTCGGTTGTGTCAAATTGGTGTCAGATCCTAAGGTTCATGGTCAATTGGGTGTCCATAAACCCGTGTTGAGTATAGTTTCCTTTAAAGGTGTGTAGTGCACCACACTCATAAGAGAGAGTCTACAAAGCATTTAGGAGTATTTCTTTTTTTTTGTTCTATTTTTGAGTTGTAAAGTCTAAGGTCCTAAAGTCTTCTCTAATTCCCTCTTGTTTTCTTTTTAGATCATGTCTCCCAGATGATCTAAAGCCCACAGAAACTCTTTTGTCCTACCTGAAGACAACATTGATGAGACACGTCATGCTTATGGGGTTCAGACCTTATCTAGGGGTCTAGTTCCTGATTGCCCTTTTGGAGTTACACCGATCCCCTCCTGACCTTATTGAGCTCCTCAAGTTAATACAAAGGATGTTGAGTTTCATCTATCTATTCATATGTTGGCACAGTTGGTAGATTCTCAGTCTGAGTGTGGTGCTTCTGTTACTCTATCTTCTAAGGTCATAAAAGTTAGCCAGTTTATGAGGTTGAATCCTCCAACCTTTACTAGTGTTAAGGTTGAGAAAGATCCTCAAATTTTTCTTGATGAGATGGAAAAAATCTTCCGTGTGATGAATGCCACTAATGTGGAGGGCGTAGAGTTTTCCATCAACTAATTAAAGGATGTGGCTTATCATTGGTATAAGGAATGAAACCCTTCGAGGGGTGACGATACTGAATTAGCCCTATGGGATGGTTTTTCTAATACTTACCTAGACCGTTTCCTTCCTCAAGAGCTGAGGAAGGTAAAGACATAAGAGTTTGTTAGCCTGAAGTAAAGAAAAATATTAGTCAAGGAGTATGCCTTGAAGTTTCACTAGTTATCTCAGTATACTCCGGAGTTTGTTTCTAGCATGAGCGCTAGGATGAGGAAGTTCTCTTTTGGTTTGTCCCAAAACTTGATTTTAAAGAGTAAAGTTGTCTTGTTGAATAGGGACATGGACATCTCCAGGTTGAATATGTATATGCAGTAGGTTGAGGAAGAATAGAAGAAGTAGGCGGAGATAAGGGAGGGGTAGAGAAAGAACTTTGGTTTTTTTGAGTAGGGTAGAAGTCAAGAATAAAGTGGTAGGGATGGTGTAAAGTGGTCAAAAGAAAATGGGGCAATACTGAGTCTTACTCAATGTCTAGTGCTCCCTACCTAAGCCATCTAATGATAGATATTTCTTGGGTGGCGATAATTATATGGCATATAGTGCTGAATCTCTTGCTAATAGGGCTCATGAGCTTCATCATATCCTCCTTATAAATTTTATGGTTGATTATATCGGGGTTTCTTTGATTAGGGAACCATCGAGCTTCATCATATCCTCATAGGAAAAACAAGGTTTTTGTTGCCTCTTTATCAACTCTGAAACCAAAGGGTGCACCATTAGGATCCAACACTAGTCGAAACCAACTCTATGATCTTACTTCCCGCCAGAAGTTTGAGGTATTGCTTGATGTTGTTACTGGTATATTGAAAATCTTTTCCCATGATGAGTACTGTTTACTTGATCTGAGGTCCACTCTTTCTTATTTGACTCTATTTATGGATGTGAATTTTTATTTTGGCCCCGAGTGTGTTACGAACCCCTTTTCAATTTCCACCCTGATGGGTAACTATGTGGTTACCAGGAGAGTCTATAGGGGTTTTGTGTAATTGTGAGTGGTCGGGAGACTTTGTTGGATCTATTTGAATTAAACATAGTTTATTTTAATATCATATTAGGGATGGATTAGTACCACTTCTGCTATGCTTTGCTAGATTGTTGGACCTTTAAGGTAATCTTTAAATTTCATAATATGCTGGTTATTGAGTGGGAGGGTAGTTCACTAGATCCCAAGGGATGGTTTATATCATATCTTAGATCCTGGAGATTAATCTCTAAGGGGTTTCTCTATCTTCTGGTCTGGGTTCAAGATTCAAGCTTAGATGGTCCTTCCTTACATTCTATCCTGATAGCGAATGAATTTCCTGAGGTTTTCCCTTATGACCTTCCTAGTGTCTCTCCTAATAGAGAGATTAATTTTGGGATTGATCTTGTTCTGGACACTCATCCTATCTCTATCTCCCCATATAGAATGGCTCCAACTGAGTTAAAGGAGCTTAAGAAGTAACTAAAGAATCTTTTAGACATGGGTTTCATCTATCCAAGTATGTCTCTGTAGGGTGCACCGCTGTTATTCATGCATAAGAAGGATGGATCCCCTCGTATGTGTATTGATTATCGGTAGTTAAATATGGTGACGGGAAAGTATTAGTACCCTCTTCCAAGGATATATAATTTGATTGATTTGCTTCAGGGTGCTAAGTTTTTCTCCAAGATTGACCTTCGATCAAGGTATCATCAGTTAAAAATTAGGGAGCCGAATATCCCTACGATTGCCTTCCGTACCTATTATAGGCATTTTGAGTTCCTGGTATATCTTTTGGGTTGACTAATGCCCCAGTGGTATTCATGGACTTTATAAATAGAGTCTTTCGTGATCTTATGGATTTGTTCATCATTGTATTCATAGACGATATTCTGGTGTACTTTAAGAGCATGGTGGATCATGTCGATCAGCTCCGCATTGTGTTGTAGACCCTGAAAGAGCAACAGTAGTATGCTAAATTTTTGAAATGCTAATTTTGGTTGAACATTGACGCTTTTCTGGGACATTTCATTTCTAGTGAAGTGGTCATGGTGGATCCGTAGAACATTGCAATGGTTAAGAAGTGGCCTAGACTTATGACTTCAACTGATATTCAGAGCTTCTTAGGTTTAGCTGGTTATTATAGGAGGTTTGTGGAAAGTTTATTGACTATAGATGCCCCGTTGACTAAGTTAACTCAAAAGAAGGTAAAGTTTTTATGGTCTGATAATTGTGAGGGTATTTTTAGATGTTGGAGAATAAGCTAACTTCGGCTCTAGTCTTGACTTTGCCTAAAAACACTGGTATGTTTGTGGTCTATTGTGATACATCATAAGTGGGGCTTAGGTGTGTTTTGATGCAGCATGGCAAGGTGATAGCTTATGCCTCTAGACAGTTGAAGGTACATAAGAAGAATTATCTGACTCATGTTTTGGAGTTATTAGTAGTTGTGTTCGCACTTAAAATATGGCTTCACTATCTATTTGTAGTGCATGTTGATATCTTTTCAGAGCATTAGATCCTACAATATGTGTTCACTCAGAAGGAGCTAAATCTCAGGTAAAGGAGATAACTTGAGCTTCTCAAGGATTATAACATGAGTCTCCACTACCATCCAGGTAAAGCTAACGTGGTTGTTAATTGTCTTAGGTGGTTATCCATAGGGAGTCTAGCAAATGTGGATGGGGGAAGTGAGAATTGGTGAAAGATCTCCACTATTTGGCTAAACTGAAGTTCGTCTCTTGGACTCTGAAGATGCTGGTGTGTTTGTGCAGAAGGCGGCGTAGTCATCTCTTGGTACTGAAATAATGGAGAAATAGGTATTGGATCCTGTCTTGATGAGGATAAAGGGTTTTATAGATGGGCAGAAAGTGATGGTCTTTGAGATTAGTGGTGATGGTACCTTATGGTACGGAGGGAGATTATGTGTTCCTGATATAGATGGATTGCAAGGAAGTATCTTGACTGAGGCGTATTAGTTGCGTTACGCTATTCATCCTAGTTTGACAAAAATGTATCATGACCTCAAAGAGATATATTGGTGGAATAATATGAAGCGAGATATGTCTAGTTTTGTAGCGAAGTTCATGGTATGCCAATAGGTGAAAGTTGAGCACATAATGCTCGGAGGTTTGTATGAAGAAATTGAGTTGCCTGTGTAGAAGTGGGAGGTAATTAATATGGATTTTGTTATCGGTCTTCCTCGATCTTAGAATCAATTTGATTCGGTTTAGGTCATCGTGCATAGGATGATGAAGTCTGCTCATTTCTTGCCAGTAAGGACCAATTTCTTAGTAGAGTATTATGCAATGTTGTACCTCCATAAGATTGTGAAGTTACATGGGGTGCCTGTTTCTATCATCTCAGATCGTGGTACACAATTTTCATCATATTTTTTGCGGTCATTTCAGAAAGGTTCGGGGACCAAAGTGAGTCTTAGTACTGCTTTCCACCCGCAGATGGATGGACAAGCTGAAAGGACTATTTACACATTAGAGAATATTCTTCGAGCTTGTGTGATTGACTAGTGTGCAAGTTGGCTTGAGCATTTTCCCCTTATAGATTTTGTGTATAATAATTTCTTCCACTCTAGCATTGAGATGGCTTTGTTTAAGTCCTTGTATCGTAGGAGGTGTAGCTCTCCTATTGGGTGGTTTGAGTTTGGTGAGGCAGAGATGTTTGGCTTAAATTTGTTTCACCAAGCCATGGAGAAGGTGAATGTGATTCGAAATAGGGTTAAGCCGCCGAAAGTCCTAGGTGGATGTGAAACATAGGAAGTTGGAGTTTGAGGTTAGGGATAGGGTGTTCTTAATGGTGTCTCCCATGAAGGGAGTAATGCAGTTTGGAAAAAAGGTCAGCTTAGTCCTCGGTATGTTGGTCCGTACTTGAATTTGAGAAGGGTTGGCAATGTTGCATATGAATTGGAGTTGCCTTTTGGTTTGAGCTTCATTAACCCAGTGTTCTATGTGTATATGTTAAGGAATTATGTGGGTGATCCATTGAAGATTGTTCCTATCAAGGATATTGGCATTTGGATTCCTTTTTTTACAACAAAGTCTCTATTGAAATCTTAGATTGGCAAATTCGTGGTTTGTGAACGAAAGACATAGTTTCGGTGAAGGTTCTATGGAGAAACCACAAGGTTGAAGAGGCTACTTGGGAAGCCAAAGAGGACATGAAGTCTAAGTATCCATTCTTGTTTTCTGCTCCAGAATATCGTACGTAAGGTATGTGTTATTCTTAATATTTTTTTTTCTGACTTTGCTAAAAGAAAGATTGATTTTCTTGGCATATTTGTTTTCGAACATAGTTAAAGGTAAGAGTAGAGATGTTTAGAGTTCGATCGTGCTAGTAAATCACTTGTCCCATCATTCAGTGACGAATGATCTAAGTGGGGTAGAATTTAAACACCCTCAATTTTCACCCTTGGAAATTCTTGAGCTTTGAGCTCGCTGTCCTAGTAACAACTCATCATACGAGTCATATGGTGTAGTTACGAGTCAGATCACCCTAGTCGAAAGGTGTCCAGTGGATGGTGGTTTTTTTTTCTTGGTTACAACTTGATGGTACGATTCATTATGGATGGTAATGAGTCGTTAAGATATATCATAACCCAGTCAGTAACTTAGAGGCTTTACTTGGCTCTGTGTACGAGTGATTCACTAAGAGCCATGAGGATAGGTTACATATGGTATGGTAGAGTCGTATGTTGTTTAATGTCTAATCCCTTGGGTTCTATCTTAGATATAACTAGACCATACGAATCATATTGTCAGGTCACTTGTATGATCATGAAGTCGTAGGGAGGATAGTGTATGGGTGTCCAATTCACTATCTAGGATTCGACTCATGGCTATGATTCATATGATGTGGTGATGAGTCAATGGGTTGACTCATAACAAAGCATGGTCTTTTTATATATTTTAAGTTGATGGCAATCTGGACATTTCCCACTTTATGTCCCTTTGATACCATGACTTAAAACCTTTCTTGGGACTTCATTAACACATTATTCCTAATAAAACACTCTCAAATTCTCTCTAAAAGTCTCTGATCAAGCAAAAGTCTAGGGTTTCATCAAGTTAATCAATTAGGGGCTTTCCAGGGTGATTTCTCTCTGTACTTCTTTGTGTCTAAGGCATGTTACTCCTCCCTCATTGTTATTTTATTAAAAGCTCATGTTTTAATGTATGTCTTTTATGGTATTATTATGATTTTGAAAATAAAGGTTGGGGGTTTGGAATGTTCATGCTTGAATAATGTTTCTCATGGCTTAATTATAGTTTTTCTTATTTCAAATATGGTTTTGAACATGTGCTTGCATGTGCATGGTGGTTGAACTTGGTAATGACAACTTTCTCTAAACTTTTGGCTTTTGTAGTGGTTATAACCCTAACCCTATATTGTAAAATTATTTATTAGTCATGAGAATGGTGGGAATGTGAACTAGGGGTACAATAGAACCCCTAAAGTGTTTGGTTTATCTTACTTTTGCAACTAATGCATGGTATAATTGATTAAATGTTTAAGGATGATTTTGAAAACATTGAAGGGTATATGGGAATCCCCCAAGTAAACTTATAATGAAAACCATGTGGGGTACATGGGAATCCCTGAAGAGATTTTAATAATTGAGTCTGCGGGGTACATGGCAATCCCTTCAGTGTTTGCTAATGACATTGCTTGCATGCTATAGTCGGTATGACGATACCACTTTATAATGCCTTAATAATTGACTCCTGGAATTGGTGGTGTAACGCCCTGAATCTAGTTCCCAAAATGCTACACGGTGCTCAAGACCCTGAAGGACATCAAGCTAACCCATGACTGATATCTGTACTTGAACACTGCATAAAATACTATATAAATGCGGACATAAAGGCTGTAAGGACATAAGGTACAAAACTGAGACATAATATCTATTAAAATATAACATCTGAGTGGGGTATGAAATATCCAAAACAACTGAAATAACTATTTGAACATGCTAGTTCGAAAGCCTCTAAATTGTCTGAATAAAGAGTTGATGGGACATATCCCCAACTAACTCCAACTACTGAAATAAATTAATTAATGAGATAATAAAGTAATGGTCATGTCCTTGAAGGATGAGGACTCGCTGCTAACTCTGACTGCTGAGACTTGAATGCTACTGATGCTCTGGAGCTCAGCTTCCGGACCTATGGTATAAAACACCATAGCGCAAATACGTCAGCATGTTTGAATGTATTGGTACACATGTGAGGTAGGCTAAATGAAAAGGGTTCACATGTATGAACTATACTAACTGGATGGATAACATGAACGTGAGAATACATGTATGAATACACAGTAACTGAAACTGAGTTCGTGATAACATGATTAATGAGTCTGAGTACTGATAACATGAGTTACTGATAGCTGTATGTAACGCCCCAAAATATCATCCCAAGATTCCACACGGTGCCCAAGGTTACACGTAGCCTCAAGCTAACCCTTTAAGACAAAGCACTACCCTTTGTTTCCAACACAACAATATACACGTTACGCTAAGGATATATATATAAGTACATATCATATCACATCACACATGGCACGAAATATCGTTAGACTGTACATATATGGAATGTCTATACACAAACAAACCCAACAATACACTAGTCTGACATAGCCTCTATATAGAAAAATCAATGAGCTATTGGGACAAACCCCCAACTGACTTAACATACCAAAGGGATCACAAAACAACAACACCAAAACTAGCAACTTGGTCCTCAAACCATGAGGACTCACCACTGAAGGAACGTAGATGCGACACTCGGATATCAGTGTTGCGGCTGCGGCTGAGTACCTGAACCTACATTATGGTAAGAATATAGCCCATAGAGAAATATGTGGGTCAGCACAAGATACGTACTGAGTATGTGGGGGCACATTCAAAATATAAATAATATCATAAATTTCGTAAAAACGTATATACGGACCATAATGACACACCTAGCTTAAGTGACATTGAATCATGCTACTCATAACATCTTAGATAGGAAATGTAGGAGAAAAACCTCACAAATCATTATAGATCATCATAGTCAACTTGACTTACCACATCAAAACTCGTAGTGACTCGGTATTTCAATAAACATGACTCTTATGGATAGGGGAGTTTCCTATAACCGACAACCCCACATGTGCTACGTGGAATACCAATGTTTGAAACCCCTATTGGCGGGAGCGTCATACTCTTTTCCAGGGAGTACGACCTTAAAACTGCAATAATCACAATCGGGCTCTCTGGCCAGTAATATCATCATCAAACAACCCTACGGTGGCACATAGGTTTGGAGAAATACCAAATTTCCCTCTCAGTGCTATGTACTACTCCCCGACAAGCTAAGAACGCATTAGGAAATCCACCACAACATCACAAGGGTCTATCATAAAGACAAAATCAAATTTTCTTCTCATTTATCAAATCATATCAATTTGTGGATTCCTATCTCAATACATTGTAGCTCAAAACATTTTAATCTTCCTCAACATCGACAAGGTATCAATGCATTGAACCATAACCGACTCGACATTTGGACAAGGATATGAAGACTCAATACATAATATTTTCAACAATTTAACTCATCAAAACCATCCGGAAAATACCACGACTTATTGCAACTTCAATAACAACATTTCTTAATTTGCCATCCAACTCTCATTTAAAGGTACTTGAGACATCAACCCATAGTAGGGATATAGAATTTCCAATATCAATTATAAATTCATAATAAGGAAATAGTGGAATGATAGTATAAATCAAGGATTAACAAATTAAATCATCATACTCTCATAATCAAATACTTTTTGGACATAATTCCATCTCAACATCATACACATATCGGATGAAATAATCCCATAGCTCATGGACAATAATATAAGATATAAAACCATATTTCCAATTCATTGTAAAATATGTAAAATTTCATGTCAATGTAATTCAACAAAAATACCGAGCATAAGATCGAAAGGATAATCTTGTTCAATTCCCCACATACCTAAAAAGGGAAGATGAATATGAACTTCCAACTCCGGAACTTTATTCACGAAAATAAAGGGTGCTTCTCAAAGCCCTTAACATGATCAACTCGAATCCCAAATAAATTTGAAATTTCTACGGTTCAATCAAGAGACATAGAAGGATGAAATTTGGAGTAGTAGGGTTGGGGTTTGAGCCATAGGAAATTTTGGAGAAAAATAAGCTATTGAATGCTCTTAATGGACTTAAATCCATGGTTTACCTGGATGGATTGGAGTGGGAATGATCAAAATACCCTTAAAAATCAAATAATGTCAAATCTATCTTTTGGTGGACTGTTTTTATAGGCTTAACTAGATCAACAATAACTTTTTGCTCCGATGGCCAAATTGGATGAAACTAATTTCATTGGAAAGAGGAATTTCACAGATTTCTGTTGATATATAGTAGATCACCCAGATCATTATGTACAAGGAGTTATGATCGTTTGAAGTTTACCCTAAAATTTTCCTGGCCTCAGTATTTTTTTCCTGCACATTTACTATTCACCACTATTCACGGTTAGATCGGAATGATCATAACTCATCGCTCGAGTGTCCTTTTTGGATGATCCATATATCATTGGAAATATTATTCGATGCTCGATGCGAGGAAGGGTTGCATATCCAGAAATTCCACACAAAAAAATTATTAATTACGATAAAGAATAGAATTCAACATATTTTCATCCGAGATCTTAACAGAAAATTTTTCTGGGGCATCACACTGTATAACTGAAATAACTGATACTGAGCAATTGTATCTGATAGTCTAGGTTTTGATGGAACCATCTGAATTTCATACTGTTCTGAGTTGACTGTATCTGACAGTCCTGAAATTTAAAGCACTATCTAAGTTCTTTTACTGAGATTGAATGACTGTATCTGACAGTCCTGATTTGTAACTGAAACAGTAGGATGTATTCATCTAAATGACATGCCCTAAATAAAATATCATAGCTGAGGTAGGGGTCCAATCTATAACCCCAATTGGAAGGGTATCAATACCGCACCACTGGGAAGGACAAGCTGTGGGAAACCCTCATCTGATAATGTCCCCAAAAGAGAATAGTGGGGCCCTCATATGATAGTGCATATCCACCTCATCAACCCTTATCTGATAGTGTTGATGTCTCAACGTACGCTTGCTACATAGTTCTAAAATGCAAGGATGACTTCTAAGAATCACACCCTTATCTTACAGTGTGTGTTCCCATCCTTGTGTTCACTCGGTGCTAATTCTTACTCCCATCTGAATAGACACTGAACATGGATTATTGAACTGAACTGGACTAAATTAACTGAGTTTCATTGACTGACAGAACACTACTAAGATTACTAAATTTCTGAGATTTTTGAGATTACTTAGTTTATATAGTTTTCTGAGGTTTCCTGAATCACATGAATGAATGAATTTCAATGAACATGGCTCGATCGAGAGTATCTTGAAAACATGACACTGGCTCTAGTCACACAGCTAATTGTCGGGTACAAGTACCCCCAGGACTCGATAGCATGAAACTGACCAAGCATGACTTTCTTGAATACATGACTGACATCATAATCCATTATACAATAAGTTGGAGATTTCATGAAGTAGATGTTCTAAAGAACCATAATGGTTACACATGTATCCATAATTAACTGACTAAGACATTTCATCAAATATTTGACATGCATAAACTTGTACATGATTGGGAATTTCATATTATCATACTAGTATGGAACTTTTCCTTCACATAGGCATTAAATAAAACACATGGGGAACATGCTTTTGTTGTACAATCATCAACACATCTAATAATCATGGATACATCAATCAACGTGTAAGTTTAAGGGGGTGTATCATGATTATTATGCAAATCTTCATATACTGGGGTCAATCATTGGAATATGTATTTGAAACATGAACCAAAACCCTACAACATCATGAACATGGATTTCCAATTTAATTTAAATCATGAACATTCATAAATACACAAATCATTGATTTTGTAAAGAGATTCTTGAGCTTCATGGGTGAAAGGGACCCATGAATCAACACGTGACATACCTGGGTTGTGAGTTTCTTGAAGTTCCTTGACTTGATAAACTTGGAATCTCTTAGTTTCTTGAAGAATAAGTTGGATGTTGCTGTTAGGGATTATCTTTGAGAGAAATCCCTAATTTTTGATGTTGTAGATGAATAATGAAGGAATGAGCCTTGGTATGATATTATTAGGTATTATATATGATGGTAAAAGACCAAAAATCTCTTTTCAAAAATAACTTAAAATAACTGAACGAAATATTCGATGGTGGGTGCGACGATCCATCGGTCCTAACCGTCGTACCTGGGAAGAATAGGGGTTCACTAGCTCTACTGTGACATCTTGGGCGATGGTCTGTCACTAGCTCAACATTCTATCGGCCTGAGCCATCACCCTTAGGCAGAAGGTGGTCTCACTACCTCTGCTTTAACGGTTTGGGCGACGGTTCGTCGCTACCTCGACGGTTCATCGGCCTTCATTATTGCACTTGGGCTATTTTTACTGCTTTCTGTAAACCAGCCATAACTTTATACCCCAATACCGTATTTGGATAGAATTGGTATCATTTGAAAACTAATTCAATTTCCCACATTACAAAAAGTGAAAATCTTAAAAATTCCACGTATATAAAAGTGGATTCATCTTTCAAAGTAAGTTTCTAACATACTTAGGATGATTTCAAGCTAGGTAGAAGTACGGGGTATTTCAATATCTCCCCCTTGAGAACAATCATCCACAAATGACTCTGAGCGAGAGGGGAGAAGATAAACTAACATCCACACTAAACATGTATAACTAGAACATGATCTATTGACTGACATGACTGATAACTGAATATATCATAACGAACATGCATATCTGATGCATGTGTAACTGATTCATGAATGCATGACTGAGTGTTCTGCTGAACCAAAGTTGTCATAATGAGAATGCATGTCTGATGCATGATTATATAACTGAACTGATACATGAATGCATGATTGAATATGCAATGGTAGTTAATACCAAGTTTATAATGGAATTCTGAACATGAAATAGATACCAAGCTTGTCACTAAAATTTAAACTTGAAACTGAATAAGCTTAAGGAGAACTGTTACCTTGAGCCAGGTCTGAGTTTGTGGGGAAAAGGTGAGGATACTTGGTACGCATTTCTACTTCTTCTTCTCATGTATCTCCCTCAACGGACTAGTTCTGAAATAAAACTTTGACTAGACAACTTCTTTGTTCCTCAGTCTGCGATTCTAATAGTCTAGGATTTTGACTGGAATCTCTTCATTAGAGAGGTTGTTCTAAACATCTATGCTCTGAATAGGGACTACGACTACTGGGTCAACTATGCACTTCTTGATCAAAGAGACTTAGAAGACTAGATAAACTGAGGCTAGATCTGAATGCAATTCGAGCTCATAAGCTACCTTGCCGAAGCGACTGAGAATTTGGAAGGGACTGATATATCGGGGACTGAGCTATAACTTCTTGCCAAATATCTTCACTTTATTCATGGGAGATATCCTTAGATAGATAAAGTCATTAATCACGAACTTAAGATCCTTTACTAAACACGCATGAATGGAAACATGAGAAGATGACTGAGTCTGTAATAGGTGACATAGACTAAGTATCATGAACTGAACTGAGCCATTGCGTACATGTCTTACGGCTGAGATTGGAGCTTGAGGGTCCATCTATGATTACCCACTACTCCAAGATAGGTTCCTTAAATGAAGAGGGAATAACATGTTTAGGTAATGAAAGTTCAGGGGATTATAGCGTATCTCCCCCTTGAGACACTACATCCCTTGAAGAATGTTGACTTGTCCAAGGAGAGACTGGAATAATGCACAGGGCACCTATAAATGGAATCGCTACTGAATATCCAGGATTTGAGATTATTTCATGAAATATGAACTGAGCTGAACTCGCAACTGCTTGATTGGTCAATCTTAGAATTGTTACATCCATGAGACTCTGAATAATACGACTAGGTGGACAAAATGGGAAAATATGTGAACTTATCCATCTGACTGTCAGACTGAAGTACTGGTTGTTCAAACTAATTCCTACTGACTGACTTATCTGATCTACTGACTGAGTGATGGCTGAGTACTGGGCATGTATGATTGAGAATGTGGAGTTTTTTTATGAACATGATAAAGGGACTAACTGAGTAACATGAGATAGCTGAGCATAAATTCATGAAATACTTATATTTTCTAAGAATGCAAGACCAGGCATATAACATGATTCTAAAACATTCTATAAGCAAAGGTACTGAATCACTGATAACATGCGTAACTGATAACTACATGCTATGGTCAAGAAAACCTAAAATTGGACTGTGGTACTGATCTAATTTCTAAACTGAGGCTTAGGCAAACACTATATCTATGAACATAGCAGAGACTGCAACTAAATCTGTAATTGATACTCATACTGGGACTGAATGTTGGTTTCTAATAATTGAGGTTTAGACTGGTACTGAAGTACTGAATTCTGATGGCTAAGTAATTGATAACTTAAAGTCATGGTCCTGTAGGACTATCTGAGTTCTTTAGTGAATACTGATTACTGAATTGACACTGTAACTGAGGCCAGAGGGATAGAACATCGACACTGTGGATTCACAGAGGGATCTAAACTAAGGGTATACGTGATATAACCTGATTTTGGCTGATCACTAGGAGTGGAACACAAGTCATTTAGGCTGAGCATACTATAAAGCACGACATGAGTACATGAGTCGTAAGCTGCATGACCTGAGTTTGAAGGTTTTGTATTCTTGGGACATGATCCATACTATTGAGTAAACTGGAACTCCTTATAAGAGGAACTGGAACTGCATATGATTCTATGAAAGGTGAATAAATGTAAGTTGTGTTCATGGAACATGATTCGTACCATAGAGTAAACTGGGACTCCTTATACTGGGAACTGAAATCGTACGTGATTTTAACTAATGTTCTCAAATACGCGTGATGATCATGGAGCTGATAGGTAGGACATAAATAGATATCATAATACTTCATGGGTTTTGAGGATCTATAATACTATTTTGAGATGGTCTGCATGATTATGTTCACTGCGGGAATAGACGAGGCTGATATCTATGAAGACTATAATGAACATGTCCAAGTACAGCTTGAACACATGGTTCATCAAGTCCATGAAGGCTGTTGGGGCATTGGTAAGACTAAAGGACATGACTAAGAATTTGAAGTGACCATACTGAGTACACAAAGTTGTTTTTGGAATGTAACATTCTCTAACTCTGGGTTGATGATAGCCTGATCTGAGGTCTATCTTAGAGAAATAGATGGCACCCTGAAGTTGGCCAAACATGTCATTGATCCTGGGAAGTGTATACTTGTTTGTAACCATGACTTTATTGAGCTGACGGCAGTCTATACATATTCTGAGAAAACCGTCTCTCTTTTGCATGACTAGAACTGATGCACCCCATGGGGAAATATTGGGCCTGATTAATCCCCTATCGAAGAGATCCTTCAACTGTTTTTTTAGTTAGCTGAGTTCCGTTGGTTCCAATATTTATGGCGGAATAGATAACGACTGAGTAACTGAAAGAAGTTCAATGCTGAAGTCTATTTCGCTTTTGAGAGAAACTCCGAGAAAATCTTTGGGAAACACATCTGAATATCCATTCACTACTAAGACTGATTCAAGACTGGAATTCTCGGAGCTAGAGCACTTAACATGAAAAAGATGATAAGCACATCCTTTAGACATCATTTTCCTTACCCGAAGGTAGGAAATAAGCTGATCGCTGAAAGATGAAGAACTACCCCTCCATTCTAGGATAGGTTCATTTGAAAACATGAACTAGACAACTCTATTTCTGCAGTCGACTGTGGCATAGTATGAATGAAGAAAATCCATGCCAAGAATCACATCAAAATCAGTCATCTCTAATTCGATTAAGTCTGCTGAAGTAACTTTCGGAGTTACCATAACTAGACAGTTCTTGTATACCCATCGGGCTATGAGATTTTTACCGACTGGGGTGGAGACTGAGAAGGGTTCTGCTAGAATTTTGTGACTAACTTCGAAATCAACTTCTATATAAGGAGTAACAAAAGACAAAAAAACTCCTGGGTCTAGCAAAGCGTTAAAATGCAAGTGAAAGATTTGTAATGTACCAGTAACCACATACGGAGAATTTTCTTGATCCTATTGGTAATGGAGAGCATAGAGTTTGTTTGGGCGTTGCCCACTGGTAGCATTGGAGGTGGCACCCTACTGATTTGGGCGACCGGACTGAGCTGAGGAACGGTAATGCTAACCTTGAAAACCTAACTGGGGACAATCTCTGACTCTATGGCCTGGCTTGCCAAATCTGAAACAAATGTCATTGCCAGCTTTATAAATACCCTGGTGGTTTCTACCATAAGTCTAAAAAATGGGATGGGTTCGGGCATTGCCATCCCTGCCCTGAGGTTTAGGGCCTAGCGCCCTATCCCTATTACCATCTCTGAATTTCATCACTCGAGCACTAGCTAAAGAAGGGGTTGGGACAACAACCTGCTGGTTACTCTGAGCTACTACTGAGTAAGATAAAGTGAGGGAGTCAGTTATGAATTTAACATAAAGGGCATGCTCGTCTACGGAATTTTCCTGAATGGGCAAAGGTACTGACTGATTTCCGATTCTTCTTTTGTTAGCCCCTTTTGGGAGACATATTAAGTAAATGAAATGGAAAAATTGATTATTCTTGGAGTCTACATTTGATCTTATGCTCACTGGAACGACATGAATACTGAAAGAAGGGAAACTTTTCCTAAAACATCTCATAGTCTCCTGTCCATAAGTGTGGTGCATAACACACCTATGCCCAAGACTCTACTAGATGCGTCTTTTCAGACTTCCTAGGACACTGTTGAACCTTAGGTTCTAATAACAAGTTTGTAAAACCCCAAATCGGGTACCCAAAATTCTATACAATGCTCATGACCCTGAAGGACCACAAGCTAACCCATGACTGATATCTATACCTGAGCACTGCATAAAATACTGTATAAATGCGGAAATAAAGGCTCTAAGGATATAAGGTTCAAAACTGAGACATAATATCTATTAAAATATAACATCTAGGTGGGGTATGAAATACCCAAAATAACTGAAATAACTGTCTGAACATGCTAGTCCATAAGCCTCTAAACTGTCTAAGTAAAGAGTTGATGGGACATGTCCTCAACTAACTCCAACTACTAAAATAAATTATTTAATGAGATAATAAATTAATTGTCTTATCTTCGAAGGATGAGGACTCACTACTAACTCTGACTCCTAAGACTTGAATGCTACTGATGCACTGGAGCTCATGGTTTTGGACCTATAGTATAAAATACCATAGCGCAAATATGTCAATACATTTGAATATACTCGTATGCATGTGAGGTAGGCTGAATGGAAAGGTTTAACATTCATGAACTATACTAACTAACTAGATAACATGAATGTGAGAATACATGCATGAATACATAGTAACTGTAACTGAGTTTGTGATAACATGATTACTGAGTCTGAGTACTGATAACATGAGATACTGATAGCTGTATAACTGAAATAAATGATACTGAGCGACTGTATCTAACAGTCTAGGTTCTGATGGAACTAGCTGAGCTTCATACTATTCTGAGTTGACTGTATCTGACAGTCTTCAAATATGAAGAACTATCTATCTGATAGTCCTGATCTGTAACTAAAACTTTAGGATGTAGTCATCTAACCAACATGCCCCAAATAAAGCAATATAGCTGAGGTGGGGTCTAATCTATAACCTTTATTGGAAGGGTATCAATACCGCGTTACTGGTAAGGACAAGCTATGGGAAACCCTAATCTGATAGTGTCCCCAAAAGATAATGGTGGGGCCCTCATCTGACAATGCTTATCCACCCCATCAACCCTCATATAACAGTGTTAATGTCTCAACCTATGCTGGCTACATAGTTCTGGAATGCAAGAATGGCTTCTAAGAATCACACCCTCATATGACAGTGTCTGTTCCCATCCTTGGGTTCACTCAGTGCTAATTCCTACTCCCATCTGAATAGACACTGAACATGGATTACTAAACTGAACTGTACTGAATTAACTGAGTTCCGTCAACTGACAGAATACTACTGAGATTACTGAGTTTACTGAGTTTTCTGAACTTTCCTAAGTCACATGAATCTCAATTTCTATAAACATGGATCGAATGAGAGTATCTTGAAAACATGACACTGGATCTAGGCACACAGCTAATTGTCGGGTACAAGTACCCCCAGGACTCAATAACATGAAATTGACAAAGCATGACTTTCTTGAATACATGACCAACATCACAATCCATAATATAATAAGTTAGAGATTTCATGAATTAAAAGTTCTAAATCACCCCAAGGGTTACATATGTATCCCTAATTCACTGACTAAGACATTTCATCAAACATTTGACATGCATAAACTTGTACAAGATTGGGGATTTCATATTATCATAATAGTATGGAACTTTTCCTTCACATGGGAATTTAATCAAACACATGGGGAGCATGCTTTGGTTATACAATCATCAACACATCTAATAATAATGGATACATCAATCAATGTGTAATTTTAAGGGGGTGTATCATGATTATTATACAAATCTTCATATACTAGGGTCAATCATTGGAATATGGAATTTAAAACATGAATAAAAACCCTACATCATCATGAACATAAATTTCCAATTTAATTTAAGTCATGAACATTAATAAATGCACAAATCTTGGATTTTGAAAAGAGATTCTTGAGCTTCATGGGTGAAAAAGACACATGAATCAACACGAGACATACCTGGGTTGTGAGTTTCTTAATGTTCTTGGACTTGAAAAACTTGGAATCTCTTAGTTTCTTGAAGAATGATGTGGATCTTATTCTTGGGGATTATCTTGGAGAGAAAACCTTAATTTTTGATGTTGTAGACGAATAATGAAGGAAGGAGCCTTGGTCATTTATTATTAAGGTATTAGAAAGGGTGGAAAAAGACCAAAAAGCCCTTTTCAAAAATGACTTAAAATAACTAAATGAAATATGAGACGGTGGGTGCGATGGTCCATCGCTGGGTCGACGGTTTGTCATTCCTAACCATCGCACCAGGGAAGAATAGGGGTTTACTGCCTCTGCTGCGACGTCTTGGGTGATGGTCTATCACTAGTTCGATATTCTGTCGTCCTGAGCCATCTCCCTTAGGTAGAAGGTGATCTCACTTCCTCCACTGTGATGGTTTGGGTGTCGGTTTGTCGCTAGCTAGATGGTCCGTTGGCCCTCATCGTCGCACCTGGGTAGTTTTGACTTCTTTCTGTAAAATGGCCATAACTTTCTACCATGATACTGGATTTGGACGGAATTGGTATCGCTGGAAATCTAATTCAATTTCCCACATGACAAAAAGAAGAATTTTACGTATATAAAAGTGATATTAATCTTTTAAAGTAAGTTTCTAACATACTTGGGATGATTTCAACCTAGGTAGAAATACAGGGTATCAGAGGTGGCTTGGTTATATGCTAAATATTTTAATTGGAAAATAATGGGGGTTATGATTGTTAGACATGAATGTGTGAGTCCAAAGGACGAACACTAAAAACTCATGTTTGCTGACATAAGGGTTGATCTTGGTGACAAAATTCTTGTGGGGTACACAGGAATCCCCCAAGGCTATTCATGTATATATGTATCATGGAGGTCAAATGATACACGGGAAGACCTAACCTTCTATGATATCTTCAGTTCTTACGGTTATACACACTTGAGCCCATTCAGGGGATAACAATGGATACATATAGCCCGTGGGTGGATTTATGATGATAAATCTACACAATCTAGGTTAAAATTTTAAATGCATGCTAAAGCTTGTACCCTATCCTGGCATAATATATATGTATATATGTGATTGCATATGGTTATTTGATTGGTTTTGAATGATGAAATTATTTTATGTTTATTTTTGAGTTACATGCTAGCATTCACTCTGCTAATCATATTCGGGCATTGTATCCCCACACAATGCAGTAATCGGCCATATTTACAGTCCTACTACTGAGTGACATAGATTTAGGGACATCTTTGAGTTTGATTGAAGTGGTGAGCTTCCATGCTCTATAAGTCTCCATTTCATATTATGGACTTCTTTATATCATTTTTAATTCTTTGGTTTTGGTTTTATCTATGGTCGAGGGTATGTCCCGATCGGATATTCTTTGATCCTGGTTAGAGGATATGTTTGACTACTATGGGCATTGGCAGTGTCGATATTAGTGTTAGCATTGGTATTGATATTGTCTTGGGATTTTTATGGGTTGGATATTTGGTTATGAATATTTGGTTATGGTTATAGGCTTAACTTATTGTCTTTAAATTTATATTGTCTTATCTTGTTATATATTCAAAATTCATCCGACATGGGGTGTATGGCGGTTAAACATTTGGGTATTGGGGGTGATCTCCTATCCTGGTTGAACTTGAAGTACCCAACACAACTAGGCCCTGGTTTGGGTCATGTCAACTATCCCTCGCTTGACAATATTAGAATGAACAGTCATGTATGACATTGGTAATATCATTTCAAACCCCTCACTTGGGTATTTTTCTCATGATAACAACAACAACAACAACAACAAACCCAGTGTATTCCCACACAATGGGGTCTGGGGAGGGTAAAACGTACGCAGTCTATACCACTACCTCTGGAGAGGTAGCAAGGCTGTTTCAAATAGACCCCCGACTCAGGACAAAGAATAATATGTAAATTCATAATAAAGCATGAAACACTTTGGAAAAATAAAAATAAGGCACCCATACAGTAGAACGCTATACTAACAAACCAAAGGCACCCTCACCCACAATACCCCCACCCCAAAGCTCTCCTAGCTTCCGACTACGGTCCACCCGCAGGAACTAACCTTCTAGTCTTATCCGCGTCGTCTATACCTTCCTATCTAGGGTCATGTCCTCCGTAAATTGTAACTGCTCCATGTCCCATATAATCACTTCCCTCTAATATTTCTTCAACCTACCCCTACCCCTCCTGAAACTATCCAAAGCCAGTCTCTCACACCTATGAACTGAGGCATCCGCGCCCCTCCTATTCACATGACCGAACCATCTCAACCAAACTTCCTGCTTCTTGTCCTCCACCGAATCCACTCTAACCTTCTCCGGAATAATCTCATTCCTAACCCTATCATTCCTAGTAAGCCCACATATCCAATGCAACATCCGTATTTCCGCCCTTTTTAATTTTTGGATATGGGCATTCTTTACCAGCCAACACTCCGCTCCATATAACATAGCCGGATGGACTGACACTCTGTTAAATTTTCCTTTTAGTTTGAGCGGCACCTTCTTATCACACAACACTCCCGAGGCTAGCCTCCACTTCATCCAACCTGCCCCAATCTGATGGGAGATATCCTTATCAATCTCACTATTTCCCTGTATCAAGGACCCGAGATACTTTAAAATATTCCTCCTACATACCACCTGAGAGTCCAACCTAACTACCAACTCATACTCCTGCCTCAAGTTATTAAACTTGCATTCCATATACTCTGTCTTGCTCCTACTCAACCTGAACCCTTTAGACTCAAGTGTTTGTCTCCAAAACTCCAATTTATCATTCAAATCTCCACGTATCTCATCAATCAACACTACATCATCAGCAAAAAGCATGCACCAAGGCACCTCACCTTGAATATACCGTATTAAAACATCCATCACCAAAGCAAATAGAAAAGGGCTAAGAGTCGATCCCTGATGCAACCCTGTCAGGACTGGAAAATACTCAGAATCTTATCCCGCCGTCCTTACATGAGTCTTAGCTCCTTCATACATATCCTTAATCAATCTGATGTATGCCACCAGGACCCCACTCACCTCGAAGCATCTCCAAAGAACCTTCCTAGGAACTTTGTCGTATGCCTTCTCCAAGTCTATAAATATCATGTGGAGATCCTTCTTCCTTTCCTTATACTTCTCTACCAATCTCCGTACCAGGTGAATTGCCTCCGTCGTCGAGCAACTGGGCATAAAGCCAAGCTGGTTCTCCGAAATAGACACTATCTTCCTCAACCTCCGCTCTACCACTCTCTCACAAATCTTCATAGTATGATTCAACAACTTAATACCCCTATAGTTGTTGTAACTATGGATGTTACCCTTGTTTTTATATAGAGGAATCATGGTGCTCCACCTCCATGCCTCAGGCATTTTTGCATTTTTGAAAATGCCATCAAAAAATTTGGTCAACCACCTTAAACCAGCCCTACTCACAAACATCTAAAAATCCACAGGGATCTCGTCTGGCCTGTCACCCTACCCCTCTGGATTCTAAGAATAGCCTCACTGACCTCCTCCACCTTAAAACGCCTACAATACCTGAAATCGCGACACCACTCTGAGTGCTCCATCTCCCCTAGAATAATGTCCCTGTCCCCCTCATCATTCAAAAGCCTGTGAAAATATGACTGCCATATTCTCTTAATATGAGCGTCCTCCACCAGCACACTACCATCCTCCCCCTTAATGTACTTCACTTGGTCTAGTTCATGACCCTTTATCTCCCTCTCCTTAGCAAGACTATACAACCTTTTTTCCCCACCTCGCTCCTCCAACCCTGCATACAAGCTCTCAAAATCTGCCATCTTAGAAGCCGTAACTGCTAACTTAGCCTCTTTCCTAGCAAACTTGTAATTCTCCCTACTAGACCACTTATACTCTTCATCCGTACTCTCAACCAACTTAGCATACACCCCATTCTAAGTCTCCACTTTCTTCTTTACTTCTTCATTCCACCACCAATCCCCCTGCCGCTGACCGGCCCAGCCCTTCGAGACATCCAACACCTTTTTAGTTGTCTACTTGATACACCTGGAAGCCCTATCCCGCATACCATCCATATCTCTCCTACATTCCCACACCCCTATCTCTTCCACCTTCTTCCCTATCTCCAATGCACTAACCGGAGTCAAGCCTCCCACTTAATTCTAGGATGCCTCTCCCCTTCCTTCCTCTTTCTATCCTTCTTTAAGCCCAAATCCATCACTAGAAGCCTGTGTTGGGTCGAAAGATTCTCACTCGGGATGATAAAGGAAAATAATGCTCAAAGAAAACCTGTAATATCTATCAACTCTCCCACACAAGTATCACAACAAAAAATATGGCAATAATTCAAAAATAAGGATGTCAAATAAATCCCACACACGATATATATTATCTCATGTAACAAATAATAAGCATACAATCCCCCACACGCGCACATGATAATAATAATAATCTTAAAACTTAATACACATGGATAATTCCCTAATCCATAGCCTATTTTTCTTGTTCGTTAATGATCCATCCCAGTCTGTGGAATCATAAGCTATAACCTACCTCGAAGTACCGAAATGCAAGCCTAGAACCATCAATGTTAAGCCTATCCCTTTTGAACGGTCTCAAAACAAGAAAAAGATATAAAGTAAATAATCTATGTGTCAAAAGAAAGACAATGCTATTCTTATCGACTATATTTAAAATGATTCCAAGACAGGTTGAAAAATGGGTTCAAAATCAAAAAGGGAAAAACTAAAATTTTATTTTAGAAACATATTCCTCAAGATCATAGGATTCTGCAGTTGAAAATCGATTTAAAAATGAGTTGAATTGATATTCAAATTGAAGAAAAACTATTTGTAAGTTTTATCGGCAAAAACCCAAAAAGTCCATTTTGAAATCAAGATAATAAGGTTCTTTTGAAGTTATTATTAATGAAAATTAATTGGAAAATGGGTTTGGATCTTGCACAAGCAGGAATGATTAATAAAACCCTAAAATTCGTCACTTCTCGTAGCTCTTACGTGTAAAAATAGAGGAAAATGAGGTGTGTATATATATATATATATTGTTCTATGAATAGTACCTTAGGAATATTGTCAACCCTTTTCATTCATGAAAGTCACCATTTAGCAAGCCATTTAATTGGCTTTCGATTTGCGATCAGCCTCCTGCTTTTGAGAAAGCTGACTACATAGAAACATCGTGTTCGTGATGGTCCAGTTGCAATCATGGACTTTATCATTCTTCGAATTAATAACCACGGACCCGTATTCGTAAAGAAAGAAGTCAGATGCACCAAAAATAGCAGCATCAAATGATTTTGCATGTTTGAAACATCTCCGAATGAATCTTCAAAATTCTTTTGGGACCCCCAAGAAATAAATTAAATATGCTACTAAGCTATTTTTGATATAATGGACTCAAAGGAAATACTAAGCTATTTTTGATATAATGAACTCAATAGCAACATCAAAATTTTAAAAAGAGATTGTTTACAATAAATTAAACCTCGTGACCCCATTTTGGCCATTTTTACTATTTTTCAAAAGAATTGTCGAAAAGAAAAATAAAGGTTTCAAATTCAAACTAACCTCACTACTAATAAAAAATCGGCATTTGAATCAGATGCCCAAATTGCCATGTGGCGTTTGAAACAAAATATATTGACTGAAGTTAAATTCATGAATTTTAAAGCTTCTAACAAACTCAAACTCTCTCAAATCACTGCTGAATGCATCGGGACTGCGCCACAAATCTCCACACGTCATGAATAGCGTGTAAAAACTATGAAGTGTGGCAAAATGATCAATATATATAAAAAGGGAAATTTACGATTAAGGTTGTTATAGTGTGATATTTACCTGCCCCTTCCTTTAAGAATTATAAAAGAGTGACATAGAATTAAATTCCAAAAAAAGTATGTTAACATTGAAAATATATAAAGGGTACCTAAGAGTTGGATA
The DNA here is from genome assembly GCA_030864215.1 of Capsicum pubescens. Classification (NCBI taxonomy): domain Eukaryota; kingdom Viridiplantae; phylum Streptophyta; class Magnoliopsida; order Solanales; family Solanaceae; genus Capsicum; species Capsicum pubescens. Next base: position 119,614,749 of record CM061546.1, read on the forward strand.
ATTTTTTTCCTTAAATATATATGTAATATGTAGAGCAGTTAAATTTTTAGCAACATTAATACAATCATTATTAAAGCATTATCGTGGTAATTACTAAAAATAAATTGGTTTAGTAACTCTCCAAAAGATAACTCCCCCTTTGATGTGAGGAAATTGAAGAAACTTTTTTTTTATTTCAATAATAAATAATTTTAATACATACGAATCATATATTCACATTTCTTATGGTAAAAAGGGAATTTTTCTGACACTTTGTTATTCTTATAATTTACACCTCACTTACGTTGTAAGAAAGTAAAATAGCTCCATCTATATGATCCTTTTTAACACTAATAACATAAATTTATTATTAAGAGAATTAAATGACGGACTTTGAATATTTTTCATAATATATTATAAAATTCAGTTAATATTGTAAATAATTATAATAATGTGGATGTCCATAACTTGTTGATGCAATTCCTCCATTACTTTTTGGTGTAACACTTGAAAGCATTATCTTATATTGTTATCTTGCTATCTTGTTCTATATTGTTACTATTGTTGTTTTTCTTGAAATTCTTATTCTTAATATTGAAATACATTATCAGCCCAACTCTACTCTTTTTCAAGTTTCAATCTATCAGGTATAATCAACTTACTTATCTTGAATTTTGTAGTTTGTTATTTTGTTTTATCAAAGTTTTGGTTTTAACGTTAAATTTACACAAGAAAAAAAATTAAAATAATAGAATAACATTTTTGGTGTAATTTTATTTAATTTCATATTGTTGTCTAACTTCATTATTTTTATGATAGTTTTCATCATGTCAAATTTGTCGAAGCTTGGGTTCGTGGCACTTGACATCTCCGAGAAAAATTACTTGTCATGGGTTCTCAAAGCTGAGATTCACCTAGATGCTAAGGGTCTTAGTGCTACTATTAACTCGGATAATACACCGTCGAGTCAAGACAAGGCCAAGCTATGATTTTCCTTCATCATCATCTGGATGAAAGATTGAAGGTTGAATACCTTACAGTGAAAGATCCACTCTAATTGCGGATTGACATGAAGGGAAGGTATGACCACCTAATGGCCACAATACTTCCTAGAGCTCGTTATGAGCGGATGCACTTATAGTTTCAAGACTTTAAAACTGTTGCTGAAATAATTTTGTTGTATTTCAGATTGTTTCCCAATTGAAATTATGTAGGTAAACTATAAATGATGAGGACATAATGGAAAAACACTTATTACTTTTTATGCCTCAAATGTGATATTGCAGTAGCAATACCATGAAAAGAGTTTTCAGAAGTATTCTAAATTGATCTAATGCCTTCTGGTGGCTGAGGAACACAATGCTCTTTTGGTGAAAAATCATGAAGCTCGTCCCACTAGAGCTGCTCCACTACCAAAAGTAAATGGGGTACAAGAACATGGTAAGCCTAAAAGACTGCAAGACCAGGGTCATAATAATATGCGTGGATATAGAAACGACAAGGGACGATATAATAATCATCATGGTAGTGGTAACCAGAAAAGGGAGAACCAACATAGTCCTCAAAATAATTCTTCAAGAGGTAATTATCATTGTTGTAGCATGAAAGGCATGCGGAAGAATGAATGTCGGGTGCCTAAGCATTTTGCTAGGCTTTATCAAGAATCTTTCAAAAGAAAGCGAAATGGAGGTGAAACCTCTACTAATGCCCGAATAGAGTCACACATGACTTTCAAAAATGATGATGAGGAAGGACCTTCACAAAAATATGATGACAATGTTCAGGCAAACATAGTTTTGAAAGATGATGATTTTGATTGCCTTTATGATATCACCCATTTGGAAGTTGAAGACTTCTTTGGAGATCCAAACTAAATCTTGATCAATTTATTGAGGAAATAAATAATGTTGTTTTATTAAGTTAGTTATCATGTTTTTTCCATTATTTTTCAAGAAAAAAAAAGCATTTAAGTTTCAATATAAGATTGTGAGATTTCACATTTCTTATCATGTATTTTTATTTTGTGAAGATAATAAATTTTTTCCACTCTTCAATTGGATCAAAGATGGATAATGGAGATATGTGCCTTCTTGATAGTGCTACAACTCACACTATATTATGAGAAAAAGAAATATTTCTCTAATTTAATTATGAAGATGAATTATGTTAATACAACATCTGGTAGTACAAATTTAATTGATGGCTCAGGAAGAGAGACCTTAATACTACCTGGGGGAACAATATTGGCCATTGATAATGCATTATATTTTAGTAATTCTCAAAGAAACTTGTTAAGTTTCAAGGTTATTCTCCAAAATAGCTATCCTATTGAGACTGCAAATGAAGGAAAGATTGAATACCTTTATATTATTATAATAAAAGATGGGTAAAACTTTTGTATGAAAAACTACCTACAATTTATTCTGGATTGTATCATACAAATATTTGAATGGTTGAATAACATACCATAGTAAACAAAAGGTTTACAGACTCTAATAATTTTATCATTTGGCATGATCGATTGGGTCCTCCCAATTTTGATATGATGCGCAGAATTTTTGAGAATTCATATGGGCATACTTTGAAGAATCAAAATATTATTCAATCAAAGGATTCTCTTGTGTTGATTTTTTTCAAGGAAAGTTGATTATTAAACTATCAGTAGCTAAGGTTGGGATTTAATCCCCTACATTTCTGGAACGTATACAGGGTGATATATATGGACCAATTCACCCTCCATGGAGTCATTTCAAATATTATATGATCTTGATAGATGCATCTGCAAGATGGTCACATGTGTGTTTATTATCAACTTGCAATATGGCTTTTGCGAGATTGTTGGCTCAAATAATATGGTTAAGAACACAATTTCCAGATTATACAATAAATACTATTCATCTTGATAATGTTGGTAAGTTTACATCTCAATCTTTTAATTATTATTGTATGTCAACTGGAATAAAAGTTGAACATCCAATTGTTCATGTTCACACTCAAAATGGTCTAGTAGAATCATTGATAAAACATCTTCAATTGATAGCTAGACCGATGTTAATAAGGACAAAACTTTCTATTTCAACATGGGGATATGTTATTTTGCATGCAACATCACTTATGTGATTAAGTCCAAACAGTTATCATAAATTCTCCCCATTACACTAGGTTTAGGGTCAAGAACCAAACATTTCCCATCTTAGAATTTTGGATGTACGGTATATATTCCAATTGCTCCACTATAACACACAAAGATGGGACCCCAATGAAGGTTGGGAATATATGTTGGGTATGAATCTCCTTCTATTATATAATATTTGGAACCTATGATAGGAGATTTGTTTATGGAAAGATTTGCTGATTGTAATTTTGATGAATCAGTTTACCTAACATTAGGGGGAGAACATAAGCAGCTAAAACATAAGATAGATTGGAATGCATTATCACTATCTCATTTAGATCCTTGATCAAATTAATGTGAGCGAGAGGTTCAAAAGATGATTTACTTGCAAAATGTTGCAAATTAGTTGCCCGATGCATTTACTAACCTTTCAAGGGTTACTAAATCTTATATTCTAGCTTTGAATGTTTCAGTTCGAGTTGATATCTCGATAGGACAAGTGGTCAATGAAAATGAGTCTAAGCCACATTTGAAATATGGTAGACCGATCGGTCCCAAGGATAAAAATCCTCAAAAAAAAATGATTAGAGTGATCATGATATAATTGTAATTTCTCAAAAAGATCCTAGATATCTAACAAGTGATAAGAACACTGAGGAGGTTAAAATACCTGAAACTTATGAGAATAAATTAATCTCAATAATTTATGTCTTGACGAGAAATAGGTGGAACCAAAATAATATTGTGGTTGATAATATTTTTGGTTATAATGTTGCTTTTATAATAATGCTACAAGATGAGTATTTGAAACCAAATTTTTTCAATAAATATAGATAGAGAAATGATTGTCCATAATGGAAGGATGCAATTGAAGCAGAAATAAATTCACTTGAAAAACATGAAGTTTTTGAACCAATAGTCCAAACAGATGAAGGTGTTAAGCCAGTGGGGTACAAATGGGTTTTTGTGCAAAAACAAAATAAAAAAGGTGAAGTCATAAGATATAAAGCATGACTTGTGGAACAAGGTTTTTTGCAAACGCTTGGGATTGAATATGCAGAGACATATTCTCCTGTGGTGGATGGAATTACCTTCTAATATATAAAAGATCTGAAAGTTCATGAAAAGCTTGATATGCGCTTAATGGATGTTGTCAAGGCTTATTTGTATGCCTCATTGGACAATGATATAAAAGTTCATAAGCCTACAAAGTACCTGAAGCATATAAAAGTTCACAAGAAACTTTCTCATCACAAGAAACTTGTTGAATAAAGATTTAGAAATCCTTATATGGATTGAAGCAATCAGGGAAGATGTGGTACAATCGTCTTAGCAAATATTTTCTAAAAGAAATGTACAAAAATGATCCTATTAGCCCTTGTGTTTTTATAAGAAGGTCTGGATCAGAATTTATTATAATAGTTGTGTATGTTAATGACTTGAATATCATTGGCACTCCTAAAGATCTTTCAAAAGTTTTTGAGTATTTAAAGAAACAATTTGAAATGAAAGATTTGGGAAAGAAAAATTTTTATCTCGACCTACAGATTGAGCATTTGACAAATAAATTTCTTGTCCATCAATCAACATACAATGAAAGATTTTAAAGCAATTTTACATGGATAAATCACATCCATTGAGTACCCCAATAGTTGTGAGGTCACTTGATATAAACAAGGATCTATTTCAACCTCAAGAAAATGATGAAAAGCTTCTTGGTGATGAAACTCTATATCTTAGTGCAATTGGGGCACTAATGTATCTTGCCAATAATACTTGACCAGATATTTGTTTTACTGTAAGTTTATTGGCAAGATTCAGCTCTTCCCTAAATAATAGACATTGGAATAGTATCAAGCATATATTCAGATATCTTTAGGGAACCATTGACTTATGATTAGTTTATTCTAATGAATCCAAGTCAGAAATGATTGGTTATGTAGATGTAGGATATATGTATGATCCACATAAGGCTCGATCTCAGATGGGTTATTTATTTACATATCATGGCATTGCTATATCATGGCATTGCTATATCATGGCATTCAGTGAAGCAAATATTAGCTGGAACTTCTTCAAATCATAGATATATCATTTCCATTCATGAAGTGAGCTGGGAGTGTGTTTGGTTGAGATTAATGACTCAACATATTCAGGAAATGTATGGATTTACTTTAAATAAGGATATTCTAACTACATTGTACGAAGAAAATATTGCATGTATAGCTCTGTTGAAGGGAGGTTACATTAAAGGAGATAGACAAAAATGCATTTCATCCAAATTCTTTTGCACTCATGATCTTAAGAAGAAAGGTGAATAGATGTTCAACAAATTCGTTCAGCCGATAATTTGGCAAACTTGTTCACCAAAGTATTACCAAACTCAACATTTGAGAAGATGATATTAAATATTGGGATGCACCATCATTGAGAAATGAAATAATTTTGCATTAGGGGGAGTACAGTACGCGCTGCACTCTTTTTCCCTTGGCCTAGGTTTTTCCCAAATGGGTTTTCCTATCAAGGTTTTTAACGAGGTAGTAAACAATGTGTTTAAGAATCTATGTGTACTTTTTTCCTTCACTAGGATTTTTCTTCCCATAGGATTTTTACTTAGTAAGGTTTTAACGAGGCACATTGTATCAATGGACATCCAAGGGGGAGTATTGTAAATAATTATAATAATGTGGATGTTCATAACTTATTGGTGTAATTCCTCCATTACTTCTTGGTGTAACTCCTCCTTTAAACATAGTAACTCTCACACCTCCACTACGTACTCATTGATCATTATGTTTATAAAACCTATTGATCCCCTCCCCCCACCCTAATGTAATACTATAAATAGAGGTCTTAAGGAAGATGTTCAATCCACTTGAAAGAATTATCATATATTGTTATTTTTCTATCTTTTTCTATATTGTTACTATTATTCTTTTCTTGTGATTCTTGTTCTTAATATGGAAATAGTTAATAGTATTTCATCAAGAATATATATATTATTATCTATAGAATACCTTTTTTATTGTTGGATCAAGCGATTGAGGATTTTGTTGCATATTGTTGAGTATCATTTACTCTTGGTTTAAATTATGTCTATACATGTTTTTTTATGATGGTTTGCACATATGGGTGCTTGGTAATTATGGTTTAATAATTGGGTAATGGTTCACCCTAAACTTGATGGTTTTTACTTTGGTCTTGGTCTTGGTAATGGTATGCCCTCAAAGTGGATGAGAAAATGCCTAAGAGAATAAACTAGTCACATGTTAAATGGTGTTTTGAACTAAGGTATTGGCCTAATGAATATGAATGGCTAGTAGATGGTTTTGTGAAGGCCTTGTTGGACATGTAATGATTTTAATGGTAATATTTGTGGTTTAATTGGCTAAAAGGGCTTGAGTCCCTAAACATTTAATTGTTATATATCTTTGTTAGACTATGGACTCGAGTCCTTAAACTTTGAATTGAATTAGTGTCCTAGTTAGACAATGGGTTTGAGTCCTAAAGTCAAATGAATAATTGGTTGAATAATAATCACTATGTCATGTTGTACGCTTACAAGTGGTGTTGGTATGGTGATACCAACGTAGTACCTTTGGTAAGTAATTAGCTTAATGGTTGTGCATGTGAAATAATAATTTTAAATTAGGCTTTAAAGAAGGATGCTTAGCCGGGCTGTGAAAGTAGAGTTCAAAGGGCTAATACTGGAAACTACACTAGCCAGCGCGAGTGTCTTTACGACTGGGTGGTTTGAGTCCGATGAATGAATATATGAATTGGAAGTTCGAGTTACCCATATTACATGTATTGGTGTTTAAGTCACCTTGAGTATGCTGAGAGGTTTGAGTCCCCCATATAGGCATATACAATTATGAATATTCTCTAGTTCATGCGGCTACATACACTGGAGCCCTTCTATCTAGGGGAGAGCTAGTCCCAAATAGCCCATAGGTGCCTTTTACTATGATGATTATGCTACATAACCCAGGTTAATATTTTCAAAGATCATGTTAATCTTCTTTCCCTATCCTGGTATGGTATATATATGTATATGTATGAATTGCATCAATTATGTGCATTGGTTGATTGGTTTTAAACTGTTAGCACTATATTTTCCTTATCCTATGTTATATGCTAGCTTTCTAACCGCTAACCATCCTCAGACATTGTATTCCCACGTGATGTAGGTGTTGGCATACCATTACACCTCCTTCTTAGTAACTTGGATTTGGGGACAACTTATGTTGACTTGAAGAAGTGAGCTTTCATACTTTTGAAGGCTCAATTTCTTTCTTTGAGTTTCTTTTATCTTTATTGGTTTAGACTTGGATATTGGTTTTGGCTATGGTCGGGGCAATATCCCGATCCGACTTTCTTATTTTATTTTAGAGGTTTTATATGGACAAACTATGGACTTGGGTATGTTATGAAATGGATATGGACTCAGTTATTATTTTGTAGTTTGTTGATTGGTTAGATTGGGTATCAGGGGTGATATCCGATCTTTGTTTGACTTAAGATATCCGTTATGACAAAGCCATGGTTCGGCTCATTTCAAGTTGATATCAGAGCCCTAGGTTCATAGTCAGTTGGGTGTCCATAAAGCTATGTCAAGTAGAGTCTCTTTATGGAGTGTACAATATGCCACACTTATAAGAGAGAGGCTATGAGACATTAAGGAATGTTTTACTTTCTTGATGTCTTACTTCTAGCTATAGAGTCCAAGGTCTTGAATTCTTCTAATTTCTATTTTCTCATCTTTCAAATCATACCTCTAAGAAGATCTGATGTTCATGCAAACTCTTCTGTCCCAACTGAGGATAATATGGACGGAGCTCATCCAACTTCCAGAGTACAAACCCGGTCAACGTTCACCATATCTAACTATCCTTGTGGGGTTCAACTTGTCCCTACTGGTCCTACTCCTGAGGGAGATACTCATACTCAGTCACCTCAAGAGGAGGCCACTAATGCTGAGTTTTATCACTATATTTCCCTGTTGGCTCGGTTAGTACCTTCTTAGTCTGAGCATGGTATTCCTATTAATCCATTTTTTTAGGCAACAAGGGTTGGCCAGTTCATGAGGTTGCACTCTTTTATGTTTACAGGTACTAGGGTTGAGGAGGATCCTCAAAGTTTTATTAATGAATTGGAGAAGATCTTTTTGGTTATGCATGCATTGGAGGTTGAAAGGGTTCAGTTTACTATGTACAAATTAAAAAATATGCCATACCAGTGGTACGAAGAGTAGGAACAATTGAGGTTAGAGGATGTTGGTTCTTCCTTGTGGGAGGATTTCTCTAGTACATTTCTTGACCACTTTTTTCCTCAGAAGTTGAAGGAGGCAAAAGTGAAAGAGTTTGTGAATTTGAGGCAAGGTAGGATGTCAGTCAAGGAGTATGCCTTGAAATTTCATTAGTTGTCTAGGTATGCTCCTGAGTTGGTTTCTAGCATGAGGGATATAATGCATAAGTTTGCTTTGGGATTATCTCCTGAGTTAATGCTTAAGAGCAAAGATTCCTTGTTGATCAAGGACTTAGATATCTCAAGGTTGGTTATGTATTTGCAGTAGGTAGAGGTAGAGAAAAGGAAGCAGGTTGAGTTTAGTGAGAGACAGGGGGGAAATTTAGGCCTTTCAAGAAAAATGGTAGAGATGGTTGTAAGTGGCCAAAGAAGAAGTGGGGGAGTTCTGGTTCTTTTTCAATGGCTATTTCTCGTTACCTGAAGCTATTAGGTGATCATCTATCTAAGCATAATGGTGGATTCTGGGAACAGGGTTCCTAATCTTAAGCTAATGGGGCTTATTCGACTTTTCCCATCCTCCTTATAGATTTTTTAGGCGATCTCACCGTGGGCTCTGTGAGGAAGGGAAGAGTAGATGTTTTTATTATTGTCAAATTGGTCATATGCAGTGTGACGGTAGTACTAGAATGGCTTTTGTGGCAAATAAGGTTAATGTTGCTTCTTTATCTTCTTATACACCAAAGGGTGCCATTTCTGCATCTGCTTTTACTTTTGGTACCGGCACTGGCCAGAATTGCTCATATACTCTCGCATCTCATTTGGATTCTGAGGTGTCTCCTAATAGTGTTATTGGTAGGTTGAAACTATTCTCTTGTAATGTGTATTGCTTACTTGATCCAGGGTCCACTCTTTCTTATGTGACCCCATTTGCGGCTATGCATTTTTGTTTCCATCCTGAGTTTATTTCTGATCTTTTTTCTGTATCTACCCTAGTTGGTGACTCTTTAATTGCTAAAAGTATGTATAGAGGGTGTCTGGTATTTTTTTGGTGGTAGAGCAATTCTTATGGATTTTATAGAGTTGGATATGGTTGACTTAGTTGTCATATTGGGTATGGATTGGTTGCATTCGTGCTATGCTTCCTTAGATTTTCGAACCACTAAGGTCTTCCCTATTAAGCCAATCATTGTATGTGAAGGGGGTTCTTTAGTGCCTAAGAAAAGGTTCATCTCATATCTTAAATCCCGAAAGGTTATTTCCAAGGGATGTTTGTATCATTTAGTCTGAGTTAAAGATTCTAACTCAGAAGGTCCTTCTATAGAATTCATTCCTATGGTTAATGAGTTTCCTAAGGTTTTCTCTAATGATTTTCCTGGTAGTTCTCTCAATAGAGAAATCAATTTTGGGACTAGTCTTGTTCCGGACACTCCTCCTATCTCTATCCCTCCATATAAAATGGCTCCCGCTCAGTTGAAAGAGCTTAAGGAGAAATTAAAAAAACTCTTAGACAAGGGTTTCATCCGTCCTAGTGTGTCCCCTTGGGTGTACTATTGTTGTTTGTGTAAAAGAAGGATGGTTTCCTTCGGATGTTTATTGATTACCGTTGGCTGAATAAGGTGACTATAAAGAATAAGTCTCCTCTTCCAAGGATCAATGATCTCTTTGATCAGCTTTAAGATGCGAAATGTTTCTTTAATATTGATCTTCGGTTCAGTTATCCTTAGCTTAAGGTTAGGGAAGTGGATATCCCTAAGATTGTCTTTAGGACCCGATATGGTTACTATAAGTTCCTAGTTATATCTTTTGGGTTGACCAATTCTCCGGCGGCATTCATGGATTTGATGAATAGGGTCTTACACTAGTTTCTGGATTTGTTCATCATTGTCTTAATAGATGATATTCTGGAATACTCCAAGATTGAGGTGGATTATGTCGATCACCTCTGTGTTGTATTACAGACATTAAAGGATTAATATTTGTATGCCAAGTTCTCTAAGTGTGAGATTTGGTTGAAGGTTGTGAATTTTCTTGGTCATGCTATCGCTAGTGAAGGGATCATGGTGGATCCACAAAAGCTTACATTGGTTAAGAAGTGACCTAGACTCATGACTCCAATTGATATTCAAAACTTCTTTGGTTTGGACAATAACTATAGGAGGTTTGTGGAAAGCTTTTTAACTATAACTGCCCCATTGACTTAGTTGACCCAGGAAAAAGTCAAGTTCTTATGGTCGGATGCGTGTGAGGGTAGTTTTGAGAAGTTAAATAATAGGTTGAGTTCAGCTCCAATTTTAACCTTGCCCAAAGCTAATGATGTCTTCGTAGTGTATTATGATGTTTCTTATTTTAGGCTTGGTTGTGTGTTGATGCAACATCGTAGGGTAGTGGCCTATACGTCTAGGCAATTGAAAGTTAATGAGAAGATCTACCTACTCATGATTTGGAGTTGCTAGCTGTGGTATTTGCCTTAAAGATTTGGTGTCACTATCTTTATGGGATTCATGTTGATATTTTTTCTGATCATAAGAGCCTTCGGTATATGTTTACTCAGAAAGAGTTAATTTTAGGCAAAGGAGATGGCTTTAGTTGCTGAAGTACTATGATATGAGTGTTTATTACCATCCAGGTAAAGCTAACGTAGTTGCGGATGCTCTTAGAAGGTTGTCCATGCTAGTCTAGCTTATGTGAATGAGGATAAGCGAGAGTTGGTGAAGAATATTCACTGGTTGGCTAACCTTGGAGTATGTCTCATGAAGTCTATGGGTGGTAGTGTGATTGTACATTAAGTATCACAGTCGTCTCTTATTGTTGAGATAAAAGAAAAGCAAATGTAAGATTCTAACTTGATAAAGATTAAGAGAAATATGGTTCAGCAAAAGGTTATTGATTTTGTGGTTGGTAGTGATGGAATCTTGAGTTACCAAGGTTGTTTATGTGTTTCCGACGTCGATGGATTAAGGGGAAGGATTTTGGATGAAGCTTATAGATCTCATTATGCTATTAATCCTTGTTCTATGAAGATGTATCATAATCTTAAAGAGTTCTATTGGTGGAATAATATTAAGAGAGATGTGGCTAACTATAGGGCTAAGTGCATGGTGTGTCAACAATTGAAAGTTGAGCACATAATACTTGGAGGTTAGTACCAAGAGATAGAGTTGCCCGAATGGAAATCTGAAATAATTAATAAAGATTTTATTAACGGTCTTTCACGGTCTTGGAATCAATGTGATTCAATTTGGTTCTTTATGCATAGGATGGCCACGTTCGCTCACTACTTGCCTGTGAGGACTAGTTATTCGGCTGAGGATTGTGCGAAGTTGTACCTTGTGGAGATTGTGAAGTTGGATGGAGATCTTGTTTCTATCATTTCAAATCATGGTACTTCGTTCTCATCATATTTTTAGAGGTCATTTCAGAAAGGTTTGGGAACTAAGGTGTGCCTTAGTATCTTTTTCCACCTGCAGTCGCATGGACAAGCTGAGAGGATATTCAGACATTGGAAGATATGCTTTGTGCTTGTGTGATTGACTATGGTGGTAGTTGGGTTTACCATTTGCCTCTTATAGAGTTATTTTATAATAATAGTTATCACTATAGCATTGGTATGACTTCTTTTGAGGCGTTGTATGGTAAGAGATGTCGTTCTCCTATTGGGTGGTATGAAGTTAGTGAGGGTAATTTATTTGGACCTTATTTTGTTCATCAAGCCTTGGAAAAGGTGAAGGTCATTCGGGATAGATTGAAAGTCACTCAAAGTCGCCAAAAGTCCTATGTGGATGTAAGGAGTAAGGACTTGGAGTTTATGGTTGGCAATCAGGTGTTCCTAAAGGTATCTCCTATGAAGAGAGTGAAGCGGTTTAGTAAGAAGGGGAAGCTTAGTCCTGGGTATGTTGGTCCGTATTTGGTTTTGAAAAAGGTTGTTAGTGTTGCCTATGAGTTAGAGTTGGCTTCTACTTTGATCTTTATTTATCCAATTTTCGTTGTCTCTATGTTGAGGAAGTGTGTGGGTGATCCTTCATTGGTTATTCCTTTGGAAAGGTTGGGTATTTTAGATTTCATATCTTATAAGGTAGTCTCGGTTGAGATCATGGATCATTAAGTTAGTCAGTTGTGGATGAAGGATATGGCTTCAGTAAAGATTATTTGAGAGAACCATAAGGTTGAGGAAGCAATTTAGGAGGTAGAAGAGGACATGAAGTCCAGGAATCTATATTTATTCCCCATTCCAAAAATTTTGTGCTTGAGGTATGTGTTATTCTTAATATCTTTGTGTATGTCTTTGTTAAAGAAAGTGATGATTCCTTAATGTCTTTGTTTTTCTAATCTTGTAAAAGAGAATTTGATGGGTATTATTGTGTTAAATTGTGCTTGTGCTTGTTCTTACACGTTATTCGAGGATGAATAATACAAGTGGGGGGAATTGAAACACCCTAATTTTGATCCTTAGAAATTTTTTCGAGTTTGAGCTTCTAGACATCATACGACTTGAGGATACTTGTCATATGATGTGGGTATAGTTTAGGGTCCTCAACTCGAATGTTACTCAGTGTGGTTTTTGTTGGTTTCTGTCCAAGGTATGAATGGACATCATACTAGTTGTATAGTAGTATACGAGAAGTATAGTGCCAAATCGTATGATATCCTATATCTTGCCTAGATGATTCTTCCTAGGGTACAATTCTAGGGTACCAATCGTATTATTGGACATGAGTTGGTCCTTGTGGTCATATGTTTGAAAGTGTTGGGGTCAAAGTTGTTGTATAGGGTATGAATGGTGAGTACCACTCTTATGTTATAGGTACGGTTTAGGTAGTGTGGTTAACCCTCATGCACACCAATTTTCAAATTTTAAGTTGAGGGTACTTCGGACATTTCCCACCCTAAAACCTTTAAGTCCCCATGTCTTATAACTCAATATATCCCCTCATAACACATTTTGAAGTATCAAAAAACTTCTAAAACTCTCTCAAGAAAATTGGGGCTAGGGTTCATCAAAGGTTTTCATCTTGAGGCTCAAGAGTCAAATTATTTTCGTGAATCTTATTGAATAAGGCATGTGACTATTCCATTATTATTAGTTTTCAAATATCATATGTTTTAAACAATGATTATGGTTCATTAATGGTGGTCATGGAAACCAATGTTAAGGATCTTGTTGGATATTGTTGAGTATTGTTTACACTTGGTTTAAATTATGTCTATTTATGTTTTTTATGATGGTTTGCATATGTGGTTGCTTGGTAATTGTGGTTTAACAACTGGGTAATTATTCACCCTAAACATGATGATTTTTACTTTGGTTTTGGTCTTGGTAATGGTATTCCCTCAAAGTGGTTCTGAAACTGCCTAAGAGACTAAACTAGTCATATGTTAAATAGTGTTTTAAACTAAGGCATTCGCCTAATGAATATGAATAGTTGGTAAATGGTTTTGTGAAAGCCTTGTTGGACATATAATTATTTAAATAGTAACCTTGGTGGTTTAATTTGCTAAAAGGGTTTGAGTCCCTAAATTTTAAAATGATTTATGTCTTTGTTAGACAATGGGTTCGAGTCCCTAAACTTTGAATTGAATTTGTGTCATTGTTAGACAATGGGTTGGATTCCCAAAGTCAAATGAATTATTGATTGATTGATGTATAATGGTAATGGAATGATGTACGCTTGCAAATGATGTTGGTATGACGATACCAATGAAGTGCCTTTGGTAAGTAATTGTCTTAATGGTGTGTATGTGAAATAATAGTTTTAAATTGCGCTTTAAAGTGGAATGTGTAATCGGGATGTGAAAATGGAGTCTGAAGGACTAACACTGGAAAATACGCCAGCTGGTGTGGGTCTTTATGATCGAGTGGTTCAAATCCCCCGAATGAATATATGAATGGGAAGTTTGAGTCCCCTATATAGGCATTCACAATTATGGACATTCGTTCGTTAGTGCAGCTACACGCACTGGATCCCTTCCATCTAGGGGAAACTAGGTCCATATAGCCCGTAGGTGCCTTATTCCAAGACGGTTATTCAAACAACCTAGGTTAGTATTTTCAAAGATCATGCGAATCTTGTTTCCCTATACTAGCATGGTATATATATATGTATATGTATGTATTACATCGGTTATGTGAATTGGTTTATTGGTTTTGAATTGTTGGCATTATATTTTCCTTATCCTTGAGTTACATACTAGAGATCCAACTTCTAACCGTCCTCGTACGTTGTATCCCCATGCGATGAAGGCGTTGGTCATACTATTACACCTATTCAGTGACTTGGATTTGGGGACAGCTTGTGTTGACTTGAATTGGTGATCTTTCATACTTTAGAAGGCTCCATTTCTTGCTTTGAGTTTCTTTTATCTTTATTAGTTTAGACTTGGATATTGGTTTTGGCTATGGTCGAGGGCCAGTCCCGATCGGACTTTCTTTTTTTGTTTTAGAGGCTGTGTATGGACAAACTGTGGACTTGGGTATGTTATGGAACGGATATGGATTCGGTTATTATTTTGTGGTTTGTTGATTGGTTGGATTGGGTATCGAGGATGATCTTCGATCCTTGTTGGAATTGAGATGCCCATTACGACATGGCCCTGGTTCGGGTTGTGTCACTCCCGTTGCTGGAAGGGACTCAGTGTGTGTAGCTGCGTGAACCAGAGGATGTAAATAGGCACCATGGGAGACTCGAACCTCCCGGCATACTAAGGTGGCTGAAGCACCCAAACATGTAATATAATATGGGGGAATCAAACTTCCCAATCATACAATAATAATAAGGGGGACTCGAACCATCCGGTCATTCAAACCCCCGCATCGGCAACCGTGGTTTCCAGTATTGGTCCCTTGGGACCTCCATTTTCATAACACAACTGTACAACCCTCATTAAAGCCCAATTAAATCATTAATCATGCATTCCCATTGATTGATTCATGATACACATTTAGGCATACACAATTGGTATCGGCATACCAACTACACATGCAAGGTAATATCAACATGCCAAACATATAACCACCATTTAGGAAAATTCACAACCCTCTTGGTTCAATTATACATTAGCTTGGGTAAATACAAAACCTCATAAGGTTTAATTCAAAATCATTATGCTTCATTAGCATTAAACATTATGCAATAGTTGAAGAGTAGTTCAATGTGCATACTTTTCGTATTCAATACCAATTTCAGAATATGGGGTTGAGGTCATTACCAATTCATTTGTCAATATTCACAAATTGGGGGTAATCAAAATCCCCTAGTTCATTCGCCATACCCATGCACCCCACAAGTTCAAAACCATAATTAAAGCAAGAATAAACATTTGTCAACCATGTGAATATATTATTCAAACAAAAACATTTGGAACCCACAACCCATGTTCCAAAAACCAACATCAAAATCATATGAATAAGACTTTAAAACAAATGCTTTTATCAAGGTAATAATTTGGCAAGAGTAACATTCCTAATAGATTCTCGATTATGGAGAAGAAACCTCAAATTTTCCCTTAGATGCTCAACCTTGAGGAAACCCTAACTTTCTTTGCTTGAAGGAATTATGGACGTGGGGTATATGTGGATAAATAGGGAAATGCCCAAAGTACCCTCAACTTAAAAGCTTTCAAATTTGTCGCTAGTGACTACAGGTCACACTACGACTCATAACGACACGTTATGGCTCACCACTACGAGTCGTAGTTAAGATGGTGTCATTAGGAACACCTATTATTGACCCTTTGACATAAATTAGATGACTCGTTAGGGGACACTATGACTCGTTGGGTCCTAGTCGTCACCAGGATAGCAACACTTAAAACAAACATTGGTTGGACTATGGTTGGGACATCACGACTTGTAATGAGTCCTTACGAGTTTTTGGGAGACACTCCTACTCAAAACAGAAAGCATACCCACACACATTGGTCAGGCTATGATTTGGGTCCTAACGACTCGTCAAGACTCCCTACGACTCTTTAGGGGAGTCGTAGTTGGGACAGTGATGATAAAATTTTAGAAACTTTCAAGGACCAAAAATCTGGGGTGTTGCACCCCCCCTTAGGATCATTAGTCCTCGAATGATAGGACAAGGAATTTATTATCACGAGTTGACTTCAAACACAACCACACTTACCTTTAACAAAGATAGAAAACAAAGATATCAAGGAAATTATATTCCCCTTTAACAAAGTAAGAAAACAAAGATGTTAAGGTTTACAGATACCTCATGGATAATTATCTGAAGCTGGAAACAAGAATGGATACTTGGAATTTTTGTCCCCTTCAGCTTCCCAAGTTGTCTCTTCACCTTTTGGTTCCTCTATAGAACCTTTACTGAATCCATATATTTAGTTTGCAACCGACATACTTGCTGATCAAAAATCCTAATCGGGAATTCATCATAGGACAAGGTATACTAGACACCCACATTTTTCAAAGGAATAACCAAGGAAGGATCACCTACGCACTTTCTCAACATCGACACATGGAAGATTGGATGAATGGAACTCATTCTCGAAGGCAAATCTATCTCATAAGACACATTTCCAACTTGCCTTAAAATACAAAAGGTACCAACATACGAGGATTGAACTTTCCTATCTTTCCAAACCGCATCACTCCCTTCATGGGAGATACCTTAAAAAATATCACATATTCCACATTAAACTCCAAATCTCTTCACCTTACATCCGCATAGGTCATTTGGCGACTTTGGGTGTCTTTAGCCTTTCCTGAATCATCATAACCTTATCAATAGCTTTGTGAACCTAGTTAGGAACATACAACGTATTCTCACCATCCTCGAACCATGAAATAGGAGTCCTACACCTCTTTCCATACAAAGCATTGAACGAAGCCATTCCAATACACTAGTGATAGCTATTAATATATGAAAACTAAACAAGAGGCAAATGTTCAATCCAATTACCACCAAAGTCTATCACAAAAAACCTTAGCATATTTTCTAAGGTTTGTATCGTCATTTCCTCTTATCCATCTATCTGAGGATAGAAAGTGGTACTAAGGTTGATCTTAGTCCCCAAACCTCACTGAAAGGAATGCCAAAAGTGAGACAAGAACTGAGTACAACAATCACTTATGATGAAAACTGGAGCACCATGAAATTTCATGATCTCTTTAATGAAATGCTTAGCGTAATCCTCCGCTGAATTAGTCCTCACTAGTAAGAAGTAAGAAGACTTAGTCATTCTATCCACAATGACCCAAATGGAATCAAACTGATGGTGAGGCTGTGGGAGACCAGTAACGAACTCCATATTAATAACTTCTCATATCCACACGGTCAATTTAATCTCATAAGATAACCCACCGGGCCTCAAGTGCTCTATATTTACTTGCTGACAAACTAACCACTTAGCCACAAAATTGGCCACATCCCTCTTTAAGTTATTCCACCAATAAATTTCTCTTAAGTCATTGTACATCTTTGTCGAACTAGGATGAACAATGTACCTCAACTCATGAGATTCAACCAAAATCCTCTCTCGCAGACCATCAACATTTGGAACAAATAACCTGCCTTGGTACCTCAAGATACCATCACCACCTATCTCAAAAGCGATCACCTTCTGGTGACCCACATCATCTTTGATCCGCATCAAGATAGGATCCAAAACATGTTTCCCCTTCACCTCATCACCAAGAGATAACTTTGCCACCTCTAGCAAAATCACACCACCATCCTTAGAGTCCAACAGACAAAAACAAAGATTAGCGAAAAGGGGAATATCCTTCACCAGTCCTCATTTTTCCTCATCTATATAAGATAATATTCCCATGGAAAACCTACTAAGAACATCAAAAACCATGTTAGCTTTATCTGGATGATAATGGAGACTCATATCGTACTCCATGAGAAAGTCAAGCCATCTTCTCTACCTGAGATTTAACTCTTTCTAGGTGAATACATACTATAAACTCTTATGGTCCGAGAAGATGTCAACATGGACTCCATACAAATAATGGCACCAAATCTTCAAAGCAAAGATCACAACTAACAACTCCAAATCAAGAGTCAGATACTTCTTCTTATGCACCTTCAGTAACCTAGAAGAATAAGAAACTACCTTTCCATGCTGTATCAACACACAACCCAGTCACACCCAAGACGAAACACAATAAACAATAAAATGATCGGTACCCTCGGGTAGAGTCAAAACTAGAGCCAAAGTTAACTTATCCTTCAACTTCTCAAAACTACCCTCATAAACTTCAGACCACCAAAACTTCACATTCTTTTGAGTTAACTTATGAGATGGGGAAGCAATAGCAGAGAAGCTTTCCACAAATGTCTTATAATAATTGGCTAAACTTAAGAAACTCCAAATATTGTCATGGATTTAAGCCACTTCTTAACCACAACAACATTTTATGGATCCACCATGGTCCCTTCACTAGAAACAACATGACCTAGCTATGTCACAGCATTCAACTAGAACTCCCAATTAGAGAATTTAGCATACAACAGCTGCTTTGTAAGGGTCTGCAACACTAGGCAGAGATGATTAGTATGATCCACCTCACTCTTAGAATAATAAAAAATATAGCCAATAAACACAATTACAAATAAATACAGGAATTGATGGAATAACCGATTTATAAAATCTATATATGCCACTAGGACATTTGTCAAACTAAAGAACATCACCAAAAACTCAAAATGACCATATTAGGTTTGGAAGGCAATCTTATGGATATCCACTTCCCTAATCTTCAACTGATGGTAACTCGACCAAAGATCAATCTTGGAGAATTACTTATCACCTTGAAGTTGAGCAAAGAGATCATCAATCCTAGGAAGCAAATATTTATTCTTCACAGTCACCATATTCAATTGACGGTAATCTATATAGGTACAAAGGAACCCATCCTTCTTGGGCATGAAAAGCACGAGAGAAACCCACGGAGACACACTAGGGTGAATAAAAACCTTAACTAGAAGATCTTTTAACTACTTCTTAAGTTCTTTCAACTCAGACAAAGTCATTCTATAGGGAGGGATTGAAATAGGATGAGTTTCCGTAAGAAGATTAATCCCAAAATCAATTTCCCTATCGAGAGACATATCAAGAATATCATCAGGGAACACCTCAGAAAATACACAGACCACAAGGACAGACTCTTAAGAAGGACCTTCGAACCTAGAATCCTTAGCATGCACTAGATGGTAGAGGCATCCCTTGGAAATCAATCTTCAGGCTCTAATATACAAAATAAACCTTCCCTTAGGAACTAGGGAACTACTTTCCACTCGATCATTGGCTTATTGGGAAAGTGCAAACCAACCCTTAGGGTCCAACAATCAAGAGACGCATAGCATGAATGTAACCAATCCATCCCCAAAATCATATCAAAGTCTAACAAGTCCAACCCTATCAGATCCACCAAGGTTTCCCTACCACTGAACGACATATCACAACCTCTATAAACCATTCTTTTCACAATGGAGACACCTACTAGGGTGGGCACAGAGAAGGGATCTGAAATACACTCAAGATCAAAACCAAAATAAGTAGCCACATAAGGGGTCATATGAGAGAGGGTAGAGCAGGGATTAAGTAGATATATACATCATGATAGAAAAGATTTACCATACCAGTATCAATTTTAGGGGATGCCTTAGAATCCTGGTGGGTTGTAAGAGCGTATGGATTATTCTGACCAATACCGAAACCAAAACAAGAAGTAACACCCTTTAATCCAGGAGTTGATAAAGTAGAAGCAGGGATCTTATTTGGCCTAGAAGCAAACCTAGAAGGACAACCCCTCGGCATCTGACCAAACTGACAATATTTAAAGCACATGTTCCTCACTTTTTCACAAACACCACAATGCACTTGACCATAAAATCTACAATGGGTATATGATGGAGCTGAGTGAGCCCCACTAGACTGAGGCTAGGCACCCTGTGCCTTGGGACTAACACTACTTTAAAAATAATGATCACCCAATGACTTTGGATATGGAGTACTATTAGTTGAGTAGGAAACAGTATTACCCTATTTCTTCTTAGACAATTTTCCTCCATCTCTACCACTCTATTGCTGACCTTTACCCTAATTTGAATATCAAAACTTTTTATTTTGCCTTTCACTCATGTCTATTAGCTTCTTCTTTTTATCTTCCACTTGTTGCATATACACCACAAGTCTAGAGATGTCCATATCCATGTTCATCATGGCGGCCTTTGTTTCAAAGATCAAATCACGAGACAACCCAGAAGAAAACTTTCTCATTATAGCCCTCATTCTAGATACTAATTCCAGAGCATATCCCGACAACTGATGAAACTTTAAGGCATACTCCTTCAATGACATCCTGTCTTGCTTCAAATTTATGAATTCCACAGCCTTTTTCTCACTCAACTCTCAAGAAAAGAAGCGATCAACAAAAGCACTAGAAAAGTCATCCCACAAATCAAACTCAACATCATCACCCATATAATGGTCCTATTTCTCATACCACAGATACAACACTTCAACTGATAGGTAGCAAACTCCACACCATTCATATTAGTTGTATGCATCACACAGAAAATCATTTCCATCTCATCAATGAAATTTTAAGGATCTTCCTCAACTTTAGAATCTATGAAAGTCGGAGGACTCAACCTCATAAATTGGTCAACTTTAGTGACCTTAGAAAATAGAGAAACAGTAGCAACACGTTGAGTCTAACATTCCACCAATTGGGTAAGCAAATGGATTGACTAGCAAAATTCAGCATTAAATATGCCAGCTTGAGATGTCTGATAATGGATAGGGGGAATAGATGGAACTCGGCTAGGGCAATAAAAAGAAGCCACCCTAGACTGGGTCTAAACTTCTTGAGTATAAGGGGCTCCATCCACATTGTCCTCAGATGGGACATAAGAGTTTCCATGAGCATCAGATCTTCTAGGAGGCATGATCTGAAAAGTGAACATATGAGAATTAGAGGAGATTTCAAGATCTTAGACTTTATAGCTTGAAATAGAACAAAAATAAATAAAAACATTCCTAAATGTCTTATAGACCGTCCCTTATATGTGTCATGTTCTACGCACCCATTAAAGAGACTCTAGTTGACACGGCTTTTTGGGCACCCAATGAGACCAAACCTAGGCTCTGATACCAACTTTTTGACAACCTAAACTAGAGCCTGTCCATGACGGGAATCTCAAGTCCAATAAGGACTGGAGACCACCTCTACACGTAACAAAAAAGAACATAATACCTCTAATATCGAATGAATTTTAAGCACAAAACAAGATAGCATAATATAAACTCAATGAATTAAGTCATGTCTATAATTTAATTATCGATAACAAACAAAAATGACAAACCAACATCACCACCCAAGTCCACAGTAATCCACAAATCCTTCTAACAAAACCAAAACTAATAAAGTATTGTGACATGCCTACGATCCTAACAATGACAATGATAACGTTAATGACTATGTACACACTCAATTCTAATATGTGAATGGAAACTAATGAAATGTCCAAGTCTTTTGGAGAATGAAAGCTCACCACTTTAAAAACAACAACTGACGAATCGAGTCAATCCACCTAACTCTATGCAGAAAAAGTAGAAATATATTTAGTGTCTGCATCATGTGTGGATACGACATCCGGAGATGGTAAGTAGATTGAGCATTTGTATGTAACTTAGTGATAAGGGATAAAATAGATCCAAGTTAAATCTAATTCAAAACTATGTGAACATCATCATATACATAAATAAATAATATGTTGGGAAAGGGATCAAGGCTTAGCATGCACTTTAAAACTTTAGTCAAGATTATGTATCTCAACCGTCATAACATAAGAAGGCACCTACGAGCTATATAGGTCCTTTTCTCACCTAGTTAGAAGGGCCCCAATATGTGTAGCTGCACAAAATAGAAGATGTACATATGCACCATAGGGACCTCGAACCTCCTGGTATACTAAGGTGACTGAAGCACCCAAACATGTAATATAATAATAACAAGTGGGACTCGGACCACTCGGTCATATAGACCCCTGCAATAGCAACTACAGTTTCTAGTATTGGTCCCTCCGGACCTCCACTTTCACGACTCAACTACACAACCCTCATCAATGCCCAATTAAATCATTTATCACACATTCCCATTCATCGAACCATGATACACATGTAAGTATAATCTGTTGGTATCGTTATACCAACTACACTTGCAAGGTAACATCAATATGCCAAACCAATTATCATCATTTAAGGGAATTCACAACCCTCTTGGTTCAATTATATATTAGCTTGGGAATTACATAAACCCATAAGGTTTAATTCAAAATCATTATGTTCAATTAGCCTTAAACATTATGCAATAGTTGAAGAGTAGTTGAATGTGCATATTTTTTGTATTCAAAACCAATTTTTCAATATGGGATTGAGGTCATTACCAATTCAATTATCAATATTCACAAATTGGAGTAAATCACAATCCCCTACTTTATTCACCATACCCATGAGCCCCGCAAGTTTAATTCCATAATCAAAGCATGAATAAACATATGTAAACCATAGGAATACATTGTTCAAACACAACATTCAAAATCCTCAACCCATGTTCCCAAAACCAACATCAAAACCATATGAAGAATACTTTAAAATAATTCTTTTTAGAAGATAATATTTTAGGAAGAGTAACATGCCTGAAATATTCTCGATTATGGAGAAGAAACCTTGAATTAACCCCTATATGATCAACCTTAAGGAAACCCTAACTTTTTTTGCTTGAAGGAATTTTAAGAGAGTAAAAAGGGTTTTTAATTTGTAAAAATATTAAAATAATATCTCGAAGGTATATTTTGGATGTGGGGTCTATGTGGGTAAAGAGGAAAATGTCCAAAGTTCCATCAACTTAAAAGCTGAAAATTTTGTCGCCAGTGACTACGGGTCACACTATAACTTGTAATGACACATTACGACTCATCCCCACAAGTCATAGCCAAGAAAGTGTAATTATACACACCTAATATTGACCCTACAACTTATATTAGATAACTCATTAGGGAAAAATATGACTCATTAGGTCCTAGTCGTCACTAGGAAAGCAACACTTGAACATACACTGGTTTGACTACTATTGGGACATCACGACTCAGAATGAGTCCTTACGACTCATTAGGAACCACTCGTTCTCAGAACAAAAAAAAATATCCGCATACAATGCTCGTGATATAATTTTGGTTCTTAAGACTCATTAGAGGAGTCATAGTTAAATATGGTTAGGATTAAATTTGAAAAACTTTCAAAGACCAAAAATTCAGGGTGTTGCACTTTCTCAATTTTTACAATGAACCTATTTTTTCCCATGTTCCTCATTGGAGACTATTACATTAATTCAGAAAAATTGCCTAAGTTGGGAGTGGCTAGCATATGGGTGCATAAAAGATTGGGTATGAAGAAATCATAGTGAATAAGAAAAAAAGAATATAGGTGCGGTATGATGAAAAAAAGAAAAGAGAAACAAAACTTTTTGAAATAAGAAAAAAAAAGAAAAAAAAAAAAAGAGAGATTGAAGAAACGAAAGAGTTGTACCTGGGAGTCGAAAAAAGGAAAAGAAATAAAAGAAATGTAGAAAAAGTGTAGTCTAAAAATAGTGTAGTGTTAAGGGTATTAGCCATTATATCCATATGAACCATACCAACCCCTGAGCCTACATCACAAGCCAATAAAAGTTGTATAGTGATTAATAACGCTCAACTTACAGGACAATTTAAGTTCAAGATGGTCGTTGTCAATATATTTACCCAACTAAGAGTCGGGGTCGAATGCACGAGGAACAATATGCGTGACAATTGAGTAAATTCGAAACAATAGTGCTTGCTAAGTTCAAACCTATGGAACAAAATGGTTTGGGGGATTCTCAATCTTTTCAAATATGGGAGTAATTCTTGGGCTTCTAAAAGACCAATTCGAGACTAAGAATAATTAGAGTATAATAAATTAAAATGGATATTGGGACTATTCTTTAATAGGTTTAAATTATGCATGGGATCATGATGATTCTGTGCAAATTCGGATCGTTGATGATGTTGTAGTCTAGGTTTAAGGACTTGGAGCCTAGTTTTTCAATAAAACCTTAAATATATCACTCATTGACCCTTTTGAGTACCTAACGAGCGTGTCAATTAAAGCCATCCAATACCTCAATTGGGTATCCCTATTTCTAGGATGATACCCATGGTATAGTCAACCTCTTAATCACCCTTATGTCTAAGATAGTGAAAAATTGGAAAGACATACCCATAAATTGTCTACTATTCCTTTGGTTCCCACATCCATCTTTCAAGGATGAGGTGGATTCATATAGTTCACCCAAACCCCTCTTTCAAGGATGGTTTGATCTTTCAAGAGGTTTGGATTTTAATCCATCAAACCCATTTGGGTATTTGGGGATTTCACCAACAAATCCCAACCAATTTACTCAAGAAATAGTAAAACCCATATCACAAACTAGTAAATACACAAGAAAATCAAATCCCACACATATTTACACCATAAACTTGCATAATCCCAAGAGGTAGATCTCATACATCAAAAGGATAATGAAAAAAAGTATACCAAGATGTCCATAAAAGTTATTCATAAGAAAATAAAGAGAGGACAAACCACATTTTAGGCTCAAATGAATCTTCAACTGACAAAGCCAAATCTACACTTTAAAGCTTCTCTAATTTAATCTTGTCTAAAATTAGTGTAAATTTAAGCTCCAAGGAATTACAAAACACTAAACTAAGGATGGGAGGTAGGGTTATAGAATGATTCAAAAAAATAAGGATTTTGAGCTCTATTTATGAGAATTTAGGGTCAGCTATGTGCATTTACAATTTTTCTGCTGTATAAAAATCCCGCTATCTTGCAATCACATGTGGATCTTCCATGATCGCGACTCTGCATTCACTAAATTCTTCAAGCGATCACATCCTACTGTTTTTTTGACTTACCGTGATCACGGTGTCCAATTCGCAATTACAATACCTGAGGCCCAGTCTACATAGGTTTTCCATCTTTTGCACTTCTCTTCCCATTTTGATCCTCTTTTAGCTCATTTTACCTCTTTTCATCTCAATATTTGTACACCTGAAAAATATGGGAATTAGTGCATTTAACAACAAATATGCCTCACTATTACATTCAAATCGTAGTAGTGTGCTCAAATGTTGAATGCAAATGAGTGCCAAACTCACCACTCATCAATACCCCCACTTAAAATTTTGTTTTTCCTTAAGCAACACTACCTCTTACCATGAGACAATGGACATTTATGGACAAATTAGATGACCCAATGATGACATTTACCTTTAGCTTAGTCATTACCATAAATAGCTCTTAGCACATGGGCCAAGCCATTCTCACTTCACCCCTCAACATAAAAATCAATAATCTAAAGAAGCAAAAGACTTCAAAGAGAACTAATACAAAAAAAACCCATACTCAAGAATGACTCACTTTTTGGACTCAACCAAACTATACTCCTTTTTGCCTCTTTTCTCAAAAGATGACAAAATTACCCACCTCAACTTGTATTCATGCCTTCTCACAAGAAAGAAAATTCCACACACCAAGTTATCAAAGATACAACAAGGAATTTAAGTACAAAACTCTCTCTTTCAAGATCTCTCGATGTTAACAAGTACTATGTCATAGGCTTGTACCTATTTTCAATTGTCACTACAATAAATGCTCTTGGTGTGAGATCTCAAAAGGCCTTTTTGAGCTTGTAATATAGGTTTGGGGTAAGGTAGGATATTATTTAGGAACAACATGGTTACGCCATCCTTGAACATCTATATCACACTATTTGATCAATCCTTTGACTATGGACCATATTTCTATGTTTTGATTCTTTACAAGTGCCTACTATTGCTTCCTTGTTTCATCCATTTTGTTTCATTTCTTTTTCATGCAATTCATTCCTTTGTTGGATTTTTCTTTTTCTTATTTGTTTGTTTCAATACTTAACCACATAGGCATTCACTAACACTTCGTGGCCCACAGTTTCTTCCTTCAATCTTTACCACCTCCAACTTAGGCTTTTAGCCTCAAGTTGCATTTCTACGTTCAAAGAGGGTATGGTTAAAGATAGGGATAAAAGTTGAAAGGATCATGACTTATAATGTGTTTGCCAAAGAAAGAGCTAAAGGTTCAAAGTGGGTAACTAGGGATAATATTTATGCATGGGTAGACTTTTTAGGCTAAAGTGGGCTTCCAAAATTCACAAAGATGTCCTAAGATAATTTCTCCAACCAAATACAATCAAAATTACCTTGGAGAGACTAATGGGGAATGTTCTAGATGGTACAAGTATATATGAGATTCAAACTAATAAGCTCACCACACATGGCGTGCAAATCCACCAAGGAGGCTCAACTGCCCCTTCCGCTCGAGACAAAATCAAGTATCTACCAATTTACACAAGTAAAAAATTGTGGAGTCATAAAATGAGAAAAAGAATTATTACAAGGTCGCTCACGACAATGCCCTTGATTTTTGAAAAATTTTGGATGGAGGGGGATGTTTGCTTTGCATTTTCACCATGCATAATTTACTAATAATGGAAACAACCCAAGCCTTGGTGTCACATTTAGGATTCATATGGTCAAACCAATTATATGGAAACTCAGACTTCACTAATGGTATAAGTACGATCCCAAAATTGAAATTCCATGGGTACTTAAATTTCCCTTGCATTTGTAGTTTCGATGCTATGAGTACTCAAACTTCCCTTGCATCCATGACTCAAACCCAGTCATGATGTTTTTCCCTTATGAATGACGCTACTCAATCTATTATAGGGAAAGGTCCACCGTCATACCTTATTTTTGAAAGAAGTAAAAAACTAAAAATAAAAATAATCAACTCCACAAAATTTCCATGCTTCGTGTCAACTAAGTTGAAGTATTACAAGCCAATGTGTACTCACACAAGGTTAGGTCCACCCCCCCCCCCAAATAAAGGACTTGTAGTGATCTCACTACATAACACAAAATCATAAGGAGAGTAATAGGACTCCCTGAAACCACAGTAATAACCAATGTGCAGGCTGGAGAAACTGTCCCGATCACGACATAGTTGTCTCGATTGTGGTATCGCGATTGTAGTATCGCAATTGCGATCTCTAATCCATGATCATGGTACCTGAGGCATTTTTCTCCTCTATTTTTCCCTATTTTCTGCATGGCTATCACACATCTCAAACTTGGTTTTTCCCTATTTTTGGCTTCCAATCATGTCCAAAGAACTTGCAAAACATCAAAAAATTGTGACTAATTCAAAAGCATAAAAATGCAAATATGAAACTGATGGGTTTCTTCCCGTCAAACACTTGATTTAACGTCGCAACATGATGCCTCTTTGTCCTTATTTATGTCTCCGCTTAGAGGATTTGAATTTCCTTCCCAATTTTTTATCAATACATCATTGAGGTGCATTAGGTAAATGTTAGGGCTTGATGACACATGTTCTATCATGCCACTTTAAAGACTTAAATTGTTTGCCCAATTTTTCATTGAACTTTTACGTAGGCGTATTGGGAAATGATGATAACATTAGAAGGACACTAACTGGACATTAATCTTTAAGATTCTTGGCCTTTATTATTGGGATCTTAGCATACCCTTTTGGAAATACAAACTCCAGGATATAAGAAAATAGTTGATTCTCACCCTCATTCAATATTTTCTTGGGTTGATTGATTGTCATCAACTCCATCGAGCTTGATGTTGAGAAGTGGTTAGAATAAGGTATTTTTCCTAATTTTGGAGTTGTCTCCATTTTGTTATCCTCACCCCAAAATGGAATAAAGTTTTCATAAGGGATTTGCTTGGCTTTTTCTTCCGACTCTAGTACTATTTCTTCCTTTTTGTCTTCATCTCTCATGTTTGGTTTGGTTGGTTGCAATATCATCGAAGGTTTTTCAATATCAATCTCATTTATAAGAGTGGGCATGGTTGTGGTGTTTCGATGATTAACTTCCATGCCCATATCTTCTAGTTTCATGATTTTCTCTCCAAATACCTTGTTGGATTAGAGTATAAGAGTTGTTTCCTCCTCCACTATTGTTGTTAACTCCAAGATACATTGAAGTATTTCTTCAATGCCACTATTTCCCATGCTTCATTCTTTATTTTATTCATCATAAGACCTATCAAATCAATAAGAAGAACTATCATTTATGTTAGCATAGCAAGGGCAAGGGGCATTTGGACAATCACTCCAACGACGTAAATCACCCACCGTTGATTTCACCTGTTCCAAGATACGTTGAAGCATTGCTTCAATACCACTATATTTTCCGCTATGTTATTTCCTTTTTTTCTCATAAGACCTATCAAAATCATAAAAAAAAACTAGAAACCAAGTTAGCATAAGGGAGTAAGGGGCATTTGGGCAATCGCTCCAATGTCTATCTCGACCACCACATATAGAATAACTATACATACCATAGGATTAAGTTGGTGCACACATCCCTCTTAGGGAAGCATATCTACAATCTTGCCAAAAGTGGGTTCCACCATAATATGGACATAGATTGTCAAGATAGGATTTCCAACCACCAAACTCACTTTTATTCCAAGATACCATAGTAATATATAAGCAAAAATAAATAAAATCCACCTAAAATAAGAAATAAAACAAAATAATAAGCAAATATTTACAAGTTTGAATCAAAGTAAGCTAAAATTCCAAACTAACTCAATACACCAAATTGTTCCCCGACAACGGCGCCATTTTTTATAATGCTTAACTTACACATCAATTTATGTGCAAGATAGTCGTTGTCAATATATTTACCCAACTAAGAGTCGGGGTCGAATGCATGAGGAACAATGTGAGTGACGATTGAGTAAATTCAAAAAAATGGTTTGGGAGATTCTCAATCTTTTCAAATGTGAATGTAATTCTTGGACTTCTAAAGGACTAATTCAAGACTAAGAATAATTAGAGTATAATCAATTAAATTAGATATTGGGACTATGCTTTCCTAGGTTCAAATTGTGCATGGGGTCATGATGATTCTGTGCTGATTCGGAGCGTTGATGATATGGTAGGCTAGGTTTAAGGTCTTCGGGGCTAGTTTTTCAATAAAACCTCAAATATGTCAGTCATTGACTCTTTTGAGTACCTAACGAGCATGTCAATTAAAGCCACCTAAAACCTCAATTGGATATCTCTATTTCTAGGATGATACCCATGGTATAGTCAACCTCTTAATCACGCTTATGTCTAAGATAGTTAAAAATTGTCAAGACATACCCACAAATTGTCTAATATTACTTTGGATCCCACATCCATCTTTCAAGGAAGAGGTGGATTCCTATAGTTCACCCAAACCCCTCTTTCAAGGATGGTTCAAGCTTTTAAGAGCTTGAGATTTTAATCCATCAAACCAATTTGGGTATTTAGGTCTTTCACCCATAAATCCCAACCAATTTACTCAAGAAATAGTAAAACCCATATCATAAACTAGTAAATGCAAAAGCAAATCAAATACCACACATATTTACACCATAATATAGCATAATCCCAAGAGGTAGATCTCGCATATCAAGAGGATAATGAAAACACGTATACCAAGATTTCCATCAAAGTTATTCATAAGAAAATAAAGAGAGGCCAAGCCACATTTTAGGCTCAAATGAATCTTCAATTAACAAAGCCAAATCTACACTTTAAAGCTCCTATAATTTAATCTTGTTTAAAATTAGTGTAAATTTAAGCTCCAAGGGATTACAAAAACCTAAACTAAGGATGGGAGGTAAGGTTATAGAATGATTCCAAAAATAAGGATTTTGAGCTCTATTTATGAGAATTTAGGGTCAGCTGTGTGCATTTACAATTTTATCGCTAAAAATCCCGCTATCCCATGATCTCGTGTGGATCTGCCGTGATTGCAAATCTGCATTAATTAAATTCTTCAAGAGAACATAGCCTTCTAGCTTTTTAACTTACCACGATCGCAGTGTCCAATCTGCGTTCACGGTACCTAGGCCCAGTCTGCATAAGTTTTCTAGCTTTTGCACTTCTCTTCCAATATTGACCATCTTTCAGCCTATTTTGACTCTTTTCATCTCAGAATTTGTATACCTATAAAATATAGGAATTATTGTATTTATCCATAAATATGCCTCACTATTACATCTTGTAATACCCCATACATTTTCCTAGCTAATTTTATCTGAATAATGTCTAGTATTATCTTCTAAATTGAATGATTGTTATTACATGAGGAATTTTCAAGATTTTTACTTTTTCATGTGGGAAATTCAATAATCTTTCCATCGATATAAGATTTGCCCAGATCCGATAACCGAGTCAGAAGTTATGACTATTTTTAGTTCCCATCATAAAACAGTGACATATTAGTCATTGGCGCAATGCTCCACAAGAGGAAATGGCATTTGGAAAATTTCAGTATGGGTCTGTGATTATGGCACGTCGTGCTAGGGTCCAAATTCAGAATTGTCCTTTTCTAGTGTCTTAGCGCAATTTTCTCTGCGTCGCGCCAAAAATCCAGGTCACAAAAGAAGGGGAAATGTGATGGCTCCACATCGCACCATCCCTTAGTTTCCTAATTATCAAATTCCAGTGACACGGTGTGATAGCACCACGTCGTGCTAGGGGCCCAGTTCTAGAAATTTTTTATTGAAATTATAAGATGCGTCCAGGGTTAAAAGAGTGAATTTCTCACCCCTATTTAAGCCCTTTAACACGAGACTCAGCTAGTTTTCATCCACAATATACTAGTCACTCTCAAAAACTCTTAATAATAATCCCTAGGGTTTTAACAAAATATTCAGAATCAAGAATTTCCTCAGTCAATCTTCACAAAATCATAAACCAAGGTATGCGTAGTGTTCATTCATGGACTACTTTCATCCATGAAGCCCAAGAATCTCTTTTTTAAGTTTAAGTTTATGGATTTCTTTATGAATTTCATGTTGGGTTTGTTTTGTTTATTTTAAGAATGATCAATTGAATTCAAATCCATGTTGGGTGATCAATTTTATGTGGAATTGATATGTGTAGATGTATATTCATGTGAACCTATGAATAAACCCTAGATGATTAAATTAGAGATGAATCATGATGATTAATTATTGTATAATGTTGTCTATATGTGTTATGCCTACCAAGTGTTTAATTAAATACCTAGATGAAGGAACAATGCCCAACTAGTATGATATCATGAAATCCCCATGTATGTACAAGTTATGCCTATCACATGTTTTCATGGAATACCTCAATAAATGTATTATGGATGATGATGTTAATTATATGTTAAAGTAAGTTATGCTTGGTTAGTTTTTTATTCCATCGAGTCCTGGGGGTACTTGTACCCAATATATTAGCTGTGTGCCTAGATCCATGTCATGTTTTCATGATAGTCTCAGTCAAGATATGAATCCTTAGACTTCAGACAGTCTTTTGACTTAGGAAATCTCCATGATCTCATGAACTCAGTCAGTTATAAGATATCAGTAATATTTCATCAGTCAACAGAATTTAGTAACTCAATCCATGTTCAGTTCAGTAAATTATGTTCAGTGTCTATACAGATGGGAGTAGGAATTAGCACCGAGTGAATCCAAG
Source organism: Capsicum pubescens (assembly GCA_030864215.1). Taxonomy (NCBI): domain Eukaryota; kingdom Viridiplantae; phylum Streptophyta; class Magnoliopsida; order Solanales; family Solanaceae; genus Capsicum; species Capsicum pubescens. The sequence continues at coordinate 119,646,706 of CM061546.1, forward strand.
GATGGGAACTCACCTGTTATATGAGGGTGCGATTCTTTGAAGCAATCATTGTGTTCCAGAACTATGTAGCTAGCATAGGTTGAGACATCATAGCCTACTATATGAGTGTAGATGAGGTGTCTTAGCCTGCTATATGAGGGTTCCCAATGTTCTCTTTAGAGTTATCTGGTATATTAGGGTCACTCATATGTTTTCCTTATTAGTGTCGCGGTATTGACACCCTTCAAATCAGGGCATAGATTGGATCCCAATTCAGCTATAATGCATCATTTGGGTCATGTCGGTTAGATGACTACCTCCCACAGTCTCAGTATTAGTCTATGTAATAGAACTCAGATTGTTCTTGAGATTTTAGGACTGTCAGGTACTATCAACTCAGACACAGTACGAAACTCAGATAGTTCCACCAGATTCAAGACTGCCAGATACATCCACTCATGTTATCAGTTATATGAGTTATTAGTATGTCATATTATCAGTATTCAGATTCAGTATTCATGTTATCACGATTTCAGATATAGTTACTATGTATGCATGCGAGTATTCTTACATTCATATTAGTGAGTTAGCTAGTATTTTTCTTGCATATGAACCCCATGCATTCAGCCTAACCCACATGTATACTAGTAAATTCAAAGTACTGACACATTTAAGATATGGTGTCTTATACCATAGGTTTAGAGACACGAGCTCCAGATCAGCAGTATATTCCAGTTTCAGCAGTCAGAGTTAGAAGTGAGTCCTCATCATTCGATGACATGATTATTTCTCTATTATCTCATTAATTAGTTTATTAGTTGGAGTTAGTTAGGGACATGTCCCATCAACTCCTTACTCAGATAGTTCAGTAAGTTAAAGGCTTTCTAGACTAGTATGTTTCAGACTTCAGTATGTTTAATTTTGTTTTAGGTATTCTATTACCCCACACAGATGTAATATCATTCAGATCATGTTCAATATTGAACATTATCACCTATCAGTTCATGTTTCTGCATTATAAAATATTATATTCAGTATACAGGTACAGATATCAGTCATGGGTTAGCTTGTGTTCCTTCGAGATCATGAGCACCATGTAACATTCTGGGTACCAGATTTGGGGCGTTACACATTCAAATCACAGTAGTGTGCAAAAATATTGAATGCAAATAAGTGGCAAACTCGCCACTTATCAGTGATCCTAATCCGACTGTCTAAAATCTAAGGCACGGAAAATAAGGACAAACCTATGGTACCAAATATACACAACCTAAATTTATTGTGAGATTGGAAGATTTGACTCAATTTTGGTCTTAAATTACATTACATGTAATAAGTGTGAGACATCTTTGATGTGAGGGCATAGGTGTTATATTCTAGTTACTGCTTGTTTGGGTAGTGTCATTTGCTTAAAGTATTGGGTTGTTTATTTATAATTTTGTGCCATATCTTGATACCTTTGTTTTATGGTGATTTCTTTGTATATGCACTACACATGATGATATTGAATGGTGTTGGAGGGTTTTGAGCATTGTTTTAAATAATTGCATGCTGGAAAAAAAAATTCTTTGATGAAAATTAGATGGCCATACTAATCTTGGTTTACTCTAGGTTATGTGTTGTTATAGTATAGTATTTTGATTGTCTGAGGTTGTACAAACATTATAAGTTTAGGGTGTTGATGTGTCATAATTTAACGGTAATTTTGATGCTTCAAAATGTAGAAAATATGCTAATTCAAAGGCTTATTTATATAAGATATGATATGGTAAATGTAGTTTTGCAGGAAAATAGTATTTGGAGGTGAATGAATGAAAAGGAATAATTTCACATATATAGATAAGGAACACTGGTCCATAAGTCACTGGGTAGTAATACGACTCATTGCCACAGTTGTTTTCAAACCAGAACATATTTTGACTCGGAGGATTAGATGTTTACTTGACCATGAGTATTGCCTACGACTCATTGGGTTACATTACGATTTGTAGAGCGCAATCGTCATGAGAGGAAAGACAAAGTTCTAAAGTTTTTCAAAGTAGTGAAGTGGTGACGAGTGTAGAATACAATTAATTAAGAAACATGACTAGTCATAGCATGAAGCTGTTGAGACTCCAGTTACTTTTAGATCCATAAAAAATCAAGGACAAAAAAGTGAGATAGAAGACTATGACTAGTAGTGTCACGTGATGAATCGTTGTGATGATTCATCCTGAGTAGACAAGAAATGTCTTTAAGGAATGCAAAAGGGTCCTAGTGGAAATGAGTTACCCTACAACTCATAGGGTGACTAAATGATCCATAACTAGTGAACCAAAAAGGTAGACAACGTCTGAAAAGAAGTCCAATTATGAGTCATTATCAGACCATACAACTCATTGTCATAGGCGTAGTCATCACCGACTTTATATTCTTAATTTGTTTAGGATAGTTTTCCTTTGTGGATCTATTGTTTCAATTTATGTTATATTATTACTTTCAACACATATTATTGGGTTTGCAAGTACAAATATTGATTTCTAGGGTTTTAATTCAAAGTGAGATTTTGAAGTTTTCTTATTATTATTTTAAGTTCATAATTATGCTTTTTTCATTGAATTCTTCTTGTGTAATTTTAATTATGAGTAGCTAAATACCACAAATAGGGTTGTGGGAATTATGATAGACTAACAATGTAGGATACAAAGTATGGAGTAATTTTTAATTGGTGTTCACGTGTATTGATTGTTCCCATGGTTTTGAATGGTTTTTTATGGTGGATAATATTAGAACTCGCCTAATCTATATTCTAGATAAACGTATGAGTCAAATAGGAAGAAGGTAATAACCAACAAAAACTTAGAGTTATCAACCTCTACTTAATAACTTGATCCTATAATAAGGGATAACTATCTGGTATGTGGGATATGGGTTAGTAATATGGACTCAGGATAAGAGAAAACTTACTTAAGGATATTGTCTAGATGAGAGAATAAGGTTGTTCTAGGTATACATGGCCTATCAATTCTGTATACACCACGAAAGACTATAAAGTATGACGAACCTATGGAGTTATAAAGTTATTGAGGAACACAATCCTACTGTCTCTTTTATATTTATTAAAAAATCAAAAAATCAATAATTTTTACTACCTAATTACTTATTCACAAATCTCCCTCATTTATTGAAAATTATTATTGATTATCTTGAATTATATTTTTATTAATAGTTTGACCTATTCCCCGTAGGATCGACCCTAACCTTTGTTGGATCCTATGTTTAATAAAGACCACATTATAATTTGTTTAGTGGTGTAATTTTGGTGGAATAACTTTTCCTTACCTCGGTTAGCCTGGTTACTACCCCTAGCTTGTCCACCATGCACACCTTGTGGATGACCTATATCATTTTCTCTACCACCTTGACTGGCCAAAACTAAAATAGTAGAAGTTGGCTGCTGAGTCATCTAGTATGAAGAAAAATAATTAGGTCAGTTCCTTTTGACATGTCCTAAACCCCCACACTCAAATAATTTGGCCTTAAAGTAGGCCTCTAAATTTAAAAAGTTGAAAGCATATTATTGCAAACTTAGAAAGGCTGATAACTAACCCAAAACACCCCCATGCAGATATTGGCATAGCTGAATGGTATGTATTAGAATAACCACACTTGTTTGAGAAACTAACACATAATTGGCCCAAGGTTCTAGCCTTATTCACTCTTTCCTTTACCTCTCCTTGTTTCTCAAGTGCTTCAGCCGTCTTGGCAAATTCAACAATATCCTGGAAAGACTTACCAGTTATTGCTATAGATAAGGTAGCCAGTTGAATCACCAAATTAAGAACGTACAAAAAGTACCTAATTTGCTCCTTCTCTAAGGTAATCAACTATAGTTCATAGAGGGACAATGCATGAAACTTGGCCTCATAGGCCGCCACAAATATATTACCCTACTCCAAACATAGAAACTCATTATTCTTCGTGTCATGGTAAGTTTAGGGAATATATTTCTCAAGGAATATGTTTTGAAATTAAACCCAAGTAATTTAAGGTAAGGCAACCTTGTAAACTACAAATGAACTCCACTATTGTTTAGATTCTTTCTATAGCTAAAAGGAAACAAACTCCACCACATACTTTTTGACAATATCCATTTTATGCAGACATTCATAAAAAAAATATTCAAAACTAAAAAAACCTCCTCAGACTCTATTCCTTGTAATATCGGGGGCTTCATCTTCATGAACTGATAAAGCATCTCATGTTCACCATCAGTCATTACTGGTCCAAGTATCTGTTAGGGATACACCCTTATTCAAAGCCTACATCCATCCTTAGTGCTACAAAAATGACATGTTACAATGTTGGGGATAGACCAGTCGAAATCACTCGAGTGTATCTAGTTCCATCCAAGCTACCCAAGAATCCCAACACTTATTTGATCACCTTTGCGGACAAAGGCACTTAAGCTACACCATTTGGTATTGGAACCATATTCTTTAGAGCTAGCATCTCTTATTTCTCAATTACCCCCTCTTATTTAGAGCATGGCCTGGAGCATTCTGTTGTAGAGGAGTGAATAGTGATCTTTTATACTGGTCTCTTGGTTTCTTATGCTCTACACCTAACAGTCATTGATCCCTCTCCTTCCATTCATGCTTTACCTCTAACTTGAGGGTGGACATGCTTAGACTGTGACCCCATCAGTCGGTGTGGGTAGTGCAGCAAGTTGTGTTGTAGGGGTTGTTTTGATTGCATTGGTGAAACAAGTATTCACCATCTACGAATAAGAGTAAAAGTATTAGATACCAATTTGAATCACCAAATACTAATTGGAATCAACTAATAACATGAAAGAAAGAAAGAAAAAGGGAACTCTTTTCCTAAAATGTTGTATCCTCTAGATAAATAGTACAAAAGTCTCCATACCATTTCACAAGTATCTACTAGACCCGTTCTTGTATGATAAGATCTATGAACCCAGTTCTCTAATACCATCTCTATCATGATCTAGTAGGTCATGATTGGCACTCGTCCTACCCAATGGATGGAGAACTATACTATGCTCATCTTTACTCATTTAAGTGTCATCTCTATATTCATTATAGTATTAGCTTACGTGCTTTACAACAAGTTCTAAAAATGTCTCATTTAATAACTACTAATCATTCAAAACTTTGTCATCAATTAAAAAAAATAGAGTGCAGAAACCTTTATTCATTATATTTCTTGAGACCTGAAGTCACTGTAATAGAACATCTAAAATAAGACAACTAAGTTTGGAAATAAAAAGAATATCCTCAAACATAACCAAATGGAACTTATGTTAGTCCCAAAAATAATGGACATCAACATCATAAGAAGATTAGAAGTCTACCTGAACATGGTGCTCGCCCTCAAATCAAGTCTAGATCACTATTTAGAGACGAGGTCGTGTGTCAACAATTGAAAGATGTATTCCACTCAATAAAAATATGAGTAGAGGTAGAATCAGTACGTCAACAAGTACTGGTAAGAATCATAGTTCGTCTAACTTAATAATGTATAAGTAAGAAAGTCAAACAAGTATGAAAGAGATTAAAACAAAACTCATAACTAATGATATCAATCAGATAACTCATCATGCATCACCATATAATCATAATTCACATGTTTACTTTCATATACATTTATAATTCACATGTTTACTTTCATAAATATTCATACTTAATCATGTTTGTCAATTATTCATCATCACATATATTCATGAAAATAACACTCAATGCATATGTATGAGTGCATATATGCAAGATTTATGCATTATCTCTTTTCTTTCTCATCCTCATCACATATCATATTATGGATATTGTATCCAACCTATTATCACATCATATCATATTGTACTAGCATGGTACCCGACCTATAATCAGAATACCTCATCTTAGTGAAACGCAGTGATCAAATTACAAGTCATGCTAAATGGCAATTAGAATTGTTTAAAACACAAGCACAAAACCAAGAAAGTCTAAGTAATACACAAAACCATAACCCACATCAACTAATTTTCTCAAAGTAACCTTAAAGCCATACTTTTTTATTTTTCTATACAATAGAAAATTTTAGACATTTTAATAATTCATCCCTTTTTAAAAGCTAGGGATCAAAATTTATCAATTTTAGCCATAAATTACCCTATTCCATCACCTTAGGATATTCTTATCATTTTAACCTCATGAATTTTACTTGTTGTAGCATAAACAATTGTATTTCTAGTCCTATGAGTGTTTTCTAACACCCTAGGAACATTACATACCTTTCACGACCTAATTCACAAGTCGTGATACCACTTACTAAACCCACCAGTAGGTAAGCAAACACTGTAACCTGGAGCTAAGGAAATGGGTTACTTTGGTAGAAACACCCAACAAGGGAGACAAAAGAACACAATGATAGACAACAATGTTCCACAAGAAAATCACTAAGGATACAAATTTTCCATGACCTGGTAATATCATTCCAAGAGCATCTATGTTTGCCTATAGAAAATACAACTCAAAGTCTAAATATTCCTATTGATAACGCTCACTCTACAGCTCTCGTAGGAGTGTAAAGCGGTTGTTAGGAAATATAGAACCCAACCTGGGTTGGGTATCGATCCCACAGGGAATAGCTTGGTCAACAAGTAAGCAACGATTACTAGACTTTTAGTGCAAGTCTCATAAGAAGGGGGGATTCTTGTTGTGCAAGTAATGTAACCAAATAGTAGCTAAAAACGGCAATAGCAAAGTAAAAAGAGAAAGAATGTTTAGTAGGTTGTGAAACAATGAGAATTGAGGAGTTGGGGTTATGTCCACCTTCTGAGTTATACGTCTCTATTGACTATGAGTGTGTTGAATTCAGACATGCATGTACTTATAGACAATTGTATTCGATGGTAAATCCAGGCGTCTTTCGACCTATTCGAGGATTATTTCACTTTAACTCTTTCGAGCTTAAAGCGTGTCTAACGGTACGAATTCTCCAAGAGGTTAATCCAGTTACGGCACTAACTTTTTAATAGGGGATGGGACCCTACTACCTTGACATTATCTCTTTTCCAGACAGATAACCTTTCTTTCAAACAAGTTAAATGTTATACTGGCGTATTCTTGCGTTTGCAACCACAAAGGATTTAGATTAAGATGAAGAGAATAATGATATAAGCAACATACGTGTCACGAACTCACAAACTCACAGCAATATATAGTATCTCATTTGGCTTCCATAACCCCAACAGAGAAGTTTAGTTACCCATGAGTGCAAAGGAAATCACAATTGATATTGTTGTTATACCGCAATAAAGATTTCACATTTGTAATGGTGTGGTAGGCGTTAGGCGTGAATCCCTTGGCAAAGTAACATTTCTCTTGTTGTGGAATTTAAGAATAGATGAATAAAAGAAGAAAAATAGAATTAATGGAAGAATTAGAAGAAGAGTTGTAGAGTAATAGAATTGAATGTAAGAAGATGTAAGAAGATGTAAGAAGATATCAGAAGAAGATGTCTTAAAATCTCTAGCAAGATAGGGTATTTATAATACCCATATCCTATTCCTACTAAGCTAATGAAATGCTTAACCAAATCCTACTAAGCTAATGAAATACTTAACCCAATTGTACTAGGTTAATGTATCATTATCCTAATCCTAATAATCTAATGAAATACTTAACCCAATTGTACTAGGTTAATGTATCATTATCCTAATCCTACTAAATTACTGCTAGTCCCCAAAGTCTTCAGAAATGTTGTTTTATCCCGGGACAGATTTTCCATGCGCCATTTTTAGTCCTTGGCGTCCACGATTGGCTTTTCTCCTTTCGTGAAGCTTTCTTTGGCGTCAAGTTATCCATAAAATGCTGAATTCTGCATCATTTATACCTGAAACTTTGCTAATCATGTTCGTTAGCTCACTTACAGGAAAAAGGACTAAAAGTGCATAAAATATATAATTTGTTCTCGAAACTAGGCTAAAATATGGGCAAAATATAGTGCTATAGGCGTGTAAATTCTCGTATCATCAACACCCCACACTTGAAGCTTTGTTCGTCCTCGAACAAAATATCATGTCCCTCTAAACATAACTTAGGGTTTCACATCAACAACACAAAATATTCGTCAAGACAAACACAATAATTATCAACAAAGAGTAGTTTTCTGATCATTAGTAGAAACAATTCAGCCTCCAATATAGACTCGTGATGGTGGTAAACTCATATTCAAAAGTCAAGGCATAAAGAATCATGCACAACTACCCAAAACTCATCAACCATGTGTCTCACAATATATTACCCATAATCACTCACAAGTATAGCATATTTTTCAAACATGGGTATCAAAATATCCTTGCTCTCACTCTCACAAAGAATTCATATGCAGCAACTGATGACCATAGTCTTGCCCTTAGTGTAATGCTCCACTAAATGTCAGAATGCCAAGCTTAGGATCAACTAGGTCTTTTGATGGTTGTAATGTAGGATAAGGGACAGGTAGGACTATTTTGGCCAGAAATAGTGACTATGTTCCTAAGCGCTTTAATATATCACATTGGATCATTAACACTTTTCTTTCAAACAACCTTTCTACTTTATTTTATTCTACCACTCTTTTTCTCCTCTTTTATTTTTCAATTTTAAACATAACTAACTTTTCAGTTTTCCTTTCCTTTTTCTTTTGATAACATACCTCTTATGATAGAACTTTCTTTTTCATACTCATTCAAGCACCAATGCATTCTAAAGCATCATACTCACCTAATTTCCTCTTATTTTGTCACATGACTTTTTCAATTTAAAGCACTTAGGAATTTGGATCAAATTATGGTCTTGAAGAAAAATGGATTAGGCTTACATACGAGGTTTGTCAAAGAAAATAGGCTAAAGGCTCAAAAGGGTTTAACTAGGATGATGTCCATGGGTAGGTAAAAAGAAGGTAAATAATCATTGGTTGCCAAAGAAATGCCTAAATCATCTCCTAGACTTGAACTCTTTATTTTCGCTTTACATATATACCAGGCAAGTTCTAGCATCAGCAACAAGCACAGAATATACTATTATCTCACACACACATGGCACATGGTCGACTTTATTGGGAGTAGTATAGACTCTTGACCCAAAAGATGAAGGAATTAAACCAAACAATATCACATAGTGAGTCACAATTAGAGCCTAAACGTCTCAATAGTCATGATTTTAGCACAAACTCTTGTCATGATCTCATGCTGCCTATTAGAATAATTTCATGCGAAGCTAAGTTAAAAAAAAAAATTTAACTACTGAAAAAAAATTAACTACTAACAAACATAAATAAATGCAAATGTGTATGGAGAAGTATTGCATGCAAATAACAGCACCCCACACTTAGATGGGACACACTGTCCTCAGTGGAAAATAAATAAGAAGAACCTAGTTAGTCGGACTCATCCTCTATGTCTGGGGTCATACCCCTTGCATCGGAATCATCATTAGAGTCGTCATCCTTAGAAGTTCCTCATAAGTATCCCACTTAATTCCAAGAGTGAGTCGAGGTATTTGCAGTGAGGAGGGTTCTCTTTGCTCTTTTCGACCTCTTTTCTTGCCTTTTTGTGAAGTGGTAGCCTTATCTTTGCCTTGTCTTTCTTTGGGTACCATTGTACCTGAGACTTAAAATAATGGTCATGTTAGCATCATCTCGATGGATACAATCTATAAACAAGTAGTAGTGGCACCACCCCACACTTAGTTTGTTGGTACTGACTAGTGAAGTAAAAGTGGTCGATTACTCAGACTTCATCGACATACGTTTTAGGGGCTATATTCCAACAAGAAATTCAGATATGTAACACTTCTTGCAATATTTGCAATACTTTCATGTTAGGTATATCAAGACTTCTACATAGGGATTACATCATGGTATAGTTTCTATCAATAATCACAATCTCCTATGTCGGTAGGCAACTATAAGTCTTATTCGGATGAGCGAGACATCCCAACATGTAAGTATTCAAGTGACAAGAGTATGCAATGTTCATGACTATAGCAATTCCGCAAGTAGTATGACAATGCATCAAAATTGAATTGAAGTCGGAAACAAGTTAAGAACATCCTAACGTATATGTTCACTCACTTGGTTGTGTATCAACAATTCAAACACATTCACATCTCCAATACTTCTTCAAGATTTAGAAATTCATAATAGACATAGTAACGTAGTACATACGAAAAATAGATGAAGAACACAAGATTACTTACGTGATTGAAGACTTTGGAGATGTTCTTGTGAAGTGGAAGAGCAAAAGTTTTGAGAAGATTTGGATGCTATGTGAGGTGCCTATGTTAGGTTTTCAATGTGTTTGTGCCTCAAGACTAAGTCTCCTTTATATAGGAAAAGAATGGGTCGGGTTTTGACCCATTTAAAATCGGATTTGGAGACAAGAAGTGACCATAGGCGGTGCCTAATGCTTTGCCTAGTTGAGCAGAATGCCATAGCATAGGCCATGCCTTTTGCAAAGCATTTGGTGAGCATAGACGGCGCCTTTTGCAAAGCATTTGGTGAGCATAGGCGGCGCCTTTTGCAAAGCATTTGGTGAACATAGACGGCGCCTTTAGCATGGCATATGAGATTCAGAGACAAAAGGCATTAGCATATGCGGCGCCTATGCTATGGCATACTTGAGCATGGGCGGCGCCTATGCTATGGCACACTAGATTCCGAGATCTTAGGCCATAGTATAGGCTTTGCCTTGTTCGTGGCCTAATTTTACCTAGGCCTAGCCTTGTTCGATGCCTATATTTTCATGAGCAATGCTCAATCCATAGCCTTTTGCTTCTTCATTCCTAACTTACCACCTTTAACATGCAATATTTCCAAATCAAAATTTGAAACCAATCTCCTCGTTTTACACCTCTTGCACTTACATTTTCTCAAAAAAAATAAAAACGATTAGAACGATGGGTTGCCTCCCATCAAGCACCTTAATTTTGGTCGTGGCATGACTCTTATTTTTGGATTTTTATTTATCAAAAGAAAACATGTAATAGAACGAAAGAAAAATAAAAAACGATAAAAGATGGGTTGCCTCCCATCTAGCGCTTGATTTATTGTCGCGGCACGACATAGTTACCTCGAGTACTTAGACTTCGTCGAGATAGATGGTGGATCATTTTCTTAATAGATTCAGACGACAATGAGGCTTACTTGTGGGCATGCAATCTCCTTCGAGATGAATCTTGTGCATACATAACCCAAGAAGGATACCAATTATATTATTAATAGACCAACCCATAGCTCTCTTGTGCCTCTTCAGAGCAGAGATGAGAGCCTCTACGTGCTATTCACTTAGATTGTTCGTAACACTCACTGGAAATGTATTTTCACTTCCCAAGAATGCATACCTGGGGAGCTCTTTTGATTCTGGCACTGGTGGCTCTTCGATGGAAGCCTTCACTATTGGTGACGGTTGATTCTTAAGATCAAGGTCCGGCTGCTTAGGAGTATGGGAATAGGACTCTATTTCTGTTAGAGCACCCATAAGTTCTTCATAATCTTCATCGTCCTCATGCTCAACATTCAGTAGCGCAGCAGACAATGGCTCAACAGTAAGCTATTTCTCTACAGATAATGCTTTCTTATCCTCATGATGAACATCTGCTATAGAGAACACATTCATATTGCTGGGCTGCTTCATTTCTTTGCATATATCAAAGCAGACCACTTCGTCATTCAACCGAAATAAAAGCTCATTAGCTCTCATGTCAATAAAAACACTTCCCGTTGCAAGGAAAGGATGTCCCAAGATTATGGGTACTTCAGAATCCGCTTCACAATCCAAAATAACAAAGGTTTCTGGAAAGATGAATGAAGAAACCTTTACCAAGACATCACATAGGATACCAATAAGTCGTTTTACCGACCTATCCGCCATGACGAGCCTCATATTAGTTGGAGTAGGATCACCCAACCCCAACTTTTTATAGATAGATAATGGCATCAAATTGATGCTGGATCCTAAATCACATAATGCTTTGGCAAAATTCAAAGATCCAACGGTGCAAGGACTAGTGAAAGCTCCGGGGTCAGCCTTCTTCAGAACTATTTATCGGGTAGCAACAGCGCTGCAGTGATGGACATCATCTTTCAACTCATAACTTGCTGCCCGCTTCTTTGTCAAAAGATCCTTCATAAATTTCGCCTACCCAGGCATTTGTTCAAGTGCTTCCACCAATGGAACATTAATGGTCAGCTGCTTTAACATAGTCATGAATTTGCTGAACTTCGTATCATCCACCACCTTCTTCAATCTTTGGGGGAAAGGTGGTGGTGGGTATGGAATTGTTATCTCCACAGCCTTCTTCTCCTCTTGCTTCCATTTTTTAGCTTTTCAAGGCTGCACGTCGTGAGGAGTGACGTTAAGGACGTTAGGATCGGCTGCTTGCTTTCTTTGGGATGATTTTTCCAGCACCTTACCACTCCTGGTAGTAATAGCCATGCATGATCCGTCGTTCCTTGGATTTTGCACAGTGTCGCTAGGTAGAGTGTCAGCCTTTCTTTGATTCAGTGCTGCTAAAAGTTGGCTCAATTGCTGCTCTATTTTCTTTATTGAAGTGGAATATGAGTCAACCAATTGCTTCGTTGAGGACAAATCATTTATTACCTCCGTTACTCCCGCGCTGGTTGCCTCCACTCCTTTCAACAGTTTAGCCATCATCTCTTCCATATTTCCAGAACCAGATGTAGTGGTGTCGCGTCTTCCTGGGGGGACGTACAAACCACTCTTGTCATTCTTGTTCTTCCAACTACCTTGGTCCTTGTTTCCAGATTTCTCATAGTAGTTCCGACCTTGGTTTCCTTGGGCATTGCCTCGAAAACCCCCCTGATTGTTTAAGTAGTTGGCTTCATCTTCCGAATCAGATTCGTCTCTTCCTTTTGACGCAATGGCTTTGACTTTTTTGGTCTTCCCTGATAATAGATACTTTGTAAGAAGATCCATCTGTGTTTTCATTTGCGCCATATCTCGATCACGTTCCTCTTCTCTTCGTCTCTGTTCTGCAGTCATGCCAATCGATACAGTAGAGCTTGCTACCTCAGAATCCCTGGTATGCCAAGCTCTGCTCTGTTTTGTCATACGATCTAGCATATCACTTGCCTCAATAAAATTAAGGTCCATGAATGATCCTCCAGCCGCATTATACACCACTGGCTTAGTCACTGAGTTCAAAGCCCTGTATAATATCTCCATCAAGTGGACATTGGTCATATGATGGTTTGGGCACCGCATAAGCTTCTTCTTGAATCTCTCCCATATTTCGTGAAGAGCTTCGGTTGGAAGCTGTCGAAAATTTTTGATTTCATCTCTCAATTGTGCTCTCTTGGATGGCGGAAAGAATCTTTCTAGGAAAGTGTCTTTCAATTGCCTCCAATTCGTAATGGAATCAGGAGTCAGCCCATTTAACCATAGAGTTGCCTCCCCAGACAGAGACAATGGAAATAAGCGTAGTCGAATTGCATTCTGTCCAACTCCAGGATTGTCGAATGACTTGCATGTAGAAATAAAGTTGATCAGATGCATATTCGGATCATCGCCTGCTAGTCCACCAAATAATCCCTTGAGTTGCAAAAGCTGAATCATGGTGCTAGTGATATTGAACTTGGCTCCGGGTGCCAATGGCGTAAGAATAATAGCTCTTGTGGCACCAACTCCGTCCAGATCATCATCATCATCATCAAACGGAATCTGTATAGCTCGGCGTTCGGGTCTGAATCTGACTTGACGATCTCTTCTATTAGCAGGTGTCGCCACCTCCGCATCACGCCTAGGGTTTAGTAACTCGTCATCACCTAGGTCCTCATCGTCAGGATTTGTTGCTCGCCCAGGGTTATGAATATTCTGTTGATGTACTTGAGCAGCAGCCAACATAGCTAATCTAGCCTGCTCCTGTTGAGCAGCCCTTCTATCAATGTCACGTTGCGCTTCCATCCTGCCAACTGAACCCGAATAAAACAAAAACAACAACTAAAAGTAAAAGTACGAGAATCTTTGACCAAAGGGTCTAGTAATTATTACGAACTTAATTGACACTTGTATTCCCCGGCAATGGCGCCAATTTTTGATAACGCTCAATCTACTGCTCTCGTAAGAGTGTAAAGCGGTCGTTAGCAAATATAGAACCCAACCTGGGTTGGGTATCGATCCCACAGGGAATAGCTTGGTCAACAAGTAAGCAACGATTACTAGACTTTTAGTGCAAGTCTCGTAAGAAGGGGGGATTCTTGTTGTGCAAGTAATGTAACCAAATAGTAGCTAAAAACGGCAATAGCAAAGTAAAAAGAGAAAGAATATTTAGTAGGTTGTGAAAAAATAAGAATTGAGGAGTTGGGGTTATGTCCACCTTCTGAGTTATACGTCTCTATTGACTATGAGTGTGTTGAATTCAGACATGCATGTGCTTATAGAGAATTGTATTCGATGGTAAATCCAGGCGTCTTTCGACCTATTCGAGGATTACTTCACATTAACTCTTTCGAGATTAAAGCATGTCTAACGGTATGAATTCTCCAAGAGGTTAATCCAGTTACGGCACTAACTTTTTAATAGGGGATGGGACCCTACAACCTTGACATTATCTCTTTTCCAGACAGATAACCTTTCTTTCGAACAAGTTAAATGTTATACTGGCGTATTCTTGCGTTTGCAACCACAATGAATTTAGATTAAGATGAAGAGAATAATGATATAAGCAACATGCGTGTCACGAACTCACAAACTCACAGCAATAAATAGTATCTCATTCGGCTTCCATAACCCCAACAGAGAAGTTTAGTTACCCATGAGTGCAAAGGAAATCACAATTGATATTGTTGTTATACCGCAATAAAGATTTCACGTTTGTAATGGTGTGGTAGGTGTTAGGCGTGAATCCCTTAGCAAAGTAACGTTTCTCTTGTTGTGGAATTTTAGAATAGATGAATAGAAGAAGAAAAATAGAATTAATGGAAGAATTAGAAGAAGAGTTGTAGAGTAATAGAATTGAATGTAAGAAGATGTAAGAAGATGTAAGAAGATGTAAGAAGATATAAGAAGAAGATGTCTTAAAATCTCTAGCAAGATAGGGTATTTATAATACCCATATCCTATTCCTACTAAGCTAATGAAATGCTTAACCAAATCCTACTAAGCTAATGAAATACTTAACCCAATTGTACTAGGTTAATGTATCATTATCCTAATCCTAATAAGCTAATAAAATACTTAACCCAATTGTACTAGGTTAATGTATCATTATCCTAATCCTACTAAATTACTGCTAGTCCCCAAAGTCTTCAGAAATGTTGTTTTATCCCGGGACAGATTTTCCATGCGCCATTTTTAGTCCTTGGCGTCCACGATTGGCTTTTCTACTTTCGTGAAGCTTTCTTTGGCGTCAAGTTATCCATAAAATCCTGAATTCTGCATCATTTATACCTGAAACTTTGCTAATCATGTTCGTTAGCTCACTTACAGGAAAAAGGACTAAAAGTGCATAAAATATATAATTTGTTCTCGAAACTAGGCTAAAATATGGGAAAAATATAGTGCTATAGGCGTGTAAATTCTCCTATCATCAACACCCCACACTTGAAGCTTTGTTCGTCCCGAACAAAATATCATGTCCCTCTAAACATAACTTAGGGTTTCACAGCAACAACACAAAATATTCGTCAAGAAAAACACAATAATTATCAACAAAGAGTAGTTTTCTGATCATTAGTAGAAACAATTCAGCCTCCAATATAGACTTGTGATGGTGGTCAACTCATATTCAAAAGTCAAGGCACAATGAATCATGTACAACTACCCAAAACTCATCAACCATATGTCTCACAATATATTACCCATAATCACTCACAAGTATAGCATATTTTTCAAACATGGGTATCAAAATATCCTTACTCTCACTCTCACAAAGAATTCATATGCAGCAACTGATGACCATAGGCTTGCCCTTAGTGTAATGCTCCACTAAATGTCTGAATGCCAAGCTTAGGATCAACTAGGTCTTTTGATGGTTGTAATGTAGGCTAAGGGACATGTAGGACTATTTTGGCCAGAAATAGTGACTATGTTCCTAAGCGCTTTAATACATCACATTGTATCATTAACACTTTTCTTTCAAACAACCTTTCTACTTTATTTTATTCTACCACTCTTTTTCTCCTCTTTTATTTTTCAATTTTAAACATAACTAACTTTTCAGTTTTCCTTTCCTTTTTCTTTTGATAACATACCTCTTATGATAGAACTTTCTTTTTCATACTCATTCAAGCACCAATGCATTCTAAAGCATCATACTCACCTAATTTCCTCTTATTTTGTCACATGACTTTTTCAATTTAAAGCACTTAGGAATTTGGATCAAATTATGGTCTTGAAGAAAAATGGATTAGGCTTACATACGAGGTTTGTCAAAGAAAATAGGTTAAAGGCTCAAAAGGGTTTAACTAGGACGATGTCCATGGGTTTGTAAAAAGAAGGTAAATAATCATAGGTTGCCAAAGAAATGCCTAAATCATCTCCTAGACTTGAACTCTTTATTTTTGCTTTACATACATACCAGGCAAGTTCTAGCATCAGCAACAAGCACAGAATATACTATTATCTCACACACACATGACACATGGTCGACTTTATTGGGAGTAGTATAGACTCTTGACCCAACAGATGAAGGAATTAAACCAAACAATATCACATAGTGAGTCACAATTAGAGCCTAAACGTCTCAATAGTCATGATTTTAGCACAAACTCTTGTCATGATCTCATGCTGCCTATTAGAATAATTTCATGCGAAGCTAAGTTAAAAAAAAAAAATTAACTACTGAAAAACAATTAACTATTAACAAACATAAGTAAATGCAAATGTGTATGGAGAAGTATAGCATGCAAATACCAGCACCCCACACTTAGATGGGACACACTGTCCTCAGTGGAAAATAAATAAGAAGAACCTGGTTAGTCGGACTCATCCTCTATGTCTGGGGTCATACCCCTTGCATCGGAATCATCATCAGAGTCGTCATCCTCAGAAGTTCCTCATAAGTATCCCAATTAATTCCAAGAGTGAGTCGAGGTATTTGCAGCGAGGAGGGCTCTCTTTGCTCTTTTCGGCCTCTTCTCTTGCCTTTTTGTGAAGTGGTAGCCTTATCTTTGCCTTGTCTTGCTTTGGGTGCCATTGTACCTGAGACTTAAAATAATGTTCATGTTAGCATCATCTCGATGGATACAATCTATAAACAAGTAGTAGTGGCACCACCCCACACTTAGTTTGTTGGTACAGACTAGTAAAGTGAAAGTGGTCGATTACTCAGACTTCATCGACATACGTTTTAGGGGCTATATTCCAACAAGAAATTCAGATATGTATCACTTCTTGCAATCTTTGCAATACTTTCATGTTAGGTATATCAATACTTCTACATAGGGATTACATCATGGTATAGTTTCTATCAATAATCACAATCTCCTATGTCGGTAGGCAACTATAAGTCTTATTCCGATGAGCGAGACATCCCAACATGTAAGTATTCAAGTAACAAGAGTATGCAATGTTCATGACTATAGCAATTCCGCAAGTAGTATGACAATGCATCAAAATTGAATTGAAGTCGGAAACAAGTTAAGATCATCCTAACGTATATGTTCACTCACTTGGTTGTGTATCAACAATTCAAACACATTCACATCTTCAATACTTCTTCAAGATTTAGCAATTCATAATAGACATAGTAACGTAGTACTTACGAATAATAGATGAAGAACACAAGAGTACATACGTGTTTGAAGCCTATGGAGATGTTCTTGTGAAGTGGAAGAGCAAAAGTCTTGAGAAGATTTGGATGCTATGTGAGGTACCTATGTTAGGTTTTCAATGTGTTTGTGCCTCAAGACTAAGTCTCCTTTATATAGGAAAAGAATGGGTCAGGTTTTGACCCATTTAAAATCGGATTTGGAGACAAGAAGTGACCATAGGCGGTGCCTAATGCTTTGCCTAGTTGAGCAGAATGCCATAGCATAGGCCATGCCTTTTGCAAAGCATTTGGTGAGCATAGGCGGCGCCTTTTGCAAAGCATTTGGTGAGCATAGGCGGCTCCTTTTGCAAAGCATTTGGTGAGCATAGAAGGCGCCTTTAGCATGACATATGAGATTCAGAGACAAAAAGCATTAGCATATGCGGCGCCTATGCTATGGCATACTTGAGCATGGGCGGCGCCTATGCTATGGCACACTAGATTCCGAGATCTTAGGCCATAGTATAGGCTTTGCCTTGTTCGTGGCCTAGTATTACCTAGGCCTAGCCTTGTTCGATGCCTATTTTTTCATGAGCAATGCTCAATCCATAGCCTTTTGCTTCTTCATTCCTAACTTACCACCTTTAACATGAAATACGTCCAAATCGAAATTTGAAACCAATCTTCTCGTTTTACACCTCTTGCACCTACATTTGCTCAAAAACAATAAAAACGATTAGAACGATGGGTTGCCTCCCATCAAGCATCATAGTTTTGGTCGTGGCACGACTCTTATTTTTGGATTTTTATTTATCAAAAGCAAAGACGTAATAGAACGAAAGAAAAATGAAAAATGATAAACGATGGGTTGCCTCCCATCTAGCGCTTGATTTATTGTCGCGGCACGACATAGTTACCTCGAGTACTTAGACTTCATCGAGATAGATGGTGGATCGTTTTCTGAATGGATTCAGACGACAATGAGGCTTACTTATGGGCATGCAATCTCCTTCGAGATGAATCTTGTGCATACATAACCCAAGAAGGATACCAATTATATCATCAATAGACAAACCCATAGCTCTCTTGTGCCTCTTCAGAGCAGAGATGAGAGCCTCTACGTGCTATTCACTTAGATCATCCGCAACACTCACTGGAAGTGTATTTTCACTTCCCAAGAATGCATACCTAGGGAGCTCTTTCGATTCTGGCACTGGTGGCTCTTCGATGGAAGTCTTCACTATTGGTGACGGTTGATTCTTAAGATCAAGGTCCGGCTGCTTAGGAGTATGGGAATAGGACTCTATTTCTGTTAGAGCACCCATAAGTTCTTCATAATTTTCATCGTCCTCATGCTCAACATTCAGTCGCGCAGCAGACAATGGCTCAACAGTAAGTTGTTTCTCTATAGATAATGCTTTCTTATCCTCATGATGAACATCAGCTATAGAGAACACATTCATATCGCTGGGCTGCTTCATTTCTTTGCATATATCAAAGCGGACCACTTCGTCATTCAACTGAAATAAAATCTCATTAGCTCTCATGTCAATAAGAACACATCCCGTTGCAAGGAAAGGACGTCCCAAGATTATGGGTACTTCAGAATCCGCTTCACAATCCAAAATAACAAAGTCTTCTGGAAAGATGAATGAAGAAACCTTTACCATGACATCACATAGGATACCAACAGGTCGTTTTACCGACCTATCTGCCATGACGAGCCTCATATTGGTTGGAGTAGGATCACCCAACCCCAACTTTTTATAGATAGATAATGGCATCAAATTGATGCTGGCTCCTAAATCACATAATGCTTTGGCAAAATTCAAAGATCCAACGGTGCAAGGAATAGTGAAAGCTCCGGGGTCAGCCTTCTTCTGAACTATTTATCGGGTAGCGATTGCGCTGCAGTGATGGACACCATCTTTCAACTCATAACTTGCTGCCCGCTTCTTTGTCAAAAGATCCTTCATAAATTTCGCATACCCAGGCATTTGTTCAAGTGATTCCACCAATGGAACATTAATGGTCAGCTGCTTTAATATAGTCATGAATTTGCTGAACTTCGTATCATCCACCACCTTCTTCAATCTTTGGGGGAAAGGTGGTGGTGGGTATGGAATTGTTCTCTCCACAGCGTTCTTCTCCTCATGCTTCAATTTTTCAGCTTTTCAAGGCTGCACGTCGTGAGGAGTGATGTTAAGGATGTTAGGATCGGCTGCTTGCTTGCTTTGGGATGAATTTTCCAGCACCTTACCACTCCTGGTAGTAATAGCCATGCATGATCCGTCGTTCCTTGGATTTTGCACAGTGTCGCTAGGTAGAGTGTCAGCCTTTCTTTGATTCAGTGCTGCTGAAGATTGGCTCAATTGCTGCTCTATTTGCTTTATTGAAGTGGAATGTGAGTCAACCAATTGCTTCGTTGAGGACAAATCATTTATTACCTCCGTTACTCCCGCGCTGGTTGCCTCCACTCCTTTCAACAGTTTAGCCATCATCTCTTCCATATTTCCAGAACCGGATGTAGTGGTGTCGCGTCTTCCTGGGGGGACGTACAAACCACTCTTGTCATTCTTGTTCTTCCAACTACCTTGGTCCTTGTTTCCAGATTTCTCATAGTAGTTCCGACCTTGGTTTTCTTGGGCATTGCCTCGAAAACCCCTCTGATTGTTTAAGTAGTTGGCTTCTTCTTCCGAATCAAATTCGCCTCTTCCTTTTGACGCAATGGCTTTGACTTTTTTTGTCTTCCCTGATAATAGATGCTTTGTAAGAAGATCCATCTGTGTTTTCATGTGCGCCATATCTTGATCACGTTCCTCTTCTCTTCGTCTCTGTTCTGCAGTCATGCCAATCGATACAGTAAAGCTTGCTACCTCAGAATCCCTGGTATGCCAAGCTCTGCTCTGTTTTGTCATACGATCTAGCATATCATTTGCCTCAATAAAATTAAGGTCCATGAATGATCCTCCAGCCGCATTATCCACCATTGGCTTAGTCACTGAGTTCAAAGCCCTGTATAATATCTCCATCAAGTGGACATTGGTCATATGATGGTTTGGGCACCGCATAAGCTTCTTCTTGAATCTCTCCCATATTTCGTGGAGAGCATCGGTTGGAAGCTGTCGAAAATTGTTTATTTCATCTCTCAACTGTGCTCTCTTGGATGGCGGAAAGAATCTTTCTAGGAAAGCGTCTTTCAATTGCCTCCAATTCGTAATGGAATCAGGAGTCAGCCCATTCAACCATAGAGTTGCCTCCCCAGACAGAGACAATGGAAATAAACGTAGTCGAATTGCATTCTGTCCAACGCCAGGATTGCCGAATGACTTGCATGTAGAAATAAAGTTGATCAGATGCATATTCGGATCATCGCCTGCTAGTCCACCAAATAATCCCTTGAGTTGCAAAAGCTGAATCATGGTGCTAGTGATACTGAACTTGGCTCTGGGTGCCAATGGCGGAAGAATAATAGCTCCTGTGGCACCAGCTCCGTCCAGATCATGATCATCATCATCAAACGGAATCTGTATAGCTCGGCGTTCAGGTTTGAATCTGACTTGACGATCTCTTCTATTAGCAGGTGTCGCCACCTCAGCATCACGCCTAGGGTTTAGTAACTCGTCATCACCTAGGTCCTCATCGTCAGGATTTATTGCTCGCCCAGGGTTATCAATATTCTGTTGATGTACTTGAGCAGCGGCCAACATAGCTAATCTAGCCTGCTCCTGTTGAGAAGCCCTTCTATCAATGTCACGTTGCGCTTCCATCCTGCCAACAGAACCTGAATAAAACAAAAACAACAACTAAAAGTAAAAGTACGAGAATCTTTGACCAAAGGGTCTAGTAATTATTACGAACTTAATTGACACTTGTATTCCCCGGTAACGGCGCTAATTTTTGATAACGCTCAATCTACAGCTCTCGTAGGAGTTTAAAGCGGTCGTTAGCAAATATAGAACCCAACCTGGTTTGGGTATCGATCCCACAGGGAATAGCTTGGTCAACAAGTTAGCAACGATTACTAGACTTTTAGTGCAAGTCTCGTAAGAAGGGGGGATTCTTTTTGTGCAAGTAATGTAACCAAATAGTAGCTAAAAACGGCAATAGCAAAGTAAATAGAGAAAGAATGTTTAGTAGGTTGTGAAACAATGAGAATTGAGGAGTTGGGGTTATGTCCACCTTCTGAGTTATACGTCTCTATTGACTATGAGTGTGTTGAATTCAGACATGCATGTACTTATAGAGAATTGTATTCGATGGTAAATCCAGGCGTCTTTCGATCTATTCGAGGATTATTTCACTTTAACTCTTTCGAGCTTAAAGCGTGTCTAACAGTACGAATTCTCCAAGAGGTTAATCCAGTTACGGCACTAACTTTTTAATAGGGGATGGGACCCTACTACCTTGACATTATCTCTTTTCCAGACAGATAACCTTTCTTTCGAACAAGTTAAATGTTATACTGGCGTTTTCTTGCATTTGCGACCACAAAGAATTTAGATTAAGATGAAGAGAATAATGATATAAGCAACATGCGTGTCACGAACTCACAAACTCACAGCAATAGATAGTATCTCATTCGGCTTCCATAACCCCAACAGAGAAGTTTAGTTACCCATGAGTGCAAAGGAAATCACAATTGATATTGTTGTTATACCGCAATAAAGATTTCACGTTTGTAATGGTGTGGTGGGCGTTAGGCGTGAATCCCTTAGCAAAGTAACGTTTCTCTTGTTGTGGAATTTAAGAATAGATGAATAGAAGAAGAAAAATAGAATTAATGGAAGAATTAGAAGAAGAGTTGTACAGTAATAGAATTGAATGTAAGAAGATGTAAGAAGATATCAGAAGAAGATGTCTTAAAATCTCTAGCAAGATAGGGTATTTATAATACCCATATCCTATTCCTACTAAGCTAATGAAATGCTTAACCAAATCCTACTAAGCTAATGAAATACTTAACCCAATTGTACTAGGTTAATGTATCATTATCCTAATCCTAATAAGCTAATGAAATACTTAACCCAATTGTACTAGGGTAATGTATCATTATCCTAATCCTACTAAATTACTGCTAGTCCCCAAAGTCTTCAGAAATGTTGTTTTAGCCCGGAACAGATTTTCCATGCGCCATTTTTAGTCCTTGGCGTCCAAGATTGGCTTTTCTCCTTTCGTGAAGCTTTCTTTGGCGTCAAGTTATCCATAAAATGCTGAATTCTGCATCATTTATACCTGAAACTTTGCTAATCATGTTTGTTAGCTCACTTACAGAAAAAAAAAACTAAAAGTGCATAAAATATATAATTTGTTCTCGAAACTAGGCTAAAATATGGGCAAAATATAGTGCTATAGGCGTGTAAATTCGCCTATCAATCACCTATACATTTGTCTTGAATACAAAAGGCTGAATAAGGATAAGAGGGAAAATAGGTGACTCGAAACTCCAAGAGCTCACCCTATCTATGGATGATCAACACAGCATGATCTTAACTCAACAATAGCAACTAGTACTCGGTCCACACAAAAAAGGTATAGAAGCGTAGTATGAGTACCAAAGTAACGGGAACTCAGTAGGTATCATCGGCCGACTAAGCTAAATTATTATATAATGATGATACAAAGTAAGACAATAACTATAAGTCAATGTACAGAATCATTCTTGAAGAGTCTCTATCATCACTGTACAACTAACTAACAAACTATAACAATAATACGACATCACACATCAATACGCACCACAATCGTTATATAAAATAAATAATTGATAGAAACATAAAACATCATGTATATACAATCACAATCATTATTCATAAAGTAAAAGACCTTACTATGGCGTCCCATACCACCAGGAAGTACACCCAAAAGAACGCAAAGTAAAGAACTCGTCAAGGTATTCCATACCACAAGAGAGTGCACCAATAAATCAAATCATCATCGTATCAAAAATATGTATATACATAACCAACTCACATTCACCACGATTCCCATATTTCCATTAACGGCCAATTTCCAAGTTCCATAATCATTATCAATTACCGCATTTCAACACAACAAACCCCATATAATCATAACCATAGTTATATAGCCATTTAGAGATATATGCCGTCTTTACTACCCATAGTTCTACATTCCACATTTTAACTAAACAAGATCCACCAACTAGTATTCTAGGCATCCTAACCATCAAGTAAACATAACAACTTTACGTAGGCAACTAGTTATCAAGATAACCCATTTTACTAGGCGAATTCCATAACATAACCATTTATTCAAGCCAAGTATGTTTACTAGGTGAATCCTCAATTATACACATCATTACACTTACCAATAAGACTTAATTAAATAATTGGCATATTCTTCTATAATTTACTATTTAGTATTAACGAGAGCCACCCCACTTAACTAGTGATTAATAGAAGAGATTTGTAGACAACTTCCAAAGGAAAACATCATATCCTAAACGCACACAAGGACTTAACCATTCAATGCCATAACCACACACATACCAACACATTTATACATACTTACCATATGTAACATCACCATAATATTAGTATATCCTCCGGGTTTATCGAGCATCAATACCTCTTCTGGATATACCGGGCATTATCACATCATCAATATATCCTCTGGATTCACCAAGATTTATTACATTATCAATATATCCTCTGGATTCACCGGGCATCATCATAACATCAATATCTCTTTCGGATATACCGGGCATCATCACACCATCAATATATCCTTTGGATTCACCAGGCATCATCATAACATCAATAATCATCATGACAATAACAAATACATACATATACCTAAAGCAAGAACAAGTACAAGCCACAATCAATAAGGGTAAAGAAGGTAAGAAAATACATATCGAGATACTTTACCATTAATCATCACCATATTATATGAGTAGATGCATGGCCATGCATATCCTAATTTAATAAACAATCACAACTTTTTCGAGCTTAACATGATTGTCACCTAGTCAATTATAAGTCATGGGTATGACTTCTAGAATCCATCTTTTACCCACATGGTCCACACTACAAATGCAAGAGATTCTTTTACAGAGCCATTAGTTTAGTCACTAAGCTTGAATCATAATAAGAGTTGTAACATAATTCGTGTCTCTCATAGTAAACTAGCCAATAAGCTAAGTGATAGCATAAACATAGATATAATTCACAAGACTATCCAATGATATCCATACCATCATAACAAGATAATCAATCAAGTATACACATTATCCCATCATTGACAACATGCATAAACCCTTCACCGGGTTTAGCCATCATATCACCTAAAGTATATTATAGGCATTCATCATGTATCTAGGTCACTAAAGAAGTTACATGGTTCAAACTTAAGGTGGGACAATTTTTGCTTCTAATAATCCCCAAAGTTCTCTTTTACAAGTCTAACTTTTTCCCAGAATTAGACTAAGTTAGATAAATCATGCCTTAAGAGCTTACCAATCCACCCTAGTTCTATAGGACAATTCTTCTTCAAGCATTCCTCCTAAATCATCCCAAACACCTAAGTCATCCCACAACTAGGCATATTTAGGTAAACATACCCTTAAGAGAGTAAACACGGTCACTCCCATCTACTATAACAACTAGAGTATTCTCATGTGATTCATGTGATAACAAGCTCATATATCAAAGGTTCTAGGCTATGAGTCAACTATCTCACTTAATGGGTTTTAAGACCTAAGTAATTTAACTAGTCCCAAACATTTCCATCTATAAATTCATCATCTAAATCCCCGACCAATCTTATCAAGATATCAAAGTCATGAAATAATAAATCTCAATCTAACTAAAAGTAAGTCTAACCAACCTTGAGTACTAATAGCTCATGAACCAACAATATTCACAGCTTCTTCCACGAGCCAACCTATCAATAACATAATCTATGCATTATTATGAGAACAACAACACCCATATTGCACCATTGTGCTTTGGGTCCAAAATGACACCAAAAACCCCCAATGGGTCCCATATATGACAAAAAAGTTTCCGAGACCTACCCAACATTCAAATATCATTAGGGAGTTAAAGCCCTCATGAAATTTGTGCAAAACAACTATTTTTGGTGTTAAATCAAGCCTCATGCTATTAGGGATTTTGGGTATAATAAACAAAAATTTAACACCAAAATTTAAGGGATTCATACCTTAGATTCATAGTAAAACAGGATTACAGAAGCTAATCAAGCTCCCAATCAACCCACAAGACTCACTTTAAGGATTTTACACTATTAGGGTTTTAGAGCTCAAGAAGGAGGCATAAATGACCAAATTTTCGGTCAAGACAGGATTTCAATAGGCCTTTTCCAAGTCTCGAGAAGCGCAATTAGGCATACGTGCTAGGCCACGATCGCGGCTCACGTATTCTCACCTTACACACAACGATCGTGGTATCTCTCTCCAATTCTGTCAAAAGCTGAAACTTGGAATTTTGATTCCAAGTTTTGGCCAATGCTTTGAGACGCATCCAGAATCCAACGCGAGCAAGTAAATTATGAATCTATATAGATTTTGATATTTCGGGCGCATTGGCAAAGTTGAATTTTCCATTCAAAATCGTTTTACTAAAGTTTTTGCTCAGTGCCCATTTAGAACCAATGAAGACTTCAAAATGGAAAAATGGTTCTAACAACCAAACGAACCGCCAGGTAACCGAACTATCAGTCTAGCAAGTCATGAATGACTTCGGGAAGCTATGGTAAAGCTCTATCAACAAAAGTAAGCAGGAACACAGAAAATGACCTTAAGGGTCAGTACAACATCAACTACTAAGGAACTTTCATCCTCAAAAGTTAAAGATAAAAGAAAGTACCTGAAGTCTCTAATAAATGAGGATATTGGGCCTGCATCTCACTCTCGATATCCCAAGTGGCTTCCTCTAATAGGCGATGCCTCCATTGAACATTAACCTCAGGAATAACTCTAGTGCACAACTACCTTACATCACTAGCTAAAATATGCATGGGCTCATTTACAAAGGATAACTACTCGTCTAATTGGACTGACTCCCACCAAATCATTTAATATGGATAAAGAATATACTTTTGCAACTTCAATACATGGAAAATTAGATAAATAGTAGAAAAATCTAGAGGTAAAGCTAACTCATATGCAACTTTGCCAACTGCGCGGAGAATCTCAAAAGGACCAATATATAGAGGGATGAGCTTAACCTTTCTTTTGAAGCTCATCACACCTCTCATAAGTAAAACATGAAGGAATATGCGGTCACTAAATCCAAATCTCAAGGAACGGAGTCTACGATCGGCATAGATCTTCTGCCTACTTTGGGCTGCTCTTATCGGATCCTGAATCACCCTTACTCTATCTAATGAGTCCTAAAGAAAATATGTACCATTAGGTCTCACCTCAGAAGTCTCAAACTGCCCTATCAAAGAACGACACCTCCTACCATACAAAGCCTCATGAGGCGCCATCTCAATATTCGAATGATAACTGTCATTGTAGGCAAACTCTGCCAATGCTAAGTGTTGATCTCACTGCCCTCCAAAATCCATAACAAAAGCTCGGATCATATCCTCAAGCACTTGAATATTTTTCTTAGACAGACCATCTATCGGTGGATGAAAAGTTTTACTCAAATCCACTTGAGTACCCAACTCCGTCTATCGGCGAATGAAAAGTTTTACTCAAATCCACTTGAGTACCCAACTCCTCCTGAAATGCTCTCCAAAATCATGAAGTAAATACGGAACTATAGTCTGATATGATAGAAATAGGTACTCCATGCAAATGAACTATCTCTCAAACATAAATTTGGCCTAATCTCTCATCTCTAAAGGTTAACTGAATAGGAATAAAATATGCTAACTTGGTCAAATGGTCCACAACAACCCAAATACCATTAAGAAAATAGGGAGTACGAGGTAAACCACTAATGAATTCCATGGTAATTCATTCGTATTTCCACTCAGGAATGGGCAATCTCTAAGTCAATCCACCTAGACACTGATGCTTGGATTTATCCTGCTGACAACATAGGCAACGAGCCACAAAGTCTGTCACATCTAACTTCATACTATCCCACCAGTAAAGATGCCACAAATCTCTATACTTCTTAGTTGTACTAAGATAAATAGAATATCTAGAACTATGAGCCTCATAAAGAAATGACTGAATCACATCATCAAGTCGGGGAGCAAAAATATGACCCTGAAACCTTAAAATACCCTTAAAATCAACAGTGTGTCTCCCAGACTCACCACTTACCACCTCATCATGGACAAAACATGACATGTTATCCTCATACTGACGATCACAAATATGCTCAAATAAGGAAGTCCTCGCCTTCACACAAGACAAAATCCTAGCAGGATCAAAAATGTCAAGGCAAACCATCAAATTATCTAAGGACAGAATGACTTGTGCCATGGTCCTATGAGAAACAAAAATACAAGCCAAGCTACCCATACTTACTATCTTGTGGCTTAAGGCATCAGCTACCATTTTCACCTTACCCAGATGATACAAGATGGAAATATCATAGTCTGTCAACAACTCCATCCATGTACGCTGGCGAGCATTAAGATCTCGCTGTGTCATCAGATATTGAAGGCTATGATCATCATTGAAGATCTCTTGGTGCACACCATACAAATAATGCTTCCAAATCTTGAGTACAAAAAATACTACCGCCAACTCTAAATCATGAGTAGGGTAGTTGCGCTCATGGACCTTTAGCTGTCTTAAAGTATAAGCAATAACATGACCCTACTGCATCAAAACACAACCTAGACCAATACCAGATGCATCACAGAACATAAGGAATCCCTCACCCTCAATTAAAAAAGCTAACACTAGAGCTGAAGTAAGACAATCCTTAAACTTTCCAAAGCTCGACTCACACTCCTCAGACCACTGAAAAGGAACTTCCTTCTAAGTCAATCTAGTCATAGGGGCTAAAGTAGTAGCAAACCTCTCAATGAAATGTCTATAATAACCAACCAAACAATTTAAAACGTGGTCCTTAGTTAGAAATATAGGCCTAGCCCAATCATAAATTGCTGAAATCTTAGCCGGGTCTTCCATGATACTCGTCTTGGACACCACATGTCCAAGAAATGATATTGACTTAAGCAAAAACTCACACTTTGAGAACTTGGCAAAAAACACATGATCTCACAAGGTCTGAAGCATAATCCTAAAGTGTTGTGCATGCTCCTTACAACTCCTCCAATACACCAAATTGTCATTAATAAACACAATGACTAATGAGTCTAAGTACGGTCTGAACACACGGTTCATCAAATCCATAAATGTTAATGGGCATTAGGCAACCTAAATGACATCACCAAGAACTCATAATGACCATAACAGGTCCTGAATAGTATCTTTGGGTTATCCTTGGCCCAAATCCTCAACTGATGATAATCGAACCTCAAATCTATCTTAGAAAACACGGCTAGTCCCTGAAGATGGTTAAATAAATCATTAATGTGAGGCATAGGATAATGGTTCTTCACTATCACCTTATTAAGTTGCCTATAATCAATACACATTTGCATAGAGGCATTTTTATTCTTTACAAACAACACAGGGACTCCCCAAGGTGTAATACCCCGTACTTTTCCTAGCTAATTTTATCTCAGGAATGTATAGTATTAGATTCTAAATTGAATTATAGTTATACCATGAGGAATTTTTAAATATTTTCATTTGTAAAATGTGGGAAATTTAATAAGGTTTCCATCGATATAATATTCACCCAAATCCAATAACCGAGTCAAAAGTTACGACTATTTTAAGTTACTATCATAAAACAGCACAATATTAGTGTGTGGAGCACCACGCCACAAAAGAAAATGGCGTTTGAAAAATTCCAGCAGGGGTCCGCGATTATGGCACATCGCGCCTGGGACCATATTCAGAATTTCCCTTTTTCCAGTGTCTTAACGTGATTTCCTCCGCTTCGCGCCGAAGTTTCAGGTCACAAAAGAAGGGGCAATACGATGGCTCCGCGTTGCCCCATCCCTCAGTTTCCCAAATGTCAAATTCCAGTGACACAGTGCAATAGTGTCGCATGGCGCCAGGGGTTCATTTAAGGAAAATTTTACTGAAATTAGATGACGCATCCAGGGTTAAAAGGGTCAACTTCTCTCCCCTATTTAAGCCCTTTAACACGTGATTCAGCCACTTTTCACCAAAATACACACTCTTCTCTCAAAAACCTCTGAAGAACAAGCTAGGGTTTTCATAGAATATCCAATTCCAAGATAGTTTCACTGTTAATCTTTACAAAATAACAAACTAAAGTATGCATAGTGTTCATTCATGGACTCCTTTAGTCCATGAAGTCCAAGAATCCCTTTTCCAACTTCAAGTTATGGATTTTCTTTATGATTTCATGATTGGGTTATTCTTGTTCATGTTGGTAAATGAGAAATTGAATTCTACTCCATGTTAGGTGATAATTTCTATGTGGTTTTAATTATTATAGATATAGATTCATGCAAACCTATGACTAAACCCTTGAATAATAAAATTAGAATGTGACTATGATGTTTAATTGTTGTACAGTGATGTTTATATGTACCATGCCTACAATATATTTGATTAAAGGCCTAGGTGAAGGAAAAGTGCCTAACTAGCATGATACCATGGCATTCCCATGTATGTACAAGTTTATGCCTATCATATGTTTGATAAAATGCTTCAGTAAATGAATTATGGTGATTTTTACGTATTAAGGCAAGTCATGTTTTGTCAGTTTTCTTTTATCGAGTCCTGGGGGTACTTTCACCCAAAATATTAGTTGTGTTCCTAGAGCCATGTCATGTTTTCACGATACTCTCAGTCAAGCTATGGATCCTTAGACTTTAGATAGTCTTATGACTCAGGAAATCTCCATGATCTCATGAACTCAGTTAGTTGTCAGATATCAATAGTATTTTGTCATTCAATGAAATTCAGTAACTCAATCCATGTTTAGTTCAGTAAATCATGTTTAGTGTCTATTCAGATGGGAGTAGAAATTAGCACCAAGCGAACCCAAGGATGGGAACTCACCTATTATATGAGGGTGTGATTCTTAGAAGCAATCCTTGCATTCCAGAACAATGTAGACAGCATAGGTTGAGATATCATATCCTGCTATATGAGGGTAGACATGGTGTCTTAACCTTCTATATGAGAGTTCCCACCGTTCTCACTAGAGTTACCTGTTATATTAGGGTAACTCATACATTGTCCTTACCAGTGGCGCAATATTGACACCCTTCCAATCAGGGCACAGATTAGACCCCAATTCAACTATAATACATCATTTGGGGCATGTCAGTTAGATGACTACCTTCCACAGTCTCATTATCAGTCTCAATAAAAGAACTCAGATAGTTTTTCAAAACTCAGGACTATCAGATACAATCGACTCAGATATAGAAGGAAACTTAGATAGTTCCATTAGATTCAGGACTATCAGATACAGTCACTCATGTTATCAGTTATATTCAGATTCAGTAATCATGTTATCACAGTATTAGTGTCAGTTGTTATGTCTCATGCATGTATTCTCATGATCATGATAGTTAGTTAGTTATTATTATTGTACATGCATATGAACCATAAGTATTCAGCCTACCTCACATGCATACCAGTACATTCAAAGTACTGGCGCATTTTATCTATGGTGTCTTATACCATAGGTTCAAAGACACGAGCTTCAAAGCAATAGTAGATTCCAAATATCCACAGACAGAGTTAGAAGTGAGTCCTCCTATTTTGAGGACATAATTATTTCCCTATTATTTTATTAATCAATTTATTAGTTGGAGTTAGTTGGGGACATATCCCATCAACTCCTTACTCAGACAGTTTAGCTAGTTAGAGGCTTTCTAGACTATCAGGTTTCAGACTTCAGTATTTTTAGTTTTGTTTTGGGTATTCTATTACCCCACACAGATTTTATATCATTTAGATCATATTCAGTATTGAACCTTATGGCCTTTTAGTTCATGTTTCTACATTATAAAATATTTTATGCATTATACAGGTATAGATATCAGTCATGGGTTAGCTTATGGTCCTTCAGGATCATGAGCACCATGTAGCATTTCGGGTACCAGATTCGGGGCATTACAAACTTGGTATCAGAGCCTAAGTTTCAATATAGTCCTAGGATGTCTGAAAGCCACATCTAGTAAAGTCTTGTAGATGGGTGTGTTGCGCACCACATTTATGTACAAGAGGCTATAAGATGTTTTAGAAATAGTTTCCCCTCTTTTAGTATTTATGTTGTTCCAGTGAGCATAATCTCAAGTCAATCTCTCAGTCTAATCCATTTCTTACTTTCTTCTACAGAATATGCCTCCTAAAAGAAGAAATAAAAATCAGTCAGCCCCTCAGCCCAAAGATCCTTTGGGCGATCATGTTTCTCATGCGAAGTTCAGGGACATATTCACTACTCTTGCTCAGTTAGTTGCCGCTCAAAATGAATGACCAACAGTCATTTTGGCCAACCCAGTGGCAAACTCAGCCGCAGCTAGGATTCAAGACTTCACCTAAATGAATTCTCTGTCCTTTCTCGATTCTAAGATAGATGAGGAGCCTCAGGAATTCCTAGATCAGGTGCAGAAGGTGACAAACATCAAGGGGTGACTACTATTGAGAGTGCTGAGATAGATGTATATCAGTTGCAGAATATTACTAATACTTGATTCAAGTAGTGGAAATCAGAGAGGGAAAATGATGCATGGCCAGTTGAGTGGGAGGAGTTCGCATTTTATTTCCTCGATAGATTATTTCCCCTGGAGATTAGGAAAGCTAAGGTGTTAGAATTCATCAACCTCATGCAGGGAAATATGACAGTGAAAGAGTATTCTCTTAAGTTTACTCAATTAGCAAGATATGCCCCTCATGTGGTTGCAGATAGCAGGGAAAGAATGAGTAAGTTCATTTTAGGGGTGAATAATAGCGTGGTTAACGAGAGCACATCCGCCATGCTGAATAGTGACCTGACTTTAGCGAGGCCTATGACTCATGCTCAGAAGATTAATGAGTAAAAGATTAAGATAAGGGAGAAACAGAATAAGAGGGTGAATATAGATAGTTTTAACTTCGCTCAGCCTAAGTCAGAAGGAAAAAACCATTCTCAGTTTCATCCTAAGTCATCAGTTCTAGCTCCTTCTACAACCAGTGCTCCAGTTCCTAAGTTTAGAGAGAGTAGCAAAGATAGAATGTCAGAATCTAAGTCCCAAGAAAGTGTTAGTAGTGCCCGCACCTATCCTCTTTGCCAGACTTATTGCAAGCACCATCAGGGTATTTGTAAGCTAGTAGTGGTATTTGTTTTGGATATGGCAAGCCAGGCCATAGAGTTAGAGACTTTCCTCAACCGGGTCTTCAGGGTCAATAGAATCACTCCTCAGCTTAGTCTGGTCACAAAAATTAGTAGGGATCCACCTCCAGCGCTACTAGTGGGCAACATCCAAATCATCTTTATGCTCTTAGTCCTGACAAGATTAGGAAAATTCTCCTGATGTGGTTATCGGTACGTTACAGATCTTTCATGTGCATGTTTATGCTTTGCTTGATCCAGGATCTTCTTTGTCTTTTGTCACTCCCTATATAGCAAGAAATTTTGGAATCAGTCATGAAATCCTAGAAGAGCCTTTTTTAGTCTCTACTCCAGTAGGTAAAACCATCATAGCCCAGCGGGTATACAGAAACTGCCTGATTATGATATTTTTAAAAGTCACCTCAGCAGACTTAGTTGAATTGAAGATGGCTAAATTTGATGTCATTCTCGGCATGGATTGTCTTCATTCATGCTATGCCATAGTCGATTGCAGAAACAGAATAGTCCAGTTTCAATTTTTTAATGAACCCATCCTTGAGTGGAAGGGTAGTGTATCCGCTTTTAGGGGTTAGCTTATTTCCTACCTTCGGGCATGGAAAATGATATCTAAAGGATGTGTCTATCTTCTTGTTTGAGTTAGGGACACTATTTCCAAGAATCCCAGTCTTGAATCAGTCCCAGTAACGAATAAACATTCAACTATCTTTCCCGAAGATCTTCCAGGAATTTCTCCCAAAAGGGAAATAGACTTCGGTATTGATCTTCTTTCGGATACTCAGCCTATCTCTATTCTTCCATATAGAATAGCACCAGAAGAACTCAAAGAACTAAAAGAGCAATTGAAGGATCTCTAAGATAAGGGATTCATCAAACCCAGCATTTCCCCGTGAAGCGCTCCAGTATTATTCGTGCGCAAGAAAGACGATTCTCTTAGGATGTGTGTATACTACCGTCAACTCAATAAGGTCATGGTCAATAAAAAATATCCTCTTCCTAGAATCGATGACTTGTTTGACCAACTTCAGGGCGCCAGTTATTTCTCTAAGATAGACCTCAGATCCGGCTATCATTATCTCAGAGTCAGAGAATGTGACATTCCAAAAATAGCTTTTTGTACTCGGTATGGTCACTTTGAATTCCTAGTCATGTCATTTGGGCTTACCAATGCCCCAACTACTTTCATGGACTTGATGAGCCATGTGTTCAAGAAGTACTTGGACATGTTCATCATAGTCTTCATAGATGATATTCTGTTCTATTCCCATAGTGAGCGTGATCATGCAGACCATCTCAGAATAGTACTTCAGACTCTCAGAGATCATCAGTTATTCACCAAATTCAGTAAGTGAAAATTTTTGCTATGGACAGTATCATTCCTTGGTCACATCATTTCCGGTAATGGCATTAGAGTAGATCCTCAAAATACCGAAGCAGTAAGAAACTAGCATTACCCTATCTCTCCATCAGATATCAAGTGTTTCTTGGGTTTGTCTAGCTATTACAGGCGGTTTGTTGAGGGATTTTATTCTATTGCATACCCTATGTCTAGATTGACTCAGAAGAAAGTCAAGTTTCAGTGGTCAGATCCTTACAAGAAGAGTTTTCAGGAGTTGAAGACTCGACTCACCTCAGCTCTAATTCTAGATCTTCTAGATAGTTCAGATGGGTTTGTAGTATATTGTGATGAATCCAGAGTAGGTTTGGGTTGTGTTCTCATTCAGCATGGTAAGTTCATAGCCTATGCCTCCAAACAACTTAAACTCCATGAGAGGAATTATCCGACTCATGATTTGAGTTAGCAGCCATAGTATTTACCTTAAAGATTTGGAGGCATTACCTATACAGTGTTCATGTAGATATCTTCACAGATCATAAGAGTCTTCAGTATGTATTTTCTTATAAAGATCTCAATCTTTGTCAGAGAAGGTGGTTAGAGATTTTAAAAGATTATGACATGAGTGTCCTTTATCATCTGGGCAAGGCCAATGTAGTGGCCGACTCTCTCAGTAGACTATCCATTGGTAGTGTTTCTCATGTTGAGGACAGTAAGAAGAAGTTAGCTCAGGAAGTCCATCAGCTAGCCAGACTAGGCATTCTCTTAGTAGATACAGATGAGGGTGATATATGGGTTTAGAGTAGTTCAGAATCATCTCTAGTTTCCGAGGTGAAAGAAAGCAAGATAGAGATCCCAGCCTTATCAAGTTGAAAGAGTAAGTCCAGGATCAAAAAATAAAGGTTTTCTCCTAAGGGGGAGATAGTGTTCTTCGTTGTCAGGGTCATATCTGTGTTCCAGGTTTAGATGACTTAAGGAAGTGAATTCTTGCAAAAGCGCATGGTGCACGCTACTCTATTCATCCAGGGGCCACAAAGATGTACCGCGACTTGTGGGAAATCTATTTGTGGAGTGGGATGAAGAGATACATTACAGAGCTTGTAGCTAAGTTCTCTACATGTCAGCAGGTTAAGATAGAGCATCAAAATTCTAGTGGGTCCATGTAGGAGTTCAGTATTCCTACTTGGAAGTGGGAAGTTGTGAACATAAACTTCATGATGGGTTTGCCTCGAACTCGTCATCAACATGATTCAGTCTGGGTCATTGTAGACAGAATAACCAAATCAACTCATTTCCTTCCAGTTCATACCTCTTATTCAGCCGAGGATTATCCCAAACTCTACATCAGGGAGTTAGTCAGATTGAATGGTGTTCCGCTATCTATTATCTCAGACAGAGGTACCCATTTTACCTCTTATTTTTGGAAAGTATTCCAAAAGGGTCTTGGTACCAAAGTTCATCTTAGTACAACCTTTCATCCTCAGATAGATGGTCAAGTAGAAAGGACTATTCAGACGTTAGAAGATATGTTAAGGGAATGTGTAATCTATTTCAAGGGAATTTGGGATGACCACTTACCTTTGATTGAGTTTGCATACAATAACTGCTATCATTCTAGTATTCAAATAGCTCCATTCAAAGCTCTCTATGGTAGGAGATGTAGATCTCTAATTGGTTGGTTTGAAGTTAGTGAGGTCTCATTTATAGGGCCTGACTTGGTATTCAACGCTATAGAAAAAGTCTAGTTGATTAGAGAAAGACTTTGAGCTGCTCAGAGACGACAGAAGTCATATGCAGATGTTCATAGAAAAGATCTCGAGTTTGATATTGGTGATCATGTCTACCTAAATATATCTCCCATGAAGGGACTAAAGCAGTTCAGCAAGAAAGGGAAACTCAGTCCCCTATATTTCGGTCTCTTCAAGATTCTCAGTCAATTCGGTAAGGTAGCTTATGAGCTCGAATTGCCTTCAGATCTAGCCTCAGTTCATCCAGTCTTTCATATCTCTTTGTTCAAGAAGTCCATAGGTGACCCATCAGTTATAGTCCCTATTCAGAACATTGATGTTCAGAACACTCTCTCTTATGAAGGGATTCTAGTTGATATCTTAGACTATTACTCGTAGATTGAGGAATAAAGAAGTCTCTCTAGTTAAGGTTCTTTGGCAAAATTAGTCCATCGAGGGAGCTACTTGGGAAGCAGAGGCTGACATGCGTACCAAGTATCCTCACCTCTTCTTCACCAACTCAGATTAAGCTCAAGGTAATATTTCTCCTTAAGCTTACTCAGTTTCATGTTAAGTGTTCATCACAAACTTGATATTCAGTTTTATTCTCACATTCCCATTATAAACTTGGTATCAAGTACCATTGAATATTTAGTCTTTTATGCATGTATCAGTTCAGTTATGTAATTATGAATCAGACATGCATTATCATTGTGAGAAACTTAGTTCTTCTGAACACTCAGTCATGCATTCATGAATCAGTTACACATGCATCAGATATGCATGTTCAATATTATATGTTTAGTTTGTCAGTCATGTCACTCATGAGATTATGTTCCAGTTATTCATGTTTAGTATGTACGTCAGTTGTCTTTTCTCCTCTCTCAGTCAGTCTCATTCAAGGATGAATCTTCTCAAAGGGGAGATATTGTAATACCCCATACTTTTCCTAGCTAATTTCATCTCAAGAATGTCTAGTATTAGCTTCTAAATTGAATGATAGTTATTCCATGGGGAATTTTTCAAGATTTTCACTTTTTTTCATGTTTGAAATTCAACAAGATTTCCATTGATATAAGATTTGTCCAAATATGATAACCGAGTCAGAAGTTAAGACGGTTTTAAGTTCCCATCGTAATAAAATGCCATATTAGTCAGTGGCACGCCTCGCCACAAGAGAAAATATCATTTGGCAAATTCTAGTAGGGGTCCGAGATTATGTCGTGTCGTGCCAAGGCCCAAATTTATAATTGTCCTTTTTCCAGTATCTTAGCATGATTTCCTCCATGTCGGGCCAAAGTTCCAAGTCACAAAAAAGGTGCAACGTGATGGCTTTGCGTCGTGTCATCGCTCAATTTCCCAATTATTAAATTCCAGTGACACGTTGTGATAGCACCGTGTCACACCAGGGTTTCTGTTTGGGAAAATTTTACTAAAATTAAATGACTCGTCCAGGATTAAAAGGTTCAACTTCCCACCCTTATTTAAGCCCTTTAACACGTGATTCATCCACTTTTCACCCAAAATACACTTTCTTTCCTCAAAAACCTCTCAAAATCAAGCTAGGGTTTTCATAGAAGATACAATTCCATGATAGTTTCACCGTAAATCTTCACGAAATCATGAACTAAGATATGCATAGTGTTCATTCATGCACTCCTTTAATCTATGAAGTCCAACAATCCCTTTTCCAACTTCAAGTTATGGATTTTCTTTATGATTTCATGATTGGGATGTTCTTGTTCATGTTGATAAATGAGAAATTGAATTCTACTCCATGTTTGGTGATAATTTCTATGTGCGTTTAATTATTATAGATATAGATTCATGCAAACCTATGACTAAACCCTTGAATGATGAAATTAGAATGAGACCCTAATGTTTAATTGTTGTACAATGATGTTTACATATACCATGCCTACAATATATTTGATTAAATGCCTAGATGAAGGAAAAGTGTCTAACTAGCATGATACCATGAAATACCCATGTATGTACAAGCTTATGCCTATCACATGTTTGATGAAATACTTCAGTAAAGGCATTATGGTGATTATTATGTATTAAAGCAAGTCGTGTTTTGTCAGTTTCCTTCTATCGAGTCCTGGGGGTACTTGTACCCTAAATATTAGTTGTGTGCCTAGAGCCATTTCATGTTTTCACGATACTCTCAGTCAAGCTATGAATTCTTTGACTTCAGATAGTCTTATGACTCAGGAAATCTCCATGATCTCATGAACTCAGTCAGTTGTCAGATATCAATAGTATTCCGTCAGTCAACGGATTTCAGTAGCTCAGTCCATGTTCAGTTCACTAAATCATGTTCAGTGTCTATTCAAATGGGATTAGAAATTAGCGCCGAGTAAACCCAAGGATGGGAACTCACCTGTTATATGAGGGTGTTATTCTTAGAAGAAATCATTGTGTTCTAGAACTATGTAGCCAGCATAGGATGAGACATCATAGCCTGCTATATGAGGGTAGATGAGGTGGCTTAGCATGCTATATAAGGGTTTCCACCATTCTCACTAGAGTTATCTATTATATAAGGGTTACTCACATATTGTCCTTACCAGTGGCATGGTATTGACACCCATCAAATCAAGGCATAGATTGGACCCTAATTCAGCTATAATGCATCATTTGGGGCATGTCGGTTAGATGACTACCTCCAACAGTTTCAGTATCAGTCTCAGTAAAAGAACTCAGATAGTTCTTCAGAATTCAGGAATGTCAGATACAGTCGACTTAGATACAGAATGGAACTCATATAGTTCCATTAGATTCAAGACTATCAGATATAGTAACTCATGTATTCAGTTATATTCAGATTCAGTAATCATGTTATCACAGTATTAGTGTCAGTTGTTATATCTCATGCATGTATTATCATGCTCATGATAGTTAGTCACTTATTATTATTTTTCATACATATGAACCCCATGTATTAACCCTACCTCATATGGATACCAGTACATTCAAAGTACTGGCACATTTGTGCTATGGTGTCTTATACCCTAATATCAGAGACACGAGCTCCAGAGCAATAGTAGATTCTAGATATCCATAGATAGAGTTAGAAGTGAGTCCTCATCTTTTGAGGACATGATTATTTCCCTATTATCTCATTAATCAGTTTATTAGTTGGAGTTAGTTGGGGACATGTACCATCAACTCCTTACTCAGATAGTTCAGTTAGTTAGAGGCTTTCTAAACTATCAGGTTTTAGTATTTTCAATTTTGTTTTGGGTATTATATTACCCCACACAGATGTTATATAATTCATATCATGTTCATTATTGAACCTTATGCCCTTTCAGTTCATGTTTCCGCATTATAAAGTATTTTTTGTGGTATACAGGTATAGATTGTCACACCCCTTTTTTAACTCCAAAAATTTAATTCTAAATTTGAAAGGGTTTTTAATTATTAAGTGACAAGAATGAAGGTTTTGTTTCAAAAAAGGATTATTTACATTTAAACTCAAAGTCACCACTTGGCATAAATCGGTGTGTGTGCCAAGTCACCTTTGAAAGATCTTTTTTAAAACAATTTGACTCCTTAAAACTGGTTTGCGAACAGAGATTCCGACTAAGGAATTCTGTTGATCGAGGGGAAGGTGTTAGGCACCCCTCGATCCCGTGGTTCGACCACGGTCAGTTGGGGAGGCATATCGGCTAATTTGACACTACGAATGTATAAATCACATAAAAACACGCAAAACAATCAATAAAGCAAACAAAACAAAATAATCTAAAATTTAGTGTTCAGTCCAATTTATTACAAACCAAAATAGAAAAAGAATGTGAAATGTAAATCCTATTCTACCCTACAATAATTTTATACTACGCTCCCATGCTAACCGATGCCTCAGGCCTTCATCATGAACGTCCTCTAAATAGAAAATACTTCAGGA
Organism: Capsicum pubescens; assembly: GCA_030864215.1. Lineage (NCBI taxonomy): Eukaryota > Viridiplantae > Streptophyta > Magnoliopsida > Solanales > Solanaceae > Capsicum > Capsicum pubescens. The sequence continues at coordinate 119,686,743 of CM061546.1, forward strand.
CATTCCCCGACGAATAAATACAAGTGATCACGGGGCATTCCCCGATTAAATGAATACATTTCCAATTGCAAGAACTAAACTCAAACCATTGAACTCAAATCCCACATTCAAACATTCAACAATAAAACTTATTCCTAATGTTTTGCCTACCCAAACTTAAACCTTGCCTATTCAATTCAACAAAATTCATACTTATTTTGAATTAAACAATAACTCAAGATAAATCTAAATTATCTCATTTTTTATCAATTTCTCGATTCCACCCCATTTATCTCAACATGATGAAACCAATTCGATATGTAACCCACAATAAAGTTTTTACATCCAAATCTGACAAACAAAAAACCCACAGTGAAGATTCAAGCACACCAAACACACGAATTATCCATAATTACGTAAAGATTAAAAAGAGAAAAGATAGAATTGGACCTTAAGAGATTTCTATTTCTTTAAGAAGAGAGATAAGAGTCATTTTTGAAACCTCGGAGAATACCCCAACTTAACTATGAGCCAACTATGATGCGAAAATCTCCAAAATCCGATTCGAACTGCAACCAATGAAGAAACAGATGAATACCCAAAATAATAATTGTGAACAAAGATGAAATACTACCAAATATCGATATAAACGCCCCAACCAGTCTGATATAATAACGTTGTGACCCGTTAAAGAAAGAAAGAACACCAAAATTATTGAATTTCACCTATTTAATGCTAGTTTCACTGAACCTCGATGGTTTTAAGACTTTTTCGATGATGGCGCTACAAAGGGCTGACTGGCACTGCCTTTTTGATTGCGATTTCGAAGAGGGTTTCACCAGAAAACACCACGCTAGCCATTTTCTCATTCTTTCAGACTCTCTCACTCTCGTTCTCTCAATCTCTCTCTCTCTCGAGATCGGATATATGCATATTAGTGTGTGGACTATAAGAGTAAAAGAATGGTGAAGTCTGTCTGTGTTAAAGTTTTCTCTGTGAAGAAGTAAGGGAAGAAAATAGGGCCTCTCCCAGGGTTTATTTTTTTGTGAGCTCTCTTTTGGGGAAGATGAGATGATGATGAAGTCAGTGTATTGTGCGTCTATCTAAACAAAGAAAAGAAAATGGAGATCAATGGCTTTCCTTCCTCTGTTCTGCGTGTATATTCCTTGAAGAAGAAAAGAAGATCCCCCCTAAAATTGTTTTCTCTCCTTCGTATTTATTTTATCTATTCTAAAATCCAATCCTGGTGTATATCCTCTTTTTTTGAATCATAGAGAGCAAACCATAGGCCCCTCCCCATTTTGGTATGTAGCGTATATTATGAAAGGAAATAATCCCCTTTCTATTAGGAATAGGATATTTAAAGGTATATTCTCCTATGGGGCCCACCTTTTTATTATTATCCTATGTGAATTGGTTTCTTATTTGAAAAAAATATGTAGGGGGATAGGGTGGTGATAAGGTGTCTTAATTGAATAGGTAGGATTGTCAATTTGTTGTGGTATTGTTATTATGTGAATGATTAATTACATGGGGTAGGGCACATGGTAAGATAAGCTAAAATATAGGTAAAAATGATATCGGGGAGGGACAAAATTAGGTGTCTACATCATGCCCCCTTTGAATGTAAACACGTAGTGTTTTCAGACAAAGAAGTAGACAACGAGACAGAATTTTGTACCGACCATTATTGAAAGGAAGAAACAGAAGGAAGAAGGACAACCGAGTCTTGATGAACATCCTACTACCCGAGTTATGAAGGAATCAAGTGATCGGTATCTTACAAGATCAGAAGAAGGTGGACTAGACCGAGTGGGAGAGTTGAGTGAGGTTCCATCAAGGTTCTGGTCCGTGGCTCTGTCATTACATCAAAGAATGAAAATTACAATTTAAAACATAAATAAAATTACAAAATCCTATCTATACAACTTTCCTTGACTCTTGATTCAAGTTTTATCAACCTATTCTTCAGGCGGGCTCCTAAATTGCAATTTCCTCAACTTGTTGTTTGGCTTTCAATTACTTCAGCTTATTGCTTGACTTTTAATTGTTTCACTCTGTTCTCCAGGAAGGTTCCTGACTTGCTATTTTTTACTTTCAATTTCTTCACCTTATTGCTTGACTTTTAGCTTCTTCATCCTGATCCTCTGACGGGTTCCTGACTTGTAATTTCATCACCATGTTCTTCAGGCGGGCTCCTGAAACCAGAATTAAAACTAGAACAAAAATTATCCTAAACAAAGATTATAGTAAAGCAGTATTTTATTTTTGAAAATGTGGTCCCATTTTCCAGGAGAGTCCTGAACAGAAGGTAAAGTTCCATTTTTCAGGAGAGCCCTGAACATGAAAGTAAAGTCTCATTTTTTTCAAGTGGGTCCTGAACAGAAAATAAAATCCCATTTTTCAGGAGGGTCCTAAATAGAAAATAAAATCCCATTTTTCAGAAAGGTCCTGAACAAAAAGTAAACTCCCATTTTTCAGGAGGGTCCTGAACAGAAAGTAAAATCCTATTTTTCAGGAGGGTCCTGAACATAAAGTAAAATCCCATTTTTCAGGAGGGTCCTGAACATAAAGTAAAATCCCATTTTTCAGGAGGGTCCTGAACAGAAAATAAAGTCCTATTTTTCAGGAGGGTCCTGAACATAAAGTAAAATCCCATTTTTAAGGAGGATCCTGACCATGAAAGTAAAATCCCATTTTTCAGGAGGGTCTTGAACATGAAAGTAAAGTCCCATTTTTCAGGAGGGTCCTGAACATGAAAGTAAAGTCCCATTTTTCAGAAGGGTCCTGAACATAAAATAAAATCCCATTTTTCAGGAGGGTCCTAAACATATAAGTTAAATCCCATTTTTCAGGAGGGTCCTGAACATGAAAGTAAAGTACCATTTTTCAGGAGGGTCCTGAACATGAAAGTAAAGTCCCATTTTTCAGGAGGGTCCTGATCATAAAGTAATATATCATTTTTTAGGAGGGTCCTGAACATGAAATTAAAGTCCCATTTTTCAGGAGGGTCCTGAACAAGAAAGTAAAGTCCCATTTTTCAGGAGGGTCCTGAACAGAAAATAAAATCTTATTTTTCAGGAGGGTCCTGAACAGAAAATAAAATCCCATATTTTATGAGGGTCCTGAACAGAAAGTGAAATATCATTTTTCAGGAGGCTCCTGAACAGAAAATAAAATCCCATTTTTTAGAAGGGTCCTGAACATAAAGTAAAATTCCATTTTTCAGGAGGGTCCTGAACAGAAATTAAAATCCCATAGATGTGTTTTTCTAATGGTAACTGAATTAAGTGAGGCGAATTTTCCCCTGTTTCAACAAAGAAAATTTGTCAGTTAAAAACTTAGTGGTGGCTTGCAACACTAGCCTTCTCAGGCTTCTTCTCCAACAGTTGTTCCTTTCATCTTTGTTTCAGATCGCTGACGCTTGCCCCTGTCTAGTTGTATCATTGACCCAAAACAGATCAGGGGAAAAGACTTTGACTCAAATACCGAGTTTCTCTTTAAGTATGTCTCTAAGATGACCCTTTTGAAAGCTGAATATTTCATGCACCTAAGAACCTATTGGTTGATGAAATTTCTTTGCTATGTCTTGAATTCTGATCATGTTTCTTTAATGTGCTGGTCCTTGGGTTTTCCCCATACAATTGGGAAGACTGGTAGCAAGTTTTGAAATTCTTTCTCGCTTGTTTTGACACAGAATAGACTCAAAAAATGTAAATAAATGACGGTGACTTTTATTTTAATAAATACATAAAAGGACAAAAATATGAATATATAAATGAAATATAAAGTGCAATGTCCCTCTTTTTAACAAAGAAGAAAACTTATCTGAATATGGCAACCAACTCCAATGACTATGACATGCATTTGGATTAAGCTCCCTGATCTTACTATCCAAACTTCCCATTTGTTGTTGAGTTCATGCCTTTACCGCTGAGCCACTTCTTCAAATCCATGGACTCATATATCTCATTCAGTTGACGAAATCTTGAAAGACTTTATCCAACAAATCTCTTTCCTTTTCACTTTTCTCTTGAACTTTCTATCACCTTATGGTGCCTATAAAGGTTTCACCAATAAGACTCTCTCATTTTTATTTATCTCAAATCCTCATCACCTTATGTTACTCTTGAGGGTTTTCACTAGTAAGACTCTCTCATTTTATTTCTCTCAGCTCACCATCATCTTGTGGTGCCCGCGAGGGTTTTCACCAATAAGACTCTCTCATTTTTATTTCTTACCTAACTTCTTATGCTGAGGAAGACAAGTAGTACCCCATAATGTATCATCATATCCATTGCATGCTTAGCCTTAACATTATCAAATATTCATCTGAAGGTCTTTCTTTGGTTGTAACTTGGTTTTTGGATAAGGTTAGGAAGAAAAGGATGGCAATAGGCTCAGACGACACTTTAGGTGGGGGTGAGATTTACAACTTTTGGAATCGACTCAACATGTTAGCTCATGCCCCAGTTTTTGTTGACTGGGTGACTCTAAAAATATTTATTTGGTTGGACCGAGCCCAAATAGGGAACCCTACGTATCTTACCCTCGAGAGAGGAGAATCAGGTCGCACGTAGTTCCATCAGCCTGTACTTTATTTTGATTTGATTTTTCTTTCTTTCTCATTTTTTTCTTGTATTTTTCATACTTACTTTGCTCTTTTTCTGGAAACTTTATTTTTTACTCTATTTTGATTTCAAAAGAAGGGTATGAAAGAAAAATAAAACTAAACTCTAATGGGGTAAACAAAGGATGACACAATATTTGGATAGCACAATGAAATGCCTTCATCATATCAACCTTCAAGAATGCAAGTACTAAACATGCAATAGAACCAACAAAGGATAAAATATCATACATAATATCTTTTGACCGCATCAGCATTGATAGCCATCTCTGCCATTTTGCCTTCAATATCTATCAAATATAAGGCCCTATTGGGCAACACTTTCTTCACAATAAAGGGACCTTTCCAATTTGGGGAGAACTTACTTTTCGTTTTAACCTGATGAGGAAGGATACATTTCAATACCAACTAACCAACTTCAAAATTCCTGGGACGAACCTTTTTGTTGTACGCTCGAACCATTCTCTTCTGATACTACTAGCCATGACATACCGACGCCAATCTTTTTTCATCAATCAAGCTCAACTGTTCCAATCAAGTTTTGACCCACTCATCATCGTCAATCTCGACTTCAACAATGACTTGAAGAGAGGGAATTTCTACTTTTACGGGAACAACTGCTTCTATTCCGTACACCAATAAATATGGAGTTTCCCCTATTAAAGTTCCAACAGTAGTGCGATAACCTAGTAGAGCAAACAGTAACTTCTCATGCCATTGTCTAGACCCTTGCACCATTTTCTGCAGTATCTTTTTTATATTCTTATTGGCAGCTTCCACCGCGCCATTAGCCTTTGGACGATATGGAGTGGAATTTCGGTGTGCGATCTTAAACTGTTGACACACTTCTTGCATCAAATGACTAATGAGATTGGCAGCATTATCTGTAATGATTATCTTTGGAATTCCAAACCTACAAAATGATGTTGGCATGAACAAAATCTACCACCGTTTTCTTTGTTATTGACTTGAAAGTTACTGCTTCTACCCACTTTGTAAAGTAATTGATGTCCACCAAAATGAATCTATGCCCATTTGACGCTTTCAGCTCAATCGGCTCGATCACGTCCATCCCCCAAGCTACGAAAGGCCATGGAGCAGATATTGCGTGCAATTTAGCGGGAGGAGAATGTATCAGATCACCGTGTACCTGACATTGATGACATTTTTGAACAAAATGAATGGAATACCTCTCCATAGTAAGCCAATAATAACCTGCTCAAAGTATCTTCTTTGACAATACATAATCGTTCATATACGACCCCCATACTCCAGAGTATATTTCAACCATGATCGTCGAGGCCTCTCTTTCATCTAGATACCTTAAAAGTCCCAGATACGGGGTTCTCTTTTATAAGATTCCCCCACTTAAGAAAAATCCACTATCCAAATGCCTAATAGTCCACTTTTGATCACTGGTGGTATGTGTTGCGTATTCTCCTGACTGAATGAATCCCTTTATAGCAAAGAACCAAGGTTGTTCATCGAGTTATTCTTCAACCACATTATAGTAAGCATGTTGATCACGACTCTTTATATGCACTGGATCGATGTAGGCCATATCAGGGTGTTGGAGCATTGAAGACAAAGTGGCCAAAGCATCAGCAATCTCATTGCAAATTATTGGAATATGCCTAAACTTTACAGACATAAACCGTTGACATAGATCTTTCAAGCATTGTCGATATGGTATTAGCTTTAAATATCGTTTCTCCCAATCACCTTGATTCTGATGGACGAGAAATCTGAATCCCCCAACACTAATAGTTCCTGGACTCCCATATCAACGGCTAGCCTAAAATCCAGAATGCAAGCTTCATTTCCGCCATGTTATTGGTACAATAAAATCGAAGTTGCACTGTTACCAGAAAATGTTACCTCACCTCAGAGATAAGAAATGCACCTATTCTGACTTATTTCGTATTGACAGCTCCATCGAAGAACAACTTCCAACTTAGATCAGCATCTATAACGACTTCATCAACACACAATACTTTTTCATCAGGAAAACATGTCTTTAATGGCTTGTACTCTTCATCAATGGGATTCTCAGCAAGATGATCTGCCAAGTCTTGGGTTTTCATGGCGGTTTGAGTTACATATACAATGTCGAACTCGGTAAGCAATATTTGCCACTTTGCCAAACGACCGGTCGGCATAGGCTTCTGAAAGATATAATTCAAAGGATCCATGCGGGATATGAGATAAGTAGTGTAGGACGAAAGATAATGCTTTAAATTTTGTGCTACCCAAGTTAGGGCGCAACACGTCCTTTCAAGAAGAGTGTACCTGGCCTCATATGCAGTGAACTTTTTGCTATGATAATAAATAACCTGCTCTTTTTTGCCCGTGACATCATGTTGACCCAGGACACAACCGAAAGAAATATCCATGACCAATAAATATAAGATCAAAGGCCTACTAGGATCTGGTGGTACCAGCACAGGCAGATTTGACAGATATCTTTTGATTTTGTCGAATGCTTTCTGACATTCTTCAGTTCACTCTACCGCAACACTATTTTTTAGCATCTTGAAAATGGGCTCACACGTGGTTGTGAGTTGAGTAATAAACCTTCTAATCTAGTTAAATCTACCCAGCAAACTCATCACCTCTTTCCTATTCTTGGGCGAAGGCAAATCCTGGATGGCTTTGATTTTTGAATGATCCAATTTAATTCCCCGACGGATGACTACAAACCCCAACAACTTTCTAGATGAAACTCCAAATACACATTTTGTTGGGTTGAGTTTGAGATTATACCTGTGAAGCCTTTCAAAGAACTTTCTTAAATATTTAACATGGTCAGTCTGGATCTTTTATTTAATAATCACATCATCTACATAGACCTCAATCTCCTTATGCATCATATCATGAAACATAGTGGTGATGGCTCTCATGTATGTTGCTTCAGCATTCTTCAAACCGAACGGCATCACTCAATAACAATAGGTCCCCCATTGTGTGATAAAAGAAGTCTTTTCTGCGTCTTCATCATCCATAATGATCTGGTGGTATCCGGCATAGTAATCCACGAAAGAGGCTACCTCATGTTTAGCTCAGTTATCCAAAAAAATATGGATGTTCGGCAACAGAAAATCATCCTTTGGACTTACTCTGTTTAAATCACAGTAATCAACACATACTTGAATTTTGTCGTCTTTATTTGTGATAGGAACAACATTGGATAGACACGTAGGATATCGAGCCACTCGAATGACCTTGGCTTCAAGTTGTTTCAGGATTTCCTCTTTGATTTTGATACTTACATCAGTTTAAAACTTCCTCAACTTCTATTTCACAGGGGGGAAGGCAGGTTCAGTTGGCAATTTATGGGCTACTAATTCAGTTCTTAAGCCAGGCATATCATCATAAGACCAAGCAAAAACATCCTTATAATCAATTAATGCTTGAATCATTCCATCTTTTAGATGTGGTAAAACATGTACACTGATTTTAGTTTCCCTAACATCTTCTTGATTTCCTACATTAATTTACTTAGTTTCATTCAAATTAGGATTCGTCTTGTCTTTAAACTGTTCTAACTCTTTGCTTATTTCCTCTAGTGCCTCTTCTTCATCATATTCCCCCTCTTACTTCATTATCTCTTGATTAGTTTGGATTTTAAGATCAGGCTAAAAATCCCGCATACATGTCATGGCATTCAAATCAGCATAAAGAGAACTGTATAAAGAAAAAGACAAAAATGAAATATATTAGACACAAAATAAAGGGACACTGTATTTCATTAAAAGGGAAAGATATGAGGGTTTAAACACATATGACAAAAGAATGTAAACAAGCTAAATTCCGAATTACAACCCTGGAATAACTCGGATAAATAGAAAGAAAAACAAAATAAACTACCAAAACTCCCTCCTAACGGAGAGAGAAGTGACTTCCCAATTGTTGAGCTGGACCTCAGGACCTATGAACTGCACGTCTTCCTTACTGGTACCCTCTCCTGCTTCAACCATGTCAACATCAATCAGCAGGTTCTGGAAGCCATCAACTAATTTAGCTTTAAATTCTATAGGCTTCATGACATTTCTCTTGAAAAATGATTCACTGAGTAGCGGCATTGGGTGAGGGAGTGACCATGCTTCCTTTTTCCTTTCCTTGGCCTTCTTTAAATTTTCAGCCGTAGGTTCAAATCCCAGACCAAAAGTGAACATGCTCTCTCTCGGACATATGGGACAAACGATACTATGCAGAGACACTCCCAAACCCTTCCCTAGAACAAATCTATATTTCAAAAGCTCACTCACTATCATGATAGAAGCAGAAGACAATTGTGGTCCCGGAGTAACCTGTCCTTCAAGGATACGATCTACTGGCACTGTATCAAAAGTTTGACAGACAAATGTCTCCTCTACATTGTTTGTTTCAATTAGAGACAAGGGAGAATCTTCGTAGGCAGGCAAATACCCTTCACCGTGAATAACCACTTCTTTCCTGTCATGCTCAAACTTGATCATCTGATGCAATGTAGATGCAACCGCCTTGGCCTTGTGGATCCATGGTCTTCCCAACAACATATTCTAAGAGAAGTCGATATACAATACTTGAAACTCTAGGGAGAATTCAACAGGACCTATAATCAACATTAGTTCTATTTCACCAATGGAGTTGGACTTCGCTCCATCGAAAGGCCTAACATATACATTATTGGTCCTGATCCTCTCGATACCAATATTCAACTTTTGCAAGGTATAAATAGAGCAAATATTTATGCCAGAACCTCCGTCAATCATGACATGAGTGATGTAGAAATCTTCAGACTTCACGGTAATATAAAACCACCAATTAGGCCTCGTACCTTCAACTGGCAATTCGCCATCAGAGAAGCTGATCCGATTGACCTCAAAGATTTTTCAGACCATTTTCTCAAGATGATTTACTGTAACCTCCCTAGGAACATATGCTTCATTTAATACCTTCAATATAATATCACGATGTTCCTTGGTATGCAACAACAATGATAAGGGGGAAATTTGAGCAGGGGTCTTCTTCAACTGATGTATTATTGAATACTCCAGCAATTTTATCTTTTTCAAAAATTCTTCAGCTTCTTCTTCAGTGACAAGATTTTTGATAGATGAAGGCCCACTCACGATTGGCTTGGGCTTTCTTAGACCTTCGAGCACAAAGCATCTTCCTGACTGAGTCAGACCCCCTACCTCATCTACCAATTCCACGACTTCCTTCCCCTGATAAGTTATCACAGTCCGCTTATAGTTCCAGGGGACCTTTTTCGTATCAACTATCGGAGGTTGGGTCACCGGTTTGATAATGATAGGGACTGAAAGTGCTCCTTTCACCGTCAAGATAGGCTTACCCGTAGCTCCTACAACCTTCAACTTAGGTTTATCCTGACTTGAACCAATAGTTGTTCTGCCGTCTTTCAGTGATCACGGGTTTCTATTTGATTTCTTCGACTTTATCTTCTTTCTCTTCTTCCTAGCTCAATGACATTGCTTTCAATGAATCTGCCACATTCACTAATTTTTCCTCATTGGTATGTATTCTGAAAATAGGCTTATAATACTTTGACGATTCTTTCCCATCATATATCAGTTCTAACATATTGGTTTTGTCATAGGTTGGCAACAAATTCTGGTTAATGTTTGGAACTTTTGGGTCCTAGAACAGAAGTTGATTTTCATCAATTAAATCTTGGAAAGCTCTCTTCAAATGCTAGAATTTCTCGATATCGTGCCCTAGCATGTCAGAACAATATGCACACCTTAACGAATAATTAAGATATCTTGGAGGTGAATTCAAAAGCCTTCTTTGAATTAGGCTCAAGACCTTCAACTTTCTCAACCTATCAAACAGACTGGCATACAACTCTCCGAGAGGTGTGAGATGATTCTTGGTTGCCTTCTTTTTCTTATACTCTGGCCTAGGTTGGAAAACGGGTTTGGAGGGGTTTTTGTAATTTGAAAGAGCTGAAGGACGATTTTCAGAAGCTTGCACATTCTATTGCGGGTAAGAAGGGGTTTAAGCATATGGTTGTGTGCTATATACTGGGTATGGGGGTGGTGGAATGGAATATAGTGGGTTTTGTGAGAGATAGTAATGATGGGGAGAAATATATGGAGCTTGGGTATAGGCTTGGGGTTGGGGTTGGTGATAGGGGAGAGGTGGTCTTTTGGGGATAGGAATAGGATCCAGCTACAACGATCACCACGTCCTCTTTCTTCTTTTTACCTATAAAAGTTCCAGAGCCACCTTGAATTGCTTGGGTGGTGGCCTTTAATGCAACAAAATTGACAATCCGTCCAGTCTTGAATCCGTCCTCTATTATCTCTCTCCTTTTTAGGACTTCAATAAATGACTTTCCCATCGCTGGAAGTAAATGTTAAAAATAGGTCTCATCTTGTGCTTGAATAAAGACCTCTACCATCTTACTCTCCTTCATTGGAGGCTTTACCCTGGGGGCCTGTTCATGCCACCTTATCACGTATTCCCAAAAGCCTTCAGTACTTTTGTTTTTCATGTTGACCAAGGATTTTTCGTCAGGAATTAAGTCTATGTTATACTGAAAATGTTGCACAAACTCAGAAGCTAAGTCATCCCAATTGTTCCACTTGTCGATATCTTGATCGACAAACCATTCTAAATCCATATTAGAAAGACTCTCACCAAAGAAAGCCATGAGCAACTCTTCTCTTCTCCCTGCAACCCTTAATTAGTTGCAATAATATCTCAAATATTCTACGGGATCATAGTACCCAGAATACTTCTCGAACTTGGGCATTTTAAAATCGAAGGAAAGGTTGACGTCCTGTAACATGCAAATATCTTTATAGGAAACACTCTTATAACCTCCGATTTCCTGCAAATTCCTCATGGCCTATTCCAAACTTTTCAATTTCTGCGCTATGACCTCTTGTTCCTCTGTTGTGATAGGTTTATCCGTATAAAATGGAAATGCAGGTGGCTGAGCGTACCCATACAGTTCATTCATTCTTAAAGTAGGATCCGGGGAATAATACTGACTATCTGAAAGCGTCAATACTGGCTCACTGGAAGACCGTGGAAGCACCATTGTCGGACGCACAACATATGTAGGAGTTTCAGGTGGTGGCGGAGCCACGAACACAGGCGCTTCCGATGGCTCCGGCTGAGTCACGAGCCTCGGTTGAGGTACTGTCAGGGGAACACTAGAAGTGCAAGGGTAATATTTCCATGGAGTGAATCCTGGTGCGTGCTCTGATGACTTAATGGGAACAGAGAATTGTGCCTGAGACAGAGGTGGGCAATTGGGAATATTCCCAAGATCTTCAGGGAGTGGAGGAGGAGGCATGCCTCTAGCCCATGCTCGGTGCAGATCTAACAATTGTTGTCTAAGTCTCAATACCTCATCATTGCGTTCTGAACTTTTTTCCCTAGGATCCTGATCTGGGTCAATGAGTGGATTTTCAATCTCCCTACTAGCCATGGCAAGCTCCGCTTTTGATCTAGTGAAGTACGGATGACTAGCCAGAGTGCTACAAACCAACCACTTATCTGAAAGAACATGCTCATCAAAGACAAAACCCGTTAGGATTAGGTCAGGCAATAAGAATAGAAATCACATTGTATACATCCTAGGTTTATGCACATTTTTACCGGCCTTTGAGGGTAATGAGGCCATTTTAACATCATCCCGATTTACCCATTACATTATCACACCTCGTTCTTTCTGTTTTTCACCTTCACTTCTCTCTTCTTTTGCATTAGTCTATTCTCTTCCACTTTTCTTCTCTTATTTCTATTTCTTTCTTTCCTGCTCTTGCGATCCTATTTCCTTTTATCGTTCTTTATGGCTTTTGTTTTTCTTTAAAAGAGGAAAATTGGGGAAAATCAAAGAAACAAAATGATTAGATCGAACCCAAAAGTAGGTTGCCTACGTATCATGTTGTACATGAATCTGAATTTGTGTAGTTCGGGCAATGCATGCATAAACACCGCAAAGTTGAAGATTTTTTTTTTTGAGAAAGAACACACAAAAGGAAACAATTCTTCCACTTCACTATATTTCATAAAAGAGACAATTAAAACAAACTTCGAGTTTAAGAAAGCCTAAAAACTGATCTACAAAGACTAAACAACATTCTAGACCCATAAGATAACATGCATAATACTCCTAGTAAAGACTCTTAACGTTTAAAACAAACTTGACCCCGACTGAACAAAGACACAACAATACAAGGACAGAAAAATAAAGGCATCAAACTAAATAGAAGATAAGATTTTCTCCTTCACATTGGTGCGCTGTGGGATGACCCTAGACGAGATGGACCTGTCCATAAAGTTCTCTTTCTCCCATTCAAACTCTGTAGCATATCCTGCAAAGACACCCTGATATTTGGGAAGAAGTTTCTAGCACGTATCCCCGCCTCATAGAGAGTGCACCTGGAGAGATTGTTCTGATACCTTTCTACAGTCTTGAGCAAATCTGATAACTGAACTCTTAGTGTCTCCACTTTGGCCCCCGAACTTTCATCCTGAATGTCATCGACAATGCATTCTTCATGTATTCTTCCTCCAAGTTGCAAGGGCAATGGCCTACTAATACCCCGAGGTATGGGTTGCAGCCAGATCTCATATATTTAAGTGTACCCTGGATTATCCATACCTACTTTGATAATATCCACACCTAGATTTATTGTGTGATTCCAGAATTCTTCGTATTTACTTTCACCTAAGGCTTGATACTTAAAATGCTGGACATCCTTCAGAAGGTCCATTACCGGTGAAACGTCCTGCAGTCTACCCAACTGGCGTATTACCCTAAAAGAAGAGTATGGTCTGGTGCAATTGATTCCTAACAAGACTCAAAGAGGTTGCATCTAACAACCACACAAGATTATTTCTGGACGAAACCAGAGATAGGTCCACAGAATGTTGTCTTCAGTTCTTGACTCAAGAAATTCAATCAAAGCATCAATCCCTATCGGCAGAGAGAACTTACCAAAATGCATTCTCTGATTCATGACGTTCACTCAATTAGGCATACAACGATAAATCACATCCAACCTAATCAAATAAGGCTCATGCAAGGGCTTCATCATCCACAATTGCAATATCAGGTTGCTTCTCTCAAAAAATCTCATCCCACCCTTCACCTCGGTTAAAGCTTTATATATTTCTTCCAAGATCATAGGTACGAGTGTGAATGTTTCCCCTAGATTTTTATGAAATAAGACCATCACTACAATCTGAAAGTGAGTATTAACCCGTCTTTCTTCTAATGGGAAGACCAAAATGCCCAACAAGGCGAGAGTGAAGACTTCTAGACGACGTTTCTCCCAATTCTCCTTAGTTGTATAGAACTCATCCCAAAAGCAATCAAAACCATCTGAAGGCCCAAACCGAGCATACAAATAATCAAAGAAGACCCAACATTGGTTAAGGAACATCAAGTTGTTATTGGCCTTTAAGCCATAACCATGAAGAAACCGTGTGGTAAAATGAGTCCGTGCCCGAATCATTATTTTCTTAATGTAAGGCAACTTAAAGAAACCAGATATCTCTGCCAGAGTAGGTGTCATTTCATAATTTCCAAACCTAAACACCAAACAACTTTGATCCCAAAAAGTCGATATAGCCTCGATCAGGTCTTGGCGGGGCATAAGATCTAGGAGGGAACTGAGAGTGCCTAACTTTTATGCCAACCCCTATTGCTCGACGTAGTTAAACGTTCCCTACCATTTGATTAAATTTTTGGGCACCTTGCCAACTATCCAGACTCTGGACTTTGTGGACAGATCCATCCTATAATAACACATAAGACATTATCTCAAAAATTTAACAGGAACGAAAGATTCCCAACCCTTGGGAATTTGATGCGAACATATGTCGAAGAGACAGACCACTTTATGACTCCAATTCATCGAACAGTATCACTGAATAAAATGAGCCTACTTGGCTAAGACCTGCTAACAACACTACATTAAGAGGGGAAAGACCTAGGCTAAGGCTAAGACAAAGGATAAAATAAAGATTGCCGGACCCACCGAGGGTTGCCTACGTATCCCATCTCGAGGGACGGGAATCAGGTATGTGTAGTTCATCCAGATTGGACAATTAAGGATTAAAATAAACTAAGACTTGACTTGAGAAACGCGATTACAGACGGACGATGAGAAATAAAATCTTTATGGATTTTTTAATTAGACACTTCACATAACATTGACATCAACAACTATGAAAGAAAAATCTTTTTGGTATTTTTAAGAAAATGAGTGTGAAAGGTAAAAAATCTTTTTGAATTTTTGGATTGTGAAAAACAAAATCCATAAAGAACTCTAAAACTACGAAACTCATTTTTTCCACTCTTTTTTTGACTCACTTTTTCATTGCCTACACACTTTATTTCTAACACATGTTTTCCCCAAATCAGTCTGTCAAATGACCCCATTACCCTTTAAGATGCAATATTTAGCACGTAGGGATGCATCAGAGGTGAGTCTCCTACAAAGGACCAAATGGGACCCACTAGGTCTCAATATGATGAACATAAGTATGACCTAAAGTCTGACCTACGTTGGGGTTTACAAACAAGGCTATACGGGGAAGCGTATGGTTGATAGTGGTTGTTTTAGCTGTCCACCTACTCTATACCAGCCAACGGCTCCCCCCTTAAGATAAGGGTTATTCAACTATAGGTTGTATACACAGAGTGTACTATGGACTTGTTGCAGAAAAAATGACTCGGGTTATGCACATAATGCCAGATATAAAGCGGTAACACATAAATAAAAATTGTAAACAAAGAGCACGAAAATGCACAACAATATCACAAATAAAATATCTATACACCTATAGTGCCAAACTAAGATGATACGACTCCAACAAATAAGCTCAAATTCTGAAAAGATCCCCAGCAGAGTTGCCAGAGCTGTCACACCCCTTTTTGAACTCCAAAAATTTAATTCTAAGTTTGAAAGGGTTTTTAATTATTAAGTGACAAAAATGAAGGTTTTGTTTCGAACAAGGATTATTTACATTTAAACTCAGATTCACCACTTGGCATATATCGGTGTGCCAAGTCACACCTTTGAAAGATCTTTTTTAAAATAATTTGACTCCTAGAAACTGGTTTGGGAACAGAGATTCCGATTAAGGAATTCTGTTGACCGAGGGGAAGGTGTTAAGCACCCCTCGATCCCGTGGTTCGACCACGGTCGCTTGGTGAGACGTATCGTCTAATTTGACACTACGAATGTATAAATCATACAAAAACACACAATACAATCAATAAAGCAAACAAAACAAAACAATCTAAAATTTAGTGTTCAGTCCAATTTATTACAAACCAAAATAGAAAAACAATGCGAAAATGTAAATCCTATTCTACCCTACACTAATTTTATACCATGCTCCCATGCTACCCGATGCCACGGGACTTTGTCAAGGACGTCCTCCAAATACAAAATACTTCGGGGCACTCCCCGGTGAATAAATACAAGTGATCACGGGGCATTCCCCGATTAAATGAATACATTTCCAAATGCAAGAACTAAAACCAACCCATTGAACTCAAATCCCACATTCAAACATTCAACAAGAAAACTTACTCCTAAAGTTTTGCCTACCCAAACATAAACTTCGCCTATTCAATTCAACAAGATTCATGCTTATTCCGAATTAAACAATAAATCAAGATAAATCTAAATTAGCTTATTTTTTATCAATTTCTCGATTCCATCCTATTTATCTCAACATGATGAAACCAATTTGATATGTAACCCACAATCAAGTTTTTACGTCTAAATCTGACAAATAAATAACCCACAATGAAGATTCAAGCACACCAAACACACGACTTATCAATAATTACGTAAAGATTAAAAAGACAAAAGATAGAATTGGACCTCTAGAGCTTTCAATTATCTTAAGAAGAGAGATAAGATTTATTTCGAAACCTCGGAGAATACCCCAACTCAACTACGAGCCAACTCTGATGCAAAAATCTCCAAAATTCGATTCGAACCGTAACCAATGTAGAAACAGATGAATACCCAAAAAAATAACTGTGAACAAAGCTGAAATACTACCAAATCTCAATAGAAACGTCCCAACCTGTCCGATATAATAACGTTATGACCCGTTAAAGAAAGAATGAACCCCAAAATTCTGGAATTTCACCTATTTAATGCTATTTTCACTGAACCCCAATGGTTTTAAGACTTTTTCGGTGATGTCGCTATGAAGGGGTGATTGGCAGTGCCTTTCCGATAGAGATTCCAATGATAGTTTCACTAGAAAACACCACGCTAGCCGTTTCCTCACTCTTTCAAACTCTCTCACTCATCGTTCTCTTAATCTCTCTCTCTCTCTCGAGATCGGATATGTGTGTATTAGTGTGTGGACTGTGAGAGTAAAAGAATGGTGAGGTCTGTCTATGTTAAAGGTTTCTCTGTGAAGAAGAAAGGGAAGGAAATAAGGCCTCTCCTAGGGTTTATTTTTTTGTGATCTCCCTTTTGGAGAAGATGAGATGATGATGAAGTCAGCGTATTGTGCGTCTATCTAAATAAAGAAAAGAAAATGGAGATCAATGGCTTTCCTTCCTCTGTTCTGCGTGTATACTCCCTGAACAAGAAAAGAAGATCCCCTCGAAAATTGTTTTCTCTCCTTCGGATATATTGTATCTATTCTAAAATCCAATCCTGGTGTATATCCTCTTTTTGTGAGTCATGGAGAGCAAATCGTAGGCCCCTCCCCCTTTTGGTATGTAGTTTATATTGTGAAAGGAAATGATACCTTTTATGTTAGAAATAGGACATTCAAGGCATATTCTCTTATGGGGCCCACTTTTTTATTGTTATCCTATGTGAATTAGTTTTAAATTTGAAGAAAATGTGTTGGGGGCTAAGGTGGTGATGAGGTGTCTTAATTGATTAGGTAGGGTGGTCAATTTGTTGTGGTATTGTTATTTTGTGGTGGATTAATTTCATGGGGCAGGGCACATGGTAAGATAAGGTAAAAAATGGATAAAACTGATATCGGGGAGGGACGAAATTAGGTGTCTACACAGATATCAGTCATGGGTTAGCTTATGGTCCTTCGGGGTCATGAGCATCGTGTAGCATTCCGGGTACTAGTTTTGGGGAGTTACACAAGGAGACATGCTCGGTCTACTAAAACCCTTACCAAGAAGTTCCTGGAGCTGAGAGTTCAGCTCCTTAAGCTCAACAAGAGCTATACTGTAAGGTGACATAGAAATAGGTGAGGTGCCAGGCTCAAGGTCAATAAAAAACTCAATCTCATGTTCAGGGGGAATACCTGGCAGGTTGACAAGAAACACATCAGGAAACTCACAAACAAGAGGAACTGAGTCAAGCATCGGACTCCCTACACGAGTATCACATACATAAGTGAGATCAAACTTGCAACCCCTCGATATTAACCTTCTAGCATAAACATAAGAAATAATCCCCGTTGACTCATGGCTAACCGCTCCCTTCCATACCATTGGGGTATGCTGGGTATGGCTAAGGTAATGGTCTTGGAAAAGAATCCATGACCTCATAATAGTGGGATAATTAGTCCATGCCTAGAATCACATCAAAATTCAGCATACCCAGAATAATAAGATCAACATAGGTAACAACAACACTACTTGTCACAACACAAGATCTGAATACTCGATCCACTGCTACAGAACCACCCACGAGGCTACATACGCCAAATGGCATAGATAATAAATCACTAGTAAAGTCAAACCATGATGGATAATAAGAAGATATATAAGAATAAGTGGATCCAGGATAAAAAAAAACAAGAGCCGACTTGCGGCACACCAAAATCATACCTGTTACAACAGTATCCAAAGTTTCATCCTCTAGTCTAGTAGGTACTGCATACAACTGACCACGTTTACCACCTCACTGGGCACCTAAATGACCTCATATACTACCTACTGGAGTACCACCTCAAGCACCCTGATAACCACCCCACCTTTACCTAAGGTATAAACTGACCTAATGGGAGTAACACTCTGGACTAAAACAACCATCACCCCATGACTAGGGAAATCTCTCAAGAAATGATTGAGAAGCCCACAAGTAAATCAAGAATCACGAGTAGAACTAGAACTCACAGATCCGGCTGAACTAGAATAACCACCACGCCTAGTATGGACTACAGATGAACCTCTCAAAGATTGATCACTGCCCTTGCCAGGGCTATCACAAGCACTAGACTGACCTACTTCAGTAGTTTGAAGAGCTTCTTGCACTGGTTGACTAGTCTAACTCTGAGGCTGAAAAGATTGATGCAGGGGATGCCCAACATCATAAGTATCACCTCTGAATCGGTAACTACTATGGATCTCACCAAATCTGCCCTGAGACTTGGGCCTCTTATTACGACCCTCATGATGCATGTCCTTCATCACTCTAGCATGATCAAAAACTTCAGCAAAAATCCTACCTGCAGTAACTAAACTTTGAGTAGCCATTTGAATAAGAAGTCTCAATCCTCTCACAAGGCAGCAAACTCTCTCATACTCAATATCCAAGATCAAAATCGCATACCTAGCCAGATCATGGAAATAATCCTTATACTCAGCTACTATCAAAGAACCCTGCTCAAAACTAGAAAACTAAGCTCTCAATCAATCCCTAAGGATGTGCAGCATATATTTCACCAAGAATCTCTTGAAGAACTGATTCAATGAAAGGGGAGAAGATCCAACTATCCTAGAACTCATAAAACCTCTCCACTAGTGTTGAGTAAAAAAATCCAACCAAAATATGATGTAATCCACACCACGGGTCTCAATAAGGCCTAACCCACGAAGCTTATCCTCACAATTATTCAGAAACTCAAATGTATCCTCGCTAGGAGCACCAGAAAGTCGAGGTGGGGCCAACCTCTCAAACTTGGACAATATTTTTTACTCCTCAACAGACATAGCAGGATGGGTCACAACTAGCTGAGAAACTATTAGCTGGACAACTACCGACATAAGGGAAACCTCAACTCCAGGAGCTACAGTTGCAGGCTACACTCCTGTCCTAGTAGTTTGCGAACTATCAACAATACCCAATAGTTAAACCAAAGCATCTCTAACAAAAGAAGAGGGAATAAAACCTGGTAGAGCCTGTGCTGGTCCCTGGCCTACCACTGGCTATGGCAGAGGAACCTCTAGCTCAGGTGCAGGAATGAGATCTAGAGGAAGCACATCCTAATCCCTAACTAGGGAAACATCATAAAGTTGGGTCTTGGGACCTTTATCACGCATAGTTGAAGCACGAGTTCTAGGCATCTGCGAAAGAATAAAGGCAAGAAAATCTCCCACAAACCAACTCAAACTCTTAGCACAATGCGAGTAGAAGAAGTGAAGGACCCCTAAGAATGTCCCATATCCTCCCGAGGATAGGAAATAGATGTCAATGTTCCGATACATAAGACTCTATTAGAAATTTTCTCTTGTACTAATAATACTAGTGAAACCTAAGCTCTGATACTAATTTGTCATGACCCGATTCAAAAGTCGTGATGGCACCTACTAAACCCAACAATAGGTAAGCCAACACCATAACTCGGAGTTAAGGCAATGGGCTACTTTGGTAGAAATGCCTAACAAGGGACACAAAAGAAGAACACAAAAACAACGACAATGTTCGACCAGATAATCACTAGGGATACCAATTTCCCATGACCTGGTAATATTATTCCAAGAGCATCAAAGTTATCCAATAGAAAATATAACTCAAAGTCTAAATATTCTTATACATTCGTCTTGAATACAAAAGACTGAATAAGGATATGAAGGAAAATAGGTGACTCAAAACTCCAAGAGCTCACCCTGTCTCCAGAAGATCAACACAACATTATCTCAACTCAGTGGCAGTAACTAGTACTTGGGTCTGCACCAAAAAGTTATAGAAGTGTAGTATGAGCACCAAAGAAATGTGTACTCAGTAGGCATCATCGGCCGACTAAGCTAAATTATGATATAATGATGATATAAAGTAAGACAATAACTATAAGTCAAGGTAGAGAATCGAACCTGAAGCTTCTCCGTCATCACTTTACAACTAACTAACCAAATATAACAATAGTACGACATCTCACATTAATATGTACTATAACTGTATATACAAAATGAATAATCGATTAGAAAGCATAAAATATCATGGATATATAATCACAATCATCACACATAAAGTAAAAGAACTTAACATAGCATCCCATACAATCGGGAAGCACACCCAAAGGAACTCAAAATAAAGAATTCATCATGGTGTCCCACACTACCGGATAGTGCACTAATAAATCAAATCATCAAAATATCAAGAATATGTATATACACAACCAACTCATATTTACCACGATTTTTATATTTCCATTAACTTCCAATTACCAAGTCCATAATAATCATCAATTACCGCAATTCAACACGACAAACCCCATATAATCATAACCAGAGTTATATAGCCATTTAGAGATCTATGTCATCTTTACTACCCATATTTCTACATTCCATATTTTAACTAAACAAGATCCACCAACTAGTATTCTAGGCATCCTAACCATCAAGTAAAGATAACCACTTTATGTAGGCAACTAATTCTCAAGATAACCCATTTTACTAGGTGAATTCCATAACATAACCATTTACTCAAGACAAGTATGTTTACTAGGTAAATCCTTTATTTTACAGATTATTACACTTACCAATTAGACTTAATTCAAGAATCGACATATTTTTCTCCTATTCATAATTTAGTATTAATGAGAACCACCCCACTTAACTAGTGATTAATAGAAGAGATTTGTAGACAACATCCCAAGGAAAATATCATATCCTAAGTACACACAAGGTCTTAACAATTCAATGACATAACCACACACATACCGACATATTCGTACATACTTACCATATGTAACATCACCATAATGTTAGTAAATCCCATGGGTTTAGCAGGTATTATCATAACATCAATACCTCTTTCGAGTATATCGGGCATCATCACATCATCAATATATCCTTCGGATTCACTAAGAATCATCACATCATCAATATATCCTTCAGATTTGTTGGGCATCATCATAAAATCAATACATCTTTCGAATATACGGGCATTATCACATCATCAATATATTCTCTGGATTCACCGGGCATTATCATAACATTAATAATCATCATGATAATAACAAATACACACATATAGCAAAAGCAAAAACAAGAACAAGCAACGATCAATATAGAGTGTAAGGAAGGTAAGAAAATACATATTAAGGTACTTTACCATTAATCATCACTACATTATATGAGTATATGCATGGGCATGCATATCCTAATGTCATGAACAATCACCACCTTTTTAAGCTTAACAAGATTATCAACTAGTTAATTATAAATCATGAGTATGACTTCTAGAATCCTACTTTTACCCACATGGTCTACAACACAAGCGTAAGTGCTTCTTTTACATAGCCATTAGTTCAGTCACTAAGCTTGAATCATAGTAAGAGTTGTAACATAATCCAAGGCTCACATAGTAAACTAGCCGATAAGCTAAGTGATAGCTTAACCATAGATGTAATTAACAAGAATTTCCAATGCTATCCATTCCATGACCACAACATAATCAATCAAGTATACACATTATCCTATATTAACAACATGCTTAAACCCTTCATCGGGATTAGACATCACGTTATTAAAAGTATATTATAGGTGTTCATCTCGTATCTAAGTCTAAAGAAGTTACATTGTTCAAGCTTAAGGCGGGACAAGTTTTGATTCTAATAATCCCCAAAGTTCTCTTTTACAAGTCTATCTTCTAACCAGAATTAGACTAAGTTAGCTAAATTATGCCTTAAGGGCTTACCAATCCCCCTAGTTCTATAGGACAATTATTCTTCAAGCATTCCTCCTAAGTCATCCCAAACACCTAAGTCATCCCACAACTAAGCTTATTTAGGTCAACATACCCTTAAGTGAGTGAAAAGGTCACTCTCATCAACTAGAAAAACTAGAGTATTCTCATGTTATTCATGAGATAACAAGCTCATATATCTAAGGTTCTAGGCTATGAGTCAACTATCCAACTTAATGGGGTTTCAGACCTAAGTAATTCAACTAGTCCCAAACATTTTCATCTACCAATTCAACATCTAAAGCCTCGCCCAATCTTATCAAGATATCAAATTCATACGATAACAAATCTCAATCTAACTATAAGTAAGCCTAACCTACCTTGAGTACCAATAGCTCACGAACCAACAATCTTCACATCCTTTTTCTCAAAACCTTTTCCATGAGCCAAGCTATCAACAACATAATCTATGAATTAGTACGAGAAAAACAACACTCATATTACATCATTGTTCTTTGGGTACAAAATGATACCAAAATCCCCCAAGTGGGTCCCACATATGGAAAATGAGTTTTTGAGACCAACCCAACCTTTAAATATCATTAGGGAGTTAAATCCCTCAAGAAAATTATGCAAAACACCCATTTTTTAGGCTAAAATCAAGCCTCATGCCATTAGGTGTTTTTGGTCTAATAAACAATAATTTAACACCAAAATTTAAAGGATGTGTTCCTTAGATTCATAGTAAAATAAGATTACACAAGATAATCAAGCTTCCAATCAACCCACAAGGCTCACTTTAAGGATTTTATACTCTATTGGAGTTTTAGAGCTCAAGAGGGGGGCACAAATGACCAAATTCTTAGTCAAGACAGTATTTAAATAGGCCTTACCCAGGTGTTGGTAAGTTCAATGGCACACAATTTCTAGGTTGTGATCGTTTCTCATGCGTTAGTATCTCACCCACTGCGATTACAGTATCTCTCTCTATTTCAGTCGACAGTTGAAACATGGAATTTTGATTCTAAGTTTTAGCCAATGTTTTGGGATGCAACTGAAATCTAACACGAGAAAGTAAAATATGCAATTGTATAGATTTTGACATTCCGTACATGTTGGCGAAGTCGGATTTTTCATTTGAAGTCATTTTACTGAAGTTTTAGCTCGGTGGCCATTTGGAACGAACAAAGACTTCTAAATGGGAAAATGGTTCTAACAACCAAACGAACCACTCGGTAACTAAACTATCGGTCCTAGCAAGTCATAAATGACTTGGGACAGCTATGTGAAAGCTCTATCAGTGAAAGTAATCAAGAACACAAAAAATGACCTGAAGGGTCATTACAATACCAAATTCATAAACATTCACATAGTTTTTCATCAATTTTTATAAACTAGGTTTAAATTCTCAGAACTCACCATTAATCTATTTTTAGTTATTTTCTAAGGTTAAAAAAAGTAATTTCAAGTCTACAACATAATTACTTACCTGTAAACATGAACAACTTTAAAATAGTTTAAAAATTGCGTTTTCCTAAAGCCCTTATGCATTTTTCAAAAAAGTGGGGAATGAAAATATTTTCTCGATTTAAAACTAAAATTTTACTATGCACTACCACTGCAGTGGAAAATTGTCAGTTTAGCAGTATCTTTGCAGTGATTTGTGTCCTTTTACATAAAGGTTGTCATAGTGGTTTGGGATACCACTGTAGTGTTTTCTTTATTTGCCGCAGTGGTTCAATGCTGAAAGTCGATAGCCCTCCTTAATTTTTCTCATTTTACAATGCACACCATAAATTTTGGAATTGTTAATCAATCCCTCCATGATAAATGCTATAATCGGAGTTCTATAACTCCATGTCAGGTGTCGAAAGTTGCCACAATTTTTTATAGTCGTTGCCTATCAAATTCCATTATTACAAACCACATTGACACCAAATTTTGTTTAACTATCACATTCTAAAAAATGAATCAAAACTAGACTAGCCCTAAATTCTTTAAAATTTATCTAAGAAAAGTCTAGGAGAATTTTTCACCTCCTATTACAGTGTAACAAAATTTTGAGTCAGTACATGTTTCTATTCAAAATTAAAATTTGAAGAATACAAAGTTACATATCAATAAACGTCGTTTTTATGAATTAAATAGTACTTTGAAACTACAAATTATCATTACATTCTCTTGCTCTATCATTATGCTTATTAAAAGATGATCCACATGGTTACAAAATGATCTATACATATTTGTCTATATACATGGGCTTTCTTTTTTTCTTTTATTTTCAGAAATATCATGACTTGAAAACACAGTAAGTTAACCTTATCAACAAAAAAGACAAAAAATGAAGCTACCTAAGCAAATAAAATTTTTAAAGAATACTTAGTTATGATTTAAAGAGGAAAGAAGAACATTGTAATCAATATAATATAATCAAATTCTTTCAAAACTACAAAGAGAATATAAAAAAAATCAAAGTTTCTATTAACTATAAAGAAAAGAAAAGAGAAAAATCAAATCATTTTTTTAGAAATCAGATCATCAAAAATTTAAATAAATAATATTAAATGTATAATGCAATAAAGAAAGAGTTGTAATTACGTTAGGCATATCAATTTATTTTACCTCATAAAATTGAATTATGCGTGAATATCTAACAATTTTCATTATAATATCTCATTGTAATATGCAAATTAGATAAAAGAAATAAAAAAAATTAACCAACCAAAGAGGCAAAAGATACAGAATATGGAGAAATGAAAATAGAGTAACCATTATATATAGCTCAAAATAGATTTTATTAGTGTGATTTTAATGTGTCATAAACTTGTATATTAAATAATTGAGGTTTATGAATACAAAAGAATTGAGATTTATGAATATTGTTAATATCAATTAAGGAGATGATTTTGTAAAATTAAATAGTTGAAATAAATGTAAGAAAAAGTTAAAAAGGAGAAAAAAAAATTGCAAATAGAAGCCTTTAGGAGGTACCACATCACCTCTTCTACATTCTCCTTTATGATTATATACTAGTGAAATAGACTGCATTTCGCGTGGTAATAATATCATTTATTAAATATGTAAAATTTATGATATCCAAGTTTAAAGAATGTGATAAGATTTCTTTTAATTTTCAAATTTCAGGAAATTTAATTTAATGTATTAAATTCATTACATTATTTGCAATTTCTTTTATTAGATGATGTAGACATATCATAAGAATTCATACCCACAAATTTTTATTCAACCACTCAATATTATTTAATTTTAAAAAATATCACATACTTAAATTAAGTCTCAAAATACATAAAAATTAACTAAAGAGAGGATTTTATAATAAGAGAAAGACATCAATATAAGAATAATATGCATAAGCCTCTTCAAATAATATTCTTAAATTTGATTAATTACAAGACACAAAAAAATATTATCATCAAATAAATCTCATTCCAAGTAAAACCAATGAACATGAAAAATTTAAGGAGCATTTTTTTATCGTTAGTGATGTCATTGCAATTCTCTCAAAGATGATAATAGTGTTTGATTATTTTGTCTCTACAACTATCATAACTTCATTGATTTCTTAAGTTTCTCAACTTTTTTAATCTTGTTCATCTTTCTTACCCATCCCTACAACAGTAAATTAAGAATATACTTATGTGGAATTGTTAGTTACTTTAAAAAGCTTAAATGAATTCTTTCAATCTGAAACACCTAAAATTAGATTTTGTAAGTCTCAATAACCAAATTAAAAAAATATTCTTACCATTTACACTCTTAAATTAAAAGAATATTCTTGAATTCATCTAATGTAATTTACTTTCAAAGAATAGTCACTAAAGACCTTTTTAATTTTTTAAAAATGTTTGTTTTGTATACAATTTATATAAGTGAAACAATCTCTTGGGTATATCAAAATTTAAAACACCTCTTACATAATTTGACTACAAATAAATTTGGCTCTTGCTTTCTTGAGAGTCTGTGATTCCAAGTAACTTGTTAATGTTCATATGTTTATTAATAGAAAAAATTGAATTATGCACCCCAGCTTCTAAAATCTCATTTTTGGGGGGTTAAAAGTGCACATAATTAACTTATGAAGAAAGCCTGCAAACTACTTGCATTTCCCAATGAAACAAAGTTGAATACTTGTATTTCAAATAAATCACTCAAAGAGATCAAGACACATAAATCATTTTAGGTATTCATAAATAAAGAGACCAAGACCTCGAATATATCATAAATTATTGGGTATTCTCAAAGAGATTATCATATCAAAATTGTCAATCAATATCAATGCAAAATATTAAAGTGATGTTGTCCAACATTGTTGATGTTTAATCAAATACTTCTCAAGGAGGTTTGAATCATCTTGCATTAAACAATCCTCCACAAATGACCTTAAATCATAGAGAAAATTTAAGACAAATGAATTAAGCGAATTCACAGAATTATACACACAATCAAGATGAAGGAAATCACTTCTTTATATTCTAATAAAAAAATTTAACTCAAAAGATGTAATATTTTAATGTTTTCAAACCTTTCATGTCTCGAATGCGTGCATCAATAATAACTGCCATTGTTTTCCCCTCTTTGAAGACTGAAGCCTTTCTACTCTTTCTATATATACATATAATTAAGTTAATGTAATAGTAGTCTTTTTTTTTGCCTCAGCTTTAAATTGTTGAAACATGTTTGGTCATTGTTTTAAGTACATGCATTTTACAATTAGTATAATAATGATAGGTAATGAAGAGACTCGACTATAATAGGAGCTAATGAAAGTGACTTTTGGTTTGCCAATTAAAATCCTAATAGGAATATATTAAAACTCCAAAAATATGACAAAAAATACAAAAAAAGGAGAAAAGATAAATAATATCTCTTGTCAATGAGGCACGTCACATCAACATCCCTCTAACCTTCCCCTGTAGATATATTAGTGTTATTTAGCCCTTGCTGAGCCCGGGCCTAAATTACCATTAAAATTTATAGATATTCTTTAAAATAAGGTTCAACTCTTATTTCTTTATTTGTGACATAGCAGTTTAATATTTTGTTTGGGATTCTAAAATATTAAAGTACTAAATAGTATCTTAAGGTTAATAGATAATTTTTTTTTATATATTAGATTTAAAAAAAAAAAATAAACAAATACATACAAGAAAGCTAGTTTCTATTTTACTAATATTTTTTAGATTATAATATCTAATGATTCAATTTTGATCTTTATTACCTGGGGAATTCTTCTCGGCCGGTGACTCTTTCTTGCATCAGTATCGACATCGATACAGTTTCGGTGATCTGACTCCGATGACCTCTGCCTTTTCACATGTTTCTCATTCTATCTCTCTTTATTTTCTTTCTTTATAACCCTTTTGCAGGTACTACAAGTGTAGATTTCGTAAATGAAAATACTATTCCAATGACAACAATATTATTCCAATGACAGCAACATTATTTTGGTGATAGAAATCCTATTCCAATGACGGCAACACTATTTTGGTGACACCAACACTATTTGGGCGACAACAATACTATTTTGGTGATAACAATACTAATTCGGCGACCAATTTCTATCACAAATTTTCAGAATCCAGTGAATCAATCAAGTAAATGGACCCAACCCAGCTTCGATCAGGGGCACTCGTTCCATTTTTTCTAGTTGTGTGCATACCTTTCTTGATTCTAGGGGCTGCTACTGGTTATTTTGCTTACTATTCCTGTTTTGATTCTCTTTTCTTTGAGTCTTGGATGACTATCTGGATTTTGGGTGACAACTTACTTATTGATTTTTGTACTTCATAATAGTGTTTTACTTGTTAATCCTATTTGCGCTTTTGGCTTTTTATTGTTCTTAGTAGTTTTGAGGTATGAACTTGGTAGTACATTTTTGGTTGTTATCTAATCTTTGTGCTCTTAGTGTTATTGGTCGGTGATGTCTGTGGTGGTTGTGATTAATGGTATTGGAGTAGGGTCATGTCTTCAAGCGAGGCGTGGGTTGGGGTCAGGGTCGGGGCAGGGGCAGGGGGTAGGAAGGGTAAAAGGACTAAAGAGGACTATAGGTTGAGAGTAGAGTCGTGGAACATAGGGTCTTTATTGGAAAAGTCTTTAAAGTTAGTGAAAATTCTTAGGAAAAGGCAAATTAATATAGCTTGTCTCCAAGAAACCAAATGGGTAGGTTCTAAGGTGAGAGTAGTAGATGGTTATAAGTTGTGGTACTCAGGAAGCATGAGGAATAGAAATTAGGTAGGTATTTTAGTAGATGATGAGGTTAGAAAGCAAGTGGTAGAGGTTAAGAGAGTCAATGTAAGGATGATGTCAATTAAGCTAGTTATTAGAGGGTTTTATTGGAATATTGTTAGTGTGGATACACCCATGTAGGCTTGAATGATAAATAAAAAAAGATATTTTGGGAGGATTTTGATGAGATGGTGAGGAGTGTCCTTAGTAATAAAAAGGTTTTCATAAGAGGGGATTTCAACGGGCACATAGTGTCTTCTTCGAAAGGTTATGATTATATGCATGGAGGACGTGGGTTTGGTGTAAGAAATGTCGAAAGAGTTGCACTTCTGGATTTTGCTCGGATGTTTGGATTGGTGGTAGTTAAATCAAAATTTCCTAAGAAGGAGGTTCACTTGGATACCTTCTGTAGTTCAGTGGCCAAGACTTATATTGACTTCTTTTTTCTTAGGAAAGAGGATAGAGGTATTTGTAAGGATTGTAAGGTCTTATCGAGTAAGAATCTTTCGACCCAGCATAGGCTTTTGGTGATGGACTTAGGGATCATAAAAGAGTGGAGGAGGAGAGGTATGAAGGATCAATCAAGGATTAGATGGGGTAGGTTGACTTTGGCTAGTGCACTGGATATAACAGCTAAGTTGATGGCGGGGAAGGCTTGGGGGAGTGGGGGGTATAAATAGTATATGGGATGAGACTACCAACTATATCAGGGAGACAGCTAGAGAGGTGTTGGGGGTCTCAAGATGTCATTCGAGTAAGCACCAAGGGGACTGGTGGTGGAATGAAGAGATGAAAGGTAAGGTAGAGTCTAAGAGAGAGTATATGCAAAGTTGAAGAAGAGTAAGGACGAAGAAGATAATTGTAAGAATAGATAGAAATATAAGATTTCTAAGTGAGAGGCGAAGTTAGCGATCATGAGGGCTAAAGATGCTGCTTTCGAGAGTTTATACATATCGTTAGATAGTAAAGGTAGGGATTAAAAGTTATACAGGCTCACCAAGGTTAGGAAGAAGAGGACTTGGGACCTGAATCAGGTGAAGTGTATTAAGGATGTGGAAGGAAAATATTTGGTAGAGTAGGGTCATATTAGGAAGAGATGACAATCTTACTTTCATAAGCTCCTGAATGATGGAAAGGATATTAGCATTGTGTTGGGAGATTTAGAGCATTCAGAGAGGTTTCCTGATTATGGATATTGTAGGATCAATAAGGTTGAGGAGGTTATGGGAGCTATTTGTAGGATGTGTAGGGGTAAAGCTATGGGGCCAGATGAGATTTCGGTGGATTTTTTAAAGTGCATAGGAGGGGTAGGTATGGAGTGGTTGACTCGGTTGTTTAACATAATTTTTAAGATAGCGAGGATGCCTGAAGCTTAGAGGTGGAGTACAATGATTCCATTATATAAAAATAAGGGTGACATTTAGGATTGCAATAATTATAGAGGTATCAAGTTGTTGAGTCACACTATGAAGGTGTGGGAGAGGGTGGTAGAGTTGAGGTTGTGGAGGAGTATTATTATTTTTGAAAACCAATTTTGATTTATGCCAGGGTGTTCGACTACAGAAGCCATCCATCTCGTTTGGAGACTGGTAGAGCATTATAGGGAAAGGAAGAAGGATTTGCATATGGTGTTTATCAACTTAGAGGAGGCCTATGATAGAGTTCCCAGGGAGGTTCTTTGGAGGTGTTTGGAGGCTATAGGTATACGTATAGTCTATGTTAGGGCAATTAAGGATATGTATGACTAAGCCAAGACTCGAGTTCGAACGGAGAGAGGGGACTCGGAGCACTTTCCTGTCTTGATGGGGTTACATCAAGGATTTATGCTTAGTTCATTTCTTTTTTCCTTGGTGATGGAAGTTTTGACGCAGCACATTCAGGATAAAGTGCCTTATTTTTTGCTTTTTGCGGATGATATAGTCCTGATTGATAAGAGTTGTAGTGGATTTAATCCTAAGTTGGAGGTTTGGAGGCAAACCCTTGAGTTTAAAGGGCTTAGATTGAGTAGGTCCAAAATAGAATATTTGGAGTATAAGTTCAGAGAGGTGTCTCATGAGTCCGACGTGGTTGTTAAGCTTGACACTTATTCTATCAATAAGAGAGATAGTTTCAAGTATCTGGGGTCGATAATTCAGGAGAATGAAAAGATTGATGATGCTGTCACTCATCAGATCAGGGTAGGGTGGATAAAATGGATGCTCGCCTCTGGTATCTTGTGTTACAAAAAGGTACCTCCCAAACTTAAAGGCAAGTTCTACAGAGTGGTGGTTAGATCGGCTTTGCTGTATGTGGCGGAGTGTTGGCCTGTTAAGAAGACCCACATTCAGAAGATGAAGGTGGAAGAGATAAGAATGCTTCAGTGGATGTGTGGGTGTATCTGAAAAGATAGAATTAGAAATGAGGTTATTTGATATAAGGTGGGAGTCACTTAAATGGAAGCCAAGATAAGGGGAGCAAGGTTGAGATGGTTCGGTCATGTGATGTGGAGGAGCGTGGATGCCCCAGTGTGGAGGTGTGAGAGGTTGGCTAAGGATGGTTTCAAGCGAGGTAGAAGTAGACCGAAGAAATATTGGTGGAAAGTGATTAGACAAGACATGGAGCAGCTTCCTCTTACCGAGGAGATGACCATGGATAGGAAGTTGTGTAGGAGGCGAATTAGAGTTGAAGGTTAGTTTGAGTTAGGATGTTGTATGTTTTGGTGTATACTTGAAGTATCATGCTTTGGGTATTATTGAGTATGTTAATTTCTAGTATATCTTCTTGTTTTATTACTATTTCTTATCTTATCTTAGATTGCGTTATTTTGATCCGAGGGTCTATCGAAAATAACCTCTCTATCTCATGTTGAGGTAGTGGTATGGACTGCGTACACTTACCCTCCCAAAACCCCACTTGGTGGGAATATACTGGGTATGTTGTTGTTGTTGTTATAGATATTCAAAAGTATATGAAAATTTAAAGTTAGTGTGTCTTTTTCAAAATATTGATTAAAGTTCATAATTTTTCATGAAAATTGAAATGTGAAAAATAATTTAAGATGAAAAAAAAATAATAACAAAAAAGTGATATTGACCAATTACGAAGATCTATATGTGAATTGTTAAAAAGAGAATAATGGCAAACTAATAGCCACATGTAAAATTTTACACCACCAATTTATGATGTGAGGACTACCAAAAGCCTTCGTTCTTTCTTACCAAACTCAAGTGAATGGATATTTTATGTAATAACATGATTTAAAATAATATAAAATAATTATAATTCGTAAAGATCGTAAAAATTAAAAAATATTAGCATTTTTATGAATTTATGGAAATATAATTTCTTAGGTTATAGCTAGAAATATATTTATTTAGAAATATTGAAAACTTTTCCTTCATTTTCTAATATTCTCAGTTTGATTTCTTCTCTACAACCAGTAAGATGAAGGAAAAAGTCATCAAAAGGATCAATTGGTTTCCTCAAGTTTTCTTGTCTGTGGTGGAAAATATATAATTTTATGTATAATTTCATGCGGCAAGAATTTATGCTAGTTAAATGTTGTGCTTTAAGCTTAATTTTATATTA
This sequence comes from Capsicum pubescens, assembly GCA_030864215.1. Taxonomy (NCBI): domain Eukaryota; kingdom Viridiplantae; phylum Streptophyta; class Magnoliopsida; order Solanales; family Solanaceae; genus Capsicum; species Capsicum pubescens. The sequence continues at coordinate 119,718,993 of CM061546.1, forward strand.
AATTAAGAAAAAAATAAACTCATCAAAATGAACATCGAGAATCAATTAATTTGTTATATACACTTTATGCTAAACAATATTAATTCTCAATTAACCAAAAAAAAAAGACTTTAAAAATAATTTGATCTATATTCATATCACTCCCTTAATTTTTAACATTATTAATAATTTTAATTTTTAGTATATTAAATATGCCAAATATTTTCAATAACAATGAATAAAATTGTCCACACACAAATTATATTCATATCATAAAAAAATAATTAGAAAATACATGAAAAACATACTCAATTAGACAAAATAAAATATAACTAGAGGCAGAGCCAAAATTTCAAGTAAGGGGGTTCAATATTCAAAGAAAACTAAGTCGAAGGGGGTTCAACACCTACTATAACCACATAAAAAATAATTGTAATCATGTATAAATAATCTATTTTTTCGTCGAAGGGGGTTCGGACGAACCCCCTAAAGAGGGCTGGCTCCACCTCTGAATATAACTTCATACAATCACTAATTCTAACCCTTTTCTTTTCTCTCTTTCTTCATTTTTAACGTATTTGTACAAACTTATTTCATAGAAAAAATAAAATCATTAAATATAAATACTAAGAAAGAAGGAAAAAGGTGATGGAAGTTCTCCACAATCATAATATATTTTTCGGTTTTAAACTACATTAAATAAAATAACATATAAAATATTAATTTTTTTAATACTATTTTAATATTTTAAAGTTACTTAAATAATCAATTTTTATTAAAAACTAACAAAAACTAGTCAAAATCAAAGCTTTTGGGTCTTTTTGTCAGATAACTATTATTAAAATCTTGAATAAATAATGTCATCGAAAGCTGAGTCATGAAGCATGAAGTAAAAGTTAAAAAAGTAATCGTTAAATATTTGTCGTTTATACTTTGTAATTGACTTGATTAAATAATATGTAAGTAGGAGAACCAAAGAATTATTATGAAAGCTTCAAAGAATGATTTACCGATTAGTTGAACAACATGGGAATTTAAATAGTTCAATTGATTGAGAATCTTCATTTTCACTTTATTGGTAAATGTTTGATTTTCTGCTTAGTAATCCTCTCCTTAATTCACATTCCTTTACTCCTAATCATTTTTTTCAAAAGAAAAAAATAGTTAAATAATAGAAATTACAAGAAAAACTACATAATAGTTTCTCATTTCGTGACATATGCTCCAAGTGCAAATGTTCATCTGGCAAAAAATAAGATAAGTAACTTCATCTTTATCATTCAAAGTGTCACAATTTTAGAGGATTAAAAATTAATTAAAATTACTATAATAGCCTTGTGAGGACTACCAAAACTTGGTATTCTCTCTTATATATAATAGTAATATAGATTTCAAAACTAAAAAGAGAATACAAAAAAATAATATTAAATATATATGACAACCACGAAGAGTTGTAATGTTATTGGCATATCGGTTCATTTTAACTTGTAAAATTGTACCAACCGTAGTTGTGACTATTAGCGTTTTCTATGTTTTGACCATTTTGCCTCATTTTGTAGTTGTTATATGCTATTTATGAGTTGCGGGATGGGTTGATACTATTCTTGATATGTTTGAGAGTGAGTTGAGTGAGTTTAAGGTTCTTGGAGGTTTTGAAAGTGGTTAGTCAGACTTCAGTCAATATTTTGTGATCCGAGCGTCAGATGGTGATTTTGGTTAGTTTCATTAGATTAGAAATATCAATTTTGAGTTAGTAGCATAGTTATCTCGGGTCCCGATATATTATTTTATATTTGGAGTATCTAGAAAAAACTAGTAAAATAAACTTAAAAGGGATCCCGAGATCTAATTCATTGTAAATGATCTCTTTTTATAAATTCATTGATTTTATTGAGTCTAGAATATTGAAATTAGCTTAGTAGAATTATTAGTTTATTTTTGTGTGGCCCAAAAATAATCTCGAGGATTCCATCGAGGCTATTTTTCCAAGTTACAAAAGTTGAAAAGTTGTTTCTGGTGTAAAGATAAATCCTTCTCCACATTCGCAGCTCCTTGCTCACAATCACAGAGAAAGAAAATACTCTTCATTGAAAACATCATGGTGAGACTAAGTTCACAAAGATTTGTCCCCATTGTTCATCGCAATCTCAAAGTAATGGTTGCGTCATGATGGGTATTTTTGTTCGACTCTAGGACAACCTTCATCACATTTGTGATGTTTCGACCATGATTTGGTACTTAACTATAGAAAGGAAATCCAACACTTATAAAGCTTTATGGCATAAGGAGGTACTATTCAAGATGATGTTTATTACTTGGAGGGATCTAATAGATAGAATTCCGACAGGGGGTAAAATTTCTAGAATGGGAATTTCTACCTCGACGGATTGTATTTGTTGTTCCCAAGTTGCACGAGAAACAATGGGCCATCTATTTTTACTTCGTAGAATTGGATAGTTGGTTATGGAAAATATTTAGCGTGCCTTTTTGGATTGACACTAATTCTCACTTATTGCAACTACTACAAGACTGGTGGGAATATAGAGCAATCAACACAATAACACCTTTCCTCACTAAGATCATACCTCAGCTGATTATATGGGAGATATAGAGAGTAAGAGGTGGGAATAAGTATGGGAATGAGGCACTCTCAAGGAAAAAATCATACTCTTTGGTGGTCCAACAACATTACTATACTTGTTAGTTAGAAGTTTAGTCATTTAAATGAAGAACGGAAATGGTCGACACTCCAATCCCTTGTCGATAAACTTGTTAAGCGTAGAATGGTTAAATTTGTAAAGTGGGTCAGATTCTCGCAATCTTTTTACAAGCTTAATAGTGATGGTTGTTGCATAAACCAACATGTATGGAGATGGTGAGGTAATAAGAGACGACACTAAAAATTTTATAATGGATTTCTCAGTCTATTTGGTGTCGGGACAAGCAATTAGGTGGAAGGAAGAGCAATGGTGTATGGGCTCAGGCATTGTGAAGAAAGAGGACATAAGATCGTGTTGAAGATATGTCCCAAAAATAAAATAGAAGTAGATAACTATTAGTAGTTTTAAATTATTAGAGTTCTATGTTCCTTACACTTAGGAATTGGTTATTCCTTTGTTATTTGAATTAAGAATTAGTTATTCTTATTTGAATTGAAGTCTAGTTAGAAATTTAGCTATAGATATATGTCTTTGAGTTATTAATAAAAAAAAAATCCTTTGACAATACAATTGCAGTATTTTTTTTGTCCATTTCTTTCTCTGTTATTTCTCTAATCTCAAAGCTAAAAAATAACAATTGGTATTAGAGCCAGTTTCTTGAGGGGTTTGTGAGAGAGATGAATTCTAAAAATAACTTTTCCCAAATAGCTTCTCCTGTCTTTGATGGTGAGAATTACCATCTTTGGACAGTAAGAATGAAGACTTATTTTGAGGATTTAGATCTTTGGGAGGCCGTGGAGGAGGATTATGATGTTCTTTCGTTGTCCGATAATTCCACGGTGTCCCATATCAAAAGCCAAAAGGAAAAGAAAATAAGAAAATCAAAAGCAAAAGTGACTTTGTTTTCTAGTGTTTCTCCAATAATTTCCACGAGAATTATGGCCTTTAGATTAGAAAAGGAAATTTGGGATTATATGAAAGAAGAATATACCGGAGATGAAAGAATACGAGGAATGAAGGTGTTGAATCTAATAAGGAAATTCGAATTGCAAAAAATGAAGGAATCTAAGATCGTCAAAGAGTACTCAGAATGACTTCTTAGCATTGTTAACAAGGTAAGATTGCTTGCCACAAAATTTAAAGATTCAAGAATTGTTGAAAAAATTCCTGTTACTTTGCCTAAAAGATACGAAGTATCAATTACTACCTTGAAAAATACAAGAGCCTTGTCCAAGATTACCTTGGTGGAATGGTAAAATAAATTGCAGGCACAAGAGCAAAGGAGGCTTATGAGGCAGGATGATATGGTTGAAGGAGATTTGGCAGTCAACCACAAGACTCAAAGCAAGGGTAATAATTCAAGAAAAAATTACCCACCTTGCCAGCAGTGTGGTAAAATAGGTCATTCTTCATTAATATGTTGGAAAAGACCAGATGCATAATGCAAGATCTACAATCAACTTAGCCATGATGCTCTGATTTGCCAAAAAAAATCTCAAAAATATGAAGCAGATGCCCAAGTCACCAAAGAAGAAGAAGAGATCATTTATTTGAGGAAATATATTCTTCAATCAAGAAATCTGATTTTTGGATGATTGACAATGGTTGTACAAACCATATGACATGACAAAACTCTTTTTTAAAAGTTTCTGCATTTGGAAAATAAGATAGTCAGAATTGAGAATGATGATTATATTCTTGCAAAAGAAAAAGGAAATATTTCAATCAAAATAATTTCAAGTACAAAAATAATTTCAAATGTCCTTTACGTTCCAGATATTGATAAAAGTTTGTTAAGTACTAGTCAGCTAATAGTAGAAGGATTTAAATTATTATTTAAATCTAAATATTGTCGAATCTTTGATTCCACTAATTATGAGATTTTACAAGTTGATATGAGTGGCAAAAGTTTTTTTATTTAATCCAACAGAAGATTCACACAAGCGTTGCAAGACTAAAGATAAATTGGAAGATTTATTCATGAGGTCAAATTTGGCCGAGTCTGCAATCTATAATTTTTGATCCAAGGAGGAGTGTTGAAGATATGTCTCAGAAATAAAGTAGAAGTAGATAACTATTAGTATTTTTAAATTATTAGAGTTCTATGTACCTTACACTTAGGAATAAGTTATCTCTTTATTATTTGAATTAAGAATTAGTTATCCTAATTTGAATTGAAGTCTAGATAGAAATTTATCTATAAATATGTCTTTGAGTTATTAATAAGAAAATTTTCTTTGACAATACAACTGCAGTATTTTTTTCTCTCCAACTCTTTCACTATTATTTCTCTAATTTTGAAGCTAAAAATCAACAGATCATTGTTGAAGCTGACTTGAGCCTACTGGTTCCAATAGTGAAAAATCAAACAAGTCCACCTTGATGACTCATGTAGATGTTGGACAAGATCAAGGGGGAAATGGAAGGGAAAGATGGTAGTCCAACATTGCTATAGAGAGCCAATAATGTAGCAGACAAGTTAGCCTTCATTAGCCATATTCACAAGCAATATTTAGTTTTCACAGGCTTACCAAGGGAATTTAGAGGTTATCAAAGATGACTATTACCAGATATTCAATCTTTTCTCTGCTAAGAAAAAGATTGAAGAAAAAGATGGAAGCTGAAGCAGGTGGACATGTTTTGTAGATATCGAATTGAAAGTTTTGATGTCCTGATTTTTGTATTATGATATGTGGTATGGTTTATGCATTACTGAAATTGGCCTATGGCAACACAAAAAAAACTGTTGCCATAGCTCTACAACAAGAGTTTAACAGGCATCCCATCCGCGTGTGGGCACATTTGCGAGCTTTTCATATAGCCTAACAACTACTTTGGCTTTTCAAATATAGTTAATATTTTACTAGTTTTATATTTGATAAAATATATAAGAATTTAAAGTTCATCTTTGGCACTACTACATGCACAAATTTAGTTTATAGATCATTTAGGTGTGTTAGCTGAGTAGGTCTTAGCTAAAAAAAGAAAAGAACTGTTATTGTTAACTGAAAAAAAAGCACAACTTAATTTTTAGCAGTCAAAGACCAAAACAATAGTAATTTTTGTCGATCCATTTTTAATACTGTGTGATTACCTATAAGTAATGAGGAAACTTCATGGTATAAAGAGTTCATTATGACATTCTAGTATTGCATATAGGATTAATTGATTCGCGGATATGTAAGAATTCAATTAAGAAAACTAATGCAATTTTTTATTAGAAATTCACCAACTTCTCTGCTTTATCTTCATCCATATTATTAATCCACACAAGGTCATTCCTTATATAAACACCCACTGTCATAGGTGAATCAATAGTGGCCTTACTACTCTGAGTGGTAATAGGGCAGTGACTATCACTCTTTGACATCTGAGTAGTATTTCTAGAAAGAGTGTCTGATTGACACTGATTCAATGTGGTAGACATCTACCCAAATGTTTGCTCAAGATGCTCAATAGAAGTTGCATGCGACTCTACCTTCTGGCTCAACCCCAAAATATTTTCCTTAATTTCTTTATGGAAACTCTCTTCGAATTCTGAACCCTTTGTTGGGGAATTAAAAAAAAGAGGAGCAATGTATAAGAAGAAGAATACAGTGTCAGAGAACTTCATGTATTTTTCATTCATAGAACTAAACCAAGTTACATAGGACTCTTTAAATAGGAATAAAAAAAACTAACCTATTACAAAAAAAATATACCACTTACTCGACACTAATTATCAACTAACCTAAATATTATCAAGTAACAGAGATATTCTTTAACTAAAATAGGACTCCTAGAAAATGTGTTACTCTGCCAACTAAATAGGAAGCACTAACGACCTTTGAATCAATATTTAACACTCCTTCTTGATTCAAAATTACAAACTCCAAGTTTCTGCTGGAAATGATCACTCTTTCCTTGTTGGAGTGCCTTGGTGAAGACATCTACAATTTGATCCCTTGTACCGTAGAACTTTAACTCTATATCAAATTTTTTTGTCAGGTCACGAATGAAATGATAACAGATGTCAATGTGCTTTGTTCTGCTGTGAAAAACCAGATTCTTCGTCATTGCAATTATTGCCTTATTATCATAGAATATCTTTGTTGTATCCTTCTGGCAATTGAAAACGTCAATCAATAATCTTCGTAATCATATGGCCTGATATGTTGCTGAAGTTACAACAATATACTCTACTTCTGATGATGTTAATGCAACCATATTCTGTTTCTTTGAACTCCAAGAAATCGCTTTAGGTCATAAACTAAAAACATTTCAAGAAATACTCTTTCTGTTATATATACTTCCTACCCAATCACTATCACTATACCCTATCAAGCTAAAATCTACAACTTTGGAGTACCAAATCCCGAAGTCAACAGTCCCAGCAACATAACGCAACACTCTTTTGGCAACACCAAGATGTTTCTTGGTAGGACAATGCACATACCTAGACAACATACTCACAAAAAATATAATATCAGGATGAGTATGTGTTAGGTAGTTCAAACCTCCAATCAATCTTCTTCAGTGACTAGGATCGACAAGATCTGTGCCATCTTCAAGCTGAAACTTTTCATTTCCATTCATGGGTGTGGCAGCCACTTTACAATTATGTATACCAAACTTGAACAAGAGGTCTTTCGCATACTTCATTTGAGAAATAAAAATCCCATTCTCCACCTGTTTCACTTGAAGACCAAGAAAGTATTACAAAATACCTAAATATGACATTTCAAACTCCTTCATCATGCAGGATTTAAATTCAGCAACTTAAGTTTCACTTGATCCCATATAAATCACGTCATCCATATAAAGACAAATTACCAAAAAAATCACTTGTACCTTGTTTTCTTACATACAGTGTAGGATCATTCTCACTCCTTTCAAATCCATACCTCAGAAAGTATGAGTCAATTTTGTTGTACCATGCCCTTGGCGCTTGTTTTAGCTCGTAAAGTACCTTCTTGAGTTTGTAAACTTTGGTCTCATTGCCACTAATAACAAAACCCTCAGGTTGGGAAACATAAACTTCCTCTTCAAAATCCCCATTTAGGAATGCAGATTTAACATCAAATTGATAAATGGGCTAACTCAATTTATCAGCCAAAGATAAGAGTATTCTAACTATTTCAAAATGAGTAACAGGTGAAAATGTTTTATCATAATCAATATCTTGATGTTTTGCATATCCCTTAGCTATGAGATTGGCTTTGTATCTCTGTATGCTCCCATCTGTATGATGCTTGACTTTGAACACCCATTTGAGTCTAATGGGTTTCTTTCCATCAAGTAGATTAACCAACTTCCATGTCTGGTTCTGCTTAATTGGTAGCATCTATTCTATCATTTCATTTTTTCACACTTGACTCCACACAACTTCTTTGAAACAAATGGGTTCTGTTCCATACAAAGAAAAATAATAATTCTCATAAATCTCCCTCAACGATTTGAATTTTGTTAGTAGAGTCTCGCTGGAAGATTCTATTGAAGAGGAACTGTTTCCGCTTCTTTGGGGGGTTAAGTTGTGATCACTTACTCGATAAGAGGTTCTTGATTAAGGAGTATAAAGGCTTCTACTTATTGGAGAAAAACTAGATGTGTTATCTGAAATAGAAACTGTTGCAGGTTCTTGCTCAAAAATTTCATCAGTAGGCGACAATTTAATATTCAAATTAACATTCCCAGAATCAAAGTTCCAACTAGCATCTTCATTAAACATAACATTTCTACCTATCATAATTTTTCCACTCACTGGATCATATAGGTTATAAGCTTTGGATTGTGTGCTATATCCAACAAAGATACATTTTTTTTATTTTTCATCAAGTTTTTGCCTGGCATGTGAGTTCACCAAAGTATAAGCTATACATCCAAAGACACATAAATGGCTGTAGCGCCCTGAAATATAATTCTGAGATGTCACGCGGTGCTCAAGACTATGAGTAGCCTTAAGCTAACCCTGTCTTCCTATTACTAAATATGGATCTCATAATAAAGGAAATATAGGCATAGAAGTCTTACTAAATGTGGAAAATTATCTGAATATAATACCTGAAATGATGTCTGAAATCTTAAGAATGAATAAGTTGAATCAAAACTAGCAGTCTGACAAGCCTCTACTACTAATAACTAGAGAGTCACTGGGACAAACCCCCAACTAACTCGAACTGTCTGAAAAGAATACAAAATCATATAAACTGATAAGCTGCAAAATCTAAATGAATAAGTCCCCAAACTATGAGGATTCACCAACTTTCAAATGTAGATGGAGATGCTCGAACTACTTATGCTGCCAATACTAAGCACCTGAACCTACATTGTGAGATAATGTAGCACAGACGTATATGTGGATCAGTACTTTGATGACGTACTGAGTATATGGGGGTGAAATGCATAAGTAATACATCATCTCATCATCATAATTTGTAAAACAATGCATTCTAAATATAAATGAATCACATAAGTTGGAATATCTGAAATACTGAAATCTAAAATCTTGAATAGCAAATCATACTTTGTAGATCTAGTGAGCCATAACATTTAGTTCTAAAATTTTTCTGGTGCTCTGTCTTTAAATTATGTTGTCTAAGTGTAGAAAGGACTCACTTCTAAGTCTGAAATCTATAACTCTTATCTTTCTGTAAAGCATAATCTGAATAAAATTATGAGCCTTTACACTTAGTTTTCTTAAAATCTTTTCTGTTAATCTTTTACTTTAACTACCAGGGAAGGTATCTTAACCGACATAAACCATGTGAGCTAACATGGAGTCCAACGTCTCATTCCCCTAAGGGGAAAACCTTACAATGGGGAGAGGTGTCATACTCTTGCAAAGGAGTATAACCTGAGCTAAGTGATCACATATGTAACTGTCATCCACCTAAAAGTGGGAATAATCTGATAATCTGTACCTACGTTGGCTACGTAGTTCTATGGAATATTGGGCACGCTAATCCCATACTTCCCGCTCGGTGCTAAACAATACTCCCTTAAAGATGCGCTCATTCTATTAGAAATCCACTTTAAAACTAGCATAAGGGTTTATCTGAAACCAATTATGCTTTTAGCTGATTAAATCTATAAATTAAGTTGTTCTAAATTTTGTTATCTGTAATAAATCTATAAAGTGGATTCCAAATCTTATCTAAGGATCAAAAGATAAAAGATTTACTGAATAATCTAAAAATAATCTGATCATAAGATGCTTAAAGAATCATCTTTCTTGAAATATCAATATATACACTTGGGCTTGATAACCCATGCATCAAATACATGTTAAAACATCATAATAATCATGCTTGATAATGAAAAAAATGATAATTCATCTCAAAATATGAAAATTACCGCAATAGGCATGAAAATAAGAAAATAGATATCCAATTCATCTTCTAAGACACTTGAAATCTCATAATCTTGCAAATAAAAATAATGGGTATGAACCCTAATTCAAATCTATGAGTATTCATCCAAAATCATATGAATTATAATTAAAACTTGGTTTTGGGAACAAGGATGATGAAGATCCTTTTTCATAAACCCCACATACCTTGATTGATTATTAGATGAAGAAACTTTAATTATTGATTCCTATTTGAGTTCTTGAAGATGAGTTCTTGATTATCTTGTTTTGGGAATCCTCAATTTAGAGCTTTCTTGGAGAAACAGTGGTGGAATTTGATTTCTTAGAGAAGAACCTTTGAACTCTAGGGTTTTTATTTGAGAGAGAATTGATGAATAATGAGCATAATAGGCTTAGAATGGGTTTAATCTTGTGCTGTTCACGAATTAGGGGCTTAAGAATTGACCAAAATACCCCTTTTAAACCTCTAAACGGAACTGGAAAAGGGAACAAAAATCTCAATTTGGCTGGCCACTGCGATGCTCCACTATCGCGGTGGTTTACTGGAAAATGGACGAGTGGGAACTGGACGTCCTCTGCGATGCGGAGCAATCGCGGTGCGCCTTTGGAATGCCAGTTTGGCCACTGGCGCGACGCGCCACTATCGTGTTGGTCTACAGTATTTGGTCAATTGGTAAATTGGACCTCTCTGTGATGTGGTACAATCATCGAGATCCACTGAAATTGACAATTATGAAATTTTCCTTCACCGTGACGCGGTGACTGCCCAGTTGGCACACTACTTTACTAAAAATGCCCTAACTTCTCAACCGATTATCGGATTTGAGCAAATTTGGTATCGATGGAAAGCTTATCCAATTTTCTACACAATGGAGCATCCAAATCTGGAAAATTCTACATGAAATATAAAGGTATTCATTTTTGAAACTTACCCTTAATATTTTAGGAATGAATTTAAGCTATGAAAAAGTACGGGATATTATAATATCTCCCCCTTGGGAACATTCGTCCTCGAATATGGATAGTTAAACTAAGCATACCAAGGAATCTGAGGCTATAAGCTATCATACGCAACTAGAATAAACTGAATGACTAAATCTCAAGTATAATAAGCTACTAAACTGATCTGTGAGTGCATGAGTTTACATGGAAACCACTATATAGCTAAATATAAGATTGAAAAAGAACAGAATGAAGGAAAACTATTAACTTTAGTTGAATCTGAGTTCGTGAAGAAAAGATGAGGATACTTGGTATGCTTGTATGCTTTGGCTTCCCAAGTAGCACCCTAAACGGACTGATTTTGCCACAAAACTTTGACCAAGGGAACTTCTTTGTTCCTTAGTCTATGAATTTGATGATCATGGATCTCTACTGGTACTTCTTTGTATGAAAGACTATTTTGAATATCTATACTTTGTAGAGGAACTATAATGGATGAATCGTTTATGCAATTCTTCAATAAGGACAAATAAAATACTGGATGAATTGAGGATAGTTCTGTGAGTAGCTCAAGATCTTATGTGTAAGACCCTACAAAATTCTTAGCTTAATTCAGACCTTTAAAGCTTGTTAAGGGGTCCCAGACTAAGAAAATTTTAGCTAACTATTCAGACTTAGTGTTATTTTAGACTTCATATGTTGGTGACTCTATTGCATTACCCTCGTGACCTTAAAGTAATGATTTTTAGGTTGAATCATGATCAGATATGTTAGTGGGTGTTCCCAGACCAGTTTTGAGATTTTTCGACTTCGTTTGGATCACATTTGAAAGCTCAAACCAGTGGATCGACGCGATCTTGATGTGCCACGTCGCCCATCGCATCGATGAATATTTTCCAATAGCTATCGAGTCCTAGGGGTATTTAATACCTGGCAATTTAGCTGCTTGCCCAGAGCCAGTGTCAGTTACATAATAATTTCAATCAAGTAACAATCAGTAGTACTCTTAGTCAGTTACAGAACTCAGGAAAATCTCAGTAGACTCAGTATCAGTCCAGTCCTGTTCGGTATCTAGTTCAGACCTCAATAAATTCAGTCAGTTAACAAAATTCAGTAGTATTTCGTCAGTCAATGAAACTTAGTGAACTTAGTTAAGTTCATTTAGACAGTATAATCAGTAATAGTTTAGTCAACCCTAGTATGAACTAGGAATCAGTTCAGTGTATATTCAGTTAGGAGTAGGATTCAAAACTGAGCAAACCTAGGGAACATGGCATTCCTATCAGCAGAGGGTTCGATCCTTAGTAGCAATCCCTATATTACAAAATTACTTAGCTAGTGTAGGTTGAGATATCTTCCTGCCAGACTAGGGTAGATACATCTCATATGAGTTTTTCTACCAGTTATGGTTGATGAAAGAGCTTCCTGTTAGAGAGTGTTAACTCATAGTTATCTTTACCCATGGCACGGTACTGACAGCCTTCCAACTGTGGTTAAAGTTTGGACCATAATCTATTCAAAAAGGGTCATATTGGTTAGATGATTAACTCCCTCAATTTTAGTTTCAGTCTTCAGAGTAGAACTCAGTTCAGTTCTACAGAAATCAAGACTGTTAGCCACAGTCACTCAATTTAGTACGAAACTCAAAATAGTTCCACAAATTTAGGACTGTCAGATACAGTCTCTCAGTTAATAGTATTAAAGTATCAGTAAACTTAGATATCAGTAAACCAGTGATTCAGGACTCAGTATTCAGTGATACCATGACCTCAGTTATAATTTACGTATTCATATATATACTCTCATTCAGTTATACTCATGTTATTTAGTCAGTATTGTTCATGCATATGAACCCATGTATCTCAGCCTACCTTACTTAGCATACCAGTACATTTAAAGTACTGACACATTCCTTTTTTTTGTGCTATGATGTCTTATATCATGGTTCAGACGCACGAGCTCTCAATCATACTTAGCAACCCTATCCATCATCACCAGATTAGTGGTGAGTCCTCATTATTGGAGGATAGATTTATTTCTCTAGTATTTAAGTACTTAGTTTATTTCGGTAGTCGAAGTAAGTTAGGGACTTATCCCGTCAACTCCTTGTTCAGAAAGTAGAGGCTTTTCAGACTAGAGTAATTTTTTAGACAAATGTTCATTTTACAGTATTATTTTAAGTATTCAGTAATGAATTTGTAGTTTTGAACCTTATGGCTATTTCCACATAAATTCCATATTTTACAATATTGTTATTCAGTTATTGCAGCAGGTACCAGCCATGGGTTAGCTTGTGGTCCTTCGGGGTTATAAGTACCATGTAGTATCCGAGGTACAAACTCGGGGTGTTACTAACTTAGTTTCAGAGCCTAAGGTTCAACAGATTCCTAGGAAGTCTGAAAGCCACATCTAGGAAAGTCTTGTGCATGGTTATGTAGCGCGCCACACTTATGGACATGAGTCTATTAGATGTTTTAGGAAAAGTTTCCCTTCTTTCAGTATTCATGTTATATATGTGAGCATGATCTCAAGTTAAACTCTTAGTCTAATCCATTCTCTCCTTTTTATTTACAGAACATGCTTCCCAAATAGACTAACAAAAGGAGAACAAAAAATCAGTCAATACCTTAGCCCATTCAAGCAGATCCCCTGGACGAACATCTTTCTCACGCTGAATTCAGAGTAGATTTCACCACCCTAGCTCATTATGTGGTGTCCAAGAATGAACGGCCAGCTATCGTTCTGGCCAACCCTATGGACAATACTGTTGCAGCCAGGATTCAGGACTTTACCCAAATGAACCCTTTACTTTTACTGGGTCTAAGTTAGATGAGGACCCTCAGGAATTTCTTGATCAGGTGCAGAAAGTTATTGATATTATGGGAGTGACAGCTAGTGAGAGTATCGAGTTAGCTGTATATCAGTTGCAGGATGTGGCTCACTCATGGTTTAAATAGTGGAAAGCCAAAAGGGCTGCAGATGTAGGGCCAATAGAGTGGGACGAGTTTGCCACTACTCTTCTGGATAGGTTTTACCCATTGGAGTTGAGGGAAGTGTAGGTTTTGGAATTTACAAATCTGACACAGGGAAACATAATAGTATAAGAGTATTCTATCAAGTTTACTCAATTATCCAGATATGCTCCTCATGTGGTAGCAGATAGTAGATCTAAGATGAGTAATTTTGTGTCTGGCGTGTCTAATAGTGTGGTCAAATAGTGTAGGACTACAATGTCTATTAAGGAGATGGACATATCCAGGCTCATAGTCTATGCTCAGCAGATAGAGGATGCTAAGAATAAAGAGAAAAAGAGGGAGAACAAAAGAGCTAGAACAGGTAGCTTCAACTTCACCCAACCTAAGTCAGGGGGTGGAAATTATTCTTAGTTTCGCTCGAAATCCTTAGTTCTAGCTCCATCTTCAGCTAGTTCTCCTATGCCAAAATTCAGAGACGGCAATAGAGATAGGGCATCAGGCCCTAAACCCCAGGGTAGTATTAGCAGTGCCTGAATAAATCCTCTCTGCCAGAAGTATGGCCAAAACCATTAGGGTGTCTGCAGAGCTGGCAGTGACGTATGTTTCGAATATGGCAAGCAAGGCCACAGAGTCAGACAATGTCCTTGGGTGGGTTTGCAGAGTTAGCATAATCGTCCCTCAGCTCAGTCTGGTCGCCCAAATCAGTAGGGTACCACTTCCAGTGCCACCAGTGGGCAACACCCAAACAGACTTTATGCACTTTAATCTTGAAAAGATCAGGAGCTTATCATTTATATGTTTATGCTTTGCTAGATCCAGGAGCTTCTTTGTCTTTTGTAACTCCCTATATAGTTGTTGACTTCGGAGCCTATCACAAAATTCTAGTAGAGCCTTTCTCAGTGTCTACCCCAGTAGGTAAATCTATCATAGCCTGGTGGGAATAGAATAATTGTCTGATTATGGTATCTTAGAAAGTCACTTCAGCAGACTTAGTCAAATTAAAGATGACCGATTTTGATGTCATTCTAGACATGGATTAGCTTTATTCCTGCTATGCCTAAGTCGACTCCAAAAATAGAATTGTCCAGTTTTTATTTTTAAATGAGCTTATCCTAGAGTAGAGGGATAGTAGTTCAGCAATTAGGGGTCATCTTGTTTCGTACCTTAAGAAAAGGAAAATGATATGTAAGGGATGTGTCTACCATTTTTTTTAGTCCAGGACTCTAGATCAAAAACCCCTACTCTTGAGTAAGTATCAGTAGCATGTGAATTCCCAGACGTGTTTCTTGAAAATCTTTTCGAAGTTCCTCTCGAAAGGGAAATCGACTTTAGAATAGACTTTCTTCCTGATACTCAACCCATATCTATTCTGCCATACAGTATGGCACCTTCAGAACTCAGAGAATTAAAGTAACAGTTGAAGGATCTCCTAGATAAGGGATTCATCAAACCCAGTGTGTCCACGTGGGGTGCACCAATTTTATTCATGCATAAGAAAGATGGTTCTCTCAGAATGTGTATAGACTACCATCAACTAAATAAAATCACGGTCAAGAAAAATTATCCACTTCCCAGAATTGATGACTTATTTTACCAACTTCAGGGTGAAAGTTACTTTTCTAAGATAGACCTCAGATTATGTTATCATCAGCTTAGAGTCAGAGAATGTGACACTCTAAAGACAGCTTTCAGAACTCGGTATGGTCACTTCAAATTCTTAGTCATGTTATTTGTTCTTATCAATGCCCTAACAGCTTTCATAGACTTGATGAACCCTGTGTTCAAGCAGTACTTGGACATATTTGTCATAGTCTTCATAGGTGACATTCTTTTCTACTCCCGCACTGAGCATAATCATGCATACCATCTCAGAATAGTATTATAGACTCTAAGAAACCATCAGCTATTCAATAAATTTAGTAAGTGCGAATTTTATCTAAGGTCAGTAGCCATCCTTGGCCATATCATTTTCGGTGAGGGCATTAGATTTGATCCCCAAAAGACCAAAATGGTAAGAAACTTGCCCAGACCCATCTCGCTGATAGATATCAGGAGGTTTTTAGGCTTGGCCAGCTATTACCGATGGTTTTTTGATGGATTTTTGTCTATTGCATCCCCTATGTCCATATTGACTCAGAAGAAAGTCAAGTTTCAATGGTCAGATTTTTGCGAGAAGAGTTTTTAGGAGTTGAAGACTCGACTCACCTCAGCCCCAGTTTTGACTCTACCAGATGGTTCAGACGGCTTTGTTGTGTATTGGCATGCTTCCAGAGTTGGTTTAGGGTGTGTTTTTATGTAAAGAGGTAAGGTCATAGACTATGCCTCTATATAGTTTAAGCCCCATGAAAAGAACTATCCTACTCATGATCTTGAGTTAGCAGCAGTAGCATTTACCTTAAAGATTTAGAGGCACTATTTGTATGGGGTGCACATTGATGTGTTTACTGACCATAAGAGCCTATAGTATGTGTTCTCTTAGAAATACCTAAAGTTCCATCAAAAAAGGTGGTTCGAGTTGTTGAATAACTACGACATGAGCGTTTTGTATCATTTCGGTAAAGCCAATGTGGTGGATAATTCTCTAAGTAGGATGTATATGGGTAGTGTTTCTCATGTGGTTGATGGTAAGAAGAAGTTAGATAGGGAAGTACATCAGCTTGCTCGACTAGGTGTTCTCTTAGTTGATTCAGCAGAAGGTAATGTATGGGTGCAGAGTGTTCAAAATCATTCCTAATTTTTTAGGTGAAGGTAAAGCAGGATAGGGATCCTAGTCTAGCTAAGTTTAAATAATTAGCCAGAGATCAGAAGGTGGAGCTTTTCTCTCAAGGGAGAGATGGTGTGTTGTTCTGCCAAGTCCAGCTATGTGTACCTGGTTTAGATGATCTAAGCTGGCGAATTCTAGAAGAAGAGCATGGTGAGATCTAATCTATTCATCCAGGGGACACTAAGATGTACTATGATTTATGGTAAATCTATTGGTGGAGTGGGATGAAGAGAGACGTTGCAAAGTTTGTGGCTAAATGCTCAATATATTAGCATGTTAAGATTGAGCATCAGAAGCCTAGTAGGGCTATGCAGGAGTTCATCATTCTCACTTTGAAGTTGTAAGAAGTGAACATGGATTTTGTGACGGCTTTGCCTCATACTCGGCATCAGCACGATTCAGTTTGGGTCATTGTAGATAGGATGACCAAATCAGCACATTTCCTACCAGTCCATACCTTTTTTTCAGCCGAGGACTATGCCAAGCTCTATGTCAGAGAGTTTGTCAGATTACACAGAGTTCCATTGTCCATTATCATAGATAGAGGTACGCACTTCACCTCTCATTTTTGGAAAGCCTTCCAAAAGGGTCTTGGTACCCAAGTCCACCTCAATACAGCCTTTCACCCTCAGACAGATGGTCAAGAAGAAAGGACCATTCAGACTTTAGAGGATATGATGCGAGCATGTGCGATAGACTTTAAAGGTAATTAGGATGACCACTTACCTTTTATTCTGTTCGCATATAGCAACAGCTATCATTCCAGAATTCAAATGGCTCCATTTGATGTACTCTATGAGAGGATATTTAGGCCTCCCATTTGTTGGTTTGAAGTGGGAGAGGCCACAGTGGTAGGGCTTAACTTGGTGTTTGATACTTTAGAGAAGGTTTAATTAATCAGGGAAAGGATTAAGACAGCTCAGAGCCGACAGAAATCATATGCAAATGTGTGGAGAAAGGATATCGAGTTCGAGATTAGTGATTATATGTATTTGAAGATCTCTCTTATGAAAGGAGTGAAGATGTTTGGCAATAAGGGGAAACTCAGTCCCTGATATGTCGGTCTTTATCGAATTCTCAACCGTTTTGGAATGGTATCTTATGAACTTGAGTTGCCTTCAGATTTAGCTTCAGTCCATCCAGTGTTCCATGTCTCCTTGGTAAAGAAATGCATAGGTGACCCAGAAGTTGCAGTCCCTGTAGGGAGTATCGATATTCAGAATATCCTCTCTTATGAGGATATTCCAGTTGAAAGCTTTGATTACCAGATTCATAGACTAAGGAACCAAGAGGTCCCTCTAGTCAAAGTTATTTGGCGAAACCAGTCCGTTGAGGGAGATACTTGGAAAGAAGAAGTAGATATGCGGACCAAGTATCCTCACCTCTTCTCCGCAAACTCAGACTCAGCCCAAGGTAACAGTTTTCCCTTGAACTTACTCAGTTCCATGATCAGATTTTCCTTTTGATAGATTCGGTATCAGTTACCATTGCACATTTTAGTTATGTATTCATGCATTAGATAAGCATGTTCATAATGAGAAACTCATCTTATCACTAATTCCAATCATGCATTCATGAATCATGTTCAGCCAAGTATTCATGCATCAGATATGCACGTTCAGATTGAAATTTCAGCATACCAGTAGTGTTAGTCATAAAATCATGTTGCAGTCATACATGTCCAGTAAACAAGTTATGTCTGTCAGTATTCCCAGCCTTGTTAGTCCCATTCGAGTATGAATGTTCCCACGGGGGATATATTGTAAGACGCCGCAAAATCCTAAGCTTAACTCAGGCATTTAAAGCTTGTTAAGGGGTCCTAGACTTAGAAAACTTTAGCTAAGTATTCATACTTAGTTTTATTTTAGCCTTCGTAGGTTGGAGACTCTATTGAACGACCCTCCTAACCATAAAGTAATGATTTTTAGGTTGAATCATGATCAGAAATGTCAGTGGAAGTTCCAGACAAGTTTCCAATTTTTTAGACTTTGTTTGGATCATATTTGAAAGCTCAAACCCGTGGATCGACGCTATCTCGATGCACCGCGTCTCCCATCACATCGATGAATATTTTTCTTCAGCTCCCAGTGCAAATTCCAGTGAACTAACGCGGACTTGACGTGGCACATTGGCCATCACGTCGATACCAATAACGCGGCACGTCGGTCTGCGCATCGATAAATCAGTTTTCAGTCATTAAAAAGTCACGTCCTCAGGGGTAATTGGGTCTTTTTCCACCTTATGTCAGCCCCCAAAATAAGAAATTAAGCCCCTTTAGTGTCAAAATCCATTCATCTTTCTAAAAAATTCTCAAGAAACAAACCCTGGGATCTCTAATTCAAGATTCAGCCTTCAAGAACACTCCATCATTCTTCGAAAATTTAAATACCAAGGTATGTGAAGTGTTCATCCAAGGGCTTCCTTCCACCCTTGGAGTTCAAGAAACTCTTTCTAAATACAAGTTAATTTATTTCATGGATTTCATGTTGGATCTTGAATGTATTAATGATTATGATGTTAATGGTGATCTAATTTCATGATTTTTCCCAAGTTTCATGCAAACTAGTTTAATTGTGAATTGAACTTTGTGAACTATAGATCAAACTCTTGAATTGCAAGTTGAATGTAGAATCCATGATATTACTACATGTTTATTGATATGTGAAATACCCATGCTCCCCAAGTGTTTGTCAAAATGCTTATATGATTAGACTAGTCCAAGCATAACATATTATTGTGTGATTTCAATCATGCACAAGCTCATGTATAACAAGTGCTTGACCAAAGATATCTAAGTGAATGTATTATTAGCAAGCTAGTACCATGATGCTACTAAAGTCATGCAGTGATTTACTTTTCATGCTATCTAGTCCTGGGGGTATTTAATACCCAACAATTAAGCTGCTTACCTAGAGACAGAGTTAGTTATAGAATAATCTCAATCATGTCACAATCAGTAGTACTCTCAGTCAGTCACAGAACTCAGGAAAAAAATTAGTAGACTCAGTATCAGTCCAGTCCAGTTCAGATCACAGTAAAAATTCAGTCAGTTAACAGAATTCAATAGTATTTCGTCAGTCAACAGAACTCAGTGAACTCACTTCAGTTCAGTTAGACAGTATAATCAGTAACAATTTAGTCAAGCTTAGTATGGACTAGGAATCAGTTCAGTGTCTATTCAATTGGGAGTAAGATTCAGAACTGAGTGAACCTAGGGATGGGCGAATTCCTGTCAGCATAGGGTTTGATCCTTAGTAGCAATCCCTACATTACAGAACTACGTAGCCAGCGTATGTTGAGATATCTTCCTGCCAGACTAGGATTGATACATCTCATACGAGTTTTCCTGCCAATGAGGGTTGATGAAAAAACTTCCTATCAGAGAGGTTTAACTCATAGTTGTCTTTATCTGTGGAACGGTACTAACATCCTTCCAACTGGGGTTACAGGTTGGACCCCAATCTATTAAGAATTGGGAATGTCGGTTAGATGATTACCTATCATAGTTTTAGTTTCAATCTTTAGAATAGAACTCAGTTCAGTTCTGCAGAAATCAGGACTGTCAGATACAGTCACTCAGTTCAGTACGGAACTCAGAATAGTTCTACAGAATCAAGACTACCAGATATATTCACTCAGTTAATAGTAATAACGTATCAGTAAACTCGGATATCTCTTAACTAGTGATTCAGGAATCAATATTTAGTGTTACCATAACCTCAGTTATAGTTTACGTATTCATACATATACGCTCATTCAGTTATACTCATGTTATTCAGTCAGTATTGTTCATCCATATGAACCCATGCATCTCAGCCTACCTCACTTAGCATACCAGTACATTTAAAGTACTGACGCATACCTTTCTTTTGTGCTATGATGTCTTATATCATAGGTTCAGACGCATAAGCTCCCGATAATACTTAGCAGCCCGAATCATCATCAGCAGACTAGTGGTGAGTCCTCAATGTTCAAGGACAAATTTATTATTCCAGTAATTTAGTACTCGGTTTATTTCAGTAGTTGAATTTAGTTGGGGACTTATCCTATCAAATCCTTTTTGAGACAGTAGAGACTTTTTAGACTAGAGTAATTTTTCATACTGATGTTCAGTTTACAGTATTATTTTCAGTATTCAGTAATTGATTTGCTGTTTTGAACCTTATGGCTATTTCCTCCTAAATTCAGTATTTTACTGTATTGTTATTCAGTTATTGCAGTAGGTACCAGTCATGGGTTAGGTTATGGTCCTTCGGGATTATAAGAACCATGTAGCATTTGGGGTACAGACTCGGGGCGTTACATATTACCACCTTCTAAACACGACTCAAAATTTAGAAGAGGCCCGCATACCGAGGACTATGTTTCCTCTTTTTGCCAAATCTCTTCTCCCCCTTCATGGGTGAAAGTTTCAAGCACACAAGATCATTAACCTCAAACTCAAGGTCTCTTCTTTTTACATCTGCATAAGATTTCTGATGACTCTGGGATGCTTCCAATCTCTCTCGAATCAACTGAACTTTCTTTATGGCCTCAAACACCATGTCTGGCCCAATCAAAGTGGCTTTACCCACTTTGAACCAACCAACTAGCGATCTACATCTTCGCCCATAAAGAACGTCAAATAGAGCTATCTGAATACTAGCATGATAACTGTTATTATAAGAGAACTCAATCAACGGTAATTGGTCATCCCAACTACCTTTGAAATCAAGAACACATGCCCTCAACATATCTTCTAGTATCTGAATAGTCCTTTCTACCTAACCATCTGTCTGTGGATGAAAAGCTGAACTAATGTGAACTTGGGTACCAAGACTCTTCTGAAAGGCTCTCCAAAACTGAGAGGTAAACTGAGTACCCCTATCTGAGATGATGGACAAAGGAACACCATGCAATCTGACTAACTCCCTAATATACAACTTCGCACAATCTTCGGCTGTGTAAGACGTGTGAACTGGCCAAAAATGCGCTGACTTAGTCAATCTATCTACAATAACCAAATCAAATCATGTTGACCATGCGAATGGGGTAAACCAGTCACAAGATCCATATTCAACTCTTCTCACTTCCATGTGGGGATACCAAACTCTTGGAATGTACCACTAGGTCTTTGGTACTCTACCTTAACCTATTGATAAATTGTAGACTTGGCTACAAACTCTTCTATATCTCTCTTCATACCACTCCACCAATAGATTTCCTTCAAGTCGCGGTACATCTTGGTGGCTCCTAGATGAATGGAATAACGCGCACCATGTGCTTCCGCTATAATTTTTTCCTCAAATCATCAACACATGGCATACACAATCTATTTTGGTACCTCAACACACCATCTGCCCCTTGGGAGAAGACTTCTACCTTTTGGTCTTTAACTGACTCCTTCAGTTTGACAAAACTAGAATCCTTAACTTGCTACTCTTTCACTTCAGAAACCAGAGAGGATTAGGAACTACTCTGAACCCAAATATTTCCTTCAGCTAAATCAACCAATCTCACTCCCAATATAGCTAACCGATGAAATTCTTTAACTAACTCTCTCTTATCATTTTCCATATGAGCAACACTACCTATAGAAAAATCTACTAAGGGCATCTGCCACTACATTGGCCTTGGTCGGATGATACAACACACTCATGTCATAATCCTTTAACAACTCTAACCATCTCCCCCGATGAAAATTCAACTCCCTCTGAGTAAACACATACTACAAACTTTTATGATTCAAGAACACATCAACATAAATCCCATACAAGTAATGTCTCAAGATTTTCAAAGCAAACACAACTGCAGCTAATTCAAGATCATGGGTAGGGTAGTTCTTTTCATTAGGCTTAAGTTGTCTAAAGCCATAGGTTATAAGCTTTCTTCTCTGCATCAAAACACAACCCAAACCAACTCTAGATTAAATCTATAAATAAATTTGTTCTAAATTTTGTTATCTTTAATAAATCTATAAAGTGGATTCCAAATCTTATTTGAGGATCAAAAGATCAAACCTTTACTGAATAATCTAACAATAATCTGATCATAAGATTCTTAAAGCATTATCTTTCTTGTAATATCGACATATAAACTTGGGCTTGATAACCCATGAATCAAATACATATTAAAACCATAAAATAATCATACTTGATAATGAAAATAATGATAATTCATCTCAAAATCTAGAAATTACTATAATGGGCATGAAAATATGAATATACATACAATTCATCTTCTAAAACACTTGAAATCTCATAATGTTGCAACTAGAAATAATAGGTACGAACCCTAATTCAAATCTCATGAGTATTCATTCAAAATCATATGAATTGTAATAAAACTTGGTTTTGGGCTCAAGGATGAAAGAAGATCCTTGTTCATAAACCCCAAATATCTTGATTGATGATTAGATGAAGAAACGTAAATTATTGATTCCTATTTGAGTTCTTGAAGATGAGTTCTTGATTATCTTGTTTTGAAAATCCTCAATTTAGAGCTTTCTTGGAGAAACAATGGTGGAATTTAATTTCTTGGAAAAGAAGCTTTGAACTCTAACTTAGAATTGCGGGCTTGGGAATTTACCCAAATACCCTTTTTGAACTTCTAAAAGGAACTACAAAAGGGAATAAAAATATTGATTTGTCTGGCCACCTCGACGCACCACCATCGCCGTGGCTTACTGTAAAATGGACGAGTGGGAAATGGACGTCCTCCAAGACATAGAGCAATTTCGGTGCGCCTTTGGAATGCCATTTTGGCCACTGGCACGACACGCCACTTTTCCGTTTGTCTACTGGATTCGGAAAACTGGGAAATTAGACCTCTATGTGATGCGGTACAATTGCGGTGGTCCACTAGAATTGACACCGCGACGCAGTGACTACCCAGTTGGCACACTGTTTTACTAAAAATGCACTAACTTCTCAATCGAGTATCGGATTTGGGCGAATTTGGTATGGTTGGAAAGCGTATCCAATTTTCTGCACAATGAAGGGTCTAAATCTGGAAAATTCTACATAAAAAAAAAGGTATTCATTTTTGAAACTTACCCTTAACATTCTTGGAATGAATTTAATCTAGGAAAAAGTACGGGGTACTATAGTGTCTTAACTTAGGCATATTATCTATCCATGTTTCATATGTTGTTTGATTAAGAACAACCTTAGTGGGTGAAATAATCAGCACATAGACAACAGTAACAACAGCTTCACCCCAAAAATAATTGGGTACACCTCTGGCTTGCATAATGCTTCTGCCCATTTCAACAATCATCCGATTCTTTCCTTCGGCTACACCATCTGCTCTGGTGTATAAGGTGTTGTGAGATCTCTCTGAATACCATTTTCCTCACAAAAGCTGTTGAATTTATTTGCCACAAATTCACCACCTCTATTTGGTTTGAAGAGTCTTGATTCTACAACCACTTTGTTTCTAAATAAAAAACTTATATTCTTTGAAATTCTCAAATATTTTGGATTTGAATTTCATGAAATAAACCCAACTCATTCTACAATAATTATCCATAAAAAGTAGAAAATATCGACTTTCACCTTAGGACTCAACACTCATAGGACCATATAAATCAGCATGCACCAGTTCAAGACAGCAAGATGCTCTCCAAGACTTACCTACAGAAAATGAATTTCGAGTTTGTTTCCCATACACACATCCTTCACAGAATTCAAGAGAATCAATTCTAGGCAAACCTAGAACAATATTTCTATGACCTAATAATTGCAACCCTTTTACATTTAAACGACCATACCACAAATGCCATAAATTAGCTTCGGTACTATCTTTGGTAACTAATGCAAAACTTTTAACATCAGAAACTATAAGAGGAAACATTCTATTTTGAGTCATTTGAATGTTAACAATTTTGTATCTTGTATTTTAATCTTGAATGCTACAAGAATTGTCATCAAGCAGAATGGAGTATCCACAAGTTATTAGTTGCCCAACACTCGTCAAGTTATGGGCTAGACAAGGAACATACTGCACATCATGGAGAAGTTTTACATTACCATGAGAAGTTTTTAGATGAATTATACATTCCCCTTTGACTTTTATTGCCTTGTTATTCCTAAGCCGAACTTCTGACTTCTCTGATTCATCAAGTTCTTTAAACAAAAACCTTCTGCTAGACATGTGGTTGGAGCAACCACTATCAATGATCCTTACATCATCCAAACCAGTATCTAATAAGGAGTGAGCCATGAATAGATTACCCTCCTTTTGTTGTTCATCCTTCTGTTTAGTTCTGCAATCAACTTCCTTGCGCCCCATTTTTCATCAATAGCATTACTGAATATTGCTCTTGAACTACCTGTACTCACTACCAAATTGAGCTCATCCTCTGCCATGACCTCATCCACAGAAACTAGTTCTTCCTCTGCTTCCTCTGGCATTCGAGACTTATGATTTACCTTTGAAAGAAGACTATTCCTTAATTTGAAATGCCTTCTCTTCACCCTTCTCTTGAGAGGCACTCAATATATCCTTATGAACTTGTAAGGAACTTATCAATTCATCAAAACCATAATCAGATAAATTATGGGATTCCTCAATGGCTGCTACGACATGCTCAAATTTTTTATTAATACTTCTTAGAATTTTAGAAACTATAGTTTCATCAGTAATTTTGTCACCATATGCCTTCATATGATTAATAATTGCACTGACTCTAGATATGCAGTCTTATACAGATTCACTATGTTTCATGAATAAATTTTTGAAATCACGTTGGAGTGACTAGAGTTTGGCAGTCATTACCTTTGTCGAGCCATGGAATTCTCTCTTCAGAATATCCCATGCTTGCTTTGAGGTTTTTGTAGCACAAATTCTAGAAAAAATCATGCCATGCATAGCTTGCTGGATGTAGAACAACGCCTTAGAGTCCTTCCTTTTGTTCTCCCAAAACCTTTTTTCTTCATCTTCCTCGGCATAGACATTCTCCACTAAATCCCAAAATTCTTGAGACTTGAACAACATCTTCATCTTTATGCTCCTGAATTCATATTAATCTCCATTAAAGACGAGAATTAGTTGCTGAGATATGAAAGATACTGCATTGATAGCCAATCTTTCCCCTCAATTTTAATTTTTCTCTTGATCTTGCCTTATCTCCCAATTTGGCCTAACCTGGAAAAAGAGAAAATATTAAGAAAAAGATACTCTCTCTCCGCTCTAATACCAAAAATTATTGGGGAATTGAAGAAAAGAGAAGCAATTTATAAGAAGAAGATATAGTTGCAAAGAACTTCACGTATTATTCATTCATACAACTAAACCAAGTTACATATGACTCTTTAAATAGGAATAAAAAAAACCTAACCACTTATTGTAAAACATACCACTTACTCGACACAAATTATCCACTAACCTAAAAATTAGCAACCAGCAGAAATATGCTTTAACTAAACTAGGACTGCTAACAAACGTGTTACTATGCCAACTAACTAGGAAGCACTAACGACCTTTGAATCAATATTTAACACCCTTCACAAGCTTTTTAAGCAACTCTCATGATATGTTATGCAAAAGCAACCGAGAAAGTTCTATGTTGGTCTGTTGTCCATATCGCTCTATCTAGTTTGTCATCATCCAAAGTGAGAGTAATAGTATTGAGAAAATTTATGAGGGAAATTAGCCATTGAACATTAGTGTTTTTCTCTTGCCAAGATCCATCGTCCCACACTTTATTTAGTTTACTATGTAATGGTCTAATACCATCCGACATGTATGTGTACAATGGTCCCATATTCGTCCAATTATGAAACCAAAAAAAAACTTCTCCTTTTCCCACTAACAATAGAAGGTGTTGTTAAATCTCAAATCTGACTTTGCATAGGGCCTTCCAATTTTGAGATTATCCTTTATTCAATTATTTTGTTAAGGGGTGCGACCATCTGAAATATTTTTCTTTCATATGATCCCTCCACAATGACTTCTTTGTTCTCATTTAAGTTTGGTTGTTAGAGCTCTGCAATATCTTCCATTTTCCTGAAATTTTCTCTACCTTTATTGTATGATAAACCCAAACTTTCCCATAATGCCCAATGAAACTTATCCTTTCTGTCTAAAGAACCCTAAAAAAATTGCATAAAATTATCTCAATTTGCTTAAAAACCCCTTAGGAGGGTGGATAGTCACAGGTATATGCAATAGCATAGCCATTAACAAATGTCTGATTAGGATAGCCTTTGAATTGGAGAGAGTAATTTTAATTGCCACCCCCCTGATTCTATCCATGATCTTTCTTACAATACTTGAGTAGAATGATGTTTTTTGTCTCCCTATAGCCGTCAAGCATTTGAGATAAATGATTAGTAACTCATTTTGCTGGATTATAGTAATTCTATGAATTTTAGTATAATTTATCTACATTGTTCGAGTATCTAACACACAACAACTCTTTTCCTTATTCTCCAATTGTTTGGCACAGCTTCAAAATCCTTAAAGGTGCTTATTCTTAATATCACAGACATCGGCTTACCACTACAAAAGAGGATTCCACATAGGATAAATGATTTATTTGGGTCCTTTCTTATGCATGGTGTAACATGTAAAACTTTGATCTGATGAAATTTTTTTAGTAAGGCAAACAACAACTCTGTATTAATGACAAAAAGATATGGAGACAAAGGATCCCCTTGTCTTAGGTCATTACTTGAATTAAATAAACCATGCCTCTACCATTTACTGGATATAATACCATTTGTAGGAAATGCATCTAGATATTATCTCAACCCATATAGGAAAAAATCAAGTCTCTTGATTATGTGGTTAAGAAATAGCCAAGATATTCTATCAGACACCTTGGTCATATCACATTTCATTATCAGGTTGCCTCCATCTTGCTTTGTCTTCATGTTAATTATAATTTCTAGAGCAAGCAAGATATTCTAGGATATTTGTCTGCCTTGAAGAATTACACAAGTCACCCACCAACTTACGGACCTGATCCCAAACTATCTTATGCAATAATGAACAAGATTAAAAGTAAAATAATCATAAAGAACAGTGCATACACATAATATTTTACATTAAAATATCCTTGCTCAAGGGAGTAAAATACGACCTACCACGTAGGATTTTCAACCACTTTACTATTTTCAAGCAACCTCAAATGCAAACTTCATGATTGTAAGATTAACCTCTTAATCCTCTTCTACTTGTAATAACTCTATTACAAAAGGAAGCTCTAATGCAGTAACTCTAATGTATTAATTGACACAACTACGTCTAACTAAATTAGTACCAAGCTAACTCTATATTCTATGTCAACTAACTCTAGATAACACAATCAATAATAAGGATGCACCTACTATTAATGGACAAAAGAAGTAGGCTAAACATTTAGAAACCACAAAGCAAAGATTCAAATACAATAAGAGTTTGAGACACAAATGACGACTGAGCAACTCCATGTTGCAAGTGAGGCTTTGGATGACAAATTGCTTCAAGAGAGCTTTGATGTTGTTTGCATATGAAAGCTTAGGTTTTCTTGATGTAACATGTTGCATATATATGTAAAAAGAAATATAGGACTCTTCTTACTGGCTGAAACAAAAGAAGTACTACAACTTTGCCACCAACTTTCTGCAAACTGTACTTTTTCCAATTGTATTGCTGAATGAGTGTATGAGGCGTAGTCGCAATGAACCTAGTCCCTGAGCAATGAAAAATTATCGCTTCATGAATCAGTTCCCATCATTGGTGGTTTGTCAATCATCAAAACTAAGGACTTAACATGCCTCTTATCAAACCTGACTAATTTGGAGAAATAATCTTTGGTAGTACTTGTGCCAACCTTGCATTGAAAATCTTGGCCAGAATATTACTCGAAATATTGCAAAGGCTTATCAGCCTTAAATCTGATAGTTGTGGTGGGAATTCCTCTTTAGACAACATAACTAGACATGTATGAGCAAAAATATTGGAATAGATGCCCCTGCAAAGATTCTAGAACAACATTATGTAAGTCTGTCGTAGTGATGGACCAACATTTTTTGAAAAATATAATGTTTAAGAATTGATGAGATAATTAGTCACTTATTTTCCTACTATATCCATATTAATTAAAGAACATTCATCTAATCAAGATTAAATAAGGTCATATTAGTAAATTTTCACTCTTTATTAATTTCTCTCTAAAAGTGTGCAAAAAGCAAATATGTCAAGTAATTTGAAACTGATGAGTATTTATTTAAAAAGTCAATAGGGGCATTGAGAGGCAAGATAGAGTTTACTAAACCTGACTTATAGGAAGTAACAAAGGAGGAGCGGTAAACAAATAATGTCCATTAGTAACTTTTCTTGATAATCAATTAAAATTGCATTATTATAGTAATAATGATTGAGTAGTAGTATTATATACTGAAGTTGCTCTTCTACTCTCCAACGTTCATCAATGTGTTAACTGGAGGCCAAAATAACAAATCTTGTCAATTTATGATTGGTACAGTCTATATGTAATAGAGGAAGTATATATACTACACAGATAATATAATTTATGGATTTGAAAGTAGTGGAAAGAGAAATGGGTCATGAAGGGGGATATGAAAGGTCTTGTTATGTGTTGGAAGATAGTAAAAAAAAGGGTAAGATTTGGTTAGGTGTTGAGACATCAATCACTTTAGTGGTGACTCTCAAGTTGTTCATCCGAAAACACAATACTTCTTCGTTTTGTCAGAGTTGGTTCTGTTAGAGTTGTGACCCAAATTATATTGAGCGGACCCTAAAAGTTTTGTGGTGTGACTCATATTTGTGATTTTAATGAGGTCTATGTTAGTAGCATAAGGATCAGGCTGATAGGTCTGATTTCGGAGCCCACCACTAATCTTGATGGGGGTGCGGGGGCAAAACCCCCATGGTATGGACCTTTATGTTTGTGGGCCTAGAACTTATTTGTATGAACGTATTATGTAATTGCATTTAGTGGGTTATTTTGTGATTTTAGAAAATACTCATTCTCCATATTGTACTCCTCTCCTTTCATTATAGTGAAACATCCTCTGCCTCTGCCCGTGGTTATTCCCACAAGGGTTTCCACATAAATATGTGTGTTCTTGTTTATTATTTTGTTTGTGGTTTATTTTATTTCTACTGATTTATAATAGGTTCATTTCATCGGACTCTTTTTCCTTATTTACAAGTTGTCTACCCTCAGGACTTGCTCGGGTAATTAATACTTCTCATTAATTCTAAATGTTTCTTTTAATTTGTACTAGCTAGTATATAATCAAACCAAATATGCATGTATTTTTATTGCAAGTTTGATAAATAATTGTAGTTGTGTTATTTTCACTATTAATTCATCATCTTTTGTTGTAAGTGATTAGGCATTTCATTGAAGACTCATAAGTGCTCAACATTTATAGGTGTAAGACTATTTTGTGGTTACATCATGGTAGTACCTATACACTTCTTTCTAGATCTTGTTACACCAATGGCAACGTGTTAGTTTTGTGGCATTGTAACATTAATTATAAAGTTTTTTTTAATGCCTCGTACCATGCAGTTAGTAGCCAAAATTATGACGTTGGAATATTGGTAGTCTTGGAGTCTATATTTCTTGAACTCGTGAAAATGGCTGCCTATTTACTCCAATAACGTAGGTGATTTATACACCATTTAATTCATACATTTGGACAGTTTTGCAAAGCTTTGTGCAATAGTTGACTACTTTTCCACTATGGCAGGATTTTGATTTATCTTTTTTCCTGTTTTTTTTTAGCCTTTTTCTCATTTTAATTTCTTTCTTATAATTTTCTTAATAAATTAATTAATTGTATTTAATATTACATAAATCCATTAATTGTGTTGACTGTTACCAAGCACACAATGTCATTTAACATAAAAAAAACCACGATCTTCCTCTTCTCACTCACAAACTACACTAGGGAATTTGATGGAGGTTATTACAAAATAGGGATGTAGTTTCTACCTTGAATAAATTGTTGATAGGGAATTTAGTTTATGGACCTCTCATAATTCTACTTTCTTCTCTTTCAATGCAGGATTACAAGGTACGATTAAACTCTTTTCTATTTTGTTTGGTTTCTACTTTGTAACACTCCGAATCTGGTAACTGAAATGCTACATGGTGCTCATGACCCCGAAGGACCACAAGCTAACCCATGACTGATATCTGTACTTGAGCACTGCATAATATATTGTATAAATGTGGAATAAAAGGCTGAAAGCAATAAGGTTCAAATATCTGATAAAACATAACATCTAAAAAATACGCTATATCAATACCAAAATGACTGAAATAACTGTTTGAACATGCTATAGTCTGGAAGCCTCTAAACTGTCTAAAAACTATGGAGTTGATGGGACATGTACCCAACTAACTCCGAACTACTGAAATAATAAAGTAATAAAATGATTATGCTATCCCAAAATGATGAGGACTTACTGTTAGTCTGGCTGCTGAACGTATGATCTACTAAGGATGCTCTGGAGCTCATGCTTCTTAACCAATGGTATAAAACACCATAGCACAAATGCATCAGTACGATTGAATGTACTAGTATGGAAGTGAGGTAGGCTGAATACAAGGGTTCATATGCA
The DNA here is from genome assembly GCA_030864215.1 of Capsicum pubescens. NCBI lineage: Eukaryota > Viridiplantae > Streptophyta > Magnoliopsida > Solanales > Solanaceae > Capsicum > Capsicum pubescens. The sequence goes on from CM061546.1 coordinate 119,750,226, forward strand.
TGAACAATACTGACTGACTGAGTAACATGAAAGTGAGAATACATGCATGAATACGTGAACTGTAACTGAGATCATGACATCACTGAATCTGAATACTGATAACATAAGTTTTCATATAATTGATATACTATTATCTGAATGACTGTGTCTGACAGCCCTGTTTTTGATGGAACTAGTTGAGTTCCATACTGAGCTAGGTAACTGTATCTGGCAGTCCTGAATTATGTAGAACTATCTGAGTTTTATTACTAAGACTGAGACTGAGACTGTAATTGTGGGAAGTAGTCATTTAACCGATATGCCCCTAATAAGCTACTATAGTTGAGTTGGGTTCTAATCTATAACCCTAATTGGAAGGGTGTCAATATTGCGCCACTTGTAAGGACAAACTTTGAGTAATCCCTCATCTAACAGGTACTCTAAGGAGAACGGTGGGGCCCTCATCTAATAGGTTAAGCCACCTCATCTACCCGTATCTAGCAGGTTTGATGTCTCAACCTATGTTGGCTCGTACTTCTGGAGAGCAAAGATTGCTTCTAAGAATCACACCCTCTACTCGTACGTGAGTTTCCATCCTTGGGATCACTCGGTGTTGAGTCCTACTCCCATCTGATTAGACACTGAATTAATTATAATGAACTGATTGGACTGAGTTCACTGAGTTTCGTTGACTGACAGAATATTATTGAGATCTGATAACTGACTGAGATTACTGAGATTTCTAAGATTTCTGAGATTTCTGAGAATACTGAGTTTACTGAATTTTCCTGAGTTACATGACTGACTGAGTTCTATGCGTCATGGCTTGACTGAGAGTATCTGAAAAACATGACACTGGCTCTAGGAACACAGCTAAATTTTCAGGTACAAGTACCCCCAGGACTCGATAGCATGAAATTGACAAGACGTGACACTTCTTGACACATGACCAAAGTCAATAATTCATAGTCCAATCATTGGGGATTTTTATAAAGTATTTGCATGCTATAAGCTCATACATTAATAGGAATGCATGTAAACATATCATAATTTCATAATCCTAATCTCATGAGCATTACATCAATCCATTACAAAGCATAACAATAATGTGGGAGTCATATCAAACATAAGAGAGAAACATGGATTCATCAATGTTGGTCACAAATGAGTCATAAGGCATAATTCCTATTCTCTTAGCCATTTTATCAAACACCTTGCATGTATATCTTTAGTCTTAGGCATGAATGTTGAAATAATACATCATGGCAACATCTTACACTTCCAATACAAGAATTTCAACCACATACTAACATATTTTCATGATAGTCATTAAAGACTTCATCTTGGAAATCAAACAACAACATAAATATGGATATAATTCAATTCATACCATGGAATCCAATGTTTATATTTCAAATAGGATTTCTTGAGCTTCATGGGTGAAAGGAACCCATGAATCAACACTTGACATACCTAGGTGAATAATTTTTTGAAGAGTGGTGGAGGAAAGCTTGAATTCTTGACATGGAATTAAATACCTAGGGTTTTTTGTTCTTGGGGATTGATCTTTGAGAGAAACCCTAATTTGGTGTTATAGATAAACCGTGAAGTTATGAGCTCTGGTCTGGTTTAATTAGGGGTTAAAACGGGTGAAAAAAGACCCAAATACCCTTTTAAAAAAGGCATAAAATTGCTGATCGGAAGTGGCGACGGTTTGGGCGACGTTCTGTCACTGGCTCGACGGTCCATCTATCCTGACCGTTGCACTTGGATAGAACCTGAACTTTCTACCTCGTCTGCGATTGTTTGGGCGATGGTCCATCGTTAGCTCGACGGTTCGTCGGTCATGACCATCGCACTTGGCAAGAACCTGAACTTTCTACCTTATCTGTGACAGTTTGGGCAACGGTCCGTCGCTAGCTCGACGGTCTATCGGTTCTGACCATCTCACTTGTAAAGAAAATGAGTTCACTGCCTTAGTCGCGAAGGCTTGGGCGACGGTCCGTCGGTCTGACCATCGCTTCTGGGTAGTTCCAACAATTCTCTGTAAAATGTCCATAACTTTTTACTCCGATACCATATTTGGATGAAATTGGTATTGTTGGAAAGCTAATTTAATTTCCAATATGATAAGAGTTAAAATTTGGGAAATTCTATCTGATTTAAACATTAATAATTTGTGAAGTCATCACTAACTCTTCTGGATACTACATTTGAGTTAATGAAAGTTTGGGGTATTACAATATCTCCCCCTTGGGAACATTCATCCTCGAATGGGACTGACTAGACTGGGAAAGCTGATAGACTGATATTACTTAAGGGACATGAACATTTGAACTTGTCTCTATGACTGGAAATTCTGATATACTTAAATCTCATACTGAATATGCAAGTCTGATGCATGGATATGTGAAAGATAATCTTCATGAATGCATGATTGAAATTACTGAGAATCTGAGTTTCTCATGATGAGAATGCATATCTAATGCATGAATACGTGACTGACATGATACATGAACATATCACTAGATATGCAACGGTATTTAATACCAAGTTTATAACTGAAATCTTAACATGAAACTAAATAAGCTTAAAGAAAGCTATTACCTTGGTCTGAGTCTGAGTTTGTGGAGAAGAGGTGAGGATACTTGGTCCGAATGTCTACTTCTGTTTCCCAAGTAGCTCCCTCAACAGACTGATTTCGCCAAAGAACTTTGACTAGAGGGACTTTTTTGCTCCTCAGTCTACGAGTCTGGTAGTCAAGAATTTCAACTGGGATCTCTTCAAAAGAAAGGTTGTTCTGAATGTCTAAGCCCCCTATCGGGACTACAACTGCTGGGTCACCTATACAATTCTTTAGAAAGGAGACATGGAACACTGGATGAAGTGAGGCTAGATTTGAATACAATTCGAGCTCATAAGCTACCTTCCCAAAATGGCTGAGAATTTTGAAGGGACCGACATATCGGGGGTTGAGCTTTCCCTTCCTGCCGAACCACTTCACTCCCTTTATGGGAGAGATTTTAAAGTACACATAATCACCAAACTTGAACTCGAGATCCTTTCTGCGCACATCTTAATAAGACTTTTGTCATCTCTGAGCTTCCCGGAGTCTTTCCCTGATCAACTGGACTTTTTCTAAGGCATCGAATAATAAGTCAGGCCCTATAACTGAGTCCTCACTAACTTTGAACCAACCGATTAGAGATCTGCATCTCCTACCATAGAGAGCTTCAAATGGAGACATCTGAATATTAGAATAATAGTTGTTGTTGTATGCAAACTCAATTAAAGGCAAGTGGTCATCCCAACTCCCCTTGAAATCAATTGCACACGCCCTTAGCATATCTGTCAAGGTTTGAATGACCATTTCTACTTGACCATCTGTCTGAGTGTGAAAGGTTGTACTGAGGTGAACTTAGGTACCAAGACCCTTTTGGAATGCTTTCCAAAAGTGAGAGGTGAACTGGGTACCTCTATCTAAAATAATAGACAATGAAACACCATGCAATCTGACCAACTCCCTGATCTAGAGTCTAGCATTTTCATTGACTGAATAAGAGGTAAGGACTGGAAGGAAATGTGCTGATTTGGTTATTCTGTCTACAATGACCCAAACTGAATCATGTTGGCGATGAGTACGAGGCAAACCTGTCACAAAGTCCAGGTTCACTTCTTCTTACTTCCTAGTAGGAATACAGAACTCCTGTATGGACCCACTAGGCTTCTGATGCTCTATCTTAACCTGCTAACATGTAGATCATCTAGCCATGAACTATGCAACATATCTCTTCATCCACTCCACCAATAGATCTCCCATAAATCGTGGTACATCTTATTGGCCCTTGGATGAATAGAGTAGTGCGCACTATGTGGTTCTGCAAGAATTCGTTGGATCAAGTCATCTACACCTGGAACATACAGAAGACTATGACAATGGATAACACCATCTTCCTCTTAGGAGAAAACCTCTACCTTTTGATCTTTGACCAACTCTTTCAACTTAACAAGACTGGGATCTCTATCTTGCTTTTCTTTTACCTCGGATACTAGAGATGATTCTGAATTGTTCTGAACCCATATACTGCCTTCTGCTGAATCGACTAAGTGGAAATCTAGTCAGGAAAGTTGATGGACTTCCTGATCTAACTTTTTCTTACTGTCCTCATCATGAGTAACACTACCCATAGACAGTCTACTGAGAGTGTTGGCCACTATATTGTCTTTTCCCAGATGATAAAGGACACTCATGTCGTAATATTTCAAGATCTCTAACCATCTTCTCTGATAGAGGTAAAGATATTTCTAAGATAATATGTACTGAAGGCTCTTGTGATCTATGAATACATCTACATCAACACCATACAAGTAATGCCTCCAAATCTTTAAGGCAAAAACTACGGCTGCTAACTCAAGATCATGAGTCAGATAATTCTTTTCATGGGGTTTAAGCTGTCTGAAAGTGTAGGCTATGACCTTACTATGCTGCATGAGAGCACAACTCAAACCTACTCTGGATGCATCACAGTACACCACTAATCCATCTGAACCATCTGGAAGAGTCAAAATTGGAGCTGAGGTGAGTCGAGTCTTCAACTCCTAAAAACTCTTCTCGCAAGGATCTGACCACTGAAACTGAACCTTCTTCTGAGTCAATCTGGACATAGGGGATGTAATAGATGAAAATCCTTCAACAAACCGATGGTAATAGCCAGCCAAACCAAAGAAACTCCTGATATCTGATAGAGAGATAGGTCTGGGCAAGTTTCTCACTTCTTCGGTCTTTAAAGGATCAACTCTAATGCCATCACCAGAGATGATATGACCAAGGAATGGTACTGACCTTAGACAAAATTCACACTTACTAAATTTGGCAAACAGTTGATGATTTCTGAGAGTCTGCAATACTATTCTGAGATAGTCTGCATGATCATGCTCACTACGGGAATAGACAAGAATGTCATCTATGAAGACTATGACTAACATGTCCAATTACTTCTTGAACACACGGTTCATTAAGTTCATGAAGGCTTCTGTGGCATTGGTAAGACCAAAGTACATCACTAAGAATTAAAAGTAACCATAGCGAGTACGAAAAGCTATTTTTTGAATATCACATTCTCTAACCCTGAGTTGATGATAGCCTGATCTGAGGTCTATCTTAGAAAAATAGATGGAACCCTAAAGTTGATCGAACAAGTCATCAATTCTGGGAAGTTGATACTTGTTCTTGACGGTGACTTTATTGAGCTGAGGGTAATCATGTACGAATAAGATTGGTGCGCCTCATAGGGACACACTGGGTATAATGAATCCCTTATCTAGGATATCCTTCAACTATTCTTTCAACTCTCTAATTTTTGTTGGTGCCATTCTATATGGAGGAATAGATATATGCTAAGTATCTGGAAGAAGATCAATGTCGAAGTCTATTTTTCTTTCAGAAGGAATTCCTGGAAGATCTTTGGGAAAGACATCTAAGTATTCATTGACTACTGGACTAATTCAAAACTGGGAGTTTTGGAACTTGTGTCCTTAACTCAAACATGGTGATAGACAAATCCCTTTGATATCATTTTTTGTGCCCGAAGGTAGGAAGCAAGCTGGCCTCTGAAAACCAAAGTATTACCCTTCCACTCTGGGATGGGTTCATTTGGGAACTAAAACTGGAAAACTCTATTTTTGTAGTCGATTGTGGCATAGAAGGAATGAAGCCAATCCATGTCAAAAATGACATCAAAATTAGTCATCTCTAATTCGACTAAGTCTGCTGAAGTGACTTTCTGATATACCATAATCGGACAGTTCCTGTACACCGGTTGGGCTACGATAGATTTACCTACTAGGGTAGAGACTGAGAAGGGCTCTGCCAGAATTCTGGGATTGACTCTGAAATCAAATGCTATATAGGGAGTAACAAAATACAAAGAAGCTCCTGGATCTAGCAAGGCGTAAATATGTACATAAAAAGTCTGTACCATACCAGTAACCACATCAGGAGAATTTTTTTGATCCTATCGGGACTGAAGAACATAAAGTTTATTTGGGCGTTGCCCACTGGTAGCACTGGAAGAGGCACCCTGCTGATTCGAGCGACCAGACTGAGCTGAAGGGCGATTATGCTGACCCTGAGGACCTGGCTGGGGACAATATCTAACTCTATGGCCTGGCTTACCACATCCGAGGAAAAAATCACTGCCAGCTCTGAAAGTACCCTGATGGTGCTTGCCACATGTCTGATAAAGAGGATAGGTTCGGGCACTGCTAACACTGCCCTAAGACTTAGAGCCTGGCACCCTATCTCTGTTGACGTCTCTAAATTTTGACACTGGAGTGCTGACTAAGGAAGAAGCTGGAAGGGATGACTTTGGGTGGAATTGAGAATGAGTTCCACCCTCTGACTTAGGCTGAGCAAAGTTGAAACTACCTATCCTTTCTCTCTTATTCTGCTTCTCCCTCGTCTTAATCTTCTTCTCTTCTATCTATTGAGCATAGATCATAAGCCTGGCTATGTCCATCTCACTATTCAATATTGTAGATCTGCATTCATCGACCACACTATTATTCACTCCAGAAACAAACTTACTCATCTTAGCACTGTTTTCTGCCAATACATAAGGAGCATATCTAGCTAATTGAGTAAACTTAAGAGAATACTTTTTCAGTGTCATGTTGCCCTGCCTGAGGTTGATAAACTCTAACACCTTAGCTTCCCTCATCTTTAGGGGAAGGAATCTATCAAGAAAATTAGTGGAAAACTCCTCCCACTCTATAGGTCCTACGTCACCAGCCCTCTCGGTTTTTCACTGTTTAAAACATGTGTGAGCCACATCCTGCAACCGATATGCAGCTAGCTTAGCACTCTCAATGGTTGACACCCCCATGATATCTGTAACCTTCTGAACCTGGTCAAGGAATTTCAGAGGTTCCTCGTCTGACTTAGACCCAAAAAAGAATGGAGGATTCATTTGGGTAAAGTCCCAAATCCTGGCTATAGCTAAATTGGTTACTGGGTTGGATGGAACAATAGCTGGCCGTTCATTCTAAGTAGTAACTGAGTTAGGAAGAGTACTAAATGTAGATCTGAACTCTTCATAAGAGACATGTTTGTCCAAGGGATAAGCTTGGACGGGCTGAGGGGCTGACTAATTTCCGTTTCTTCTTTTGGGAGGCATGTTCTATAAATGAAAAGGGACAAACAAATTTAGACTGAGAGTTAAATTTGAGCTCATACTCACTGGCACGACATGAATACTGAAAGAAGGGAAAATGTTCCTAAAACATCTTATAGCCTCCTGTACATAATTGTGGCGTGCAACACACCCATGCATAAGACTCTACTAGATGCGTCTTTCAGACTTCCTAGGACACTATTGAACCTTAGGCTCTGATACTATGTTTGTAACGCCCCAAATCTAGTACCCGGAATGCTACATGGTGCTCATGACCCCGAAGGACCACAAGCTAACCCATGACTGATATATGTACCTAATCACTATATAATATACTATATAAATGAGGAATAAAAGGCTGAAAAGCCATAAGATTGAAATATCTAATAAAATATAACATCTAAAAATACGGTATATCAATACCAAATGTCTGAAATAACTGTCTGAACATGCTATAGTCTAGAAGCCTCTAAACAATCTAAAAATTGTGGAGTTGATGGGACATGTCCTCAACTAACTCCGAACTACTGAATTAATAAAGTAATAAAATAATCATGCTATCCTTGAATGATGAGGACTCACTGCTAGCCTGGCTGCTGAACGTCTGATCTACTAAGGATGCTCTGGAGCTTATGCTTCTGAACCTATGGTATAAAACACCAAAGCACAAATATGTTAGTATGATTGAATGTACTGGTATGCAAGTAAGGTAGGTTGAATGCAAGGGTTCATATGCATGAACAATACTAACTGACTGAGTAACACGAACGTGAGAATACATGCATGTATACGTAAACTATAACTGAGATCATGACATAACTGAATCTGAATATTGATAACATAAGTTTTCATATAACTGATATACTATTATCTGAATGACTATGTCTGACAGTCCTATTTCTGATGGAACTAGTTATGTTCCGTACTGAGCTGGGTGACTGTATCTGTCAGTCTTGAATTCTGCAGAACTATCTGAGTTTTATTACTAAGACTGAGATTGAGATTGTAACTGTAGGAAGTAGTCATTTAACCGACATGCCCCTAATAAGCTATTATAGTTGAATTGGGGCCCAATCTATAACCCAAATTAAAAGGGTATCCATACAGCGCCACTGCTAAGGACAAACTGTGAGTAATCCCTCATCTAATAAGTACTCTAAAGAGAATGGTGGGACCCTCATATAATAGGTTAGGCCACCTCATCTACCCTCAACTTATAGGTTTGATGTCTCAACCTATGCTGGCTACGTAGTTCTGGAACGCAAGGATTGCTTCAAAGAATCACACCTTCTACTCACAGGTGAGTTCCCATCCTTAGGATCACTCGGTGCTGAGTCCTACTCCCTTCTAATTAGACATAAAATTAATTATACTGAACTGACTGGAATGAGTTCACTAAGTTCCGTTGACTGATAGAATATTACTGAGATCTGATAACTGACTGAGATTATTGAGATTTCTGAGATTTCAAAGATTACAAAATTTTCCTGAGTCATATGACTTACTGAGTTCTATGCATTATGGCTTGACTGAGAGTATCTAGAAAACAAGACACTGTCTCAAGGCACACCGCTAAATTATCGGGTACAAGTACCCCCAGTACTTGATAGAAAAAAACTGACAAGACGTGACACTTCTTGACACATGACCATAGTTCACAATTCATAGTACAATCATAGGGGATTTTTATGAAGTATTCGCATGCTATAAGCTCACACATAAATAGGAATGCATGTAAACATATTATAATTTCATAAGCCTAATCTCATGAGCATTATGTCAATCCATTACAAAGCATAACAATAATGTGGGAGTCATATCAAACATAAAGGAGAAACATGGATTCATCAATGTTGGTCACAAATGAGTCATAAGGCATAATTCCTATTCTCTTAGCCATTTTATCAAACACCTTGCATGTAAATATTTAGAATTAGGCATGAATGTTGAAATAATACATCATGGCAATATTTTACACTTCCAATACAAGAATTTCAACCACATACTAACATATTTTCATGATAGTCATTAAATACTTCAACTTGGAAATCAAACAACAACATAACATCGATATAATTCAATTCATACCATGGAATCCAAAGTTTATATTTCAAATAGGGTTTCTTAAGCTTTATGGGTTAAAGTAACCCATGAATAAACACTTGACATACCTGGGTGGATGATTTCTTTAAGATTGGTGGAGGAAAGCTTGAATTCTTGACTTGGAATAAAACACATAGGGTTTCTTGTTCTTGGGGATTGATCTTTGAAAGAAATCCTAATTTGGTGTTATAGATGAATCATGAAGTTATGATCTCTGGTTTATTTTAATTAGGGGTTAAAACGGGTGGAAAAATACCCAAATACCCTTTTAAAAATGGCTTAAAATTGCTGATCAAAAGTGGCGACAGTTTGGGCGACGGTCCGTCGTTGGCTCGACGATCCGTCGGTCCTAACCGTCACACTTGGCTAGAACCTGAAATTTTTGTCTCGTCTATGATGGTTTGGGTTATGTTCCATCGCTAGCTTGATGTTCCATCGGTCCTGACTATCTCACTTGGCCAGAACCTGAACTTCCTGCCTCGTCTGCGACGGTTTGGGCGACGATCCGTCGCTAGCTCGACTGTCTGTTGGTCCTGACTATTGAACTTGGACAGAAGATGGGTTCACTACCTTAGTTAAAATAGCTTGGGAGATGATCATTCGCTATCTCGATGATCCGTTGGCCTGACCGTCGCTTCTGGGCAGTTCCGACAGTTCTCTGTAAAATGTCCATAACTTTTTACTCCGATACCGGATTTGGACGAAATTGGTATCGTTGGAAAGATAATTCAATTTTTCACATGATTAAAATTATAAATTGTGGAAGTTATATCTAATTTAAACATTAATCATTTAGGAAGTCATCATTAACTCTTCTGGATACTAGATTTGACTTAAATAAAGCTTGGGATATTACATACTTAATCTTTTAATCCTTTATGAAAACAGAGTGTTTCAACTGCTACTAAATTATATTAATTATCTTGATCAATATATGGATCATCTTCATCTAATGAAGGTCTACATTAAACTATTGTTGAAGACTCCTTTTTTTGCACCTACATCATTATTTATTTCTCACAACTCATAAGATCAAAAGTATGATTCATGAGGTGAGTTTTTTTTAGGGAAAGTGATAAAATCCTCTTCTTAAGTGTCTAATAGACGTTGGTTCAGAATGAGAATATATCTATGTGTACACCCATATATACATCATTTCTGGTGTAAAATCAATTATTGTTTTGTTTAGCCGCCTAAACCTCTAGATTTCTTATGAATTTTTCTGTATGTATTTCTTTAGGGGAATTTCAAGATTGTATCTACTTGTGAAAGAATTAGAATCTATATCTAAATTCCCTATCAACAATTTCTTCACGGTGGAAACTACATCCCTCTTTGGTAATAACCTCCATCAAAATCCCTAATATAATTTGTGAGTGAGAAAAGAAATATCGATTTTATCTACTTGTGGAAGAATTAGAAGTTCTATGGTCAAATTTTTCTCTCTAATATGTTGTATCTTGGGTCTAAGTTTGTTACTTATTTATTTCAGAATTTTAAGATTCTTAGAGAAAAGCATTGCCAACTCTTTCGTAGGTTCAGTATTGTAATGGTAAGATTTCCACTTAATAGAACAATGAATTTAAGGGTGTTTTTAGATATGGTGGAAATTAGTTACTTTAAGTTACACAAAGCGGTTTCTCAAAAATAAGGGCACAAATTATTTTTCCTTTATCAGTATCCAAATTTCGATGCCATATCACCCAGTTCATTGATATCAACCTTGGTACTTACACTATATGCATTTGACCAAGCTAATTTACTTATCTGTAAATCTCTAATAGTAGAAATGTCCCATGAACATATGTCTAATACATTTAGTCTAGAAATTTATGCATCGATACTGTATGTATGTAACATGTAAGAATTGTTTTAAGTGGCTGTCTAGCTAGCAGAAAACAACATAATCCATATGCAGTTTATACTTGTAACTTGTAAGGACTAAAGAGCCTTAGAAAACTACGAAAAACTGGAGCAATACAATAGAAATGTCATTGAGGTGAATAAGATAATTCATTATGTAAAGTAATTTTCAAGTAAAATGAGTTGATTCTCATAACAAAGTGAATGCATACAAGCCTTTTGGTAAGTCAGGATCAAAAGTAGATATAATATGTTAGACTTATTGTCAGCGCAAAACCCCGGTTGGGTTAGTATCACTTTTCCTATTTGTTTTTATTGCCACTAATAGTATGATTAAACGGCGAGTCTCTTAAAAAGAGTTAACCTAAACGGCCCCTATTGTTAACTTATATGCTCTCCTAAACTAATATTTAGGATAAAACTCAGAATTAGGTACCTTTGATTGGTGATTTGAAAAAAAATAGATAGCATCCCACAAAGATTTCAATATTTCAAGAGTGGTTTTGTTAAGGTTCTAATAAGGAATATGGTGAGACATTTTTCCCTTTTTAACATATCTGAATTTCCACCATATTTGAATTAAAAGGGTCTGAAAAGGAACTATACACACTCCTAGACACTTTTTCCCTTGTCTATTTTATAACATATCTGAATTTCAAAAGAAGATCATGTATAGTTCCTTGTGAAGTTATTTCTCTAGGAGTTCTTACATTCTCTTAGTCAATGTATAAACTAGACACATTTTGTTTTCATGGGGAACCTTTCCTACTCTGAACGTGTGATCCATAAGAACTTTGATTTAAAAGGGTCCTTTTATGAATATACAATTGATAGGCTAGAAGGAGAGGCCGATCAAACCACCACGTTTAAAGACCTCGATCTCAACTTAGTCTTTCAATTATGTCAATCTTGGTATAAAGAGCTTATAACGTGATAAATCCTTTGTATGGTTCTTTTTATTGTTGCCTTTATATTCATAAAATGACTGACTTTATTCTTGCAGTTCTTAGAAAAAGTTGATATACATTGTCATTTTCTGGAAGCTGAGAATATCATGAACTACAGCCTTTTGATTGGTCTTCATATCTGCAATTATTGCATCCTTCTGGTAACACTTCTGGAAGTCTTTGTATATCCATGTTGTCATTATTATATTTTTTTTTGCTTAATAATATTGTTTTGTGCAACTTGGTCACATGACACTTACTGATATATTGTCAGGCAGAGCTGATGCTCAAGATTATTGCTTATATGATGTAGAATGCCTGATAAGGGACTGATCATGGAGAAAATCTATGCCATATATGCTTTTTTTTTGAATTTAAAGGTGTCATCTCAATCTCTTTCAATCAATAAAACAAAATGAATAGTACAAAAATCTAAACGCTTGGTAGGCATGCCCTCTTTTGATACCAAAGTGAACTTTATTTGCAGGTAATGCTGAAAGAGTCTGAATAGGTGATACTGTAAGTTTACCTAGCAAGAAACAAAAATATTTAGGTCAATTGATCTTTGAAATGTTGAAAATGTATTAATCTTTGCACCAACATTCATGTATAACCTTTTTTATCCTTTATGTTTTGGTTTACTTACTATTGCAGGGAGATTAGTAACCAAAATTGGTCTCATATCCTATCATTGCAACTTATAAGAACATGGATAATTCCTCTAGACGAATAAATTGGAAATAACTTATTTTATTTTGTAGGGGTATTAATGCGCTACCTTATAAGGTATTGTTGCAGAGAATGTACACATATCATAGAAACTTTCCAGGTTAGGTTAAGACACATAAATTCTACATGAACATAATAAGAAGTTTATTGACCAAGGCTAGACGATGATGATCTTTGTGCATGACAATTAATTCAACTAAACTGAACATGAAGTGCATAGATGGTTATATGAAGCAAAGTACCTATCTTTGGTGACACTCTATTTTTCTTCCCATTCTTCATATCCTTAGATGTCTTATCTGAACTTGGTGTATTTTCTTGAGGAATGGAGTTCCTCTCCAAGACCTGATGCGATTTATATTTATGGCTACCTGCAATCATCAGAGGAAATTCAATTGTGCGGTATATAGCACAAAAGTGAGTGTTAGACAAACATCTTGTCAAGTGAAAATAAAGCTAAAATACTAAATAGTAGTTTGATTTCATGTAGGCAAAAGAATCACTAAGATCTACCAATGTTGAAATTACTCTCAATTGATGAATTTTCATAACTGTCTCATAGCTTCAAAGAAACTATCATCCTTTGGATCTTGCATCACTACAAGGAAAATCATAAAATTCAATTCTAATGGCAAAAATATTGTGAATATGTGATGATAAAGCTATAATAGCTGCTATAGAAAAATATACACTGATCAAAAAATGCATTCCTATAATTAGGGACTAAGCTTCTTAAACTTTGATGGAGGAATTAATATTCGTTCTTACAATATACATTTGTTGTTTTATATTCGATAAGGTTTAATTTGGTATATTTCATCTTTCCAACTTTTTTTGTCAAGAATAAGATGGTTTTCCTAATTTTTTGTGGCTTAATTTTACTATAGAAAGTTGGTAAACACAATCTGTTAACGAGCCCTGTAAGTATTCAATTTTGTTGAAATTTCTCAATGTTTAATTTTGTGGCGATTTTCAGGCGAGACGACAAGCTGGAAAACTTATAAAAGTTGAGCCATTTAATTCTATAAAGAAATGATAGGTGTCGTGTTGAGGCTGGCTGAAGAAGGTTTTAGGGCTCATACTAAAGGTTCTTTAGAGATAATTCTAGCATCATGTGACAAGGTAATTAATTCCAGTGGGGAGGTTGTTACCTTGGATGAAACATTAACTAATCATCTAAAGACCACAATCGATCAGTTTGTCAATGAAGCTCTCCACACTTTCTGTCTTGAATATATAGAGCTGGAAAAAGGATTCTCTCCTATTGCTGATATTCCAACTTTTAGGTATACTTGTATAGGTATTGTAGGTATAAATAATCATGTTCGTCCTGGAGTCAGAGAGTCTGTTACGCTCTATTGTTCAGCTGGGGTTAATGTACGAAAGGTTACTGGTGATAACATCAACACTGCAACAACTGTAACTAGAGAATGTGCTATACTGATTGATGCAGGTATTGCCATTGAAGGTCCAGTTTTTCGGGACAAAAGTCAAGAGCAAATGCTAAACCTGATTCCCTAAATTTAGGTACTTCAATTATTTTGACTTACAAATAAGAGTGAGGAGATTTTAAAATATACATATATATATATGCATATATACATAATGGAGGCATATAAATATGCTGATGTGGCATACTTCTAAGGCCTCATTCTTATTTTTCCTTTTTCTTAATTTTTTGCCACTTTTTTTCTCTATTTACTTGCTATATTAAAATAATTAATAGTAATAGCTTTTAGACAAAAATGTCTTCATTACACCTCCCTATTTACTCTTCTTTATTTCCCACATCTTTATTAGTTTTCGAAACTCAAAAAGTTGTCATTATTTATCTAAACAAACAAAAATAATTGAAGAAACAATTAAGGCATGGTTATTTTTTAGCTGTAGAACAAGATATACGAATAAATCAACTATGAAGCCTTAGGATGAAAAATACATCAATTACATCTGAGGTCTGAAACATGTAAAATAAAGAGGAAACTATAAGTATATATCCATGACGCTATGTACAATTAATTCTTCTTTTGCCCCATGTAGTGGAAGTTAAGAGTTGGTGAACAATTTTCTTCTTTTGTGCATTTAGATAAGGGATTTTTTGAGCCAAAGTCAGCATAAGGGTGCACTTATAGGAATGGACCTTTAAATCATACCTGGTGGTATTCCAAAAATATCAGGAATGACGATGTTGATCTTAGAAAAGATTAATGCTGGGGTGGTGAGTATCCTATGTGAAAGAATTGCAAAGTGTTGGCCTAATGCTATTATTTTCTATTGCAAGAGAATTTTTTTAAGAAAGCAAGAACTTATGATCCAAAAAAGCTTCTTGGAGTGGCCTTACTGAATGTTGTGAGTGATAATATGTATGTGGTAAATGTTCTCAAATGTTCTACTTTTAACGTCTATTTTTCTTTACCTTCACTAACTTAGCTGATCAATCTTCACTTTTGATTGTGTAAGCATCTCTTTTTTCTTCTTGGTTATAATTCTAAGATGACTGTGCAAAACAAATGATTCAGATGGTTTTAAATGTTTGTCATATTTGCATCTTATTGTCTATAGGTTAAAAGGTTGTGTAATTCATTCACAGAACCTCTAGGAGTTCAAAATTGTTTTAGACGAGAAAGAAAGATTTCTTGGAAATGATGCCCCATCTTGATTCAAGACTGAGACTCCTTACAACTCGTGCTGATAGCGGCATTGAGCTCAGGAGATTTATTTAAAAGGGGAATGGTTAGTGATGACGGCATAGGACACAAAAAGTTCCCTCTCTTTTTAAAATTTGAAAAATTGCTTCAAGGAAAAGGCCAATCCATGTATGACTCTATAAGAAAGTGAAAAAATTGGAGAAGAATCTCCAAGTTAAATCAGCTGTCGTAATAGTTAAAAGTGGTAAAATATGTTTTCTAATTTGTTATATTTAAACTTATTTTGTGATGGGTGATAAAATATGTACCAAGTTTTAGGGTTGGGCCTTGCAGCCATTCCTATCTCGTATGAATATAGAATTCTCAAAAATTCTAACTAGAACGAAACCAAACCAAGGCTATAGGTTTCAATTGGCCAATGAGGTTTCTACAAGTTTCTTTTAACATAAAATTAAATATGATGGTTATGTTGCAACCTTTCAAAGTCCTTTATGAAGAATACTTACACAATCATCTTGCCTCAATGATCAAAATTCTTATTTATCTATTTTTTCAACTTTTTGTTCTTTTTTTTGCCTTTTTAAATATTTGCTTGTGTGATATTTAGAAAAATCCAAGTCACTTGTACCTCCTCTCTTCCCTTATATTCCTTTTACTATTCTTCTATCTTTTCACGGAAAAACCCAAAAGTAACATAAATGTTATACCTAATATATTCAAATTCAAGAAATTCAAATTTGAATTTAAACATGTACTAATATATTCAAATTCAAAGGAATTTGAATTTATGTACCACACTTACCTAATATATTATTCAAGAAATCATGTACTAATATATTCAAATTCAAAGGAATTACGAGAAACAGATATGGAAACTATTAGGCAATGAATTTTGACGTTGCTCAAACTAGAGACCGAACCTATCGCCAGAGCTATTAGAGAAAAATTTATTTCAGAAGAATTACTAACTAGATATTGCAAGACAATTGGACATAAATATCAAGATCATAAATGTTCAAAATATAATGGAGGAGATAATGATATCCCAGAAGTTCAGCTAGAATAGAAGAAAAATCAACCAAGAAGATAAGAACGCCAGCTGGAAGATACAAGATAAGAAGCAATAATGGAGATATGGAAAAGAAGTAGATACGATAAAGAGAAGATATCAACGGAGTAATAATAGAAGACAAGCTATTAAATTATGAAAGCGACATGTAAACTTTCACAATTTGCTTTACGTAAATTATTAGAATTTTTTGTATAGGTTTTTGACTATTATTAGTCTAGGAATTAATAACTTTTGTCTTATTAGGAGACTTTTGTAAAGTATAGTAAAGTAGATTAGATAGATAATTTTTAAAACATTTTTAGAAACGTGTAAAAATAGGATTACTCTTGTAAAGTTTCAGTCACGTTGCTCGAACCAGAGACGGAACCATTTATCATCTAGTAAAGTTACCGCGCCTAATCCGCACCCCCCTACAATTGTTAAACATTTTTAATGTAAAATTTTATTGTCTTTATTTTCATTACTCTCGTAACTTTTAATTATCATAACTATAAAATAATTAATAGTCATATTCATGATATTATTTGATATTTTATGTTATAGTCCTACACCTAAAGACATTTTAAAACTTTGTATAGACGATCACATTAGCCTTTTTAATTAAGGTGTTATAGTTTTGTTTTTTTATTATATTCATGGTTTAGTTTGATTAAAAGAATGAGATGGAGGTTTTAAAAGGTGATCGGCTTGTGGAAGTGGATGTTGACGATGACTCGGAGGGTTGTGCATTCATTTCGTATTTTTTCTTCCACCTTTTAATAATTATGATTGTAAGAATAATGTTATATTAATTATTTTTATGTTCTCTCCATGAATTATCTTTATTTTGTGTTTTATATAAATTTCTAATTGTTATAAGTTTATAATTTCCCGCGAAGTCCGGTTACGTTCATTAGTTACCTTTTTAAGTTAGTGGCTTTTAAAGGCCAATAACGTGAGAGGTTGCTGCATGAGTTTATTAGTTTGTGATGGATAAATTTAGTCATCATTTTTCTTGAGATACATGTAACTTCCTACTCTTTATTCCTCCATTGAAATGTATATACTGAGTAGTGAGTCTTCTATATAAATGTTTCTCTCTAATTGTGGATCATGAAGTGGCTAGTGTTGACTCACCTAGGTTATAGTTCCTACCCTATTTTGGTTATGATTTTTGACCACTGTTTTGGGTTACCCTATTCAATATTATGATTTGGTGGATTGTATATTAATTTGATACCTTAGGTAGTTAGTGTGGTGGTTCTCATCATCGCTTTGAATTAGGGTCGGTTATCGATGATGCTTTTTGAGTACACATGAATTTTTGTACTCACCCTTACTTTTCTTTCCTTTTTCTTGTTTCCGTGTCGGTATTGGATAGAGTAGCAGTTTGTAGTTTATTTTTTACTGTATTGACATTGCGTAGATTGAGGTAGTGGTGGATGGACTACAACTTACCCAAATCTCTCCCTTACTATCTTGTGCTTATTTTTGCATAAAAGATATCTTAGTATACTTGTTACAAATTTATATTAGAGGCTTGTATTAGTGACAATCAAACTTGGGAATGTATCATGGATACTATTTCTTCTTTATTTATATTTTTGGTCTATTTCTCTGGTCTTCTGCTACTTTATTCTTAAATTATGTTTTTAGATCGGGATAGTCTTACTTTTACAGGAGTGTGCATAGGTGCCATCACGTGCCTATTTTGTGTCATGACAATGACACATTATCCGACATTGAATGTTTGTTAAGACTTTCTAGACTTTATTGAGGGATATTTTGTTAATTAAAAATAAAAAAAACAGATTAGATAACGGATAAATGCAAAAGATGGAGGTCTCATACCTGTTGTATGATGGAATTGGTACAAATATCAATATTGTAAAAAAAAATTATTACTATAGAATGATGGATTATAATTCGAGAATGCAAAAGCATATGGGCGTTAGCTGACGATTTATTGACTTGATTGCCTTATGTGTATTCATTTCTCTTTATCTAACCCATATTTCTATTATAGTTGAGGTAAATATATGTTTCCTATATTTTATTAAAATGATATGTATCATCAACCTCTATTCTATTAATATTATATTATGCACATGCATTAGCAGGAGATCGGGTGTGAGTAAAGGTCAAGCATGTAGAAATCATCCAAGATGTGATCGGTTTATGATTATGAGATAGAAAAGTAGAAATTTTTTTCCTGGAGATGGTTTGATTTCTATTATAATGTGTTGAGATCATCTACATAGGTACGTGTAAATCGTTTATGTTGGTATATGGACCTCTTGAGTCCCTTATAGGTCACAAACTCTCTGTGAATTTTTGAGTAGTATCACGTATATACAATTGAAAGAGTATTTATAGTGAAGAAATATCATCTCATTGAGTTATATTACATTATATCCTCTATTCATACTTGATTATGTGTTTAATTAATGTTTGAACATTAT
Source organism: Capsicum pubescens (assembly GCA_030864215.1). Lineage (NCBI taxonomy): Eukaryota > Viridiplantae > Streptophyta > Magnoliopsida > Solanales > Solanaceae > Capsicum > Capsicum pubescens. The sequence continues at coordinate 119,769,180 of CM061546.1, forward strand.
GTGGCATTGATTATTCCTATTTTGGTGAAATCTTAATTATTAAGTATACTCTAGACTTGTAAAATATAGAGGATGATTTTCTCTCATACTCTTATCACTACTTCTTCGTTGTTGGTCTATAAGACATACTGGGTACACATTATTTCATTCTAATACTACATTTGTTGCACTTTTTATTGGTACAAATTTGATTATGCGCACTAATACATTTCATGGACCATTTTGAGTTTGAGCTTGGGGGCATTTTGAAGTTGTGGTGAGCTGCTTGGCTATTCCATATCCAAAACCTTCAACTATATTTTTTAATATATTTTGTAAGTTAGTAATAGATAGGCTATTTATTACATTTGGATTCGTCATTTTAGTTTCAGACTCGTATCATATTGTAGAAGCTCTTACACTTACAACACCAATCGTTAGTGATATTTCAGCTATTTTTGCATTTTAAATTTTGAAAGACTTAGTGTTGAAAATATTTAGTTGTCTCGTACATTTCTATTTGATTAATTAAATTAAGTTGGTAACAATATTTGATTGGTTTATCTATTGGTTAAGAGCATATGTGTCATCATATCCTGTGGTATAGGTCATAATAATTTGCTATTAGAGCTATAGGTTTATCAATCTCATGAGTACAAGAGAAATATTTGTTAATTCTTATAGATTGGTATGACGACGTCCTATCATTGAGAGGCTATAAGACATTTAGGAAACTTCTATTCTTTCATTCCTTATTATGCACACTTGGTACAGTTGTAACTCTAGTCTTGTTCTCTTATTCTCCCCTAAATGGTAAGGCTCGTTCATTTGTGATAGAATATCAAGAGCCTATAATACATCTATGCCCATTTCTAGGGGTGCCATATTAGGTAGAGGTATGAGGTTAATTTAAGGTAGAGTCCATGTTGTAGTAGTTGCTGAAGGTCAAGTACTAATATCCACCAAGGTTCATGTTACAGTGGTATTTATTCATCTAGATATAGTTCACGAGGATGAGTTAGATCAAGTTGAGGAGTATGGACTAGCTTAAGAACCACCTAGTTAGATTTCCCCTCCATTATTAAATATACTTTAGTCGTATGCTGGGATTTTTTAGGGGGATGAATTAGGTTGATATGTTGTAAGTCACCCCAAATAGTTCATTGGCTCATGTTGGGGTAATAATGCAGAACAGATGGTTGCTCCAAGGCTTCAGACTCTAATAACATAACCATATATTGTATTAGCTCCCTATTTAGATAGTATGGTATTTCCTAGTGTTATAATATGTTTAGCCAATAGGCATGCTATGATCGTCGGTGAGAAGAAGATTTTTGAGAAATTAAGAATGATGAATCCTTCGACCTATTATGGTGATTTAAATAAGGATGTGTATGAGTTTATAGTTAGCTATCATGAAAGATTGCACAACTTTTAATCAGTGGGGTCCAATAAAGTTAAATACATAACATTTCAGATGATTGGCCCTGCCAAATAATGTTAGGAGGATTATGTTAATAGTAGGCTACGTGGGTCACCAACACATTGATGGATTCAATTTACTCAATTATTTCTTGATAAGTTCATTCCACTCAATAAGAAAAAGCATAAGCAAGATGAGTTTGAGGGTTACAATAGGATGATATGTTAGTTACTAAGTACATGACCAAATTCATGCCCTGGTTAGGCAAACATTGATGTTATTTTCCATTGAGGCTGAGAGAGTGAAATGGTTTGTTAAGCGGTTGATTATTTAGATTCGTATGGAGTTTCTAAGGTCACCTCTTTTAGGGTTCCATTCCAGAAAGTGGTAGATTCTTTCAATGATTTAGAGATGATTCAACATGAGGGATTCAAGTACAGTGAGGGAATGAGAGTTTTTTATTCAGCTAATTATAGTAGTGCCCCACTTAGGAGTCGAGGTTACTCAAGGAGGGGTTACAACCATCATTCTAGTAGTCTCATTAATTTTATTATGCTAGCATCTGAGCTTGATTATGTAGGGAATAGTACTTTAAGTTTGATACAGACTTCATAGGGCGTATCTTAAAAACCGTTAGGATATGGATAACACTCCATTTATTCATGTTTCTCTCATCAGTCGATACACTATATGGGTTGATTTAAGTATGATGACATCGGAAATTTTATGAGATATGGTCCCAGGATCAGATATGGTGGTTCATTTAGTTTTATGGCTTTGACTTCTAGGGTTGCAAAACCTTTGACTAGAGGAGGTGCATAGAGAAACAGAGGTAGTTCTCATTTGGGAAGAAGTTGATCCTAATTTGAATGAGGTGGTGTCTATAGAGGATTATAGTTTGAGGGAAGTTGTGGTTAGTATTATTGTTTTTTTGATATGCCAGAGGCAGAGGCTTCAAAAATTATTATTACAAGTACCATTCAAAGTTGTAATCGGTCAACTAAATTATTATTTGATCTAATATCTACCTATTATTATGTGTCTATATACTTTCTTTTGAGTCTGGATATGTTATGTACGCTACTTGATTTGCCTGTATAGGTTTCTTCTCTTGATAGGTATTTTGTAGTAGTAGATTGGGTATATCGGTTATTTGTAGATACTTTGATGGGATATGATACTCAAGTGTATTTGAGGGTCTTAGATATAGTAGATTTTGATGTTATCCTTTGGATGGATTGATCACTTTCATACCACATAATTTTTAACTCCCTAACATGACAATTATATTGGTTATGCTGGGATTCCCAGGTGTAATATCCCAGGTTTTGGTCTCTAAAAATTTCTTGAGTTTTTCTATCACTACCCAAGCAATAACTCATGTGATGAGTCGTTATCTCTTATCACGAGTCGTAGTGTGCCAATCATAGTCCTAATAGTTAGGTTGCCTGATGTTTCTGTCTTTATCATGACTAAGACCCTATGAGTAGTAAGGTAGGGTCACGAGTTGTGGTGAGGGAATCGTGACCATGATAGTATGGTACCCATATTGTTCTGCTCAGTCTATGAGTCAAGGTGATGACTCGTGATCAGTCACCACGAGTTATTACATGACCCGTAACGACTGGCAACAGTTTTTCCTACACGATTTCATTAAGGGTAATCCAATCTTTTCTATTCCTTTACACTATTCCATGACTTAAAAACCTTTTTTTGGCCCTAATTCTATCAGTTAAAAAATCATAAATATCACTCTTCTCTTTAAAATCCCAAGTCAAGAGAAAAGCTAGGGTTTTTAGGGATCTATCATCTAGGCATCAATTGGTGATTTTCTCTTTATAATTCTTGGTTACTAGGCATATATCTCTTTCCTAAATTTTTTTAATACAAAGCATGTGTTTAAATTATTATCCATGTGGTTTCAATTGTTGGATTTTGAATATGGGTTGAGTGATTTGGAATGGTTGTTACATAAATTGAATTCCCATGATTTTGAATTAATCTTTTATGTTTATTCTTATGGTTTTGAACTAAATTAATGCATAGGCATGGGAATTGGAATGGGGAACATGGGTTTCCCCAAAATTTATGGTTTAATGGTTTGGAATTGGCTTTAACATCAACCCAATTTGTGAAATTAGTTTTGATACATGGATACATGCATAATTGAACTCACTTGTGGAATATTACATTGCATAAAAGGTTAATGGGACTTAAAATGGTTTTTTAAAGGCCTTGGTGGCCATAGATTGGTTTTGAATTTGAAACTTTGGAGTCAAATTTGGATAGTTGGTTTTGGAATGGCATAATGGAATTAGATTTCAAGCTTAGCTTTATTTGGTACAGCGAAACCAATGGCAATTCCTAATAAAAAGACTTCTTGGTTAATGGATGAGAATGTGTAAATGGTTTTAATTTGAGTTTAAAGAGGATTGTGTAGCTCATCGTAGAAGGTGGAGGTCCCAGAGAGACCAACAATGGAAACCATGTTTGCCGGCGTGGGGGTCTTGGAGATCGTGTCCATAAGACACACATACACACATACTATATATATATATATATATATATTGGAATGGCTCAGGTCGTGGATTCCCTGGACCTTCCTCTGATTTTCTTGGTTTGCAAGACCAACATGCACTGGAACCCTTTTAGTAGAGGAAGCTAAGCCCATATAGCTCATGGGTTGCCTTAGGATGGTTAGAACTACACAGTAAAGGTTAATGATTTTAAATCTCATGCTTAAACCTTATTTCCTATCCCGTCATCTTATATATATGTATATATGAATGTGTGAATATGGTTTATAAATGGTTTTGGACTGATTTAATTATGGCCTTTTTTTATGAATTCCTTGAGTTATATACTAGTGCTCATCCAACTAACCGTCCTGGGATGCTACATTGTTTCATGATGTAGGGTCCTAGGGGTTCTTCGGTTACTTTGTGCAGAGTTAGATGGTTTTAGTTTTTTAGTTATTTTTTTCAAAATGGTGAGCCTCCATCATCCAAAAGGACAAATATTTCATTGCCTTTTTTATGTTTTTAGAAATCCCATCAATTTTTTTTCATACTTTTGGATCATCTTTTGGCCATGGTCAGGCGCATGTCCTGAACTAACTTGGTATTTCGATTTAGAGGTTTTTGTGGACAAAGTGTGGATTGGATATAGGTTGTTGATTTCTATTTTTCATTTGATTATCTATTCACTCTATTATTATGCCTTATTATCTTCTGCTATTTATTTTGGTTATGTTCTGTTTGTTAGGTTAAGGGGTGATCTCTGGCTCTCAGTGGGCTTGAGATACCTGTCACAACCAGGCCCTAATTAGGATTGTGACACCAGAGTAGCGTGGAGAGGTTATCTTAGTCACACTCTAAAGAAAGTGATATGTTTTTCTTAGGACTTCTCGATTGGTCGAATAGGGATGTTTAGTATACTTTGCATATATTTGGGATACTAGCATGAGACTTCGATGGTTGAGTCTATTCCAGTGGTGAGTGATTTTTTTGAGGTCTTTCCAAGAGACCTACCAGGTCTTCTACCTGATCGTGATATTAAATTTTCTAGTAACTTATAATAGTGTATTCAACCCTTTTTTATTACGCCATGTCAGATGACACTCGACTAATTAAAAGTGTTGAAGGAGCATTTACAGGATTAATTGAGCATAGGGTTCATTAGTTCGAGTGTATATTCTTGGGTTGAGCTGATGTTATTTGTGAAGAAGAAGTATGGGTCGATGTAAATGTGTGTTGACTATCGGTAATTGAATAAGTTTACAGTCTGGACAAGTACCTGATACCTCATATTGATGATTTGTTTGATCAGCTATAGGTTGCTTTAATTTTCTCTAAGATTGACTTGAGATCTGATTATCATTATTTGAAGATTAGGCCAGAAAATATCCTAAAGATTTTTTTTTTGACATATTACACCATTGTGAATTTCTAGGTATGTCTTTTGAGCTGACTAATTCCCAACACCTTTTATGGACTTAATGAATAGGTGTGCAGACCATACATAAATTCCTTTTTTATTGTTTTAATTGATGCTATATTGATATATTCCCCTAGTATGGAGGAAAATGAGCATCATTTTAGGATTGTATGTGGAATTTTAAAGGAGAAAATGCTCCACGCAAAGTTTCAAAATGTGATTTTGGCTTAATTCATTGGCATTCTTGGGGTACACAATATACAAGAAGTTGTTATGATTGATCCCAAAAAGATTGAGGCGGGTCATGATTGGATCAGACCTACTTCAACTACGAGATCTGGAGTTTCTTAGGTCTTGCTTTTTATTACTGGCGATTTATGGAGTGGTTTTCATCTATTGAGTCCCCATTTACTAACACTACAAAAAATGTTTTTAGCGATGGATGAAATCCGTTGCCATACCAATAAAATCCATCACTAAAGTCGTTTAGTGATAGAATTGTATCTGTTAGTAAAGCGAGTGTAGCTAAGCCTTTAGTGATAAATTTTGGAGTTTTTCGTTCAGTTTAGTAATGTATTAGCAACATATTATTTTTTCACTAATTTTATCAGCGGACATTTCCATAGCTAATAGATATAAATTTATCGTTTGTTTGCCTATTGACTCCATCAGCAACAAATGTTAGCTCTAGAAATTCCGTAGCTATTCCATTGCAATTTATATAATTGCAATTTATATAATATTATTGTTAATTCTTATATTTTTTTATATAATATATTAAAAGTGTGAAAGCCTTTTGAAAAGTGATTTGAACTTTTTGTCCATCATTAAAAAACTTTGCTTTAGACAAAATTGTCTTTTTACTATTTTTCAAATTTTTAAAAGTTAATATTTATTAAAATTAGTTATTAAACCATTCCTTATTTGGATTATGTACCTAAAATTTAGGATTAAATTTTTTACCTTGAATAAATCTTTAATTAATTCAATTAATTGGGCATACTCGCATATATTTTTTTGAAGTTGTATTTGAATTAAAATTGACAACTGTCTAATAGGACTCTAATTGTATCCTAATGGACAACTAAAAAATTATGAAATTGTTATAAAATAAGAAAGAATAAAGAAGAAGAGTAGAGAGAATAGAGAGAGTAATTCTTATTTCTTCTCTTGAGGGATGAGAGATCATAAGATTGTAAATACAATTAACAAAATCCCTCTATTTATAGGGAAAATTTACTCCTAGTCTGAGTAAAAGACGGATGCTTCAAATCCTAATAGATATCAAAATAGATCTTGATAGATCTTGATAGACATTCACTATAATGTAAATACATTTATAACACTCGCCCTTGAATGTCTAATTGGTAGATAATGTGCCTCGTTAAAACCTTACTAGAAAAAATCAGTAGGAAAAAAATCTAGTGAAGGAAAAAGATTACACATCTCTAACAATACGCATATAAGCTGCCTCATTAAAAACCTTACAAGGAAAATCCGGGGGGACAAAACCTTGAAAGGGAAAAAGAGTACAACGCGTATTTGCTCCCCTTAATGAGAACATCCTTGAACTTTTACGTTTCGATCTTGTGCAGCATCTTCTTGAAAGTTGCAATTGAAGAAGAATTGGTGAATAAATCAATCACATTGCCAGTTGAACGAATCTGTTGCATATTAATATCATCATTCTTTTGTAGCTCATGTATGTAGAAAAGCTTTGGCAAAATGTGCTTTGTTCTATCTTCATTTATGAATCCTCTCTTAAGATGTGCTATGTATGTTAAATTATCTCTGTATAAAATTATGGGTAGATTGTCATATTTCACACCACATTTTTCTCAAATAAGATGTATCATGAACCTCAACCATACACATTCTCGGCTTGCTTTATGAACAGCTATTATCTCAGCATGATTAGATGAAGTGGCAACGATAGAATGCTTTGTATATCTCCAAGATATGGCAGTACCACCACGTATGAACACATAGCCTATTTGAGACCGAGTTTTATGCGGGTCAGATAAGTACCCAATATCAGCATAACCAATAAGATCGAGACTGCAATCTTTAGAATAAAACAAGCTCATGTGTTTTATCCCATTTTGATGTCTCATAGTAGGAGCAGAAATATATCTTGCTAACAAATTGACTGAAAAGGCTATAGGCCTTGTAGTATTTGCAAGGTACATGAGTGCATCAATTGCACTAAGATATGGAACTTCATAACCAATCCAATTCGATATATTTCAAATTTTAGCAAATAATCTATTGCTTTGAAAACTCTCCAAGAGTTCCAATGATGTTCAAGCAGTAAGCTTATACAATATAAGGATTATAAATAAGTTTCCCAGAAATTTTTATCTGCTTCAAGTAGTTTGAATCCTTAAAAGTTTTTACATAAGGTTTTTCAAGTGACAATATTCAACATTTCATAAGTGATATCTTCAAATATCTGGACTGCAAATCAAATAAATTTAATACTTACCAAGATGCATCGTTTCATGTTACTTGTTAAATGTTTCTACGTCAGCATACTTAAATAAATGTAGAATTCAGATGCTCGTAATCTTTCACAATAATGTGCAAATATTGTGTCAAAGATATTGATGATATATCATTTTGTATCGGTTCACAATGTGACATAACATTTTAAGATCTCATCACTTCATTATTTTCAGGCACTTGAACCTTACATAAGGTTTCATAAAATATTATGTCGTAGGCTCTTCAAGAGTTCATTGCCTTTTTATTATGATTATTTTCTCCTTATTTTTCAAGGACGATTTCATTTGGAACCGATTAGTCTACCACGATTCACGCATGCATAGACTCTGTCCTTTAGGAACACAAAATAAGAGCACTTGCGCTTAATATGAGATGCTTTCGGCATTTGACTTGAATTATCTTTTGGATGAGGATCTGGTGATAATTCCTAAAATATTTCATAAAGCTTATAATCTCCCCTTTATGTTAGGAAAACTAACATACATCCTTTACTTCTTTGAGGAATCCATCGTTGTGCATTATGGTATATTCATTAATCGTATACCGTACATCAAAATGATTTGATGGAATAATTGGTTCCCGACCTTGAACCAATTGACAGGGAAAAAATAATCATAATTTATTGGTCTAATGCATACAAATGCTATTGCAATATATCATATTTCAGACCAATACATTAAGTTTTGTTCTCATTAACAATGGTTTAGCTATTTATCAAAGACATTCAATGCTAAATCATCACCATCAAGATGAATTATCTTGATTACACAATCTGAAAATTATGCTCAATTTATATTGAACAAGTAATTTTATGAATGTCAAACGTATGTTGACCATGAATGTACGTGTGATCATCTTATTGATACATCTTTTCAACTTATCACATGATAGGTGAATGGACCCTTATTCAACTTTTATAATTTTCAAATTTGAAGGGATCCAAGCCCAATATTAGTTGGTCCAGCCAACTTTTCATGAGAACAAACGACATAAATAATTCTTGAAGAATCTTTTAGTTCTTCAATACATACACATCTTCGAGATGTCACAATCGTTCATATCAATTTATGAACTTTTATTCTAGTAAACTCCAAGTTTACCATGACATGTACCTTTTCATTAGTAAATTTCAGATTTACTACTTTAGAAGTAGATTTCAAAATTATTCAACCTCTTTCGGAGGTGAGTTGTGATCAAGTGCACGTTTGCATTAATAAGTTTCTCACTCCCCGAAAATGGAATATAATCATGCCTTAAGTCTATCAAATTATGATAGCTTATAACCTCTTTTAAGATTTTGCTACTTCAGAAGCAAATCGAGGCATACATATAATGTAGAGAATTTTTTTCTAGCATATCTTATAATCATATAAGCGTGTGAAAATATCATCACTTTCATATTGTACCTCCATGCGTATATTTGTGCATTCAATCACTTGTCTTCTTTCAGACATATTATGCACTGCTACCACATACACCTCAAGAATGAAGTAAGTTGTCATATTTAAGACTTATCATATATTGCTACCACATTCACTTCATGGAATGAAGCATATTCAATTGGTCGAATTTCATGAATTTTCATCAAATACCCATTATTTTGCCTTAGCCATCATAATATATCAATATGATGCATTGAGATTCAAACTCAACGTCTTATCCATATAAAGGTGTCTTAGGCATAAATCGATGGGACTTGAACCCAACATATTATCATCTCTTTTGATAATATTGTTCTTGAGAAATAAATTCAAAATATAAATGGTTCCAAACCAATTATTTTTCCTCAAATCCAACAATAATTATATTATTAGTAGCAAAAGACAGATAACATAAGGAATTACTAACCTTGAAATTACCTTTAGATTTATAATCTCACCTTATTTGGCAGAATCTCGTGTTGATAATCTAAATTAGTTAGAGACTCGAAAACTTGTGTAGCCAGGTATGAACAGATCTCAATTGGTAAGAGACTTCGTGCTGATAACGTGTTATAAAATATAAAGAAAGAATAAGAAGAATAAATAGAGAGAGAAGAAGGAGACTTCTTTATTTTTCTTGATGGATGAGAGATCATAAGATTGTAAATACAATGAACAAAACCCCTCTATCTATAGGGGAAATTTACTCCTAGTCTGAGTAAAAGACGGATACTTCAAATCCTAATAGATATCAAAATAGATCTTGATAGACCTTGATAGACCTTGATAGACATTCATTATAATGTAAATATATTTATAATAGAAATTTTTTAATAACAAATTTTGTTTATATAACTTTAATGTCCCTTTCTTTTCCCCTTAAAACTCAAGTTCTATAGTTATTTTTTTCTTAGTGCACGTGTCATTATATTTTGGGTAAAGTTTTGTTCATTATTAATTTTAGTTAGAATTTCTTTATGTTTAGCTATTTAATCTAGGTTAGAAATCATAATATTTTATACTTTTAAATTCATTAAAATTTTACATTATTTATAAAAAAAAAAATCTATAATTCTATTTAAGTTATATTTGGATCAAAATATGCAAGTGACATACTCTTACTTTATTTTTAATTCTTATTTTGATATTGATTTGAGGAGTTGTTTTTTTATACACTTCTTTTTACATCCATTGTTGTCATTTTTATTCCTTAATAATGAATTTTCTCCTTTTGATAATTTCTTGTATTTTTCTTTCAGTTGAATATTTCTGATAGAAAATTATAAGAAATAAGCATGTTACCGTCGAATTAAGTGATCAAAAAAGTCAAAGGTTTATCTCTTTTCTTTTTTCTCTTTCTTTATTTAACTGCGGCTTTGTTTTGATTATGCTATTTATTATATTTTGCAATATTATTTGCTGGTATTATAGTTGAATAAGGTTATAGTCGACTCTTCTAATTTGAGGCCTACAAATTAAGGCCGCATTAAAATAATATTTTTTAAGAATTGGAGTTGAAGTTGGAGTCTGTGTTGTGTTTGAACACAAAAATAAATTAGAGTTATTTTTTAAATTTTGTGAGAGAGATGGGAGTGAAAACAAGTTTAACTTGTTTTCACTTTTTCAAAAATAATTTTCACTAAAGAGAAATAATTCATATGGCCAAACATGCTACTATTTTGAATTTTCTTTTAATTAAAGTGACATAATAATAATAATAATAATAATATTAATAATAATAATAAGAATAATTAAAAAAATAGATTTTGTAGGCAAGGCAAATAAGAAAAAAAAAAACTAAACCTGTAGAGTGAGTAGGCACAGAAAGATCCATCGAAAAAAACTTGATTTTTGGGCAAATTTTACTCAAAACCTGTAGAAATTAGGATTTGGTTGAATATTTATATCTATATCTATATATAGATATATAATCTATATATAATATAATAATAATAATATATTAAAAGTGTGAAGGCCCTTAAAAAAGTGAATTGAACTTTTTGCCCTTCATTAAAATATTTCGCTTTAGACAAAATCGTCTTTTGACTTTTTTTTCTTAATATTTAAAAATTATAAATTAATTAAATATATTTATGATAAAAAAAATAAAAATAGTGATTAATATTAATGTTATAAATGGACAAAATAGTGGGAAGAGTCCAAAACTTAGTAGGGGACCTTTTTTGGGTAAAAATTCACGTAGCTTTTTTCAAAAATCCAAAACAGTTTTGACTTATTTTTTTCTTCATTAAAATTTTTATTTTAGACAAAATTATATTTTCACCTATTTTTTCTTAATTTATTATATCATTATATTTATAATTATGAAGTCATTAGAAAAGTAAATTGAACTTTTTGCCCTTCATTAAAATATTCCGCTTTAAACAAAATGGCTTTTTTACTATTTTTTCCTAATATTTAAAAATTATAAATTAATTAAATATATTTAAGATAAAAATAATAAAAATAGTGATTAATATTAATGTTATAAATGGACAAAATAGTGGGAAGAGTCCAAAACTTAGTAGGAGACCTTTTTTGGGTAAAAATTCACGTAGTTTTTTTCAAAAATCCAAAACAGTTTTGACTTATTTTTTTCTTCATTAAAATTTTTATTTTAGATAAAATTATATTTTCACCTATTTTTTCTTAAATTATTATATCATTACATTTATAATATTTACAATTAAGAAGTCCTAAAATATATGTTAAGCAAAAAAGGGTAAGAAATTTTTTAAAATTAATAATTAAGGAGATTATTTTGATAGGATGTTTGTCGACTTTAAACTCTATATTTACGGAAATTTTATAATTTTGTAGCATAACTTTATGAAGAAACTAACAACTCTTCAACTGAATATTTTACATTAGAAAAATTAGAACATTTAAAATTTTACCATATATATGACAGCCCCTTAGAAAAGTGAATTGAACTTTTTGCCCTTCATTAAAATATTCCTCTTTACACAAAATCGTATTTTCATGATTTTTTTCTAATATTTAAAAATTATATAATATTAAAAGTATGAAGAAACTTAAAAAAGTGATTTGAATTTTTTGCCCTTCACTAAAAGTTTTCGCAATAGACAAAATTATCTTTTTACTTATTTTTTCTAATTATTATATTACTATAATTAAAATATTTTTTTAAAAACTATTAAAATATATGGTAAGAGATAGTAGAAAAATTAATAATTAAAGAGTCATGAAATATATGGTAAGAATATATATATATATATATATATATATATATATATATATGTATTTTTATAATTAAAGGATTTCTAAAATATGTAGTAAGAGAAAAATATATATGATAAAAAAAAATTAATAATTAATATCGAGTACAATTCATGAGTTTTGCTAAGAGATATATATGGTAAAAAAAACTCAACAATTCAGCTTTTGTTTCGTCGAGTGGGACAAGTAAATCGGGAGTATAACACTAATAAAATCCCAATTAGCTATCTAGCTAGCTTATAAATAGACCAACCAGGCTTAACAAATTGTCCCATTGTGAAACAATGGAAGCTGTTGCTATCACTTTCAACCAGCCTTCCTCTTTTTCTTTCGCCTCTATTAGATTGATTATTAAGCAACAAGGACCAACACTAGAATATCAAGACAGAAGAATGATTCTTGTTCTTGATACACAAGGTATGTTCGATATTGTAATGGGTATTATTTGTGACAAGTTTGAAAGATCAAGCAGCAATAGGGGCACTACTACGTTACATCTTTGTTTTTATCTTTCTATTAATGATCTGTACTAGTGTGATTCGCAATTTCAAGGACTACAAATTAATAGTAAAGAATTTGATATCCCACTTGATTCTACCATATCATATGATGTTGTCTACTCTGGCGGTGCTATCAAAATACGCCGACTGGGGTGGTGAAGAATTCGGTAGGAATTATCATCAACTTGTCATTCATGATACCATAAACAAAGTTGTTGAAATCGTGAATGTTGAATCTAACAAGGATCTCCAATACTTGAAGGTTCTGGTTCAAGTACAATTAAAAATTTAACTTTTCCTAAAATTTAATGATACTTTTAAGCCTATAAATTGTCTAAATGTGATTTATCACTTCACTATTTGTAACTTGATATATTATTCGAACCAAATTTTTGTCTTATTATATTATGCTCAAGCAATTTGGAGGGCGGAGAAGCTATCTTCCATATGATGTAATTCTCGTGAAGTCTTGCTGTAACTAATAGCTGAATATCAATATCCGTTATCCAGTGACAGTGAAAGGTGGTTGAACATCCCGTGTTTGGCATCCCTATTTGCAGTGATGAATTATAATCTGAGCGCAGTTTGTATGCTCATCGATATTCACTCATAGGTTTCTCATTCTTTTTATTCACTCAATTTTGTTGCCTCTTTATTTAGGTTTTTGATCATTATTTTAAAAAAATTATAGAGAAAAAAAATAGTTTAGGTTGGAATAGTGTGCATTGCAGCAGTTCGATATTTTTGTAATTAAGGTTAAAAAAGCTAACACAAAAAAAAAATATTTAAGGTTCATCAAAAGCAAGATGACAATGGTAATCAATCTTCATTATTCTAAATTTCTATTTAATCTTTCACTCATAGTGAAAAATAATTTAATTAAATTAATTTTATGTATCTTATTATTATTTTTTGAATGGGTACAGATGAAATAGATGAGAGTACATATGGATTGTGCTGGATGTAAGAGCAAGACTGAAAAATCTCTAAAGTTTGAGGCAAATTAAACCTTTCTATGACTTCAAATTGTGATAAAGTATTTATTTTGAACAAACTGTATATAATTGCTTGCAATTGTGATTTGTTTTGGATTCAGTTTTATTTTAAGAACTAGAATGAGACGAAGATTGTCAACTTCAAAGAGGAGAAATTTTTCTTCTCAAAAAGGACCAATTAATACAAGGTTCATTATTTTTCTCTTTTTTACTATAAAATTGTAGGACTTCAAAAATTTGAATTATATTTGAATCGTTGAATTTCGTGTGATTTGACCCGAGCTATATTAAATTATATTTTATTTGACGCAGATTTTTGTACAATTATAATATATAAATCCAATTAACACCTTCTCTTCTTATTTTCAGAACTAGAATGCGATAATGACTGAAGATTCTTGTACATAAGATCACCAACTTCAATATTTTCAGAACTAGAATAAGATAAAGATAAAAAAATTTCATACATAAGATAGTCAACTTCTTTTGTGAGAGGACCAAATTAATAAATGTTTATTATTTTTCTTTTTTTTACTATAAATTTGTAGCACTTCAAAAATTAAGAGGCACACACCTTTACTTTTTTATTTCTATTTTTTAAAATATTGGGTGTGTAACTCTATAGATAATATTATTCATAATCATACATGGGTTATTGTATATTTTCTTGTACATCTTTCAAAGTAAGTAACGTCATTAATTATTAATTGTCAATAATATAGAATTTCACATAATTAACTTCAATTTTTATTTCTTAATAATTTTATTCTTTTATACATAATTCTATTGATTGACTTGAGACACACGTGATAAGCACGTACACAAAACTAGTATATTAAAGGTGTGAATGCACTCATAAATGTGATTTGTTGCTCTTCATTAAAAGTTTTTACAATAGATAAAATTTTCTTTTCACTTATTTTCTTCGATTATTATATAATTAATTGTTTTTATAATATTTTAAGGAGTCCTAAAATATATGAATGATTTCTTTAAAGTCTTTGTTTATAAAAGGTAAAATTTAAATAGGAATCGTATGCCTTTCTTCTAAAAATAAAATTTTAAGCAAAGACAATTCAAGAAGTTATTTTGTATAAAAGGAATTATACTTTATTTTTGCCAAATCAATCGGACTCCTTTTTGTATAACATGATTTCTTTTGGTGAAAGGAATACAAAGAGAGTTCTAATTAAATACCAATTCTTATTTTTAGTGCATAAAATACATTAACCTGCCAACTTTTTGTTTTTAAAATTGCTGACTGATGATACTTAATTTTTTTTTTTTAAATAATATTACATAAGACTAAAATGAATGATTTGATGTTGGATTTATTGTTAAAAATTTATTCTAAATATACGATAAATTTTTAATTTTCTGTGCTCAAAATTGTTGGTTGATGTTAGTTATTTTTTTAAAAAATTTATATTATTTTCTATATGATTGTGGTGCCTTGGAGAAGATTAAGATGAATGATATCATGTTAGATTTACTGCTGAAAAATTATTCTAAATACTTTTCTTAATACAATTTTTCATGTTCAAAATATCTATGAAATTTACTATTGAAATCTATAGCTGAATAAACTTCATGATGGAGCCTGGAAATGTTATTATTTGTTGGAATTTATATTGACAAATGACGAATAATAATGAGAAACTACTTTTAATCACTAAAAACTTAAACTCAACAAAGAAAGGTAAGGAAAACGACATCATCTATTTTTGTATTCTTTTGTAGGAGCCTTGTCACTTTACTGGTGAGATACAATTTATATGAATTGCTCCTAAATATGTGAGTCATTCGCTCTTTGTTTATGCTATTTTATAGCTTTTGGTAACTTTTACTTTTGTTTTAAAAAAAATTATATGGCTTGAAGAATTATAGTCCACTTAAGTCTTTTTTTTCTTATTGATTATCCAATTCTTTTTTGTTTTATTTTTTTCTTAAAATAAAAAATTGTGACGGTTAATATTCTTATTTGGGGTCAATTATAGTGTCAGTATGAAATTATATATCAATTAATTAAAATATCAATTGTGGTCTCGAAAGTCTTAATACCTACTTTAAATAAATTAAATATCAATTACCTTATATACATAATAACTAAATATTTAAACATTGAACAAATTAATATTTCTTCTTTAACATTAAACACACTTATAAAGCACGTACACTTGACTTGTCTATCTATAATATATTAAAAGTGTAAAGACCTTTAGAAAAGTGATTTGAACTTTTTGTCCTTCATTAAAAAAATCTCCTACTGACAAAACTGTCTTTTTACTAATTTTTAATTTATTATTTAATTATTTTTTATTATAATAACTAGATTTTCTAAAATATATGAGACTCCTAAAATATAAGTAGGAGAATTAATTAATATTTTTCTTTCTACTAGATTTCCTAAAATATATGGGACTCCTAAAATATATGGTAGGAGAATTAATTAATATTTTTCTTTTTACTGTTCAGTTAGAAAAATACTCCTAAAATAGGACTATATTAATAAAATACTTCTATAAATATTGAGATGTATGTTAAACTAGAGAACAAACTGGGTAGCCTAGAGAACAAATCGGTTTGCCTATTGGGAGAATATGATTGATGCTCATCTAACTTGATTCGATTGCATGTCTAGATTGGTGGATGCTTGACTTTCTAATCCTCAACTTCTTCATTGTTTTTGTCAGCATAATAGAATTCAACATATGTGTGTATATATATCTTCTTCGTTTTTATTCAAAATTATTCTTTAGTGTCAAAAATTTCGTTCAGACAAGAATTAGTTGGATCAAAATCGAAGCTTTGTGATCACTATTATATATTTTTTTTTATAGTTTACAGATCGTAGATGAATGTCGGTTTGCTTTGAAGAATTTCTTGTGTAAAGGTTAGGTTTAACTGTATTATTTTGATATCTTTATTATCTTATTATTTTATTTTAATTTACAGATTCTAGATTAATGTGGGTCGACCTTGAAATTTTTTTTTAGGTAAAGGTTAGGTTTAATTGTATTATCCTAATATCTCTATCAGTTTGTTATTTTGTGATTGTTTACAGTTCGTAGATGAATCTTGATCGGCTTTGAGAAATTTTTATGTGTAAAATCTAAGTTTAATTGTATTGTTTTGATATCACTTTTATTGTATTATTTTGTTGCAGTTTACAAGTGATAAATAAATGTTGGTCGGCTTTGAGAATTTTTTTTTATGTAAAGGTTCAGTTTAGTTGTATTATTTTGATATCTCTATTATCGTATTATTTTGTTATTGTTTACAGGTGATAATGAGTGTTGGACGACTTTGAGAAAATTTTTGTGTGTAAAGATTAGATTTAATTATATTATTTTGATGTATCTATCATTGTATTGTTTTGTTGCAATTTATAGATGGTAGATGAATGTCGATCGACTTTTAAAAATATTTTTTGAAAGATTAGGTTTTATAAATAAATTCTTCATCTTTACATACTCAAAAAATATTAAATTTAATTATTATATTCATGTTTATTATTTAAACAAATATCCTATTTAGTGTAATGTTTGAACTCATTAAAGTGAGAGACACGCACAATGCGTGTACGCCTAAACTAGTATATATATGTGCGAGTATAGTTACAAAATAATAATATTATATTATTCAAAATCCCAATAGAACTTACTACATGCAAAGTTGTAATATTAAATAAGCATTATATGAATTTTATTTTATATAAATAAATCCAATAATATATAAATTCTAAAGCGATGACAACGTTCATAATTGTCCAACTACTAAAATAGAGTCCGAAATACAAAACTAACTAATTTGGTGCTTGAGAGTAATGTTCATGAGGATCCGTAGTAGGAACCATGGCGATAATCGTGATTTGATTGAGATCCAACACCAAAAGCTCTTTGCGTCATCTCTCCTCTCATGATATTGTAACACATTCGAGTTATAACTTATACCTCATCATATTGATTGATTGTTGTGATCACTGCGGCTCTAATACTTGTTAAGCTCGGATCATGTAAATAAAAGTAAATAAAAGTAAATAAATTATAATACTCTTTTTTTTGGTTAGCATTAACTAAAAGAAAACCCACTTAAGGGAAATTACATGATTAGTTTGGGTTGAGTACAAAAAAATTGGGGGCATTCCCCTCAATAGAGTTTTGAGATATCCTGATTTTTCTAGCAAAATGAGTTTCGACGATGTCTGCCCATAACGACTGTTGTACACACATTGGTGGAACTTCAAAAATTCTTGTACCTAATTCCACTACAGATTCAGCTCCTTTCTTTTCCAAGGCATCAGCTATCCCATTATGCTCCCTAAAATAGTGAACTATCGGTGGGCTTCCGATTCTTCCTACTCTTAACCTGCATTCATGAATGATAACATTATAATGTAAATTACCCGAATGCAACATAGAAATCACTTCCATGGAGTCTATGTTGATCTCCACTGGGAGGAGTTGATGCTCCTCTACTAATTTGAGACCTTCTCTAAGGGCCAACAATTCCATTTGATTGTTGGTGGCCCACTGCAAGCTCTTAGTAAATCCCAAAACCCACCCCCCCCGGGCATTACGAATCAGACTTCCTACCCCCCTTTACCATGATTCCACAAGCATGAACCATCAACATTAAGCTTATAATGGTTGTGGAGAGGAGGGGAATAGTACACAGAGATCTTCATTAGACTGGTTTGCGTGAAAGACTTGCTCTCTGTATGGCTATACTCTATAGCTTTGGCATAAGTCTAAGAGAAGGAGGGTTTAACCTTCTTCTTCTCAAAGGAGATGTGGTTCCTATTCTTCCAAATGGACCAGCGAATGAAAGGGATAATGGTATGCCAATCTAGTAAATGATCGTACTTTTTGTGTCTTAGGGTAGACAAAGTAGAGCACCAGGTTTTAGGGTAGAGATCACTGATGGTGATGGTGAACCCTCTATAGTTTTTAGCAATAAGATTGTTCTAGAAGTCATGGATGATAGGTCAATAAAATAAGAGGTGGGTGATATCCTCTAAAGGGTGGTTTCAAATATCACAGTTAGGGGTGATAGGGATACCCATTTTGTGCAGGGTAGATTTGGTTGACAGACTATTATGTTGGGCCAACCAATGGAAGAACTTATCTTATGGGGTACAAAATCTTCCAAATCCAACCAAAGTTGGTACCCAAGGTGATCCTAGGAACCCTATAGTAGTTAGAGATGACCGAGTAAGCAATTCTACTAGAATAAATCCTATTGTTGCTAAGGATCCAGATCATCTTATCCCTCTGTATCCTAGAGTTATGATGGAAGGAGTTCTGAATTCCATTAAAAATATAAAGGGGGAGGTGGAAGGATAAATTAGAGAAATCCCAGATTCCCTTTTTCTAAACCTCAGAGACTTTTTAACTAGATTGATCCATGCTAAGATGGCCCTCAATCAAATTTCTAAGAGGTTCTAGGTTGAGAATCCATCTATTATACTAGAAATTGATGTTGTCCCCCTTATGAACTATACATTGGGCCCCTTAGAGGCAAATTCTCCAACCTTGAGAAAGATTTTTCCAAGTTCTAAAGGAGTTGGGACTGCAAGAGGATTGTAGGTTCTCATACTTTTCCCTGAGCAGTTGGTTCCAAAGGAAATCCATACTCTGGGAGAATTTCCAGGCAAGCCCAATGAGCATAGTTTCATTCTTAGGATTAGCTTTTTGGAGACCTAACCCCCCATCCTTTTTTTGGACTGGTGACGGCATCCTAACTCCCTATATACATCTTTGTTTTCTCAAAGGTTGACCTCCAGTTGAAATTCTATTGAACCTTATTAATTAGGGAAATGATTCTGCTGGGAATGGAGATGTACTGTATGACATGGGTGGGGATACTGTTAAGAGAAGATTTGGAAAGGGTGGTTTTGCCAGGAAGGTTTATGAACTTCGTCTTCCACCCAGACAACTTGTTGTTCAGATTGGTAAATATGAAGTGGAAATATTTGTTGCAAGGCTTGAAGTGGAATATGGGGAAACCAAGATACTTCCAAAATGACTCCCTAGCCTGGATAGAAAAGATGTTTACTATTTGGTCTTTAACATGGGGGGAGCATTTTCTTGAGAAAACAACTTTGGACTTGTTAGGATTGATCTTTTGTCCAGAGTGCAGGATGAAAGAGTTAAGGACTCTGGTGATAGTGGAAACACTATTGGTAAAAGCTTTTATGAATTGGGTGAGTTCATCAGCAAAAAATAGATGGAATAGTTTAGGGTCTCTCTTACCGATGGAAATAGGATGCCAGTTGAGGGTGAAAAGTGATGCTAAGATTCACCTAAGTACCCAACTGCTCCTAAAAAGATCTCCAGAAGCTAGAAGTGAATACCAAGCGTCGATCTAAGATGATAGATATAGGAACTTCATGTAGGAAAACTTTCTCATAAATATAGATACAGACTACACTCTCGACACTAAATGATATTTGAATATGAAGGAAATATACCGATTTGGTCAGTCGATCTATGATGACCCAAATACCGTCAGAACCATGGGAGGTGCGAGGTAAACCACTAATAAAGTCATGGTGATCCTCTCAAACTTCTATCTAAGAATAGGAAATCTCTAAATCAGGCTAGCAAACCTCTAATCCTCGGCCTTCACCTGTTGACAACATAAGCAAGGATCTACGAAGTTTACCATATCTTTTTCCATGCCACTCCACCAATAATGATGCCTCAAATCCCTATACATCTTAGTTATCCTAGGGTGAACAAAGTATTTAGAGCTGTTAACCGCACGTAATATCGAATGAATCGAGTCACTACCCTTAAAATATAAATGCAGCTATTATATCTCAGAATTCCCTCAGAATCTAGTCACTAACCCTCAAAATATAAATGCAGCTATTATATCTCAGAATTCCCTTAGAATCTATGGTAGAGCACCTAGACTCACCACTCAGCACTTGATCTCGGATGATACAAAGTCCCCTATCCTTAAACTAGAGACTTCGAATATGCTCAAATAAGGTAGATCTCGCCTTAACACTAGCAAAGATCGTTTTAGAATCAGAAAGTATCAAGTTGTACCATTAAGTTGGCTAAGGATTGGTTGTTCTATGCCAACGACCTTTCAAAATTTGAAATAGAAGCTAAGATACCCATACTCACTATAACCCGACTCAAGGTGTCTGCTAAAATATTTGCCTTGCTCGAATGACATAGAATAGTGATGTCATAATCCTTCAACAACTCTATTCATCTGCGCTACCTAGAATTAAGACCTCATTGCATCATATGATTGTAAAAACTATGGTGATTAGTGTGGATCACATAATGATTTCCATATAACTAATGCCTCCAAATTTTGAACACAAAGTCTGTTGCTACCAACTCCGAATCATTAGTTGGGTAGTTTCACTCGTGCACCTTCAGTTGCCTCAACACATAAGCAATAACTCAGCCATATTGCATTATTACACAACCCGAACTAACACCAAAAGTATCATAATATACAATAAATCCCTAGCCCTCAACAGAAAAAGCCAATATATGAGCTAAAGTGAGGAAATACTTATTCTTCCAAAAGCTCAACTCACACTCCTCAGACCATGAAAAAGAGCCTCTTTTAGGGTTAATCTGGTAGTAGAAAAACACTCAACGAACTGCCTGTAGTAACCAACCAAACGAATAAAGGTATGAACCTCAGTCGGAGATGTAGGCCCAGTCTTATCACAAATGGCCACAATATTTGCTGGGTCCATCATAATCCCATCCTTAAATACCTATGTCCTAGGAATGTCACCTATTCAAGCCAAAACTCACACTTTATGAATTTGGAAAAAGTCCTATGATATTTTAAAGTCTGGAGCACAATCCTCAAATGTTACATATGCTCCTCCCTGCTCCTTGAATACGCAATAATGTCGTCGATGAACACAATTACTAAGAGTCCAAACAAGGTCTGAACATGCAGTTCATCAAATCCATAAACGTTGTTGGGGAATTGGTTAACCTAAAAGACATCACCAGGAACTCATAATGACCATGGCAGGTCCTGAGGCTATCTTTGGGATGTCATTAGCTCGAATCCTCAACAAGTTGTAACCAAACGTTAAGTAAATCTTAGAGAACATTGTTGCTCCCTGAAGCTAGTCAAATAAATCATTAATACGAGGCATAAGATATATATTCTTCACTGTCACCTTATTAAGCACCTACAGTCAATGCACAAATGTAAAGAACCATTTTTATATTTTATGAACAAGACAAGATCACCCCAAGGAGACACACTAGGCCAGATAAAACCCTTACCCAGAAGATCCTAAAGATGAGAATTCAACTCCTTAAGCTCGGCAAGAGACATCTGGTAAGGTTCCATAGAAATAGGTTGGGTGACCGGCTATCACGCTCAGGAGAGAGACTAGGTAAATTATTAGAAAAAATATTAGGATTGTAATAAACTATAGGAACAAAGTCAAGCGAGGGACTCTCCACACTAGCATTATGAATATAAGAAAGATAAGATTTATAGCCCCTCAATATAAGTCTCCTTTCCCGAACATAAGAAATAACCCCCTCGGTGTGTGGCTAAAAGATCACTACCACACAATTGGGGGTATGTCGGTATGGATAAGGAACCGGTCTTGGAAAAATAATCCAAGACCACGTGATAAGGGATAACCAGTCCATACCTAATATCACAACAAAATTCACCATATCTAATAAAATAAGATCAACCTAAGTATCAAACTCTCAAATAGTCAAAACACATAATTTATAAACCTAATCTCGTACTAAAGAATCACCCATGGGAGTAGATACACATAACAACTAGATAAAAGATCCAAAGATAACTCTAATTGCAGTGCATAATAAGAAGAAACATAACAATATATGGATCAAGGATCAAATAAAACAAAGTCTAGCTGATGGTACATTGAGATCGTATTTATAATAACAATATTCGGAGACTCTACCTTTGGTCTACCAAGTACAACATATAAATGACCTCATTTGCCACCTGGTTGGGCACCTGGTCGATCACTTGTCCTACCTGCCTGAGAACCTCGAAAACCTTGCGGACTACCCCAATGACC
This sequence comes from Capsicum pubescens, assembly GCA_030864215.1. Taxonomy (NCBI): domain Eukaryota; kingdom Viridiplantae; phylum Streptophyta; class Magnoliopsida; order Solanales; family Solanaceae; genus Capsicum; species Capsicum pubescens. Next base: position 119,792,246 of record CM061546.1, read on the forward strand.
CTACATCCCCCCTCTAGCTGAATTCATAACTACCCTAATCGATAGAACACTCTACACTACAATCACAATCGCCCTATGCTGGGTACACTCTCTAGAGAAATGGTTGAAAGCCCCACAATCATAACACACCCCATGCACTGCACTATAATTAAGAGATTCGACTAACTTGAAATAGCCACCTCATCTAGAAAACCTTTAATGTGAACCTCCTAAAGGTTGACCACTACTCTGGCTAGGATGATCATTGTAGCTAGTTGACCCCTATCAATAAGCTAAAGAACGATATGAATAGACCTACCAGACTTACCCTAATGCTGATAAGGCTAGCATGGAGGATACCTATCCTAAGAACTGTGTCTTTTGATCCATAAGCATCTCTAGCTCCCACTAAAACTACCCTGGTATCACGGCCTTTTATCGCTGCTCCCTTGGGCCTCGCAATGTATCTCCTCAATAATTTAGGAATGGTTAGAAAGCTTAATAAATAAATATAGGTGGCAACCAAACTCTGTGTATCCATACGAAGAGGAAATCTCAATGCCAAAACAAAACATCGGATCCACTTTTACTTAATTGGCAAGATAGATTTAGCATGTCTGGCCAACTCATAAAATTAAGCCTCATACTCTAAAATAGTCATAAAACAATGATTTACCTTGAAGATTAGTCTCTTAGATGATATCTTAGGCTACGAGGAATATACTTCACCAAGAAAACCTAAAAGAACTGAGTCTAAGTAAGCAGGGGAGATCTAGCTGACCTAGAATCAAGATAACCTCTCCACCATTATCGAGTTGGTAGATCCATCTAAAATATAGTATAGTTGACCCCATGACTTTGCACTATACCTAAATTATAGAGACTATCCTCATAAGAAACCAAGAAATCCTAAGCATCCTCACCTGGTGCCCTATATAACCTTGACGGAGTCAATATCAAGAATCTACCCAATATTTTCTGCTCCTCAACAAACATAGCAGGCTGGGTAACTACCCAGTGCTAGAGGAATATCAACTCTGGGAGTCTCAACTATAGGTTGCAACCCTGCCTTACACTACTAGAAATTACCCCTATGGCAACGGTTCAAAAATCGTTGCGATAGATAAAGAAACCATTGCCATAGATGTACCACAACGGTTTGGCATGCGTTGCATATGTGAGCGTAGGGAGAGGTCTATCACAATGGTTACATTAACTGTTGCAATAGATAAACCTATTACAATAGTTATTTTAACCTTCTATTGGGATGCTTCATATTGTTTATTGCAATGGTTAAGAACCGTTGCAATAGACCATATTGCAATGACAAGAAAGCATTGCAATAACCCTATTGTAATAATTTTTGAATATCTACTAAAACACTTATTAGTCTTTTGCAATGATCTTTTACTACCTATTGCAACTCTTTTTGACATATATTGTAACGATTTTTGAATATATTGCAATATTTTTTGTCTACCTATTGCAACTATTTTAATTAGCTATTGCAGCAGTTTTTGCCACCTATTGCAACTACTTCATATTCCAATTGACGGATCAAATACCAATTGAAATATATATATACACACACACACATCACAACAAAATATTTCATTAATAATAATCCAAATTAAAATATGCAACAAACTAGTAATCTAAATCCAAAGCAAAATATTAAAGTCAAATGATCATTAGTTTTTCCACATAGTATCAAATTCGAGTGGCAATAAGTTTCACCGAATTCAACATAAAAAATATTGATATTAAATCATCTATCAACAATTCAAAAATCTTATCAATTAAGGTCAATTTCTTCATCAATTCTTTCTTTATCTCCTTCATTTTGGACACCTATAAAAAAAAAATAAATAATCTCAATTAGCACTTAAAATACAATAAATTTAAGGAGGGTAAGTTGGGAGATTGTGTATAATACCACAACGAGCAAGGAAACACAAGAAAAAAGGAAATAAACATAGATCTTCACTCCATAAAAAAAACTTTAAAAGATCATAACTTATTAACATATAATACCATAATAATCGTTTATTAAAGAGTAGAGTACTCTCTAATTACTAATGGACTAATGAAACAAAAAATGAAATAATGCCATTAAGAATCTGAACAAACAGAACAATGGCTCTTAATTTGAGTAATGACCTCACCTAATTCCTAATCTCTAGGAAAAAAATGTCGTTAATATATATATATCAAAATAAATACAATACCTAATCAACATATTATATACCCTTAGTATTTACATATGGAGCCTACTTAGTATATACACCCTTTACCAACTAGAGGCCTCGGGTTTGAACTGTAATGGATAACTTCTTGTTAAGAAGTGCTTTACTTACCCCCACATTTTGATTATTGGATGCATAGAACAAAATAGATGGAGATGGAATAATGAAAAAGGAACAAAGTAGGTTCCTTGGTACTAATATTGGCTTATCATTTTCCAGAACCAACATACTGGAAAAGAGACATAGTTACACTTATCCTTAAAAAATGTGATATATTTGTGTTTGTTGTATTCATTTACTTATTTGACCTTATTAGTGCATTTTTTCATAAGTATTTCTCTTTTGGTAAGGCTTCTTAATAAAGTAAAAACAAGAAAAATTAACCCTATAAAGGGTGTTAGCCTCCAAAGTCTGTCTTTTAATAATGACAAACTAACTAGTGTATCTGTGCAGGATATTAGGACTGCTAATGTTTAGAAGTCATAAAGGAAGCTGGCTCCAAGAATGGAAGGACATCAATTCACAGTCTATGAAATCCAAGTAAATCAGTCACAATGAGAACAAATGGAAGGAGAATCTCAGCCCAAAAGTCATGGAAAATTAGATCAATCACAATCAAGTAAAAGAAGATTGATGATATTGGAAGATTAAAGGGTATCTCACATGAAGATATGAAGGATCATGACATCCAAACTTTATGGCAAGCAAATCAATCAAATATCTTGGAAATGGAAGAAGGATCACAATCCCAGAATCATGGCAGACCAAGTATGAACATAATGGAAGAAAGGCCAAAATCAATACATGGACAAATCTGATATGGACATGTATAATTGTGAAAACTGCACCACGTATGGACATATATGATAAGGACATACATTATCATGCCGTCCTTTAATCAAGGAATCAATTCAAATCCTTGATTGAGAAGAAATCTCTTGGGTTTTTCCATGAAGAATTATAGACGAAGACTATAAAAAAGAAGAATAAAGATGGACATAGGTCATGCAACTTCAAGAAAAAAAATCAAAGTGTCTCAATCTTAGTCTCACAAGGTTTTGTAACTTTTAATTTACAATTGTTATATAAAGAGTCAGATCGAGTCAACCTTTTAACATCAACTGAAGCTGTGTCACTAGATTTGAAGAGCAAAATAAGTTATCACAACTTGTTTTCTATCATTGTACTCGTACCCGACATTGAAATATATAATGAAACTTGGAAACCCAAGGGTACTTAATGTAGGCCCCACATTGGTGTTCTAAAACAGGATAAATCTCTTTGTTATTACTTTATGTTTTGTTATTTATTTGCTTAATTATTTTAAATCTAATCTTCTTTGCAAAGTGCACTGATCTGCAGGCAAGTCAACTGTAAGGAGTGAGTAGTTGACTTCACAAAAAAATTTCAATTCACACCCCTCTTGAATTTCAATTTGTATTAGAGCAGGTCTCACCAATAGCATTGCTTAACCGCAAGTGAGCAAAGATCAAATGGCATGTTATCAAATCCTCTATTCTCTTCTTCAGGATAGCCACTCCTCCACAAGACCAAAATACTTTAATGGACAACATTACTCCTATTGGAAAAATAGGTTCAAAATCTTTGTCCAGTCAAATGACTTCCAAACATAGTTTTTTATCAAGAAGGGTCCAAAGCTGATTCTAGGACTTAAAGAGAAGTCAAAGGAAAAAGATAAAGAATCTAGCAGTTCCGACATAGAAGATCTTGAATGCTTTAAGGTCACCAAAGAATAACAATATGTAATTCAAACTAATGCACATGGTATAAGTTTTCTTCTTTATGAAGTTAGTGGAGAAGAATACAACGAGATATCAAAATCTGAGACTGTAAAAGAAATGTGGGACAAATTGGAGGTAACCCATGAAGGAGCCTCCAAAGTCAAGAAGTTAAAAATTGATTCCTTAGTTAATGAATACGAGCTATTCAGAATGAAGACATTGAAACAATGTTTGCTAGGTTCAGTAAGATCGTATGCGAACTGAAATCACTAGGGATGATCTATCCACATAGCCTGTAAATCCATAACCTAGTCCAAAGTCTTCCAAATATTTAGTAAACCAAGACTGTCATTCTAGAACACGGAGATCTTCACAACATGACATATGATGAACTATGAGGTAAACTTATTACATATGAGAAAAATTATATTAACATGTACCACAAGAAGGAAAAAAAGAAACTAGTAGCCTTCAATGCTGCTCCAACTGAAGAAGTGGACATTCTAAAAGATTCTAATTGAGAAGGAATGGCTCTCATAAATCATAGAGTAAGGCAAATCATGAGACAGAGACATCAAAGATACCAAGGAGCCAAGAATGATGATTCCACAAAAAACGATGATCATTGTTATTATTGTGGAAGGCCTAGTCACTTTAAACAAAACTGTCCTATGTTAAGAAGAAGATCATCCAAAAAAAATCAAAACTTTGGAGCCTAGAGTGATAAAGATGAAATCATAGAAAAAGTAGAAGTCGCCAATATGTGCTTCATGGCAACAAGGGAATCTAGTGAGGAATAAGTATGCAAGATCTATAAGAAAAGAATGTGGGTCATTGATAGTGGATGTTCTAGACACATGACCATAAAAAAAGAAAATTTTTCTGCTCTAGAGAAAATTGATGTGGGATAAGTAAGGTTCGATGAGAATGCTAGAGGCAATGTCATCGGAGTTGGCCCAGTAAAACTCAACTCATCATGTAAATTCAAGGAAGTATATCTAGTAGACGTCCTTAAACACAATCTTCTCAGCACCAGTCAGCTCTGTGATACTGGATTCAAACTAATCTTCGAAGCCGCAAATTGCTCAATCAAACACAATAAACAAGACATCTCTCTTATAGGTAAACATATTCACAACATTTAAGTTTTAAATAGTCCAAATTTTACTACCTTAACTTACCTCACTGTGCAAGCCAATGATACTTGGTTATGGCACAGAAAGCTCGAGCATAGTAGTATACATATCATTGAAAAGTTGTGCAGACTCAAATTTGTGAGAGGTCTGCAAAAACTTAAATTTAAAAAGGATCACATCTGCGATGCCTGCCAATTGGGTAAGCAGACTCATATATCATTCAAAGTCAAATACATTGTCTACTCTACCAAACCTCTTCAAACAATCCACATAGATCTGTTTGGCCCCACCAAAACTGCAAGCATCGGTGGGAAAAGATATATTTTTAACATATTGGATGATTATTCATATTTTACTTGGGTAATTCTCCTTGTGCATAAATATGAAGCTTTCACAAATTTTGAATTTTTTAGTAGAAAGGTACAGAGTGAAGCCGAATACCTCATCACTTATGTTCACAGTGATCATGAAGAAGAATTTGAAAACAAGGCACTAGAGGAGTATTGTACTCAGAACATATATCCTCAGAACTTCTCTTCACTTCGATCCCCTCAGTAAAATAGTGTAGTAGAGCGGAAGAATCGCTTTCTCCAAGAAACTACCAGGATAATATTGGTAGGACATAATCTTCTAGATTATTTCTGGGCAAAAGTAGTAAGCACCACTTGTGACATCATCAATAGGTGCCTGATTCGACCTATCCTAAAGAAAACGCCCTATGAACTCTGGAGAGAAAAAAAGCCCAACATCAATTATTTCCATCCTTTTGGCTGTGAATATTTATTCACAACAACGGTAAGAATAGCTTTGGAAAATTTGATCCACGAAGTGATGAAGGTATTTTTCTTAGGTACTCTCCCACCAGTCGTGCCTACAGGGCTTTTAATAAAAAAACTTTTTGTGTTGAGAAATCCATGCATATTGTATTTGATGAATCTAATCACTTCTCCATGAGTTTGAGTGCTAATAAAGAACAAGTAGATAACCTACGATCTGAGGAAGTAACAACACAATCCCTAAGAAATCACAAGATAAGTTGGCTATACCCTACCAAGAGTCAACTCCTAAAGTAGAAATAGTAAAGCCAAGTGTTTTAAAGAAGTGTAAGCACGATGCTAGTCATCTAAATGAACTCATCATCAAAATATAGAAGATAGAGTGCAAACAAGAGCATCATTATAGAGACAAGAAGATGTCACCCTTGTTTCTTAAAATGAACCCAAGAAAACCGATGAGGCCCTCAAAGATGATTCATGGGTTGAAGCTATGAAGGAAGAACTGGATCAGTTTGAATGAAATCAAGTCTGTACTCTAGTTGAAAGACCTAGAAATTGCTCAGTAATTAGAACCGGATGGGTCTACAAAAATAAACTAGATGAAGAAGGTAAAGCTATCAAAGATAAAGCCAGACTTATAGCTTAAGGATACTCCTAGTAGGGAGGTATTGATTATATCGAGACCTTTTCCCCTGTGGCATGGTTAGAGTTAATACGAATTTTATTAGCTTTTGCCGCGTTCAAAAATTTTAAGTTATATCAAATGGATGTAAAAAGTTCTTTATTAGATGGCTTTAATCATGAGGAAGTTTTCGTGAAACACCCCCCCGGATTTGAAGATCCACCATATCCGAATCATGTTTTCAAATTATCAAAAGCACTCTATGGCCTCAAACAAGCTCCAAAAGCTTAGTATGAGATATTGAGTACTTTTTTTCTAAATAACAATTGTTAAAGGGGTAAAATTGATACAACTCTGTTCATACAAAAGCTAGATTAAAATTTTCTCATTGTACAAATATACGTTGATGAGATCATTTTTAGTAGTTCTAACATCTCTATGTGCAAGAATTTTGCTAATTTAATTAAAGGAGAATTTAAAATGAGTATTATGGGTGAGCTGATATTATTTCTAGGATTATAAATCAAACAAACTCCCAAAGGCACCTTTATCTATCACGCCAAGTACACGAAAAAACTCATCAATGAGTTTGGTATGGAAAAAGGAAAGGCCTACAGAACACCATTGAGCCCATCCACAAGCATTGATTCAGACTTATCCGTAAAGAAAATTGATGAAAAGATGTACAGGGGGATGATCAGATCTCTACTCTACCTGACTGCAAGTGGACCAAACATTATATTCAGAGTATGTATATATACCAGGTTCCAGTCGACTCCCACGGAGTCTCATCTCACTGCCGTCAAATGAGTCATCTGATATCTAATAGGAACTCAAAACTTTAGACTATGGTATCCCTGCTTTCCACATTTTAATTTAATTGGTTTTCTAAATGCTGATTTTGTAGGAGATAAAAATGATAGAAAAGCACTAGTGGAATATGTCAAATTCTTAGTGATTCCCTTATATCATGGTATAGCAAGAAGAAAACTTCCGTTGCTCTTTCAAACACTAAAGTTGAATACATAGATGTTGAAAGTTGCGATACTCAAAATTTTATGGATTATGCATCAGCTTCTTGACTTTGATTTATCTTTTGAATATATTCCTATTATGTGTGATAACACCACTGCTAATAGCTTGTCTAAGTATACTATTCATCATTCTAGGGCTAAACATATTGATATTAACCATCATTTTATTTGAGATCATATGGAAAATGGTGATTTTACTCTAAAATTTGTTGACTCTGAAAATCAACTAGCAGATATTTTTACAAAAACCCTTATAGAAGAAAGATTTTGTTCCCTTAGTAAAAGGCTTGGTATTCTTAGCATTAATGATTTTTAAGCTTTTTTTTCGGACAGTAGTTTGCCACAACTTTTTCTAAATAAAAATTTATTTGCGTTTGTTTGGTACATCTCTTCTGAAAGAGGAGTCATCATTATTTTATTTATGTGTATCTCTATGTGTGGATTTATTTGTCCATATATTGCCTGCAGGTTTTTTCTTTTTGGTTATATTAAAGGGGGAAAAAGTAGAAACATAAGACTCGCCTACAAGTCAGGGGTACCAAGCTAACAGAAAAGGAAGAAAAACATCAGAGTTGCCTAAAAGATAGGGGGAGCAAACTGACAGACAGGAAAGTCAACCATCAACTGATATTTACTCTTGTTTGTCATTATAAAAAAGTGGGAGATTGTTAGATGCCTAAGTCTATGTTTGAATAATCACAAACTAACAAGTGTATATTTTTAAGATATTGGGACTGCTAATGTTTGGAAGTCATAAAGAAAGCCGTCTACAGGAATGAAAGGACATTAATTCATAGTCTATGGCATCCAAGTATATTAGTCATAATGAGAACAAATGGAAGGAGAATCTCAGCCCAAAAGTCACAAAAAATTAGATCAATCATGATCAAGTACAAGAAGATAGACGATATTGGAAGATTAAAGGGTATCTCATCCGAAGATATGGAAGATCACGACATCCAAACATTATGGCAAGAAAATCAATCAAATATCTTGGAAATGGAAGAAAGATCACAATCCCAGAATCATGGCAGACCAAATCAGAACATAATAGAAGGAAGGCCAAAACTAGTACATGGAAATATCTGATATGGATATGTATAATTGTGAAACTATTCCACGTATCGACATATATACTATGTATATACACTATGGTGTCATCCCCTAATCAAGGAGTCAATTTAAATTCTTGATTGAGAAGAAATATCTTGGGTTTTCTCATGAAGAATGGAAGCAGAAGACTATAAAAAAAGAAGACTGAAGAAGGACATGGGTCACGCAACTTCAAGGAGAAAAAATCAAAATGTCTCAATCTTAGTCTCACAAGGCTTTGTAACTTTTAGTTTACAACTGTTATATAAGGAGTCAGATCAAGTAAACTTTGTAACATCAACTGAAGCTATGTCATAAGATCTGAAGAGCAAAATAAGTCTTCAGAACTTGTTTTTTATCATTGTACTTGATCCCGACATTGAACGATTTAAGGAAACTTGGAAACCTAAGGAGACTAGAAGTAGGCACCACATTGGTGTTCTGATCCAGGATAAATCTCTCTATTATTACTTTATGTTCTGTTATTTATTTGCATAATTATTTTAAATCTAATCTACTTTGCAAAGTGTACTGATCTGCAGGAGAGTCTACTGTGAGGAGTTAGTAGTCTACTCATAGAAAAATTTTAATTCACCCCCTATTGAATTTCAAATATAAGGTAGTTGATTTTTAACTGACTGACTAGTTGAAAGGGAACATTTTAGTAAACTTTCTTGGTCTAATTTATTCCAGTTAACTTATTTGAGGTCTCAAGAAAATCTTTGAAGGATCCTTTCTTTCAGTAAACTCCAAAACGAAACAAGAATGAGGTACAAAACTACATCATTATCCCAAGGAACTAGTTATATTATGATTGAGTGAAACAAAGATGGCCACATGAGAACATAATAAATGTTGACTATTTGTGTCCAGTGCACCCATGCTAATCATCACACATAACATAAATAACAAGGAGCATCAAGAATCAAGAAGAATATGATTAGGAAAAAACTAATAACAAAAATGTGCACAAAAGAAACTATAAACTAAATTGTGATTAGGAAGAACATGCTCTCTAATATCTATAAGAACGAATAAAAGCAAAGGAAAGTATCTCCTTGGTACAGTAGAAGATAACAGTCTTTTACTGACAGAAACCCCTCGACTTTTTTTGGGGGGGGGGGGTCTTTTACTCTATTAACATATTGTCACTCTATGATCATCCATACCCAGAGTACCTAAATGTTAGGAAAATAAAAATATAGAGGGGAAAAAATAAAAGATCAACATATGAGTTCTTAAATCCCAAAATATGAGGTGCATTTGATATTCAACAACTTATCATGGCTATTGATTTCATAGAAGGCTAGTAGTAGGTACTTTTGCATTTTACTTTTCGTTACTAGTAGTATTAGTACTATTATTTCTGTAATTCTCATTCCTACTTTTCTATTTCTACTTTTTGTCTTTGTATGCTTCAGTTTTCTTACTATTTTACTACTGTTACTGCTTATGTTTCCCTAAATATTGTGATTATGCATTCCTTGAGCTGAGGGTATATTAGAGATAACCTCTACTTGCACCCAAAGTAGGGCAAGGCCATGTACACTCTACTATCTCCATAACCCCACTCGTGGGATTACACTATGTATTGCTATTGTTATTGTCATTCTAAATTTTAGTAAGTATTTTTTAGCAAGGACAACCGTAATGCAAGAAGAATTTATATACAATGGAGAAGGATTCACCAGAACTTTTAGCATTTGCAATTATAAATGCTTCCAAGTCCCACTTTGAATAGATATAATCTCCTATTATATCCATGACACACTGTCCTTGCTTTCTACAAGGGTCAAGACAACTGGTAGCAACACCGACCACTAAAAAAGATCAGTTTGTTAGTAGAGAGTAGCAGAAATAGAGGATAATAGTTGGAGTTGATACGTATTGAATGATCATAAGTATTGAGTACACACCCATTGAACTTGACCAGGTTCAAAGTAGATGGAAAGTGCATAAGCTATCCCAATAACACAGTATACCACAACAAGTAAGACAAGATGATTATCCAAAATTGATGGTCTTGAATTGATGAAGAAGTAGAACATTGAGAGATAAACTGCAGGCTTTACATGAGTATTGATATGATCAATTGTATCTTTAGCTAGAAAGTACGCCAAACTGCTCGTGTCAGATGTACTCTCTCTATAGTAGTGTAATTTATCTAGAGAAAATAATGTCAAAGATGGAATCTTTGTGAGAAGAGCTGGAAAACATTTTGAATGATTAGAATTAAGGTAATGTTAAAAAAATGTAATGAAGATATATGAGTATTGCAAGTAAGAACAAACTTACAAACTGCAATGAACCCATAAATCTAAAGGTGGCATCACTCACTTTAGCATGCGTTCCCAAATAGAGTCCAACAGGTAATAAAATCAGAAAATCAACTGCTTGGACAATAACTAGAAGGTATACAAGTGAAAAAGAGAGAACTTTATTATGACCTGCCAAGTAAATACTTATATTGAATCCATACACCAGGTTTTCCGATTGAACAAGTCCGACCATCCCAAAAGGTTGAATTTCATATAGTTCTTTTTCTGTACAACATTGGATTTGACATCTACCGACAAGTCCCCATATTGATTGGAGGTAGCAGTTGCAGGACTTTCTTCATTAGTTGAAGATTCTAAAATTGGTGAACTTTTGGTCTGGATGGATGAGAACTATTAACAACTAATGTTGACCACCATTCTATGACCCAATAAACCCGTTCTGAAAAAAAAATACCATACTCCTAATCATGAAATAAGCATAAATAGAATTTATACAAAAATGTATATAGTGGTTAGTGAAAATAAGTGTATCCAAGTGTAGTGACTCTTAGCTCAGTTGGTAAAAGGAATTTTTTTTTACAATTCTCTATTGAATAGAAAGTCACTCGAATATAGTCTATAGTAAAGCGTTAGTGAACAAAGACTAGTCAACTTTTTATCATCCATTATTCCTGACTAGCAGGTCAAGGTTATCTTATTATTGGTGGTAAACGTTTTACTAATGCTTTGAATTTTTATAAATAAATATGTTTGATAATCATGAAAAACATAGCTTTAAATTTAAGCTCCATAGATAATCTATAGAAAAGATAATCATAGATAATAATCTAAAGTTTTAGGAAATAGGTAACCTTCTATTATCAGGATTTTGGGAGCTATAAAACATACAATTGATAGGTAAATGTATGGGAAATACTATCAATCAAATAGGCTAGTATTTATTTCATCAAACTGAAACCCAGATTACTATCTCACCAAAGACTCTATTTTTGGTGCTTCAAGAATTTCTCAAGTACCCACATAATAACTGATCCTGAAGCACATAAGGAAAAAATGGAAAAGTTGGTCAACATACATTTTGATCACTTTGTACCTTTCAATACAATGTTTTATTGTATGCAAGAGTTCACCTTACTTTTTCATCATGCCTTTGAGTTGTAATTCCCAAGTTTGGTGCAGAAAATATTTCTGAGTTTACAAATATTACTTTACTCTCCAATATAGTATAGCCCTAAGCACATTTTGTAACGGTGTATATGACCTAGCTATAAGGGAACACAACAAGTAGAATCAAATATTTTTCCTTCTTACAGGGGAATACTAGAGTGAAAAAATTATGCAAGAATCAACAAATTCTATGTGAAGCTATTGGAGCCAATGTTGTAGCAGTATCAAGCTACAACGCTCTTACGGCTTTGTAGAATATTGCTAAGGAGATTCTGTGGACAATAAAGTAGTGTCATGAGGTCTGTCAAGTATTTAGAGTATGTGGGGTAGTTCATTGTATGCTCAGCAATGGGCTTTTGACAATGATATTGTTGTTGTATTTCTTTACAACTTGAAATTTGAGGACGAGGTTCTTACTAGTAAAAGAGGTATTGTTGTTTAGTTCAGCTCTATTTAAGATAGAACTTTTGAACAAAGAGGTAAGCAACTAGACCTTTACCTACACTTAAATGCACCCTAAGTAAGGCAAAGCACATATCCTGAGCCTCAGGGATTAAGCGTGTCTCAGATGATCCTTTAACAACTTTGACCTCATAAGAAAAAAATAATCTATGATGCTTTTAGGAGTTTTTCACATGCATACTGCAAATATTTTTATTTTACTTCATCTATATATTGGTTAAATCATAAAATCTATTAGCCATTGAATGACAAGATTTATGATTGATGCCTTATATGTAATAGCTCTAACTCAAGCTTGAGCACCTTAGAACAACTTCTTTTAGAACTAAAGGATTTTGTGTTGCACTGATGTAGGGTCTGGTTGGATGTTTTACTTTGTGATACTCATTCAAATAGCAGTTAACACTAGCATTAGCTTAGGGGCAACTCTGCTTGCCGGATAATGTCTTCAAGTTCTTGCTTCAATAACCACCAGTTTTTATTTTCTAATTCTCCATTAATGCTAAATGTTAAATAAACTTTGCACTTCAACAAGTTTGCATTTCAAATATATACATATTCATATTCAGGAACTTTTCCTTTCAGTTATGCAGTTATCTTTTTTCTCTTTAAGAATATGATTTGACAAATATGTGCTTTATATCATAAATACTAGTAAAATTTTTAAAGTTCCCTAAAAATCCACTAGCAGAGTAGCATGATTGTTACGATAATACACATGTATTAGTTGATTACTTGGATAGTACATGTCATCATCCATATATTTAATTTGTTTTGAAACATTAAGTATGGCATAATGTCTTGATAAATATCGTGGAAAGAATAACATTTTGTTTCTTTATTCTGAAAGAATAAAGTTTGTATCCCTATTATGATTCACTAATTATGAATAGAGCATCAATTTTATCATTTGGATAAAAATACTAAGGTTATGCACAATCTTTGTGCATAGAATCCGAAGGAAAACGTCCATCTTTCATATCAATTTCAACTTATCAACTATTAACAACATCAAAAAAATTGAACAAATAGAAAGAGTAATATTTCATTACAACAACCAACTGGGTTAACAACAACTCAGAAAATTCCAAATACAAACAATATAGATAGCCAGTAGAGACCATCAAAGTGAAACACAGATTACCATATTACTTAAAGACTTGATTTTTAAGATTTTAAATGACTACTCATCTTAGCTAGACCAATATAAGTATGCCATTGTGGGTTTACAAAAGCTAAAATATAGGTAAACTATTGCAGGTTTATAGAATCTAAAACACACACTGAGATTCTAAATTAAAGAACATAAATTAGGTTAATCGTCAATTAAAAGAATACCTTAAAATCCCCATATTCTGAAACAATGCTTAAAAATGCTGAAAGACGACTTATCGAAGCTCCGATAGTAACTTTTCCATCTACTTTCCAGCAGTCAACAACATCAATTGAAATTACAATAATCAAAACACAATAATGGAATTAAGGCAAGCCTACCCAGTCGAGGTGAAATGGGTTTTTGATCCACTTTTTACGGTCGGAGTTACGATTGAGAAATTGAGAATTACAACAAGCCTACCCAGAAATTAGAGCTGCTACCTAGTAATTAGAGAAATGGAGTAACAATTAGAGTTACAATTGAGGAGAAATTGAGTTACAATTGAGAAATCGGAGCTACAAAGCGGAGTTATGTTTTTCAAGAAAGAAAGAGAAATTTTGATATTTTCTATTGAGAAATGTTTTTTGGGAGGACTTAGTGAAATACTATGGATAGAAATTAAAAAGAGATGCAATAGATAATTTTTTTCCATAAAGTGTTGCCATAGATGCTTCTATTGCAATATTTTTAAAAAGCATTGCTATAAACATACCTATTGCAACGGTTCATTCTCATTAGCAATGGTCATAATACTAATAAAACTATTTTTTCTTGCAACGATAGAAAGCGTTGCTATATATATTCTATAGCAATGCTTTTACAACCGTCGCAAGAAATTTCATTGTCATAGGACCAATTTCTGGTGGTGTTGGTACATCTTTGATCCCCAGATTGGGCACCAAAAGACAGTACATCATCTACTAAACCCAAAAGTTTAACTAGAGAATCTCTAAGCAAGGACGATGATATGACCCCAATGGATCCTGGGCTGCCCCTTGGCCCACCACTGGCTGGGATAGAGAAATCTCTGATGTGGGAGTAGGAAAAGGGGTCTAGCAAAGGATCCCTATCCTAATATTTAGTTGGGACTATGTCTCTCATCTTCTCTTAACCTCTAGGTAATCTACATACCCCAAAAGGATCCCTAATCGTGAACTCGGGGTCCTAATCTCTAGTAGCAGTAGCTCACTTCCTAGCCATCTGAGAAAGAGTGAAACCAATGAATCTTTGAAACCAATACAAACTCTTATCCCAAAATCATTGAAGGAAGTGAAGATATCCTAAGAATGCCTTATATCCTCCCGAAGATGAGAAATAGACGTGATCATTCTGATCAATGAGACTCTACTAGATCTTGCTCTTGTACTAATAGTATAGACGAACCTAGGCTCTGATTCTAATTTTTCAAGTCCTGATTTCATGAGTCATGATGGGACATACTTTACCCTACTAATAGGTAAGTCAAACCGTAGCTCAAAACTAAACATAATGGACTAGTTGGTGGAAATTGAAATAAATGTCGAAAATATACAAATAAATGAATTATGAGTAATAAATCATAAGAAAATAACATAAAAGAAAAAAATATAAAGAGAGTAATATCATCCCATGACCTAGAAAGATCGGTACAACAGCCTCTAATTCAAGAGAATACTACTACTATAAAAGTTAATATACAACAATCTTGAAAGTAAAAAGACTATCCCATAAATAGAAGATGAAAAAATGGTCAACTCCAGCTACGAGAGCTCACTTTGTCTCTGAACTCTGACCAACACAATCACAACGTTAATGGTGGTATCTAGTACTTGGATCTATTTAAAAAATGTACAGAAGTATAGTATGAGTATCAAAGCCACAGATATTCCATAGGCATCATCAACCGACTGATCTTAATTAAAATATAAATACAATAAAGTGCGAGATATGTAAATCGAGTCAGAGAAAAAGGGAAAACCTTGAATAATTCTCCAATTGCGAAAAGTAAACAACAAAAATATTTATATTAATGACAATGAAACTAATTCTAGCATAACTGGGCCTCCATAAGACCAAAAGACAAAACAAAGCAAATAACCTAATGTGGACCCCCATAAGCCTGGTGAATGCAATCAGAGAGAAGAAATAACGTCAATTATACCAGCAAACCATATCTCAAAAGCATAACCACTGATCTTTCATCATAACCAGATCACTCGAACTGGTTCCATAATCGTCTTAAATAACCTCTCAAAACTAGACTGAAACCAAAAATAATATCTCATATACTAAAAGTGAACCAAACAATAATATCATGAATACCAAACTAAAAATAGAGAAATATCATCATTGATGTCGGACTGGAATTGGTAATAATTATCATAATTTTCCATACTTGAACTGATCTTACTATATCTTAAGTACCAATCTAGGATGAATCATAATACACTAAATACTTCTTGGCTCAAGAACATAAATAAGATAATTTATCAGGCTTATTGAGTCTACAAGGAGCTAAAGAAATCTTGGACAAAGGAAGGTGAGTAGAGCCCACTTCTAATCCCAAAAATCCATTCTAAGTTCAATGCTACCCAGAACTAGGCTAGAGTGTCAAATCTCACTACAAGGTACTAAATAAGCTTCATTGTAATCTAAGATAGAAATTCCACCTAAAAATTAGGTAACTAAGTCAATCACACCTAATTATGATTTGTCAACTAGCCCAAATAATCTAAATCGCACTAAATATACCTCTAAGTCATGATTCCTAAAACTAGCATGATATAATGTCGCTACAATTAAGCCTGATTTCAAAGAAAGGAAAGCCTAGCCTACCTAGATTCTGAACCAATCCCAATAACATCCACTAAATAGGAAATTTCCTTTTCTGAGAAGGTTCCACATGATGCCATACTATAAAAATAGTAATCTACGCATTAATACAAGAAAAAATAGTGGCCATATTCCATTTTTAAGCTTCAGGTCCAAAATCAAGTCAAAATTCCTTGTTGAGTTCACTTATGGATCACACTTTTCAAATTGACAACACATCCCTCAATGCTAAAGGACCATTTACCTCAAGAATGGGTAAATTTTGAGCTTAAGTGATACTAATATCAATCCAACAAGGATCTAGGGATTTAGGATTAAAAGGAGGAATTAAACTAAGAATTAGTCAGAAATTTACAAGGATTTTGATAAGGAAATGATTATTTCTAGAACACCAAAACCCCATGAACTAGGAGCAATTAGTCTCCTAATTTCCTACACTCCTTAGGTCTTTTATCTCTTGAGACTTATGAAATATTAGGATAAAGTCTGATAAGGAAGGAATTTAATGCCCTCCCAGGTGCCACTTAATAGGTTACTTGACCTCTTAAGTGGTCACCACAAAAGTGGTGATGGATCACCTAAGCAATCCCCGCCTTGGGCTGACCTCCATTAAAGCAGCTAGGATATCGCTTAAGCAACGTCGACTTAAGAGGACGGGCCTTCACTAAAGCATCCAAGATGGACCATCCTTGGGAGCTTAAGAGACCACTAGGCTTCTAAAGTAGACTCCTCCTAAGCAACCAAAGGTCCGCTTAAGAAATTGGACAAGTTGAGTCTATGCACCAACTGAAACTTGGAATTTTCCAAGTTTCAACTAACTCCTTGGGATCAATTTTGAATCTCGTGAACCCAAATGAACTATGCTACCCTCTCAAATTTGACATTTCAAACTTAATGGCACCATTGAAATTTCCATCCGGGGTCATTTTGATGAAATACTGGCCCTACACCCAAGGAGACTTTTTTTAAAAAATTTCACCAATAGCTCAAAATGAGTCAAAAAGCCTTAAGACCTAAACCAAAGGTCTTCCTAGTCTAAAATTAATGTTTCGGAGCCGATGGTACCGTAAAAGTTATCATACGAGATTGTTAACTTAATGTTTTCACCCGATAGCCAATTCTTACCATTGAAGACTACAAAATAGTAAATTGGCTCTAAAAACCAAATAAACAACTCAATAACTGAACTGTAAGCTTCAATAAATCATAAGTAACTTGGGGCAGCTATAAGAAAGCTCTAAACGATAAAAAATGTGTGGAGAAGAAGAAAATAAACTTGAGGTTTACTACATCTACATCATTGTCTCATGAAACTACTATTAATAATAAACCTTTGAATTATAGAAAGGTTTTGAATGAACATGTACTTGACTCAAAATTTATTTTACCTATGGACATTGAACCAATTCCTTTAAAAATTATTCAATATGAAAATGGAGTGCCCACCCTAGAATGGCCTGAAGTTAAACTCAAGAGGATGAAAAAAATAGATTTTTCACAATATATAATAGTGGGTAAGTTTGTCTAAGGATGGCCTTATTTGAATGACCTAAGAAAGAATCTTCTAATGCAGTGAGACATTAAAGGCAATTGTAAGATTGGTTTATTGTGTTATCAATATATATTAATAAGATATGGTTTAGTGGAAGAGTTTATTAATCTATGGTCCAAGAATGTATACTATGTCACCAATAAACACGGTACAACCTTTCCAATAAGGCTATAATATATATATGATCCTAGTTTTAGGGTGGATGAAAAAACTACACAGGCTGTTAATTGGATTTATCTCCTGAATCTTTTACCTACATACTATGTCAACTAATCATTGTTTATCTAGTTTCATCTGTTGGGAATCTACTTCATTTAGACATGGCTACAATTCATCAAAACAAGGGCAAACGGCCCAAGGATGAAGGTTCAAGTAAATCTTGTGGTAGATTTACCCAAATTTATATTTATGGTTGTAATAGATAAATACAATAGATAAAAATATATGAATAATGTGAGGATAAAATATGATGACTTGCTTAAATATTATAGATCTTAGGTTGATTTATGCACCGAAGTGTTGTTATCTAGACTTAATTAGCTTAGTTTTGAGGAATTCTTATGTAAATAATGAGTTAATGCTTATATAAATAAGCATCTAAGTGTTAAGTTATGTGTTTATGATGTTTAAGGTGTGTAAAAATAAAGTTTGGAAGCAAAATGCTCAATTAAAGGTTAAACGAGATAACTAGTATTCTTAGCTTGAGCTAGTTGCTATGCGAGTTTGTTTTGTATGATTCTAGTGTGTTTAAGGTTCTCAATCATGGTGTTTTATGTTGTAGAAAGCTTGGTGATATGATAAAAATGATAAATTGATGATTTAAAATCGTGAATTGATGAGGAAAAGGTACCACAAAGCAAGGACTAAGAGGCCAAACACATGGTATGAACTATGACTAAATTTGAAATATTTGGGCTTAGGGGTGTTCCACGCACCCTAGACACCACTATAAGGGAATGACACACCATTTATTGCAAAATAAAATGTAATTTCTAGTGTACCTCAGCATGTTTTTCATGCCACAATGTCTAGGTAGCGTGATAAGGGTGTGGTATAGAGGCAAGTTCAAATTGGCCAATTATGGCCTAGTATAAATAGAACACACTAGTTGTTTTGTAAAAACCTTGGAAGACTTGTGGGGCTTTAAACACACTTTAGGAGGATTCAATTAATTATTTTATTCCTTTTCTTTAGCTTTCTTTTGGATTATTACATGAATCATTGATTATGATACGTTGTTATTCCATGAGTGGCTAAACAACCCTCATCTAGTGTTAAGGCAAAGAACATGAGTACTTAAGCTTGTTAATTGAGTTGTATCATGTTATTATTATTCTATTTTGTTCATATATTCTTGTTATTAACTATTCTATGGTTTCACTTCCCTTAGGATAAATGTATAATTCTAACAGGAGCACAGAAAGAGAAATGATAGAATAAAATGAGGGATATATGGGATAAGATAATAATCATTCAATGAATTGAAGTTATGATTTGCATTTAGGATAGGAATATACTTAATTCTTTATATTTGGTTCATATATAGTAAGAAATACAAATGTATT
The DNA here is from genome assembly GCA_030864215.1 of Capsicum pubescens. Taxonomy (NCBI): domain Eukaryota; kingdom Viridiplantae; phylum Streptophyta; class Magnoliopsida; order Solanales; family Solanaceae; genus Capsicum; species Capsicum pubescens. The sequence continues at coordinate 119,811,865 of CM061546.1, forward strand.
TAACTTAGTTCTTGCATCCCTTCTCAATGATGTAGTTGTAAGGCTAAGTTAGACAGTTGATTAGAAGTTCAACATCACAATCATGTTACCAACCCTGATACTTGTCTTTCTAAAGACCATTTTACTAATTGGTGGACCACGTACACTTGCATGTGCACTTTGGCATAGAAAGTTCCTTATCTATTTCTTCCTATAGATAGGTTGAATGCTGAGTCAACAGGTTCTATAACTATATGGAAGGGTCCAGCAAAGAAGTTCCTTATCTATTTCTTCCTATCTGATAAGACTGTGAGCTTGTGTAGTGAAATTTTGAGGTCTAAGTAAAATCCAGACTAAAACTTATATTATTCTTTGGAAAGATTCAAATATATTCTCAGATACTATCCACATCACCAATAGTCCAATAAGGTATTAGCTCATACTTTTATAGAAGCTATTAACTATATTATAAATATTCTATCAGATTAAACTACAGGTGGTTAAGCATTGGAGAAAAGATATGATGAGATCTATACCTTGTTGAACCGAATTGCACAAGGTAATCCTAAATGGCATGGTGACATTTATAGAGATATAGTGAAAAAGCCTATATGGATGATAAAAGTTAATAGTGTCACAACCTTAGCCACCCAATTGTTAGATCTTTAGAATTAGATGATAACACATTTTAGAAAATTGGGTGTGAATTAGTCTAAGGCTTGGGTGAATAATGTTCAGCAGGCTCTATCTTGGTATGAGATTTATGAGAACAATGGTCACACTACAGACTTATGTGGAGAAAATCCAGAATCGATGAACTTTGTGGGAAATGCACAGAAGCCAAATTATGATAATGCCTAAAACCATAAGTAGAAGACTCAACCTAACTATTCATGGGTAAACAATCAAACTCAACACTTTTAACAACAAAACACACAGGCCAGTAAGATTAAGAAAACATTGAGGAAGATCCCAGCCAACCAAGAGTAAATGGCTGCTGAGATAAAGAATCAACAACTTGCTTAAAATAATTTGGAAATGCAATTAGGGCAACTAGCTCAGGTGCAAAGTACCAGGCCCCAAGGTGGATTGCCAAGTGACACAGAGAATCTAAAACAAGTAATGGAAATTGCCTTGAGGATGGTAGAAATCTTATTGATAGGTCTTCTAAGAAAAATAAGAAGGTAAAGTAGAGCTAAGCCCACAAAATATAGTGAAGAAGCAATTTGAAGTTGAAGAGGCTAAAATTCGAGGAAGTCTGAGTACATAAAAATAAAGGCTACTGAGCAAGTTCCCAAAAGACTACAAACACCATTCCCTCAAAGGATTAAAAATTCCAAGGAGGATATATGTTTTAAGAAGTTCTTTGACACGTTCAGAGAACTTCACATTAATCTTTCTTTGTTAGATGTTCTGTAGGGCATGCCCAAGTATTCTAAGTACATGAAGGATGTGGTGACTAATAAAAAAAAGCTATAGTACATTAAGATGGTGTCAATTACTAAGAACTAAAGTCAGTGGTGATAAGGAAGATGCCAAAGAAGATGAAGGACCCAGGGAGTTTTACCCTCCTTATATAAATTGGTGAAAGTGATATGGTCCATGCCTTGAGTGATTTGGGGGAAAGTATAAAATTTATTCCACTATCTGTGTTTATTAGTCTTGGTTTGGGTAGCCGATGCCATGCTCTAGAATGCTCTAAATCACAGACAAAACCAGAGTGCAGCCCAAGAGAATTATTAAAGACGTGTTCATTAAGGTTGGTAAATTTCATATTCCTATTGGATTTATTATTCTTAATTAAGATGCAGATGATATGGTTCCAATAATATTAGGATGCCTATTCTTGGAGAGAGGAGGGGCACTGCTTGATGTTAGAGAGAACACTCTAAAAATGATATTGAATGACAAAGAGGTGGTTTTAAAAGTATGTAAACCACTTAATAAATATTTGCATTATAAATAATTTTGCATGATCATAATTGTTGAAGTGTATAAGTGTGGGGTGGTGGAATCTAATCCACCAATGACCTCTCCAGACAGTTTCCTAGAGTTTCTCAAGCCACCAATCTTACCCAAAGGGTGAAACTCAAAGAAGATCCTAAAAAGGCTACTTTTGAAAAAGATGTAAACCTTAAGAGTACAGACTTAAGAGGTCAGAAAAAAGTGAGAAGATGGACTTCGATTAGGAGGAAGAGGATGAAGGAGTACAGTTAAGATAAGTGATGAGGGTCGCATCACAACACTAAATCAGGCGCTGCTTAGGAGGTAAACCAAGTAAAGGTAGGCATTTTATTTCCATATTTTAGTTTTATTTCTTTTAGTTGTTAATTTTGTTGAGTCACAAGTTGATGACAAGTTTGAGTACTAGAGACTTGAGTAAAGGAGCACGAAAATGGTTGGGTATAGGGTTAATCCGACCGCATTGATGTTAAAGATGCTACTAGCTGCTAGATCCTTAATTTTAAGTATACATTGGGGAAGAAGAATGTTTTTAAGTATGGGGTGGAAAAAGTTCCCATGGTTCGGGTGAAGTGATGCTATAGGATTTTAATTCTTTGTAGTTTCTTATTTTTTGAGTAAATTTGAAAAAAATACAAAAAGATTTTCTCTTGGTTAGTTCTTAGACTTTTAGTTTTGTTAGTGTCAGTCTAGTAGGTGCACAATTCATCCACCCCTTGGTTGTTCTTTTCAGTTTTTTTCCAAGGGGTATCATTTGAACCTAGTATCCCTTTTTTTATTTTTAGGAGTATATTTTAAAATTTTTGTGTTAGGAATAAGTGGGATGTTCTTGCTAGTTTCTATGTGTGAATACATGATGCAAGTGGTTTTTGATGTGAAAGCATGTTGATTATGTTTAATGACTACTTTTGAGACACCTAGGCTCATGTTTAGAATTTGATGGAAGAAATGATAATTAAATACAAATATAAAAAGAAAGGGAGGCAAGTGGAAAAAAAGAAGGGAATAAATTAAGCCATATTTCTCATGATTGGCTTAATTCTGAATTCATGTGATTGCTTAGTTTAAAGTCTATAATGATCCTTCTTTGAGTATGTTCTATGTGTAATGTGAGGTTTTTGGTGTATTCTTTGTTGCATATGGATCTCTAGAACTCTTTTGTGTGTATGCAAAGCAAAATAAAGAGTGCGGGTTTAGGAGATGATATAGGCATTTATTTGATATCCATATTTTATACCACTTTTATCCACTCTCATACATGATCTTAGTTAGCCTCGTTGAGACTTTAGACTATATTGTTTGGTAGATTTTTATGTAGTCTATTCCCCTTCTTTGTTTGACTGTAATTTGATCCAAAGCTCCTAAGTGCTTTAGTTAAAAATCGATAAGGTTAAGGAGTCAAAAAAATTGAAGAAGAAAAAAGTGAAAGTGAAGCCCCAAAGTAGTATCTATTGGTGTTTAAAAAGTGATGTATTGTGGTTGGGAGTTGGTTAATGAAAATAAAGAAAATTATTCTAAATTAAATCATGAGTCTCTAGAGAATACTCCTTTCATTATATATGTAAACTATCTTATTGAGATGGGTAAAAAAAAGAGATATGTGAAGGAAGAGGTGGTGAAAGTTTGATTTTTATAGAAGAGTTTGATGTTATGTGTGATGTATTAAAGTTCTTAGGGAGTCTAGTAACTATTATTGTCCACAATAGTTTGTACAAGTCCCTTAGCCTACATTACAATCCTGAAAGTCCTATTTGATCTCAAGCTTGAGAATTCTGATATTAGTATAGTACTACACCAACGGAAAGCATGTGGTTCATCTTATGTGGCATATGAATTTTTCATGAGTGAGCCTAATTTCATTCTTATACCCATTCTTGTGTTGAACTATTTATCTCTGTGAGTAAATATAGGTAACTCTCTTGTGGTGAGGGCACATATTTTAGGATAGTTAGATGATTTATATGATCTCTCTGATTGAGAATTATGCATGAGTTATCCAACTTGGTGGATAAATTATTGAGGTTAGAATATTGTGAAGTAGTGTTCATGAGCTTTCAAGTGAATATTACATGCTTAGTGTAAAAATTTCTATGTGTATAGTCATTGTAGTGCTTGCTTGACTGTCTTACTTGTTGTAGTAATGTGGGAGTTTCTTTGATTATGATTCTTAAAGTAAATAGTTGTTCAAGGATGAACAAGGCTTAAGTGTGGGGTGATGATCTTAGGTGGATTTATGCATCTAAGTGATGCTATCTAGTCTTAATCAGCTTAGTTTTGAGGACTTCTTGTGTGCATATGAGTGAATGAATATATAAATAATCATCTAAGTGTTAAGTTATGTGTTTATGATGTTTTAGGTGTGCACAAATCATATTTGGAAGTAAAATTCTCAATTAAAGGTTAAACGAGATAACTAGAGTTCTGAGCTTGATCTAGGTGCCATATGAGTTCGTCTTGTGTGATTCTAGTGCATTTAAGGTTCTAATTGATAATGTTTTATGTTATAGGGATCTTGGTGAGATGATAAAAAGGATAAATGGATGATTTTCAAGTTGAAATTGATGAGTAAAATCTACCATGAAGCAAGGACTAAGATGCCAAACACATAGGATGAACTATGACCAAATCTGGAAAATTTGGTCTTAGCGGAGTGCCACGCTCCCTAGACACTGCTATAAGGACGCGCCACACCATTTATTGCAAACAAAAATGTAATTTACAATGTTACTCTGTGTTTTTGGTATGCCACACTACCTAGGCAGCATGATAGGGGTGTGGCACGAAGGCAAGTTCAAATCGACAAATTGTGGCCTAGTATAAATGCAACACTCTACTTGTTTTGTGAACACCTTGGATGACTTGTGGGGATTGAAACACACTTGAGGAGTATTATATTAGGGTTTTTATTCCCTTACTTTAGTTTTCATTTGTATTATTACATGAATTCATTGATTGTGATGCTTTGTAATTCCATGTGTGGCTATACACCCTCACCTAGGGTTAAGGCCAAGAACATGAGTGCTTTAGCTTTTTAATTGAGTTGGATTATGTTATTATCATTGTTGTTTGTTCATATATTCTTATTATTAACTATTCTATGGATTTACGAGACTTAGGATAAGTTCATAATTCTATCATGAGCCTAGAAGGAGGAACAATAGAATAGATTGAGGGATATATGGGATGGAATCATAATCATTCAATTCATTGAAGTTATGATTTACATTAGAATAGAAATATACCTTTTTCTCTATTTGGTTCATAGATGAGAAGAAATACAAATACTTTTAACTTAGTTCTTGTGTCCCCTCTCAATGATGTAATTTTAAGGCTAAGTTAGATAGTTGATTAGAGATTCGAAAGATGACAATCATGTTATCAACCCATTGAATCAACAAATAATATAATTAGATAAATAATAAAGATTATAAAGCTAAGTAGTATTGTTCTTAGTACCTAAACCCTGGGTTTCTCCCCATAATTTTTCAAGTCCTTTACCATAGAGTGTTGTTAAGTTTACCTTTAGTTTTTAACCCTCAAATACCTTTGGTTACTTTAGAACTTGTTTAAATCTTCAAAGTGAGATTAGAATAGGATATTTGTTGAACACAAGTCCCTATGGGATCAATACTTGACTTTCTAAAGGCCATTTTACTACTTGGTGGAACACAGAAACTTCCATGTGCCCTTGCGCAACAATTGTAAGATATGTAAGCTACAAGGTCATAATGAAGAGGGGTGAAAAAAATTGCATCCCAATATGAGGAAAAATTTCTAAAAAAAATAAGGAAGATAAAGACACTAGAGTGACCGGATATGCTAATAACTGCTCTAACAACTACATGCCTCAATATGTACCCTTCAAGAATCCTTTCAAGTGGAAACGTGGTTGGTGGTCTAGACACTTAGGATTTGGTTGAAAGTAGAAAGACTACAAATGAGAAGAAAAAAGTTAACAAAGTTATCACTACCCCAACAAAGGGAAGAATGCTTACCTCACTAGTTTGATTCTCTGCAAGATAGGACACGCAAAAGTGAAGAGGAAATTAGACAAAATTAACCGAAGGACGGTAAAAAGTCCATCTTTGAGAAGAATCAAAGGATTACCACCAAAAGTTGGCTTTAAAAAGTTTTTCAAAGTCCTAGTTGCAGAGACAGGGTAGAAAAAAAGATGATAGAACAAGAGGGTCAATAGTTATACTTCACTTGGAGAATGATATAGTGCAGATTTACCTAATAAGGAAGGGAGGATTGTAGGGGAGAAATTAAATTAGCAACAACATAATGAGACAATAGTGTTTAATGATAAGGCTACAAAATAAATACATTAAAAATTAGCTGAGTAGAAAGAAACTATAATAAAATATGGGAAAGAGCTTACTGTATCACAACTGTAGGCAAACATGATTGTTAAAAATGCTAGAAACAAAAGAAAATAGAAAAAACATCACAATGGAACAATAAAGACACACCAAGATGATGTTGATATAATATACTCACAGCTAGTAGAGTTGCAGGCTTTATTAGAAGCTACATATCCCCAAACATCGCATATAGACGATTTTAGAGTTAATATGTTGATAGATGTAAATATGGTTACTATGACACAACAAATTGCATATAATAAGTATTCTTATAATGATATGGAATTGAGTGTGGGTAGGTCACATGAGAAGGCTTTGATCTCAAGTAGGCCAAATCACCTACTAAAATCTTGCATGATTTGGTCATACACAAAATTTTGAAAGGTATAACCAAGGGTAACACAAATGAAAAGTTGAAGGATAGAGATGCACCTGTAGAGGAACAACATGAAAATGATAATATGCATTATCTTTTAAGAGATGCACTTCTATCACCAATAACTCAACAGAAAGGCAAGAAAACAAGGGGTAAAATAGATAACAATAGGCCCACTAGGGTGTTGCCTAAAAGGGGTGGTGGTGAAAGCTAATTTCCAATGAGTTGGAAAGTTCTTTATGGAATATAAGGTCAGTGAGAAATCAACATGCTTTTCATAGAGTTCAAATATTATACAAATTTTTTTTTATATAGCTTTGATGGAAACTTTTCAAGAATTCTCTCAAAATTCAAAAATTAAAGAAGAGGTTAGGTATGCCGTATGGCAATTATAATCAAAATGGTAAAATCCAGATTTTTGTTCACGGTGATATTCATGCTATTATTCTATTTGACTCCTAGCAACAACTGACAACTTAACTTAAATTTTTGGAAGGGAGGACCGTTGTTACTATTGTTGTTTAAGCAAATTGTGATGCTGAGGAGAGGAGGAGTTTTGTGGAATGATATCTACATAATAAGTCATAACATGAATGTACCTTTGATAATTACAGGGGATTTTAATGTTATTTTACGTAAGGAAGAAAAATGGTGGTTTACCTGTTTACCCTTCTTATGAAGACTTTGTTTTTTGTTTAAATTCTAGTGAGTTATTTGATACTAAGTTTAAAGGAAGACCTTTTACTTGGTGGAATTGGAGAGCTGCTGAAGATTGCATATTTAAGAGACTTGATAGGATTTTGATAAATCAAGAATGGTTGGGTTTATTTATTAATGTAGAGGTTGAGAATTTAGTTAGAACAAGGTCTAACCATGGCCTTTTGGTGGTACTGTGTGGAGGACAAGCTACTCATAATATAAAGACTTTCAAGTTTGTGAAATTTTAGATAGAATTTGATGATTTTCAGTATGTCGTGAAGGCAAACTGGAATTCTCTTGGGTCTGAAGATATCTTTACAAGTCTGAAATTGAAGATGAAGAATACAAAATTAACACTATTTATGGAGTAAAGAAAGATTTGGTGACAAATTCAAGCAACTTATTATCAGAGAGAAAATTGTTAGAACAAAGGAAGATCTATTTGAAGAATTTCCATCTCTAGAGAATAGGATGGTGTTGCTATAGGCACAACCTGAATTGAGGAAGTACTTGCATTATGAGGAAGAATATTGAAGGCAAAAAGTAGAAATTCAGTAGTTTACTTAGAGGGATAGGAACACTAAGTTTTTTCACAACTTAGTGAATGAGGGAATGAAGAGGTTGACTATAAAAAAATAGGGAAGGAATATAATTGATGAGCTAAAGTACAGTAGGAAGTGGCTGCTAAGGTAATTAATTTTCTTAGGATCAATTTACAGCTGAAACACACAATGTGGACTTAACTTTGCTCAAAGATAATCATACCAATATTATAGATGATAATAATTAGATGTTGAATGTTATGCCAATAGAGGAGGAAATCAACAAAGTAGTTTTTGAATCGAATGGTGTTAGTTCTAGTGGACCAGATGGATTTACATGCCAATTTTTTCATCCATGTTGGAGAACACTAGGAGCAGATATTGTAGAAGTGGTGAAATATTTCTTTGTACGGCGCACCTTACCACAATCATATACACATACTATTTGGTTTTATTCCCCAAAATAGATAATGTTCTTAATTTCATTGATTTAAGACCAATTAGTTTGAGTAATTTTTTAAACAAAGTAATTATCATGCACCAAAATGACAATGGCGGACAAGAACCGTATACACTTACTTTACAAGCACTCTATGACATACACGAGGTTATGAGAAAACAACGAGAAGGATATACAATATGAGTTGTATATGTACACAAATGAGTTATATTAACAAAACTATACATTATAATACTACATGATGTCCTTGACTCCTCTAGTCAGTTTAACACGTTATACTAGAAATGACTAGTAGGCATAAGGCCCAACATAACTCCCTCTCGAACCTTGTACATATAATAAAAAATAGTAGACATGACTGGATCTAGAGATATGGAGTTCACCAAAACATCAGTTGAAAACTACAAAAGAGCCTAACGTAGACGTCTGCAATCTTGAGGATTTGAACCAGCATCGATTAAATGTGGTGCCCCCAGAATGTCAGTACATAAACAACATATAATGGTATTAAAATAGATAGAATAAAAGATGGAAAAGTGCAGAAGATCATATGAATTAAATATAAAAGTGAAAATAACATATGAGCCAAGTAGTAACACATATACGACATAAAACTGTAACCTCTGCATTGATTTTATTACTATCATATATAAGATTTAGAAAAGTGTTCAATATAATACCGGGTCTATAATATTTCTAGGTGATATATTTATCCAATAAGTAGTACAAGTGATCATAAGATGGACTATCATACGCAATCTGGATCAAGAATAAAACGTATGTTGCTCAAATACTCATTGCTATGATTTCATGCGTATAACTGTAATTGTAGGTTTAAACCAGGTATTCCCCACCTAGGGGCTTACTATGAGAACTATATTTATATTAATAAGAAGGGGAACATGACGTAGGGTGGTGCCTTAGTGGCGAGGGAATATTTAACTTTACATACCTTAGTTCTTTATTAACTACGATAGTATTTCGAGCCTCAAATAATTAAACCCACGATAGTGTAGACTTTATCCTTCCAACCACCCGTTCAAGATATCCGATAACTAATCTACTACCTACATGGATAATATAAATGTCCATCAATGACCCATAAGTGCATTTAATAATTTATTCCAATAATCTTTAATTATGTATGATATCAGTCGAATTTCTTAACAAGAATCCGGAATGAATTCTAATTTTTCCAACTTATACCACTCAATATCAAATCTTCCCAACTATTAGGAATTCCTAAAACTTTACCTTTATCAAATTTCCCATTTCCCCCCTTTCTCATGAACCCAATTCAACGAGTAGTGCAAAGATTCAAATTAAACATCCCCAAAATACTTATCTATATTAAATTTAAGAAGAGGGGAGGGGTAGAGAATTTACGTCTTCAGATTTATTTCCAATTATAAATTTTACAAATCTATTCTTGAAATCTCTTGAGGTTGACACAAAATCCTTTAACTTATATGCTCCATAAGGTCACGAACATCCCTTTTCTGATATATTTTCCTTAATTCCTTTCAATTATTTTTCTTGCTTTGTTAATGCCACAAATTTAAACCAAAATAGAGGAAAGTGTGATGAATTGTTCATAGAATTACTTCTAGTGAACTGCCACTTTCCCTTTTATACTTATCCCTATTTTAAGGGAATTATAATAAAAAGAAAAGAAAAGATGGTCCCCACCTATCCTTATTATTAATAATAACCATAGAAAAAGTATGAGGAGGTATCATTTAATTATTAAATCCCCATAGGTATTTAATTATTTTATCCCCATTGGTATCCAACAATAAGAAAAGTAATTATACATGCACAACCTTTCATAAGCTTACTATTATGGTTTCCTATAATATTAACTTAGATTTAAAAAGAATTATTATCCACGATTCTACAATCTCCGCCACATAGGATCATTCATCCCTGTATGATGCTTGTAGATTGCTCTCCACACCACTATGAACCAAGACATCAAGTAGATCATTTAACGAACTTCGATCCTAATTTATCCCATGATAAGGCCTTAGAATTGGCTAACTTTCCAAATTTTAAAAAAATTCCGCTAGAGTTCCCTTTGTAAATAGGCTTATCGGGTACCTATAAACTAGCCAGAACGCATGCTTCATAGAGCGTCACATTATATATAATACTCAACAGATAATATACGAGCCTCCTTTTTGCCTTAAACTCAAGAAATAGTACATGAGGCTCATCTTGGCCTTAAACTTGATCAAAAGTCGTACAAACCATGCAACTTACCTTATAATCTGTATCCGCATGCTGTATCTATGTAAATCTCAATAATCTTAGGCATAAATCATGTACCTAAACATATCAAGTAAGAATAGGATATCAATAGGACAAAATAGAATAGAAACCAACGATCATCTAAGGTATAAGTAGTTTAAGAACTTTTTGATAGTTTTTGAATAAATATAGGTATTTAACTTTTATATCTGCCTCTACTTCCTAAGTGTCTTCTTGTACATTCTATTTCCTTCAAAGAACCTTTATCAAAGCTATGTCTTCAGTTCTCAACTTTCTCACCTGCCAATCCCATATAGCCATGGGGGCTTCCTTAAATGATAAGTCCCCAACAAACTCAATAACTTGTATAGGGATAGTGCATGAAGGCTCCCCTAAGAATTTATATAGAATATACACATGGAAGACAGGATTCATTGTAGCTAACTCTCTAGGTACTTCTTGCTCGTAGCCTACTTAGCTAATATTGCAAAAAACTCTGTAGGGCCCAATATACCTGGGACTCAAGTTACCCTTCTTTTTGAATTGCATAACACCTTTCATAGGTGACACTTTTAAGAATACCAAATCATTAATTTTAAACTCTAAATCTCTACGCCTGTAATACCCCGAGTTTTTTGTCATTGAAGATTTCTAAAATTTTATCCTTATGACTACGACTTACCCTACCCTATGAGTCGTAGGGAGTCTACATGAGTCGTTGGACTCAAATTGTAACTTATACATCAAGAGAGTGACTAAGTTCTTCTCTTAGGATGAGTGTCTCTCTAAGATTTGTAAGGACTCGACGTGAGTCATTAGGTGCAAATCATAGGATATCCAGTGTTTACCCTAAATATGTTCCGTGTTGACTAAGTCTGGACACTACAAATCGTAGGGTCCCATTATGAGTCATAGCAGTTGAGTCATAGGGTCAACACTGTGTGGGTTCCCTAGAAACTATCTTTGCTACAACTCATGGTAACGAGTCATAATGAGACCTTACAAGTCATATAATGACCCATAGTCATTGACGATAAAATTTTAACTTTTAAATTGAGGGCACTTTGGACAATTCCATCCTTACACAATTAAAATACCACATTCATAAAGCACTTAAGAGGGGTTATTTCTAATTCATAATCCAATCTAACACTCTTAGAACTCTCTCAATCTCTCATGCAAGATACTTAGGCTTTCTAAGAAGTAGGTAATCTAAGGGCTCAAGGGTGAAATTCCCTCCATAAACTTGGATATTTTAGGCATGTTACTCTTCCCTAATTGCTAATTTATGAAAATCATATTTTTTAAAGTGTTGTTCATATGGTATTGATGTTGGTTTTGAAACATGGGCTGAGGGTTTTGAATAATTTTTTATTATGTGATGTTTCATGTTTTTTCCTGTATAGGTTATGTTTAAATGGTAGTTTTAAAATCAATTTGATGCATGGGTGTAGTGAATAAATTAAGGGATTGTTATTTTCCCAAACTTGTGACTTTTGAAGTACTTATGACCTCAACCCTATATTGTGAATACAAAAAGTATACATATTAAACAACTCTTAAACTATTGCATAAAGTGAAAAGTCAATGAATCATAATGGTTTTGAAATTGAACCTTATGGGGTTGTGTGATTCCTAAGCTAATAAATAATTAAACCAGGGAGCTATGAATTCCCCAATTTCTAAATTTTTTTTAGCATATTGATAGTACCTTACAAGTGTAGCTGGTATGGCATTACCAACAATGTATGCCTGAATGTGTATTGTGGCTAAATGAATAGAAATGTGTGATAATTGTTTTAATAAGGGTTGTGTATCTGATTCGTGAAAGTGAGGCACTGGGGAACTAATAATGGAAACCATAATTGCCAATGTGGGGATCTATATGACTGGGTGGTTTGAGTCCCCCTTACTATTATCACATGATTTGGAGGTTTGAGTTCTCTACATTATATTACATGATCTGGTACTTGAGTCATCTTGATATGCCAGGAGGTTTGAGTCCCCTATAGTGCATATATATACCCTCTAGTTCGTGCATCCATATGCATTAGGGCCCTACCATTAGGGGATAGTTGGGCCTATATAGACCATGGGTGCCTTATTATATTATGACAGTTGAGCTACACAAACCAGGATAAAGTTTTAAAGTGTATGCTAAGCTTTGTTCCCTACCCTATCTCATGAAGTATATACATGTATTTGCATATGATTATATGTATTAGATTTTGGAGTGGTTTTAAATTTATATTCATGGTATTATTTTATCCCCTATCCCTTAGTTATATGCTAAATCCCCATTTGCTAACCATCTTTGGAGGTTTTATCCCTATGCAATGAAGGTAACAGAGATACCTCTACTTTTCCTGTACAGAGTTAGGTGGATCAGCTTGGTTCGTTGGTTTGATTTCATGAAGTAGTGAGCCTCTATTCTCTGGTCAACTTTGACATTTCATTTATTATTATCATTGATTAGAATTAAGAGTTTTCATTATCATTTACATTATCATTGCCATTGTCATCCATCAGAGTCGGGGACATGTCCCAACCAAAACTGTTTTTTTTTATTATCTTGCTAGAAGGATTTGTTAGATTACTGTGGACTTGGGTGATTTTGGTTGGTTGTTTGGATGGTTACTGGTTATCGGTCATAGACTTATCTTTTATTCTTTAATTCTTACCTTGTTCAATCTTATTATATGTTTGGAATTCATCCGACATTGGGGATATCGTGATGTTTGGTTAGGTGCAAGGGGGTGGTCTCTGATCCTTAGTGGACTTGAGATACCCATCATGGCCAAGCCCTAGTTTGGGTTATGACAAATATGGTATTAGAACCTATATTTGATGTCATTGCGTGTACACAAATCCATGTAAAGTAGATTCACCTTTTTAGGTCTATATCATGCCACACTTATAAAGGAGAGACTTTGAGATATTTAGGAATATATCCCTTTCTTATTGTTATATTTCAAGATATAGAGTCTAAGGTCTTAAATATCCTCTAATTATTGTATTTTTGACTTTTAGATCATGCCTCCTTGAAGATCTGATGCTCGTGGAAACTCTTTTGTCCTATTTGAGGACAATGTGGATGAAGCTCATCCTACTCTAAGAGTTCAGACCCGATCGAGGGTTGTTTCTTTTGATTTCCCTAATAGACCTCCACTGGTTCCCTCTATCCCTCCTTAGTCACCTCAAGCTGGCATGACTAATGCTGAGTTTAGCTAGTCAATTCATTTTCTTACCTAGTTGATGGACTCCCAGACTAAATGGGTTTATTTTGTTGCTTTATCATCTGAGGCCACTAGGGTTGGCTATTTTATGAGGTTGAGTCCTACGACATTCACTGGTTCTAAAGATGAGGAATATCCTTAAAATTTCATTGATGAGATAAAAAATATTTTTCGTGTGATGCATTCTACTGATGTGGAAGGGGTAGATTTCGAAGCTTACCAATTGAAGATGTAGCATACAAATGATATGAAGAGTTGGAGAAACTTAGGGGTCATATTGTTGAGTTCACTTTGTGGGATAATTTCTCTAGTGCTTTCCTTGATCTATTCTTTCCTCAAGGGTTTATGGAGCTGAAGGCTGAGGAATTCATAAATTTAAAGTAACGCAGGATAACAGTAAAAAAATATTCCTTTACGTTTCACCAGCTGTCTCATTATGCTCTTATGTTGGTGTCCTTTATGAGAGCTCGAATAAGGAAATTTTCCTTGAGACTGACTCATGATTTAGTATTGGAATGCAGAGCTGCTTTGTTGAACAAGGACATAGAAATCTCCAAGTTGGTAGTGTCTATGCAACAGGTTTAGAAGGAAAAGAAGAAGCAAGTTGATATGAGTGAAAAAAAGAATTAGAATTTTTGATATTCAGATCAGGGTGGAGGTTAGTAGTAGAGTGATAGAGATGGTAAAAAGTGGGGCAATTTTGGTTCCTACTCTACGATTAGTGCTCTTTATCCAAAGCAGTTGGATGATCGTCGTTCTCAGTACGATAGTGGGTTCAATAAACTATGAGCCTAGCCTCAGGCTAGTGGGGCCAAGTCATTTCCATTGTATCCTTCGTATAGATTTTGTGGTCAGGTGCATTATGGTGTTTGTGAAAAAGGGATGAACAAATATTTTAAATATGGACAGATTGTTCATATGAAGAGGGATTGTCCTTCTAAGGTTGATTCTGGTCAAATAAGATTCCTTTTGCTATTTCATCAGCTCTTGCACCAAAAGGTGTTGCTTCTGATTTTGGCTCTGGCACTGGTTGAAATCGTCTATATACTCTTGCCACTCTCTAGGATTCTGAGGCATCTCCCAAATGGTACGCTTAAACTTTTATCTCGTGATATATATTGTCTACTTAATCCCATGTATACCATCTCTTCTGTGACCCCTCATGTGGCTATTCATTTTAGTTTTGACCCTGAGTGTATTTTGCCCTTTTTTGTATCCACCCTGGTGGGTGACTCCATTTTGGCTAGAAGTTTCTATAGGGGTTGTGTGATATTGGTCTATGGTAGGGAGACCTTGGTAGATCTGATAGAGTTGGAAATATTAAACTTTGATGTGATTTTGTGGATGGATTGGTTGTATTCGTGCTTGCGTCTCTTGAATGTCGCACCCAAAGGGTCAGTTTCTATTTCCCAAATGAGCCAGTGATCGAGTGGGAATGTAGTTCCCTACTACCTAAGGGAAAGTTTATTTAGTATCTTAGAGCCTGGAAATTGGTTTCTAAAGGGTGCCTCTATCACCTAGTGCATGTTAAAGAGTCTAGATCCAAAGGTCCTTCTTTACAGAATGTCCCTATGGTCTATGAATTTCTCGAGGTATTCCCATATGATCTTCCTAGTATTCTCTTGATAGGGAAATTGATTTTGGGATTGATATATGTAATACCCCATACTTTTCTTAGCTCAGTTTAGCTCCTAGTGTGTCAAGGGTAAAATTCAAAAGAATATAACTCTTGATGCATATATAATTAACCAGCTCTAGACCCACTAATGTGTAGAAAATTGAATCAGCTTTCCAACGATACCAATTTTGCCTGAATCCGATACTCGGTTGAGGAGTTATGGCGAGTTTAGCAAAAGCAGTAGGGCATCTCATTAAGCATCGCATCGCAGTGAAGGAAAAATTCGTAGTTGTTCGATTTCTAGTGGAGCACCGCGATTAACCTGCGTCGTGGAGAAGTTCTAGTTTTCATTCTTCCTTTTTCCAGTAGCTCAACTCGATTTGTCTGTATCACATTAAAATTCCCAATTGGACAGAAACCGCGTCACGCCAGAGGCCAAAATGACACTCGTCTTTTTTTAGTGATGCAACACGATTTCACCGAATCCCGCCAGAGGTCAAAACGACAATTTTCCCTTTTCCAGTAAGCCACCGTGATAGCGGCGCATCGCGGTGGTGTGCCTAATCAGGATTTTTCCAGTTCTGAGTTAAATTTTACAAAGGGAAATATAGTCATTTCCCCAAGCCCCAAATCATTAATAACAGAGGATTAAACCTATCTAAGCCTATTATGTTCACTTTTCATCAACTTTTTATCAAAGAAACCCTATAACATCAAACCTTCATCCTCAAGAAATACAAATTCAACCATTCTTTTTCCAAGATACGCTCAAAATTAAAGATTCACAATCCAAGAACTTTAAGAATCAATCCTCTAGAGCACATATAGGAACCCCAAGTTCAAGCTTCTTCATCTAGCATCAATTAAGGTATGTAGGGTTTTTCAACAAGGATAATCCTTTCATCCTTGTGCCCAAAACTAGTTTTAAAGTTGATTTTTATATGAAATTACATGAATTTCAGTTTGGTGTTTATAACCACTTATCACTAATTAATGATTATGAGATTTCAAGTAATATAGATGTTGAATTGCACGTCTTCTTCTGTATTTTTGTATGTATTGTAGTAATTTCAAGATTTTGAATTGAAGTACCAATATTTACATTATCAAGCATGAACATTATGATGTTTTGACTTGAATTTGAAGCATGGCTTATTAAGACCTAGTTTGTATGTTGATATTTCAAGAATGACTATGCTTTAATCATCCCGTGACTTTTTATTTTCAGATTTTAATAAAGATTTGATCTTTTGATCTCAGCATAGACATGGAAT
Source organism: Capsicum pubescens (assembly GCA_030864215.1). Taxonomy (NCBI): domain Eukaryota; kingdom Viridiplantae; phylum Streptophyta; class Magnoliopsida; order Solanales; family Solanaceae; genus Capsicum; species Capsicum pubescens. Next base: position 119,828,625 of record CM061546.1, read on the forward strand.
CCACTTTACAGTTTCAGTTACAGTTTAAATTAACATATATACAGTTGGTTTCCATTATAAACCATCATACTAGTTTTTAAAGGTAGATTTCCAACAGAATGAGCATACAGATTAAAGGGAGTAGTATTTAACACCGAGTTGGGTATGTTCACATGCCTCAGAACTATGAGCCAATGTAGGTTCAGATCATCAAATTATTCCCATTTCTATATGGATGACAAATACAGATGTGATCACTTAGATTTGGTGATACTCCTTGGAAAGAATATGACACCTATCCCCAAAGTGAGGTTTTCCCATATGGGAACTAGACGTTGGACACTATGATAACTCACATAGGTTTATTAGTTAGAAGAACCTCTCTAAATCCTAATTCCTACATACTACAAATTTCAGAACAGAATAATCCTAACAGAAAAACTTTTAGAAACTAAGTGTAAAGTCTCATAACTTTATTCAAACATTGTTTTAAAAATAGACATTAGCTATGAGATTTTAGATGTAAATATATAGAAGTGAGTCCTTCTACACTTAGAATACATGATTTGAAGACAGAATACTAGTACTTCTTTTAGAAACTAAATGTTATGACTCACTATATTTATGCAGTATGTTTTGCTATTCATGATCATGATTTCCAGTTTTCAGATATTATAGCTTGTGTGAGTCATCTACATTTAGCATGCATTTTTTATAAATTTATAGTACTATTGAGTTATTGATTTACATGTGGATTCACCCCTATATACTCAGTATAATCTAGAAGTACTGATCCACAGATACATCTATGTGCTACATTTTCTCATAATATAGGTTCGGTCCTCAGTTTCCACAACGTGAGTGATTTCGAGCATCTCCATCTATAGCTCGATAGTTGGTGAGTCCTCACAGTTCAGGGACACATTTATATAGTTTTTTATCTTATTAGTATAGATAATTTAGTATTCACAGACAGTTTGAGTCAACTGGGGTTTTGTCCCAGTAGCTCTCTAGTTATTAATAGTAAAGGCTTGTTAGACTGCTAGATACTATACAGATTTCTAGTATTTAATATTCAAACTCTTAAGTCTAGTATTTTTAAATAATTTCAGTTAGCTCAGATAGAATTCTACATCTTAGCTTTTATTATATATCTTTATTTCTACTATTTTGAGCTTCAAATTTAGTAAAAGGTAGACAGGGTTAGCTTAAGGCTACTCATAGTTTTAAGCACCATGTGACGTCTCGGGACCCATTTATGGGTCTTTACAATCTATTTCCAAACACTCATCTTATTTTTATCCCTTCCTATAGAATGGCTCCAACTGAGTTGAAGAAACTCAAGGAGAAGTTGAAAGATGTTCTGGATAAGGGTTATATCCACTCGAGTATGTCTCCATAGGGCACTCCTATTTTTTCATGCATAAAAAAGATGGGTACCTTTGGATATGTATTGGCGAATAAGGTGACCATTAAGAATAAGTATATCCTTACGAGGATTGATAATCTATTCGATCAGTTTCATGGTGCTATGTTATTTTCTAACATTAACCTTCAGTTGGGTTATCATCAGTTAAATATTAGGGAGGTGGATATCCCTAAGATTTCTTTCCAAGCCCGATATAGTCATTTTGAGTTTTTGGTGATGCCCTTTGGTTTGACCAATGCCCCGACAATATTTATGGATCTTATGAATTATTTTTTTGTTAGTTTCTGGACCTTTTTGGCATTGTCCTTATTGATGATGTTTTGGTGTATTCTAAGAGAAAGGAGGATCATGACGATCACCTTCCCTTGGTGTTGCAGACCCTTAAGGAGAAATAGTTGTAATTACCCCACTTATCCATACATCATGAGAAATATTACCTCACTTATGATTTGGAATTGTTAGTTGTCTTATTTTCATTGAAGATCTGGTGACATTATTTTTATAGGGTCCATGCTAATATTTATTCTGACCATAAGAGCCTGCGATATGTGTTCACTCAGAAGGAGTTAAATCTTAAGAAAAGGAGATGGCTTGAGTTACTCATAAACTTTGACATGAGTCTTCACTACTATCCAGGTAAATCTAATGTAGTTTTTGATGCTCTTAGAATGTTGTCCATGGGAAGCTTATCTCATGTGGATGAGAAGAAATGGGATTTGTTAAAGGATATTCATCATTTATGACATGACCCGATCCGAGACCTTATCATAACGGGCATCCCAAGTCCAACCAGGAATGGGGTCCGTCCACCCCGATATTCCAATCCAACCATCAAAATGCATAGCCCGAGTTAGATGAATTCTGAATATATAACAAGATAGTGTATTTGTATAAATCTAGACTCTAGGATAGGTTCATGACTGTGACCATCCCAAACAAGTCTATCTTTCCAAAACCAAACCAATAACCGTACCATAAACCAATCCATACATCACATACGAAATGAGTTTAATATATATATATATATGTGTGTGTGTGTATGTATATATATATATATGTATATATAATATAAAATCCAAAACAACATGGAACAATCATAAATCCAATTTGGTTCACCGGTATTAGACTTAATACCAATGCCAATACTAAGGCTGACACTAATACTGACACCACCCATAGTAACCCATAGTAGTCTCACAAAGCCTCTAATCGAAAGTAAAATAATATCCGGTCGGGACATGCCCCCAACCAAAGCCAAAACCAATATCTATGGAATAACCAGAGTATGTAAAGACATCCATGATATGAAATTGAGCCTTCCAAAATATGGAATCTCAAAACTTCAATCCAATCAAGCTGATCTCGAGAACCAATCACTGAGAAGGAGGAGTAAAATGTTCGATTCTTACATCGCGTGTGGATACATCCCCGTGAAGATGGGTTAGCAGGTGAACGCTAGAAAGTACTCGGGATAAGGATAAAATAATTCCAATCTTTAAAACCAAGTAAACCAACCATATGCATTCGCAACCATACATACATACATATATACATAACCATACTAGGAAAGTGAATCGGGTTTAGCATGCCTTTAAAACCATTAACCTGGGTATGTGTAGGTTAACCATGCTAGAACTACCCACAGGCTATATGGGTCTAGTGTAACCCCCTTACGGGCTCGGATGCATGTAGCCATACAAATTGGAGATACCATAGGAGTGGGAGATTACCTAGCACCCTTCGCTCTCCATGATACATATGTATAAGTGTACTTAGGGGATCCCCATGAACCCTATAAGTGTCATATATGGTCTACATAACCAATCCTTATTTCGGTAAACATGAGTTTCTAGTGTCCGTCTATTGGACTCACACCTTCACGGTTATCTGTCACACCCCACCATTATTGCCCAATTAAAACCATTACCATATAATCAAACCACCAATTCCATTTATTATTAACTAAGTCTACAAGTAGTGGTATTATCATACTGACTATATCTTGAAAGAAATGTCCATATCCAGCCTTTTAATGAAAAAGGATTCCCTTGTACCCATAGACTACATTATTTAGTTGTTTGGGGGATTCCCTTTTACCCACGTGTTCTATTAATAAGTTTTCTTTGGTGATTCCCTTGTATACCACAATGCTTCTAATTACCCCAACCATAACTACCAAGACCTTAATATTTAACCATTCCAAAACATTTAAACCATTTATACCATTTATGGTTCCATTACCAAGTTATACATTGCATAGTTTCAATGAAAGTCCAATAATTTAACCAAAAACATTCTCCTAGGCATTTTATCAAACAAGTTAGGGGCATAGTGTTTCCAAAGACAAAATCAAGTACCAATTAACCATTCCCATGCAACCAAATGTTCAAACCGCCATAATAATATGAAAACCATAAGTAAAAAACATGGGAAAATCAAAACCAACCATTGTAACCAAAACCCTCAACATATATTTGAAAACCCAAAACCATACAATATTATCACTTGAAAACAATTTATAAAATATCCCTTTAGTCGGAACTAACAATGAGGGAAGAGTATATGCCTTAGATTATGAAGATGATGGAGAGAAATCACCCTTGTAAGTCCCTAAATTGATCCTATTGATGAAATCCTAGCCTTCCTTGACCCAAGATCCTTTGAGAGAATTTAAGAGAGTTTCTAAGAATTTAAGATTAGAATATTAGGGTAAATGATGTCCCAAGAATGATATAAATCATGGGGCCTTAAGAGGTTAAGAGAGAAAATATCCAGATTACCCCAACTTAAACTGCTTAAAATTCTCGTAGGATGGTACGACTACCTTAACCAAACCATACCATAGGGTACAAATGGTTCCCTTATATCATACTCTAAGCCTCACCTTGTACCTCATCACTACCCAATATATGACCACCAAGGCCAAACTTACCCAGCCATATGACTAGTACCCTTAACCCGTAGCTTAGATAGAATAAGATCTCCTAGGCTAGACTTAGGGATTTATACAACTTAAAATTATACCACTCATATACCATCATACGACTACTATGATCCATTCATACCTTGGACAGATAATAACTAACCCACACTGATTACCATATGACCAAGACCATCCTAGTCATACCCTATCATATGAGAAGTAACCCAAGTCGTATGATGATCAGAAGCCAAAAACTATGAAACTTTTATAAGCTTCAAAACCTAGAGTGTTTTAGTTTAGCTAATCTTGGAGTCCATCTCTTAGATTCCGAGAATGGTGGTATGATTATTCAAGAGGTAGCGAATCATCTCTTGGAGTGGAGGTAAAAGAGAAGCAAGTGTTGGATCCTATCTTGATATAAATCATAAATGATGTGGTTAGGCAAAAGGTCATGTTTTTTAGATTGCTGGTGATGGTATCTTGAGATACCAAGGAATTTTATGTGTTCCCAATGTTGATGGGTTGCATGAAAGAATTTGGGCCGAAGCTCATGAGTCACGTTATACGGTTCATCTAGGTTTGATGAAGATGTATCATGAGGTTAAGAAGATTTATTGGTGGAATAATATGAAGTAGTAAATGGATAATTTTATGGCTAAGTGCATGGTATGTCAGTAAATGAAGGAAGAGAACTTGAGGATCGATGGGTTGACTAAAGAGATTGAGCTGCCAGTATGGAAATGGGAAATAATTAATATGGATTTTATTATCTGTCTTCCACAATCTCACCAATAATTTTATTTAATTTGGGTCATCATGGATAGGATGACTAAGTCTACTCACTTCTTACCAATGAAAACTAATTTCTTTTCTAAGGAGTATGCCAAGTTATTTATTGAGAAGATCATGAAGTTACAAGGTTCTCCATTATCCATCACATCTGAATGAGGTACTCAGTTCTCATCTCACTTTTGGAGGTCATTTCTAAGAAGTTTAGGGACTAAGGTAACCCTTAGTACCACTTCCACCTGCAGATGGGTGGGCAAGCAGAAAGGATAATTCAGGCCTTGAAATATATGATTCGGGATTATGTATTTGATTTTGATGGAAATTTTTTTGACCACTTGCCTCTCATAAATTTCCCTACAAAACAATTATCACTCTAGCATTAGTATGGCCTCATTTGAAGGCTTATATGGTAGAAGGTGTAGGAATCCTATTGGGTGGTTTGAGTTTGGTGAAAATACATTATTTGTCCCTAATTTGGTTCACCAATCCATGGTGAAGGTGAAAGTGATTCTTTATAGACACAAGGTCACCCAAAGGTGCCAAAAGTTCTATGCAAATATGAGGCGAAGAGAGTTGGAGTTCAGTGTTGGCGATTGGGTATTCTTGAAGGTGTCTCCCATGAAGAAAGTGATATGGTTTGGTAATAAGGAGAACCTCAATCCCCATTATCTTGGTACGTACTTTGTTTGGAAGAGAGTTGGTAATGTCGCATATGAATTAGAGTTGCCTTCGATGGTCGTTCCTTTGGAAAACGTGGACATTTTGAATTCCATATCCTGTGAGGAAGTCATAGTTGAGATTATTGATCGGCAAGTCAATCAGTTACGAACCAAGGATGTTGCTTTGGTAAAGGTTCTTTGGATGAACCAAAAGGTTGAGAGAGCTACTTGGGAAGCCTCGGAGAACATGAAGTCCAAGTATTCGTTCTTATTGCCTATTCCAAAAAATCATGCTTGAGATATGGGTATTCCTTAATATTTTGTTTTCTTACTTTGTTTAAGGAAATTGTAATTTCCTTTGCATCTTTGTTTTCTATCTAAGTAAAAGGTAAGTGTGGTTGTGTTTAGAGTCAAATTATGCTAATAAATTATTTTTCATATCATTTGAGGATAAATAATCCCAAGGGTGGAGTATGTAACACCCTAGGGTTTTGGTCCTTAATGATTTTGAAATTTAATCCTCACTGCCTTGACTACGACTTACCCTATGAGTCGTAGGGAGTCTTGAAGTGTCGTTGGACTCAAATCATAATCTAAATAGTAAATATGTGACAAAGTTTAGCTTTGAGTACGAGTCGCTCACTAATAGTCATAAGGACTCGTTACGAGTTGTTGGGTGCAAATCATAGGATGTCCATTGTTTACCCCAAATGGGTTCTAAATTAACTACGACTGGACCCTAAGAGTAGTAGGGTCCCATTTAAAATCATAGCAATTGAGTCATAGGGTCAACAATGTGTAGGGTCCTAGGAAACTATATTGGCTATGACTCATCGTACAGAGACCTTACGAGTAGTATGGTGACCCGTAATCACTGACGACTAGATTTTAACACTTAAATTGAGGGCATTTTGGACAATTCCATCCTTACCCAATTAAAACCCCACGTTCATAAAGCACTTATGAGGGTTTATTTCTCATTGATAATATAATCAAACACTCTCAGAACTCTCTCAAATCTCTCAAGCAATATACTTAGGGTTTCCAAGAAGTAGGTCATCCAAAGGCTCTAGGGTGGAATTCTCTCCATAAACTTGGATATTTCCAGCATGTTACTCTTCCCTAATTGCTAGTTTTTTAAAATAATATGTTTTAAAGTGTTATTCATATGGTATTGATGTTGGTTTTAAAACATGGGTTAAGGGTTTTGAATAACTATTTTTATGTGATGTTTCATGTTTGTCCCTACATGGGTTATGTTTAAATGGTGATTTTAAAATTAATTTGATGCATGGGTATAGTGAATAAATTAAGGGATAGAGATTTCCCCAAACTTGTGACTTTTGAAGTTGTTATGACCTCAACCCCATGTTGTGAAATTCATTTTTGACTTCCAAAAGTATGCATATTGAACTATTGGATAAAGTGAAAATTCAATGAAACATAATGCATTTGAAATTGAAACTTATGGGGTTGTGTGATTCCCCAAGCTAGTGTATATTTAAACGGAGGGGGGGGGGGACTATGAATTCCTTAATTTATGAAATTATTTCGACATATTTATATTACCTTGCAAGTGTAGTTGGTATGGAGATACCAAAAATGTACGCCTTAATGTGTAATATGGTTCAATGAATGAGAATGTGTGATACATGTTTTAATTGTTCTTTAACAAGGGATGTGTAGTTGAGTCGTGAAAGTGGAGGCCTTGAGGGACCAACACAGGAAACTGCGGTCGCCGACACGGGGCTCTATATGACCGGGTGGCTAAGTACCTCTTATTATTATCATATGATTGGGAGGTTCCAAACCCCCATATTATATTACATGATTTGGTGGTTATGTCACCTTGATATGTCGGGAGGTTTGAGTCCCCTATAGTGAATATGTATACCCTCTGGTTTGTGCGGCCTATATATCCAGTGGGTGCCTTCTTATGTTATGATGGTTGAGCTATACAATCAAGTCTAATGTTTTAAAGTTAATGCTAAGACTTATTCCTTACCCCAGCACGTGAAGTATATACATGTATTTGCATATGTTATGTGTATTGAATTTTGGACTAGTTTTGAATTGATATTCATGGCATTATTTTATCCCAATCTCAGAGTTACATGCTAGCTCTCCAATTTCTAACCATCTCTGAAAGTTGTATCCCCATGCAATGCAGGTACCGGAGATACCTCTACTTTTCCTGCACAGAGTTAGGTGGATCAGCACAGTTCATTAGTTCATTGTGGTGAAGTGGTAAGCTTCCATTCTCCAGAAGACTTAGACATTTCATCTGTTATTTTCAAACATTAGAATTAAGAGTTTTCATTATCATTAACACTATTAGTGTTATTGCCATCTATCAGAGTCGGGGAAATGTCCCGACCAATACTGGTTTTTTTATTCTCTTGTTTGAAGGCTTTGTCAGATTACTATTGACTTGGGTGATGTTGGTCGGTTGTTTGGCTAGTTACTAGTTATCGATCATAAACTTAACTTTTATTCTTTAATCTTACCTTGTGCTATCTTGTTATATATTAAGAATTTATCCGACATTGGGGATATCATTGTTTGGTTAGGTGCATGGGGGTGGTCTCCGCTCCTTGGTGTACTTGAGATACCTGTCATAGAGAGGCCCTAGTTTGGGAATGAAAACATCACATCTGCATATGAATTTTTCCTACTATTAGTAGTCTTTAACCGCTGTCGTATCAGCATAACATTTTCAATGGCTTGATGGACTAGATCTGGAACAAGTACCTATGTCTCACCTACTTTGAACCAAAAAATAGACAATCTACATCTTCTCTCATATAGAAATTATAATGGAGCCATGAAAATGCTGGAGTGATAGCTTTTTTGTGAGAAAATTCTATTAGAGGAAAATAATCATCTCAATTACCTTTAAAGTCCGATACGCATGCTCTCAACATATTTTTGAGTGTCTGAATGGTCCACTTGGCTTGACCATTTGTCTGCGGATAAAATGCAGTGCTAAGGTTCACCGGAGTATGTAAACTCCTATTGAATGATCTCCCAAACTGGGCTTTAAATAGGGAAACTATATATGAAATAATGGACATTGATGTCCCATATAGGCGAACAATATCTTTTACATATAACTTGGCATAATCTTCAGCCGTACTGGTAGACTTGACAGGAAGAAAATAGGCTGATTTTGTCAGTCAATCAACTATTACTCAAATTGAGTGATGCTTTTGATAATAAAAAGGTAAGCCTATGATGAAATCCATATTAATAGCATCCAATTTACATACTAGTGTACTAAAGGTTTGAGCTAGGCCACCGGGTCTTTGATGTTCTGATTTCACTAGGTGATAGTTGGAGCACTGTACCATATATTCTGCTATATGTTTTATCATATAATTCCACCAGTAGATCTCTTTAAGAACGCCATACATTTTTGTAGATACAGGATGGATTGAATAATTGGAACAATGTGCCTAATCCATAATCTGTTGCCTTAACCCATATACATCAGGTACACATAATCTACCTCGACATCTCAAGGTGGAATCACTTTCTAGCTCAAATATTGTGACTTGATGTTATTGAATTCCCTCTTTGTATTGGAGCAACAAGGGATTATCATACTTCTTCTTCTTGACTAATGTTATAAGCGATAAATAGGCCGTATTGAGTACTACCACTCTACCATCTTTGAAATTCATAAGATGCACTCCAATGCTGGATAATCTATGAAAATCCCTAGCTACTTCATTCTAAAAAGGTGATAAATGTACTAGACTACCCATGGATAGTCTAATAAGAGCATTAGCTACAATGTTACCTTTGCCTAGATGATAGAGAATATTGACATCGTAATCCTTCAGTAACTCTAGCAACCTACTCTGCCTCAAGTTTAGCTCTTTGTACTTGAATAGATATATAATAATCTTATGATCAATAAAGATATCAATATACACTCTATATAAATAATGGTTCCATATTTTAAGCATGGATAGCACTATTGTAATCTCTAAGTGATGAGTGGGATGATTCTACTCATGCTTCTTCGATTATCGAGAAGTATATGCTATAACTCTTCCATGCTGCATTAGGATGCAACCCAATCCTACACCTGAAGCATCAAAGTACACCACATATCCTTCTATACCCTCTGAGTAAGGCTAATACTGGTACTATAGTCAATCTATTTTTCAACTCTTGGAAACTTTTTTCACAAGTATCTGACTAATGGTACTTAACCGCTTTCAATTTAGTCAATGGGGAAGAAATAGAGGAAAATCCCTCCACAAATATCCTATAGTAACCGACCATCCCCAAGAAACTATGTACCTCTATAGGAGTGGTTAGTCTTGTCAAATTCTTCACAACTTCTATCTTTTGAAAATCTAATCTAATTCCTTCTCTAGATACCACATGACCATGAAAATCTACTGAGGTCAACCATAAATACACTTACAGAACTAAGCATACAACTAGTTCTCTCTGAGTTCCTATAATACTGACCTCAAATGATTTGCATGCTCAGCTTCATTACATGAATATTCCAAAATGTATATATAAATACAATTATGTACATATCAAGAAAGGGTTTGAAAATCCTATTCATCATGTCCATGAAGACTGTTGTAGCATTCGTTAGTCCAAATGACATGACAAGGAACTAAAAGTTCCCATATCTTGTTCGATAGGCATTCTTAGTAATATATGCTTAACAAATCCTTAACTGGTGATAATCAAACCTTAAATTGATATTTCAAAAGAATTTAGCTTCATGCAGTTGATCAAATAAATCTTCTATTTGGTGAAAGGGGCACTTATTTTTTATTGTCACTTTGTTCAGCTTCCTGTAATCTATACACATCCATAATGTTTCATCTTTCTTGCATACAAAAGCAATGGTGCAACCCAAGGTGATATACTAGGTAGAATAAAGCCTTCTTCAAGAAAGTTTTTTAATTGCTATTTAAGTTCTTTCAATTCTACAGGCGCCATTCTATTAGGCGGGATTGATATCACTTGATTAATGGGATCCACATCAATATCGAAATCAATCTCTTTGATGGGAGTTAATCTCTAAACTTCATCATGAAACACATCTGAGTACTCTTTTACCACTGGTATAGATTGGAGAGTTGGTTCCTATTTTTCTGCTTCAATGTCTTTCACTAGAATAAGTGATACAAATACCCATTTTTAATAAGCTTTCATGTCTTAAGAAAGAAAATAAACGTCTATCTAGGCATCAAAGAATCACTCTTCCACTCTAAGACTGGTTCTCCTGGAAAATGGAATGGGCTATCTTGGATCGACAATCAACTATAGTATAATAGGAGGATAACCAATCCATACCCATAATAACATCAAATTCCACCATTTAAAATTTAATTGGATTAGACAATATAGCATGACCACATATTGTCACCACACAATCATAATAGACCCGTCTAGCTATAATAGAATCTCCTAATAGTGTTGATACCACAATGGTTTGCATAAGACCTCTAGATCTATTCTAAAATTCTTAGCAACAAATGGGGTAACATATGACAGGGTAGATCCTGGGTCTATCAAGGCATATACATCATGTGTAAAGATAACTAAGGTACCTGTGACCATATCTGGAGATACATCTAAATCTTTCCAACTAGCTAGTGCATACATATAATTTGGGTCAACTCTCAAATCGGGCCCTCTACCCCTATAATATCCTCTACCTATTGATGCTCGAAAAATGCGAGAAAATAAAGACACCGCTGATGATGAGGTTGATGTAGACACTATAGGCAACAATCGATCACCTCTACCTTTATCTCTAAGTTATAAATAATCACGTACCATATGACCCTCTATTTCATACCAATAACATACATCTGAACCACGTTAACACTTCCCTCTATGTGCTTGACCACACTACCTGCATCTAGGTCGAGATGGTAACCCTCAACTAGTGCCCCTCTGAGGCTATAAATTTAGTGCTCTAGAAGTCTGACCCTATTCATACCTGTGCCTAAAAAACTGAGCTAGATAACTAGATATAGAGCACATAGCTTATTGGGTCTTCCTACATGGCTCCCTACTAGTGGAAGCTCCAACACTTCCCTAATACTGGCTGACCATCCTAGCTTTTTTACTCTATTCCCTTTCACTATCTACTTCACAATTACGCTGATTATGTTCTCAATGTTGAGAATGCACCACTATTCTTGCTCTATCCAAATCTTTATTCATAGAAACAACAGAAAAAGGTCTTTTAAGGGCCCAACGAGGTAATTCAAAAAGAAAAGAATTCATGATATTTGTGTGCTAACCAACTCTGGAGAAAATCTAGATAGCTACATAAACTGCAAATAATACTTATTGACACTAAGATTTGCCTTTAAAGATATAAATTCATCCACTCTTGCTTTTATGTCATGAAATGATCTATAAAGGCTTTTGCAAAGTCTGTCCAGGCCACCGGGGAAGCTTCCTGACCTCTCGAGGCCATCCACATATCATACTAATCAACAACAACATTTTTTAGTCAATAAGCGGCTAATTCAACTGTATTTGTGTCCAATACTAGCATCATCTTAAAAATTCTATAGGTCTCATCAAAGACCTATAGAGGATCCTCTCCAAGATTAGAACCAATAAATTCTAGAGGATTCATACGGAGGAAATATTTGATCTTAGATTCAGCTACCACTCCCTAAGTAGCAACAAATACATATTTTTTCTCTGGACCTGGGCAGCTACTAACTATGTAAGTAATAGTATTTCTCCTTTGAGATCCTGGTTAAAGGTTCTTGGTGGAGGGATAGGGACCACTGTTGGTATAACTAGAGGTGCAAAACCCCTTATAGATCCTTTCATCCCGGTCATTTGAGAACCTGAAAGTATAGAACACATTAAAATTTCTTAAGTCCTATTCAGATCCACCAATACGGGAGATTTCCTATTGAATGGTGATGAGTGTGGCCTAGTGGTTTGCTTTATCTTTTCTATAGAAGAAATGATCTGTATCACAAATAAGCACAATAGGAGTTAGAAGTAACTTTTTGTCATTTAACTCTCTTGCATGATCTAGATTATAAATAAAGGTCAAATTCATAAATTTCCATGTAGTCCCTCAATTATAAATATGGCTCTCAACACATCGATAACTAAGGTCCTACAACATACGACTTCATAGACTCCCTGGGACAAGTGAACCTAGGCTCTAATACCAAGTTTATCATGCACCAAAATAATAATGACGGACAATTAATGTACACACTTACTTTACAAGAACTCTATGACATTGTGATGCCCCCGAAAAAAATTTCCATTAAGATCTCGAACGAAAATGTGTTGACTTTTGTTCTTTATCATGATTAATAATTTTTCTGTGTGTAATTCCTGGATATGCGACCCGTCATCGCGTAGAGCATCGAATAAAATTTCCAACGATATGTGGATCATCCATAACGAACACTCGAGCGATGAGTTATGATCATTCCGATCTAATGGTGAATAGTGATGAACAGTAAATGTGCAGGAAAAAAATACTGAGGCCAGGCAAATTTTAGGGTCAACTTCAAACGATCATAACTCCTTGTACATAATGATCTGGGTGAGCTACTATATATCAACAAAATCTCTAAAAGTCCTCATTCCAATGAAATTGGTTTCATCCAATTATGCCATCGGAGCAAAAAGTTAAGGTCGATCTACTTCAGCCTATCAAAACAGTCCACCAAAGGACAAATTTGATATTATTTGATTTTTAAGGGTATTTTGGTCATTCCCACTCCAATCCATCCTGGTAAACCATGGATTTAAGTCTATTAAGAGCATTTAATAGCTCGTTTTTCTCCAAAATTTCCTAAGGCCCAAACCCCAACCCAACCACTCCAAATTTCATCCTTCTATGTCTCTTGATTGAATCGTAGAAATTTTAAATTGATTTGGAATTTGAGTTGATCATGTTAAGGGCTTCGAGAAGCACCCTTTATTTTTGTGAATAAAATTCTGGAGTCGGAAGTTCATATTCATCTTCCATTTTTAGGTGTGGGGCTTTGAACAAGATTATCCGTTCGATCTTGTGCCCGATATTTTTGTTGAATTACATTGACATGAGATTTTACTTTTTTACCATGAATTGGAAATATGGTTTTATATATTAAATTATTGTCCATGATCTATGGGATTATGCCATCCGATATGTGTATGATGTTGAGATGGAATTATGTCCAAAAAGTATTTGATTATGAGAGTATGACGATTTAATTTGTTAAGCCTTGATTTATACTATCATTCCACTATTTTCATATTATGAATTTATAATTGATATTGGAAATTCTATATCCCTACTATGGGTTTATGTCTCAAGTACCTTTAAATGAGAGTTGGATGGCAAATTGAGAAATGTTGATATTGAAGTTGCAATGAGTCTTGGTATTTTCCGGATGGTTTTGATGAGTTAAATTGTTGAAAATATTATGTATTGAGTCTTCATATACTTTTCCAAATGTCGAGTCGGTTATGGTTCAACGCATTGATACCTTGTTGATGTTGAGGAAGATTAAAATATTTTAAGCTAAAATGTGTTGAGTTAGGAATCCACAAATTTATATGATTTGATAAATGAGAAGGAGATTTGATTTGGTCTTTATGATAGAACCTTGTTATGTTGTGGTGGATTTTCTAACGCGTTCTGAGCTTATCGGGGAGTAGTACTTAGCACCGAGAGGGAAATTTGGTATTTTCCCAAACCTATGTGCCACCATAGGGTTGTTTAATGATGATAGTATTGGCTAGAGAGCCCGATTGTGATTATTGCAATTTTAAGGTCGTACTCCCTGACAAAGAGTATGACTCTCCCGCCAATGGGGGTTTCAAATGTAGGGATTCCACGTAGCTCACGTGGGGTTGTCGGTTATAGGAATCTTCCCTATCCATAAGAGTCATGTTTATTGAAATATCGAGTCACTCCGAGTTTTAATGTGGTAAGTCAAGTTGCCTATGATGATCTAGAATAATTTATAAGGTTTTTCTCCTACATTTCCTATCTAAGATGTTATAAGTTGCATGATTCAATGTCACTAAAGCCAGGTGTGTCATAATGGTCTGTATTTATGTTTTTACGAAATTTATGATATTATTTATATTTTGCATGTGCCCCCATATACTTAGTACGTATCTTGTGCGGACCCATATATTTCTCTATGGTCTACATTCTTTCCATGATGTAGGTTTAGGTACTCAGCCGCAGCCGCGATAGTGATATTTGAGTGCCACATCTACGTTCCTTCAGTGGTGAGTCCTCACGGTTCGAGGGCTAAGTTGCTAGTTTGGTGATGTTGTTTTGTGATCCCTTTGGTCTGTTGAGTCAGTTGGGGGTTTGTCCCAATGGCTCGTTGATTTTGCTATATAGAGGCTATGTCAGACTAGTGTATTGTTGGGTTGGTTTGTGTATAGATATTCTATATATGTACAGTCTAATGATATTTCATTCCATGTACGATGTGATATGATATGTACTTATATATATATCCTTAGCGTAGCGTGTATGTTGTTGTGTTGGAACCCAAGGGTAGTGTTTTGGCTTAAGGGGTTAGCTTGAGGCTATGTGTATCCTTGGGCACCGTGTGGCATCTCGGGATGATATTTTGGGGCGTTACAAACTTGGTATCAGAGTGCCTAAGGTTGTGAAGAGTCCTAGGGAGTCTGATAAGCCGCATTACGTAGAGTCTTGAGCATCGGTGTGTAGCGTGCTACACCTATGATCAAGAGGCTGCGGGGCATTCTAGGGAAAATCATTTCTTTCTATATACAAGAGTCTATCATGCTTACAACTGTTTTCTTCTGCTGTTAATTTGTGCGTTCTTATGACAGAAAATGCCTCCACATCGAGCTCGTGGAAACAACAACAAACCTCAACCCGTTGATCCGTTACATGAGACAGTATGCTATGCCAAATTTTGGGCAGCTTTTCAGATGCTAGCCTAGGAAGTTACCACCAATACTTAGGCCAACGATCCACCTCCGTAGGAAAATAATTTGGCAGCAACACGAATTCGTGACTTTATGAAGATGAATCCGCCAGAGTTTCATGGATCGAGAGAAGGTGAGGACCCACAGATGTATGTTGATGAAATAAAGAAAATTGCACAGATTATGCACGTGAATGAGAAAGAAAATGTGGAGCTGGCGTTTTATCGGTTGAAGGATGTTGTCTATGACTGGGTGTAGGTGTGGAATAAGGGTAGAGAGGAAGATACCGCTCCAGTGACTTGGCAATTATTCCAAGATACTTTTTTGGATAGATTTTTTCCTCTTGAGTTATGGGAAGCTAAGATAGAGGAGTTTATGAATTTGAGACAAGGCTCTATATCGGTTAAGGAGTATTGTCTTAAGTTTAATTAGCTATCGAAGTACGCTCCCAATATGATGGCTGACTCAAGGACTAGTATAAGCAAGTTTCTAACTGGGGTATCGAGTAATATGGTGAAAGAATGTAGATCTTCTATGATCAACAGGGAGATTGATCTTCCTAGGTTAATGATTCACGCCCAACAGATTGAGTCAGACAAGATAAAGGAAAGAGAAAGAGTAAGAGGGATTAACAGAGTTAGATCGGAGCAAAAGAGGTTTGGTCAGACTAGATTCTCCAGAGGGAGTCGCCCTCAGTTTTAGAGATGTCCATTTATACCTGTGCCTTCCTCAACTAGTGCTCCCGTATATCGGGGCAGTCAGGAGCTCGGGAATAGGTCGGTACCTTCCAGATCTCAGGACAGTGTAAGCAACCGGCCTCATGCTCCTTCATGTGCTAAGTGTGGTAAAGACCATTTTAGGGAGTGTTATATGGGGCAGCGAGGCTATTTTGGTTGTGCAAAGTTGGGCCATATACTTAGAGACTGCCCGTATGCCAGACAACGGAGTCTTGATGCCCATCCCCAGAGTCAGGCTACCAGTGCCCCACCTCCCGCAGCCCGTCCAGTTCCTCCTCAGGGTGCTTCATCTAGTACTGCTGGCGGTCAATGCCAAAATTATTTCTATGCTATACTACCTCATCAGGAGAAGGAGGACTCTCCCGATGTTATCACTGGTATGCTCCGTGTTTTCTATTTTGATGTCTATGTGTTGATAGACCCCGGTTCGAGTTTTTCTTATGTGACACCTCTGGTTGCTGTAAATTTTGAAATGGATCCTGAACTAATTTCTGAGCCTATTTTGGTTTCTACTCCAGTAGGAGAGTCTGTCATTGCTAAGTGGGTGTATAAGAAATATCCCATTACTATCTTTTATCGGGTTATGTAAGCTAATTTGATTAAGCTAGATATGGTTGACTTTGATATCATTCTGGGTATGGATTGGCTTCACTCATGCTATGCGTCTATTGATTGTCGTACCCGTGTGGTCAAGTAGGAATGCTAAACTCAGCTCATTTCTTGCCTATGCATTCATTGTATACAACTGAAGATTATGCTAGATTATATATTCAGGAACTCGTCAGACTTCACGGAATCCCTTTGGCTATTATTTCTGACAGAGGTACTCAGTTTACCTCTCAATTTTGGAAATCCTTCCAGAAGGGTCTCGGTACCCAGATTCATTTAAGTTTTGCTTTCAATCCGCAAATAGATGGTCAGGCCGAGCGGACCATTCAAACTTTAGAAGATATGTTGAGGGCTTGTGTACTTGATTTTAAAGATAGTTGGGATGAACACTTAGCATTAATCGAGTTTTCTTACAATAGCAGTTTTTATGCTACTATTAGAATGGCCCCATTTGAAGCTTTGTATGGTAGAAGGTGTAGATCACCCATTGGTTGGTTTGAAGTCGGTGAGGCTTCCGCGACTAGACCGGATGCGGTGTTCGAAGCCATGGAGAAGGTTAAGTTAATTCGGGAAAAGTTAAAAACCTCCCAAAGTGGTCAAAAATCATACGCAGATGTAAGGAGTAAAGACCTTGAATTTGATGTTGGTCATTTAGTGTACTTGAAAGTTTCACCCATGAAAGGGGTGAAGAGATTTGGGAAGAAAGGAAAACTAAGTCCCCGTTACATTGGTCCCTATAAGATTGTGGATCGCATTGGAAAGGTAGCGTATAAGGTTGAATTACCCGCGGAGTTATCTAACGTCCATCCGATTTTCCATGTTTCTATGCTTAAGAAGTCTATTGGTGATTTTGTTGTGATTGATCCTTCAGAAAGCTCGAGTATTCAAGATAGTCTTTCAAATGAAGAGATTCCGGTTGAGGTTTTTGACTTTCAAGTTCGTAGGCTAAGAAACAAGTAAGTTCCTTTGGTTAAAGTGCTTTGGCGAAATCAATCCGTGGAGAGTGCTACTTGGGAAGCCGAAGAAGATATGCACCCCAAATACCCCCACCGCTTTACTATGAATCCTGAACATGTCAAAGCTATCATTCTCTTTTGATTTAATCTTTATTGCTATGTTTATCTTGTCTTGTGTGTTTTCTATGATATCCAAAAAAATCTAGAATGGAGTATATGCTTGGTCAAGATGATTTTTCTCTATATACTCATTTTCATAGTATTCTTGACCTACCTATCAAAATTCGAGGACGAATGTTTCCAAGGGGGAGATGATGTGAAGCCCCGAAAAATTTTTCGTTAAGATCTCGGACGAAGATGTGTTGAATTTTGTTCTTTATCGTGATTAATAATTTTTTTGTATGGAATTTCTGGATATGCAACCCGTCATTGCGTAGAACATCGAATAAGATTTCCAAATATATGTGGATCATCCAAAATAGACACTCGAGCAATGAGTTATGATCATTCCGATCTAACCGTGAATAGTGGTGAACAATAAATGTGCAGGAAAAAAATACTAAAGCTAGGTGAATTTTAGGGTCAACTTCAAACGATCATAACTCCTTGTACATAATGATCTGGGTGAGCTAGTATATATCAACAGAAATCTCTGAAAGTCCTTTTTCCAATGAAATTGGTTTCATCCAATTTGGCCATCGGAGCAAAAGGTTATGGTCGATCTACTTTAGCCTATCAAAATAGTCCACCAAAGGACAAATTTGACATTATTTGATTTTTAAGGGTATTTTGGTCATTCCAACTCCATTACATCCGGGTAAACCATGAATTTAAGTCCATTAAGAGCATTCAATAGCTCATTTTTCTCCAAAATTTCCTAAGGCTCAAACCCCAACCCTACTACTCCAAATTTTATCCTACTATGTCTCTTGATTGAACCGTAGAAATTTCAAATTAATTTGGGATTCGAGTTGATCATGTTAAGGGTTTCGAGAGGCACCCTTTATTTTCGTGAATAAAGTTTCAGAGTCGGAAGTTCATATTCATCTTCCATTTTTAGGTATGTGGGGATTTGAACAAGATTATCCTTTCGATCTTGTGCCCGATACTTTTGTTGAATTACATTGACATGAGATTTTACATGTTTTACCATGAATTGGAAATATGGTTCTATATCTTATATTATTATCCATGAGCTATGCTATTATGTCATCCGATATGTGTATGATGTTGAGATGGAATTATGTCCAAAAAGTATTTGATTATGAGAGTATGACGATTTAATTTGTTAAGCCTTGATTTATACTACCATTCCACTATTTCCTTATTATGAATTTATAATTGATATTGGAAATTCTATATCCCTACTATGGGTTGATGTCTCAAGTACCTTTAAATGAGAGTTGGATGGCAAATTGAGAAATGTTGATATTGAAGTTGCAATGAGTCTTGGTATTTTTTGGATGTTTTTGATGAGTTAAATTGTTGAAAATATTATGTATTGAGTCTTCATATCCTTGTACAAATGTCAAGTCGGTTATGGTTCAACACATTGATACCTTGTTGATGTTGAGGAAGATTAAAATATTTTGAGCTAAGCTGTGTTGAGTTAGGAATCCACAAATTGATATGATTTGATAAATGAGAAGGAGATTTGATTTGGTCTTTATGATAGACCCTTGTGATGTTGTGGTGGATTTCCTAACGGTTCTGAGCTTGACGGGGAGTAGTACTTAGCACCGAGAGGGAAATTTGGTATTTCCCCAAACCTATGTGCTGCCGTAGGGTTGTTTAGTGATGATATTATTGGCTAGAGAGCCCGATTGTGATTATTGCAGCTTTAAGGTCGTACTCCCTGACAAAGAGTATGACGCTCCCGCCAATGGGGGTTTCAAATATTTGTATTCCACGTAGCTCACGTGGGGTTGTCGGTTATAGGAAACTCCCCTGTCCATAAGAGTCATGTTTAGTGAAATACCGAGTCACTCCGAGTTTTGATATGGTAAGTCAAGTTGCCTATGATGATCTATTATGATTTATGAGTTTTTCTCCTAGATTTCCTATGTAAGATGTTATGAGTTGCTTGATTCAATGTCACTCAAGCCAGGTGAGTCATTATGGTCTGTATGTACGTTTTTACGAAATTTATGATGTTATTTATATTTTACATGCGCCCCCACATACTCAGTACGTATCTTGTGCTGACCCACATATTTCTCTATGGTCTACATTCTTACCATGGTGTAGGTTCAGGTACTCAGCCGCAGCCGTGATAGAGATATCCGAGTGCCACATCTACGTTCCTTCAGTGGAGAGTCCTCATGGTTCGAGGACCAAGTTGCCAGTTTTTGTGCTGTTGTTTTGTGATCCCTTTGGTCTGTTGAGTCAGTTGGGGGTTTGTTCCAATGGATCGTTGATTTTTCTATATAGAGGCTATGTCAGACTAGTGTATTGTTGGGTTGGTTTGTGTATAGACATTCCATATATGTACAGTCTAACGATATTCCGTTCCATGTACGATGTGATATGATATGTACTTATATATATATCCTTAGCATAGCGTGTATATTGTTGTATTGGAACCCAGGGGTAGTGTTTTGGCTTAAGGGGTTATCTTGAGGTTGCGTGTAGCATTGGGCACCGTGTGGCATCTCGGGATGATATTTTGGGGCATTACAGACATACTCAAGGTTATGGGATACTAATATGCAAGATATCCAATATGAGTTGTATAAGTACACTAGGGAGTCATATTAACAAAACTATACAATATAATGTTGTATGATGTCCATGAAGCCTTTAGTTAGTTTAACATGATATACTACAAATGACTAGTTGGCATAAGGCCCGACATACCCCCAAAGCCTTGTACATATAATAAAAAATACTAGAGATAGACTAGCTCCAGAGAGTGATGGAGCTCACTACTACAAGCACAAGGAGCATCAAAAGCACAAAGTATGGTCTAAGGTTGAGGCTTCAGAATTGGCAACAATTGAAGACTTTTTGGAGTATTTTCAAGCCTTGATCAAGAGAAGGAAGAAGGGAAACTTGTGCATTCCATAGGTTCCTCAAGTGAAGGGCAAGGAAGACATTTGAAACTTAAAATTAACACTCCTTAGGCGCCTTTATCAAGGCCCTCATTAAGGGTAGTTTTGTCATTTACCATGTAATAGTATAAATAGACCATTTCTTCAGTTTTCTCATTAGATTTGAATGACATTTAAACTTACTCATATTTTGTAGCTTTAGTCTTGTAGTTGATAGTGTAGAATCCGAAAATTGGGTCTTTGAAATTTGAAGTTAGGGTTTTACTTGTCTTGGATAATTTGGCAAGAAAGGTATGCTTGAGGAAGAGTGATTCCTTTGGACCACCTAAAAGGAAGGTTTGAACTCTTTTTTGTGAACTGTATTTGAAGATTTGAGACATCTTATAGTGCTAATCACTTAATAAGAGTAATGGTCTTTCTATCTATCTTTCAATTTCAAGTAATCTTCTTCTTCATTTCCATTCTATGTGTTGTTTTCTCTTTGTTTAGTTGCTGGAATTTGAATCTTGTAAGTCCATTTTCGTGTGTTCATGGTCATTTGTCTATCATTTGGTATCAAAGCCTTGGTTAGGGTTGTTCCAACATCTCTAAATCTTGGTTTTGGTATTTTTATTTAGAAAATCTCAACAAAAAAGAGTCAAAAAATCAGAAAATACAAAAAAAGAAGCGTTGTCTTGTGTGTTTGTTGAAGATCCAAATTTTTCCAGTTAGATCGATAAGTTTTTATTGTGTTTTGAAGGTTTCTAGTCCTAGATACTTTCTTTCTAGCACATAGGGAGTCTAGATCTACTTTTACATTGAATTTTGGTTGAGTTTGAACTAAGAACCTCATGAACATGGTGTTTTTGAAGCTTTTGAGCTAAATTCCGAAATTGACCTTTCTATTTACACGAGTTTGGCACTAGATCTTCAAAAAAATTCAGATTTGGAGTTCATTTGCTAGGTGATCAAACTTGGTCAACACTTGAATATTCATATTATTCATCCATGATCTTCATATATTAGTGAAGAAGAATATTCAATGGTGTTGTTTGATCCTAAAGAGGGAAGAAAGAGAGTGGAAAATTTGTTTGTCTAAAAGCATATTCAAAGAAAATTCCATTCTTCCAAGAGGAGGAGGTGGCAGGGGACAAACAAAGTACAAGTTCAATTACTAGGGAGGGACCATTTCATTCCATTTTCATTTAAGACTTGAAAGAACCCTAAATTGCATCCGTCCACCCCCCAAATCCAAAACTCTCACTTCCAAGGGATAGTGTTTGGGCCAAAACTAGGTTTTGGAAAAATTGAAAATTCGAAAAGTGACAACCAACCACGTAGTGCCATGTCATCACTTGTGCTCAACCAAAATTCGACTCTAAAATTAGGTTTCGTAGTTTCTAATCTTTGATTCTAGTTTCTTTTAAGCTAATTCTATCACTAACTAGCAAACTAGTAAGTACCTACTAGGTTGGTAATTAGTCTAGAGTTTGTTTATTTCGTGTCTTCGGTTTTTTGTGTGCTTTTCTCATTTTTAAGTCATAGTATTTTTTTGGTTCAAGTGCATGCATTACTTTATTTGAGTCATTTTAATCAAAGATCAATTCCGATCCAAAGCTTCTCACCTCTCAAGTAACTTGTCAAGTATTGCCAATTCTCCAACACTTGTGAAGCGAAGTGTGAGGTGAGGTTGAGTGTGAGTGAAGTGAGGTTTTTGAACTAACTTGTTTGCTCGTTTTGTAGGTTGTGTTTCTTGCTGTTTTTTTTTTTCTTTTTTTAGGTACAATTGACCATGGAAGCCGAGGATTCTTCATCCCAATCCTTTGGAAATGATATAATGGGAGCCTTGATGGCTCACTTTGAGGCCTTTGCCCAAAAAATGAAGGATAGTAAAGATACTTTTAGGAGAGATTGAAGAGTAATGTTGATGCCTTGAGGAGTAATGTGGATGCTATGATGGGTGAAATTTCCACTTTTAGTGGAAGACTTGATTGTGTTGAAAGTAGGAGGAACTCACGACCTTCTACTCCTAATCCCTACCATGCATCCTCTAGTGTCCAAGCCAATAACTCTTCCATGACTATAACCCCCAAAACTCTTCACCAAATGCTTAATCCTCCACGAGTTCCACAAAACCAGCCACTAAATAAACCCCAAACATCTCCTAACTGGACCCTACAAAGACCATTACACCACCAAATGAACCAAGTCCAACAAGAGGGACTTGAAACTCAAACTCCACCACTAAATCCGAACTTACTACCCCCACAACATACCACTTACCAAATAACAAATCCTATGGACCAAATACCTTACCCTCCACCTCCCCCAATACTACAAGTTCAAGTCCTAAATAATAAAAGACCAAAACCACTTCCCTAATTTAGTGTCTCGGCATGATAACATTTAGTCATCCTTTCTCCCTCCACTTTGATGATTTAAATTGTCGGCCCATCTTTCGATCTTTACATCTTTTAGGTCCGTTGGGAAAATGTGAGGGCATGATAAGAAATGTTCTATCACGCCACTTCCAAAACTCGTACTGCTTGCCCAACTTTGCATCGAACTTTCATGTGGGCTCATTGGCCAATAGTAAGGATTTTAAAAAACCACTAAATAGACATCTATCTTTAAGCTTCTTGGCCTTCAAGATTGGGGTTGTAGTATACCCTTTTGGAATGATAAACTCCAAAATATAAGAATTTTCTTCCTCATTTTCAAAATTTATCATTTGCTTGGGTGATTCAACTTTCATCACATCCACCAAGCATAATATTGAAAAGTGATTCGAATGACGACCAACTCTCAATTTCGGATTAGCATCCATAATAGTATATTTACCCCAAAATAGACTAGAATCTTCATAAGAATTGTGCTTGATTTCTTCTTTCGACTCTAGAACCATTTCCTCATCTTTGGCATCTTCGTTCATGAATGGTTCGGTTGGTTGGGAAATCACCAAGGGTTACTCAACATCAAGCTCAACATCACTATAGGATTCTTTCTCCTCATCTTCACACTCTACGATTAGTCTAAATGATTCCACAGACAAGATATCATCTAAAGATAATGTAGAAGAGTGCTTTGAATGATTGACCTCGATATCCATCTCCCCTATCCTTTCTCTTTCCTTGTTAAATGCCCTAATGTCTTGACGTATATCACATATGATATCATTATTTATGTCCATAAGATCCAACATTAGTTGAAGCATAGCTTCAATGCCACTCTTTCTTGTGCTTCGTTCTTTTTTTTCTTGACCAAAAGACCTATCAAAATCATAAGAAAAACTAGAATTTAGATTAGCACAATAGGGGGATGGGGCATTAAGGAAATCACTCTAATGTCCATCTTGACCACCACATACAGAATAATCATACTCCCGATAGGATGGAGATGGTGCACATCTCTCTCTCCGGGGAGCATATCTACAGTCTTGCCAAAAGTAAGGTTCATCACAATATGGACATGGATCATCAAGATAGGATTTCCAACCACGAAGATCATGTTCATTCCATGATGCCATAGTAGTAAGTAAACTAAAAATAAAAATCTACCTAACACAAGAATAAAAGAAAAACTAAAAACAAATATTTACAAGTTTGAACTCAAACAAGTAGGCTAGAATTCTAAACCAACTCAATACACCAAATTGTTCCCTGGCAATGGCGCCATTTTTGATAACGCTCAACTTACACTTCAATTTAGTGCAAGGCGGTCGTTGTCAATATATTTACCCAACTTTTGGAATTGGGGTTGAATCCACAGGGAACAATGTGAGTGGCGATTAAACTAATTTGAGACTATAGCTACAAGTTGAATTCAAACAGATGATATGAAAAGAAAAAATGGGGGTTTTGGAGATTAGACAATAAATTGTTTTTCACTTTAACTTAAGTGTTCGTAATCCAGAGTTTATGAAAAAATAGAATTATGTTTACTAGGGGTTTTGGTACTTGACAGATGCTAATAGTAGTTCAAGATTCTCAAAGTAGATAGGATAACAAGTTATCTTTATTGAAGTTATTCCTAAATGTATCTCGACCTACTTAAGCATTTAATTACCTAATCCTCTTGGACTTAGGGAATTTATATTCACAACCCAGATTTTTCCTCAAGTTAACCAACCTTGTTACAATACTGATTATTAAACGGAGTATTTCCAAGTCCCTGTTGATAATTCACTTCCTACTATATTTGATTTCTTTCTCAAGAAAATCAAAGTGGGTTTTATCTATTGTTTGCAACAAATAGACGTTAATTAAAACCTCAAAATAATCAAGAAGTCCTACCACCTTTCGAATCCTGATCACTCAGCACCTTATCAAGACCTAACCCTAGATCCCATTATTCAGGTTAAAAGAATTGAGCCTCCCATGACGTAAAAATTGAAGCAACCAGATGAATTCATTCTTTTAAAGATAAACTTACTACAAGATGAATAGAAACTAGAGATTCTCAGATTAAATCACAAAGAAAATCCCAAAATAATGAATATAATATCTTCAAAGTAATAGCTTTCTCAAGCCAAAAGTAGTGAGAGAAAGTATCAAAGTATATTGCTCAAGACTCAATGTGCGGGCCTCTCAAGAAAACCCTAAACAAGGCTTTAAATAGTTCAACCTAAATAAGGAAACAAAATAATAAAATTTGAAAAATCCCTAGGATTAGGTGATGACATTTGTGATAGCCTATCAGGAGGCTGATGACTTATCACAAATGTCGTCAACTCCTTCTTCAGTTTTGGCTCTTCGTACTTAAGCTGACAATATTCTTGATAGCTTATCAAACCCTTAATGACCTATCACAAAATGTCATCATAGCTTTCAACTTAGGACAATTCTCTATCTACTGCTGATGATAAAGCTGATAGCTTATCACAGAGCTAACGACATCACAAATATAGTCAGCCATACTTTTCTTTAGATTTCTTCATATTTCAACTTCTTTGCTTCCATTCTTATTGGTTCTCTATCATATAAGCTTCTACTACAAAATCAAACATAAAACAATCAAAAATGACAAAAGATGCTTAAGACTTTGCGATTATTCTTAGTTAAAAGCCTTAAATATGTTAGCATTTGCTCGCACATCAATTAAGATACAAATCATAGGATTAAAGTTTACACATGTAGGAACAACGGTTTTATTTCTAGATAAAAAATATGAGGTGTTACATTATCTCCCCTTTGGAATCATTTATCCTCGAATGATACTGGTCAGGTTAAGAATACTAATCTAAGGCAACTGAGATCACATACTGAACATTCATGATTGGGGACATAAATACATGAATGAATTTGAAACATGATACATGACTAAACTAATTTCATGAATACATGAAATGACATGAGAATGGTTATAAGGCTGAGATAGAAATGAGAGAGTCAACTTATGCATAACCATTACCTCCAGTTTGATCTAGTTTCGTGAAGAAAGGATGTGAGGTTTAGGATGTGAAAACTTAGGGTATTACCACATCTCCCCCTTGGGATACTTCATCCCCCGAGTGATATTGACTTGGCTGAAATACTAAGGGAAGACTGAGATGGTGCATAGGGCATTTATGAACTTAATCATGACTGAATATATAAATCTAGAACCTAATGCATAGACTGAACTGGATTCACAATTTCCATGGATGCAAACAACTATATATTGGAATGGCCATATTAATAAAACCTCAGATAGTAAGACTAGATCAGAAGATGGAAAGCCATAGAAATAACTTGTCTGTCTGACTACTAACTGAACTACTAGATAAACGGACTGAACAATACTGAAAGCTTATACTCAACTATACATTCAACTTCACAACTGCACTTCACTTGAGTCTACTTAAAAATATTCACATGGACACTGATCACCCTATCTACTGAAGTCTGAGCTGAACTGGATTCTCTACTATGTTCAAGCCTACTCAAATCTAACAGGTACTACACATCCCACAATAACACTAGTCCAAATATTGAATTCAATACACCCTGTGCTTTCACAACTTCTCATCTCATGAATAATTCCTATTACCTCTCCAACAACTACATTCAACCTTTACTACACATTTACTGACACGCAATACATTCATCCACTTACACACTGACATAACATTCAAGCCTATCTTTATGACTACAAAGGTATTTCTAAACCAACTCCCATAAATGATAAACTCACCCTGAACGACTATACCTGATAATGTAAAGCCCGCTGCTAGTACTTTCTTCTAAGGTACAACTTTTAGCTTTCTATATTCCCAACACTATTCAACATCTAATTTTGAATCAACAACTAAAATTCTTGCATGCACTATTTCAAGCCTACTGATTGAGTTTCATACAACTATCCCCACGGATATATAGTCCACTAAATTCAGATAACACTATCCCTACTTTACTGCTTCTAAACTTCTGGATTTATACTTCTAACTTTAGATCATTTACTGTCATAGGACTCTGGGAAGGGATCTTAAAACACATCTGACCCCTAAGCACTGAGGTACTACCTCCCCATTCAATCACTGGTTCATTGGGAAACTAAAAATGAAAGACTCTATTTCTACAGTCAGCTGAGGAATAACATAAGTGGAATCAATCCATGTTTAGTATGACATCAAAATTAGTCATCTCTAACTCCACAAGATCTACTAAAATGATTTTTTTGGTGATATTTGGACAGTTCCTGTACACCTTCCCAGCAACAATAGAGACACATACTCGAGTAGATACTGAGAAGGATTCTACTAAAGATTCGGGACTGACACCAAAATTGATATCTATATGAGGAGTTATAAAAGAGTGTAATGCTCCAGGATCTAACAAAGCATAAACATGAATATAAAAGACTTGTACGTAGCCATAACCACAATAGGAGAGCTTTCCTAATCATGAAAGGACTGGAGTTCATACGGCCTATTCTAGTATTTTCCACTAGTTGCACTAGAAGCAACACCCTGCTGAATCGGGTAACCGAATTGAATTAAAGGACGATTGTACTGACCGTACTAACCACTATTTGGACAATCCTTGACTCTATGGCATGGCTTTCCATATCCAAAACATACATCACTGCCAGCTCTACATACACTCATATAACTCCTACCATATTCTCCAAAAAGCAGATTGGTACGACCACTGCTCATACTACCCTAGGTCTTAGAGCCTGGTGCCCCATCACGACTGTCATTCCTGAACTTTGGTACTGGTGAACTAGCTGAAGAAGGACCTAGGTCTAATAACTTCTGATGGAGCTGAGAATGGTTACCACCCTCTAACCTAGGCTGAGAAAAATTAAACGAACCTATTCTGGCCCTTTTATTCTCTCTCTTTTTCCTTAAGCTTCTGTTACTCAATCTGTTGAGCATGAACCAGAAGCCTAGATAAGTCTATGTCCTTAATCCACATAGCAGTCCTACCCTCCTTGACAACACTATCAGCAACACCAGAAACAAACTTACTCATTCTAGACCTACTATCAGCCACCATCGAAGGAGCTTACCTCACCAACTGAGTAAGCTTAAGTGAGTATTCATTCCTATTCATATTACCCTACTTCAAATTAATAAACTCCAGTACCTTAGCTTCCCTCAACTCTAAAAGAAAGAATCTGTCTAAAAAGGCTGTGGCAAACTCCTCGATCTCTACAGTCCTTGCATCATCACCAAGATCTTCCTTCCACTACTTAAACAAGGTGTGAGCTACATCCTGCAACTAGTAAGCATCCAAATCTACACTCTCACTAAGAATGAAACCCATAATATCAGTAATTTTTGGAACTATATCAAGAAATTCTCGTGGATCCTCCTCAGACTTGTATCCCAAAAACAAAGAAGGGTGTATTTTCTCCTCAATTATCTAGGAAAATAGCCGACTGATTATTCTAAGAAGCTATTGAAAGGGTTTGGGTAGTGAAAGAAGCTCTGAACTCGGCATGCGAGATGTGCTAATTCAGGGGATCTTCCTAAATAGGTGAAGGTGCGGGCTGATTTTCTTTTCTTCTTTCATTATTCTTTCTGGGAGGCATTATCTATAAACGAAAGAATGATGAATTAGAAAGAAAGTTTAAATAGATCTCAGGCTCTTTTGTACGACATGAATACTTAAACAAGGGAAACATTTCCTAAAACAACTTGTAGCCTCTTGTTCATAAGTGTTGCAAGCTTTACACCCATGCACAAGACTCTACTTAATACGACTTTTCAAACTCCCTAGGATACTGTAAGACCTTAGGCTCTAATACCAAGTTTTTCACGACCCGAGGCTACCCTTAGTCGCAACTAGGGTTCTTACGGTCACAAGGGACCACAAGCTAACCCATGAGCTAGTACCTACTGTGAGCATTGAGTGAACTGATAAATAAGAACACATACGAAAAATAATTGATAATGGCACAAGGTTTTAATTACTAAAAACAAGAATAAATCATCAATCTGAATGTCTAAAAACATCTGTAAAAATACTAACAGTCAACAAATAACATTGATAAACTACTGAAAGTTTAGATATCTAAAAAGCCTCTAACTAACAGACTATGGAGTTGAAGGGACAAATCTCCAACTAACTCTGACTGAATAGAAATATTGAATTACTAAGATAAACTGAAATAAAGCAATTATATCCTCTATAGATGAGGACTCACCATAAGTAATGCTACTTATAAGCTGAATATTTAAGCGCGGTTAAGAAACTGAGCATCTGATCCTATGATATAAGACATCATAATGCAAAGAAAAATATGTGGTCAGTACCTTGGATGTACTGGTATATGAGATGGGGTTGGGCTGAAATGCATGCATTAACTGTACATAAAGTAATAACTGGCTGAATAGTATGAGATAACTGAGTGTGCATACATAAAAACTGAAATAATGAGGATCCAAGACAAAGCATATAATGTTTTCTAAAATAATCTGTAAAACTGAAATACTGAAATTTGATAACTAAATAAATCGAAGTCTGTATGCTATGGTCAGGAAAAACTGAATGGAATTCTATACTGAATACTAAATAGAAACCGTGGGAGGTATAATCTAACTAACATTCCCCAAAATAAGCAAATTGGGGTCCAAATTATAACCCCAGTTGGAAGGGTGTCAGTACCGTGCCTCGGGTACTAACAATGGTTGTGAGTCGCCCTCATCTGAAAGGAGCTCTAATAAGATATGTGTTACCCTCAACTGGCAGGGGAACACTTTATCAACCCTTAACTTGTTGGTTGATATCTCAAACCTACACTAGCTACATAGTTCTGGAATAAAGGGACTTCTACTAAAGGTCAAACAATCTACTGGCAGGTGATGCCCCATCCCTGGGTTCGCTTGGTGGTAAATCCTACCCCTTACGAAACTGACATTGATTACAAGACTAAACTAAGTTTAACTGAACAAACAATTGATCTTAATAACTGACTGAATGATACGGCTCATGGTTTATCTGAAACCATTCTACCAATACTGAAACTATGTAAACAACTAAGTTTTGGGTATTCATAACCCCTAGCACTGAATAGAAATAGAAATAAGGATATATAACAACTTTAAAACCAAAGTAAGGGATCATTGTTCAAAAACCAACATTTAGGCATTTTCTAAAACACATGGAAAGCATAAACTTAAGCATGGTAATGGGTAAAGCATGAAAAAATAATTATAATACCAAAACCATGAATTAGAGATCCAACATGAAAATATCATAATTCGAATGTGTAAGGGCTATTTTTAACGAAAACACTTGTAAACCTCATGTATAATCAAAATTTATAAAATCTTCGTGGAGATAACTTATTATAAACATGTAAATTCATGATTTAAAATATAAAAATAGGTTCTTGGATTCCATAGATAAAAAGGGAAAATGGATGAACATCACATATACCTTAACGACTGATTTCTAGGATTGGAAACTTGAATTCCTTGATTTCTTGTGAAAAAGGACTTGAATCTTGTTCTTGGGAATGGAGAAAGGTTTTTGAGTTGCTTACTGGTTTCTTAGGGTTAAGAGAGAGGATTAAATGTGTTTAATACTTCATCAAAACATGTTAAAGTTATTATGGACGGTTTAGGGGTGTGAAATTCCTTTAATATCCTTAATTTAAGTCAAAATGGAGTGTTTTTGGAACTGGGCTATGACCTAGGTGACGCCCAGAAAATCTCCCAAGCCATGGCGGGTGATGACTTTCCAATATCTTAGCCCTTGGCTGGGCGACGCCTAGACAATCGCACACCCATTCCAGTGGCCTTAGGCAATTGTTAGGTAATGCACACCCTTTTCCATGGCCATAACTTTTCGCTCGGGTATTAGATTAAGGTGAAATTAGTCTCGTTGGAAAGCTAATTCGATTATCTATAGTTTTGTGTGTCTTAAGCTAAAAAAATGCACATATATAAAAAGTTATATACTTTCAATGTAGACCCTTGTAGAATCAAATACCAAAATTTGAACAAATCAAATGTTCTTAGCTCAACTTTGTTCTAAGTGATTCTTATGAACATCTTTCAAGTCGAAAGAACTTCATGCACTAGAAGAAATATCATGACACATGTATTAACATACAAATCATGGGATTAAAGTTTATACATGTAGTAACGATAGTTTGATTTTTAGCTAAAAATATGAGGTGTTATAGTGGCTGATGGGGAATTGAGTTGTTTAAGTGTTAAAAGTGAAGATGTTAATGTATGGCACAGAAGAAAAGGAAATGTAAGTTCCTCCTTATTAAACAAGTTGATTTCAAGGGACCTGATCCATGGCTTACCAATGCTGAAATTTCAAGACAACAAAGTTTGTGATGCTTGTGTTAAAGGTAAACAAACCAGATCCTCTTTCAAATTAAAAAAGTAGGTTAGTACTTATAGACCACTAGAAATGTTGCATATGGATTTATGTGGACTTATTAAATTCCAATGTAGAGGAGAGAAAAAATATGTTTTTGTTATTATAGATGACTACTCCAGGTTTACCTGGACAATGTTTATAAGAACCAAGGATGAAACAAATGAGGTTTTTGTGGATTTTTCCAAGAAAATTCAAATGAAGCTAAATTGCAAAGTTTCTAAATTCAGATCTGATTATGGAAATAAATTTGAGAATTCTCAAGTTGATGAATTTTTTTGCTGAGCATGGAATAAGTAACAAATTTTCTTTTCCTAGATCTCCTCAACAAAATAGAGTTGTTGAAAGGAAGAATAGAACACTCCTAGAGATTGCTAGGACTATGTTGATTGATAGCGGTTTTCTAAAGAGTTTCTGGGCTAAAGTTGTAAATACTGCTTGTTATGTGACTAATAGGTGCTTGATTAGGTCACTCCTGCATAAGACTCCATACGAACTGGTGTTTAATAGAAAGCCTAATCTAGACAACTTTAGACCATTTGGGTGCAAGTTCTTTATGCTGAACAATGGCAACAGAGAATTGAGAAAGTTTGACTACAAAAGTGATGAAGTAGTGTTTGTGGTCTACTCCTTAACAAGCAAGGATTATAGAATTTTCAATAAAAGAACTCTGTGTGTTAAAGAAAGTGTTTATGTGATCTTTAATTAGTTTGAAAATCAAATTAACCCAGATGATAGTAAAGATTTAGAAATTGAAGAACTCATTCCTATTTAAAGGGATGATATTACTGAAGATGTTGATCAAGGGATAAATTATACAGAAGAGAATGATGAAAGTGATAGTGATCTAGAAACTCAGGAATAGATCCCAGTTTCAGTAGAAGAACAACAAGAAGGGACTAGTAAAGATTTGCAAGGACGTGGTCCCAGTGGAATCAATCTTAGAATTCAAAACTAGAGGCACACATCCTCTCATTCCTTTGAGAATCTAACTACATCCTTGGAATCAACAGTCTAAACAAGAGCTCAAGCTAGAAATACTATGGCATTTTCAGACTTCTTATCCCAAATTGAGCCTAAGAATGTGATAGAAGCCCTGAAATATGCTGATTGGATTAATGCAATGCAAGAGGAACTTCAGCAATTTAAGAGGTGCAAAGTCTGACATCTAGTCCCCAGGACTGTTGATTGAAAAATTATTAGAACCAAATGGGTGTACAAAAATAATCAAAATTAAAATAGAACTATTAACAGAAACAAAGAAAGGTTGATTATTCAAGGTTATAATCAGGAAGAAGGATTCAATACGATGAGACTTTTTCCCCTGTAGCAAGAATAGTGGCAATCAGGATTCTTGTAGAATTTCCTGCATATATGGGATTCAAAGTATTTCAAATGGATGTCAAAAGTGCCTTTCTGAATAGAAACCTACAGGAAAAAGTCTTTTTCAAATAACCTCCTAGTTTTGAAGATATAGATTTTCCTCACCATGTACTTAATCAGACAAAGCTCTTTAAGGATCTAAGCAAGCACCAAGGTACTGGTCTGAGAGACTCTCAAAGTTTCTCCAGGAAAATGGCTTCAAAAGAGGTAAAATAGATAATACTCTATTCTTAAAGACCAGAGGTAGCAGCCTATTGATTGTTTAGATATATGTTGATGACATAATATTTGGAGCTACTTCAGAATCCCTATGTGAAGAGTTTGCTAAGACAATGGGGAGTGAATTTGAAATGAGTATATGGGTGAGTTGAGCTTTATCCTAAGCTTGAAAATTTAAAAATTTCCCAAGGGACAATGACTTGTTAAGAGAAGAACATCATAGAGTAAATGAAGAAATATAACATGGAGATGCTAAGACAATTGATACTCCAGTTTGAACCATCTCAAAAATAGATAATGATGAACTAGGTCCTTTAGTAAATGAGACAATGTATAGAAAGATTATTGGATCCCTGATGTACCTCACTGAAAGTAGTACTGACATCGTATTTAGTGTAGGAATGTGTTCCATATTTCAAGCTTTTCCAAAAGAGTCTCATTTGAAAGTTGTATAAAAAATTATTAGGAATCTGAAGGGGATAGGGGACCTGGCCCTGTACTATCCATCAGGAGACAATTTTGAATTGGTGAGTTTGTTGATGTTGACTATGCTGGATAGTTGGTAGATGAAAAAGCACTTCAGTAATGGCATAGTTTCTTGGATCATCCTTAATTTTGTAGGGATCTAAGAAGAAAAACTCAGTTGCTCTATCTACTAATAAAGTTGAATATGTTGCTGTAGCTTCTTGTTGTGCTCAATTGTTATGGATCAAGCAGAAATTAAAATATTTTGGTATCATATCAGACACTATCACTCTAATATATGACAACACAGGTGCTCTAAACATGGCTAAGAATCTAGTGCAACATAAGAGGACTAAGCATATTGACGTGAGGCATCACTTCCTAAAATAATGTTAAGAAAAGGGCCATATATGTGAAGTTTTGCAAGACTGAGGATCAGAGAGCAGATATATTTACTAAGGCACTTCACAAGAAACAATTTGTCAAGAACAGGTTAAAGCTAGAATTGATCAAAATGACCTGACCTTCCATATGAATCAGTAGTTCCCCCAAAAAATTGGCTATGATTAGGAGACAAGTGTCTTTGGTAAATTATGTATTTGTTAGTCTAGCTCAGTACCATACCCTTGTAGGTATACACCCATGGGAATAACTTTGAAAGAAAACAGATGAAGTATGCTCAAACTTGAGAATTCACTCAAAAAAAGAGAGGGGCCTGGTCCCATCTCTCGGGTTAGTATCATGAATATGCATGTTTTTCTTTTTTGTTTTGATAAAAAATTCCACATATTCTCTCTCCTTGTCAGAAAAATTGTCTTATCCAAAATTGAAATCAAACTCATCTTTGCATGAACTCTATGAACCTTGCCCAACTCAATTAACCTAGCCTTTCAAAGCCAAACCACTTTTTCACTTACCTTTTGGATGCATACTTATCCCTGAAAATACTAATAGTGTAATGACTAATGATGAGCTTAGTAGCTCTTTTAAAAGAAGAAAAGCAAAAGACAATTGCTAAAGATATAGAAATTAGGAGATTACATGTAAAAATTTAGCCATGTCTAAAGGAGGGTCTAAGGGTCTTTGTAGAACTTAGGAGTGAGAATGAAGAACTCAAGAAGAAGGTTACAATTCTACCCAATGAGGTTCTAAAACTGAATATAGTTATCAAGAAGCTAACCAAAGGGTTGTGACACTGTCTTGAGATGGTCTTACTTCTACAGACCTTTTCTCGAAATACTCCATCTTTTTAATTCCTCTAACTTCTGTGGATTTTTCTATGGATCAGGAAATGTAAATATTGTACTTCAATGATACCTAAACTATGAAATATGACTGAGTTCTTGTTTAGTGCTCTTTATCTAGCTCTATTTTATTTCTAAAGTTGTTATTCATGGTGGTGTTGCCCCAGTGGCCATGAGTTAACTAACCTATGATCACTATTAGTCTTGGTTTACAACTTTACTTTTTAATGATGCCAAAAGGGGAATATTAATTTCATGTGGTAAGGACTGTTAGCCTCCGAAGTCTATGTTTTAACAATGACAAAGTAACAAGTGAATCTTTACAGGATATTAAAGACTACCGATAAAGGAAGTCGACTCCAGGAATGGAAAGACATCCAATCATAAAAAGAAGGATCACGACACTCAAACATCATTGAAAGAAAATCAATCAATTGTCTCGGAAATGGAAAGAGAATCACTATCATAGAATCATGGTTGACTAGATCAATCATGAGATCAATCAGGACAAAAAGCAAAAAGAAGGAAGACCAAAACCATCACATGGATATCAATCTACACAATACTTAAAGAAAAGATATATCATAGACACATCTGATATGGACGTGACCCAAAGCTGCATATGAACATTTCAAATGGCTACATTCCTAAATCAAGATATCAATTTAAATCCTTGAATAAGAAGAAATATCTTGGGTTTCATTATGAATAGTAGCAGCCAAAGAGTATAAAAGCGGAAGACTAAACACAGACATGGGTTATGCAATTTTAAGGAGAAAATTTAAAGTGTCTCATTCTTAGTCTTACAAGGCCTTATAACTTTTAGTTTACAATTGACATATAAAGAGTAGGACTGAGTCAACTTTGTAACATTAACTAAAGCTATGTCACAGGATCTGAAGAGCAAAAAAAGTCTTCAAAACTTATTTCCTATCATTGTACTAGAGCTCAACATTCAACGATATAAGGAACTTTAAAACCCAAGGGGACTGGAAGTAGGCACCACATTGGTGGTTCGAACTAGGATAAATTTCTGTTATTACTTTATGTCTTGTTATATCTGTGCTTAACTATTTTAAATCTAATTTATTTGTGAAGTGCATTGATCTGCAGGCCTGCAGGAGAGTCTACTGTAAGGAGTCAGTAGACCACTCAAAAAAAATTTCAATTCACCATTTTTTGAATTTTAATTGGTATTAGAGAAGGTCTCACCAACTGCATTACTTAACTGCAAGTGAGCAAAGATCAAATAGCCAATTATTAAATTCCCGGTGCTCTTCACTAGGATGGTAACTACTCAACAAGACAACCATACTTTAATAGGAAACACTACTCTTACTGGAAAAACTGGTTTAGAAATTTTTGTCCAAACAAATGACTTTCAAGCCCGGGTTGTCATCAGGAAGGGTCCAAAGCCCGTTTTGGGACTTAAAGAGAAGTCAAAGGACAAAAACAAGGAATCCAACAGTTTTGACTTAGAAGACCTTGAAAGCTTTGAGGTCACTAAAGAGCAACAAGAGGTAATCCGAACTAATGCATGTGTAATAAGTTTACTTTTGTGTGTAGTTAACGGAGAGGAATACGACATCATATCAATTTATGAGACCGCAAAAGAAATGTGGGGAAAATTGGAGGTAACCTATGAAGAAACCTCCAAGATCAATAAGTCAAAGATTTTTGCTATAGTCAATGAATATGAGTTGTTCAAAATAGAAAACATGAGGCCATTGAAATAATGTTTGCCAGATTCAGTAAAGTTCTGTGCGAACTAAAACATTGAGGATGATCTATCCACATAGACAATAAGTCTAGAAGCTGGTACGAAGTCTCCCAAAGATTTAGGAAACTAAGGCAGCTATTCTAGAAAATGGAGATCTTAACAACATGACATATGACGAACTATGAGGTAACCTTATTACATATGAAAAAAATTATATTAACAGGTACCACAAGGATGAGAAAAAGAAACCAGTAGCCTTCAGTGTTTCCCCAACTGAAGAAATGGATATTTTTGAAAAGGCCAATAGTGAAGGAATGGCTCTTATAAATCGTAATGTAAAGCAAATCTTGAGATAGAGATAGGAAAGATCCTAAGGAACCAAGAATGATGATTCCACTATAAATGATGAATGTTGTTTTTATTGCGGAAAGACTTACCACTTCAAATAGAATTGTCTAGAATTAAGAAGAAGAACATCCAGGAAGAACAAAAATTTCAGACCCTAGAGTAATGAGGATAAAATCGAACAAGAAACAGTGGCTGCCAATATATGTTTAATGGCAATAGGTGGACCTAGAGAGGCAAGAAAATACAATTGTCATAATTGTAATACTCTAAAATCCAACTTGGATATGATAACTATTGAGCTTCCAAGAGTCATAGATGAATATAATAAACTAGCTCAAGAGAAGAAGAGTTTTAAAGATCGATTTAAACAAAAACTCAAAGAGGAATATCAAAACTGACGAATAGAAATAGAAAAATGTCAAATTGAAATTAACCTACTTCATAAAGAGTTTGATGATGCAAAAATAAGATTAAACAGTCTTAGGACTTCCCCAAGCCATAGTTTCATAAGATAAAATTCATTCAAAAGCTATTTGAGTTTCTCACCAGGGTCATTTATATTAGCTAAAACATTTTTCTCTTCTCGAGGACCCATCTATTTTATCTGTGGATAAAGCAGGCATAAATCCTACAACTGCATGCATAAGCCTAAAAGTATGTGGATTTGGAAGCCCAAAGGAAGCATATATAATCCTCAAGGACACAAGAACTCTTGGGTACCTAAGAAGAATTAAGATCCTTATTTTGTAGGAACATGTTCGCAAAATCTCTAAAAAGGAAGGATTGATAATGGTTGTTCGAGGAGTGTAGTCGGAGAGAAAGGGATCTTTTTTGTGTTAAAGAATATAGATGAAAAAGTAGTCAGAGTCAGTGACAACACCAGAGGAAGTGTCATTAGAGTTAGCTATACCTCCCTCAGAGTCAACTCTTGCATCTGAAATAATGTACAGAAATGAAGACAGGTTTTCTCCAACAGGGTACTTGCCTCAATAAAATCTTTGTCCCTATGACATGGTCAGAAACAACACAAATTATCTTTATTAGTTGCTGCCCTCTAATATATTAAGCCTTTTCACATGGTTTTATTCATGTAAAAATTTTTGCGTGACAATTTTGAGAATTTGAAAACCCTTCATGCCCAAGACCATTTTTTAACTTGTTTTTTTAAAATTAAAAGGGAGGGGTAATTTTGATAAAGTTATTTCTTTATTATTCTAGTGAATGTTTTATTCACATAAGTGATGCGCCATAACTCATAACACAATAAGGAACAAACGTTAGTTGACTCGCCAACAACTGGAGTAGTATACATAGTCCTTTGGAAATTTCTACACTTAATTCTACGAATCATGTTTTAGCTACTTGATTCTAATTTTTAATGAAATATGTGACAATAATATGCTGATAGTCTATCTTTGCATCCACAGTAAAACATATTGACATTAAGCATAATTCTATTCGTGATCTTGTAGAAAGTTAGATTTTTTTCTTACTAGAAGAAAGGTCTTGACTTTCCAGAAAAAGATTTGTCATTAATGATTTATGAGTCATATATTTGGACACAGATCTTTTTACTTAGTTCAATTTTATTACAAAACCATTTCTAGAAGCAAAGATCTTGATTTCTCAGAAAAAGATTTGGCATAATGTTTTATGAGTCATATTTTTGGATACAAATCTTTTTACTTAGTCCAACTTTTACCTTTTTTCAAAAGGATTTTCTTTTAAAAGGAAGTAATAATTAATTCACCATTTACCATGCCACCTCTGCCAGCCTTTTCTCTTCCTCATGCAGTGTTCTTTCACTTCCATCAGTTTCCTTTCAATTTACGCCCTTTTACTTCTCCATTCTTATCCCCTTTAAATAGTTGCCTCCTCTAATTTTTCTTAACCAGCTCCCCCCTTTCTCTTCTTTTAAATATCTCATTTACTCTCTCATGACAAAAACCCATTCCTTAGCTAACATTTCTAAAATCTCCTTCGATGGTCCCGTTCTTCTCTCAGAATACTTTGATGAGTCATTGTCTTATTCCATTCTCCTCAAGAGACGACAACACTCTTCCAGCCCTATTTCCTTTTCCAAGAAACCTTATCTAAATCCCTCCAATTCCCTTACTCCAAAAGAGATGCACTAATTCTGGACAAACCCTGACAAAGAGACGTTTCTCTTCTTTAAAAATCCTTCCATCGTTCCTAGTCACATCGTCAACCTTAGTAAGCTAAAATATGACTCTTGCAATATTGGTAACTTCTTTAAATTTCAAGATCTGTTCTTACTTTTTTGCCTATGTAGACTTCTCAGGTATGAAGGCCCTGTTCGCAAGTTTTACACTAATCTACGACTTTTCCCAGACTTTGGTGAATTCAAAAAACTTGTCCTAGGAACAAGAATCATCTTGAACAAATTTTTGTTTGAAACTATTTTTGATACTAAGTTCTTCGGCGTGGTCCCTTTCATGAAAATTAACTGACTCGAGGACTTTGAAGTGGGCTTTGAGAAAGCCAAGAAATTTCTATCTGACTCTGACTCTGTATCAACCAATTTTTGTCCCCTATTCTTATGCTTCAAATTTCAAATCATGGCTCATATTGTTGCTACCACTCTAATTCCGCAAAAAAGGATCCCTATAAACATCACTTGTCGTGATGTATTCATGTTGTATTGCCTGGTGAAGAAGATCAAAATCAATTGGTAAACATTGATACGCGAGTACATGCTTGAGAGTTCAAGGGAATTCAATGTATCTACTAGTTTTCCATACAGACTACTTCTCACCCGGATCTTTTTGTTCTACTCCATTGACCTCTCTGCCTATCCACTTATAGAAGTTGCTGCAACTTATGATTCAAGAACCTTCAGAATCCTGAGATATTTCCTGGTAGAAGATGAATGGTGCAGGAAAGATT
Organism: Capsicum pubescens; assembly: GCA_030864215.1. Taxonomy (NCBI): domain Eukaryota; kingdom Viridiplantae; phylum Streptophyta; class Magnoliopsida; order Solanales; family Solanaceae; genus Capsicum; species Capsicum pubescens. Next base: position 119,868,783 of record CM061546.1, read on the forward strand.
CCGTCCGTGCTAAGGTCAAACCTTCTAAGGTAAGTAAATCTATCTCTAACCTCTCTGTCTCTTTGAAGATGGAACTTGAACTTAAGCCAGCGGTTCAAAGCCATTGAGGAAGGTATCATTCAACTCTAGTAATCTTCTAACAAACTCCTAGACCTTGGGAAAAGTACAAGCTTTGTCATAAGTGTGGTACGGCTGGGACTCAATGGGCTCAAACAAGAAGAAGACAAGTTGTTATCTTGAGTGCTCTCTCTTATGGACTTTTTGAAATCCCAAGTCTCTTCCTTGAATGATGATCTGGCTTCTTTTATTCAAAACTCCTACTCTTTCTTTGTCAAGATTGTCAAAAAATATTTTGGCAAATTCTGTCGAAACATGCATAACACCCTGATGTACTTTCTGGCAAAATGGTAAACTGTGAATTTTCTTTATTCAAAAGGGGGGTCTGTACCTTGTTGATGGGTTGTAATATAATCTTTATCACACTATCTGACATTTTTTTTGCTCTTCCTAGTTAATAGGTTATGACTATCCATTGTTGTCTATTACTACTTGTATGTTGTTCTATCTGTATGTTTTGTGTTGTTGTTGTTCTTTTTTATTATGCCAAAAGGGGCAGAAATACGGGAACATCAAGAAATTAGGAAACACAGATCGACTAACGACTCATAAAGGTCGACTAATATTCAAGAAAATTGGATAGTAGAAATACTCACAAAGTCAGTGGGAGCAAGTTGACTTTTGATACATAAAGGCTGACTGATACTCATGAAATCTGGGACAACAAAAATGCCTACAAGTTAAGGGGAGCAAGTTGACCGATAGGGAAGTCAACTGATGTTTACTCGTGTTTTTCATTATCAAAAGAGAGAGATTATTAGTCTCCAAAGTCTATATTTTAATAATGACAAACTAACAAGTGACCCTTTATAGAATATTAAAGACTACTAATAAAGAAAGCCAGGAATGACAAGACATCCAATCATAAAAAGAAGGAACACAAAACTCAAACAACATGGCAAGAAAATCAATCAGTTGTCTCAGAAATATAAGAAGAATCATTATCCTAGAATCATATATGACTAGATAAATCAGGAGATCAATTAGGTCAAAAAGCAAAAGGAAGGAAGACCAAAACTGCCACACGGAAATCAATCTATACAAGACTAAAAGGAAACACAAATCATAAACATATATGATATGGACGTGACCCAAAACCGCATATGGACATATATGATATGGACATATCAAATGGATACATTCCTCAATCAAGGAATAAATTTAAATCCTTAATTGAGAAGAAATCTCTTGGGTTTCCTTATGAAGAGTAGCACCCGAAGAATATTAAAGATGAAGACTGAAGACATACACGGGTTATGCAACTTTAAGGAGAAAATTTAAAGTGTCTAATTCTTAGTCTTACAAGGCTTTGTAACTTTTAGTTTACAATTGACATATAAAAAATAGTAGGATCGAGTCAACTTTGTAAAATAAATTGAAGTTGTGTCACAAGATCTGAAGAGAAAAATAAGTATTCGAAACTTGTTTCCTATCATTATACTCAAGCCTAATATTCAACGATCTAAGGAAACTTTGAAACCCAAGGGGACTGGAAGTAGGAACCACATTGGTGTTCCAAACTAGGATAAATTTCTGGGTTATTGCTCTATGCTTTATTATTTTTGTGCTTACCTATTTTAAATCTAATCTATTTGTAAAGTGCACTAATCTGCAGGCAAGTCGACTGTGAGGGAGAAGTCAGTAGTTGACTCACAGAAAAAATTTCAAATCCCCCCTTTTGAAATTTACGGACCTGGTCTAGGTGGTGTAAATAAAAAAGGTATGAAGGTATATTGACAAGGGGAAAGTTGATTGGTAAGGAAGGGTGTCATAAGATACAGAAAAGGTATGAAGGTATATTTATAGGGGGAGGCTGATTGGTAATATTTGATATCAATTGACAACAAGGGACCAGGTCCCTATGTTGAATGTTGGTGAAAGCATGATGATTTAATGATAAAGGGAACATTCATCTTCGGTAGTTGTAATCACACTGATTAAATATGATGAATGTGTATTAATGGTTAAAACTTTTTGGCTTGTTTGCCATCATCAAAAAGGGGAAAATTGTTTTATCTTATTTTGATGATAAGTAGATGATTACAATGGACCAGGTCGCTGGATGTTCAAGGCAACAATATAGCTGGAATACGTCTGTACAGTTTTGTTTTTTGTGTAACAAACTGCACAAGTGTTTCTTGTAATATTTAGGACACCTGGTCCAATGACATTTCAACCTGAAACATCACTTATCAATAAAAGAAAAAGGATGCTTCTCTATCAAGTTGTTTTGCAAATTCAAAAGAGTGAAAAGAGAAAAAGGGGAAAACTCAAATTTAGATCATGTTCTTAGTCTTTTTATGCTGATTGTGTAAAAGTTTTTGAGTTTAATATTTGTTTGTAATTGAATTACTCATACTATGAGAATAATGCTTTATTTTTATTTTGAGAGTGCTTAGGAAGAGTTACCTAATCTTGATACTCGTTAGAGTTAATCAATGATAAGGAGTCTTTGCAGCATTGTCAAATTCAATTTGTAGTAGAGTTACTGTATGCAGGAGGAACCTAGATTTAGGTTCAAATCAATTATGTAATCAAGATGTTGATTATAGAGGATTTTGAAGAGCTTTTGAAGGAAAGCCATGGTTTTCCTCCTGGAGTAAGGGGGTTTCCACGTTAAATCAGTGTGTTTCTTTATTTTATACAATGTTTTGCCTTCTCAAGTGCTTTACTAATTCATTGCCTGTGATTGATTTTGAGGGGGCCTGGTCCCTCACTATGTGGTGAAACCTCCAAGGTTCCAACAAAATAGATCAGAGAAAATTAGATAGGAGCTCATTCAATAATACTGATTGTATAAAATTATAAGGACAAAAAGTGCAGACATTCATCATATTGATCCATTGCTTTACAGAGCTCACCAACGAGAAAAAATAAGGTCCATGGTGACTTGCAAATTATGCTGCATACTTCATTAAGTAAAGGTAAGACATAAAGCTAATTACAATAGTAGAATAGGAATTTATTTTCTCACCATACCTCCAAATAGAACTACAATTCTATATTTTAAAGAAAAAGTGAACTAAATTTGACTTGTATATATTTTCCATACACATACATAGACCTTACAAAAAGGTGGGAGGAAAAGGTTTACATTAGGGATGCTTAATGAATAGCCCTATGGAAAGCAATACCATTATTCTGTAATATCCTGTAAATCTCAAGCAAGTGTTTCTAAATATGGATGATTATATAAAATGTAAAAAATTAACAACTCCATAACTTAAAGTGTCTTATAGATGTTTTCTTCTTTTACAGAGTGGATTTAAGCTTTGGATCAACATATGGCTTAGTCTTTATAAATAAATTGGAACTATGAGATGATAATAAAGGTCATCCACCGTAAGCATTTATTGTTTCAATATCGAGTGTCTTATGTGTGAACAACCTTCCATAGAATTAGAAGACGAGCGTACTTTTGATTCTTAGTTTTTGAAAAAATTATATGATCGTAGCTTAACTTTATTTAAGTAATAAATATTTATTCACAAGAAAGTATGCTCATAAAAAAGGTGGTCATAAGAAATATATGAAAAAATTACTATTCGAGTTGGTAAAAGCATTTGAAAGGCTTTCTACAAGATAGAGAACTTGAAAGCATTTTCCACTACATCCGCGCAACACATCAAAATAACTAATGATCAGATGACTTAATTTTGTTTCATTCCTAAGGAACAAAATCAGGCCATAGGAATAGAAGTAGAGTTCACAAATTGGAGTCAAACTGAAGCAAGTAAAATTTGTTGAGGTTAAAAGCTACACAATTTAATTTTCTTATTTCATCCAGATTCACTTTTTTTAGAAAGGTATACTTCTTTTGTACAAACTGTTACATAAGCAGTAATGCAATATAAAATAATACTTAATTCTGCATAATTTCTTGTACTAGAGGATATATGGAAAACACAACAAAAAAAAAACTTACTCCAAAAATATATTTTTGTGCTTTATTCAGACTCTTCAAATAATCGAATAGGGAAAGCATATAAGGGTTATTTTTTAAGTTGGATATGGTGTTTCTAGCTTTGATGGTTAAAAATAATTTAGACTCATCCTTGAAAAAATTAGGACACTCATCTTAAACGAGTCGTATGATATACTTTTAGCTTTTCCAATAAAAATAGACAATCTTGCTATGGTGGTAGATATACCAATTGGGATCAACACATATACCAACTAGCCTAAATGCAGGTAGACAAAAGCACAATAGGTAGGAAGAAAAGAAATGATTATTAGATGTTTGTTAGCTGCTTAAAGATTTGATATGGATGTCAATGCACCAATCCATGGGGCTCTACTTGAACTTTGTTATCTTACTTTTGATCAATAACCTATGGCTCTGATACCAGTTATCACAACCCATATTATGGAATCATGCAGGCACCTACTTTGTTCTACCTAGATTGACGCATCCTTACCACCCAATCAATTATTGTATGGAGAATAATTAACATCCTTATAATATCTAAGAATTCAAAATGTGCAAATTGACAAAATCATAAATAAAAGATATTTACAGAAATTTTTAAAAATTACTAAGAACTTACAGTATTACCCAATACCTAGCCTAGATATGTACAAGAGCTTCTACAAAAGACGAGACAGTAAAGGACATAACTTTCGCTCGAATGAGAGATGCATAAGTTGATAATGAGTATGCATCATCCACAAAAGAAACTGCTAGTCAACCTACAAAAAAACCCTATATCCCAAGAAAGATGTAGCAATAGTAGTGTCAATACACAAAAAGCATGAAAAGGCACCATCAATTGAAGGGTAGATTATGAGCAACACAAAGAAATCAAGAAAATAAACATGGAAACTTACACTAAATTAACAATCAATATTCAACAATCAACATTTTGTTTTAGACGACTCTCGATTACCCATATTACCCAATTTACACAATTAGTTAATTTAACCATCATTAAGATCATTAAAGTGCGTTCCACAACTATTACACTTGCATACCCCACAACCCTTATGGCATCAACTATTCTCTTAGGTCTATTCAATAATTTTTCTAACCTCACGATATACTATGTTCACCCTTCCTATCTATGTATGCACTACGAAGTAGTTATAGGTAACTTATATTCAATCCATAGCACATAAGCTCAACTGACTCCTATTATCTATAATGTACCATGTGAGACCAACAAATACCCCAAATAGATTACAACAACAAGATTTTTTTTTTAAAAAAAGAGGGGACTTATACACATCTACAAGTGTGAACTCAACATCTAATTACCAACACAGTTAACTATCTCATCAGAATAATCTAATGCTACCTCAATCACCACAATACATTATACATGTTATAAGAATCAAGTAAATAGTCCAATATATATATAGAAATACATATCTAATTCCAAAACAAATTTGTACATACATACTAAGAGGATGTATTATTTCCTAAGATTCATGACCTGCAAGGACCAACTTCATCCTTATACCGTACCGGTATGGTTCCTGACTCTTCAAAATATCAATAAATAAATAATTCATACCGACGTGGTCCCAACCCTTCAAATATCATAATATCATGAATATAATTAATAACACATCATGATGTATCACAATGCACCAATAACTCAAGTGCACAATTTATTACCAACAAAAACTTAGTCAATTTCACAACATTTATCTCACGCATATAACAAAGCCAATCAACTCACCTATCACAAGTATGCCCAAAGGCCAATTTATAAATACTCAATTTATGAATAGGCATAAATTCTTAATAAAGCTACAACTACAATAAACATACATTAGTCCATTAACTAGCAAATCTTGATTAACGCATACAAAATTTGTGTGACTCATCACTTTATAATGCATCTCACATATAATAGCATTACGAGATTCACAATTATCACCTTATGCGCCAATATCACACATTAATTATGATGAAATATTAGAAGTTTAACCTTACCTATGCATTCTATCCTCATTTTATTCTAATACCTTTAACAATGATCCCTTACACTTTTTGAATTATGGCACCACCTTACCCTGTTATGAATCAACCTTAACAAGTACTAGGGTAGAGAAAATCACATGATCCAAACACTTATACATCAAACCCATCTCTTCTTAAGGTAAATAGGGTATTCGCATAACTAGACAACGACATCTTTACTCTATTGCCAACCAAGTAGGATAATTCAAATAGTATTCTATTAAGCTTATTATACAAATATATGAACCTTCAATGAAACTCACATATAACACATTACAACAACAAGCATTTTTTCAATTCCATTTTAATGTTATTATCCATCAAAACTCCATGCCCATATGGCTAAACATGATTTGTCCCATCAAATTATATGTTGTACATGTAAACTAACCATAGTCCACTAATCACAGATCATAATCTACCTCAGCGCTAAGCTACTGCATACATGAAGTGTGGACCTAAGTTATTTGATCCCAACAAATGAATTTAATAGAGAATTCACAAGGAGGAAATGGAAATAAAGTCCCTTGAGAGCCTTGCCTCTCTGTTTAAGTAGTTTTCGGCTTAAAATTAACCCTAGGGTATTTTAGGATAAGGAAACTATATTTTAGAACTAAAATTGGAAAAAAAGTACTTAAAACCTGCTTGAACTACTGCATAGGCACCACTACAACTATCTAGGGCCCACCATAGTGGTACCGTTATAAAGGCTAAAAGATCATTATAGTAGCATTTATATAGTAAGTTTGGCTCATTATTGTTTTTTTCCTACAATGTTGCAACGTGTATAATGAATTACCCCAACAAGACCTTAACTTGATATATCATTTGTATTAGTGTATTTTTAACTGCAAAAATCTTCAAGTCATTAACACCTCAATCCAAAAAGCATGCATTGTCGTAATGCATTAGATAAAATCAAAAACTACAACCAAGAAAATACCTGTGGTGCCCTTGGTGCTCGAGTCTAGCAAATAATTATGGGCTATAAGTGAAGACCCAGTCTTAATAATAGTGGCGTCAGTAGTGGTCATTGCACTCTGTGTATTGGTCTCAGCAATAGTACCACCAACAATGGCTGGCAAACTCCATAGGTGAGTATCAACCATAACTCTATTACCTTCACTTGTAGGGGCACTCGGAAGTTCCAAATAAGCAGATTCTCCTCAAGCCCAATCTTCCAACTTAACATTATGTATTCTGTATTCATCTCTATAGGCTCTGACCCAACCTGTGACATCAAATAGACTACTGAAACTTAGTCATGACATTCAAGGAAACCTTTTTCATCTCATCTCTTCTAATTACCTAGTCAAACTTTTATTATTTTTAGCAATAATACCTGCCAGCCATTTATAGTATGTGAGTGAGCCACTTCTCAGGTGACAACTTTCTTACCACTTTTAACACATCAACATGATAAGAATACGTAAAATATTATAAAATATTATTAGGAGCCTATTAAGTTGGAGCAAGAAAAAAGTGCTAAATGGTGCACTTTGAGATGCCTACATATCTACCCAATACCTATACTATCATTAAGGCAAGCTAATTTTTATAGGCTTATCCCATCAGTGTCTTATTCTTAAGGGTGGTTATAGATACATAATAGAATTTTCATACCAAGACTAAAATGTACCAAACTGAGGATCAAGATATCCGCCAGAGATAATAGTAATTAAACAACTCTTTAATATCAAGAACCTCATTAAACCCTACTATCTATATCTAAGACTCATCATTAATACCCTTATTTGCCTTGTCCTTGTCAGTAAGGGTTGAGTCCCACTAATAAAATCCTGTTTAACTTGTCATTAAAGACTTTCATGAAATTTTTCTAAGTTATTGTTTCTGCCTTTCATTTTATTTCATTATATGAAGTCTGGGCCCTATAACATTCAATATTAGCTAAACTTTTAGATTTGATGTCATTGAACCTAGACTTCTTACTATCAGATGATCTAGAAGACCTTTCTTCTTTTTTAAACTAGGGAGGTGTTACCTGTGCCTATGGTTGAGTTGCAGCCCAAACCTCAACCTATTCCTTAGTTCTTCAACTCATGGATTGAGGCTCATTCTATTTATGGTCAAGGTCAACTTCATACTACTCTTCAAAACCACTAGATTCATATACCAAATTATGCTCCATTAGAGCTGGTGCCAATCTTCCTTCTCTTTTTGATGAGTTCTTTGGAGGCATGGAACCTGGAAGTGAAATAATTAAAACCACAAAAAAAATCAAATGAAAAATAAAATTTTAAGAATATGTCCAGTCATGACAATATGAGTCTAGGTATGAGTTGTGGAAAGAAAACCACAAATCATGAACAACAAGAAAATAGCTGAAATTCTTACCCTACTCAGTACAATCCATTCTATGATTCATGGTTTCAAACCACAAGACATAGTATGATATATAATAAGGGTTCCAGAACCAAGTAATTTTACCCTCAATAGTATGAGTGATGGTGCTGCTCATGGTATGAAACGCCAACTCATAGGATGACTCATGAAGAAGAGTCCATAGGGTGAAGTTTTACATATGGTTATGACAAATCTTAGAATGAATCATGAATTGAAATTACTTGTAATGAGGTTTTATATCACTTGAAACCTTATAACATGGACCATAATTGATACCATTACTCATAGTGTGAAACCACAAGCCGTGAAATCAATCTTAGATCATATTTTGGCCCTTTTTCAAACTTCTTATGTTCAATTCATAATGTTCTTGTCCAAATAGTTCATAACATCAAGTACAATAAGTGGAATTGCAAATTTATGATAATTACTTCAATTTTCACATTAAAGCACTTGGGGTTTCTCAGGTTTCAGATGTATTATTAATAATAAGGATTGTTGGGAGTTGGGTGGGTGAAACGATCCTTGATTATTTTCCAAGGTAATCTTTTATGGATCATAATGCTTGCCCCTCAATGGGTATTAATATTCAATCCAACAATAACAAAAAATGACATAGAACAACCAATTTTCACAAGTTATGTGCTAATTTTCTCCCTAACATTCTATTTAACAAATTCAACACAGTATAAGCATAATTTGGACTCTATAATTCTACTTTTTTAAACTATTACATCATTCCAAGGGAATTTCACAAAAATAAATGAAAAATTACAACCCTAGGTCAAGAAATCTCAACCCCATATCCAACGAAGACTAAAAAATTTAGTTCACACCTTAATGGAGTTGGTGAACTTGAGCAATATTGGTGAACAAAGTAAAAAAGAAATTAGCCCACAATGATGATATTGGAAACGTAGTAGAGGTGGTGATAGTGGTTTTAATTTCCAGTAAAGATGAAGAGATATGGGAAGAAGATTTTATTGAAATGTTATTCAGGAGAGTAATTATAAAATAAATAGAAGGATGCAGTTATTAGCCATTTAAGATTTAAATTAATAGGTTTTGGGTAGGATATTAAGGTTTTGAGTTAATTGGGTTAGAATCGGGTTGGGTTTATTTCAGTGTTTTAAACATTGGACTTCTAACCACACCCCTAATTATGACTCATGGTAAGGGACTACCTATTATGCAATCTAGTTATGAATCATTTAGTTTAAGAAATTTACCTAGCATCTATGAGTGTATAGTATGACCGTGGTATGAAACCATGATTCATACTATGGCCTATAGATAAGAGCTATTATCTTTAATTTATCCCAGTTCCCACGAGTGATAGTCTGACTCATGGTGTCATAGTTTAAGCTGTACTATGGCTCATGGATTCTTTTATAGAAATATGCAAATTTCAATCGAACATTATGGTTGATTCCATGACCTATACTTTCAATTCATGGTTCTTTAAGACCAATCATAGGTTAACTCTTGACCACCCGTCATGTAATCATTGTAAGACTGGTACAATGGACTCTTGGTCCCTGCTTTGCAAAATTTCTTTTATTTATCTCTCTTGTTCAAGTCATACCAACACACTTCAACTAACACGATTAGAACCAGGGCCTAGCCATGTCTGGTATGTCAAGTCTAACTAGGACCAGAGTCCACCCTCAATCCCCAAACCATTGATAACCTTACACCTTATGTCAGATAAATTCTAAACTTATAACAAGATAAGAGAATATCAATTTAAAGGAATTACAAAAAGTATATAACCAAAACCAATCTTCCACAACCAAACAGCCAACCAAGACTAATACCAATACCACTGCCAATACCAATACTAATACCAACATCTCCAATGCCCACCGTAGTCAAACAAAGCCTTAATCAAAATAAAGAATATCTTGTCGGGACATTCCCCTACCATAGCCAAAACCAAGACTAAAGAAATAGTAAAGACATATAGAAATTAGTAGCATGAAATGGGGTCTTCCAAAGTATGAAAGCTCACCACTTCAATCTGACTCAAAAGTTGTCCTTGAATCACCTAGTCACTGAGTGAGAGGAGTAGAATATGGTTGGTTCTGACATCGCTTGGGGATACAGTGTTCGAAGATGATTAACGGGATAAACGCTAGCATATAACTCTGTGATAACGATAAAGTAATTCCATTAATCCAAAACCCAAGTCAAACAAATGCACATACATATATACATATATGCCACGCTGGGATAGGTAACAAGACTTAGCATGCACTTTAAAACCTTAACCTGGGTTGTGTAGCTTTCCCATCAAAAGTTCACCCCCGAACTTTATGGTTCCAGTGTTTCCCCATGAACGGGCCCCAGTACATGTTAGCCACACAAACTGGAGATATCATAAATAGACAGGGACTCCCTACCCTTCGCCCTCCATGATACATATATATGTGTATAGGCTTTTGGGATTTCCTTGTACCCCAAAAGCACACGGTCATCAAGACCAACCCTCATGTCGGTAAACATGAATTTCTAGTGTCCGTCATTCAGACTCACACCTTCACGGCTAACTATCACAACCCCCATTATTACCCAACTAAAACATATAACACATAACGAAACCACAATCCCAGGAGTCAATTATTAAGGCATTATTAAGTGGTATCGGCATACCGACTATAGCTTCCAAGCAATGTCATTAGCCAACACTTAGGGGATTTTCAAGTATCCCACAAACTCTATTATTAATACTACTTTGGGGATTCCAATGTACACCACAAGATTCTTAAAACTATCCTTAATCATTTAATCATTTATACCATGCATTAGTTTCAAGAAGCAAGCCATGCCAAGTCATAATGCATAAACAAAAATCAATTGTGCAAGTGGGTTGAGTTTATTACCAATTTCCATACCAAAATAATTAATTTAGGGATTCCATTGTATGCCTATTCCCATCATCCATTTCCATGCACCCCCAACCTATTTTCCAACCATCAATTTAAGCATAATTATTTCATAAACATAAAGAAGAAGCATTTAAACAATTTATATTAAGAACCCTCAACCATAGTTCAAAACCCAACATCAATATCCCATGAATGATACTTTAAATCACATGCTTTTAAAAAATGTACTATGAGGTAAGAGTAACATGCCTTAAACACCAAGTAATATTGAGAGAAATCACCCTTGGAAGCCCCAATTGATTAATCTCTTGGAAACACTAAATGTTCTTGACCTTGAGGATTTGAGAGTGTCTGAGAGTCTATTTAATATGCCTATAAGGGCTAAAGATAACCTAATGAGGTCATGAGACGTGGGTTTTAAGTTGGGCAAAAGTGAAATGTCTAGAATGCATATAACTTAAAAGATGAAAAAAATGTCACCTTTGACTACGAGTCAACCATTGACTCGTAACCATAAATAGTAACCAAGACAGTGAAAAAGATCCCCATGCATTGTCAACCTAAGGACTCAACAAGATTAATCCTAAAATCACCATACGGCTCATAGGGTCCAGTCATAGTCAACATATAACTCAATTGGATTGCACTCTAGATATCTTCTGATTTCATCTAATGACTCGTATCATATCTTTGTGGCTCTTAGTGAGTCACTCGTACTTAGAGCAGAATCAAGCCACAAATATAAATGATTTGGTTACGACTACTCCTAATGACTCATCACGATCCTTTACGACTCGTTCCCTCAAGTCGTACTAGAATAGAAACTCAACACCACATTGGTCACTCTACAACTAGGGTCACTTAACCTGTCAAGACACCCTGCGACTCTTGGGGTCAATTTGTAATAAAGGAAGTAAGGTCAAAGATCATAAAATTTTCCAAGGGTCAAAATCCAAGGTGTTTCATCAATAAACATCTAACCTGTACAAGAAACAAAAATAAAAGGAAAAATAGAAAAAAAAAACTTGGATTACCTCCAAGGAAGCACTTGATTTAACATTGTGGCATGACACGGGTGTCTTTATTACTCATACTTCACCAAGATACCTCGTCGGGTGCCTCCCAATATGCACCTGATTTATTATCGGGGAATGACTTGTGTTTCTTAATTACTCAAACTTTATCAAGGACCAAAACATCAACTACCTTTATTTCCTCAGTTGTCCATAATAATAATTTCACACAATGCCCATTTACCTCAAACTTTTTCTTTTTATGGTTCTCAAGTTCAATAACACCATATGTGAACTCTTGTACCACTCAAAATAGTTCCAAACAACTTATAATTAAACATTTCAAGAAACCAGTAAAGTCCTAAGTTGAACAACATGACCAAATCACCAGTATTAAAATCTCTTTTGTTAGTCTTCTGATCATGATACAACATAATATTTTCTTTGTTGCACTTTCATAATACCCAAGTCAGGACATGTCTATCTTATTCAAATGATCAAGCCTCAAGTTAGAGGCATATATCTTGTTCAAATTCAGCTTCTTGAGCACCTCCAAGGCTTTGTGCTAAATTTTAACTAGCCAATGACATATTTTTCTGAATATGGGTTGATATAGAGGCATATCTTTAAGAGTCTTGAAGGCATCCTGATACACTTATAGAGTGTCGTCCAACTTTCTAAATTAGCCAATTGTATTAGCATTCATAGTCTTTGTGAGAATTATTGATTATCTCTCTATTGGAGATCTCTACAAGCCCACTTGACTAGGGATGATAAGTTATTTCCACCATATGACTTATGACATACTTCTCATGAGGATTTCCAAACAACCTATGGAAAAAATAAAAGCCTCTATAACTAATAATGGCCTTCAAGTACCAAACCTAAAGAGAATATTGAGCTTAAAGAATGATATAAAACTCTTGACATCATTATTAAAAAACACAATTACCTCCACCAACTTAGAAACATAGCTAACAACTATAAGTTCTTACTTTATCCTATTAGAACTCACAAAAAGACTATTAAAGTAAATAACCTAAACATTAAAGATCTCTATATCAATAATTTGGGTTTGAGGAAGATCGTGGTTCCTTGATATGCCCCCTTGACTTTGGCATTGATCAAATAACTTTTCATAATCTGAGCATCTTGAGGGGTGGTGAGCTAATAATACCCACATTACAAGATCTTGGGGGTTGTTCAAATGTCAATATGATAACCCCAATAGGGGATGAGTGACATGTATCTAATGTATTCATCATCTGCTTCTGATGAACTCATCTCCAAATCAAATTATAAGCATAAACTTGGTACAAATATGGCATATCTAAATAAAATTCTGCATATTAGAAAGAAACTTCCTCTGCTGGTGGAAGATCAAATTCGTGGGCATCACATCACTCACTATGAAATTAGCACAATACCTGAATCATGGAATCAAATAATGAGATACAAACATTACTTGCTCATAAGGAAAGGTATCATCAATGTCAACTTTATCTTTTAGTTTCAGTATAGCCTCTTTCTTATGTTTGGACAAGTGGTCAACCACTTGATTTTCTATTCCCTTTTGGTTCTTGACCTCTAAATTAAATTCTTAAAACAAAAATACCCATCAATTTAATTTTGGGGTTTCATCTTTTTTTTCTATAAGGTACCTAAGAGTTGTGTGGTTAATATGCACAGTGACCATAGTGGCAAGAAAACAAGCCCTAAATATCTTAAAAGAAAACACCACAACAAGAAACTTTTGTTTCATCAGAGTATAATTACATAAGCCATGTTAAGTGTTTTTCTAGCATAGTAGATGGGATGAAGAATCTTTTTATTCCTTTGTACTAGGACTGCTTCTAGCGGCACTTCACTAGTATCAAACATAACCTCAAATGGAATGGATTAATCTAGAATAATAATGAAAGGTCCCGTGCTCAAATTCTCCTTAAGGCACTAGAATGCCTTTAGATATACGTCATCAGAATAAGTTTACATCTTTCTTAAGAAACTTCAATTATGGGTGTGAAATTTTAGAGATGTCTTTGAAAAACCTTTGATAAAATCTAGCATGCCCCAAAATGCTATGAATACCCTTCATGGAAACCTGTGGGGACAATTTTTCAATCACCTCAATCTATGCTTAATCAACCTCAATCCCCATTTTGGAAATCTTATGGCCTAGCAATATACCTTATTTCACCATAAAGTAATATTTTCCCAATTTAACACCAAGTTAGTCTCCTTGCATCTTTTTAACACATCACCCAAATAAGCCAAGAACACCTCAAATGAATCACCCACTACTAATAAATCATCTATAAATACCTTAATAGTATCCTCCAAAATATTTCAGAATATAGACATCATACACCACTTAAAGGTAGCAGACAAATTATATAATCAAAATAAAATCCACTTGAATGAAAAGGTCCTATATGGATAATTCAATGGGGTATTCTCTTGGTCTTTAAGAATAACCAGAGTCTGAGTATATCCTGAATAACCCTCAAGAAGATAATACCATCCTCTACTAGCAAGACAGTCTGATATCTAATCCATAAAAGCCATTAAAAAGTGATCTTTTTGGGTCCACTCATTCAACGTTCTATAATCCATACACTTTCACTAGCCTGTGACTGGTCTCATAAAAATAAGCTCACTCATTGGCTTTTTGACCTTCGTGATCCCCCCTTCTTTGGAACACATTAAATAGGGGTCACCCATTTACTATTTGAGATAGGGTAAACCATTCCAACATTCGTCCATTTAATAATTTCTTTCTTTAGTACATCTTGCATAGGTGGATTCATCTTATGCTAATGATCAATACTTGAAATAAAATAAGTCTTGAGCTTTAAGAATTAAAGTTTTGAGTGGAATCCCAATGATGTATATAATGAACCAACCAATCACCCTTTTGAACTTTCTCAAAACGAACACAGAAGCTTCCATTTTTTACTCAAACAAATCTGCTTTTATGATAACCAACAAAGTATTGTATATCCCAAGAATACATATCTATGGTGGGATAGAAGAAACTTAAGATTGCCAACTAGAGGTTCCTCAATAAAAGGCTTGGCTGGTAGAGTTGACCAATTCTTCAAATCGAGATCTAACTTCTTTGGTGCATGACTACAAGATCTCATACTAGAAAGTTCTTGAACCATTCTTGTACTCATAATTTTAATCCCTATCAATATTCATAAAGAATGGGGAAAAAGTCTTAAAATTAAATTATTCTTCATAGATACCTCAGGTACTGCCTCATCAACTATATCGAAGATAGAAACAACTCTTGTATTGAGAAATTTATAACAACATATTAAATAACATAGTAAATAAGTGTATATCAATGTATTAGGGTTTGACTTTCTTTAAAATTAATATAATATGTGTAATGGAAGTATTTAAGTTTTCATGGGATAGCATCGTGCTAGGAAACTAGAGAAAAATAGAGCTTAGAGTCACTGGTTGGGAGTTACTGCAGTGACAATAATTTCAGCAGCTTCACTATAGCGACATTGCTTCAGTGGCTCCTTGTCGCTCCAGTAAAGTTGCTACCATAATGTATCTATCGCTGCAACAACACTTAAGTAGAATGAGGCCAGTTGAATCCCCTATTTTATTTTATTTTGTGCTTTATAAAAAGACTATGTATTCATTGTGTATATAAAAATAAATAGTTTACCATGCATAATAAGTAATCTACTAGCTTATTAAGCTAAATTTCAATAACATAAACTATTCAAAAGTGCGAGAAAAATGAAAGATTATCAAGTATATGGACCAAATAGGGGAACCCAAATTTTGAAATAATAATAATAAAAATAAGGGAAGGGGAGAAAGACTAATGTACACACTTGGGGATCTAGATGGAGACCCCATCATCATTTAGGCTTGAGGCATTAGAGACCTCCTCCTCCATGATACTTAAAAGGGAAAATTCCTCTATATGTTATTTATTCAACTTGGGGAGTTTGTAAATTAGAATAACATACTTGAACATAACCTTCACAGTCTTTTATATTTGGGAAAGAATGCGATCCTAGGAGCACCTCATCCTCTTCTCCTCATCTAACTCCCTTCGAAGCTCTATATCTAGAGAAGCTATGGAGCTCAAAGAAGCTAAATCCAAGAGAGGTAAATGGGAAAACTCTAAGTAGCCCTGCATGATATCCATGTCTGCTTCCAAGTGATCAAGTGATACATGGGGCCATATGGGAGGGGTACCAGTCTTCTCATTTTCCTCTGACCCTATTGCTTTTTCTCTCGGACCCTATCTTTCCCTTTATTTTGTTCTCTCCCCAATAATTCTTTACCTTTAGTGGGTTGAAAAAAAATATCATACTCCTCTATAGGGTCATCTACCTCCTTCGATAAATCCACCTATTTGTACAACACAGTAACTAATGGGGTAAAGAATAAGTTCTTTGGCGACTCTCCTCCCAAGTAGAAGAACTTTTACTTATCTACAATCTACATTCCCATAGTTATCATAGTCCCTGATAGAACACAAGACACAATCATAGCCTAGTATAAGGTGACATAAGTGACATTCCTTGAAGGATGAATCCTCTGGGATACCATGTTCATCCATCTCTGAGCCTCTACCAAAAATGGGTGATTATTCTTTCTTTAATACTTATCGACTAACCTTATTCTCCTGAACGTTTGGCATAAATTTCATGCCAACCAATTTAGATTAGCCTCATCCCTTTTTTCTTTAAAGGTTTCATTTGAGGGGTTTACCACACTAGACTATAACAAGAATGCGTGCATGGGTGGATTATGTTAGCATCAATCATTCAAAGTTGCATCACTTATTGCAGAACTCGGGTGCCTATTAAGCCACATCATTCATCATGAATCCCATCTCATGAATAAAGACCTTAGTACTTCTCCCCTTCTCATTTTGGGCATGATTATTATTATTAGTGGATCCTCGTATGTAGGCTGATTGAAATTTGGGATGTACATGATAGATAGTCCTGCAATTATCACATTATCATAATTAGAAAAAAAATTAGGGATGATACAAAAGCAAAAATTAATTGAAAAATTATTTTTTAAAAAAAATTTTTGGTAGGCTACTACCAGACCATTGCTCAACGATATTTCGACAATGACAGAGCATCAAAATAGTAGTGTTGCTATAGCGATAAATCTAGTATCAAAATAGTAGTGTAGCTATAGTGATAAATCTATCATTGTAATGATGCTATCATCCCCAAATAATCTTGACCCTTTCTAATGGTATATTCTGAATTTACTTTAAATTTTTGAGTTTTAGATGTAGATTACGATTGGTGAAGTATTATTGAACTCTTCTTACACTAAATTAAGAGTGATTAACACCTAAAACAAGACGCAATAGATTGTAAATCTTGGGGGTGATTACTCTTCATTTTCTACCCATTTTAAGTTTAAAAACCTCCTTGAACAATGTTGTAGGAGCATTGGGAACATAAAATAGACTACTTTGTGAATCCATTAAAAAGGAAAAACATTCAAATATCCAAAAGTTTCCCCAAAACCAATTGAAAAATTAAATTTTCAATCCTAATTTTTGTGATTCTATGGTGACAAATGCATAAATAATATAGTAGTCACAAAGAATTACCTTAATATAGAATTTCCAAAGAGAACTTGGGTGATTTTGAGAAATTTGAAAGTTGGGAAGTGGGAACAAATTAATCCCACATCCCTTTTTTTCAAATGTCAATACATTATTGTAACGACTCGTTTGTTACTACAACAACATTGTTGCGGTGACAGATCCATCACTATAGTGCCAATTAGGATAGGGTTCCATGTCCTCCTATATTTTCATACATTGATATATTGTGTGGCATTTTAGGAAATTTAGATGACCTTTAATGTGGAAATTTATTACGAATAATGCACCTTCTAGTATAAAGATCATAAGTTGCGACTAGATCTTAATGATGTATACTACTTTGGCTGTCCAGGTAATATTTTTACTCTAATTATAAGATAAAATTTTAGAAGGTGGTATCACTTTTTTTTAATATTGGTGGAAAGTCGTGTTAAAATTCTAATTGTTATGTGCTAGGTTCTAAGACTGACACCAAAGTGTACTATTATATAGGGAGTTATGATAAACATTTTTCCAGGATCAAATAATTCATAAACATGAATATAGAAAATCTGTAATGTACCCATGACTGCATTAGGAGAACTCTCCTTCTCCAATCGAGTTTGAAGAGCATAGAACTTGTTCTAACACTATTTTCTAGATCCACTAGATAAGTCACCCTACTTAGTTGGGCAACATACAGGAGACGCTGATGAATTAGACTATCTTTGATGATGGGCTTCACTAACTTGTTGGGAAGCCACTAGACATTCCCTACGTTTGTGTCCAAGCTGGGGACACCCAAAGCAACCATCACTATCGGCCATACACTCAATCTTGTGGTTCCTACCATATTTCTTGCATACCGGATTTGTATGAACATTTCTCACACTACCTTGGGACATAGGGCTTGGTGCTAGATTGAAATGACCTGGCCAGAGGCCTTGTAATAATGGGAAGCTCAAGTCTAACCAAAAAAAGAGACCACCCCCGATACCTAACCAAACCAATATATACCCTGAGTCAGATAAATTTCAAACATATAAAAGATAGTGTTTAATTGCACATATTCAGACTCAGGGATAGGTCTATGACCGTGACAACCCAAACGAGTCCAACCGTCCTAAACCCAACCGGTAACCATAACAAAATAAAAACCATAAGCCAAAACCAAATAAAAAATAAACCAAGTTCCTTTATATAACATAAAAGGATGGAACAGTGAGAAATTTAGTCTAATGGTATCATCCCCAATACCAATGAAAATACTAAGGCTAACACCAATATTGATCCCACATATACCAACCCATAGTAATTCTATAAAATTCTCTAACAAAAAGTAAACCAATATCCAATTGAGACATGCCCCCAACCATAGCCAAAACCAATATCCACAAATAAACCAAAGTGTGTAAAAACATCCATGAACATGAAATAAAGCCTTCCAGAATATGGAAGCTTACCACTTCAATCCAACTGAGCTAATATCAAAATTCGATCACTAAGAAGGAGGAGTAGAATGGTCGATTCCTACATCGTGTGGGAATACATCCGCCTAAGGATGGTTTATCGGCTAAATGCTAAAAAGTACTTAGGATAAGGATAAAATAATGTCATCCAGTAAAACCAAGTAAACCAACCATACACATACAAACCATACATATATATTTATATATCACCATTCAAGGAAAGGGAATCGGGTTAAGCCTGACTTTATAACCATTAACCTGGGTATGTGTAGCTTAACCTTTATAAAAATACCCACAGGGTAAATGGGTCAAGTTTAACCCCCTGAACAAGCCCTGATGTGTGTAGCCGTACGAATCGGAGCTACCATAAGAGTAGGAGATTCCCAAGTACCCTTCACTCCATATGATACATATGTACAGTGTACTTAATGGATTCCCCTGCACCTCATAGTATCACATATGGTCGCTATGACCAACCCTTCATATCAGCAAACATGAGTTTCCAGTGACCGTCCATGGTGACAAACCCCCATCAGTTGTATATTTTCAAAACCCCAAAAATATTAGAAATTTTATAAGGGTCCAAAACCTAGGAAGTTTCAGTGTAATACCCCATAAGATCCTAGATTAATTTAGCTCATAGTTGCATGTTTAAAGGGTCCTCCAAGACATGGAAATTTAACTAAGAATTAAGGACTTAGTTATTTGAAAGACCCCTAAAATTTGATGATTTTTATTTTGGTCTTCCCAATATCGAGATGTCAATTTTTGTGTTTATTGATGATTGGGGTTGTTCAAAGTATATCTCGGGTGAGTTTCAGAATTTTCAAATAAGTGAAGGGTGTGTTTAGAAAACCAAACTAGTAGCACCACCGGGATAAGTAGGAGCCACCCCTTTAGTCCCTCGCTCTAAGGTGGGTACCACCGGTTTAGTCCCCCGCTCTAAGGCGGGTGCCTTTTGGGTTAGTCCATCATTCCAGAGCCCATGCTGCCCCCTATTTTTTCTATCCAGCTTTGTTCTTCACATTTTAAGGGTATTTAGGTCATTTCACTTTGCCCAACTCATCCATATCCCAAATTTAGGACTTCCATGGAGTATTATTTGCCATTTTACTCATAAATACTCTCAATAAAATCCCTCTTTCTTCCATAGAACAAACCCTAACTCTTTCACAAAAAATCAAGGAACTCAAGCTTCAAGTTCAAGAAATTCTCATGGAATCTTCAAGAATTCATCTAACGAGGTATGTGGGATGTTCATCCATGGGTCACTTTTCACCCATGGAGCCCAAAATCCTCTTTTGGTTTGGTTTATAAGTTTATACTTTTCCTTGATGAAATAAATCCATAAATCTCTTGTTAATCCAATTTTAAGTTACAGTTACAAGTGTTTTAAAGTAGAATGAGTTATAACATGCTTCAAGTATTGCAAATCCCATGTCTTGATCAATTGATTTCAGGATTAAACCTCAAGTTACGAATTTATCCTTGCAATCATGTTGTTTTCCTTATGTTTACGACATTCCCATGTCCAAGTTTATGATTATTACATTTTTGATAAAATTCCAATGTTTTTGTTCTTTGAATTATGATTTCATACTACAATATTTCATGTTTGATATCATAATTTATAATCATTCAATTTTGGTTGGTTATGTGCACCCGATACCTAGTTTTTTTACGTGATTTAAGTATCTCAGAAATGATTTCAGTTGAACAATCAGTATTATTATTCTGTCAGTTGTTATGATCAAACCATGAGGAATAATGTTAGTTATGTGTTCAGTTGTATCTAATTCATCTCAGTTCAGTACCAGTGTAAGTTTAGTTGAGAGTAGGATATAGCACTGAGGAAACCTAGGGATGGGGGATCATACACCAGTTAGGATTGTGTCCTTAGTAGAAGTCCCTAAGTTCTAGAACTATGTAGCTTGTGTAGGATTATGATATGTTACCCACCAGTTTAGGACTGACACTCTCTTAGGGGTCACTGACAAGTTTAGGATTGGCACTCTCTTAGGGGTCACTGACCAATTTAGGACTGACTCCCTAGTCCTTTGGTACATAAGATTAGTGAATCCCAACAACCAATGTTAGTACCCGTGGCACGGTACTGAAACCCTTCAAACTAGGATTACAGGTTGGACCCTAATTAGCTTAGATTGAGGCATGTTGGTTATGTGATACCTCCTACAGTCTAAGTGCAATATTTAGTATATTTTAGTTTAAGTTTTCTTGATTGAGTGTACATAACCTCAGTTATACAATTATACAAATTCTAGTTATTTAGTTTACAAATTATTTTAAAAACATATTTATACTTAGTCTTACATTCATAGATGTTACATGATCATGCATTTATGGTTAGTTATTCCCATGTATTTCAACCAGTACTTATCTCATATACCAGTACATTCAAAGTACTGACCTCATACTATTCTTTGCAATTTGTTGTCTTAAAATATATGTTCAAATACTCGGTTTCCCAACTACTCTTAGATAGCTAAACAATATTCAGCAGCAGTAGTGGTGAGTCCTTATCCATTGAGGACATGATTTGTTTGTTTCAGTTACTCCAGTACTTTATCATGTTCATTTAATCAGAGTTAGTTGGGGTTCTTTCACATCAACTTCTTAGACAATTTAGAGGCTTTAAGATAAATAAGACAATTAGCTAGACACTAAGTCAGTTACTTTCAGTTTTATCAGTTGTTTCAGACATTTTAGTAGTTTGTATTTTAGTATTCCAGATTTACATGATATTCTTAGAGTATTCTTCCGCATATGTTTTTTATTACTATTTTATTCAGTGCTCATAGTAGGTACCAGCTCATAGGT
The DNA here is from genome assembly GCA_030864215.1 of Capsicum pubescens. Taxonomy (NCBI): domain Eukaryota; kingdom Viridiplantae; phylum Streptophyta; class Magnoliopsida; order Solanales; family Solanaceae; genus Capsicum; species Capsicum pubescens. The sequence continues at coordinate 119,891,030 of CM061546.1, forward strand.
TAGCTTGTGGTAACTTATGATCGTAAGCACCTTTGCCGCGACAAGGGGGTAGTATCCGTTCATGACAAAATTTGGTTTCAGAGCCTAAGTTTTAGAGTGTCCTAGGGATTTTGAAAGCCATATTGAGTAGAGTCTTATTCATGGGTGTGAAGCATGCCTCACTTATAGACAAGAGTCTATGAAATAGTTTTAGGAAAGTTTCCCTTCTTTCAGTGTTCATGTCAGGCGAAAGAGCATTATGCTCTATTTAAACTCTTTTTCCTAACTCATCCTTTATTCTGTTTATAGACAATTCCTCCCAGAATAAATAATGGAAGAAGGAATGGGGATCAACCTGCACCATCGCCTGTTCAGGAGGATCTCTTGAATGAGCGTGTCTTTAACGTCAAATTCCGTGATTCTTTCACTACCTTAGACCATTAAATAACCACTCAGAATAACCGACAAGCTATTTCCCTAGCCAATCCAGTGTCAAATACGGCTACAGTTAGGATATCGAATTTTACCTAAATGAATCCCCCTTTATTTTTAGGATCCAAGTCTGAAGAGGCTCCTCAAGAGTTTCTTGACATGGTTTACAAAGTGATAGATAATATGGGAATCACTTTAAATGATAGTGCAGAGTTGGCTACATATTAATTGCAAGATATAGCTCACATATAGTTTAAGTAGTGGAAAGAGAACCGAGGTATGGAGGTAGGGCCTATTGAGTGAGAGGAGTTTTACATATCCTTCTTAGATAGGTCTTCCCATTAGAACTGAGGGAAGCTATGGTTCAGGAATTCATTAATTTGAATCAGGGTAATATGAGTTTGAAGGAGTACTAACTTAAGTTCACTCAGTTGACAAGGTATGCTCCTACCATGGTGGCAGATAATAGGTCTAGAATGAGTAAGTTTATGTCTGGTGTAGTAGATATTATGGTCAAGGAGTGTAGGAGTGCTATGTTTATTAAGGAGATGGATTTATCCAGACTTATGGTTTATGCTCAGCATATTTAGGAGGAGAAGCATAAGGATAGAAAGACAGAATAAGAGGGCTAGAACAGGTAGTTTCACCTTTTCTCAGCCAAGGTCAGAATGTGGTAATCATTCATAGTTCCATCAAAAATTTTCATCCCTTGCTACATCTTTAGTTAGTACGCCAATGCCTAAGTTCAGGTAGGAATGTCGGTATAATGCGCCAGGCTATAAGTCCCAAGGTAGTGTAAATAGTAGCCATATTAATTTTCTCTATAGGAAATATGGTAGGAATCATTCGGGTGTATGTAAGGTGGGTAGTGATGTGTGTTTTGGATATGGCAAGCTGGGTAACCGGGTCTGAGAATGTTTAGTGCTTGCATAGAAGTGAAAAGATTCACGCCAACAGGGTTAGGCTAATCTTTCACCAGGTCCAGTAGGTCACCTGACTCAACAGGGTGCCACTTCCAGTGCAACCAGTGGGTAGCATCAAAACAGGTTGTAAGCATTCCAGGCTTGGCCTGATCAGAAGAGTTCTCCTAATGTGGTTACCGGTACGTTATAGTTTTTCCATCTTCATGTTTATGCTTTATTAGACCCTAGAGCTTCACTTTCCTTTGTGATCCCCTACATAGAAGTAGACTTTTGGTATCAGTCCTGAAACTTTAGTAGAACCCTTCTCAGTTTCTACTTAAGTAGATAGATCTATTATAGCCAGGCGAGTATACAGGAACTGCCTGGTCATAGTATCTAAGAAATTTACCTCAGTTGATCTTTTGGAGTTATATATGACAGATTTTAATGTCCTTCTTAGCATAGATTATCTCCACTCATGTTATGCCTCAATTGATTGCAAAAATTGAGTCGTAAAATTTCCATTTTCGAACAAACCAGTCATTGAGTGAAGGGATAGTACCTCATTTTTAGGGGTCACTTTGTTTCTTATCTTAAGGCAAGAAAAATGATAACTAAATATTGTGTTTACCATCTTGTTTGAGTCAAAAACTCTAGTTCTGAAACTTCGAGTCTCATGTTAGTTTTAGTAGTGTGGGAATTTCTAGGTATGTTCTGGAAAGATATACCCAGAGTTTCTCCCGAAAGGGAAGTTAACTTCAGAATAGATCACCTTCTAGATACCTAGCCGATATCTATTCCACCCTACAGAATGGCTACAACTGAGCTTAAAAAGATGAAACAGAAGTTAAAAGATCTCTTAGATAAAGGTTTTATCTGACCTAGTGTTTCCCCATAGGGCGCTCCAGTTTTTTTCATGCATAAGAAATATAGTTCTCTTAGAATGTGCATCAATTACCGTCAGTTGAATAAAGTCACCATCAATAATAAGCATCCACTCCCCAAAATTGATGACTTGTTCACCAAACTCTAGCGTGCCATCTATTTCTCTAAGATAGACCTTAGATCCGGCTGTCATCAGCTTAGAGTCAGAGAATGTGAAATTTTGAAGACAACTTTAAGAACTCGGTATGGTTATTTTAAATTATTATTAACGTCTTTTGGACTAATGATTTCCCCTGTAGCATTCATGGACTTGATGAACAGGGTGTTCAAGTAGTACTTGGATATATTTGTCATAGTTTTCATTGATAATGTCCTCGTCTATTCGCATAGTGAGAATGATCATGCGGACAATCTGAGAATTGTGTTACAGACCCTTAGAGGTCATTAGTTGTTTGCCAAATTAAGTAAGTGCAAATTTTGGCTAAGATAAGTAGCTTTTCTTGGCCATATTATTTCCTGTGATGGCATTGGAGTTAATTCGCAAAAGATTGAAGTAGTGAGGAACTGACCCAGACCCATCTCTCTATCAGATATCAGGAGTTTCGTCGGTTTGGCTGGCTATTACAGGCAATTTATTGAAGGGTTTTCTTTTGTTGCATTCCCCATGTCTCGATTTACCCAGAAGAAAGTCAAATTTATGTGGTCATATTATTGCAAGAAGAGTTTTTAGGAGTTGAAGACTCGACTCACTCCCACTCCAGTATTTAACTTATTGGATGGTTCGAATGGATTTGTATTTTATTATGATGCTTTCAGAGTCTATCTTGGTTGTGTATTGATGTAGAGAGGTAAGGTCATAGACTATGCCTCCAGGCAACACAAACCCCAAGAGAAGAATAATACGACCTATGATCTGGAGTTGGCAACTATTGTTTTTGCTTTGAAAATTTAGAGACATTATTTGTATGGGGTTCATGTTGATATGTTCACTCACTAAAAGAGTTTGTAGTACGTGTTCACACAGAAAGATCTGAATCTTCATCCGAGAAGGTGTCTTGAGTTGTTAAAGGATTATGAATGTATTGTATCATCCTGGCAAGACCAATGTAGTAGTAGATCTCTTTAGCAGATTGTCTATGGGTAGTGTTGCTCATGTTGAAGAGGATAAAAATAAGTTAGTTAGTAAGGTTCATTACCTTGCTAGATTCGACATTCAGTTGGTTTATTTAGTTGAAGAAAGTCTATAGGTTCAGAATAGTTCAGAATCTTCCTTGGTTTTCAAAGTGAAAGAAAATCAAAGCAGAGATCCCAGTTTGGTTAAGTTGAAGGAGGAAGATAGAGATCAAAAGGTAGAGGTTTTCTCCCAAGAGGGAGATGGTATGCTTCATTTTTAGGGTAGATTATGTGTTTCATGTGTTGATGGCTTGAGATAGTGAATACTTGAAGAAGTGCATGTTGCATGATACTCTATCCATTTAGGAGAAACTAAGATGTACCGTGACTTGGCGAAATCTATTGGCGGAGTAGTATGAAGAAGGATATTGCAGAGTTTGTGGCTAGGTGTCCCAATTGTCAGCAGGTCAAGGTTGAGCACCAAAGGCCTAGTGGTACATTGCAGGAGTTCAACATTCCTAATTGAAAGTGGAAAGGATGAACATGGATTTTGTGACTAAGTTGCCTCGTACACGTCATCAACATAATTCGATTAGGTCATTATAGACAGAAGACCAAATTAACTCATCGTACTCATCTGATTATTATGCAAGGCTTTAATTAGGGTGTTGGTTAATTTGTATGGGATTCCATTTTCTACAATTTCAGATAGAGGGGTACTCAGTTTACCTCTCACTTTTGGAAAGCTTTTCAGAAGGGTCTTTGTACCAAAGTTTATCTCAGTATAGCTTTTCATCCTCAGATAGATGGTCAAGAAGAAAGGACTATTTAGACCTTAGAGGACATGTTGAGGGCATGTTTTATTGAATTTAAAGGTAGTTGGGATGAACACTAACCTTTGATTGAGTTTTCTTATAACAACAGTTTATCACTCCAGTATCCAGATGGCTCCATTTAAGGCTCTCTATGGAAGGAGATGTAGATCTTTTATTAGTTGGTTTCAGGTAGGCGAACTGCTTTGATAGATCCAGATGTAGTGTTTAATGCAGTGGAAAAATTTTAGTAGATACGGGAGAGGTTGAAGAAATCCCAAAGCTGGCAGAAATCTTATGCAGATGTGAGGAGAAGGGATCTTAAGTTTAAGGTTGGTTATTTGGTCTATTTGAAGATTTTTCCTATGAAGGGAGTAAATAGAATTGGAAAGAAGGGAAACTCAGTCCCCGTTATGTTGACGAATATAGAATCTTGAGTTTCTTTGGGAAGGTAGCTTTTGAGCTAGAGTTTCCTACAGATTTGCCATCAGTACATCCGGTATTTTATGTTTCTTTGTTAAAAAAATATATTGGTGATATGTAGTTGTTCCTTTAGAAGATATGGATGTTAAGGATAGACTTTCTAAGTAAAAATTTCCAGTTGAGATCCTTGATCGTCAGATTTGTAGACTAAGAAATAATGAAGTTCCCTTGGATAATGTTCTTTAGTGGAATTAGTCTGTTGAGGGAGCCACTTGGGAAGCAGAAGCAGATATGCGAACCAAGTCACCTCATATTTTCTCCATTAACTCAGATCCAGCATCAGGTAAGTATTTTCCTCAGATTGACTCTTTTTATCTTTCGGTTTCAGCTATGCATCCATCCATATGTCATTTCATGCACTCATAAAACTAGTTCAGATCATGTATCATGTTTCCAGTTATGCACATTCAGTATATAATCTCAGTTTCCTCAGTAGTGTCCTTCTAACCTGTCTCATTCGAGGATAAATGTTTCCATGGGTGAGATATTATGATACACTGTAAGATCCTAGCTCAGTTTAGCTCATAATTGCATATTTAAGGTGTCCTAAACTTTGATGATTTTTATTTTTTTCTTCTTGACCTTGAGATATCAATTTTTGAGTTGATTCATGATCGGGGTTGTTCAAAGTATGTCTCAGGTGAGTTTTGGAATTTTTAGATTAGCATAGGGGTGTATTTGGAAAACCAAACCAGTAGCACCACCGGGATAAGCAGGCGCTGCCCCTTTTAGTCCCCCGTTCTAAGGTAGGTGTTGGTCGGTTTAGTCCCCCTCTATGAGATGAGTTCTTCCCAGGTTAGTCCGCTGCTCCAGAGCCCGTACCACACCCTTCTTTTTCTGTCCAGCGTAGTTCTTGACATTTTAAGGGTATTTGGGTCAATTTCCTTCACCCAACTTGTCCATAACATGAATTTACGGCTCCCAAGAAGCATTACTTGCCATTTTACTCACAAATACTCTAAAAAAAACTCCCATTCTTCCCAAGAACAAACCCTAACTCCTTTACAAGAAATCAAGGAACTCAAGATCAAGTTCAAGAAATTCTCAAGGAAACTTCAAGAATTCATCTAATGAGAAATGTGGGATGTTCATCCATGGATCCCTTTTTATCCATGGATCCCTTTTTATCCATGGATCCCAAAATCCACTTTTGGTTTAATTAATGAACTTATACCCATTATAGATCAAATAAATCCATGAATCTCTTGTTAATCTAATTTCAAATTATAGTTACAAGTGTTTTAAAGTAGAATGAGTCATATCATGCTTCAAGTGTTGCAATTCCTATGTCATGATCAATTGAATTCAGGATTAACCCCCAAGTTATGAATTTAGCCATGTAATCATGTTGTTTTCCTCATATTTAAGGCATTCTCATGTCCAAGTTTATAATTATTGCATGTTTGATGAAATGCCCAAGTTTTGGTTCTTTAAACTATGATTTCATAATACAGTATTTCAAGTTTGATATTGTATTTTATAATCATTCAATGTTGGTGGGTAATGAACACCCGATACCTAGTTCTTTTACATGATTTTAGTATTTTAGAAATGATTTCAGTTGAACCATGAGTATTATCATTCAGTTAGTTGTCATGTCAGACCATGATGAGCAATGTCGGTTGTGTGTTTAGTTGTAACTAATTCAGCTCAGTTTAGTACCAGTGTCAGTTCAGTTGGGAGTAGGTTTAGCACCGAGCGAACCTAGGGATGGGGGCTCACCCACCAGTTAGGACTAGGTCCTTAATAGCAGTACTGAAGTTCCAAAACTACGTAGCCAGCGTAGGATTATGAGATGACACCCACCAGTTTAGGACTGACACTCTCTTAGTGGTCACCCGCCAGTTTAGGATTGACTCCCTAGTCCTTTGAGACATTAGATTAGTAAGAACCACATAACTAGTGTTAGTACCCGTGGAAAGGTACTGACACCCTTCGAACTAGGGTTACAGGTTGGACCCCGATTAGCTCAGATTGGGACATGTCATTTATATGATACTTCCCACAGTCTGAGTACAGTATTTAGTATATTTTAGTTCAGGTTTGCTTTACCAAGTGTACAAAACATCAATTATTTAGGAATACAAATTTTAGTTATTCAGTAGACAGATTATTTTAGAAACATATTTATACTTGGTCTTGCATTCATAGATGTTTTGTGATCATGCATTTATGCTCTGTTATTACCATGCATTTCAGCTAGTCCTCATCTCATAAACCAGTACATTCAAAGTACTGACCGTATACTTATCTTTGTACTATGTTGTCTTAAAACATCGATTTGGACACTCAGTTTCCCGACCACTCTTAGACAGCTCAGCGACATTCAACAACAGTAGTGCTGAGTCCTCATCCATCGAGGACATGATTTGTTTATTTCAGTTACTCCAATACTTTCTCATATTCAGTTAGTCGGAGTTAGTTGGGGGTTCTGTCCCATCATCTCCTCGGAAAATTTAGAGGCTTTCAGAAAAATCAGACAATCAGCGAGAAGTGAGTCAGTAACATTTAATTTTATCAGTTGTTTCAGACATTTCAGTATTTCATATTTCAGTATTCCAGATTTACATTATCTTTTCAGAGTATTCTTTTGCATATGGGTTTTTATTACTATTTTATTCAGTGCTCACAACAGGTACCAGCTCATAGGTTAGCTTGTGGTCACTTGTGACCGTAAGAACCATTGTTGTGACTAGGTGGTAGCCTCGGGCCGTAACATTCTATCTCCCCCACTAGGATCATTCGTCCCCGAATGACGGACAAGGTAGGTCAAACATAAGCACTATACATTTGCATTATCAAATATCAGTCAAATCTTTAACCAAGTTAGAAAATAAAGATGCAAGGATCTATTCTAACCCTTAACTAAGTTAGACAATAAAGATGTGATCAAGAACACATACCTTCCGCACGAGTATCCGGAGCAGAAAACAAGTGTGGATATTTGCACTTTATGTCTACTTCCGCTTCCCATGTAGCCTCTTCCACCTTGTGGTTTAGACATAGAACCTTCACCAAGGCCACATCCTTGGTACGTAACCAACGAGCCTACCAATCCAATATCTCAACCGGGACCTCTTCATAATATAGAGAATCAAAGATACCCAATCATTCCAAGGGAACCACCAAAGAAGGATCACCAAGACACTTCCTAAACGTCGAGACATGGAATACCAGATGAATGGAGCTCAAAATAGAAGGCAACTCTAATTCATCCGCCACATTACCAACCCTATGAAAAAACACATAAGGGCCAATATACCAGGGACTAAGCTTTCTCTCTTACCAAACCGTATTACTCCCTTTATGGGAGATACCTTTAGGAACACCTATCCCTAATCTCAAACCCCAAGTTTCTACACCTTACAATCGGATAGGACTTTTGGCGACTTTGGGTAGGCTTAAGCTTATCCCAAATTACCTTCACCTTTTCCATAGCCTGATAAACAAAACCATACCAAGCATATCTGCCTCACTAAGCTCAAACCATCCAATAGGAAATCTACACCTCCTACCATATGCCTCAAAAGGGGCTATTCCAATACTAGAATAGTAACTATTATTGTAAACAAACTCTACAAGAGGTAGATGCTCAACCCAATTTCCACCATAATCAATCAGACATGCCCAGAGTATGTCCTTCAATGTTTGAATAGTCCTCTCTGCTTGCCCATCCATCTACGGATGAAAAGCAGTACTCAAACTAACCTTAGTACCCAAACCATTCTGAAAAGACCGCCAGAAATGAGATGAAAATTGTGTGACACGATTAGAGATAATCGAAATAGGTACCCCATGCAGCTTTACAATATCTTGAAGATACAACCCCTTATAATCCTCAGCCAAAATGTTAGTGTGCACCGGTAAGAAGTGAGCAAACTTTGTTATCCTATCCATAATGACGCAAATCAAATCAAATTGGTTCCAAGGCCGAGAAAGAATGGTAACGAAATCCATATGGATTACCTACCATTTTTATTTAGGCAAATCAATCTCCTGATACAACCTACCAGGCCTCATGTTCTCAATTTTGACTTGTTGTCACACCATGCATTTGTCCAGAAAATCAGCCACATCTCTTTTCACACCCTTCAAACAATACATCTCCTTAAGATCATGGTACATTTTTGTCGAATCGGGATGAACAACATAGAAAGATTTATGTGCCTCAGACAAAACCCAATGTCGCAACCAATCGACGTCAGGAACACATAACCACCTTTGGTACCTCAAGGTACCTTCACCACTGATATCAAACACCATTACCCTTTGCCTACCAACATAACTCTTGATTTTCATAAAGATTTGATCTAGCATTTTCTTCTCCTTGATCTTTGCACCAAGAGACGTCCAAACCACTTCCTGTACCATCACTCCACCATCCTCAGAGTCTAAAAGATGGACCCCAATATTAGCCAAGTGGAGAATATACTTCACCAATTCCCGCATCCCCTTTTCATTGTAAGCCAAACACCGTATCGATAACCTGCTAAGAGCATCAGCAACCACATTAGCTTTACCTGGGTAGTAGTGAAGACTCATATCATAGTCCTTGAGAAGCTCCAACTATCTCCTTTCCCTGAGATTTAGCTCCTTCTAAGTGAACACAAACTGTAGACTCTTATGCAAAAAAAAGATGTCAATGTGCACTCCATATAAATAATGCTGCTAGATTTTCAAAGCAAAAACAACCGCGAAAAGCTCCAAATCATGAGTAGGATAATTCTTCTCATTTACCTTCAACTGCCTTGAAGCCTAGGCAATCATCTTTCTATGCTACAACAAAACACAACCAAGAAGAACCTGGGGCGCATGGCAATAAACTACAAACCCCTTATTATGTTCAGGCAATATTAAAACCGTAGACAAAGTTAGCTTATCCTTAAGCTTCTCGAAACTCCCCTCATAAATATCCAACAAAAAAATTGTACCTTCTTCTTAGTCAACTTAATAAATAGGGAAGCAATCATTGAGAAACCTTTCATGAAGTGCATATAATACCCAGCCAATCCTAAAAAGTTCTAAATATTAGTTGGAGTCATGGGTCTAGCCCACCTTTTAACCATAACCACCTTTTGTGGATCCATAATGATCCCCTTGCTAGAAATAATATGACCTAAGAAAGTCAAAACGTTCAACCGAAACTCACGCTTGAAGAACTTGGCATACAACTGATACTCTTACAAGGTCTGTAACACCACGCGGAGGTGACCAGCATGATCCACCATACTCTTAGAATACACTAAGATGTTATCAATGAACACAATGACAAAAAGATCCAGAAACTGCCAGAAAACTCTATTTATCAAATCCATAAATGTTATCCTGCATTTGTCAAACAGAATGACATAACCAGGAACTCAAAGTGCCCATACCAAGTATGAAAAGTCATCTTAGGGATATCCTCCTTCTTAATCTTAGCTGATGATACCCAGATCAAAGATCTATCTTTGAAAAGAATTTGACAACTTGCAATTGATCAAACAAGTCATATATTCTTGGAAGAGGACACTTGTTATTTACCATTACCTTATTCAATTGTCCATAGTCAATGCACATCCGAAGGGAATCATCCTTCTTACATCCAAATAAATTTGGTGCACCCCAAGGGGACACACTAGGAAGGATGATATCCTTATCCAAAAGATCCTTAAGTTGCTCCTTAATTTCTCTCAACTCAGCTGAAACCATTCTATAAGGAGAAATAGATATTGGATGAGTTTTCGGAACCAAATGAATTCCAAACTCAATATCCATGTCTGGAGGAACACCAGGAAGATCATCCGGAAATACCTCAGGAAACTCATTACCTACTAGAACCAAATGAAAAGAAGGACCTTCCGAGTTAGAATATTTATCTCGGACCAAGTGATAGACACACCCTTTAGAGATTAACCTCTAAAATCTAAGATAAGAAAAAAAGCCCCCCTTAGGAGCTTAGGAACCACCCTCTCACTCAATAACCGGTTCACTGGGGAACCTAAAGACAACCTTACGGGTTAGACAATCCAAGGATGCGTAACAAGAGTGTAACTAATCCATACCAAGAATAACTTCAAAATCCACCATATCAAGTTCAAATCAATCCACCAAAGTCTTCTTATTACAAACAGATACCATACACCCCCTATAAACCCTTTTAGCAATCATAGAGTCACGAAATAGAAAAAAGATCCGAAATAACCTCAGGATCAAAACCAAAATACATAGGCACAAATGGGGTCACATAAGAAAGAGTGGACCCTGGATCAAGCAAACAATACATGTCACAAGAAAAGAGTTGTAACGTACCAGTTAGATATTAGGTGGTACCTCAGAATCCTTCCGAGTAGCAAGAGCATATAACCTATTCCGAACTATGCCGGTACCAGAAGAAGAAACAGATGTAGAAGCAACACCCTTTGGTGCAGGACCAAAATATGAAGCAATCGAAGCTTTGACCGCTCCTAAAGTACCCTTACCAACCGAACAGTTTCTAAGTATATAGCATGGCTGACCATATTTGAAACACCTATCCCTCCCCTCATCATTGAAACCTCTATGAAACCTACCACAAAATTGATAAGAAGATTATAATGAAGCCGACTGAACCCTACCTTCCTGAGATTGGGCACCCTATGCCCGAAAATTATTGTCACCCTGCTGATACCTATCACACGGCTATTTTGGTGAAGGATCACTAGCTGTAGAAAAGGAACCAAAACTCCCACACATCTTCTTTGTCCATTTACCGCCATCCCAACCACCTCACTGTTGAGTATTACCTTTTTTAGATGACCTGAACTTCTTACCCTGCCTTTCCCCAAACTGAGGCTGCTTTCTCTTTTCTTTCTCCACCTGCTGCATATGAATAATTAACAAAGAAATATCCATATCCTTGATCAACAATGCAGTCTTGATTTTGAGGATCAACTCTCATGATGGTACAGATGTGAACTTTCACATCTTTGTTCGCATATCAAACACCATATTCGAAGCATACCTTGACAACTAATGGAAATTGAAGGCATATTCCTTGACAAACATTTTTCTTTGCCTTAGATTAACCAACTCCTCCATTTTTGTAAGCAATATCTTTGAGCTGATAAGCTGCAAAATTAACCCCTTCCACATTAGTAAACTGTATTACCTTGAAGATTTTTTCCATTTCATCCAAGAAACCCTGAGGATCCTCCTCCAACTTCACACAATAAAAGTAGGAGGATTCAATTTCTAAACTAGCCAACCCTTTTGTCCTCAGCAGATAGAACACCAGATGCATCCCTCTCATCCTGAGCAACAACTAACTAAGAAATAACATGAATCATTTGGTCAAATTCTGCATTAGTCACCTCATCCTAAGGAGGACTAGTAGAAATTAGTGAAACTTAAAAAATATCAGGGACTGGACCCCTAGATCGAGTGTGGATCCCCTGAGTAGTATGGGAGCCTTTCCCATTGTCCCCAGTTTGTACAGATTAGTTACCTTGCATCTCAAATCGTCGAGGCATGATATAAAAATTGAATAAACCAGGATTAGAAAGAACCTTGCACCTTGCAGCTTGAAAATAGAATACCAAGAAAGTGAAATATTTATAAATGCATTGTAGCCTCTTCCTTATGAGTGTGGTGTGTTACATACCCCTAAAAACACTCCACTTGACATGGCTTTATGGTCTCCCAATTAACTATGAACCTAAGGCTCTAATACCAACTTGACACTGCCCGACCAAGGGGCTTTGTTGTAATGGGCATCTCAAGTCCAACTAGGACTAGAGAACACCTACATTACCCAACCCAACTAGCATATATCCTGAGTCGGATGAATTTCAAACATATAACAATATAGCGTGTAATTGCACAAATCCAGACTCTGGGATAGGTCTATGACCGTGACCACCCAAACGAGTCCAACCATCCAAAACCCAAGTGGGAACCATAACCAAACCAAAATCATAAGCCAAAACCAAATAATAATCAAACCAAGTTCCTTAATATAACATAAAAGGATGGAACAATGAGAAATATAGTCCAATGGTAGCAGCTCCAATAACAATGCCAATACTATGGCTGAAGCTAATACCGATCCCGCCCATACCAACCCATACTAGTTCCACAAAAGTCGTTACAATAAAAAACTAATATATAATTTGGACATGCCCCCAACCATAGCCAAAACCAATATCTATAAATAAACCAGAGTGTGTAAGAACATGAATGAACATAAAATGGAGCCTTCTGAAATATAGAAGCTCACCACTTCAATCCAACTGAGCTGATCTCAAAATATGATCACTAAGTAGGAGGAGTTGAATGACGGTTCCTGCATCGCGTGGGGATACAACCACCTGAGGATGAGTTAGTGGGTGAACACTAGTAAGTACTCAGGATAAGAAAAAAATAATGTCATCCAGTAAAACAACCATATGCATACAAACCATACACATATATATTGCCATGTCAGGAAAGGGAATCGGGTTTAGCATGCCTTTAAATCCATTAACCTGGGTATGTGTATCTTAAACATCCTAAAACCACCTACGGGCTACATTGATCGAGTGTAACCCCATGAACGGGCCCCAATATGTGTATCCAAATGAACTGGAGATACCATAAGAGTAGGGGATTCCCAAGTACCACTCACTCTCCATGATACATATGTACAGTGTACTAAGAGGATTCCCATGTATCTCATAGTATCATATATGGTCTTTATGACCAACCCCTCACGTCGGCAAACATGAGTTTCCAGTGTCAATCCATTAGACTCGCACATTAACGATTAGCTATCACACCTCACCATTATTACCTAATCAAAAGAATTTCCAACCAACCAAAGCATTATTCTGTTATTATTAACCAAGGCTATTAATAGTGGTATCTTCATACCGACTATAGCTTGCAAGTAGTGTCCTTAGCCAATCTTTTTATGTAGAGGGATTCTTATGTACCCATAGATTACATTATCAAGTTAAATTGAGCGAATCCCTTATACCCTACAAGTATTCCATGATTATAATTACTTGGGGGAATCCCATATACCCTGCAAGTTATTCATTACCATGTTTACTTAAGGGATTCCATCATACCCCACAAGGAATTTAATTAACCATAACCATAACCACCAAACCATTCCATTTAACCACTCCAAACCATTTAAACCATTTATAGTTCCATTACCAAACCATACCATGCAATAGTTCCATTAAAAGTCCAATAATATAATAAAAGCATTATCATAGGCATTTTACCAAACATGTTGGGGACATAGTGTTTCCAAAATCAATTCCAATTACTATTTAACAATTCCCATGCTACCAATTATCCAAACCACTATTAAAGCATGTAAAATATAATCAAGACATGGGAAAACCATAAATAAACATTTAATAACAAAACCCCAATATATATTTGAAAACCCCAAAATCATACAATAATCATTCCATAAAAACATTGTCTAAAGCATACCTTTAGGTGGAACTAAAAATAAGGGAGAAGTATCTTGCCTTAAATGATGAAGATGATGGAGAACAATCACCCAATCAAGCCCCAAATTGATCACCTTAGTAAAACCCTAGCCTTCCTTTACCCAAGAGCCTTATAGACAATTATAGAATGTTTAAGAGAGTTTTCTAAGTGTTTAATGATAGAATAATAGGGAGAATAACCTCCTAAGTAGTTTAGAAGTTATGGGGCCTTAATAGGTTAAGTGGGGAAAATTCCAGATTGCCCTTACTTAAACTGCATAAAAATCCTATGATAGGGTATGACTATACCATACCATTCTACCATTCAATACCAGTGATACCTACCACTCGTAAACAAGGCCTCCTCCTTGACCCCAACACTTTCCAATATATAGTTAACCCAAACCAAGTGGTACCCAAGCATACGACTGTTAACCTTGATCCGTACCCTTGGCAGAGTAGAATCACAAGAGGTTTGAACATTGTCCACTATACGAGTCTATGGTATGACTCATACCCTGTCTTATGACTCAGGGTAAGCCACTCGTACTCATATCCAAGTTATTTTACTAAGTTTCAGATTAAGTAAAGGAAAATCCCAAACCAAAAATTTAGTATCCAACTATACAACTCATAGTAACCCAAGGAATACCCATTTCAGAAACCAATCCAACCCACAAACTAACACTGGTCAGCATACGACCAAGGCATACCACTCTTACCTTATTATATGACTGGTACCCATCAGTCATCTGTTATCTAGAACTCAAAAATATAAGAAATCTTTTAAGGTTCCCGAATCCAAAGTGTTTTACCTATCTTGATGATCTTTACTAAACTTGGGCACTTGGGAACTAGGGGCAGATCGGCTAGAGCTAAAGATTTCTAGTAGAATTAAGAATGGTTTCCACAATCTGACCTTTATTAAGAGAAATAAAAGCTACCCATTTTGGACCTCTTACTCTCTATTTACTTCTCCTTAGATTTTTTTCTCTATTTATGAGTATGAACCATTAGCTTAAAGATTCCTATCTCCTTCACCAATATGTCAATCTTTCTCTCTTTGACCACGTACTCAGAAACATAAGACACAAACTTTCTCATGCAAGCCTTAGAATTAGCAACCCTAGTCAGAGCATACCTCACCAATTGAGTAAGAATAAGGAGTACATCTTTATACTCATGATACTATGTTTCAAGTATATGAAACCCTAAAACTTGGCATCCCTTTACTGAAGCCAAAATAACCTATCCTAAAATGCAATCATAAACTCATCCCATTCTACCTATTCTACATTTGAAAGCTTATCCTCCATTAACTGCTTGTACCAGGTGTAAGCTACTCCTTACAACTGATAGGCAGTTAGGTCAATACTTTTAGTTGAGGTATCATATATAATATCTATAACCTTTAAAATAATGTCCACAAACTCCTATGGATCCTAATAAGACTTGAACCCAAATAACACTGGGGATTTATTCGGGTGAAGTTATAACACTCTAGATTTTTTGGTCCTTGAAATTTTTTGAAATTCTATCCTCAAGTATCTCATTGCACATGGGCTAAGATATTTTATAATACAACCCTTATCATAAGATGTTATATCCAAGGATGCATAAGACTTTAAAGAGTAGACAAGCAACAAAAATTAACAATCTACAAATGACTCCCTTTTAACCACAACTAAGCTATACTCCACTTGACTCATTACTCGGGAGGTGACAAAGTCACCCACCTTGACTTGTTCACATGACTACCTTATAAGAAAGAAAATTCCACATACCAAACTAGCAAATATGCAACAAGGAATTTTAAGTGCAAAAACTCTCTCCTTCTAAAAAAAAATTCTATGCAACAAGTGTCATACCATAGGTTTTCCCCTATTTTCAATCGTCACTACCAAGAAAGTACATGGTTGGAGATCGCTAAAGACTTTCTAAGATTGTAACATAGGTTTGATTTAGGATAGGATATCATTTGGGAGTAAAATGGCTACACCCTTCCTTGAACATCTACATCACACTTTTCAAACCTTCTTTTTGACTATGGGCCACTCCTCTTTGTTTTTTCTCATTTCATATGCCTACTTTTTGCTTCCATTGTTCACCCATTTTCTTGTATTTCTTTTTCATTTAATTTCCATTTAATTCTTTCCTTTGTTGAACCCTTGCTTTTTCTAGTCATTTGTTTTCAATGGTTAAGCACTTAGGCATTTCAGTAATAGCTTTGTCGCCCCTTACTTACTTCAATCAATCTTCCCGCCCCCAACTTAGGCTTTTAGCCTTAAGTTGCATTTTTAAGTGCAAGGAGGGTATGGTTCAAAAGAGGTATAAAAAGAATGGTTTACGGATTGTAATGTCTTTGACAAAGAGAGGTCCAAAGGCTCAAAATGGTTAACTAGTGATTTCATTTATGTATGGGTATGCTTTTTAGGATGGAGTGGGTTTCCACAATCAAAAGGATGGCCTAAGATCATTTCTTCAACCAACTAAAATCAAAATTAGCTTAGAAAGACTAACGGGGCCGTTCTAGATAACACAAGTATACAATAGATGAATACTAATAGTTCACCACACATGACATGCAAAATTCACCAAGGGAGCTCAATTGACTTTCTCGTGAGAGACAAAATTAGATTATCTATCATTATTTACAAGTCAAAATTTGTGGAGTCACAAATAAAAAGAAACAAGTTTTGTTACAAAATTGCTCACGTTTATGCCTTTGATATTTGAAGAATTTTGGACGGAGGGGGTTGTTCATTTTACATTAGCACCACTCACAATTTTCTAAATTATGGACACAACCAAAGCTTTAGCCTCATATTTTGGCTCAAAATGGGCAAACCACCAATATGGCTACTCAGACTTTGCCAATGGTGTATAACGTGATCCTAAATAAACAATGCCATAGTACTTAGAATTCCCCTGTATCCATGATACTTATTTTATGGGTACTCAGAATTCCCTGCATCTATTTCTAAAAACCTAAACATGATTCTTTCCTCTTAAGAATGTCATCACTTAATCTATCACCGGGAAAAGCTTACCCACACCATTATTAAAAAATGGAAAACCAAAAATGAAAACAAACAACTCACAAAATTTCTATTCTTCGTGCGTACTAAGTTCAAGTATTTCAATCCAATAAAAACACAAGTTTAGGGCCACACCCCAAACTATATGACTTGAAATGACCTCACTACACAATTTAAAAGAACAAAAAAGGTTAAAGGGCTCCCTAAAACTATATTGATAACCATGTTGAAAGATGGACAGAGAGACCCAATCACAAACTGATTGGTGCCATCGAGGTGTCCCAATCGTTGCCCGTTGCCCACGATCACGGTACCTGAGGACATCTGCTACTCTATTTTGACTTGTATTTCTACATGGCTGCTACACTTCAAAACTTTGTTTTCCCTTATTTTTTTCTTCTAACCTGCCTCAAAGAACCTATAAAACATTATAATTTTGTGATTTATTCAAAAGTAAATCATGTAAACATGAAAATGTTGGGTTGAATCTCATCAAGCACTTTGTTTAACGTCACAGAACGACACCTCTTTGATCTCCATTTATGTCTCCACTTAGAGGATTTGAATTTCTTGCCCAATTTTTTATCATTACATCTTTGAGGTGCATTGGGTAAATTTAGTGGCATGATGAGGAATTTTCTATCATTCCACTTCAAAGACTTGAACCTTTTATCCAACTTTGCATGTATTTTACGGTTTGGCTCCTTGGGTAAAAGAATGTGCATCAATAGGCCGTTCCTTGGACTTGGAAAGTTAATTTACTTGGACATTGATATATAAGGCTCAATATGATCCATTGGAGTGGCAAATTCCAAAATATTGGAGTTGGACTTCGTCATCCCACATCCTTCATTTGTTCAAAGGGATGCTCCTAATTGAGTTGACCACGTGCCATGAGTGTGTAAGACTGTTGTATATTCCTTATGGGAACTGATGCTAGAACTTTACTAGTGTGTGTGCAAAGAAAAATAAAGATTGTGAGTTTAGGAGATAATTTAGGCATTTCTTTGACAACCATTGTTCATACCTTCTTTTGACCTACCTTTGTACATTATCTTAGCTAGCCCCATTGATCCTTTAGATTGTTCTTTTGTTAGCCTTATATGTAGACTAAACCATTATTTAATAGACTGTAATTTGATCCAAAATCTCCTAAGCGCTTTAATGTAAACTCAATTTGAGTTAGGATTTTGACAAATAGAGGAAAAAGGTAAAATTGATGCCTCAAAGTCTAGTTATTGGCGTGTGCAATTGATGTGGTTGGGAGTAGGTAAAATTATTGAAATAAGCTCCAAATTTTATCCCAGACATGTTACAATGAACCTGTTTTGGCCATGGTCCTTCTTGGATATTGTGCACCTCAACTAAGGAAAATCGCTTAAGTTAAGGGTGGCTATCATAAGGGTGCGTAACATGAAATAGGTGAAATATATATATATATATATATATATATATTTAAAAGGGTTGCAAACTCCCACCATAGTGTTATTAATTGAGTTTAATGAGATAGGGTGAAAATAAAAGATATGGATAGGTGAAAGTGATGTAAATTGGTTGTTAGAAATTGTGCTTAGTTACATAATGCAGTGTATTAAAGTTCTTAGGGAAGATAGTCATAATTTTTGCCCAAAATAGTTCCTACCCATTAGCTTGCATTACGACCCTTAAAAGACCTATTTGATCCTAATCTTAGAATTCGGATATTAGTGGAGCATTACACTAAGGGCAAGCATATGGTCATCAGTTGTAATTTGAGAATTCTTTGTGTGAGTGAGTGCAACTTGAATCTTATACCCATATTGTTAGAAATTGAATGATATTGAGTGATTCTGGGTAACTTTTTTGTTATCAGGGAACATGGTAAATGAAGGTTGGGTAATTTATATGATTTCTTTGCTTAAATGGTATGCATGAATTTGCCAACTTAATGAGTCTATTCTTGAGGGTAGGTTGTATCTAGTAATGATTCATGAATCTACTTCTTGTGTGAGCCTTTTTGAGCATCTTATGTTTCTTTCGTGGGTGTTAATACTTGTGTAGTATGCATAAATGGATAAGTTGTTCGAGGAAGAACAAAGATTTAAGTGTGGGGTGGTGATATTGGGTGTATTTATATGCCTAAGTACCATAACTTACCCATATTTTAGCTAAGTTTGGAGAACAAAGTGCCTAGTTTCTTATGTTTTTACTCTACTTCTATGTGATTGAGCTAAGCGATGTGATTAGCATGATTTCAGGTATTAATGAGGTATATGGAGACATAATGGTACTATGGAATGCGGAAGGCATATGACACAAAAGAGAGTAGCAGTCTGTATCAAATATGGCGCCTAGAAACTATGTCCAAGAATAATTTGTCATTTATAATTAGTTTAGGGACTTAGATGGCAATTATGAGAGAAAAGATTATTAAAGAGACTTGATGCTGAAAATTTATCACTATTCATTATTCTGTATTATTTTGGATTGGAGAGTGGCGACTTAGCACTCAGGGGTAAAACACGCAACTTCATCTTCTTCACCAAGATTGTGTTCACTTTTTGGTATGATGACTATCTCTATTGTGATTCCCCTTTTATTCATGAGTAGCTAAGTTTATTTGTTAGGGTTATAGAAGACTTATAACATACAAACTATTACTTTAGATTTTTTAATTCATCATGTATTGATCTTCTTACATCATACTCTCTTCATTTATCTTGAATTCTCGTGGTTGCAAACATAGAGGATGTGCCTTAAATGTCAACTTGTTCGATAGAAAGGTTGATGTTTGGAAAAGAGAGTAGTCACAAGAAAATAAGATTTCCAACCCCTATTTCAAATGTTAGTTCCTTAACAGGATTAACTACTTGGATATTGCATATAGTTTTTGTAAACACTTTTGATTCGAGAGAACTAAAGTGAATTAGTCCTTGATTGTTGAGAAACACTAGGATTTGTTATTAAATGCAATATGTTTCTCTGTAAGCATGTTACATGTATGAATTCGTAAAGCCCATAGTTAGAAAGTATTGAAAACTACAAGGTGGGCATAACCCTAGCTTGCTATTTCTCTGAATTCAATACTGCTACACATATTTCATCTTGTTAAACTGAAACCATTAATTTATGAACTGAATCAAATTCCCCTTTTTGTTTTATGGAAACTAATGATTAAAAGTCAACTAATCTGCATACAAGTTAATTAGCACTATATTCCCTGTGGGATTTGATCCCGACCTAGTTGGGTTCTATATTTGATAGCAACCGCTTACTCTCTCGTAAGAGAGGTGTAATTTGGGAGTATCAACCAACCCTTACATGCAAGTAATATCCATAGCAAAACCATTTAGGTTGAGGGGACCTTAGGTTCCCTTTCTATATACCATTATAAATCCACTTGGGAGACTTCCATGGTCTCCACAAGCATAACTATTTAGACATTTCAACCCGTTTAAACCATGAATAATAACTTTATCCTGTTTAAAACATGAAAGAGTTCCATTAAAAGAAGTCAATGCAATGAACATATCATTATAAGCATTTTATCAAACACCTTGTTGGCATAATACAACTAAAACCAATTCCAAAGACCATTAAACCAAGTTCATGTAATCCAATTGTCCAAAACCACCATTAATGCATATAAAAGCATAATTAACAACAGAAAACAATAACCAAGAATTCAATATAAAACCCCCCAATAATAGTTGATAAACCCTAATCATGAAATAGTAAAATCATGAAATCAATTATATAAACCATGACTTTAGTTACAATTACAACGAGGGAAGAGAATCATGCCTTAAACTGAAGAAATGATGGAAAGAATTCACCAAAGCAAGCCCCAATGCAATCCCTTAGTTGAAACTCTAGCTTCCTAGCCCCAAAAGCACTTGAGAGAATTATGAGATATTTTGGAATAGTTTCTATGTGTTAATGAATAGAATAATATTGTAAATAACCTCCTATGTGTATTAGAAGTTGTGGGTCCTAATTAGGTTAAGTAGGGAAATATCCAGAATACCCCCAATTAAATCCCTTAAAAACCCATCACAGGGATACGAGTCGTACACACCTATACGGTTGGTATCAACCACTTGTATCCAAACCTCATCACTTGGATCAAACATTATCCAGTATACAAAACATCCAACTAAGTCGTAACCACAACATACGATCCATACCTATGACCCGTATCCCTGAAAAAATGAAATACTTGGAGGATCAAACACTATCCACTATACGAGTCCCTGATATGACTCGTATCAATCCCTTACGACCTATACCTCAAAGTCATACCCATTCCAGTGACCAAGACCATCCCACTAGCTAACACTTGTCAGCATATGAAAGTACCATACCACTCGTACCCCAGCATACAGCTTATACCCATGAGTCATATTGGGTCAAGAGAAAAGATTTGCAGGAAATTTTCTAAGGGTCAAAACCCAGGATGTTTTAGTCTCCCTCACTAAGAACATTCGTCCCTATATGGCAGAAAAGGTAGGGGTAACCACACATAGAGTCATTTTCATTATCAAACATCCCTTTAACAATGTTTGAAAACATAGAAGCAAAGATGTTAATAATTCCTATAACAAACTCAGATAATAAAGATTTGTACAAAAACACATACCTTCCGCATTAATCCTAGGAGTAGAAAAAAAATGCGGATACTTAGAATTCATGTCCTCTTCTGCTTCCCAAGAAGCTTCTTCCACCTTATGCTTCCGCCATAAAACCTTAACTGAAGCCACATCCTTGGTCTGCAAATGACAAACTTGCCTATCTAATATCTCAACCGAGACCTCTTCATAAGACAGAGAATCTACTATACCCAATCCTTCTAATGGAACAACCAAAAAAAGATTACAAAGACACTTCCTCAACATAGAAACATAAAAGAACGGATGAACCAAACTTAAGCTAGATGTCAACTCTAACTCATAACCAACATTGACAACTCTATGTAAAATCACATAATGACCAATGAACCGAAGATTGAGTTTCCCCTTTTTGCCAAACACCACACCACTACTTGCATGGACGATACCTTGAGGAACACCCTATCCCTGACCTCAAACACAAAGTCTCTACTCCTAACATCTGTATAGGACTTTTGGAAAATTTGGTCAACTTTAACCCTATCCCAAATCACCTTCACCTTCTGTAATACCCTGCAAAGTCCTCTTCTAGACTGAGCCTTAGAGCCTATTCGGCGAAGTAAAAATCTGAGTCCAAAAGTTTCACAAGTTTCTTTCCAAATATGAAATACTTTTAATCGTCTAGAATTTCCCTAATTTCTACTTTTTTTCATGTAGATCATTGAATAAGATTTCCATCGATACCAAATTTACCCAAATCGGACACTCGGGTGAAGAGTTAAAGCCATTTTAGAGAGACAGTGTGCTACCTGGAACCTTAGCACATCGCGGAGCCATCAAAAATGGAAATTGTCAAAATCCAATGAACCTCTGCGATTCCACCGCGTCGCGGTATAGTTCCTGTCCCCAACAAAGATGGCAACATGATTTCCACTGCATTGCGCCGTCATGCTATTTCCCAATTGTCAAATTTCTAGTGAACTGGCGCGATTATGGCACGTCGCGCCAGAATGTAAAATCGGGATTTTTCAGTTTAATTCCAAGGGCAAAAAGAATCTTTTCCCAACCCCTATATATCCTCCCTTTACACGAGATTTGGCCTCATTTTCTCTCTTCTTCCACCCAAAAACTAGGGTTTCCAAAATAAAAAATCCTCTCTTCTCCTTCCATAAAAAAAATAAAATAAAAATCAAGAGAGTTCAAGTGAATCAAGAGAAACCAAGAAAAAAATCCTTCCAAGAACCTTCAAGAAAAGAGTCTTCCCAAGGTATGTAGATGTTGATTCTTGGGTCCTTTTCATCTAAGAAGCTCAAGCACCCTTTTTAAAACTTAAAAATTTTATGTTTGTGAGATTCCATGATTTGTATTAGTTGAAATTGATGTTACATGTGTTGTTGAGTCTCGATTCATATTTATTTATAAGATTTATGGGATTTGACCCTAGTATGTGGGATTTATATGATGTTTGTGATGATCCCTCTTGAATTTGTTTTCTATGTGATGTGTTCATGATATTTGGGTGTAGAAATGGTGGAATAAGAGGAGCATGTCCTCCATAGGTTTGACGAAACCTTAGGTGAAGCATAAGGTCAATTATAGTATGTTGAATAGGAAACCCCAAATGGTGAGCTAGTCCATGCATGCCTAGTGTTTGATAAAATGCCTCAGTGAATGAATGGTGCTATGATAGTGTGAAATCCCCAAGTAGGTGTAAACCCATACTTTCTTAGTGTTGTTTAAAGACCTTAGTGAGTAAGTTGATACACGATAGTGGTAAATTCCCCAATTTTGTGCTCTTTGATATATGTTAAACTTTTAATACGTGGCAAGTGGTTAGCAAGTAAGTTGTGACGTGATAGTATGAAGTTTTCTCGAACCATGTGATATCCAAATACATGTCAAGATTGATATAAGTAAGAAGTACCGAGGTAAGACTTTATTGAATAGAGTATTATCTAGTAACATCTTTTCCCCTACGTTATTACGTGATTATGATTCTGAAAAGCTTTAAGTGACCCCTTGGTGATTTGGGATGATGAATAGATGTTTGTGATCCTTATATGCTTGAAGTGATGTCCTAGTGATTGTGAGGATGAACATGTGATATGATTTCTAATTAATTGAAGAGATGCATGAATGGTTATGATGATGAATGAATGATTGTGGTGATGACTAGTAAAGAATAATTATGCCTTACTTTAAAGTTATTGAGTCTTGGTGGTATTTATACCCGAAAATTTAGCTGTTGTTTAGAGACCGTATCAGTTTTATGATAATTCTAGTCGATCCATGAATCTAAGAACTCAGTGAATTATAGAATGTTGTATCCTCAGACAGTTACAGAACTTAAGAAATCTCTGTAATCTTAGTTATCTCTGTAATCTCCGTAAGGCTAGTAATCTAGCCTCAGTCCTATAATCAGCTCAGATCCAATAGTATCCAAGTGTTAATTCTAATCTCAGAAGCGATTCTAGTAATCTATCCAAGCTCTATATCGTTATTCAGATACCATGATTCAATACCATTTCCGTCAGGTACGGAACTAAGTAATCTCAGCATTACTTAGTCAGATCTTTTGATAAACATGATCAGTATCAGATTCAGTTTAGTTTTGTTCTGTTAAGAATTCAGTGTAGAGTCTTTCAGTTGGGAGTAAAAACTAGCACCGAGCGAGGGAAGGGATGGCGGCTCCTCCCATCAGTGAGAGAGTCCGGAGTCGTTAGTAGCATGCCCTGACCTCCAGAACTGCGTAGCCAGCGCAGGAATCAGGAGTCACCATTAGGAAAAAGGATGTCACCTCCAGAGAGAGAGTATTTGACTATTATATTAACTTAGGTCGACTGCCTGGTAAGGGTCATCCACTAGAAAGGATTGACCAGAGAGAGGTCTTTACCCATAGCACGGTATTGACACCCTTCAAACTAGGGTTACAGATTTGACCCCACCAGTGGTAGGTCGGGGAATGTCGGTTAAGTAACTACTTCCCATAGTTTTAGTTTCAGTTTCAGTCTCAGTATCGACCTTCAGAAATCAGGACTGTCAGATACAGTCATCTATCTCTATGAGGAACTCAGATAGTTCCATTGATTCATGGAACATCCGTCAGATAGGCTTGGTCTTATATACAGTTATTTGATATCATATTCAGAGATATGCTGCCAGACAGGCTTGATTTACAGTCTCAGATTCTATTGAGTGTCCTTGTTGTCAGATTAAGATATATTCATATTTCTTATCATTGATAATAGTTTTTGAAATCATCCGTTAGAGAGGTTGATCTCTAATTTTGTCATTCAAAAGCAGTAAAGATCTGAATTTAGTCCTTGATGTAAGTACATCCAGATCCTTAGTTATCAGTATCAGATGAGTTAGTGATTCAGTACTTCAGTGTCAGTAGTGAGTTCAGTTTGTATCCGAGTTTCAGTATTTAGAGTTGTAATGATTGTGATTATGGTCTGTGCATTTATGTATGTGTTCTCGTGCGACATTTTCATGATCATTCATTTTAGATATTATGCATGCATGAGCCCTTGCATTTAGCCTTACCCCGTCTACATACTCAGTACATCCCTATTCTGATGCATTTACGCTATGGTGTTTTATTTGGCACCATAGGTTCGGAGGCACCGGACCCAGAGTTTCCTCAGCAGTTCAGTCCCAGTCAGCAACAGTAGTCGTAGTAGTGAGTCCTCTTCTTTCGAGGACAAATCTTAGTTCACTATTATGGCATCAGACACTGTGTATATTTTTAGTAGTCGGAGTTAGTTGGGGACATATCCCATCAACTCCACTGTTTAGAGAGTTTAGAGGCTTTTTAGACAGATGAATTAGTATTCAGTTTTCAGTTTTGAGTATGTATAGATGTGTTGAACCTTATGGATAGTTTCCGCATTTATTTTAGATATTAAGTAGTGTATAGGTATAGATATTAGAAAAGGGTTAACTTGTGGTCCTTCGGGTTCATAAGCACCGTGTGACGTCTCGGGAGGGATCTCGGGGCGTTACACCTTCTCTATTATTTCATAAACCAAATAAGGGCCAAATATATCCGCTTCTCCAAGCTTAAGCCACTAAATAGAAGATCTACATCTCCTACCATACAATGCCTTAAAAGGAGTCATACCAATACTCGAATGATAGCTATTGGTGTAAGAAAACTCCACCAAAGGTAGATTCTCAACCCAATTGCAGACATAGTCAATCACACATGCCCGAAACATATCTTTCAATATCTGAATAGTTCTCTCCTTTTGCCCATCTGACTATGGATGAAAGGAATTACTAAGACTAACCTTATCCCCCAACCCATTCTGCAAAGACCGCTAGAAATTAGACATAAACTGCATACCATGATCAAAGATAATTCAAAAAGGTACCTCATGTAGCTTCACAATCTCCTAGAGATACAACTGCGCATAATCCTCCATCGAAAAGGTAGTCCACACTGGCAAAAAATGCACAGAATTGGTTATCTAATATACGATAACCAAAATTGAATCATACTGATTCTAAGACCAAAGAAGACGGGTAATGAAGTCCATATTTATCACATCCCACTTCCATTTGGGAAATCAATTTCTTGATACAACCCTCCTGGCCTCATGTTCACAACCTTAACATGTTGACACACCATGCACTTGTCCACGAAATAATCTGCATTTCTCGTAATGTTATTCCACCAATAGATCTCCTTGAGATAACGATACATCTTAGTTGATCTAGGATAAAAAACATAGAACAACTCATGAACCTCAATCAAAACCCTTTGTCGGAACCCACCGACATCCGGAACACACAATCTCTCTTGGTACCATAAAGTACCATCACCACTGATCTCAAGCACCACTACCTTTTGGTCACGAACACAACTCTTGATTTTCATCAAGATAGGATCTTGAATTTTCTTCTCTTTAATCTCTACACCAAGAGATGATCGAACAACTTCTTGCACGATAACACCACCATCCTCAGAGTCCAAGAGACAAACTCCGAGATTAGATAAGCTGTGAATATCCTTCATCAATTCCTGCTTGCCTTTCTCCATGTGAGATAAACTCCCCATAGATCACCTTCTAAGAGCATCAGTAACCACATTAGCCTTACATGGGTTATGGTGAAGGCTAATATCATAATCCTTGAGAAGCTAAAGCTACCTTCTCTTCCTGAGATTAACCTCTTTCTAAGTGAATTGTACTGAAGACTCTTATGATCAGAAGAGATATCCATGTGAACACCATATAAATAATGCTGCCTTATTTCAAAGCAAACAAAACCACCCACAACTTCAAATCATGAGTAGGATAATTTTTCTAATGTACCTTCAACTTCCTGAAAGCATAGGTAATCACCTTCCTATCATACATCAGAACACAGCCAAGCCCTACGCGAGAAGCATCACAATAAACCACAAACCCATCATTTCCTTCCTACAAGGTCAGGATTGGAGCCAAAGTCATCTTATCCTTAAACTTTTCAAAACTCCCTTCATAAGTATCTGACTAAGAAAACATAACCCTTTTCTAAGTCAACTGAGTCAAAGGAGCAACTATCTAAGAAAATGTTTCCATAAACCACCTATAATACCTGGAAAAACCCAAGACGCTCTTGATATCGGGTGGAACCATGGTCATAGGCCATCTCTTCATCATAACAACCTTCTGCGGATCCACCATAATCCATTCAATGGAAATAACATGACCTAAGAAAGTCACAGCGTTCAACAAGAACTCACACTTAGAGACTTGCTATACAATTGTTGTTCCTTTAGTGTCTTCAATACCATACAAAGGTCTTTACCATCCACCTCACTCTTCAAATAAACCATAATGTCATCAATAAACACATTTATGAAGACATCCAAATATTGCATGAACACCCTGTTCATCAAGTCCATAAATTATATCGGAGCATTAGTCAACCCAAATGACATCATAGAGAACTCAAAATGCCCATACTGAGTACAAAAAGCCATATTAGGGATATCCATCTCCCTAATCTTAAGTTGATGGTACCCAGACCGAAGATCTATCTTAGAGAAAAAACTGGGCGCCCTATAGCTAATTATACAAGTCATCTATTCGAGGAAGAGGATACTTGTTCTTGACTGTCACATTGTTCAATTGCCTATAGTCAATGCACATCCGAAGGGAACCATCCTTCTTAGGAACAAACAACACCGGCACACCCCACGAAGAAATACTTGGACGAATAAACCCCTTATCCAAAAGATCATTAAGTTTCTTCTTGAGTTTCTCAACTCATCCGAAGCTATTCTATACGGAGGAATAGAAATAGGATGAGTGTCCAGAAGCAAATCAATACCAAACTCTGTTTCCCTATCTATAGGAACACCAGGGAGACCATCCGAAAAGACCTCTCGAAACACATTAACCACAGGGACCGAAGAAAAAGAAGGATCTTCTGCATTATAATCTTTAACCCGAACTAAATGATAAAGACAACCCGTAGAGATTTACCTCCAAGCTCTAAGATAAGAAATAAAACTTTCCCTAGAAGCTAAGGAACTACCTTTCTATTCTATAACTTGTTCACCAGGAAACTTAATAATAACTCTACAGGTCCAACAATCCATAAATGCATAGCAAGAATACAACAAATCCATACCTCAGATTACATCAAAATCGACCGAATCAAACTCAAACAAATCCACCAAGATTATCTTGCTTTCAATAGATACCACACCACCTATAGACTCTCTTAGCAATAATTGAGTCACCACCAAGGTATAAAAAAATAGGATGTGAGATAACTTATGGATTAAAACCAAAAAGTACAGCCACATATGGAGTCAGATAATAAAGAGTAGACCCCAGATCAAGCAAACAATATACGTCACAAGAGAAAAGTTGTAACATACCAGTAAGGACATCTGGTGATGCCTCTAATTCCAGTCAGGATGCTAAAGCATACAACTTATTCAAAACAACACTAGAACCAGGAGCTGTAACAGAAGTAGATGCCACACCACCGCGTGCAGAAGCAGAAGATAAAGCCACAGGAATCTTATTCGCCCCCATACCAACCTTACTGGCCGTAAAAATACTGAACTAATGGACTACCTGGACACACTTAAAACACTTATCCTTTCTTTCCTGGCAATATCCCGGATGAGGAAAACTACATAATCGATAAGGAGGATACAAAGAAATTGGCTGACCTCTGCTCGCTTGAGATTTGACAACTTATTCTCGAGAATTGTTACCACCTTGATGATCCCTGTCTCTCGACTACTTTGGTTAAGGCACACTGGGAAAAAAGAAGCCCGAACTCCCCCATTTATTTTTCTACCATATGCCACCATCTCGATAACCTTGATACTAAGTTCCTCATTGATCATAAACCTTCTCCACTTTCCTTGCCTATCCCCAAACTTCGCCTGTTTCCTCTTCTTATCCTAAACCTATTGTATATTAAGAGTCAACCTCAAGATGTCTATATCTTTAATAACCAAGGCAGTCTTTCTCTCCAAAATCAAATCTCTATTAGACCCAGAAGCAAAATTCCTCATTCTCAACCTCATATCAGCCACCAAATAAGGAGCAAACCTTTATAGCTGATGGAACTTCAAAGAATATTCCATTATAGTCATCCTCCCCTGCCTCATCTTGACAAACTCCTCCAACTTTGCTTCCCTTAACTCTTGAAAAAAGAATCAATCCATGAACATATTAGAAAAATCCTCCTCTAACCCTTCCTCTTCCATTAACCTCTATCCCTACCCACTCCTTATACCACAAATAAAGAAACATCCTTAAAATGATAAGCTACAAAGTTAACCCCCTCTACATTAGTAATCGACATCACCCAAAAGATCTTTTCCATTTCATACAAGAAGCCTTGTGGATCCTCCTTCACCTTCACCCCTATAAAAGTTGGAGGAACCATCTTCATAAATTGACCAACCCTTGTTGCCTCATTAAACAAAGCACAAGTCGTATCCCACTCAGGCTGAGCAATAACTAATTGGGAAATGACATGAATAAATTGACAAAATTCTATATTCATCACATTGCCTGAGGCACCTTAGGAGAACTAGCCGTAATAGAAGAAACTCCAGCACCATCAGGAATAGGACAATGAGATTAAAGATGTACTCCAGATATAGGACGTACCTCTTTAGCATTATCCCTAGATGACACGGATGAATTATTTTGTGTTCTAGATCTAGGAGGTATGATCTGAAAGACGAACAAAAAAGGATTAGAATAGATTCTAGGATTGAGAACTCAAGCCTAAAGATAGAATACCAAGAAGGTAAAACATTTGTAAATGTCTTGCAGCCTCCCTCTTTTGAGTGTGTGTGCTTTACACCCCTAGAAGAGACTCTACTCGACATAGCTTTATGGAAATCCCAGATGACCATAAACCTAAAGCTCTAATACCAACTTAACATGACCCGACCCTAGGCCTTTTCGTAATGGGCATCCCAAGTCTAACCAGGACCAGGGAAAACCCCCAATTTCCCAACACAACCACTTATATCCACCCTTAGATGGACTAAATTTTGAACATATAAAAAGATAGCATTATTGTTCTCATTAAGAATCTGAGATAGGGTAATAACCATGACCAACCCAACAGAGTCCAACTGTACTATACCAACCAACCAACCGTACCAACCAAACCATATATCATAAATTGAAGGGAATATAGAAACATAATATGAATGTCAATCAGAAAATATAATAGGACGGAACAACAAATAATATCCTTTAATAATGTCAGCCCACCAACTTATTCCAATGCCAAGTACAACACTAATACCGATCCTACCCATACAAACCGCCAGAAGTACAAAGCCTCTATCAAACAGAGTAAATAAATCCAATTGGGACATGCCCTCAACCATGACCAAAACCAATATCGAATAAAGAAAAGTGTCTAAAAAGTATCCACAACATGAAATGATACCTTACGAAGGGATGAAAGCTCACCACTTAAGTCCAAATGTCGATACTAAATTCGTATGCTAAATAAGAGGAGTAGAATTGTCGGTTCATGCATAACATGAGCATACATCCACCAGTAGATGGGGTTAGCAAATGACTGCTAGCATGAATCTAAGAATAAGGATAACATAATTCTAGTTATAAAAACAAGTAAAACCATCCATAATGAATGCAGCGATACATATATAAGTGCCGAGAAAAGGGATCGGGTATAGCATATACTTAAAACCTTTACCTAGGTTGTATAGCTTTATTGTCCTAACCCTACTGAAAGGGTCCTAGTACATATAGCCGCACGATGGGGCAATATATAATGGGATGACTAGTAAATCCCTCCAATATAAAATGTGGCACTCGCACGTGGTCATCAAGGACCCCTCATATCGATAAATATAAGTTTTTGGTTTTGATCCCCCGGGACCGCCAACTTCCACGGGTTAGATACATACCCTACCATTAATGCCCAATTAAAACCATGTCCAAACAATCCATTTACCATTTATTAACAAAGTCCAATAATTTTAGTATCGTCATTCAACTCCTTACTTGTAAGTAATATCCATAGCCAAACCATTCAGATTAAGGGGACCTTAGGTCCCCTTTCAATATACCATATTAAATCAACTTTGTATACTTCTATGTTCTCTAAAAGATTAACCATTTTGACTTTTCAAATCATTTAAACAATGAATAATTCCTTTATCCATTTTAAAATATATAAGAGTTCTATCAAAAAAAGTCAATGCAATGGATATAACTTTATAAGCATTTTATCAAACACCTTCGGGGCATAAAATAACCAAAACCAATTCCAAAGACCATTAAACAATTACCATGCAATCCAACTTTTGAAAACCACCTTTAATGAATATAAAATCATAATCAAAACCATAAGAAATCATAATCAAGCATTCAATATCAAAACCCCCAATAATAGTTAAAAAACCATAAACATGAAATAGTACAACAATGAAATCAATCATATTAACCATGACTTTAGTTTAAATTACAATGAGGGAAGAGAATCATACCGTAAACCAAAGAATTGATGGAAGAAAATCACCAAAGCAAGCCCCATAGCAATCCCTTAGTTGAAACCCTAGCTTCCTTCTCCCAAAATCTCTTGTGAGAATTATGAGATATTTTGAAATAGTTTTTAAGTGTTAATGAATAGAATCATAGGGTAAATAACCTCTTAAGTGTATTAGAAGTTGTGTGTCCTAATTACGTTAAGTAGGGAAATATCTAGAATACTGCTACTTAAATCCCTTAAAAACCCATCACAGGGATACCTTGACCCAGATGAGTCGTACCATTCTATACGATTGGTATCCTCTACTCATATCAAAACCTCATACATTGGATCAAACACTATGCAGTGTACGACTCATCTAACCAAGTCATAACCACAACATATGATCCGTACCCATGACCCTTATCCTTGGCAGAATGAAATACCAAGAGGATTAAATATTGTCTAACATATCAGTCCCTGATATGACTCGTACCAATCCCTTAAGACTTACCCCTCTAAGTTGTACCCATTCTAATGAGCAACACCAGTTCATCAACTAACACTTGTCAGCATACGATAGGACCATACAACTCGTACCCCAGCATACAGCTCATACCCATGAGTCGTATTGGTTCTAGAGAATGGATTTCCAAAAAATTTTCTAAGGGTCAAAACCCAGGATGTTTCAAAAATAAAGAGGGACATTGGTGAAAAATTTACGAATTTGTGATTCGGCTTTAAAATAGGCTCCTGTCTACTCTTCTTTGTAAGATGACGCATGTTATATATTCCATGTATATGTTTATCTTATGATTGATATTGGGTAGAATGAATTATCCTTGATTATTGAATAATTGGGGATTTGATGAGTCTTTTTGACCGATAAGGTGAAATGCTTATTACAGTTTTAGAATCCTATTGTCTTCTCCTTAGACTTAACAAATTCGTAGTATGAATATGATATAATGCTAGGTATGGGATGCGGTTTATGCATTAGAAGCATGGTTAGTATGATTAACCTTATTCGTACTATTCTAGTGATCTTGAAATAATAATTTATATTGATTTGACTTAAATGTTCACGTTTTAGGCATAATTCCTACCTTAGGATTGATTATGGCTGATGTTCAATCAAGAAGTGAATTCTACAATGACCCTTACAATTATTTTCTATGTTTTCATATATTTTTTGTCTCTAGAGATTTTCTATAATATCTCTAAGTTATTTAAGACTTGTTGGGACTGATAGTTCGATTTTCAGGTGGTTTGTTTGAGAATATTAGTAATCCCATATATATTTTGAAATATTTAATCTGAATTGGCATTTGATAGAAATATAATTTATTGTCTTTCTAAAATATTTTTGATATTGATAAATTTTTTAGTTATGTTATATTTATATTATTTTATAATAGTTTTTAAATTTATTAATATTTTAAGCAGAAATAATAAATCAGGATATGTTAAAATATTAGAATTATATAAGTGAAGTTTTATTAGAAATAATTTTCTAATAATTATGATATATTTACATATTATATATATTTTTCTAATGAACCTACGCAATACCAGAATGTGCTTAGTGTAAAAAAATAATTAGGTGTGGCAAACACCATCACACGTGTGGGTAAAGAAAAGTTGACAGGAACATATTGTTAGGTGGCCTAACATAAATTAGTCACCTAATATGTGGAAGTACAAAATTATTATAGGAACATGTGTAATTAGATAACATATATTCATTACATAGATATTTATTCAGTGATTAAATTAGTGATCTATATGAGGAATTTCATGCCAATTAGGAATCAAAATGTCACTACTTCTAGCAACTTATTGTTATTATTGACTTTTGGCACATTCTTTCTTTTCATTCGATCTTTAACAATTATTATCTTTAAACAATAGCTGAAAATTCCCACCCTCTCGCATGGGGTGTATATATATATATATATATATATATATATATATATATATATATATATATATATGCATATCAATTAGGCAAGCTTAGGAGGGAGAAAATATTTTAACATTTTTATCAATCACCAAAATAAAATCAATTATCCATATCCGATTATTCAAGCTTGGCCTCTAGTGGAGCACTCAGAGACTTCTCGAAGAGACAATTTTTTAGATTTTTCGTCTACGTATGCTAGGCTTACCCTACCTTTAGATTGAGCTTATTTACTAAAATTATGTACTAATATGCTAGTTTTGGATAAGTACTTGTAGCTTTCGTACCGTTAGACATATCTAACATGCCTTATTTATCTATTTAGTACCCTATTCTAGTATATCTTTATATTTTGTCTTTAAGTATAATATAGAATCTATCACTTTAGGACATGAAATTAAGTTGCAAAACGTTGAATTTTCTCCTTTTTAATTAAGATGTGAAAATGTTGAATCAATGTATGCAAGGTACGGTTTAAGTTCAACATATAATTTATTTTTTTCAATCGATTATGAATTTTCATACAACTTTGGCATTAGTTATAGTATGGTTTGTATTTTTTATTATAGTTAGGTATGATTAATATGTGTTCTGGTTCGAGTCTGATATCTGATTGTGATGGTTTAGGAGTTCAGGTATTGATTATTGATTATGGATGTTATTGACGTTGTTGTTCCACTGAGATCCGGTTCGAGTCTGGCATTTGATTATGAGTTTTGTTGTATATCTCATATGTGGCCTCTCGTTATTACCTACTATTTCTATTTTGAATTCAGCATATGGATTCTTGTTATTATCCATCACTACCAGTTTGAGTCTGGCGTTTGGCCTCCTGTTACTACCCACTGTTGTCGCTTCATGCCCGATGAACTGTTGGATGACTACTTTGATTCTTTGGAGCAATTTAGTTACGGATTATTTGTGTTTATTTTCATTAAATACTTCTTGGGTGTCACATCGACTTATGTGGTTAAGATTGGGTTAATTGTCATCTTTAGTATGCCCAGAGGACTTATGGGGGCCCAGTTCTATATTACTTATATTTATTCTTTTACCACATTTTCATAGCTTGGTATCTTTAAAAAGTGGCTCCAATGTGGACTTTACTAGGACTTGGGAGGGATTCATTTGCCTATTTGGTCCTTTTTCCTCCTCTAATTTGATATATTTTGTAGGTTCCCTTCTTGATTTTCACTTATTATTGTTGTTATTATTATACGTGCTGGTTTCTTCTTGTTAGCTCATTACATATTATTCTAGTCTATGGCTTGTCTTTCCTACTAGTTCGTTAAGGTAAGCACCATTATTACATAATTTGGGTTATGACAACTTGGTATCAAAGGCTAGGTTTCACTGGTATTATTGGTACTAAAACCGATGTTTAGTAGTATCTCGTAGATCAGTATAGAGACGTTTGTATCCTATCTACGTGAGTCTATAAAGCAATTTACGAAATAATCTCATTTTCTTAATTCTTTTTTTGTGTGTTGACTTTTAGTTGGTGTTATTTTTTATCGCTTTATTCTTTAAACAGATGGCAAGGATGCGAGGTGTGGGAGCCAGGGATTGGGATCTAAACCCACTCTTAGAGTTTTGAATAAGGGTTGAGGTAGACCTAGAGTTTGGGGATTGCATAGTGCAACAATGCCAATCTAAGATTAGTCCAGGGATTCATAACCTGATCTTTTTATATCTGGTGAGACTGAGAGAGCTCCAGATATTCTAGGATAGCATAAGGTGGTCGAGGGGAAACTTAGGATCCATCCAATTTTATCTAATTTTTTTTCCTTAAGATGCATTGGTATAATTATTAGGGCTAGTTAGTGGTCTACCTATCGAGAGAGCTCAACTAGTACCATAGGGTGTTATTAATTTAGGGGCACAACCTGTTGTAGGGACGCCTAGGGTAGAGGTTCTACCAGCACCAGTGGCCCCACAACCAATAGTAGCCCAGCTAATTATGCCTTCAGAAGAGTAGAAGATGCTAGTTTAGTTTTTTAGATTGACTCTAAATAGGTTTGCTAGGACCCCAAGAGAGGATGCTAATAAGTTCCTATCAAGTTGTGAGTAGCATTTATGGAATTTATGGTTTGTTGAGGTGCAACGAGTGGACTTTGTTTTTCTTTAGCTAGATAAGATAGGGAGAGGTGGTGGAGAGGTTATCTTGGCTCCAGGCTAGCTGGATCTCTATCGGTGACTTGGACATAGTTTTGGAAGGCTTTATTGGGGAAGTATATGCCATGCAACATGATTTGACGTATTTGAGATGAGCTTACATTATTAAGATAGGGTTTTATGTCTTTGGCTGATTATGAGGTGAGATTTATGAGTTAGCTAGACATGCCTCTCTGATTCTGCTTATAGAGTATGAGCAAATTTAGTGCTTTATCAGAGGATTGCAACTATCACTTTGTACGGATACACAGAGTTTGGTGACATCAGTGAGGACTTTTTCTAAGATTGCTAATCATGTATAATCAATAGAAGAGATGGATCATTAGACCCAAGGGGGCAATGATAAAAGACCATATAACTAGGGCAGCTATAGAGATTTGCAGTTCACAGGACGATGATTTCATGGTAGGTACTACAAAAAATAGCCTTTCAGAATTAGTGTCAGCCTAGTAGGCCAATCCAGGCATTACTTCAGATATCAGATTGGGTCAGCACGATTATAGTGGTTCAAGTTATCAAAACAATAACCAGTTGCAAAGAGGTGTTCAGTCAGGGTTGTCGAGTTGGGGTGGTCATTTTGGATTAGACATATCTTCCAAATAGAGATGAACCATCCATGATTTATGGACCTTAGATGTTTTTGAGAATTGAGCTCACTGCCTTGGTAACAACTCACATTATAAGTCATGGGGTATCATGGCTAGTCATTGGGATAAGTCAGAATAAAACCAATAAGTTTGTGGTGAGATTCTTC